>CM044324.1:52462500-55362500 GCA_024291935.2 Okapia johnstoni | reverse complement strand
ACAAAGGCAGACACACAGACGGATGGACAGATGGGCAGCAGGCAGAGCCCTGGGTCCCACTGGACATACTCTGAGGGAAGCACAGGTTTGGCAGTGGGTGGGAAAAGCACCAGCAAGAGAGGGCTGGGGAGAGTGGGATGAACAGAGAGATGGACAGAGCTTCATCTCCCATCCAGACCCCCTACCACCACACCACACTCCACCTCCATCTCTCCATCTCTGTGTTTCTCTCCCTGCAGGTCTCTCTCTGCCTTCCTCTCTGCAAACCAGAGCTTTTTGAAGCCCTGGAGAGAAAAATGGGAAAAGAAGACAGAGATGGGAGAAAAAGACAAGGGATCGTGTGTGTGTCTGTATGTGTGTGTGTCCAACACAAGGTTTGGTTGGACTTTCAGGAGGGACGGGATGAAAGGAGCAGAAGATGAGCAAAAGAACCAACAGCAGATGGGGTGGGGGGCGTAGCCTGGAAGGATCAGGAACACACAAGCCTCATAATACACCACATACCGCACACACCACACACACACTCCACACATTGGAAGTGCAATTGGTGGGAAGGAGGTCAATGAAAACATGGAGAAAAAGAGGCAGTGTGTGGAGCTGAGACAGATACACGGGAGTGCCTGCACACACAGGCACTGGCAGGCTGCCTGGCAGGACCAGGCCCAGGGTCCATCTTTAATGTAAGTTTTACATATGAATGTATGAAAGAATCAATAGGCCAAGAGCCCAGAGTGACAGCCAGTAACGATAGGCCAAAGGATGACGAGACAGAAAGAGACGAGGAGACACTGAAGCCAGGGTAGAGGACAAGCGACAGTCCCAGATGGACACACACCCAGAAACATGTTCCATCCTCTCTAGGTGGTGGGAGGGGGTACATAGCACAAATTACCGTGTTGGTTTTTTTTTTCCTGCCACATGGCAAGCAGGATCTCAGGTCTCTGACAGGGATGGAACCCACGCCCCCTGCAGTAGAAGCGCAGAGTCTTAACCAGTGGATCACCAAGGGAAGTCCCAATTACCACCTTTTTTTGTATGTGCTTTTCTGTATCTCTCCTACCCTGCTGTGAGGAATTTGTGTGTGTGTGTGTGCAAACATCTTATTTTTCTCAAAAAGAAAAAAATGCATGCAGAACGAGAAAAACCACTGAAACCTGGATGCGAAGGCAGAGGGGTGAGGAGGTCCCAGGGTCTCCAATCCCCTGAAGAGAGCTGGGAACTGAAGAGGGCAGCAGAGGAGGAGCAGGCAGAGGGGCGGGGAGACGGTGGTCCCTGCAGAGTGGACGTCATGAGCCTTTTCACTGTCTCTCTCTTGAAGGGTCAAGAAAAAGCAAACTGAACAGAAGCCTAGAGTGAGAGAGTCAAAACCAGAGAAGGAACCAGAGATAATAGGTGGGAGAGACAGACTGAACCTCTACCTCCCTTCCCTGAGCACATAGCACCTCTGTGGGCCACGTTTGGGTGCCTCAGCCAGAATTTCCCCAGCCCTGTTTTCATTCTCTTGAGGGAGTTGTGTGAACCACTGTGACAACCTCTGCAAGTTCCAGGGGCGTCAAAGAGAGCTTCCAGAAGCTCACTGTGGCCTCTGAGATGTGTTTTTAAGGATGAATAGGAGTTTGCCAGGTTGCAGAGAGGCAAGAAAGGGCATTCTCAGTAGTGGAAACAGCCTGCACAGAGGCACCAAGTGGCAGGAGTGCTTGGGGAAGAACCAGAGGCTTTGAGAGATTGGTAAAAAAAAAAAAAAATCTGAGACAGAAACACACATAGAAAGACTAGAGGAACAGAGACGGCTGCGAGGCACAGAGAAAAAGAGAAACTAGCAACAGGGAGAGACAGACACATACAGACACACAGACAATCAGGAGTGCACAGAGAAACACCAAGAAGAGTGCGTGGTGGTGTCGGGGGAGGGTGGGTGGTTAAGGAAGGAAAAGAAGCACAGAAAACTGTTAAAATAGAGAGCCAGAGAGAGAGCTGGAGAGACAGATAAAGAAACACAGGCCCCTGAATCGCATGGAGAGAACAGGGGCTGGGGCTTCTCCCGGGTTCGACCCTCCACCCAGCGCCACGCTGCGCAGGTGCACTCCCGACCTTCAGCCCGCTGAGGATGCACTTTGTCCCGCCAGGGGCAGGGGCGCGACCCGGGCTGCTCGCACATGCCCCTGCACCCCGCCCCCCCACACCGTGCATGTGGGCCCTGGCCAAGCGGCCAGCATTCTGTGCACGTCCTGAGCCCACAAGCATCCATGTGAACACACACGATGCACCGTGCAGACAAGAGGAGCCCTGCCATTCAATTCGGGGTCCTGGCCCCAGGAGCCCACAGATTGAGGCAGAACCTCCTGAAGTGGTGTCCACGCAGTACTCAGAAATCGCACCCTCACGGCCAGAAAAAAAGCAGGTTCACACATTTGCGCACACAACCCCAGGAGCCTGGACATACAGGCCACCTGGACACATGTCCACACACCAGCACAGGCGTTCACGAGCAAACAGGCCCACAGGCATACCCACGTGAGCACAAAGACACACTCCCAGGAGCACACACTCACACCCATGCTCCTACCTCTGCTCCCAAGACACGCACACCCATGGAGTCTCCAGATGTCCATTCAGATCCGGACATTGTGGTGTTTGGCTTGTGAACATAACAGCAAACAGAGAAACATCCCGATTTTGAAATCTGTTTTTAATTAAACAGATTAAACAGTGTCATTAGGCCAGAGGTAACTCACATGGATAGGTGTGTGATCTGATAAAAAATACATTTCTTCCTATAGACTGTTGCAAATGAATTTCCCAGGCTGTGTGCCCTGGTGAAGGGGGACAAGGGAACAGAGGAGGAGTCTTTGGAGTTTTCTCCAGAATACCCAGGGCTTTTGCTGACCCAGTCTCACCACCCCCACCCTCCCAGGCACTCCTGGGAAACACACAGCATACACACAGCCACAGCTCCCAGTGGGGACATCTACAACTCCCCAAGGGCATGACAGCCCCATGGTGCCCCCATAGTGTCAACTGCCACCATCCATCCAGGGCATCTGAGTCCTCAACTGCTCACACTTGGAGAGTCCTGGGCTTCACCCAGACACAAGCAAGGTTGCTGCCAGGCATGGTTACTCTCCAAACACAGGAACAGATGTTCACACACAACCACACTCTAGAGGTCTCCAATCTGATTATGTCCCTCCCTGGCCTAAAGCCCTCCAGCCACCACTGCTGCCTGCACAAAGGCCCCTCTGACACAGCCTGTCCTCCCATCCCACCCCCTGTCACGCTCCAGCACACAATAGATACTCAAGAAACCACTGGCCAAACTCTGAGGTCTGTTTGTGTTTAATCAGACAATATGCAAAGTATTTACAACCAATTCCAAATTCCCCCCTCCCCCCGCCAGGCCTGGGCCATGGAATGCGGGACCCCCTGGCCCTGCCCAGAGCTGGGGGTCTCCTAGGCCTCTGCATAGTCATCTGAAATCTACAAAACACTGTTTGTTTTTTTAAAAAAAGGATAGTATTAGGATACCTTATACAAAGGGCGCTGGGCAGTTGGAAGGGGATTTGAGAGCACGCTGGGGTGAATCCAGAGTTTGACTGGGACAGACAGGAGAAGACTTGGGTAATACACATGTATGAAAGGAAAAATTGAAATTTCATAGGCAGGCACCACTTGGCCTCCTTCCCCACTGGCAGGGCCTGGCTGGCTCAAGAACCCCTGGCAGCAGGAATGTTATTGCTATGATGGGGGGGGCTGGGGGTGAAATGTACATGGCTGGGGGACAGAGTAGGGGACATTTTTACATGTTAAATATGGACACACATGGAGGAACACACACATGCACACACGCACATACACACACACAGGGACCCTTGGCAGAATGCCTACAAAACTGTCAGCTGCCCCATTTAAGAAGGGCATGATGAGGCCCAGGGAGAAGCCACCACACAGCCTAAGGGCCAAAACACGGTCTCTTGATGCCACGAGCTGGACTCAGCACGTGATGCCAGGCCATAGGGTCTGGACAGGAGTGGAGCAGTTGCAGAGGTCATGGCCTCATATGGAGGCAGACACTGAAGCCCAGAAAAGCAGCAGGGGCTGCCTGAGTTCGCACAGCCAGTCTTGGTATGTGGCAATAGACAATCTGTCCTCTCTCACCCCAGCCTATGCACTCCTTTCCCTACTCGTGAGTTAAGGGTGCCAACCTGGAGAGGAGAGCAGGGGCCAGGCATTGAAATGACACAGGACAAACTGGGGGAAGGAGGACCTGGGGTTCCGTCCTGAGGCCAGGGTCTCGCAACCACTTGGATCTTCTACTTCTTGATTGCCTCCAGAGCCTGTGAGCTCCCTTTCATGACTGGCTAGTGCCAAAGATAAAAAAAAACCACCCACATTCTGACTGAAATCTGCCTCCCAACCCTTACACTCTTCATTTCTAGCTCAGCCTCACATCCACCTCCACTCTCTCTCCCCGCAACAGCCCCACTGAGCAAGCAGTGGCAGCAGGACTCTGCTATCTCTGAGCCACTCTCAGGCCCCTTGTCCCCTGGGTTGCCCCAGTCTGTCCACAATGCCTCCAAGGACAATTGCGTTGGTTCCTGAGGAAGACAGAGGGAGCACCAGCTTCCAGTTCCACCTCAACCTGAAGTGTTCTGCTGCCTCGGGCAAGTCACATCCTCTCTCTGGACTCAGTGTCCCCATGGATAATACAGGGACAAGGAATTGATGATCTCTGAGGATTCCTCAAGCCTAAGAAGGGCAGGGTTTGAGGAGGGTGTCCACCCCCACCCACGATCATCAAGTCAAGCTAGGCCTCACCAGCCTGAGAGCCACAGCGGAGAGGGCTGGACCCAGGAGCCTTCCGCAAACAGGCGATTCAGAAACGGATGGCATGAGCCAAGGCGGCAGGCAGGTCGGGGGCCAGGGGCCCACCACTCCTCTTTGGAAAGGCTCTTTGGCCAGGTCTGCAGACAGACCTGGGGTGGCTTGGGAGTGGGAAGGAGCCAGTGCGCGGGGTGGGCTGAGGCTAAGAAAAGGGCACCCTCAGCGCCAGCCTTTCTTCCCAGGGCCTCCCGCTGAGACACGTAGAACTCCAGGAGAGAACGCAGGGAGGGGGCGTGTTGGTGGGCGGAGCCAGGACGCAGTCACTGGCAGCCTTAGGCCCCGCCCCACCACGGAAGAGGGCGAGGCCTCGTCACTGGCAATTCTACGGAACGCAGGAAGGCGGAGGCAGGCAAGACCCCGAGTCAGGAGCCACCCAGCCCAGGATCCAAGCCAAGAAGGCAGTCTGGCCCGGTAGCCCCGCCCTATAGGTTCTCTCCGGGCTGGTACTGGGGCTCGGTGGACGTGAAATAGTCCTCCAGGAAGGCCTGCAGGTACTCGAAGGTGGGCCGTTCCTCTGGGTCCTTCCGCCAACACTGGCACATCAGGTCATGCAAGGACTCGGGACACTCAGGCGGGCAGGGCATCCTGTAGCCCCGCTCCACCTGGTCCAGCACCTCGCGGTTCACCATCCCTGCGGGCAGAGGGAGGCGTGAGGCGATAGGGGAGGGAAGTGGGGCAGAGGGACGTTGATGGGGACAACCAAGAGGGATTCCTGCTTAGGGGCAGGGTGGCTGTGACCATGGGTAAGGCCCTTCCCAAGCCTGGGAGCCCTGAACAATGACAGAGCGGAGGATCAGAGGGTCACCTCTTTGTTATGCAGATGAGGGAACTGAGGCCCAAGAGGGGCTTTTACGTGCCCAAGATCTCCTAAGCAGGGGGATCACCAGGGCAGGGGCAGAAGGACTAAAGATGGGCGGCGGGGAGTTCTCTTACCAGGGTAGGGCACCCGTCCTTTTGTTGTGAGCTCCGTCAGCAGGATCCCAAAGGACCACACATCTGATTTGATGGTGAACCGGCCATAGAGGGCAGCTTCCGGAGCCGTCCACTTGATGGGGAATTTGGCACCTGTAGGAACAAGAACGGTCGGGGGAGCTCAGGAGAACATCATGACCTCTCTGTCAAGCACCGTTCTGGTCCCCACTTGACAGAGGAAGAAACTGAGGCTCAGAGAAGGGGCGTGACTCTCCACGGCCACACGGCATCTGCTGGGAGCCTGCCCACCTTGCCGGGCTGTGTATTCGTTGTCTTCAATGAGTCGAGCCAGCCCGAAGTCAGCCACTTTGCACACGAGGCTCTCTCCAACCAGGATGTTGGCAGCCCGGAGGTCTCGGTGGACATAGTTCATCCGCTCTACATACGCCATGCCCGAGGCAATCTGCAGGCAGAACCCGGGAGCCTGATTCAGAGGCCACCCTGTGCCCTTCCCAGATCACAGTGCACATGCCCAGGGATGGGGTCATCTCCAGGAGTGGAGAGCAAATCAAATGCCCTGCCCTTCCCAGTTTTTCAGGCAATGAAACCAGTTTACAATAAACCCTGTTGGCACAAAAAGTAGAACCAGTGCCTGGCCTAAGGAGGGAGCATAGGGCAAAGGGGAGGCACAAGATAAGATGCAACCAGGGAAGTGGAGTGACCATGAAAAAGAGACCCTAGATGCTCCCAGAGACATAGATGACTGCCAGATCCTGCCAGTTGTCTCAAGTCTCCTTTCTGAGCCTCAGTTTTCTCATCTGTCAAATGGAATAATAGCCATCCCTACCTCCCCTGATTGTGATAAGGATGAAAAAGTGGCTGTTGGGCACCGCCTACAACAAGCAAGTACTAATACACGTTTGTTGAGTGACTGAATGACCTTGACAGAGAAGAAAACTGAGGTCTGAGGTCCTGTAGCAAGCCAGTGACTCCTGATGCCCAGGTAAGGGCTGTTTCCTCTGCCCAGAACCACCACTCACAGCATCTGTAAGTGGTCCCAGTAATACATGGGATGAGATCAGTGAGAGTGAGGCCAATCAAGGCAAGTTTCTTGGAGAGGGCACTCAAGAGGCCCGATGTGGCAGAGCCAGGTGGGTGGGAGAGCTCAAGGCCAGATGTAGGAGGTGGGAGGGGCTGACTCACCTGTGCAGCCATGTCCACCAGCTGAGGCAGCCGCAGGTACTTGCCTGTCTCCCCCTTGAGAAAGTCCAGCAAACTCCCTGGGCAGAGAGAAAGCAGCTCTAGCTCCTGTTTTGTCCTCCCTGAACCAGGAAGCAGTGATTCCCAGATCTTGTCCACTGGGGCAGGCCAGTCTTGCTTTAACCATACAGCAGATTTTATGTAAATCCATCTCTGAATAAAGTCTGTGTTTGTCACTCAAAAGGCAAGCAGGATGGGAAACCACCAAACGTTCACCTCTAGGAGAACAGAACTGTGGTACAGCCATACTATAATGGCACATCCATACTATAAAGGAATACTACTAAGCAATAAAAAAGGAAAAACTACTGATATACATAACAAGAAAGAAAACCTTTGGATGTAAAAGATTTCATATATGAAGTTCTAGAAGAAAGAAATCTATGAAGACAGAAAGCACATCAATGGCTGTATGGGTTTGGGACTATAGAGTACTATCTGCAAAGGAATACAAAGGTGTTTTCTGGGGTGATGGAGATGTTTATCTCAACTATGCTAAGAGATACACAGCATATCCATTCATTAAAACTCACTGAACTGTACAGTTAAAATGGGTGTGTTTTTTTTCAAAGATTTTTTTTAACGTGGACTATTTTTAATGTCTTTATTGAATTTGTTACAATATTGCTTCTGTTTTATGTTTTGGTTTTTCGGCCACGAGGCATGTGGGATTTTAGCTCCCCAACAAGGGATCAAACCCACACCCCCTGCATTGGAAGGCAAAGTCTTAACCACTGAACCACCAGGGAAGTCCCCTAAAATGGGTATATTTTATCATATGTAAGTTATACCTCCAAAAGTAGAGTTTTGAAAAATAATTATTTTTAAAACTAAGTAAAAGTCAAGCCAGGAACTTGACCCAGATGTGGCTCAGCTTGGAGGATTTGGGGAGTTTTCCTTCCAGCCCTAGAAATGGCAAATAGCTTTACAGAAGCAGCAGACAGGGGGGCACTGATGGATTGTGGGACATCACTAAAAACACAATGAGCCGAGAAAGGCAACCTGCGGTTTAATGTTCCATGGACATGGGAAGTTGATTCTTTTCATTCATTGCACCTTTAAAGGCATGCACTCTAACTCACAGACTAGAAAACGAACTTATGGTTGCTGGGGGAAAGGGATAGTTAGGGACTTTGGGAAGGACATGTACACACTGCTTAGTTTTAGATGGATAAGCAACAAAGACCTACTGGATAGAACAAGGAACTCTGCTCAATGTTATGTGCCAGCCTGGAACCAGGTGGATGGGAGAGCTCAAGAGAGGGAGGCCTGGGGGAGAAGGGATACATGCATATGTATGGCTGAATCTTTTTGCCTTTCACCTGAAACTGTCACAACATTGCTCATCAGCTATACCCCAACACAAAATGTTTTTGGTGTTAAAAATAAATAAATAAAAAATTTTAAAAATAAAGGCACACACTCTAGATGTGGTGGGAAGTGAAGCACGTCCCACCTGCCCTGTTGTGAGGACCCCCAGCAGGGCCCTCCCAGCTTCCCTCACCCTTGCTCATGTACTCCGTGACAATGTAGATGGGCTCTTCGGACACCACAGCGTACAGCTGCACGAGTTTCTCATGCCTCAGTTTCTTCATGACCTGGGCCTCCTGCAGGAAGGCCTCCGGAGACATCGTACCAGGCTTCAGGGTTTTGATGGCCACCCTGGTGGTGCCATTCCAGGTCCCTGTGTGGACAGGCATGTAGGTTGCTTCAGGGGAGGACTCCCATTCCCATCCCACAGGGATGCAGGGTCTGCCTGTCTGGGTACCAATGTCAGCTCGGCCTCCCAGGCCAGGTGACAAGCCCAGCCAAGGCCCAGCCCCTTTCTAAGCCTCAGTGTCACCATCTGCAAAATGGGCAGGACGCTCCTCACAAGGCACGCTCAAGAAATAGTAGCCGTTCTTAGGACGCTTATGATTAGAAATGTCCCCCAAAGCAGCACATTCGTCAATTCAACTGCCCTCCTCGGGGTGGTCATGTTCCTTCTGGATAACACACCAAAAGGTGGCCTAGGTGTTCACAGATGGTGCGTGTACACTGGTGGGGGCTGGGGGTAAGACAGAGCTGGCCTCAGAACAAGGCCACCAGAACAAGAACTTGTCTCAAGCCACATTCACCAAAAAGTAATTAAAGCCTCACACCGAGTACAAAGACTCAGAGGTCAGACTGGCAGGAGTTTGGCTCCCACCTCTGCCCACTGTCAGCAGTGAGACCACAGGTGAGTCAGTGCCCCCTCTAAACCTCGATTTTCTCACCTGGAAAATGGGGATGCTATAATATCCACCTATGGGGCTGCTAGGGCTGCTAAGCCCACTGTGAGCACACAGTTAACAGCTGCAGTTGTCATTTTATTATTATCTGGTTTTTCAAACTGTGATGCCTCAGGGAAAGCTATGTTTTAAACCAGTGTGTTTAATCCCAGTTTGGTCCCATCCAGGCCTGAGGCTCCTTTGATGAATGGCCTTGGGCCCATGCCTCACCATCTCTGGGCCTCCATCTGCAGGTTGGGGCTCAGGCCTATGTCTGCAGTCCTCCAGCACAGGCCCTCTGGAGATATGTACCAGGCTTTTTGTGAGTCTGCCTGGACCATCCAGAGAGGAGCGAGAGCCTCCTTCACTGACTTCACCGCACAGCCAAGCCAGGAATGAGTTTTGCAGCCACCAGAATGGCTGATGCTGTCTCGGTTTTGCTCAGGTTCTTTTTTTTTGTTTTAATATTTATTTACGCATTTGGCTGCTCTAGATATTAGTTGTGGCACATGGAATCTTTGATCTTTGTTGAAGCATGTGAACTCTTAGTTGTGGCTTGTGGGATCTAGTTCCCTGACTAGGGATTGAACCTGGGCCCCCTGCATTAGGAGCATGGAATCTCAGCCACTGGACTGACAGGGAAGTCCCATCAGGTCCTCTCTTTGTGCCTGTGCTTCGCATCCCCGCCCCCTCTCCCCAGCTCAAAGCTAGCAGCTCCCCTTTCCTGACCTGGCCTGATCTCCAGCCTGTAGGCCTCTGTACCTGCAGTGAGCCGCCCAGGAAGCCCCTCTGCTCTCCTCCATCATCTTTTCCTCTGAAGGGAAGGAAGCGGAGGCAGTGATACACTGGAGCTCAGATGGAACCACCTTGAAAACTGCACATGGTCATCTCCCCGCTGGACGTGCGGGCTCACAATGGCCAGGCCTCCCTCACCACGACCTCCGCGACCCGTGTCCGCAGAAACCAGTCTGCAGAAGGGGGCCTGGCTGTTGTCAAGGCTGCATGGCGTTTGTTTTCAAGGACGGTTTGGCCATTTCTCCAGAGTTAAACAGGAGATCGTTAACAGGCCAGGAGTGCTCTAGACCCTGCACCTCCCAGGGCTCCATCTAGGAGCTGAGGTTTCTCTTCCCATGCCTGAAGTTAACGTGGGGACGCACACGAGGCCGGCATTCTCTCAATCCTCCAGGGAGTCCTATTACCGCCCCCCCCCCAACTCCCAGCTCCATTTTACAGGTGGGAAGCTCAAGGCTCAGAGGGAAGCCACCCAGCCCAGACCACAGGGCACATCACTGGGGAGTCAGCCCCAAGCAGTTCTCAGAAAATGGGTACCACGGCAGCCAGAGGCGTGGCTTGCTAGGGCCCTAGCTTGCCGCTGCCCTAGCTTGCCGCTGCCCACCACTGGAGGAGTTCCACGTTGAGAGTAGGGCCCACAGTTCACAGAGGTGATGAGATCGTGGAAGCAAAGGTTGGGGGACTCGTGGGGCCTGGAGTAGCCACATGGGACAGACATCCGCCTGGTTCTCAAGTGGGGACAAGGCAGGGGTGGGGGCACAGGGGGCATGGCCTTACCCATCCACACCTCTCCAAAGCAGCCCTGGCCCAGCTTGACCTCCAGCCGCAGCGACTCCCGGGGGATCTCCCAGGCATCCTTGGCCAGGCCTTGAGTCTGCGGCTTGGACGTGGGGCACACAGTGGTGAGGCGGTGGCAGAGGCCGTCAGCGTGTTCTGAAGACAGAGACAGGGCGTTCAGGCCTGGCATCTGCGCCGGGTTGCCGTGTCCCATGGTGTATGTGTGTGCATGTGTGTGTGTGTGTGTGTAGACTCACACACTGTATGCACACAGGCTTCGGGGCCACACAGGACACCCTCGAGGCCAGGCGTCCATACCTGTGTGTACGCACTGCCCCCAGCATGGGCCCACACTGCCTCATGCATCTGCTCCCCAAGTCATTCATTCATTCATTCATCTGACTTTAAGGGGGTGCCAGGGAGCCAGTGGAGGCCTGCCCCCATGGAGCTCCCAGTCCAGGGGGGCACCCAACTTTCCCATATCACCTCCCAGGACCACAACTGTGACAGAAGAGAGCTGTACACGCAATAGCAGGTGGGTTGGGTGGAATCCTGGAAGGCTTCCTGGAAGAGGTGGCACCTGGGTTTGGATCTGCAGGAGGGTGAGTGGTCGACTAGGGAACAGCCCTCTGGGTAGAGGGCAAACCGCCTCATGCATGTGCAAAGGCCCTGAGGGAGGAACAAGCCAGTGGGTTGGAGGAGCCGAAAGGAGGCCGAGGGGGGTGGGGAGGGCTGCCAAGGAGTGAGTAGGGGAAGGAGGGCCCCAGGTAAGGCATGGAGGCCAGTTGGGTTTAAACCACCCAAAACCTGAGGCCACATGGGGGTCTTTCTCCTAAAATTTCAAGGTAACCCCTGGAGGGTTTTGACCTGGGGGAACTGGGTTCAGAATAAATACAGCAGTGGCCAAAGGGATGGAGGTAGACAGTGACAGATCCTCGAGGGTGTCAGGAGGCCCAGCTGACAGAGGAGAAGGAGCTGGTGCTCTCAGGAAAGGCTACACGTTAAAGGCTGTGGTCACATGCCACAGACACCCAGGTACCCACAGGACCTCTCCACATGGGAGCACACAGGCCATGACACCACTAGAGTCCACCCAGGCAGCCCTGGACATCCAGACGGACTGGCCACACCCTTGCACACACGGCCTAGCCCGCGCCCACAACCTGCGCGGGTGAGCTCCCCGCCTGCCACTCTCTCTCCCCTTCTCTGCTGCAATTGATCTAGCCGCCCCCTCCTTGTCTCCCGGTAACCGGTTCTAACCGGTCCTAAGGCTGCAGGGACAAATGACACCAGTCTATCCCCCACTCCTTCCCGGCTCACTTCTCCAGGCAGCCCCCTCCTCATCAGGCAGCTTCGGAGGAGGCAAAATAGGATGGAGGGGTGGGAGGGGGTGGGGGGGGGACAGAGGGAAACCAGGGAGGTGGGCATGGGAGGAGGGGAGTGGGAAAAGGGGCACAGGAGGAGGGGAGTGGGAGGAGGAAGAAACGGGGAAAGGAAGAAGGGGAAGGGGAACAGGCGCCTTCATCCTCAGGGTGACAGGAGTCCTGGACCTGGTTGGCTCCAAAGCCCCCAGCTCAGGGTCTGCAGTATGGAAGGAGACCCCCACCTCCCCCCCCCCCCAGGGCCTACCCTCCCCTGCGCCCAGCTGGCAGCCTGGAGGCTAGCTGGCACTCACTGGAGTAGTAGGCCACCAGCTGCTGCAGACTGTTGAACTGGGTGCGGGAGGTGATGTAGAAGCCGCCGCTGTCCAGCTTGCGGATCTTATAGTGCTTCACGTTGAGGCCCTTGGCATTGTCGAAGTCGGACACTGAGAGGCAGTAGGCGCCTGCAGGACAGGCCAGAAAGGGGCCGTGACCACCACGCCCGCTTGCCCACGGCCGCGGCACTGAGCACACCTACCTGACACGGGACGGAAGGCAGGCACGGACGGAACCAGGTCTGGTCTAGCCTGTCTCTGAGCACCCAGTGCCCGGGTGGCCACTGGGGCAGAGTCAAGTGACAAAGGTCACCTGACTCAAGAATCTTTCCATGCACCTTTGACTTGTGAAGCCCAGATGTGCATCCCTGCTCTGTGACCTAAGCAAGTGACTTGCCCTCTTTGGGCCTCAGTTTCCTCCTCTGCACAAGCGGGCTACTCCCCAGGCATCTGGGCAGATTCAGTGAAACCACATATAAGAAGGCCGGGTACACAATAGGTGCTCAGTAAATGTTTGCGGGGAGCCTCACAGCAATAGCCCCAAGTAGCTGTGTGTCCTCTCCTCTCTGGTCTGCCCACAGGAATGGTGTCCAGGCCCCGCCCCTCCCTGAAGACTCCAGGCTCAGGCAGGAGCCAGTGGTTGGCTAAGGCCAGGCTGCCCTGGTCCTGGGTGTGGCCTGAAGGTGTGGTCGCCTCTGGGAAGTCCAAGCCTCCTTTGACACTGGCGGGGACTGCTGGGCTTCCCCTCGGGGAACTGGACTCGCTTGCCGACGGGGCGGGGGGGTGGGGGGGGGGCGTTCCTCGGGGACTGCGGCCGGAACTGGCCCCCTGGGAACCTCAGGAGAGGCGACAGGCCCGCTCTGGCGGTGCGAGGGAATGTAGGGATTCCGGTTGAGTTCAGGAAGGGGATTCGACCCCCCTTTCGAGAGGAGGGGGCGAGGGCGACGGGTGGCCCCTCTCGAGCTGCGTCTGGAGACTCTGGGTTCCGCTCGCCTGGGGACACGGGCATCTCGGGGAACCTCTGGGGGCTCCTAGAGGGAGTGCCGCCTCCTTTCCAGTGCCAGGGAGAAGTCAGGATGGCTCTCGAGTCGCTGCAGATCCAAAGGGCCCCGTCTCGCAGGGAGGGGGGCCCAGGGGAGGCTCTCGCGGTGTGGCGGGAAGCCCCGCCTTCTTGGCAGGTTGGCCCGGGTATCTCGGGGGACACCTGGTGTCGCCCGCAAGGAGTCAAGCCCCGTTCTGAGCCGGGAGAGGTGCCGGGCATGCTCTCAATGCCCTGCAAGGGAAAAGCGCCTCCTCACGCAATGGGCGTGGCCTCACGTGGGTTTTCTCGACTTGCGGCGGTGCTTTCTCGAGTTGGAGTTGCGGAGGGTTCCCCGGCCCGTCTCCCCTGTTAGCCCAGCGGGGTCGTGGTGCCTCCTTTGGAGCGGCGAGGGGAGGGAGCAGCCTCGGGACTCGCCAGGAGGCGCTGCAGGGCACTGGGTCCACGGCAAGCGTTGAGCTAGGACACTCCGGGTGGCCCCCTCCCTGTTTCCCTGGAGCCTAGAAAAGCTCTGGGCTCGAAAAGTTTCCTTCTGGCAACAGGCCTGTTAACCTGAGCCCAAGAGATGCCTAGGGTGGCATCAGGGAAAAAGGCTGAGCCCCAGAGGTGGGGGAGCAGACTTCAGTGG
Source organism: Okapia johnstoni (assembly GCA_024291935.2). Classification (NCBI taxonomy): domain Eukaryota; kingdom Metazoa; phylum Chordata; class Mammalia; order Artiodactyla; family Giraffidae; genus Okapia; species Okapia johnstoni. The sequence continues at coordinate 55,348,266 of CM044324.1, read as the reverse complement.
CCAGAGAAAGCCCTTTTAAGGAAACAGCATACAGGTATCATTCTAGAAGCCCACCCCCCACAGCCCCTACAACCTCTGGACAATCCTCAGGTGGGGTTTACAATATCCGGTGTCAAAAAGGGAAAATGAGGCTCAGAGAGGGAAAGCAGCTAGCCTCAGGCACCCACCCAGCAATTCAGACACACACAGAACCTGTGTCTGAATCTCTAAAGCCTGCACTGGACAACCATGACTTTCTGCAGACGGCCCAGGCCATGTGCATATAGAAGCCACAGCCCTAAATCTAAGGCCAAGCCCTGATCACGTGTGCAACACACCACAAACATGCCCATGTCCGGTGGCCATATGCTCACACAGGCTCACGCTCTCCAGGCCCCCAAGCACAAGGACAAACCCACAACAATTCATTCCCACACAGCATCACACAGACAACGCCACCCCAGGTGCACACACACAAATGCGTGAACCCACACATAGCATGCACAGCCACATGACCACTCATAAATGCACACACATGACATGGACGCTCTGCTTTCCCATCTCCCACTGAGCCCCAGGCCCAGAGGAAGCAGAAGCTTCATCACCATGGTGATGGAATCTGCAACCCACTTGCAGAGAGGCTGGAGGGAAAGGGGGTGATTATTCTCTGGCACAGGGGAAGGACAGGAGAGGAACAGAGGCCAGGACTATTGGGAGAAGAGCAAAGCCAGGTCCCAGTACCCAGTCCAGCCCCTAAGGCCCCTGAGGAAGGGGAAGAAGAGGGGGCCATTGCATCAACACTCTCCCTGGGAACAGCCTTTGGCTCTGTGACCCTCAGGCCTCCTGACAATCTGTGTCCTTTCCTTATCTGAGAAACCTGAGGCCAGAGAGACTGGCCTCTTTTGTTGCACCTTTTGCGGCATCTTTTGCTCACCCCAGATAATTGAGTGCTCTTCAAATGTACCTCCCTGCCATTGATCCTGGCTTTTTCTCCAGCTGGAGGATTCTTCCCATCCCACTCCATACACCAAACTCCTATTCATTCCTCAATACCCAGCTCAAATAACCCACGAAAGGCTCAATTCCCAGTAGAAGCACTCATACCTTTCGTGGTCTCACTTTCTCGCACTAGGAAGGTCCCTCTTGGGTTCTCCGCATTGAGCAGTAACCGCTCTGACTCCCGTCTGGTGATCTTGCCAAAGTACCACCTGGGGCAGGAGGGAGAGGGATGGTACTGGTGGTCCAGGATTCCACCCACCCACCATGCCTCTTCCTGGGATGTGGCTGGGGCAGCCAGCCCTGCCACTCTAGCCCAGGAGAGAAGCTCTGAACCAGCAGCGATGATGGTGAGCAAGCAGGAGGCCAGAGTCAATACTCACTCTTCAGCCTGAATGGAGTCAGAGGGCGCCACGTAGTTGCTGGGGATGTAGCCCGTCTGTCCTGTGCTGAGCGAGTGGGCCAGCCACCAGTCTCCCTCTCTGAGCAGGGGGAGAGGGAGGGAGCAAAGGAGAAGGAAACCATCAGCAACGGGCCCCAGGGCGTGCGGTCTTCAGAGGTGCTGTGCTGGGGGCTCGCGAGGCTGAGTGAGGTTGAGGGAACACGGAGATCAGGCCACTTGCCCCTTGCCAACTGAACTGGCCTGGGATTCCTCCCCTCCCTATCCCAGAAGCCTCCTGGCCAAAGCTGACTCAGACAATGAGGCCCGAACTCACAGGGGCAGAGTCCTGAGACGGGAAGTGTTCGGCTGCCCTGCTGATACACCAAGACGTCTCAAGAGCCAAGAGCCCACCTTGGGATTTAGGGAGGGAGCTCCCTGTCTCTGGGGAGCAAGCAAGTTGTAACAGGTGAAGCTTCCTGCCTGAGATGGATGGTGAATCAGACCTTCAAAACCTCCCCAAGCCCTGAGATTTGGAAGCCCAAGCCTGGGAAGTGGCGAGACCTGAGTGGAGGCAAAGGATGGTCCTTTGGGGGCGTGGTGACAATCCAGGTGCTCTCTGCAGAGCTGCCACTGCAGCTAGAGCAATGCTTGCCTTTGTCACAAATCACAGTTCACACCCACCAGGCTCCTTGACTGAAAACTACAGGCCTCCTCCTGCACCCTACCCAGCTATGGGGAAACTGAGGCCAGAGGGGGCTGGGACTTGCCCAAAGTCACACAGCAAGACATGCCAGAGGGAGCTGAAGTGGAAGAGCCCCAGTGCCCAGGGCCCTCCTACACTGAGTTCCCCATGAGGCAGGGAGTGTGATGGGGACAGGGTGATGGGGCAGGAGGAGCCCCCAGCAGGGTGGGTCCCCTGGGTCTGGGGGGGAGCGGGGAAGGGGCAGAAGTACCTTTGCAGCCATCTGAATGTGAACCAGGTCTGGCTGGAGCGGGGGTCCAGAGACACAGAGGAGGGAGGAGAAAGCGAGAGCCCAACAGGAAAGAAGAGGCAGAGATGGGGGTGGTGAGAGAGAGAGAGAGGCAGAAAGAGCGAGGGAGAGAGCAGAGCGCCAGGCAGTGCTGGGGATAGGGGAGGGGGGACAAGGCGGCAGCCACAGGGGCCTTGCATCCAAAGCAATCAATGGAGGCAGGGAGAGGGTCGATGGGGAGGGAGGGGAGGCCGATGGGAAGGGCTGCCTGGGAAATAGGGCCCAGCCCCCTACAATTCCCACTGTACAGATGGGAAGACTGAGGCTAGAGACGCAAGGGCCTCTGCTCAAAGTCACACAACCAGGCCCAGGTTCCTAACTCCCAGATGAGGAGGAATCCTTCCCTACAGGGAGCTGTAGAGCTCGATACCTTGCTGAGCTTCTCACCCCAAGGCTGCTTTTGACCTCATCACAACCCTGAGAAGACACACAGCCAATGGGTGTGCTCCCTGCTGCCCATGATCAGGATCCAAAGAGAAAAAGGCCCTTGCCCACAGCCACAGTCTGAACTTGAACCTGGATCCCTGGCTCCAGGTTCTTCTGAGCTTCCCCACCTATGCTCTTCAGCCCATTTTGAAGATGGAGAAGTTGAGGCCAGGAGAGAGTGGGGTTGGGGGAGCTCTCTGAGAACAGATGAGTACAGGTGAGCATATCAAAAAGTCAGCCAGGTGAGGCCAGGCTCGACCAGAGAGTGTGAGTCTCTTCTGGATGGAGTGAGATCGGCACTGTGTGGCCTGACTAAGCTATACAATCACTGCACGCACGCACACTCAGGCGGGGGCACAGGCTCACACAGGGATCTCGGCAGGAGACGGAGGGCCCCAGAGTAAGGTGGCGATGCCCACCTCAAGGAAAGACGTCTGGAGGCGCCCAGGACCTCCATCTACCTCTCTGTGTGTACCCACAGTGGATGGGGGGGACACACTGTTTGTCCTATTTGACCCTCAAGACCACCCTGCAAAGAAGGCAGGCCTCACCCCCTAGATGAAGAAAAGGTGGCTCAGAGATGTCTAGGGAACAGCCCAAGGACACACAGCACCCAGGTTGGAATAACCCAGCACTTTCTTCATAGAGTTGGTGAAAATGAGGCACAGAATGGGGCGGAGACTTCCCCAAAGCTAGCAGAGATCTTCCAGTCCAAAGCCTTCATTTCACCAAGGGGGAAAATAAGGCACAGAGGAAGGCGATGATTTGTCCAAAGACACACAGCAAATCAACAGCAGAACAAGGGTGAGAACCAGGGCCCCTGTGTGCCCACAGCCAGTCTTGGCCGGCCCCCTGAACTCTTGTGCCCTCCCCAGGCCCCTCAGACTCAGAGACCCTCAGGGAAACCAGGGGAAGACGGAGGAGGAGGCAGCAGGGCTGGGGGCAGGGGACTGGGCCAAGGTCTAGGTCAGAGACTACGAAATGGGGCAGATTGACAAAGCCCGAGTTTGCAAGCCTTTCCCAAGGCCAGCCACCTACTCACAATGGAAGGCTGGCAGCAGCATGTGCCCAGAGGCTGCCCAAGCACGGCCCCAGAAGCCCCTGAAGGTGGGGTTCAGCTCTGCTGACATTACCCAGACTGGGCCGGCTGAGCCTCCAGCTCCCCGACAGCAGCCCATGTGTGAGTTTGGGCTCACAGTCCAATTTGGGGGTCTTAATTCACAAGGACACAGATGGAGGTGTGCTGAAATCTCACTAAGGATCCAAGGTCCAGCTTCAGCCTGGCCCCGGCTTGAGAGGTTTTGAAGAGCCTGAGCACCAAAGTCTGGGCATCCTGGCGCTAGCCCAGCTCAGCACTTGCAGGCATGACCTTGGCCCTACCTCGGTTTCCTCCTCTGCAGGATGGGGATACTCATGCCTCCCTCTGAGGATGTAAAATCCCAGCACTATGCTTGGCACACAGTAGGTGCTCAATGTGCATGAGCTGTCAGTATCTTGATTTGGCTAAAAAAAGGAAAAGAATGAAATCCGCATCTCTATGGTACCCCTCCCCACTCTCCAACACAGCTTTAAAAAACAGCACGCAGCTCAGTTTCAGTCTCCAATAAGGATTTGCTGTGTGACTTTGGCCAAGTACCCTACCCTCTCAGCACCTCTATAAAAAGGAGATAATAGTCACAAAATCTCCCTTGCAGGCAAAGTGTGGAAATCAGTCAGCATCAAGCCATCAAGTTTGGGTAAGTGGATTACTGTGACTATCATCTGAGCCTCAGTGTGCCCACCTGTGAAATGGAAATATCAAGCCCCATCTTCCGCTGCCAATGGTCTGGAAGGTTCAAACCTGCCTTAGGTGGCTGTGAGCTGGCTCTGCCAAGGGCCAGGGACTGCCCTCACAATGAGGGGCCCCATAGCTTCCCAGATCAGTCCAGTCTGGCGGGGACTCTGATCTGAGCTCAGAAGTGACAGTGGTGTTAACCTTTCATGTTGAGCACATTTACTGCATCTCACACCTTTCCTGGGGCCTGGGTCCCATCAGATAGGCAGGAAGAAGGGAAGGAAGGGAATCACACATTCCCTGCCTGACCCCTCACCTTCCCTCGTGTGGCCAGAGAAGAAAGTACTGGACCAGGAGTCCCCGAACTACGATTTTACACCTCAAGTGCTGTCACTAGCTGTGTGACTTCAGGCTACTGACCTCACCTCTCTGAGCCTCAGGATCCTCTTTTTAGAGCCTAATCTTGTGGCTAATTCAGACTGGCATGTGGATTGGGAGGATGGCAGCTTTGGAACCTGGGGAATTAGGGCAGCTTGCATCATTCTATTTAACTCATTTGGGCTGTTGGGACTGACTAGAGAAGCATTTTGGGGATTGCAGGCAAGCCAGGGCAGCTGGGCACAGCTCAGACAGTCAAGTTTCTGAGCCCTGAGGCCTGGACCCCTGCTTGGTCCTTGGGGAGAGAGCAGGGTGAGGCCAAGGCAGGTCATGAGAGGAGGGCAGGAAGGGGCCCTCACCCCATGGTAGGGAGTGGAACCAAGGAGCCCAGGGCAAAGGGGCAGAGATCAGTGCCTGCTAGAGAAGCTGCTGGAATAATCCGGGTGGGAGGAAATGGCAGTTTAGGAAGCACCCCAAAGTCAGACCCAAGGGGCTCTGGCTCCTAGAGAGACTCAGACACCAGGACAGGGGCTCAGGGTGGTCACCCCTCAGATGGGCTTCCTCCGACCCAAGGCCACACAGCACCTAGGGTTCTAGGTCCAGGACCACGTGGCATGGAGATCCAGGGAGCAGGGTCTCCAGGCAGCTACTGTGAGGACCCCAGTCCAGCCAGCCCTGGCCCAGCCCCAACAGGCTCGGCCTTAAGCTCTCCCTCCCAGACTCCCAGCCCAGCCACAGGCTAGACTCAGAAAGTCCCTCACTCCTGCAGGGTGCGGGGTGGGTGCAGGGGGCTCACAATAATGAAGCTTAAGTGATAATGGTAGAAGGACATGCAGGATGGTCCCAGGGTGAGGTATGAAACCTCACAGGTGGGTGGCCCATCTTCCACTAAGGGAAGCAGGACAGGGATACTCCCCTGCCCCATCTCCGATCCTGTTACCCCTCCTCTTCCTCTAATGCCAAGTCCCCCCAACTCTACCATCACCCGATTCTAAGGCAGAGGAGCAGCTGAGTGTTGTGATATGAGGAAGGGCTCCCGATCCACTCCACCTTCCAATCGGGGCACCTCACTGCCCGCCATGGGCTTCCCATGGACAGGTCTCCATCACTTCCGGCCCTCCTGGCAGCCCCCAGCCCATCCCGGAAGGCAGGAAGAAGGAAGGGAAGGGGCTGGCAAAGGACAAGTAAAAGAGGCAGAATCAAAGTTTCCAGAAGTCTCCTCTGGCCACACCTTTGCTCAAGCTGTGAGCCCCCTGAGAAGCCCTTCCCATCCTTGCCAGTTGAGATTCCCCCCAGCACTTTAAAGTCTCCTCCAGCCTGAGGTACCATCCCTCCCCCAACTCGGACCCCTCCCTCCTCCCAGCTCCTCTGCACCTGCACAGAGCCCCTCCTCCAAGGGCTCAGGGTCATGCCTACCTCCCCCCCACCAGGTCTGCCACTACTAGCTGTGTGACCTTGAGAAAGTCATTCACCCCTCTGGGCCTCAGTTTCCTCATCTGTAGAACGGAGCCAATAAACATTTCCACTTCCCAGGGCTATGGTGCCTTTTAAATAAAACAACGCAACTGAAAGCACTCAGCATGAGCACAGGCCCACAAGCAGGGCACAAGAAATGGTGTGCCAGTACCATCTGGGTAACCCCAGTGGGGTGAGCAACATGGGGTGATGGGGGACCCCAAAATGTAGCAGGCACAAGAGCAGCCCTCAACGAGTTCCCAGTTTGGGGGTAAGCAGATGGAAACAGCTGGAACCATAAGAGAACTAGAGTGGCATTGGGACTCAGACAGCAGGGGTTTGGGGGAGCTGGGAAAGCCCCCTCCCCTTGGAAGAGCAGCTTAAAGAAAAGAGCGAGCTGCTGCCCAAGTTCCAATCCTGGCTTTGCTATTTGGTAGCTGTGTGACCTTGGGCAAGGGCTTTTACATCTCTGAGCCTCAGTTTCCTCATCTGGTGCCTCAGTTTCCTCGTTCCATATGAGGAATCAATATGGCAATGGCCCCTCCCCCATCACTATAGCCCTGGTGGAAAGGCAGCAGAGTAAAGGATATGGGTACAAATACCTACTCCTCTTTTCCCCTTTGCCTCACAAAGAAGGCACTTCTGAGCTGGATCTTGAGAGATGAATAGGAGTTTGCCAGACCGATGGGAGAAGGGGCCTTTCAGGCAGAGGGAACAACATGCATAACTGCAGGCAGGCACAAACAAGCAAGAAATGCCTGGAGATGGTGGAGATGTCCAACCTCCTTAGCCAGGCCTTCGAGGATGCTCCAGGATCAATCCCACTCTACCCTCTAGAACCTTCTCACCATTCCATAGCCCTGAAGGCATCTAGCCCCCTCCAGCACTGCACCCTCCCAGGAGCTGCCCTTCTGTGAGGGGGGCTGCCATCTACCACTCCCCTCCAGCCCCTCGGCTTCACTGTGCTTCCTTCGAGGTCCTGCTTGAGCCTCCCAGCCCCTGGTCACCACCAGAGGCGGGGGCACAGCGTGGCCCCCTAAAGCCCAAGCTGACCCCAGCCCCACCCTCCTCCAGCCACAGGGCCCGGACTAGGGCTGGTCCCCCTACACTCTGGCCCCAGAAGGACGTGGCCTTCTCCACCCAGGCCTCCCTGGGCCCAGCGCTAGCCTGCATGCAGCTGGTGCTCGGGGGAGCTGAGCGAGCAGGAGGTGGATGGGGAGGAGGTGTGACGGGGAATGACGGGGTGATGGGAGGACCCTCCCCATTCTCAGCCTGGGGGTGCAGGTCAGGATCTGGTCCAACTCTAGGGTGTGAGGACGGAAGCTGGGGAAGCTGGAGGAGGGGCAGCCAAGGGGATGCAGGTGGAAGCGCATGCAGCCCCATCCCCACCAGCGAAGCGCCCCCACCCAGCCCGCCACCCCGGGAGCGTGTACACACCTGACATCCACCTTCCTCCTAGGGCCAGCGAGAGAGAAGCAGAGAGGGAGAAGCTGAGAGAGAGCTGGAAGGAGCAAGCACGGGCCAGGAGTGGGGAGGGGCATCCCCGAGGCTCGGGGGGAGAGACGGGAAGTGGCAGAGAGGGGAGAGCAGGCTGTCCAAGGGCAGGAAGGCAGCAGGTGTGGAGCTGTGCCCCGCCCTCTGTCGGCATCCGCCCCCACTGTGATCACCCCGGGGCATGGCACCCAAAGCCTGCACTCCCCACCCCCCACGACAGGTGCTGCACCCCACTCCCCACTGTACTCTGGGTAGGGAAAGGAGAGGAGGGAGGAGGGGAAGGACCCCTCCCCCTGGCTGAAGCCCCACCCCCCTCATCAGTTCATCACTCACAGGGGCCCCAGAGTCTGGCAGGTCCCCCAGGCCCCTATTCATTAGCTTGGCCCTAGGATGCCCCATGCCAAGGCTGGAGTCCCTGGAGGGGGATATGGATGCCACCCTAGGGTGCCCTGCCCTCCACATCCTATGCCCCCATCCTCCCCATGCCCTATCCTGACCTCTCTCACGTTGGGTCCCTAATGTGGGTCCCCCAACCCTGCCAATGTGTGGCCCTCACTCTACAGCTGAACTCACTTTCCAGGCTGCTCCAGGTGCACCAGCATCTCTGGGGGCACAGCCTCCAGCTACAAATGTCCTGCGTTTGTAGCCCCGGGTCCCGGGCCCAGTCCTGCGCTGACCACACGCCCCTCTGCGGGTGCTGAGATCTGGAGCACCGTGCTCTATGGACCAGTTACTGAACCCAGATCCCTGTCCCTGGAGCCCTCCCGAAGCCCCACCCACCTCATCTGGGTGCCCGCCTCATCACCCTGACAGGCTCCAGGATGCCCAGGACGGGTTCCCTGGACCTTGGCTGCCCTGACGTCCAGCCCCGCCCACTGCCCATCAAGCTGGCTCTGGGACGCTCAGAAGTGGCTCTGGCCCAAGACTGGATCAGGGTCCCCAGGGGCACTCACGTGTTGTTGACAATCTGAAGCCGCTCCCCTTTCTTGAAAGACAGGTCAGTCTCTGTCCGCGACTCATAGTCATAGAGGGCCACGAAGGTGGTCACTCCGCCTGCTCAGAAGACGGACGTGTCAGATCGGCCAAGGCCCTGGCTGGTGGAGGAGAGCCCTGCACCCTGGGGGGGGGGTCCCCCCACTGCCAGCCCAGAGGCCTGCTTTCATTTACAGATGGTGGGCTTCTACGCATGTCCCCTGTGTCTTTGTGTCTGGCACACCTGTGCCAGGGCACGGAGGAAGCACGTGGGTCTCTCACGTGCGTCTGAGTGGGTTAAGGTGATGAGCCCAGCGGGCTCTAGGTGATGCTGGGTGTTGGCTTCTGTTTGGTATCTGTCTTTCCTACAGAAGCAGAAGTCCCGAGTAACAGACATCTTTATTTTGTTCCTAGAGTCTGGCACATAGCAGGTGTTTAAGAAACAACCATGGGGTGAATGAAGCAGTGAATGAAGGGAAGCTTCCCCTGGGGAGGTGGTTCTGTTCCTCTGTGTGACTCAGGCCGTCAGGGGAGATCTTGGCTGCAGGTAACTGTCCCTTCTGAAGCCCTCTCTGTCCCCCATTTTAAGTTACAACCTCCACCCACACATCCCCCAGCGCCCCTCCCTGCCCTCCGTGTTCTTTCAGAGCACTTACCACCCACAAACACACTGCAAAGTTTACACAACTTGCTCTTTGCCTCTCTTCCCCAGGAGGGTTTTGTCTGTTTTACACATTGCTTGTGTCCCTGACACCAGAAGAGACCTGGCACACAGGAGGGGCGCCACAACTGTCTCCTGAACAAATGAATGGCTGTGTTTGTATGTCAGTCTGCCTCGCTTGGGTGTGTCTGTGTGTTCTCACTGCATGTTTGTGCATCTGCGAGTCCGTGGGTTCTAGCTGAGCATGTGTGCACTTCTGAAGGGCTCTGACTGCACGTGTCTGTGTCTCCATCTGGGAGTAGGAGGCGTTTCTGCATATGTGCATTTGTATTTGTGTGCATCTGAGTTGGGTGTGTGTCTGTGCCTAGAGGGTGCCCATTCCTGTGTCCCTGAGTGTGTCTTTGTGTCCACTGTGTGTTTGTGTTTACAATGGCATCTTCAGCCTAACATGTGCACATGTCCTATATGGGTGTCCCTGAATGAGTTGCCGACTGTGTGTCTGAAAGTGTCCAGGTAGAAATGCCCGTGTTTGTGTGAGGGTCTTACCTCTCCAGAACCACATCTACATCTCTTACTAAGCATCACTCGCCCGGGGCTGCTATGCCCCCTGAGTACCAGCAGAGGGCGCAGGGGCGCACCTCGTGGGTCCGGGCCTCTGAAGACCTGGGCGCTCTCTCCCTCAAAAAACCTGCCCCGCCCCCTTGGCCACTCACCGCCTCCGGTCCTGATCCATCTCCAGGCTAACCAGAGTAAAAAGCAAAGCCTCAGACCTTGTCCTCGGGACTCCCCAAGAAGCCCCCGGTTCTCTGGGCCTCAGTTCCCACCTGCAGCCCTTTATCTCTAGGGTCTTTTATGCTGTGCATCAGAATTCAGCCCTAAAGGCAACGGCGTGTGCACCACACTTTCCAGTTTATAAAGCCTCCAAAAAATTCCCAATAGCCCCTAAGACCAAGTAACCCCCAGACTCCTCCCCGTCATTGAGAGAAAGAAACAGCCCAGAAAGCGGGCATCGCTGCCCCCTAGGGGACCCAGCCCAAGGGACCAGGGCCACCTGGCACTCACACTCCCAGGCACACTGACCAGCCAGGGGCCCCGCCCTCTGCGGGGAGGTGACTGTGTCCGAGGAGTTGAAGCCTCCGAACAGCTTGGGCTCAGCGGCTGCAGGGGCGAAGGCCGTGTTGGGGCCGCGGTGGCCATCAGAGGAGGCTGGCTTGCTGGGGGTCTGTGAGGACGGGAAGGCACCCCCGCCGCCACCGCCACCGCCACCGCCGCCGCCTCCATGGGTGTTCTCGGCAGGCTCCAGGCTGCGGCGCCGCTGGCTAGCATCCTTGGGCTTGCTCTTGTTGCTGCCCATGGTCCTGGAGACTAGAGAGGACCCTGCGGTGAAGGACTCTGGGAGCAGACAGGGCTACCTGGGCCCCTTAGCCCGCACTTCCACCCATTCTACAGATGGGAAAACTGAGGCCCGAAGAGATATCTTTGGGTAAGTTACCTTTCAGAACCTTAGTTACTTTATCTACAAAATGGGAATAGTTATAGCACTCATAAAGGGCTTCCTTGGTATAGGGTCAAGCACAGAAGAAATGCCTCATAATCAGAAGCCCTAACAGCACCCTCTCCTTCCCCTGAGACACTATGTCCATCCCTCCTGGACAGGGACAGTATCTGAGGCATGTGTGTGTCCCAGGCACCCAGGAGAAGGCTGAGGGTTTGTTGAGTAAATACATAATTGGCTGAAATTGTCCTACACCAAGGAAAGAGGTGCTAAAAGTTGCAACCAGGGCAGGGATATAGCAGGCAGCTGGAAGAAGGAGAGATAGCTGATAGCTCACGCCAGCCCCAGGGCCTTTGCACATGCTATTCCTTCCACCTGAATGCTTTTCCTTGACTATTTCAGCAGAGTAACTCATGTGTCGTTCAGTTCTCTGCCCAAAGGTAGCATGTGGGGGGTGGGAGGGAAACGTTTAGGGGTGATGGATTATCTTGACTACGTGGATGGTTTCATGAGTGCACCCATGTGTCAAAATCTATCAAACTGCACACCTTAAACATGTGCAGTTTACTGTATGTCAATTATACTTCAATAATGCTCTTAAGGAAAAAAAAAATTCACCTCCTTGGGATGTGCTCCCAAACTACTTTCATTGGTTTAAGTCCCCTTCCTTTTGTGCCTCTTCTTGATAACATGAAGCTTCCCTGGTGGCTCAGGCAGTAGTCTGCCTAAAATGCAGGAGACCCAGGTTATGTCCTTGGGTTGGGAAGATCCCCTAGAGAAGGGAATGGCTACCCACTCTAGTATTCTTGCCTGGAGAATTCCATGGACAGAGGAGCCTGATGAGCTACAGTCCGTGGGGTCATGTGACCCTCTGTGTGTGTGTGTGTGTGTGTGTGTGTGTGTGTGTGTGTGACTATATGATTATTTCTATGGGCTTTTGCCTGTCTAGACACACTGCTGCACTCCTAGTACCTAGAAGTGGCACATAGTAGGTGCTCAATAAACAGCTGAATGAATGAGTGAACATGTGACTATTCAAGAGTTAGGAGATGTCTAAGCCAGGAATCTGGGTGGGCTAGAGATCAGGAAACTCAAAGAAACTCAAGTTGCAAACTCCCCAGTGATGACCATTACCCAACCACCCCCTTTTGCTCCCTATGTCCCCATCCACAGGTACTGACTCCCACCAAGCCTGGCCAGGGTCTCCCCACCCACTATGGCCACCCCTCACAGCTCCCTCATTTTGGCAGCCCCGATGGGTCATCACCTCACCTGGTGGAAGGCAGGGGCTATCCCAGAGGACCTGGGAAGCAGCCTGAGGTCACAGCACGAACACCAGGTGTGGAGTCAGGGGTCGTGGACTAGAGGCCCTGCTCCACCTCTGCCTGCTGTGTGACCCTAGGCAAGTCACTTCCCTTCTCTGGGCCTCAGTGTCCTCATCTGCAAAGTAGGGATAAAGCAGACTTCTCAGGACTGTTGAGGGGATATGATTAGAAAGAGAAATCAGGAACTTCTCTGGTGGTCAGTGGCTAAGACTCTGAGCTCCCAATGCAGGGTGCCTGGGTACAATCCCTGGCCAGGGATCTGACCCCGGGTTCAGATCCTACATGCCACAACTAAGAGCTCACGTGCCACAACTAAGAACCAGCACAGCCAAATAAATAACGATTTTAGAAAGAGAAATTACCAAGGCTCTGACACTTGGGTCACGATTTATCTGGCTCTGACTCTGGCAGGCCCAATGCTAAGTGCTTCCCAGACCTGAAATATCCTTCATTCCTCTCAAAGCAAGAGAGTGAGGCTGGGTATAGCATGGTGGGCTCCAAAGCCAGACTCCCCACTCTTAGATCCCAGCTCTGCCCCTAACTGGCTGTGTGACCTCAGGCAAATGACTTAACATCTCTGTGTGCCCCATTTCTTCATCAGGAAATGACTGTGACAACTGAAGGCAAGGCAGGGTGCTGGGAACACAGTAGATCACCCTGCCACATTAACTATTACTGACACTGTGATTCTGGACACACTGGCGACGTGAGCTCCAATTACTCCCTCGGGGATGCTGCAGGTCCTGGAATCAGTCCAGAATTCCTCTGGGAATCCATGAATGTGAAGAAGTCCCCATGACTGGCTGGGGCCTCGGGCAAGACTGTTTGCCCTGAGCACCAAGCCCAGCTGTGCGATGCCCCTCCCTAGGTGAACCTTAGCCAGTCCCTCTAACCCTCTGGGACTCAGGCTGCCTATCTACACAAAAGGGGTGTAGCCTGCGTGCTCCCTGGGGGCCAACCAGCTTAGAGAATGTGGGGCTGGGAAGGCCCTGGGGAGACCTGCTCAAAAGATCACCAGGGGAGCAACACGTCAATGGGCCTGGGAAAGCCGATTTCTATCGCAACTCAATCCCTTGAGGTCATGATGCCCAGCAGCACTCATATGGTTGCCGCCCTATGGGACCTGCTGACCCAGTTGCCCACAGCCCCAGGCTTGATGGAAGCTGAGCCCCAACCACCATACCTCCTACTCACCTGCTCCCCAGAACAGTATTCACAGCACCAACTGTGCAGCAAGCCCTCTGCCAGTCACCACAGGGGGATAAAGAGATGGACTGGCCAGGTCCTGTCTCAGGGGGTGCATGGTCTAACAGTGGACTTGTTTGCAGGACGTTGAGAGGAAATAAAAATATAAAAGTATTTTTTAATTTTAATGAAGAATTTTCTAAAAGCTCAAATTTTCTTTAGAAGGAACTAAATGATGAAGAGTGAGCCTGCTGTCACTGGAGGTAATCAAGGACAAGAAAAAGGGTCCTTTGACTAACGTGCCATGGAGGGCGAGGGACAACCAGGGCTGCACCTCAGAGGCCCTTCCAGCACCAAGAGGATGCATGTGCCCTCTGGGAAGGAGCAAGGAAAAAAGCTCCTGGCCTCTAAGTTCTTATACTGACAAAGAGGACCACTCCCCACTGGGGCTTTCAGAAAAAGCATAAGAGGGCCTTTAAGACTAGACTAAGGTGGCTGGGGCCTCTGACTGCAATGTTTGTTGGTTGGTGGGGTTTGGGTTTTTGTTATACAAATGATTATACAAGTACCATGTGTTTGTAGAGAGGTGGGCAGGTTGAGGTCAAGGGCAGGAACACTGGAGAAAACCATCTGTGTGAATTCCAGACCTCCAAGCCCAGTGTGGGACCCTGTGCCTCCGTTTCCTCCTCTGCCAACTGAGGATAACACCAGTACCATGTCATAGGGCCACTGGGAGAATCCATGAGGAAGTACACAGAACACGCTGGGGACACTGTGGCCCACTGGCAACGTGCCACCAGAGGACCAGGCCATGGGCATGGCGGTGGACTTGCTTCCAGTGTCATATAAACATAAGACTGAATCCAGGGACCCAGCTAGTGTGCTTGACTCCAAGCTCCCTGCAGGCAGGACCAGGTCAGATCCATTTCCATACCCCCACTAGGTATTCTGAAATATTTGCGGAAGAGACAAAAGACTAAATGCAAAGACTAAACACTTTGCATCCTGCTTTGTTCCTGCAATGCCACATTGCCGAGACCAAGTATCTGAGATATTCAAACTCTCCTGGAGCCTGGACCTTGTACTGGGCCCTCCTCTAAGCACTTTGCAAATATTGACTCATCAAATCCCCATGATAATCTGGGAGGTAGACATTAATAGTGTCCCTATATTATTGATGTGGAAGCAGAAGTACAGAAAGGTTGAGGCACCTGCCTGAGGTCACACAGCAAGGATGAGAATGAAAAGAAGTGGGGACATGAAACCACATTGGGGAGGTGGGAATCAGGGGTGGCTCATGGGGTCCACCTCCTGCCTTCCGGACCTCTCCTTCATACAAACAGCCAGATAGATGCCCACGGCAGATGGGGCATGACTGGATAAGGCAGCCTAGCCCCACTCCTCTAGAAAGACCAAGACTTCAATTTTTTTCAATATATTTTATTTATTTATTTGGCTGCATCATGGCTCTCAGTTGTGGCCCGTGGGATCTAGTTCCCTGACTAGGGATCGAACCCAGGTCCTCTGCATTGGGAGCGTGAAGTCTTAGCCACTGGACCGCCAGGGAAGACCCAAGATTTCAAGCTCTGACACAGCAGAGTGTGCTAGAAGGACAGCACATTTAGGCAGAGGTCCAGTCCCCACTGGGCTGTGTCACCTTGGGACCGACCACCCTTCCAGACCATGGTCTCCTTTCTTGAGGCAGGACTCTGTCTCAGGGCCCAAACGCTAAGTCACCATGAGCTGCCCATTTGAGAAGGGCCAGCTCCGCGCATCTCTTCCGCCACTTGCTCACTCCCAGGCAGAGACAGATCCCTGGGGTTCAAGAGGAAGTGGGGAGAGCTCCATACTGGGGATGTGTGAGGCTCCCAGAGGAAGGCAGTCCTTTTCCTCTGGGGAGCTGCTCCTGACCACAGGCTCAGGACAGAGGACCTGCACTATCCATACCGGGACAGGCCCCAGGAGGCCCTACAGCAGTGGTCCCCAACCTTTTGGGCAACAGGGAACAGTTTCATGGAAGACAACTTTACCATGGACCACGGTAGGGGATCGAGGATGGTTTCAGGATGATTCAAGCCCATTACATTTACTGTGCACTTCATTTCTAATATGATTACATTATCCCCTTCTCAGATCATCAGGTATTAGATCCGGGGGGTCGGGGAACCCTGCCCTACAGCACTTCCCCATCAGGGTCCCCAGGGCTTCATGCTCAGTGGGCCCCAAACTGACTTAGCGTCCTCCTCTAAGACCACTCCGCACCTCATGCTTCTGTCTCAGGGCTGGTTCACGCATCCTTCCTTCCAATCTTCCTCATACACGTCCCTCCCCCACCCTGTCTCCACTCCCTCAAGGCCAGGCCCTTGCCATCCTGACCTGGGTCAGCAGTGGGGACCCCTCCTGCAAAAGCCAGCGGCATCTCTGTAATCCACACAAACAAATGGGGCTTTTATTCAACACTGGCCACGGAAAACCGGAAACGACCTAAGTGTTTATCATACGGGGACTGGATAAATAAGGGACGGTCCATTCACCAAGTGCACAGCTGTGCAGCTAAATAAACAGAATGAGTGCTCCGTGTGGCCAGGGAAGATGCTCATGATACACACTATCAAGTGAAAAGAGGAAGATGACAGTGTAGAAGGTCCTCTGGGCCATCAGGAGCCTCAGTTTCCTCATCTGGAAAATGGGGACAATAGTGCTACCTAGGTCAGAGGGTTGGTGGAAGGATTAAAGACACAATGCAGGCAAGGGCTTAGTGGGGTGCCTGGCATGTAGTACACAGAAACTCCAATTAGTTCTGTAAAGAAAATTCACATGTGAATGAGTATGTGCAGACACACACACATGTGCTATAGAGCTTTAGAGAAAGTTTTGGAAGAAGTCCGAGTTCTTCACAATATTTCATCCAAAGGGTGTGAAAAAGGGAAAGGAAAATCCCTTCTTTACGTTAAGTGTTGTATCACTTGGGCTTCCCTGGTGGCTCAGTCAGTAAAGAATCTGCCTGCAATGCAGGAGACCTGGGCACGATCCCTGGGTTGGGAAGATCCCCGGTAGAAGGGAATGGCAATCCACTCCAGTATTCCTGCCTGGAGCATCCCCAGGGACAGAGAAGCCTGGCGGGCTACAGTCCATGGGGCTGCAAAAGAGCTGGACACGACTTAGCAACTAAACAACAACAACAAGAATAAAAGTAAAACATACATTTTCAGACAATTAAATACCAACATGGGCTTCACCGGTGGCTCAGATAGTAAAGAATCTGCCTGCAATGCGGGAGACCTGGGTTCGATCCCTGGATTGGGAAGATCCCGTGGAGAAGGGAATGGCAACCCACTCCAGTATTCTTGCCTGGCGCATCCCATGGGCAGAGGAGCCTGGCGGGCTACAGTCCATGGGGTCACAAAGAATCAGACATGACATTTAGAAATTACTCTCTCATCATTTTTTTTTCAATGAGACTTAAAGAAACATATAAGCGCTTCCCATCATCCTCTCTGGATGAGGCCTAAACACTTCACCTGAGTCCACGCGGCCCCTTGAAGTGGGGCTGTGGCCCCGCCTCCCACCCCCCTACAGGAGGGCACCACACTCTCTCACCTCCTGGCCTTTGCGTAAGCTGTGCCCCTCTGCCACATACATAGACACAACATCCAGAAGAGTCCAAAATAGACTGTAATTGAGTCAGGACATACCCACTCCTTCCTTCCTGACTGAAGATGTCACCTCCACCTCCTCTAAGGGTGGAAGGAAGGCCAGGAGCTTAGGAATTGAGAGTGAGGACTCAAGTCAGACCTGGATTCAAATCCCAGTGGAGCCAGCTCCCCTATCTACTGGCTAAATCTTCTCGGGCAAGTCACTTCACCTCTTAGTTTCCTCATCTTTAAAAGGGGGGTAGGACTTCCCTGGTGCTCCAGTGCTTAAGAATCCACCTTCCAATGCAGGGGACATGGGTTCGATCCCTGGTCCAGGAACTAAATCCCACACATCATGGGGCAACTAAGCCCATGCGCCACAATGACTGAGCCCACACACCACAACTAAAAAGAGCCCATGCACCACAACAAAGACCCAACACAGCAAAAATAAAATAAATAGATTAATATGGGTGTTCATTGGAAGGACTGATGTTGAAGCTGAAACTCCAATACTTTGGCCACCTGATGCGAAGGGCTGACTCATTGGAAAAGACCCTGATGCTGGGAAAGATTGAGGGCAGGAGGAGAAGGGGACGACTGAGGATGAGATGGCTGGATGGCATCACCGACTCGATGGACATGGGTTTGGGTGGACTCCGGGAGTTGGTGATGGACAGGGAGGCCTGGCGTGCTGCAGTTCATGGGGTCGCAAACAGTCGGACACGACTGAGCGACTGAACTGAACTGAACTGAAAAAATAAAATGGGGGTAGTAATAAACTTAACATCTGAAATTAAGTGAGAGAGTCCGCGTGCCAGGCAGAGAATAAGTGCTCAATAAACAGCACTCACTGTCGTTTGCTGTTATTACCGTTACGGGTGACGAGAGGACGAAGAGCAAGATGAAGCAAGAGTAGATGGCAGGGCCCTGAATGCCAAGCACAAAACTGAGACCTTCGCTTGCAGTCCATACTCAATTGTCCCCGTAGCACAGTGAAGGGGGGACTATAACTACACCCTCTTTACAGATGGGGCTCAAAGTTCAGAGAAGCCGGAACTTTGCCTGAGGCCACACAGCAAGCAAGTGCAGCTGAGATGGGATGCTCAGGTTGAGCGAAGTGCAGTCAGAAGGTACCTCTGGGGCCCCGCTAATGCTCTGACTACCCCAGGCGCTCCCACCACTCCACCTTCTCCACCTCCTTAACACAGAGGCAACTCAGGTCAGAGGTCAACCTCTGCCATCACCATCCGTATCTCTGGATCCTCCAGGAAAGAAGCAGCATTATGGAAGGCCTGGAGCCAGAATGCCAGATTCAGAAGCCAATTTGCCACTTTCTAGTCACACGGCCTCCAGGGGACCTCAGTTTACTCCTTATCAAAAATGGGAATCTGTAATTGCACCTACGTGATTCAGCTTGAGAGGAAAACATGAGGTAATACTCATACAGTGCCAGGAAGTGCTTCCTAGATACTTGCTATTATCATCATTACTGCGGAAGATTTCTTTTCAGATCCTTGCTCTCTTTTCTAACCACTCTTATAATTAGGCAACAGCTTCCAAAATTCCTACTATGTGCCAAGTCCGGTGCATGACCCTGGACAGAGTATCTGGCAGAACTGATTGGAGCCAAGGCTTACAGAAGCCACTTCATAGGGAAAGAGTCCAGAAAAGACAAGCATGTCTACTAGTTAACTTTGCTCTAAGATGCTTGCCAGTGCAATGGGCTAAGAAAAAGAAATGGAAGGAATAAAGAGAATTGGAAAACAGAAGATGAGTATCATCATTTGCAGATGTTATCAATGTATATCTGAGAAATCCAAGAGAATCTGCTATAAAACTATTGAAGAAAAAGTAAATAAAGTAAAATGGAAGGAAATTAAATGTAAATACCCAAAAGTCAATAATGTGGCTACACTTCAACAGCAATCAGGAGATAAAATGAAAGAAAGCTTAGCATTACAAAAATAGCAATTCTTCCTAAGTAAATCTAAACATTGAGCGTGATTTCAATAAAAATCCCAGCAGGATTTTTTTTCTAATTAGGCAGGTCAGTTTTCAAGTTTATGAGTAAAGGTATAAGAATAGCCAGGAAATCATAAAAAGAAGAGTAGCGGAGACCAAACAGCCCAACCAGAGAGTACAGCTTACTGAAAAGTTACATAAGGAAAACTGTGTGATATCAGTACCAAAACAGACAAATTAATGGAACAGAACAGAGGGTCCAAAAATTGTCCCCAAACATATGGGAATTTAATATATTATGAAGGTGGCATTTCATAACAGTGAGAAAAAGGTAGGCTAATTTTCAGACAGAGTTGGAACCAATGATCTCCCTTCAGGAAACAATACTGGATCTCGATCTCACTCCACATGCCTATAAGTTCCAGATCAATCATATTTAAACTACACAAAAAATGGCATCCAGACTGATAAGAAAGTAAAACTATTCATAGATGTCAGAATTTTGTATATAAAAATTCCTGGGGGCTGGGGCAGGGGAAAAAAAAAATTCCTAAGGAGTACACTAAAAAGATTAGGAGAACTAAATAAACAAGTTCAGCAAGTTGCAAAGTACAAAATTAATGTGTAAAATTAAAATGTATACACTAGCACAATAAACAATCCAAAATTAAATTAAGAAAATAAGTTATAATATCAAAAGAAGACTTAGAAATAAAGTTAACAAAAGAAGTGCACAACTTAGACTCCGAAAAATACAAAAATTGTTGAAAGAAATTAAAGAACTAAATAAACAGAATGACAGCCCACAATCGTGGATCAGAAGACTATGCATTTTAAGATGGTAACAGTCCTCAAACTAGTCTATAGAGTCAACTCAACCCTTAACAAAATCCTAGCTAGCTTCTCTGCAAAAACAGACAAACTGATCCTAAAATTCATGCAGACGGTCAAGGGACCCAGAAAAACCAAAACAATCTTGAAAAAGAAAAACAAAGTTGAGGGCTCACACGTCTCAGTTTCAAAACTTGCTGCAAAGCACTGGTAATTAAGACAGTCTGGTGCTGGTATGAGGACAGATTTATAAATCAATGCGAGAGAATTAAGAGTCCAGAAATAAGCACTCACATTTATGGTCAACTGATTTTTGACAAGGCTGCCAATATAATTCAATGGAGAAAGAAAATTTTTTTCAGTGAAGACTGTGGGAACAACTGGATACACTCAGGCTGGGCATCTTCCTCAAAACCCTACACAAAAATTAACTCAAAATGGATCACAAATCTAAATGCACAGGGTAAAACTTTAAAAATCTTATAAGAAAATACAGGCATAAGTTTCAACACCTTGGATCATGACGGTTTCTTAGACATGACACAAGCAACCAAAGAAAAACACAGATAAAACTGGACTTCATCAAGATTAAAAATTTGTATGTGTCAAAGGTCATCATCAACCATAGGTATACTATGGCTGTTCATAGTAATGTTTGGCAGAAACAAACACAATATTGTAAAGCAATTATCCTGCAATTAAAAATAAATAAATTTAATTATTTAAAAAAGCGGGGGGCACCATCCAGAAAGATGGAAAGATGGGAATGCCCTCACAGTCCAGTGGTTAGGACTCCATGCTCTCACTGTTGAGGGCCCGGGTTCGATCCCTGGTCAGGGATCCCACAAGCTGCATGGGATGACCAAAAAATTTTTAAAAAGAAAAAAAAGAGAAACAGACTTATGGACACTGTGGGAGAAGGAGGGGAAGGGATGAATTGAGAGAGTAGCATTGAAATAAATTTACTACCATGTGTAAAACAGCTAGTGGGAAGCTGCTGTATAGCACAGGGAGCTCAGCCTGGTGCTCTATGACAACCTAGAGGGGTGGGATGGGGTGGGAGGTGGAAGGTAGATTCAAGAGGGAGGGGACATGTGTACACCTATGACTGATTCACGTTGATGGATGGTAGAAACCAACAAAAAAACATTGTAAAGCAATTATCCTCCAATTAAAAATAAATTAATTTTAAAAGAGAGAGAGAGAAAGTAAAAAGAATCCACCAAATGGGAGAAAATATTTGCAAATCAGGTATCTGATAAGGGACTTGTGTCTACAATATGTGCATAAGTTTTACAACTCAACAAGCAAGAAGAGAAATGACGCAATTTTAAAACGGGCAAAGGATTCAAACCGACATCTCTCCAAAGAAAATATACAAACAGGCAATAACTGCATGAAAAGATGCTCAACATCATCAGCGACCAGGAAAATGTAAATCAAAACCACAATGAGATATAGCTTCACACCCACCAGGATGGCTATAATTAAAGACGGAAAACAACAAGTGGTTGGAGAGGATGTAGAGAAATTGGAAACTTCATACATTGCTGGTGGGAATATGAAATGGTGTAGCTGTTTTGGAAAACAGTCTGGCAGTAAAAGGTTAAACAGAGTTGCTATATAATCCAGAAGTCCCACTCCTAGGTATATACCCAAGAGAAAAGAAAACATATATTCACATAAAAACTTGAATGTGTCCATAACAGCATTGTTCATAATAGCCAAAAAGTGGAAACAATCATATGTCCATCAACTGATGAATGGATAAATAAAATGTGGTATAGAATAAACAAATCTATAGAAACATAAAGTAGATTAGTTATTGCCTAGGGCCGGGGAGACAGGTTTGAGGGACAGTGGGGGCTGACTTAATGGGTTACACAGTCTCTTTCTTGGGGGGAGGGGTAATGAAATTGTTCTAAAATTGATTGCAGTGATGGTTGTACAACTCTGTGACTATACCAAAAACCATTAAATTGTACACCTCCAGCCAGGGATAAACTGGCAAATTGGGACTGACATATACACACTACTATATATAAAATAGATAACTAATAAGGACCTGCTGTATAGCACAGGGAACCCTATTCAATACTCTGTAATGACCTACCTATATGAGGAAAGAAGCTAAAACAAAGAGTTGATATATGTACAACTGATTCACTTTGCTGTACAACAGAAACTAACACAGCCTTGCAAATCAACTCTACTCCAATAAAAATTTAAATAAATACACAAATTGTACACTTTAAATAAGTGAATTGTCTGGTATGTGAATTCTATACCAATAGAGTGAAGTGAAAGTCACTCAGTCATGTCCAACTCTTTGCGACCCCATTGATTATACAGTCCATGGAATTCTCCAGGCCGGAATACTGGAGTGGGTAGACTTTCCCTTCTCCAAGGGATCTTCCCAACCCAGGGATCGAACCCAGGTCTCCCACATTGCAGGCGTATTCTTTACCAGCTGAGCCACAAGGGAAGTCCAATAGAGGTGTGATAGTAAAAAAACAAAACACTACACCAGAGGCCATCTATTAAGATTCATCTATTAGATTGGCGGGTTCCCAAATTCTAGAGTAACCTATGTTGGAGACAGCTAGGGGAAGCAGAGGGTGGGGTGAGAAGGTCCATCATCACCACTTCCATGAAGGGCCATCTGGCCACATTTACCAAAGTTACAACTGCACACATTCTCAGACCCTGCGACTTGAGATTATCTAGTGTTCCTCATACAGGGCCACTAAGTGAACAATGGAAGGTATGCATCACAGAATGATCTGTAACAAGCAAAGCAGTCTTCACTAATTAAATAAAGCACTGTCTCCATTCACACAATGAATACTATGTAACCAGGGCAAAGAAAGCAGCAGCACAAAACAATCTCCAAGGCACACTGTCAGGAGCAGTCAGGCGTAGACTAGAGTATGCACCATGTGTGATCATTTGTGGCTTTTTATTATTTTTTTTAACATACATGCTTCCATACACGCCCTGGAAGGACATACTGGAAACGCCTCCCCATGGCTGCCTCTGGCAAGATCTGAGTGCCAGTGAGGCTTTGCTTTTCCCTGCCTTCCTCTGTACCGCTTGAATTATTTTTTACTGTGTGTGTTAATGCTTTTTCTTTCCTTTTTAAGAAAAAAGACAGGCTTACCTGGTTTCAGATCCTGGTGCCGCTCTCTCTCATAGCTGGGCAAGTCACTTCACTTCTCTGAACCTCTGGATTCTGCAAAGGGAGGGCTAATAATAGTCTCCACCTTGCAAGGCTGTGGTGAAGGATTAAATAAGACAAGGCCCCACACGCATGCACAGGGCCCCCACTGTTTCTGTGTCTGGCTCCTAGTGGTAGGTGCGTGGTCCATGTTGGTTATTAACATGTCACTATGGACGCCAAGGTGGATTGTAACAGGTGCCACCAGAGAGCCTCAGACCAAGTGTTCAGAGCATCAGCAATCCCCTCCACCTGGGAGAAACCAGAAGGGCTTCCTGGGAGAGGCAGCATGTGAGAAGGACTTCAAAGTCGAGAAGGAGGTCCACAAGTAGAGAGGACTGGGGATGGTGCATCCGGCAGAGAGTCGCGCAGGCAAAGGCCTGGAAGTAAGAAAGCCATGGGTGTTTGCTCAATCATGCATTCACTACCTCCTTCAACAAGCTCAGCTGAATACTGACTATGCACCAGCCACTGTCATGGGACAGACAGACAAAGCCTAGTACCTGGACCAGCCAAGGGAGGAATTACAGAGTGTGTGGAGACAAGGGGCTGGAGCAGAGCCACACCCAGGTCCAAGTGCCCAAAGAACAGACCAGGAAAAAGAGGCTCAGAGAGGGAGAGAAGCCACCTAAGATCACACAGCACCTTCTCAACTTCCGGAAAGGGCCTCTCCCAGCTCCACCCTCCCTGTGTCTCAGAGGCCTGGAGAAGAGGAAGCTTACGGGGCCATCCCACGGTGTGCTCAGCAAAAGGTGGATACAGATGACATCACGAAGAGGAAGGACAACTGGTTCTCAGATGATAACAGTACCTGGTTGATGGGTAGAGAGACTCCTGTGTACCAGGCACCAGGCTGAGAAGTAAATACAGTCCACAAGCCCAAGTAAACCTTCTGCAGCCCTACGTGGTCAGTCTGATTTTGCAGATGAGGAAACTGAGACCCAGAGAGGTCAAGTGACTAGCCTAAGGTCACACAGCTCAAAAGAGACCGCATCAGCAGGCAGATTATCTGGGGTCCGTAATCTCATGTCCCAGGGCCCATCCCCCAAGGGAGCCACTGCCAGGGCCTGTATCAGCAGTCACACCCCTTCTTAAAAGGGCCCAGGGTAGAAGCTGTTCTCAGCCAGTCCAGGAATGTGTCCTGATAACAGGACCAGGGATGGGAGGGGTGGGTGATGGAGGTTGTGTGGGGAAAGTGGGGGTAGAGAAGGGGGGAGGCGGAGGAGGGGCGAAGGGGCACAGCCCATCTGAGTCGTGCCTCTGGAGGGAACGGAGCAAAAAAAGCCCCATCGGGTACCCGCTGGAGCCAGGTGGGTGGGGTGCAGCATCCTTGTTAAGAGGGGTCCTGCCGAGACCCATGGGAGGACTCTGAGCACGTCAACCAAAGCCTCCTTCGGTACCATGGCTATTGTTCAGTTGCTCAGCCATGTCCGACTCTTTGTGACCCCATGGACTGCCCCATGCCAGGCTTCCCTGTCCATCACCATTCTTGGAGCTTGCTCAAGCTCATGTCCATTGAGTCGGTGATGCCATCCAACCACTTCGTCTTCTGTCGTCCCGTTCCCCTCCTGCCTTCAGTCTTTCCCAGCGTCAGGGTCTTTTCTAACGAGTGTCGGCTCTTCAGTACCATGGAGACGCCCAAAAGGATCCCAGGACAGTTATAAAGGCAAAGGAGCTAACCACGTGTGCCCTGGGCACACAGGCCATGCTGGATAAACGTGGCCCCAACCATCACTGCTACCTTACAGTTTCCCTCGTTACTGTTGAGCTCTCCAGTTCTCACCGGGACCCTGCTTCACAGAGATCAACCCAGTCTCCCAGACGAGGCAACAGAGAGAGGCTCAGAAAAGCCAAGCCAGGTGCCCAGGCCACCATCCAAGACAGCAGAGGACCAGCTGGGGACCCTGGCTCTCCTGGCCCCGGGCCACTTTGGCCCCTCTCCCCAAGGGCACCGGTCCCAGCTGGGCTCTTGCAAGAGGTTATTACACCAGGGACTTAAGCAGGGCCCTCGGCCAGTCCATTTCCAACTAGGGGAATGGAGGCCAAGACTACGGGGAGTGTCTTGGTCCACACAGCCCAAGAAGAATCCTTATTTTGGAATGAACCTCTCAGCCGTCTGAACCTCCAAGGCTGGGTCCCCAGCTGATGCCCCCTGCCTCCTCGCAACAGCCCTCCGGGGGGGGGGGGGGGGTCACCACCAGCACTGGCCGTGTCCACAGGGGAGGAAGTTGAGTCTGGGGGAGCCTGGGAGAGGGGCCAGCCCTCATGCCGATCTCACAGATGGGGGCCGCCACCCCTGCCTGCCTCCCCAGGGGCCTCCCACATGTAGCAGGAATCTTCTCATTCTCTTTTTTCCTTCAGCCTTTCAAAAGAATGAGGTGTTTTTGTACAAGTGGATTCGGAATATAGAAAAAAGTCCTGCTTCAGAGAAGGGAATATGAATAACGACACTAACAAGATAACAGTGGAAGCAATAGCTAATACGTATTTAGTGCCTACTGTGTCCTATGCTTTTCAACCCATTTTACAGATGAGGAAGTGGAAGCAGAGAAAGGTTAAATGATGTGATTAAAATCCCACCTCTTATCAAAAAAAAAAAGAGGGAGGGAGGAACTTCCTTGGTGGTCCAGTGGCTAGGACTCCGTGCTCCCAATGCAGGGGCCTGGGTTCCATCTCTGGTCAGGGAACTAGATCTCTCATGCTGCAACTAAGAGTTCGCATGCTGCAACTAAAGATCTCCACATGCCACACCTGACCTGGTGCAGCCAAATAAATAAATATATATATTTTTTAAATCCCACCTCTTGGGACTTCCCTAGCAGTCCAGTGGTTAAGACACTGCACTTCTAAAGCAAGGGGCACAGGTTCAATCCCTGATCAGAGAACTAGGATCCCACTGGCCATGCAGCGCAGTCAAATAAGTAATTTTTTAAAATATCCCGCCATCGGCTGTTCCAATGCGGGCTGGTGGGGTGGAATGGGGTGTGCTGATGGCGGTGTGGAGACCTACACCATTCTCCCTCAGGTCCTCCCACCTGGGGTTCATGTCCTCCCACCTGGGGTTCACAGTACTCCTTCCATACTCCCAACAGCCCTGGATCCACTTTACGTGTCACTCATTTCACATGTCAGCACATGGAGGGCTCCAGGAGCTGCCCCAGCCAGGAAGTGGAGAGCCGGGGTGCCAAGCCAAGCCCATGGATACCAAAGCCCACCCTCTCTCCACCGCACCTGCAAGGAGGCATGGGAAGGGCTGTGCAGGAGGTGGACACAGCGCAAGCAAAGGCCCTGAGGCAGGAAGGTCAGATGTACAGGGGGTTATTGAGTGAGAGGTCTGGACTGAGTGGGTTCCAGCCTAACTGGGTCGCTGCAGGCTTTTGGCCCAGGCACGAGGAGGTCTAAGAGAGGCCCCGAGAGGAACATGTCCAGCAATTTAGGTCAGAAAGACCTGAAAAATTGAGAGGGAGGCCCATGAAGATTTTCTCAGGCCCTGGAGTATGCTGAGCGGGATGGGGGCAGATTACTGAGACTTCATCCTACAGCGATCTGTCAGAGCACAGTGATCTCCAGCTCCCAAGGAGGCACCTAAACCATGGTGGACTTCCAAGAGGAGGGGACATCTTACCTGCAGTCCAAATGTAAGCAGTTTATGAAAAGAGGAAGGGGAAGCATGATCCAGGCAGAAGCAATTGCTTGGCCAAAGACCCAGAGGTGGGACCATTTAAAGAAAGGCAAAGAGCCAGGTCAGTTTAAGTCATGTGGCCTCAGTTTCTCCAGCAGCAAAATAGGGGGGAAAGATGAGCACACAGTGGGTGCCTCCATCTCCCCCACCCCACTTCCTACCACTTCCCTTCTCCAAGGCCCCTACCCGAGAGGAAGGGCACTGGGACTTGGTCCTCCTGCCATAGGAGCATCTTTGAGGCTGGCAGGGTTGGGAGGCTTCACTGACCGCCCCCTACCCTTCTACCCCACAGTCCAGGCCAGACTGCCCAGCAGGCGGATGGGGAGGGCAGTTGATGGGCCAGGAGACCACAGCCCCAATCTCAGAGAGCTTTGTAAGAGATCCCCATTCACAGATGTGGAAGCAGAGGCTCAGAGAGGAGTACACTAAGCCTCAGGCCACACAGCAAGGTGGAGGCGGGCCTTCAAATTGGACTCAAGATTCTTGGCACACCAGGCCCAAGGGCGCTGGGGTGAGGAGGAGCTGGGAGAGGAGATGCTGGGCCCAAAGGACCACACATCAGGCTGGTCTCAGGGACCCAGCCAGGTACCACCTGGCCTGGCCACCACGTGGCTAAGCAGAAGGCCTCCCTCCAAATCTCCATGTGATCCCCACATATCACACCCACTTACGGGCCTTAGCATCTGCACCTGAGCAGAGGCCCTGGCATGCCGAGGATTCTTTAACAAACCCCACCCCCCAGTATCAGAGTTACCACAGGGAACACTGAGGTGACGAGTTTTGCTCTGTCCCGGCTTCTCCAAGGTCATGCCTCCCGGGCCCCCCAGCCCTGCTGGCGGATGGCTGACAGGCTTCGGAGGGGGGACAGCTGCCAGCCGGCCCCTGCCCACAGTGCCCGCTCCTCCTGCCAGCAGCTCCGGCTGCGTCCCTGCTCTGGGAACACACAGCGTCCCTTCCTCCCCGCCCCCCGCCCCAGCCCTCCCAGGGACACGGGTAGGCAGGAGCAGCTGGCGGCCAGGCCCCTCCAAAGGGCCGGCCCTGAACTCAACCCACCACACTCAGGGCCCACAGGTGCAACCCTGGTCCAGGCCTCCCTTTACTCATCCATGAAACAGGGACCTCTGGGAGGTCTCTGAGGGAGAGACCGTCCGAGCCTGAGGCCAAGGACAGAGGTAGCAAGATGCCAAAACCCTTAAAGCTCCTACGATTTGTTCATGGGATCAAGGCCAAGGATGGGGGGGGTGCGGTTTGCTGCTGCAAGCTCCCTCCTCCCCACCCCTTGACCCTCCCTGGACTCAGAATTATGCTCCAGCGTGGCTCAACGGGTAAAGAATCCATCTGCAATGCGGGAGACCTGGGTTTGATCCCTGGGTTGGGAAGACCCCCTGGAGAAGGGAAAGGCTACCCACTCCAGTATTCTGGCCTGGAGAATTCCATGGACTGTATAGGCCATGGGATTGCAAAGAGTCAGACATGACTGAGTGATTTTCACTTCTCCAGACCTTTGCACACTGCTGTTTCCTCCTGAAGCTGCACATCCCTGGCCCCAGCCAACTCCATGAACTCCAGTGCCCTCTTTAAGCCTGACCACAGGCCATACTTGACCC
Organism: Okapia johnstoni; assembly: GCA_024291935.2. Classification (NCBI taxonomy): domain Eukaryota; kingdom Metazoa; phylum Chordata; class Mammalia; order Artiodactyla; family Giraffidae; genus Okapia; species Okapia johnstoni. Next base: position 55,319,776 of record CM044324.1, on the reverse strand, counting down.
CGCCTGCCCTCAACTGAGAGAGGTGCCCCTCTTTTTCTGGGCTCACGTAGCCTCCATCACACAGAGATTAAGAGTTGTACTGCCTGGGTTCAAAACCCAGCTCTGACCCTTCCTAGCTGTGTGGCCTTTGAAAAGTTAGTCTACCTCTCTGTGCCTCCATTTCCTCACTTATAAAATAGATATTAAAAATAATCACTGTCAGGACTTCCCTGGTGGCCCAGTAGTTAAGAATGTGTCTTGCAATGCAGGGGACATAGGTTCGATCCCTGGTCAGGGAACTAAGATCCCACATGTTATGTGGCACAGCCAAAAGAAAAAACCAAAAAGGAAGATGAAAGAAAACAATGCAAAGCAATGTTTGAGCCCCTACCCCTTGCCATGAACTGCCCCCAGGCTAGGCCAACCACCGTCACACTCTTCACTCACTAGACCAATGAAGTAGTCGTCTCTCTGGTCTGGGGGCTCCATCCCCAGTCCCCACACTCTGCTTCCCACACAGCAATCAGATGCCCTCAGAAAGCCTCCCAGAGCCTCATTTCACTGGGAGTAAGAGTCAACATCAAAAGGATCCGGAGGCCCTCCCTGACCTCCATCTCTCTGTCCTTTCCTCCTGCCATTCTCCCCCTTGCTCACTCGGTTCCCCTGGCCTCCATGCTGTTTCTCCAACACTCCAGCGCACCCCTACCTAATGGTCTTTGCATTCTCTTGCCTCAGGGAAGACCTGTCTCCTCTCTCCTCTCCTGGGATGTGAGCTTCTAGGAGAAGTCTTCCCCACGTGTCCCCACCCCTCACCATCCTATCTAATCAGCTAATCACAACTCTTTCTCTATCCCAGCCAGTCTTCCCAGCTTTATGTTTGACCCATGACATGCTGGGAAAGATTGAAAGCAGGAGGAGAAGTAGAAGACAGAGGATGAGATTGGATGGTTTTAGCGACTCAATGGACATGAGTTTGAACAAGCTCCAGGAGATGGTGAAGGACAGGGAAGCCTGGCATACTGCAGTCCCTGGAGTCATAGAGAGTCGGACACAACTGAGCCTATCAAATTCTTACAGACCATGTGCGTATTTTCCTTATTTGCTCTGCTTTTATCTCCCCGACTAGAATGTCAGCTTTGTGAGAGTGTTGCTTCTTTGCTGAATCTCCAACCTCTAGAACATTGTCTGGCACATAGTTTGTGTTAGTCGCTCAGTCGTGTCCGACTCTTTGTGACCCCATGGACTGTAGCCTGCCAGGCTCCTCTGTCCATGGGATTCTCCAGGCAAGAATACTGGAGTGGGTTGCCATTTCCTCCTCCAGGAGAATCTTCCCAACCTAGGGATCGAACCTGTGTCTCATGCACTGCAGGCAGATTCTTTACTATCTGAGCCACCAGGGAAGCCCCCTGGCACCCAGTAGTGCTCAGTAAATATTTGTGAGAGGGGAGGAAGAGATGGAAAGAGGGACAGAGGGAGGAACAGAGGGAGGGAGGGATGAATGGGTTCTATCTAGGGCCCCCAAGATAAAGAGATACCCGGCCTCCATCCCAGGTCTGCCCAGCCCCACAACCTATGTTCCAACCACAGCACTCTCCTGCCACTGTCTGTCCTGTCCCCGTGGCAGAGCCTCTAACCTCCCAGGGTATATGGGACAGTGTGCAAGGGTGAGACAGCTCTAAGCTCCAAGCCCCGCCCCACACTGCTCAGGCATGGACTGGGTACCAGGGATGCTTGCTGCATGAGCCAGGGGTGAGTGAAGCGTGAGCCAGGGGCCATCCACAGGCCAGGGCAGCCAGGACATGTCTGGTCCTGTGTTCCCGGCATGAGCACACGCACAGCTGTCAGACCTCAAACCAGCTCCACCAGTGCGGCCGGGGTGGGGTGGGCACTGCAGGCTCAGGCTGGCACGGCGGGCAGATGGAAGGGCTCTGCCTGAGCAGGGACCCATCACCCCAGGAGGATGACGGTTCAGCAAGCAGATCGTGCTGCCCCCACTAACCCTGGCCCCGTGGAGATGGAACTGTTCCAGTACAGGCGGCTTTTAGGTTTCTTTCTGGACAGGAAGGAGACCCCCTTTCCAGACCCTAGGTCCTGACCTGCTCTGTAAAGGGTAGGGTCCCTTCTTGAATCACCAACAGCCCAAGAGTAAAGATGATTCTTCTTGTGCCCCATGAAACCCAGTTCCAAGCCCTAGGACCTGTCCTCAGCCCGGAAGCTCAAAACGGGGAAGGAGGCGATGTCGGAGCTCAACAAGGCAGCAGGCAACCTGGTGTAAAGCCCCGCTCCACACCCAGATACAGCACGGCCCTCGGCCAATCCGGGCTGGTCCAGACCGTTTCCCCAGCTGGAAAGCGGCGCTGGGCATGGGTTCCAGGGACTTTCTTCCATTCCAACCTGCAGAATTATCTAGAAGAGGCCACCTTGGCGACTCCAGCCCTCCCCCAGAGCCCACCCCTGGGGTGGACGTGGCCAGACCTAGACTTGCACACACGTCCTTATTCCCCACAGAAACAACAATAATAAATATACCAGGCACTTTACTCTGTGCCTGGCATGCTGGCTTTACAGGCACTATTTCATCTGGTCCTCCCAACAACACTGTGAGGTAGGGACCTTTACTGTGCCCATTTCCCAGCAGAGGAAACTGAGGCCTAGATCACATGGCAAGTTGGGGTCCAGGTCCCAAACCCCACCCTTGCGGTCACACGGGCAGCCTCTCTCTCCCCAAGACAGGTCAAAGCAGGAAAGAAATCTCAGGTACCCCCTGAAATCTATAGCTGGAATTGGAGGAGGTGGGCAAGGTCCATATTTCCGAAATCCATAGGCTTTCCTGAGTCCTGAGAGGCCAAGCCCTAACCCTGCCCCTACTGTGTAACCCAGGTCATGGGTGTACCACTCTGAGCCTCAGTTTTTGCATCTATAAAATGGGTAGGATCCTGCCAAGTTAGCCTAAGGTATACCATTGTTTAAAGCCACAGAAGGGAGGAACTTTCCTGGTGGTCTAGTGGTTAAGACTTCAGACTTCCGCAGGCGGCACGGGTTCGATCCCTGGTCTGGGAACTAAGATGCCGCATGGTACGGCCAAAATATTTTCAAAAATAAAATTTAAAAATAAATAAATTTCCTCTTCTAATAAATAAAAATAAATAAAGCTTCAAGAGCCGGAAGACTCAGTCCAGCCCTCAGGACAAGGTGGAGAAGCTGCTTGGCCTCCGTGCCTCCAGATGGATCGGGGGGAGGGGAGTGAACAAGAACAGGAAGCCCAGTGGTGTGCGGTGTAGACTCAGCCTGCATCACCAGCAGCCCAGGAGAGGAAGGATGATTCTTCCTGTGCTTCACGAAACCCAGTTCCAAGCCCTGTCACTCCCACCTCCAAACACAGCCTGAATCCACCTCCCTCCCTCCCACCAGAGTCACCCCTCAGGTCAACCCCCCAGGCTGGCCAGTTGCCTGCAGAGAGTGTCTCTGAAACGTCCATCTGAACCCATCATTCCTGCTTAACGCCCCCCACAGCCCACACTCCAAGACGAGAGACAAAGTCCTCACGGGGGCCTCCAAGGTCCCCCAGTGGACACTACCCGCGCCCCACGCCCCTTCCCTCCTGCTCCGCCCACACTGGCCACTTCCCCTTTCCCTAAGAACCCGATACACACTTGCCTCAGAGCCTTGGCACTTGCTGTTCCCTCCACCAGTGCCTACTTCCTTCAGGAGCTTTACTCAAACGTCTCCTGCTCTGAGAGGCCAGTGCCGACCACCACACAGCAACACACTCAGCCAATTCCGCTCTGAGTCTCATTTCAAAAGCCACCTCCTCACAGGAGGCCTCTCTGACCTCCCCCAAGTGAGAACCTTCAACTTCTCCTTCCTAGCGGGGACCATAGCTGTGATGACATAACACACTGGATGAGTACATGTCTGAGAAGGAGGACCGGGGTCACTTCTGTCTCACTCCCAGCCGAATACTCTGCAGTGGGTCTAACAGTCACTACAGTTCACAGCTGGGATGCTTGGGGGCCATCCGGTCAGAATGGACACTGCCCAAAGTATAGGGCCTAGCATGGAGTCGGTACTTGGTAATTACTGGATGAATGAACAAATGGACGGATGGAGGGATGATGGACAGATGGAGGGATGATGGATGAATGATAGATAGATGGATGATAGATAGATGGATGGATGGATGATGGATGGAGGGATGGAGGAATAAGTGAACCAGACACACACAGTGGGCCTGGAACTTACCAGAGATGCCTGGGGCTCTGAAAAGGTGGCCCAGAGAAGGGAAGGCTCCGCCCAAGCCCACCAGCCAGGCTCTGCAGCTGGAGTCTCTCCTCCTGCACAGCCCGACTTTCATTTCCCATCCTCTCGGTCCAAGGAAGCTCCTTCACCCCCACCCCGGGGAATGGGTGAGGAGGAGGGGCAGATGGCCCCCTGGCTCCCAAAGAGGGGAGGGTGCTCCCAAGCTCCATCTGTCCCACCACAAAGGGGCTTTGTCCTCAGTGCTGAGAGCCCGGGGCAGACCGGAAGCTGCCCCTCAGCCACCCAGCAGGTCCAGCACCCCCAGTCAGCTGAGCTAACAGCTCCAAAGCCGGATCCCAGGGGCTGGCATGGTACTGGGCACAGCCTTCTAAAATCTCATTAATCCTCCCTGGGAGCCCTAGGAAGGAGGTTCTAGGATGACCCCCATTTTTACGTATGGGGAAACTGAGGCAAAGTCACTTGGCCAAGGTTTCCCAGCCAGCAAAGGGCAAAGCCAGGATTCAGACCCAAGCCCACCTGGCACCGGCATCTTCAGCCCCTGCTCTCAACTCACCCTGTCTCTGGGTTCAGAAGGCTGGAGGCACTTTTTGGAGGCACAAGTGGGCAACCACACCTGGCCCTTCACCCTTAGCAGAAGGCCGCTGCCCTGGTAAGGTTTACCCATCAAGGGAGGGGGGGGTCGAGCTCTGAACCCAGAGCCCTCACCCCATGCCCAGCCCATGCCCCAGGTGTCTGTCTTCACAATCTGCCGGCCAGGCTCCAACACGTTTCCACCACTTCCTGCCGGGCAGGTGTCCACAGGGAAAGGCTGGGCGGGCAGACAGACCAGGGGGTAGACTTCCACACCCCTCACCAGCCGCTCCCCTGTCAATCCCAGGCCTGCTATCTGCCTCCCTGGCACCCACCTTCTCTCCAGGCCCATCTGCTCTCAGGGAAGTCACCAGGGCCACTTCACCAAGGCCACAGTGCCAATGGGACACCTACCCTCAGTGGGCACTAACCACAGGGCCAGGCAAATCAGTCCTGCCCACCACCACCACCACCCCCACCTCTGTGGCTTCTCCGTGTTGCCCAAGGGCAGTGTGTAGACTCCCAGCCCTCCATTGATTGGCACCAGCCACCTGCCAGGAGAAAGCTCTGCAGTTCCTCTGAGCTCCAACAGGAGTAGAGCTACTCATACTGTACCTTCAGGCCTTTCACAAGTTCTATCTGCTCCCAGAGAACCGTTCCATGCTTCCAGAGATGTCATATGTATCGCTTCCTCCAGGAAGTCTTCCCTGACTCACTTCTCCAAGACCGCAGACCAGCCCCCCCCTTTCTGTCCCAGCTAGGGGCTCTGGATCCCTATCTTGAACCCCAGCCTTTGTGGGCTGTCTTCACTTGGCAATAGTAACTGAACACCTGAGCCCAGCCTGATCCTTCTCTCCACCCTCCCTTCACACCTTCAGCAAGAGGCCAGCCCTTCTCCCAGAAGATGCAGTCCAAAGCCTAGTCTGACCAATCTCATCACCGTCTAACTGCCTTGGATCTGACCTCTCCACTTCCTCAGACCTTTGCTCACCCTGTCTCTTCTTGCTGGCAGGCCTTCATCCTTCTCTTTCCTTCATGAGCTCCTGCTCACCCTTTAAGCTTCAGGCCAGGTATCACCTCCTCTGTAAAGCCCTTCTGGCATCATAACAGCTGCCCCAGTTCATATGGCATCTACTCGGTGGTGGGGCCATAATCAGGGTCTGTCTGGCTCCCCTGGGGTGTAGGCTGCTCCCAGAGTGCCTCTTTGGGGTCCCCGGCATCCAGCACAAGGCCCAGATCTCACCAGCAGAGAGTCCAAAGGCCAGCTGCCAAACCCCTGCCTGAAGAACCCATGAACAGAACCCAGGAGCAACTCCCAGAGGCAGGACTGACTCCTATTTTGCCCACACTGCCCACAGATCGAAGGTAGGGTGGTATGGGGGAGGGGGGCCTTCCACCAATGGCCAACTGGTAACCAAACCCACGTTGTTTCTAAAACTAGGGCACAGGAGAGAAATGGGAACAGCAGAATTGTCCCCAAATAGAACTGTGGCTCATCTGGTTCCAGGGCCTCCGGGAACACCTGGCAGGGGTGGGGGTGGGGAGGGCAGGTGGCTGCTCCCAAGGCTGCAAAGGGAGATCTAAAGTTTGGAGGACGGGGAGGTCAACATCACTGCAGCCAGAGATGGTGGTGCAGATACCTCACCCACCTCCCTCAGAGTTAGTCCCAATCCAATCCCACTTGCCCCCACCTACCCACTGAGTGCTCCCTAAACTGTCCCACCTCCCAGTCTTTGCTCACTTGCATCCTCTGCCCAGAATGCTGTTACCCTGGCTGTCAGTCAGAATCCTGCCCCTCTGTGGCATCATGGCCACCGACTGGGCACTTTGTATAAGCCTGACACAGGCGGGCACCTGGAGGGAATGAGCTTATCAAACCTTCCCAATAGTCATATGAGGAAAAGACTCTTGCCCCCATCTCACAGATAAGAAAACTGAGGCTCCAAAAGAGAAGCCATTGGCTCAGGACACAGAGCAGAATAGGCAGGTGGACCAGATGGAAGGTGGTGGGACCTTGGTGGTGGCAGCCAGAAGACCATCCAGGAGGCCTGGCAGGGTCTGGTTCACCTTCCTACATCAGCCCAGCCTTGGGGACTTGGCATAGCTCAGGGCCAGAGAACCTCACTGGCCCAGATAGAACAAGAGCCCCTACATCCTTCTGACCTTCCCCTTAGGGTGGTTGAGGACTGAGGAGCCACCCTGGGGCAATGTGATACAACTGTCTCCCTGCAAATATGCACAGACCCACTGCACAGATGAGAAAACTGAGTCCTACAATGGGACAGTTTCCCCATCTGGAAAGTGCAATGTGCCCCAGGAACTCTCTGGCTGTGACATTCCTCTATGGATTAACCTGGTGGATACGATTTCCTTTCTCTGAGTCTCAGATTTCCTATTTGGAGACTGGGGCTCCCATGTGTGCTAAACTACTTCAGTCCTGACAGACTCTTTGCAACCCTATGGGTCATAGCCCGCCAAGCTCCCCTGTCCATGGGATATTCCAGGCAAGAATACTGGAGTGGGTTGCCATGCCCTCCTCCAGGGGATCTTCCTGACCCAGGGATCGAATCTGCATTTCTTACATCTCCTGCATTGGCAGGCAGGTTCTTTACCACTAGTGCCACCTGGGAAGCCTTGATACAAATTATAATAAAGTAACAGCCAACACGTGTTGAGCATTTCCCACATGCTGGCATTGCTCAGAGCATCATGCATAATGCCTCACTTGATCCTTAGAACAAGTCTGTGATGCAGATATTGCCATCAGGCCTGTTTTTCAAATGGGGAAACTGAGGCACGGAGTGGTAAGCTGACTCACAAAGTCACACAGCTAGCATGGAGGCAGAGGAGAAGGCTGTGGGGCTGCGGACAGGGGCGGGGGTGGGGGGGGGCGTTTTTCCCAGAGGAGTCTCCTGGCCTTCACGCTGCCCCAAGAGGAAAGGTGGGGAGGGGGCTGGAGGAGAGGTCAGGGGTCAGGCAGGAGGTAGAGAGGACGAGGCAGGGCAGGCCTGCAGTATCCAGGAGGCCCTGGGTCCGCACCCAAGCCACTGTCCTTTTGCTCCTCTGAGCCTCTATCTCCTCTTTGGTAAAATGGGGCCAGAACTGCTGCCTCGCAGGGATGCTGTGGGGACGGGACACGAACATTCATCTGTCATTGAGCGAGGGCTCAACTATGTGCTCAGGAAAGAAGCCTCAGAGCTGGGCCATCGGCTCGCTGCTCCTCCAGGATCTGGGTGGTACCTGATTCTCTGCTCTGCAGGGGCAGGAAGGGGGGTACAGCCTACCTCTTCTCTAATTCCTAGAGGGAACCCTCTGAGCTCTGCCAGCTTTCCAGGCTGTGTGACCTCGGACCAATCACTTCACCTCTCTGAACTTCTGGCTCCTCCTTTTGCTACTAAGCCAAGGCTTTCACAGGGCCTTGAGGGAAGAGTTCCTCCCTGGAAGGACTGAGAGCATATGCAGGGAGGGCGGCTCAGTTCAGCCTGCCTACGCGGAGAGAGCAGTGCCTGGCATGATCCTGCCTTGAGACCTCCACGTCTTCATCCTGCCAAATGATGTCTGCTGGGGGTTTTTTTTGGCTGCAAGGCTTATAGGATCTTAATTCCCTGAGCAGAGATTGAACCCCTGCAACGGAAGGATGGAGTCCGAACCACTGGATCACCAGGGAATTCCCCAAATGAAGATTATTAGATGGTCTGTCTCCCTCCCAGCCCTGCTGGGGATGATCAAAAGTGATGGTGAAAAGCGCTTGGTAAACTGCAAAGCATGACACTCTTGAGAGTGATGGCGATCACTGTACTCCCTTAGAGGCAAGAAGAATCCTGTGACTTGCCATCTAAGGTAGAACGTGCTAGAGCCATGAGGGAAGGCAGAGAATGGGGGCAGGGGGGACAGAGGAGCTTGGAAAGTGTAGACTTGGGTTGGGGCAGAGGGTGGTCAGCCAGAACTTTCCAGAGGCAGAGACATGTCAGCCACATGGAGATGGCAGGAGAGGCCGGGAACGCCTAGCAGCAGGACCCACAGAGTCAAAGCATGGACGCTGACTGCCCGGGGCTGGCAGGAAGGCAGCTGGTGGTTCAGAAAGGCTAACGGGTCACCTGAGTGAAAGGGGAAACTGGGAGGTGACAGGGTGGAGAAGAGGGAAGAGTGTGGTCCAGACCACCGCCACGTCCAGGAGCCCTTGCTGTGGGCCCTGGGCCCCTCCAGCCTCTCTCAGCTTCGGCTGTGCCTCCCCCAAAACACAAGAACGGTGACAGTCCCTGACTCCAGGCTCAGCGAGCAAAGATGCAAAGCATGCAGTGTTCAAACAGCAGCCACTTTTGGAGAAATGGACCCATTCAGTAAGGGAGTCCTTGAATACCAGGGCTCAGGATACTCAAAGGCCTTCACAAGCCACAGGAGGGCAGGCGCTGAGGTGGGAGGTGGGCTCAGGGAGGCTGGAGGGAGCTGGTGGCTTCCAATTGGTCCCGGCCACCAAACCTGTCTGTCTATAGTTAACCTCCCCGCCCCCACTCCTGCCCCAGTGGACAAGCCTGGACACGAGCGTCCAGTCTCAGGCTTCAGGGTTCCTGGATCCACCGGCCTGCAGAGACTCAGATTTCCAGCCTCATCAGGGAATTACCTTCATAATCACAGGCACTCAGAAACCGTAAGCACGGACCGCGTGGGGGCCCTGCACCAGAGCAGACACACATTCGCTCGCCTGACCCTCACACCACCTGGTCAAAGCTGCACTGGCCCTGCCATCCCCACTTCAGAGATGGGGAGACTCATGCTCAGAGCCACCATTTCCCTGCAGTTACACACAGCAAACAAGGGGCACAGCCAGGACTTGAACCCAGAACCCATTCACTCCAAAAATCTGAGTGGAAGTAGCGTCCATGGAGCACTCACGCTATGCTGATCCTGGGAGCTGGGAGATCCCTGCAAGTCTCAGGATTCCAGTTCTGAGTGGAGATCCACCAGCCAGAGCTGGAAGCTCAGGGAGGCAGGATCGCCTGTCAGCCCAGCCACACATCCATGGCTATTCCCAGGGCAAGACCTCAGCTAAGCTGAGCTCTCATTCAGTGGGACTCAGATGCTACACATCAACCAGAAGCCAGAAATATGGGTTCACACTCTGATGGGTGATTGTGGCTCCAGCTCTTGGCCTCTCTGAGCCTCAGTTTCCTCTTCTGTGTAATAGGAACAAAAATTCCTCCCACCCCCGGATGACGCAAAGGATGGAATAAGTCACCTTGCTGTGACCTGGACATTGACATCAGATACAGTAAAAGTCAAGACCGCGAATTTGGATAAAGCAGCGGGAAAGAGGAGCTCCCCAGGTGGTTCAGTGGTAAAGAATCTGCTGCCAAAGCAGGAGACATGGGTTTAATCTCTGGGTCGGGAAGATCCCCTAGAGAAGGAAATGGCCACCCACTCCAGTATTTTTGCCTGAAGAATTCCACGGACAGAGAAGCCTGGCGGGCTACAGTCCTTAGGGTCACAAAGAGTCGGACACAACTGAGCGACTAAACAACAAAACAAGCCGGAGAGAAGATAAGCAGAACTTGACAGGGTAGACCAAGCTTCCAGACGCCACTCCAACCCCGATTTCCATCCCCCAGCAGCAGGAGTCCGCCTGCGCCAGCCTCATAGTCCAGCAGGTCTGAGGACCCCAAAGACCCACCCCCACCGTCTCTCAACAGCCCCTAGCCCCACTGACATCCCCAGGCGCAGCGGCATCAATAAGGACACAGCCAGGGCCAGCCCCTGGAGAATCCCGGCTAGGATTCCTGTCTTGGAACCTCAGGAGGAAAGAGCCCTCGGAGCACAAAGAGACTTGGACAAGATCACTGGGCTACTTCTCCCCTCTGGCTTCTCACTTTATTCTGGAACTTTGCTGGACAGTTTCAAGAGCAGGAGAGGAACTGAGGCCCAGGTTAGAGGGGAAGTCATTTACTCAAGGTCTCGCAGCAAGGAGCGGGGAAATTGGGGTTCCGACTTCCAGCTCTGGGACCTTCCCCAAGCATCTACTCCTTGACTCAGTCTCCCCGACCCCTGCATTGTATTGTGGGGCTGTATTGCGAATAAGCTGGCTGGGTGGGGAGAGCCCTGGATGAAAAGATAGGAGATGTGCATTTTTCACCCCACTTGAATACTACGTCCTGGGTCTTTCTGGCCTCAATTCCCTCATCTGTGAAAAGAGAAGCTCAGAATAGATCAGGAATGACAAAATCATGGCACATACACAGTGATATCTAACACTACTAATCTATCACAGCACTCTTTCCCATGAAGCCTCAGACTGGGCCTCAGCATGTTTTTCAACAGAGCAGTCCAGATCTGGGGGATCTGAGTCCTAGGGCCATCCCTAGATTGGGTAACAGCTGAGTCCTCCCCAAGGGAGGGGAGGGCTTCCCAGGTGGCGCTAGTGGTAAAGAACCCACCTGCCAGTGCAGCAGACATAAGAGACACGGGTTTGATCCCTCGGTCAAGAAGATCCCCTGGAGGAGGGCATGGCAACCCACTCCAGTATTCTTGCCTGGAGAATCCCACGGACAGAGGAGCCTGGCGGGCTACAGCCATAAGGTTGCAAAGACTCAGACACGACTAAAGTGACTTAGCATGCACGCAAGAGAGAAGAAGGGAGAAAGAAAGACGTAACATTTACTGGACATCCAGTAGTTGCAAGCGCTGGGAGACATTTGTTGATTTAATCCTAAGGAGGGAGGTGGGCACAAGCTGAGGTTCAGAGAGGCTGAGTGTTCTGCCTTTGGACAGACAGCTGGGAACGGGGCCTTGAACACAGGGGAGGTACCTCCGGGGTCATCCTCCCCATAATAGGGATGCAGAGCCAGCCACGAGGTGAGAGCCTAGGTTATGGCCTCACCTCGTCCTCCTTTTGGCCCTACTAAGTGCAAGCCCCATGCCCATTTTACAGCTTCAGAAACTGAGTGACAGGAAGGGGGTGTCAGCTGCCAGAAAACAATGGACTCGACCATGTGTCTAGCTGTTCCCGGCCCTATTCATCCAGCTAATGTGTGCTAAACACTTTATTTCAGTCCCCTTGGGACATCCCAGGAGCCATGACTCATACCATCCCACTTCATAGATGAGGAAATTGAGGTGCCCCCAAAGGAAGTGGCCCCCAACCCTCTAGGGGCTCAAGTGGAGACCAGAGTGGTTTACCATGGAGATAAGTGGGGAGGAGCAGCGGAGGGGAAGTAAACGGCTGGGGGAACCCAAGGGAGATAGAGGCTGGGTGGCCACACAGCTGAGGCAGGAAATGAGGCTCTGGTCAAAAGGCCCAGGGCAGGGGGCGGAGGCCTCTGAAGGGTCTCTTAGGCCTGCAGAGGCACGGGAGGCCCTGCCCTGGACTAGGAGCCCAGAGCCCCAAGCCTAGGTTCAGCCCTATCACTTGGCAACTGGGAGACCCTACCAAGTGTTTTCCCCCTCCGGGTCTCAGTATTCACAGTTGGAAAATGGGCTAATCTCACTGAAGGCAAGCTTTCCAAAAGTTGGGACAGGCTGAACCCACACGGATCTCCCCAACTCAGCCTCCTCACACACACAGGGCAAGGGAGGACTTCAGTTACCCAGTTAACGGATGGCCTTGGCCATCAACATCCTTTCTGAGGCCAGCACCTTCAGAATTAGTGAGCTCATCCCCTTGAAGCCTTCACGGGACAGCTGGGGAGGGGTCAACTCATCGGGGCAACTGACCTGCCCAGTGTTCACACCACACAAGGCAGGTCCCACTCCCCTGAGCACCTGCTGGTTCCAGGCACTAGGCTTACAGCCCTCCTTGAACCCTCACCCCATAGGGAGATATTTACTCTTTCCATTTTCAAGACAAGGAAGCTAAGTCTCAGAAAGATAGGATGAATGAGCCAAGGACACGTGGTAAGCAGGCATAGTCAGAACTTGAATGCAGGCTTGTCTGACTCCTGAGCCCTTACCATACCTTAGTCTCCATCTCCCCAGCCGACCCCTTCCTGCTCCCAGCCTCCAGCCACTCTGCGTGGCACTGCCCCTAGCCCTGGCTATCATCCTCTCCTGCTTTCCTGCTACCGAACTCCTACTCTACTTTCAAAGCCCAGCCTCCAATGCCTCCTCCTCTTGACACCTGATCTAGGCCCCCACAGAATATGTGGAGTCCAGCCCACAGATTTACTTCTCCCAGGTGACTTGGTCAGCTCTGACACCCCCTGGTCTCCAAGATGGAGCTGTTCACACAGGGGACACCAATCAGCGCCTTGTGTGAAGATGGAGGCCAAACTCCTTCCCAAGGCCCATGTGGCCCCACATAGCCCAGCCCTGCTGATAACATCCCCTCGCTTCACCTCTCATCTGCTCACCTTAATTTGCTGTGCTCCAAACTCACAAGCTTTCCCATTGTTTCTCCAGAATAGCACACACTCCCCGCCTCAGGGCCTTTGCACATGAGTTCCCTCTGCATGGTAAGCCCTAACCCCAGCTCCATGCCTGGCAGACTCCTCCATGCTTCTTTCATGACTCTTCTGCACCCCACACCTCTCTCTTTGAACCCTTATCACATTTGTGATTATATATTCATTTACTTGGTAACTTGTTTGCTATTATACTTGGCTAACCCTCTAGACTTACATTTCTGGGCAGCGAGGACTGTTCACAATTCCCCAGCAAGGACCCACCCAGGCTGACCACTCCCACACACGTCCCAGAGCCTCCCCCAGGGGCCCTGGGACATGTCTGAGCTGAAAGGAAGAAAGAGTACTGTGTCCCCTTCTTTGCTGAGGAAACTGCTGCTCCCCACCGACCCCATCACCACCTCCTGGAATCCTCCCAAGGTCTCCTACAGCTCCCAATGCTAACCCATCACACACCGCTCAGCTCAAGATCAAAGCTCCTAGAACATCATAGGTACTCAATACAGGGCCATGGATGCTTGTATCTCAGCAGGTTTGGGAAAATGGGGTCAGTTGAGGTTCAGGGGATGGGTGGTTGGTCACAGGCCACTGAGCCATCTCCTTCCTGGCTCCTGGGGTTTGAGGGAGCCAGACAACCTCCCCCCACCCCATCACCCCGCCACTCCCAGGTCACAATCAGGGTAGAAGCCAAAGCAGGAACTGGCTATGAGCTGGGGATATTTCATGCCCGGGAGGAGGCTAAGGGAGAGGAGGAAAGAACTGGGAGGCCTTCCTGGAAGAGGTGGGCCTTAAACGAAGCCTTAAAGAGCAAAAGCAGACAAGCAGCTCTTAGAGGAGAGGGCACTCCCAGCAGGGACACCTTCAGGAGCAAAGGCCCAGGGGTCACACAGGAGAGCCTCGGCAGGCAGTCAGCTGAGAGAGGTGACACACTGTAAATCATTTCCTTGGGTGGAAAGACCACATCACCACGGCACACCACCTCACCCAAAGGGCCTCGTGGCTTCCACACAATCACTCATAGGAGTCTTTTCCAACACTGTCGTGTGCCTGGTCCCATACTGAGAAACACCCATTCCTCTATCACTGGAAGGGAACAAGGGCTGCCAGACTGGGGCCTCTGAGCTCTAGGCTCTCATTCCAGCTTCAAACTGTGTGGCTCGGTCAAGTCACTTCTGCTCTCAGAGCCTCAGTCTCTTCCCCAGCAAAAAAGGGATACACAAAAGTCCCTACCTCCTAGGATATACATGGTAGATGTTGGCAGCTATCATTCTCACAGGCCCATTTTATAGTGAACAAAACTGAAGCCAGAAGGAGAAGCGAGCTGTCTCAAGTGCTGGGTGGCAAGACTCCACTGAGGCTGGTTCCTCCTCAAGGGGTTAGGAGGTGGCTTTGGGGACATCGATCCACCTTCTTCTGGGATAAGCCCCACGAGAGCCAGCCATCTCATCTCATGCCCATCTTTTTCAGGCCACTCATCCAGTGCCGTCCGTGCTCATCTATTGAACACCTACTACATGCCAAGGCCCTACATGCAGAAGTGCCTACAGGTTTCCCCTGGGGATCCCCACCGCACACAAGCGGACTCAGAGGGGTGGTCCTTTGGCCCAGGTAACCCAGTGTGACCAGAAGCCTAGATCTTGTCTCTCCAGCCGAAAAGCCAAGATGAGGGTCAGCAACAGCATCAGCCTGCTCCATTCTTGAAATCAAGTCTGATCTCAGCTGACTGAAGCTAGGCCTGGAGTCACCCCAGGGATCCAGAGACCACTGCCCCAACTGGACAGAGTCCCTGAAGCTGGGGACGCCTCACCCAGGGCCACACAGGCTCTGTCCAGTCTCAGGTCTGCCTGAAGGCCCCAGAGGTTGAACTGCTACCCTTCTGTTCACCCAACCCTTCCACCAGCCCAGTAAGCCCAGCCAGGCTCACAGCTGGACCTGATGAGGGCCCCCAGCTCAGAGAGGGCAAGCAGTTGCTTGAGGAAGCACAGCAGGGCAAGAAAGTGGTGGCCCCCATTGGGACTCAAACCCATCACCACCCCCAGCCCAGGCAGGCAGATGGACCCCGCCTGGTGGCGAAATCTTAAACTTTTGCCAACTTCTGAGCAGACAGGCGGTAGGGCCTGCCCAGAGAGGAGGCTGGGGGATGTGGGCAGCTGGGACCAACCACAGTTTGGCCCAGTCCTTTCCAGGCCGGCAGCACCAGGCCCTACCCGAAGCCCCGCGAGGACAAGGAGATCCTGGTGTCCTGGCCCGGCACCCCTGCCCGGCGCTCCCCCAGGCCCACGCTGCAGGCCCCTTCCACCTCCCATCCCGGGCTGGGGGCGCCAGGCCGGGTAGTAGCGGCGGCCAGAGGCGGCGCCGACTGGTTCCGATTTCAGATTTGGCCTAGACCTGGCCTGGGGGCTCAGGCCCGGCTCGCTGCTCTCAGGGGGCCCGCAGAGGGAGGGTGAGCGGGGCGGGGGGGGGGTCCTCGCGCAGACAAGACCCCTACGCCCCCCATCCAGCCCCCTCCCCCCCGCGGCATCACAACAAAAGGCCGCGCCAGACAAGTCCGGGTGCGCCCGCCTGCGCTCCAGGATCGCCGCTCAGCTCAAGGGGTGAGGGATGGAGAGAGGGGCAGGAGCCCCCGCGGCCCAGAGATCGGACGCCAGGGTGGTCCGCGGCCGGGGGGCTCCCTCACGCGGGCCGGGAGCCGGGGCCGGAGGAGGGGCGGGGGGCGCTCACCTGGACCGGCGGGCAGGCGGACGCACCGGGCAGACAGACGCACGGGAGGACGGACCGCCGGACGGCCAGGGGTTCGGGCACACGGCAGCCTGGCCGCTCCGGCTCCCGGGGCCGGAATGGATTCCGGGCCGGGAGAGACAGATCGAGAGAGAAAGGGAGGCGGAGGAGGAGGAGGAGGCGGCGGCCCGGGGAGGGGAAGAGGAGGGAGGGAGCGCGCGAGCAGGGAGGAGGGGCCCGGCAGGCCGCCGGGAGGAGGAGGAAGGAGGAAGCGTGCCGGGACGGATCCCCGCCGGTGACCTGGGAGAGTCCCGCGCGCGGCCTCCCCACGCCCGGGGTCCCGGCGGCTAGGGAATGGAAGGGCGGGGGCACCGGGCACGGAAGCCCCGCCCCCCACCCCGCCCTGGGAGTGCTCCCTACCCATGGGGCACCCACCCATCAGCTCTCAAGCCAAAATGCCTTCCCCAACTCCTCCCAACCCACCCACCCAACTGACCCCAAATCTACCTCTCATGAAATTATTACTAATAATCAGTAACAGCAGCACTGATGGAGCACTCATTCCTTACTAGGTGCCATACTAAGCTGTTCAGGTCAACTTTAGGATCTATTCCTACCAACCAAGTGGGCTGAGCAAGCCAATGATCACCCCCATTTTACAGATGAAGAAGCTGAGGCACAGAGAAGGGACTCACCTGACAAGAACCAGGCCTTGGACCCTGGCCTTGACCTGAATTTCCCAAACTGGGGACTGAGGCAGGAAGGACAGTGTGGTAAGGAGCAACATTTTTATCCTAATAGATATGCATTCATTTTAATGTGCATCAGAAGCAAAAAAAAAAAAAAAGTAACTAAGAAGCCAGTAAGTTCCAGATAAGGAAATTATAAGGGGCCTCCAGTAAGCCCTTTAGGAGGGGCCAAAGCAGGTATTTAGTGGCAATTATACTCAGTGGTAAAGAACCTGCCTGCTAGTGCAGGAGACGTGGGTTCGATCCTTGGCTCGGGAAGATCCCCTGGAGAAGGGAATGGCAACCCACTCCAGTATTCTTGCCTGGAAAATTCCATGAACAGAGGAGCCTGGTGGCTGGTTTCAGTCCATGGGATCACAAAGAGTCGAACACAACTGAGCACGTGTGCTAGTCCCGCTCTTGGCTTTTCACAGGTCCTCCTGAGATTACTACACAGGGGAAGATGGGCCTGAATCCAGCTTTAAATGCCACCATCTGCCTCTATTTTCCTTCTCTGAAAGTTTTCCCATTTCACAGATGGGAAAGTAAAGCCCAGTCCAGGTCAAATGGTAGAAGCCTGGACTTCTTCTGAAAGGAACAGGAGGGGAACTCTAGACTATGGGAGGCAAAGGCCTCTGGGTCCAACACAGTATCCGGGAGACCAGGAATGAGCAAGGCCATAAGCCAGACTGATCTAGGTTCAAATCTAGACTGGTTGCCCAGCTGCTGTACCTTCTACTAGTCCATCACCTTGGGTCCCCTCGCCTATGAACAGGAGTAAACATGTCCACAGACGACTTCCGGGAAGGTTAGAACTGACAAGAATGAAGGTGGCTGAGGTTGTGCTCAACAAAGGTAAAGGGCTTATGGTTGGTAAACTCAGGCCAGAAGGGGAAGGGGCTGCTTGAAGTCCCATAGCAAGTCAGCAACAAAGCCAGCACCAGAAGCCAACCTGGGCTGGTGAAATGGCTGCAGGTATTTGCAAGACTGGCTTAAAGATTAACCACAGCTTCCTAGGATATACTAGGCGGGCCCCTAGCTGGAGGAGCAGGTTTCTCAGCCCTCATTCACTCCTCAGACAGGCCTGCAGGCCTTTACTGGGGGGCCTGGGCTGAGGGTGGGATGTTCATCCAGTGGTGTGCTGAAGTTGGCTCTTCTCTCGTGCAGGAGCAGATTGGGTTCGTCTCTTTCCAACTCCACATTCAGTGATATCATGTTGGTAGCCTGACGTCAGCAGAAGTGGAAGTTTTAACACCGCAAAAACCAGCAGACACGACAAATCAAGCCTTTTTTTTTTTTAATTCCAGAGAGCTAGTTGCTAAATATTTACCAGCCCATCACTAGATTCATCCCCAGGAGTTCAGTCGAAAGTTCTGGGCTTCTAAAGCTTGGATGACAAGAGTGCTTAAAAGCATAGACTTCGGACCCCTTGAGGGGAGCAGAATTTCTCTGAGCCTCACTATGCCAACTTGCAAAAGGAGCTAAAGAGAATGCTCCCCTCAGAAGACTCACGTGAACATGAAATGAAGCGATGTCCCCTCAGTGTGTCTCAGCCCTTTTCACACCCTACCGCTGTCTTGATGGAGTGGGTGCAGCTGGGACGCCTCTTGGCTCTGCGAGCACAAATGTGGCCTTCCACCTGGAGCCACCAGTGGCTCGGCTCAGCTGCTGAGGTTGTCAGGAGGTCTTTCGGGAGGATGTGGCCAGCATAGTGGTTTCATGACTGAGCGTTGGAAGAGTTCGTTATTTGCAACCACCCCTCTGGGTCTTCACTCAGGCTGTAATCCCCACCAGGAATGCTCACCCCCACCTCTCTAGCTTCCCGACTCTCCCTGTCCATCACGGTCCTAAGTAAGTGTGGCCTCCTCCAGGTTAAGTTTCCTGACAATCCTCTGCTGGGGGCACACCCCAAGCCATTTGGAAGTGTCTGTCCCCACCCAGAGGGCAGGGACTCTGGCCAGTTCCCTGGCACAGAGTAGGCACTGCCAAGCAACATTCTCTGGCCAAGAGAGCACTGGGATTAGGGATATACATACAAGAGTTCTAACTCTTCCATTCATTGCCTATGTGATCCTGCCCTCTCTGAGCCTCAATTTACTCATCAATAAATGGGAGCAATAACCTTACCAGGATTATGCGGGTGCAAGAGTTGCTTGCTGGTCTAGCCTGGGGAACCGGTGAGTGACTCTTTGTATATTATTTTGCCTTTAAGATTGTTAGTAAAATAGCAGCTCATTGCTTCATACCTGCCAATCATTCATCTTTGTCCATGGATAGCAAACACTAGTCACCGATAATATACCCAGCCCCGTGCCAGGCCTGGAACGCCAAGAGGGATAATTTCCCAACTCCAAGCACGCAGCAGATGACAGATGTTACTGATGTCAACAGTGTGGAGATGGTGAGCACCAGCTATATACAGTTCTCTGTCTCTGGAAACCTCCTCTCTTTTCCTCCCACCAACCTGGGTCAAAGCCACAGCTGAGGGGAGGGTGGAGCATGTGGGGTGAGGTCTGGCTCCTCACAACTGGCTGCAGACCCGTGGAGAGAGTTTTCCCATGCTATGGGATCAGGGCACTCCCTGCACCTCCCCCAGGCTATTTGCCTCACCCATCCTGAGCCCACCACATCCTTGGAAAGCAACTGGGAAGCTGACCCATCCCAGGCGCTCAGTGGGAAATTCCAGACCCGCACTCTCATTCCCTAGATGGTCTGCTGCAATTCCAAGAACCAGGCTCAGGGCTACAGGACAAGGTGAAAAAGAAGACAGACTCTGGCCTGAGGCTGTGAAATGGGTTTGGTACCTCTCGTGGCACTACAATTTACAGTTTACACAGAGATGTCCAGTGCATCAGCCTCGCCAACTGCTCGGGCCTCGCTTAGGAAGCCTCAGTCAGTTCAGTTCAGTTCAGTTCAGTCGCTCAGTCACGTCTGACTCTTTGCAACCCCATGGACTGCAGCGCGCCAGGCCTCCCTGTCCATCGCCAACTCCCGGAGTTTACTCAAACTCATGTCCATTGAGTTGGTGATGCCATTCAACCACCTCATCCTCTGTCGTCCCCTTCTCCTCCCGCCTTCAATCTCTCCCAGCATCAGGGTCTTTCCCAGGGAGTCAGTCCTTCGCATCAGGTGGCCAAAGTATTGGAGTTTCAGCTTCAACATCAGTCCTTCCAATGAATATTCGGGACTGATTTCCTTTAGGATGGACTAGTTGGATCTCCTTGCAGTCCAAGGGACTCTCAAGAGTCTTCTCCAACACCACAGTTCAAAAGCATCAATTTTTTGGTGCTCGACTTTCTTTAGAGTCCAACTCTCACATCCATACATGACTACTGGAAAAACCATAGCTCTGACTATGGGAAGCACGACTTTGACTATGGGAAGCCTACCTCCCTGTTATCACAGCAGCTTGTTCTACCCTGAAGCGTCTGCTCTGGTCTGTCTGCCAGAAATGCCCTCCACCCGCCAGCCCCTGGCTAAGCCTTACTGTTCCTTCCTCTGGCCAGTCAATATTTACCAAGCGTCTACTATGTGCCAGAATCTGCGCTCTGTGCATTCACCTCTGGGAATCAGTAGTAAACAAGCCAGGTCTGGTCTCCACCTTGGAGATGCTCACAGTCTGGAGGAGCAGGGAAGAGTGACGGTGTGGTGCCTGGCACAGTGATGGGCAAGCATTGGGGGTTGGGGGGAACCGGCTGGGACTCTGCACGTGTGATGGAGTCGGGGCGGGGGGCTGGGTGGGTGCTGGTAAAGGAAGGAGGTTGAATATGGAGAGTGTAGAAGCCAGAGGAAGTAGTTGCAGGTGAAAGAGGGGCAGAGAAGGCGTTCCAGGCAGAGGGACCAGCATGAGCAGAGACACAGAGGCTGAAAACCCTGTTTGGAAGCAGGAGCAGGCAGCACTAATGGAGCACAGTGTAATGAGCAGTGGGTGCCTGGGCTGGGGGAAGGGAGGTGGGAAGGGAGGCTGGGGGGAGCCCTGAAGATGCTTCATTGTCAAGCTTGGCTTCTGTCCTGGAGGCAATGGGGAGCCATGGAGGGTTGGTGGAGAGGTGCTGTCCCTGAGCGGGGGGCAGATGGAGGGGTGGGAGGAGCAGTCTGGGGGCCTCTGGGCTAATGGCAACTACAGCTGAGGATCAGCGGAAGTGGAGCCCCTGGCTTACAGGGTGTATGTGTGTAGGCACAAACCTATATTCCTGGGAGTGAGGCCAAACTGGCCCGAAGGCCTAAGACCCAGGACGCCAGGGAAGTGCCCCCAATCCCATGAGAAACAGAAGGTGCTGGGAGCAAGTGAGCATATGTGTCCTCAGAGGCTGGCCTCCGGAGGGGTGGTCAGCCAACGCAAGGCTCCTGCAGCATCTGCCCACCTCTGAGGAGGGATGGAGACAGTGGGCACCCGAGCAGATAGAGCCCAAGCGAAGACCACAAGTGCCAGAGCTGACCTCTGAATGCCACCCCGCACACTTAGAATCCTTGCGGCCCACCCTCTGGGTCTGTATGGTCACTTCACAGATGGAAATGTGTGATTCCAATTTCTATTCTCGGCCTGGAATCTGGAGACAGACCAGAGGCTGCCCGTGTGAAAATAGGGGAGACTCTTGCCCCCCCACTAAGAAACTCAGCTCTTCATCACATCACTCCCCAGAGGCCCAGAGAGGGACAGACACTCTCCCAAGGTCACACAGAGAGTCACTGGCCAGCAGAACCAGCCCTCCTCCACCCCAAGCCTCCTTCCGCCATAATCTCAGAATGTTTGTGAGAAAAGATAAAAGGAACCAGGGCCCTTGATCTGCCTGACCTGGCAGGAGGGCAGAGGGCAGGGCGGAAATCTGCAGCCAGAGCTGTGACCCCAGACATCAGAGAGGGTGAGAAACCTGCTGAGCTGAGAGGAGACCGTCTGCAACAGGAGGGCTTCAAAGAATGCTTGTGAAAATAATCAGCATCGCAACAGCCCACAGTGACCATGTCCGGAGCTCCCTGGGCAGTGCCCTGTTCTGAGGTCTGTGCATAGCAATGTGTTTGTTCTTCATGGCCCTACAGGGTAGGAGCTATTGTTATTCCTATGTACAGATGAGAAAACTGAGGCAAGGCAAGGCGATGTGCCCCGGGGAGGGAGGGCAGGACTTCGATCTCAAGCCCTCCTGAGTCTGAAACTCAGGCTCTGTGGTTCTGTCCCACCCAGACCTTGGGCATATTTCACGTCCAGTAGGGAGAGGCGAGACCCACAGAGCTGGATGCTACCCCTGACCCCTCCTACCCTGAGCCTCTGCTTCCATCTCATGGAACATCTCCATCTCCCACATTTCCCAGGTCTGTTGGATGGATGGAACATAGCAATGTTCTGTGGGAGTACTTTGAAAAGTAGATACTAAAGAAGAAAAAAATGGTAACTCAAGGAGGGGTGTGTAACTCCCAGTTCATTAGGTGGGGGCTGCTCACAGTGCCTGCCTTCCTCCAAGAGAGGACAGCATGGGGTAGGAGGCAGTAACATTACCTTGGAGAGACCTGACAAACACTCACTCAGCCAGGTGGTCAAGATCTACATCAACAGGGATAGGTCACGATGATAATATGTACCCTTGATATAATATGATGAACATAACACTTCACCTCTGTGGGCTTCCTCCCCAGAACCCACAATCCCAATGTAATCATGAGAAAGACATCAGACACAGTCCAAAGACATTCTACAAAACAGCAGACCAGTTCTCCTAGAAACTGTCAAGGTCACAGAAAACAAGGCAAGTCCAAGAAATTTTCACATCCAAGAGGAGCCTAAGGAGACATGATGATTAAATGTAATGTGGCATCCTGGTTGGGATTCTGGAACAGAAAAAGGACATTAGGGGAAAACTTAGCACTCTGAATGAACTACGGACATTAGTTAACGATAGTACACCGAGATTGGTTCATTCATTGAAACAAATCTACCATCCTGATGGAAGATGGCAGTTATAGGGGAAACCAGTTGGGGAGTATATGCCATGTTGGGCTTCCCTGGTGGCTCAGCGGTAAAAAATAATCTGCCTGCAATGCAGGAGATGAGGGTTCGATCCCTGGGTGGGGAAGATCCCCTGGAGAAGGAAATAGCAACCCATTCCAGTAGTCTTGCCTGGGAAATCCCATGGACAGAGGAGCCTGGTGGGCTACAGTCCATGGAGTCCCAATAGTCAGACATGATTTAGTGACTAAACCACCGCCACCATATGCCATGTTATGTTCTATAACAAAGGACAGAACTTTAGGATAGACAGGAAGCCAAGAGAGCTGTTGCTAAACATTTCCTTTTAAAACTTGGAAAACCAAGGACTGGGAAATGGAAGAGATTTTCCCAAGGTCATATGCAAGTTTATGACAGCCTGAACTAGGATCAAGGGTTCTGGATGGCACAGGTATTTATCAGCTACCTACTGTACACAAGACACCAGCCTAGGTCCTTGAGAGTTTCAGAGTTTTGTCCATAGGTCAGCACCTCCCCTGGGCCAGGTGTGCAGGGACACAGATCCTGCCCATTGAGAGCTCTCAAACCAGAAGGGGAAACAGATACTGAAACACCCTGAGCAAGAGAGCCAGAGAGCCATGAACTTCCATGTCCGGAAGATTCAGCCCCACCGTCTGCAACCCACATGATCTTGCTAAGCCTCCCGCTGCTGCTGCATGGAAAGGAGCTGGTGATGGAACCTTCTCTCCATGATGCTCAGTGATGCTGAGAGGAGGCAATAAGGTGTTGGAGCTGTGGGGGATCTAATACAGCACTTTGGGCACTGAAATTTCTCAATAAACAATGATTCCTTATTTTCAAGTGCAGTCTGAGGGCTGGAGAGCTCAGAGAGGGAGCAATTTGTCAAGTTGCTTTGGTGGGGCTTTCTTGGGGGGCTTCCTACGTGAAGAACCTTTTGATTGGGTCTTGAAGGATAGGAAGGAGTTTACAGAAAGAGAGGATATGGAAACTGCAGCCCCAGCCGCCAGAGTTCACCACCTGGTCTGGCAGAGAAGGAAACGCATCGAGCTGCTCTTTGAGGGCATTCCCACGGGACGGGACTTCCCCATTTCTTGGCCCTGATGCCTCCTTCCTGGCCTCCCCTGGGCTTTCGGGTTCACCACTGCCTTGAGTCAAGGGCAGAGGCAGCGGGGATGGGCGAGGGCGGGGGCGGCCACCAGAGCTGAACAACTCCAGGACTGTCTGGAAATGAAACCCAGCCCTGCCTCCCACTCACCAGCTGAGTGTCGCTTATACAACTTCCTCCTTCTGTTCTTGTTCAGGAATTACCCAGGTCCTAGCTCTGCTGGTTGGGGGGACTGCCCCTAAGTCTGGGGCCGGAGCCTCCTGGGGTCTGCTCTGGTCACTCAAAGACTCAGACACTCGGTCTCGTGTCCCGACCTGCCCTCCAAAGTACACTTTCTCCTTCCTACCTCCGTTCATCTGCCCGTGATTGCCGGCCCTCTCCCCTCCGCTGGTCCAAACCCCAGTTGTCCTCCTCAGCCCATCCTAAGCTCCTCCCAGAGGCCTTCCACAGAGACCCCTCCTGGTCCCTGTATCCTCTCTACCCATTCATGCCTCCTGCCTGGCAGGCAGATCAGCAGCAAGCAAGACTGGCACAAACCCTGTCTTTGCAGCGGGGGCTTCTAGACTCTATGTCACGTGCATCCTGCAGGCTTTGTCCACACCCAGGGTGGGGAATCAGAAGTCTGGTATGGCCTCTGCACCGTGTGATCTTGGGCAAGTCCCTTCCCCTGTCTGGCCAGGGTTGTTTCCATAGCTGCTGAGGGGAAAGGTTCAATGCCATGTCCAGGGAGCCTTAATTAAGGGAACAGGCAGGGGAGATGGAGAGGGTTGCCACATGCCACCCCACCCCCATTCTGCCGACCCCAATACAAAGCTTCCCTCTGAGTGGAACAGGTAGAAGGCAGACTCAGAGCTTCAGTTCATCAGAATTTCTGGGTGGAAACAGACATGGGGGCCGGGGAAAGGGGCCTCTGAGGTGGCCAGACATCATGATTAAGAGCAACTATGAAGACAGGGCTTTGAATCCTGCCTGGATAGTTCTGTGGCCTTGTGCAAGGCACCTGACCCTGTCACCCTCACTGGTCTCACTTGTAAACTAGGGGTAACTATACACATTTTCTTTGGTTCTTAGCGATTAGCATGACACACGCTTCTTCTTGTTGTTCAGTCGCTCAGCCGTGTCCGACTCTTTGTGACCCCATGGACCACAGCACACAAGGCTTCCCTGTCCTTCACTATCTCCTGGAGTTTGCTCAAACTCATGTCGATTGAGTCGATGATGCCATCCAACCACCTCATCCTCTGTTACCCCCTTCTCCTCCTGCCCACAATCTTTCCCAGCATCAGGGTCTTTTCCAATGAATAGGCTCTTCACATCAGGTGGCCAAAGTATTGGAGATTCAGTTTCAGCATCAGTCCTTATTGAATATTCAGGGTTAATTTCCTTTAGGATTGACTGGTTTGATCTCCTGGCTCTCCGAGGGACTCTCAAAAGTCTCCAGCACCACAGTTCAAAAGCATCAATTCTTCGGCACTTAGCCTTCTTTATGGGACCATGACACATACTAGATGCTCAGTAAATGGATATTATTGCTATTATTATTATTATTTCTAGTGTAGCCAATTTACAGTTCCATTGGAAAAGTGGACAGCTGTGACAGTCTTAAAATTAGCAGTGTACATCTATATACTTTGCCCTGGAAAGAGTTCATACTCTACTAGTACATTTAAATGTTATAGTATTAACAATATAATCCCATTTCTGTTTTTAAAAAAATGTGGGAGTAGGGAAAATAAAAGGAATGATCACAACCATGTTTCGAACAGTTATCCTGGGGATAGGTGGTGAGGGGACAACTCACAGATGAGCTTAGTAATTTTTTCTTCTGTGCTTATCTTTATGTTTTACATTCTAAAATGAGGTCATGATTTTTGTTGTTGTTCAGTCGCTCAGTCATGTCAGAGTCTGCGACCCCATGAACTGTAGCACGCCAGGCTTCCCTGTCCTTCCCTGTCTCCCAGAGCTTGCTCAAACTCATATCCATTCAGTCGGTGATGCCATCCAACCATCTCATTCTCTGTTGTCCCCTTTTCCTCCTGCCCTCAATCTTTCCCAGCATCTGGGTCTTTTCTAATGAGTCGGCTCTTGCATCAGGTGGCCAAAGTATTGGCACATCAGCTTCAACATCAGTCCTTCCAATGAATATTCAGGATTGGTTGAGGTTGTGATACGGGGGCAATAGAAAGTGATAGAGATTTTTTGTGACTCGATCGGCTGCCTCACTGGTCTGGATGCCCAGGGCCAGGCCTGGTCATAGACTCCACAGCTCAGGAATCCTGGGGGCCAAGGTCCATGGGGGTGAGCTGGCCCTGCACCTGGCCTCTTCATACCCACTCTGGGTGACCCACCCCCACCCCCACCCTCCACTCCCAGGTGCCTCCACATGGGACGCTGTGGCTTAATTTTGCTCCTGGCCCCACCTGATGAGGAAGAGCCAGACTCCCAGGGGAAGTGCCTGGTTCTCTTCCATGATGTTCTGGAGCCCGTTCTTTCCCTTTCCCTAGACCTTGGCTCACCCTGTGTATGTCCACAAGCTCTTCCAGAATGGGGCAGAGGCAGGTAATGAGGAGGGGGACTCCTTGGCCCAGGGCCTGGGTCTGGGGCTGAGGACACAGCCCCTAGTGGCCCAGGAGGAGCCCACAGTCTGCAGGCTCCCACTCATCTCCATCTTGGTCCGGTTCTCCCAAAGCAGAGCCTGAGGCCACACTCCTATGGGAAGGGATCGCAGAAGCCGCAGGGAGGGGACAGGAAGAGACACAGAAGAGGACAGGCCAATAAAGAAGGTTGATCCAGGTCACTGCCAGAGGCCACAGGCACTCCAGTTCCTCTGAGACCTCAAATGAGTCTCAACACGCCTCCACAACTGTCCATCCTATGGAGATTTTGTCCCTCACTTCTGACCCCCTTTGGCTTCGGGATAGCCCCCAGGCTGTTAACTCCCTCACATTCCTTGACCAAGCCTGCTCCCTGCCTCCAGAGAGCCAGACGGAGAAGAGTCCAGAAGGGAGCACCCACCCAGCTTCACCCCAGCGCCCCTCCCAAGTCTTGGTCTCTCTCTAGAGCTTTGGACCCATCTGTACATCATCCTCCAGACCTTTCCCCAGGACATGCTCCCCTCCCCGACTCTGGCATCCTGGATACTCCCCCACCGCCGGAGCTCAGGTGGGTTTGGAGCATCCAGACAGCATCCAGGCCTCTTCGTGATCTCCCAGCCTCTGGTCTCCCCATCCCCCACTCTTCCTCTAACAGCTCTGGCCTTTCTATTTTCAGGACACAACTCTGTCCTTCATTGGCTCTTCTGTGGCCTCAGGCCACAGCCCATAAAGGAGGCCACACAGGGCCAGACAGCCTCTTCAGTCCTGTCTGCATCCTCCCCGGGGCTGAACTGAACCAGCAGCACTGTCTCACCTTTGCTCTCTATTCCACACGAGATGGTTCTTTCCCCGCCTCTCCTCCCAGGTTAATCCTCTTCATGTTTTGGCCCCTCGCCTAACCACCCCCCAGGCTTCGGTGGTGGTTCAGATGGTAAAGGATCTGCCTGCAACGCCAGAGATGCGAGTTCGATCCCTGGATCGGGAAGATCCCCTGGAGAAGAGCATGGCAACCCACTCCAGTATTCTTGCCTGGAGAATCCCATGGACAGAGGAGCCTGGTGGGCTATAGTCATGGGGTTGCAAAGAGTGGGACACGACTGAGCAACCAACACACACACAGTGATCCCCCAGTCTGGGTCAAAATTTCACAAACTTCATCTGCCTGTCTCACAAGGAATGTTCAGTTGACCATTCCCCCCACCACGGGCCAAGAGTTCCTAGCTGGTAGAGTTTGGGCCAGGGTCATCCTTGCACCCCAGCACTGCACCCCCCTCACCCGCAGGGCTTGACACTGAACAGGCCCCAGGCTTGTCAGGACAGGAATCTCAGGCCTGGATATCCCAGCTCCACAGAAACACTGCCAGGCCTGTCTCAGCCCCTGCCTGAGGCTAACACATTCACTCAGGCTTCCATACCAGGAACTGGGCCAGCCACTCTGGCCTCACCTTCTCCCCATATCCTGCCGGCTCAGGGAGGGGCTCGGGGGGTTGGGGATCCCAAGGAGAACCCGGCCCTTCCCCAACTGAGACCTCTCCCATCCCAGTGACTGGATCTGGGGACGCACCTCCCCACACCCCCAGTTTGAACCAGGTCTCTTGCCACTTCCTGTCACTGTGGTCTGTCCTCAACTTCTACCGCATCTACCTCCCAATAATTAAACATATTTAATCATCCCCGGTGGCTCAGATAGTAAAGAAGTCACCTGCGATGCAAGAGACGCGGGTTCAATCTCTGAGTCAGGAAGATCCCTGGAGGAGGGCATGGCTACCTACTCCAGTATTCTTGCCTGGGGAATTCCATGGACAGAGGAGTCTGGCGGGCTACAGTCCAGGGGGTCACAAAGAGTCAGACACAACTGAGCAACTGAGCACTCGGAATCATCCAATGGGTAAGACAGCTCCCAGGGCCTTGAGCCTAGCTCCCCTTCCGGCTTCTGATTCCTGGGGGTTCTGGCATCTGTGTTTTCAGGGCCTTGGGGGCAGGGCTGTTTGACTCAGTAAACACTGTGGAGCACTGTCAGCAGCAGGTGATGGTGCCAGCCAGGCTGCCTCCCTCCCCGCTGCACCTGGGGCCAGGACAGGGAGAAGGAGTCTGTCTACCTGCTGGGCACAGGAAACACAAGGCCCAGAGAGGGTGATAAACTTCCCCAAGGTCACAGAGCCCAGGAGCAGAGATCTGGTTAAGGACTTGGGAGTTGATGAAATATTTACTTTATCATCTTGTGGGTACACACTGGTTGATAAAATACACACAGCTCTTGCCCATGTGAAGTTCACCGGTTGGTGTGAGGGGTGGTGTATAAAAAAGCCAGAGCACAAACCTATAGAAAGGTGGATCATGCTACCTACTAGGGTGAGAGGAAGCCCGGAATGTGATGGGGAAGAGTGGGGAGCAGTGAGAACAGGAGGTCTGGGAGGGCTTCTCAGAGGAGATGAATTTTAGCTTTGAAGTTTGAAGGATAAGCAGAGTGGCCATACAAGGATTTGGGAGGAAGAGCATTCAGGCAAAACCCTTGAGGTGAGAACGGGCTTGAGTTGGTCTGGGTGGAGCAGTTGGGGTGGGGGGGCGCAGGCAGAAAGGTGAAGCTGGAGCCTGGAAAAGGGCCTGGGCTGTAGTGAGAGCCTTGAACTTTATTTAAATGCACTGGAAAGCCTATAGATGTTAAGCAAGGGGGAGTGACACAATTCAATGTATGTTTTTGAAATATCCCCGTGGCAGCTGCTCGGAGGGGGACTACCAGGAGGGGGGGCAAGTAGGAGCAGAGAGGCAGACAGAGAGGCAGACGTGGAGGCTGGGACGCCCTGGCGGGGAGCGGTGAAATTGGCTCAGCCCAGGGGGTGGGGGCAGGGGAGGTGGCAGGTGGGCAGGGGAGGTGGGGTGGGGCAGGGGAGGCAGAGGAGAGCATGATTCAACTGCATGTGGAGGAAGCACCCACAGTCCTTGCTTGCATCGGGAGCGTGGGCACACACAGAGGGCGGAATCGAGATGAATCCCCAGGCTTTTGGTTTGAGTGGATGGAGTTGCCGTTAGCTGAGATGGGGAAGCCTGGGTAGGAGCCCACTGAGGGCAAAAAGTCACAAGTTCAGCGTTGGCCAAATTATGTTGGAGAAACCTTTTAGGTATCCATGGTGATGTGGAAAAAATGAATACTTCAGCCAACATTCATTGCACACATTCTGCATCAGGCAATTTAATCTCTTCATCA
Organism: Okapia johnstoni; assembly: GCA_024291935.2. Lineage (NCBI taxonomy): Eukaryota > Metazoa > Chordata > Mammalia > Artiodactyla > Giraffidae > Okapia > Okapia johnstoni. Next base: position 55,290,268 of record CM044324.1, on the reverse strand, counting down.
ACCCCTAGGAATAGGTACCATTATTATGCCCATTTCCTTGATGAGGAAACTGAGGCTTGGAGTAGGATGTAGCGTATAGGATGAGAAGAAAGCCAGGCAGAGTCTCAAGAAGCTCTTACGTCTAAAAGACCACAGGCGGGGGTGCCTCTGAAGGGAGTCCTGGGCTTCCCAGAAGGTGGTTCTTCTGGATCAGCCTGATGTTCCCAGGGATCACGTGTGAGAAGGTTGGGATGACAGAGTGTCCAGGGGATGGAGACACAGCATGGGTGCAGAGGAGTAGGGGCCGGGAGCTGGATCACAAGAGGTCCGGAAGGAACGGGAAGGGGAGAGGAGGACAGAGAAAGTGGCCTCACATTTTCCAACATCTAAGTCTGGCTGGGGAGGGCAGGAGAGAGACAGGGCCAGCTAACAGGGGCTGAGGGTCCTGGGCTGCCGCCCTGCCCATCTGGGGGCAGGGACGCCCACCATTTGCCAGAGGGATGGACACTTCAGAATAACTTCCTTTCTGATGTGGTCCAGCCAGCCGGTGGTGCCCCAGTCCTGTGTTACCATGGAGTGCTCCCTCCCACCCGCGGATTTTCTTCAGGGGACGGAGGACAGGGCGCGGGGTTAGGGGAGGCGGATGACTCACTGTCACTGCTCTCAACCCCCAGTATTCCCACACAAACCAGGGGTTTGTCAGAGCCAAGAGGTCTGTGGGGCGCTTTGGTGCTTCCCGGGGACTGTGGGCCCACAGGGGATCAGGGTGCTCAAATGCCAGAACCAGGAGCCTTGCCTGGCTGCTGGACTAGGCACCCTCCACGCTCAGAAATTTAACATCAAGAGGAAGTGGGGTGATGGGGAGATTGGGATTGACACATGCATACTATTGATACTATGTATAAAATAGATGACTAATGAGAACCTACTCTATAGCACAGGGAACTCTACTTAATATACTGTGGTGACCTGAATGGAAAGAGAGTCCAAAAGGGAGGGGATATATGTATATGCGTGATTGATACACTTTACTGTACAGTAGAAACTAACACATTCTAAAGCAACTATATTCCAAAAAATTTAATTTAAAAAAAAGAAAAAGAAAGAAACTAGCAAACACTTTCCCCACTTCAGAAAGTCCAGAGTGACCACAGCTCTCAGCTGAGTTAGCCATCCCTCTGGAAGTGTGCTCCGGGGAGTTTTAGGCCCAGAGTGGGGAAGGGTCTTGCCCAACACCTCATTCCATTGGTCAACCCCTCCTTCATCAGTGTGACCAGATGCTAATCCTCTGGCATGGTCACCTCCTCCTGGAAGCCTTCCCTGATTCTCTTCCAGGCTGGGTGAGGGACTTCCCTTGCATTCCCAAAGCCCCTCAGGTGTAACATCACCAGACTTGCCTATCCGATTGTCTATCTGATGGTCTTCGTGTCCACTTGGCCCCACAGATTGAAGGCAGAGGCCACATCTGATCCACAACAGAGCCCAGCTCAGGGTCTGCACAGAGCTGAGGTGTGGGTGTCTTTGTTGAACGGATCTCATCTGAACCGAACCGGCGATGCCTTGTGAAGGGCCACAGACTTTGATCCTTCTCTGGCTCCCAGGCAGAGTACCACATTTCGGGTTTAGCATCCCTACCAAGTGGACGTGCAGAGGCACAGAGCCCCTGAAAGAAAGGAAACTGAAAGGGACATCAGGCTTCTCGCGCTCATGTTCTAGGGGAGGAAGCTGAAGCTCAGAGTGACAAAGGCACAGTCCATGGGCTGAAGATCAGAGGGCATAACATGAATCACGCTCAGATGGCCTTGGCCCTGTTTCATGGCTCTCCTCCCAGAAATGCTAAAGCCTAGGTTTCCTCATCTGCAAAACTGGGCTAGATGCAGCAGTCTCTGGAAGCTCAGCCACGGTCCAGTTCTGTGAACTCACAGACTCCAGGCGCCGCGGTTGGGGAGGAGGGATCATTCCAGAGGCTGTTTATCATCTTATCGTACCCCCTTGAGCTCTTGGAGCAAAACATTCCCAAGGAGCAGGGTGATTCATCACAGCACCATTTGCCTGTTCCAGAGAAAAGACAGACCATGAAATACATTCTGCAACTTTTAAACAGGAGACAAAGAAATTTTAAGATGAAGTTTCTCTTTAGCGGACAGAGATGGAATTGGGATATATATATATATATATATATATTTTTTTTTTTTCCTCCCAGAGATTCAGGCTTTGAGGGGAGGAAACTATCATGGTTTGAGTCAAATTGTCCCAAAGCGCAAGGTGGCATCCTCAGTGAACACCAAGGACAACACTGCTTTTTTTAAACAGCTTGATGGACTGAACCTGACAACAGCCACTGTGAAGGCTGACTGATTGGATGAGAGTTAAAACCAAATTAGGTTGGCTGCTTTTGTTGTTCTTGGCACTAATCCATTCCAGAACTCTGATGGTCAAGGGGAAGATCAGAAACTTATCTTGCTTGCTCCACTTAAATTAAGCAAAGCAGAGCTTGCTGGATGGTTTGGACATCTTGTAACTCAAGAAGACATGGAGGGAGGTAACATAAGTCTGGTTGGGGAATCTAGGGGGAAGCATGGTTTGATTGCGGTGAACTTGAATGGTGAGCTTCCACCATTCACAGAAAACCACCGGAACTGCTCCAGCAGTGCAGGGACAGATGGATAACCCCATCTCTCATTTCAAAGTCACTGGATATCTGTGCCCTGAGTTTGCGTCTCTTACAATAGACTGTTATATTCAACTCTTTAAAAATGGTACTTTTTGTACATTGGTAAATGCCAGAGGTCAGGGTTGGGGGTGGGAGGGGAGATGGGGAGTTTGTGTTTAATGGGGACAGAGTTTCAGTTTAGGAAGGTGAAAAATTCGGGAAACAGATGGTGGTGAGAGTTGCACAGTGTAAATGTACTTAGTGCCACTGAACTATACAGTTAAATATGGTTAAAATAGTATGTGTTACATTATGTGACTTTTACCTCAATAAAAAAAAAATTTTTTTTTTTGGTCGTAAATGATCTTTATTAAGAATGCATATTCTCATGATTCAAAACCAAATACTTTACAGGAATGGTATTCCTAATACAAATTGACATGAAAGTGTTTTAAAATTATAATAAAAAGCAAACATTTAAAAGACCTTTGTCTCTAGAAACACACACTTTAAGGATTAAAAGTAACTCTAAACTGTCAGAATTAAAAGCTCACATCACAGAAACGTTTAATAAGTACTGATCAACAGATTACAACAATGGTGGTGGTTTAGTCGCTAAGTCGTGTCCGACTCTTGCGATCTCATGGACTGTAGCCTGCTAGGCTCCTCTGTTCGTGAGATTTTCCAGGCAACAATACTGAAGTGGGTTAAAAAAAATTTTTTTTTTTAATTGTACTTCTCTCTCCCATGCCCCGACTGGGCAGAAGTGGGAGTGAACTTGACCTCTTTGCCCAAGTGAGGTTGTGTGATAACAGTAAGAAATTTCCAGAAATCTGGCTTCTAGTTTGACTCTGATGCCAACAAGCTAAGTCTCCTCTCTGGGACTCAAGTTTCCCCACCTGTAAAATCATAGGGAAGAGAATGGGTAGAGTGAGAAGAGAGGACCCCTGAGGCATGGGCTTTGAAGTCATACTACCTGGATTCTAATCTCCTTTTTCTAGCTGTGTGTCCTGAGGAAAGCTGCTTAACTTTTCTGAGCCTCAATTGTCTCATCTGTAAAGCAGAGACAATAACATCTACCTGTGGGATTTGCTGACAGGTTAAATAACGTGATGTGTACAAAGCACATAGCTTAACGTTTGGCCCATATGAATTTTTGTTTTTAATGAAGGTGTGGTTTACACATAGTGAAATGCTCAGATCTTCAGCATTCAACTTTGATGATTGCATAGCAAGATACAGAACATTTCAATCACCGAAGTAAGTTTTCTCGTGCCCCTTCCTAGGCAACCCTTCTCCCAGGGAAAAAAAAAAAAAACAGATCTGATTTCTATCACCACAGGTTAGTTTCATTTGTTTTACAATTCCATACAAACAGAACTAGGCAGTATGTATTGTATTCGTGTGTTTGTGGGGATGTTTAGCTTCTTCAGCGTGACAGTTTTGAGGATCATTCCTATTACAGTGTGTATGAGTAGGATGCTTCCTTTATGGTGTGTAGTATTTCATCATATAAACGCAGTACAGCTTTTCCATTGTACTGGTGATAAGCCTCTGGGCTATTCCCCGTTTTTGCCTATTATGAAGAAAGCTTCTATGAATCTTCTCATTAGAATTTAGTAGAAGACTTTCATGGACAGATATTTTCATTTCTCTTGGGTAGATACCTGGGAGTGGAATGTTGGATCATAGGGTAGGTGTATGTTGCACTTTTGAAAGAAACTCCCAAATGATCTTCTAAAGGGGTTGTATCATTTCACATTTCCATCAGTGATGTATGAGCATTCTAGTCACTTCAAACCCTCGCCAACATTTGGTGGGGTCAGTCTTATGGATTTTGGTCATTCTGATATCACATCATGGTTTTAATTTGCATTTCCCCATGACTAATGAATTCCTGTCGTGTGTTTATTTAAAAGATTTTCCAAGGTAGTTCCTCTCCCCTTTGCTGCCATGTAGCTTTCACCCTCTATGATTAGAAGGACTGATGAACAAATAAGGAAGGGGAAAACTGATGACCAAATCTCCTGAAAATGTAAAGAGCTCTACAAATACAAAATCAAACATAAGCTTAGCTCTGGAACCCCTCTGCTGACTTGGGTTTCCCAGGACAGGGGAGCTAAGGACTTGTTTTTCTTGAATGAATTGGGGGACAAGATCATGGCTGACTTGACATCAGAATTTTTTTTTTTGGCTACAGTGTAGCGTGCGTGACTTTTAGTTTCTTGACCAGGGATTAAATCCCTGCCCTCTACAGTGGAAGTGCAGTCTTTTTTTTTTTTTTTTTAATATATTGTAGTATTAATTTGAGGTTTCCCAGGTAGGTTGTGGTAAAGAATCTACCTGCAATGCGGGGGACATGGGTTCAATCCCTGAGTCATGAAGATCTTCTGGAGAAGGAAATGGCAACCCACTCCAGTATTCTTGCCTGGGAAATCCCATGGACAGAGGAGCCTGTCAGGCTACAGTCCACGGGGTCACAAAGAGTCAGGGACAACTTAGCCACTAAACAACGAATACTATTTTTAATTTTTTGAGGAAGCTCATACTATTTCACAGTGACTGTACCAATTTATATTCCCATCAATAGTGCACAAGGGTTCACTTTTCTCCACATCCTGGCCAACTCTATTTATCTATTTTTGATAATAGGCAAACTAAAAGATGTAAAGAGATATCTCATAGTGATTTTAATTTGCATTTCCCTAATGATTAGCCATGTTGAGCATCCTTTCATGTACCTGTTGGCCATTTGTGTATATATATATTTTTTTTTTGTGTGGAAAAATGTCTATTCAGATCTTCTGCTTATTTTCTAATTGGATTATTTGTGTTTTGTTATTGAGTTTTAGGCTTTCCTTACATATTTTGGATATTGATTCATAATCAGATAGAGGACATAAAAATCTTTTTAGACAGTTTCACAGTTGCCTCATTTTGTTGTTTCTTTGGTCGTGCAAAAGATTTTTGATGCTTTTTCTTTTTGTTGCTTGTTGGTACTGCCAACGATTTTTTTGGATAGGAAGCAAGGAGTCAACCACTGGACCACCAGGGAAGTTCCCAGGGAAGTTTATGTTTTAATGGTAAACTTGTCCCTGATTGAATAATCATGTCCACTGCTGCCATTTATAAACTGCCTGCTCTGTTCCATAGTAGCATGGTACATGTATTTACACATAGTATGTGTATTTTTACAATAACCCTGCGAGGTTGTTATACGATCTCTATTCGGTGATCTCTAAACATCAGGTCTGAATTTCTTTTCATATATTTATTTTTGGCTGCACTAGGTCTTCCTTGACACACATGGGCTTTGTCTAGTTGCGGCGACCAGGGGCTACTCTTCATTGCGGTGCACGGGCATCTCATTGCTGTGGCTTCTCTTATGGAGCACAGGTTCTAGGCGAACGGGCTTCAGTGGTTGCAGTTCACGGGCCCTAGAGTGCAGGCTCAGTGGTTGTTGCGCACGGGCTTTAGTTGCTCCATGGCATGTAGAATCTTCCTGGACTGGGGATCAAACCCATGTCTCCTGCATTTGCAGGCAGATTCTTATCCACAGAACCAGAGAAGTCCAAAGATATGAATTTCTTTGCCTAACACCACACAGCTGCATCTCCATGGGATCTAGATTCAAAATGCAACTGTGGTTCCAAAATCTCACTCAAGTTGCTTTTTATTCAGCTATGAAATAGAAGGAAGTGCTGATACATGCTGCAACATCAATGAACCTCAGAAATACTGCGCTAAGCGAAAGATGGCAGACACAAATGGTCACACAGTGTGTGATTCCATTTATGCCAAATATCCAGAAAGGGTAAATCTGCCTTTAGACGGATAACAAGTGAGTGGTTGCCTGGGGCTGTAGGGAGAGAACAGGAGAAATTGTTTAATGGCTGTGGTCTTTTCTCTTGGGGTGATAAAAATAGTTTGCAACTAGATGGAGATGGTGGTTATACAACACAGTAAATGTAATAAATGTCACTGAACTGAATATTTCAAAAAAATTTTTTTAATTTGCTTGCACTGGGTCTTAGTTGCAGCACGTGGGATCTTCGATCTTCACTGTGGCATGTGAAATCTTTCGTTGCAGCATGTGGGATCTAGTTACCTGACCAGGGATTGAATCCGAGCCTTCTGCATTGCAAGTGCAGCCTTAGCCACTGGACCACGAGGGAAGTTCCTAAGATGGTTAATTTTATGTTACGTGACTTTCACCTCAATAAATTTTTTTTAAAAAACCAAACACTTCACCCTGCAGTCTTTTCCTCATTAATGAGCATAATTTTACCAAGAATGATTAAGTCCTTGGGGTAGTAAAGCTCCCCAGCATCTGGTCCCAATCTTTTCTCTCCCAGAGAATCCCCTGCTCGCTTGAGAATTTCAGGGAAGAAATGGCAGCATGACCCAGAGAATGGGCCCTAGAGTCAGCCTGCCTGAGTTCAAGTGCAGGCACCCCCATGTTCTCATCTGTAAAATGGGGCTGCTAATGCTACTAAGCTCATGGGGTTGCTTTGAGGAGGGACCAGTATCAGGCATGTAGTGTCCGGGCACAGGGAATGTTTAGAGGTAACGTTTATTCACTAAGCTGTACTGTTAGGGCAGACCACCTGCTCCTACTGTCACCCATACTGGAAATATTTAATGAGCACCTGCTACATGCCAGGCACTCTTCTAGGCCTTGGGGATTCATCTCTAAGCAAGAACAATAAAATTCCTTTCTTCTTGGAGTTCATACTCCAATTGGGGTATAAGACAATAAATAGACAAAGTAAGTAAAATACATAGCATGTTGCACGTGCGTGTGTGTGCTCAGTTTTCAGTCATGTCCCGACTATTTGTGACCCGATGGGCTGTAGCCTGCCAGGCTCCTCTGTCCATGGAATTCTCCAGGCAAGAATACTAGAGTGGGTTGTCATTTCCTTCTCCGGGGGCTCTTCCCGACCCATACTAAAGAGGAAAAGATAAATAAAGGGTGTGAATAGGAAGTTTTGGGGAAAGCTTAGAATTTTTTAATTGGGTGGCCAGAGGCTTCCCTGAGTACTGCTCTGAGGGCAGTGAGGGTTTTCATCTCTTCTTGCTGCTGTAGCGAGTTACCACAAACTTAGTGACTCAAAACAACACAAATGTAGTATTTTGCATTTCTTGAGTTAGGAGTTCAAAACGGGTCTCATTGGGCTGAAATCAAGGTGTTGGGGGAGCCATGTTCCTTCCAGAGGCTCTGGGGAGAATTCGTACCTCGCCTTTGTGAGCTTCTAGAGGCTGCCCACATTCCTTGGCTCATGTGCCTGCATCATTCCAAGATCCACCTCCATCATCACATCTCCTGCTCTTTGACTTTCCTACCTCCCTCTTTTCCTTATAAAGACCCTTGTGGGGGTTCACTGGTGGCTCAGTGGTAGAGAATCTGCCTGTCAATGCAGGAGACACAGCTCGATCCCCGATGCAGGAAGATCCCACATGCTGTGGAGCAACTAAGCCCATGTGCCACAACTACTAAGCCTGTGCTCTAGAGCCCAAGAGCCACAACTGCCGAAGCCCACGCACCAAGAGCCTGTGCTCTGCAACGAGAAGCCACTGCAGTGAGAAGCCTGAGCACCACAATGAAGCGCAGACCCCACTCACTGCAGCTAGAGAAAAGCCTGAGCAGCAGTGAAGAACCAGCATAGACAAAAATAAATAGAACTTTATATACATGTATATACATACATATATAAAGACCCTTGTGATTGTATTAGATTCACCTGGATAATCCAAAATACTCCCCCGATTTTAAAATCCTTAATCACATCTGCAAAGTCCCTTTTGCCATGTATGTTGACACGGTCACAGGTCCTAGTGATTAGGATGGGGACATCTTCAAGGGAGCCGTTCTGTCCACCATGAGGCATAGTATCTAGAGGACAGCAAGTGCAAAGGCCCTGAGGCAGGGCTTGCCAGGCATGTCTGAGGAAGATGGAGACCAGTGAAGATGGAGGGGAGTAGGTAAGAGAGGAGTGGTCTCTCTTGAGGTCAGAGAGGGGAAGAAGGTACAATGCCTCTTGCAGTCCCTTTTGGGTCCCAGTGAGGACTGTGACCTTTACCCAAATGAGCTGGGAGCAGTTGAGGGACATGATCTTATGGGTTTTAACAGGATGCTTCTGGCTGCTGCGTTGAGAACAGACTCTCCATTGCAGAGTCTGTAGGATAATGCAGGCGGCTGCAATATCCATGAGGTGATGCCAGCTGGACCATGGCAGTAGAGGGAAGTGGTGAAATGGGTCTCATTCTGGAGGTCAAGTTGCAAGGAACCACTTAAAAATCAAAAGTGAAGTGTCACAGAAAGAGGGGAGTCAAGGATCAACAGCTGAAAGGATTGAGATGCTATCCAAGATGGGGAAGACCACAAAAAATCAGGCCTGGGGCTGCTGGTGTCAGGACTTTGAGATGCCTGTTGGGTATCCAGATGGAGATACCGAAGAGAAAGTCAGATTTATGAGTATAGCGTTTGGGCGAGGGGTCTGGAGGGATCTGTTGGCGAGATATCGGCATGTTGGTATTTAAAGCCATGAGCCTGGATGAGATCTCCCAGGAAGTACAGGCAGAGCGATCAAGGGCTGAGACCTGGGTCCCTTTGCTAAAGAGGAACCAGTGATGCAGGAAGAAAACCAGGCCAAGGCGGGGTCCTGGAACCCTCAAGAGTGCCAAATCCCGCCAATACTGTCCAAAGTGAGTGTGGAGCGAGGATGGTGGAGCAGAGGATGACCACGTCACTTTCCTAGGGCTGTTCTCTGGCAAACAGCCTCTACGGGAGACAGTTTAAGGGAGATGGACCTACCAAGGCAGCCCTGCGATTCCAGAGCTGTCTCCCCTGCAGGCAGCTGGACGGATCTGCTCTCCCAGCATCATTTCCCTCTCGGCTCAGCTCCAGTTGGGCTTTTAAGACTCAGCTCAGTTACTCCCCTCTGCCACATGGCTGTGCTGCCCCCCAAGGCTGAGCTGGGGGCCCCCACCCAGTTCCCACAGCTCCCCACTGGACAGCTCTCCACACCCAGCCTGTGTACACGTCTGTTTCCCACTGGGCCAGGAGCACACTGGGCTTCTCGGAAGCTTCCTGTTTGGGCATCCCCCGGCCTAGCGTGGCCTGAGGTGTCAGACCCTCAGTAAACGTCTGAGAACAGACAAACTTAGCAGAAGCCCCTTCCCCTGGGATGTGGTTGTGTCCAGTGCTTCGTCGCGCAGACGCTTCTGTCCCCTGAAACTTGGGATCCTCCTGGGCCCTCGTGGCAGACCGGCCATCACAGCACCCACCGGCTGACACTCACTGAAGAGTTGTTAAACATCAGGAAAGGGGCCAAGGACTGGGTCCAAGTTCAAGTCCTGGCATTCCCAAGTCGTCAGGACTTCAACCTCCCATCTCTGAAAGGGAGAGGACGCGTGCTCATCCCTTAAGCTCCTCCTCCTCAGCTGTGACCTTTGCGAGAGTGTTTGGCAAACTGTAAACCAGCCAGGCATTCGGAGGTACCACAGTCAAGGCTTCTCCCTGGCGGCTGGTTCAGGGCATGTGACTAGAACTGACCCACCCCAGGCCACATGAGGCCTCCAAATGGGTTCTCCTCAAGCCACTCAGGATAAGCGGCATCCTCCTAAGGCAGCCAGATCCGGGGACTGAGTGGGACCTGGCCCGCGGAAACGAACACACACGTGGATGTTCACAGCATTTCCAGTGACAGTGACTAAGTGCTACATGAAGCAGTTTGCTGGACCCTTCCTGAAACTCATCCCAGATCTGCTCTGACCAGATGTCCTTCGCTCAGGCCACCCTCTTCTCCAGGGGTGTGCCCTGCCTCATCCTCCAGGGCAGGGACCAGGCTCCCCCTCAGCGCAGACAACACACAGGAGGCTCAGCGTGCACGGCCATTCATTGACCTTTACTTCCCCAAATGACTATGGTCAGGGGTTGAAGGAATTGGAGGGAGAGGAGGGGATCCAGACATAAGCAAAAAGCTACACCCTTAATGTGCTGTGATGGGCTGAAGAGAGGTTCATCTGTGACTGACAAGTCCCTGCCCCTACCCCCTATTTGAGATGCTCTGGAAGTTTGGGCTCCAGAATACACACTCATTCAAGCCAAATCCCTTCCACCAGCCGGAGAAGGACCAAGTCTGTTTACGGCCTGGTCGCTGCACCAGTGGGACCACTGTGCTAATGGCCTTGGCGCCTTGACCTAAACAAACAGGGGAGGCCTGGTCTGGCTCCCTCTGCACAAGCAGAGACACAGGTGACTGATTAGCAGGGGATCTGATCTGCGGGGCATGGATAATGGCAGAGGGTGGTTCTTGCAGCAGTAGATAAGGACTCTAAAACGTAGTGTAAACCTACAAGGTGGGTGACTAAAAGTAGAATACGGGGATTAAGTCAGAAAATGGAACTCTGTGAGCTGACCCAACTTTTCAAGAGGCTTCCAGGACAGTCTCTGTTCATAGGGTATTTCAGCCCCCTTGGCCTTAACCCCTTAGGAAGGCAGAAGGAAGAAGAAGTGGTGGTCTGCCCTCCGGGGCCTGGGCACTATCATGATTGTCCAGATCTCTGTGGTCACAGGGCACCCCAGCCACCTGAGACCTTGTGCCCCAGGAGGGCTGCCCTCAAGGCCCTCATGCCAGGCTGCGAAGGCCGTCTCTTCTACCGCTTCTTCTTGGCCTCCTTCTTGGGTCTCTTGTTTGCAGAAGGAGCAGTGGCCTTGGGCTTCTTCGTCACCTCTGCACTTCGGGGCTCAGATGGTTCTGCCTCCTGTGTGGTGACAGAAAGGAGAGTCCCGCTTAGACAAATCAAGCCTGACACCAGTGAAATGAGATCACGTCTGAAAGGACTCTGCAAATGGGAGCAGAGAAACCAGGGATCAAACCATCACCACGGGGACCTGGGAGCCGTGTGTTCCGGGACTGTCCCCGGGGAGCAGGTGAAGGATAAGGGAGGAGGCCTGAGGGGAGGGGTGGCCTTTGGAGTCTCACAGGCCTGGAGGGCACCGAGGCTCCCCCAGTTCCAGCCAAGTGACCTTGTGGGCAACTCCCTTCCCCTTTCTACATCTAAGCTCACCCACCTATGGGATACAAACAGCGATGCGCATCTTGCAGGGCTGATGTGAGGAGGCAAAAATGCTCAGGAAGAACCTGGGAAACGCAAATGCACCCAGGGGCCAGGGGGACACGTGAGCAGGGCCTGGGCAGAGTATGGGTGGGGAGGCAGCAGTGGGCAGACCTTCTGTGGTTTGCTCTCCTTCTGGCCCTGGCATCCTCTCCTCCCATTCAAGCCACAGAGACGGGGGCAGGGAAGGGTGGAGAGCGCGGCCACTACACAGGGTTCTGCGGCGCCTGGCAGGGGTGCCATGTGGGAAAGGGCAGAGGGCAGCCTCGGGGCATTACTCCAGACTCTCCCTATGTCCGGGGCAGCTCTGGTTTTTATCTGTCATGTACACTGTGATTTGTTCCCTGTATGATCTGGTTTAAACAAAGGCTCTGCTGCTGAAAAAAGGTTTAAAACCACAAAGCCAGCCCTGGCCTTCATGGGTCTGATAAAGAGAGTGGATTCTGGGGAGGGGACTTGGCCTGCCCCAGCCTCACAGGCTAATGTCAGAGGAGACTCTGGAGTGGCCCCTGTCCTGTCGGGAGTCTCCTCCTCCCCGGCAATAAACCACACTCAGCCAGGAAGGAGGCTAGAGTTCCCATTCAGTGCAGAGAACATGAGCCACGGTCCTCAGGCCTGGTCCGGCCCACAGGCAGACCTCACTTGGCCTGCAGTGTTTATTTTTAGGAATTTGAGCCAGTTGGGAGATTTCCCATTCGATGTGGAGTCCTTGCTTTTCTTGAGAACTTTAAACATCCGGTGACACTGGCCTCACGGAAGAAATGGGCTGAGCAGTGGCTGTCCCTTTATTCAATGGCCCCCTGCCCCCACCACTCCACTGCCCCCAGCACTGTAGTAAAGAAACGTTTCAGTATATTGTGTTCTTTCGTTAAAAAATGGGAAAACAAAAAGCAGACTCAGAAGACAAAGAGGGAGCACGGTGTTTCTAGAAAAGCACCTCTTCGTGTCTAACTGGCCAGCTCCAGCTCGCTTCACTCTCGGTCCTTCTCTGCTCACTGTTGGCTTCCGGCCCCAGCCTCGAGCTTCCGTCAGACAGAAGAGGCAGGACTGTGGCTGCAGACGGGCGGTCCCCACCTAAGGCCCAGTCCAAAGGTCCACCAGCTCCCTCTTATCAGCCTTCACTAGCTCTCCACCCTGCTCACCTGCCAGCCAGGAAACCAGGCGTAAAGGCCCAGCCCAGTCCCAAGCACCCACGGGTGATCCTCCCTAGATAACCAGCGGGCCGGCCCCTGGCCAGCCAGATCTCTGATTGAGCTCAACCAGTCCCCTTGCAGTGATGCTGTTTATGAAAGAGAGGGAGGGAGGGTAGAAGGGAAGAAGGAAGGAAGAAGAAAAAAGAAAAAAAAAAGTTACCCCATTAAAAACACAAAGCGAACAAAACCTCAGAGGAGACACTGTGTCAAGTGCACAGGCTGACAGCTGCAGAGCCTGCAGGAGGGCAACGGTTTAAGCCGATTTCAGTGGGGCCGGCTCAGAACCCAGAGATGAGGACACCCAGCTGTCATCCCTCGTGCTTCCTTTACTCCCGGACCTCTCTCTTGGCCCAGCGTGGAACGGGCACCTCCAACTCAAGTGCCGCAGAGAGAGCATGGTCCCTCTGCAGCCGGCCTGGCCCCCCTCCTCCACCCCACCCCCGCCAGTAGGCAGAACAACCAGAGTCCCAGCAAGCCCACCCTCCCTTTGCTCCCCTCCGTCCAACAGTCACCAAACCCTGCTGACTTGACCTCCTCCACCTGGACTTGGCCACCGTCACTCTTCTTCAGCAGGTGCCTGCTCTCCTCCACCCTGACGCCCCCGGCACCCAAGAACCTCAACAATGCAGTTACACGTGCCCATGGTGGTCTCCCCTCCTAGCCCGTGAGCCCTTTGGATGGCTTCAATTAACTGTTCCTGAAAGAATGAAGCGAAAGCACACACAAGATCTCCCATAACCATGGGAACGTCTCTCTTGCTTTATCACCATGAAAATACAGCACTTAAGACTAGATCTTGGGCTTCCTTGAGTGGCTCAGTTGGTAAGAATCTGCCTGCCAATGCAGGGGACATGGGTTCGATCCCTCCTTCGGGAAGATCCCACATGCGGTGGAGGAACGAAGCCTGTGTACCACAACTACTGAAGCCCACGTGCCCTAGAGCCTGTGCTCCGCAACAAGAGAAGCCCAAAATGAAGGGCAGGCCCTGCTTACCACAACTAAAGAAAGCTCGTGCACAGCAGTGAAGACCCACCATAGCCAAAAAATAATGTAAATAGATTAATTTTAAAAGACTAGGCCTCATTTTTAGCATAGGGACAGAGCACAGCAGATTTCAAACCCAATATACGCACCCTAAGTCAACATCTAGACACAGCCATCAATAAGAACAGTAATAGTAAGAGCCACAACAGCTGCTAATATTTACAACAGGCTCTGTGTTCTGTGGTCTGGACATGTCTTATTTTTCCCTCACAAAGTGCCGTAATGTGCCCCATTTTAAAGAAGAGACATTCAGAGAGGTTATGGGACCTGCCTCCGCTGGTAAGCAGCAGGGCCAGGATGAACCTAAGCTGTACGGTATATAGCCTCTTTCAGGTTTCCTTGGGACCTTGGGCTGATGGAGATCAAGAGTCGGAGTGAACTGTGAATCTCCTTTCTCTCTGTTTAGCTGAATCTGGAAGCACGGGTGACGGTGGACTGACAAAAACAGCTTGTTCAGGATCCTGCCGATGGGTGCTTCAGGACCCCCTGCTTGTGGCAGGAGTCAGGAAAGTGGTTTAGTGCTCCTCGAGTCAGGCTTTGCTCCTACAGTTGAGAGCAGCTCTCCATGGGCGTGTGGACACAGTCACTGAGTCATCCGAGCGCCTTGTCTGTCTCCTCCTCACCCCAGGCCTCCTCCTCTCTCCTCCAGCTCAGGTTCTAGCACTGTTACTCACTCAATTCCCCAAGCTACAAACCGCTGAGCCATTTCTGGGTTCTCGCCATTCCCTGCGTGCCCCCACATCCAATCTGTCCCCATGGCCAGTCCATTCGGCTTTCCACAGAGCTCTCAGCTCTGCCCGGTCCCCTCTGGACACACTACCGAGCCAGCTCAGACGACCCCAGCACTCTCCACCCCAGAGCCCCAGTCTCCTGCCTGCCCACCTCAAGGTTTTCCTCACCATCCGCCACACTGCTTTCAGTCTGTTCTCCTGAAACAACCATCCTGGCTAGCCTGTTTTCTACTTTAAATGTGTTGCTGGTTCCCTCTTCATATAAGGCAGATCCCAAGAACCCCCGAGTGGCCTCCAGAGCCATTCCAACTGCAGCTTTGGCCCTGTCCCCGGCACGCCCCCTTGTGCAGCCCACTCTGTCACTTCTGGGCGACTGGCCAGCCAGTAACTCCCAGATGCTCTGCGTCTTTCCCACTCTGCACAGGTGCTCAGCACCCATCACTCATCCATCTGCGCCCAGTGCACGCAGGTTCTGGGTCAGGCAGCGCAGGGGAACCAAGAGGAAGCACACTTCATGATGTGTGCCATGCGACTGCCTCACAAACAGCCGCTGAGAGTCCCATCACCCTGGTGGGCCCATCCCTGGGAGCCTCATTTTACAGGCCAGGAAACTGAGGCTCACCAAGACTTAGAGACTCAGCCAGTGGGGCAGGGAAACGAAGGCAGCTGTTACACACATGATTTGGCTCTGGGGTCCTAGCCACATAGAGCAAGTTCCAAATTCTTAGCTGGCAAGAATGACTCCGAATAAATGGCTGACTTTTCATTTCTCTTTAAATGCGCATTGCTGGTACAAGCCAGGCAGACGGCAGACTCTGAACACAACAGCCCCACCTTTCAGTCGCGCCTCCTCTGCAGCAAGTTCCCCCAGCAATCTCACGTTAGGGAGTGAAAGAATCCCTCCACCCGGGGAGTTCCTGGGTCTGCGGAGGTGTCCTCCGTGACACAGGCCTCATCAATAATGAAGCAGCTCCACAGCCACTTATGAGGCCAGGAAATTGCTGCTATTCATCAGCTTCAAATAATCGAATCTGTGCCACAGTGCATCCAATCTCTTCCAGCAGGGAGAGCACACAGAATTTTTATAATTTCCATTATACAGTTCAGGGTGGACTGAGTCCAATAAATCAGGACAAAATGTCATTTTACACAGACTGAAGCTCTTCTCTCCTCTGAAATGATCCTGGCAAAGGAGACCCTGTGCTGTGTGCAGGCAGCCCCACAGGTCTTATCTCACCTGATCCTCAAGGATGGTGTGGGACAGACATATATACACGATCACGTATAAAATCGATAACTAATGAGAACCTACTGTATAGCTCAGGGAACTCTTCTCAATGCTCTGTGCTGTGCTTAGTCGCTCAGTGGTGTCCGACTCTTTGTGACCCCATGGACTGCAGCCCACCAGGCTCCTCTGTCCATGGGATTCTCCAGGCAAGAATAATGCAGTGGGTTGCCATGCCCTCCTCTAGATCTTTCCCATTCAAGGATTGAACCCAAGTCTCCTGCACTGCAGGCAGATTCTTTACCATCTGAGCCACCAGGGAATCCCACTCAGTGCTCTATGGTGACCTAAACGGGAAGGAAATCCAAAAAAGAGGGGATATATGTATATGTATGGCTGATTGACTTTCTGTACAGCAGAACACACTGTAAAGCACCTGTACTCTAATTTAAAAAAAAAATTATTCAAAAAAAAAAAGAACCACATGGGTCGGGCGTGAATGCCCTCCTTTTCTAGCTCAGGACACGGGCTCGGAGAGGGGAAGGCACCCGGGGCTGAAGCTCCAGCCTGCCCTGCTGTACGCTCTTGCCTGAGGCCCTGGGCAGGGTGGTGGCTGGGACACCTTGCGGGGCTGGGACTAGCACTGGCCTTGAGCGGAGGCCAGGACTAGCTGAAATCAAGCAGGGGAGCTGTTCACGTGAGCTCCACAGGCGAACAGAGACAGAGTCCAGGATGCGCCTGGCAAGCGAGGAGAGCTGTGATTAGAGAGAATGGCCCACGGAGCTTACCCCAGACACGATTCAGCACCCCAGCAGGCCCCGCCCACCAGCTGGTCTGTGGCTTCGTGCATGTCCGGCCCTCTCTCCCATGAGTTGGTAAGCATCTCAAGACTGTGTTTAGACCTTTGCCCTACCCGCTGCGTGGCAATCTCTTGAGGACGGCTCATTAAGTAAAAAACACCCTACTGCCCAATGCAACTGCAACCCCCTCCCAAGCTTAAAAAAACACAGGGCAGAAATGCAGAGGCGGTTCTGTAAGACTACCTCCTGAGGTGTTGAGAACAGGTATACACCTTGCCCAAGTTAATTATTTACTACAGTAGCCTTCACTGGCAATCGGGGGCTGAGTTTAAAATCAAGACCTGGGACTTCCCTGGGGTTCCAGTGGTTAAGACTCTGAGCTCCTGATGCTAGGGGCACAGGTTCAATCCCTGGCTGAGTAACTAAGATCCAGTTTGTTACACAGCATGGCCAAGAACACAAAATCAAATCAAATCAAGACCTCCATGCTGGATTTCCTAACAAGAACTTCCAGGCCATGGCCCCACTGCCTCAGGAAGGCTCCATCTGTCTCACGGCTTCCTGGTTGACAGTGAAGTCTATGTGGGGCATAGCATGGAAACCCACCACTCCTGCCATCAATTCTGGTGAGCTCTCCTCCACTGGATCACAGTGCTGGGCACCAGTTGTCTTTGTCTGCCCCTCCCACCCCCTCTCCATCAAGACCATGCTCTTTCCTTGTCCCATGTGATTCTGGGGGACTCTCAGTCACTGTGGCCACAGCCATGGCCAGTTAAACATGGCCTGGCCAGAAATGGTACCCAATGCCCCTTCCCACCTATGAGGCAAAGTATAGAATAGACATGTGGCCAGGCCACAGCCAAGCAGAGGCCTTCCATGAGATCTGGAAAGTGAGCAGAGGCAAAGAAATGGCTTTCTTTGCTTATAAAGCATGGGCAATAAGGACACAGACTGGGGCTGCTGCAGCCATTCTGCTGATGTGTGGCAAGGGTCTAAGAATGAACCCAACACTGGTGGGAAGGCAGGAGATGGAGAGACAAAGGGAGCCCTGATGACCTTTCAGCTTCTGAATCCTGCTGTGCCTTGAAATTCCCAGTTCTAAAAGCCAATACAGTCTCTTTCTTTCCTCCTTAAAAATTTTTTTAGTTACTTATTTGGCTCTACCAGGTCTTAATGATGGCACGGGGACCTTTGTTGCCACGTGTGGGATCTTCCATAGGTGCGGCCTGTGGGATCTTCCCAAGCTCCCTGCATTGGGAGCGTGGAGTCTGAGCCACTGGACCACCATGGAAGTCCCCTACAGCCTCTTTCTAAGGAAACTGCTGGAGTCGCATTTCTGGGTTTTCAACAGAAAGAGTCCCCATTAACAGAAGAGACTGAGGCAAGCCCGCAAAGATGGCAGGGTGGGAGTGAAGGCACCTGCCGAGGGGCTGGCAGCTGGCTAGGCGCGTGTGACATAAACATACGAAAACCTGAGAACAGTCACCATTTAAACTACTAGGAGAGTTTGTGACTAGCAGATGAACTATCACTACCCACGACATGAGTCACTGAACAAAAAGTCAATATCTGCTTGCCCAGGATGGACAGGATCAACATTCTGGGCAGAAACGGATCCAAAAGAGGCTTGGGGAGGACGCTCAGGTAGGCTGTGGGGAACATGGAGAGGACTCCTGACCTTCGCTTCCTCATTACCTACTCCTTCACTCCTGGAATATGGCTCCCACCTCCTTCAAACTACTGCTCTCCACTTGGAGAAAAGCGATAGGCTGTCTTCCCAGAAAATGTGACTAAGCATGGAACCATCACGTTTTTGCACAGAACTGCAGGAAGCTCACAGGTTTCTGCAGTCTTTATCTAGGGGCGCCCTAGGGATCCAGAACTCTGCTAAGAACTTAGTTCTACTGAAACCCAGCTCTGAAGGAGGGCAGCCTGAACATGTCATCATCAGGTGGAGCAGCCTTTCCTCCATCGCTCAGCCCAGTCTCTGTGTCCTCCTTGAACCACATGGGGGTTTGCAGCGAGACCACAGTCTTCTAGTCCTCTGCCCACTAGTCTGCCCGTCTCCAAGAGAGTGAAAGGAACGGAGACCCCAGGTTTGTCTGCATGGCACTCCTGCTCCCTTGGGAACTGACTTCCCACTCCCCCCCAAGGGGTCACACCACAGGATGCTGCCCTCCTGCACACTGGCCACAGCGGTCCCAAGCTGGGTCCCAGGTACAGCTCCTTCTCTGGGGATTCTGGAACTGGGACCAAGCAGGAAGGCAGCCTCCAGAGGCTGCAGGTAAAGATGCAAACTTGGGAATCTGTTAGTGGCCATGTTTTATCTTATCACAGGGGGCGAGCAGAGGAAGGAGGGCAAGAGAAGTGAGAGGAGATGCACAGGAGGGGAGGCAGAAGGGATGTGAGTGATGGGGTCCTACCCCTTCCAGAGGCCCAGCTGCATCCCTGATCAGGGAGACCACCCATATCTTCTCAGTATCTCTACACCACACAAGAACTGCCTCAAGCAAGCCAGGCTTTCCTCAAGTCCAGGCCTTCCCTGAATCTTCATTTCCCTTAAAAGGCTTAGCAACTCATTCTTAGGGTTTCAAGAAGTAATACTATGTTGGTTAAAACAATCCCTAGGTCTCCACCCCCAACTAATTGCCAGCTCTTCCCTTCCCACTTGGATGTCACCTGTTATTACAAACTTGACACACACAGAACTGAACACCTCCTGTGCTCCCCAAATTGGTTTGTGCTTCAGGGAAACAGTCTAAGGACCAGTGGCTGCATAACAGAATCACCTGGGCACTTGAAGAAATTTCTGATCCAAGGCTTCAGAGAACAACTGAACCAGAATCTCCATGAGTGCAGAGCGAGCCTTTGAAAATTCCCCAGGTGGGAACAGCCAAATAGAGAATCACAGACCAGACCAAGGAAAGGCAATTCATGGTAACCTCACCAATCCCTTGCTCAAGGCAGACATCAACGAATAATTTCTTTACTCTGGAGCCTAAAAGCAGCCCCAGAATCCTTTCCACCATGGCCACCATACAAACAATCAGACTGAGCATGAGAGATGAAACACAGCTACATCCTGGAACTGACAGTAACAGTACAAGAACTACCTTCTTAGATTTTAGAACCTGGCCTACGAGAAAATGCTTGGATTAAATGTGGCCCAGGCCTCAATCAAGCTCACACAAATGTTTGTTTTCTCGGGTCTTAGTTTAATGAGGTGTCAATGAGAAAACGTTCTCATCTGGCTTAGGATTCTAGGGGCTTTGGTTTTAATTTTACAAATTAGTTCTCGCTCCTACTACGGAAAAGAAAGGGGGGTGGGGTGGGAAGCATTTCTCTGTGTTCCTTTTTTCCTCCCCTGATTACCCCCAAAAGAGCTTTCAAATAATCTGCTAAGTATTGAAATACTGAAGTCATAAACTAGTTGCAGAAAATCGGCTTACTGGAACAACAGGAAAGACATTCTTTTGCCTTTCAAAGCCTTTCCCATCATCTAGAGCCAAAAATATTATCTTCTGACCCAAAAAGCCACTAATAAACCTTGCTTCTATAGGCTAAGCAAGAGGCATGATTTTCCCCTAAGCAATGTGGCTGAGAGAACAAGACTGTTCTCTGGGCCCCCCACCCCACGTCCACCCTCTCCCACCTCCTTGTCACCTTCTGCTTCCAGGTACCTCGCTCCTGCTCTCAAGCTGCCTCGAATCCCCACAGCTGTCCCCATTCCCACAGTCTCCTTTCCTCCACAAGAGCTCCCCAGCCCCAAGTTAAAACTCCTTTCTTTTTCCCTCCCTATCCAAATTCCAGTCACAGCTAGCTGCTGAGCACAATCTCTAACCACAGTCTTAGCACTCATTCTCTCTTCGTAAGGCTGTTTATACACACAGAATTTGGTGTTTCTTTTCCATTTACTTAAGAGCTGGGAAAAGGCTGCCTTATGGGGGCATGCAGAGGAAAGCTAGCAATGGAATCCCTGCACTGAGGACCATTTTCAGGCATGATGCATTAATAAAAAGTCAAATTAATGGTACTATATTTTTTGCTACTGATCCACTGAAAAACCAAAAAACAAACAGAAACAAAAAACATAACACAGGAAACTTCAGTTACAAAGACAATTCACTTGTGTTCCTTATTCCCCTAAACTTGAAGATAAAAGAAAATGAGATGTTTTGTACCACATTTGTATTTTAAAACATGAGGTTGTTACAGAGTAAAGTATGTCAGAAAGAGAAAAACAAATACTGTATATTAAGGCATATATATAGAATCTAGAAAAATGGTACTGATGAACCTATCTACAGGGCAGGAATAGAGACACTGACATAGAGAATGGACTTGTGTACATGGGGAGGAGAGGAGATGGTGGGACAGACTGAGAGAGTAGCATGGACATATATACACTACCACGGGTAAAACAGAGAGCTGGTGGGAAGCTGCTGTATAGCGTAGGGAGCTCAGCTCGGTGCTCTGTGATGATCTAGAAGGGTGAGATGGGGGGATGGCAGGGAGGTTCAAGAGGGAGAGGATACATGTATACATATGGCTGATGCACAATGTTGTACAGCAGAAACTAACACAACATTGCAAAGCAATTATATTCTAATTTTTAAAAAAAGATGAGGATGCTGATACCAAAACCAAAGATATCAAAAATAAAGAAAATTAAAGGGTAATATCACTGATGAACACAGTGATGCAAAAATCCTCAACAAAGTATTAGCAAACCAAATACAACAGTATATTAAAAGGTTCATACATAATGACTGAGTGATTATCCCAGAGAGGCAAGGATTTTTCAAAATTCACAAATCAATCAACATGATATACCACATTAACAAACTGAAGAATAAAAACCATATGAGCAACCCAATAGATGCAGAAAAAGCTTCTGACAAAATTCAACATCCATTCATGATAAAAAACTTTCCAGAAAGTAGGCACAGAGAGGACATACTTCAACATAATAAAGGCCATATATGACAAACACATAGCTAATGTCATATTCAATGGTGAAAAGCTGAAAGCATTTCCTCTAAGATCAAGAACAAGGCAAGGACGCCTACTCTCACCACTTTAATCCAACACAACATTGGAAGTCCTAGCCACAGCAATCAGATAAGAAAAAGAAATAAAAGGAATCCAAATTAGAAAATAAGTAAAATTTCCCTGTCTGCAGGTGATACTATCTGTCTACCATACATAGAAAATCCTAAAGAGGCCACGAGAGAACTGCAAAAGCTCATTAATGACACAGAAATCTGTTGTGTTTCTATACATCAACAGTGAACTATCAGAAAGAGCAATTAAGGAAACAATCCCATTTCCCATCATGTCAAAAAGAATAAAGTACCTAAGAATAAACCTATTAATAACTAAGGAGGTAAAAGATCTGTACTTGGAAAACTGTAAGACACTGACAAAAGAGATGGAAGATGACACAAACTGATGGAAAGAAATCCCATGCTCTTGGATTGGAAGAATCAATATTGCTAAAATGACCATACTACCCAAGGCAATCTACAGAATCAATGAAATCCTGTCAAAATACCAAGGGCATTTTTCACAGAACTAGAGCAAATAATTTTAAAACTTGTATGGCAACACATAAGACCCCAAATAGCCAAAACAACCCTGAGAAAGAAGAACAGAGCTGGAGGAATTATGCACTCTTGACTATATAAAGCTACAGTAATCAAAGCAGTATTGTAACGACACATAGATCAATGGAACAGAGCAGAGCTCAGAAACAAACCCATGCTCTTATGGTCAATTAATTTACAATGAAAGAGACAAGAATATATAGTGGTGAAAAGACAATGTCTCCAATAAATGGTGCTAGGAAAACTGAAAGTGAAACAAGTGTTTATTAGGAGGAAAAAGAGTAAGTGTGGACAGACACACAGGTGGGCTCAGAGAATTTTGCCCTCATGGTGGTTTTATTATAATCACTTTTACGGGGCATTTCTTCCAGGTTTCCTTCAGCCAATAATCTTACTTTGCCTGGTTCTGAGTCTGTACTTGGCATCATTATATTTCAGGGTCCTTCCATGTGTGCCCACGTATCTCTTAGCCAAGATGGATTCTAGCGAAGAGGCCTATGAGTAAGCTGACATCACTTACTACAAGCTGACGTCTCCTCTCTTGTTACCTCCAAGGAGTCTTTCTGGGGATGTGTAGTTGAGAAGGTCTCCTTGACTTTGAGAATGAGAAATATGTGGTCTTTTATCTCTTATCTGGGCAGGCTCAGCCCTTCTCTCTCCTGCTGTTTTGGAGTAGCTGTCCAGAGGGGAGAAACAAGCTGTTCACCCAGGGGCCCATCTAGCTCCTGCCTCTGCTCCACACTCCCTCCTAAGAGACCTCATCCTCTTTCGTGGCTTTAATTTTATCTTACTGACTCTCAAATGTTGATCAACACTCAGCACAGACCCTCCTCCTCATTCAGACCAGTAGATGCAACTGTCTACTTGATGGAATCACCTGGACATTTTAAAGGCCTTTGTTAAAAACTGAACCCAGCATGCTCCTTCCCCATCCTCACCCCAAACCCACCTTTGCCAGAGTTCCTCCCAGTTACACCAGCAGGATCTCTGGGACACAGTCATCTCCAAGATATATATCTCCAGAATATATTGTTAAATAAGGAAACACGTAAAACTGTGTTTAGTATCGTTTGTACATCAAAGGGAGAAAATAAATGAATAAATAAAGAACTATCACACACACATATCCATTTACGTACATCTTCAGAAAAAAGAAACAAAAGTGGGATAAATCAAATAAAAATGGGTGCCTACCAGGGGAGGAAGGGGAAGGGTGGAAGATACAGAGATTCAAGGAAATTTCTGTAACTGCATCCTGTTACATAGTTTTGACTTTGGGGAAGTTTGTAATATAAAAGTTTTACTAATTTTTAAATTAAATCAAAAGGAGAAACCTCTAAAAGTAAAAAACAAAATGAAGCAAATCAATGTTATGTCATGGTGGGAGTATACCAATGTGAAGAAAAGGCTTATAAACACAGCACTCTGAATACACATCCCTACTAGGACATATTTTGGGGCCCAGAAAGAAACATAAAGAAATCGTGAATGTCATTCTAAATCTTACTGTTAATAGAGAAAAACAACACTGTTATTTGAAAGCTATAATAAGTATGTTTCAAGTGTACTGAACAAAGTTTACATTTAAAAAAAAGAGTAAACTGCTGTCCTTAGAAAACCCAGCTTGCAAAGCTGGCCCTTGGCTGACATTTGGGAAACTGGATTTTGGGTGGTTCCCACAATTCCCAGAACTGATAAGAATGGCTCACTATGCCTAACCTGTCTGTGGAAAATAATATGGTTTATGCTGAAAACCTGCCTTCCTGCTGGAAGTCTGGAATTTTGTGTTAATTATCACAAGTCTGGTTTGTGTTAGGCAGAGGGTGCTTATGTGACCTGTCCCCAGTAAAACCCTAGGCAATGAGTCTCTAATGGGTTCCCTTGGTAGACAGTCTTTCACACAACTGGATGGGGTTCCCATTGAAAATCAAAGCTTTACTGGTCAAGACTGGAGGTTACTAGAGTCCCAACTCACAACTCTGAAAACTAATAAAAGGAAAGAATCAAGCATTTATCCTGCCTTTTACTATGAACAGCATTTCAGACTAACCATATAGGCGTGATGAAAAGATCTTCTTCACTGAAGAATTCCAGCTAATAAAATGCAGAGGGAAAGAATGGCTCTAAGCAATGATCAATGGATGCTAAAACCATTTAGGTGAAAGAGGGATGAAGATTTTATAACAGAGAGATCAGCTATAACCACCTGAACCCACGGATATCTTAGAATCTCTATATGACAGGCAGACACTAAATGTCTGTTGATTACAAAGAACAAGACATTCACAGCACTAGCTATGAGGTATTCTCACTAAATAACTGGATCTGAATTGAATCAAGCCTCTAGACTGCATTTCTCATTGACAGGATATACGAGGAACAAGTTGAACATGTCAAATGACACCACACAGAAGCAATCAGCCAAATCCTGGATGTGGTAGATGATGACCTACCTTCTCCAACAAATCAATGTCATGAGAAAAGTGAAGGTAGGGTGGAGGAAGGAGGCTGTAGAGCTACAAAATAAACAGACCTAACGAATAAAAGTCGAAATAACAAGAAAGTCAATCTGATTGCCATCACGCTCTTCTTTAAAACCCCTGGGCCCCCACCCCCACGCTTCTGGCTGTACCTTTCATCATGTCCCCTCTGTGCACTGGCCACAGTCACCTGCATTCAAGGGTGAGCCCATTCCTTCACTCCTCAGGTCCTTACACATGCAGTTCCTTCTCCCTGGGGGAGGAATGTGAGTTCAGGTCCTCCCCGTTATACACCCTCTCAGTACCCTGTACTTCTCAAGGAAACATGTGCATTTGTTTCATATGTGCCCTTCTCCCAAAGACTAGAAGTTCCTTGAGGGCAGACACCACATCTTTCAGCAGAGTCTGACACATAGTAAGCAAGTACTAAATAAAAACCTGTTTCACACACATGCGAACAAATAAGGTATGAACCACGTGGCCCAATGCCACCAGGTGGGAATTTGGGGACACTTTAAATTAACCAAGCCCCGCATAATCCCTGCTAGTCTTCACTGCTGTGAAGTCTGTATTTTCAGGATCCAGAACTCAGCCTAAAGAGCTGAGGCTCATGGGGAAGGACTTACCGCCTCGTGGGACTTGGGAACAGGAATGATGATGGCCAGCACACAGATGAGCTGGAAGATGGCCCCCAGGAAGAGTCCGTACCGCAGCAGATTCTCCAGGAATGTGGGCTCGGGCACCTCGGGAGGGGAGAAGTCCAGGTCGGAGGCCATGGCGCCAGCTGCCTGAGGTCCCCTCCAACTCACCGCTCTCCAAAGCCAACTTCTAAATTCAAAGAGTTAATGTCACATTTCTACAACTGATGTTTAAATGGTTCCACTTACCCAAACACGCCCACATACATGCAAGAATATGTAAAGCAACTGTGGTGAAAAGTTAACAGCACTTGAATCTAAATGGAGGATATGTGGAGAGCCACCAGACCATTCTTTCAACTTTCTTGTGTTTTCAATCTTTTCCAAATATGAAGTTACAGAAAATAAATAAATGCAAACACTTCAACAAAAATCTCAAATCAACATACATTTGCTGAAGGTCTGC
Organism: Okapia johnstoni; assembly: GCA_024291935.2. NCBI lineage: Eukaryota > Metazoa > Chordata > Mammalia > Artiodactyla > Giraffidae > Okapia > Okapia johnstoni. Next base: position 55,264,333 of record CM044324.1, on the reverse strand, counting down.
TCTGTTTCAGGTTTTCTTTACTTATTCATTTACACATCCAGTCATTCATTCAACAAATACTTATTGAACACCAAGCACTGAAGGCTGAGGAAAACAGTCTTCTCTTCTCTTGAGGCTGACCTTGAAGGACAGAAGGACAGAGGCAGACAAAGAACTCATCCAGATGAGACATGCCAGCTAGTGGTCACTGTTTTGAAAAAAAGCTTCAGAAGGGCATCATTTTATTTTGTATAGAGTGACAGGAAGACAAGACAGGAATGAAGTGGTGGAGACAGGAAGCGCGAGAGTGAGGCAGGGCGGCATCTCTGGGAAGTGTATCCCAAGCAGAGAGAAACGCAAGTGCAGAGGCCCCTGGTCAGGGATATAAGTCCAAAATGGCCAGAGAGGAGTGCAAGGGGGAGAAGGAGTAGGTAAGACAGAGAGGAGTGGGACTGACCTGGAAGCACCCTGACACTCTGATTTTATGAAATCAAATGTAAAGCCACAGAAGGGTTTTGAGCAGAAAAGTGACATGATCTGACTTACATTTTAAGTGGGGCAAGAGTGGACATGGGGAGACCCATGAGGACGCTACTATCAGTAATCCAAATAAGAGATGCTGGGGACACGGACAACAGGGTCAGTGGTGGTCAGCGGTGGCAGGTCCAGTCTCAATCCACCTCTCCAGACTCTCTTTTCACCAGAGCCCCCAACTTCTAACACCCTGGTCGAGCTGAAAGACCTACCTGTAATTCTCCAAGAGCACTGAGCTCTTTCAAATCCTGGCCCTTTACCCAAACTGCATACTCTGCCAAGAATGCCCTTTCCCACTCTGACCGCTTGGCAAAGTCCCCACTCTACCTCTAAGGCTGAACTCACGTCACCTCCCCAGCATGCTTTTCTTACTGCCCTCCTCCTATCCTGTAGGACTGAACTGCTCCCCCTCTACCACAACACCCATGAGTGGCTTCCTCTGGCCCACCCCAATTTTCTCAAGAAAGGGGAAAACTTTGGGGAACCAGACCCATCTGACTCCAAAGCCCTTTGTGTTTTCAGGGATCTGTGCCACAAGGGAACTTTCTGCTAAATCTAAGCTGTCTACTATCATGGTCATGAGCCACATGTGGCTATGGAGAGTTGAAACACAGCTAGTCCAAACTGAGATGGCTGTTAAGTTAGATACACACTCAATTTATAAGCTAGGATGATCATAAGAATGCAAAATATCTCACTAGAAGTGTTTTATATTGAATCCACATTGATGGCATGTTGAAAAGATACGCTGGGCTAAATAATTAATTTCATCTATCTTGAAAAAGAACAAAGTTGGAGGATTCACTTTCTGATTTCAAAATGTATTATAAAGCTACAATAATCAAAAGAATGTGATACTGGCATAAGAATGTAGGCCAACGGAACAGAATAAAGAGCAAAGAAGTAAATCCTCACTTATACAGTCAACTGATCTCTGAACAAAGGTGCCAAGACCATCCAATGGGAAGGATAGTTTTGTTAACAAATAGTGCTAGGAAAACTAGATATCCACGTGCAGAAGAATGAATGGAAGTTAACCCAAAATGTTTCAAAGAACTAAACTTAAGAGCTAAAACTATTAAACTTATTGAAGAAAACATAGGAGGAATCTTTGTGACATTGGATTTGGCAACGACTTCTTAGATGCCAAACCACAGGCAACAAAAGAAAAAATAAACTGGACTTCATAAGAATTGAAAATTTGGGGGCATCAAAGGGCATTATCAAGAGAGTGAAAGACAAACTGGAAAACAGTTTGGCAGATTCTAAAAAACTTAAACCTAAAATTATCATATGATCCAGCAATTTCACTCCTAGGTATATATATACCCAATAGAATTGAAAGCATGGACTCAGATACGTGTACACCAATGTTCACAGCTACACCATACACAAGAGTGAGAAGATGGAAACAACCAAGTATCAATCAACAGATGAATTGATAAACGAAATGTGGTATACGCACACACACACACACATTTACTCGGCTATTAATACTGAGATGAATAAAATTCTGACACATGCTACTACATGAATGAATTGTGAAAACACAGTAAGTGAAATAAGCCAGACGCAAAAGGACAATGTAATATGATTCCACTTGCTAGTACTTAGGACAGGCAAACTCATAGAGACAGAAACTAGACTATAAGGTTACAGGGACCTGAGGAGGGGAGATGGAGAGTTACTGTTTAATGGGTACAGAGTTTCAGTCTCACATTATGAAAAACTTCTGGAAATAGTGGTGATGTTACACACACTGTACACTTAGAAGTGGTTAAAATGATAAATTTTATGCTATGGATATTTTACCACACACAAAAAACTGTACCTGTTTCTTCTTACTTTTTAAATATGGCTACTAGAAAACTAAATTAAACACGTGGCCTGCATTATACCCCTATGGATAGCTCTGCGTTTGCCCGGAAAGCTTCCTCCACTTTGGCTCTGACACTTCATTGCTCTGCAACATTTTTCCAACATGAACGCGGAGTGACTAAAGGATGACAAAAATGATCTTTGAAGTGAACAGACTGGGGGGTTTATGCAAATACACATGGTCTACCTTTTAACCTAGTCTCTTAGGAAGGTCGTGCGCCTGTGCCGACAAGGTGGCCATTGTTTCACACCACTCCTGTCTCCCTTGGGAATGGTTTTCAAAGTCTGAGCTTCACTCCCCCGCCCCTAAACCCTCAGAGCTGGCAGATCTTATCCTCCCAGAAAAGATCTGACTTCTGGAAAGAACCCAACGTCATCTGGATCCCAGGGTGGTGAATCAGGTGGAGCCTCAAGCCCAGGAATGCCATTTTTGGTCAAATACAAGGTATGACGCGCAGACCCTCGGCAGACTGTTTGTGGCTCAGACACCGGCTCTGAAGCAAATTCCAAGGCTGCTGCGAGAACAGCTTCACTAGAGGACACGAACAGGCCAAACAGGGCCTGTATCCCGCGCTGTGTGAACAGTAAGGCATAAAAAAGCCCTCTCATTTCTTCAGTCACACCTCACAAATACACACTTTTCAAAATGCGCTTGGCCCTCAACTGTACCTTTAAGGCTGTAACCAGCCTAGTGGGCTTATCAATATTTAGATTTATTAGTGTTACTAACAGCAACATTATTAAGAATATTTCTAATATAATAAAAACATGGGGCCAAGAGTCAGGCTAGGGGCACTAACTCTGCTTCTATTACTAATTAGCTACACTTTGGACCAATCTAGAGATTTGATGTTCTCATGAGCCAAACAACAATAATGCATTCAAAGCTATAATGCATTTAGGCTTTTTTTTTTTAATAGCAATTAGGCAATACATAACAAGAGTAATAAAAGTGATTATATCCTTTGACTGAGTAACTCACTTCCTAGAATTTACAGTAAGGAAACAATTCAAAAGAAGAAAAAGGCTTCAGGTACAAAAAAGAGTTCATGGCAGTGCCATTCATAATACTGAAAACCAGGAAGCAACTAAAGTGTCCAACAATTAAGAAGCAGTTAACCCAATTATGGTACATCATGGCATACTGCCTCTTGGCTTAAATAGCAAATACAGATGTGTATCAGGCCAGCGGAAAGTCTTTGCAAAATTATATTACATGATAAAAGAAAACAATTACATAAACACTATCACCGCAACCATGTATAAACTGTGATTTCACTGGCTAAAGATCAAAAGAGGCCATAAGAAAATGTAAATAGTTGCTATTAAAAGTGAAGGGGCCGTAAGTTTTAATTCAGGGGAGGAGCTTATTGAAAAAATTCATACAATCTAAAAGAAAAATCTTGCCCTATCTGCTCTCTTCATAGAGTCTAATGAAATGTTGCCCAGGAGAACTTTCTGCAATGTCCGAAATGTTCTATACTTGTGCTCTCCAATATGGTAGCCACATGTGGCTAGTAAGCACTTAGAGGAGGACTGAGGAACTTTATTTTTCATTTTAACTTCAATTAATTTATAAATCATCACATGTGGTCAGAGGACTCCCAGACTGGACAGCACAAGTATAATCAGAGGGTGGCTGTAGTAAAGTTCCAGAAAACATAAAATGCTCTATATATCTTGTGTGTCTGCTTTAGAACTCCTGTCTAGTTTTCTCTGCACCCGGGCTTTACCTCCCTGCCTGCCTGCCTGGATTTCTGGGTTTTCCTTTCCTGACTACAGAAGTCACAAGAGTGCTACTCATCCTTCGGCTCCCAATGAAGAGGCTCTTAGTCCTCAGACTCCGTGACAGGCTTTGCTCCCCCACCCCCTCCACTGTCACAGCAGATCATTTGCCAGATGAGCACAGTACTTTACAGTCTAACTCGTTCAATTCACAACCACTATGCACAGGGGGTATTACTAATGAGGATGAGGAAACTGAGGCTCAAAGAGATTATGTGGCCTACCCAGGGATTACTTGGCTGAGAAGTGGCAAAGTCAGGATTCAAACTGGATGGTGGGTAAGACTGAAACTTACCTGGGGGTCAACGGTTCTCAAACTGCAGCTTTTGGCCCATTAGTGCACCATGGAAACCATTAAGGGGGCTGCCGCTGGCACTTTTTAATTTTATTAACCAGTACAATAGAAAATATCACATTAGTAAGGGTGAGCATTATATCTTGAAGCTTTTTTTTTTTTCAATTATATCTATCTACATCCCAGCACGCACGTTCTGGGTCAAAATTCATTTCTTATTGTTTGAGAAATACCACAGTCTAATGTTCTTATTGTTCCACTATAAGCTCCTGAGGTAGCTGGGACCCAGGGTCCATTTTGAGTTTGTTCCAGGGCCTGACACAAATATCTGGTAACTGATCAAACCTATGCTTGTTTTCCATCTTTAAAGTAAGAGCAGCCTCATTTAACGAGGAGGAGGGGGAGCTGAGAGGCATGGGGCTTATGTAGGCTCTCCCACTGAATCAGGGCAAAGCTGAACATCCCGCTGTGTCTCTAACCCTGCAGTGCTCCAGACTTGCTTAAGAGCAAAGGTTTCTTCTTTTTCACACATGGGGAAACTCATACCCCCACTGGAATTTAATAAAAAGTACAGACCCATTTATTATCAAACATGGAAAATAATTTCATAAGGTTATCAGACCCTTTGAGGCTCATCCGTGAATGTCAGACACCAGTGGTCTGAGACATTCATTCACTGAACACAGAGTTACTGAGTCTCTGCCATGGAGTTTCCATCCAATCAGAGGCACCCAAACATATAATGTAATGTCGGCGATGAGTAGTATGAGAAAATATAGAGAGGGAGGTAGGGGGTGCTATTTTATATGAGGTGGTCAGGGAAAGGCCACCCTGAGAAGGCGACATTTCAGCAGAGGCAAAGAAGAAAGCGAAAGAACAAGTTATTTCAACATCTGTTAGGTACCCCAAGATGGAGAAGAGCAAGGGATAAGGTCTCAGGTGAAAAGGAACTTTATGATCAGAGGAGAGTCAAGTGAGCGGCTGTGTAAGACCAGTAGGACTCTGGGTCAAAGGGGAGCCACTGGAAGGTTCTTAGCAAAGAAACGACATGATCTGACTCATTTTTAAAGGCTGCTGTACTGAGAACAGATCGCAGAGGGACAAGAATCTGAAACAAGATCAGTTAAGAGGCTACTATATTAGTCAAAGGGCTTCCCAGATGGCTCAGTGGTAAAGAACTGAGTCCTTTACCTGCAATGCAGGAGTCCCGGGATCGATCCTTGGGTAGGGAAGATCCGCTGGAGAAGGAAATGGCAACCTACTCCAGTATTCTAGCCTGGGAAATCCCACAGACAGAGAAGCCTCGTAGGCTACAGTCCGTGGAGTCGCAAAAGTCAGACACGACTTAGCTACTAAACAACAATTACTAGTCAAAAAGACACACTTGCAGCAGGCAGCAGTGGAGGCAGTAAATTCTCAGGTTATAGATACATTTTAAACAGAGGGCCATGAAACCCCTCTCATTTCTCCCTACATCACGGCTCCTGGTGACTCCTGGACATGCAGGTCCCCTCATCCTCTTGCACCTCTCCTCTCACACACATGGCCCATGATCTCCTTTCTGTGAGGCTGGGTATTTACTGGGTGAGAGATGTGATAGCTACTGTTTGTCCACTATGTGGGACACATAGCGATCAACCCCACAGACGAGGTGCCTTCCGGACACCAATTATGATGGACTGCAGAAGGCCCCTCTGCCCCACAGAACCCCTGACCCAGCCCCACATATTCACACACGGGGCGGGCACTACCACAGCCAGAGTCAGAAGCAAACCCAAAGCAGATGCCCTTGTGTTGTGACGAGAACACCTGCCTGCCACCCCCTGGAGCCTCTCTGCTGAGGGGGGACCAGTGTGAGCAGGTCACTCGCCATGTGACAAGCTGGAAGCAACCTTTCTCAGAAAAAAACAGAGAACTCCAGAGCTGTATTTTCCAGCCACTTTTCTGATGACACAACTCTGCTTTCACAAAATACATTTTAAAGGCAGTTCTGTCTCTCTTTTGCTCCTGAGCACTTCTTGCTACACTGGTTTCCTCATATTGTCTTGGTTTTCTTTTCTTTTTTTTTACTTCTGTGAATAAAAATGCTTACAATACAAAAAAAATAAATAAATAAATGAAGAGAAGGCCAACAGGATTTCTGGGATGAAATCTAAAAGAGAGAAATTAACAATAAGACCTGCAGGTGAAATTATTCTGTATGATACTGTAATGGTGAATAGATGACAGTAAGTATTTGTCAAAACCCACAGAACTTTACAGCACAAAGAGTAAACTTTAATGTACACAAATGTTTTTCAAAAAATCATTTAGGTATCCAGGATGGAATGTAGAATGTGACATTCTGAGTCTAAATACATTACAAACGGATGAGGTAATTTCAGTGAAGGGGTAGGGGGAATGAGATGCTGACCTCAATAACTGCGGAAATAGATGGAATTTAGAAGACTAAAAGCAAGAGGAACTGTACATGGGCTCTGTTGTTTTCCACATGGGATACAGGTTAACAATTCTGAAACTATACACATACATTGGAATTGCACAATTAAGTAAATGAATGGTAGATGGTGGGAGCCAGGTTTGTTACAGTTGGGAGTAGAAGGTTATAGATAAGGCAGAGGAGGCTAGATGATCCACGTGGATGGATAAACATTGTGGATATCACATAAAGTCATATTTAGATTATTATAGATACAGACAGCTACATATATATATGTGTGTATATATATATAAATATATATATAGAGAGAGAGAGAGAGGGCGGGGAGGGAGAGGCTAGTCTACACACATACATCTCTTGCTCTGCGTTTACTTAGAGGGCCTAGAAACATGGGCATCCCAAACAACAGCAACTAGCACAACTAGCACCCAGATCTTGGTGTCTAATACGATTCTCCAATAAAACGAACCAGGGGCTCCTCAGACAAATGGTTAACTCTAGGACAGAAGCAGGAAATATATAAGATGAGCCTGCAACAGAAAGTAAGAAAGTGTTCAAAAAACAAAACACATTCATCAGGGTATGTCAAAGGGATATAAGACCCACTTCGATTGCCAGAGCCAGAACAATCTGCAGCAAAACAATTAAGCAGCCCTGGATTATAATTCAAAGTATGAAAAGAATTACTCAAGGCCGTACTAATATTATTTAATAAGCAAACAACTTCCCAAGGAGAATTTAAAATAATTTATGTAGATAATCTGTCTTAAAGTGTGAAGTATAACTCCACACTCCTTAAGGACAGGCTGTGCATAATGACTTCCTTCCAGGAGTACAGTACAGAAAAGTGGTGGAAGGAGAGTAACTTTACAGTGGAAGAACTTGACTACTTCAAGCTAGTAATCTGGGTTAACATCAACAGTGATAACGTATACTGACAGTATGTACCCTACTGTGAGGGTGTGAGGTACGTACAGGATAGTATACACCCTGTGAGGTGATGAGAATGGCACTTTACCTCCAGGATCTTCCTCCCTCAAACCTGTTAACTCCGATGTCATCTTAAGAAAAATGTCGGACAAATCTCAAACGAGAGTCATTTTATAAGATATCTGACCAGTAATACTCAACACTGTCAAGTTTATCTACAAGGAAAGTCTGAGAAACTACCACAGTCCTAGAAACCCCTAAGGAGACCCGACTAAACGTAATGTGGGATCCCACAACAGAAAAAGGACTGAGCAAAGAGAAAATTGAGCAAATCTGAAGAAAGCATGGACTTTAGTTAGTTACCAATACTGGTTCATTAATTGTGACATAAGTATTAAACTAATGTAAAATGTTAATAATAGGGAAAATTGTGTGTGGGGGGACATATGGGAACTCACTGTAGTATCTTCATAGTAATTTTGAAAATCTAAAATTATTCTAAAATTAAGTTTATTGGAAAAAAGTAAACATTTCAAAATAAATAACCCTTCAGACATGTATAGATGTCCAGACTTAGAAAACAGAAACTAAGTCTTGTCTAAGACAGAAAAACCCACATTCCAAGTATCTTGGTAGGAGATTCTTGGCTTCCAATGAAATGATTTTAAAATTCTGCTCTGAGACTTCAACCAGAACAGAATGGTGAATAGAAAATCAGTGTCAGGAATTACTACCCTGGGCTGTTTACCCAGACCCGTCCCATTACAACAAACTCCCAAGAACTGCTCAAAACTGAGTTCGAATTTGGTCCTATGCAAAGGTAAGCCATTTCCCAGGGCAGTAAAAGCTGGCAGCCAGTGGGCTGAAAAAGATGGGCAGATGTCCTGTAAAATATCATTATTAAATCAGAATGTATGGCCACATTCTGATGCGGCAAGTGTGGTTGCCACAGGAAAAAGTGTGGTTTCACCGATTCATTTCTCACTTCTCTCAAAAAAAAAAAAAAAACCTCAGCAAACACGCATTGTACACTTACTAAGCCTTTTGCATTCACCATCTCATTTATTTAATCCTCCAATCAACTATATGCACTCATTTTACAGAGGAGAAAACTGACAACCAGAGAAGCAACCAGAGCTCGCCCACAGTTACCAAGTAACACGGTACACTAAGGGGTCGAAGCCCAGCCAGATTGACTCCGGAGCTCTGGCTCCTCCGAATGCTCCGCCCTTGGGAAAAGGCCACAACTGTGAGGAGCACCGGGTCTGGTCCCGGCCCAGAGCAAAGGCGCTGGACACGAGCAAAGCAAGGCCCTCCGCCTCCCTGGGACTCAAACTCCCCTCCGCAAACAACTTCCGAACAAGAGACCCAGGAAGTTATTTGCACCAAACACGGAGAGGCCCCCGGGCCAGCAGAACAGCGCCTCCGGGACAGGGGCAGCGGCGCCCGGAGCCTAATCCCCGCTCCTGTACCGCAGCCTCAGCGACCACGCCCCGCCCCGAAGCTCGGACCGACCGCAGGCGCCTCGGTACTCACCTCCGCGCCGCCGCGCTGCGCCCCCGGAAGTAGTTTCCTGCGACCTTGGATCCCGGAAGTGACGCTTCTGAGCAACCAGCGGGCTCGGTTCCGCCCCTCAGCGTTGCTAGGGTTGGCGGATCCAGGCTACTGGGCTTTGTTAGCCTTTTGTCCCAACCCTGTGGTTTGGAGCTGGAGAGAGAGGCCTGCAGAAGTGAAAGCCAGGCTCCCTCTATTTTCTAAGGCGCTGTATCACAGCCCATTTCAGCAAACATTTATACACGTTTATAGACGCCTTAATTTTTTTTTTTTTTCTGAAGTTTGATTTGCAAACTAGTTTGTAAGTTTTAGGTGTGTAAGTTTGTAATGATGTACAAACTTAGGTGTACAGCAAAGTGATTCAGCTATATATATATTTTTTTCAGATTCTTTTCCATTATAGGTTGTTATAAGATATTGAATATAGTTCCCTGTGCTATGCAGTAGGTCCTTGTTGTTTATCTATTTTATACGTTTGTTGTTGTTGTTGAGTCGCTGAGCCATGTCTGATTCTTTTGCGTCCCCATGGAGTATATAGCCTGCCAGGCTCCTCTGTCCATGGGATTTCCCAGGCAAGAATACTGAGGTGGGTTGCTGTTTCCTTCTCCAGGGGATCCTCCCAACCCAGGGATGGAGCCTGCATTTTCTGCATCTCCTGCTTTGGCGGGTGGATTCTTTACTAATGAACCTCTAGAGAAGACCATTTTACACATAGTGTATCTGTTAATCCCAGACTCCTAATTTATCCCTTCCCCTCATCCTGTTTGGTAATCATAAATTTGTTTTCTATGTCTGTGAGTCTATTTCTGTTTTGTAAATAAGTTCATTTGTATCATTTTTTTAAAGATTCCACATGGAGGTGATATCACATGGTATTTGGGCTCCCCTGGTGGCTCAGATGGTAAAGAATCTGCCTGCAATGCCAGAGACCTGGGTTCAATCCCTGGGTTGGGAAGATTCCCCGGAGTAGGGCATGGCAACCCACTCTAGTATTCTTGCCTGGAGAATCCCCATGGACAGAGGAGCCAGGTGGGCGGCAGTCCATGGGGTCACAGAGAGTCAGACACAGCTGAGCAACTAAGCACAGCACACATGGTATTTGGCTTTCTCTGACTTACTTCACTTAGTATAACAATCTCTACTTTCATTCATATTGCTGCAAATGGCAATGTTTTTCTTTTTATGACTGAGTAATATTCCACTGTGTATACATACCACATCTTCTTTATCCATTCATCTATTGATGGACATTTAGGTTGTTTCCATGTCTTTGCTGTTGTAAATAGTGCTGCTGTGAACATTGGGGCTCATGTATCCTTTTGAATTAGAGTTTTCTTGGATATATGCCCAGGAGTGGGATTGCTGGATCATTTGGTAACTCTAGTTTTTTTAAGAAATTTCCATACTTTTCTTCATAGTGACTGCAGCAAATTTACATTCCCACCAACAGTATAGGAGGGTTCCCTTTTCTCCACATCCTCCCTAGCATTTGTTATTTGTAGACTTTTTAATGATGGTCCTTCTGACCAGTGTGAGGTGATATTTGTATTTGATTTACATTGTATAGATGCCTTAATTCTATGTGAGGCCCTGAGCTAGGAGCCTGCAATGCAGAAAGGAGACAAACAAGCACAGTTTTGTAATTCAGACAGAAGCGAATTATTAAAATTCATTCAAAACATTCACCAAGTACCTACTCTATGGCTTGTGCTGGTTGTTGAACTACACAAATGGAGTCTCTGCCCTCACAAAGCTTACAATTCGAACACACTATCATATAATGTGACAAGTGTTTGGATGGGCAGTACAGTTCCTGACTAAGTATGGGTTGGGCAAATAATGAAGGGGAAGAGAAATCTAGTTGGACATGGTAATCAGCCTCCACTTTGGACCTGAATGATTCTTGAATCCTGGGATCCATGCCCTTGTGTAGCCCCTTCTCACACTGAATAGGGCTAACAGATATAGCTATTAGGATATTATGGAAATCATGGAGTATGAGTTCCAAGATTAAGACATAAAAAATACTGGTCTTCCTCTTTGTGGTCTCTTCATCATTCATGAGGGATCCATATTATAAGGATACTCAAGCAGCCCTGGGGAGAGGCTTCCATGAATAATAACTGAGTCTCTTACCAACAACCACCTCCAACTTGCCAGCCATATGTGTGAATCATATTGGGAGTGGATCCTCCAGCCCCAGCCGAGCCTTCAGATGACTGCATCCCTGGCTAAAATCTTGAATATTATTGAGAGACCTTGAGCCAAAAACAGCAAAATCACTCTTGAATCCAATGGCACCCCACTCCAGTACTCTTGCCTGGAAAATCCCATGGACGGAGGATTTTCCATCCATGGGGTCGCTAAGAGTCGGATACGACTGGGTGACTTCACTTTCCCTTTTCACTTTCATGCATTAGAGAAGGAAATGGCAACCCACTCCAGTGTTCTTGCCTGGAGAATCCCAGGGACGGGGGAGCCTGGTGGGCTTCCGTCTATGGGGTCGCACAGAGTCGGACACGACTAAAGCGACTTAGCAGCAGAGATGATTTTAAGCTTCTAAATTCCAGGGTAATTTGCTTTCAGCTTTCAGCAGAACTAGTACAGAGAAGATCAAGGAGGAGGAGGGGGATGCTAGAGATTCAAAAAAAAGAATGAGACCTGATCTTTCCCTCAAGGAGTTCACTTTCTCCTAGAGGACACAGACAGAAATAATTATAATTCACTCAACATCCACTGTCACCCTTACTGTGTGAGATGATATGGAGGGTCCAAGGATGTATTATTTCTTCATTCATTCAACAGATATCTGTAGAGTTTCTACTCTGAATCATACACTATGGAATCAGGAAGGCAATAGCGAGTAGGTTGGTCCCTACCCTCACTGTGTTTAGAGATTAGGGGTTATCTGACACCTTCATTAATCAATCGCAAAGAAATGTATATTTATGAACCATGAGATGTGTAAGGAAGAAAGAAGAGGAAACCATGTGAGAATAAATAACATGGGAAAATCAATCAAGAAGGGGTGATCAGGAAAGGTCTCTCCTTGGAGGTAACATTTCAACTAAGAAACAAAGGATGGATAGGAATTTGCCAGGCAAAAGAGGTATAAGGATGGTAGGAGGTGGAAAGGCTGTTGAAAAGGCTTGGCGCATAAAAGAGTGGGGAGAAGCCGAGGCCTGAAAGGTACAGATATTTAGGGGAATTCCCTGGCGATCCAGTGGTTAGGACTTAGCACTTTCAGAGCCCAGGTTCAATCCCTGGTAGGGGAACTAAGATCCCACAAGCTACACAGCATAGCCGAAAAAAAAAAAGAGAAAGTAATGTACAGATATTTAAGATAAGACTTGGTGTTTGTCCTGGAGGGGCTCACAGTGGGGTGTGGATGAGGAGGGCCATAGGAGACGGAGATGTCTTACATGTTGAATTGTGTCCCCCAAAAATGATTTGGTGGAGAACAAAACCCAGTACCTCAGAATGTGATCATACACAGAGACAGGGTCTTCGCAGAGGTAATCAAATTAAACTGAGGTTATTAGGATGGACTCTAACCCATTATGACTGGTGTCTTTATTAAAGGGATAAATTTGGACACCATGCACACTTAGGGAGAATGCCATGTGAAGATAGAAGCAGAGACCAGGGTGATGCTTTTACAAGCCTGGGAATGACAAAGATTGCCAGAAAACCACTGGAAACCATGGGAGAGACGAGGAGGGGATTCCTCCCCACAGCCCTCATCCTTGATTTCTGATTCCTCGCCGGCACAACTGTGAGAAAATAATTATCTCTTGTTGAAGCCACCCCGTTTGTGGTACCGCGTTTTGGCAGCCCCAGCAAACTAATACAGATGTGCAGGTGCTTTGAAACCTGTTAGTATCCGTATCCAAATGTGAAAGATTCCCAGCACAGCTGCTGCAAGCACAGCTACTTCCTTACTCTCTGGAAGCTTCTGGAGGGATCCAGCTGAGTCTTACTTATCTCTGTGCCTGGCTTGGCTTCATTAGCACCACAGCACGGTGGAGAACTCTGCGGCATGCTCGTTCCTATCCATAACATCTCTGCGAGCACACTGCTTGCACAATGAAAGAGAAAAAGTTACAAAAAGCATGGTGTCTGCTCTGAGAAACATTTCTAAACTAGATGAACACGACGGGGTGAACCAGTTTGAAATGATTAATTAGAGCTGCTACTTATTGAGTATTCACCAAGTGCCCAGTGCTTTACATATATCAATATTCTCCCAGCAGCTTCCCTGTAAGGCAGGTAATATTATTCTCATCTACAGGTGAAGAAAAGTAGGGCTGGAGAAGTTAAGCAACTTCCCCAAGACCCCACAGAGATGGTGTGCATAACCACCAAGCTACCTAACCAAGCTGTTCAAGTCAGATGGGCATTCCAGGCTTGAGTGCTCTAGGATGAAGGGAAGGATCAACAGGGAAAGAGCTATCCAGGAGGGCTTCATGAGGAAGGTGGCTCGATGTGGGTCCCAGATGATGGGCTGGATTTGGATATGGGCAAAGGAAAGTGGGGTTTTCCTGGTGGCTCACACAGTAAAGAATCCGCCTGCAATGCAAGAGACCCAGGTTCAGTCCCTGGGTCGGGAAGATCCCCTGGAGAAAGGAATGGCTACCCACTCCAGTATTCTTACCTGAAGAATTCCCTGGACAGAGGAGTCTGGCGGGCTACAGTCCACCAAGTCGCAGAGTCGGACACGACTGAGCAATTAACACATACACAAAGGAAAGTGAGGCACAAGACTCGCTTTTCCACCTCCGAACCTTTGCCTTTGTTGATGTCTTTGGGTCTTCTCCCTGCTCTTCACAAGACAGGCTCATTCGCATCCCTCAGGGCTCATCCCAAACCTACTTTTTCAGAAACGTTTCCCATGATCACCTTTTCTAGCTAGTTATTTTTTCTAGAAATGGCTCCAGCAGTGTTGTTCATCCCACAGGGTCTTTTCTGCCCTATGATTGCTTGGACCAACAGCGTACAGCGGAAGAGATGCTGCGTCCATTTCAGACATGGCACCCAACTGGCCTGAGAGTCAGCCATCAGCTAAGAGGTATGACCAGCCAAGCCACATGGGGAGGAACCAGACACATGAGCAGACACCAGACCTAGAAGTGAAGAAGTCATTTGGAGAGGTAGAAAGACGGATAGATGTGTGATAAAGCAAAGATGGTAGGATGTTAAGTGTAGAATCTAAGTGGTAGGCATAGCATGTGTTATACAATTCTTTCAACTTTTTTTTTTTTGTATATTTGAAATTTTTCACTACAAAGTTGTGAGCAAAAAAGAAACCATCTTGAAAAGGGACGCCTCAGCCCCAAACACCTCAACTGATCCCACATGGAGCAGAGGTGAACCTCTCAGCCCAGCCTTTCCCAAATTCCTGACCCACAAAATCATGCATGGATATTTAAGCCACTAAGTTTTGGGGAATGGATTACAAAACTTCCCTAAGTAGATCTCTTTTACTTTCTATCACAGCTTCCTGCCTATTTCCTTTATAGCATTTATCACAAATTGTCTTATGTGCTTGTTTGTCATCAGTCTCTCCCCCTCTAGGATGTAAACTTTATCTCCTTTGTTCACTCCTACCTCCCAGCACCTAATACCCTGCCTGGGGTACATGTAGGTTCAAATGAATGTTTGTTGAGTGAGCAGGACATGTAGCTCTTCTGAAGAGTACTAGAAGAGAATATGGAGTTCACACAGTCAGGGGAAAACTAGTATTTGTCTCTTGGGCTGCCCAAAATCTGAACCCCCATTTGTGGGAATCCCAAGAGGTAGGAGGAGACAGGCCCCCCTCACTATGGCAGATGGATGGGATGGACACACCCTCTCCTCAATCCATGCTGGAGCAAAGATGCTGAACTTAACCATGACCCATCAGAAGCCCCCACTCCAGATTCTGAACCTGGAGGCAGGAGTGCCAGCTCGAAGGGTCCCAAGTCCAGGGCCTTGTTCACAGCAAGTGGATCTTGGCCTTGGGTGGTTCCTGCCTGAGCTCCTTCAGTCCTGCTGTTTTCCATTAACTCCTTCTCTACCCTTAGGTTCAGCTCCAGCAAGAAACTAGGAATGTTGAGTGTGGTGCATCCTGGTGAATCCAGAATGTATCCATTGGTGAGGAGGCATATTTTATGTATTTTCCTCCAAATGGGGAGGACATATTTTATGTGCCAGAAAGGCAAGGGACACATTCGTCTTGGAGCCAGCAGAGCCTAAACAACAGTGGAGGCTCATTATATTCTGGACTCTTTCTCTGGGCCTCCAGGAGCCTTCTAGCAGATAACCAACTTTGATAGTTCATAGCCTGTTCTCTTGCTTTCTACAAGGTGTGAACTTGACCTAAAGGCTAGATTTCACACTTGAGTGTGTGTAAACCCATGGTGGACTTCCCTGGTGGTCTAGTGGTTAAGAATCATCTGTCAGGAGAAGGAAATGGCAACCCACTCCAGTATTCTTGCCTGGAAAAGTCCATGGACAGAGGAGCCTGGTGGGCTGCAGTCCATGGGGTTACATGACTGAGCACGCGTGCATGAGGGTGGAGGGAGATGGGTTGGTAGCAATAAACTGGTAGAACTAAAAAAAAAACAAAGAATCACCTGTCAGTGCAGGGGACATGGATTTGATCTCTAGTCCAGGAAGATTCCATATGCTGTGGGGCAACTGGGCCCATGCACCACAACTACTAAGCCTGTGCTCCACAAAAGAGAAGCCACTGTAATGGGAAGCTCATGTATTGCAACTAGAGCGTAGCCCCCACTCATGGCTACTAAAGAAGGCCTACACACATCAATCAAGACCCAGGACAGCCAAAAATACTTAATTCATTAAAAAATTATAAACCCATGGTTTGTTGTTGTTCAGTCGCTAAATCGTGTCCAACTCTCTGCAGCCCCATGGACTTCAGCACACCAGGCTTCCCTCTCCTTCACTATCTCCCAGAGTTTGCTCAGAATCATGTCCATTGAATCAGTGATGTTATCTAACCATCTCCACCTCTGCCGCCCTCTTCTTTTGCTTTCAATTTTTCCCAGCATCAAGGTCTGTTTCAATTATGGTCATCGGTCATCAAGGTCAGCTCCTCGCATCAGGTGGCCAAAGTATTGGAGCTCCAGCTTTAGCATCAGTAAACTCAAATCCTAATACTGTGCTCTAGGATATTCCAGGAGCATGTCTGCTTCAGAGGAGGAGAGGTTTACCCATGGGCTCATTAAGTCATCACACAGAACTTCCATCAGAAGGTAGAGTACATATCAACACCACAGAGGGTTTGCCCTTCCCAGGAAAATCCAAATGCTATAACTTGTTCTTGAGACCCCAGGCTTCCCACACTTTTGAAACCTGAAAAGTTTTTTCCAGCAGACATTCACTGAGAGCCAACTATATGTCAGGGAAATACTGGGAATAAGATCTTAGGCTCTGGTGAGAGAAACAGACATAGACACAAACTAACACAATAAGATATTTTGAATTTCTACAAAAGAAGTGTGTGCAGAACGACATAAGAACCCAGAAAAAGCATCAGACTTTGCTTTCATTGATCATGGAGGACATCCTAGAGTAGGTGACAGTCAATCTCCAGGAGAAGGTTACAGCTGAAGCAAAGGCCAGGTCAGGGCTTATACTTCCAGAGTACTGAAGTTCTGGAAAGAGTCCAGAGCTTCATCTCTGAAAATCCTTCAGCCATGGAAGCAGCAAAAACTTAACAGGAATCCAGCATCTGGATGGTGCTAACTACCTCCACTTTTATGAAGTGCTGCATTAAACTAGGCACATGAAAAGATGTTCTGCATTGCTAATTATCAGATAAATGCAAATCAAAACTACAATAAGATATCACCTCACACCAGCCAGGATGGCTATCATCAAATACCCCACAAACAATAAATGCTGGAGAGCGTATGGGGACCCTCCGCGCTGTTGGGTAGGAATGTAGGTTGGTATAGCCACTATGGAGAACAGAATGGAGGGTCCTTAAAACACTAAAACTAGAGCTACCATATGACCTTGCAATCCCACTCCTGGGCATACATCTGGAGAAAAACATGATCCAAAAAGACATATGCACCCCAATGTTCATTGTAGCACTGTTTACAATAGTCAAGACATGGAAGCAACCTAAATGCCCATCAGCAGAGAAATGGATAAAGAATATGTGGTACATATATACAATGGAATATTACTCAGCCATTAAAAAGAATGAAATAATGCCATTTGTGGCAACATGAACGGACCTAGAGAGTGTCGTACTGAATGAAGTAAGTCAGACAGAGAAGGAGAAATATCATATGGCATCCCTTATGTGTGGAATATAAAAAGAAATGACACAAATGAACTTAATTACAAAACAAAAACAGACTTGCAGACTTCATGAAGGAGATTATAGCTGCCATGGGGAAGAATGAGGGGAAGGGATAGTTAGGGAGCTTGGGATGGACATGTACACACTGTTATATTTAAAATGGATAACTAACAAGGACCTACTGTATAGCACATGGAACTCTGCTCAATGTTATGCAGCAGCCTGGATGGGAGCAGAGTGTGGGGGAGAATGTATGTTTAGTTGCTCCATCATATCTGACTATTTGCAGCCCCATGGACTGTTCCTGGAATTCCTCTGTTCACGGAATTTTTCCAGGCAAGAATACTGGAACAGGTTGTCATTTCCTCCTCCAGGGGATCTTCCTGACCCAGGGATCAAAGCCATGTCTCTTGTGTCTCCTGCATTGGCAGGCAGATTCTTTACCATTAACACCACCTAGGAAGCCCTTGGGGGAGAATGGATACATATATATGAATGTCCCTTCAGTGCTCACCTGAAACTATCACAACACTGTTTGTTAATCAGCTATACTCCAATACAAAATTAAAAAAAATTTTTTTAAACAAAAACTTGACTCTAACCAAATAGCACAGGTGGCTCCCTAGGTTAAATCCACACTAAATATTCAATTACGCACAACACAAGCAGAGTCATATTTGGTGGAGATCAGTTCACTTGCCCTGTGAAGGCACTTTTCCAGCTGAATAATGATGGTGCCTTTTAATTGTGCGCTATCTTCCTTCTTGGGGGCTTTATTTTTTTTCTCTTTTTTTTTTCTTGGAGGCTTTAAGTGGGACCATCTCCCCAGAGGAAGCCAGAAACTGGGTGTATCATCTCCATTTTGTAGTTGGATGAACTCAGTAAAGAGATCTGGCCCTAGCCACACAAACTGGAATCTTAACTCCTCCCCAGGGCCCAGCTCAAATTACCTTGTCTTAGAAGATTTTTTTGTTTCCCCCATCAGAATTCCCCTGCATACATGACCCTGGAAGAAGCTGAGAGAAATGGCTGAGCTTCACTTTCTACAGACCTTGTGTTGGATACTTGATCTGCAATCATTCACTTGATCCTCCCAATAACCAGGAGAGTGTGTTCCCATTTCAGAGCCAAGGAAACTGAGGCACAGAGATGCTGAGTGATGGGTCTTCGATTATACAGCTAATAAATGTTAGAGTCAGGATTCAAGCCCAGGCCTCCAAGCCCTTTGTCTTAACCACACAGAATCCTGGCCATTCATTAATTCAACAACTATTTGTTGAGCATCTACTGTACACCCAGTGTTTGCTAGGAGTATAATACTTGCTAGGGATGCAGTAGGGAAGAAAACACAGTCCCTGCCCTAACAAAGAGTATCACCTATCAGGGAAGACAGATATGAAACACTTTCACAAACAATTATTTAATTACATATCAGGCATCAGGCAATGTTAGTAGAATTTAATTGAACTAAGTAAGACACTAGCAGGGCAAGAAAAGAAATCAGGTCTCTGGGTAGCTCTTTCTTGTCTGCAATTCAGGAGTCAGTCAACTCTTCCTTTTTTTTTAGATTCAGTAGCTAAGCAATGCCTACAGATGCACACAACTGCTTTGGGAGTTTCCACAGACCACACTTCCTTCTCTGAATCATGGCGTTCCCAGGCTTTAAAATGGGGATGAAAATAGCAAAAGACTGGAAGTAACCCAAATATCCATCAACAGGGGACTACTTAAATAAGTGATGGTACATCTATAACCATGGAATATGCCGCTATTAAAAAGCATGAGGCAACTCTAAATACAAGAGAAGGGTCACTAAGATCTAGATCCTGGTGAGTCATGGGGTGACATACTCTTTTTAAAAAATTATTTTATTTTTTTGGCTGCACTGGATCTTTGTTGCTGCGCACAGGCTTTCTCTAGTTGCAGCTAGCAGACTTCTCATTATGGTGGCTTCTCTTGTTGCAGAGTACTGGCTCTAGGGCATGTAGGCTCGCTAGTCACAGTGCACAGGCTTAGTTGCCCCCACCGCATGTGGAATCTTCCTGGATCAGGGATCAAACCCATGTCCCCTGCATTGGCGGGCAGATTTTTAACTGCTGGGCCACCAGGGAAGTCCATGACTTACTCTTAGTGTGTGCCATTTTGTACCTTTTGAATTTTGCACTCTATGCAGGTACCTTATCAAAATACAAATTAATCACTTCAAGAATATTTTAATACAGCATTTTGATGGGTATAAAAAAGCAGTAAAATAGCCCTGCTCACATCGGCCCATTTCATGGTGTCATTGTTAGTTTCAAAGGAGAGGTTAGCTTTGGCAGCCCTTGGAAAATCTAAAACAATTAGAACACATGTTGCTCCTAATGAGATGAGAGAGGAATAAGGGCCAAACAGAGAAGAAAAGAGGAGGAAAAGAGGAGAAAAACAAAGAGAACAGGCAGAGACTGGCAGAGAAAAAATCCACAATTACTTTAGTGCCACTGAGACCCCAAGGCAGCTGTGCTACCTGCTTCTTTCTAGCCAGCTGCCAGGTTGCCATGGTAATGTAATAGCCTGTGATAAGCTTATTTATGAATCTGAAAACATAAAAAAAAAAACCCGCCATCAAGCTGCAGATATGCTGCAATGAGCAGAGAAGATGCCCGCATGAGAGGAGGCGTCAAGGTGACCTTCCTGAAGGTTGAGGTCCTCCCTTGAAAACTGGTGGGGTCAGCCTAGAGCAAAGGGTCACAAACCTGAGCATGTAGCCAAATCACCTGGTGTGCTGTGCTGTGCTTAGTCGTTCAGTGGTGTCCTACTCTTTGAGACCACGTGGAATGTAGCCCACCAGACTCCTCTGTCCATGGGGATTCTCCAGGCAAGAATACTGGAATGGGTTGCCATGCCCTCCTCCAGGGGATCTTTCTAACCCAGGGATCGAAAACACAGATTGTGGGACTTCCCTGATGGTCCAGTGGTTGAGAATCCGTCTTCCAATACAGGGGACACGGGTTCAATCCCTGGTCGGGAAACTGGGATCCCGCATGCCACAGGGCAACTGAGCCTGCGCACCACAGCTGAAGAACCTGAGAGCCACAGCTATGGAACCCTCACATTCCAGAGCCCGTGTGCTGCTACTCAAGAGCCGCGAACCACAACGAAGACCTAGCGCAGCTGAAAAAAAAATTTTTTTAATTAAAAGATAATAATAATAATGATTTAAAACACAAACACACACACACAGATTGCTGTACCCATCCCCAGAGATTCAGATTCAGTAGGTATGAGGTGAAGCGTTTCTAACAAGTTCCCAGGAGGTACAGAAACAGAGGCTTGGAGCTCACCAACCATCCTAACCATCTCAGAAGGCCTCTCCTACTCAGGATTCCATGAGCTTTGGGCTCCACCTCCCGCTCGCCCTGAAACAGGAAATAATGCTTCAGTCTTTCAGGGTAAAGCATGTCCATCCCCTCCATTAGCTCTTCTGTTAGCTAAGGAGCTACAACACCCAGCGTGGGTTGTAAGGTAGCCCAAAACACCTGGTGGGCCAAGGACTTCGAGGGCAGTTTCCAAAGCCAAGGCCAATGCCTCATACAAGCAAGTGCCTGGGAAGATTGGCCGGCATACCAGCCGCCTTTGCCAGAACTCTCTCATGGGGCCAATTAACTGGGTGTGATGGCCAACAGGTGTCACGGGGCCAGAGGAAAGGCGGCTGCCAGTCAAGACTGTGGCTGAGCTAGGGCCAGGGCCGGTGGGAGAGGATTTGAAACTGACAGAAGCCAAATCTTCAGGTGCTATAATTTCCCACAGCGGGATTCTGACGCCCCACAGACATGGAAGCAGGCAGACAAGTCCAAACACCCAAACCCATTTAGTGCACACAGCATCCCGAGTGAGAAAGCTCCCGGCTGGGGCAGAATGCAATTTTAGTGACAGGTCCCTCCAAATTCAGGATTTCTTGTACACTCAACAGATATCTATAGAGCACCAGTGATGTGCCAGACGCTATGACGGGTGATGCACATGTGGGCAGCGGGTAAGAGTGGCCCCGGCTATTATGGAGCCTACATTTAAGTAAAAGGAGACAGACATTATTCAAAGAATCAGACAGTTTAATTGTGCTGTGGTTTTGTAAGTGAATGATCTTGTTCTCAGGAAATAATGCTCAAGTATGTCAGGGTAAAGGGGCAAGATACCTGCAACTTATCTCAAGAAGTTCAGAAAAATAATCATATATCATATTATCTATACATTTATGATTGTATATATTACCTATGTAATCTGTTATATATATACACACACGGAGAGAGACAGAGAGGGAAAATGACAGAGCAAATGAGACAAAATACTAACAGTTGTTGAATGGAGGCAGAGTATATGGGAAGGAGTTCTTTGCGTTGATATTATTCCTAGAATTTTTCTGAAAGCTTGAAGTTATTTCAAAATTTGAATTTTAAAAAAGGCTCACATTGTGAAATTGCACCTTGTCCTTTCTCTTAGCATTACAAGTTTTGCCAAAAGAACGTTTTTGCGTCAAATATTGATGTGTGGAAGTGAAGGAGCTAGTCTGCTGAACCAGTAGTTTGAGATACTAAACTATCATTTTTGCACCTTTGAATACTTGAAAGGCCGACTTTGCATAAACGTATCCTCTGGTTTCCTATATGTTGGAGATATTTAGACCATAATTTCATTATAAGTAAATGAATAAATATTCAAAAAATAAAAAAGGATCACATAAATACATGACAAATTATAAACAGTGAAGAGTGCTGTTTTTTTTTTTTCAAGTATGTAATGGTGGTGAGGACCTAAAGACGAAGTGGTTTGTCTTAGATAGGGAGATCAAGGAGGGCTTCCTGGAGATGGCAGGTTTGAGCTGAGGTCTAAGTGGAAGTTGACCAGAGAAGAGTTACCTTCCAGGCAGAGGACACAGCTCTGGCAAAAGCTCTTTGTTGGAAAGAACAGAGCTCATTAGAGGAATTGAAGAAAAGAAACAGGGCCGCTGGAGCTGAGCTCTACACATCCTCTCCTCTGCAGCATGATGGTGGGGAGCTGGGAGGGGGTCAGGGTTTCTGGAGAGGACTGCTCTTCTGGCCCCAGACAGGGTCTGTTTTGTTTCTCCCCTACCTTTCTGCCCTTTCCAGCTCACGTTCTCATATATCTTCCTCTGGCTCCCCACCGAACCCAGGTCCTAAGTTTCTGCTTGAACGCAGCTCCCCAGGCTGAGGCCCAGAATCCCAGCAGCATATGGCAACGTGATCTGACAGCTTCCCACTGGCCCCTTCCCTGTAGCTCCCTCTCAGGCTCCAATCCCTGGTTGCCATCCATCAACCCTTTTACCTGCCATACAAAAACCATCGGGCTGTCATTTAAACTTATTTCTACGATTTGCTTCCTGGGCCTCAGGCAACCAGCTCCATCTGCGGATGGCTCCGTGCAGTTTCCATCTGGTCTCCATCCACTGCTGGTTTTCCGGAGAGCTCACACGGAGCCACCTTTCAGATCTCAACCAAGAGCAGCCGCAGGTGATTTTGGAGCATGAATCTGCCTGATAAAAGCATGGCATCTTTCATCTAGGTTAGCCACAAGTTTTGCAGACATGGGTAAGGTCATACCGTATCCCAGTAATGCTTTGTAAACTCCAGGGCATGGGTGCCATTTCATTAGGTATCCACTGAATCACAGAATTAAAAGCTTAAAAGGGAACTTCTTGGGGTCTAACACCCTCATGTTGCAGATCAGCTCAGAGCGGGGAAATCACTTGGCCAAGATCACAGAGCAAGTTCGTAGAGGAGCTGGACCGAGAAACCAGGTTTCCTGAAGCCCAGTGGAAGGGTGGTGTCCAGCTGATGCTCCAAGTAATAAACAATACACAGGACCTCCCAGAAAGCTAATGCCCTCACACCAGCAGCGAGACAGTCCTTATCTACGAAGTGAGTGGTCTGGAGAGCCTTAGTGGGAAACCAGCCCCATGAATCTGTCTTGTTATGTTTAGCAGCTACTCATTGTGTTATTTTTATCTGTTTGGTTTCACTTTAGACATGGTTCCCATTTCACATTTATGTCTAAAGGCCTTTGTGTGAGGAAAAGGGAAGTTGGGAAGAAGGTTCTTTTCTTTTGTACTCTGCAAACCTTTCCAGACTTTTTTTTTTTTATAACATTTCCATTCCAGGACCCCCAGAGCTTCTCAAATCTCCTGCATTTCCAATCCCCTGTTTGGCCTTCACTGTAATTATCTTGGGAAAATTTAAATTCTTTATCATGGTTCTGTGACAATACCAGCTAAAGATAAGCACATCCTGAGGTCTTGTCAAATTGCCCTCAATAGGTTCAGTTAATAGGAATTACAGTTAGATTTTTCTTTCAGTGTGATAACGGTATTGTGACGATGTTAAAGAAAGAGTCCTTATCATATTGAGATACGGACTGAAATATTTATGGATGATGTGATATGAAGTCTGGGATTTGCTTCAGAATATTCTTATGGGGGAGAGGTAAAGAAAAACCCGCTCCCTTCATACACAGCTCTCCACTGGCTTTCTCTAGTTCCTTTTGCGGCCTGTTCCCCTCCCCCAATCTATGAATCTGTGTATTCCCTATCTGGGGGTGGGATTTGCCTCTTGGGGTTGCAGCCCAGAAGAGAGCCTATAGGTGCTGGAGCCAAAGAGGCTTAGATTCAAAACCCAGCTCCACCCTCATGAGCAGAGGGACCGAGGACAAGCCATTTAAGTGTCTTAGTTCTCACTTCCCCATCTGCAGAGTGGAGATAATACATCGACAACCAACCAACCAACAGCCTATTTTTCTAATTTGTTCTTTTCCTCCACTTTTTCTAAGTCTGCCTCCACCAGCCCTGAAAGTGTGTCTTTTTCTCCAGGATCCCACCCACGCCCCTTGGCTCTTCAGTGAAAGTCGCTCAGTCGTGTCCGACTCTTTTCGACACCCATAGCCTATACAGTCCATGGAATTCTCCAGGCCAGAATACTGGAGAGGGTAGCCTTTCCCGTCTCCAGGGGCTCTTCCCAACCCAGGAATCCAACTGGGGTTTCCTGCATTGCAGGTGGATTCTTTACCAACTGAACCACCAGGGAAGCCCTGGCTCTTCAGAGGCTCCTCCTACTGCCTTCTCTGTGCCGGCTCTCCCCTCCCACCCCCACCACCTGCCACCCTTACATCCAACCCTCCCACCGTCACCACCACTCCTCACTCTGCCCAGATCGAGGTCCAGGCTGGATCAGAGTGCCTGTTACCTACTTCCTCCTGGAGGTACCATGAGTCTGAAAATCCCAACACATGTAAATTGGAACTCGTTGCTCCTCCTCTTAATCTGTCCCTGGCAAAGCATCTGAACACCCTTTAGGCTCCCCACCCCTCCCCCCTTTCCCCTCCCCCTTCTCCCCTCCCCACCCATCCTGTCTGCCCATGCTCCCATCTTCCAGAGCTCCCTCAAATCCACCTCAGGGGCCCCCCACCACTTCCTCTGCTCAGACCCGCAGGCCTGGCCAGCTGTAAAAGCCTCCCACCTGGGCTCCTTCCCTGGGGCCCCTCTGCTTTCTAGTCCCCGCTCCAGGCTGCTGGCACAACTCTCCATCCAAAACCAGCACTCTTGGACTGGAAGGCCTCCCAGGGGCTCTCTCTGCTGAGAAGAGAAAAGTTCCAAATTCCTGAGCTCGGTATTTGATACCCTGCACAGCCTGGCCTGTGCACATATTGTTCCAGAGTCATCCTCTGCATTCGCTGCCAAGGAAGTCCTCAGCCTGGGTATCTCAGACTGCCATCTCTCACACCAGCATCAGAATCACCTGGGGCCTTGGTGGGAAATGTAGAACCCTGGGTTCTACCCCAGACAACTGAACCTGGAGGGATCTAGGCCCGATGCACACAAAAGCTGAGGACCCTCACTCTAATCACACCAAACTGCTTGCCTGGATCATGCCTCCAGGCCTCTGTTCATGCTAAATTAATGTTTCCCCTTTCTTTAAGGCCTAGCCTAAATGTCATCTTCTCAGTAGTCATGTACAGATGTGAGAGATGGACAATAAAAAAAAGGCTGAGTGCCAAAGAAGTGATGCCTTCGAACAGTGGTGTTGGAGAAGACTCTTGAGAGTCCCTTGGACAGCAAGGAGATCAGACCAGTCAATCCTAAAGGAAATCAACCCTGAATATTCATTGGAAGGACTGATGCTGAAGCTGAAACTCCAATATTTTGGCCACCTGATGCAAAGAACTGACTCATTAGAAAAGACCCTGACGCTGGGAAAGATTGAAGGCAGGAGAAGGGGATGACAGAGGATGAGATGGTTGGATGGCATCACCGACTCAATGGACATGAGTTTGAGAAAGCTCCGGGAAACGGCAAAGGACAGCAAGCCTGGTGTGCTGAAGTCCATGGGGTCACAAAGAGTCGAATACGACTGAACAACAACTGCAAAGCCTCTCCTTCTCCCCAGTGGAGCGAATTCTGCACCCATTCTCTCCTGTAGCACTAGGCACACACCTCTGTTGCAGACTGCATGTATCACAGGGTATGTAATGATCTGTTTGCCTGCCTTCCCAGCTAGAAGGAAGTCTCTGCCAAAGTCATTTCACAGAATACCCAGAGCCCCCAACACAGTGAACGGCACCCAGCAGGCACTTGATAAATATTAATTAATTTGAATTGCATCTTACTACTTCTTGGCTCCTGGATCATAAACATAATGCATAGCTCCCGGCAGGTTTTATTACATTGATGTCTGATGGATGAATTATCAAAGGATAGATGAGAGCCTGAAATGAATGGTGAAATATGCAAATAAACTAATGATGAATTTTCATCGTTGATTAGTATTCGGAAATGCCTGGATGTGCCTGAAACCGTCTCTAACCTGACCAGATGCATGAATCGGGTCCAATGTGAACCCAGGACTTTTGGTTCCAGGTTCCCTGGTTGAAATCGGCAAACCAAAGTTCTGATGGTAATCAGAAATGTCACTGTCACCATGATGAGTGCATGGCCATCTTCCATCACAACTTTCCTGGCATCAGCCTAGGGAAATCCTCACTTATCACATTTATCATTCCATCTCACAGGGTCCACAGAGAGCCTACTGATACTGCTCAAAGGGAAACCTGATATCTGTTGTGAGGAGCAGGCAGAAATCAGCCTTCAGGTGCTGAGGTTGGGGGAATTCCCTGGCGATCCAGTGATTAGGATTCTACACTTTCACTGCCGAGGGCCTGAATTTGATTCCTGGTCGGGGAACTAAGATCCCACAAGCACTGTAGCACAACCTAAAAAAAAAAAAAAATGCTGAGACTGGGGTAGAGGGCAGTAAGGCATGTCTGGAGGCAGACAGGTGCCACTTCTATCACTGGCCTCCCCATTTATGGTCTGTGTGAGACCGGACAAGTTACCCAATGACTCCAATACTCAAGTTTCTTCCACCATAAAATGAGGTCACTTTGTGCTCCTACCCTTTAAGGTTATTGAACGAGATCATGTACATTTCATAAGTAGCACACAGTAAGCATCATGCTCTCAGTGCAGGGGGCCCAGGTTCGATCCCTGGTTGGGGAGCTAGATCCGACACGCAGCAACTAACATCCAGTGCAGCCAAATAAAAAATAATTTTTAAAAGAGAGAGAGAGAGATATGCTATTGCTACACTGCTGTAACCAGGGCAGCTAGATTCCTGTAAATGATTAGGTGGTGGTGAGTTGGGCTGACTCAAGGGCTGGAGTGACAGGAGTCAAGAAGCCAGGTACAGCCATCTATTAGAAATAGATTCCCCATTTAGAGGAGAATTCTAGCTTTAAGAATAGGGCCGAGTGTGGAAGCTGATCTTCATTCTGCTCTGTGGCCTGCGTGTTCAGGGACCAAATGATGCAGAGCCAGGAAAGGCCAGGAGGATGTGGCCAGACTGGGAGCTTCCGCCCTGGAGGGAAACCCCAGCAGCTCTGCTTCCAGTCTGGAGTCAGGGCTCTTTGGCCAGGTTCGCCCCAGCCATGGCTAATGCAGCTCCCTGAACTGCACTCTGACCACAGACGAAGTGAAGCCGTAATCCGGTCCCTGGTACGGGTCACCCACATCAGATGGGAAACTGGAAACTGGAGTCCCAGGCGGGCCTTGGGTTTTTTCTGTAGACGCTGAATTACTGGGAACTTCCTCTCTCTGTGTCTGCAGGTCCTGTTGTCACTAAGATGCAACAAGTCTGACTCCCAGTGAGAAGGGGCCTCCCAAGAGATGCCCTTGTCCTCACCGGCCATGTTCTTACTGGTGAGGCAGGCCGGAGGGAGGCGCCAAGTGCTGTTTTCTCCTTTGTCCTTCTTCCTGGGGACCCTGGGACAGGAGCTGAGCTTGGAGATCACACAGCCTCTCCTAACCGGAAACATAGCTGAGAACCCAGGGCAGGACCTGGGTAAAGAAAGATGAGGGGGTGGGCGGCACAAGGGGCTGAGGAGGGCACGGCCTGGTGGAAGTAATTGACCTGGACTCTCGATGCTCCCGGGATTTCGCAAGGAACAGAGCCCTGGCTGTGGGACCTCTGGCTTCCTTCCTAGAGCTCGATATGGTCAATGACTGGGGAACAGCGCCATCTCCTGGCTACCTGCGGTCACAGCCTTCCTTCTGGTGGGAAAACCACAGGATGTTCAGAGACGGCTTAGGTGTGGGATGCCTTTAGAATCCTGGAACAAAGAGGATTTGGTCTTTGATTCAGTCGTCTGGGATGGAGCCCAAGATTCTGCTTTTCTAATAGGCTGCCCATGCCACTGGTTTAGGGACCTGATCAGAAAGCTTTATATCTCAATATATCTCAATTATATCTCAATAAAAATAGAGGAAATGCTTTGAGGGGCTCAGATATGGATCACGTCTGGTCCCAAACACCCCAAGGGTCTCAGGGAAGATACTTTTCCACATACAAAATCTGTGAGTCACAAGGCAAGATGAGTAGCCAAAGCTTCTTGGAGAGAAGGGATCCAAAGCGTGTTTTGAAGGGTGGTTGGATAGATCTTCACCACGGGAAGCTTGCCCAAAGGGTCAGCTGGGAACAGCCTTCCTGCTGCCTTGGGTCTACCAGCCCAGACACAATGGTTCACAGCCATAATAACTGACCTGGGGCTGGCCCAAAGATTGCGAGCAAGGTGACTGATTAAAGTAATCATGGGAGGGCTTCCTTGGTGGCTCAGTGGTAAAGAATCTGCCTGCCAAACGCAGGAGACTTAGGTTTGATCCCTGACCCAGGAAGATCCTACATGCCTCAGAGCAACCAAGCCCATGCACCACAGCTACTGAGGCTGTGCTCTAGAGCCCGGGAATATCAACTACTGAAGCCCGCTCACACTAGAGCACATGCCCCCTAACAAGAGAAGCCACCGTAATGAGAAATCCACACACCACAACTAGAGAGTAGTCTGCACTGCTAGTAGAGAAAAGCCCGCACAGCAACAAAGTCCCAGCACAGCCAAAAATCAATAAAGTTATTTTTTTTAATAAAATACTAATGGCAGTAACATTTCTGAGCAACAGTCACTTCATCGGTTTGCTAAATATAATCAACGTCACCTCTTATAAAGAGTTCCTCTAATGACCTTCCAAATGAAGAATTTTCCAGAAAGAGATGAACGTCTAATGGTGATTGGGTCACCCTTCAGTCACAGGCCATTCTGCTTAGGTAGGACATGAAGTAGGAGAAAGGACCCCACTGGCCCCATTTCACAGAAGAGGAAACTGAGGCTCAGGGAGGTCACATGACTTTGCCTGAGCCCACCCAACAAGGCTAACCCTGAACCCCCTGACATGGCACTCAGGAGCACTTCTGTGACATCTGCCAAGGTTGACTCCATAAAAACAGGCCAAGAAGGCACAGAGCGGTAGGGGGAGGCGGGGGGCCGGGGGTGTCATGGGAATCTGGGAGTCTGGGGTCCAGGCCTTCCATGCCTGCACAGTCACCTCGGGCTGGGAACACTGCCGTCATCCAGGGAGGGTGAAAGCAGCTTTTACGAAGCAGGGTCTGAGGCCCTCGGACAGGCCCCCCTTTGTCGACTTCCTCTGTCCTCCCCACCCCTACGCCCCTGCCTCGAGCATCACCCTCTTTGAAAGGCTGGCTCCAACACACTGGAAATTTGCAACACAAATGCACGGCTTGTATCTCGGTGGAGCCTCACTCCCCTAGCCTTTTGGAACCTTTTAAAGCCAGCCTTTCTCTGGGGCGCTTTCTTTCCACAGCAGCTCAAGCCCCCAGCCCTTACACACAGGCATGATCGCTAATTAATGCTGGGTGAAAACCCGTCCTGGGAAGAGAGCCGGGTGGCGAGCGGGCTGTCCCCACCCCTCTCTGAGGCGGCTGGCAGCCAGAACTGGTGGAGGGGGCTGAACTCTCACTCTCAAAGTTCATGCTGGCTTCTTCCCTCCATCCTCTTCCTTGATGGGTTTGAAAATTTACAGCAAATTAAGCTCATCACCCAGGATGGCACCCAGCTTTTCAGAGCTCAGCTCTATTCATAAGAACTGCAGTAATGGCTAACACTGACCAAGAGTACCAGACACTTTATAAACATATTTCTGATGCTCATAACAACCTGGAAAGGCAGAGGTTATCACACTCTTTGTACAGACTCGATAACTAAGGCTCAGAGTGATTAAACACCCAGACCTGGATCACACAGCCTACAAGTGGCAGAACTGATTTTCAAATCCAAATCCATTTGTGCCCCAAATGCCTGCTCCCATTTTAGGTTTCTCTCTGCTCCTGTCTGATGCTCTCCCAGCTTTTCTGTGACTTCTCCCTTTTCTCGATTCTTGGAACATCTAGTGGTGTGTCCATCTCTAGGTCTACTTGCCTGAGGTGACGGTGGCACAACTGAATAAATTATGAAAATATTGGACTGTAGACTTCAAACAAGTGACTTGTGTGGTACGTGAATTGTACTTCAATAAAGCAGTTAAAGCTCTTAAAAAAAAGGGTAGGAGAATAAGAATTGGTGGACTATGGGGACTTCCCTGGTGGTCCGGCGGCTAAGACTCAACACTCCCCAATGCAGGGGGCCCGGATTTGATCTCTGGTCAGGGAACTAGATCCCACATGCCACAACTAAGACCCAGAGCAGCCAAATAAATAAATCAGTCAGTTCAGTCGCTCAGTCATGTCCGACTCTGCAACCCCATGGACTGCAGCACGCCAGGCTTCCCTGTCCATCACCAACTCCTGGAGCTTGCTCAAACTCACGTCTATCAAGTCAGTGATGCCATCCAACCATCTCATCCCCTGTCATCCCCTTCTCTTCCTAGTTTCAATCTTTCCCAGCATCAGAGTCTTTTCCAGTGAGTCAGTTCTTCACATCAGGAGGCCAAAGTATTATTGGAGTTTCAGCATCAGTCCTTCCAATGAATATTCAGGACTGATTTTCTTTAGGATTGACTGGTTTGATCTCCTTGCAGTCCAAAGGTCTCTCAATAGATACATAAATAAAAGATCTCTTAGATAAAGAATTGGTGGACTATGGAATATTAGCTTGTCATGGATCAATGAATTTGCAAGTCAGAAATATTTGAGTCTTGGCTCTGCCACTGCCCCGCTGTGTGACTGCTGGAAAGTGGGCAACCTCTCTGTGTCTGTTTCCTCATTTATAACAGCAATAATAATAGCAGTGGTAAGAGTTCATTTATGAGGCTTATTCTATTCCAGGCCTGTATTTTATCCACTGTCACATGTAATCCTCACCCCACAGCCTCACGAGTTGAGCCCCATCACTCCCATTTTACAGATGAGGAAACTGAGATCAGGCACAAAGTCTTTAGCACAACCCCTGTCACAGAACTTCAGCTGAGGTTGAATTCGATCCGCATGGTTTCTTCAGCCGACTCTGTGTGTCCTATATCTGCACGCTGGTCTGGTGTCCATTCAGGGTGCCCAGCTCTCCATAGTACCCACCTCATGTTTGCTGAGATAACCTCCTGACTATATGAGCTCCCATTGCTCCAGGGGCTCCCAACTCCTCCATCTGCCACCTGCTGCTGTGACCCATCAGTCCATGCTTAATCTCTGGGGATCTGGCCTGACCTGACCTCTTTGTGTCCAGGCCTGCAAGGAGACCTGTCACTCAGTCCCTGCTTCGCTGGGGAACATCCCATGTTTGCTCTGTGCCAAGAACTTGGTTCAGTGCAAGCTAAGAAGCAGGATCACAAAGTATCACTGCTAGGAGGTTCCTTCAGAAACTACTGGCTCTGGCACTTCCCTGGTGGTCCAGTGGTTAAGAATTGCCTTGCAATGCAGGGGATGTGGGTTCGATCCCTGGTCAGAGAACTAGGATCCCATATGCCACTGAGCATCTAACCCTGCATGCCACAACCAGAGAGTCTATGTGCTACAAGGAAAGATCCCACATGACACAACTAAGACCGGATGTAGCCAAATAACTAATTAAGAAAGAAATGACAGATTAACTGTGAACTGTAGAAGCGTGTCCTAAAAGGCAGTCTTCACTCCCTGCTCTTCAACCAGACCAGCCCTGTTTAAAAAAGTCTGATTTAGATACTACACTTCCCTAGATTTCCAAAGAAAGATCTATACTTCAAATTCTTTTAAAAGTTTGAGAACTACTGTTCCTTGCTGTTTCGCTGTGGATGGGAGTAGGAAATTGATGGTATAGAAACTGAGGCCTGGAGGGTACAAGTAACTTGCAGAGGGTCACCGAGGTTGTTATGGATGGACACAGGAGGGCAGCAGGTGTCTGGATGCTTAGCTCAGAGCTATTTCCACTGCTCGACAACAGCCGTGTGGGAAAAGGGCTTCTGCCTCCCACACTTTCATGCCATTCTTGAGGATTCTTTAGCTCTAGGCTAGAGAAATCCGGAAGTACAATTCTCCCAAGACTTCTCATTTCTTGCCTCTCACTCCACACCCCTCGGAGGCAACTATCGACTTTGGCCACCTCGATACAAGACGACGATGCTCCCCAGGCCAGTTGCCTACACCAGCTTGTGACCTCAAGAGGTTAAGTCAAATAGAGGAACATTTTGATAATTGGACGACAAGGGAAATGGCAAACAACTCTCCTCACTAAGGGGAGAAAAAAACACTTTCGTCCGTAAAGTTGACTGTCCTCACGTGAAATAAAGTTGTACACGGACAAAACAAGATTATGTGAACTTTTTAAAAGGCTCATTTAATCTCAGAGAGTAAATGAACCCTTGGCTGTTTCACTGTTAGGAGTACTCCAATCATTAGACGAGCAGTATTAGATGCTTCCCCTGGGAATAATGTTATAACTTCTCGCTCTGTCCTTTCTCTCCAAGATGAAGTTCAATATGAATCTTCATTTGCAAGGGGAAAAACCTCTCTCCCCTATTAGGGTTTGTCAGTGTGATGCTAAAAATGATCCTTTTGTGGACTTGTGAGTAATTGATCCTCTGACGCTAACAACACCCAGGAAAATGAAGGTATAATTGGTGGGAGCGCCACGCAGCCGCTGGAGCAGACGCTGAGGCCCGTGGAGCTGGAGCAACCTCTCAGTGCAGAGGGAGACCTGCCACCTCGGAGGTGAGCGGGCAGGTGGGTGGGGGGTGGCCCTGGGGCTTGGACTGGATGGTCGTGAGAACATTGAGCTTCTCACCAACTCAGAGACCTCACATCCAAGAGGCCCACTGCCATCCTCTCTGCTCTTGGACTGGTGAGTACATTTGAGGCCCTTTGTTAGGGGCTCAGGAATATCCTTTGGATGGTGGGTACAATTTTGAGGTTGTCTTGAATGCATGAACCTCAGTCCTTGGGGTAGTGGCAGCAGACAGGTGCCAGGTGGTCTGTCAGAGGCAGATGAGGTCTCGGTGCTTTTTCAAGGGTGTGCCAGGTGGGCTTCCAGGACAAATGCATCACCTGGCAAGATTCTCCTGTCAAGCACGGGATTCTGCCATGGACCAGGGCTTCCCTGGTGGCTCAGACAGTAAAGAATCTGCCTGCAATGTGGGAGACCCCAGTTTGATCCCTGGATCAGGAAGATCTCCTGGAGAAGGGAATGGCTACCCACTACAGTATTCTCACCTGAAAAACCCCATGGACAGAGGAGCCTGGAAGGCTACAGTCCATGGGGTTGTACAGAGTTGGACACGACTGAGCGACTGACACTTTCTTTTTTCAGAAAGGAACCAAGTGGCTGTGCAAATCAGTACCTCACACCGATCACTCAGAACCGATTCAACGTAATTGCCTGGAAATTGATAACATTTTGCTTTCTTGCTCAACTGTAGCTGAGCGCCTTACTTTCGGTTTTAGACACGATTATCTGCCTTTGGAGTACTCCATTGCCCCCACACTTGTCTCTCAACCCAGACTTCAATGATCCTAAAGTATTTGTATCTTTTATCACAAGCTGCCTCGAACCCTTTCTGGAAGAAGGTGAGGTGTCGTTCTTTTGCATGACCATTCAAGATGCTTCTTCATGAATAACTTAGATCTCTTTCACTTGGAACACTAGTGATGAAACAGTTTATAAAGTGAATCAGGACATCAGTGCTTTAGGGTTCTTACATTATATAGCAGAAGATTTAAGAGAGGTAAAAGATTGTTTTTTTTTTTCCCAGAAGTTCAAAAGTGGCCTTGCTGGTTTGGTACTTGAGACCTTACCTCTGTTGTTAACTGAAGGTTTGTCTGCAGAATTCTTGTAGCATTCCTGGTATGAAGTCTGGCAAAATGTGCCAACTAATGTAGATTAAGTGCCCATTTATCCTGAGTCCAGACGACCTCAAATATATCTAATCACGGAATTAGTTTATAAGCGTGGTGGAGAGCTAACTGATACACATACGACAGCTGATAAATCCTGAAATGCCTTCGGAGCCATCCAGGAGGTGTTGATGGTGTTCTTGGATTCATGCTTGATTTAATTCAGTGAATTCTAGTTTCTTAGACTGGCTTTGTGGAAGCTGTCTGCCACAACCACTTTTTTATTCCTAGCGGCACAGCCTCCATCCTCATCATACAAGAAATGGGATGATTCTTGTTGTTTTCCCTCTTTATCCAATGGGATTTTGTAACCCCATGGGTTAGCTTCTCATGGGTCAGGTTACAATGGGTCTTGACCCATCCCTGGGGCACGCAGTTTTTGGTAAATGTTGTGCCTCTTGGTTGACCAGATTATGAGGTTGCCCAGACTCACTCTGAATGACCTGGGGTTACTGGATTTACTGTGACTTGACTCCCAAAGTCTGTCAATATCAGGTTATTTTCAGCTTCTCCAAACCACTGATATGCACAGGGACATCCAACCAAGCAGGTGTTCCTGTTTGTCCCGCTTGTTTCCTCCCCAGAGACTCAGTAACAAAGAGCAAAAGCTTTCGGTCTTCTCAGAACTGTTTTCCATGTGCAGGGGATGAATTCTGGAGCGCCCCCATGAATAGGGGGTCCTATGAATAGGGGATTGTATCTGAGAGGCCGCCGCGCAGAGCGAGAGGCCCATTCTGAAGTGCCCACTCTGCAACTAATTTGTTGGAGGACCATGGAAAAAAAGCCCTTCTCCACTCTGGGCTCATTTTGTTGGCTGTCTAAGACTAGAGCTCATGATACCTGCTCCCAAGGGCGAGTGTGAGGGTGGGCTGTGAGGGCCAGGGGTCCTAGGGGCTGGGAATCCCTTGTGCCAGCCCTGGGAGAAGGGGCAAGGGTTGGGGAGGCTGAGATGGCGCTTATGCCAAAAACAGGGGTTTGGGCTTTGCCCTGGAGGGAGTGGAATGCCAAGGGCTTCCGAGAGGTGAGAGAGGTAATTGTGAGCCTGGATGTGCTCAGGTAATTGAAAGAGCAGCCAGAAAGAAGGCGAGAAAGCCCAGACTGCAGCTGGGAGACAGAAAAAGTAGCGGTCATGTCAAGGAGACCCCTTTGCCCTGAAAGATCTCCCTGTTTAGGAGACCCCAGCAGAGGACCAGGTCTGGAAAGGAGAGATGGGTGTGATAATGTGTGATGAAGACAGAAGGCTAAAGATCCTTGGTCTGGTGAACCAAGGTCTAAATCAGATGCAAAATGCATCTAAAGGGCTCATTGTGTGGTTAAAGGTACAGAAGGTCTGGGAGGCACAGCCGGTGGATGTCAAAGGTGAGGCCACAGTTCCATCTTTTCTCTAGCCCCGATCCTTACCAGAGTGGTAAAGGCTTAACAAGTATTTGCAGGATAAAGGGACTTGGACTTGACACAATGGGAAACGCTTCCGAACAGGAAAAGCTGCCTGGAAGTAGGACACACAGGCTTGGAGGTAGTGAACTCCCTGTCATTCAGTGTTTGGGCTGAAACTGGACCCTGCGCTGTTGGGGGGAGGGGGATGGTGGGGTGCATATCAAAGAGGGGGCTGATGACTGAGGTCTGGATGGCTGCTCCCTCCAGCTCTGGGGTTGCAAGGGTCTCAGGCAGCATTGAACAGTCCCCAGGGGTGCTTCCTGGGATCACAAGGCCTCCCGGGTTTAGTCCAGACCCCAGTTCTGGGAGGAGGGTGATACCCTGAGAGGAGAAGTGAGCCCAGGGATGGAAGTGGATTCCTCCTGAGCTGGCTGCGCCTGCCAGAAATCCCTTCTGAGCAGGACCTGCCGGAAATGGAGCCACTCAGGGAGATGGTGGGCCGTGAGGTCTCTTGCCCTTTCCGGGGCTGGCCAAGCCTCTGGAGGGGTCCATATGCCC
Organism: Okapia johnstoni; assembly: GCA_024291935.2. Taxonomy (NCBI): domain Eukaryota; kingdom Metazoa; phylum Chordata; class Mammalia; order Artiodactyla; family Giraffidae; genus Okapia; species Okapia johnstoni. The sequence goes on along the minus strand of CM044324.1, from coordinate 55,228,001 downwards.
CTAGAGGGGACATCTTGCTGAGAGGGGGGTGCCCCTGGGAGATGGGAAGTCCTGCCCTGAAGTGACTGAGTCTCCCTGAGCCCAGCGGTTTCCACCCCGAGGTCCGGGTTGATAGCGAGCATGGCCCTAGCAGAGGCGGCTCTGTCCCCTGTAGACTCTGCTTCCTAATTGCCGAGCACGGTGTCAGCAGGCCCCCATTAAGGATAATTACATGATCTATGAGATGATTCTGCGGCCGGGCTCCCCAGGTCCCTGGTCTCTTCCAGGGCTAAAACTCTTAGGCAAAATCTAAACATCTGGAGCAAGAGGCACAGCCATTCTCCCTTCCCTCCAACTCCACACAAAACCAAGACAGCCTGCCCTCTGAGCAGGTCCTCAGAGCAGAGGTGCATGAGGAATCCCCCCTGTGCCAACCACTCACGTCAGGTGCCTCATCTCAGCTCATGCTCACACGACCCTCTGCAGTAGGTCCAGTTATCAAGTCCATTTTATGGATAGAGAAACTGAGGTCTGGAAAGGAGAAGCCCCTAGTCCTGGGATGCACAGCTAGTGATGACCGAGCCTGGATGTGAACTCGGATTTTTCTGACTCAGAGCCTGAGCTGTTAGCCCCACTCAACACTGTCAGTGCCACACTGGGGCAGGGGGCAACTTAGGCAAATATGAGAAGCTGTTTGCTCCTCCCCTACTCCAGTCTTCTTGCCTGAAGAATCCCCACAGACAGAGGAGCCTGGCGGGCAACAGTCCATAGGGTCGCAAAGCGTTGGACACGACTGAAGCGATTTAACACACATTATTATATTATTTCTTGCTGAGACCTGAGTCCCACGTAGAATGCCCTACAGGAAGCGGTAGTTTCACCATTGTCTTTCATTGTATGTTCAACCCTGTGAGGTCAGCAGCGCAGCCTTATCATGCCCATTTTACAGATGGAGAAAATGAGGCCAGAGTTCGTGACTGGCAGAGGCAGAACTTGAACCCAGGTGTGTCAGACTTCGAGTCTGCTCCATCTTCCCTACCCTACAGCTTGCAAAAGACAAGGACCATAGCTCGTACGGAGCCAGGCCGAGGGCCGGAGCTAGCAGAGGGCATCCCAGTGTCTATGGCTATGCCTGACCTTTTCTTCCTGTCTGTCATTTCCCAGTTGCCAGCACAGGGGTGAAGGATGCTGCTCTGGGTGTTCTTCCTCGTCATGACCCTCACCCTCAGCAGCGGCTCCCACGGTTCCCTGCCCTCCCAGCCTCTCAGGTAAGCAGTCCTGACAAGAGAAGCAAGAGAGGCGCTTTAAGGAAGCAGAATCGATCTGGTCCCTAGCTGGCTCCTCGGGCAGCCTCCGCTGCTCATCTCTGGGAGGGAGGCAGACTGAGCCCCAGAGAGGTCACCGCCCAGCCCTGGTTCCAGCCCTCTCTGGGGATGAGCAGGGCAAGAGGTGACAGAAGGACCTCACAGAGAGCCAGTGGGCACAGTCCCCTGGGCCTCCCACCCCACCCTTTGACCTCTGACTCCTTCTACTAGGATCCCACGGTACGCAGATGCCATCTTCACTAACAGCTACCGGAAGGTTCTGGGCCAGCTGTCTGCCCGCAAGCTACTCCAGGATATCATGAACAGGCAGCAGGGGTGAGCCGGCGTTCTTGTGACTTCTCCCTGCACCCCCAATGCATCACGATTTGGAGGGACCAAGTCTGGTCTCTTCTTTGCACAGCATCTGTCACTTCTGGACTTGCCAGGGCAGAAGGGCTCCAGTGTCGAACCTCATCTTACCCTTAACTAATAAATGATCATTGAGCATAGATGCTTGTCCCTGAGTTGGGCTCCAGTAATAACACTGACAGCAGTCACCGCTTTACTGACTCTACCAGAAAAAAAAGCCTTTGCACTGGTTCATTTACACGCACCTGGCACAGTGCAGAGTAAACCCTTGGTAGTGTCAGCCGTTATTCTTAGGTTCTTATGTGCTCTTTCCAACAACTTTACAAAGGATGTCCTCTTACCCCCATCATACAGAAGCTACATTAATAGCTTCTAAAGGACACACACCAATGAGTGGCAGAATTAGCATCCAATCAGCCTGACTCCACTGCCTGAACATGTTTTAGTTTTCATTTTGAAAAAATTCCAAACTTACAGAGAAGTTGCAGAGATAGTACAAAGGGCTTTTACATACCCTGCCCTATCAGTCGACAATCCCTAATATTTTTTACTATATTTGCTTACTCTATATCTGGGGCTTCCATGATGACTCAGCGGTAAAGAATCTGCCTGTAATGCAGAAGACGCAGGTTCAATCCCTGGGTCAGGAAGATTCCCTGGAGGAGGAAATGACAACCCACTCCATTATTCTTGCCTGGAAAATCCCATGGACAGAGGAGCCTGATGGGCTACAGTTGATGGGGTCACAGTCGGACATGATTGAGCATGTATACACACAACACACTCTATATCTATGCCTAGATACAGATCTAGACATACAAACACAAACTCAGGTATGATTATGAGTATTACTGTTTTGCTGAGCCATTTGAGAGTGAATTACAGTCATTATGATCCTTTATCCTTGAGTACTTTCATGTGTCTCCTAATAGCTAATCAAAGGATACTCATAGAATCACAGTATAATTATCACTTATAGTCCATATTCAAATTTCACTAGTCGTCCCAAAATGTCCTTTATAAAAATTTTTAAATATTTTTGGCTGTGTCAGGTCTAAGTTGCAGCACGCAGGATCTTTCATTGTGCCACATGGACTCTCTGGTTGTGGCACACGGGTTTAGTAACTGTGGTGCTCAGGCTTAGTTGCTCTGCAGCATGTAGGATCTTAGTTTCCCCATCAGGGATTGAATTCATGTTGCCTACGTTGCAAGGTGGATTCTTAACCACTAGACCACCAGGGAAGTCCCTGTAACACTTACTGATCTTCCTCATCCAGGACTCAATCCGGCCACAGGTGGCATTTAGTTGTCATGTCTCTTTAGTTTCTTTTAGTCTGGATCAGTTCCTCAGTCTTTATGACACAGACATTTTTTATTAGTAAAGGGCAGTTCTTCAAAGAATGTCCCTCACATTGGGCTTGCCAGGTGCTTCCTCATGAATAGATTCACATTATGCAACAGAAGTAATGTTGTGTCCTTCTCAGTGCATCCTGTCAGGAGGAGCACGTTGTCAATTTGTCCCATTGGTGATGGTAACTGTGATCACTTGCATAACACGACGTCTGCCAGGTTTCTCCTTTGTCGAGTTAACATCTTCTCCTTTGTGCTTAATAAGTCATCTGTGGGAAGATATTGTGCAGATGTGTACTTCACAGCCTATTATCTTCACTCCTATACACACTGCCTTCTTAAACGTTGCTGAGTCTAATTCAGCTGGGTGCAAGAGTCTATGCCAGATATCGCAATAGGCCGAGGGATGCACCCCCGCTCTGCTCCCTGTGCCCTGACTTTTCCCTGGCCTCCTCGGCTTCCTACTCAAACAGCAACTTCTGTTGTTCCTCTTTTTCTAATCAAACAGAGAAAGAATCCAGGAGCAAGGAACAAAGGTACGGCTTGGCCGTCAGGTGGACAGCATGTGGACGAACCAACAGCAGATGGCATTGGAGAGCATCTTGGTGAGCCTGCTGCAGGAGCGCAGGTGGGAATATGTGTGTGTGCACGTGTGTGAAGGTGTGCACATGTGTGTACTGAGGGGCCTTAGAAGCTTCTGTCCCCAGGGGTATCCAGGAAAAGGACTCTCCTCCTCTCCAAGCAAACTGGGAACGAGGTCCCTTCTTCCATACATCAAGAACCGGAAGAAGGGGGGACATGTGTGATAGAGACTGGCTCTCATCCACTCCTGTATCTCCAGTGTGTAGCCAGAGGCCAGCCTCAGTGTCTGTGTCCAGAAATGTCCCTCACTCAAGAGTCCTAGAGTGGGACCCAGGAATGTGAATTTGAATGAGAGTCCCAGGGGACTCTGATGCTCCTGGTCTGAAATGCATGCCCTTGATCCCTTGCCAAGTTCAAACTGTAAAATCAAAGGGAGACCAGCCCCTCCCAATACCCTTGGGTGGAGGACTGTGAGCAGCACTTGTGAGAGGGAGAGATGAGAATGACAGTTCCCTGACCCTCACAATCCCAGTAGGAGTCAGGGAAGATCAGGAATGAGTTTTCCCATTTTACAGAGGAGGAAAACTGAGAGAAAGAAGAGGCAGTAGATAGCCCCAAGTTAGGGACTAGGCAGGCCCAAGACCTGCCTTTCTTCCCCAGAGCCCTTCACACGAACTCCATTTCCTCAAAACGACACGACTGTTTGCAGAAACTGCTGTATTTTAGAGCCTGATTTTTGAACTGTGAGCACAAACACATCCCAGCGTGACTCTGCCAGATACCTACAGCCCAAACTATTAAGCAAATCCAGTTCCCAGCAGAGCTCTCCACGTGCCCCCTCGCCTTCTTCCCAGCCTGATTAGACACCGAGAGCTCAGAGATCTGGCCAAGTATTGTCCCGGGGAGATGCAAGCGGCAGCAGGCTGACAGGCAGAGCGCAGCAGAGATGAGAACCAACCCGGGAGGCCAGATGGACACCTGAGCCCCAGGTCTGGTTATGCAGCCAAGTCTCTGCACACAGCAAGTCATCTTCCCTGTTCCCTCCTCTGTAAAGGGAGCAGCTTTGCTCCAATGTCCACCAAGGTCCCGGAGGATAGAATTCTTTTTTAAAATAAATGTCCCTAAGAATAATGCCTCCCCCCAACACGCCGCCCCGGCCCTGTGTCTCTCACACTGGGATTAGGTCACTATTCACCTGCTTCAGGGCTCCCACCAGGCCCCAGTGGGGCAGAGTGGCCCCAAAGAGGGCCACCTCCTAAGAATGCAGGCTTTGTTCCTGCAGGTTAAAAGCCAGAGGCTTCAAACTGAAAGTCGTAGAGCAGCAGGAAGGGCCCAGAGGTTGCTCCAGCCATTGTTCCCCCTCCAGCTCAACTGTTGCAAATACTAGGACATGAGGGTATCCGGGGGGTGCTGAGAAAACAGAACTGCTGAATGAATTCTTCTATTAATACCTTAAGACTGTGGAGTAGAATGATTTGGCAGTTAGCATCCTTTTGCACCCACCACGCTTTATGTCCACATAACAGCCCCGTAAGTTAACAAGTTCAGATTTCTCCATCTTCCCAGCTCTTAAAAGTCATCCAGGGACTTCCCCAGTGGTCCTGTGGTTAAGACTTCGCCTTCCAATGCAGGGGGCATGCGTTCCATTCCTGGTCAGGGAAATAAGATTCCATATGCCTTGTGGCCAAAAAATGAAAACATAGAACAGAAGCAATATTGTAACAAATTCAGTAAAGACTTCTAAAATGGTCCATATAAAAAAAATCTTAAAAAACAATAAATCACCCAAAGATGGCCAGGATCTGGGCTGAGAGGACAGCCGTGGATGGTCCAGTCTTGGTCTCTGTTCTCATGGAATTCATAACACACTGAATCAGACAGAAATTAAACAAGTACTTGTACAGTGGATTATTTAATTTGTGATCAGTGGTAAGAGATGTGGTGAATGTGTGTGCTGGAAAGAATGACCTCATCTGACCCTGTTTGGGAGTTAGAAGTGGCTTCTTCAAGGGCCAATGACTGCTCAGACTCTCAATGGGAGTGGGTTGGGAGAGCCGGGGCTAAGACTGAGGTCATCTTGGGAGTCGGTCAGTCTCAACACTGGAGTCACTGTCACCCAAATTCCAAGTGTCCTGTCCTACCTTGCCTTGATTTCAGTGCCCCCAGACTAAGCTTTATCTTTCTTTCTGCAACAGGAATTCCCAAGGATGAAGATTCTGCCTCTATTTTCTGCTCCCTGCAGCTGAAACACAACTGCATCCAGTTAATCCTTTTTAATTTCTGACCTACTTTTTCCTTTAATAAATACAATAAAATTCCCCCATACTGGTTTGTTTCAATTTTCTTTTATCTTCTGCCTAATTTTTCACATTTTACAGAGTTCCATTTCCCAAAGTGGTATTACAAGATATTAAAAAAAAAAAAAGCTAACATTTACCAAACACTCAGAGTGCCAGCCGGGCAGCTTTATGTGTAGAACCTCATAGACTCCCTACACAGCCTAACGGGAGGTACTGGTGTCATTCTTATTTCACAGACGAGGAACTGAGGCACAGAAGGATGAAGTGAATTGCCCATCCATGGTCACTGCCAACAAGGAGAGAGCTGGGATTCAACTATAGGGGACCCAGCCCAGAACTGGGCTCTTAGCCATATTCAACTACTCTGGGCCCAAGTCATCCTTCACCCACTGGTGACTCATTCATCTATGAGCAATGCCATTTATTCACTCAACAAACATTTCTAGAGATCCCACTATGTGCCAAGTGCTGTGCTAGGCGAACAAAGCCGCTGACCTCATAGAGTTTATGTTCTTTCTTTCCTTTCGGCTGTGCTGGGTCTTCACTGCTACATGGTCTTTCTCTAGTTGCTGAGAGCGGGGGCTACTTTAGTTGCAGTGTGTGGGCTCTCATCACAGTGGCTTCTCCTGTTACAGAGCTCAGGCTCTAGGGGGCACAGGCTTGTGTAGTTGTGGCAACACAAGCTTAGTTGCTCCAAGGCATGTGGTATCTTTCCAGACCAGGGATCAAACCCATGTCCCCTGCATTGCCAGGCGGATTCTTAACCACTGGACCACCAGGGAAGTCTAGCATAGAGCTTATATTCTAATGGGGGAAAGAATAATAAAAACAAGTAAATATAGAATTTGTAAGATGGTGGTGATTGCAAAGAGCAAAAAATTAAGGCAATGGGAGTACTAGAGGGGATAATTTATCCATAATGAATGAGTATGTGCTGGGGTGGTTAGGGAAGGCCTTTCTGATGAGGGACATTTGAGTAAAGTCCCTCAAGAGTCAGCCTTGCGGAGAATGACTGGGTGAAGAACATTCCCCAAACAGTGAAAACCCAACACAAAGGCCCCTAGGCAAGAGTGTGGAAGGGGGAGGTGCAGAAGGCCGTTGTGTCTAGCCAGAGCACAGCGAGGCTGTGAGTGAAGGAAAGGAGGCCAAGAGGGAGCGGGAGGCCAGCTCATGGGGGTCCTGGGAGGCCATGGGAAGGAATGAAAGGATCTCACTCTCGGCGAGATGGGAGCCACCGAAGAGTTTAAGCAGAAGAATGACATGATCTGACTAGGGTCAAACGCTGGGTACATTCTTAGGGTAGAACTCATTTGCTGATGGATAAGGTATGGGACCTGGAAAGGAGTTAAGAATAATTCCAAAGTTTGGGGCCTGAGCACCTGGAAGGATAGAATTGCCATTTAGGAGCTCTGGAGGTGGGGGCAGAATTAGGAGTTGGGGTTTAGACATATTGAGTCTGAGATGTCCTTTAAAGGCCCCAGTAGGGGGACTGAGTAGGTACTTGGGCGTGCAGGTCTGGAGCCAGGAGAGAGGTCTGGATAGCTGTCACCTTTTAGATGGTGTATAAAGTCAGGAGATTAAAAAATTTTTTTTTTTAATTTTTTAACAAGGACCTACTATACAGCACATGGAACTCTGTTCAAAATTATGTGGCAGCCTGGATGGATGGGGAGTTTAGGGCAGAATGGATACATGTACATGTATGGCTGAGCCCCTTTGCTGTTCACCTGAAACTATCACAACACTGTTAACTGACTACAATTCAATACAAAATAAAAAGTTTAAAAAAAATAATGGAAAATAATATGAAAAATAGTATATATGTATAACTGAACCACTTTGCTGTACAGCAGAAATTAACACAACATTGTAAATCAACTACACTTTAATAAAATTGTTTTAAAATTTTTAAAATTTAATTTAAATTTTAAAAATTAATATTTTTTAATTTAAAAAAATAGAAATAACATTTATTTTTTTTAAAGAGCATTCCCTGGAAGTCCAATGGTTAGGGCTCAGTGCTTTCACTGCTGGGGCCCCAGGTTCAATCCCTAGTTGGGGAACCAAGATCTCATAAGCTGTGTGGTGCAGCCTAAAAAACAAATTAAAAAATAAAGTCAGGAGAGTGAGTTAGATCACCAAGAAGAAAGAACAGACTAGCAGAAGTGCAAGGACTACCCCAGGGCACTCTGTATTTAAAGGGTGGAGGAAAGATGAGGAGCCAGCAAAGGAGATTGAGAAGGAAAAAGCAGAAAAAGTACAAGAGAGAAATTTCAGAAGGCAGTTCAAGAAGAGAGGGATGGACTGTACCAAATGCTGCTGATGGGTCATCAGTTGAGAACTGAACATGAAAATGATCGTGGAAGCCAATGATGACCTTGGCAAGAACAAACTGGGTGCATGGCGGACGCAAAAGTCTGACTCTAGTGGGTTCAAGAGAAAATAGCAGGAGAGGGATGAGATCTGGAGAGGAGAGACCCGGCTGTACAGTATGGTGACCACCGAACACATGTGGCTGCTGAACACAAAATGTGGCTAATATCAACGAGATGTGCTTTATGCGGATTTCAAAGACAGTATGAAAAAAGAATACCAAATGTCTCAGTCATGTTTTTATATTGATTACCTATTAAAATAACATATCTGATAAATTGGGTTAAAATAAAACATATTAAGCTTGATTTCACCTATTTCCTTCTTACTTTTTTTATTGTTGTTACTAGACAATTTCAAATCACCTATGGGATTTGGAAGCCTGGTGCGCTGCATGCAGTCCATGGGGTCGCAGAGAGTGGGACATGACATAGCAACTTAACAGCAAATGGGACTCACATTATATATCTATTGGATGGCTCTGGCAGAGTCAATTCTTTTGAGAAATTTTGCTATTAATATAAAGAGAAGCAGAGAGCTGAAGTCACTGTCCAGAGTTACCTTTGTCAGTGATTACCCAACTTTTTCTTTTCATGAACCATTTTATCTGAGCATATCCCCACACATCGCCTCTCTGAAGAATTGGTGAACTTGGGACTTCCTGGAGGTCCAGTGGCTAAGACTCCATGCTTCCAATGCGGGGGGCCCGGGTCTGATCCCTGATCAGAGAACTAGATCTTGGCATGCTGCGAATAACAGTTCACATGCTGCAGTGCAACTAAAGACCCCACATCCTGCAACTAAGACTCAGCGCTACTAAATAACTATATATTTGTTTTAAAAAAGAATCTGCTTTCATTGCAGGGGCCACAGATTCCATCTCTGGTCGGTGAACTAGGATCCTGCATGCCCCAAGGCACGCACAGCCAAAAAAATTAATAAAAATAAAATTTAAAAAAAATAATAAAAAATCTTTAAAGTGAAAAGTCTAGATGATGGGATGTGTGTTTGGATTAAAAGCATGAAAATATTCACAGCATCTTAGAGTTGATGGGGACTTGGAGGTGAGCAATCTTCTCTCTGTCCTTTTCTGGCCTGAGACACACAGTGCTGGACCCGTGGGTCCGTCTCCCACACCGGGACCGTAAAGCCAGCTTGGGGTTTCACAGCGTTCAGACCACCTGCTCTCCCCAGTTTACCCTCCAAGAAAGAATGTGAAGCGTGGGAACGGCTCCACAGGGGCCCGGGTGGCTCCACGGAGCAGACAATACCCACAATGGGGAACAAAAGACCCCTCCGGAGGAGAAGGCTGGCCTCTGAGGGCCGCAGTCCACTTCAACCAAGCTGAGCCGGCCACCGAGAACTGCCAGGGGAGGAGAACAAAGGAGGCGGCTGCTGAATGGGGTCCAGCCCGAGCCCCCTCCATCCCCCAGACCCACCTGCTCATCTCTTTCCTCCGCCTGTCCCCACAAAAGCAAAGACTGAGGGCTCTCTCAACTTCCAATTAGTTTTTCAAATGAAATAATGACTGCTGGGGCCTGCTGCTCCTTGTGGGTTTCGAGGTGAATGCCGTTATAAAGGAAAAGACTGTGATGGCCACAATTCCGGTGCTTTATCTCCATTAACTACCACAGTAATGGCGGCTTAAAGGACTTAACCCCTGGCCACAGAGGGGCTGGGAGCTTCCCGTTCCCTTGAGGGTCCCGCTTAAGATGAAGTGCTATTTTTATTACTATTATTATTATTTTTGTTCTACAGAATGCTCTAATCAATGGAGGATTTGTTTCTTATGATAATCCCTTATGTTTGCATCAAAACTCACAAAAAGGTTCTCATCCATTGCTTCATGGGCTCCCTACCACAGCCCCAGGGGGAGGGCAGAGCAGAGGTAACAGGTCAGGTCCTACAGCTCGGAGGGGTCAAAGTTGGGAACTGACTCCTGATTCCAGGACAGTGTCCTTGTGTTGTTCCAAGATGTCAGGCCCCTCAGGAAATGCTGGGGAAGCACGTGAATTCAACCAACTAACAAAGAAACAAAAGAAATCTAGGTCCTAGTACAAACTACTTACTGGGCCCCTGCTAACAACACACAGGAAATAACAACGGTAATGTCTATACTCATCTGAGCAACCTCTGAGTCAGTGTCAGTGACAGACGCTCTGGTGTGTGTTTTGGATGTGACCTCATTTAATCCTTATAGAGCCCTCAGAAGTGTTATCCCATTTTTACTGATGGGAAACTAAGGCCCAGCGGGGTGAAGAAAGAAAGGTCAGTTGGATACTGACCTGCCGTGATGACTACTCTTGGAAGGCCGGGTCCAGGCACTACTGTAATGTCAAATGAAAGACAGAGTTGCACAGCAGTTAAAGTGGTAAAAACAGATTTTATTCAAGACTATTGCAATAGGGGGAAAGAAATCTCATACAGAAGTGGGCTCAATTCTGAATACAGTGTGGTCCACTGGGAACTTGTAGCCAAAGAGCAGGGTGAGGCTCAGTGGGTGGAAACTTACCAAGAGGATACAGCAGGGGTAAGGGGATTCTGGCTGAAGACAGACCAAGGAGATGAGACATCATCTGGGAGACGATGGAGGATGAGGATTCTGATCATGTATCAGCATGATCAGACATGGAGGTGGCAGGGTCTGGTTAAACTGCTTAGCAAGATTCTTGCTAAAACTAGATCTTAAAAAAAAAAAAAAAGGCACAGATAGGTGAAGGAGAAATTTCAGGAGCCTGGCTAAAGTTTGATCAAGCAAAGAATCTTTGCCAGTGGTGAATAATTTAAGCAACAAATCTGGTGTATGTCTTAAGTCGTAGTATAGAATTAGGCCAGTTCTCAACTGCAGTCTGCCCAGATCCATCCCTAGGCTATAAGCAAGTGGACTCTCCCCTGCAGCCTTCAAGAGGCTTCTCCCAGTGGGTAGGACCATAAAGACAGCATAAGAGGTGTTTCTGCCTCTGCTACATCCCAGCATAAAATTCAATTTCCCTAAACTTGCAGTTGGTCCTAAAATAAAATCTATCCCCTTTACCACAGCCCTTAAAAGCTGTATTTGGAACTTCCCTGGTGGTCCAGTGGTTAAGACACAGGTTTGATCCCTAGTCTGGGAAGATTCCATATGCTGTGGAGCAAGTAAGTCTATATGCCACAGCTACTGAGCCCAAGCTCTAGAGCCCACATACCAAAACTACCGAAGCCCATGCACCTAGAGACCGTGCTCCACAAGAGAAGCCTGTGCACCGCAAGGAGGAGTAGCCCCCACTCCCTGTAATTAGAGGAAGCCTGAAAGCAGCAACAACGACCAAGCACAACCAAAAATGAATTTTTAAAAATTCCATATATATGTTAATACACAGTATTTGTGTTTCTCTGACTTACTTCACTCTGTATAATAGGCTCCAGTTTCATCCACCTTACCAATATGCAAGGCAGCAAAATGTGGCTCAGCTGGTAAAGAATCTGCCTGCAATGTGGGAGACCTGGATTCGATCCCTGGGTTGGGAAGATCCCCTGGAGAAGGGAAAGGCTACCCAGTCCAGTATTCTGGCCTGGAGAATTACATGGACTATATATAGTCCATGGGGTCACAAAGAGTCGGATACAACTGAGTGACTTTCACTTTCACTTCACTTTCAAAAGAGACACAGATGTAAAGAAGAGACTTTTGGACTCTGTGGGAGAAGGAGAGGGTAGGATGATCTGAGAGAACAGCATCGGAACATGTGTCTTACCATACGTAAAACAGATGACCAGTTCAAGTTCAATGCATGAAGCAGGGCACTGAAAGCCGGTGCACTGGGAGAACCCAGAGGGATAGGGTGGGGTGGAAGTTGGGAGGGGGGTTCAGAATGGGGGAACACATGCATACCTGTGGCTGATTCATGTCGATGTATGGCAAAAACCATCAAAATATTGTAATTACCCTCCAATTAAAATTAATAAAAAAAAACCCTGTATTTGTTCTAACTTCCAAGGATACTCTCTTCCTTGCTAACTCTGCCCTGTTTACACTGCCCTGCTTTCAGAGCCTTTGCATAGGTTGCTTCTCTGCCTAGAATGTTCTTCCCCAGCTCTGCAAAGACTGCTCCTTTCCTTTCATTGTCAGCTTAGCCTTCCCAACCCCTCTAGATAAAAATTCCTTTTCAGATTTGTGCTCACTCTGCTCCCTTTCCCCTGTCCCCTCCAGGATATAAGTGAACTGAGGGCAGAGAAGGCATTCATCTTGCTCACTCCCACAGCTCAACTAAGCCCAGAACCGGGCATGTAGCAAATGACTGCTATGCTTTTTCAAAAGTTATTTATTTATTGATGGCTACACTGGGTGTTTGTTACTGCACACAGGCTTTCTGTAGTTGCAGCAAGCAGGGGCTACTCTCTAGCTGCAGTGTGCAAATTTCTCATTGCAGGGGCTTCTCTTGTTGCAGAACACAGGCTCTAGGGGCGGTGAGCTTCAGTAGCTGTGGTACACCGGCTTAATTGCTCCACCGCATGTGGGATCTTCCTAGACCAGGGATTGAACCATTGTCCCCTGCACTGGCTGGCAGGCTCCCAATCATTGAATCACCAGGGAAGTTCCTCTGCCGTGCTTTATTCTCCAGCCCCTCTGGATCTGCAGACCAGTCCAGAACCAGTCATGGCACCCCTGAGCCCTGCCAGCCCCTTTTCCAGACAGTTGTTTCCTTACCTCCTCCCCTCCATCCACTATATTTCTGTTCTCAGGCCCTACTGTCCTGGCTCTATACCTCTGTCCAGCAGGCTTCAATCAGTGTCTTCCAGAATGGTATACATCTGGTTTCAGTGTGAAACTCCCAGGTGGGTGGGCTCTCCTGCTCTCCTTGCTTCCCCACCACTCTGAGCTGTTGAGATCCCAGCATCCTTAAGTAGGGACACTAGGAGACACCACTTGGACAACAAGAAGATCCAACCAGTCCATCCTAAAGGAAATCAGTCCTGAATATTCATTGGAAGGACAGATGCTCAAGGTGAAGCTCCAATACTTTGGCCACCTGATGCAAAGAACTGACTCATTTGAAAAGACCCTGATGCTGGGAAAGACTGAGGGCAAGAGAAGGGGACGACAGATGGTTGGATGGCATTACTGATTCAAGGGACATGAGTTTGAGCAAGCTCCAGGAGATAGTGAAGGACATGGAAGCCTCGTGTGCACAGGGTCGCAAAGAGTTGGACACAACTGAATGACTGAACAACAGCATGGGAAACCAACATCACCTTTTCCCATCAGAGTGGGTCTCCAAGTCATACGTCTACAGTGGCCAGGTAGGTACCAATCACATGAAGTTGGTGGGAGGAACAGGACCAGGGTAGGTGGAACTGACACTGTTTGGGGCTGGGTGGGGGTGGGGTGGGACTATGGCTGACTGGAGAGTGCAGGCCCCACTTAAAGGCAAGAGTTCAGCTTCAGCTGATGGCTGCCATTCAGAAATCAGGCCCAATGTTGCCAGTTCTGATTTTCTTTTTCCAGAGTCCTAAACCCTAGACCTGGATTTTTATATGAATTTTCTCAATTTGTGAATGTTAGCAACTGACTCAATTAAAAAAAAATTATGGATCAAATAAAACATGGGTCACTGGTTTGGAACCTCTGGGAAAGATTAAGTCACTTTCCATCTTAAAGGCAGCCCTGTAATTGCCCATATGGGCCTCTGCCCTGCAGAATCCCATTAAGAACTAGCCCAGAGTTCCCGAATCCCCATTTCCTCACTGTAGCGAAGTCCAGCTAAGTTGGAAAGCAATCTGATTAAAATCATTTCTCCCCCCACCCCAAACTCAGTAAATACTCTGAGGACTACCTGTATTTCAAAAGTTACCTTTTATTATTTATTTAGGCTGTGCTGAGTCTTCGCTGCAGCTCGCAGACTTCTCCAGTTGCAATGCACAGGCTCAGAAGTTGCAGTGCTTGGGCTTAATTGTGGTAATGTGGGATTTTAGTTCCCCAAACAGGGATCGAACCCGGGCCCCATGTACTAGGAGTACAAAGTCCCAACCACTGGACCACCAGGGAAGTCTCCTATTATTTTCAGTTAATGGAAGTAAAGGCAATGAGCCCAAGTGTGTAACTATGGGGCAGTTTAGATAGATGCTAAGCACTAGGCCAAGATTTCAGATGCATGAAACTGCTTCAGTCATGTGAGAAGGTACTGTCATTATCTTTTACAGACGGATAAAAAAGGAAGCTGAGCGACATTAAGCCACTTGCCCAAAGTCCTTCACCCTGTAGTGAAGTAGGCTTGCCCAACACTGAAGTTTGCACACTTGGAACACACAATTCAGTATTACTTTCCTAGGTGATACCATATGACCTCTGTGCAACGGTGGTCCTGGGCACAACTCCAAAGGGGCATTTCCAAGATGCGTGTGTCCCTCTCAGCTCCTAACATGGCTCATGGGCTCAGCCTTCTTTTAAGATAATCCCTTCCCTTCCCCACTGCATGCCAAGACCAAACTTTCTGGAAGGCAAAAGGCCCCCCTTTCCAGAGGGGCCTTCAGACATCAACAGGGCATAGTTGGTACCCAGTGCTGGACATGAAGAAAGGATGCTGGCTTTTCTAGGCAATTCTCAGTTCTGTTAGGATAACAGTGAGAAGGACCAATGTAAAAGGTCTGGAGAATCACCCCACCATCATGTCAAGCATACTTTCCAACTAAGGCCTCATGTCATGTGTCCCAGAGACCCCACAGCCCCAAAGTACCAAAAAAACCCTCTCAGGTCTTTGTTCCTGTTATTCTCTTTATTCCATTAACAGATTAATTACAGATTTCAACTTTTCAATGCAACAAGTGGGTAAGTTAGAATATTCACAGCATCTTGCTAGGGTACCATGCCAAAGAAACAGAGTATCTGGGTATCTGCTCTGTGCTGGGGACACAGTAAAACAAGCAAAAGCATAACCACAATTTTGACTTTCTTCTCTTTAAATAAAGGGGTTTTTCATTCCTCTTTTCAAATTGTGAATTGTCCTTAACTCCTTTTATCAATATTCACTTCAGCTTTCAGAACTTCCTTCCTTTTTCTGGAACTAATGTGCTGTTCTGAAAGAAAATGGAGACAAACACAAAATTATCGAAGGTTCCAACTCACTGTTACAGCTCCTAACTTGGTGACAACAGAGAAACCAAGGTCCTCTCCCACTACGAGATCCCATTTGTAAGGGAATAATCATTCATCTATTAGTCCTATTTATTTATGTCCCATCTCATTTCATGAAAAATGAAAGACAGCTCAAACTAAAGCTGATGACAACTTAAATAAACAATGAAACACAGCTGATGATACCTAAGTAAGTGTGGTATGTGAAAACACAAGATGAGGTAATTAATTCCAGGCACACCTCTCACAGTGTAAGGCCAAAAGGACAGTGTACATTTCAACTAGATGAAGGGTTTAAAGAATGCTCATCTTCAACTTCCCAGACTCTGGGTCCGCCAAACAACACATGGCCCTCATGTAGCTTGGACGATGACATCCTGACCTTTTGGTACAGAAATCTGCACCATATTCCTACCACATGGTCATGTTCTTGTCAATGATCAGACTGGATGTCTAAACTTCACAGAAAAAAATTAAATCTAAATCTCACTAAATCTCTTTAGCCTCCCCTAGACTTCAAGAAGTGACAGGAAACACAAGAAGGAAAATGATAATCTAGACAGATACTGTGCAACCAGAGGGTGACAGCACCCAGGAGGTGATCTGGACGGTTCTGGTGAGCAGAGGCGAGGGGCTCACACACATGCTCTCCTCATAGGCAGCTGTCCCCAGTGGTGAGGGCTGATGTGATGACAAGGAGGTCTTGCAAAATGGCATGCTCCAAACCAAGTAACCAACAGCCCCAAGGGGCACACACGCACAGGCGTGAAACTCATCCTGAGTGCCCCTAATTCTGTGCCAACATTCAGAGTTTCCCAGGTACATCAAAATGTGTGTGTCCCAGGAATTCCCTGGTGGTACAGTGGTTAGGACTCCTCACTTTCACTATAGCGGGCATGGGTTCAATCCCTGGTTAGGGAACTAAGATCCCACAAGCCACATGGCTCAGCCAAAAAAAAAGTGTGTGCTCCGAAATATTTATGCAGAGAGGACATTATAATTATGAAATAAGAACAGGTGAAAGGGTGGTGATCCACAAGCCTCCTCTGTGGCTAAGAAGCTAGCCCCGTTATGCCTGATCAAATAGATACCTGTCCTCAGATCAAAAACACCTGGCTACCAGGGACTCTCCAATAAAAGACGAGGGCCCAACATCAGGAAGTCCCAGATGTCCAAATGATCAAGCGACTTTCCTTTCTCAGGCAGTACAGTTTGGGGGTAGTAGGGTGGGGGGTTGACTGTCTAAAAATCAAGAAAAACAAACCTAATCCAGTTAGTCTGAAAGAATTAAAGAGCTCAATATGCAGCAGAAAGGACTAGTTCTGAAAGGAAATCTCAGACAGAGCAACTATAATTCAGGACAAAACCAAATAGGTAATGCTGAGGAATGGGGCGGGAGGGGCGGGGAGAGACAGACCACAGAGGGACATGGATAGGAGCTTGATGGAGGGTGGAAATAAGTTTGTACCTTGGTTGAGATAGTGTTTAGTACAAGACTGTCTACGTTTTTCAAGATTCACAGAATTATACACTAAAAAGGGTAAATTTTACTGTATATGAATTAATACTGAAAAAAAAAAATCAAAACATGTGGTTGCTATGTTGAGAACGAGATGGTTCAGCTTCTGTTCACACATCAGTGCAAAGGCTCTACATTCTATGCTCTTGTGAATTTCTCCTGTTTCCAGAGGAGTGAAAATTAGATGGCTCCATTTCTTTGGCAGGGAAAGCCATCTCCATGGCAAAGGAACATGATCTGAAAACGCAAATACCTCCCCTCTCTTTGTTGTTCTAGTTCAGGGGTCAACACGTTGTGCCCCAGGGGCCAAATAAAGCCCACCACCCATTTCTGTAAATAACGTCTCATTGGAACATGGCCATGCTGGTTTGTTTACGTGGACTGGGCTGTCCTCACATTATGGTGGCAGAGCCCAGTAGTTATAACAGAGACCGCATGGCCTACAAAGCCTAAACAACTACCTGGCTCTTTCTAGAAAACTTCTGCCAATCCCTGGACTATAGGAGCTGATCAGTGAAGCATTAAACATTCTTCTTCCCTCCTTTCACCTTGCCTCCACTTCCATCCTCATCCAAGGACTTGACAAGATGGAGTATGGGTGGTACTTCACTGGGCATTTTAGTCACACAAGGAGCACCCCTGAACCATATCCTGAGCTCTAGGAATGTGAGTTCGGATGCTGGCTTTGATCTGTGGCCATCAGTCTTCATAATTTAGTGTCTTACCAAACCCCACTGTTTGGCCCAACCAGAGGATACTACTACAAAAAGGCCTAGAACAGTGACCAGGTGTGCTGGGATTTTCCATGGGACTATCATTAAATGAATTTAGATGTCCTGAATGGGGGGTGGGAGGGGTCCGCTTTAAGAAGTCCTCAAGTCAAATCAGTCTTTTCCTCAACTCTGCTCTCCTACGAACACAGAGAGGGGCTGTGTCTATGAAGCACCTGTGGGACACAAGTGAGGAGGAAGCCTTACAGTCAAAGCCAGGTCCAGGCTGCTCAGCTGCCAAGTTACCACCAGCTACGCTAACTCAGAGGGCTTTGGCTTTTGCCCTGGTCCATGAAGTGGGGAAACGGCCTCAGAATTCAGCTCTGGGGTAGGGAGGGATGGGGAGGAAGAAGTGCACTGAAAACAGGTAAGTAACTGACATGCATGGACGTGGGCAAGATGGAAACGGGGCCCTGCTCCTGGGTTGAGTGCCCCTCATCTTTACCGTAGTGTCCTATATTTTGCCAATCTACTGCTCTGCTCTGCAGCGATCCTGCCAAAGGAAAGAGGGTTTGAGAGTCAAGAAAGGACAGTAAGAAGAGAAATAAGCTGAGGAAAGAAATGGCAAACAACCAACCAAGAGCTTCTGTTAATGTCACCGCTTTCCCCAGGGGCAGAGCCCGATTCTAGAACTCATGAAGACAGCAACAGACAGCTGTAACTTTCTATATAGGATGGAGGAGGCATGAGAATCATGGTCTTCTTCCCCAGAAAGTGTACTTGATTTTATCTGTATTAGGAACTCCTGCTGAGTGGGATCTAAATCAAATGGTAACCACTCCCATCTCCCGTCAATCTTGTTCGTCTTGTGTGAGCAACTTCCAGAAAACAGAGAGCTCGGCAGAGGACAGCCTTTTGGCTCCCTGGGGCCTAGACGGGCTGCTCTGAGAGAACAGGGCTCTGCTGAGAGAAAACAGCTGAGCCCCTGGCTCTCTCTCAGATGCAGCATAGACCTGCCAAGTTAAGGCTGCTGGAGGTGCTGAGAAATGAGCCAGCTGCCACTGCTGGTGCTCTGGGAAGCCCGAGCAGAATGTAGGCGACCCCAGGAGAGGCAGGGAGCACTCTGGGCCGGTATCCCCAGGGAGGCCCTCAGAACGCTCACAGCCGATACCCGGGCAGGAAGGAGACATGTGGCTCTCCCACCCATACGGTCTCTGAGAAAGCTGCTCTGTTGACCTGCCCAGCTTAGCCAGCAGCTGCACTGAGGGTACACTGAGGGGACTAAGTTACATTCTTCCAGCAAGAGTCCTGGAGAGGAGAACACAGGGCGCGTCTGAAAATGCTAACTTTCAAAGGTGAAAGCAATTCTGACCTTTTCTTATTGACCTTTACGTGGTTGAAATCACCCAAGTTCTAATAAAGTCAAATCAATGTGAAACACCAATGTGACATTTAAATTTACTTCTAATCCCGGTTCGAAAGTCAAGCTGCCAGCCAGCTGCCATCACGTTGGGTCCTGACCCTTTGTGTGAACCAAAGTTGTCTGGTTCTCAGGGGCCTCTGTAAAGCCCGATGCTGTTTCTCGGGGGGGGGGGAAGAGCACGGACCTCATGCTTAGGAGGAAAAGCTCTGGGAGGCTGTTGGGGTTACAGAGGAGTCCCTCTCTGGGGCATGGGAGAAGCATGGAGAAGGATTCTCTGTGGCGGCAGAGGAGAAAATGGTTACACAGCCAGCACTTTAACTACAATCTTCTGCCACCTGTCCTAATCCACTTTAATCTTCATGAAGCAATTATTCTCTCATTCTAATGTGTTAAAGCATAAACTGTTGTGGTTTTAATATATTTAAAGCTTATCATCACAACTCGTTTCTGATTTAAAAGGCTTCTGCTTCTGGCTGAACTGAGGTGTCACAATGGCCCCTCAGGATATGAATCTTTTCACCACATACTGTTGGTTCAAAGAGCTGGGTGGACAGAGCTGACAAAAATATTTCTAATCCACTCTGGGCCCCTGACCTGCCCCCAACCTTACCTCTTGATTGCCTGCTGGGCCAGCATCCGATTGCCAGCCAGAAACGTCACACTGCCTAAGATGGCCAGGTACTTCAGGGTCTGGAACATGTTGAGTTGTGTCCAGTAGACATACATGAGCCCCAGCATAGCTACAAGGACAGGCGTCATAAGAACCAACTGAATCAAATAGTGACATTGCCCCGGGCAGAAGACAACCAGAAGCCAGTAACTGCGGAGCCCGAAAAGGTCTGTATTTATAGACCAGCTGGTGTTATTCCTTTCCTCTGATGCCAGAAAATACGTGACTCAATATACTTGCTTCTCAGTCTTGGCTACCAAGAAATTCGGAGGTAAGAACAATCTGGTTCCACGTTTTTGCATCTTTGTTCTTAAACGACAGTTTTGCATTTGTTTTTTTAAATTGCTGTCAGGTTATATTGGGTTGGCCAAAAAGTTCACTCGGATTTTTTCTGTACCATTGTCTAGAAAACTTCCGATGAACTTTTTGGCTAACCTAATAATTCAGCTGATTTTTCAAATTCTGAATGAAAGCCCTCAGGGTTAAAGAAATAAATCCTTTTCCTTTTTACTAAAAGTAAGAAATAGAAAAAAAAAAATTAAGGCTAATTTGCCAATGACACTAGGAAGGAAGCAAGGAGGACAGGAGGAGGGTTTAGTCCAAAGGGCTCAGGTCCAGGGACTTCCCTGGTGGTCCAGTGGTTAAGACGTCACCTCCCAATGCAGGTGGAGCAGGTTCGATTCCTGATTAGGGAGCCAGGATCCCACATGGCTCATGGCTGAAAAACCAGTACATAAACAACGGAAGCAGTGTTGTAACACATTCAATAAAGACTTTAAAAATGGTCCATATTAAAAAAAAAAAAAAAATATTACAAAAAAAAAAGCAGCTCAGGGCACTGAGAACCCTGGGTTCTGACCCAGCCTCTGCCCTCCACAGCCACTTAATTTCTCTGAGCCAAAATTCTCTCACCCGTCAAACCAGGATCATAACTCCTGCCCTGGTCACCCCCATCAGGGTTGTGATGAGTCAAATGAGGGAATGTGCACAAAAAGCACTCTGGCACAAAAAGTCATGGCTCTAAACAAATTTATATGCTGGTTTTGTTCTCCCTGACCCGGGAGGGCTATCACTCAAATTCAGTAACTGGGCTGGAGAGAAAGGTCATCCTGTCAATTTTGCCCAGAAGGATGACGGATGAACTACAGCAGGGGTTCTTAGCCATTTTTGAGGTCACGGATCATTGTTAGAATTTTGATCAAAGAGACAGACTTTCTCTTTCCCCAGGAAAACGAGATACACATTTGCCTCGAGTTTCAAGGGGTTCATCTGTGTACCCCTATGGAATCTGAACACTACAGAAACATAGAGGAGGGCTCCTACAGAAGTCGAAGAAATCAGAAAAGAATATTGAGGTCTTGGTGAAATGCAGAGGCCACCAATCCAATAGTGTCGAAAAGTTTCTGAAACACTTAACTAACTTGTGAATTTACTGTCTTGTAACATTTAGGTCCTAAGTTCTCTAGAGGACAATGCAGGACAGCGTGTTTGATTGTGGAAGGGACTGTCTTCTATTACTGTCCAGACACAGCTGCCAGCAAATGTGAAGATCGATATGGTGGGGGAAGATAACCTTTGGAAACTGCATTAATGCTCTCCATCCAGGAAGATGGCTCTACGTAAAGATGCGATAAGTGAGTAATCTCTAGAAATGAACAGAGCTATTAACTGAGGGTAAAGTGGCCTGCCAATGGCAGCCCTGCACAGTGAAACCCGGTATAATGACAGCTGTTCCAAGCTGATGGGCCACACAGGTTTATCATCACATTAACTGTCGGAAAAGGCCAGGAGGAAGAGGGAAATGTTATGCTATCAAGTCATTATAGTTAATAGGTTGTGGGTCTACTTAACAGGGCTTTTGTGTGGGCAGGCGAAATGTCAAAGGAGGTTAAATGGAATTAGCAGCCTGGGGCACTTACCAGCATGTCCCAGGTGAAAGACAATCGTGCTGGGAGCAAAAGTGAAGTTGGAGACATTGGCACCAATCCGGATCCACTGAAAGATGGGGAGAAATAAATTAAGAAGACATTAGAACCTGAAAGGGAGGCAACCCACACTGTGCCATGCTAATCCAAAAAACAACCCTAAGGGCTTCAAAATTCATATATACTTGAAGGACAGGGAATTTCTCCCAGTGACAACCACCCTATTCTAAGTCCTTTAGAAAGGCATTCCAACACTTGTTTGCAAAAGTGCTTGAAAATCATTTTTAATAACAGCAAACTTTTCTATTTTAAAACAGGTGACGCCATGAAACTGAAAGGTCCAAAACTGTATTGATGATGAAGTAACTGGCACCCCTGCTAATGTCTCTAAGTTTTGGTAAGATAAACCTACTGGCAGCTGGGAGGAGGTGCGCTCACACTATGGGTTCTTTGCCTTTTGAAATTCTGATCACTCAAAAGAACAGGTGCCTAGGATTGGTTTCTGAAAGCTTGTGGCATGCCTTTCAGATTTCGACCGAGCAATAATTCTTTTATTAAAATCAGAGGATTAGGAACATCGGCAATTTTCCAAAAGTAAGATCTAATGAGTCTTCCATATGGTTCTCAAAATTCTCTGAACTTGGAGGATCTGCATCTATGTTTATAGTTTTTAGAGTTGGTTAAAAAGAAAGATTCAAATAGCATGTTAAAATGGTAAAAATGTCCTTCCTCTATACTCCCTAAAAGGCCTTCTCCTTAGAAGGGACCAACACCAATAGTTAATGCCTTTTTAAGGTTTTTAAACATAGAAGATGATACTAAACACCCTATCCTATCACTTGCCTTCTTCACTCAATAGGACATTTTTAACAACCTTGTCATATCAGTTGACAAGTACATAAATTTATCCATTGTTTTAACGAGCTGCATATTATTCCATTGTGTGGATGTACCATAATTTATTTAACACTTGCTTTTATGAGGACTTTAGGTTGTTTATAGTTTTGTGCTCCAAAGAGTGTTGAAATGCACAGCCTCTGTATTCATTTTTTCTACAGCTATCAGCATCAGGTCTTGTTTTTTTCACACTTGGCTTCATCTGAACATTCGTATGGAGCATCCGTGTCCATATTTTGACCATTTATAATGGCTACCAGGTACTTTCTCATGCTCCTTGTTAAGGGATCAGTTTCTTTGGCAGCTCCCCTATAGTAGGTAATTTTATTTATTCTAAAGTTTTTGGACCATCGGTTCGGGTCACAGCTGTTGGACCCCTTTGGAGCTGTGCTGAGGCCAGAGCACAAAGTCTCCTTTGGAACGGCTACATCTGTGGAGTCTGGCACCAGACACACGCTGCCCATGCTAATTACAGCAACTCACCAGAGCAAAGAGCAGGAGCAGGGGTGAAAGGATCAGGGCGGTGAATGTATTGGACACCACTGTGGGGGGCCTCTTCTCAGGCTCGCGGAACAGGTGCTGCCAAAAGAAGACACACCAGGAATATTCTACCATGTGCTCTTCCCAGCGGGAGCTGCCATGTACACTAGGAGCCAAAACCCCAATGACAGTCTAGAGGAGGAAATGCCTCCCAGAGGCTGAGACTTCCTGGCCATGAGCGCCCAGTTAGCCTTTTCCCTCTTCCCAACACTGGCTTCTGCTCCCACTAGTCTCCTTCCAGGGATATTACACCAGTCCCAGCTCATGACTGCCCAAGCCTCTTTTCCCCTCCAAAACACATTGCCACTTAGAGGCTGGAGGATGCAACATATCAAGCAGTGTCCACCTGGTAACAAAGATGGGGCCTGGGTATCTGGATGGCTAGGGTAACACATCCCAGGCAGGACGCCAGATTTCATAATGTTTCTGGGTTCCCAGGGTGGTGTCATTGTATTTTGCTAACTGACTTAAGTTAGCTAACTGGTGTATTAACAATTTTAAATTTTGAAATTTTCTTGCTTGCCAATGTCCAGTCAACCCAGCTCCATGACAAGGCAGCTCCATGTGAGATTCCTATTCCCAAATTTTTAACCTCAGCTCCTGTTTGCTGCCACTGCCATGAAGGGACTTCTAACATGGCCTGTGGCAACTGCTGCTGCCGACCCCACCCTACAAAATCAGTCAGCACCCTTTGTCATCATTGTTATACCTTACAGTGTTTAACTGCATTCTACATTCTTAAATGATGCTATAACAACATCAGGAGGAATTTTAAAAAGAATCCTACTACTCTACCTTTTGGGCCTTTGGCCTTTTCCTAACAGTGGAGTAAGAGTCAGTAGTCTGCTTGGAACACTTCAACATTATTTCAGATGTGAGTTTCCCTGTTACTGCAGTATAAAAATTTCTGAGGACTCCAAAACAGTCCACTGAGTAGATCCACTTAGTTTCCTTAACCAGGGCTCCAACTGTCTAACAATTATTGTGTTCATTTTGTACACTGCTTTAGAAACTTTTCAAAGCCATTCTTTCCTTATCTGGGAACTATTTTGAGCCTCACAACAGTCCCATGTACTGGGCTGGGCAGGGATTTCTATTATTTGTGTGCAAGGAAGGTGAATCCTGGGAGAGAGGAAGGGCTGGCCTAGGGGATGAAAGCCCTGTGCTCCAGTTGAGTCGCCCACCTGTGGGCCCCATCGGCCCTGGTCTATGCAGGAACACGGAGGAGAAAAGCCAGACCCACCTGTGCTGTGGCATCAAGCAGTGATCTGAGGGCTGAACCTCCTGCATGTTTAGGAAAAACAGACTCAGGTTCTGATTTTGTCTCTAGTTATCTGCTTTTTGGGAACTGGCCGGCAGGTAATCTGAGCCTGTTTTTTTAAGTTCCAGGATGGGGCTGATATCTGCCCTGCCTGATCCACAGGGTGGCAAAAACCAAGCTACAACATATCATATAACAGGTTAAAAAGGGGACCACAGCCAGTGTCTGGGGCTCTCCTGCCCTCTCTCATGTGTCCATTTCTCCTGTGTTTAGCAAAGAAGCCCTTTGGGATATACCTGAATTTCCTGTTTGGGGGTGAAAATGTTCTTGGACAGGACAGTTGACGGAACATCATCTTCAGGGAACCTGATGACCACATCAGCCTAAAAACAATAAAAGCAGCGATGAAAGGCCCAGGGGCAGAGAAGGGGGTGAAACTCATCAGCAGGACAGTATCTCCCAACTCCCATCCAGGACCATGACTGAAAGGAGCTCCAAGCAGTCCAATCACTTCTGATCCATTAGCCAACAAATTGAGGCAGTAAAAATTTCAAGAAAAAAATAAGTATTTGTTGAAAATGCTTTTTAGAGCAAGAGTTCCAATTTTCTACTGGTCTGGTGAGCCCCACAGAGCTGCTTAATACAAAAATCCCAGTTGGTACTCAGGCTGTTACAGTAGCAATAAGAAACTGCTCCTGGGGAAGTATAATTTAGTCTCAGACAAAGAAAAAAAAGAAAAAGAAATGAAAATGTGCTCTCATACAAAAAGCAGCCCAAAGTCCAAGAAGAAAAGGAGCTTTGAATACAACATAAGAAAATGCAGCTGCCCCTTTGTCTTGCACAAGGAGCCACCCACCATTCAAGGCCTGCAATCTGGCCTCTGCTACCTTCCCCACCTCACCGTCTCCTGCCCTTGACCAGACGCAGGTGCTCCAGCAAAGCGGACTCGCTCATATCTCACTGAAAGCATTTCAAACTTTCCTGGAGGCTGTCCCTCAGTGATCATCCAACAGCCCCTCGGATACAATCCTGAAAAACCCCTGCAATTCTTCAACCCTTGGCTCCTATGTCATATCTTTTAAGAAGCCTCCTCTCATCCCACCAGCCCAAAGTGAGTTATGTAAGTGAAATGCACCATGCAAACTATGAACACACCATGCAGATGAAGGGTATTAGTTTATCCTAGATGGTTATTAGAATATCCTGCAATTCATTAGTCCACACCATAATGAATTGGAACTGGATTTCAAATCTCAGGCCCCTCCCCAGCCTACCCTGCAAGGGCACACTATACCTCAAAAGCTAGAGCCTTTATCTCTTATATCTGTGTATCCCCTGCAGTGCTTTGCCTGTAATATGAAAACCTTCTTCAAGTACAACAACTTTTAAAGAAATCTGCTAGAACCCATTAGGGCAAATCTATATACTTCACTCATTCACTCAATCACTATTTATGAAGCCCCTATGACATGCCAGCCAGGCCATGTGCATGCCCCTAAGACTACTAATGGGACCAGCATGATGTGTACTTATTTATGGCCCTCTGGGTGGCATGGGAGAGGCCTGGGTAGAGAGCCCACGCCCTGGAGAGGGGCCATCTTTGTCTGACTGCGGCACAGCCGCTCTTGTCTGGGTGAAGATACAAGGAGGCACATACCACATTCCACAGGATTGGGTTCTTCAAAGTTGCATCTCCGATGATCAAGTAGAGAGTGTAGGTACCAGATGCGGAGTCAAATTCAAGCTTTCTCTCGGAGGTGTCCAGTTCAAACTTGTACACATTCTTGCTGTCCGGCTCTGCGACAAACACCACTTCCTGGCCAGTCTTCTGGTTGTGGAGTCGGACAAATGTCTGGATGGAATAATAACGCAACTTTTCATCTGATGATTTCAAAACTCCCTCCGGGTGCAAATCCCTGAGGCACCAGGCTATCAGCTCTTCTGTCCCACTGGGAGTTCTGGGGTCAGCCAGGCCTGTCTGAGAAAGCAGGAGGAAAGGCCACCCCACCCTGCTTATAGCTCCAAGATCAGGGAGTACTTTTTGCGAGTACAAGAAATTTAACTTAGGGGTCCAGCCAAATCTCGACGACTCGTAGGCCGAATGCCCAGTTTGTGAATGATTTAAACCCTTTGCTGAGGCTGTAATTTCCTCTTCCTGCCAGCCTTTTGCTGCCCAATTAACTTTTTCACTAGAGGGTGAAAAGAAGGGAAATGAGGTGGAACTGTAAGAAGCCCATTTTCAATTTCCTAGTGCCTCCAGCTAAAGATTTAGGAGAGGAGGCGTGGGGATGGATAGCAAGGCAGAGTTCTCATCGTGCAGGGCAGCCCAGTGTCAGAGAGAACTCAGGCTTGAAGACAGTCAGATCTGATTTCACTGCTTAAGAGCTGAGCAAGTTATTTAACCTCCTTGAGCCTTGATTTCTTCATCTTTAGGGCAGATTTAACTTCTACACGTGTTGTATCTGTATGAAGACTCACAATAAAGTACGCAATGCATTTAGCATAGGACCTGCTATACACTATCTAGTCAACAAACATTTATCAATATGATGATACAAGTCTAGTCACGTTATCCCCCCAATGGCATAAGAAATTAAGGTTTCTGCACATAAGATGCAGCAAAACTTAATATTCACTCAGCTTTGCTTTCAGAAGTTTCCAAATAAAGAATTCAACAAGCTGGTAGATTGGTCCCATTTTACAGATCATAAGGCACAGAGGATTAAATGAGTTGCCATGGTCACAGAGCTAGTGCTGGTTCCACAGGAAAAAAATCTAAATCTCATTCGTTACTCTACACCTGGGCAACAGACAACAATCATCAAAGTATTTCGGGCAAGAGAGCCAGAATTGTGAAGCCTCCTGGCTCCTGCAATTGTGGCCAGGAATGGGATTTAGGAGCCTGGATGCATGATCTTCCTCCTGTCACAGCCAAGCACAGGCAAGCAGCCAGGCTCACCAGCAAAATGCCATCTCTACCTAGGAGGTCTGTAGGCCAGGCTTTCTAGGATCTTGGATGAGACAAGTCTTCAGTTAAAGTTTTACTTCCTCACTAGCTCTTCTGCACTAATCCTAATCCTACCAATTTTGTCTTGTATAATAATGACTTTTCTTCATATGCCTTCTTCTCTTGGGCTTTCATTGGCAAGTGTCATTTTGAGAAGGACCTGGGAGATGCTACGAAGTTGAAGCTATAGTCACAGCTAAGTGGGGCTGACCCAGCTCTCTGGAGACTGGGGGTGGAGGGGACAGACGCCGAGAAGGGCAGGGATGGTGGTGCCAGGGGCAACCACTCTGGGCCTGGGCACGAGTGCAGCAGCTGCGGCAATGAGAAACAGAAAGCAAAAAGGTTTCCAAGTAAATCCACTCACCTCCATGGGCTGTTCTGACACTGCCTCTCTGCGTGGATTTAAGTCTGCTAGCTCCAACTCAAGGACTACTACAAAGTACCTAAGCCAATGCCACCAGGGTCCAGGTTCTTTCCTATTTTTCCACATTCAAATTATTTCTGGGATTTCCCTTAACAATACAACCGTGGATGAGGCAGTGCACAGAACAGCTATTCTCAATCAAGTGGGAAGACAGAGGCAAGAAAGGAGGGAGTCTGAGAGGACAAAAGCCATATCAGATTCTCCGGGAAAAAGATATGGTTTGAGAATCTTTTCATAATAATCACTATTTTACATATGGGAGACAAAAATGAAGCCTATTGCTTTCATCATACTTAGTAGGCACAAGTTAAAAAGTGCTGGTTTTGGACTTCCCTGTTGGTGTAGTGGTTAAGACTCTGAACTTCCAACTGGGGCGGGGCGGGGGGGGGGCCTCCAAAAAAAAAAAAAATAGTGCTAATTTTCAGATTCTTACAAAATAGAAAATCTGCTTTGGCCAGGGCAAAAACATACTTTGGGTACATTGCCTAAGTTTTCCTTTTTTCAAAATTATTTCAATATATTTTTTTATTACAGTCAGAAAAAAGCTTCAATTAAATGCTAATCTGCCTTAAATATATCTTTCCTACACCAGCTAATCTCTCTAAAAGAAAAGTGCATTCCAGGTTCAGGGTTACACCCAATATGAAAGCAGGAGAGTGTCACAGGGGAGAACCTGATGGACTGTGAGGGTTCAGAGTGAAGACCTGAAAGCAGGAATTCAGAATTTTCTCGACTCAGTGTTAAATACCACATCCACACAACTATCGTGTACATCAAGGCTTCAGGCCAAGAGAACTGTCTGGGCTTTTTCCTGACCTGGTGAGGGGTGAGTTCAGCGCCAGTGTTCACATCTACCAGCTGGAAGAATAAGGCAAAGTTCTGGTGGCTGTCCGCGATGAATGTGCCCTTGGCTTTGGCTGGGTAGGTCACCCTGAAAGAGACATTTATATGGTAAGTCTTCAGAGAGGATCTGCAGATCTCTGAGAACAGAGGGAAGGAGACCAACTTCGCTTCACTGCCTAATCCTCTCTCTCCCAACTCTGTCTCTCAGTTGTAACACTTCTGTGGTCGACAGAGTGGAGAATTAATTGTCTATGGCCTGAGGGCAAATGAGACTGATAAAGCTTAGATGGAGAAAAGCACAGAATCAACTTCCATCAGGGTCTGGGGAAAATGCTATGTGTGTCTCTAGGCTTTCACTTCAACAATCTGAGGATTCAACCAAGCCAGGCACCAGAGAGACTCACACGCCCCGCTGGAGGCTCCTGGGTGAACTGGAAAGCTGGGCTAGCAGAACCACAAAGATTAAAAAAAAAAAAAAAATTAACAGGATGGACATTAGCAGTGTATGCGAGCATGGCTGGGAGACCAGGAGGTGGGCGACACAAAAGAATGAGGGCTACTGACAGCTTTTCTTTTTTGAATGCTGCACTTTTTTCCCCTTTCACACTGTTTCAATTTATTTTTCTGCCTGAAATTGAGCTTTAAAAAGTCATTTTCTCCAAAGGCAGGAGTGATGAGAAAACTTTTTTCTCAGCTATCTCCTGGGATTTTAGGTTTAGGATGGCCAGGGGATAAAAAAAACAATCCAAATGGTTATAGAGCTCACAACTGGCCATATTTCCTGCTTATTTACTTATGAGTAATACCAACTCTTCATCTATATAGAGCATTAAACTCTGGAAAGCACTCTTACAGACATCATTTCAGTGGGTTCTCAACAGTGCTCTCATTTCTAATGTCACTATAAAAATATCCAAGCCAGAGACAGAAAGCCTAGCCCTTTCACGTGACTCAAAAGGAGTGAATGCCTGGCTTCTAGTCTCTGGCTAACAGGCTAACATCCCATTTTCAAAATGACCTTGAGGGTCCCCTCCCTTCTGTGGTATCTATAGCCACCCCAGCTGAGTAAACTTGGGGTCTGAACTCTACCAGAGGTCTAGATGGGCCTTCTACCAAGGATCTGGAAGAGAATTAAGAAGTGGGCTTCATACAGTGTTCCGGACCAACTCTGATAAATTACTAATGGTGACCTAGAAGTGTGTTCTAAAAAAGATGCTGAGTTCCACAATCACCAATGCTGTGACTGATCAGTGATCTCCATGGACTGGAGGAAAGGAATCCCAGCCCTTGTGCTGGGTACCTGCCATCTCATCTCTAAGGACCTATGAGACATACAACTGATTTCAGACCCACTGTGGGCCACAGAATGTGGCCATGAGGACCCTAAAGCAAGTTTCAGCCTATGAGGAAAAACAAATAACACCAGAAAATAAATTAATACACTGCTTCCTCTATCAATAAAGTTTTTTTTTTTAATTATCATCTGAACTAAATAGTGCTTGGGAATAAGTCTGACACAGACTTACATTCTGAGGTGAGCTCCTTCCCAAACTGTGGACTGTTAATAGCTTGTTCAGGGACTGACTGCCAATATAGACAAACCCCAAGTTTGTCTGGATGCCAAGCAGCACCCCTGGTGCAGGCCCAGAAGAATAACAGCCTCTTTAATTTGGAATACAAGCTGGGTCACTGCTGACACGGAAAAGATGGCTGGAGGGCCTCAGGGCCTTGGCATAGTCCTCCCAGCTCAAGCCTGGGTTCTCCCTGGGCCCAGGAGGCATCCCACCTACCGCGTTGTTTTGGGGGCGATGCTCTGATCCTTATCCACAGTGGAGAGATCGACATTTGTGATGCCAACTTCAGTGGAAATCTTGACTCTGAGCTAAGGTGAAACACGGAAGAAAATCTCCACGTCAACTGGTGAATATGCCAGTAATCAACATACATATCCAACGTTTTCTCTTACTGGTGAGTCAAGGCATGAAAAAAATCCTAGGATAGGAATCTCCAATGATTTTAGTAAAACTGACCCAGCTAAGTAGTATTTCCATCTCTTCAATCCAGAGGCCTAAAAGTAACTCCTTGATTCTTATCCCACCTTCCATTCTTGGCTTTGGATGAATGGCATATATTAAAAAAGAAATGAAAAGAAACAAAGTAGATCTTTTCACAGGCACTTTAAAAAAAAATAAGGGGGTAAAAAGTCCTTAAGTAGTAACCTCCAAATAATTTAAATTAACAAGTACTCAATTCTAAGCCACTGAGATCTGGAGTTTGTTACAAGCATAACCAATCCCTCTTGACTCTTTCAGTGTTTAAATTCTATACGTTCCCTATAAACATTTTCACAAAGAGGAGCTAGCCAATGCTATTAAACAAGAAATTTTTTTAAAAATTAGATTCAAATAAATGTAAATTTCCAAAAGAGAAAACACGCTAAACGTCAACTCAGGGGAACTTTTTTATTTAAAATTTGTATTTAAAATCAAAGTTAGAATGTGTAAATTATGCAATCCCAAAGCACTTCTAATGTGTAAACATATCTGTGAGACTTTCAAATATTTGAAAAACTTGAATGTAATGCTTAAGGTAATCCTTGCCAAATCCACTGGTTTACAGCCTAAGTCGGGATCAAGGAACAGAGAGAGAAATCTGGGCAGCTTCAGCATTTTTCTCAAACATACTATGAAGGTGTGACAGCCTCAAATCAAGAGCAAAGAAGACAAATTAAAAAGGGATAAAGATAGCTATCAAGTAATTCTTTTTAACAGCCTCTCTCCTGCCTCCATAATAACTATTTTGTGACAATAACCTCAATTATCAGGTTGAATGGGGGGTGTTCTATTTTGCTTAAAAAGAAAAAAAAGAAAACCCTAATAAAAGATTTATTACCAAAGGCCATAAGGATATTACTATCTCCTACTTTTGAATACAAAGCCACCTATTGGCAGAAGTATATTTAGCATCATAGTTTGTCACTGAATCTAGGCAACAGGGTAAATTATGGTAGGGGGAGGGGGAACTGCTGGTCTTCAAGTTGAATAAAACTCCAAGGAGAGAGCTAGAATCCTCTACTTTGGCTCTTGGGTGCTCTGCTGAGCAAACAGCTTCACAACTCATACAGGGCTCGGAACCAGAGCCAACTTTGCTATTACAAAGGTCAATCCAGAGAGGCACTGATAGCACTTCCATTTGGAGAAAACCTGGAGTGGAAGGCTCAAGCAAAGTAGTCAATGAGCTTTGATTAGCAAGACACCCAACTGAGATCACTTCCCTACAACCCCCAAGAGCATTTGGAGCACCCAGGTGCAGGGACAGACAGAGACAGCAAGATGCACTTCCTATCCTAGAGGGAAGCATACAGGCAAAGCTAAATTACAACAGAGCAGGCTGATGCTTTGGTGGAGGCAGGGACAAAGTGCTACAGAAGCACAGCAGGAGGATTGGTGACCCAAGTCGGCAGCCCTTGGATGAGGAGGGAAATGTGTAGCAGGAGGCTTAGGCAGGCCTCCAGTTTAGGGAGAGGCAGGACCTGAGCAACCACTCTATGCTATAAAGATAATCTGTTTTCATAGGTAATTACTCTGCAATCTTCATCAACATTAACTAGATAATTCCCTCTTCACTTCTCACTCTCTTACGGATTCATTTAATCTGTAAATGTGCTTTTAAAATCATCAGCCCACCTAAATGTCCATAAACAGGAGACTAGTTAACTAAATAATGGGATATTCATGTACACTTTGAATTACTCTGGAGCAATTAAAAAGAACACGGTAGGTATCTATGGACAGATAGGCAACATATCTCCTACTTTTGAATACACAGCCACCTATTGGCAGAATTACATTTAACATCACCTGTCACCGAGTTCTGGTAACTGGGTGAATTATGGCAGGGAAGCGTGGAGGTGGGAGGTAGGGGGAGGCCATGAAGCTGAACAGACCCTAAGGGGTAAGCTGGGAGCCTCTACTTTGTAACAAAAGCAAAGAATATAACTGTTTATAGAACGATTGCTTTTGTGTAAGTAAGAAAGAATGTGCATACATTCAGTGACATGGGCATTCTTCTTTTTCAAAGTAAATACAGTTAACTGTTACTAAAGGAGAGGGACTGGATCAAAGGGATGAGAGAAGGCTGTTATATTTCATTATGTACTTTCTTACACTTTGAATTTTTTAACTACATGCATATTCCACTTTTTTTTCTTTTAAATAGGGCTTACCTGAGCAATGACACTGTGTGACAAATACTTTCTTCTTTATAAACAGTTTTGTATTAAAAACTACCACCCAATTAATATAATTTAAAAAAACAATCGCTCTCCCTTTCAACAGATGGATAAACAAAAACAGATGTTTAAAGATTTGTATAAGGTTCCTCAATGTATCCTAATTATAGTGATAAGGAAGCCATCAACTTGCGGGTTTTTACTCAGAATCCTTACTATAAGCTTTCAATAATAACATGATCACTAAGGCCTGCTAATCAAGATTCAACAGTGTGTTCGTTCGGAAGACTTAAAAGCATTTACAACACAGACATGGAATAATGAAAGGGCAAACTGCAGTGAACTCTAGTCCTTTTTGGGTTTGCTCTCAGCCCTAATTTTAAAAGGTCCCCCAAGTTACAGCTTCCTGTGTTGCACAGAAACCATAGGGCTGCTCTTAAATAGGGAACAATTTAAAACAAGTCCTTCTGCCCCTAAAATCTTACTGCAAATGGGTCTCTGGAAACATTTAAAAGAAAAGCTTTTTTATGCTACTCTCTTAGAGCAAACTGAGAAATAAAAATCACCGTACTTTCAAAGCCCTGTTGTAAAGAGTTCAGAGGAGGATCCTTGTCGGTTATCTGCTCCTCCCTTCAAACTAACACTGCAGGATTCGTTTTTTTATAATAGGAAAGGGACTTGTTTAGCCACTTTAAATGCCACTAAGCCTGCTTTACAGAGAATCAACCAGTCCTTCCTTTGCCTGTGCTGCACGCCACATATACCTCAAAAAGTTTTAACGCCAGGAAATGCAGTCTTTCTGCTGAGAGTAATAGCCTCCCTGTTTAGCTCATTACTGTCAAAAATAATGGTGCATTAGGGGCAATTAATGCTAATGACAGCTTCTAAAACCCATGCTTCCCCTGACAGCAAGTCCGATGTCAATGAGTGCTATTATAGGCCTTCCACACCAAACCACTGTTAATGCACTCTGACCAATGTCAAGCATCTCTCAGGAAAGTAAACAGGACCTGCTGACCCGCTCTGAGGTTCTAAGTATGACTACTACTGAAATCACAAAGTAAAGCTGGATATGTGACAGAGGTCAGAGCATGCACACACACACACATGCATCAAGCTTAATAAAATGAAGAGGAAGAGAAGAGATTTGTAACACTTACTCCATCACAGAGAAGAGAAAGGACAGCAGTGGCCTCAAAGGGAGCTTATTATCACTGCATGAGTAACAGAGCTATAAGGCATTTCTGCTATTTTGTACTTATTTAATTTTTCCAGCAACCACAGAAACACTTGCACAAACACCAAATTTGATGTTACAAAAAGTCAAGCTGTTACGACAATCAAGACAGCATAGTACAGGTATAAGGATAAAAGTATCGATTAATGGAATAGAACCGCAAGTCTAGAAATAAACTTTATATTTACGGTCAATTGGTTTTTGACAAGGGTGCCGGGACAAGTCAATAGAGAAAGAACAGTGTTTTCAACAAACGGTGCTGGAACAACTGCTCATCTACATGTAAAAGGAGGATGCTGGATCCCTACCTCACACCACATAGAAAAATTAACTCAAAATGGATCAGAAACTTAAATGTAAGAGCTAAAATTGTAAAATTCTTATAAGAAAACATAGGAGTAAATCTTCATGATCTTGGATAAAGCAATAGTTGATTAGATATGGCACTTAAGTCAATGTTTCTTTCAATGAAAGAAACAATTAAAAATATTGGGACTATTGAAATTAAAACCTTTTGTGCATCAGAAGACAACATTAAGAAAGGGAAAAGACAACCTACAGATGGTGAGAAGATATCTGCAAATCATATGTCTGACAAAGAACTTGTATTAAGAATATACACAGAACTCATAACTCAGGAATATAAAAAGACAGTGGAGTAAGAAAAGGAAATAAGAGCTACATAGATTAGGAAGGAAGAAATAAAAGGACAAATTTTTAATGGGGAAAGATCTGAATAGACATTTCTCCAAAAAAGATACACAAATAACCAATTAGCACATAAAAAGATGCTCAACATCATTAGATATCAGAAAAATGCAAATCAAATCACAAGATACCACTCACACCCACCTAGGAGGGTCAAAATGAAAAAGACAGAAAATAAATAACAAAACTTGGTTAGGATGCAGAGAAACTGGAATGCTTATTCATTGTTGGTGTGAATGTAAAGTGGTGCAGCTTCTTTGAGAAACAGTGTCAGTTCCTCAAAAAGTTAAATGTACAGTTATCACATGACTCAGTACTTCCATTCCTAGGCATAAACCTAGAAGAATTGAAAACAGGTGTTCAAACAAAACACCTGTACGTGAACGTTAACAGCAGCATCACTTATAATATCTAAAATGTGGAAATATCCCCACATATCCATCAACTGATGAATGGATTAAAAAGTGCAGTATATCCACACAAGGGACTATTCAGTTATTTAGCCATAAAAAGGAATAAAGTACTGATACATGCTACAACGTGAATGAACCCCCAAAATATCATGCTAAGTTAAAAACACAAAAAGCAAGATATTGTATTATTCCAGTTATATGAAATGTCCCAGGCAGGCAAACCATAGAGATACAAAGTAGATCAGTAACTGCCAGGACAGAGAGGAGGATATATTCTTATAGAACAAGGAGTGTCTACAAATAGACACAGGGTTGCTTTTTGGGGTGACAAAAATGCTGTGGAATTAGATGGTAGTGACGGCCACACAACTCTAGATATAGTAAAGATGCTGAATTATATACTTCTAATGGGTAATTTTCTGGTATATCCTCAATAAAACTTGTTTGAAAGAAAAAAGAAAGCTGCTTTATACAGAATAAAAGGCTCACCCCTAAAAGATGAATTACCACAGTTCTAAGGGCCTTGGAATGCGGGAAAACATCTTTAATCTTCAGACCACTCCATCCTTTTCTTAAGTGGGCTGAGACGGAAGCTACGTGCTGAAAAAACAAGAGTTGGTCTCTGCCCATAGGGAGCACCCAGCTCAATGAAAAAGCAATACTTACAAGCAAACAATGATAATACAATGCAGTAAGAACAATTATGGACACAGTATAAAATACCATAGCAACAAAAATAAGCCAAGTAGACTGAAGCCCTAAATATAAGGGGAAAATAACTTAAAAACTCTTGGAAGAAAATGCTAGAGAATACTTTTTGGATCTTGGAGCAATGTAGAATTTTTTAAAGACACAAAAAATACAAACAATCTAGGGGGAAAAAAAAGATTTTTAAATTAGGCTTCATCAAAATTAATTTCTGGGCATCAAAAGATGCCAGAAAGCAACACTAAGGAATTATATCTGATGCTTGTAACTAAGGATTTACTAATACATACTGCTTCAGAATATATGCAGCGCCTAAAAAAAATCAATAACTCAAAGACTAACAAACCAAAAGAAAAAGACAAAAGATACATGGCAACTCAGAGAAGAAGAAACCTAAATAGCCCATAAACACAAGAAAGTACGCTCAATCTTACTAGTCACCAAAGACAAACATTAAAACAACAAGATACCATTTCATATTTAACAGATTATCAAAACTCATCATACCAGATACTGATAAGAATATGAAGAAAACAGCAATGTGGCAAAACATAAGAAAGCTGGAAGATGAGCATACCCTATGATCCCACTTCACTCCAGATAAAATGTGCACGAAAAAATGTACTAGGATGTTCACAGGAGCACTATCTGTACCCGTGAAAGTCTAAGTGTCCAGCAACAGAAAATGAATTAATAAATCTAATGTATTCATAAAAGGAAGATAATTTTATGAAAATTATTCATATTTATGCATATAGCTCTAAGTTTGACATGCATAAATATAGCTAACTGTCATAAAATTAATATTGAGTGAAAACAAGCAAATTACAAAAGGATGCATATAATGAAGCATATAAATTTGGGGAAGATGCAAATCAATGCACTATACTGCTTAAAAATACATATGTAGCAGAAACGTAAAAACTTGCATTGGAATTACACTTCAAATATGGGGAAAGAGGAAAGAACAAGTGAGGAATATACAGAGAGCTTAAGTTCAATCTACAGGGTTTTATTTCTTAACCAAAATAAAACCAAATGAAGGGGAGGGGTTTCCCTGGTGGTCCAGTGGTAAAGAATCCACCTGCCAATACAGGAAACACAGGTTCGATCCCTGGTCCCAGGAAGATCCCACATGCCAGGTAGCAACTAAGCTGTGCGCCAGAGCCACTGAGCTGTGCTCTAGAGCCCAGGAGCTACAATTATTGAGCCCATGTGCTGCAACTACGGAAGCCCGTGTGCCCTAGAGCCCGTGCTCCGCAACAAGAGAAGCCACTGCAATGAGAAGCCTGCCTACCACAACTCAACAGTATCCCCACTCTCTTCTCAACTAGAGAAAGCCTACGCACAGCAATAAAGATCCAGCACAGCCAAAAATAAAATAAATAAATAAAACAAAGGAGAAAATATAGCAAAATGTTTGGGTTTGAGGGAGATGAACAGCTGGTAGGTATGTAACAATGATACTATTCTCTATTCTCTATTCTCTGTATTTTTGAAATAGTCTAAACTGAAAAAATACAAATAAAATTCTAAGGGAGCGCTGAAGGAGCAACATTTGTATTAGATCTTACAGGATGAGTACTTCAGCAAGAGAGGGGAAGGACATTCCCCATGGAGGGAGCAACAGATGCCCAAATGCATGAGCACGCAGGGTACAGATGAGGACCAGTATGCAGTCAGGAGCAGCTAGAGCGGAGTGGGTGAGGATTGCAACCACAGTGAAGGATGCCCATGTACCTTGCATGCAGGACCTTCAAAAGCCACACTGAACAGTCTAGACCTTACTCATACGCAACAGGGAACCAAAGAAATGTTTAACCACAGGAACACTGTGATTTTTATCATTCTAGTGGTGTTTGTGGCGCTTATGCAGTGGAAGGGGCAGAGACACAAGACAATGAAACTTGCTGCAAACTACCTACCTATTTCCTTGGGAT
Organism: Okapia johnstoni; assembly: GCA_024291935.2. Classification (NCBI taxonomy): domain Eukaryota; kingdom Metazoa; phylum Chordata; class Mammalia; order Artiodactyla; family Giraffidae; genus Okapia; species Okapia johnstoni. Next base: position 55,190,177 of record CM044324.1, on the reverse strand, counting down.
CTACCAAAGTGGGACCAAAGAACAAAGGAATCACGTAAAAGCCATTTAAAGGCAGACTCAATAGGACTTGGTGACTGACTGAAGTCAGAAGTGGAAAGGAAGAGAGAGATTGTAAGAATGGCCGTGATGCATGGGTATGGCACTTAAATTGGGTATGTCGATATCAAGATTGTACAGGCAGAAGGAAGAGGTTTCAAGCAAAAAAAAAAAGTTTGCCTTTCAATGAGTTCAGCTGCAAATAACAAAAATAAGGCCCCTTACAGAAGGAAACTAAAATGGAAAGAATCTGAATTTTAAAGGTTCAAGGCACACACTACAATAATTTCTATCCAAATCTTTGTTAGTGAATGGACTAGGATCATATGTCTCCTGCCTAAAAAGATCAGACACGTGGTAGAGAAAAGGCAGAGAGATTAGAGTTCCAGAAAACATCCTCCTTTCTGCCAAACTTTTAATCTAAATGTTGAATCTATGCTAAGTAATGGCCCACTTTTGAAAAGGTCAAACTTTCTAGCTGTGTGTCCCTTCATTAAAGAAAAGTGACACAGGGCCAACCTGAGGAGCTCTCCAAAGGCCGAATTTGGGATAAAATGAGCTAAAAAATAAATGATGACAGTAATGGATTACAACCTACAGAGTAAAATAAGTATCCGTGAATAACTAAATACAGGGAGAGGTGGACAGCGCTTTCTTACAGTGAAATTCCAACTAGTAAATGTAGACGGAATGAAAGAAAGAGAAAATCAGCTTTTGGCAAACACCACATTAATAACTCTTGCAGGCAAAATTGTCAGGGTATTTACAGTCTCAAAATATCACTTCAGCAGACACTTAATTACAAAGCAGAAAAAACAGCAACTTTACAATAGAGAAACCTAGCAGATGCCACCTTCACCAGGAGATCAAGGTTAACATCACCAGCAATGAGATATACCAACAGCATATACTTCCTAACAGGACACACTGAGAAGGAACATTGCTTTTAGAGTATTTTTCATGACCTGAATTTAATTATGAGGAAACAGCAGACAAACCCAAAGCGAGGAACACTATACAAACTAACTGATCAGTACTTTTCAAAAGTGTCAAGGTCACAAAAGACAATGTACCCTAACTGGAGGAGGGTAAAGGGTCACGGCAACTGAAGGAATATGTGATCCCAGATTGAATCTGGGACCAGAAAAGGGACATTAGTAAGATACCCAGTGGAATCTGAATGAAGTCTACACAGATCAGTTAATAGTATTGTATCAGTGTTAATTTTCACTTACTGAAATTATATTATATATAAGGTATACATTTGCGGCAGCTGGATAAAGGGTATACAGGAATTCTTTGTACCATTTTTGCAATTTAAGATTGAAATGATTTCAAAATGAAAAAGTTTAATTAACAAAGTAAAGTCAGTGGAAGATGACATTTGAATAGTGAAGAAAACAGCTGTCGCAAATAGCATACATATAATTATTGAAAAGGCACTGTAACACCTCAAGCTCCCCTGACAATGTGGGACAATGTGGCCAAGTAGATGCAACAGAGACAGTGGCAGAGACATGAAGAAATGACAGCTCTAAGGACAAAGTAATATTATGAACAGGCCAGCAGCCAGAGCAGCACACAGGTCTCAGCCGCTACGCTAGCTCAATCTTCACCAGGGCACGTAACTAAACCAGCACTGTGGAGGGGATTCACCCAAGCACAGACAGGCTGGAGGTTCTGGACAAGTTACTTTACCCCTCTGAGCCTCCTCAGTGAAAGGAAAAGGACTCCACGCATCTGTTAGGACTGTTGTAAGAATAAAATAATACAAGAAAAGCACAGAGAACTGTGCTGTGTACACCACATGCGTTCGTGCTGATGACCCTAAGCCAGAATAAGAAAGGTTAAACCGTGTCTCATAGTTCAAGAAAGTAGGGAAATGTGTAATACATCTTCAATAAACTTTTATCCAAAAAGATTAAAATGAAAGCCACAGCGCCTGGAGGGGCAAACGCCAATTAGCTGAGAAAACCACTAATGTGAAATAACTCATTCTCACAAAGCATCAGATAAATGAGGCAGAGCTTTCCACCCTTAAAACCACTTGGATCTTCAACACAACTCGAGACAGCTAAACATCTGAAACACAGTTCATTAGGAAGGATTACCGATTTTCTTTTGTACTTCACCCAGACAGCCTCGCTATGCTGATACAGGTCACTTGATGCTTTTGGTCCCCTTAATTAGCACCAAGCCCATTTCTAAACCTATCAAGGTCAACCACAGAAAACATCTTAAGAATATTTATATCTCAGGGGAATTAGGGATGATTTTAATTTTTTCTACTTCCTGAATTTTATGTAAGAGAGTAATGCTAAGTTACAATGCAAAATAAATAAATGACAAATCCAAATGCCTATGATCAAGTTCTTGGCTGAGTCTGTCAAACAGCAAGGTTCAAACCTACCTCTCTCTTAACATATTCATTTTAACTGGGTCATAAGTGAGGTCAACACACCTAAATGGTTAATGCCATGTGCCTGCCTGGTCATTTCCTTGGGTATATTAACATGGCAATGGGGATGACAAGAAAGCACTTACCTCTACAGTATTTGCAATATAACGGTTGTCACCTTCAACTTTGACAGAGAAGTCATAATAACCACTGGAAAATTTGACATTCATGAAGTTTAGCTCAAAAACATCCCTGTTAAGAATGACAGTGGGGTTAGCAACAACTCACATAGGAAAATCACAAATGGACGCAACGGGCTGCAAAGTGCAGCATTCCAGGGATGCACCATTTTTTCACTTTTCCACTTCCCATCCATCTTGGGCCACCTCCTGCTCAATAACATATTATTATGAGGGGCAAACTTCAAAACCACCTAAAATGACCTTCTCTTTCAAGTCTCCAAAGTCTTCTTTTTCTATTCCCTACCCACCCTTCTTTCCAGCTCCTAAAAATCTCACCTTCTTCAGTTAAGTCTTCCACAATTAAATGCAAAATATGTAAGTCTATAGTAGGATACCAATTACATTTTTTTTTAAAAAGTGGAAATGTTCAAAGAGGTTGGCGTAGGGTAGTAATAATTGTAGGTAATTTTCTGTATTATTTCTACTTTTATGTGCTTTTTGAATTTCCTAAAAAGGGCATATCTTACTTTAACTTACTAATTCAAAACTTAAAAGTTTCCTATAAAAACTAACCCTTAATTTTTTTTTAATTACCTAACAATAACACGCAGCCACTGAAGATAAGACTATGGAAGTATATTAAGCCTATGGGGGAAATGTTCCTGACATATTGTTATTAATAAAGCATAATCCTAAGTGTAGGTAACTTTGGTTTTACGATCTGGGTTATATCGGCTGCAGGCAACTTTCCAAAACAAGTATGTTGGCGCTCTGCAGAGATGTGCTCAGGACTTACCCAACGAGGGTGAACGATGTCTTCTGGAGGACTGTGGCTCTGGAAGCAACAGATTTCGCATGTTCTAGTTTAACAGTGGCCTGAGTCAGAGGCTGGGACAGAACATTGGTGACCTGCAACTGGAAATATTTCAAAATTATCTATAGCCACAGAAGCTGAGGGAGTACAGATTTTTGCTTCTAGGGGTGGGAGCTTTATCCTCAGGGAGCGAGCTCCGCTCGGGGAGAACCATTTCATTTCAGGAACTGTCTCTGACCTGTGGCCTACTATCTCTGGGGGATCAAACAGAGGAAAACACAGTTAGTTCGGAATGACATAGATTATAGAATGTTAGGGGTGGGGGAGACCTTAAAGATGATTTTACCCAATGATCTCATTTTTCAGGTAAGGAAACCCAAGTTTAGGGAAAGACAATGACTGGCTTCAGATCGCACAGTTAACATTTCCTTCTCTCTGATCCCCTGATCTTCCCACTCTACTGCTCTACTATAGTACTTAAAAAATATATATATATTAGCAAGAAAAATACTTTATGAAGGTATGGGCAATGAGAAAACTGAATATGGATAATTTTAATAGCAGTCATTTGTTGAAAGTCGACTATTTGCCCGATACCAGGCTAAGCACTTGTATCTATCCTACCATCAATCGTCTGAGACAGCTGGTATAATCTTCACTTTACAGATGATGAAACTGAGGCCACAAGAGGATATGGGGCAACTGAAGGCCACACGGCTAAGGACTGAAGCCCCAGGCTGTCCAGCTTCAAAAGCCAGTACTGTTTCTACTTTGCTTTCTTAGCTCCCCTGATTCATGGTGAACTATATTACCCAGGTGAGTTCTCACCCCAGTCTTTGCTGAGGCAACGTGACATATAAGTAGGGGAACAAGAGGCAACTCTGGAGTCTGGGGCACTTCTCCTGGAGAGCATCTGAAGGGCCCTGCAAAGCACAAGAACTGATGGGACAGGTGGACAGTCCTATGTGAACTCGTGTATTTAGATATAAACAAGACGCTAATTTCTTATGAAGATTTTAGCTTCTCACTGGTTTCCAAACAATAGCAACAAATGCCTCATTGGAATGGAAAACTATTAAGTGTGTGCATTTTGCTCTGTTCAGACAGTTAACACACACAACCATCCGTGCTTACTGCTGAGGGGAGGGAGTGCTATGTTATGAAGAAGTGGAAAGATACACTGTTGGCTCCAAGGAATAAGAGACCTGACATTGATCTTAACAATGTTAAAGAAAGCTGTCTTAAAATAATGGATTTACAAAGTTTGGGTATAGGAAAATACATTTTAGAAGTAAGACTTCTCTATACATCTGGACTTATGAATCCATACATGCAATTTTCCAGCACTTCATTGAAACCTGTACTACTTCAAATACTCCAAAAAAAAAAAAAAAAAAAAAAGATCCTGTGACTAGTTCACCGAGTGGTCATCCTTATTTGCTCTTCCTTTAAGAGATCTGTCCTCATGGGGGTTATCATTGGCTGTGTAGATTTCTGGAAGCCTAAGACTGGAAATGGCAATCAGAGCAGCACACTGGGGACATGGAAATCATACCCGCAGGATAGCCTGTTCCTGAGTGTAGGAAGGAGGGCCCTCGGGCACGACCACAACGGGCACATGGTAGCGGTTCTCAGAGAGCGCAGCGGCAGCAGAGGCCACACTGAAGGCTTCAGAGAGTGACTCAAAGTTCTTCTTGCTGAAGATGGCGTTCATGAGCTGGATGACCTGATCCTGCAAGAAAAGGTGAACACAGCTTGAGATCTTCCTCAGGCAGGCAGGCAGGGGGGACAGCCACCCCTCCCTCTTCATCTGGGCTCAATCACTCCTTCTCTGTTTCCAGGTGTTCACATGGGAAGTCTTTCAGCCACTAACCAATTTGGTAGGGGTGGGGGAAGCAAATATTTTGCATTTAAGCATAAAACTTGAATTTGGTTGGTTTTTTGCATGTTCTGGTACAAACTGAAAGGGATGCATTTCTTTGTCAACCATTTATGAATGCTTGCTGGAGAAACGCAAGGAACTTCTAGACAACTACTGAGATAGAAAAGTTACTATATAATACCTATCGCAGTACCCATTTGTTCCATGTCTATGTGTGCCAGGCACTGTGACAGGTGTATTAACTCAGATCACGACAAAGAGCCTGAAAAGACTGCTCTCAATCCTTTCCAAATAAGGAAACTGAGGCTAAAGGAAGTTAATTAACTGTTACAAGTTAAGACAGAAAAAAAAGAGAAGGACCAAAATTCACATGTAGGTCTGTTTGTCTCCGAAGTCCTTTCATAATAAAGTATGTCCTTTCCTGTTTCCCCTCACCCTCCCAGCTTAGCTCCCCTCCTACCCAGCCCACCTCCACACAGGATGCTGGGACTAAGTTGGTGTTTACAAGACCAAACTGCACAGCCAAAACGTACATTAGAAAGAAACTAAAATAACTCTCCATTAAGAACTAATGGGCTGCTAGAGGAGAGGACTGAAAGCAATTTTTTAAAAAAGTAGAACCTAAAAGGCATTATTAAAATTCTAGAGGTTGTTTGCTTAAGAGGAAACATTTTCCATTTCAATCAATTTTGTTTTTTAAAATCTACCATCTAACAAAAGAGCTCCCCTTGTTCCCGACAGTGTTATTCACAGTCGACATGAAATAATTTTCTTTAATTGTACCAATTACATTTTCCATCACTAAGCTGTTTACATGTTAAAATGGGGGACTGTTCACCAGAATTGTTATATCAAAAGCAGTGACAGCAAAATTATCCTAGCCAAATACCTGGTTGGTAGAAGCCTGGGAATAAAGCAAAAGAAAGTTTAAGTTGTTTTATGCAGAATATCACCAATTTATCAACTGCACTGTGTACAGGAAAATCTCTAAATGATTTGTACCATAAGACCCATGTTCTTGCACTTTCACCCATAATGGAAATTTAATAAGAGTGTAGTGTCTCTAGACCTCCTAAACTTATGATGAAGGAGAAGACAACATAAAAATGCTAACACGTGAATAAATTATTAGATCATAGCCTACAGAGAAAATACAAAATTAACTCAAATGACTCAAGAAAGGTAATTATTTACTGTTTAGTTGAAACTCGGCACACAACTCACAATGCATTCCTAACACATAAAAGAAGTGGAAGTTCTAACTTGGGACCCATATCTTTCCTCCTCAAATTAAAACAGCAGAAGCTTGTATTTAAAGTCCTTGAGATCAAGGGTTGGTCATCTTCTTACAAACAAGGGGTATCAAGAGGGTCCCACTCTCAAGACTTCCCACACGCATTTCAACTAAGGGTTCTTTCAGGTTAACAAGCTCCTCTTGAAAAAAGAAAGAAAAGAATTAACTCTCAGGGGATGTCTGGTAGACACACATGCCGCTCAGTGAACTATGTCAATCAGCACAGATTAGGTCTGATTGAGCCATCGCTGAGGGTCGAAGGGAGAGAGAATAGGCAGTTTTGACGTATAGGGCGCTTCTCAAGAGAAACAGGATGTGCACGGGCCACCAGCGTGGAAAGAATTCATGAGACAAGCAGTTAGGAGCGTTGGGGAGCAAAGGGAGGTGGACAGAGAATAATGCACTTGGCCTTTGCTCCACTATCTCGTGACAAAACCATATTCCATTTAAAACAAGTGTAGCAATTTGCTTTCATGCCTGTCCCACTGACAACCAGTTTCTAAAGAACAGGATTCACATTTTTTTTTTCTCATTTCCATGCCGAACCCAAGATAGCCCAAAGCTAACCAAACAGCCCTCTCTGAAAAGCTATCGTTAGGAGATAATGTCAAGGACGCCTTTGAGTTTCATGCCAGAGAACTGTGATGTAGGCAGGCACCTCCTTAATGGACGGCTCCATCCCCACATGGTCCATAAGCTTGTAGGTGGCAGCCACAAACAATGCTGTCGTTTCCAGTCCTTCTTCAAACTGGAGATACACACCTCCCAGTTCATCCAGGCGAGCGACAAGGTCCTGCCATGACAAAAACGGAGGCTGGTTGGAAGTCACGGGATAAAACAGAGATGAGATGTACAAACCACCGTCACTCCAGTGCAGACAAGGTTTTGGGAAATGTCAGTCTGCAGACCACTTCAGTCACTCAGTGCTCTCTCAACAAAGGTGCTTAGGCAGAAAGTGAAGTACAGCATACAGGCATCTGAAGAGAATAGGATCTTCTACAGCTCTGAGAGTGCTCCTTCCCTGACCCCTTCAACTTACGCCCAAGCCCACGAGTCAGGGCACTCAAGGCACCAACTACTCTGGGCAGAAGGCCAGTGGTCCAGGCTGTGGTGTAGCCAGGAAGCATTGTGACATGGATGGATTTGATGGCCATCCATTTGGATACAACCTCTAGAGCTAAGCCTTTCTCCTCCTTAATCAATGTTCAAAAGTATGGAGAGAGACATACTGCTCTCCTGGGGAACGTGAAGAGGCAGCTAACGTGCCTGTGGGGCAACCCAGTGACAACACTGTCAGACTGCCTGTCATCACTGGCTATGTGGTCCATGAGAGCAGGCTCTGAGCAGCGGGAGGGCCTGGGCAAAGGATGGAAGAAGAGCAAAAACCACAGTGACCACTTGCTGAGTGTCAATTCTGTACTAAGCACTTTAGAACTCCACTTGTTCCTACTACCACCATGTAGGGAAATTGAGGCTCAGACATTAATAATTTGCCCGAGATTACAAAGTAGTAAGTAGAAAAAAAATAATTGAATTTCAGGTTTGTTATGTTCTAAAATCTGTGGACTATGAGATCATACCTACAAAAGTAGGATGAAGTAGTCTGTTGTCTCATTGATGGTGTAACTATACTTGCCTAACCGATACTCCCTATGAAATATTGCTCTGATACAAAGAACAGAAGTGTGCCATGGATATGAAAAGAAAGGTAACTGGCTATAACAAATGATTCATGTTTATCTGCAAGACTCTTCTAATGGGTTTCAAAGACAGGAACTGGGAGATTCACTTGCCAAAATAAATTTGTACCTCAATCTCCTCCACAATGCTTCTCAGGTCAGCCTGCTGGGACAGGTAGGAGGCCGTCTGCAGAGCCTGGACTGTTCTGGAATGTAAAGAGTAGAACCCCAATGAATGGCAAATCTCTATGCACCCCTTCCTGTATCGGGATATCCGGAAAATATCCCACTCTTGTTCTTTAGAAACGTAAGACAGTCTCGGGCCTGAAGGAGCTGGTTTACAATCTATATGGGAAAGAGGAAACAAAGACCATCACATTACAAGGAGTTCCCTGGTGGTCTAGTGGTTAGGACTCAGCGCTCTCATCACCAGGATCCCAGGTTCAATCACTGGTTGGGGAACTAAATCCCATAAGCCACATAGTAAAGCCAAAAAAAAAAAAAGACCATTACATCACAAAGTTCACTACAGCTAGAGAGAAGGCAATCTGGGCAACAGGATCCACAAAAGTACTGAAGACAAACAGAAGAGATGGAGCACCAGTGAACCCCCTTCTGAACCTCTGCTTGGTTCCTAATGGCACTGAATAGAGAACACTAGACTAAGACTTCATTAGCTCTAGAAGAGATACACTCTGAGAGAGAATGGGAGTCAATTCGACAAAGGTATATTGGGCATCCCCATGTCATATGAGGTACTGTGCCAGGCAGAGGCTAGCTACCCGTTAACTTTCTATTTTTCTTACTCCAAGACCAAAGAAACTTTGTGGAATGTACATATGTAGGTTGCTGGTAGAATTTGGAGCAACTTTTCTGAAACCAGATGAATGCAACAGACACAGGAAGCAGTTGGTAAACACATAGCTAACACTTGTGCTGTCATCATCCTGCTAGGAGACCTGAAAGCTGCTCATCCTTGAGGCATTAAATAAGGTGAAAGGAATAAAAAATTTGGTTCTCAAACCAGAGTCTATTCTTTTTTTTTTCTTTTCTATTTCTATTACCATTTATTTCCGACTTATAAAAGTACGTATTTGTCAAAAATTCAAATAGATTACTAAAGAAAGTTAAATTTCTTTAGGTTATTTAAGAAAGTTAAAATTCCTGTAATGCCTATCCCTAAAAGATAACTGCTCTCTAATTTATCTTTAATTTAATAGACTGTACACACCTTTCCATGAGTACATATAAATGTATTTCATCCTTATTAACAACGACAAAGTATTATATTGCTAAGATGAACCATAACTTATTCCCTTAATCTTCAACTGATGAACACTTATGTTTTACTAGGTCATACAGTGTGTAACTGTTAACCCTTACCCATGGTTGTATATGTATATATACATTTTAATTCACTGAAGTCTAATTCACATGAAATTAGCCATTTGAAAGTGAACAATTCAGAGGCATTTAGAATGTTTCACAATGTTGTGTAATCACCACCTCTATACAGTCCTAAAGCATTCCCATCAGTCCAAAATATTAATAAAACCCTATATCCATTAGTTTCATTCCCTTTCCCATCCCCCACTCTCTCCCTGCCCCCTGGCCCCTGGCCATCTGTGTTCTGTCTCTATGGATTTACCTATTCTGGATATTTCATATAAATGGAGTCATACAAATGTGACCTTTTGTGTTTAGCTTCTTTCATTTAGCATAATGTTTTCAAGGCTTGTCCACTCTGTAACACAATCAGTACTTCATTCTTAAGGTGCGATGTAGTATGTATGTTCGACAAAGGTTTGCATAGTCAAAGCTTATGGTTTTTCCAGTGACTACTGGAAAACTACTGTATGGGTGTGAGAGCTGAGCACCAAAGAATTGATGCTTTCAAACTGGGGTGCTGGAGAAGACTCTTGAGAGTCCACGGGAATGCAAGGAAATCAAACCAATCAATCCTAAAGGAAATCAACCCTGAATATTCATTGGAAGGACTGATGCTGAAGCTAAAGCTCCAACGCTTTTGGCTACTTGACGTGAAGAGCCAACTCACTGGAAAAGACTCTGATGCTGGGAAAGATTGACGGCAGGAGGAGAAGGGAGCGACAGAGGAAGAGATGTTTGGATGGCATCATTGACTCGATGGACATGAGTATGAGCAAACTCCAGGAGTTGGTGATGGACAGGGAAGCCTGGCGTGCTGGGGTCGCAAAGAGTTGGGCATGACTTAGTGACCCAACAATAAACAACAAGTAAGTATGTCCATGTAAGATATCTTATTAGGTTCTATTCTTTTAATGTGGATAACCTGGAATAGAAATGGTGCTTTTAGAAGTGGAATGGAGAGAGCTGAGGACCCCTGGTGGTTAAGCTGATGCTGCTCAACCCCAGAAAGGTTCTCTAATTCTCAAGAGATGACCAGGCCTTTGTGTAAAAACACCATTTATCAAGTCAGTATTTTGGGGGATGTATAGAGAGAATTTGTCTGCTTTCATTGCGATCGTAACAATTTTGATTCCCTCCATGGAAAACAAATTCCATTAAGGTGGCAAGCTGGAAAACAGAGGAGTCAGAATTCACGGAGAGGGAAGTGTTCAATGACCCTTCTGGGATGCTTGTTAGAAAGCACTTGAGAAAATGAAACCTGAATTTCCAAACAAGATAGAAATCCCACATCTGCCTGCAATAAACGCTGAGCCCAGAAAAGACTGCTAGGAGAGCCTAGAAAGAACTTCTCAATTAAGATACTATTTTTCTCTTCTTCGGAACAAGTGAGCGTCATGCTGGTAACAACCTCAGAAGTTTTCAGAATGAAATTAATCCACTTAGATTTCGAAAAAATTTATCATTGGCTTTATTTATTCCCCAGTCACCAACTTCTCTCCCTCTGGAGCACTATATGCAAACACTAAGAAAGCAGATCCTGTCTTACTAACATACTGTGGATGATTCAAAGACACTGGGTTATGAGAGACCACAACAGCATCTTTTTAGATTGCTCACTCAAGCTTACAAATGTTCTTTTCCTGTTCTGGACTAGTTTATGAACATTCATTTCCTAGACTAAGTCCAATTAAATGTAGAAGGCCCGTTTAGAAAAGTCCTAATTTATATCAGATTTCCTAAAACAGGGCAATTGAGTGTAATATTATATAAGGCATTCTGCCAGTTTGAACTTCAAAATAACCCTATGAGACCGATATCATTCTCCCTGTTTAAAATACGAAAACACTGAGGTTTAGGGAGGTTAAACAGCCTGCTCATGGTCACAAAGACACTAAGTAGAAGAGGCTGGACTTGAACATTTCTCTCGCATCCCAAGCGTGTGGTCCTCCTACCTGAAGTTTTTTACAAGAGGAGAGAATAGAAATATAAAAGTATAGTTTTGAACTTAACTCTTTTTTGGGCACCTACCATGTACCAGGCTCTCTAAGCACTACAAATAAAGCTTACAATCTAATCCAGAAAAAATTACAATATAATCAAGGAAGTTACCAGCTCCTTAAGAAAGGGACCTGAGAAGGAAATGCTCTAGCGAGCATGAACTCCATGTGGCCCATGCCCACTAAGACCAGGTAGTGCACTAAGCTCTTCACAAGAACTATCTTATTGAACCTTAATATTTGTTCTATGATGTAAGGATTACTGATCTCATTTACAGATGAGGCTCAGAGAGGTTAGTAACTTGCCCAAAGTCACACAGCAAGAAACAGAGTTGGTTTTCAAACTCAAGTCTAACAGACCCCAAAATGGATGTACTTTCTTTGTACTTCTTTTTGTTCTGGAGTTTAGAGGAGGGAGATTTTCCCATTTGCTCAGAAGGCAATGGAAAGATTTTTCTGTAGAAGGTGGCACCTGAGTGAGGCACTGACCATGAATTCATGACAGGAGACACAGTGGTGATAAGTCATATGACCTGAAACCAGATGACCACAAGGGCCAAGCACTGGGCAAAGTGTGCACAAAATGTCATTTCTAGGAAAAGTCCCAGCTCCCAAGTCACTGATTACTGACCACGTGAAAATGAGTAGGATGTGAGAGTGACAAAAGAGCAAGGCAACTGACTGTGAACCTGCTCTTACAAAGCTTAAAGTTTAGAAACATTTTAGTTCCTAGCAAAAACAAAAAACAAACCAAACAAAACACTGGGAGACAACTGAACTATTCTGCAGTAGGGCATTGTGTCACTAATGTCTTGCTGATGATAAACAGGAGTCCAGGTACTCCAATCCCTCTTAGGGTTGCAATTAAATGGGAGACAGGTAGAAAATGAAATATATGTATGCTGTGTTTAATGAGGAGTTTCAGGATCAAAGGGGGAAAAAAACTACCTACAACTTTAAAGTTTAGTAAATATCCTGAAGTCAGTTACAATACATGTATAATAAATGTATAACAAACGGGAAAGTTGCTCAGTGTTCCTTCCTAGAGGGTGCTTCTCCTTCACCTGAGCCTTTTGCAGACGAGCAGGGTTAGATCCCTAGGATACTCACCCCTCTGAGCCCTTACTCCCCTGCTGGGTGCTATCACCCACACCTCTAACGGACCCCATGAACCCTCCTGCAGGGCAGAGTCTCCACTACCACCATCACACCGTGGCCTGGCCAAGCCTCAGCACGAGACACACATGGCTCCCTGGCCTCCCTCTCCCTTGGTCACTCCTACCTTTGCTTCAGCCCCTAACCTCAAAAGCAACCGTGTCTCTCTGTAGCAGCATGCTTATGTTCTGACTCAGTATTTGCCTTGGCCAGAGCAGCTACAGGAGACCATGTCTTGGGGAGCTGCACGAGGACATGGACCTTAGTACAATACGATGTCTGTAGTGCTGACAGGGCACCTGGAGCACAGCAGGTGCCCATACAACACTGTGGAACCAGTGGATGAAGCCTCTCAGGGAAGCAGCCTGAGAAGCACTTGAGATGTGCACTTACGCCAGCACGGTCTCCTCCTTGCTGAGGCAAGCGGTAAGGGCACCGAGCACCTCCCGGGAAGCCAAGGGGAGGCCAAAGCCACTCAGGGCTGCCACTGCATGGTAGATCTGGGCCACCGAGGAGTCTTCACTCACAGCTGCCAGCAGCAGGTCTTTGGTCTCATTTGAAATAGAGATCTAAGAAAGGACGGGCAGACACAGAGCTTAGAACAGGTGAGGGCAGCCTGCAGCAGGCAGAGCCACTACCAGTCACATCACCCACCTGGTCCTCAATCACTCTCTTCAACATCTAAGAAGCCAGAATTAAATATCTGGGAAACCTCAGCACAACACTTTTGAAAATATTCTGGCAAGTCACTAGCCTACTGATAGAGTTCTCCTGTGTTCAAAAAAATGGATTTCTAGAAATCTGATGTGGGGGAATTCATCTTTCACTTTAAACATTTTGAAATGTTAGAGGGAGACTGTAAGAAAAAAAGCAAGACTTCCCAGAAGAGAGGCAACTCGAGGAAGAAGTTACTTAAAAATTCATGAAAAGGGAAAACTTGGGAAACATAAACCAAGTCCATTTCTTTAAGAAAAAAAAAAAAAAAAAAACAACCCCACAAGATTGGAATTCCCACCCATACAGAATAGTCTCCTTGCTAAAAAAAAAGTCTCAAGTGACTACCCCTCTTTAAAAAGGACTTGACAGTTTAAACACAAAAGTGAAGAAGCTGGACTCACCTCACACCCTGCGAGGGCCTGGCTGGACTGGGCAGCGTAGAAAAGGGAATCGACATTGCTGGGATCAAGGTTTGATTTAATGAAGGTGCACGCTTTCTAAACAGAGGGAAAATCAATGGTAAGTGGTGATACACAGGATGGCTGGGTCAAGTGTACATTTTTTTTGAAAGACAAATAAAATTCTGAGCAATTCATGATGGCTTAAAGAATAAGCTACACAAGATTTCATTTTTAAACAGATATTTTTTCACAGGAAGCTATATTACCCCCAAATGCTAACTTCACAGAAACAGCAACTCTAGGGCTTCCCTGGTGGCTCAGTTGGTAAAGAATCTGCCTGCAAAGCAGAAGACCTGGGTTTGATTCCTGGGTTGCGAAGACCCCCACCTGGAGAAGGGAATGGCTACCTACTCCAGTATTCTTGCCTAGAGAATCCCATGAACAGAGGAGCCTGCTGGGCTACAGTGCATGGGGTCACAAAGAGGTTTTTTTTTACACACACATAGTCCTTCTGAACCTAGAAAGTAAGGAAAGCACTTCCACTGACCATCTGCTCTGGCTGTAACCTATGCAGGATGTTTACGATGCTCTTCCTCTTAATGAACATGAGGACCCTGTGGTAGATATTATCATCCCCATTGAACAGAATAAGAAACAGGTTCAGCATTGGTAAGTAACCTCATGAAGGTCACAAAGCTAATAAATGGCAATGTCTTCACTCAGATGTCTCCACAGCTAAGTCAGGTTCAACACATCTAAAAAGGATTTGAGAAAGAAAACAATCTATTCAAGAAATCCTTTCAGCAGAATGTGGGGAATTAATGTGTGCTTTGTCGCCATCTGGTGCTTTAACAACAGAACAACATCCAAAGCCCTAAATAATGTCATTGTTATCGCTTTTTGAGCACTTAAAATGTGGCAAGCAGTGTTGACAAGTGCTGTATGAGCATTTCTCCTTTAATAAGAGGATCTATGCATTAGGTCCTCCTATTACCTAAATTTTACAGATAAGAAAACTGGGGCATAAGGTCACTCAGCTCTTGATGGAGGAACTGGAATTCAGACCCAGGCAGCCTGGCTTCAGTCTGAGCTAAACAACCTTCCTCGGGACTACAAAAACGACCTGTTCCTGTGTAAAACCAGCATCATGCCTACCACACTTGCTTTGCAAAGACAGATCTGCCAGCAGTCCGTGATTTCAAAGCTCAAAATGTTGGCAGCTTGTTTTTGCTTTTTTTCCTATGTGGGATGGTTGATCTTGAGCATGCAGGAAGGAAGCTGGCCCCAGACTTCTCCACGTCCACATTTCTTTGCCTCCAATTCTTACGTGTCTAAAGACAGGAAACCACAGACACGCCTTTGTAGGAGGGTCACGCATGCTCAGTCGTGTTCCATTCTTTTCGACCCCATGGACTATAGCCCGCAAGGCCCCTCTTGGGGAAAATTCCATGAATACAGAGGCAAGAATACTGGAGTTGGTTGCCATTTCCTCCTCCAGGGGATCTTCCCAATCCAGGGATTGAACCTGCGTCTCCTACATTGGCAGGCAGATTCTTTACCACAGAGTCACCTGGGAAGCCCTACACATACAGTACTTGACACCAAAATGAAAGATGCTCATTCTCCATTAACACCTAAAATCAACTCTCATTCCACACTCCACTGCTCCCAGAGCTGTGCTCTCTTCTCATACTTACTTAACCCCATTCCTCTCAGTTTTCCTGCTGAATCTGTTATGACAAAATAACCCAAATCTCCCCTAATGATCTATCTATGAGAACAACCAACTCAGTGGACCTAACAGAACTGAGGGAGTTCTCCCTGCTCACTGAAAGCAAGGACAGCTGAGCAGGACACACCCCACTACACGGAAGTGGCAGTAACAGAGACTCTCTCTCAATTGGTTTATTTAACATGCATCTCTAATAAGGAAACCCACCAGCTCCTAAACGTCCATACAACTCCCTTCCTTCCACGGCTTACAATGTACACATCACACCCTCACCACAGCATGTTTCATGAGTGATTAGAAGAATGAAGTATGTGATTAAGCCATTTATTTTCTGATTAAGAGGCACATTTAGAGAGCTTTCATTTTCTATTATGCTAAAGTTTACAATTCATTCATTCAACAAATATTTGTGGAACACCTGTTCAGCAGGCATTAAGCAATGCAAATGGCAGTTTGATAAAAAAATAAAACATCATTGTACATGAACTATCACTATTACATAATAGTACTATTAAGAGCTAATACTGATTACACACGTATTACCTGCCAGCACCATGCTAACCACCATACATCCATCACCTGTGAACTGCGTACTGTAACTATTTCCATGTTACAGATGAGAAAACAAAGATTCTGAAAGGTTCGGTAGGCAGCACAGGTCCCTCAGTGGTGCAGCTATGAAGTCAAGATCTTGAAGCCAACCACTGAATTAGGAACAAAAAGCCACAGCTAATGATACAATTTGGAGAAGGAAATGGCAACCCACTCCAGTATTCTTGCCTGGAGAATCCCATGGACAGAGAAGCCTGGCATGCTTCAGTCCATGGGGTCCCAAGAGTCAGACATGACTTAGCGACTAAACCACCACCACCACCAATGACACAATTAGCTGTGGTGGTGGAGAAGACTCTTGAGAGTCCCTTGGACTGCAACGAGATCAAACCACTCAATCCTAAAGGAAATCAGTCCTGAATTATTCATTGGAAGGACTAATGCTAAAGCTGAAACTCCAATACTTTGGCCACCTGATGGGAAGGACTGACTCATTTGAAAAGACCCTGATGCTGGGAAAGATTAAAGGCAGAAGGAGAAGGGGATGACAGAGAATGAGACGGTTGGATGGCATCCTTGACTCGATGGACATGAGTTTTACCAAGCTTCAGGAGTTGGTGATGAACAGGGAAGCCTAGTGTGCTGTAGTCCATGGAGTCGCAGCAAGTCGGACACAACTAAGCGACTGAACTGAATCACACAATTACCCCCGAATCACAGTGCACTGCAGCTGTCTGGATGGCTTTAGCCTATACCTTCAGCCCGGGCCAACATCCACTCGAACTCGTGACATCAGCAGAGAACACCCACAGGGGCATGAGTTCAACCTAAATCCACATGCAGCTCCAAATCATGAGACAGATTAAAAGGTAGCGTTCTAGGCTTCTCTGGTGGTCTAGTGGTTAGGAATCTGCCTGTCAATGCAGGGGACTTGGGTTCAATCCCTAGTCTGGGAGGAAGGATTCTACATGCCGCAAGGCAACTGGGCCCGTGCACAACTACTGAGCCTGCACTCTAGAGCCCATGAACTACAACTACTGAAGCCCACTTGCCTACAGCCTACGCTCCACAACAAGAGAAGCCACCGCAACGAGCAGCCTGCACACAACTAGAGAAAGCCCGCATGCAGCAACAAAGACCCAGCGCAGCCGAAAAATACAGAAATAAATCTTTTTTAAAAAAGGTATCATTCAAGTTAGAGTGAGACCACCCCACTCCTCCAGGAGGCCCCTGGACTGAATCCTATGGTCCCACAGATGTTTGAAATCCATCAATAGAAACCACTCATCTGCATTCAAATCCGCCAAAATTTAAAATTAACCTAATAATCTCATTTTCTCTCCTCCATCTGATGATACAAAACCTCTGCCGGTCAAGACTGCTCCACCCTATGCCTCCCAACTGTTCTCTCTCTTCCTAGGCCCTTCACAGACACTCTGGGCTGTCCATACAGTATCTATACCAGCAACGTCTGAACTCATATGAATAAATTATAAATAAAAGCAAAAGTTTTAAAATATTAATTATAACAATAGTTAACAATCAAAGGGCCTTTCATGGGCCTGTTACCTATTAGGCATAACGTGATTTCACATTATCTTTTCAATGATCCCAGGAGAAAGGCACCATAACTCCCATTTTACCTAGATGCAGCCAAGATCAAAAGCTTGGGCTAATGACTGCTGCTTGTGCACTTTCTTTTGAGCAAAACTAATTTTATTAGGCGGTACCCTGACCTAGAGGGTTTACAACAACATGAGGAAAGTTGGTTTCAACAGTCACACACAGAAATACCAGGCAGGAACAAGTAATAGCTATCAGGAAGATATCTGAATTTCTGAATAAGTGCAGCTCTCATACAGTAGGGATTAGCAAATTTTCTATAAAGGGCCAGAGAATAAATAGGGCTTGGGGGCCAGATAACTCCCTTTAGTAATTACTCAACTTTACTGTTAAAGTGCAAAAGTAGCCATAAGCAATATATAAATGATGGGTCTAGTTGCGTTCCAATTAACTTTTATTTATAGAAACAGACTTCAAGCTGGATTTGACCCTGGGGGCCATTATTCAGATGATGGTTGGCAGACACAGGGCAATTTTCTTAACCTTTCTGAACTTGTGTTTTCTCCTCTATTACTGGAAAGTATTTCTGACCATATAGAATTAAGAACTGCGGAAAATTCTTAAAGAGACGGGAATACCAGACCACCTAACCTGCCTCTTTGAGAAATCTGTATGCAGGTCAGGGAGCAACAGTTAGAACTGGACATGGAACAACAGACTGGTTCCAAACAGGGAAAGGAGTACATTAAGGCTGCATATTGTCACCGTGCTTATTTAACTTATATGCAGAGTACATCATGAGAAACGCTGGGCTAGATGAAGCACAAGCTGGAATCAAGATTGCCAGGAGACATACCAATAACCTCAGATATGAAAATGACGTCACCCTTATGGCAGAAAGCGAAGAAGAACTAAAGAGCCTCTTGATGAAAGTGAAAGAGGAGAGTGAAAAAGTTGGCTTAAAACTCAACAATCAGAAAACTAAGATCATGACATCTGGTCCCATCACTTCATGGCAAATAGATGGGCAAACAGTGGAAAGTGACAGACTTTACTTTTTTGGGCTCCAAAATCACTGCAGATGGTGACTGCAGCCATGAAATTAAAAGATGCTTTCTCCTTGGAAGAAAAGTTATGACCAACCTAGACAGCATATTAAAAAGCAGAGACATTACTTTGCCAACAAAGGTCCGTCTAGTCAAAGCTATGGTTTTTCCAGTAGTCATGTATGGATGTGAGAGTTGGACTATAAAGAAAGCTGAGCGCTAAAGAATTGATGCTTTTGAACTGTGTGTGGTGTTGGAGAAGACTCTTGAGAGTCCCTTGGACTGCAAGAAGATCCGACCAATCCATCCTAAAGGAAATCAGTCCTGAATATTCACTGGAAGGACTGATGCTGAAGCTGAAACTCCAATACTTTGGCCACCTGATGGGAAGAATTGATTCATGTGAAAAGATCCTGATTCCGGTGAAGACTGAAGGTGGGAGGAGAAGGGGACGACCGAGGATGAGACAGTAGGATGGCATCACCGACTCAATGGACATGAGCTTGGATAAACTCCAGGAGTTGGTGATGGACAGGGAGGCCTGGCGTGCTGCAATCCATGGGGTCACAAAGAGTCAGACACCACTGAGCGACTGAACTGAACTGAGAATTAAGAACACTCAAGATAACATGTCCAGTGTATCTGGTGTATATGAGATATTCAAGAGTTAATAGCAATTACTGATTCTAGTCCCAGCCAGGAAAGATAAACTGAGGACATCAGAAATTCTCAAACACTACCAGTTCACAAAAATACACGCATACAGAAACATTTTGGCTCACTGGTAAGAATGGAACATTTTGAGCATCAAAAAAAATAACAATTGCAATGGACTTCAAGATATCAACTGGGACTACCTGTTCTGACCAGGACGGAACTAAAATATTAAACTGCCATATATAACTACAAAGCTGAACAAAATGAGACGTTGAGACACCAGACAGCACAAGGCTGTGATCCTTGAAAAAAAGTAAAAAGTATGACAGTAGTACAAATGATGGGAGTTTGAAGAGAAATATTTTGTTATAAGGTCCTTTCCTTATTCATGATGTGGCAAAATAATTCAAAATATACTGTAGTAAGTTAAGATGCATATTACAGGGACTTCCCTGGTGGTCCAGTGGTTGAGAATCAACCTGCCAATGCAGGGGACATGGGTTCAATCCCTGGTCCAGAAGATTCCATATGCCACAGGACAACTAAGCCCGGGCCACAAATACTAAGCCTAGAGCCCATGAGCTGCAGCTACTGAAACCTGTGCACCCTAGAGCCTGTGCTCACCAGCAAGAGAAGCCTCCGCAATGAGAAGCCTGTCCACCACAGCTAGAGTAGCCTCCACACACCGCAACTAGAGAAAGCCCACACGCAGCAACCAAGACCCAGTACAGCCAAATAAGTAAATTTTTTTAAAAAAGATGTATATTACAATCTCTAGATCAATTGCTAAAAAACTAAGTAAGCAAAAAAGTCAATAGACGAGATAAACCATTTAAAAAAAAAGATTTGATCTAAAAAAGGAAAGGAAGAGGAAAGAATGGATAGACAAATAGAAAATAAAATGGTAGACTTAAACCCAACAGTATACTTACAAAAAATATAAATGAACTAAATCCCCAACTAAGAGACTGAGACTGTCAGAATAGATTAAAAAATAAATCCCTGCTATTTATATGCTGTGTACAAGAGACAGACTAGTGTGACAACACTTGAATCTACTGATTCAACTTTATCGTAACTAAAAATGAAACAATCAGGCATTATGCATCCACTAAAAGGAAGTACACAGCACTGCCTACAAACTGACCCTGAGTATAAATAAGCCTCAAGAACTATCGGTTTATAAGAATCCAAGAGGTAAGAAAATGTGTTCAAAAACAACATGAGGATATAATCAATCAAAGGCAGAATGTGGAAAATTCTCCAGGACAAGTGATCTGGCTTGTTCCATAAGTAAAAGATGGGGGCGGAGGGAGACTGTTAAAGATGAAAAGGATCTGCGAGTCAGGGAGGATGCCAAGACAGGCCCTAGCAAAGGGACTGAGCAGCTAACTGGACACGTTACCTACCACTACCTAAAATGCACTGTCCTCTGAAGATTACATTGCCCTAATCTGCTGAACCCAGGCATGGCTACGGGACTTGCTTTAGGCAAAGAAATGAGAAAGAAAAAAGAAGTGGCAAGTATCTCTTCTGAAGAGAAGTTGTAAAAGTCATGCTTTCATCTCTACGACACTCCACAAAGAGACTACTCCATCAGGCTAAATCTTAGCCTAAAGAATACGGAGCAAAGCCCCAGCTGACTGTTGATGACCATATTATAGTACAAGTGAAAAAAAAACTTTAGCCATAAACCATTTAAATGTGGGGCCATTTCCATGCTAGTGTAAGAAAGGCAGCATTCTAAAGATGTCAGCATCAGATTTCCATCCATTGATTATGGATTTAAACACTAACCTAAGAATTGCTATGAAGGGATTTTTTAGGTGTAATTAAAGCCCCAAATCAGTAGACCTTAAAATTCAGAGATTCTCCAGGTAGGCCTGACCTAAAAGGTAAGCCCTTTAATTGCAGAAAGTTTTCTCCAACTGGTAGCAGAAGAGGAGGTCAGAGAGACTTGAAGAGTAAGGACTCAACATGCCATGACTGACCTAAGTGGGGACAGGGCAAGATGAGAAGAAAGGAGGTGGCTGTGAAGAGTGGACAGCAGCCCTTGGCTTGACAGCGAGAAAATGGGGACCTCAGACCCACGACCACAAGAAACTGGATTCTGCCAACAACCTGAAGAGCCTCCAGGTTAAGAGCCAAGCCTGGCCGACACCTTCAAAGTGACCTATAAGACACTAAGCAGAGAGCCCCGCCAAGCCTGTCTGGACTTCTTGACCTACAGAACTATCTATTCATAAATGAGCGTTGTCTTAAATTCCTAAGTTCATAGTAATTTGTTACACAACTACAGGAAACTGACACACAAGACTTATGTGAGAAACCTGGCCCTAATTCCCTACCCTAGGCTGTCCATGTTGCTGTAATGAATAAAATGTAAATTCACAATTTAAGACTTTTCCTAAATCCAGGAAAGGTTTCAGTCATGATGCATTTTTCCTCATCAAAGATCCAAAAAGTATATCAGAATTGCCTGATGCTGTAACTGTCAGTGTTTAATAAAAGTGAATGCTCCCCATCTTGAACTCCTTTAATATTTATTAGCCACACACACGGGGCACTTAACAAGTAGAGCCTCACTGTAAGTGAAATGAAATGAAATGGAAGTCACTCAGTCGTGTTCGACTCTTTGCTACCCCATGGTCTGTTGCCCGTGAAGCTCCTCTGCTCATGAGATTCTCCAGGCAAGAACACTGGAGTGGGTTGCCATTCCTTTCTCCAGGGTATCTTCCCCACCCAGAGATCAAACTGCAATCTCCAGGATGCTGGCAGATTCTTTACCGTCTGAGCTACTAGGAAAGCCCAGCCTCACGGTAGAAGTTTCAATAAAAGCTACAGCAAGTTTCTAAAGGATTTATGACTTGGTCTTCTTTATATTTTACTAAACACCCGGCATGGTCCTAACATACATTAGTCATTCAGAAAAAAAAAGAGGATCTGTCAGATTGATATAAATATTTATGATATTGGCTTAGCCTTGGGTATTCTCAAATAAGCAAGAGTTAGGTTTGAAGTACACAGAAGGAAGACAGTGAAGGAATGAGGCCACCAAGGCAAAAGTGGTCTCACCTTTACATCTGGCACCTGGGCACCAAGGCTGCTGAGTCCCACGATGGAGTAGAAAGCAGACTCCAAACTTGTGAAAGGCCGGTCCAGCGAGGCTTTCAGTCTCTCCACGTCATGCTTGGTGAGGTAGTGAGTGGGCGTCAAAGCCTGGGCACTGGCTATGATTGTCAGGGCCAACAGGAAGACAGTGCTCGAACCTTGGGGGGAAATGACTGTTAAATAAATACACTCCACACTATTCAAAGTTCTATACACAGTTCCAATGATGAGGTGCACCAAGGTCTGGGAACCAAATCATCTGAGGAAGAGTGAGGGAACAGAGAGGTTCCACCCTGGGGAACTGGTGGGCACAGTCTTCAAATATCTGAATGACAGTCCTCCCAGCAGCTTCTGGGCATCGAAAGCAAGGGGCTCATCATGCCATTTCCGTCTCAGGTATGTTTGTAGCTCCAATGCCTCCTAGGACAAATCCAAACTCGAGTCCTCATGTGGCCTTGCCTGTTTCCCAGTGGGATCTCTTCCCCGACTCTTTCATCTGTGGCTCTCTGCCCTCCTCTCCGTTCCTCTAACGAGTCGTGTTCCTTCCTACCCAGCTCTTTGGCATGTCTTCTCCTGCTTAATTTCAACTTTCAGATTTCAGGTCAAGTACCTCTTCCTTAAGAAGCCCCCCAGCAGCCCTCCTCTGGATGGGGTCCCAGTTCTATGGTGAAACACAAGGTGCCTGGGGCTAGGTTTAAATCTCAGCTCTGTCACTTCTTAGCCAGGTGGCCATGGCAGTTACAACATGACCAGTCTGTGCCAAGTGGAATAATACCAGTGTCGACCTCAGGGTTGTTAAAATTACATGCAGTAAGTTAGAAAATCTTAATTAGTGGCATGTATATAAATAAGGGTTACATAAATGTTAGCTACCCCTTCTTTTACGTTATTGTTGTTGTTTCCATATCCATTCAAAGCAACTTGCAATTCTTTGTAGTATTTTTTACAGCTAAATTTAGTAATGTCTGATTCCTCTGCTAAACTATAAGCTCCACGAAGACAGAGACTGTTGCTTTTATTCATCCCAGTATTTCCAAGCCTTGCATATGGTAGTACTGAATTAATATTTGCTGAATAAATGGGAGAAAAAAAAACAGTCCTCATCTATTATGCCCCAGGAGACAGAGGGAAATGCCAGGAGTCAAACATTTCTACTTTTCATTGGAATAAAATCCTTTCAAATGGGCAGCTTCAAGAACAGTCTGCCTTCCAAGTAACAGTAATCACAAGGTTAACATTTATAATTAATGCTCCTTTGCCTATATCATCTACTTCAGTTTGAACTAGAACCCCTTAAAAAAGGTATTTTATAAATAAGAAAGAGAACCAGAACAGCCTAGACACAGCCAATCTTGGACTCAAACCCAGGTCCATCTAAAGAGTTCTCGCTCCACTATTTTTGGAAGAATGTTGACGAAGGGATGCCTATATTAGGGATATCAATGTTCATGCTTCTTAAGCCCTTGTGTGTATTAAATAACCTAAAGAATGTAAAAACTCTTTTAAAAAACTAGAAAGAGATCTGTAATGTGGATCGTCATTCATCAAATGTTTTTGAATAACTACTATGTACCAAAAACTATTTTTGGTGTTAAAAACACAACATGAAAAGGAACAAAAACCCCTAACCTCATGGAACTTACACCCTAGTGGGAAAAGACATGACACAAAATAACTAAGAAACACTATTCATCATCTTAGAAGGTGAAAAGTGCTGTGGAGAAAAATAAAGAGTGTAAGGGATATCTGGGAAGAGCTGCAACTTTAAACATGGGAGCCTCTGAAGGCCTAACTAAGAAATAGAGATGTTATGTACAAACCTGAGGGAAAAGAAGGAGCAAGTCATGAAGATATCCGGAGGGAAATTATCCCAAGAAGAAAAGCAAGTAGAAAGACCCTGAATCTGGAGTGCAGACGGGGCTTTCTGTACTAGCAAGGAGGACAACATGGCTGGAGAGGATTAAGCAAGGGGTGAGAAGTAGGACAAGGTGACAGACACAGCAGAGGTCAAACCCGGACGACCCTATGGCCACTTTGGCTTTTATTAAGTGAGAAAATTTTGAGCAGAGGAGTGATCTGACTTACATTTTAACAGGAACTTTGTGTTGAGAATAAACAATATTGTGCTGAGATTATAGAGGAGCAAGGATAGAAAAAGAGACACCAGTCAAGAGACCACAGCCATATCTCAAGAAAAAAGATGGTGGTGGTCCAAACCAGGGGACCAACTGGTTGGAGTCTGGCTAGAACTCAATTAGAATTGCTGATGCGTGTAAAGATGTAAAAGAGGGATCCAGATACTAATGCTGAATCTCCAGTGCCTTGAATACATGCATGTACTCTCAGTACATTAAGATCTAGTAACTATGACCAGCATTTTCCCAGCTAGACTGTAAGTTCCTCTAATGTAGCATTTGTGCCAGTATCCTGATCTTCCCAACCTCATATCAACGAAATTAACCATTCAACTTTGGGGACTGTAATCTGAGCACTTAACTTGTGCGGGGTATGCCCACACTATGCTAAAGTACTCTGTGTGCATTTAGTCATTAAATCCTCACAATACCCAAGTCTGTGCACTTTACAGACCAAGAAACTGAGTCTCAAAAATAGTTACCTGCCCTAAGACAGGTTAACTAGTTGAGAATCAAACTGCAGGAACTCTATTATCCTCAACCTGTCATATAATGGAGCAGAGAACCCACAGATTTATTCATTGTTACCTTGGGCAAGTTACCTGTCTTCTCTGAGATTTCGTCTGTCAAGTGGAAATAATAAAATAGTACACATTTCCCAAGTTGCTTTGAGACTACACGAGGTTGCATCCTGCAGTGTCCTCTCAATACCTGGCAACATAGTTCAGTTTACTGAGAGCTTACTGAGTGCCGCGCACTGTGGTCCACTATGCAGGGAGATGGTCTCATTTAACTCCCATCGTAATTTACGAGACTAACCATTTAACAGATGAGAAACTGAGGTGCAGAGGAATTAAGTAAGTTGCACAGGGTCACTTTACGAAAACGTGGCAGACTGCAAGCCTGTACCCGGAGACATCTTAACTTCAAAATTCACGCTTGTAAGCTCTCAAAGAGGTGTGATCTTCTCATTCCTTTCACTGAAGAGGAAACTGGTCCAAAGAAGGACGATTTAGCCAAAAGCTCACTCTTAGGCCACCTGGCCCGGAAGCCCGCGCGAGTCAAATGAATGGGTGAAGCCAGACCGCGGGTTGTCCGCGGCTGCGGTCCCCGGCTGGGTCTCGGGGGCACCCGTAGCCCGCGCCGCACCCACCTCCACCCCCTCCTCCTCTCGCCCGCAGTCCCAACCGCTGGCCAGCCCCCCGTCAGACGCTGGACCCCCAAAGAGCCCGAGCTCATGCCCCTGCCCCGCAGGGGAAGAGGACCCCTCCTGGCCGGCCCCCGAGTGGCGAGCACTAGCCTCCCGTGGGCGACGGCCCACTAGCCAAAGCGTGTGGGCCGCGGGACCCCGTTGTTGAGCCCTGCGCAGCGCCTCACCCGGCAGCGCCATTCCTCCGAGCAGGTCCCACCAGGGCCGGAGCCGCAGGCGGACTTCCGCTCGGGAAGGTGGCTCCAAGAGGCCGCCGGAGGGGACGCCAGGGACTCGCGGCAGACCCCGTGTGCTGTGATGGGCTCCAGGCACAGGTCAGTCCCCGCCGTTCCGCTGTGCCGGACGGCACTCAGCAGCCGCACGCACAGTGCTGAGCGCGCAGTGCGCCACAGCCTCTTTGCGTACAGGCCCGCTTTCCTCCCCCCCGCGCCCCGGCTCACTTGGAACCGACCTCCTCGCAACGGTCCCATTCCGGAAGCCACCGGCAGGGGGTTGGACAGGGCCTCGGGGGTGGGTCCCCGACGAGGCCTCCTGTGATTGGCCGATCGCTCTGTCACTCAGTCGTCTCTCTGCAACCCGGCCGATTTGAAAGGAATGGAAAGGATCGGGTGGAAAAGGGCCAGCAACATTTAAGCGGTTTGCGGGTTTGTTTGTTTGTTTATA
This sequence comes from Okapia johnstoni, assembly GCA_024291935.2. Classification (NCBI taxonomy): domain Eukaryota; kingdom Metazoa; phylum Chordata; class Mammalia; order Artiodactyla; family Giraffidae; genus Okapia; species Okapia johnstoni. The sequence continues at coordinate 55,163,564 of CM044324.1, read as the reverse complement.
AGAAAATTATGGCAGCTTTCCCTGAAGATTGTTTCGGTTGTTAGTAACTGACCTATAAGTGACTTTTTAACTGATCTGCATACGTTTGTGTGAGGAGAATATAAATCCCAATGGAAGTGACTCGTCTAAGAATTTATTAATTAGGTAACTCAGATTATTGAGCGTTTACGGGATAGCCAGACAGGGTACTAAGCACTCCATGTACCTTGTTTCATTCACTCCTCATCCTCAGTCTGTGAAATATGTACTATTAATAGTTCCATTTTATAGAGAAGAAAATTTAAAAATGTGAACCAGGACAGTCTCACTATAATCTGCTTTTAACTGTTACGAACACAAAGTATTCACAATGCGATATAACTTTTACAATCATTAGTGTCCTGGATATTACCGTCTATTACTGTCCCAAACAAGGAAGAGTCAGTTCTTTCTCTGTTTGATAGTGTGCTATTGTATGGTATACCAGCCATTAAATATGTGGATATTTTAATTTGAATTTAATTAAAATTGAAAATTCAGTTTGTCATTTGTATTAACCATATTTCAAACGTTCAGTGACCCCTATGTGGCTGGTGGAGATGATACTGAAGGACGCACAGTTATAGAGCATATAGAATATTTCCGTTGTCACAGAACGTTGTCCATATTCTATTGGACAGCACTGATCTAGAATATATAAAGAACTCCTCCAACTCAATACTAAGACAACCAGTGGTGTGCTGAAGCCTCATACTGGCTTATGAGAGCCAACTGTTAAATTTCTCAGGAATTTTGATAAACCACAAAGTCCTACTGGGATGTTGACAATTTGATCTCTGGTGCCTTTTTTAAAATTGCCAAATTTGAAACAGTCAAATTGTCTAGTCAAAGCTATGGTTTTTCCAGTAGTCATGTATGGATGTGAGAGTTGGACTATAAAGAAAGCTGAGTGCTGAAGAATTGATGTTTTTGAACTGTGGTGTTCGAGAAGACTCTTGAGAGTCCCTTGGACTGACTGCAAGGAGATAAAACCAGTCAATCCTAAAGGAAATCCGTCCTGAATATTCATTGGAAGGACTGATGCTGAAGCTGAAACTCCAATACTTTGGCCACCTGCTGCCAAGAATTGACTCATTGGAAAAGACCCTGATGCTGGGAAGGATTGAAGACAGGAGGAGAAGGGGACAGGAAAGGACTGAATGAACTGAAAAGTCCTACTGTATAGCACAGGGAACTGTATTCAGTATCCTATAGTAAACCAATGAAAAAGAATAAGAAAAAGAATATATATGTATTTTCTGTATATATCTATATATTCTCTCACGTTGCTGTACACTAGAAACTAACGCAGCATTGTAAATCAACTATGCATGCATGCATGCTAAGTCGCTTCAGTCATGTCCAACTCTTTGTGACCCCATTGACTGTAGCCCTCCAGGCTTCTCTGTCCATGGGATTCTCCAGGGTAGAATACTGGAGTGGGTTGCCATGCCCTCCTCCAGGGGATCTTCCTGACCCAGGGATGGAACCCAAGATTCTTATGCCTCCTGCATTGTCAAGACGGGTTCTTTACCACTAGTGCCACCTGGAAAACCCATAAATCAACTATACCTAAGTGAAAAATATATAAGTGAAAGGAATTTTTCAAATTGGTTGTTAAATACAACTATTAGAAGAACTAAATTATATATACTTGAAATAAAATATATTAAAAACAAAATTCATCATTTCCTAATTATTTTCCTTTATTTTACCATTGTTTGTGCTTTTGTGGTAGCTTGTATCTACTGTATCTGAATGGTGGAAATATTATATCATGCTGTGCTACTACAGATCTCTTCCCAGTAACATTGGTAGCTTGATTTGGCTGCAAATGGAATATTTATACCATAGAGTCAACAAATGCTACAAACCAGGGCTTGACTTATTGCTTTGTTATTGTGTAAATTTAATGTTGGAGATAATGTTAATTGAGATTAAACTTAAAAATATATCACATTTGTAGATTTTACATTGTAAATAGCACAGAAACTTGAAAATATTTGTCTTGTGTTTGAAAATTATTATCTAATTCAGAAAAGAAGTCACTTTTAAAGTTTCAGTTACATGTTTATTGTTGTTGTTTTCAGTCCCTAAGTCACGTCTGACTCTTTTTGACCCCATGGACTGCAGCACACCAGGCTCCGCTGTCCTCTATTATCTCCTGGAGTTTGCTTCAATTCATTTCCTTTGAGTCAGTGATGCTATCTAACCATCTCATCCTCTTCCACCTCCTTCTCCTTTTGCCTTCAATCTTTCCCAGCATCAGGGTCTTTTCCAGTGAGTTAGTTCTTCGCATCAGGTGGCCAAAGTATTGGAGCTTCAGCTTCAGCATCAATCCTTCCAATGAATATTCAAGACATTTTAGTAGGAGGATAATGATGATAAACAATATCATTAATAAGTGAATGATAGATGGTACTGTGTGATAAACAAGAAAGAAAAAGTAGGAAAGGGTAAAAGGGGTTGAGAGAGGGGCGGTGTTCTGCCTCAGTCTCTTTTATCAGCGGAGTAGTATCTCTTACCTATCCATTCACTTCTCATGAGGCTGACAATATGTTAGGTACTGAGGATGAAACCACAGAAATATGTTTCAGGGGCTCCAAAGAGCCCCAGTTCTTTATGTCTCAACACAGAAAGAATTCGCTGAGAGGCAATGTTATAGATAAGAAGTGATTTATTACAATGGATTGGGGGCAGGAGGAGAAGGGGATGACAGAGGATGAGATGGTTGGATGGCATCACCGACTCGATGGACATGGGTTTGGGTAAACTCCGGGAGTTGGTGATGGACAGGGAGGCCTGACGTGCTGCGATTCATGGGGTCGCAAAGAGTCGGACACGACTGAGCGACTGAACTGAACTGATTAGAATAGGATGCTTGTGAGGTTTACAAGCAGATGGGCAGGAGGGTACAGGGCTCAGAACTTACTGCCCTACAGTTTTATACTCAAAGGAAATGTGGGGAGGGGGAGAAGACAACCTTCTCCCTCATTCTTTAGTGGACCTCAAGCTTCTATCATCAGCTCCTCCTTCTCCTCCTCTGTATCAGGTGGGGGAATTTTCTCATCTCTACGTGTTCAAACTGGGACTGTCATGGTACAGTGAAAATGAGCAAAAAGATGGTAATGTACACCATAAATGGCAAATCATCTCAGGTTTCAGTATAATGTCACTTTATCCCTTTTTTAGTGTGTGCAGAGGAGCATGAAATAGGAATCATTAACTTATTGACTTCATTGGACAGGATGTGGGTCTCATTCCACTATTGTTTTATTGTGCATGGGTATACCTCATGCTTCTATTGCACAGGTTTCTGGGGGTGTTTTTTTTTTTTTTTTTGGCTGTGCTGCATCTTCGCTGCAGGGTGTGGACTTTTCTTTAGTTGCTATGCATGCGGGTTCCTCTAGCTGTGGTAAGTGGGCTTCTCGTGTTGTGTTGCAAGGTCTTCTCTAGTTGCAACACATGTGCTTAGTTGCCCCACAGCATGTAGGAACTTAGTTCCCAGACCAGGGATGGAACCTGCATCCCCTGAATTGGAAGGTGGATTCTTAACCACTGGACCACCAGGACAGTTCCCTGCTGCACAGTTTTGCTGCTCAGCTTTGTTCTTGGTTTTGTGGTAAGTAAACCTGCTTTCGGAGAAGGCAATGGCAACCCACTCCAGTACTCTTGCCTGGAGAATCCCATGGACAGAGGAGCCTGGTGGGCTGCAGTCCATGGGGTCATGAAGAGTCGGACACGACTGAGCGACTTCACTTTCACTTTTCACTTTCATGCATTGGAGAAGGAAATGGCAACCCACTCCAGTGTTCTTGCCTGGAGAACCCCAGGGACAGGGGAGCCTGGTGGGCTGCCGTCTGTGGGTCGCACAGAGTTGGACACGACTGAAGCGACGCAGCAGCAGCAGCAGCAAACCTGCTTTCTTGAGTGACTGTTAACTTAGGGGTCTCCCATACTTTTTCCATTACTTATGATTCCTTAGTGGGATTACCTATTTAATCACCTACTTTATCCCTTTACTCTATCCATATCAAATGTACAACTGTGACCACGTCGACAAGATTTCTTCCCTCGTGGAGTTTATAGTCTGATGGGAGATGGTCAGTAAACAAACACACATGAACTTGATAATTGTAGGTAATAATTAAATACTATGCAAGAAATGAACAAATAAATATGAGACTGGGTAGGGAGAAGCTACTTAATCTAGATTGGTGATCAATAAATGCCTCTCTGAGAAGGGGACATTTAAACTTTCTCTTGAGACAAAAGCAGTCCTGAAAAACTAATTTTTCCAATCCCCTCTTCATTCCTAGGATCTGTAGTCAAGAAGAATTAGTGATGCCTTTTGCTTCTGACAGTTATTCAGGAAGTGTGGATTTGCAGCTGGGCAACTTAGAGGATATTAAAAAGCAACCAAGTAGCCTTGAACTTACACGTGAAATGGGGGAAAGATAAAGGAGTCTGGCTGGGAACAGGGAATCTCTCGTCAAGTCAAGTTGCAGGGTGACCAGCTGTCAACTAGATTTTGACAACGAGTTTGGTTCCTGAGTTTAAGACCTTGGAATGTGATTGGCAAAATGAGATGATATATTATTCTAGGTATATAAAAATCTAAACTTGGTCCTGAAACAGATCATCCTAAAGGCTTGCACAGAGTCTAAGTGCTAGAAGGATTCTGAGAAGGGAGAGGTAGGTGTGGATGGTTGCTGGATTGGGTTACAGTGTAACTATCTTTCATTTATTCTACAAACACTTATTGAGGACCAGTTGCTGGGCATACAACCATGAACAGGGCCAACGTGATCCTTGCCCTCATAGGATTTGCATTATAGTGCTGAAAATGACTCCAAAAATGTAAACAGACAACAAACAAAGTAATTACAAGTTGTAGTAAGCACTATGAAAAAGTTGAACAGCTACAGTGTGTTTGAGGAACTACATTCATTCACTTGTACATTCATTCAACAAATATTTATTGAAGCCCTATTGTTCTCTCAACACTGATCTAGCTGTAGAACAGTGTACTTATAAACAAATGATTGGCGCTCAGTATAATGTGTGTGATTAAAGGTTGGGGAGGAAGTAATGAGCAGACAGAGAAAGGTTTATTAGCAGCTCAAGGATACTTAGCCAAAATGGGCAAAGAGGGGATTCAGGAAAGGGATCCTGGAGTCGAGCTCTGATGGATGAGTAGGGGTTAGCTAGGCAAAGAGAGGACGGGAAGGTGGGGAGGGGAAGAAGAAACAGGCAGACAGGAGGAAAGCCTGTGCAAAGTCATAGGTGAACAGGAACATGGGCTTCCAGTGGACGACAGACACGTGGCAGGGAGTGGGAGAAATGTACAGAAGACAGGAGTCAGGAAACCGCTAAGTGAATGAAAGTAGAGAAACCCTCAGCTGGTATGTGTTAGGGAGGAGCTAGGAAGGCTGTTTGCCCAATAGAAATAAGAAATTTGGTATCAGAAATGGAGGAGGCAAGGATATAAAATGACCTGAATCTAGGAAGGCCCGAAGGGAAGCGCTAGGTTCCTCACTGGCAATAAAATAATTTTATTGTATTTCCTCAATTATAAGATACACATCTTCACATTGTAACATTTCTAATCACGATCTATTTATTTTATAATCACTGTAATTGGTATCATACTGTTCCTTTTTTCCTGAAAAGTTTGGTTATTAAACAGAATTGGTGTATTTTATAATCTTAAAAAACAAAAACTACATGAAGAGGAAAATGATGCCAGCATAATCCTTGTCACTCGATAAAGAAGGTTGTTATCATCTCCATTTTGGAAATGTAGAAATAGGCCCAGAGAAACTAAGGTTGCATAAAGTCAGAAAGCTAGAAAGAGGCAGAACTGGGATGTGAGCCTAGGCAGACTCTGGAGCCCATGCTCTTAAAGTATTAGGTTGGCCCAAAAGTTCGTTCAGATGTTTCCATAAGATGGTATGAAAAAACCCTAACGAACTTTTTGGCCAACCCACTATATCTCAGGTCAAAAGGAGACACCGCAAGCACTTACTCAGCTACCTGCTCCATTTGGAAAGAAATCAGCAGCACAAGGGGCCACTATCTTTTAAGCTCTAGTCATTTCAGGGTCAAAGACTTTTGAATTTACATAAGAATATCTACCATTTAAGTGCTTACTGGGTAAGTCTTCTGTATGTACTACCTCACTCTGTCCCCAACAATAACCCTGTTTTACTGGTGAGGGATCTAAGCTTCTAAGAGACAGACTAATTTAATAAATGTCATATAGCCAGTAAGTGGTAGAGCCAGGATTCAAACTAGTCTCAGACTGAAAAAATTCCATGCTCTTATAACCCGCCTGCCTCAGCTCAGCCTTAAAGGTGTTTGTAGTTTTGGAGGCCCTTGGAGAACATTGGATTGTAATTGAGAAAACTGAGACTCTGGAGGGAAAGAGACTTGTCCTAGGTTGCAGAGGAAGTAGGAAAGGTGAGAACAGGACCTGTCACTTGATGTTCAGGGGTTCTCCCCACTAAACCGTATGACTTCACACAGTACAGAGGCATCATCCCATGTCTTTCTTTCCGTGTTAGACTCGGACATCTTGGAAATCCCCGGACCCCCCAGGGAATCCCTCACAGACACCTGCAGACACCTGACCCACCAAGGCCCCCTTGGTGAAGTCGTTGTTGAGCAGCTGATCCAATCCATCCAGGAGTTTTTTAAAGGTGAACTAAAGGTACGTGCAAGCAATCTTCCAAGTCATTCCAATTATTCATCTACCAAATATCTTAAAATTTTTTATATAAATCATTTATACTATAGGGTATAAAATTGATTTATATGTATACTGTCAACTGAAAAAAAAAAAAAGCATAACGTGCAAGTGAAGAATTATGCTTTTTCAGAGGCGTTACTAAGGACTAAAGGGCTTCCCTGGTGGCTCAGACAGTAAAGAGTCCGCCTGCAATGCACGAGACCCAGGTTAGATCCCTGGGTTGGGAAGATGCCCTAGAGAAGAGAATGGCAACCCACTTCTAGTATTCTTACCTGGAGAAGTCCATGGACAAAGGAGCCTGGCGAGCTACAGTCCCTGGGCTCACAAAGAGTTGGATAGGACTGAGCGACTAACGCTAAGGACTAGAGCCTGGAATGACTAGAGCTCTGAGGGGCGGTTGGTAAGGGAGGAATCAGGATAAAAAGGAGTTTTTGATGGGGGAAAAAAAACTATGTAGTGAAAGCACCAAAAGATGGACTGCTAATCGCAAAAGCAGACACTTCAAATTAATCATTTTAGTGTGTGTGAGAAGGTGCTGAGCAGCTGCAGTGGCTGATGGCTTGATGGGCACAGCACCGTTTGTTCACTGAAAGGGCAGGTGGCATTCTTTATCCACAATACTTTTATATTTATTTTTTGTATTTATAATAAATATATTTACATATTCTTCTAAAGTACTTTTATGCTTATAATCACATTTATAAAAATTTTAAATTTCCTATAAAAACAAAGAAAACTGTAATAAAAGGTACAGGTTAATCTTCCCTAATCCCCCTAAGATTTAAGTTATCTTAGTTTTCCTCCTAAGATAACTTCTGTTAACATTTTGGTGTATGTACCTTCAGACTTTTTCTTGTGCATAAAATGCATGTAATTATAGAAAAGCACACATCAGAGATAGTGAGAGAAAAAAAAAATTTCTAGGTCAGTAACTTTAGATCTGTATTATCCTACTGAATGCAGTATTCATTACATAAGTGAAACATTCATTCATTCTGTGGGAGCATATAACAAAAGAATTTGTCTTGACCTGGGGGTAAAGGGAGGCATTCCTGAAGAAGTAACATTTCAGCTCAAGTCTAAGGAATGAATAGGAGAAAGTAGAAGAAGTTAAAATTGGAGGTTTGATCTCTGAATTGGGAGGATCCGCTGGAGGAGGACATGGCAACCAGAATCCTTGCCTGGAGAATCCATGGACAGAGGAGCCTGGCGAGCTACAGTCCATAGGGTTGCAGAGAGTAGGACACAACTGAAGTGACAGCACACACGCACGCATGTTCCAGAAATAGGAAGTGAAACGTTTAACAACTTTGTGGCCGAAAGGGTCAGAGAATGTCTGCTGAACTCAGAGAAGCCTGGCAGGTCTAAATCACAGTGTCCAAGGTCTCTGTTATTTGTCAACCAACCCTTGGGTTATTTCCATGTTAATGTGTGCTCAGTTGTGTCTGACTCCTTTCAACCCTGTGGCCTGTAGCCCACCAGGCTCCTCTGTCCATGGAATTCTCTAGGCAAGAGTACTGGGTGGGTTGCCATTTCCTACTCCAGGGGAGCTTTCCGGCCCATGGACTGAACTCATGTCTCTTGCATCTCCTGCATTGGCAGGCAGATTCTTTACCATGGTGCCATCCATCTAACTGTGAATAATGCTGCAGTGAACATGGGAGTACAGATACCTCTTTGAGATCCAGTTTTCATTTCCCTTGAATATATGTACACAGATGTTTAGGGTTTGTGAAAATTCACAAAGTTTTATATTTTCTCTATGTATAATGCCAGTAAAAAAATTTTTTAAAGACTTAAAGCCAGAGTGTTGGTCTTCACTTTCGATTTGAACTTTTCTTTATAGTTCATGTCAGTAGGGCTTTCTAAAGGATTTCTTTGTAATTAATAAAGGGCTTGGATTGCTGCAGTGAATTAAAAAAAAAAAAAAAAAAGTCCATTTCCTGCCCTGACCGAAATCCATAGCCAGTCAGGGTAATAGATGAGTAAGAAGGCAACTTTATCACAGTATCACAAATACTACATTAGCAATATATGTATGTGGTTTATGGATACACTTAGAAGGGTACTTGACCCAACTTCAGGAGAGAATGCATGATCCAAGTCTTAAAGCATATATAGACTTCAGTCAGTAAAGAAAAAGTGTAGAGAATTGAGAAGGTGGAAAGGCTCAAAAGCAAGAAACGGCAGCATGAAACTTAACTGGGCTAAAACTCGGTATGCTACCAGGCAAGGCGGAAGATGAAATGTCAGAGGTTAGCTGTGGTCACTTTGAGAAGGATCTTGACTTTAATGGGTGCTGTTGAAAAAAGTTTCAGTAGAGAGGGAACTGTGTGATCAAATTTGCATTTTATGACATGAAACTGGTAATAGCTGGGTGAATAGATTAGAAGGGGACAAAACTGGAGCAGAGTAACCCAGTGTAGGCTTGTTCTACTAATCCAGGTGATAGAAAATCAGGCCATTGCTATATATTGCTACTATTGCCACTTGCTATCCAGAGGGCTTATACCAATTTATACCATCTACAGGCAGGGGAGAAAAGACTGGAAGAAATTTTCTCATGATATGTACAATTATTGATGTCTTTTGCTTTCTTCTTAATACCTTATTTTTTCAAAGTTTGTATCATAGATATTGCTTTTATAATCAGAAAAGGAAATAATACAAAAGATTTTATTCTTCAAATCATAACTTATATTTTAATAGGAAACAAAGACTCAAAATACCGAATTTTTAATGACATCGGGAGAGCTGGAAGTAACAGCATCAGAGGTTGCCTTTAAGAAACTTAATCAGATAGCAGTAAACAGGGAGGGCTTCCCTGGTGGCTCAGACAGTAAAGAATCTGCCTACAATGTGGGAGACCTGGGTTCGATGCCTAGGTTGGGAAGGTCCCCTGGAGGAGGGCATGGCAACCCACTCCAGTAATCTTCCTGGAGAATCCCCATGGACAGAGGAACCTGGCAGGTCTGTCCATGGGGTTCCAAAGAGTCGGACACGGTTGAGCGGCTAAGCACACAGCACACAAACAGGGAAGGTAGGTGGAGACGCAGACTAAAGGTGGATAGAGCCATCATGGAGTACTTAGTAAAATCTAGCTGAGAGGGAAAATGAAGACCCAAACTCAGGCAGGACCACTGGACAAGGAGTTTTATTCCTCTGTAACTTCTTTATTCGTTGTAATAAAATACTAATCTTGGGTTGAATGAGATGTCAGTCATTTAAAACATTCCAAGAAGCTCTTCAAAAGCCCTTTACAATTATCAAATGAGATTATAATGTAGAATTGTGTTATCATTTTCCCACAAACTCAGAGTGAACTTGAGAAGCTGACAGTCCTGAGATCTTTGTCTTCTCTCAGCCAAACTTTCCCTTCTGATGAAACCACAGAATCATTCATTCACAGCCACACAGCAGACATTGTGCATCTGCTAAGTGTAAGTATTATGACCTTATCCCAGATTTTTGTGACCATGCAGATTCTGTGACTTGGCTAACAAAATTTTTAGTGGCTTCATCTATGTTATCAATTCCCTCAACTTCTTTTCATGTGAGTATTTCTGCATACAGGGGAAATACCCAGGGTACTCCACTAAGATAATCAGCCTTGAAAACCAATTAAAAGAGCAACAGGAAGGGAAGGAACAGCATTTACATAAGCAAGCAGTAGGTCTGAGGCAGATTCTATAATCAAATGCCTGGGTTCAGTGCCACTTCTGCCTCTTTCTAGCTGTGTGACCTTGGGAAAGTACTGCACTTCTCCATGCCTTAGTGTTCTCATCTATAAAGTGAGAGTAGCTGTATCTATTGGAGTGGCCAGAAATTTTGTTTGGATTTTTCCATATGATGTTATGAAGTTTTTGGCCAACCCAGTACTTTACGTAGCTACTGAGAGCATTAAATAAATAAATGCCAGCCACAGAACATAGTACCTAACACGTATTTCGCATTTGAGAAACATGATGGTATCCTTTTTATTGTTGTATTTTGTCCTATTTGTATTTAACTCTAGCCACACTCTGCCACTAACTCATTCATTCATTGCCTTATTAAGTACTTGACAGTTCCAGACAGTGTCCTAGGAACTGAGGCCACAAAGATATAATCTCTGTTCCTGCAGCCAATCAAGTGTCACAGGGACTATAACAAAAGTTTAAGGAAGTCTAGTAAGGGCACAGAGGAGTAAGTAAGTGGTCTGTTCCATGTCAAAGGATCCAGATGTACTTAGACAAGCACTTAACTTTTTAAAAAAATTTTTTAATTGAAGGAAAATTGCTTTACAGAATTTTGTGGTTTTCTGTCATACATCAACAAGAATCAGCCATAGGTACACCCATAGATACACAGATTTGTAAGGCTGATTAGATTGATGATTAATTTTCAGAGCTGAAGGCTAACATGCTAACGGGTTTGTTAAGTGGTAGGCGTGGTAAAGAATCCACCTTTCAGTGCAGGAGACACAGGAGACATGGGTTCAGTCCCTGGGTCAAGAAGATAACCTGGAGGAGAAGATGGCAACCCACTCCAGTATTCTTGCTTGAGAAATCCCATGGACAGAGGATCCTGGCAGACTATAGTCCATGGGGAACCAAAGGGCCAGACACAACTGAGTGAGTGAGGCCATAGGTATGCCAGACTATATCAAAGATCTTCTGTACCCAGAACATTGTGGTGCTTTGAAAAGAATACAAATTTCCTGGAAGGGTTATTCCTTGCCCTCCAAGAGTTTACAGTTAGTTTGGAAGTGACTACACCTCATAAGTAGGTTGAGAAAAATTCCAAGTAATACATCAAGTAGAACAGAATGATATGATGCAGATTTAAGGGTGAGTAAAACTTTTTACTCGGCTCTACTCCATGGAAAGAGGGTTATATGCAGCCATATGACTCAGCCAAAATGGCATGATCCCACTGTCCCACCTCTACAAAAATTGGCAGGAGTGGGTTGATACATAGTTCAACCAGTCAGCTCAGAAGATCCACAAGCAAAAGCACACTGAATTTCCCCATGCTTTGCACCTGGATCTGTCCAGCCAGTAGCAAAATACCTACTGTCAGGCATCAACCCAAGTTTGGGCTGGCAAGGGGTTCAGCCTCGAAGAGTTAAGGAGAGTCGGTGTCCACGAGAAAACTGCAGGGGTCAGTACATCATTGTTCAATATCATGTGCAGGGGCTAAAATAGTGTTGCTCTCAACAACCAAGAGGAGAGGCAGTTCTGAGGGAAAAACCAGGGTCATTCTAAAGAAAGAAGAAGTTTATGGGATTTGCCAGTCTTCTCTTGATCCATGACAAAGCATGGCTTTTCAGTATCCAAATAAAAAGAGCAAAGGAAGCTGAGAGCAGAATATGGAAAAGAAAGGGGAGAAGAATCTGTTACAGTACTTTACCAGAGAAGATTTACAAATAAGCACATGAAAACATGCTCCATCACTGTGATTAGGAAAAAGCAAATTAAAACCACAAAAGGGACTTCCCTGGTGGTCCAGTGGCTAAGATGCCACGTTCCTAATGTAGGGGGCTTGGGTTCAATCCCTGTTCAGGAACTAGATCCCACATGCTGCAACTAAGAGTCTACATGCTGCAACTAAGACCCAGCACAGCCAGATAAAGAAATAATACATATTTTTTTTTAAAACATAATGAGATTCAACTGTACACCAACTAAACTGGCTAAAATAAAAAGAAAGGTGATACCGAATGTTAGTGAGGAGGATGTGGCACAACTAAGACTCCCACGTACCACTGGTGGGAATTTAAATAGCACAGCCATTTTGGAAAACCAGAAGTTTCTTAAAAAGTTAAATATATATTTACCATATGACCCAGCAATTCCATTCCTAGGTAAAATGAAGCATATGTCCATACAATGACTTGTACACCAGTGTTTTATAGCAGCTCTATTTGTAAAAACTAAACACTGGAAACAACCCAAAGATCCATCAACAGATGAGTGGGTCAACCACTTTTGGTATAAATGCATACAACGGAATACTACTCAGCAATGAAAATGGATGAACTGTTAATAAACACTGTACAACTTGGATGAATCTCAAAATAATTATGCTAAGTGAAAGAAGCCAGATAGAGGATATACTCTGTGATTCCATTTACATGAAATTCTGAAAAATTAAGACTTATCTATAATGATATCACATCAGTGCTTTCCTGGAGGTGGGAGTAGAGTGGGGACAGGCAGGAGGGAGAATATACAAGGTAGCACAAGAGAACTTTTGGGAGTGATCCATATCTTGATCGTGGTGATGATTTCATGCATACATACCTATGTTCAAAATCATTAAATTATACGCTTTAACTATGTACAGTTTATTGTATATCTGTTACTTCAAAATCAAAAAAGATGTAAACAATATGTGGAGAACTTTAACAGAAAAGAGAAGAACTACAGTGACAATCGGTACATAAAGTAATGACAAGATTTGAGTGAAATTAATCCAGATAGATCTCCTGATCTAATCTTAACAGGAAGTGATAAACAGGGTTGAGAGAAAGAATCAGTGAGTAGGGGCTTTGAGGGGTAAATTAGGATCTGGCTATGCGAAGTAGTAATCCTGAGTTATGGCTGAATTATCCATAACCCTGGGGGCTTCTCTTCTTGTGGGATGTAGGCTAACTTGCCTCACAGGCATTTGGGATCTTCTCCAACCCATGTCCCCTGCATTGCAAGGTGGATTCCTAACCAGTGGATAACCGGAAATGTCCTCCTGTTGCAGAATTTTAATGTAGCTGGACTTGTCTGTAATGCCTCTTAGTTTTCCTCTGGCAGCTTGAGACTCCACCCTAATTCTGCCTTGAGGTCCTCCACAAAACCCTACTACTGTGTCATCTGGTAAAGAGTATACTCAACATTGAAGAAGCACTGTGTTACTTGAGCAACACGGTAAGAAATGGATGAGAATGATGTTTTAGGAAGACTCTTCTATGATATGAATAATGCACGCTGAAGGAGTACGGAGGACAGGCAGTTCACAGGTAGACTGAACTAGTAAGAAAATAATCTGTCCTGTTGGCCAAGTGAGAGTTTGAGCTCCCTGAAGCAGAAGGATGGAGAGGAAAGGGACCTGTTTTAGGAATCAAAGGACACAGTTTCTAGTTCTAGTTCTGTCAAGCACAACCTTTGTGATTTTAGACAAATCACTTTGCTTCTCTGAACCTCTAGCTCCACCTGGAAAATGGAGATAGTAATATCTGTATGACTTTCATTAAGACCTTTGAAACAAATGTCTCAGTTTGTTACGATTGGTTAAAATTCTTCTTGAGGCAAGCAAGGAAGATCAACTCTGGCTCACTTTAGTTAAAAACAAAGGGATGGGGACTTCCCTGGTGGTCCAGTGGCCTCCCCCTCCCAATGCAAGGGGCCCAGGTTCAACCTGGTCAGGGAACTGGATCCCACATGCCACAACTAAGAGTTCTCATGCCACAACAAAGACCTGGCCTAGCCAAATAATTACATATAAAATTAAAACCAACAAAGGACGCTGGGATATCTCGCTTAGAGTCTAAGGAAGATGTTTACCTATCAAGCCTCCAAAAGAGCCCATTCCAGGATACCTCCAGGAGTCTCAAAGGCAGAGGCTGCTCCGCCATCACTATGACCCTAACCTCTCACAGCTCCCAGTCTGTCTGTGTCTGTCATTCCTTAATTCCACATTCTGGGGGAGAGAGGCTGCTTGGCCCAGGCTGTGTCTGTTCTCCACTCCTGCATCGATCGGGTGTGTCAGAGGGCAGCATGGTATCATGATGCCAGGACTTCTGAGCGTCCCTCCCTCCCTGTGTATTAGAGGCAGCTCCCAGAGAAAGGGTGAGTGCTGTGATTGGATAGTCACCCCGGGAGGTCCCTGCTACACAAATACTTTTACAGTCAAAAAGCCTCTCAGCTTCTGATTCCACATAGTGGTTAGCATAATTGTGAATATATAATAAGCCATTCATACCTTACTGATTTAAAAAAGAAAAGACATATTGGGTGAAGTAAGTTAGAGAAAGACAAAAGATACAATATCACTTATATGTGGAATCTATAAAAGGGTACAAATTAACTTATTTAAGAAACAGAAGTAGAATCACAGATGTAGAAAACAAACTTATGGTATCAGAGGATGAAAGGGAAGAGGGATAAATTGGAAAATTGGGATTTACATATATACACTACATAAAATAGATAACTATTAAGAACCTACTGAGGAAATTCTACTCAATACTCTGTAATGACTTTTATGGGAAAAAGAGTGGAGATATATATATATGTGTGTGTGTGTGTGTGTATGTAACTGATTCACTTTGCTGTACATCTGAAACTAACACAACACTATAAATCAACTATTCTCCAATAAAAAAAAAATTTTTTTTTTAAAGATTATTCTGAGAGAAGTGGTCAGGTAGATTGAAATCAGAATTGCAGGCCTGGTGTTTTAGCTAAAAAGCACTGCCTTCATCCACATGGGAGTGGCTACAGGAATATGTAGGAATATGGCTACAGGGATGGAGAGTCAGAATCTGTGCAAAGCAGGAAGGGGCTATCACTGTGATAGATTGGACGTGGAAAGTAAATAGAGGAGAGAAACCATAAGTCATCTCTCTTACAAGCCTGGGAAAGGATGCCATCCTCAGCAATTACAGGCAGAGGAGTCCTGTCCTTTGCATGGGGGGATGATGTGCTCACCTTTTAACACCCAAATGCCAGGTTGTCCCTGTGACCTTAGTGATGATGCCCTTGAGAGAAGTAGGTCTGAGTAGAGGCCTGTCAGCCTGAAGGCCAAGTCTGATGCTTTGTCCCTTCCAGACTATGAACCATACAAATAAGTAAGCTCCATGAAGAAATTAGAAAGAAGAGCAAGATCTGACCAGAGTTGAAAAGTGAGACGAGAAAAGAGAAAGAGAAAACTCAGAAAAGGGCACAAAAGAGAGCCCAGGTGTGTTTGTTGAGCACTGCCTCCTGGAAGTACTCTTGCCTGGAAAATCCCATGGACGGAGGAGCCTGGTAGGCTGCAGTCCATGGGGTCGCTAGGAGTCGGCCACGACTGAGCAACTTCACTTTCACTTTTCACTTTCAAGCATTGGAGAAGGAAATGGCAACCGACTCCAGTATTCTTGCTTGGAGAATCCCAGGGACGGGGGAGCCTGGTGGGCTGCCATCTATGGGGTCGCACAGGGTCGGACACGACTGAAGCGACTTAGCAGCAGCAGCCTCCTGGGCACCATCCTAAGTTCTAATGAGATCTTTTGGGTGGCAGGCAAGAGAAACCTAAAAGGGGAGCTCTATTCTTAGGATCGCTGAGTGTTCCCTAGAATCCTGTGATAGGAAGAGCATCTTGCTCCAGAAAGGAAATGAAACCACAAAAAAAAGAAAAAAAAATGTCTGCATGCCCAGTGAGAACATTCCACCTCTTTCCTCCGTTGTGTGCATTTCCATCTCCCTCCCTCTCTCTCCTCCTCCCCTTTCCTCTCCACCGCCTGCCCCACCAACCTCTGTCCTGCCAAAATTTGCTCTTTTGGTTACCCCGTCCACAAGGCAGTGCTCCCAAATTTTAAGTTTTCTCCTTTTCATAGACCAGCCAGACAGAGATTGAGGCTCCTTGTCTCAGTTCAGCATTCCTAAGAGAGAGAATCTACTGAGTTGACTTTGTGGTGTGTACTCCTAGACAGATGAGTTGTTGTTAGTGGAACAAAATGACTTAGCAGAAACATGGCTGTGTGTGGACTTCCCTGGTGGTCCAGTGGCTAAGACGCCATGCTCCCAATGCAAGGGACACAGTTTGATCCCTGGTCAGGGAACTAGATCCCACACGTCGCAACTAAGGATCCTGCATGCTACAACTAAAGATCTTGCATGACACAATGAAGATCAAAAATCATGCTTGTGGCAGCTAAGACCTGGCACAGCTGAATAAATAAATATTAAAGAAACGTGGCTGTGAAATGCTCACTGCTAATGGCCAAAGGCAGTTGCCAGAGAGGCTGGGTAGATGGCCCAGTAAGGAGGCCCCTACAACCATTTACATCTGTTCTTCAGCTCAACTCCCTGAGATAGAGCTCATCTTCTCCATCCAGATAAGGAAACTCAGGCACAGGGAAATTCAATATGACACACAGGGTCACAGAGAGTGAGAGAGTCAGAACCAGTGCTCAAACCCAGGTGTATCCAGCTCCAGAGCCTCTTTTTTCCTACCACTCTGCAGGTTTATTCAGTAGTGCAAAGCTGCTTTCCCTCTGCCAGTTTGGAATCCTTAAAGTTATTTGTTTTCTAGGACAAGCAACTTAGAATAAGACTAGGCACTAGAGAAGAGATGGCTGGTTTAGTAGCAAGAAGAGTTAAGAGCCTAAACCAGAAATAATCACTAGTCATGAAAATAATGACTAACGGACACTATCTCACAGTTACTGAGGGCTACTGAGTATTATGGGCTTCCCAGTTGTCTCAGTGGGTAAAGAATCCACCTGCAACGCAGGAGATGTAGGTTTGATCCCAGGATTGGGAAGATCCCCTGGAGGAGGGCACGGCAACCCACTCCGGTATTCTCGCTTGGAAAATCCCATGAACAGAGAACGCTGATGGGCTACAATCCATAGGGTTGCAAAGAGTTGGACATGACTGAAGCGACTGAGCACACACACACTGAGTATTATGAATTAGCTCAATTAATTCTCACAACCAACTTATGAAGGTAAATAGTACTGTTATCTTGTTTTACAGATAAGGAAACTGAGGTACAGGCAGGTATCCGCTCAAACAGCTAGTAAGAGGCAGAGCCAGGCCTCAGAGACTAAACTCCTAACCTGGCCACAGTCCTGTTGCCAGCCTGGTGGAACCCAGGAGCAGGCCCGCCATAGGACCTGCCGTGGTTCTTCCAGGCTAGTCATGTCTCCCGCCATCTGGCCTAACGGCTTGGCCCATTCTCGACTCTCTAAAGTTCTTTCCCTCTCACTGCAGACGCTGGTGGAGGAGGAGCCTCTGCAGTCTCTCTTCAGCCCTGTGCTCCAGGAGGTCTTTATCACCATCACTGACTTCAGGTGAGGCCTGCATGCCCCCTATGCATGCATCCTGCTTCCTCATTCAGGGCCAGTGCCGAAGCCAACAGACATGCTTCCTATTTTTAACTCCTGAAAACGATTTAGAAAGAGAAGGGCAAGTCAAATCCATGTTTCTTTGTAAGAAGTTGGCTTTCATGTGTGCACCCATCTGTATCTCAAAGACCTACTAGAACCTCTGTGGAGCTCGGTTGTGTCCAGAGTATATTCAGTGGAAAGGTGTACCCATATATGCTTCATGACAGCAGAAGTCCGTGGCCTGAGAAATTTGGAAGGGCTGTCTGATATTTACCTCTCTTAGAGATTAGTATGGCACATTAACTGATTAAAGGTCCCAAGAAGTCCTGTAGTTAAAAGGTTTTTAAACTTGGGTCTGCCCACCAGTCCCCAAACTCAAAACCAAAAACTAACAAGCATTAAGTACAACACACTTTGGAAAATTGTGGTTTGCTGTATCAGACTCTAGCTGGCTTCCTTCTGTGGTTGAACTGGAGGAAAACCTGAGGAGTCACTCTTGTGGGTTGGGGAGGGAAAGGAAGGGACCAGGTTGGAGGCTCTGAGCCTGAAACTCCTCCTCTTAACCTTTTGCAAGGTTTGTCCAGACAGACTGACAAGCATGCCATTGGTCTCCTCCATCAGAATGATATACCAAGCAGTCTCTCCTTCCCTTTGGCGTCACTTGAATTCCTGCTTATCAACATCAAAGCAAACTCTTCCCAGCTAGCTATTCCCAAACTGTCTTTTCTTAGTTACCAAGATGTCTACTTGCTGTTTGGTTCTGAAGATCAAGCTGACCTGTTGAGTCTTGTCACCAAAAGAGTAATCACTCTGCCCTCTATCAAGAGCCTTACCCATCCGCAGGAAATCATGCCGGGTGGATCCTACAATTCAGAGGTAACTCACACCTGGCCAGAATAACTCGCCAGCCACAAGGTCAGCTGATCTTGGCTTTTTGAAAGTACATTCGATTTTTTGGAACTCACCAAAAACCATTTAAGCGAAGCCTAGTGAATAAAATGGGTGGTGCAGCCAGGTGGCACAGTTGGCAAAGAATCTGCTTGCCAACGCAGGAGACGAATAAAATAGGTTGTTAAATAGTTTTTTTTTTTTAATTTTAATCCCACTTTATTTTGTTTTCTTCCGTTCGTTCCTTCTTTTCCTGCTTTTGGCTTTACAATAAGACGGGAACGTTCATATGCCTAGTTTTTCAATAACATCTTATGGGAAAACCAAATGAAATTTGTTGGCCAGCCCTATGCATCAGGTGGCCAGAGAGAGGCTTCCTGATGAGATGACAGTTGCAGAGAGGGTGTGTGAACATCTCTGGAAGAAAAGCTTTCAAGCAGAGAATAGAGGAAGGGAAAGGCCAAGGCTGGATTTCTTTCTGCAGCTGGTGAACTGGAAGGTGAAGCAGTTGCCAAAGGGGAATTTGTTCTCCTGGGTTTCAAGGTGTCGGAAAGATTCAAAAGTCAAGCTTTAAAAGTATGTTGATAACCCATAAGTTATTCTCACATGTAGTGAGAATCAGTTAACTGGGTTCCCGGTAAGGATGAGATGTCCATTTGAAATGAAGATTTGTTGTTTCACCTCGAGTCACATACTGCCTGCTAGTGCCTTACCCAAAGGTCCTTCACCTTTTAGTAAGGTCTAAGATAACCAGGAGAGCCTTAAAGTGTACAGTGTGGGAGAACTTCCCGTGGGGTCCTCACTAACCCTGTGCCTTTGCAGTGTCTCTACAGGCAGACATTTCAGGCGTTCGTTGAGATGCTCCAGAGTTTGGTAATAAAAGACTGACATTTGGAAAATCTTGACATCATTTTTAAGGTAAATAGGATATCAGGAGAGAATGGGTAACTATTCCTATTAACTGGTGAAAGTGGAAGAAAAAGATATGGAAGGGTTAAGTTTTAGGAGGCAACGTAATAGGTGAGTATGGGCTTCCCTTGGTGGCTCAGACAGTAAAGAATGTGCCTGCAATTCAAGACATACAGGTTTGATCTCTGGGACAGGAAGATCCCCTGGAGTAGAAAATGGCAACCCACTCCAGTATTCTTACCTGGAAAATTCCATGGACAGAAGAGCCTGGTGGGCTACAGTCCATAAAGAGTCAGACGAGACTGAGGGACTAACACTTTCACTTTTACTTTTTGTAATAGGTGAGTATCAGCTCTGCATGTTGAGTCAGACTTGGGTTCAAATTCTGACTCTCTGCCATTCATTGGTTAAATACATTCAGTCAGGAATTTAATCTCACAGTCTTCACCTTTTAAAAATACTTACCTATTTATTTATGGCTGCACTGGGTCTTTGTTCTTCGAAAGCACAGGCTTTTTCCAGTTGTGGTGAGCAGGTCTACTCTGCGGTGCACGGGCTGCTCACTGAGGTGGCTTCTCTTGTTGCGAAGCACAGGCTCCAGGTACATGGACTCAATAGTTGTGGCACACGGGCCTAGTTGTCTCAAGGCATGTCAGATCTTTCAGGACCAGAGATCAAACCTGTGTCCCCTGTGTTGGCAGGCGGGGTTCTTAACCACTGGACCACCAAGGAAGTCTGTCTTCTACCTTTAAATGGAGATAATAATTACTATGAGTATTGAATAAAGGGCCTTCAAAAATGGTTTAAATGCTTGCTATCAGTTCAGTTCAGTTGCTCAGTCATGTCCAACTCTTTGTGACCCCATGAATTGCAGCACGCCAGGCCTCCCTGTCCATCACCAACTCCTGGAGTCTACCCAAACCCATGTCCATCGAGTCGGTGATGCCATCCAACCATCTCATCCTCTGTCATCCCCTTCTCCTCCTGCCCCCAATCCTTCCCAGCATTAGGGTCTTTTCCAATGAGTCAACTCTTCACATGAGGTGGCCAAAGTATTAGAGTTTCAGCTTCAACATCAGTCCCTCCAATGAACACCCAGGACTGATCTCCTTTAGGATGGATTGATTGGATCTCCTTGCTGTCCAAGAGACTCTCAAGAGTCTTCTCCAACACCACAGTTCAAAAGCATCAATTCTTCGGCGCTCAGCTTTCTTCACCATCCAACTCTCACATCCATACATGACCACTGGAAAAACCATAGCCTTGACTAGATGGACCTTTGTTGGCGAAATAATGTCTCTGCTTTTAAATATGCTATCCAGGTTGGCCATAACCTTCCTTCCAAGGAGTAAGCGTCTTTTAACTTCATGGCTGCAATCACCATCAGTAGTGATTTTGGAGCCCCCAAAAATAAAGTCTGACACTGTTTCCACTGTTTCTCCATCTATCTCCCATGAAGTGATGGGACCAGATGCCATGATCTTAGTTTTCTGAACGTTGAGATTTAAGCCAACTTTTTCACTCTCCTCTCTCACTTTCATCAAGAGGCTCTTTAGTTCTTCTTCGCTTTTTGCCATAAGGGTGGTGTCATCTGCATATCTGAGGTTATTGATATTTCTCCTGGCAATCTTGATTCCAGCTTGTGTTTCTTCCAGCCCAGTGTTTCTCATGATGTACTCTGCATATAAGTTAAATAAGCAGGGTGACAATATACAGCCTTGAAGTACTCCTTTTCCGATTTGGAACCAGTCTGTTGTTCCATGTCCAGTTCTAACTGTTGCTTCCTGACCTGCATACAGGTTTCTCAAGAGACAGATCAGATGGTCTGGTATTCCCATCTCTTTCAGAATTTTCCACAGTTTATTGTGATCCATGCAGTCAAAAGCTTTGGCATAGTCAATAAAGCAGAAGTAGATGTTTTTCTGGAACTCTCTTGCTTTTTTGATGATCCAGCAGATGTTGGCAATTTGATCTCTGGTTCCTCTGCCTTTTCTAAAACCAGCTTGAACATCTGGAAGTTCACGGTTCACGTATTGCTGAAGCCTGGCTTGGAGAATCTTGAGCATTACTTTACTAGCGTGTGAGATGAGTGCAATTGTGCGGTAGTTTGAGCATTCTTTGGCATTGCCTTTCTTTGGGATTGGAATGAAAACTGACCTTTTCCAGTCCTGTGGCCACTGCTGAGTTTTCCAAATTTGCTGGCATATCGAGTGCGGCACTTTCACAGCATCATCTTTGAGGATTTGAAATAGCTCAACTGGAATTCCATCACCTCCACTAGCTTTGTTCGTAGTGATGCTTTCTAAGGCCCACTTGACTTCACGTTCCAGCATGCCTGGCTCTAGGTGAGTGATCACACCATTGTGATTATCTGGGCCGTGAAGATCTTTTTTGTACAGTTCTTCTGTGTATTCTTGCCACCTCTTCTTAATATCTTCTGCTTCTGTTAGGTCCATACCATCTCTGTCCTTTATCGAGCCCATCTTTGCATGAAATTTTCCCTTGGTATCTCTAATTTTCTTGAAGAGATCTCTAGTCTTTCCCAATCTGTTGTTTTCCTCTATTTCTTTGCAATGATTGCTGAGGAAGGCTTTCTTATGTCTCCTTGCTATTCTCTGGAACTCTGTATTCAAATGGCTATATCTTTCCTTTTCTCCCTTGCTTTTTGCTTCTCTTCTTTTCCCAGCTATTTGTAAGGCCTCCTCAGACAGCCATTTTGCTTTTTTGCATGTATTTTCCTTGGGGATAGTCTTGATCCCTGTCTCCTATACAATGTCACGACGAGTGAGTTACCATCCCCTCCTCCAGGGGATCTTCCCAACACAGGGCTCAACCCAGTCTCTCCTACATCTCCAGCATTGGCAGGTGGGTTCTTTAGCACTGAGCCACCTGGGGAGCCAGACATTCTTTCTCATCTCTCTTCTATTTATACAGCAACACTCCAGCCACATTGGGTTTCTCTCATTTACCTGGTTGTGCCTTGTACCTTCCTGCTTTCCTAGCTTAATTCAAGCCATTTCTTCTACCTGAAATGCCACCCTTTTTGTGAAGTTCCTCCTCCATGAATCCTTCCCTGACTGTTTCAGGCAGATACAATTTCCCATTCTCAGTTCAGTTCAGTTCAGTTGCTCAGTTGTGTCCGACTCTTTGCGACCCCATAGACTGCAGCACACCAGGCCTCCCTTTCCATCGCCAATTCCTGGAGTTTACTCAAACTCATGTCCATTGAGTCCGTGATGCCATCCAACCATCTCATCCTCTGTCGTCCCCTTCTCCTCCTGCCTTCAATCTTTCCCAGCATCAGGGTCTTTTCAAATGAATCAGTTCTTCAAGTCAGGTGGCCAAAGTATTGAAGTTTCACCTTTATTTAGCATCAGTACTTTCAATGAACGCTCAGGACTGATCTCCTTTAGGATGGACTAGTTGGATCTCCTTGCAGTCCAAGGGGCTCTCAAGAGTCTTCTCCAACACCACAGTTCAAAAGCATCAATTCTTCAGCACTCAGCCTTCTTTATAGTCGAACTCTCACATCCATAAGTGACCACTGGAAAAACAATAGCCTTGACTAGATGGACCTTTGTTGGCCAAGTAGTGTCTCTGCTTTTTAATATGCTGTCTAGGTTGGTCATAACTTTTCTTCCAAGGAGCAAGCGTCTTTTGATTTCATGGCTGCAATCACCATCTGCAGTGATTTTTGAGCTCAGAAAATAAGGTCTGTCACTGTTTCCCTATTTATTTGCCATGAAGTGATGGGACCAGATGCCATGATCTTTGTTTTCTGAATGTTGAGTTTTAAGCCAACTTTTTCACTGTCTTCTTCCACTTTCATCAAAAGGCTCTTTAGTTCTTCTTCACTTTCTGCCATAAAGGTGGTGTCATCTGCATATATAAGGTTACTGGTATTTCTGCCGGCAATCTTGATTCCAGCTTGTGCTTCATCCAACCCAGCGTTTCTCATGATGTACTCTGCATATAAGTTAAATAAGCAGAATGACAATATACAGCTTTGATGTACTCCTTTTCCTATTTGGAACCAGTCTGTTGTTCCATGTCCAGTTCTAAGTATTGCTTCCTGACCTGCATACAGATTTCTCAAGAGGCAGGTCAGGTGGTCTGGTATTCCCATCTCTTCAAGAATTTTCCAGTTTGTTGTGGTCCACACAGTCAAAGGCTTTGGCATAGTCAATAAAGCAGAAGTAGATGTTTTTCTGGAGCTCTCTTGCTTTTTCGATGATCCAACAGATGTTGGCAAGTTGATCTCTGGTTCCTCTGCCTTTTCTAAATCCAGCTTGAACATCTAGAATTTCACAGTTCACGTACTGTTGAAGCCTGGCTTGGAGAATTTTGAGCATCACTTTACTAGCATGTAAGATGAGTGCAATTGTGCAGGAGTTTGAGCATTCTTTGGTACTGCCTTTCTTTGGGATTGGAAAGAAAACTGACCTTTTCCAGTCCTGTGGCCACTGCTGAGTTTTCCAAATTTGCTGGCATATTGAGGGCAGCACTTTCACGGCATCATCTTTGAGGATTTGCAATAGCTCAACTGGAATTCCATCACCTCCACTAGCTTTGTTTGTAGTGATGCTTTCTAAGGCCCACTTGACTTCACATTCCAGGATGTCTGGCTCTAGGTTGGTGATTCAGGATGATGCAATTTCCCATCCTCGAAACTCCTTAA
Organism: Okapia johnstoni; assembly: GCA_024291935.2. Lineage (NCBI taxonomy): Eukaryota > Metazoa > Chordata > Mammalia > Artiodactyla > Giraffidae > Okapia > Okapia johnstoni. The sequence goes on along the minus strand of CM044324.1, from coordinate 55,139,252 downwards.
TAGCATATCATTGATTTTCTTTCTTTCCTAAATAGATTTCATAAGGCTAGAAACATACAGAAGTAGTGAATAAATAATTGAATAAAGTTGGATGAAGAGAAAATAAAGTCTAGAATATAAGCACCAATAGAAGCTGGACCACCTTACTCCCTAGATTTTTGTGGTTGTTTGTCATCCACTACTTTCATTTGCAACAAGAACTGGTTTGTAATTTAATAAAATGTTTTCAGACGTGGTAGTGACATGTGGCAGACTTCCCAGAAGGCACAGTGGTAGGCCAGTGCAAGAGAGACAGGAGATGCAGGTTCAGTCCGGGGATTGGGACAATCTCATAGAGCAGGAAATGGCAATCCACTCCAGTATTCTTGTCTGGAAAACTCCATGACCAGAGGAGTCTGGTGGGCCACAGTCCCTGGAGTCGCACAGAGTTGGACATGACTTAGCGACTGAGCATGCATGCACAGAGTTACATGTGGAACTTTTCCCTCCACACTTCTTCCAAAAGAATATGGTGTTATCGCAGATCTTCCTGATAAACCATTTTTTTAAACGTAAAAAGTTAGTTTCAAGTTTTCCATTTATACTCTGTAAAAGCAAATTGAATGCCTCCTGTTATGTATAAATATCTTAAGTGCTAAGATTTTTTAGGATTATAACAGAAAACCAGTTCTATCAGAAAGTCTTTGAGTACCTATTAGAGAAATTAAACAATGTTAGTAAAATATGAGCTCGTGACTTTTGGATTATTTTCCTAGATCAAGCTGCTTAACCATTTATTTTTCACAGCACATGGACCCCTGGTTACAATCAGACAAAGACCATGAACGGGAACGGGCCATAGCCACCATGGCTCAAGTTCTGAAGTGTTTATTCAAACATCTCAGCCTGCAAGTAAGTTGACCTCCAGTTGAAGATGAGTATCCAGAGCTATCCTTTTAACTGTTCAGTTCCCCTCCTGTTTATGGCTCCCCAGACTGGTGACTTCTTGGTGCTCATATAATAACATTTGGCATCATTCACTTATCTGCTCCTCTCACCTAAGTGAGGAGCTTGAGGCCAGGTACTGTGTTTAGTAACCTTGCATCCCCAAGGGGATGCACAAGAGTTTGAAGCAGTAAATTGTAGCAGGCAAATATAAGTACGTAAGTCAATTTATATATCTCCTGGCATCTCAGAGAAAATGGTTCTACAATACCTCTTTTTAAATCCTCTCATTTCCCTTTTGCACTCTCACTTTCCAATTGTTCTGAATTCTCTCCCATAATTCCTAAAAAGAATTCCCCAAACTCAGATCCTCTTTCCTGATCTGTTCCTTTTTGTCATCTACAAAATCTCTTTCTTCTTTCCTCAGTAGATCTTCTCCACATTGGAGTCTCTTCTGTTCTCCATCCACCATTTCTCCAATCTGCATAATAAGGCCCAGGATTTCGAAGAGAAGCTGGGGGAGAGTAGGAATGCTAGGTCTTTATGAGAATTCTTCAGAGAATTTACCCTTGATGTAAATATTCTAACAATCAAAAGGACAGCATGCTGCTACCTTTCTTACTTCTCCCTTTGAAAACACATCCAAACTTGCCGCCTCCTTACTGAAGCTCAGCCCCTCAAACGATGCTACTTCCCTTGTTCTCTTTTTAGTTGATGAGAGCACATGACATCTGGCCACCACTGACTACCTCATTATTCTGTGCTCACTGACTACCCTACTGCTAACCACAATGCATGCTTCTTCCTCAAACTCTAATTTTGGCTGCAGACTAAAGACAAGAGTTTCAAATGACTTCTTCCTATACATAATCTCCCTCTAGGTTTGGCAGAACCTCCTCAGCATTTTCTTCCTGGCAAGAATTGCTAATGTAAGGGTGCTTAACTTAGGTGCCCGTGGGTCTGTGAACATCTGGAAAGTGCTATGCAGAATTTTGTGTGGTGCAGTCTTCTGGATTTTTCTGAGGAAGGTTCACTGTTTGTGTCCCCAGTGCCAGTCCAAGTGCCTTATCCATAAGTGCTATAGTCATAACCAGTACCTGGCACATAATGGATACTCAGTGTTTGTTGATTGAATGAATGAACATATTATCAGAGAATGAAAGATCTTACACAGTTTGCATATATGTGTCTCTGTTTAGTGTACATAGGTTGCAGAAGCTGTTGTTTCCACTATCTCAATATATTTTTCTGAAAAGCCACAGTGGAAATTTCTTTCTGCCTCAATCCTGGGAACAGTTGTGCTGCCTCTGTATGGCTATTTGCTCCTCGCTTCATGGACAGTGTGAATCGCTTTAGATGTGTTCCTCTGTGTGAGCCCTGAGAAAGTCTGAAGCCTAGCTCTGTGGCCTAGTTTGAGCAAAAGATGACCATGCATTCTGCATGCTAACAAAATCCTTAACTTCATTTATCTTTTCTGCCTTCATTTTTTTTTTACTGGTCCCACTTGCTTCACTACTTATTTTAAATTGTATTTCTTTTTCTGGTAGGTTTTGACCAGCTGCTTGACTTTTTTTCCATAATATGGTAAAATATCTACAAATAAAATTTTTAAATATTGTCAGTTGGTGTATCTCAACTTTGTATCTGACTTTTTCACTAAGCAAACTAGCACATATTCCTGAAAAAAGGGAAAAGTAAAAGTCAGTCACTCAGTTGTGTCTGACTGTGATTCCATGGAGTGCAGACTGCCACGCTTCTCTGTCGATGGAATTCTCCAAGCAAGAGTTCTGGAGAGGGGTGACATTTCCTTCTCCAGAGGATCTGCCTGACCCAGGGATTGAGTCTTCACAGAATCTTCATTGCAGGAAAATTCTTTACCATTTGAACCACCAAGGCTAATTTATTCCTAACTTATTATAAATTCTTGGGATACTTGTTTCCTAATTGGTTGTATTCATAGTTCCTGTTGTTGTTTAGTCACTCTGTTGTGTCTGACTCTTTGCGACCCCATAAACTATAGCACGCCAGGCTTCCCTGTCCTTCCCTCTCTCCTGGAGCTTGATCAAACTCATGTCCAATGAGTAGGTGATGCTATCCAACCATCTCTTCTTCTATCATCCCCTTCTTCTGCCTTCAGTCTTTCCTAGCATCAGAGTCTTTTGTAATAAGTCAGCTCTTCACATCAGGTAGCCAAAATATTGAAGTTTCAGCTTCAGCGTCACTCCTTCCAATGAATATTCAGGACTGATTTCCTTTAGGATTGAGTGGTTGGATCTCCTTGCTGTCCAGGGGACTCTCAAGAGTCTTCTCCAACACTACAGTGCAAAAGCATCAATCTTTCAGTGCTCAGCCTTCTTTATGGTCCAACTCTCATATCCATACATGACTACTGGAAAAACCACAGCTTTGACTCTATGGACCTTTGTTGGCAAAGTAATGTCTCTGCTTTTTAATATGCTGTCTAGGTTGGTCATAACTTTTCTTCCAAGGAGCAAGCATCTTTTAATTTCATGGCTGCAGTCACCATCTGCTGTGATTTTGGAGCTGAAGAAAGTAAAGCCTATCACTCTTTCCATTGTTTCCCCATCTATTTGCCATGGGACCAGATGCCATGATTTTCGTTTTTTGAATGTTGAGTTTCAAGCCAGCTTTTTCACTCTCCTCTTTCACTTTCAATAAGAGGCTCTTTAGTTCCTCTTTGCTTTCTGCCATAAGGGTGGTGTCATCTGCATATCGGAGGTTATTGTTATTTCTCCCGGCAATCTTGATTCTAGCTTGTGCTTCATCCAGCCAGGCGTTTCACATGATGTATTCTGCATATAAGTTAAATAAACAGGGTGACAATATACAGCCTTGACATACTCCTTTCCCTGTTTGGAACCAGTCTGTTGTCCCATGTCCAGTTCTAACTGCTGCTTCCTGACCTGCATACAGATTTCTCAAGAGGCGGGTCAGGTGGTCTGGTATTCCCATCTCTTCAAGAATTTTCCAGTTTGTTGTGATCCATACAGTCAAAGGCTTTGGCATAGTCAATAAAGTAGAAGTAGATGTTTTTCTGGAACTCTCTTGCTTTTTCGATGATCCAACAGATGTTGGCAAGTTGATCTCTGGTTCCTCTGCCTTTTCTAAATCCAGCTTGAACATCTGGAAGTTCTCAGTTCACATACTGTTGAAGCCTGGCTTGGAGAATTTTGAGCATTACTCTTTGCTAGCATGTGAGACGAGTGCAACTGTATGGTAGTTTGAGCATTCTTTGGTGTTGCCTTTCTTTGGGATTGGAATGAAAACTGACTTTTTCCAGTCCTGTGGCCACTGCTGAGTTTTCCAAATTTGCTGGCATATTGAGTGCAGCACTTTCACAGCATCATCCTTTAGGATTTGAAATAGCTCAACTGGAATTCCATCACCTCTACTAGCTTTGTTTGTAGTGATGCTTCCTAAGGCCCACTTGACTTCACATTCCAGGATGTCTGGCTCTTGGTGAGTGATTACACCATCGTGATTATCTGGTTCGTGAAGATCTTTTTCATATAGTTCTTCTGTATATTCTTGCCACCTCTTCTTAGTATTTTCTGCTTCTGTTAGGTCCATACCATTTCTGTCCTTTACTGTGCCCATCTTTACATGAAATGTTCCCTTGGTATCTCTAATTTTCTTGAAGAGATCTCTAGTCTTTCCCATTCTGTTGTTTTCCTCTATTTCTTTTCATTGATCGCTGAGGAAGGCTTTCTTATCTCTCCTTGCTATTCTTTGGAACTCTGCGTTCAGATGAATATATCTTTCTTTTTTTCCTTTGCCTTTTCACAGCTATTTGTAAGGTCTCCTCAGACAACCATTTTGCCTTTTTGCTTTTCTTTTTCTTGGGGGTGGTTTTGATCACCGCCTCCTGTATAATGTTATAAATCTCCATCCATATTTCTTCATGCACTCTGTCTATCAGATCTAATCCCTTGAATCTATTTCTCACTTCCACTGTATAATTGTAAGGGATTTGATTTAGGTCATACCTGAATGGCCTAGTCATTTCCCCTACTTTCTTCAGTTTAAGTCTGAATTTGGCAATAAGGAGTTCATGATCTGGGCTACAGTCAGCTCCTGGTCTTGTTTTTACTGACCATATAGAGCTTCTCCATCTTTGGCTGCAAAGAATATAATCAATCTGATTTAAGTGTTCACCATCTGGTGATGTCCATGTGTGGAGTCATCTCTTGTGTTGTTGGAAGAGGGTGTTTGCTATGACCAGTGCCTTCCCTCTGACAAAAAGTGGTCCACTGGAGAAGGGAATGGCAAACCACTTTAGCATTCTTGTCTTGGGAACCCCATGAACAGTATAGGTCTTTTTGCTATTGGCAATTATTTTGAATATGTGGACTTTAAAAACCATGCTAGAGGGACTTCTCTGGTGGTCCAGTGATTGAGCCCACCTTCCAGTGCAGGGGACACTGATTCCGTACCCAGGTGGGGAACTGTGATACCACATGCCCCCGGGCAACTAAGCCCGTAAGCCGCAACTACTGACCCAGAGAGCCACAACTAGAGAGAAGCCTGTACACCACAACAAAAGGTCCCACATGCCACAACTAAGACCAAATGCAGCCAAAAGTGAATAAATATTTAAAAAGAAACAATATTAATAAAAACAGTGCTAGAATGAACATCTTTATACACAAAGCATTTTTCAGGTTTCTTACTTAAATTAGCATTTGTCCTATGTAATAGCATCTGCTGGATATATTGTTTCTACACGTGTTAAATGTTAACCCAGAAGATCCAAGGGCTGAACATAACATGGCCCTTCTCTTGAGCAGGAGGTTCCAGGGGAATTACTTCTACAGTTGAAATCTGAGGCACCAAATGCACGTGCAGTCTAATGGTATTTTTCTTTTGCTTCCTAATCAGCTTCCAGTGCGATTTCAAAGACTTGGACACCTGGTGGCTCTGATGGCTCTACTATGTGGGGACCCACTGAAAGAGGTGGCCGAAGAGGCTGCGGAGGGCATGCGCTACCTGCTGCACATCACCCTGAGGCTGAAGTGTAAGGCGCTGCTGGAGGCAGTGAGGCCCTGAGTCAATTCTCCAGCATAGCGCAAAAAGCACCAGGCCTCCTTGTACACTCACTGCCCGCATTCTAGAAAGACTTTTACCCTGGTTCATAGAGAGAAGGGTACCCTTCATAGAGAGAAGGCAAAGATAGAGCCACACTGACTTAATAATTAGAAGGATCAGACCCATCAGCGTCAGCCATGTGCATGACCATGGAGTTGGAGTAGAAAACATGTGGCCCTGTGGACAAGCTGGAGTAATTAGTTTAGTTGGAAGTAGAAGAAGTTCTTGCCATCCTTTGGGCCTGCCTTTATGTGTTTATCCCAGAAACGTTTACTGAGTCCTTACTCAGATCTAACAGTAACCAGAAAATAAGTGGTCCAGTCCTTATGTGGGCTTCACAGGTGGCGCAGTGGTAAAGAATCTGCCTGCCAATGTAGGAGATGCAAGAGACATGGGTTCGATCTCTGGGTACAGAAGATCCCTTGGGGAAAGAAATGGCACCCCACTCCAGTATTTTTGCCTAAAAAATGCCATGGACAGAGGAGCCTGGTGGGCTACAGTCCATGGGGTTGCAAAGAGTTGGATACAACTAAGCACACACACACACAATCCTTAGATGTAACACACGATCTAGTGGGGGCATCAGAGAATCAGAGGGTCAACCAATAACTGTTATTATAACCATTTGACTGCTATGAAGGGAAATTACAGAGGCCATGAGTAAGGATGAAATCTAGTTGTGGGGTTCAGAAACGGCCTCTCTGAAGATAACCTAAAAAATAACATTTAGTCAGGTGAAGTGATAAGAAGAGTGTATTAGGCAGAAGGAACAGTGTGAGCAAGGACACTCAGCAGGTATGAGCTTGGGGAGTTTGAATAACAAAGAGAGGACCATGGTGGTCAAGGAGTGAATCACCGATCCCCACAGTTGGAAGAAACTTCAGAAGATATCTAACCCAGACTTCCCCCAGTGTTGAATCTGCGTCTATTCTATCCCTACCAAGCAGTTGCCCTGCCTGGACTTGCTTATACCAAGGACAACGTAGTGCTCTACTTCCCAAAGCAGCAGTCTCATTTCTGGGCAGCTCTGAGTATGAGCTTTTTCTGCTGAGACATATAGCCACGGGAACACAGCTGGTTGTCCATTCAACAAATATTTATTAAGCACTTCTTGTTCGAGGGATGCGTTGGTGAGTAAGACAGGCAAGGTCCCATCCCCCAAGAGCTTATAGTTGGAGAAACAGTATCCTCAACCATGGGCTCAGATACTTCCTATAGATCAACCATGGGCTTAGATACTTCCTATAGATCAACCATGGGCTCAGATACTTCCTATAGATCAACCATGGGCTCAGATACTTCCTATAGATCAACCATGGGCTCAGATACTTCCTATAGATCAACCATGGGCTCAGATACTTCCTAGAGATAAATTTCCAGTGAAGATGAGTCACAATAAAACAGAAGGAAAACAAGACACTGTTAGGGCATCTTGGCAGACTCAGCATCAGCAAAACTAGACACACAGACAGTTCTGATTGCAGAACTATCAAACTCAGTATAAAACTGTGTAAGTTTTTGTGAGGACCTAAACTTCATAGGAAGACCCATCAAAAGTCCTCGCCAATGGTTTAACTTGCCTCATTTGTATTCCCAAAGCACTCAAAAGCTCTTACAAAGAGCTCTTCTCTTTTCTTTCAGCTCTTTTTATATATTGCTCTTCCACAGAAGAGAAACAAGTCAGATTAACACACATTCCTTCCCCCATTTTTTTGGGAGGGGGTGTAAAAAGTAAAAATGAGCATTTTTACTCAAGTGAAACAGACAAAAATAAGACTGGGGATCCACTTCAACCTGAAGATCAACCAGACTTGCAAAATCAAGAAAAAATAAATAAGTCAGAAAGTAAAGTATTAACATGTTATATTATTTTCTCAGGTATCACGTATGAAAAGAAAAATCACCAAAGCTTGAAAAGAGCAGTGAAAAAATGTCGAGAACTCCTGGAACTCTACAATATTAAGCAGTTCTATAGCTGTCCCTTCAGAATTGCCCAGGTAATCAGAATGGCTAAAATTTTAAAAACAGACAGCTTGAAATGTTGGAGTGGATGGGAAACAACCAGAAGTCTCATACATTTATTCATGGGAATGTGAAATGATAAAACCACTTTGGGAAAAGGTCTGTTAATTTCTTATAAAACTAAACATGCAAGATTGCCCAGAGGATTTGCTTTCTGAACATTTCATACTTTGGAGATGAGGTAATGGCCATGACTGTTAAACACTTTGCTCTGTGAGTTTAAGGGATTTAGGTCACACCATCAGTGAGGCCAGTATCACTGTGCGGACATTTTTTCAAACCAGCTTTGTGCCTGATTGCTTTCCTAGCCCCACCCAACCCCTTGCAAATGTAAATCCTTGTCACAAAAAGGGACCTCAAGAGGATGAGTTTGAGGGACTTCCCTCGTGGTCCAAGGGTTAAGACCACCTTCCAATGTAAGGAGTGCGGATTTGATCCCTGGTTGGGGAGGTAAGATCCCACATGCCTTGTGGCCAAAAAACCAAAACATAAAAAAGAAGCAATATTGTAACAAATTCAATCAAGATTTAAAAGAAAGCTCTAATTTTTAAAAAATGGATGTAATTGATTCAAATACAACTACTAAAAAGCCATACACTTCTTTGTTAATGTAATTATTCAATACTCCATAAATACTAAACATCTTCTAGGTATCAGGGTCTTTGCTGGTGGCTCAGTGGTAAAGAGCCTGCCTGCCAATGCAGGAGACCTGGGTTGGGACTATCCCCTGCAGAGGAAATGGCAACCCACTCCAGTATTCTTGCCTGGGAAATCACATGGACAGAGGAGCCTGGCGGGCTACAGACCATGGGGTCACAAAAGAGTCGGGCACAACTGAGAGACTAAGCAACAATAGATGATATACAGAAAAAAAGCCTATAGATCTTACTCATGTACGGTCTAAGATACCAGGTAAATTGTCTTTACATCAGTTTCCTCATCTGTATATGAGGATCTGTAAAAATTAGGATAACTCAGTTGTTATGAGAGTCAAATGAGATACAGTACAGAAAATGCTTTGCTTAGTGCCAATCGGAGAAGGCAATGGCACCCCACTCCAGTACTTTTGCCTGGAACATCCCATGGATGGAGGAGCCTGGTGGGCTACAGTCCATGGGGTCGCTAAGAGTCGGACACGACTGAGCGACTTCACTTTCACTTTTCCCTTTCATGCACTGGAGAAGGAAATGGCAACCCACTCCAGTATTCTTGCCTGGAGAATCCCAGGGATGGCGGAGCCTGGTGGCTGCCGTCTACGGGGTCGCATGGAGTCAGACACGACTGAAGCGACTTAGCAGCAGCAGTGCCAATCACTTGGTAAGTGCCTAGTAGATTATACCTATTATAATTATGTGGAGGACTTTATTCACTGTCATGTACAAACTGTGGAAAATTCTTTTTTTTTTTTTTTTTTTGGAAAATTCTTAAAGAGATGGGAATACCAGACCACCTGACCTGCCTCCTGAGAAATCTGTATGCAGGTCAAGAAGCAACAGTTAGAACTGGCTATGGAACAACAGACTGGTTACAAATCGGGAAGGAGTATGTCAAGGCTGCATATTGTCACCCTGCTTATTTAACTTATATGCAGAGTACAAAATGTGAAATGCTGGGCTGGATGAAGCACAAGCTGGAATCAAGATTGCCAGCAGAAATATCAATAACCTCAGATATGCAGATGACACTACCCTTATGGCAGAAAGTGAAGAACTAAAGAGCCTCTTGATGAAAGTGAAAGAAGAGTGAAAAAGTTGGCTTAAAGCTCAACATTCAGAAAACTAAGATCATGGCATCTGGTCCCATCACTTCATGGCAAATAGATGGAGAAACAGTGGAAACAGCGGCAGACTTTATTTTTCTGGGCTCCAAAATCACTGCAGATAGTGACTGCAGCCATGAAATTAAAAGACGCTTACTCCTTGGAAGGAAAGTTATGACCAACCTAGACAGCATATTAAAATGCAGAGACATTACTTCGCCAGAAAAGGTCCGTCTAGTCAAAGCTATGGTTTTTTCCAGTAGTCATGTATGGACGTGAGAGTTGGACTATAAAGAAAGCTGAACACCAAAGAATTGATGCTTTTCAACTCTGCTATTGGAGAAGACTCTTGAGAGTCCCTTGGACTGCAAGGAGATCCAACCAGTCCATCCTAAAGGAGATCAGTCCTGAATATTTATTGGAAGGACTGATGCTGAAGCTGAAACTCCAATACTTTGGCCACCTGATGCGAAGAACTGACTCACTGGAAAAGACCCTGAGGCTGTGAAAGATTGAAGGCAGGAGGAGAAGGGGACTTCAGAGGATGAGATGGTTGGATGGCATCACTGACTCGATGGGCATGAGTTTGAGTAAGTTCTGGGAGTTGGTGATGGACAGGGAAGCCTGGCATGCTGCAGTCCATGGGATTGCAAAGAGTCAGACACGACTGAGCGACTGAACTGAACTGATAAATACAGTGAGAAGCAGAATGGCTCATTATTTTAATAAATCATCTCCAAATTATTTTAGCTAGGCTTTGGTCCCTGTCAGCAATAGAGGATTAGGGCCTTTCCTTAATTCCTATTCCTGAAAAAGTATCATGTGTCACTCTTTCTGAGGATCTCAGTAATCAAGTTTTTTATCTTTGGCCATGGTCCACAGCTTGTAGGATCTTAGTTCCCCAACCAGGAATCAAACCTGTGCTTCCTGCAGTGGAAGCACAGAGTCCTAACCACTGGACTGTTAGGAAAGTCAGTACAAGCTTCTTTCTAAAAGTCAGAGTTGTAAGAATCCATGCACAGTCCCTTGGGACACTGGGTTACTTCCAGTTTTTCACTTCTGTAAACAGTATAGAACTAAAGAGCCCTGAACATCTTTGTATGTTTCTCTGATTGTTGACTTAGAATTGTTCCTTGTTCAGGACTCTTCCTGTTAAACCATCCATCTTTAAAGTTCATTTTCCCTAAATCATCTCAGGTTTTCGAAGTTTTTCTCAATTCCAACGAGCTCTACCAGTTTGTAATGGCTACACTGGATGGCCTGAAAAACCTGAAACATCCACAAACACAGTGGTCAGCGGGGGAATTGCTGATAGCATTGGTGAAGAAGGCGCAGTCCCGGTTTGAGAAGGTAAACTGCTCAGTGGACATTTCCCGAGTTTAAAATGCAGACAGAGACCTGCCCCGCCTACAGATGCTAAGGTCTCTCCAACTGTTCCTATTCAGCAGAATACAACTGAGAACAACCACTGAAGGGACCATAGTCAAAGCCTTAGTCTATTTAGTTAATGCTGAAAAATCGTGCATTCAACAAGCATATACAACCACTGTGAATGCAACTAGGGATGGCAGGTTTGTTTTTTTAATCTGAGGTATGGTCCCTATTTTCCAAAAGAGTGTAGTTTTTTTCTTTGAAAATATAATTAACATACATGAGAATGGTAACTCCAATTTAGATCCTCCTTCAGGTTAGTTAAAGGTACCAAAATTTTAAGAATCAAGCCATCAGTGATCCTAGAGGGAGGCTAACTTAGTAAATTTAAAATCAAGAGAATTTATTTTAATGAAATTGATACATGAACTGCCAATATGGTCATATCATCTATAAATGTGGAAGAACATACTGGAAGAGATAAAATGGATGAAAGTAGTTGTCTCTGGAGTGTGGACCTGGGGAATAGGCCAGGGAGAGCCTTGAATACCACTGGACTTTTAAAATTGTGTGCATGTTGCACTTTGATAAAAATAAAAATAATTTTAAAGTGATGAAAACCCATTTTTTCATCTATTAAAATAGCAAAGATACAAAAAGATCAGTACTATATTGGAAGATGGTGAAATGGGCATTTGTATCCTTTGGGTGCTTTCAGCTGTAAAAAAAAAAAAAAAATTGTGAGAAGCTTATACAAAGGGTTTATCACCTCATATATTAAGAAGTCTGGAAGTAGGGCATATTTCCTAGGATTGGTCCAGCAACTCACCAACTTTATAAGAGAGCCAGGGGTTTTTCCATCATTCCCACTTAACCTGTTCATAGATTCGTAAGTAAGATAGTCACCACAATTTCCAACTTTCTGAGCAGATAAGACTACCCAGCAAAGAAGAGAGAGGTTGCTTTCCTTTCATCAGAGAGAAAAGTCTTTCCCAGAAGCCCCCAGCTGATTTTCCTCCATGTTCATTGGCCAGAATACCATCACGTGCCCATCCTCAAACCGTTTCTGGCAGCTGGTGGTAACAATGGCCATTTTATATGAGGCTGCTAAGGACTGCCTTCTGAGAAGCTGACATTTCCACAGAGACCTTGAGCCACAAGTCTAGGAGCAGGAAGAGCAGTCCAAGCAGAGAAATGGATCAAGCCCAGTGGCTCCTGTTTACTTGACCTGAACATGATAAACATCTGCAGGAGGAAGGCAGTAATGACTCCCCTGCCATTCTCAGAGCCAGAGTGGGGAAAAACCAGCCTCCTTCCAACTTTTGTTAGTTTGTCTTATTATAAAACCAATACATAATCTTTCAGGAATAATTAGAAAAAATATATAAGCAAAAAAGTAAATATCCCATCACTCAAAGACACATTAATATGTTTGGATATATGTTTTTCCAAATCCTTTTATGTACATATACATTCATACAGGTATACTTTAAGTAGTTTTGATAATAATAAACTTTTTGAAAAATAGTAAACATTCTGTATTAAAAGTCGCCCCCAGGACCTCTTCAAAATAACCACAGTATCTTCAGTAACTATCAATGTCCCACAGCAGTAAGGTCTTAAGCGATTTCTTTTCCTTCTTCAGGTGCCAGAAATTATGGGAGTTATCTGTGCCCGGCTCTCCACAATCAGCCAGTCTAGTGCCCGCCAACAAATCATAAATATTGTGAGTTTGTTTATGTCCAGGCCCAAGTACACAGATACAGTGATCAACCACCTTCTGTGTCACCCAGTACCATATGACAGGTAACGGAATCTGGTACAGCCTCTGGATTAAATTGGGGTGTGTGCTACACCTCTGAGTACTGTGGAACAGGGTTGCCCTCAAAAATCTAAGGATGTTCTTGTTGAGATATGATACGGACAGATGTCTGCAGAGTAAATCAGAACATAATGCCTAGAATAAGGAAACAATCCAGAATGAACATTTTACAAGATGGTTGGACTGAACTCTTACAAAAAATTGTCATGAAAGAAAATAATTGTGCTGAAGGCACTGCTCTAGATAAAAAGACACAAAAGTGACATAACCAAATGCAATAAATGACTTTGATTGGATTCTGAAAGAAAAGCAAAAGCTATAAAAGAAAATTTTCAAGAGATTTAAATATATATACTAATTACTAAATTAATATAATCTTCTTAGTTGTGAAATAATAATATGTAGAAAATTTCCTTATTCTTAAGAGACAGATAATTTAAGGGAGATTTAGGGGTAAATGTCATGATATCTACAATACACTTGAGAAAAATTTAGCCAAAAAATAAATATATATATAAAAAATAAAGTATAAATATGTATATAAAATAAAGTATAAATATATACATAAATAAGAATAGAATCACAGAGAGGAACAAAGAAGAAGCTTTTTTATGATTAGTGGTTTTGAGTTGGAGGCAAGGCACCCTGGAAGTTCCAGGAAATGCTTTTTGGGGAAGGCAATGAGGCATCCAGGCCCCATCCCACTTTAACCAGAGCAGCTCTTCTATTTATCTGCTTTATATACTGTGATCCTGGGTAATTACTATCTTGAAAGAAAGATTTCTTAGCTTTTTTTAAATTGAAGTATAAGTGATTTACAGTATTAGGTTAGGTTCAGGTATACAGCAAAGTGATTCAGTATTTGTATTCAGATTTTTTGCCAGATTCTTTTCAGATTCTTTTCCATTATAGGTTATTACAAGATATTGAATATATTGACAGTTCCCTGTGCTATACAGTCAGTCCTTGTTGTTTATCTATTTTATATATGGTGGTGTATAACTGTTAATTCCAAACTCCTAATTTATCCCTCACCCCCCGCTTTTGCCTTTGGCAACCATAGTTGTTTTCTGTCTGTGAGTCTGTTTCTGTTTTATTAAAAAGTTCATTTGTATTATTTTTTTAGATTCCATATGTAAGTGATATTATATAATGTTTGTCTGACTTACTTCACGTAATATGATAATTTCTAGGCCCATCCATGTTGCTGCAAATGGCAATATTTTATTGATTTTTATGACTGACTAATATTCCATTGTGTATATATACCACATCTTCTTTATCAGTTCATTTGTTAGATACTTAAGTTGCTTCCATGTCTTGGCTATTGTAAATAGTGCCACTATATATAAACATTGGTATGCATATGTTTCCGAATTAGAGTTTTTATCTTTTTCAGATATACACTCAGGAGTAAAATTTCTGGATCATATGGCGACTCTATTTGTAGTTTTTTAAGGAACTTCCATACTGTTTTCCATAGTGATTGCACCAGTTTACATTCCCACCAACAGCGAAGGAGGGTTCACTTTTCTCTACACCCTCTCCAGCATTTATTATTTGTAAACTTTTGATGATGACCATTCTGACCAGTAGGTGTGAGATAATATCTCATTGCAATTTTGATTTGCATTTCTGTAATAATTAGCGATATTGAGCATCTTTTCATGTGCCTGTTGGCCATCTATATGTCTTCTTTGAAATGTCTATTTAGGTCTTCTGCCCATCTTTTGATTGGATTATTTGTTTCTATACTGAGCTGTATGAGCTGTTCATACAATACGTTTTGGAAATTAAGCCATTATCAGTTGCATTGTTTGTAAATATATTCTCCTAGTCTGTAGGTTGTCTTTTTGTTTTGTTTATGGTTTCATTTGCTGTGCAAAATTTTTAGGTTTGATTAGGTCTCATTTTATTTCTTTTGCCTTGGGAAACTGATCTAAGAGAATATTGCTATGATTTATGTCAGAAAATGTTTTTTTATTTTATTTACTTTATTTTTATTTTTATTTTTTATTTATTTTAGTTGGGGGCTAATTACTTTACAATATTGTAGTAGTTTATGTCAGAAAATGTTTTGCCTATGTTCTCTTCTAGGAGTTTTATGGTCTAGGAGTTTAATGTCTTATATTTAAGTCTTTAAGCCATTTTGAGTTTATTTTTGTGTATGGTATGAGGAACTGTTCTAACTTCATTGATTTACATGCAGGTTTCCCAGCACCACTTAATGAAGATTTCTCACCTTTAAACTGTTCCAAAACTGTTTCAAAACTGGTTTCAATGAATGGGTCTCATATAATGTCTTGGTGCAGTGCTAATGTTTTGTGTAAGCTGAAAGAAAGTTTAGTCGCTCAGTTGTGTCCGACTCTTTGCGACCCCATGGACTGTAGGCTACCAGGCTCCTCCGTCCATGGGATTTCCCAGGCAAAAGTACTGGAGTCTGTTGCCATTTCCTTCTCCAGAGGATCTTCCCAACCCAGGGATCAAACTCGGGTCTCCCACACTGTAGGTAGATGCTTTACCGTCTGAACCACCAGGGAAGCTGAACTTAAACGTTTTACTCCACTATATCAAATAGAGGAGAACTTTTTTTTTTTTTCCACTTTTTTTGAACTTATTTTTTGTGGCATTTATTCCCAAGTCATAAGTTTTTGTTTCTTCAGTTTCTTCTGGGGTATCTTTTTCTTCTGTGCAACCTCCTCTTCTGGTTTAGGAACAATCTGTTCTTTTGCAGTAAGGATCATCTTAATGTGGCAGGGAGAGCTCATGTAGGGGTTGATCCAACCGTGAGATCTATAAGTCCTGCACTGCATTTTGGGGATTTTATTCACCTGGATATGCTCAATGACCAGAGAATCTACATCTAAGCCCTTAAGTTCAGCATTACTCTCTGCATTTCTGAGCATGTGCAGTAAAAATTCAGCACTCTTTTTGGGCCACCGACCCTGCGTCCAACCCCACTGTTTGGCCTGTGCACGCCTACCACCTCAGCTGTTTTAACGACAGAATGGCACACATTGCTTCTTTAAAGTGATATCCTTCAGATATTTGGTGGCTTTTCGGATATGCTATCCTTTATGGTCTGGGCAGTTTCACGAGTGTTCTTAAAGTGAACACAAAGATTTGAACCTCATGATTTGCCTGATTTTGTGGGGTTTCTGGGTCAAGTGAATAGCACACCATTTATAGAGGTCACCTCAGGCCACTTACCAGAAAAGGAATAAAGGAGAACTTTTACTCAT
Organism: Okapia johnstoni; assembly: GCA_024291935.2. Taxonomy (NCBI): domain Eukaryota; kingdom Metazoa; phylum Chordata; class Mammalia; order Artiodactyla; family Giraffidae; genus Okapia; species Okapia johnstoni. Next base: position 55,123,006 of record CM044324.1, on the reverse strand, counting down.
CCAAAAGAAAAATGTGTTAATACAGATTGTTTAATGGTCTTAATTTTGTGTATTTCTCTGGAACATTGTTTTTAAATCTTTACTACTTGCTTCAGCTTACCTATTAATACATTAGATTCTTATGTAAAATATATGATTTGGTATAAAGTATTAACTATATTCAGCTGATTTAAATGTAATTTTAGCATTATTTTATTTTTTTGTGTTTGTTCTAGTTCTTGGAAAACTGCTGCGTTGGGTCAAGTGAGAACTGTAGAGTCTGTTAGAAATGAAAACGGCGTAGCAAACTTAGAGTACAGAGTATGTGATAGGGCAGTTGTGAGATTGAAAAGGTATGTTAGGACCAGTTTGTGAATGGTCTTCAAGTCCATGCTGAGGTTGTGGGAACTTGAGTCTATGAAACCTTGGGAGTTACTGTTGTGAAATCAGATAGCAATTCTGAAGAACTGAGCCTCAGAGAGGAAAACCTCTTATAGAATGGATTCCAGACGGATTCTGGGAAGCTCGTGGTCATGGTTGGCCTAGAATAAGCCATTCTCCTGATCCCTCTTCCTCTGGGATTTCTAGGCATCTGGCTGAGTTGTGGAGAACTCTGAATGTGGAGCTGCCCAAAACGACCTGGATTCTCTGGAGACTCCTGAGGAAGCTGCAGAAATGCCATGATTCTGGCACCCAGGAGAAGATGGCCTATGTGGCTGTTGCTGTAAGCCCTTGAGCTTTGCCCCTCCAACTTCAGCCCACCATGGCCCTCCTGCATGATTGGCCCAGCACCATCTGGAGAGTGTTTCTTTTGGTTCCTCTCAAAGTTTGTTTCCCTCATCCATTTATAAATCCACCAGTGTTGCCACCAAGGGATGGATGTGGAGGAGGCTGAGATGAGTGAAGGAGTCAGTATGGTTTCATCTGTTTTAAACATTCTTTTCTTCGTCTTTTAAAAAATGCATATCATCATAGTCAAGAGAGTACAAACATTTCAAAGAATATAGAAGAATATAAAATAGAAACCAAAGGTCCTCCTTTGAAAAATTGTTTTTATGTTTTATTTAATTTTTTTTGGCCACACCTCGCAGCATGCAGGATCTTAGTTCTCTGACTAGAGATCGAACACACATCTCCTGCATGGAAGGGCAGAGTCTTAATCACTGGACCACCAGGAATGTCCCCCAAAGGCCCTCCTTGAGCAGAGATTGGCAAACTTTTTCCATAAAGGGCCAGATGGTAAATATTTTAGGTTTTTCAGGTCACATATAGTCTCCACCACATATTTTTGGATATATTTTAAATAATCCTTTAAAAATCAAGAAACTATTCTTAGCTCATGGCTATACCATGTCCCTAAAAATGAACTTTCTGCAAGTGTTTATAATATATAAACTTTTTATATATGTACTTGGCATACTTTTTCCCTCTATATTTTTCCTTTTAAATAAAATTTTTTTAGAGCAGTTTTAGGCTCACAGCAGAACTGAGCAGAAAAGTACAGAGAGTTCCTATATATTCCCTTCCGCTCTGCCTGCACAGCCTCCCCCATATCCATGTTTATTTTATTTCATTTTATTAACAATGTATTAATTTCTAATATACAGGAAGGTGATTCAGTTATTCATATATATATGTATATTCTTTTTCATATTCTTTTCCATTATGGTTTATCACAGGATATTGAATATAGTTCCCTGTGCTATACAATAGGACATTGTTGTTTATCCATCCTGTATATAAACTATTATATACAGGATGGATAAGCAAACTCCAAACTAATCCCAAATTTCTAATCCACTCCTCTTCCACCCCACTTCATGACTACTTTTTACTTTATTATATTCCCCACCAGTTTATGGTCCTGCTTTCTCTGATATAAGTTATTATCATACTTTTTTTTTGAGCTTTCAAAATTACTTTGAAGTCTCTAATCTTCTATTGTCTTCTCTTCTACGCTCTCTGTTCTTGTGGGTTTATGCCTTTTAAAAAATCCCTAAAATGTCCTTGTAGTGCAGTTTTAGGTGTTAGGGCAGATAAAGGTATATATTTAATCTGATTAGCCTATAAAATTCTGCATGTGATTAATAAGATCACAGTACATACCATTTGATGACCTGCTGTTTTTCATTTAACCACACACAAACTGTTATCCTTTTCATAGCTACATAGTAATTGATTTTAATTACCTTTTAAAAAATAGGTAATACATGATGCAGAACCATTTATTTCATTATTGTTTCCTATTAGTGAACATTTGACACTTTTCAAACTTTTGCCATGAAAATAGTGCTGTAGCAAACTTAATCATGCTTGCATCAATTTTGTTATACATACCCAATTATTTTCTTAGGATAAAGTCCATTGAAGGGGAATTTCTGGGCCAAGTAGTGGGCTCATTTAAACTTTTGGTAATGTTCCCAAATGACCCTCTAGCACACTGCCCTTATGTCATCATGTGTGAGCATGGCCTTGCCGCACCAAGCGTTGTTGTCTAGCTGCTAGGTGGAAAAGGAACACATTCTAATTACAGTTCCATCATTGGCAAGGTTCAACATTTATGTATGTTTTTCAGCTGGTCATTTGTGTTTCTTCTTTCTTCATGTCCTACACCCCAGTGCTTCTCAGTTTTAATACACACGCAAACCACCATCATCTAAGGATCTAATTGAAATACACACTCTGATGCAGACATTCTGGGGTGGAGGAGGGGCACTTGCGAGTCTCCGTTTCTAATCAGCTCGGGTGATGCTCCTGGTAGATGGCCCACACTTCCCACACTTTGAGTAGCAGGCCTTTTCATTTGTCCCTCCTGACATATAAGGGCATTGTATATATTAAAACTACCGCATTTCTGCAAATTATCTGTCATCCGGCTTTGTTTATGAACAATTTTCTTTTTGCCCGGGCTTTAAATTTGTATGTGGTCAAATATGTGAATGATTTCCTCATAGTTTCCTTCTGGATTTCAGGATGCTCCTCACTCTGGCAACTTTTAGTGACACCTTCACTCCTATCCCATTACCCTGTCACTTTCATATCCCTACGTTGCTTACCACTACTGTTCTGCCTGTGATTTAGTAGAACCAGAAAGCATGTTCTGGAACAAGCAGAAGTAAAACAAAAGTGAGACTCAGGAGCAGCGGGTGTTCATCTCTGCTGTGTGCTTTTCTCCATAGGTTACAGATGCCCTTTATGAGGTGTTTATGGGGAACAGACTCCCAGCAGCTACGTTCCGGCTCTTTCCTCAGCTTCTCATGACACTGCTCGTCCAGGTTCACCACACCATCGGCCTCACCATGTCTGACGTTGCCATCCCCAGTGGCGTGTACCCAGAACAGGAAGTGTCTTCAGAGGTCACCCCCTCGTGGTACTGTCCATTGTGATTTTGTTGACCAGGACTCATTCTGTGCTCTCACTGGCTCTCTTTGGTCTTACTGGTGAAAGTTGCTCAGTCATGTCTGACTCATTGAGACCCGTGGACAGATCTCCTGCATTGCAGGTGAATTCTTTACCAAGGAATATTGGGAAGCCCAAGAATACTGGAGTGGGTAGCCTATCCCTTCTCCAATGGATCTTCCCTACCCAGGAATCGAACTGGGGTCTCCTGCATTGCAGGCAGATTCTTTACCAGCTGAGCTACCAGGGAAGCCCAGTCTTACTGATGTCAAGGCAAATTTGGCTATCTGAGTTCAGATGCACTGCAAAATAATGGGTGCTAGCATGCCAGCCCTTTCTTGATAAATCAGGTAGCAACAGAGACAAGCGAGACAGCCTTAAACCTACCTCCAAGACCATACTGATGCAAAGCTGAGCGTTTTCTCATTTCTGCTTCATGCATAGGGAGGTATTTTTAAATTCTCCTTTAGGGTCTCAATAGAAATTTCTCAGTATTTCTGGGGCACATGGATTTCTTTCTGAGGAAGTGCTCTAATGTGGAATATTTAAGAACGCCTGACTAAGAGGCAGAAGAACTTGAGTTCTGATTCTCATTCAGTTTTTGTTTAAGTATTTATTTTAGGTTCTGCTGGGTCTTTGTTGCTGCACGCAGGCTTTCTTTTGTTGCAGCGAGTTTTGGGCTCCCCTCTAGTAGCTTCTCATTGCCATGGCTTCTCACTGTGGAGCATGGGCTCTAGGTGCACGGGCTCAGTAGTTATGGTGGCTTGAGTGCAAGACTCCATGGTTGTGATGCACAGGCTTAGTCGCCCTGCTGCATGTGAAAGCTTCCTGGAGCAGGGATCAAACCCACGTCCTCTGCATTGGCAGGCAGATTCTTAACCACTAGACCACGAGGGAAGTTCCTTTAAATAGCTCTGTACTCTGGGCAAATCTTTCTGTTGTTCTGTGCCTCAGTTTCCTTATCTGTAAGTGAGTTCAGGCTAGATATTCTCCAAGGACATTTCCAGCTTCAAGATTCTCTGATGTCATGTCCAAAATACTAGTTTGATAAGTAGTTTTCAAAAGCAGTGGAGTAAATTTTAGGGGGGTATAAATTCTATCTAAATAAAGCTGTAAAGAAAAAAGTAGTGAATCTCAGTTTAGCATCCTACATCATTTGTTTTATCATAGACTTCTTTCCATTCTCCCAGGGAAACACAATTTTATTGGATTTCTTTATGCTTAGAGTTTGTGTGAAGGGCCTTTCAATTATTAGAGCACTGAGAATCTTTGGGAAAATCTAGAAAGAAGAGAATTACAGTCCACCAGCTATCAATACATGGCCCTCCTCGGTGAGAGCAGGTGATTTTACGCTCTTCAGTTGGAGGGACCTGTACTATATTCACTTGTACTGTTTTTGTTGGATTAGCTTCGCCATACAGGCTACAAAGACTCTCCTCCTCAGAACATTCTGCTGGCAGGAATTCAACATCATGGAAAAGAACAAAGGATGGACCCTTCTGGAAGGAAAAGATTGCCATCTTCAGGGAGTATCCCTCCTTGCCAAGTAAGACTTCCTTGCCATGCATCCCTGCTCTAAAGCAGCTCTGTTTTAAGGTAATTTTTCCCCCCTTTTAGTTATTGCAGCCACCGAGGTTGAATAACCTTCTCATCCCAGAATGGGCAAATGCCCATAATTCCAGCCAAATTTTTAGCCCTGCCTTACCCTCGGGAGGAGAAGGGGTCGACAAAGGATGAGATGTTGGTGGCATCACCGACTCAATGGACATGAGTTTGAGTAAACTCCAGGAGTTGGTAATAGACAGGGAGGCCTGGCGTGCTGCAGTCCATGGGGTCGCAAAGAGTCGGACACGACTGAGCAACTGAACTGAACTTACCCTCCCGTGCACCTGAAGCTGAGCAAAAACTTGAGAGCCCCCTCACCCCCCATCCCCCATGCCCTCTCTGAGTAAGAGCATTTCTGAGAGTTGTTCTGTGTTCTGTTTTGCAGTGCATTGCTGGAGAGAAATCACCTCCTTGCACATAAGGTCATGTACCTGTTAGTGCCTTTTCTTAATCGAGGGAATGATAAACATAAGCTCACATCAGCAGGCTTTTTTGTGGAGGTAAGACTTCTTTTTTAGAGGCTGTATGTATTCAGAAAGCCTATAAGGCAGCTGTACCGACCTTTCTAGGCCTTGTCCAACTGAATGACCAACTAGGGTCCGATTTAGACATGGGATAGAAATGGTCCAAATTTAACCTTATTGAAGTTCTTCTGTCCACATATTCAGTGTTCCTTAGGTCCCTATAGTGGAAGCATCATCCTGTAATGTATGTGCTGTAGAGTAGAAGTTTCAAAGGAAAAAAGGTGTTTTGGAGTTGGTGGGAAGCTGGCTCCCCTCATGAAAAAGGGCTAAAAGGTAACTTCTTTGGCCACTTTCTGGGTTCTTTCAGCTTCTTCAGAGTCCAGTGGCTAAGAGATTTCCCAGCATATACTGTGTTGCCTGCTTGAAAGACTGGCTACTTCTTGAAAATAATCCCTTTAAAATTCTTGCCCTGAGGGGACTGTGCTATCTTACCAGACAGGAGGAAATGGTAAGACCACTGATTCTATTTTTTTAATTAATTAATTAGTTAATTTTAAAAATTATTTATTTTTAATGGAAGGATATTTGCTACACAATATTGTGTTGGTTTCTGCCATACATCAACATGAATCAGCCACAGGTATACATATGTACATAAGCTCTTTTGCCTTCTCTACGTATCAGTCCTGCCAATACTGAGAGATGGCATCAGGCCCTCTTTAATTCTCTGTTCTGGGCTGGCCAAGACAACCAAAAACTCAACAAGCACCAGGGACAGAGCACAGGCAGGAAGCCCTACTCTGGTACCAGAGGAAGTGCCATCGGGAGGGGTGATGATACGCTATTTTGGGCACACAGAGGGAAGACATCAAGAGCCTGCTGCCGTACATCCTAGACCTTTTATGTGAATCTGACGAGAAGATTGTTTTACTGGCCATTCAGATACTCCTGCGATTCGTCAGGACGATGGATTTCACCACCCTGACTGCCGTGATGGGGACCCTCTTCTCCTTATTTGGTGATGTAAGATAAGGGCAGAGGAGAGACTTTCCCAGGGGGAAGGTAATTGGCATAACAGCAAACCGAAGGTGGGATAATAATAAACACATTCTATTTTAGATTGTACTTTTTTGTTCAGAGCACTTTCAAATCTCTTAAGACCCTTCTAGCTAACCCATGATGTAGGTGGGGTTGGTGTTACTGTTTTTCAGGTTAAAAAAACTGAGGCATAGAGACTCCCCTGCTTCCTGGGATGAAGAAGGAGTTTCTAGAAGAAATTCAAAGAACAATCAGGACTGGGTCAGGATAGTGAACTATACTTATGTCTTCATCCGAGATCCCAAAGATTTGTCAAAAAAAATACACGGGGAGACTTTCCTGGCTGTCCAGTGGTTAAGACTCTACACTTCCACTGCAGGAGGAGTGGGTTTCATCCCTGGTCAGGGAACTAAGATCCTGCATGCTAAGTGGCCCAGCCAAAAAAAAAAGAGAAATATATGTGGCACAATGAACCACATTCTGAAAGGTCAAATATGCCAAGGCTGAAATTTTTAATTTCATCAAAACAGCATGTGATGTGTATGTGCTAAGTCGCTTCAGTCGTGTCCAACTCTTTGTGACTCCATGGACTGTAGCCCGCCAGGCTCCTCTGTCCATAGGATTCTCCAGGCAAGAATACTGGAGTGGGTTGCCATGCCCTCCTCTGGGGGATCTTCCCAACCCTGAGATCAAAGCAGCATCTCTTACATCTCCTGCATTGGCAGGCAGGTCCTTTACCACTAGCACCACCTGGGAAGCCCAGCTTGAGTGAATAGTTAATACTAGGAGCAGATACAAGCGGTGATACTCATTCTTAGAGTGAGAGAATGAGCCATGCAAAGCAGCAAATGTGACTGTCTCCACATATATTTGGTTTCTTGCCCTCAGCCACAAACATCTAAATATTCTCCTGTTAGGACCGGCATTTCAGCCGACCTAGAGCTCTTATAAGTTAAGCATGAACACATTCAGTGAGTTGCTTCCCTTTGAACATCCTTCATAGGTAAGACCGAATGTTCATCGTTTCTCCATGACCCTCTTTGGAGCCTCCATAAAGTCTGTGAAATACACAGATAAGAAGAGTGTAGAGAGCCAAGTCCTGGACAGCTTGGTCTCACTTCTTCTGTATTCTCAGGATGAGAATGATGCAATCGCTGCGGTAATGCCTACTGTTAACTTCTTTCAGCCCTGAATAAGTTCAAATCCAGAGCCAACTCTGCAAACAGGCACTTGTATCTCTGAGGGCAGGGACTCTGTGGTGCTATCTTTATTCCCCATTTCCTCTGGCCCAGGCTTCCTTTCAATTATTTTACCTAAGTGAATTGTATGAAAAATCTTACTCCTTATTTCTGTGTAGCAAATCATGACCCTACGTGGGTGAGAATCATGTATTTTTATACCTTTCTGTAGCCCCTCCAATATTCAGCCTAGCCCAGAACTCTCAACACACTGCCCAAGTCAACAAACTCTTTCTGTTAATGATGATCACAGTCTGTTGTCTTTTCTCTTTAATTCAAGAATGGCCTTGTGGCCTTGAGACAAATAGACTAGTGTTGAGGCTAAATCAGGAAGAGAAACTTCTCTGAAATCTGGAGATTTCTTTGAACTCTCCTTAATCTTCCAGGGGTTCCTCCATAAGAATTGTGGGAGGGATGGCATCATCTTTAGTACTGTCCCATACCTCAGAAGCTGGCCTTTTTCAAGGTCCTGTGACCACCAGTTACAGCCAACCAGAGAGGTGGGTTTAGGCTGCAAGGAGTCTGGGAAAATGCTGGAGCTCCCACCCACCTATGCTCCTCCTTACAGAAAGATTCAGAAACAGGACTAAAGATTACAGTGGACCGTGGCACCTTGTTATGGGGGAAGTGTTATGGCCTTATAGCCATAAATATAAAATATTTCAGACCTCAGTGAAGTATAGGGCAGAGCTTCCCAACCAAGTGATGGGAAAGTGTGCCCCATAGAGGTCATGGACATGGGACAGACAGTACTGATCCCCAACCCCCACCCTGCACCCCAGCCAGCTTTTGGCGATCAGGCAAAGCCTAGAGCAGTCAAGACTCTGGGCTTATTTTTCTAGCATAAGGTTAGGAATCACTGGCACTGACAACATAACCTAAAACATCCATACCACCTCGGCTGAGAAATAAAACCGGAAAAAAATCATACAAAATCTCAAATTTTGTCATCATTTCTGAGGTATTAGTTTTCATGTTTTAAAACTTTATCTGAAAAAAAGAAAAATTTTATATATTCAAAAACTTTGTTCATATCATTTGTAAATCCTTTCAGCAATTTGCTTTTCTTTGTTTAACATATTTAGAAGATTTATTTGTGTTGTATAGCTCTAGTTCACTTATCACTGCTATACAGAATTCTGTCGTGTAACTGCAACTTATCCCATACTTTTATTCCTGGACATTTAGATTACTTTTATTTTTTCCTTATTACAATGCTGCAGTGAGCATTTTGGTAGATTTCTTTGTGTACATGTGTGAGAGTTTCTTGAGGGCATCAACCCAGAAGTGGAATATCCGGGTATCTTTAACTTTACTGTTGCTGCTGCTGCTGCTAAGTCGCTTCAGTTGTGTCCGACTCTGTGCTACCCCGTAGACGGCAGCCCACCAGGCTCCGCCGTCCCTGGGATTCTCCAGGCAAGAATACTGGAGTGGGTTGACACTTACAATTCCTAACAAAGTAACTGAACTAATGTGCATTCCCGTCTGTCCCCAGAGGAATTTTAATGGCCCAGATGTCTAGTGGACCTGGGACCAAACACTTGCTTGGAGACTACCAGGGGTGTTATATGGTGCATGGGAGCCTTCTGAGGGCAGTGAGTAAAGAAGAAGACCACTTGCTAATTTTGCTCAAGTATCAGGATCAAGTGAGGATCAATACTTTCCAAAGTTTCTTCCAAGCTAGAGATTTACAAGGACTGTGAGAAGGGGAGCTACACTTTCCTGTGTGGAGTGACAGGAGAATAACATAAGAGCAGCTAGTACACATGGGAGCCCTCTCTCTAGAGCATGGGGTAGTGTGACTCCTGCCCAAATCTCTGATCTGGGTATTACACTTGATGTTAGTAGCTCTCACTTATGCCCTCGACCAGTGGTTTCTCCATTTTCCCTTATGGGTTCTCTGTAGAGACTGTTTGGGAAAGTTGAAGGAAGGCCCTTACTTCATTCAATCAAGATAATTCTGAGTTTATCATATTAGACTTTAGCATTTTATTTCAAGAAAGGTAATCTCAGCTAAAACATGTTTGAAAATGCTGATCTCTGATCATCCTTTTCACAGGAGAGCAAGCAAGTGCTAACTATATGTGCCCAGTTCCTGAAGTGGAAGCTGCCCCAAGCAGTGTACTGCAAAGATCCCTGGTTCATCAACCCTAGTGACGTTGAAACAATCTGCAAGTTCTTTGTATGTGAGCAATAATGGCTTTGTTAACTTCTTAATATGCTGACATGCTTATTTTTTTCAGACATTGTTTTTAATGAAGGAATATGACATAAAGGAAACATTTCCCATCCTTCTCACTTCAGCACTTGATATCTATGACCGGTCTTGTTCTATGAATCCATTTTTCTGTAGTTTCCTCCCAAATGAATCAAAATTCACTTTCTCTTACCACCCTTCCTTACCAAAAAAGCCTGGTGAACTCTTGGGAACTCCACTAACCTAGCTCAGGGGCTGCAGAGTCAGGGTGATAGTACATGCTCAAAAACTACTTATGGAGTGAATGGAAATGGGGTTATGTATGGCCTTTGCAATGATCTTTAATGCTTTCTTTGGATATAGTGGATTATTTTATCCTCCATCAGAGCATGAGCCCCAAGAAGGGCTGCCATGCTGTTGTAAGCTTTGCAACACAAAGCCTTGCAACACTTTGTCAACACAAACTTGACAGAGGTTATTTTGACTCATCTTAGGGGCAGGCTTGAGCCAGAGCAGCCTGAGGAGGCCCATCCATGGTTTCCTAGACAACTGAGTCTAGAACCACTGGGATCCTATTGTGAAGACCCCAGGACTGACTCTTCCCAGGGATCTTCCATATGCGTAGCCATTGAGGACCCAGTAGGGCCTCCTTTGATCAGACTTACCAGCCTAGGAAGCCCCACAGTGCCCTCATGTCAGGCTTTCCATGCAGGATTATCTCTCTGACCTGCGATCAAACCTATCACAGATGCACTAATGACAGTATTTTTGCAGCAAGAAATTCAATGCTGTCGGTCAATGAGACTACATATTGTCCATGTTAAATCATAAGTTCTATAAGAACAAAATCCTGCCCTATTTCTGTCCCCGAGGTGCCTATCCTGGTAAGAGATCCACTGAGTAGTGAATTCATTCAACCAGTAAGCGTAACATGCTCCGTGTGCAACAGGCCGTGGAGAACCCAGAAACATGCCCCAGATGAAAACTTGTAAGGAGAGCTTACAAGCTATTGAGGGAGATCAAACCTCTGTGAAACACTGAATGGAAAAGCAAGGTGGAAAGTGATATGTTGCCAAGACAGAAGGACCTGCAAAACATTCAAAGACTACAGGGTTAGGTCAGGAAGGTAAGAGGTGTCAGGGAAGAGCTATTGGGAAGGCAGAGCTCAAGACTGGGCTTAGAGACCCAAGAGGACTTAGATACAGAAAAGAGACGACAGATTAGAGGCATTGCAGGCACAGTATGCGGGTGTGAGCGAGGTATATTCAGAGGATTTAACATTGCCAAGGGCCTCGTTATTGTGGCATAATTCACTGAGCAACTGTAGTTATTTCAACCACTATACTCTGTATGTATATCTGACATAGTCCCTTTATAGTGAGGCTGATAAAAATAGTGCTGCTACTTCACTCCTTCATACTCTTTTTTTTCCCCCGCCACTTAGGGAAAAAAATGCAAGGGGAAGGTCAACATCTTAGCCCAAACATTGATGTTCTCCAAGAACGCAAAACTTCCTATCAGAAGAGCAGCAGTGTTATTTGTAGGTACAGAGAATATCCTTTCATTTCTCCAGTCACTTTTATCCTGTGCTTTCCCAAACTGCGTTTTTGGGTGTCCCCATTCTTTATGAAGATGACTTTGAAAATATTTCTTTGGAGAAGGGGGCTATGTTATCTGTAGGTAACTATCAGGCACTTGGAGGAATTCAGTGTTTAGAAAATCTAATTATCAGAAGGTCAGTTGTGCCAGCTTCTTAAAGCCGGATCCAGATCACAGACTCACGGACTTTATCCTGCATTTAGGGCTCTTATCGAGGTACGTGGATCACAGTGAACTCGGGACGAAGGGTACTGACTGGATAGAGGATGGTAAGTGGTAAACACTTGGACTTGGGGTGCCCTGTGTTTGGAAGGTACCTGAGGCAGGCTCTGTGGTAGAGATGAGCCTGGGAACCAGAGAGCCTGACTTTTATTATTTAAAAAAAAAAGCCCTTGGAGGCTTCAACCAAATGTCAGTCTCCTTCCAGGCCAGTTTCTTCTTCAGGAAAAGACATGACCCAAATAGGGTCTTGGAAACTAGCTTTGATGAATGTCTCAGGGGCAATTTCTGAATTTCATCATCTGTCAGGAAGTAAATTATGTAGAAATACTATCTTAGTAAGTTATGATGACACCTCATGAGTACTACACAAATTGACTGCAGTGGCTCAAAGGTTAAAGCATCTGCCTCCAATGTGGGAGACCCAGGTTCGATCCCTGGGTTGGGAAGATCCCCTGGAGAAGGAAATGGCAAACCACTCCAGTATTCTTGCCTGGAGAATCCCATGGACGGAGGAGCCTGGTAGGCTACAGTCCATGGGGTCGCAAAGAGTCGGACACGACTGAGCGACTTCCCTTTCACTTTCACTTTCCTTTCTCTTTTCTGTAAATGGCTGTTGTCTTGTAAGGTGGAGGGACGTGCTAATAGAGAAGTTTTACAGTCCTGTAAGGCAGCTGTCATGCAAGTGGTTTTCTACAGTTGTATAGCTTTGGGGATTTGTCACTCAGAGAATATTTATTTCCATTTAATAAGTAGTTCTACAACCAGAAAGTGCCATGAAATGCTAAGTCTCACTATTCAAAAGTATGTACTTTGAGAACCAAATTAAAGTCCTGAACAATTCACTGCTTTTAAAATAAAAATATGTAACTGGTAATAGAGCCAGAAGCTGAAACTTATTTTAAAAAGATCATGCCACTTTTCTCTATGGTGCCCTACTTCCCCACAGATATCAAAAGCAAAAAAAAAAAAAAAAAGAAAAAGAAAAGTCATGTAGTTATTTTATTCTACAGGATGAGATTTCACATGGTCAACTCTGGTCAATTAAAAGGAAATTATTTTCTAATCTAAAATGCTGGGGAACCAAAGTTCTTCTTCCATTCCAAATTTATCTATATATATAAAAAACGTATCTGTACAGATGATTTAGGATAGTTGTGTGTGTGTGTGTGTGTGTGTGTGTGTGCACACACACGTGCTTAGTTGCTCAGTCATGTCTGACTCTTTGCAACCCAGTGGACTGTAGCCCACCAGGCTCCTGTGTCCATGGAATTTTCTAGCCAAGAATACTGGAGTGGGTTGCCATTCCTACTCCAGGGAATCTTTCTGACCTAGGGATCAAACCCACATCTCCTGTATCTCCTGCACTGACTGATGGATTCTTTACCAATGAGTCACCGGAAGCCCAAAGATATGTATAGAGTTGGCCAAAAAGTTCATTGAAGTTTTCCTATTACATATGGAAAAACCCAAATGAACTTTTTGGGCAACCCAATGTATAAATTATATACATATACATCAGAAAGAACCTTATTAAGTTGCCATTTTGTAACGCAAAAACAGTCAAATATCTGCAATCTCCTGTGGTTAAATCTAATGGATAATCCCACCCTCTTTCCTCCTTTACAGTGGCTTATCTGTCTTAGAAACAGGGTAGAACATCCTAGCACTCTTTTTTGGACAAGTTTATGTCATTTATCACAGTTAATTTTAAGCCAAATTTGAACAAAAATAATAACAAAAATTTAAATATGAATTGAGATGAATTTCATGACAAAAGTAAGTTTCAGTTCCTTTGGATTCCGAAATTGCTGTCTGCTCTTTCATGTGGTCTGTGGAACACATAGATCTTCATGCAAGAACTGTAAAAACTAAAGACTAGTCAAATATTCCCTTTTTTAAATAAGCATGATGAATCTAAAGACTAAACTACTACTTAAATAAAAGCTCCAGACTGTGAAGAGGTCCTGAGTATTTTTGAAGTCTTGGAGAATTAGAAATTAAAAAGAGACCTTTTTTCTTTTTTTTTGGCTTTGCCATGCCGTAAGTGTGATCTTAGTCGCCTGACCAGGGATCGAACCCATGTGCCCTGAAGTGGAAGCATGGAATCCTAACCACTGGACCACCAGGAAGTCCTGACCTTTTTCTAATATGATTCAAACACAGATCCATAAAGTAAAATGATAGATATGTCTACATAAAATTTTTAAAAACCAACTTTGAAAAATAAAGAAGCAGACAAAACTGAAAAATAGGAAATAATATGGGAGGAGTATATTTACATTATCATAAATAGGTAATATCCTTAAAACACATCAGTACTTCTGTCAAAGTGGCAAACAATATGAATAAGTAGTTCATAGAAAACCAATAGCCAATAAGTATATGAAAAATATTACTAGCATTCAAAAGTTTGTGAAATAAAACTGATGAGATGACAGTATGTGTTTTTCTTTCAAAATGGTAAAGATTATTAGTTAATACTCAATGTTGATGTGTTAAGAGAAAACTGACATTATCATACACTGGTATGAGCATAACTTTTTATGACATACTCTTTAAAAAATGTTGTTTGGCTGTGTTGAGTCTTAGTTGAGGCATGCAGGATCTTCAGTTGTAGCATGTGAGCTCTTAGTTGTAGTAATGTGGGATCTAGTTCCCTGACCAGGGATCAAACCCAGGCATCTTGCATTGGGAGCGTGGAGTCTTAGCCACTGGACCACCAAGGAAGTTCCTGAGCATAATTTGATACAACTTTTTTATAGGGAAGTTTGGCAGTATGTATCAGAACCCTTTATTTTTATTTATTTATTAAAAAATTTTTTTTAATTTACATGTCTGTGCTGGGTCTTAGTTGTGGCATTCAGGATCTTTAGTTGTGACATGCGAACTCTTAGTTGCAGCATGTGAAATCTTTAGTTGCAGCATGTGGGATCTAGTTCACTGACCAGGGATTGAACCTGGGCCCCCTGCACTGGCAGCACAGAGTCTTAGCCACTGGACTACCAGGGAAGTCCCTATCAAAACCCTTTAAATAAATGTACACACTGACTTGTTGATCCCACTGCTAGGAAATTAAACTATGAAAGTTAGCAAAAATTGTTACAGGAATGTTCATTTAAGTGTTATTTAAAATGGCAAAAATAGGAAGCATCTAAGATTAGAAAAAATAGGAAATTAGAGTTTGTCCATATTGTAGAATCATATATGTAGCCATGAAAAATATTGTAGGAAAATGTTTAAATGACTTACATGATGATGCAATATTATTAAATAAAATAAGCAATGATTAGATAATATGTATATTATGGTTCCATCTGGACAAAAAATAGAAACATACTAGTGTAAATGAATGAATAGAAATAGACCAAAAAAGTTAATGGTGGTTTTCTCTGGCAGGAGGATTTTAAGTGACTTTGATTTTCTTCTAGTACTTACATACATGTATTGTCTAAATTTTCCACACAATGAACATGTATTTCCTTTGCAATAAGAAACCGTACACTAAAAACTTTAAAGAAAAATTAAAAGGGAATAATGATTTATTAAAAGATGCTTGCTCCTTGGGAAAAAAGATATGACCAACCTAGACACCATATTAAAAAGCAGAGACATTACTTTTCCAGCAAAGGTCCGTCTAGTCAAAGCTATGGTTTTTCCAGTAGTCATGTATGGATGTGAGAGTTGGACTATAAAGAAAGCTGAGCACTGAAGAATTTATGCTTTTGAACTGTGGTGTTGGAGAAGACTCTTGAGAATCCCTTGGAGTGCAAGGAGATCCAACCAGTCTATCCTAAAGCAAATCAGTCCTGAATATTCATTAGAAGGACTGATGCTGAAGCTGAAACTCCAATACCTTGGCCACCTGATGTGAAGAACTGACTCACTGGAAAAGACCCTGATGCTGGGAAAAACTTGAAGGCAGGAGAAGAAGGGGATGGCAGAGGATGAGATGGTTGGATGGCATCACCAACTCAATGGACATGAGTTTGAGCAAACTCCGGGAGTTGGTGATGGACAGGGAAGCCTGGCATGCTGCAGTCCATGGGATTGCAAAGAGTCGGACAAGACTGAGCGACCGAACTGAACTGAATGATTTAAGAGTAACCTCAAGAATCAACGGGGCTTCCCTGGTGGCTCAGCAGGTAAAGAATCCACCTGCAATGCAGGAGACCTGGGTTCGATCCCTGGGTTGGGAAGATCTCCTAGGAGAAGGGAATGGCTACCCACTCCAATATTCTGGCCTGGAGAACTCCATGGACTGTATAGTCCATGAGGTTGCAGAGTTGGACACGACTGAGCGACTTTCCCTTTCCAGGACCAACACAGGAACTCAAAAATTAACAGTGTTATATACGGTCTGCCAGGTCCATATAATTTGAACCTGGACTACTTGGCAGTTTGATTATTTTAAAGGAGTAAAATATTTGGCAACTCAGAAACAAGTAAGTTTTGTCAGTGAAAACTGGAATTGATAAACAAGTAAGTATACAGACTTTTACACAGAGGCTTGGAAAAAGTTAGGTCTCCGTTTCAGCTGTTCTGGGCATACTGGGTCCTTAGTGTCTGACCAGTGATCGTTTCCGTAGATCTTCACCTGCATGCAATTTGTTTTCTTACCACTTAGATCTGAAAAAACTGCTGCATGACCCTGAGCCATCTCTGCGCATCATCGCCTCCCAGGCTCTATTCCGAATCCAGAAGGCAGGGGCTGAACCACATTCCAGGCAGAGGCTGTGCGGGCTGAGGAAGCTCATAGGTTGTTTGCCTATCTAGAAGCCCGAGGCAAGCAACACTAGGTAAGAAGAAAATCTAATCCCTTCAGAAGCCCCAGAAGCACCTGGTGCTCCTTTAGCAAGAAACTTCCTCCACCCACTTAATCACCTCACAACATATTTTTTGCTGTCAAAACCTTTAAGGAATGGCAATATAGAAGAGAGAGCAGATTCTGGTGTATCTTTGCAGAAACAGTGAAAATCTACTGAGATTTTGAGGCATGCCAGAACATCCATAAAGTTCTAGTCTTGATAAACAGGTCGAGGAAAGCTTCGAGAGATTCTGTGTTCATACTGCAGTGTTGGTAGTGTTGGCTCTTTTGTCAAAGCTCAGTCTGCTTGTCAGCTATCTTAAGAATAAAGTAACAACCAGTTCTTATAATTTGATGCTAGTGATGTATTTTTTATAAAATTCCTTATGGCCTTTCTCCTTCCTCTTTCTCCTAAAAACAAGCAAGAAGCAGTTTCTGAAGTGGTATAGTACTAAAGTATCTGATATATGTAAAGGTTCTACTCCTTACTTTCCTTCTCTTATTTTCCTGATTCCTCTCCTACAACGGCTATCAGATCCTTAAATGGTTCTAGGATGGGAACTGTTTTTGTTGAGGACCCACTGTCTGTTTTAACCTTTAACCATAGATGGAGAAAATTTTCTTACAAGTAGACAAGTAGAAAGAGATTTGTTTTTACTGAGTGAATACTTTGATAAGCTGCATGTGGAAGGTTGGGGCTAGGTTAATTAGAGATGGTCTCTCATGGGCTAATTCCCAGGCTCTTGTTTAAGGAACCTAAGTGGAGAGCAGAGCTCAGTTATTTAAGGCAATGGAGAGGCATCTTGGAGGTGGGATGGGAAAAGAGAAAGGAAATAAGGCAACTGGCATATGAAGAAGAGACATATGCAATGATGGATTGCATAAAGTTGCATGAATCCCTACCCCATCCCACATTCACCCCATCCCTCTGCCAAGACATCTTTAGGGACACATTTCTCCATGATTTATGATAAGTTGGATATATTTTGAGGGATGTGACAGCCAAGGGTGGCTTCAAGAGCAGCATTCCTACTCAAGAGAGGTCTTCATATTTGGGACTAGCAGACAGGAGTTTTGAGCTAAAAGGCAGGCTCCAGCTGCCCATGGACTAACTCTTCACCCTTAAGCAGAGCTAAGAGTACACCTTGAGGGTGGCCACTGGATGCCAACTTCAGTGCATCGAGCACACTGGAGTCACGTGCACCCCTTACTGCTCTCTCTTTGGTCTCACTACGTGCCACCAACTCCACTCTCCCCTTTTGAACTATCCATTTTGTCAATCATGCAGTGAAGATGATTAATGCGTATTGAGTGCTTACAATGAACCAGATTCTAAGTACATTGTGTGGTTAACTCTTTTAATCCTCATTACCACTCCATGTATTAGTATCTCCATTTGGCAGATGGGGAAGCTAAGCGACATAACATGAAGGTGACTTGCCCAAGGTCACACAACTAGGAAATTCACGAACTCAAGTTCTGGCTCCAAAACCCACATCCTTGGCCGGTCTGCTCTGCCCCCCTCCAGTGTGCCCTTTCCCTTCACTGTGAATAAAGATTTCCTCTACAGTTCATCTCAGTTGTTGAATTCATGCCTGGAATCCATGTAATCAAACAAATGTTGTGAAATGTTATTGAGCCTCAGATTACAAAGTTTGAACACTTCTTAACTAAAAGTTAATGAATCTTATTTTTTTCTCCAATGGGATAGAATGCACATGCTACAATGTAAGGAGTGGAGTTAGAGCAAAAAGTGGTGATTATTCTTGAGGAATATTTTCTGAGTCCTTGGTTTAATCTCATGAGCTATCCGTGTCTCACTGCAGGAAACAGATCTTTTAGATTTAGGAAGCAGTTTAGACCTCTAGTGACATATAAGAGGTTGAGAAAATCCTTTCTCTTTACTCATATTTACCCTAGAGTTGCCCTCCAGGTGGTTATTTTATTGTCTGAATAATACCACTAACAGGGAGTAGCAGGCACAACAATGCTTATTTTATTTTATTTATTTTTATTGTGTTAAAATCCACAGAGAGAAGCATCCATTAAGAGGACTGCGCTTCACTCAACTACCTCAGTGGTTTGGGAGGGGCTGAAGAAGCACTTAATAGTAATTGTATGAACAAGTCTATTTATTCTAAATATCTCCCATTACTTTTATATAAGGCTCTCTTCATAAATAGGTTTATGTTTTTATGGAATTTTAAAAATATACAAAACAAATATTTCTGGACACTTAATTTGTTTTAATATGTTGAAATAAAAGTTCCATACAATTAAATATCATTTTGACTTTATTTTCATCATATACTTTTCAAATGTATTGTTTGTTATCCATTACTGGCCCAACCATGTCTTTATTATTTTATATTTTCCCTTTTTTAAAACTTTGAGTATCACTTTTCCTCTGTATACTGAGATATGTATTCTTTCTTCTTCTTATTGAAGTCTTTCAACCAACCAAACCAAACCTAGTAAACGCTGAATGTAAGCTCACAACATGTATTAGTTGATCTGAGGAAATCACTTTTGTGGAAAGAGGGTCACAACACTAAAAAGGAATTTCTAGGCAGTTCATGTGTTGTGACCTTAAAACTAAAGAAGTTGGTATTTCCAAGGACCTTTCCACTGCAATAATCTTGATTTTTTTTAAAATACTTATTTTTGTCTATTTATTTTTCTAAATTTGTTTTTCTATATTTATTTGGCTACACTGGATCCCAGAATGTTGTAGCATGTGGTTTTTTAGTTGCAGCCTGCAAGATCTAATTCCCTGACCAGGGATTGAACCTAGGCTCGCTGTACTGGAGGGGAGAGTCTTAGCCACTGGACCACCAGGGAAGTGCTGTCTTGGTGATTTCTAAAGAGTTTTTGTGTTGTATTACTGCCCAGATTATCATTTTAGGTCAAGACCCCTTAGAATTTATAAGTCTGGCCAACCAATTCCATTGTATTTTAGTATTTTATATGAAAAAATCTTTTTAGGCCAAACACATTTCTACAACTTCCTTTGTGGTAACCTATTTTAGAGCTTTAAATAGTCTTGTCATGTTTTGGGATTTTTTTTTTTTTTTAAATTTCTAAGCCAAAATTTCTGGCAAAGTCATTTCCATCTCCTGCATTATTAAGATAATAAAAATAATCTCAAGCTATTCATCTCTGCATCTGATTCTTTATATGAAAGCCCCGACCTCAATGTACTTCTTTGAACTCAGGATATTAAGTCAGTTAGGGTTATTTGAAGTTAAAATACAGTATTTTAAAAGAGAAAAAGTTCAGAAAACTGTTTTGTCTTATTACAGATTAAAGTGGTAATGCATGTGTGTGTTCATGCATCAGTCAAGGCTAAATCACTTCAGTCGTGTCCAGCTCCTTGTGACCCTTTGGACAGTAGCCTGCCAGGCTCCTCTGTCCATGGGATTTTTCAAGCAAGAATACTGGAATAGGTTGCCATTTCCTCCTCTAGGGGATCTTCCTGACCCAGGGATCGAACCTGAGTTTCCTGTGTCTTCTGCATTGCAGATGGACTCTTTAGGCTTGAGAAGGTAATATTTGAGCAAAGACTTGAAGGAAGTGAGGGAGGTGGTTAGGCAGATCTAGGGAAAGAACATTCTGGGCAGAGGAAATAGCCATTTATTTCTAAGTCCTAAGGCTCCAGGGTCCCCTGGGCTAGTCAAAGAACCACAAGAAGGCCAGTATGACCAGGGTGGGGTAGGAAAGCTGAGAGGAGCAAATGAAGACAGAGGGAAGTGAAGTGATAGACCATGACAAAGAGTTGGGCTTAACTCTGAATGACACAGGAGCCACTGAAGCATTTGCAAACTTTGGGATTTTTGCCAATTTCAGTATTTTTTAAATGGCTTTTCAGTGGCTTAAGTTTGCATTTCCTTTACCTAGACTGTATTCAAGTTCTTCCCCCATTTTGAGATTTGTCTTTTTCACGGTGACTCATAAAAGCTTTTTATACTCAAGAAATTAGCCTTTGGTCTGTTACTTTAGTTACAAATTCACTTAACACCTTAAATAGTCTAGCTACCTGGATTTTGCTTTCCTGTGTTGCATTTCAAACTTTAGACCTTGGCAAAGATATTGCAATTTTATATGAAAATTAATTCATGATTCTTCACCCCTGTGTTAAATCATATATACAGAAAAATCATTTCTGAAATAAAATGTTAAGTTCCTAGAAGCAGTTTTTAATTAACTGTTTATCCATAAAAACAAGTAGTAAAAAAAAGTATTTTAAGTATCACTGTATACATATGCGATGGTCTCTTTATTTTATAGCATACATTTTCTTTATTTAGTTTTTGGCATAAGTTCAAAGTTTAAAAGATACAAAAAGATAATACTAAAGGTAACTTTGTTCTCAGCTCCCCACTATTGAATTCCTCTTCCCTTAAGCAACTACTGCTCCCACTTTCTCATGTATCCTTCCAGATACTTTATACAGATGCTCAAACTCTGTTTGCTCTAAGTGAACACATTCCCAATCTCAGTTAATCTACATTTAAGAATCAGTAATATTGATTGAGACATGACACACATGTGAAAAGAAAGATCAGAGTTGATTGTAAAGCATCCATCTGTTTCTGATGCAGTAGAAAAGCAGTCGAGGAAACAGTAGTTATCATTGTTCTTTGTATAGAACTTTCATGTATTTTTTTCACCTTGAGTTGATTGTGTAATTTAGATATTATTGTTATCGCCATTTTACAGATGAGGAAACAGATTCAGAGAGGTTAAAGCCAGAAAGCACAAAATTAGTAGGTAACAGCACTAGGACTTAGACTCAAGACTCTTGATTCCGATTCTCTGAACTTTCTTCAGTAGCTCCACAGGTAATAGCCTTAGCTGTTTCAAAGAAGGAAAGGAAAGTATCAACTTCTCTAAATTGAATGAGGAAATTGAAACAAGGAAAAAAGCAATAGGGATAGTCTTGCTGAGACTATTTGCTATTGCCTCTTTAGGCGTTACATACATTTCTCTCATATGGCTCAATTTTCCCACTAAGACCTTCTCCTTAAAAGGCTTATACCTGGGGTGGGTTTTCACTAATGTTCAGTTTTCCAACTTCTCTGGGAATGCAATGGAGCAGGAGTTACCAAAGTATGTATAGATTGAGGAAACAAAAATGATCCTAAGTTTTGGTTCTAGGTAGAATGAAGTCAATGTCAGTACAGTCTCTTAGAGGAAAACTTATAAGAAATGCTGTTCTGAAATTTCTTCTCGTGACTGAACTGAGTGCCCAGGACACAGATTTTGGTGGAGAAAGCCTTAGAATGAACATTTTTAAGTTAAATTGGGCTTTTCAGTTTTTAATTTCCTTATCTAAAGTCTGAAAGAGGTAGATAAAACATAAATTGTCCTTGTGAGCAGGGCGGGCTCTAATTTCTCTCTAGGGACCCAGCTAAAGGACCATCACTTTAGCTTTTGCTTTGAGGAACAACAGTTAAGAATGATGAGGTCAGGTCTTGCCCCTCCCCCACAACTATTAACTGCTTTTTTTTGTCTGTTAAAAGGCTAGGTGGTGAGTAGATCTTCTTAAGAGGGGCATGTGCCAACTAAGTAGTTGCTTAGGGCAGACTGTCCCTGTTGCTTAGAGCAAAGCTGGGAGACAAAAAAATTTGGGGGGGAGCAGAATTTCAAAATGAAATAGTCATGTTGGGGAAAATAATCAGAACTTTGTTGTACTTTCTTACACTTATTTTGGGGTTTGGAATTTAAATCTGCTTTATTTCATAAGGGAAAGAAGAGAATTCAAGAGTATTTTCCTTTTATCTTGGCCTCATTTCCAAAGCCTGCACTTTCTAATAGTTCACTTCAGGATAGTCTGAGAATTACCACATGGCAAAAGGAAACGTCATAGACATGAGCGATTAATTGAATGTAAAGAGTTACAGATCAAATGAATCAAAAGACAGGAGAGGAAAATGGGAGGTTCACATAGACAGGATAATGACGTACTGAAAATCCAAAGTTAGAGCACAGACTCATTCCGAGGAGAAAAAAAAACCCAGCATGCAGTGTTTCTCATTTTTCGTTTGGTGGATGACCTTTGAGAGATGACACACCTCTTGTTCCTGGGTCATTTTCAAGCCAGCAGTGCCCCTCAGTTCAAATCTGGATGATCTGAAAGTCACAGCAAAAGAAGAATCAGTATCTTGCACATAGTAGGCATTCAGTAAACATATTTGGAATGAAGAAATGAAGGGTTTTCAGGACTTAGTGTGTGTGCATGAAGCGGAAAAAAAATCAGCATCATTCAGCTCCAAAGAAGAAATGGCCTTATAGTACATACACTGCAACTCACTGAAAACCCCACTACTTACTAAAAAGATGAGAAATGCAGCAATGACTCTCTATTTTTCTTTGGCTTATAATTCCTTAAAAATTCCTGTTTCCTTTTATCTTGGTTTCTTTTCAAGACCAGAATGACCCTCTGAAATTCAGATCTGGAAAAAAAAGAGATTAATGAGTTACGGCAAAGGCAAAAAACTTGAGGTCTCTCAGCTCTTGTGATCTTGTCCATGACCAGCTATGAAAGCCAAGACCCCATGGGGTAGTCCTATTTTTATTCCACTTTTCTTCAAAAAATTCCAACCATGATGTCTGTGTTTAACAGAGTCAGGGATACTTCTCAACAAAGAAATATCCTTTACCACTGTCAGCTCCCAACTGTATGTTGCTATTTTCCACTCACCAGGGTGGAAGTTCTGTTTAATCTAGATGTGCGGTGATAACCTTCCAGAAAAGAGCTGTGAAGAGGAAGACCAGGCTCTAGATCCCTGTCTTGGGCACCTTCTCCAGGGCCTGGCTACATCACTGATCTCTTTATCTTCAGTCTCTGCCTGTCTCTGATTATTCACATGCTTGCGTTTCCCAATCCTAGAAAATACCCTTCCATTTGGCTCTCCTCCACCAGACTATGAAAACAGAAGTTTTTACTTCGTATTCCAACTTTCTGACCTTCCTTCCAGCAGCCTCTCAACCACAGTAATCTGGCTTCCACTCCCACTGTGCTAACTAAAGACAGCTGCTTCTGGCAATGGTTACTGAAATTATATGAAAGATAACATAGGAGGTCTTCATTGAATTCCTCATCCTATTTGAATTCTCTGCAGTGTTGTACTCTATGGAGTACTTCTTTCTTGGCCTCTGAAATACTGCTCCTCCTCCTTATACCTTCCTGAACAGTTTTTTTTTTTTCTTTTCATTCCCTCCTAAAATTTTGCCTATTGCTGAAATGTTGGTACTCCTAGAGGGTCCAGCCTTGAGTCTCTTCTCGTGCCAACATACTCCCTGAGGGATATGAACCTGCTCCCTTAGCTTCAGGTACTGCCTGAAAATTGCCAAATCTTCACATCCAGGCTGCCTCCACTCCTGGAGCTCTTAAAGACAGATGCACAGCAGCTTAATTAGAAAACAAATGATCCAGGGACTTACCTGGCAGTCCAGTGGTTGACTCCGTGCAGAAGGCACGGGTTTGATCCCTGGTCGGGGAACTAAGACCGTGAATGCCAAGTGCTGCGGCGAAAAAAAAAAAAAGATCCAGTACAGGAAAACCTTCATCCATTTCATCTCCACTAATCCTGACATTTCTTTGCTGACAGGAAGTTAGGAGGAGAGAAAATGAGCCCTGTTAGAGACTCCTTGACCCTGGAGACAGATCTCCCCTTACCTGCCCATAATCTAGAAGTAAAATCTCACAGGAGGTGAGTCTCCATGCAGACACTACATGCCGATACCCCTTTCAGAAGATAATGAGATGGTCCTGAAGTCAGCTAGAAGAAAGCAGAGCTGGAAATACCACATTTGAGTTTTTGGGGGGAGTTTGAGTTTTTACTCATTTGAGAACCAGCCTGCAGCTGGTCCCCAAGTCCCAGTCCTCCCTGTGTGTAGGGAATGTAGAAGACTGGGAAAATGCCCAGGGGAGAGGGGCGACCTTCTAAGATCCCACACACAGCAGTTCCAGAACTGATCTTATCCCTCTGGTTATACTCCATTCAGGTTGAGAGTATCACCTTTTGGAGCCCAAAGGGAAACCTATGTTATTGGAGACTCCTCCTCTTCAGCAGGGCCCCCTTCAGCTCTAGGACAGAGTTGTCTCTGCAGGCTGGCTCCTATCTATGCTGGACTCATCTCCCACCATCTCCATACCTCTGCTCTCTACCCCCATCTAACCCACGTGTGACACCCAGAGGAAACTGGCTGCACAGACTTCACCTCCTTTTATTAAAATCTCCATGCTTTTACCCTTCTGAGATCCTTTGCAACCTACCTGGACCTGCTTCCATTTTCACCTCTGGTGACTCCTTCCCTCATCCAAACAACAATGGGCTCTTTGTCATTTTTAAACACACCACATTAAGTACTGAGTGCCAGCTATGCCAGTCACTAATCTATAAACTCTGGAACACACTGAACATAAAAAGGTTTTTGCTCTCACACAACTCACGTTTTAGTAGGAAGAGCCAGCGAATAGACAAGATAATTTCAGACAGTAATAAGGTGCTATGAAGATAATGATGGGGGGGTGGTGTCAGGGGAGAGATGCAGGTCAGCTATTTTAAATACAGTGCTCAGGGATAGCTTGACAAGGTGACTTTTTGTTGAATAATGAGAAGGAGCCAGACAAGCAAAGATCTGGCATAGAGTATTTGGGGCTGTTTGACGAGCATGTGAGAAAGGCTTTGAGGCAAAAATTAGTTTGGCAGCTTGGCATGTCCAAGGTTCCAAAACAAAGCAGGTTGGAACTTATTACATATCTAAGAAAGGGGACAATGCCCTAGATGAGGTGGGACCAGATCACATGGGGCCTTATAGGCCACGGAAAGAAGTTTGGAAATTATTTTAAGAGCAACAGGAATCTATTGAAAGATCTTGAGTGAAGGACTGACGAGCTCTGATTTACCTTTTTAAAAGATTCTGGCTCTTCCTGGAGAAGGGGTTTTTGATGGAGCAGAAGTGTAAGCCTTCAGACCAGTTCCTTGCCTTCAGGATTATGCTCAGGCCATTCCTAAAGTTTTTACTGGGTTCCAGTGTCCCAGTTCCTAGGGCCCAGGGAGGTAAGGAAGTGCCCCCTTACTCAGCTCTTTCAGCCCAGGTCAAGCCTCGTTTAGCCATCAAAAGAGATGGACAGGTGTCTGCTAATATCTTTACCTCATCAACTCCTCAGTGATTCTAAAAGACCACTCTCTAGGCGCTGGAGACTCTGAGGAGTGTCAGACGAGGCCCTCCGCCGCCCTTGATGCCGTGGGACCACTTTTTTCAGTTCTCTCCTCCATTTCCTAACTCAGAGAGCAAGTCTCGATCAAACTGATTGGAGTCCTGGGGCAGTGACAAACCCAGGGAGGCCCATGGGTTGGCGGGGCAAAAGACGCTTCTCCCTAAGATGAACGGGGCCACCTCGCAACTGGTAGCCCTGCCTGAACCAAAGAGCCACCAAGAAAGGGATGCGCCGCTGGCCCCAAAGCTGGATACAACTACAACTCCCGGCAGACCCTGCGCGCGGACTGCCGATCCCTCCGCTACCAATTTGCCCCGCCGGCTGTGTCCACCGCCGCCCGCCAAGGGCCAAGTCCAGGTGTTTTAGGCCCCGAAGTCGGTCTTCTTATCACATATCCGGAGAGGGACGGCTGGGAGCCCTGCAGAAGAAACGGACTTTTTTTGAGGAGAATCGCGGATGCAGACCATCGAAGAGACGTCGTCCTGCAGCTCCCGATTTTCGCGCGCTTTTGGCGCGGGTGGTTGTGGGTAGCGCGCCCAGGAGCGAGAAAGGAGCCGGGGGGCTGTGACCGCGCCGCCCGGCGGGCCTGAGGGGATGGACGAGGACGATCCCCACGCCGAGGGGGCGGCGGTGGTCGCCGCGGCCGGAGAAGCGCTGCAGGCCCTGTGCCAGGAGCTGAACCTGGACGAGGGGAGCGCGGCCGAAGCCCTGGACGACTTCACTGCCATCCGGGGCAACTACAGCCTTGAGGTGAGCGGCGGCAAGTGGGGCGGCGGGACCGAGCTCGCCAGGCCCCACCCCCGCCCCGCCCCTACCCCACCCTGTGGGGCGGTGGGAGTTTCCCTACCGGGAAGGGTCTCGCCGTGGAGTGCGAAGCTGGAAGGGAGGGTATAGATCCCATCTCTCCATTTATTTTGAGGAGGGAAACCGAAGTCCGGAAAGGAGTGGCTTTTCCAAGGTCACACGCCACTCAGGGGTCGTCCCCTGGTCTTCAGACCAGCGCCACAGACGTCTTGGGACTGCCCTTAAGTCTGTTTGAGAAACAAATACCATAACGATAAAAGCTTAAATGACTTGTGTGCCGAGACGCCGCTGCCCAGCGCTTTAGATGTGTCGTCTTACTTGGTTCTCTCCACAAACCTTTGACTATGTTCTGTGATCCCCATTTCACAGATGAGGAAGTTGAACCCCAAAGAGGTTAAGCCCAAGGTCGCCCAGTTAATGGTGGAGCCAGACTGAGTCTGAGTCATAATCGCTCTACCCTGCCGGCCCGAAATGTGGGTTGCTTTTTTTGCCGTATTGCCGCGGCACAGCTATTTCATCAGAGCCAATTGTGCACACAAGCCTTATCTCTGGGCCCCAGATTCCTCCTATCTCAGTCGGGGATAATTAGATGGTCTTGACGCTAAACACAGTGTCTGTCTCTGAACAAAATAAATATAAGCTATCGTTAGATTTTCCCTAGCCATTCTTGGCGTTAAGTCCTCACAACAGCTCTGTGACATGACAGGGTAGTGAATTAATCCTGCTGTGCAGGTAATAGTATCAAAACCAAGAGGGTTGTGTTGCCCAGGTTCGTTCTGCTAATCATCGCAGGAACCCAAACAATCATAAGCCCAGTATAGAGGTAGAATTATGATGGGATGTATTTGCAATTACTCCAGTGGCCTCATGATCAAAAGTTTTTGTGATCTAAGAGGGCTGGACTCAGAGTGTTCTTCTGACTCATCACCCGGTAGAATAGTTAATCGCTGAGTTCAAAGGCATGGAGTTAGAAATTTGGAGTTGACTGTGTATGTGTGTGTCAGTATATGAGGGAGAAGAAGAGAGACTCTTGTATGTCTCCAGGGTAGGACTGGATAGACTGGATTAAGGACAGTCATCTGCATCTCTGGGTGACACGACTGGAAAGCTGAGGAAAGGAGGAGAAAGTAAGGGAGATTATAACTTACAGCTTCTCGATTGAAAAGAAACTTTTTAGAAATCTGAGAAAGCATTTCTGACATCCCAAGTCTTCATTTAGTCTCTCATTGAATGCGCATTGCTGAGTGTAGACTGTGTTGAAGGCATTAAACTAGGCGCCTCTTTCAGATTCTTGAATATGCCTAGCTTTCTCCTACTTTCTCCATGCCAGTCCCTCTGCCTGGAAACTTCACTCCTCAGTCCAGGGAAAGTTTAAGAGCCGAATCTCCAGTTAGGCAGAGTTGATCAGGATATCTTAATGTTTGACTTAATTCACAGTTGTGTTGAATTAAGATTTTGTGTTTATTCTATCTAAAGTGTTTTATTTTCCTCTTCTTTGTTGCTTTGTTTTTGGTGAAAGGCATTTTCATGTATCTGCTGCTTCCTAAGAACCCCTCTGCCCAGTCCCTCACCCCACTTCACCCGTACATTTTGGTGAATTATCACCACTTACCACTTTTGTCTCCCTCTGTGAACCCTTCTGTGACCCCCCTAGTCAAAATCAGTTGCTCACTACACTATATTCTCCCATAGCACTTTATTTTCAATTCTTAAAACATGTATCTCACCAATTACAGATAATAGTATCTGTTCCTCTTAGTTCTACACTTGGAGTTTTATAAGGTCAGAAGTGTTTTTGTATTTTGAAGGCCTAGTATCAAGGAACTAATTTAAATACTATAGGTGCTTTTTTTTTTTTTTTAAGGAAAAAAGTCAAAGTAGTAATTTTGGTTCTTAAAGTTTCTCTATATTAATAGTGTTTTCATCTAGTAGCCTGTACCCAAAAGCTCTATAATACTTGGGTGTTATACCCAAACAATTCGTTAATCAAGGCTTCTAAAAGTATTCAACCTTAAGCTTACCTGCCTCAAGCAATTAATACTTGTCACTACTTTAGGGCAGGAACACTGGGTCTTAGACTTATTAGTAGCTACCCATTTCTGCTCACCCCTTTTGGATTATTGCAGGAAATCTTTATTAGTCATTTTCACTCTTCTAGAGTCTGGTCTTAAAGAGGATCTGCACTACAGTATTGTGTTCTGCTATGAGATTTGTGTCTAGTTCTTAATTTCATGTAAAGCTCAGCAATGAAGTCATAAAGTGAATCTAGCTTCAATAACTCAAGTCTAAAGCAGAGAGTTAGTGTTGAATTCTCAAATGTCACCTTTTTTGTAGCATTGTAAATTGAAATATCTGCCAAGATAGAGAGCCATACTTACTGTTTTAAAGATTAGGGTAAATAATTCCCCCAATTTCTACCTCACAAAACTGACAGTCTCCTTTATGTTGAACACGATAGGTATTAATTTTTATATGTGTGATTCTTTTGCCATCATTCTACTCTGTTCTTTCCTTTTCTCTGCCAAGTTGATTAAAAAAGAAACAAAATGATAGAAAGGAACTTGCATATCATCAAGGCCGTGACTGGTGTTACCATATTGAAAAAGCTAATGCTGAGAAACTGAGACCTTTTTCAGTAATATTAGACTTGGGGTATAGAAGAGAGATCTATCTTTAGATTAATATCGATTTACCATGTTACACAGGACTGAGAGTAATGAATTTTATACCCATTTTTGGAACCAACTAAGCTTTCTAACCTTGGGCAAATATCTTCACTTCTCTCACCTGTTAATACAGTATGAAAATTAGACCAGATAATCCTAAGATCTCTTTTGAGTCTAGAATTCAAGTGTTCTAATGAAATATATCCATTTTGCTGTTTTATCTTTTGTCTGCCAGGGAGAAGTTATACACTGGTTGGCATGTTCGTTGTATGTTGCTTGCCGCAAAAGCATCATTCCCACAGTTGGAAAGGGTATCATGGAAGGAAATTGTGTTTCACTTACCAGAATACTACGTTCAGCTAAACTAAGGTAAAGCACTTTGATTTTTCAAACATTACTTTATAAGTACTGAATTTAACTTTAGAATTTAACTTCTCTTCATTTTAAATCATTTAGCTTCATCCCATTCTAAGTTTTTTTTTCCAGTTCTCACATTTTTTTCCCAGTTCTCACATTCTTTCTCTGCCTTTCTTCCTCAAATTCTAACTTCAACCAAAGGCCCCTGTTCTAAATCTTTTTTTTTAATTCAGTTACAATTTATAAGTCATACAATTTACTTACTTGTACAATTCAGTGATTTGGGTATTTTTTACAGAGTTATGTAACTATCACCACAGGCATCACAGGCATAGAGGTTTTGTTTTTGGTTTTTTTTTTGGCTGCACCATGCAGCAGGTAGGATCTTAGTTCCCCAATCAGGGATTGAACCTGTGCCCCCAGCATTGGAAGCATGGAGTCTTAACTTCTGGACTGCCAGGAATGTTACTAAATCTTTTTATCTATGATTTTTTTCATTAATATTTTAAGTTTGAGAATAATTTGAAGCTCTCAGAAAAGTTGCAAAAAAAAGAAAATTACAAAGACCATCCATACACCCTTGACCTAGACTCACCTTTTAGTGACATTTTACTCCATTTGCTTTATCATTTAATCTTTTTCCCTTAAATAATGTATTTTCCTCAACTATTTCAGTTTAAGTAGCATCCATTATAGCCCTATACCCCTAAATATTTCAGTGTGTATTTCCTTAAATAACTATAGTGCAGTTATCCACATCAACAAAATTAACCTTGATACAATAATTTTCTATAATCTAACATCTCTATTCTAGTTTTATTACTTGATGCAGTAAAATTTTTTCTTTTTTTCGGTTGTTCTGGGTCCTTGTTGCCGCTCGTCAGCTTCTCTAATTGCAGTACAAAGACTTCTCACTTCAGAGCACAGGCGCCAGTGCATGTGGCTCAGTAGTTGCAGTATTCGGGCTTAGTTGCCCTGTGGTATGTGGGATCTTAGTTCCCCAACCAGGGATCAAACCTGTTCCCTGCACTTGGAAGATGGATTCTTCACCACTGGACCACCAGGGAAGTCACTAATTTTAAGTGACTATGTAGATCTTTATGGACTTGGGAAAATATGCATCAAATATTGCTAAATTATACTGCAAAATACTGTATAAGTATAGATTCATACATATACCTATAAAACTAGAAGATTTTTTTTTTTTGAAGTTTTTATTGAGTATTTAGCTGTGTGCCAGATATTATATGCTAATAGTTTGCACATGTTTATTCATTTAATCTTCACAGTAATCCTATCAAATAAATCTCATTTTAAAGATGAGGAAGTCAAGTCACCAAGAGGTTAAATTATATCCAGTGGTTATATACATAAGTGGCAGAGCCTCTGAAGTCCATGCTGTATTACTTATGTATCAGTAAACAAATATACATTAGTGTGTCTTGTTTTGAATTGTATCTTTAATTCAGCTTTAGTTTACAAAATAAAATTAGCCTAAGTAATTTCCAACTTAAAAAGATAGTTTCATGTGGGAATTCCCTGTCTGTCCAGTGGTTAGGACTATGCAAAGGGCCTGGGTTTAATCTCTGGTTGGGAAACTAAAAATTCCCCAAATTTATGTAAAAATTTGTTCTGCTATTAATAGTGTTAAAAATTAGTATCTATTTTGTAATTTGAATTTTAAATTCTTAATAAAGCAGTTGTCTGAATCTCGTTAAGTAATGAGAAGTAGTTTTTCCTTAGTTTTTTACAAGTTTTTTAGTAACTTGTGATTTAAATCAAGATTATTTTCATTCACTCATTATTTTCATATTTACTAGAACCTGAATGAAAAATTACTTTTCATAATTTTAATTGAACAAATAATTTTCTTTTTTGCCTTTTGAGTACCCTTAAAATTAGATAGTGCCACTATTGGGACATATGTTCCATATTACCATCTCTTCTCTGTACTTTGTTTTTGCTGGCAGGGTGAGTCACACCTCCCAGTAAGCCATGCAATCGGGAGGATAAGCAACCAATACATTTACAACTATTCTGTCTCACAGCCATTCTGTTTTTCACTTTCAGTAGAGTATTTGTTAAACTATGTGAGATAGTCAACACTTTTTTTTTTATAAATAGGCTTTGTGCTAGATGATTTTACCCAACTGTAGGCTAATGTAAGCATCTGAGCATGTTTAAGGTAGGCTAGGCTAAGTTGTGATGTTCAGTAGGTTTAGGTATATTAAATGCATTTTCAACTTATCATATTTTCAACTTACAGTAGAGTTACAGGTTACATCCTGTAACCCTGTTTGTAAATGGAGGAAGATCTGTACACATGTAAATAACATAGAGAGATAGATGACAAAGCAAATATGCAAAATGTGAAATTGGTGAATATTGGTGAATAAAGAAGTTCTTGTATACAATTCTTGCAGCTTTTCTGTAAGTTTGATGCTATTTCAAAATGAAAAGTTTAAAGGATAAAAGGGAATGTTTAGATACATTTATGGCACATCTATATAGTGGAATAAAATCCAGCTCTTAACATTATGGAAGGAACTGATCATGTGAACTGATAGGAAATGATCTCCAAAATTACAGGAAAAAAGAGAAGTATAGAATATCTATTGTAGGTAGTATGGTTTCATTTGAGTGGGGAAAAAGTATTTAAGTAGGTATGTGTTCATAAATACCCTAAAAAATTCTGCAAGGATAAATATGAAACTAGTAACAATATAATTGTGACTTTCTCTGGCTCAGCAGTAAAGAATCTGCTTGCAGTGTAGGAGATCCAGGTTCAGTCCCTGGATGGGGAAGATATAATCAGTCACTAAGACAAAGTTGGTTGCTTTAGTGGAAAAAAACTGGGAGGGAGTTGATGGACAAGGAGAGGTACTTTCCATCATCTATCCTTCAGCACCTTTGAAATTTTGTAATTATGTACATTACTTATTAAAAAAAGGAAAAAAAGAAAACTCTCATAGGGTAGCATGATATCCATCTTTGTGTAAATATTTTTGCCTATATCTTTGACTCTCTCCTTAGATTCTTATAAAAAGCAATTTTTGGATGAAAGAATTGAGTGTTTTTAAGACTATATTTGTTGCCAAGTTGCCTTTAGAAAGGTAAATTACTAATACTTCTAGCACATTTCACTATATCCTTTTTGGAGTAGCATTTTTTTTTAACAACCCTTCTGAGATATCCATTTAAAGTATATGGCTCAACAGTTTTTAATATATTCACATACTGACTACAATTTTAGAACATTTTCATCACCCCAAAAAGAAACCTCATACTTATTAGCATTCACATGTTATACCCCCACCAAATCCCCTTCCTCTGGCAACCACTAATCCACTTTGTGTCTTTTTGCCTATTCTGGACGTTTCCTATAAATAGAATCATACAGTATATGATATTTCTTCGTGATTGGCTTCTTCAACTTAGCATAATGTTTTTAAGGTTCATCCATGTTGTAGCATGTATCAGCATTTCATTCCTTTCTATGACTGAATAATTTTCCATTGCATGGATATAAACATTTTATTAATTTTTTGTTGATGGACATTTGAGTTGTTTCCACTTTGGACTCTTATGAATAATGTTGCTATGAATGTGTACAGCTTTTTGTGTGGACGTATTTCTCATTTCTCTTAGATGTATATATAAGAATTGTTGTGTCATGTGGTAACTCTGGTTAACCTTTTGAGGAGCTATAAAGCTGTTTTTCAAAGTGAATAGTCATTCTATGAAGATTCCAGTTTATCCACATCTTGTCAACACTTATTATCTGTCTTTTTTTTTTTTTTAAGATTTACTTATTTGTTTATTTATTTATTTATGGTTCTGCTGAGTCTTCGTTGCTGCACAAGCTTTCTCTAGTTGAGGTGAGCAGGGGCTACTCTAACTGGTATTCGGGCTTGTCATTGCAGTGGCTTTTGTTGTGGAGCACGGGCTCTAGGGTGCATGGGTTCATTAGTTGTGGCTCCCAGGCTCTAGACCATAGGCTCAGTAATTGTGGTGCGTGGGCTTAGTTGCCCAGCAGTATGTGGGATCTTTCCAGATTAGGGATCAAACCTGTGTCCCCTGCATTGGCGGCAGATTCTTAACCACTGGACTACCAGGGAAGTTCCTATCTGTCTTTTTTTTTTTAATAGTCAAGTACCCATGAAGTGCTACCTCATCATGGTTTTGATTTGTGTTTCCCTAATGGCTAATGATGTTGAGCATCTTTCATATGCTTTTTGGAGTACTGTATTCTTTGTAATAGATTTTCAATGAAACAGAAACTCTTTTGAAAGCTGTGACGTTTACTTTGTGTTTTAATTTAATTTAAAAAATCACATTCATATTTTAAGTGATATCAGTCCTATAAGACTCTTTTGTTTGTTTTTAAACACTCTGATGTACTTTGTTCCAGGTTAGAACAGCCATTTTGGGGATAGCAATATGCACATTGGATTTATATGAGAACATATTAGTCACGGCTCTTATTTATTAAGAAAAAAAACAGATACCAGCTACCAACTTTGGCTCTCTTAAGAAGAAAAAAAAGTACTGAAAGAATATTGGATAGCTGACAAAGTCTTTAGGATAACTTGAGAAATTAGGCTTAGAAAATGAGAAAGAGAGGCTGGCTACACAACCAAAAAGCATGTCACAGAACCCATCTAATAGGTACACAGCTAGCATGGCCAGCAATGCTGTCCCTGGATGTTGGCAGTGTTTTTGTCCCTAGGAGCTGCTATTGAGCTCCTTAAGAATTTACCGCTTCCTCATTTCTGTGCCATCACCCCCAGATTCAAAAATCAAGCAGATACGTCTGATTAAGGACCTCAGGTTTTATGCCTTCACCCTAAGTTCCAATCCAGCTGACCGTTCCAGTAGAAAATCCTCAGACAAAGGAAAGGATAGAATTTCACATGTTGAGCATCCCCATCTCCAACAAAGTCCTCTGTAAGAGAGTATAATTTTGTCAGCCAAAAAAATTTTAGTAATCTAGCTTTTTTTCTTTTTCTGCTGCTCTTGATAAGAATCTTTTAACAAGACTCAAATTCTTAGATTTCAGTCAGCATGTCTGGAGTTTGAACTTCTACAGACAACTAGCTGATGATTTCTTCCACCACCTTTAAAAAAAAAAAATTACATGCATTATTCTGTTATATCACTAGACACTTAAATGAACTTTAACACTACAAAATTTCCAGTCGAAGACCATACTAACATGGGAACATAAAAAAATCCACTTATAATTGGATAAGCCAGAAATGTAGAGCCATAGCCCATTAAGTGATTTTTCTGGGTATGTACTACCTTCTTCAGCGATCAATGCAAAGAAATAGAGAAAAACAATACAATGAGAAAGACTAGAGATCTTTTCAAGAAAATTAGAGATACCAAGGGAACATTTCATGCAAAGATGGGCTCGATAAAGGACAGAAATGGTAGGGACCTAACAAGATATTAAGAAGAGGTGGCAAGAATACACAGAAGAATTGTACAAAAAATTTCTTCACAACCTAGACAATCACAATGGTGTGATCACTCACCTAGAGCCAGACGTCCGGGAATGTGAAGTCAAATGGGCCTTAGGAAGCATCACTACGAACAAAGCTAGTGGAGGTGATGGAGTTCCAGTTGAGCTATTTCAAATCCTAAAAGATGACGCTGTGAAAGTGCTGCACCCAATATGCCAGCAAATATGGAAAACTCAGCAGTGGCCACAGGACTGGAAAAGGTCAGTTTTCATTCCAATGTCAACAAAAGGCAATGCCAAAGAATGCTCAAACTACTGCACAATTGCACTCATCTCACATGCTAGTAAAGTAATGCTCAAGATTCTCCAAGCCAGGCTTCAGCAATACGTGAACCGTGAAATTCCAGATGTTCAAGCTGGTTTTAGAAAAGGCAGAGGAACCAGAGATCAAATTATCAACATCTGCAGGATCATCAAAAAAGCAAGAGAGTTCTAGAAAAACATCTATTTCTGCTTCATTGATTCTGACAAAGCCTTTGACTGTGTGGATCACAATAAACTGGAAAATTCTGAAAGAGATGGGAATCCTAGACCACCTGACCTGCCTCTTGAGAAACCTGTATGCAGGTCAGGAAGCAACAGTTAGAACTGGACATGGTACAACAGACTGGTTCCAAATCGGAAAAGGAGTATATCAAGGCTGTATATTGTCACCCTGCTTATTTAACTTATATGCAGAGTACATCATGAGAAACGCTGGGCTGGAGGAAGCACAAGCTGGAATCAAGATTGCCGGGAGAAATATCAATAACCTCAGATATGCAGATGACACCACCCTTATGGCAGAAAGTGAAGAAGAACTAAAGAGCCTCTTGATGAAAGTGAAAGTGGAGAGTGAAAAAGTTGGCTTAAAGCTCAACGTTCAGAAAACTAAGATCATGGCATCCGGTCCCATCACTTCATGGGAAATAGATGGGGAAACAGTGGAAACAGTGTCAGACTTTATTTTTCTGGGCTCCAAAATCACTGCAGATGGTGACTGTAGCCATGAAATTAAAAGGAAGGAAAATTATGACCAACCTAGATAGCATATTGAAAAGCAGAGACATTACTCTGCCAACAAAGGTCCATCTAGTCAAGGCTATGGTTTTTCCAGTGGTCATGTATGAATGTGAGAGTTGGACTATAAAGAAAGCTGAGAGCCGAAGAATTGATGCTTTTGAACTGTGGTGTTGGAGAAGACTCTTGAGAGTCCCTTGGACAGCAAGGAGATCCAACCAGTCCGTCCTAAAGGAGATCAATCCTGGGTGTTCATTGGAAGGACTGATGTTGAAGCTGAAACTCCAATACTTTGGCCACCTGAAGCGAAGAGCTGACTCATTGGAAAAGACCCTGATGCTGGGAAAGATTGAGGGCAGGAGGAGAAGGGGACGACAGAGGATTAGATGGCTGGATGGCATCACTGACTGGATGGACATGGGTTTGGGTGGACTTAGGGAGTTGGTGATGGACAGAGAGGCCTGGCCTGCTGCGGTTCATGGGGTCGCAAAGAGTCGGACACGTCTGAACAACTGAACTGAACTGAACTACTTTCTTAGGTATATATTGATATTTGATGGTAGAACCACGCGTTGTAACATAAACACTTGAATTTTATTCCTGCCCTATAACAGTCTGGTGCTTTGTGATCAACTTTCAGATTCTAATATTGAGACAATCTGTCTTTCCTCAGACTAGTTTTGTGAACTCATCAGTCTGTTGACTAACATTTACTTTGTAATTTATATGTAGAGTATCATGTAGGTGCTACAGGGTATAAAGAAGTAGATAGATACTACCTCCATAGTCAAAGATATTTTATGTATTGATTGTTAATGCAGAGTTTACATTCTCACAGTGATTCTGGGAACCAAAGTAATTTCATAGCACTTGAAGTGGGGTTTTTTGTCTTTCTTTTTTTAAAAAATAAATTCAGGGATTTTAATAAAGATTCTTAGGTATAAGTAGAGTATTTCCTTTTCCTACCGTTATATGGATTCATTTTAAATTTGCTTTTTTCTTTTTGTTTAGTTTAATACAGTTTTTTAGTAAAATGAAGAAATGGATGGACATGTCAAACCTGCCACAAGAGTTTCGTGAACGTATAGAAAGGCTAGAAAGAAATTTTGAGGTGTCTACTGTAATTTTCAAAAAATTTGAGCCAATTTTTTTAGATATATTTCAAAATCCATGTGAAGAGCCACCAAAGTTACCACGAAGCAGGAAGCAGAGGTGAGACACTTTATCCTCATATAACTGACATAGAAATTATGATACAAACTTATTAAGGGCATTTGCATTTTAAAAGTCAACTTTTTATCCCCATTTAATAAACCACAGTTGTCTGTCCTTTGTGAATGGGATTTTTTGTGTAATTTGACTTTACTACTTGCTGTATTTGCTGTTTCAATTTAAGTGACAAATGTGGAATGATATTTAGTAAGTTAGATAAAAAGTACGTTTCCCCCTCTTTTTTAGGAGGATTCCTTGCAGTGTTAAAGAGCTCTTTAATTTCTGCTGGACACTGTTTGTTTATACTAAGGGTAAGGTGACACTTTCAGTTGTTTTATATTTCTCTTGTGGGAACTCAGTGCTATTTGACATGGAAGGTTCCTGGGTTTTATGTCTCTTTTTTCTTGTAAAGGTAATTTTCGTATGATTGGAGATGATTTAGTAAACTCTTATCATTTACTTCTGTGCTGCTTGGATCTGATTTTTGCCAATGCCATTATGTGCCCAAATAGACGAGAGTTGCTAAATCCGTCATTTAAAGGTGAGACCTTATTTATTTTTGAAAACTGATAATCAGTTTTTAGAAAAAGAGTTTTAAAAGTTGATCATATTCTTTTTTCCATCCATTGTTTCTTATACCCTGTCAAACTAGGTTTACCATCTAATTTCCAAACTGCTGACTTTCGGGCTTCTGAAGAACCTCCCTGCATCATTCCCGTACTGTGTGAACTGCATGACGGACTTCTGGTAGAAGCCAAAGGAATAAAGGAGCATTACTTTAAGCCATATATTTCAAAAC
This sequence comes from Okapia johnstoni, assembly GCA_024291935.2. NCBI lineage: Eukaryota > Metazoa > Chordata > Mammalia > Artiodactyla > Giraffidae > Okapia > Okapia johnstoni. The sequence continues at coordinate 55,084,868 of CM044324.1, read as the reverse complement.
TCTTTGATAGGAAGGTACTGTACTTTTATTTAAATGATTCAGTTCCTGTGGGTCAGCAGTAGCAGCCTCCAGGAGAAAACCAGTATTTTAAGCAAGTTCTTAACATTACAGTACTCGGGCTCAAGTTCCCAGGTTTCAGTCTCTGCTGTGATGCAGTCCTGGCCTGTGATTTTCTGTGATGTGCAAAACTGAACTGTAGAAGACTGTGACCATCCGTATGTCCTGTTAACTAAATGCACAGCCAGAGGCATCTGTAGGAGGTTCTGATAGAGAATTAATGAAGGACAAACATCAGAGTAAGCCTAAGGAAAAGCAGGAGGTCAGAGTAAGCTAGTTTATTGCCACAATTTGAATACTGTTTATACAATTTGCTGTTTACTGAAAGTAGGATGATATATAAACAGCTGTAGCTTTAATTCCATGAGTAGAGCAGAGAGTCCCTTATAGTTTTATAGTTACTTATGGGCTACCTACATGCATTCTAGATTTTTTTCTCAATAATTTACCTTGCTGTTTCTATATTCATAAACTGACTTTTTCTTTTGGGCCTCAGTTTATTTCCCCAACATTGAGCCATTTAATCCAGGTAGAACTTGAATTTTCTCTTTGGTTAAAAAAAAAGAAAGGAATATGGATTAGGTCATCACTAACTGGGTTCTTCTCTTACGTATACTTTTGTATCTAGTCTTATCTTTCAATAAACAAATATTTATGTGTATATACACAATATATATATTTCTGTGTGTGTGTGTGTGTGTGTACTCAAAATGTCTCATTGTAAAACTTCAATCTCCAACAAAGTAAACTTTAAAGGAACTGAAGGGTTTTGTCTATTGTGCTGTGTAGAAGCAGTGCACTAGTGGCTCCTGGGTATGGTGACCATACATCTTGGTTTGCCTGGGTTATCTGGGTTTTGGCTGTTGGTTTGGCATAATTACTAGAATGTCTCCTTTTTTTCACTCCAGAAGTATCCTGGTTTGAACAGTGGTTCTCTTGCCCATGGGCCACAGACAGTTTATTTGGCCTATTTAGGGTGTTTTACATTTTTATTTTGTTCAATTTTTAGCTTACACATGAAGACCTTTCATGTGAAAATTTTTAAAAAATCAGAATTGGCAATATTGATAACTACATAGGTAACGATTGTCAAGCTAAATAATGGCTACCTCTTAGGACAAGGAAGTGTGCTTTCTGCCCTCTTCATTTATGTATGTTGAATCCTGACCCCTGAAAGCATTTGGGTTTACAATCCCTGATGTTTGATAATCTAAGTATAGTGTGGATACACAGACAATATTAATAACAGTGTAATTTTCCTTTCTCACCAGTTGTTGTTAGTCACTCAGTCGTGTCCGACTCTTTGTGACCTCATGTAGCCTGCCAGGCTCCTCTGTCCATGGGGATTCTCCAGGCAAGAATACTGGAGTGGGTTGCCATTTCCTTCTTCTCACCAGTAACAGTAGCTATATTCCTTTCAAATCTTTTGCTTGTCTGACACATACCATCATTCAATAACTGTCAGTTTCCATTCTTTATAGACAGTCTTTAAAATTGGACAGCTTTCATCAGAATCACTTGGGGAATTTGTTAAAACTGCTGCCTTAGTTCAGGCTTTGAGGTCTGTCAAGTCTGCCTTTTTAACAAGTTCCTCCACATGATTGTTCTGTCACTAAAATTTGGAAACCACCGCTATGGATAGGCTAACTTCAAAGTATTTTGAAATCTTGACATTAAATGTTTTTTAATATTTTATTTGCATACTAAATAGGAGTTACTGGTCTGAAAAAAATATTTAATAATTCTGTTTTGTGTTTGTGTGTGTTAATTTAGATAAATGTAATGTTCTTGTGTGTACGTTAATATGCTTACTTACATAATGTCACAATGACTTTTTCTTCCCAGATTTTAAAGGGCGAATGCCTTCTGGACCTTTCCAGTTTTGCTGATAATAGGTAATTATCTAGCACTAAAAGTATCATGCATATCATAAACTGTCAATAATGATTTGTTGCAGTTGGTTAAGTGATATGTTGTATCAGGTTAACAGCTCCAAATTCAAATTCAGGTTTCTTCTGCATTGGTGGCATTCAGTGAGTGTTATTGCTAAGCCTTGTAGTCTTAAATTTGTTTTCAGAAACCGTTGGCACTTAAAATATCTGCTCTCCTGAGAAACTCATAAACAGACCCAGTGACTTCTGTATTTGAGTTTATATTCTTTCACTAATCAAATATTGGCAAACTCAAAATGTGCTTATATTCCAAGGCCACACACAATTGTTTCCTCAATGATCAAGCCTTAATTAGGTTCAGCTAATTTTCAGATCAAGTACAGATTCTTTTCAGTCACCTTGCAAAGTAATTTGTTGCCATATGTGTGAACGTGAAGAATGTCCATGATCAGATAGAAGCCTCAGATATTGTTAGATGGGCAGAGTTAATAAAGCCTAGAAAGTCATGAGCTTTTCCATGCCATGGAGTCAAAATGTGTCTTCAAGATAAATCCATTGTGTAACTTAGTTGTATCCTAGGAGCTTAAAAGAATTCTCTTTTCAGCAAAGCAGTGAACAAGGAGTATGAAGAATATGTTTTAACTGTTGGTGACTTTGATGAGAGGATCTTTTTGGGAGCAGATGCAGAAGAGGAAATTGGAACCCCTCGGAAGTTCACTGGTGACGGCCCATTAGGGAAACTGACAGCACATGCTAATGTGGAGTGTAACCTTCAACATCACTTTGAGAAAGTAATATAACCTAGCCTGGCCTCAGTCTTGAATGATCTTTTTCTGTGTGTATGTGTTTCTACTAACGGCAGAAAAGTGAAGAAAGTGAAAGATGCTCAGTCGTGTCTGACTCTTTGCAAACCTTTGGACTATACAGGCCACGGAATTCTCTAGGCCAGAATACTGGACTGGGTATCCTTTCCCTTCTCCAGGGGATCTTCCCAACCCAGAGGTCGAACCTAGGTCTCCTGCATTGGCAGGTTGATTCTTTACAGCTGAGCCACAAGGGAAGCCCAACAGCAGAAGCATCTTTCAAGTTAAATCTTGAATTTCTTCTACTAATTCATATTTCCCATGAAAACTTTAAAGAATACTTTTCAAAACTATAGCATATAGTATTTTTACCTCATTTCTTGCTATTTTTCATACTTGGATATTTTCCCAGAATGCCTGGATTTTCAGTAGACTATGTGTCTTTGGATGTGAAGACATACTTTTTTCCTGTTTTTTTCTTTGTATCACTTTAGCTGCTGTTTTCTTGCTTTAAAATATGCTTTCCTACCATGAGAAACCATGTGCTTTTCTCAAACATCAGCCATGTTACTCTGGATTTGATTGTTAATAGCCAAGGCTTAATTCTCTGTTTATGTGTTGCTGCTGCTGCTGCTGCTAAGTCGCTTCAGTCATGTCTGACTCTGTGCGACCCCATAGACGGCAGCCCACCAGGCTTCCCCGTCCCTGGGATTCTCCAGGCAGTTTATGTGTTAGGTGGGTTGAAGTATAAGGTCTGCTAGAAAATTCATAGAAACCTAAGTTTTAGTCCCAGCACTTCCATTACCTTTGTCAGCTGTTTCCTCACATGTAAAATGAAAATGTGCATGCTATATTTCAAATTAATGTTATGAAAATGAGATTGTAGATAGAAAGCACTGTGAAAAAGTGTTATTCAGAGATAGGATGTTATTAGCATAATATTGCTAAAAATGTGGTAGGTAACCAGAAAAGGGGGGAAAAGTAACCTACTAAACATGAATAGAGTGGATGGTATCTGTACTAAATTAAACATGTAATTTAGTAACTTTTAATGTTACATATTTTTCTTTTCTGTCAGAAAACATCATTTGCGCCTTCTACCCCACTGACAGGACGGCGATATTTAAGAGAAAAAGAAGCAATCATTACTCCTGTTGCTTCAGCCACCCAAAGTGTGAGCCGGTTACAGAGTATTGTAGCTGGATTGAAAAATGCACCAAGTGAACAACTTATAAATATTTTTGAGTGAGTACAATACTATTTTTTTCCAAGTTTTCCAATCTAGTTTTAAATTAGATTCTATATTTCATTCTGTTTTTAGTACTTCTGAATTCTGAAAATAATGGATGTACATCTGGCAAGTTTTACTATACCATTTCAATCACAAAGTATATTGCTCTAAAATCAGGTAGAAGTACTATTAAAAATTATATATAAATTTTATTTCATATTATTATAGACTTTGAAGATTAAACGTATCTTAATGGTTATGTAGCTCTAACATTCCACTCTGGTAATACCCCTAATTTATGCATTACTGTTGTTGTTTTCTTTTTTAAATGGATTCAATCTAAATGTCCAGCAAATGGAAGACTGGTTACATATTGATGGTACAGCCATGAAATGGAATTTTATGCAGTTGTTGGAAAAAAAGAGACATATTTTGTAGTAAGATGATGAAATGAGGCCAGACCAGAGAAACTTATTTCCTAATACCTAATGAAATAACAGAATAATAAAAGTCAGCAAACTGTGAGCAGCAACCAAATGAAGAGAAGGATATGATTTCATGCTATAATTTTCCAAAGTGATGGTCAAGAAAGGAAATGGATGCTCCTAGTATGCTCCACCCCCAAGAAGCATTAGCGAGGGAAAAGGGTTTGTTAACAGGATCTTGAAAATGCTCATTAATACTCTAGATATGGAGGGAAACAAATGGAGTGAGTAGGCAGATGGGCAAAAAGTCCTATTAATAGAAACCTCCCCAAGTGAAAGTTGAAAGTCCCTTTATACCACTAAGATAGCAGCAGAAATATGAAAAATCCTTAGGGCCTTCCATTTTCTGAGGTTCCTACCTGATTTGTGGCGAGATCCTCATAAAACGGGAAGGTATCCCTGACTTAGGTATAGTGAACCCTGGAATGGGGATAATTAACTAAATCTCAGAAGAGAAAGTAAAGCCCTGGTCCTCTAACAAAAGCTGAACCTAGCACCATCTGTGTTGTACTCCCAGTCCCCAAACCTCAGTTTACAGAAAAGTGGACAGAACATTCATCCTCAGCTTCAACCACAGCTCAGAAGATAAACAGATGGCAGGGAAAGTAGGAAGACTCATAGCATCTGATCTACCCTCATAGTATTTGAATAAATAGATCTGGACTGAGCTGTCCATTTAGCATGAACAATTTAAAAAGAAATGGCAAAGCAACTATGCAAACTTTTTAAAATCAATATACTTACTTATTTATATATTTGGCTGTGTTGGGACTTAGTTGCAGCGTGTAGGATCTTTGTTGAGGCACTGCAGTACCTGACTCTCTAGTTGTGGTGTGTGGGCATAGTTGCTCCATGGCATGTGGGATCTTAGTTCTCTGATTAGGGATCAAACACCGCAAGACAGATTCAATTCTAAATACTGGACCACCAGGGAAGTCCCTGTGCAAACATTTTAAAGCATAAGAGAAGGAAGGAAGGAAGAAAATGTGGAATGCAAAAGACAACCTGGAAATAAATAAATGGAAAGACATTCCATGTCTATGGATTATAAGATTTAATATTGTTAAAATGTCCACATTACCCAAAGCAATCTACAGAATCAGTACAATCCCTATCAAAACCCAATGACATTTCTTATAGAAATAGAAAAAAAAATCTAGCATTCATAAGGAATTTTGAAGGACTTCTAATAGCCAAAATCATCTTGAGAAAAAAGCTGGAGGGCTCACACATCTTAATTTCAAAAACACATTATAAAGCTATAATAATATAATCAGTATGGTATTGTTATAAAGACAGACATGTAGACTAGACATGGAATAGACTGGCATCCCAAAATGCAGCTTCATGTATATCATCAACTGATCTTTGACAAGGGTGCTAAGACCACACTGTAGGGAAAACTGGATATCCACATGCAGAAGAATGAAAAAAGACTCATTTACCATATACAGAAGTTACTTTAGATACCTATTATAGGTGGAGTCATGTAGCATTTGTTTTTGGCTGGATTCACTTAGTATAACATCTTCAAGGTTCATCCATGTTGTAGTATATAACAGGATTTTAAGACTGGATAATATTCCATTATTTCTATATATAAATGGAATATTATCCATTATATATTATTTGCATAAATAATGGGATATTTTGTATGTATATATATGTGTGTGTACACACACACACACACACACACACACACACACACACACACACACACACACACACACACACACACACACACACACACACACACACACACACACACACCAGTTTATCTCTTCCTTCATCAGTGGACCTGTAGGTTGTTTTCACATCTTGGCTATTGTGAGTAATGCTGCAGTACACTTGGGTCTCTTTGAGATATCTCCATGCAAAAAAATGAAGATGGGATTTTGTCTTATGCTTTATACAGAAGTTAACTCAAAATGGATTAAAAACCTAAACATGAGACCTGAAACTATACAGCTAGAAGAAAAAATTGGTGAAAAGCTTTGCAACATTGAAATAGGCAGTTATTTCTTAGATATGACATCAAGAGTATAGGTAACGAGCAAAAATAGACAAATGGGACTATATCATACTTAAATATTTCTGTACGGCATTGGAAATAATAGGATGAAAGGCAGCATACTGGAATGCTTGCTTGCTTCTGCATGCTGAATCATGTCTGACTCTTTGTGACACCAAGGACTATAGCCTGCTAGGCTCCTATGTCCATAGGATCATCTCAGCAAGAATAATGGAGTGGGTTGCCATTTCTTTTTCCAGGGGATCTTCCCAACTCAGGGATCCAACCCTTGTCTCCTGTGGCTCCTGCATTGACAGGCAGATTCTTTACAACTGAGCCACCTGGGAAGCCTTACTCGATTAAAAAATGAAAGTGTTAGTTGCTTAGTCGTGTCTGACTCTTTGTAATCCTATGGGCTGTAGCCCCCTAGGCTCCTCTGTCTGTGAAATTCTCCAGGCAAGAATACCAGAGTGGGTTGCCGTTTCCTTCTCTAGGGAATCTGACCCAGGGATCAAACCCGGGTGTCCCACTTTGAGGGCAGATTCTTTGCCATCTGAACCACCAGGGAAGCCCTATACTAAAATAGGAGAAAATGATTGCAAACTGTATATCAGATAAGAAGTTAATAGCCAGAGTATATAAAGAACTCCTACCACTCAAAAAAAAAAAAGCAAAAACCACTTCATTTTAGAAGAGGGCGAAAGACTTGACATTTCTCCAAAGAGGACATACAAATGGCCAAAAAGCATATGAAGAAAATTCTCATTGTCGTTAATCATCAGATAAATGCAAATGAAAACCACAGTGAGATATCACCTCATACCCATTAGAAAGACCACTATCAAAAAAAACAGAAAATAACAAGTGTTGATGAATATTAGAACTGGTGTTCTGTTGGTGGGATTGTAAATGGTGTAGCTGGTATGGAAAATAATATGGAGATTTCGCAAATAATTAAAAATAGAATTTTTATGACCTAGCAATCCCACTTTTGGGTGTATTTTCCAAAGAGTTGAAAACAGGATCTCAAAGAGATATTTGCACACCTAAGTTCATTGCAGTATTACCTACGAGAGTTCTAGAGATCTACTGTACACTAATGTGTACATAGCTAACAAAATGTACAGTTAAAAATTAAGAGAATGAGTTTATTATTTGTTTTACCACATAATGAAATAAAAAAGACAGCCTAGTTTGAAGAAAATAGAACTCAAGAAGTACAGCTTTACATTAGAAGAACTCAATAAGAACAAAGTGTTTTTGCCATGTATGCTTCCTGCCTTTCTACACGTGATGCTGGTCCATTTGAATATGGGATTGGGACTTCTGAACCCTGTGCTTGTTATTTGGCTTTGGGCAAGTCACATTCTTTCTCATAGACTTGGATTTGTCATTTCTGAATTAAGACCTGTATTCTGTGGTTGAATGATAGGAAGGTAACAGAGTTAATAATATAATAATATAAAAGTAACAGGGTTAATTAATTCTGGCCAGATATCTTCCTTTTTGATGCTACATTTTTTTTTTTTTTTACTTGTTATTCTTTTGATTTTGGTAAGAGTTACGTGCAATTTATTTTTACACCACAATATATACATAAACACTGCCCATCATCTAGTTTTTTAAATCAGGTTTATTGAAGTATAGCTCAGTTGGTAAAGAATCCACCTGCAATGCAGGAGACCCCGGTTCAATTCCTGAGTTGGGAAGATCCGCTAGAGAAGGGATAGACTACCCACCCAGTATTGTTGGGCTTCCCTTGTGGCTCAGCTGGTAAAGAATCCGCCTGCAGTGCAGGAGACCTGGGTTTGATCCCTGGGTTGGGAAGTTCCCCTAGAGAAGGGAAAGGCTACCCACTTCTGTATTCTGGCCTGGAGAATTCTATGGACTATACAGTCCACAGGGTCTCAAAGAGTTGGACATGACTGAGTGACTTTCACTTCACTTCACTTGAAGTATAATTTATATATGAGAGTCGTCCTTTTTACTGTACAGTTGTGTGAGATTTGACAAATGCATACAGTTGTATCATCACCATGATGATTAATACATAGAACAGTCCCCCCAAATTTATGCCTCTTTATATTCAATCCCTACACCATCCCCAGCCTCTGGAAACTACTGATATGTTTTCTGTCCTTACACTTTTGCCTTTCTAGAATTTCATATAAATAGAAGCATAATATAGAGGACATAGACTCCACTAATGTTGAAATTCTAAAACAGTATGCCAAATGATTATATTTAAAGGCTGTAGACTAGTTTGAAATATCCAATGTTTACATATTGAGGTTTACAACTTAAAATAGGACTTTGGTCACTTAAAACTAGACTAATTCTTGGAAGAAGACATGTTGGTAGTCTGGTTTTTTTTCCTGGTCGTTAGGTTCCTTTTGTGTTTTATAGGTCTTGTACGCGTAATCCTATGGAAAATATTATGAAAATAGTGAAAGGAATAGGAGAGACTTTCTGCCAACACTATACTCAATCAACAGATGAACAGCCAGGATCTCACATAGGTAAGGAGACAAAACTGAAATTGATACAGCAGTGAAAGTAGACTGTCCCAAGAAAAATAGAAATCCAAGTTTTTCCTTCCCTGCAGTTTTTAATATATCAGATTTAGGTTTATGTAAATTTTGTTCTTTAGTTATTAACAGCTACATTTCATTTTAGCATGTTTTCTTTTTATTTCCCCTCATAGACTTTGCTGTAAACAGACTAAAGCTTGCAGAAATTTTGTATTATAAAATATTAGAGACTGTAATGGTGCAGGAAACACGAAGACTTCATGGAATGGACATGTCAGTAAGTAAATTCACTCTACCAGCCGCTGGCAAGTTCCTTAAATCCTAATCCTGGAAGCGGTATGTTGAGAGGCTCTGTAGTTCATTGTGGGTGGTTCATGATCAGCAGTTAATGGCACACTTAGCCATAATGACATATTAATTGGCCTTCATTGTCTTTGGCACACCCAGTACTAGCCACCACTTGGCAGAAATGTGGAACATGTAAAATTTGTTTTTGGTACACTATCATCGTCTTTCCCCTTCAGGTCTGTTGTTTGTCCTTCATTCCTAGTTAGCTAATGTTGAAACCCCCTCACCTCCTGCAACTATTAAGCCAACTAATAACTTAAATATGTGGCCATACCTCAGGGATTTTTAAGGAATAAAATGTTAGCGGCTTTTTTTTTTTAATTGCTCCATTTTCTTTGGACGTTTGATTAAGTTGGATCACTCTCTCCAATAGCTCAGTAAAGAAATTTTTCTAAAAAGTCAGTCCTAGCGTATGATCTTTGTTTCCTCCTCCTCCACTCTTGTCACTTTTGGAGCCTTCTGACCTTAATTTCCAATAAGAACAAGTTGATGTTTGGGGGTGCTGCTGTTAAAATAAAATTTCTTTGTGTTTGCACCCTGGAAGCTTTCTTCTGTGTTGGTTCCCACTTTTACTGGAGTCCATGTTTTTATTTTTCATGATTTACTAATATTTGGTGGAGCATAGGCTCTCATAACCTCCTAAGAAAGAAGTAAATTTTCAGTTTTTTATTTTGAAATAATTATAGATTCACAGAAAGTTGCAAAAGTAGTAGGAAGGATCTCATGTATTCATTTGTCCCCAATGGTTACATTTTATATAGTATGATATCAAAACCAGGTAATTGACATTGGAACAATGTATGTCACTCCCTTTACCATTGTATCACATGTGTAGATGAGGTAACCACCACCAAAATCAAGATACAAAATTGTTCTGTCATCACAAAGATCTCCCTCATGTTACCCCTTTTTAAGTGACACTCGCTTTCTTTAGCCACTAATTTGTTTCCATATCTATACTTTTATAATACTCTGTGAGTTCATTTTGTTTATATTTGTTGAGGTTTATTTTATGACCCAGGAATGGTTTATCTTGGTGAATGTTCTGGGCTCTTAAAAAGAATGTGTACTGTGTTTGAGTGAAGTGTTCTGTAAATGTCAGTTCTGTCTTTTTGGTTAATGGTATTGTTGAATTCTTCTATATCCTTGCTAATTCTTGGTCTAGTTCTATCAGTTAGTGAGAGGAGATAAGGGTATTGAAGTTTCCAAATGAAACTAAATTTATCTATTTCTCCTTTCAGTTCTGTTAGCGCTTTTTTAATTCATGTATTTTGAAGCTCTGCTGTTTGATGCATAGATATTGAGGTTACTGTCTTCTTGGTGAATTAATCATTTTATTATGACAGAATATCCCTCTCTGAGTCTGGTAATTGTCTTTGTTCTGAAGGCATCTGGCTGATGTTTATATATAGCCACTCCTGCTTTCTTTTGGTTGATGTTTGTATGATACAAGCGTATGTAGTTTTATTGTGCTTCACTTTTTTGTGCTTCACAGATAGTGAGTTTTCAATAAAGGTTTGTAGCAACACTATGTCAAGCTTGTTGGTGCTGTTTTTCTAACAGCATTTTCTCACTTCATTTCTCTGTGTCACATTTTGCTAATGCTTGCAGTATTGCAAACTTTTTCATTATTATTGTATTTGTTATAGTGATCTGTGATTAGTGATCTTTGATGTTTTATTGCAAAAAGATTACGATTCATTGAAGCCTCAGATAACATTTTTTAGTAATAAGTATTAAAAAAAATTTTTTTAGACATGATGCTATTGTACACTTAATAGACTATAATATAGTGTAAACATAACTTTTATATGCATTGGGAAATCAAATAATTTGTGTGACTCACGTTACTGTGGTATTTGCTTTATTGCATATTTATTGCAGTGGTCTAGAACCTGGTATGCCTATATATCTTTTTCTACTCTTACTTTCACTCTACCTGTATCATCCTTTGAAATTAGTTTCTTGTAGGCAGTGTATAGTTGAGTCACGTTGTTCTGTATACTATGTCAGGCTCTTTCTTTTAATAGATATTAGACAGCTTACATTTAATTGTTACTATGTTAAGGGCATAAGTCTACTATTTTATTTTTTGTTTTCTGTTTTGGTTTCTTGTTTGTTTTCTTTTTCCTACCTTTCCATGGATTACTTTGAACATTTTTAGAGTGTATACCTTTGTGTTAAATTTTTTTTAGTGGTTACTCTAGATATTACACTATACATACATAATTTCACAATCCACTGTTAAAAACATTTTATCTATCAGCTTAAGTGTGGAAACCTTACCTTGCTTTAAATTTCTTTTTAAAAACTGCATGAATGTTTTATTTTAAACTCATACTTGATTAATAGTTGTCTGTATATAAGATTCTAGATTGACATCATTTTCTTTTCTGATTTTGAAGGCATTGCTCCATTATCTTCTAGATCCCAGGATTGCTAATTAAAAGTCCAGTGGCATTCTAATTCTTTGTATTAGTATGTGACCTGTTTTTACTTTCTGGAATCTCAGAATGGGAGTCTTTCCTTGAATGTTGGATTATTCCTCAAATGTTAGATTATACCCTTGTCTTTCAATTGGAGGCTTTCCTCAAATGTCTACTTTTTGAATGAGTCACTAAAAATGAGACATTAATAAGCCCTTATGTTGATAAAACAGTTTGGGTCAAAACTCTGTACGCAGGAGTGAGAGTAAAAGTCCAGAAGCCTCGAGTGATCATGTAGTATAGGGACCCTCAACTGTTGGTGTCTTTAAGACTTATCTGGAGTATTTTGATTTGTCTAGAGAAGTATCTGCTAATCTCTTGCCTGACTATTGGTGTTATGGAGCAGAACACGGAAGGGAAAGTTGGTCTCAAATTCAGTCTTCAGACTTTCACCTAAAACCGTGGTCTCTTCTATACCTGGTGTTCTGAGCTCTGATTCTCTCTAGTTCAGTTTTTGTAGAGACTAATTCTCTAGCCTAGAGGCCTATCATTTGATTCCTTAGAGTGGATGTTCTATGGGAACCTGAAGAGTTCTATCTGTTAATACTGTAAACTTGGAAATCACCCATCCATGTCAGCCCCTGCCTAATAACCTCTACTTTCCATTCTGCCTGTGCCTTCAGTTGCTGTGTTTTTCTCAGGTTGTATGGAGCAAATTCATTTAAGTGTCTCTAGTCAGGCCCTTATGTTTGACCATCCTGCTTTCTGCTGAAATTTGTCATTCTTTCATCCACCTTCAGTTTACATATACAGTTTGTGGTTATAGGTAACTCCTTGTTTTATCCAAATTATTTTCTATTTCTTATTCTCTTTGTTGATTTGGAGTGGTATTTTTAAGAAGGACGGCAAAAATACTATTTATAAAACTGAAAACTTATGTTAAATTTTAAACTCAGTGGTAAAACAGGACTTTATCTTCTTAGTAAAATGTTTCTTTCTCTGAACTTCTAAAAAGTCTTAGCTATGATATACTGTACCTTTGATTTTAGTGTTTGATTAATAAACACTGCCCTCATGTTGAGAAAACAGGTGATACAAAACTCATTTAAATAAAGGAGCCAATTCTTATGCTTGTCTTTTTGTGGGAATATTAATTATTTTATTATTTGCTCCAGTTTCAAAGTAGATTGTTGTTTATGCCTCATTTACATTTAACATCTACCACTGACCAAGATTATATCTTACAAGAAAACTCTTTATCAGTTTAAGAACTTGGAGTTTTATCTATATTAATCTAGTATAATGTAATATGCTCTTAGATAAGTTATAATATGATTTATAGCTTATGTAAGTTTTCTTGTTTCTGTAGTCCTCTTTTTATAATGGCAGAGGCTAAAATCCTGAGAAATTTATTAAACTGTGGTCTTTCTCTTCCCCAAGGTTCTTTTAGAGCAGGATATATTTCATCACTCCTTGATGGCCTGTTGTTTGGAAATTGTGCTCTTTGCCTACAGCTCACCTCGTACTTTTCCTTGGATTATTGAGGTTCTCAATCTGCGACCATTTTATTTTTATAAGGTGAGATGAGAACAAAGTTTTGTTAATCCTTTGCCTCACATAAATATTCTGTTTGTATTAGTGATGAAGAAGTGAGCTGTAGTGATGTCTGGATAATATTTCCAGAAGTATTCTGAAAACATACTGCTTTTGGGGTGGAATCAAGGACAAAGAGGAGAGGGAGAGAGAGTACCAGTAAACTAAGCCAATCTCACAGCTTCAGACATCACTGACTTGCAAGTATGGCCAGGAACTAAGTAGTTAACTTTGAGTTTTCTATATTATGAATGAAAAATCATAATCCTGTTAAATAGAGGCATGATGAAGAACAGAAACTCTTTTCTCCTAGGAGAAAGAAAAATCTAAAATTATTCACGCTCCTCCCCCAAATCTGAGCTAATTCATTGTGGTAAATCTTACTTCCCCTTTTTTTCTGCTGAAACCTTTTTCTTCTAAAACACAGAAGTCACAGCTACAATAACACTTAATGTTACCTAATTTCTGAATTTAAGATTGATGCTATTGTTATACTTGTTGGCATGGTTTAGTTAATATTTTGTCACCTATGTCACTTTCAAACTACTGATTATGGAGAAGTTAGTTTGGTGGACCCTGATGGTCCAGTCCAGTGGTTAAGACTGTGCTTCTACTGCAGGGGGCATGGGTTTTACCCCTGGTCGAGGAACTCAGATCCTGCATGCTGTGTGGGATAGATAGATAGATACAGATAGATAAGCAAGCAAGCCTAAAATTGTAGAAATGCAGATCACTGAAAAGCTTACCCATTTGAATTGTTGACTTTGTGGAATTTAAAACTTCTTTTTAGTTTTATGGGGAAAATTGCTTTTCTGTATTTAATGTTTATGTGAGTATTTCAGATTTTCCATTAGGAAATATATGTAGTTTTATTTGAGGAAAAGTTTAGTTTTTGCCCTCACCTAATAGAAATTCATTTTTATTTGTAACACCCTTTTTTTCATTCTATAAGTTAAATATGGTTGTTTTTTAATCATAAATAATACTCCCTGAAGAAAAATGAAAAGTATATACAATTGTAAATATTAAAATCATACATTATAATCCTAATATAAATGATAATCACTGTTAATATTTTTGCATATATGCTTATATACGTTTGCTCTAGATGTTTATTCTTATTGAAAGTGAAAGTTAGCTGCTCAGTCATGTCCGACTCTTTGCGACCCCATGGACTGTAGCCTCCAGGCTCCTCTGTCCACGGAATTCTCCAGGCAAGAATACTGGAGTGGGTTGCCATTTCCTTCTCCCGGGGATCTTCCCGACCCAGGGATTGAACCCAGGAATCAAACCCAGGTCTCCCACATTGCAGGTGGATTCTTTACTGTGTGAACCACCAGGAAAGCCCATTTATTCTTATTAAAATGTAACTATAGTGTATATAGGCAAAGTTCCTTTTATATATGTTATTCATTCTCTTCTTCTGAGCTGCTGGGAAGAACAGTTTGAGAAAGGAAAGTGAATTCAAAATAGCAGTGGCCTGGAGACCCAAGACCTGACTTCTACTGTTGGACTGTTGACCAGTTTCGTCTGTCATTGCTTCAGGTTTCCATGTACAGAATAAAACATGAAAACCAGAAATGTATGTGAAAGTATTTTGAAGATCTTTAAAACTTCTTTATAAATTAAAATATATTAGTAAGCCACAGAATTATGGTTCAGAAATGTTCTTGGTTCTATGTCATTAATAAGACCAGAGCTAGCCATACATGTAAGCCTGGTCTAGAAGTGACTACTTGAGACCATATTACTTTCTCTGTTTTCTCTTCCCCAGGTTATTGAGGTGGTAATCCGCTCAGAGGAGGGACTTTCCAGAGACATGGTGAAACACCTGAACAGCATCGAAGAACAGATTTTGGAGAGTTTAGCATGGAGCAATGATTCTGCACTGTGGGAGGCTCTCCAGACTTCTGCAAACAGAGTTCCTACCTGTGAAGAAGTGAGTTAGGGCAAGGCTAATAACCCCATCATTTTATGAAATCTCTTTATTGAGACATGATCCCATACTGTGTAGTTCACCTAAAAGTATACAATTCAGTGATTTTTAGTATATTCAGAGGTATATGAAGTCATCACCGCAGTCAATTTTGAAACATACCACCTCAACAAGAAAAACGTTAGGTATCACTTCCCTACCACCTGCAACCCCCCAGCCACCCACCCCTGTCTTCTTCCTAACCCTAGGTAACCAGTAATCTACCTTCTATCTCTATTGATTTCCCTGTTCTGGACATTTAATGCAAATGATATAATATGTGGTCCTTTGTAACAGGCTTCTTTTATTACTATAGTGATTTTCAAGGTTCATCCATGTTGTTATATGTATCAGCACTTCATTCCTTTTTATGGCTTAATAATATTCCATTGCATGGATAGATAGATAGATAGATATAGACACACACACCACTTTGTTTATTCATTTATCAGTGGATGAACTGGTGGTGTTTTCACCTTTTGACTATGGATAATGCTGCTATGAACATTCATGAACAACTATTTGTATGGACATAACGTTTTCATTTTTCTTGAGTATATGGCTAGGAGTGGAATGGCTGGTTGTATACTAACTCTAAGTGTTTGAGGAACTGTCAGACTGTTTTCCAAAGTGGCTGCACTGTTTAACATTCCCACCATCAGTATATAAAGATTCCAATATCTCCACATCCTCTCCAGTGCTTATTATCTGTCTTCTTGATTTCTAGCAATCTTAGTAGGCATGAAGTATTATTTCATTGTGGTTTTATTTGCATTCCCTGATGGCTAATGATGTTCAACACTGATTCAAATGCTTATTGGCTATTTGTATATCATCTTTGGGGAAATATATGTTCAGATCCTTTGCCCATTTTTTATTTGGGTTGTCTTTTTAATATTGAGTTATAGGAGTTCTTTACATATTTTAGATATACTCCTTTATCCATTATATGATTGGTAAAACCTTTCTGTGGGTTGTCTTTTTACTTTCCTGATGATGTCCTTTGAAAAACAAAAGTTTTTAATTTTAATGATGTCCAATTTATCTGTTCTTACTTTTGGTATCAGAGCTAAGAAATCATTAATCTCATCATTTAAAATTTTTCGAATAAAGAATTTCATGAAGAATTAAACACTTTTCATTAGTAGTATTTAGAATAAAAAGGTCAAAAGCTTCTGCCTAATACACTCAAATTGCACATTTAACAGTTTAATATAATGAGAAATTGAGTTTTCTCCCTCCACCTCTGTGTTATTTTTTGACTCCTGTCTACATCCTTCCTTGCTTTTTTGTGTCTACTTATACTTCAATTAACCATCTTGAATTTTTCCCTTATCTCAAACTACTGAAAGAACTATTTAAGACTAGGAAGAACTGAAAAGAAAATGATTTCTTAAATACTCTCTTCTATGCTTCTGTTGTCTTGACAGCAGACTGTGGTTAATTGGACAGTCTTCAGTATTCATCAATTTTTCCATTATAAGATCCATTGGGAAATGAAAAAAACTATGACCTTGAAGGAAAAGGATTTCAGTTGAAGCCATTTCTCTAATACCTAGCAGTAGTGTGTCCTTAGGCAAATTTCACATTTTGAGCCTCAATTTTCTCAGTCCCTAAGTGAAGAACAGTAGTGCCCACCTCATAGGTTTACTCCCAGTGGTCAGTAATCTTAAATACATATAAGGTTAAGTAAGATGAACTCTTTACATAACTTAGGATTAACTATTGAGCACTTTATACAAGTTGGTATATTTTGTGAAGAGAGAAAGAAAGGGAAATAAAACAGTAAAAAAGTTAAGACTTTTTTCTTACCTTTTCTGTTATGTTTTGATCAGTGGGCTTATCTGTATGTAAAGCAGAGGGGTTTTGTTTTCCCCAGGTTATATTCCCAAACAATTTTGAAACAGGAAGTGGAGGAAATATACAGGGGCATCTTCCCATGATGCCAATGTCTCCTCTGATGCATCCAAGGGTCAAAGAAGTTCGGACTGACAGTGGGAGTCTTCGAAAGGGTAGGTTCACCATTGGTAAAACAAAGGAAAAATAACTAAGACTTTTTTCGTTAGAGACAATTTCAAGTTTTGCCCTAATATGTTATTAAGAAATCAATTTTTTTTATCAAGATTTGAAAGGGGAATAATGTTTATGCCGATACCCTTTGTGGCTAATTATATACTTTTTTATGTTAAAGTAATAAGGTTTCCACTCTGATTCTGAATATAATTTTTTTTTAATTGCAATATCAGTTATTGTAGAAATCGTATTTTGGCCTTTTTATAAATACACGCAACTTTTCCTCAATGCTAATGGAAAACTACTTAAATTAAGTACCTACCTTTGCAAATGTGACAGAAGTTATATTCTTTCTCTCTGTGTGACCTTATAGAGAAATAAATGTCTAAAGCAGAACGAAGAACTCGTTGGGATACTTAAGTTCATTTAGTGAATTACTTACCTGTACTCTTAAAATAGTTCTTTTAAGCCTTACTATAGGAAAATTTTAGTGCATTCTTCTTTATTTTCTCTTGTGATGTACCAAACTGATGTGTGCATCTTCTGGACTATATAACTGTGTAATTTTTAAAAATCAGTTAAACTCTTCTGACCACAGAATATCCCTGAAGAAACCGCAGATGAATAAGTAATCCGGTTATTTAGTAAGGCAGCTCGAGAACCGCTTTTGAACTATAATTGTGTGTGTGTGCTTCTTGCTTTGCATGTAGTGTAAGTTCACAAAAATATGCAAGCTGTGCACGCAAAACAATCTTCATTAAACTATAGGAATAATCAGGACTGTTTTATGACCTTTAAAAAATTGTCAAAACTAAAAACTTCCTTACTGTCAATTATTAGTATTCATTAAAGAAATGAAAAAATAGTAAAATATACTTAATATATGGTTGGTTTAGTTGCTAAGTCGTGTCTGACTCTTGCGACCCCATGGACTGTAGCCTGCGAGGCTCCTCTGTCCATGGGATTCTTCAGGCAAGAATACTGGAGTGTGTTGCCATTTCCTTCTCCAACTTAATATACACTATGATTAAAAACTTTGGAAACATTGAGAATGAAAGTGTTTTGTTTTTAAAAAACTTAATAAAGAATCATTTAAATGACGCTTGCCACTTTCTTCTTATATAACTTGTGGTACTGAGTGAGCTTCTTTCCTGTGCCTTGGTGAATTTTCATGTTCCTTTCACTTTAAAGGAACAGCTTTCATTACTTTTATCCTTTGCTCTTTCAGTGTTGCGAGATTTTTTTCCGAGTTCCTTTAAAGTGAAGTTTTTTGCCATTGTAACTTCCTGTTGGATGTCTTCATGCTGTTCATCGTAACAGCTTTGCATTTATATTAAGAAGTCTCATCTTCGCACAGTTCTGGCTGTATACCTAATCTCTTAATCAGCAGCAGTGTCAACATTCTTAGGGTCAGCTATTCTATAATTTCATTGACAATTTTAATTTCACTTTCAGCATTATTACTCTTCATTTCTTTGTTGCACTTTTTTTTTTTTGACAATTCCCTCTTTCATTTATTTTTGTAAAATATGGATTTGTCACTGGGAAACAAAGAGGCAACGTAACTATATGCTTTGCGGCCTACATGAGTTGAACAGCAGATTTGTCCTGACCAATCACTGACAGACTTTGAAAGAAGTGACAGGATTGGTCACCAATCATGATGCACATCTATTATTTACATAATGATTTGTGGGAAAAGTGTGTAGTTTATGCAATTATAGTTAATATACCGTGGCAACGGAAATTTGAAATTTGAACCTTTTTGTTAAGGCTTTTGTTAATTTAACTATGTTGTGGTAACTGAAATTCATGCATACTTTTAACTGTACAAAGCATGCACTTTGTGTGTAGCATGTGTGTATGTATCTGACTATAATTTATATATTTATGTTATATGTGTGTGTGTTGTCACCTGGAGAATTCCATGGACAGGAGCCTGGCGGGCTACAGTCCATCGGGTCGCAAAGAGTTGGACATTACTGAATGACTGACACTGTGTGTTTGCAGCCTAGCTGGAGACCTCAGAACTAAGATCATGAAGAATGGTCACTAAAATGATTCTCTCTTGGTGGTGGGATTTTAAGTGTTAACTTTTTCATTATAGTTTTTGGTGTTGTTTGAATTGTTTCAGTGAGCTTTTAAAAACTGAAATATAATTCACATACCATAAAATTCACCCTTTTAAAGTGTGCAATTCAGTGGTTTTTAGGAAATTCACAAGACTATACAACCATAGTTTATATATGCCATTATCTAATTACAGAACATTTTTATCACTCCCAAAAGAATTCCTGTATCCAATAGTAATCACACTTTATTTGCCCCTCTACCAAGACCCTGCAACTACTAATCTATGTCTCTATGGATTTGCTATTCTAGACATTTCATATAAATGGAACTATATAATATGTGACCTTTGTGATTGGTTCTTTTTCATGCATGTTTTCAGGTATATATATGTTGTAGCATGTGTCAGCGCTTCATTACTCTTTATTGCTAAATAATACTTGTGTCCAACTGCTTGTGACCCTGTGGACTGTAGCCCTCCAGACTCCTCTGTCCATGGGATTATCCAGGCAAGAATACTGGAGTGGTTGCCATTTCCTCCTACAGGGAATATTCCTGACCCAGGGATCAAACCAGCCTCCCTTATGTCTCCTTCACTGAAAGGTGGATTCTTTTAATACTGAGCCACCTAGGAAGTCCTGAGCAAAGGTTTTTGAGCTTAATTTGCATTACCTGAGAGGCAGGGTTCCCAGAGATGGGCCATTATGGATAATTTAAGCTTATAGGCAACATCCCTTTAGTGATGAACCTGCAATAAAGGTTCTTCCCTGTTATATGCCAATGGGATTTTGCAGTGAAGTGAGATTAAGTTCAACTCCTAGTACAAAAGAGAAAATAGGAACTTAGCTGATGGGCGTTTGGGTTATTTCTACCTGTTGGCTTTTATGAATAGCACTGATGTGAGCATTCAGGTAGTATCTTATTTTTATAATTAGAAGAAAAAGTTATTTTCTTGTAGGGGTTCATGCAAGAGAATCAAATAATAGAAAATCCTTAGAAAACAATAATATTGAGCCTTGACTGTAGTGGGGAAAAGACAGTTTATTAATTTATATACTTACTAAATTTTTATTGAGTGTCTACTGTAGCTTTTCCAATACTGTGCTAGGCAAATAATTATTTCAAGGGGTTTGCAGATAACTTGGTGGTTATAACATGCATTTTCCCCCTTGAAATGTCAGCTCTGAACATTCCTAGTTAGTTTCAAGGGCTGCATTGGTTTTCTTAGAAATAAGACATAGAGGTAGACTTTTGTTAAGGGGTAATGGGCTACAATAGAACTTCCCACTTGTTTGCTAAGGCTGGAAGTCAGAGCTGCTTTCATAATCCCCAGAATTAAGAAGAGATTTTTATTAAACCATAACTATTTCCCCAGTTACCTCAGAAATCCAGAGAGTTGTCAAATTATTGCCAGTGGTGATTTTTACACCTTATAAATGTGTTTTGAAAATAGATGACATGACTGTTACACACTGCTGCTGCTAAGTCGCTTCAGTTGTGTCTGACTCTGTGCGACCCCATAGATGGCAGCCCACCAGGCTCCGCCGTCCCTGGGATTCTCCAGGCAAGAATACTGGAGTGGGTTGCCATTTCCTTCTCCAGTGCATGAAAGGGAAAAGTGAAAGTGAAGTTGCTCAGTCGTGTCCGACTCTTAGCGACCCCATGGACTGTAGCCTACCAGGCTCCTCCGTCCATGGGATTTTCCAGGCAAGAGTACTGGAGTGGGGTGCCATTGTCTTCTCCATGTTACGCGCTAATGCCTCAAATTAAGGCAAATTAAGCAGTCATAACACTTCTGTTCATCTTCATCTTCTAGTGGGTTTGTAAAAGATGATTCTGTATCTACTAAATCAGAAAGCCACAGCTACTGCCTTAAACTGTTTGAAGTGTAGATAGGTGGGAAGGGATAAAATTGTGAACCAAATCACTGATTTTTTCCTTTTTATCAGGAGGAGACAGAAGTTAGTTGGACTACTTTTGTAATTTAACAGTCACTACATTCTACCTCTTAGCTTCTACTTTCCCCTTAATATTTTGGTTCTTTAACATAGGCAGAGGTTCAAGAAACTAGGAAGGTTAGCTATTGTAATTTTAAGATTTATTTCATTCTTCTCTCTCCCACTAGATTCGACATTGCATGAGGACAGAGGCTGTTATTTTAGCATAGTAACGCAGTATCTAGGGCTTCCCTGTTGGCTCAGTGTTAAAAAGAATCCACCTGCAGTGCAGGAGACACAGAAAATGCGGGTTCAATCCCTGGGTCGGAAAGATCCCTGGAGGAGGGCATGGCAATCCACTCCAGAAATCTTGCCAGGAAAATCCCATGGACAGCGGAGCCTGGTGGACTACAGTTCATAGGGTTGCAAAGAGTTGGACATAACTGAAGTGATTGAGCACACAGTACAGCACAACTCAGTATCTGTTGAATGAGTGAGTAAACCTGATTTTTTCTTTTTGAAATACAAGTCAAACTGTTAAAATTTTTCTCTTTATTAGATATGCAACCATTGTCTCCAATTTCTGTCCATGAACGCTACAGTTCTCCTACTGCTGGGAGTGCTAAGAGAAGACTTTTTGGGGAAGACCCCCCAAAGGAAATGCTTATGGACAGGATCATAACAGAAGGAACAAAATTGAAAATTGCTCCTTCTTCAAGCATCACTGCTGAAAATATATCAGTGTCACCCGGGCAGAGTCTTCTAACAACGGCCACAGCCATAGTAACAGGGACAACAGGAGATAAAGTTCCAATCCCATTGCATGGTAATATTTTGATGCATTTATTTTTTTTGAAATGGATAAAAATTTAAGAAATGTCTTATTGGATTATATAACATGGTCTTATTACTCCTGTATTTTCTTCTGAACCTGTACTTTTTTCCCTCTAGGAGTAGTTTTAGGTTCATGGCAAAATTGAGCCCTACACCAGACTAGCGCATGTATTACGATTGACGAACCTTCATTGTCGCATCATTATCACTCTAAGTCCATAGTTTATGTTAGTGTTCACTCTTGGTGTTATACATTCTATGAATTTTTCAAATGTCTAATGACAACTATCTACCATTATACTGTTATAGAAAATAGTGACTCTGCCCTAAAGCTCCTCAGTGCTCCCCCTTTAGTTTTGTTTTGTTTTGAACGTATAGAGGCATTCCTCATTTTATTGCACTTTGCTTTATTGAACTTTACAGATACTTTTTTTCTTTTTTTTTTTACAAATTGAAGATTTGTAGCAACCTTGTGTTGCTGGGTGATGATTAGCATTTTTTTAGCAACAAAATATTTTTTAACTGAGGTACATAAAATTTTTTGAACATAATGCCTATAACACACCCCATAGACTGCAGTATAGCAAAAGCATAATTTTTATATGTCTCGGAAACCAAAAAATTCATGTGACTCATTTTATTATGATATTCACTTTATTGTGGTTCTCTGGAACCAAACTCTTAATATCTCTGAGGTATACCTGCACAGTTTTTTGAATTTTCATATTTTATGGATTTACTACTCTGTTAGGACTTATTTTCTTACCTGAGTTTTACAAATGAGTGCATTGAGCAAGAATTTTGTTTAATGGTTTAAAACATCTCTTTTAGACCACAAAAGAGAACAGTATTATTGTTTCAGAGCAGAAATAGAAAACAAGAATATCATAACCTAAAATTACTATTTTTGTGGCTTTCTTCTTCTAACATTACTATGCACAGATAGATAGTAAACAAGAAGAGGGAGGAGGGGAAGAAGGAATGAACGAAGAAAGAAGTATTGACAACTTTTCTGGGACACATTTCTAAAACTAAGAACTCTTGCTTGTACATTCAGGTATTGCAAATGATGCTGGAGAGATCACACTGATGCCAATTTCCATGAATACAACTCAGGAGTCCAAAGTTGAGAGTCCTGTATCACTTACAGCTCAGTCATTAATTGGTGCTTCTCCAAAACAGACCCATTTGACCAAAGCACAAGAGGTACATCCAGTTGGAATAAGCAAACCAAAGAGAACTGGGTCCTTAGCACTGTTTTATAGAAAGGTATGTGTTTTTATAGCATCTAAAAAGATCTCCTTTAATCAATGCAATAAAGATTGAGTAACAGAGGACAGCTTTAGCCTTTTTTTGTATGTGGTAAAATATACATAAAATTTACTATTTTAACCATTTTTAAGTGTACAGCTAAGTGTCATTAGTACATTCATGTTGTTGTGCAGCTTCCACCACTGTCCATCTCTAGAACTTTTTCATCTTCCTAAACTATAATTCTGTACCCATTAAACAGTAACTACTCATTTCTCCCCCCAACCCCCAGTCATCATTCTAATTTCTGTCTCTATGACTTTAGCTACTCTAGGTACCTCATAAAAGTGAAATTATACAATTTTTCTCCTTTTATGATGGGCTGATTTTACTTAGCATGATGTCTTCACAGTTTATCCACATTTTTGCATGTATCAAAATTTCCTTCCTTTTTAAGGCTAATATTCCATGGTATGAATATACCATGTTTGTCTATCAGTTCATCTGTAGATGGACATTTGAGTTGTTTCTGAACCTTCCTGCCAGTGCAGGAAACAGAAGAGACAAAGGTTCAATCCCTGGGTCAGGAAGATCCCTTGGAGGAGGGCTTGGCAACCCACTCCAATATTCTTGCCTGGAGAATCCCATGGACAGAGGAGCCTGGCAGGCTACAGTCCATCAGTTCAGTTCAGCCGCTCAGTCGTGTCTGACTCTTTGCGACCGCATGAACCGCAGCACGCCAGGCCTCCCTGTCCATCGCCAACTCCCGGAGTTTACCCAAACCCATGTCCATCGAGTTGGTGATGCCATCCAACCATCTCATCCTCTGTCGTCCCCTTCTCCTCCTGCCCCCAATCCTTCCCAGCATTAGGGTCTTTTCCAGTGAGTCCACAGGGAGGCACATAGTCAGACAAGACTGAAGCGACTTAGCACATGAATGTGCCTTATGGTTATTTTGAGTGAGTAATGCTGTTACATTGATGTGCAGATAGCTAAGTTTCTGCTTTCAGTTCTTTTGGGTATATACAGAAGTGGAATAGTAATTCTTAATTTAATTTTTGAGAAACTGCTATACTATTTCCCATGGTGGCTGCACCATTTTTATTCCTGCCAGCAATATGCAGTGGTTCCAAGTTCCTTGCATTCTTGCCAATACTTGTTATTTTTTGTCTTTTTTATAGTAGTCATCCTAATCAAGTGGTATCTTATTGTAGTTTTGATTTGAGTTTCCCTAATGAATGATTACATTGAGCATCTTCTCATGTGCTACTAGCCATCCTTATACTTTCCTCAGAGAAATGTCTATTCAATGTTTTATGTTTGAGTTTTTTATTGTTGAGATGTAGAAGTTCTTTATATTGTCTGTATATTAGTTCCTTATCAGATTATGATTTACAATTTTTTTTCCCCATTCCATGTGTTGCCTTTTTACTATGTTGTATATAGTCTACTTTGATGCAGTTTTTAATTTTGATGAAGTCAAATGTTTTGTTTGTTTGAATGAATCTATGTTTTGTTTTGTTGTGTTATTCCTTTTGGTATCATATCTGAGAGATCATTGCATATTCCAGTGTCATGAAGCTTTTCTCCTATGTTTTTTGTAGGAATTTTATAATTTTAGCAATTGCATTTAGGTCTTTGATCCATTTTGAGTTAATGTTTGTATAATTTTTGTGTACAGTGTAAGATAAGGACCTGGTTTCATTCTTTTGTGTGTGGATGTCCAGTTTTCTCAATATACTTGTGACAAGACTATGTTTCTCCACTGAAACACACCTTGTTGGCACCCTTGTCAAAAGTTACTCATCAGTGTATATGCAAAGGTTTATTTTGGGGTTCTATATTCTATTCATTGGTCTCTTCATGCCAGTACCACACAGTTTTGATTAGTGTAACTTTGTAGTAAGTTTTGAAATCAGAAAATGTGAGACCTCCAACTTTGTTCTTCTTTTTCAAGATTATTTTGGCTATTCGGAGTCCTTTGACATTCCATATGAGTTTTAGGATGGATTTTTTCTATTTCTGCAAAAAAAAAATCACTGGGATTTTGATACAGATTGTATTGAATCTGTAAATCGCTTTGAGTAATGTTGACAACAATATTAAGTCTTACAGTCCATCAACATAGAATGTCTTTCATTTATTTGTGTTTTCTTTAGTTTCTTTCATCAACATTTTGCAGTTTTCATTGCACAATTTTCGTTTCCTTGGTTAAGTTTATTCCCAAGTATTTTATTCTTTTTCATACTATTATAAATGGAATCATTTTCTTAATTTCATTTTTGGGTTGTCCATTGTTAATGGTATAGGAATAAGAGTGATTTTTATGTGTTGATTTTGTATCTTGCAACTTTACTGAATTCAGTTTATTAATTCTAATGCTTTTTATGGACTCTGGGGTTTTTTGGTTTTCTACACATAAAATCATGTCATCTGCAAACAGAGATGAGTTTACTACTTTTCTGATATGGATGCATTTTATTTCTTTTTCTTGCCGAATTGCTCTGACTATAACTTGTAGTATAGTGTTGAGTAGAAGTGCTGAAGTTGGGCATCTTTGTCTTTTTCCTGATCTTAAAAGAAAAGCTTACGTTGTTTCACTTTGAGTATGATCTTAACTATGGAGTTTTCGTATACGGTTTTTATTATGTTGAAGTAGTTTCCGTCTGTTCTTAGTTTGTAACAAAAGAGTGTTGAATTTTGTCAATTGTTTTTTCCACATCAATTTTGAGGTGATTATATCATTTTTCCCTTCCTTTTGTTAATATAGTATATTATACTGATTGATTTTCACACGTTAAACTGTCCTTTCATTCCAGGAATAAATCCTAGTTGGTCACGTGGTACAACCCTTTCAGTGTATGCTGTTTCATTCAATTGGTAGTGTTTTCTGGAGGATTTTTACATTAGTATTCATAAGAGATATTGCTGTGTAGTTTTCTTGTGGTGTCTTTGTCTGGCTTTAGTATCAGGCAATGTATCTTTTCATACAAAAAACACAACTTAGCAACTGAACAACAATAACAAATGTACCTTTAACCTTTTTTGAAAATATATTTAAAAGTATGGGGCTTCCCTGGTGGCTCAATCAGTAGAGAAATAGCCTGTAATGCAGGAGACCCAGGTTCAATCCCTGGGTCAGGAAGATCCCCTTGAGAAAGGAATGGCAACCCACTCCAATATTCTTATTTGGAGAATTCCATGGACAGAGGAGCCTAGTGGGCTGCAATTCATGGGATCACAAAGAGTCAGACACGACTGAGTGACTAACACTTTCACTTAAAAGAACATTATGATCTTGATGAGCTGTGTTTGGACTCAAGTTCATAGAATTTGATTTCTTTTCCTGATATGACTTTCGGTTCCTGCCAACTTCATTTGCATAACTTTAAGAAACCAGTTGGAATTTACAGGAACTCCATTGTGTTATAGTGCTTTGAAAAGTGAAAGTGAAAGTTGCTCAGGCGTGTCTGACTCTGGGACCTCAAGGACTGTAGCCTGCCAGGATCCTCTGTCCATGAAATTCTTCAGGCCAAAATACTGGAGTGGATAGCTGTTCCCTTCTCCAAGGGATCTTCCCAATCTAGGGATCAAACCCAGGTCTCCCGCATTGCAGGCGGATTCTTTACCATCTGAGCCACTTTAGATTGAGTTTATTGTGGCACAAGTACATCTTAGGTCTTATGTATAAGTTTAAATTACTGAAGATTTATTATTAAGATTTTTGGGATACTGTGGGGAGTCTACATAATTTTTATCATAAATCTCATTTGTTACCTGTAAGATTTGACTAGTCATTATAATCCCTAAATTGTTTTAGTATTAATGCAGAGTTTAATGCAGAAATAATTTCTATCCTGCCTTGCTTTTATAAGCAGCTTCAAGCTTCTAATAAGACAGACATGTTAATCAGATATTTATAGGCAAACATGCTGCTTCTCTAAAATAAATCCCAGAATTGGGAGATATCTCTCCAGTCCACTCTATAAGTAGTGGCTATCTAGCCCATTCTTAAAAATTGTAAATGAAAAATAGGTTTGAGGGTACGCCGGCAGGAATATTCAGCTTGTAGCCGAGTGTAGCCATGTTGGCTTCTGTGTTGTCGGTCATCTCGCGGTTCTTGAGCTCCACTCCTCAGCGTTTGAAGTTGTTGGACGCCTACCTCCTGTATATACTGCTGACCGGAGCGCTGCAATTCGGTTATTGTCTCCTCGTGGGGACCTTCCCCTTCAACTCCTTCCTCTCAGGCTTCATCTCTTGTGTGGGGAGCTTCATCCTAGTGGTTTGTCTGAGAATACAGATCAACCCACAAAACAAGGCAGATTTCCAAGGCATCTCCCCAGAGTGAGCCTTTGCTGATTTTCTCTTTGCCAGCACCATCCTTCACCTTGTCGTGATGAACTTCATTGGCTGAATCATTCCTGTTTACTTAACTGAGGAGGAGGAGACTAGAGGAATGTTCACTTTTTAATTTCCCCTGGATAAGAGCTCTTTGAGATGGCAGTTTGCTGGACACATGGATTTTCTTCAGATTTATGCTTAGGTGGAGAGCCTAGAGAAGTTCCCTGGCTTCTGAGCCAGAACAACTTTGTAATAAATATTTGTTAGCACAGCCTCTGCCTTCCATGAAATGTAACCTTTTTGCCTTCCAAATTAAAAAGCTCCATGCCACTCCTTCAAAAAAAAAAGAAAAATAAAGGCACTGTTTTTTGTTTCTTTCTAGCATTGTGATTAGGGTTTAAGGCTTAAAATTTTTAAGAAATTCATTTCTTTTTCATATTATCTTTTGATGCAAATTTATTTCCTCTATCTCAGTTCAGGTCAGTCGCTCAGTCGTGTCCAACTCTTTGTGACCCCATGAATTGCAGCACGCCAGGCCTCTCTGTCCATCACCAACTCCCGGAGTCTACCCAAACCCATGTCCATCAAGTCAGTGATGCCATCCAACCATTTTATCCTCTGTCATCCCCTTCTCTTCCTGCCCCCAATCTTACCCAGCATTAGGGTCTTTTCCAATGAGTCAACTCTTCGCATGAGGTGGCCAAAGTATTGGAGTTTTAGCTTCAACATCAGTCCTTCCAATGAACACCCAGGATTGATCTCCTTTAGGATGGATTGATTGGATCTCCTTGCAGTCCAAGGGACTCTCAAGAGTCTTCTCCAACACCACAGTTCAAAAGCATCAATTCTGTGGCGCTCAGCTTTCTTCACCGTCCAACTCTCACATCCATACATGACCACTGGAAAAACCATAGCCTTGACTAGACAGACTTTTGTTGGCAAAGTAATGTCTCTGCTTTTAAATATGCTATCTAGGTTGGCCATAACCTTCCTTCCAAGGAGTAAGCGTCTTTTAATTTCATGGCTACAATCACCATCAGTAGTGATTTTGGAGCCCCCAAAATAAAGTCTGGCACTGTTTCCACTGTTTCCCCATCTATTTCCCATGAAGTGATGGGACCAGATGCCATGATCTTAGTTTTCTGAATGTTGAACTTTAAGCCAACTTTTTCATTTTTAAAATATTTCTTGAGACGTGCTCTTTTTTCCACCTCCCACTACCTTCTCTACTCTGTCCCACCATCCCCACTCCTGCCCACGTCTTGTGCCTAATGCCTGTTTTTAAAGGAGAGTTCCAAATGTAGTATTTTCCCTATTCATTTCCTGTTTTTAATTTTCAAAATAACAAATTGCTGCCTTTGATAATCTAAGATTGACAAAAATAAGACTTTATAAATTTTTAGTTTTGAATTTATTTCAGAATCTAGCC
Source organism: Okapia johnstoni (assembly GCA_024291935.2). Classification (NCBI taxonomy): domain Eukaryota; kingdom Metazoa; phylum Chordata; class Mammalia; order Artiodactyla; family Giraffidae; genus Okapia; species Okapia johnstoni. The sequence continues at coordinate 55,055,641 of CM044324.1, read as the reverse complement.
TGTCCGTTTCCTTCCATTTAATTATAGCTTACTTAGAAGCTAAAAATGTTTTATTCTAAAAGGGAATTGAGACGTTTGTATCTATAATGAGTTCAAAATAACCATTTCTTGAGTAAATTGCAGCTGTTATCTATGCTGAACTCAGTGTGATACTAGTGTCCTATGCCTGAATAGAATTTACTGTGAATTTTTTGTTAGAATTAGCAGCCTTTCAGAAGATGTATATCAGATTAGCTTCAGAGGAAGTCATTGGATTAGCTTTGTAAAAGATGCTTAACAAGTAGTACTTAATCCTTCTAGCTAGGGCTATATCTGTTATCTTCTCCTATCATGAATGTGAAGTTCCAGAGTGTTTCCCACTGCTCTGACCCCAGTGGTTCCTATTTATTTCTTGACCAACTAGACCAGAAACAAAGGGATGGAGTGCAGAGAATGAGTTTGTTATAAAATGAATCACTGGTGGCTTTGGAGTCAACTTTATCTCTCTATCAGATTAGTGATTGGATAGTTAAAATCATTTTAAAGCTCTAATTTGTAAATTTTTTTCCCTCTCAAAAGATACTTTGATGGAAAGAATGCCTTACCCTTTTATTTTTACTCCTGAATGTTTAGATTTAAAGCCTTAGTTCAAACAGAATAGTCTAGTTTAGGAATATCACAGTAGGGTTACCAATTCTTAAAATAACAAACAGAATGCTTTTTGGATGATAAGAAATCATTTTAGAATCCTTCAGGACCTTTGGGTCATTTGCATTAGTATCAGTTCATATAAAGACTCTGTATATAAAAGATTAAAGGCGTTGAACTGAATTTACTCTGACATGTTTAAAAACAATTAGACAGAGACAAATACTACATGATCTCATTTATATGTGGAATCTAAAAAGCAAGCTCATATATACAAAGAACAGGTTAGTTGTTGCTAGGGGCGAAGGAGTGGGTGAAATGGATGGCTGAAGGGAGTCAAAAGGTACAAACTGGAAGATATAAAATAAGTAAATCATTTACTTATAAAATAAGTAAATGTATAGCATGATGACTATAGTTAATAACACCATATTGCATATTGAAAGTTGCTAACAGGATAGACCTTTAAATTTCTTAACACAAGAAAAGAAATTATAACTATGTGGTGATGAGTGTTGACTTACTGTGGTGATCTTTTCACAGTATGTGTGAATAGTGAATCATGTTGAACACCTGAAACTAATAATGTTTTATGTCAGTTATACCTCAATAAACAACAACAGTAAAACCTAGTGTCTCATTTACTTAACATTCCTTTCATGTGCTCATAAAGACAATGTAGAATATAGGGGAATTTTTTTAATGATTTTGCTCTCAGACTCATTTTTGAAGTCAAACATTTTAGTGTATTATGTGACATTTTAGGCTTTCTAGCCATTTTACCTGAACCAAAAAAGAGACTTCTGATTTCTTAAAAAGTTATGTATTTATAATGGTCATAATGCTCATAAATCAAGCCATTTAGTTTTAGTATTTTTTGCTTTACATAGTTGACAGCATAGAATAGCACAAAGCATCTTTTCCCAAAAATTGTTTAGGGTAGTTTTACAAAGAGAGTTTTGTTTTAATATATTTTCTTTAGTCACAGCAGTGAACTGATACTATAAAATAGGTATTTTATGTAATTTAATGCATCAGCAGCCTTAGGTGGTTATTAATCTTGACCTAAAAGCCCATCTCCATGGTAAAACATAAATTTGAGAAATTATTTACTTGTTTTTTTGCATCAATGTGCTATCTTTCATCTTAGGTCTATCATTTGGCAAGTGTACGCTTACGTGATTTATGTTTAAAACTGGATGTTTCAAATGAGTTAAGAAGGAAGATATGGACATGTTTTGAATTCACTTTAGTTCACTGCCCTGATCTGATGAAAGACAGACATTTGGATCAGCTCCTCCTTTGTGCCTTTTACATCATGGCAAAGGTAATGTATAAGTTGGGGGAAACTCCTTGCTGTAGTTGCCTATATTTGAAGCATGAGGTGAAAATCTGTTGCGCTCATTAGTTTACTTTAAGTGCTTTAAGCCAACAGTGCCCACCTTCATTAATTAGGTGGTAAATTCCAGCTAATGCAATTACAGGCCATTTGTAGTAATTGGGTTTCCACACTATTAATAGAGAATCATTTCCACCTCCACCCCTATAACACCTCTAATCTTATACTGTAAAGTAATCATTTTAGATCATTACATTTTAAGTGAGTGACAGAGACCCAGAGCTGAAAGTAACTTGGCCAAAATTACACAATTAGTGACAACCTGTGATCTCTTGATTCATAATTTGATGTAAAATAGCTTCTATATTCCTTTTTAGTGGTTTATTCCATTATCTCAGACAAGCATTTTACTTTCTAGTTGCTACAACATGTTTTAAGTCATAAAATGGCATATCTTACTTGGTTTTAAAAATTCTAATGTGTCTGAAGCAATCATGTGTAACTTTGGTCTTGATCATATTGGCCACAGATCCTAGCAGATGAGCATGTTACAACCTAATTTTTCAGCTTCCTGAGGCAAAGGACATGTTTTCAAACTCATTTGTGACTTCCTTCTCACATTGCCTCTTTAAAATCACTATACAAAATATATATTAATAAATATTGTTAATTAACCTTTTTTAAAGTTATTATTATTTTTTAATTATTTCTCTTAAGGATACCAGAACTCTAAAAACCAGCCTTGGGTTTATAATTTAGAGAGTTAATTTCCTTCTATGGTTACAATTTTTATGCATTTATTCCACAACCACTAAATAACATACAACACAAAAGTCCACATAGTTATTCCCCTTTTATAGTCACATGCTACATTGGCATCCATACCAATAATCCTTTATATTTGTATTACTCTTTCCACTTTTAAAACCACACCTATATGCCTATTTCATTTATTTTACCATTCTAAGAATCTCCAGGGAATTCCCTGGGAGTCCAGTCGTTAAGACGCTATGCTTTCGCTGCTGAGGGCATGGGTTTAATCCCTGATGGGAACCGAGATCCTGTAAGATGTACAGCAAGGCCAAAAAAAAGAAAAGAATCTCCAAAGTCAGAACGCTAACGACACCAAAACCCAAAGTTGTCCCAGAACTGATAATACCGCTGGGTTTCGCAGCAGAAGCAAACTACTTTGAGGCATGAAACACTCAACCCTTAAGCCATTTGGTATTCACATAAGTAAAACCCTTACTGAAGTAGAACTAAAAAATAAAAAATTATACAACATTCAAGGAACCAATATGAGTATGTCAACAGATAAAGTTTAGAGCAGGTTAGATATTGAAAATTTTAGGTAATGAAATTATTGACCTCAAAGTAGGCAGTTAATATGTTTAAAAGGATTCAGTGTAAGGACCTAAAAATTTAAAAATTTTTAAAAATAAAAAGGACCCAAAAGATGTCAAAAAGAACTGAAGGAAACTTGGAATGGAAACCAAGTGAAATTTGGATGGAAACAAAATTCCAACCCCAAAAGACTCAATAGATTAGAATAGAGAACTGTGGGTATGAAAAAGCAATGTATCACATAGAGATAGAAAATACAAAAATATCAAGAGATAGAGTTGCAAAACATTTTTTTCTTGTTCCCTTTTTCTTTTGTTCTCTTGTGGTTTGATGACTAACTTTAGTGTTGTGTTTCAATTCCTTTTTCTTTTTGTGTATCTGTTGTAGATTTTTAATTTGTGATTGCCATGAGGATTTGCTATAGCAACCTATGTAGAAACTAGATTGTTTTCAGTTGCTGATCTTTTCAAGTGCATTTCCAATATCCTGCATTCCTATTCTCTCCTCGCTGGTTTTGATATCATATTTGTGTATGGATGATTTCCTACCTTTCGTGTATGTTTGCCTTTACGGGTGAGCTTTTCCATTTGTAATTTTCTTGTTTCTAGTCGTGACCTTTTCAAAGCTGGTCTGGTGGTGCTGAGTTCTCTTAGCTTTTGCTTGTCCATAAAACTTTTGATTTCTCTGTCAAATCTAAATGAGAGCCTTACTGGGTAGAGTATTCTTGATTGTAGGTTCTTCCCTTTCGTCAGTTTAAATGTGTCATGCCACTTCCTTCTGGCCTGTAGAGTTTTTGCTAAGAAATCAGCAGATAAACTTATAGTCCCCTTGTATCTTGTCATTTTTCTCCCGTTGCTTTTAATATTTTTTCTTGGTCTTCTTCTTGTCAATTTGATTACTGTGTGTGTCTCGGCATGTTCCTTCTTGGATTTAACTTGCCTGGGACTCTGTAATTCCTGGACTTGAGTGAATGTTTCCTTTCCCATGTTAGGGAAGTTTTTCAGCTATTAATCTATCTCTTTGAATTTTGTTTCAGATCCTTCCTCTCTCTCTTCTCCTTCTGAGACCACCCCTATAATGTGGAATGCTGATGTGTTTAATGTCCCAGATGTCTCTTAGACTGGCTTCATTTCTTTTCACTCTTTTTAAATTCTGTTCCACAGCAGTGATTCCCACCATTCTGTCTTCAGGTCACTTATCTGCTCTTCTGCCTCAGTTATTCTGCTGGTGTATTTTTCATTTCAGATGTCTTATTGTTCATCGCTGTTCTTTAGTTCTTCTAGGTCTTCGTTAAACGTTTCTTGCATCATCTCGATCCTTGCCTTCATTCTTTTTCTGAGATCCTTGACCACCTTCAGTATCATTATTCTGAATTCTTTTTTATGGAAGCTTGCCTGTATCCACTTTTAAATAAGTACTTAAAAACTTATAAAACTGAAGACTACAGGAGAGTCAGCGGATCTGAGTCTTCTTATATTCTTTTTTGAAAGGCATTTTGTGGTTAAAAAAAGAAATACATTTTCAGTAGAGTTATACCATAACAATCTTAGTGCTTTTGATTAATGAAACTATTAGCTGAGTTCCCACAGGCCACAAAGCCTGAACTTTTAAGGTAGTAGAAGTCATCAATGGTAGTGGTTTTTAGTTATGGAGTGGCCTGGGGTTAATAGCTTTCTGCAAGACTGCTCTCAATGCCAACTGGTAATTGAAGTTTTTGTTTAGAGCCATTTTTCTTTTAAAAGCAATTGATGAATGAGGTTTTTATTTTCCTTAGGTAACAAAAGAAGAAAGAACTTTTCAAGAAATAATGAAAAGTTATAGGAATCAGCCCCAAGCTAATAGTCACGTGAGTTATATTATTTTTCCTCCTGTCCCAAAATAGATTTGTACTATTTCTCTGCTGACAAGTCATATAAAAGGTAAACTTCTTTTCTAGGTTCACTATAGATATTTTGGTTTTATGGATACCATTAAACTTGAGACAGTTTTAATCAAAAAACAGTTTCAGTAGAAGCCAAAAATCTTGCTGTTTCTGACTAATCTACATATTTGCATGTACTTCTCACATATTCTCTTATTCCATGTGTCCATTTGTTGAGTGGGGGTGTTTTTCACTAGAAACTCTAATGAAAAATATTTATAATACTAATATTCTTTAATTATATGAGATTTGATTCTCTGATGATATTTAACTCCAGTGAAATTTGAGGATATATTAAGTCTAGTTTCTTTTTTCCATCTGCTAAGAATCTTAATGTTTGCATCTTTGAATTTGAATAGATGTCAGGCATTTTTTATATAATAGCCCTGGTGAGAATTCTATACAACATTTCAGTCATGGAAATATAAAATGTTAGCATGGTGGCCTGGCACATAGTAAGCATTTAATAACTGTTAGCTCTACATGATTTTTATTGTTGTTCTGAAGAACACAGGATTAGTTTATTGTAAGGCTTTGGCCATTCAACAGCCTGATTGCTCTAAAGGAACATATTGGCCTCCTCTCTAGCCCCAGTGATCTGCCATCTTAGACTAGAAGAGAGAAATAGTAGCTGAGATAACCCTGGCCCCAGTACTAGTAGCCATACCCTTCTGTAGGAGAGCCCCACAGATAGTTTCACTTCTTTACTGAAGCCCCAAATACACTGCTAGCAATATAGAGATACTAGAAGAGCCAAGTATAGGCATTTCTTATATCCTGTGATAGACTAGAAGAGGCCTGGTTTCTGGGCCACTTCAGAAAAACTGCTCAGGAGCAGAGTTCAGAGAGGTTCAGAACATCCCTAAGTTCATTAAGGCAAAGTTAATGTGGGTCAAAATTGGGTCAGGGGATTTCCCTCATGATCCAGTGGTTAAGAATCCACCTTCCAATGCAGGGGACGTGGGTTTGATCCCTGGTAGGAGAATTCATATCCCACATGCCATGGGGCAGCTAAGCCCATGCACCACAACTAGAGAGCCCACAATCCACAACTAGTGAGCCATGCACTCTAGAGCCCATGCTTTGCACCAAAAGAAGCCCTGACATGCTGCAGCTAGAGAAAGCCAGCATGCCACAACAAAGACCCAGCGCAGCCAAAGAAAAAAGTCATGCCACAGCTTCGTAAAAATTCTCTCAATACCATTATCCATAGGATGAGGGAGAATGGATCATGCTTTTCAGTTATCCTGGAGGTTAAAAACAGTTTAGGGGCAGGTGGGGGAACAGATTTTCATGTGGCCACCTGAAAAGATTTGGCATGGGATTGGAACAGGAAAGCAAGCCCCAGAGAGATCAAATGAGTCTCACATAAGGAATTAAAGGGAAGAAGGCATAGGTTCAGATCTTTTAAGTAGCTTTTAATTGGCAAAACTTGCTCATCAGTGTTTAGTTGCTGCTTACTTAATTCTTCTAATTTGTAACCTCCTAAATGGCATATTTCAGGTGATAGGCTCTGCTTTAGTAGCTCCTCTTCTAAGATGTTTGCCATAATCTACATTTACCAGGCTAATAACATCTTGCTCTTAATTATCACCCATACAGACAAATAGTTTTTAATTGGCTTGATATCTTGCTCTTCTTATTTTGGTTTTGCTTAACCTGTGCCTATTTGTGACTCAACAGTCCTTTATTTCCCTTATGACATATAGGTCTATAGAAGTGTACTGTTGAAAAGTATTCCAAGAGAAGTTTTGGCACACAATAAAAACCTGAACGGTGATTTTGAAATGACAGATTGTGGTAAGTTGCCCAATTTAGCATTCTATGAAGGACTGATGTTGAAGCTGAAACTCCAATACTTTGGCCACCTCTTGAGAAGGGTTGACTCATTGGAAAAGACCCTAATGCTGGGTAGGATTGGGGGCGGGAGGAGAAGGGGACGACAGAGGATGAGATGGTTGGATGGCATCACCGACTCGATGGACATGGGTTTGGGTAGACTCCGGGAGTTGGTGATGGACAGAGAGGCCTGGCGTGCTGCCGTTCACGGGGTCACAAAGAGTCGGACACGACTGAGCGACTGAACTGAACTGATATAGTACACCTTTGGTTATATTATACATACTACAGTGGATGTCTTGGAGTTACTTATGTAGGTGGGGTGGATAATGCATGTGTGTTTTGAGAAGAAACAAGTGACTTTGAAATAAGTATGGGTCAGGTACCTCCCTCCACAGAGATTGTGTATAGAAACCATTAATTTGTCCTCTGTTAATTGTGTTTTAGAAGTTTCCAAGTATACTTGTACACATTAATATTGTATATACTTGTACACGTTTATTGCGTAAAGACACAGTAAAATTCAAAACTAAATCTGAATGACAGGAAAAGTAAGACAGCTGTCAGTGATCTGCCTGAGGAGATGAGGAAATGTCCTGTTCATTAATAAGTATATTAGATATTATGCCACCATCAGCAAGGTCACCTTGTTGCACCATCATGCTAAGATTTAAGGCTCTAGTAATTTTTTTTTAAGAAAGAAAAATCAAACATTTGGTATTCACATGTTGATAAATTATGAAAAAGGCCTCTTCTGTCCATATCCTTTTTCTTGTCTCATCTTTCCATTACTTAATGTAGATGTGTGTGTGCTTGTGTATATAGGTACTGTAATTTATTTTATTCTGCAGTGTGAGGCATTTAGGTTGTTCTAATTATATACATAATTATATGTATGTGTAAAGATGGAGAAGCTCTATACAGTCAGCAAAAACAAGACTCGGAGCTGACTGTGGCTCAGATCATGAACTCCTTATTGCCAAATTCAGACTTAAATTGAAGAAAGTAGAGAAAACCACTAGACCATTCAGGTATGACCTAAATCAAATCCCTTACAATTATACAGTGGAAGTGAGAAATAGATTTAAGAGACTAGATCTGATAGACAGAGTGCCTGATGAACTATGGACGGAGGTTCGTGACATTGTACAGGAGACAGGGATCAAGACCATCCCCATGGAAAAGAAATGCAGAAAAGCAAAATGGCTGTCTGAGGAGGCCTTACAAATAGCTGTGAAAAGAAGAGAAGTGAAAAGCAAAAGAGAAATGCAAAGATATACCCGTTTGAATGCAGAGTTCCAAAGAATAGCAAGGAGAGATAAGAAAGCCTTCCTCAGTGATCAGTGCAAAGAAATAGAGGAAAACAACAGAATGGGAAAGACTAGAGATCTTTTCAAGAAAATTAAGAGATACCAAGGGAACATTTCATGCAAAGATGGGCTCGATAAAGGACAGAGATGGTATGGACCTAACAGAAGCAGAAGATATTAAGAAGAGGTGGCAAGAATACAGAAGAACTGTACAAAAAAGATCTTCACGACTCAGATAATCACGATGGTGTGATCACTCACCTAGAGCCAGACATCCTGGAATGTGAAGTCAAGTGGGCCTTAGAAAGCATCACTACGAACAAAGCTAGTGGAGGTGATGGAATTCCAGTTGAGCTATTTCAAATCCTAAAAGATGATGTTGTGAAAGTGCTGCTCTCAATATGCCAGGAAATTTGGAAAACTCAACAGTGGCCATAGGACTGGAAAAGGTCAGTTTTCTTTCCAATCCCAAAGAAAGGCAGTACCAAAGAATGCTCAAACTCCCACACAATTGCACTCATGTTACACGCTAGTAAAGTAATGCTCAAAATTCTCCAAGCCAGGCTTCAGCAATACATGAACCATGAACTTCCAGATGTTCAAGCTGGTTTTAGAAAAGGCAGAGGAACCAGAGATCAAATTGCCAACATCTGCTGGATCATCGAAAAAGCAAGAGAGTTCCAGAAAAACATCTACTTCTGCTTTATTGACTATGCCAAAGCCTTTGAGTGTATGTATCACAATAAACTGTGGAAAATTCTGAAAGAGATGGGAATCCCAGACCACCTGACCTGCCTCTTGAGAAACCTGTATGCAGGTCAGGAAGCAACAATTAGAACTGGACATGGAACAACAGACTGGTTCCAAATAGGAAAAGGAGTACATCAAGGCTGTATATTGTCACCGTGCTTATTTAACTTAAATTCAGAGTACATCATGAGAAACACTGGGCTGGAAGAAACACAAGCTGGAATCAAGATTGCCGGGAGAAATATCAATAACCTCAGATATGCAGATGACACCACCCTTATGGCAGAAAGTGAAGAAAAACTAAAGAGGCTCTTGATGAAAGTGAAATAGGAGAGTGAAAAAAATGGCTTATAAGTCAACATTCAGAAAACTAAGATCATGGCATATGGTCCCATCACTTCATGGCAAATAGATGAGGAAACAGTGTAAACAGTGTCAGACTATTTTTTGGGGCTCCAAAATCAGTGCAGATGGTGATTGCAGCCATGAAATTAAAAGACACTACTCCTTGGAAGGAAAGTTATGACCAACCTAGGCAGCATATTAAAAAGCAGAGACATTACTTTGCCGACAAAGGTCCGTCTAGTCAAAGCTATCCAGCAGTCATATATGGATGTGAGAGTTGGACTGTGAAGAAGGCTGAACGCCAAAGAATTGATACTTTTGAACTATGGTGTTGGAGAAGACTTTGAGAGTCCCCTGGACTGCAAGGAGATCCAACCAGTCCATCCTAAAGGAGATCAGTCCTAGGTGTTCATTGGAAGGACTGATGTTGAAGCTGAAACTCCAGTACTTTGGCCACCTCACGCGATGAGTTGACTCATTGGAAAAGATCCTGATGCTGGGAAGGAATTGGGGGCAGGAGGAGAATGAGACGACAGAGGATGAGATGGCTGGATAGCATCACCAACTCGATGGACATGAGTTTGGGTGGACTCCAGGGTTGGTGATGGACAGGGAGGCCTGGCATGCTGTGATTCATGGGGTCACAAGGAATGGGACACAACTGAGCAACTGAACTGAACTGAATTATATACAGCTTTGTGAGGAACATCACTGTAAGTTGATCTTTGGTCCACATCCTTAGGGTAGATTCTTAAAGAAAATTGACTGGGTCAAAGACATTTTGTAAATTACTCAAATATCCATGATCGTTATGGTGTCTACTGGGATCTTAAGTTTTAAGGTCTTGATGAAAAAATGCTTTAATAACGTCCTAGAATCTGATCCCATTTAAGGCCACACAGGCCAAATTCAATTCTTTTTGTATGGATGTAGACTAGAGATCTCTTCAAGAAAACTGGAGATACCAAGGGAATATTTCATGCAAGGATGGGCATGATAAAGGACAGAAATGGTAAGAACCTAACAGAAGCAGAAGAGATTAAGAAAATGTGGCAAGAATACCCAGAAGAACTATACAAAAGTCTTAATGAGCTGGATAACCACGGTGGTATGGTCACTCACTAGAGCCAGACATCCTGGAGTATGAAATCAAGTGGGCCTTAGGAAACATTGTATTAATATGAACAAAGCTAGTGGAAATGACAGAATTCCAGCTGAGCTGTTTAAAACCCTAAAAGATGATGCTATTAAACTGCTGCACTCAATATGTCAGCAAATTTGGAAAACTCAGCAATGGCCACAGAACTGGAAATGGGCAGTTTTCATTCCATCCCAAAGAGAGGCAATGCCAAAGAATGTTCAAACTACAGTACAATTGTGCTCACTTTATATGTTAGCACGGTTATGCTCAAAATCCTTCAAGCTAGACTTCAGTACATAAACCAGGAACTTCCAGATGTTCAAGCTGGGCTTAAAAAAGACAGAGAAACCAGAGATCAAATTGCCAACATTTGTTGGATTATGGAGGAAGCAAGGAAGTTCTCGAAAAACTTCTACTTCATTGACTATACGTAGGCCTTTGACTATGTGGATCACAACAAACTGTGGAAAATTCTTAAAAGAAATGGATGGACTACTAGACCAACTTACCTGTCTCCTGAGAAACATGTATGTGGGTCAAGAAGCAACAGAACTAGACATGAAACAACTGACTGGTTCAAAATTGGAAAGTAGTAGGACAAGTCTGTATATTGTCATCCTGCTTATTTAACTTCTATGCAGAGTACATCATGCAAAATGCTAGGCTAGATGAAGCACAAGCTGGAATCAAGACTGTCGGGAGAAATATCAACAATCTCAGATATGCAGATGATACACTCTAATGGCAGAAAACAAAGAGGAACTAAAGAGCCTCTTGATGCAGATGAAAGAGGAGAGTGAAAAAGCTGGCTTGAAATTCAGCATTAAAAACAAACTAAGATCATGGACCCAGATTGCTTTGGCAATTCTGGGTCTTTTATAGTTCCGTATACGTTTTAGAATTATTTGTTCTAGTTCTGTGAAAAATGTCATGGGTAATTTGATAGAGATTTCATTAAATCTGTAGATTGTTTTGGGTAGCATGCCATTTTAACAGTATTCTCCCAGTCCAAGAGCATGGGATATCTTTCCACTTCTTTGAATCATCTTCAGTTTCCTTTATGAATGTTGTATAATTCTCAGTATATAAATCTCTCACCTCCTTGATGAGGTTTATTCTTAAGTTTTTTGTTGTTGAGTTTTTTTTTTTTGAATGCAATTTTAAAAGGGATTGTTGGATTATATTCCCTGTCTGATTTTTCATTGTTAGTGTAAAGAAATGCACCTGGCAATCTGCTTATTTTAAGTACTTCTAATTTTCCTCAACACAGAGCAATTTTTAGGATTAGACATACTCAATAAATGATCACTGTTTTCATCAATAAAAACCTACTTCTGATGTCAAGTATGTTAATTATCAAAGCATTGGTCTTTGATTGAGATATGCCTAATAGAAACCCTATTTATAGTAGCCACCTGTGGAGAAAGAGCTTCCTTGTTAAAACACCAACTGGATACTCGGCCTGTGCCTTCATTATCATGTTAGAGCACCCCAGACTAGCATTTTGATTAGAACACTTGAGAGATCCAGATTATAGCTTAGTCTAAGTGACGCAAACATAATGCTTAAGTAAAATTGAAAACTTTACAATATTTCCTCCGAGGCTTGGCTTTTTTTTTTTAAAAAAAGATGCATGTGTGGTGTTTTCATACAAGGCCTTCTTACAGTAAGGCCTTAGTAAGTAGTAGTTATTATTATTTTGTTTATAAGAAGTATAAAATATATCTTATTAATGAGTATGGCTCTTTAAATGTCTTTTTTTTAAAGCTAATTTTTCTAAGGCCATATTCCTTACATAAAATCCTTTAAATGTTGAAAACTAGGTCAGACACACAAAAACAGTTAAATCCTCTCAAGGGACAAAAGTTCTGTTTCCATGGGAGATGTATAAGACTGATAACTGCAAATTGATAATTAAGTGACTTTATTCACATTGGAACTATTTTACGGTCACCAGATAGACAGCCAGATGTGGCTGTCTAGTTTTAGATTGTCTCTGTAAACAAGATTTCCTTGGTTTTAGATTACAATGAATGCCTTTTAGAGCTTATGAGAAACTGCCAAAATGGTCGAAAAGCACTGTAGTTTTAAACTGGTGTGTGCTTGGTGACTTTTGCATAACTAGAGCTCAAGGGCACCGCAGCCTACACACTTTTACAGTGAGGAGTAAAAGAGGATAAGGAGGAACGTGGTAGGAGAAATACACAACAAATACCAAATGCTTACTCCAGGGAAGTGCTGCTGCACTGGTCAAGCCCATCACATCTCAACATGACTCTTGAATTTATAAATAAATTCTGATCTTTCTTACTTTCATCCTAAAATAATTTTGCTTCTTTACTTTCTCTAGTTTCAAATGGTAAAAACTCACTATATATGTTTCTTCTCAGACTGAAGACTAAGGACTATATGCAAAGAAATCAGCATCACTCACTTGAGCAGCTCCTCTGGGAGTGAAGGATGGGGTTTCATTAATACATGCATTCTAGACAATTTAGGTGTGCCCATCCTCTGAAACCAGTTCCCCTGAGAAATGCATATCTACTGTGCTCTCAGTCTCTTTCCCCCTGAATGCAATTATACTGTCCTGGGATATGAAACTAACCACGTATTATGGTTGCATTTGTTGGCCACTTGCAGCCCTGGAATAATTTGCCTTCTCCCTTCCCACTTTCACTTTAGATCCTTTGAAAATTCTGAAGTCAGAGATCCAGGCTATAAATTTCAGCATCTCTCTCCCGAGTTCTGTGGATAATATCTCCTTTTTTCTAAGAGCTTCTCTCATTCACTGATAGTTTTTTATAAAACCACATTTTAATTGCTTGACAGTGTTATATGATAATCCAGAAAAGACATTCCTCTTATTCATGGGAACAGTAGGGAAAATTATGAATCCATATATAGTTCATTGGTTCATTTCACAAATATATGTATCAAATATATACCATGTGCCTCAAATTATATTAGGCAGAGATCCCTTCTACCCTCTGAGGGAAAACAGATTTGAACCAATTATAGCACTAAGCAGGAGGATCTCATTCTCTTTCCCAGTCTTTCATAAGTTCTGTCTCCTAATGTATATGGTGTAAGATGGTCACCAGGCCTACTGAGGCTTTAATTTCTGAATGCCAAAGTCCTTAAAGAGGTAAGAATGTAGAAATCTTTTTCCAGCTTAAAGGATAACTGACATCTTGTTTTCTGTTTTGAAATGAAAAAATACTAAATAGCTAAATGTTGTTCTTGTTTACTCACTTAGTTCAACTCTTTTTTTAATCGTCTGTATAACAAGAATAACCTACAACTGCTGTAACTAAGCCAGTGTTTACTGTCTTGGAACAGTGTCCCCCAGGATGGTAGTAAGTGTCATGGAGAAGAGGAATTGCATAGAAATGTATGGAGAAGTGTCATGCGTAGAAAGTTTGAGAAGTATGGAATTAAAGTGAACGTATTTTTTTTCTAATTGCAAAACTTCTCTAAGCCTTTATTATACTAACATGTATTCTGAATTCCTAAGAGAAGGCTATAATATGCGGCATTTTTTCAACTTATTGATCACATAGCTTTTTCTGCCTTACTAAGATCCCGCAAAAATAACAGGAGTAAAAAAGACATCCAAATGGGGGCTGAGATTCCCCAGGGAGATTCCCTGTGGCAGCCTCACCCTTGGACCATGTCAAGAGTTTTCTTATTTTTCTAAGGTGGAAGCATAGTTGTAGTAGTAGTAGTAGTAGTAGTGTTGGTCGCTCAGTTGTGTCTGTCTCTTTGTGATCCCGTGGACTGTACCCCTCCAGGCTCCTCTGTCCATGGGATTCTCCAGGCAAGAATACTGGAGTGGATTGCCATTCCCTTCTCCAGAGGATATTCTCAACCCAGGGATTGAACCTGGGTCTCCTGCATTGCTGGCTCTTTCTTTACTGTTTGAGCTACAGGGAAAACCAAGGTGGAAACATGCTTCTACCCATATTCTCAGTGTTTGCAGGCAATGTATTGAGAATGAGACATTTTTTTCACATGCTGAATTCTTTTTAATTGCCAGTAGTTTGCTTAGCTCTGTACAAGAAGCTCAGTTTAGGTAAACTTAAACCCAGAGCTAGGTGATTCTTGTCAGTACAAGTAGAAGATGTTTTGTAATTCTCTTCCTCCCCAAAAAAGAATAGGATAAAGTTCTGCCTGGCGTCACAAGCTACCCTAGAGTTACACTAAAAATATGAAAGTACCTTGGGGCAAGCTATAATTTTATAGCTGAGGATGATATCTATAGATAGCACTAAGTTCCTGTTATGCATGAGAAAATAAAGCTTTTTGAACACCTGTCACCTGCCATGTATTTGCAGAATAGTAAACGTAAGCAATTCACCTTGCTTCTTCCTTAACCTTTGAAGATACACTTTACCTTTTAGAGTCTTTCCACTTTTTCCAAAGAGCCAGTAAGAATATCTGCAGTCCCTTTTGTTATATGAAGCTCAGGATTTGCCACTGCTACCCATATTCTGAAGCTCAGTTTAGGTAAATTTCAACCCAGGGCTGGTGCCGCTCTGAGAGTCACCAGTGACATTGGGTTCAGAGGTATGGTTGTGAAAACATTCTTGCTGAAGTGATATCTAGAGAATAGAGTACCAACTTAAGTTCACATGTTTGTATTTCTCAAGTTTCCAATTTAATTTATCCATAATATAGGTCGATTTTTGAACTTTTCTAAAAATAGTCATTGTCTTGCGTAAAGATTTAGGTTTATTTGACTTTTTTCGCTTTTATATTGTAGAGAGAGTTGTGTTTCAGATCCCCAAATTATAGATTAAGATACACCTATCACAACACTGAATTCTTTTAACAGACTTGGAAGATGCTACAAAAACACCTGACTGCTCCAGTGGACCAGTGAAAGAGGAAAGAGGTGATCTTATCAAATTTTACAATACAATATATGTAGGAAGAGTGAAGTCATTTGCATTGAAATACGACTTGTCAAATCAGGACCATGTGGTACGTTTTTTATTTTACTACTTTATTAATATCTGTACTCATAATTGGTTTACTATGAGTTTATTTTGGTAGATAAGTATTTCAAAGTAAAAGCCTTACTGATACATTTTACAGGAGAAAACAAGCTAGTGATTAATCAGAGTGATTAAGGCTGTGATAAAACATACTAGAGGATATCATGGAAATTTCATGCATACTGTAATCATATGTTGCTAGAAATTATGGGTGCATATGGAAAAGGACTCAATGGGAACATGGAAAAATGAAAACAGTTCTGGTGGTTTTTTTCCCTTGTTTTTGATTTCTGTTGTTATATTTCTGAGATAAATGTTTTTCTCAAGATAAATAGAAAAGGAAATAAATAGGCTTTATAATAATAGAAACAACACTAAGAAATTTTTATGCCGTATCTAGATTTGACATTACCAGCAGGCCTTTATAAGTATTATCAGTGTGTAAGCTGAAGTTGGTTCCCAGGAGAGCAGCCTTCAGTTATAAGAAAGAGGAACCCAGTAGAAGCTGAATTCAGGCAGTAGCTATATATGTGTCTGTGTCTCTACATTTCTTTCCTTGTCCCTTTCAAGGAATATGAGGTGACTATCCTCAGAGGCCATGACTACTCATCCTCCTGCCTCAGTTCCACACATCCCCCCACCATGTGCTATACTGTGAATATCTCTAACATCAGCTAGTTGGGAAAAAAACAAAATTAGTTTTTCTAGCTTCAAGTGAAGATGATGAATGAAATACTAATTAAGGAGTCATCCCCATTTATGCTTGGAATAGAACATTGTATAGATTATTAAAAGTGCAGTTCCTTCTCACTTTATCTCTGAGTCCTTTTCATTTCAGTATAAAGTCTTATACTTTATACTAGTAACTCAGTAAAAGAATCCCCTGCAATGCAGGAGACAGAAATTTGGTCCCTGGGTTGGAGAGGTCCCCTGGAGAAGGAAATGGCAAGCCACTCCAGTATTCTTGCCTGGGAAATCCAATGGACAGAGGAGCCTGGTGGCTATAGTACTTGGGGTCGGAAGAGTTAGGCATGACTTAGTGACTAAACCACTGGGCATAAAGTCTTAACCATTTTATTAAGAGATTTGTTCTTGTTGGACTCTTCTTGCTGGCCCACAGAATCCTCTGCCTCTCTTTTATTCTCTGTGCTTCTAATCTGGTTGTGGGTATGTATGTATGGACTCTTGAGACACCTTTGGTGATCAAAGGTGAACAGAGATCAAACCAGTCAACCCTAAAGGAAATCAACCCTGAATATTCATTGGAAGGACTGATGCTGAAGCTGAAGCTCTATTAACATTGGCCACCTGATGTGAAGAGCCATCTTATTGGAAAAGACCCTGATGCTGCAAAAGATTGAGGGCAAGAGGAGAAGGGGGAGACAGAGGATTAGATGGTTAGCTAGCATCACTGACTCCATGGACATGAATTTGAGCAAACACCATGAGATAGTGAAGGACAGGAAGCCTGACACTGCAGTCCATGGGGTCACACAGAGTCGGACACAACTTGGCACCTAAACAACAACAATGTGTGTGTGGAGAGAGATCCTTATTGCAAATGTTAGGACATAAATTATTCTTTGCCTCACTTTCTGAGCATGGACATGAAGTTCCTATGCTCTTGACTTACTGCTTCTGGTGTCTTACTCAGAATCCTTCAGGATTTTCTTATAGATCCAGAAAAATAAATTTTACTTTATCCATTAGTAATTGTTGGAAAACAAGGGTTAATGAATCATTTTTTAATTTTTTTCAGCCATAAGTTATTATGGTATAACTGACTTCTAATTCAGTTCAGTTCAGTTGCTCAGTCGTGTCCAACTCTTTGTGACCCCATGAATCGCAGCACGCCAGGCCTCCCTGTCCATCACCAACTCTCGGAGTTTACCCAAACCCATGTCCATCGAGTTAGTGATGCCATCCAACCATCTCATCCTCTGTCGTCCCCTTCTCCTCCTGCCCCCAATCTTACCCAGCATTAGGGTCTTTTCCAATGAGTCAGCTCTTCGCATGAGGTGGCCAAAGTATTGGAGTTTCAGCTTCAACATCAGACCTTCCAATGAACACCCAGGACTGATCTCCTTTAGGATGGACTGGTTGGATCTCCTTGCAGTCCAAGGGACTCTCAAGAGTCTTCTCCAATACCACAGTTCAAAAGCATCAATTCTTCGGCGCTCAGCTTTCTTCACCGTCCAACTCTCACATCCATACATGACCACTGGAAAAACCATAGCGTTGACTAGATGGACCTTTGTCGGCAAAGTAATGTCTCTGCTTTTAAATAAGCTATCTAGGTTGGTCATAACCTTCCTTCCAAGGAGTAAGCATCTTTTAATTTCATGGCTGCAATCACTATCAGCAGTGATTTTGGAGCCACCGAAAATAAAGTCTGACACTGTTTCCACTGTTTCCCCATCTATTTCCCATGAAGTTATGGGACCAGATGGTACAGGAAAAAAAAGTTCCATGTTGATCCTTCACCCTTGCATGGAGGAGGGGAGTGTAGAATAAAAAATATGGTGGGATTCAAAAAAAGAAAGAAAAACTTTCATCTGATAAAAGCTTTGGTGGTGGTTTATTCGCTAAGTCGTGTCTGACTCTTGCGACCCCGTGGACTGTAGCCTGCCAGGCTCCTCTGCCCATGGGATTCTCCAGGAAAGAATACTGGAGTGGGTTGCCATTTCCTTCTCCAGGGGAGCTTCCTGACCCAGGGATTGAACCTGGTCTCCTACACTGTAGGCAGATTCTTTACCAACTGAGCTATGAGGGAAGCCCTAAAAAAGCTTTACTTTTATGTTATTTCAGATGGAAGCTCCGCCACTCTCTCCTTTTCCACATATTAAGCAACAGCCAGGCTCCCCACGCCGCATTTCCCAGCAGCACTCCATTTATGTGTCCCCACACAAGAATGGGTCGGGCCTTACACCAAGGAGTGCTCTGCTGTATAAATTCAACGACAGCCCTTCTAAGGTAAGGTGCTCCCAAACTTTACTCCAAAATGGCAGTATCCATGTTAAAAATTGGATTTCATATTTCCAGTTAGTAATCTTTAATCTTACCCCATTTTTTTGCAAAGTTACTGCAAATAAATATGAACTCTTACTATGGCAAGTTTCCTGTGATCAAGAGCAGTGTATCCAGTTGAGGGAGTTTAATCTGTTATGACTGACTTGGTATTGGGGGAGTTCGCACCAAGAGCACAGTGTGTCCCTGCTCAGGCACCATCTTGAGAAGGACCAGAAGGCAGCACCTGCAAGTGGTCAGATATGGGGACACTCTGTAAAGAAAGACCTTGGAAGGGAAAGTTCATTTGGTGGATGGCAACCGGGATAGGGAAAAGTCTGAAAGCAGAGGCCTCTTCTGACTTACACAGACAGCTCTATGGTCACCTCCATCTTTAGTCCCATTAATGATGACGATCCAATGGGGACATGATTGCTGTTTTCAGGTAGTTCGAGGACTGTCAAGTAGATGTGTTCATTGTATCTCCAAAAGCCAGAATGACTACCAACTGGAAGGAGTTGTAGTGAGATAGGTTGTAACTCAGTCCAAATATGTGGCAGCTCCTTAACTCATTAGTTTCTTAACTCATTTAGATCCACAAGCATTTGTTACGTTCTTGCCGTACTTAGTTACTGAGATATACCTCACAGACTTGCATTTCCTATTCATAGAAGCTGATTTCATATAAGGACTTTTAGAAGAAATTCTTGGATACAATCAGAAATGGGTCTAATTGAATTCTAAAGCAGTAATTTCAGAATCATAGGTCAGAATCTGGGGAGCTTGTTGAACACAGATTCCTGTCCCATAGACTTACTGAATCACAAAGCTCTAGCAGGCAGATTCCATAGACAGTGTTGATGCACAGTGTTCAAGAACAACTTCTCAAAGGCTGTTTTACAGTAAGACCAGCAACATCAGCATCACCTGGGAGTGTGTTAGAAATGCAGAATCTCAGGCCTCACACCAACCCTACTGAATCTTCGTATTATCATTCCCCAGATGATTAGTAAGCACATTAAAGTTTGAAAAGCACTGCTTCAGGAAAAAGACCTCAAACCTGACAGAAGTTTGTTTGATTTTTCAGAATCACCTGGAGGGCTTGATAAACTAGAGATCACTGGGTCCAATACCTAGAATGTCTGATTCATTCGGTGTAGGGTGAGGCTTGAGAACTTGCATTCCTAATAAGCTCCCAAATGCTCTGCTGCTTGTGGTCTGATATTCACATGTTAAAAACTGTTGCTATAATGTAAATCCAGTTTTTAAAATCACCTGAAATGATTAATTCTAATCACCCTTATTAAGTTGACCTAGATTCAAAAAATAATCTCTTCCTCAGTGTTTAGCTTTGGATAGAGGATAAAGGGTAGGAAAAAGCAGTTAGCTTAGTTCTTTGCTGCTTTTTCCCCCCTTTCCCCTTTTACTCACACATATCCTCTATTTTTGCACAGAGTTTGAAAGATATCAACAATATGATAAGGCAAGGTGAGCAGAGAACCAAGAAGCGAGCAATAGCCATCGATGGTGATGCAGAATCACCTGCCAAACGCCTCTGTCAAGAAAATGATGATGTTTTACTTAAACGACTACAGGATGTTGTCAGTGAAAGAGCAAACCACTAGTGCCCTCCTCATTTCTGTGGTAAAAGCACTTTCGGGTTGTTTTGCAGTAAGTTGGGGCTCTATCTTTCAAAACAATCAACCCTGAAGGTAGTAAACATCACTGAGTTACAAGAAAAGTTACACCAAAGTTAAGTGGATTTGTTTTTTGTTTTTTTTTTACTTTTATCCAAAATGTAGCTGACAGGTGTATTTTGAGTTGGATTTTAAAGGAATGTTTTTAAGTGCACTTAAAAAGGAATGGTTTTAAGTGCAGTTAAAGGAATGGTTTTAAGTGCCTTTTAAGCATATTAATAGTCATAGAATTGTTAAAATATTTGTTCTCTGAGTTTTTCAGACAAAGTAAGGAGAAACCTTATAATTTTTTTAGCTTACTTTTTAAAATAATCAAATGTCCTCTCCTTCTGGGCTTTGTCATAAGAGGGTGAATAATCTATTTTCAGTAGGTATGCTTTAAGGTGTTTGTGCTCCCAATTTAATATTGAGCAGGGGTTGGGTTCCATGGCATCTAGGCCAGAGGATGATGTTCGAGCCTGTCTCTGACCCAGTGTGCTCACTCCACATCCAGGTACCATTGTGGGTTGTCCAGAGGCTTCTCATGCCCTTCCTCTCCTTGAGCAGAAGCATGTTTGTACTTAAACCCATGCACTACCCCACTCCTTGCTTTCCAACCTTAAGGCCTCTTAGCCTGGTGTCACAACCTAATAAAAGAGCTACTTGCTCCTTTTTAAAACTACTATCACTTTGTTTTCCAAACCATTGACTGAATTATATATGATTATATCATATAACTCTCAAAATAGGAAACTGCTTCTCAGGCCAGTAGAGTAAAATACAGAAAAGAGTTGTTAGAGACTAAATTTCCTATTAGTGAGGTAGTAAGATACTGTTTTTGAGATCATTATAAGATTGATCATTCTCAATATCTAATTGATTCCTTAAGAATAGTTGAAACCTTTCTCAAAATCATGTTAATATCACCTCATGCCTTATAATTATACTATTCCATCCATGACACAGCTGCTTATCACCTCCTGCTCTTTGCTCTCAGTATCATCAGTGCATTATGAGTTTCCCATTAGGGTCTCATCACTGGCCCCTTAAGGATGTTTTCTAGGGCTAGGGGTGCAACTTTACAAAGAATCAGCTGTTCAGCATTCACTTTTCTAGTGTGTTTCCAGAATCGGGAAGGACATGAATAAGCCATTCTTAATTAATTTTGAGGAAATTTTATCAAATGTATGTTTTTTAAACTGCAAACCTTATTTTTTTAATGCTAAATATTTAACTAGTGAAGAGTGAAACTGGCTCAGTCACGTTCGACTCTTTGCGATCCCATGGACTGTAGCCTGCCAGGCTCCTCTCTCCATGGAATTCTCCAGGCAAGAATACTGGAGTGGGTAGCCGTTCCCTTCTCCAGGTGATCTTCCCAACCCAGGGATCGAACCCAGGTCTCCTGCACTGCAGGTGGATTCTTTACTGTCTGAGCCACCAGGGAAGCCCATTTAACTAGTAACCCTGGCTAATTTGAATTAGTCTAAAATTTGGCTATTAACTGTTATCAATAATTATGATTATTAGGAATTTTATTTTTAAATTTTAAGAAGAAAAGTGAGTCTGGTCACATTTTACTTTTCTGAAAATTACATCATTTTTTTTGTGTAGTATCTACACATGTTACAAGCCAAATAGCATTAAGTCTGTCTTGAATCCTTGTATATATTTTTATGTAGCTATAACTATTGTATCATTATTAATGTGCAAAATGTAAATGAGCATTTGTAAGTTGTCTTTATAAGAAAATCTGGATGAGTTTTTATCGGTTTTCTAGACTGTATATTCATGTACATAAAATGGTTAATAAAATATTGGCGTTTTTGTGAGATTACTGGATAAAACCTATACTTGTGCTCTTTTCTATGTGACTGGATACAATTGTGCAGCCATCTAGAATCTGTGTCTCTAAATATCTGCTTTATATCTTTTAAATGTCTTAGTGTAACATTAACATTAAAACTTAGTGTAAATTAGTGTAACTAATTCACATTGAAAGTTAATATTCTCATTGCTTTCCAGGCCAGGAAGAGAATGGGGAGTGACTGACTGATTGACAAGTACAGGGTTTTCTTTTGAGGTGATGGAAATAATTTTATAACTTGATATAGGTGGTGATTGTATACCATTGTAAACTTATTAAATGACAGTGAATTTTACACTTTAAAATAGTTATTCTTATGTTGGGAGAATTTCACCTCAATTGAAAAATGCCTTAGGCATATATAAGAAGCAGAATTATGTCAGGGCGTTGAAATGGACCAAATTACCATACGAATTAAGGAAAAGTCTTCCCTCTTCAGAGTGCTTTCAGGTATATTTATCCATTTGAGATTCAAAGCTTAAAAGTTCTTTGCTATTTAAGATATTTTCAATTAATTTTTTTAAATTTATTTATTTATTTAGCCACACTGAGTCTTAGTTTTGATGGCAGGATCTTCACTGGGTCATGCAGGATCTTTGGTTTAGATCCACAGACTCTCCAGTTGGGGCACTTGAGCTCAGCAGGTACTTCCCAGTATATGGGATCTTAGTTCCCTGACTAGGGATTGAACCCGAGTCGTCTGCATTGCAAGGCAGATTCTTAACCACTCAACCATCAAGGAAGTCCCAAGATATTTTTAATTAATTTTTTAAAAACTTTGGCTGTACTGGTCTTCCTTGTGGCGAGTGGGGGCTTAGTTGCTATGTAGCATGTGTGCATGTATACTCAGTTGCTCAGTCGTGTCCATCCGACTCTTTGCAACCCCTTAAACTGTAGCCCATCAGGTTCCTGTGTCTGGGATTCTCCAGACAAGAATACAGGAGTGCATTGCCATTTCTTTCTCCAGGGGATCTTCTCACCTCAGGGATCAAACCCATGTCTCCTGCATTGGAAAATGGATTCTTAACCACTGGCCCACCAGGGAGGTCCCTCTAATTATGTGGTTAGATTGTTTAAATTAAAAAAAAAAAAGTTTTTTTAAAGATGGTAATATTTCTGCTTTTTATTTTGTTCCTTACACTACTTTCACTAAGTCAACAAACCTAATTGGCTGTTTACTCTATGCCTGGCCCTTTGCTAGGTGCTAGGGATATAAAAGTGATCCAGGCATAGTTCCTGTCCTCAAGGTATATTTGTAGTCCATTAATATAATGGTGTAAGTATAGTAGTACAGTACTACACAGAGAGGGATGGTGTTAGCACAGAGTAGATGGTTCACTCTGCCTGAACAGGTATGTCAAGGAATCTAAAATCACTCTAAGTAGTAGTGTTAGTTGCTCAGTTGTGTCCGACTCTTTGAGATCCCATGGACTGTAGCCCACCAGGCTCCTCTGTCCATGGGATTCTTCAGGGAAGAATACTGGAGTGGATTGCCATTCCCTTCTCCAGAGGGGATCTTCCCAACCCAGGGATCAAACCTGGGTCTCCTGCATTGCAGGCAGATTCTTTACCATTTGAGCTACAGGGAAGACCAAAATCACGCTAAAGTGGGGGCCAAATGGTAATTTAGTCCTTACGGATGACTAACTGCCAGGGCAGTAGAAGACAGCACAACCAGTAGAAAGTCCCAGAGGCAGGAAAGTACTGTAGGTTTAGGAATTGCAGATACTTCAGCGAGATTGAAAGGAAGTGTACATACTCAAAAGTGCAGTGTGAAGAGGGCCAGAAAGGGGCCTTTCTTAGTTGGGCTCTAAGCCAGGTTAGGGAGCTTAGGCTTGGTCATTTCCAACCTGTTGGAACATTCTCAACACTGGCTGCAGCTGGGGAGTTTTAAAAAACACATCGGTGAATGGGCTTCTCCCCTCAGAGGTTTCTGATTTAATTGGTTTGGGGAACAACCTAGCTTTAGGATTTTTAAATACTCCCTAGGTGAGTCCAGAATCACTGCCGTCGGTGACTGCAGCCATGAGACACTTGCACCTTGGAAGAAAAGCGATGACCAACCTGGACAGCGTATTAGAAAGCAGAGGCCTCACTTTGCCCACAAAGGTCCATCTAGTCAAAGCTGTGGATTTTCCAGCAGATGTACCGATGTCAGGTACAGATGTGAGAGTTGGACCATAAAGAAGGCTGAGCACCAAAGAATCGATCCTTTCAAACTGTGGTGCTGGAGAAGACTCTTGAGAGTCCCTTGGACTACAAGGAAATCAAACCAGTCAGTCCTAAAGGAAATCAACCCTGAATATTCATTGGAAGGATTGATACTGAAGCTGAAGTTCCAATACGTTGGCCACCTGATGCGAAGAGCCAACTCAGTGGAAAAGATCCTGATGCTGGGAAAGATTGAGGGCAAGAGGAGAAGGGGGTGACAGAGGATTAGTTGGTTGGATGGCATCACCGACTCAATGGACATGGGTTTGAGCAAGCCCCAGGAGATGGTGAAGGACAGGGAAGCCTGGCATACTGCAATCCATGGGGTTGCAAAGAGTTGGACGTGACTTAGCAACTGAACAACAACAGGTGAGTACCTAAGGTGAGAACCACTGGTATATAGGTCAAGGGGGGGCGGGGCACTAAAGTGTTTTGTTTTGTTTATAATATTTAACTTAGACTGTGCTGGGTCTTGGTTGCAGGGCTTCCCAAGTGCAGTGGAAAAGAATCCACCTGCCAGTGCAGGAGATGCAGGTTCAGTCACTGGGTTGGGAAGATCCTCTGGAGAAGGAAATGGCAACCTGCTCCAGTATCCTTGCCAGGAAAATCCCACGGACAGAGGAGCCTGGTGAGCTACAGTCCATGGCTTTGCAAAGAGTCAGACATGACTGAGCTTGCACACAAGGCGGGGTCGGGGTGAGGGGTAGTCTTAGTCGAAGCACACGGGCTCTTCTGTCTTTGTTGTGACATGTGGGACCCAGCATGAGGACTCTTAGGTGCGGCATGTAGGATCTAGATCCTGACTAGGGATTGAACGTAGGCCCCTTGCTTTGGGAGCACGGAGTCTTAGCCTCTGGACCACCCGGAAAGTCCCAAAGTGGTTTTTTAATTTTACGTGGATAATGACAAAATCTGATGTTTATTTTAGAGCAGCAGTTCCCTAACTTGCCCAAAGATAAGGATTACCTGAGACACTTGACTTCTAGGCCCCACCCTTGACCAAAGGAATGAAATCTTCAGGAGAAGGACTTAGGAATTTTGTTAATCTCTGTTTGAAGTGATATTTAACCTCAAGCAAGTCAGAGATATTTCTGGCAGTGTTGCTCAAATTTTAAGAGCATAGGAATCACCAGGATTGTTAATCTTGTTAAAAATGCAGTCTGGTGTTGGGCCTGAGATTTTGCTTTGTTGCTCTTATCTAACACCAGTACTGCTAGGCCAAGGACTGTGCTTTGAATAGCAAGTTTTAGAAATCTGGAAGCTATGTGGAGGACTGATTAGAGGATGTTTAGCCTGATGAGAGGCAAGTTAGTCATTTTTAAGTTGGTTAATTTTACCACCTTCAGGGACATTTGGCAATGACCATAGACATTTTTGCATTTTGGGTTGTTACAACTGGGCATAGGAGGTAGTGCCTAGTAGGTAGCTAGCGGCCAGAAGCCAGAGATGCTGCTGAACATCCTACAATGTGCTGAGCAGGCTCACAACAAAGAATTATCCAGCCCTAGTATCAGTTGTGCCAATCCCTGAATTAAGTGAACTTTTACCTGGACAAGAAGAGCTCTGTGTTTTAATGTCCTGGTAGTGGAGATAAAAAAGGAACCATCAGGGGTTACCCAACTGAGCAGGTATGGAGTCCTAGTCAATGATGGCTTCATAAAGAAGATGACTTTCCAGGAAGGATTCATGGTAATAGATTCCATGTGGAGTAACTAATACACATGGGGGATTATTTGGTGTTGATGATAGATCCTTAATATGTTGAAGAAACTGTCCTGAGGTTTCAGATTCTACCTGTAAGTCAGTGGTTCCATCAAATTTTCCCATGGTGAGAATCACCTTTGCGGGTTTATTAACTATGCAGATTTAAAGTGTAGCACACAAACAGCTTTGTTAAGCATCCCAGGCTATTCTTCTTACCCAGGAAGCTCAGAAGGTACCTGTTTAATGATCAGTAATACGGAGATCTGGGTTCAAACATCTGCCCTGGCACTGTCTCACCAAACCAAGTTGAACTTAATTGCTTACTCACCTCAGTTAGGTCACCATCACTTCAGGAAATAATTAATTACAGAAAATAACATTCATTGTAGAAAACCTAGATTATATATAAGCAAAAAAATAAAAACTATATTCTCACCAACCAGAGGTCACCTTTTCAAATTTAAAAAACATTTATTATGTTTTTTTCACTTGAGGAAATTGTACAAATCTTGTTTTATACTATGATGAATTTTTTCCAGCTTCATTGAGGTATAACTTACATAGAATAAAATATACCCATCTTAAGTGTATAGTTTGATGAATTTTAGTAATTATGTATGATTGTATAACTACCACTACAATCTTCATCTTACTGTGCTTTGCTTTATTGCATTTCACAGATAATTCCTTTTTTTTTTTAACAAATTGAAAGTTTGTGGCAACTCTGCATCAAGCAAGTCTTTTGGACTTTTGCAACAGTATTTGCTCACTTTTCCAGGAGTGGGATTTCTGGGTCATATAGCAACTCTATTTTTAGTTTTTTAAGGAACCTCCATATTGTTTTCCATAGTGACTGCACTGCAGTGACCTCTTGATGTGAATCTTCCCAGACTTTTCAGTGCATTTATTATATATTTTTTAAGTATTAATAAAAATGGATCATATATGTAACTTCATATATCTTTTTTGGTGGTGGTTGTTGCTAAGTTGTGTCCTACTCTTGTGACCCCATGGACTGTAAACTGCCCATCTCCTCTGTCCATGGTATTCTCCAAACAAGAATACTGGAGTGGGTTGCCATTTCCTTCTCCAGGGGATCTTCCCAACCCAGGAATCAAACCTGCGTCTCCTGCATTGCAGGCAGATTCTTTACCGACTGAGCCGTGAGGGAAGACTATATCCTTTTTGCAATGTCTAAATTTTACCTCTCTGACAGTATTAATGCTTGTGTTCCGAAGGATTTTTTTTTTTTTTTTTAGTATTTATTTGTTTGACTGCATCGAGTCTTCGTACCGGCACATAGGATTTTCATTGTGTCATGCAGGATCTTTTCACTGTGATGCACAGATTCTTTACTTGTGTTGTGTGGGCTCCAGAGCAGGCAGCCAGTGAATTATTTATGTCATCATTAAACAAGGAAAGATTAGCACAGTCACTGCAGCCACTGCGGGAGGTGTCCTCGACAAGATGAAGCACAACATTCTGAACCACTATTCTCAGGCCAGTGAGTACTCAGCCAAATATATCAGGAACTGCATCACCCAGTTTAGTGCAAGACCAGACAAGTACTTCACTCTGGGGCTCCCCTCTGGGAGCACCCCCACTTGGCTGCTACAAGAAGCTGATTGAGTACTGTAAGAATGAAGACCTTTCCTTCCAATATGGAAGACTTTCAACATAGATGGGTATGTGGGCCTTTCTTGAGACCACTGAGAGAGTTACCACTCCTTCATGTGGGACACCTTCCTCAAACACATTGATATTCTGGATGGGAATGCAGTTGGCCTACAGGCTGTGTGTGATGCCTTTGAAGAGACGATCAAGGCTGCAGATAGGGATTGAGCTATTTGTTGGAGGCATGGGCCTTGATGAACACATTGCCTTTTACAAGTCAGGCTCCAGGCTGTTGTCCAGGACCCATGTGAAGATGCTGGCCATGGACACTATCCTGGCCAGTGCTAGGTTCTTCAGTGGTAATCTCTCCAAGGTGCCCACCATGGCCCTGACAGTGGGCATGGGCACTGACTGTCATGGGTGCTAGAGAGGTGATGATCCTCATCACAGGGGCTCACAAGGTGTTTGCTCTGCACAAGGCCATCGAGGAGGGAGTGAACCATATGTGGACCGTGTTTGTCTTCCCACAGAATCCCCACATGGTGCTTATGTGTGATGAGGATGCCACCCTGGAGTTGAAGGTGAAGATCATCAAGTATTTCAGAGATTTAAAGCTTGTTCATAACAAGTTGATGGACCCCCTATGCAATATCAAAGAGAAAGAAACAGAGAAAAGCCAGCCTTTTAAGAAGTCATACACTGATTAGCTTGTGCTACTTGTAGTCTGAAGGACCTCACTGAGACAGGTGGGTCTCTGAAGATTGTCTTTAGAAGGACAGAATTGTTTTTCTTTAATCTAGTATGGTTACTAGCTATATGGGTGAACTTGTTCTTGGTGGTGCAGTGTGGAGTCTAGTCATGGAATTCAGCTAATTTATAATTTAATCAGAAAAAAATCACTACATAATTTTGATGTTTGCCCCACAGATTTGGGGTTTTTAACTTTTTCTTGTGCCTCTAACACTGTTCACATACTCTCGTCAAGAATTTCTATCATTACATGCACTGATTCTCAATTGAGAGGGAGTTTGGGGCTTATGTGTATTGGACAAAACCTCTTTGGAAAGTATTAAGAGCCTGTCTTGGGTAGGCCTGCCCCTTTGAGAATCATTGTTCCGGATTAAGGAACAAACTCAATGTCTAAAATCAGTGTAAGGCAGCAGTCCCTTTAGTCGGTAACATGTGCCATGGGAAGAAAACTCTCCCTCACTGTTTTTCCCCAGCTAGGAAAACTTTCCCCAGCTGTTTTTTTCTGCTCTCTCAGTAGGCCTTTCCATGAACTCAGAGGCCTCCTTGAGAGAGGATTCGGGTGAATGCAGTGCCTCAAGGGGGCCAGCCTCATCGGACTCCTATCCCTCGGGACGCTCCAGCACCAGGAGAAAGGCGGAGACCCTGTGTTTTGTTCCAAGGTCTCACTGTGGTGCCTCTCTTATATACACTCATTCATAGGTAGGAAGTTCACAGGGGCAACAGACACAACCAAGATTCAATGTTATGTTGAGCCAGGGGTATGGGGTCAGGGGAAATAGCTCAATTATGAGTTTAGAAACAATACCAGAGAGACGTGTTTTCTGTGTCCCTAAGAGTTAAGTGCCAAGAAATATATCAAGTGCTTCTACAGTTGTCTAAATATCCTTTCTTCATTTAAAATGTTCTGCCCTTCTAACCTCCCGGGTCTGTGTGGTGCGGTCTGATGTTCCCAGAACATCAGGAAGTACGCTTTTGCCCCATCACCCTTCACTCCTTGTTCACAGGATGAGTCTATCGCTCTGCCTTCCGTTCCCTCTTATGCCTTGATGGCTTGGGTTGCTGCCTCCTCCTCCTCCCAGTGTTTGTGCTTGTTTGAAGTCACTCCTGCCTCTATTTCTGGAAAGGTCTTTCAGAGCCTGGCTCAGGCCTGTCTTTAACTGCTGATTTTGGTACCAGCATTTCATTTTTAGCTTTTATACGTGATTGTGCTATCTTTCTGTGTTTTTGTTTTTGTTTCATTTTTAAAGTTGATTATTATAGATTTATTTTGGGCTGCACTGGGTCTTCGTTGCTGTGTGTGGGCTTTCTCTAGTTGAGTCAAGCGAGGGCTGCTCTCTAGTTGCAGTGTGCGGGCTTCTTATTGTGGGGGCTTCTAATTGCAGTGGCTTTCGTTGTGGAGCACAGGCTCTAGGGCATTCGGGCTTCAGTAGTTGCAGCTCTCAGACTCTAGAGCACAGGCTCAGTAGCTGTGGCGCATGGCTTAGTTGCCCTGCAATATGTGGAATCTTCTTTGACCAAGAATCAAACCCATCTCCCCTGCATTGGCAGATGGATTCTTAACCACTGGACCACCAGGGAAGTCCTGTCATTCTGTTTTAACCTAATGAATCGATGGACTTGTTTTACAGTGTGATATTTTCTATTAAATCTAGTACTTTCAAGGAAAAGATATGGAAAAATTTTAAAGGTTTTAGATTTATTTCTTTGTTGAATTTGTTTTAGATACTGGCATTTGGAATAAATTGTTTAGTGAGTCTAATGTTTGCAAAGTTAAAAATTAGGCACTATTTAATCTATAATATTATGATGCAAGTTGGCTAAAATACGAGATATTCATTACATAGTGGAGTACCCCACAGGCTCCCTTTCTTCATTTGGGTCTCTGCTCAAGTGTCAGGTCATAGCACTTCCCAGCCTTTCCTATACTCTTAGCATGTTTTCTTTTTCTTCCAAGAATTTATAATCTACTCATGTATTATCTGAATCCACCACTAGTGAATGAAGCACCATGTAGGTAGAACATTTTTTCTGTAGTTTTCCCAGAGTATAGAATGACACATTGAAGGAAGTATGGGCTTGACGTTTGCCGAATTAGTGAACTGAAGAAAGAGGCTTAGGGATGCTCTCTCTTTTTTTTTGATGGTTTTCTTGGCCTCTTGGCATGTGGGATCTTAATTCCCCAACCCAGGGGTTGAACCCCCACCCCACCCCACCCCCACTGCAGTGGAAACACAGGGTCTTAACCACTGGACCACCAGGGAAGTCCCAAGGTTGCTTTTTATAATAATTACATCTCATGTACTAAGCATGTACATGCTGCAGTGGACAAGGGGGCATATTTGTTGTTGTTCAGCCACTAAGCCACATTCAACTCTTTGTGACTGTAGCCACGAAATTAAAAGACACTTACTCCTTGGAAGAAAAGCTATGACAAACCTAGATAGTGTGTTAAAAAGCAGAGACATTACTTTGCCAACAAAAGTCCACATAGTCTAAGCTATGGTTTTTCCAGTAGTCATGTATGGATATGAGAGTTGGACCATAAAGAAGGCTGAAAGCCGAAGAATTGTTGCTTTTAAACCGTGGTGTTGGAGAAGACTCTTGAGAGTCCCTTGGACTGCAAGGAGATCAAACCAGTCAATCCTAAAGGAAATCAGTCCTGTATGTTCATTAGAAGGATTGATGCTGAAGCTGAAGCTCCAAAACTTTGGCCACCTGATGCAAAGAGCTGACTCATTAGAAAAGACCCTGATGCTGGGAAAGACTGAAGGCAGGAGAAGAAGGGGACAACAGAGGACGAGATAGTTGGATGGCATCACTGACTCAATGGACATGAGTTTGAGCAAGCTCCAGGAGACGGTGAAGGACAGTGAAGCCTGGCGTGCTGCAGCCCATGGGGTCACAGAGGGTCAAACGTGACTGAGTGACTGAACAACAACAAAATGTACTAAGCATTTTCTATGTACCACACCAAATTCCCATAAAACCCTATAACGAAACTGTTTACAGAGGAGGAAATTAAAGCTCAGAGGTTTTAAGTAACTTGCCCAAAGTCACAAGATTCAAACCCAAGCACTCTGGTTCTATAGTCCATTTTTTAAAAATTCAATGAAATCAGGGGGTTTTGTGTGGTAAATATATATAACATAAAACTGACCATTTAATCATTTTAAGTATACAGTTTAGTGGCATTAACATTCACATTGTTGTGCAACCAATCTCCAGAACTTCTTCATCTTGGGAAACTGTAACTTTATACCCATTAAACAACAGCTTCCTTTCCCTGTCCCTCCCTGCCCCTAGCAACCACCGTTCTACTTTCTGTTTCTCTTATTTTGACTACTTTAGATGCTTCACCTAAGTGAAATCATACAGTACTTTTTCTTTTCTGACTGGCTTATTTCACTTAGCATAATATCCTCTGAGTTCATGCATGTAGCATGTGTCAGAATTTCCTTTTTAAAGGTGAGTAAATATGCCATTGTGTGTATTGACCACATTTTGTTTATCCATTCACCCTTGGATGGACTGCAGCCCAATTCTAATCTGTAAACTTTTCAAAACTGTGTCTTTTGATATTAATCTTGAGGTGACAGATTGTGGTAAGTGCCAAATATCTTTCTTAAGCTTCTCTCTTTCTTTACTGTGGGAAACATTCTTATTTCTTCTTTCAGTTTTGGACAAGATCTTCTCACCCACATCACAAAGAGAGGAAGTTCAACTTGTTGAAAACTTTCCATCCAAAAAGTTGCTCACAACAAATGCTTGGGGATGGGGAGGGGATGTTAAGTGGTCCAGTAACAATCTTCTCCCTTCACTCCAATCCTTCACTTCCAAACCCTCTCTCCCATTTGCCTCTTGGGAGCCCTAGATTCCTTGCCTTTATTACATGTTCCCTAAACTTCCTATCTTAGCATCAGCTTTCACCAACATCCTGAAAATTGAGTCATGTTAGCACTGAAAAGGGACTTTTTCTCCAAGGAACCCTGCTCTCCTGCTCAGAATCCAGTGCCAGCTTATTCCCAGATACTTAGCGCACACTAGATGGGAGAATATTCAGTTCCCTAAAGCTGCCTCACATGTAAATTATACTTCTCATTAGTAGGGATAATTGACATTTTCTCAGTCTTTTGAAAATATGTGAGTAAGAGCATCTTACCGTTTTGTTTTCACTTGTGTTTGTTTATTTTGGCTGCAGCATGTGGGATCTTAGTTCCCTGACCCAGGATCGTACCTGCATCCCCTGCATTAGAAGTGGGGAGTCTTAGCCACTGGACCACCAGGGAAGTCCCCTGAATAACAGTATCTTAAATATTACTATGTGTATTGGCATACTCTAACTCACAATGTAGGAAAATACAATACAGTAAGTCCCCCACAAACGAACAAGTTCCATTCCAAGAGTGCATTCATAAGTCCACTTTGTTCATAAGTCCAACAAGGTTAGCCTAGATACCCAACTAACATAATTGACTATACAGTACTATACTGTAAATAGGTTTATAATACTTTTCACACAAATAATACGTAAAAAACAATCACAAAAAATAAAACATTTTTAATCTTACAGCACAGTACCTTGAAAAGTACAGTAGTACAGTACAACACCTGGCATAGAGGGGCTGGCACTGAGTGAACAGGCAAGAAGAGTTACTGACTGGAGAAGAGAGAGAGGGTGGGAGATGGTAGAGCTGAAAGATCATCAGCAAAAAGAGGAGGGCAAGCTGCAATTTCACTCACGCCTGACGTTGATGGCACAGATTCTGGTTCCTTGCTGGATTCAACTCTATCTACATGCTTGACATGAGTTTGAGTAAGCTTCGGGAATGATGGACAGGGAAGCCTGGCGAGCTGCAGTCCATGGGGTCACAAAGAGTCAGACACGACTGAGCAACTGAACTGAACCCGCTTGAAAAAATGGTCCAGTGATGACTGGGTAGTAGCTGTTTTTTTCTCATTGTAGATGACATGGTAGCACTGGATTGCATTTTGAATGGCTGCTGCATCCTTTGTGCACGATTCTACATTCGGCTCCTGTGCCTCAGAAACTAACAGTGCCTCCTCAAATAAGAAAAATCCCCTCACCATTTCCTGTGTCATGAATCTCTTCCATTCTTCAGTTACTACTTCCTCTTGTCTCTATTCATCCTTCCTCTGGGCCTCCAATTCTATGAGGCCTTCATTAGTAAGCTCCTCGTGTTGCACAGAAAGTTCCATTGTTTTCACTTGGTGCTTCTTAGCAATACCAGCTACATCACCACTCCTTTGCGCTTGCTTACAGACATCCTGGGCTTGAAATAAAAATATTGTACTACTGTACTCTATACAGTGCTATACAGTAAAGTACACAAAAGCATAACCACTTATAGAGGATGCACACAGGTGACCGTGGACACCAGACACATGAACTAACTTCCATGATTAGATATGCAAATGCACATTCAAGTCTTTTTTTTTTTTTTTTAAGATTTTTTGATGTGGACCATTTTTTAAAAGTCTTTATTGAATCTGCTATAACATTGCTTCTGTTTTACACTTTGTTTTTTTTCGCCACGAGGCATGTTGGGTTTTAGCTCCCCGAGTAGGGATCGAACCCAAAGCCCCTGCATTGGAAGATGAAGTCTTAACCACTGGACTGCCAGGGAAGTTCCAGGTTTACATCTTTGAAAGTTTGCAACTTGAAGGTTTATATGTAGGAAACTTATTACACATTTGTTTTTCAAATGCAGCTCTAAAGACAACCATCCAGTCCCACCCAGTTTATTGGCTCTAAAGTGAAAAGTGAAAGTGTTAGTTGCTCACTTGTGTCTGACTCTTTGAAACCCCATGGACTCTAGCCCACCAGGCTCCTCTGTCCATGGAATTCTCCAGACAAGAATACTAGAATAGGTAGCCATTCCCTCCTATAGGGGATCTTCCCAATCCAGGGATTGAACCCAGGTCTCCTGCATTACACGCGGATTCTTTACCATCTGAGCCACCAGGGAGGCCCCACCTCACCTTAATAAAAATTTTGAAACTATTTTCCTTGTCAATCACAGTACTTAACAACTCCCAAACACTAAAATGCCTTTAGACCTTCTTGAGATAAGGGTCATGTTTTTAGATGAGAAGGATTACTATGTAACAGATATTTAACTTTGAGGAAAGAATATTTTTAAAAAGATCAAAGCCTTCCTTAACATTTGAATTATTAACTTTTGTTAATATGATAAATGATAAATGTATGATATTTATTATCATGTGATATATGATAATGTAATAAATGATAAATATGATAAATGATAGCACACTTAGAGCTGAGAAACAGACAAGTATGTATGAAACTTTATTTTGCATGATATGCAATAGCACAAGGGTTCTTGGTTGTAACCAACTCCATAGTTGTCAGAAGTTTGGGGCCCGAACATTGGGAACAACTAAGTCAAAATGTCCGACCTCAGGACATCAACTCAGGAGTGGATGTCACATAGTCCAAGCATGTTGGAGGTGTGTATCAAGTCTGCTAAGGGCTGCCATGACAATATACCATGGACTGGGTGGCTCAAACAACAAATTCATATTCTCAAAAGTTCTGGAGGCTGGAAAACCAAAATCAAGGTGCTAGCACAGTTAGTGTTACTGAACTAGGTCCATTTGCCCAACGTGCAGCAAGCCAAATACTGAAACGCCAAGGTTTACAGTCAAAGAAAGTTTATACACAAGACAGCCAAGCGAAGAGACGGGAGAACAAGTCTCAGATCTGCCTCCCTGAAGGCAGAAGGATTGGAGTGCTTATGGGAGAAGTAGGATGGTCTAAAAACTGAGCAGGATACTGCAGAGCCCTCCTGAGTACAAAGGCTCTTCCATGTCCCCCATTTCTCATTTGTAGGAAAAAGGTTTCAGCCTTCTAGATCTTCCCTGAGTTCCAAAGGGCAGATTCAAGCAATCACCTATTAGAGAAATGAGGGAATGAAGAAACAAAGGAAAAGCAGTTAAATAGAAAAGTAATGACAAGAGTGCAGCAATAAGAGTCCTAGGTCTTCCTCAAGAGATACACATAACAATCCAATACATATCTTGAGTTGTTTTTACAGGAACAAAGTCTCCCCACCCAGGTGGAGGATGGTGACTTCATGCGGAGCACAAGATTCCTGGAACATAACCCATTACCTCACCATCCCCCTATCAGAAGAAAGCTGTGCACCCTGCAGCCCTAACCCAAAAGTTGCCTTTAAAAACTCTTCCCTGAAACCCCTCATCAGAGAGTTTGGGTCTTTTGAGCATGAGCTGCCCATACCCCATGTTTGGCACCTGCAATAAAAGCTGTACTTTTCATCACTATGAAAGTGAAAGTCGCTCAGTGTCCAACTCTTTGCGACCCCATGGACTATACAATCCATGGAATTCTCCAGGCCAGAATACTGGAGTGGGTAGCTGTTTCCTTCTCCAGGGGATCTTCCCAACCCAGGGATTGAACTCAGGTCTCCTGCATTGCAGGCAGATTCTTTACCAGCTGACCCACCAGGGAAGCCCTTTCGTCACTACAACCTGGTATTAATAAATTGGTTGCTGCACAGGAGGTAAGTGGATCCTACTTCAGTTTGGTAACAGTCTTAGTTGTGGGATAAAAGTAGCTGGAAGTAGGGGAAAAGGTGACATAATAAGTGTTCTGCACAGGTGCTTCTGGGTTACATACAAAGACTTTATTAGGATATTAAGAATTACAGTTCAGGAGACACAGATTTAGGTAAAAACCAAAAGAGTGCTCAGGAGAAGAAAATGAATCAGAGGCTTACAAGACAAAAACCACAAGGTTGTTAGAGTTTTGTGTTTGGGTGAGAACTGTCATTGACTCTGACATAAAGAAGCATTTGTTATTAAGGAACAGGCTGTCACTAGTTGTTCTGGGGTAAGGTCAATAAGTATCTTGAATTTCTGGCAGATGTTCTGGATGCCTGTGTTAAGACAAAAGTGGTCAAAAGTTCAGTTTCCCTCCAGGCTGAGATATGCACAAGTCCTGTTTCCTCAATGGCCTTTCAGCTCCACCTTAGTCTCCTCTCTTAGCAATACCTACTCCATTTTGACTTTTCTTTCACATTTCCCCCTTTTGATCAAGATCTTTCTTTGAGAGGCATCAGTGATCAACCATCTGGTTATCTGGCATCAGCATCAACTTCCTCTGTGCTGGGAAGGCTCTTCCCAGAGAGTCATGTCCCACAGAGGAGGGAAAAAGGTGTCTATGTGAAAGATATGTTTTTAGAAAGTTTATGGCCATATTTGAGCAACAAGGAGTAATCTAGGAAGTGAGACTTCATTGGCACTCAAAATAAGAAAAGTTCAAAAATCTTTATTAAGAAGAATCTTCAAATTGGAGTGGTCAGTCATCTCCAGATGTCTAGCTATCATTATTCCTTTTAGTATTTCTCCAAGACCTGGTGTTAAGTCATTCATAGCAATTATTTGCTTTTTCATATGACTTATTAATTGTATGACATTCAGCAGTTCGCAACCTTTTTAGCACCAGGGACCAGTTTTGTGATTATTCAAGTGCATTACACTTGTGCACTTTATTTCTACTATTATTATTACATCAGCTCCACCTCAGATCATCAGGCATTAGATCCTGGAGGCTAGAGACTCCTGGATTAGATGGTCCATCTGGTCCGAAATCTTGGGAAAGCTGTTCACAACAGATTTCATCTGCTTCATTATCCTGGCCTTTGTCTGATTAATTTTGCTTTCAGGTCTGTAGGCTTGTTGTGACATCCAGGAAGGAGACGGTGCCTTCTTTAAATGAGAAACATGAATCCATGAGTCAATGTCCTTAGGTTTAGCAACACAGATTTAGTTAACAATACCTGTAAAGATCCCCTCCCACAAGGTTGGAGGACATCGTTGTTAAGGTGTCATTTCCAGTAGATATAGTCACCAGTCTGTTTTTTCCTGAAGGAGTAGATCTGACATTAAGCAAAACCAAAGACCACAGCAGCTTAAATGATTAGTCATCATAAATGTGCTATGGTAGGTGGAGTGCAAAGACTAAAAAAAAAAAAAAATTAGTTTTCCAGGAAGCCAGGAAGTAACAAGCAGTTGTTTTGGTTTTCCTGTAGCCCCACTGTTAATTAATTTACACCCAGTGTTTACCCATCTTAATTTCTCTGATTCAGGAGCAGTCTGTTGCCATGTTACAAGATATCAGGGTAGGAAAAGTCTGGCAACTAGAGGTCAATTCTTTTGAAGAAGCAGAATGGATTTCATGCACAAATGCCACGATATTTACATACTCTGTTGCTGCTACCTTTGCATGAAAGTCAGCTAGGACTTTCCCCCCTTATACTCAGTCCTTTTAGTGTGAGCCTCTATTTGATGACAGACAACATTTTATATCAGGACATATCAGACTTCTAGGAATTTCACACAATTTCTTGAACACCTAAAACACATACCCACATAGACACAACATAAAGAAGGCTAAACGTTACTTATTTGACAATTCTTCCCCTATAATTGAAACATATCAAGTACATCTAATTAGTTTAATATCTCTTCCTTTACAATGAGAGAGAATAAATCTTTGAGATCTCTGAAATATCTCTTATCTCGTTAGTTCTAAGTCAAAAAGAATTCTTTTGGAATTTGATTTGGGGAAGTCTGTCAAAAATATCCAAAAAGTTTTAAAATAGTCAAATAGGATCATACATCACTGTGAAACAATGCTTAGTTATTCATTTAACCCAAATAACAAAGATTTTCATAGGCAAATATGGAAGGTTGGGCTTCTCAGAGGGCTCAGAGGTAAAGAGTCCACCTGCAGTGCAAAAGAAAACCTGCAATGCAGGAGACCTGAGTTCTATCCCTACATCTGGAAAATCCCCTGGAGAAGGAAATGACAACCCACTCCAGTATTCTTGCCTGGAGAATACCATGGATAGTGGAACCTGGCAGGCTACAGTCCATGGGGTCGCAAACAGTCAGACATGACTGAGTGACTGAACCACCACCACAGTTCTGAGCCAATCTTAGTATCAAGAGGACTTGCATTACTTAAGTCATCATATGATAAAGACAGATGATTATTTTGATAAGACACAAGATCTTTTTTTTCTCCCAGGCACATTACTTAAAGGTAATGAAAAATCTTCCTTATTTCTTATTATCAAGAGCAGACAGATAGGAAAAAAATCAAAAACAAAAAACTGTCCTTTTAACAGAGGGAGAAAGCCAAACATATTAAAGTTAAAGAAAAACCTTTCATAATCTCTTATTTGAAGAGCAGACCATTAGGAAAAAAAAAAATACTTTGTCCTTTTAACATAGAAAAACAAATTCCAATTTTGTACCAGTTTTACTTTTGATATTAAAACTTATTTAATTAAATTCATGTCAATCATTTCTAGTCTTAACCAGGCATTAAAGTCCTTCTAAAGATTCCTTCTTCATAAACTTTCTTTTACGGAAAACAGACATCCTACTTTCCTCATATATGGAGATGTTTTTACTTATTTGTCTATTTATTTAGCTTTAATCACATATATTAGAACTGACTCATTGGAAAAGACCCTAATGCTGGGAAGGATTGGGGGCAGGAGGAGAAGGGGACGACAGAGGATGAGATGGTTGGATGGCATTACCAACTCGATGGACATGGGTTTGGATAAACTCCGGGAGATGGTGATGGACAGGGAGGCCTGGCGTGCTGCGATTCATGGGGTCGCAAAGAGTCGGACACAACTGAGCGACTGAACTGAACTTAACTGAACATATATTAGAATTTAAAAAAAATCCTTCAGTTCAATTGCTCAGTCATTTCCGACTCTTTGCGACCCCATGGACTGCAGCTCGCCAGGCCTCCCTGTCCATCACCAACTCCAGGAGCTTGCTCAAACTCATGTCCTTTGAGTTGGTGATGCCATCCAACCATCTCATCCTCTATCGTCCCCTTCTCCTCCTGCCTTCAATCTTTCCCAGCATCAGGGTCTTTTCCAATGAGTCAGTTCTTCACATCAGGTGGCCAAAGTATTGGAGCTTCAGCTTCAGCATCAGTCCTTCCAATAAATATTCAGGACTGATTTCCTTTAGGATTGACTGGTTTGATCTCCTTGCAGTCCAAGGGACTCTCAAGAGTCTTCCCCAACACCAACTTAAAAATCCTTCTTAAGATTTTTAACTTCCCCACTTAAAAATCCTTAGAAAACTTTAATTTGAAAATTAGTAAGAACTAAATAGCAATTATGAACTATGTTTTACATTGGCATTCTGTATATTGGCAACCTTATAAATATGATTTCTAGAAACATGCTTTCTCACAGAAAATTTCTCAGACTGGCATCAAATACTTTAGTTTCTCTGTAAAAAGAAGTCTATGTTCAGTAATTAATTCAATATCTTATCTTATTTGGAAATGATTTAGATATTCAATGAATTTAACTTAAAATTTAACTCATTACTTAATTTAGTAAAACTCTAAGGGTATAAGTTACCAATGAGATTTGAGAAACCATTTTCTTTATTTAAAATATTTATTTGGTTGCCTGGGGCCTTAGTTGCAGCACATGGGATGTTTACTTGCTGGTATGCGGGATCTTTAGCTGTGGCATGTGGGATATGGTTCCCTAACCAGGGATTGAACCCAGGGATTGAACCCACCAAGGAAGTCCCCCTGGGAAACTATTTTAAGTAGTTGTTCAGTGCGTAAGTCGTAACCAACTCTTTGTGACCCCATGGATTTTAAGCAGATATATCATTGCTAAAAAGTTTGCCTAAAAACTCAACTTATTTACATTTAATTCATTTGTTCTTAACAACCATGTTTAGATCTCCTATTAAAATACTTCACTAGACATTAGATAACATCAGTCATCCTTCTAAGTTATTTTTCTGACTGACAAATTTTGTAACAGAGATAACATGAGCTTATTTGACTTTTAGTAAACCTAAGTAGAATAAAATATTTCACTTGAGATTTTCCTGGTGATCCAGGGGTTACAAATCCACCTGCCAATGCAGGAGACATGGGTTCAATCCCTAGTCTGAGATGATTCCACATCTCAAGGGGCAACTAAGCCTATGTACCACAACTGCTGAGCCAGAGTGCTCTAGAGCCCATGAGCTACAACTACTAAAGCTCACAGGCCCTAGGGCTCATGTTCGCCACAACTAAAGAAAGACCCAGCAACAAAGATCCAGCACAGCCATAAATAAATAATAAATAAATAAACTTATTTTTTAAAAACTCCTTAAAAAGTGTTATACTTATTGTTGGCAATGCTAAAGAAATGTCTGTATTAAACCAACAAACTTAAACTAGCTTTTATTTCCTAAAGATTCACCCTAGATCATGTGAACTTGAAAAACATTTGGGTTAGGTTCTATTACATTTTTGCAAGTAGACTTAAATTATATAGTGCTTGTTTGTGTTAAGCCAATGAAATAGAACTCATTTACAGATTAATTTTAGCAGCACTATCCAAAAGTAGAAAAAATACCACATATTCACAACATATTTATATATAGACACATATGAACATGGTCTTCCCTAGTAGCTCAGACAGTAAAGCATCCGCCTACAATGCAGGAGACCTGGGTTCGATCCCTGGGTCAGGAAGATCCCCTGGAAAAGGAAATGGCAACCCACTCCAGTATACTTGCCTGGACAATCCATGGAGAGAGGAGCCTGGTGGGCTACCGTCCATGGGGTCGCAAAGGGTTGGACATGACTGAGCGACTAACACACACAGATGAACATACAGACAGATGCAAACAGAAGCCTTACAGTTTTTGTTTTAAAACTTTTTTAAACTGGATTTCTGGGCAAAGGCACTTCTATAGCAGCTTGTATTTTTATTTATTTATCTTTAATAATTTATTCACTTATTTTTATTTTTGGTTCCTGGGCCTTCCTTCCTTGCTGCTTTCAGGTTTTCTCTAGTTGCAGCAAGCGGGGGCTCCTCTTCCTTGTGGTGCGTGGGCTTGTCATTGCACTGGTTTCTTTTGTTGCAGAGTATGGGTTCTAAGGCGTGCGGGCTTCACTAGGTGTAGCACATGGGCTCAGTAGTTG
Source organism: Okapia johnstoni (assembly GCA_024291935.2). Lineage (NCBI taxonomy): Eukaryota > Metazoa > Chordata > Mammalia > Artiodactyla > Giraffidae > Okapia > Okapia johnstoni. The sequence goes on along the minus strand of CM044324.1, from coordinate 55,014,164 downwards.
TGGCACACAGGCTTACTTGCTCTGAGACATGTGGAATCTTTCCAGGTCAGGTATTGAATCGGTGTCCTGCATTGGCAGGCTGATTCTTATTCACTGTGCCACCAGGGAAGTCCAGCAGCTGTACATTTAAGAGTCTTCTTCTTTCCCTTCCCCTCCCCCCTTTTTTTTTACGATTTTAGGAATTGGAGATGGTCTAGATAAGAGTTCCCAGAGAGGTTACAAGCCTTTGAGATAAACAGGGGAGATGTGGGGAATGATGAAAAGGAATGGGTGAAATATGAACTGTCTCTAGAACTGCATTTCCACTTTCACAAAGATTCATAAGGTATAACTTACTGTAAATTACACCATAGGCTGATCCACCCACCCAACTACTTTATCCTCAGTTTGCTTCTTTATATTAGGGAGATTTCTAACTGAGATGTAAATAAAAAAAAAAATTATGTTTTTCCCAGGCAACATTGTTGGTTAGCTTTGTCATGTCACTGTTAATTGGACATGCTAAAGGGCATGCTAAAGAGCATGTCCAATTAATAGTGCTTGAAGGGTGGATTTACATGTCTTAGTCCAGAGGATATATGTGACGGTGTGGTGCCATCCTCATTGGACCTGGCTTTAAAATGCGCTGCCATTACAGGAGGGGCAGTATGGATGGTCTTCTGCAGGGGATCAAGCTCAGTGTTACAAAAAAATACGGAAGTTCAGAAAGAGATGGATAGCAATGAGAAGAGCTTTATGAAAGATATTATGAAAGATATTCAGAGGGACAGAAAAAAAGGAGATTTGGAAAGAGAGAGTTCTCAGAAGCCTCAGAGGATTTTTCTACCTTGGAAATCTTTTGAGATAATTCTGAGTTAGTTTCTCAGGGGGAAGCAATAGTAGCAGATTCATTAATTATGACTGGAGGCCTCAAAATATGAATTGAAATATGCTTCACATTCTCTTTGTTTTCTACTATAGCTTTTCTCCAGTTGAGCACACAAATAAACTAATTTTGAAATTCTGAACAAGCCAAAAGTAGACCAACAGAGTTTCAAGTCATTACAGGCGATTTTAGTCCAACGCAAAAGAAATTTACAAGAGGAAGGCCCATAAGTTTTAAACATTAACTGATCTATAGTTCTGAACAGTGGCAGTGCCTTTAGGAACCCAATTCCCCGTAACTGAGTACTCACCAAGATGAACTATTCCCTTTCCAGATAAAGCCAGCCACAGAGGACCCCCAAATAAAGGCTCAGAACCTTGACCGTACTGGGAGGTTTGGAACTGAGAGGACTTACCCCTAAAGACGCAAGATCACTGAGGAGACGACTGAGTACAGAGGACTCCTGTATGTGCCTTACTTGTGTCTGCAACAGCTCATTTGAATGTAGGAGCCAATGCTCCTAAAGTAATATAAGTTGAAATACGAGTGGAGACTGGCTGTAAGCAATGAGTTTAAAAGGATTCATGAACTATGTTTACTCAGGAGCAACCCACTGAAGTCCCTCAAATATTGTTTGAGCATCCTAACTCCCCAAGGATCAAATACATGCACTGGCAGGTCACTCATCACCCTGACCTCGATTCAAATCCCAAAGCACTTAACACATGGGTGTGGCCTTTGCTTGGTGTTCTCTTTGTCTAGAATGCTTTTCCTCCAGACACCTACATGGTTGAGGAAGGGTTGACTCCTTCCTCTCCTTCCTGTTTCCTTAAATGTCACTTTCTCAAAAGGCCTATTATGTTCCCACTACTCAAAACTGTGACTCTATCCTCCTCCTCTACTCCTCTTTAAAAATTTTTTTCCAAAGTACTGTCTTCTAAATTTATTCTTGTTCAGTTCAGTTCAGTTCAGCTCAGTCGCTCAGTCATGTCTGACTCTGCGATCGCATGAACCGCAGCAGGCCAGGCCTCCCTGTCCATCACCAACTCCCGGAGTTGACCCAACCTCATGTCCATCGAGTCAATGATGCCATCCAGCCGTCTCATCCTCTGTCGTCCTCTTCTCCCCCTGCCCCCAGTCCTTCCCAGAATCAGGGTCTTTTCCAATGAATCAACTCTTTGCATGAGGTGGCCAAAGTATTGGAGTTTCAGCTTCAACATCAGTCCTTCCAATGAACACCCAGGACTGATCTCCTTTAGGATGGACTAGTTGGATCTTCTTGCAGTCCAAGGGACTCTCAAGAGTCTTCTCCAACACCACAGTTCAAAAGCATCAATTCTTCGGTGCTCAGCCTTTTTCACAGTCCAACTCTCACATCCATACATGACTACTGGAAAAACCATAGCCTTGACTAGATGGACCTTGTTGGCAAAGTAATGTCTCTGCTTTTCAATATGCTATCTAGGCTGGTCATAACTTTCCTTCCAAGAAGTAAGCATCTTTTAATTTCATGGCTGCAATCACCATCTGCACTGATTTTGGAGCCCCCCAAAAATAAAGTCTGACACTGTTTCCACTGTTTCCCCATCTATTTCCCATGAGGTGATGGGACCAGATGCCATGATCTTAGTTTTCTGAATGTTGAGCTTTAAGCCAACTTTTTCACTCTCCTCTTTTCACTTTCATCAAAAGGCTCTTTAGTTCTTCTTCACTTTCTGCCATAAGGGAGATGTCATCTGCATATCTGGGGTTATTGATATCTCTTCCGGCAATCTTGATTCCAGCTTGTGCTTCTTCCAGCCCAGCGTTTGTCATGATGTACTCTGCATATAAGTTAAATAAGCAGGGTGACAATATACAGCCTTGATGTACTCCTTTTCCTATCTGGAACCAGTCTGTTGTTCCATGTCCAGTTCTAACTGTTGCTTCCTGACCTGCATACAGGTTATTCTTGTTAATTAGACTATTATTCATTGCCAGTCTCCCCCAGCTAGAATATGTTTCACTAGGGCAGGGGTTTCTGTTTCTTTGGTTCATTGTTGTGTCCTAGGTGCCAGACAAATTAGTACATACCCAGTAAATATTAATATTGGTGGAATGATTGAATGAATGTATTTATAACCAAAGAAGATCAGCTAGTATAATACCTATCTAATGACATTGTTATAAGGATTGGAAATTATGGATATAAAGTAAAGCACAAATAGAATAGTAGTTACTCAAATATGGTAGATATCATTTTGCCAGTTCACTCTTTTTTTTTTAACAAAGAATTCCCTGACAAACATGCAGATAATTTTCTGCATCAGTGAACAAAAAAAGACGAAAAAAGGAAAAAGAAAAAGACTTATGGGGCATGCACCAGGATCTGTATGTACCAGGATCTGTATCTTTGGATCTGTATGTGTGTATATACACATTTTGTTTTCCAAGTTTTCTTTCTTGAGCATTATTTTTACCAGACAAAGAAATCTATACATCTTTTTTAAAAAAAGAATTTTGGTTTACTCTGGGATTTTGGCAGATGGAACAAACAAGGTCCTTGAGGAGGTTAGGTTCAAAGAGAAAACCAGGGAGTGGTGATAGATGGCACTGAGAACTAGCAGTGCTGGTTGAAGAAGAAGTTGTGGAGAGATGTAAAACCACAAGGTTAATACTGCCAGAAATAAAATTCTGCAATTCAGGTGGGTGGGTGGAAGCTAGCTTGGAAGAGCAAGGAGGACTTGCTGAGGGTATTCAAGGTCATTAAACAATGGGCCTTAAATTAATTGAACTCAGTTCTTTTTTTCTAGTTCTAACTATGGTGACGAAATAGAGGAAAACAACAAAATGGGAAAGACTAGAGATCTCTTCAAGAAAATTAGAGATACCAAGGAAACATTTCATGCAAAGATGGGCTCGATAAAGGACAGAAATGGTACGGACCTAACAGAAGCAGAAGATATTAAGAAGAGGTGGCAAGAATACACTGAAGACCTGCACAAAAAAGATCTTCATGACCCAGATAATCACGATGCTGTGATCACTCACCTAGAGCCAGACATCCTGGAATGTGAAGTCAAGTGGGCCTTAGAAAGCATCACTACGAACAAAGCTAGTGGAGGTAATGGAATTCCAGTTGAGCTATTTCAAATCCTGAAAGATGATGCTGCGAAAGTGCTGCCATCAATATGCCAGCAAATCTGGAAAACTCAGCAGTGGCCACAGGACTGGAAAAGGTCAGTTTTCATTCCAGTCCCAAAGAAAGGCAATGCCAAAGAATGCTCAAACTACCGCACAATTGCACTCATCTCACATGCTAGCAAAGTAATGCTCAAAATTCTCCAAGCCAGGCTTCAGCAATACGTGAACCATGAACTTCCAGATGTTCAAGCTGGTTTTAGAAAAGGCAGAGGAACCAGAGATCAAATTGCCAACATCCAGTGGATCATCGAAAAAGCAAGAGAGTTCCAGAAAAACATCTATTTCTGCTTTATTGACTATGCCAAAACCTTTGACTGTGTGGATCACAATAAACTGTGGAAAATTCTGAAAGAGATGGGAATACCAGACCAGCTCACCTGCCTCTTGAGAAACCTGCAGGTCAGGAAGCAACAGTTAGAACTGGACACGGAACAACAGACTGGTTCCAAATAGGAAAAGGAGTACGTCAAGGCTGTATATTGTCACCCTGATTATTTAACTTATATTCAGAGTACATCATGAGAAATACTGGGCTGGAAGAAACACAAGCTGGAATCAAGATTGCTGGGAGAGATATCAATAACCTCAGATATGCAGATGACACCACCCTTATGGCAGAAAGTGAAGAAGAACTAAAGAGCCTTTTGATGAAAGTGAAAAGAGGAGAGAGTGAAAAAGTTGGCTTAAAGCTCAACGTTCAGAAAACTAAGATCATGGCATCTGGTCCCATCACTTCATGGGAAATAGATGGGGAAACAGTGGAAACAGTGTCAGACTTTATTTTTTTTTGCCTGCAAAATCACTGCTGATGGTGATTGCAGCCATGAAGTTAAAAGATGCTTACTCCTTGGAAGGAAGGTTATGACCAACGTAGATAGCATTTTGAAAAGCAGAGACATTACTCTGCCAACAAAGGTCCGTCTAGTCAAGGCTATGGTTTTTCCAGTAGTCATGTATGGATGTGAGAGTTGAATGGTGAAGAAGGCTGAGCGCCGAAGAATTGATGCTTTTGAACTGTGGTGTTGGAGAAGACTCTTGAGAGTCCCTTGGACTGCAAGGAGATCCAACTAGTCCATCCTAAAGGAGATCAGTCCTGGGTGTTTATTGGAAGGACTGATGTTGAAGCTGAAACTCCAATACTTTGGGTACCTCATGCGAAGAGATGACTCATTGGAAAAGACCCTGATGCTGGGAAGGATTGGGGGCAGGAGGAGAAGGGGACGACAGAGGGTGAGATGGCTGGGTGGCATCACCATCTCGATGGATGTGGGTTTGGGTAGACTCCAGGAGTTGGTGATGGACAGGGAGGCCTGGCATGCTGCGATTCATGGGGTCGCAAAGAGTCGGACACGACTGAGCGACTGAACTGAACTGAACTATGGTGACATTGACATCAGAGGAGAGCGTGAATATTCATTTCTCTCAATATGACCAGAGCAGAGGGCCTGTGTCTAGTAGGCATTTGTTTCCAGGTTGTGGAATGACTGGATGAAATAGAATCACCAGGTCCAAGTGGAAGTAAAGCAGCAAACTAGAAACCATCCAAGTTTTGGAGTCAGTTCTGAATCTTGAGTCTGTCACTTACCAGCCATGTGACATTGCACAAGAAACCAACCAATTTGTGTAAGATTTAGGGGCCCTACGAAGTAGATTAGGGGAAGCATAATAACTAGGGCATAAATCATACTCTTTAACAAGCAAAAACAAAAATAGAAAATTAAATTCTCAAAAGCAACTGGTTTGAACAAACCCAACTGATTAAACTTAAAACCCTGCTTATATCACCTTCTACTGTCCAAGAAACCTTGCTGTCAGGGCAGGTTTTCCCACAAGTCTTATAAACACAAATTTTCAAACAGCCATGTTCAAGTTTAAATATGTATCTTTCACATATATATGTTACTTGTCTCTTTGACCCCATTGCCCTTGTGGTTTTGGTTTCACAAGTCTTGAAAAACGTTGTTTACTCAAAATATTCTGGGGTTTAAAGATACGTCTTTTGGGCCCTGGTCCTTCCATCCTTCTGTGCAGAGGAGGGCAAGGTCACCTCTCTATACTTTCCCTCAGGGGTCTATGGGATAAGAGAGCAATTGAAAAATTTGGGTTAACTAATATAAAATAATTTTGTATCAGAATTCCCATTAGCAAGCAATTGTTGGCAAGTGAGTAGGAAGGAGCAGGGGCTTCAGAGAAAAGCTAGATTGCCCCCTGTTTAAATTCAGGCTTCATCACTCCCTGGCTGGGTGACTTTGAGCAAATCACTTATTTCTCCATACCTGAATTCCTTACATCTTAAGGTTATTGCGGGCTTCCCTGATAGCTCAGTTGGTAAAGAATCTGCTTGCAATGCAGGAAACCCTGGTTCCATTCCTGGGTTGGGAAGATCTGCTGGAGAACAGATAAGCTACTCACTCCAGTATTCTTGGACTTCCCTTATGGCTCAGCTGGTAAAGAATCAGCCTGGGTTCACTCCCTGGGTTGAGAAGATCCCCTGGAGAAGGGAAAGGCTACTCACTCCAGTATTCTGGCCTGGAAAATTCCATGGACTGTATAGTCCATGGGGTTGCAAAGAGTCGGATACACCTGAGCGAATTTCACTTCACTTCACTTAAGGTTACTGTGATGCTTAATTAATACTTGCAAAACCCTTAGAACAGTACCTGGAACACAATGAAGCTCTAAGTGTTTGCTAAAAATATTTGGCTCAACTGCTAGACCACTGACAGGTTCATGCTGCTCGATCATAGTCTGCCTCATTCAACCTGTATCTCCTACATGGGCCTATGGTTGGGTTGATGGGAAGGTGTATCGGTTTTAGTAGCAGCAGTAGTAATCCTTTTACAAGTAACTGTACAGATCAAGATTTATAGGTAAGTTTGGGTCCTGCCCCAGGGTGGCAAGAATGAAGACAAGATGCCTGCCATTTTCATAGGCAGCTACCACCAGGTAGTAAAAGTCCTTGAAGATAAATTTTAACTTATCAGATTGTCCACTTCCTTTCCTCTGGGCAGAGAGTTAGGATGGAGAGAAGGGGTGAGGATTCTTCTGGAAAGAAGTCTGACATCTGCTGGTGTATGGAGACTTGAAGATAGGCTAACAGTTCATAGACAGACGTCTCCAAGACCCTCTAATTGGCCAGCAATACTGCAGAACTTGTTAATGCAAGCAGATGGCTTTACATCAGGTTTGAATTCATTCCAGCATCTTCCAGTTCTGCTTCCTGCCCACTTTTCTCCTAATTAAGATGAGGGCAACCTTAAGGGCTTTCAGGTTTCTTTTAAGTTTAGGGCATCTGAAATACGGCCAAGGGTAAACCTGGGGTAGCCTGAAGTTCAGTTCACCAGAAGAGCCTCTGCTCTGGACTGTAGCAGCATGTAGTGGGCGCACCCTTTGCAGGCTCACCCCCCTCCCTTATTAGCACTGTCGTCACTGTTCCTTCTACTCACTCCTTTTACCGTAAATACTTGGGTGAGGTTTGGGTCCATTGGGCGGCCATTGCGCCTGCGCAGGTGCTGGAGGGGGTTGGGGGACTGAAGTGGGCGGCCTGTCTGGCCCCATGGCCTGAGCTGTCAGTGCGCCTGCGCGGTCGGCCTGCAGCCTGGCAGTATTAAGCTGACTCGCCACCGGCGCCGAGCTGCGAGTGCGCTTGCGCACGGGTCGGGCGCCGGGGTTCTGCAGTGTGCTGAGGAGAGCTGTGTGTGTGCGTGTGTGTGTAACCATGCAGAGTGCGGACTCCCAGAAGCCCCCCAAGCGGCCCCGGCGCGATGGCAGCCCAAGAACGCCGCCAAACACCCCTCCCGCAGTCGCAGAGACGTCTCCGAGCCACGACCTCCACCCGGACCCCCGAACCTGGAGCCCGGAGCAGGTGTGCTCCTTCCTAAGGTTCTATGGCTTCAGCGATTCGGAACTGCTGAAACGCTGCCGAGGTATCAGAGCTGGGTTGTTGAGGGGCGGGGGGCCGGCGACCCGTGCCCGGGACAGCCGAGCTTGAGAGAGGTAGTCCTGAGGCAGTGAGCGGGGGCCTCTAAGAGGAGCCAGAGCGGCTGAGGGAGACCGGACGCGGGAGGCACCCGAAGGGGTGGACCTCAGGCGGCGGCGCCGAGGAGGGAATGACCTGAGGCGGAGAGCCGAAACCTGAGGCGGCGAGACCTCGGACAAGGGGACCCGAGGGAAGGGAGGGGCAGACTTGACACGGGAGGCACCCGTAAGGATGGGCCTGCGGCTGCGGCGCACAGGAGGGATGACCTGAGATGGAGAGGGAGGAGAAATGGGCCGTCTGGAGTTGGGGACCCGTAGGCAGGGGGCGGACTTTGGGGGTTGGGACCCTGGAGCAGAAAGAGGGGGCAGCTGGTCTAACTCTGGTGGGCTTCTTCAGGAACTTACCACCCTGGCGCCGGACAGGCGAGACTCGGGTCCTTTTTTTTAGAAGAACCTAAGTGGGAGGGTTGCTGTCGCTCAGGTTCACCAGGTTCGGGACACCCCTCTGCTGATGCAGCTCCATGAACACTAGCCATATTAGAGTATGTGGGGATGCTCGAAGGGGCTTCCCAGGTGGCGCTAATGATAAAGAACCCGCCAGCCAATGCAGACTTATTAAGAGACGCGGGTTCCATCCCTGGGGAGTCGGGAAGATTAACCTGGAAGAGGGCATGGCAACCCACTCCAGTATTCTTGCCTAGAGAATCCCCATGGACAGAGGAGCCTGGCGGGCTGCAGTCCGTGGGGTCGGAAAATATCGGACACGACAGAAGCAACTTAGCATACACTCTCTGGGTGCTTGAAAGTTTCTGTTTCCTCCGCTCCACTCCCAACCGGGAGTTTTTCTAACGGGGAAAGAACATTTTTGTTCATCTCTGAATCCTCATGCCTACCGTACCATCCCGATAGGACTCAATATGTGCTTGGTGCCTGTACTTGCAGAACTTGGTGAAGATAATGTTTTGTTCTCCAAAAGCAATTTCCCTCGCTAACTCTAAACGCTAGAGTGGCTCAGTTGACCACTGAACTCCCAAGAGCTTGCAACTTGGCTTGTAGGTTGTGAATTTTAAGCAACTTTATTGGCTCAAGTTAAAGCATCCATCCACTTGAAATCTACTCAGCTTCCTGTAAGGGATGTAAAGCTTAACCTCTGCTTTCCCCTCTGAAGTGTTCAAGAGGAAAGGGGGTGTGATTTGCAAATTCAGAAAACTTTTGCATTTAGGGGATGGAGCCCTGTTTGCTTAGGCTAGGGACTAGGGTGGGAGGATCTTTAGTGGTTCAAGTCTTAAGGATAGCTTGATGGATGTTGCACCTGACCACAGCCAGACAATGTCCTGTCAGACCGAGGTTACTTCCCCTCCAAAGGTTCTGCTTATCTCTGCTTGTCCCTTCTTTACCCTATAAAAAAAATTTTTTTTGTTTGATTTTGAGCCACTTGCATATTTCTGAGATCAAAATATTCTCCCTATTGCAATAATTTTTCTCATTAATTAGTCTGTCCCTAAGTTCAGATTTTTTTTTAATTGAAGTATGGTTAATTTACAATGTTGCGTAAGTTTCTAGTGTACATCAGAATGATTCAGTTATGCAAATGTGTGTGTATATGCTATGATCAGTTGTGTCTCTTTGTGACCCTATAAAGTGTAGCTCACCAGGCTCCTCTGTCTATAAGATTTTCTAGGCAAGAACACTGGAATGGGTTGCCATTTCCTACTCCAGGGGATCTTCCCCACCCAGGGATCAAACCTGCATCTCTTGTGTCTCCTGCATTGGCAGGTGGAATCTTTACCACTAGCGCCACCTGAGAAGCATATATATATATAGAGAGAGAGAGAGAGAGAGATGCATGCGTGTGTGCATGGCTTCAGTGGTGTCCGACTTTTTGCAACCCTATGGACTGTAGCCTGCCAAGCTCCTCTGTCCATGAGATTCTCCAGACAAGAATACTGGACTGGGTTGCCGCGCCCTCCTCCGGGGAATCTTCCCAGCCCAGTGATCAAACCTGCATTTCTTATGTCTCCTGTATTGGTAGGCGGGTTCTTTACCACTAGTGCCACCTAGGAAGCCATGTATATATGTATATATATATATATATAATGTAGTTCCCTGTGCTATACAGTAGGAACTTGTTTTATACACAGTAGCTTGTGTACAGATTAATTTTTGTTTGACAAACTAAGCACAAGGTGCTGTATCCCTTTCCTCATTTTGGAATACAATTTCACAGGAATTTAGGAGCTGTGATCCATGTTTTTGTAACATGATTTGTTTGAGGTTCAAAGGTCACACAACTAGAAAAAGCAGAATTGGATTTTAAGATTATGTCTTTGAACTCCAGAATGCATCCCAGCTGTATCTTACTTAACAAGTATTCTCATCAAAATAGACTGAATTTCCCTCAGCAATACAGGAACAAATAAACCAATAATAATAATAAATAATAAATAAATAATAATAAACCAATAAGAAAAGAAAAGAGAACATATCCAAAGTTATAAAGTCAGCTAAGAGCAAGGAAAAAAACACCCCAGTAGGAAAAGGAGCAAAGCACAAGAACAAACAGTTGACACACAGCTTGTAAACACAGAAAAAGATATTCAGTCTTAACAGTAATTTTAAAAAACACTGATTTTAAAATTTAGGTAGAAAAATATATAAAGACTGATATAGAAATGGGTAATCTAATAAAGTTGATGAAAGTATCAATTTGCTTAACCCTAGACAGTTTGGAAATGCCTTTCTGTTTATAGGGAATTTCACTTGTAAGAATTTATAGAAATATTTGTACAATGTCCAAAGAAATATATTCAAAAATTATTCTTCTAACCACTAGTTATAGATAGCAAAAAAAATAGAAATTTTCTACTGGACCAGGCCCTGGCTCACCTGGCACCTGAACATTCATGCTTTGATCTAACTCACCCCAGCCTTGGAAGGGCAAGGTTGGCTGTAAACTTGGGGGCCCAGAGTCACCTTTGCCCTCACGCCAACAAACCCACATGGGAGGTGCTGAGTCCTGAGTGTTCAGCGTCCGCACTATGTGACCCTGAGCTGTCTCCATGGAATTTTCCAGGCAAGAATACGAGAGTGGGTCACCATTTCCTACTCCAGGGGATCTTCCTGACCCAGGAATCGAACCTCCATCTCTTGGCGGGAGGATTCTTTACCACTTCGTCACCTGGGAAGTAACTTGTTGCCAGCCAAAATCTTGGCCTTCTCTGCCCACCGAAGCTGAATGAAAAATATGGAAACAAGAGTTTGGAGGAAATAGAAAAGTGGCTTTTATTCTCAGCTGGCTGAGAGGGGAACACAGTAGGCTCGTGCCTAAAGAACTGTGCCCCCTGCTCCATGAGGAGTCTGCGGGCTTATATAAGTCAAGGGCTTGCAGTCAGGAGTCAGTGATGAGGAATAAAGGTGATAGGATCTTGATTTCTTCCTCTTGTATTGTTTCAAAGACAATCATAAGCTGCCATCAGTAACCCGGTAATTGAGTCTGGCAGTTCAGTGGCTCTGTGGCCTTCTTTCTGATATGTAACTACAAGGTGAAAGGTGTTGTAAGGGTAAACACCAGATAGGGGGATGTATTTCAGTTCAGTTCAGCCGCTCAGTTGTGTCCGACTCTTTGCGATCCCATGAATTGCAGCACGCCAGTCCTCTCCGTCCATCACCAACTCCCGGAGTCTACCCAAACCCATGTCCATCGAGTCGGTGATGCCATCCAACCATCTCATCCTCTGTTGTCCCTTCTCCTCCCGCCCCCAATCCTACCCAGCATTAGGGTCTTTTCCAATGAGTCAACCCTTCGCATGTATTTAGCATAGGGTCAAAAGAAAATAGGTGAGAGTGTAGCTCCTGCAGAGTTTAGGGGGCAGGAAAGCAAACTCAGACATTCAGAGTTAGGAGCAAAGTAGAAAAAACTTGGAATGTTCAAACCTGCTCACTATTCCTTTATATTCTTTGTTCTCAGGAAAGAGAAAGAGACAAACTCATTCCTCTTTTGTCCTTTTCACTGCAACATACTGGATGCTCTAAAAATCTTGATCTGAGTAAATTCTGATGGATCCAAGTTGAAAGAAATCAAAAAGCAAATGCTGTTAATATTGAAATCATTTATTTTTTCTCTTTTCTTCTATAGAGAAGAAGATGACAGATTCTTTACTGCCCTTTCTGGATAAGTCACTTTCTGAAGATCTTGAAATAAGGTGAGAATGATAAAATTCACATTGTAGCCAAGCACACTTAAGACCTTTTTATTCACATTTGAAAAACAAAGCCCAAGATCATTAATATTAACTGTCCTCATTTTAAATTTGTAGTGTTTTAAAACAGAATACCACGCCTGCTGTTAGCAGTTGTTTTTGTTTTTGCTGTGCAAATCCTGTGTTTAATATTACTAATGATTCCTATTTAAAAAATTTTTGCTGACAAACCTTCATGAAGTTTTCAGTGACCAACTTTTTATGCTCAAGTTCAGAATAATTGAATTATTCACATCAGAAAATGTAGAACTGATAGGAAAAAACATTAGCAAGCAAAATGCAGTCCTATCTTGAACGTATTTCTAGGTCTTTCTAAAGGTGTCTTAAGACTGAAATCCTTCCTTGGTGTTAGACACTGTCCAAAGTAGTTTGGCATTTTTCAGTTGAATGATTTGGGACAATTTATTTAACCCTTCAGTTTCTGCACCTGTGAAATGGATACCTGTGAGACAATGTGTGTAAAGTGATTAGCATAAATTATATGTATAGGTTGAGGTCTGTATGTATGACTGGAGATCCTAGGATCTAGATCTAGGTCTACTTTAAAGATCTAGGTTGAGGATCCAATATCTAAATATTCCTTAAATAGAGACTTTATTTCTATTGGAATTGGCAACAGTAGTAAAATATTGTCTTTTTTCTGGAATTCCACTTAGTTAAGTGTTGTTTGTGGAAACAGTAAGCAAAGAAAACAAAAGGATTATACCTGAGTTACTTTAGGCATTGCTGCTTAGTAGTTGGTAAGGGAAGTAGATTGAGGGAAGAGATCACCTTAGGACATTTAACTGACTTTTAACAGACTTCATTCCTCCAAATTCCCTCTTACTACCTATTTCTTATGTATAGTAATTGCTTACTATTTGAACTAAATGGATTTTTCTAGTAAAGTTTTGCTCTAAAAGGGAAACATGTACTTTGTGGATCCAAATACTGTTGATTTGTTCAACAAACATTTGTGGAGGACCATTATGTGTTAGGCATTCTTCCAAGAACTTGGGACACATGAGTTAACAAAAGAGTAAAAATTCCAAAAGGAAAACTATATGTCACATCTTTTTGTGCCCATCTCTTAACTCTGAGGTGGGTTCTGCAGAACTCCTTAGGACTGTGTTTTTCTATACAGCAGCCACTAGCTATGTGTTAAAATTAATTAAAATTAATCAAAATGGAAATTTTAATTCCTCAGTTATACTGAGTCATAGTTCAGTTCAGTTCATTTCAGTCACTCAGTCATGTCTGACTCTTTGCGACCCCATGAACTGCAGCACGCCAGGCCTCCCTGTCCATCACCAACTCCCAGAGTTGACTCAAACTCACATCCATTGAGTCGGTGATGCCATCCAACAATCTCATCCTCTGTCGTCCCCTTCTTCTCCTGCCTTCAATCTTTCCCAGCATCAGGGTCTTTCAAATGAGTCAGCTCTTCGCATCAGGTGGCCAAAGTATTGGAGTTTCAGCTTTAACATCACTCCTTCCAGTGAACATTCAGGACTGATTTCCTTTAGGATGGACTGGTTGGATCTCCTTGCAGTCCAGGGGACTCTCAAGAGTCTTCTCCAACACCACAGTTCAAAAGCATCAATTCTTCAGTGCTCAGCTTTCTTTATAGTCCAACTCTCACATCCATACATGACCACTAGAAACACCATAGCCTTGACTAGACAGACCTTTGTTGGCAAAGTAATGTCTCTGCTTTTTAATATGCTGTCTAGGTTGGTCATAACTTTCCTTCCAAAGAGTAAGCGTCTTTTAATTTCATGGCTGCAGTCACCGTCTGCAGTGATTTTGGAGCCCCCAAAAATGAAGTCTGCCGCTCTTTCCCCTGTTTCCCCATCTATTTCCCATGAAGTGATGGGACCAGATGCCATGATCTTAGTTTTCTGAATGTTGAGCTTTAAGCCAACTTTTTCACTCTCTTTCACTTTCATCAAGAGGCTTTTTAGTTCCTCTTCACTTTCTGCCATAAGGGAGGTGTCATCTGGATATCTGAGGTTATTGATATTTCTCCCAGCCATATTGATTCCAGCTTGTGCTGCTTCCAGCCCAGCATTTCTCATGATGTACTCTGCATATAAGTTAAATAATCAGGGTGACAATATACAGCCTTGACGTACTCCTTTTCCTATTTGGAACCAGTCTGTTCCATGTCGAGTTCTAACTGTTGCTTTCTGACCTGCATACAGGTTTCTCAAGAGGCAGGTCAGGTGGTCTGGTATTCCCATCTCTTTCAGAATTTTCCACAGTTTATTGTGATCCACACAGTCAAAGGCTTTGGCATAGTCAATAAAGCAGAAACAGATGTTTTTCTGGACCTCTCTTGCTTTTTCTATGACCCAGCAGATGTTGGCAATTTGATCTCTGGTTCCTCTGCCTTTTCTAAAACCAGCTTGAACATCTGGTATTTCACAGTTCATGTATTGTTGAAGCCTGGCTTGGAGAATTTTGAGCATTACTTTGCTAGCATGTGAGATGAGTGCAATTGTGTGATAGTCTGAGCATTCTTTGGCATTGCCTTTCTTAGTGATTGGAATGAAAACTGACCTTTTCCAGTCCTGTGGCCACTGCTGAGTTTTCCAAATTTGCTGGCATATTGAGGGTAGCACTTTCACAGAATCATCTTTTGAATTTGAAATAGCTCAACTAGAATTCCATCACCTCCACTAGTCATACTTCAGGTGCTTAGTAAGCACTTATGACTGGTGGTTACCATGTTGGACAGGGCAGATATAGAGTATTTCCATTTTGACAAAGTTCTCCTGCCCAGAGCTACCTTTGAGGATCCCACCGGGATCAGCTGAAGTTGTTCACAGTAGTACCAATGCAACCGATTGATTAAAGTATTTTCCCCTTGTTTCCTGTTTTACCTTTCCTAACCTTCCACTCCATTTCGCAGGATTCACATCCCAAAATAAATTACCTGTATGCAAGCTCTTGTCCTAGACTCTACTTTCTATGGGGAAATCAGTTTAGACAAATACTCCTGTATTTCCTCATGATTAACTGATGATTGTAAAAGGTTTTTCTAAAAAAATGTTAATAACAAACATTGTCACATTAAATGTATACATCGGTTGTAAGAAACATTACATTTCAGAAATGATGAAATACAGAAATAAAATCTTATTGTAGTCTATCCTGGCCCAAATCTTTGTTTAAAGTATTTATTTGGGGACTTCCGTGGTGGTCCAGTGTTTAAGAATCTGCCTGCCAATGCAGGGGACACGGACTGGATCCCTAGTCCGGGAAGATGTCATGTCCCTTGGAGCCACTAAGCCCGTGTGCCACAACTATTGAGCCTGTGCTCTAGAGCCCGGGAGCTGCAACAAGAGAAGCTATTGCAGTGAGATGCCTTCGCACCACAACTATGAGTAGCGCCCACTCACCACAAGTAGAGAAAACATGCACAGCAAACAGAGCAGCCAAAAAACAAAAGTATTTATCATAACTTTTGCCAAAACAAAGACATTTCCAGGTTTTGGGTGGCTTTTTAATATATTTTAATCAGTGATATTGTAAATTAAATAAATTTTTATTGAGGTATAATTGACATGTAATGTTATATTCGTTTCAAATGTATGATGTAATGATTCAGTATTTTTGTATCTATTGAAAAGTAAAAAAAAAAACGGAAACAAAAGTGATCACCACAGTAAGTCTAGTAACCCTCTGTCAGCATACAAAGTTACAAAGAAATTTTTTTTCCTGTGATGAGAAATTTTGAGATTTACTCTCTTTGGAATTCCCTGGCAATCCAGTGGTTAGGACTCCGCACTGTCACTGTCAAGGGCACAGTTTCAGTCCCTGGTTGAGGAACTTAGATTCTGAAAGCTGCGCAAGAAAAAAACCAACACCAAAAAAACAACAACAAAAGTTTACTCTCATGAGTCAACAAAAAATTAACATTCGATATAAAGGAGAAATAGAGAATTTTATTTGAGCCAACCTGAAGATTATAACCCAGGAGACAGCCTTTTAGAAAACTCTGAGGAATGTTCTGTCTGTTAGAAATCAAAGACAGTCATGTACATTTTTGAGATAACAGATGGTACATCAAAGTGATGCACTGAAATTTACATAAAGTTCACCAAAGATTCATACTCCAGATCTGCACATAGGAATAATGTGTCACCATGACCTTTACAGGGTTAGGAAAAGAAAAATTCGTCTTCTAACGAGTTACATTGTTTACATCAGAAGGAAAAACAGCATTTTTTTTTTTTACAGTCAGGCCAGCATTCTCACCTTTGAAGAGGTCTGGTTAATGTGTAATCCAAATACACACTGCACATTAGGGAGGGCCCAGCACAAGCAGGGAGCATGTTATACTTAAATTTTCTTGCCCTGCCTTAAAACATAAAATGTATTTTATCATTTGGCAACTTGGAGACATATACTGCAACATTAATTGACTATAGTCATCATAATGTACATTACACATCTATGACTTATTTTATAACTGCAAGTTTGTACCTCTTGAATGCCCTTCACCCATTTTGGTCACCTCCTCATGATTTCTTTATGAATACAGTAGCTTCTTTTTGAGTTCTAATTAAGTAATGAATACTGAATATCAGTTGAGGGAAAGACTAGGTAGTGAGGTTGGTTTAGGTTTGGTATTGTTCTATGCTATGATTCTTGGTTATGCTGTGCTGTGCAACTATGCTTAACCTTTGTCAGTTATAGCTCTGCCTTTGAGTACTTCTTGGCCTGGCCTTTCTCTGTGCTTGTTACATCAAACAGCTGAGGAGAGTGGAATAGTAAACACAGAGCATGCTGCTTTAATGGTTTATCAGCTGTAATGATGCTTCTATACATTCTAGGAAAATCATTCTTAGATTCTGTAGTTACCTTGAGTTTCAGGGTATAACATAGAGGTCAATTATAGTTCTTCTGGCTCCAAGTCTGTTTAAGTACTTTTAGCAAACGATTTACATTTCAGTCTAATTAGCTAGCGGATTGATGAAACCTAACCCCTTGCCTTCTGCTTCAGCCAGGTATCAGGCAGACAGGCCTAGACCAGTTAGTAAGTATAAATGGAGACTAATTAATAAGTGTAAATGGAGCAGGAAAATTAACTACAGGATTTTGAGTTGTTAAATTCCTATTAAATTCTTTCTCAGGATTTTAGTATTATGAGTAATTACTGATAGAGGAAGATAGGTATAAATGAAGCTAAAACCATAAATATTTGATTCGTGCTTAAGTCATACCTAATACTCTTAAGTCAAACTTGGACCTTTGAAACTCGTCACTATAGTGAATTTTAAAAGTCCATTCATGATCTTGTGACTGATAACCACCCCTGCCAAGAAGTCTTGTATTATTCTGCATTTCCTTTCATTGTATCCTAGATACTTCTTAATTGATGTAAGCAACAATTATTTCTCTTTGAAAGTTATTTTGATATGACAGAGACTCAGATTGTCAAACAAATGTAGTTTTCCTAGATGTGATATCTCTGCCCAATTAGGTAGATGACTTTGTTTACATACTCATCACATGGTTACACTAATAAACTTCTAGATTCTTGTACTTAAAACACTGCTGATGGGACAAATATTCACTTGGACATCAATTGTAATTTCTATAACACCTGTAATCATAATTAAAATTCTCCTATAGTTCTTGAGGGCAGGAACTGAGTCTGTTGTAACCTCAGTGCTGAACACACTGTTTAATCCTTCTGCAATCCTGTGAGGGAGATATTAATAGTATTATCTCTGTACTATAGATGAGAATATCAATGCACCAAAAAAGGTTAAGTGACTTTTTCAAGGTCATGTAGATTCCATGTGCAGATGTGAGTCAAAAACCTTTTTCATTATCACTATGCTCTACTTCAAAGAGACCTACCTATCTTGAGATTTCACTTGTGTGAATCATGCAAATTTTAGGATCATTAAGGTAGATGTTAGCCTTGGTTAGGTTAAAGTAAGTTTGAAGTGTATATTGAGCATTCGCTGATGCAGATATGAAAAGTGTTGAAGTCTGAATTTACCAAGAAAGAAGAGGATTAAAGGTAGAAGTCTCATGTCTCAAAAGCAAAGGAAGGAGAGGGTTTCTGGGGAGGAGTATGTTTGGATTGTTAATTGTTCCTTTTAATCTGACTTCTGTTCTAACAATCTAAAGTTGATTATATACTCCAGGATTATTAAGCAAATAATGATAGATTTGCTTATCCTGTTATAATTTTAGTTCCTATGGGAAGAGAATGAAGCTGCTTAATTGTACCCAACATACAGTGAAGGTAAGAGAAATCTGAGTTTATTATTATTTTTTAACATAAAGTGATATAACTCAGTTATGTAGAGTTCATTTTTAAAAGAATGGAAAGAAATCTCTTTTCAGTAATTGGACTGAGAGTAATAGGTTATTACTTTCCTAAACTTTCTGCACTTTCTAAAATAACCATAGAGTATATAAGTCAAGAAAAGCTAAAATATTTTCAGCACATAGAAAGTATACATAGGCTACTGCTGAGCTTGGCAGATCTTAACATTTTGCTTAATTTGCTTCAGATCTTTTATTTTTATAACAAAATATTAGAAACAATAGAAGGCCTCCTTTGTATCCCTCTTGAGTTCTATTTCTATCCTTTTTTCTCCAAGAGTAAGCACCATCCTGAACTTGGTGTTTAACCATTTTCTTTAATGTTTTTTGGATTTTTTACTACATATGTATAGCCATAAACAGTGTATAGTAGTTTTTACATGTTTTTTTAAAACATTGCTGCTGCTGCTGCTGCTAAGTCGATTCAGTCGTGTCCGACTCTGTGTGACCCCATAGACGGCAGCCCACCAGGCTCCCCCGTCCCTGGGATTCTCCAGGCAAGAACATTGGAGTGGGTTGCCATTTCCTTCTCCAATGCATGCCAGTGAAAAGTGAAAGTGAAGTTGTTCAGTCCTGTCCGACTCTTAGTGACATTATATACATGGAATTTCATTCACAGTAAGTAACCTTCTAATGTTGTATTTTTGAGAAATATTCATATCAACACATATAGCCCTACCCTTAGTCATAGAATAACATTTTTTTCTTTTTTGCTATCTGGGTCTTTGTTGCTGTGCATGGGCTTTCTCTAGTTACAGCTATTCTTCGTTGTGGTACACAGGCTTCTCATTGTCGTGGCTTCTCTTGTTGCAGAACATGGGCTCTGGAGCACTCGGGCTTCAGTAGTTGTGGCATGTGGGCTCAGTACTTGAAGCTCCCAGACTCTAGAGCACAGGCTCAGTAGTTGTGGTGCACAGGCTTAGCTGCAGTGTGTGGGATCTTCCCAGACCAGGGATCAAACCGATGTCTCCTGCATTGGCAGGCCGATTCTTTACCACTGAGCCCCCAGGGAAGCCATAGAATAACTTTTAAATTAAAATTAATCAGTTTTGGTAAACATTTTTATCAAATGATGGGTCAAAGAGTAGATATATGCCTAAAAATTAATTGTTTATTTTTCATCCCCCAGCCCCTTCCAGACATTTTAAAAGCCCTGTTTTTCAGACTTAGTGTCCCAAGAATCATTTTAAGAAGCAGTCAACTGCCTAGCTCCCATCTCAGAAATTCTGATTATGGGAACTTACTTTAGATACCTAGAAATGTGCATTTTTCATAAGCTCTTTAGTATAGTTCTAATACCATAATTAAAGAAATGTTTCTTAAAAAAAAGGAAAAATATTTCTTGATTGGTTAGTGATAGGAAATGTACATCATTGCTTACCCTTTTGACACCTATAGGGTAAGGAAACTTAGTTTCAGATCTGGAAGAGGAGACAGGGTTGTCATTCTCCTTTTACCAAGTCACCATTTGTATTTTTTATCAGAGGTATTATATGCACTGAGTTATCTTAGATCCTATGATCATTTTACTTTTACAAGTTAGTCTGCTTATTTTCCATTGAAAATCATGTTTGAAAATTTGCTTCAATTCTGCAACAACTTTCTTTTAGAGATGAAGTAGTGATTCTTAGAGTAAATTTATTTAATCCTAGCCCTTTTTGAAAAAGTTACCTAATATTAAAATAACTTCATTTTCATAAAGAAGTAAATAGAAGGATCACTTCCAAAGATGATATCTAAATATTTCATCCTGCAGTCGGAAGACAGTTTGTCCTCCATTCTCTTGTGTCCCTCTTCAATAGTTGCAGCTTGAGTGGTCTCTTCAGGCAGGACAGAGATAAGATGAGTTTTCTTCATTAGCTGAGATCATCTCAGATAATCTGAGGTCACTTTTTCACAATTAGCTGCAAAAAATCTTTTCAAAGTAATTTTCAAGTCAGTAGTTTCATTTATTCCCTTTTATTTATTTTTCTATTTTTCATGAAAAGCAAAATTGTTTAACCTCATGTATAAACTATAGTCATTGAAAATAGGTGTTAAAGCTACCAAGTGCTGGAGTCAGTGAGTCAGTGTCTAGTAATGAAATTGATACCTTTTTGACTTTAGCTTCATGAGCAGTACAGTTGAACAAAAAATTGATTTCTACCCTAATTTGACATCTACCTTTATTTCTTTTTAAATAAAAACAGCTTTAGTGAGATATAACTCACATACCTTACAATTCACTGTTTATTTTTTCATTTTTATTTTTTATTGAGATGTAGTTGATTTACAATGTTGTGCTAATCTCTGCTGTACAGCAAAGTGACTCAGTTATACACATATACACATTCTTTTATTCATTCATTTAAAATATATGAGTCATTGTTTCTTAGAAATTTCACAAGGTTGTTCAGTCATCACCACAATCAATTTAACTTATGAATTCTTCATATATTCAGGATATAAGTCCCTGATCTGGGAGTTGGTGATGGACAGAGAGGCCTGGCATGCTGCAATTCATGGGGTCGCAAAGAGTTGGACACGACTGAGCGACTGAAGTGAACTGATTTGATACATTGTGCAACTATTTTCTCTCATCTTCTGTATTATCTTTTTATTTTTATTTATTTAGGCCACATTGAGGAGCTTGTAGGATCTTATTTCTCAAACCAGGGGTTGAACCTGGTCCCCCAGCAATAGAAGTTTGGACTCCTAACCACTGGATTGCCAAGGAATTCCCTATCTTTTTACTTTCTTAATAGTGTTCTTTGGGGCATGAAAGTTTTTAATTTTGATATAGTCCACTGTATCTATTTTTGCTTTTGTCTCTTATGCTTTTGGTATCATATCTAAGAAACCATTGCCTAACCCAAGATTATAACCTCTTATTCTTGAGTCAGTTTTCTTCATGCTAAATTTAGTTCAGTTGGCCTCTGAAGCCAGAAATTATATAATAGTGAAGATGAAGTACAGTATTTGACATAGCAGGCACTAACTCCAGGACCAGCATTATTCACTGGTGGGTGGGCACCAGTCCTAGGATCTCCAGGACCCCGATCCCCCCACCCACCAGAGGGCAGACACAGGCCCCAAGACCACTGCAGCCCCATAGCTTACCTTGTCAGGACCCAGCCAACACATTAGCAGCCCAGCAGCAGTCCTGGGCCCCTACCTCCTGGCCCTGCCTTACAGCAGGCTAGCTCCAGCTCTGGGACACCTTGGGTGCCTCAGCCAGCAGTCCTGGGATTCAGGCGCATCCATCAGCAGGCTGATGTCAGCTTCAGGACGCCAAGGGCCCTGCATCCAGAGACCTCGGGACCAGCTCCACCCACCAGTGAACTAGCACTAGCCTGAAACGCCCCTTGAGCCCGGCCCTGCCCACCAGCAGGCTGACAACAGCCCTGGGACACCCCCAGGCCCTGGACTCACTCATTAGCAAGCCAACACAAGCTCTGAGGTAGTTTGGACTCCTCAGCCAGCCACAATGGAATTCATCCCCACTCACCAGCAGGCCAACACCAGACCCAGGAACCCCGGCCTCAGAGCCTCTCATCTCAGAGCCTGGCTCTGCCCACCAGTGAGCCAGTACTAGCCCCAGGATGCTCTGGGGTTCTGCAGCCAGCTACCTTGTGATCTGGCCCTGCCAACCAATGGCTGGGAATCTCCACACAAGGCAGGGCCTGGCAACCAATCGAATTGCAGAGCAGGCCACACCTACCACACTACCCATGATACTCATGCCAGCACAGTAGAAGGACCCACACTGGGGGCACCCTTGAAGCATATACTCCTGGTGACCAGAGGAGTGTGAGATTCTGGGACACACAGGACATCTCCCACAAAAGGCAACTTCTCCAAAGTCAGGAAACATAACCAACCTATCAGATACATAGAAATAAAATCTGCAAGTTAGACAAAATGAGACAACAGAGGACTATGTTCCAAACTAAGAAACAAAACCACAAAAGAACTAAGTAAAGTAGAGACAGATAATCTACCTGATAAAGAGTTCAAGGTAATAATAGTAAAGATGATCAAAAACTTGGGAAAAGAATGGATTCACAGAGCAAAATGTTAGAAATTTTTAAAAATTAGAAAATATAGGGAAGAATCAAGCAGAGATAAAGAATACTGTAACTGACATAAAAAATACACTAGAAGGAATCAACAGTGACTAAGTCATACAGAGGAGGAGATCAGCAAGCTGGAAGACAAGAGTGGAAGCCAAACAGAAAAAGAAAGGAAAACAGAAATGAGGACAGTTTAAAAGACCTCTGAGACAACGTCAGGCATTCACATTCTAGGGGTCCCAGAAGGAGAAAAGAGAGAGAAAGGAGCAGAGAACATATTTGAAGACATAATAGCTGAAAACTTCCCCAACCTGGAAGAGGAAATAGATGTCCAAGTCCAGGAAACAAGGAGAGCCCCAAATAGGCCCAACCCTAACAGGAACACATCAAGACATTGTAATTAAAATGGAAAAAATTAAAGAGAGAATATTAAAATCAGTCAGAGGCTAGCAGCAAGTTTGTATAATGAAACTCTCATAGACTATTAGCTGACTTTTCAACAGAAAATCTGCAGGCCAGAAAGGAGTGGTAGAGTATATTTAAAGTGATGAAGTTCAGTTTATTTCAGTTCAGTCGCTCAGTCGTGTCCGACTCTGCAACCCCATGTATCGCAGCACGCCAGGCCTCCCTGTCTATCACCAGCTCCCGAAGTTTACTCAAACTCATGTCCATTGAGTCGGTGATGCCATCCAGCCATCTCACCCTCTGTCATCCCCTTCTTCTCCTGCCCCCAATCCTTCCCAGCATTAAGGTCTTTTCCAGTGAATCAACTCGTTGAATGAGGTGGCCAAAGTATTGGAGTTTCAGCTTCAACATCAGTCTTTCCAATGAACACCCAGGACTGATCTCCTTTAGGATGGATTGATTGGATCTCCTTGCAGTCCAAGGGACTCTCAAGAGTCTTCTCCAACACCACAGTTCAAAAGCATCAAGGGAAGAACTTGAAACCAAGAACCTACCTGGCAAGTTCTCAGTAAAATTTGACAGATCAAGTTTTACAGATAAACAAAATCTAAAAAAAGTTCATTACCACCAAACCAGCTTTCAAGAAATGCTAAAGGCACTTATGAAAGGAAAAAGCCCATTGGTAAAGGCAAATATACAGTGAAGGTATTCAAACAACCACATACAAAACCAGTTATAAGACAAAAAGCAGAATAATCAATAACTGTAGGAAGTACTGAAGGGATATGCAAAACAAAAAGGTGTAAAATATAATACTAGAAACAGTACTCAAGGGGGACTTCCCTGGTGGTCCAGTGGTTAAGAATCTGCCTTATAGTGCAAGAAACTTGGGTTTGATCCCTGGTCAGGGAATTAAAGATCCCACATGCCACAGAGCAGCTAGGCCTGCATGCCATAACTACATGAGCCCTTGTACCACAACTCGAGAGTCGGCACCGCAATGGAAGATTCCACAGGATGCGGTAAAGATCTTGTGTGCCTCAACTAAGACCCAAGGCAATCAAATAAATAAATATTTTTAAAAATAGTACTAGTGGGAAAAGGGGAATAAATAGAAGTTTGTTAAGATTCTTTTGAAATGAAGAGATCAGCAACTTAAAATAATCATGTGTGTTATATATGAGTTTGAGCAAGTTCCAGAAGATGGTGAAGGACAGGGAAGCCTGGCATGCTGTAGTCCGTGGCGTGGCAAAGAGACATGACAGAGTGACCAAACAACCAACATATATATATATATACACACACACATACATATATATATATTGCTATATATAAACCTCCCAGTAAGCACAAACTAAAAAGTCCAAAATATATACACACACAAAAAAAGAGAAAGGGATCCAAACATAACATTAAAGATAATCATCAAATCACAAGGGAAGAGGACAAAAGAAGAAAGGATCAAAAACTACAAAAACAATCCCTGAACAATTAACAAAATGGCAATAAGTACATACCTATCAATAATTATTTTACATGTAAATGGACTAAATGCTCCAATCAAAAGACATGAAGTGGATGAATGAGTACGAGAACACGACCCACATAGGGACTGCCAGAAGACTCACTTCAGACCTAAAGAAATACAGACTGAAAGTGAAGGAATGAAAAAGTGTTTTATGCAAATAGAAATCAAAAGAAAGCTGGGGTAACAAAGCCAAGTAGTAAGTTAGTCCTGTATTCAAGTTAAACACACTCACTTAACACACTTATTCAGATCATATAAGCCATTAGACTCACTAAAGGCTGATGAAATCATATTCATAACAGAAAGGTTGAAATCTTTACCCTTCTGTTATTAGAAGCCATTAAGAAGTAAAATGTACACAGGTCCAATACACTTGGTCTGTCTGGTTCAGTTCAGTTCAGTCGCTCAGTTGTGTCCGACTCTTTGTGACCCCATGAACCGCAGCACGCCAGGCCTCCCTGTCCATCACCAACTCCCAGAGTCCACCTAAACCCATGTCCATTGAGTTGGTGATACCATCCAACCATCTCATTCTCTGTCGTCCCTTTCTCCTCCTGCCCTCAATCTTTCCCAGCATCAGGGTCTTTTCAAATGAGTCAGCTGTTCGCATTAGGTGGCCAAAGTATTGGAGTTTCAGCTTCAACATCAGTCCTTCCAATGAACACCCAGGACTGATCTCCTTTAGGATGGACTGGTTGGATCTCCTTGCAGTCTAAGGGACTCTCAAGAGTCTTCTCCAACACCACAGTTCAAAAGCATCAATTCTTCGGCGCTCAGCTTTCTTTATAGTCCCAACTCTCACATCCATACATGACCACTGGAAAAACCATAGTCTTGACTAGACAGACCTTTGTTGACAAAGTAATGTCTCTGCTTTTTAATATGCTGTCTAGGTTGGTCATAACTTTCCTTCCAAATCTGTCTGGTAGTGATTCCTAAATAAAATTAAGATTTTCATACCTTGTCATTTCCCATAGTATTATTGTTACTTGAAAGCAAATAGCTTTAACTTCACACTGTAGATCGGAATGAGTGGACAAAAATTTTAGATGGTGTAATGTATTGTTGCTCACATTAATTTAAACATAATTTTCTAGGTGATTAATGATCCTATCCATGGCCACATTGAATTTCACCCTCTCCTCATCCGAATCATCGACACACCTCAATTTCAGCGCCTGCGATACATCAAGCAGTTGGGAGGCGGTTACTATGTTTTTCCAGGAGCGTCACACAATCGATTTGAGCACAGTCTAGGGTAAGAAGCCTCTCTGGTGACTCAGATGGTAAAGCTTCTGCCTGCAATGCAGGAGACCTGGGTTCCATCCCCAGGTCAGGAAGATCCCCTGGAGAAGGACATGGCAACCCACTCCAATACTCTTGCCTGGAAAATTCTGTGGATGGAGGAGCCTGGTAGGCTACAGTCCATGGGGTTGCAAAGAGTCAGACATGACTGAGCAACTTCACTTTCACTTTAGGGTAAGAAGAATACAATGCGATAAAAGTTATGTGATGAATTTAAATTTTTTTTAAAAAAGTTATGTGAACGTAGTTTTTCCCTCTGTTTCTCTCCGAATATCTTATTGTATAAACTTAATGCCTTTTTCATCTTAACTAAGCCCTTACCACGCACCGTAGCTGTAGCTTTCACAGTTTGAGGTGCATCATTGAAACTAGCACAAATTTCTTTTTCCTTCTTGACAGTTTCACAGATCTATTCTTATGATAGATCTTAGCAACCTCAGCATAACAATTTTTTTCCATCTTTATTGAGTTGAGAATTTTGACCTTTTTACTCACTTACAATGGACATGAGTTTGAGTAAACTCCGGGAGTTGGTGATGGACAGGTAAGCTTGGCATGCTGCAGTCCATGGGATCGCAAAGAGTTGGACACGACTGAGCAACTGAACTGAACTACTCACTCACAGGAAGCACTTCTAGGCTTCTCTTTGGCACATCTGAATTGCTAGATTTACTACTCTTGCACTTTGGGGCAAAATAAGGGTTACTTGAACATAAGCACTGTGAAACGTTGATAATCAGTCTGATAATTGTGCTGGCTTCTGAGTGGCTAATGTGTGGGATACACTGGACAAAAGAGTCACTCATGACCCGGGCATGGTGGAGCAGAAAAGTATGAGATTTCATCATGCTACTCTGAATGGACTGATTTAAAACTTATGCGTTTTGTATTTCTGGAGCTTTCCATCTAATATTTTCAGACTATGGGTGACTACTGGTAACTGAAATGAGAAAAATGAAACCAATGATAAGGGAGAACTACTGCATTACTTTGGTTTTGTTTATTTGTTTAGAAGCATTTTTAATTAGCCAGAACACAAGCATCTACTGAAATTGTTATTCATCAATAAATACCTATTAAAAAATTGTTCAGTTCAGTCACTCAGTTGTGTCCAACTCTTTGCGACCCCATAGACTGCAGCACACCAGGCTTCCCTGTCCATCACCAACTCCTGCTCAAACTCACATGTGAGTCGGTGATGCCATCCAACTATCTCACTCTGTGTTGTCCCCTTCTCCTCCTGACTTCAATCTTTCCCATCATCAGAGTCTTTTCTAGTGAGTCAGTTGTTCCCATCAGGTGGCCAAATTATTGCTAGAAAAATTGTTAGACCATACCAAACTGATAAGGTAGCAACTGTTTCTATTCTTGTGGAGCTCAGAGTTTAGGGGACAAGAAAGATATTTATTCATTCAGGAAGTACTTTCAGATGGAAATGCTAAAAGTGTATTTAACACTTGTTGGGTACCATATCTTTAATTTATGTTGTAAACATTACAATGCCAGAAGTTTGCTTTTTAAAAAAATGGGATGAAATATACAGAATATAAAATTTACCTTCCTAACCATTTTTAAGTTTACAGTTCAATAATGTTAAATATGTCCACATTATTGTGCAACCAATCTCCAAAACATTTTCATCTTGCAGAATTGAAACTGTATCCATTGAATAGCAAGTTCCCATTTCTCTTCTCCCCAGTCCCTCAGTAACCACTATTCTACTTTCTGTTCCGGTGAATTTGATCATTCTGTGTACCTCATTACAGCTTCCCAGGTGGCACAGTGGTAAAGAATCCACTTGCCAATGCAGGAGATACAAGAGATTTGGGTTTGATCCCTGAGTCAGGAAGAGTCCCTGGAATACGAAATGGCAACCCACTGCAGTACTTTTGCCTGGAGAATATCATGGACAGAGGAGCCTGGCAGGCTGCAGTCATATAAGTGATTTCATAGGATATTTGTCATTCTGTAATTGGCTTATTCACTTAGCATAATTTTCCTAAGTCGCTCATGATGGAGCGTGTGTCAGAATATCCTTATTTTGCTCAGTTAAAAACTGCTGATAGGCTACCCCAAGTGACAGACACTGGGAAATTTTTATTATGTATGTACAGAATTTGTACTTACAAGTACTTGCTTAATTGGTAATTAACTCTTATCCTAAAATTGGCCAAAATGGGGTTCTTTTGACATTCCAAAATTAATTTTTTTTCATGTGCATCTAGAAAAAGCCAACTTGATAAAACATCTTTTCAAAATTCTTAACTTAAGCAGAAGTCTTTCTGGGAGCATTGGCATTTCTCTTCCTGTATCTTAGAGATATAAAAGTTCTATCTGATCTTCTTAGGCATCCCCCCACCCCCACTGTGTTCTGAGATCTTGGTCTCTGCTCCCTGAAAGTTACTCAGATGGTACACATTTGGCAAGCAGTCAGATAGACTGGGAACTTTATTTGTCTGGCTGTGGCAACTCTCAGGAAAATTTGTTATAAAGGGTCTTTTTCATCTTAACCTTCATTACCTCCTCTTATACACCAAAGGACTTGACTCTCTTACACTGTTTTGGGAAATAAATTTCTAAATCTTATGAAGGCTACATCCTTTGCACTCTCTTGTAGGGACGCCTCTTGCATTTTATTGGTTTGAGTCACTGTTAAGATACTACTTGTCAGTGACCAGACAATGAATCCTTAAAAGTGGAGAAGCTTGGTGAATTGTTAAATTTTTTAGAGAGCTTTCATTATAAAGAGCTGTTTTATTGTTACCTATGAAAAAAATTAGAAGATGGATAGTATATAAAACAGCTATGCCATCAGTTTAGAACGGACAAAAATAAACAAATTTGGGAAGCCTTATTTTGTAGTGTCCATTTAGGGTTCCCTGACAGATGCTAATAAAAACATTAGGTTAATTAATGTTAATTAGATTGATTAATAGAGAAAAAAGCTGAGAGGAAAGTGAAGAGACTTCTTCCCAAGAAGGTGAAAATTTTAAAGAGGTTTGTCCCAACAGGATAAAAATCTTTATATTTTATTAAGAAATTAGATATTTAAAATGGATGTTAATAGGATTAAAAGAAATGTTTTGATACAACACTATGTAAGGTTGGAAGGGCCACAGGAACCTTCTGTTGGTGCCCATTATTAAAGGGCCCCAAATAAGTCCATTCTTTTTACCTCAGTTTCGTATATATACGTAAATAAATATATGTTTAAAATATTTAATTGATGTATGTATGTAGAAGGCTGGAAGAAAATTACACTGAGATACCTGATCAATAATTGTTTTGGGCAACGGTTAAGCCCAAAACAATTAATCAAGTTAAAGGTATTTTTTAAAAAAGACCCGAGTCCCTTAGTTAACCCCCTCACTGGAGACCACAGAGCCTTTATATAAAAATAGATAAAATGACCAGAGGATAAAAAGGAAAGTTTCTAGAACCCCCTGTAACAGAATAGCTCGTTGATGGTACTAATGAAGGCTAAAGTTAATGGTGTAAGAGTTGATAGGCTTGAGATGACAGTTTATAAAAATAGGTGTATTTAAGTAGGTTTAGTATCATATGTTTATATCTCTTTTTCCTAACTATATTGTGCGTAGACATTATATCTCCCTGGGGAATGATTCCCCTGCCTGGTATTATAAGACAGGATATATAAATCTGCCCCTCAAAAAGTATTAAATATACAAAAAATTCCAAAACAAACAACCCAATAGGATTACCTGAACTTACACAGTATAATGTAAAAGTAAGGGCTAATATTCATAAGCTAATAATAATCAAAGTAAAGCAAAGGTAGTTGGGGAAATCAGTCTTTTAATATTATTCAGGCAGCAGACCAGTTCTTTGGGGAATTAAAATCAACTCTCTCTGTCTTGCAAATCTCTACAAATCAGAAATATAAAACAGCCTACAAGGACCAGAAATGTAATACAGGCTATTACAGAAATGTAATACAGCCTACAAGCTCAATCAGGTAGACTCTGAAACAAAAAGTGAAAAAGAGGGCTTTTTACACTCAAACTGCTGAGAAGGGTCCATAACCCATAGTCTGATTCACAACCTCCTTAAGGATTTATCATGGACAAATACACATCTTAACAGTCACTCATCTTTCAAACAGAAAAATAACTTTTTATTTTTCGTTTTTTTATTCCTTCCTGCTCTGCAGCGTGGGGTATTTAGCGGGACGTCTAGTTTGTGAACTGAGTGAAAAGCAACCAGAGCTGCAGATAAGTAAACGAGATATCCTCTGTGTTCAGATCGCTGGTCTTTGTCATGACCTTGGTAAGTAGTTCAAAGAGCCAGAGTTCTAGTGTAAAATCACCTGTCACCTCTCTTTGAAATACAACTAAGAGCAATATGAAAGTTGTGTTCTAATTCTTTAATTAACATAATGTAAATTTGCCATTGCTTCTTCCTAGAATGGTTCATAAGCCCAAAGCATTGCTTTCTTTTTTTTTAAGAGTCTTTTAATGAATTTCCCACGTTGCACCCTTCATTGCAGGTTATATGAAAGGACGTTCTAATAGTGATTTTTTTCTTACTACTGTGTGTTGAAATGATGTAGATTTGATTTTTCCTGTATCTTTGCTGAATAAAATTGCTGTTTCCCTTCAGTTACTTTGTGAAATCTGTTCTTCTCACACCTAGAATACATAATCTGCTCTAACAGATTAACAACAGGTTAAGAGAACTCCTTGTGACCTATACTCACAACCTCAGTCTTGGGCCACTTAAATCCAAGTAAAAGAATATCATCTTTTTCCAGAGACAAAGACAAAAAAGAATTTTCTCTTTTATCACAGGAGTTTTTTCCTCTATCCTTGTAATTTATTCCTACTTACTGGAGTAATCTATGGACTTCCCAGGCAGCGCAGAGGTAAAGAATCTGCCTGCTAATGCAGGAGACACAAGAGACATGGGTTCGATCCCTGAGTCAGGAAGATCCCCTGGAGTAGGAAATGGCAACCCACTCCAGTTTTCTTGCCTGGAAAATTCCATGGACGGGGAACCTGGCTACAGTCCATGGGGTCACAAAGAGTCAGACATTGAGCACACACACACACACACATTGAAGGATCCTAAGAGTCTGCATGTGCCCTCAGTGCAGAGAAAGGGAGGTTTTTGTGTTTCAGTAGTCAGATAATTAAAGGCATAGGGCAGTCTTTTCAGCACCTTCCCTTAGAGATTTTAGTAGGACCAGTATCAGCCCTCGATCATTAATTTAAGATTCTTGGTATTTTGAGAGGGAGCTTTTGGGAATCTTTTACCAATCCCCAGGAGTCTAAACTCTGCAGTAACAAGCCTTTATTTATGTACTGAAACATGCAAAAAAGGCCTGGGGCTGGTCCAAGTGAGCTCCCTCTCCCATCTAACAAGGAAGTGTAGGGGGAATTTGTTCCAGGACCCCCTCCGGGTACAAAATAACCCCCCCAAAAGCCCAATGCTCAAGTCCCTTATATAAAATTTGTATATAATCCATACACATCCTCTCCTGTGTATAGAGAATTAAATCAATTAATCTAGAATTAAATCAATTCTAGATTACTGGTAATACCAGCAAGCTTGGCAAATTCAAGTTTTACTTTTTGGAACTTCCTGAAATTTTTTTTTTTCCCCCAAATATTTTCTGTCCAAGGTTCATTGAACCTGTGAATGCAGAGGGCCAAGTGTAACTCCTTCAGATATTCTGATGATTCCAGATTTGTGCCTCAGCAAAGTTTCATGTTTATAGATGTTGTGGAATGTTAAGGTCACTTATGAATAGGATGAAGTCGTGATCTCCACTTTTGATTGCCTATATCATCAATAAAAACAAAGATAAGGCCTGATGTGTACATTTATTCTAAAATAAATTACAGACATTATAAAATTTACATTAAAAGGGATGTTTTTAAAGGTTCAGAGTAATAAAGTTCTAATGTTTTCTTCCTGACCCTAGTAGACTGTCTAAAACTGCTTTTCTAACACTACCAATATGTAATCTAAAGAAGCCAAAAGTTTCTGTCATTAACATTCCTTTAGTTACACAAAACTGTCCTTTCATTAAGTTTATGTAAACTCTGGTGACTCAGAGACCCCTTAGTGGAGAATTTACATTCTTGTATCGTTCTGCTTCCTGTTCTCTTGTTTTAGAAAATAGGAGGGAAGAATTTGTTCCTTTTTGTGATTATGTATAAGTTACTCATTTCTGTTGATATTCACGTTCAACTAAAAAAATTTCCTTCCCACCAATTTACAGTTTTCCTGTTCTAAGGCAGCTTTTGTTTTTAAGGTCATGGGCCATTTTCTCATATGTTTGATGGAAGATTTATTCCACTTGCTCGACCAGAGATGAAATGGACGGTATGTATCCATATTCAGTATTTAGTAAAATATAAGGCTAAGAAGTGACTACTGTGTTATAGTATACTTCCTGTTACAGTTTTTCAGGGTGTTGCCTTCATTTGATCCTCACAGCAGTCTCTAAGGAGGAAATCGTTATCTCCATTTTTGTAAGTGTAAAGGAACTCGAAACTCAGAGGTGTACTGATGCACCAAAAATCACAAAGCCTGTGAAATGACAGAGAGCCAGCACTAGAAAACCAGGTTTCCTAGAAGCTAATTTAATGCTCTTTCTACTCTGTCGTACTAGTATAAAATAAAAAATCAAAGGCTGACTCGGGCTTTGATTCATTTTGTGTGACCATGAAGTAAGGAATACCAGCTAAGTTCTTTGTATAATTACAGATTTGCAGGTAGCTAACCCATGTTTCTGGAATCAGTTTTTGAGAAGTTAAGTTAGGTCATCTTCCATTTTTGGCTGCACTATATTTGGAGTAGAAGAAGATACTAATACATACTGAACACTTATTACATGTCAACCACTATTTATTCTCTCATTTTTAGAAAGATATAATTCATCTTAAATATGTTGTCCAGATCTTCACTGTACAGTTCAGTGAGTTTTGACAAGTGTATTCATCCATGCAGCCACTACTCAAGTTGAGATGTGCAATATTTTCATCTTCCTGAAAAATTCCTGTGTGACTCTTTCTAGGCAGTTCCTACTCTTCCCATCATCATCACCTTCTAATTTTTATAAACAGATTCATTTTGTCTGTTCTTAGACTTAATGTAAGTAGAATCCTATAATAAGTACTGTTTTGTCCTGTTTGTATTCATGCAGTATATTGTTTGTCCCTATTCATTGTTGAGGTAATAGCCCAGTGTATGAATTAAGTCACTATTTGTTCACCTTTTCTCCTTTTGTAGAATTTGGGTTGTTTTCAGTTTGCGGCTATTACAAATAAGAATGTTGTACGTGTTACTATACACGATTTTTGTGGAAAATATTTTCATTTGTCTTAGGTTCTTTTCTCCTTACCTAGTAGTAGAATTGCTGGGTCATCAAGTAGATGCATATTTAACTTTATAAGAAATTACCAGACCTTCCCCATTTTTCACTCTGCTAGCAATATGAGAGTGCCTGTTCTTCCATGGCCTTACCAACATTTAGGTTTTTAGGTTATTCTTTCTATTGAGTGTGAAATAGTCTCTTGTGGGATTTTCTCTCTTTTTTGGGCATTCTCTGTGGTGTGTTAACTTCCATTTCCTGTACTTTGTCACTGATAAATCATCTTTTGTAAAGAGATTTTCCATTTAACCATCTAAAAAAACTGAATATTTACCTTTTAGTTATCAGTTTGAATAAATATATGTATACTCAGATACATGTATTATGGATATTTTTCTCCCGTCTCTGACTTACCAATTACCAATTCATTTCTTTAAGATTTTTTTTTTTATGTGGACCACTTTTAAAGTCTTTACTGAATTTGTTATAATATTGCTTCCATTTCATGGATTCTGGGGTTTTTTTATTTGTTTTTTGGCCACAAGGCCTGTGGGATCTTAGCTCTCTGATTAGGGATTGAGCCCACACACCTTGTGCTGGAAGGCAGTCTTAACCAGTGTACTGCCAGGAAAGTCTTAGCTCATTTGTTTAACAAAGGTGGCTTTTGAGAAAGAAAATTTAAAATTTTGATGAAGTATTCTGGTTCTTCCACCTAGTAAAAAGAATAGTTTCTCTCCAGTTCTGCTGCCCTAGGGCCTCCCTCAGGCTAAAAGCCATAAAAGAACTGGAATGTAGCCCACAACATAAAAGAACTGGAATGTTTCTCTTCCAAGTGTTTAGTTCCCTCTAACATCTGCCTGCTTTTGGTGGTAATCCAATACCTTCAGGAAATTCATTTCAGTTCATTTTAGTCACTCAGTCGTATCCAGCTCTTTGCGACCCCATGGACTGCGCCTACTCAAACTCATGTCCATTGAGTCGGTGATGCCGTCCAACCATCTCATCCTCTGTCGTCCCCTTCTCTGGCCTTCAAACTTTCCCAGCACCAGGGTCTTTTCAAATGAGTCAGTTCTTCGCATCAGGTGGCCAAAGTATTGGAGTTTCAGCTTCAGCATCAGTCCTTCTGTTGCAGGAAAGGGGACCCCTTCCAGGGCCCGAAACTGGGCTCTTGTCTAACCCTCGGAAATGAGTTGTCCGAGGAGACACATGTGCTGACAAAGCAAGAGATTTTATTGGGAAAGGGCACCCGGGTGGAGAGCAGTAGAGTAAGGGAACCCAGGAGAACAGCTCTGTCACATGGCTTGCAGTCTAGGGTTTTATGGTGATGGGATTAGTTTCCGGGTTATCTTTAGCCAATCATTCTGATTCAAGAGTCCTTCCTGGTGGTGCACACCTTGTTCAGCCAAGATGAATGCCAGAGAGAAGGATTCTGGGAGGTGGCTGGACATGTGGTGTCTCATTTTGACCTTTCCCGAACTCTTCCAGTTGGTGGAGGCTTATTAGTTCTGTATTCCTTACCAGGACCTCCTGTTGTAAAACAACTCATGCAAATTGTTACTATGGTGCCTGGCCAGGGTGGGCGGTTTCAATCAGTGTGCTTCCCCTAACACTTCCAATGAATATTCAGGACTGATTTCTTTTAGGATGGACTGGTTGGATCTCCTTGCTGTCCAAGGGACTCTCAAGAGTCTTCTCCAACACTATAGTTCAAAAGCATCTATTCTTTGGGGCTCAGCTTTCTTTATAGTCCAACTCTCACATCCATACATGACTACTGGAAAAACTATAGCTTTGAGAAGACGGACCTTTGTTGACAAAGTAATGTCTCTGGTTTTTAATATGCTGTCTAGGTTGGTCAGGAAGTTATCCAGAGTTAATAGTTTTCCATCAGTGTCAATTTAAATAGGATCTACTTAGCCATTTCCAAGTCTTTTTCTTTAAATATTTTATCTTTCACATGTAAGTCCTTACCTCATGGAAACTTATTTCTCTGCATATGCATGGTAGAAATCTGATTTCTTTTTTAATATGGATAATTATTTATTTAATTTTCCCACTGATCTGCAATCAAATGCTCTACACTGTCCCCACTGATTCTGTAATACCAACCCCAACGTTTTTTGAACTTTCTGTATATGATGAACCTTCCTGGATTCTATTCCATTCCACACTTTCATAGTTGTCACTACTTTATAGTAAGTCTTGATAGTTGGTTGGACAGCTGTCCACACCTTGTTCTTTTATTAGGTATCTTTGGCCTTTTGTTCTTCTATTATAAATGTTGTAATTTTCTCCATAAAGATTTTATACATCTTTTGTTGTGTTTACTCCTTAGTTGCTTAGAATTTTAGTCATTATTGTCTGTGCTATCTTTGTGAAACTTAAAGTTTTCTGTGTGTATAAATTTTTTTCGGATCCATTTTTAAGTATGTTGTAGGAATGCTCCTTTATTCCTATATGCATCAGTGGGTATTTCCTAAAAATAAGAACATTCTTACATAACCTCAGTACATTTATCAAAATCAGGAAATTAATATTGATACAATACTATTATCTAACTTACAGACTTTCAAATTTCATCAGCTCTCCATAGAAAAGTGGGAAGAAAACCTTTTTTGGTCCTGATTCATTCATACGTTACACTTAGTTGTCATTTTTCATTAGTTTCTTTTGATCTACAACAATTCTTCTATCCTGTCTTTCATGACCTTGTAATCTTTTGAAGTATACAAGCAAATTATTTTGTGGAATGTTCCTCAGTTTGAGTTTTGGTTTTCGGTTTTCTCATACTGTCAGACTATCTATTTTTGGCAAAATGCCACAGAGTGACCTTCTTAGTGTGTGCCATCAGAGGCACATGAAGTCTAAAGCCATTACTGGTAATATTAACTTAAATCAGTCGATTAAGGCAATGGCTGCCAAATTTCCCCACTATGAACTTAAACTCTTTTTCCTCTATATAATTAGTATGTACCTTGATTCGATTAAAAATAAAAAAATAGACATAGGACCATTCAGGGTTGTGTTTTCATCTTTCTTGAGTTTGTTTTTGCCAAGAACTGTGATAGAGCAGTTCTTAGCAAAGATCTGTCCTATCACAGTTCTTAGAAAAACAAAGGCCCTCCAGGGGGCCATTTGATCTTTATAACAATTACAAATGAGTGACCAGAGACCAAGAGTAAAATGAGTCTATAGTCTGAGATTCCAGCCCAGATCTTGACTTCAGATCTCTGGAACCCCCCCTCCCCCACCTTTTCTTTTTTTTTTTTTTTTTTGCTTCCAAGTTTGGAATTATCCTTTTTCACCACTAGATGGAAATGCTAATAGAACTTGTAGCTTCACAAATTCCAAAGCTGATGATACCATAGAACTAAATTTTATAGTAATATTCATTAAAATGGTATTCTACTGGGAATTTCCTGGCAGTCCAGTGGTTAGGACTTGGCACTTGCACTGCAACGGCCTATGTTTGATCTCTGGTTAGGTAACTAAGATTCTGCAAACCATGAAGCTCACCAAAAGCAAACAAACAAAAAAGGTATTCTATCCTTATAATCTGGTAATCTTCAGCTGTGCTCTGTAATACATATGTATTATAAATGATTTTATCTCATTAAATATATTTGTGAAATAATGATGCACCTGGATTATAAAGTTTTGTAGACTGGTAAAATATAGACAAATTTGACAGATTTGTAAAAATATCTGTAAGACAAGCTGAAAACTAGATCATTAACGTGCATTAGAACTTTATCTCTGAATTACCAGGGAGCCAAGAGTAACTTGAATAATCAGGGGTCCCTGATGGATGAGAGTCTGTAACAGACTGTACTGCTGCCTTTTCCTAGCATGAGCAGGGCTCAGTTATGATGTTTGAGCACCTCATCAACTCTAACGGGCTCCGAGATGTCATGAAAGAGTATGGTCTCATCCCTGAAGAAGATATTTTGTTTATCAAGGAACAAATTACAGGACCACTTGAATCACCCATCAAAGATTCTTCAAAGGTAAGTCTGTATACAACCTGATTTGAACTGACTGGTTCTTTTCATCTAGTCTTTTCTTGGTTCCTTCAGATCTATATTTGAAGGGGTGACATTTTGCTATTTTAGGAGACTAAATGATAAAATATGTGATACATTTCTACTGTTTAGTGCAAAAAATAAAAGGCTTATATAGTTCTTCCAGCTCTTAACTGAGTTCTTTAGAAGTTATCCCCCAAATTAAAATACACATATTAATATTTTTAATGAATATGTATGCAGAATTTTATATAGAAGCCTAAAGTAACTTAGTTCTGAAAGTGTGTGTCTTGTTTATCCATTAAAATTAACGTTTGGATAATTTAGATATGTGAAGACCTAGAAAAAAGTTGAATTAGTTCAGAGGGAAGTATGATTTGTTTCCTTTTTGACCTTTTTTCTTTTAATTAGGAAAAAGAATTTCCCTTTGTGTTTTTTAGGTTTTTTTCCTTAAAATACACAAATCTACTTATAAGGTGTAAGATAAATAGGATTTTATAGCAAATATCCTATTTCCAAAAAACAGAGTTCCTAGGAATTCCCTGGTGGTCCAGTGGTTGGGACTCTGGTGCTTTCACTGCCGAGGGCCCAGGTTCCATCCCTGGTTGGGGAACTAGGATCCCCAGGATCACTCAGCACAGCCAGAAAAAAAAAGCAGAGCTCCAAGAATTTTCACAGCTGAATTTAAGCATTCGAATATAAGGAGCATTCTTACTAGTTTATAAATAGATCTTAATATTTTTAAAAATCTTTTAAACCAAGAAAACAAGAAAGCTTGTTGGTTATCTAAGTGTAATAGAGTTAGGATCCTTCCAAAGGCACTAGGTTTAGTATTAACAGGATATCATACTTTAGCATTTCTAGCATTTCTTTCCCTTTTCTACTAATTTGGGAATGAAGTGAAGGAAAAAAGAGTAGAACCTTCTCACTTACCTAACCTTCTCATTCAAATATCTGTTTATAATTTTGAGTTCATACACTTGCTTTGCTTTGCTTATAAATAGATTTATCTCCTGTTCTATAACTTTCAGTGGGTTTTCTTCTCTTCCAGTGGCTCTATAAAGGGCGTCCTAAAGAAAAAAGCTTCCTTTATGAGATAGTGGCCAATAAAAGAAATGGCATTGATGTGGACAAATGGGATTATTTTGCCAGGTATGCACTGAACACTTCAGAAAAATTGATTAAAAATCTTGTATACTTTAAATAGATACAATTTTTATTTAAGTAAATAAGCAAGCAAAATAAAACCCTTATATAAATTTAGTATTGATATTTAAGGTACGGTTTCCTTTGCTGAAAAATTTCATCTCTCTGCTTGGGAATCTCTCCAGGGACTGCCATCATCTTGGAATCCAAAATAGCTTTGATTACAAGCGCTTTATTAAGTTTGCCCGTGTCTGTGAAGTAGATAATATGAAGCATATTTGTACTAGAGAAAAGGTAAGCTATGTCAGAGGACAACAAGGAAGGTGTGATTCTTAGCTTGAAGTCTAGAAATACCCTTTCAGTAATTTGGAAAAATCACTACCTGGTAAATTGTCAATCTCTTTATTTCATGCTTAGCATTTGTTAAGTATTTTAAAGCTCTTTTCACTTCTCCTGTATGGTCTACTGTCTACAGTAGACATTTACTGAGTCTTGTTCTCGGTACTGGTTTAAGTGCTTTAGAGGATTAACTCAGTCTTCACAATCCTGTAAGATAGATACTATTATTTTCCCATTTAACAGATAAGCAAATTGAAGCACAAAGAAGGCATACAGTTAATGGCAGAACTGGAGTTTCAATCCAGGAAGTTTGGCTTGAATCTTGTCCTTAATCACTATATTATGTGTTTCATGGTAGTTATAATCCTATAATCATTAGTTCCCTGCTAGGTTAGTCATATAACTAAAGAATATAACAGTACTATACTATACAAAGTCTTTCTTTTGAGAATGAAGACTAGAACAATAATAATACCTAATTTCTAGAATTATTGGGAAATTTAATAAATATATTTAAAATGCCTAAAACAGAATGCATCACAGAGTTAAGATGCTCAGTAGATTTTGGTTTACTAACAATAAAAGTTGCAGATTAGTAGTAGTATGAGTCTTCCTTGCTCTTTCTTTGAAGTCTCAGGGGTTTTGATGCATTTTACCTGTGTCCAATCTTCTTTTATGCCACCATCCCTTTTTCTTGACTTAATATGTTTGTCTGTTAACAAGGGAACCTAATCTGATCCTACCTTAATGTTTGTTTCACCTCTTTCTTCAGGAGGTTGGAAACCTGTATGACATGTTCCACACGCGCAACTGTTTGCACCGCAGAGCTTATCAACACAAAATTGGCAACATCATTGATACAATGTAAGAAATTTGATTGTTAATTCCCTATAAAATTTTCCATGATGTTTTACTAGAGTGTTATACTTTGGTCAAGTTGAGATTTCTAAATAAACTCAAGTAAAGTTTAAGTGAACAAATCTAAAATGGTTCCCTTAAACAAAACAAAAGCTAACATAAAGTGAATTTAGAGGTGAGGAGGAGAGTGTTAAAGAGGACAGACTCAAGCAGAAGAGGGGGTTTAGGCTAGGCAGGAAGAGGCTACCCTGAGATGGCTTAGATCTCCACACAGGTAGTTACTTAGGTACCAGATATTAATCATCGAGGTGAGAAATGAGATGTGGATAATTGACACTCTGAAATTCATGACAAAAATGAATTTTGAAGATTAATGTCTCTCCCGACCCTGTCAATTATCAACATTAGTAGAAAACAGTAAAACCTACAGGAATTTTGGGCTTCCCTCGTAGCTCAGTCGGTGAAGGATCTGCCTGCAATGCAGGATATCCAGATTCAATTCCTGGGTCAGGAGGATCCCCTAGAGAAGGAAATGGCAACCCACTCCAGTATTCTTGGTCTGGTACTGCTTTTTCCTAACTTGATTAAATGAAAATTACTTAATTTCTATGTCTATACAATTGAGGCTGATTACACCTGTGTTACTGACAGAAAAATTAAATAAGATGATGTATCTAAAGCTTTATCGTAATGCCTGGAGCACAGTAAATATGGTAGTCCACAAATCATCATGGACTTACTTAGCATGGTTGAGATGCAATTGTCTTTTTTTTTTTTTTTAATTGTAAGTTACAGATGTACAATATAGTGATTCACAGTTTTTAAAGATTATATTCCATTATAGCTATTATAAAATATTGACTACATTCCCCATTGTACTGTATATCTTTGTAGCTTATTTTATACCTAGTATTTTAAACCTCTTACTCCCTCACCTGCCCCCTTCCTTCTACCTACTGATCACCACTAGTTTGTTCTCTATAAGTCTGAGAAGCAGTTGCCTTTAGAACATTGTGTCTCAAGATTTTGTTTCTTAGAAGTAGAGAGGCTTCCTAAGTTTTAAGCAAAGCATAAAGCAAATATTCAAATTTCTTCATAAACATAAATGTTTATAAAATGATCTTTAGGATTACAGATGCCTTCCTCAAAGCAGACCCTTACATAGAGATAACAGGTTCTGCAGGAAGAAAGTATCACATTTCTACAGCAATTGATGACATGGAAGCCTTCACTAAGCTGACAGGTAAGAAGTAGAAGGTAACATAGGTGGTCCATCTCAGAAACCGTGTAAATTTTCCCTGGATTGCAGATGGGTTATTTTCCAAACATTCCAATGTATTTAGCTTCTGAAGTGATTGTATACTACTGGATTTGAGTTTTATCTCTGCTTTGTACTAACAAGATTAGTTATTTACAAACTAAATAAAGTTGTTTAACCTCTCTGAACCTTGTTTCCTCATCTATAAAGTGGGAGTAATGATACCTAGCATGTAATTTAGTTGTGATGCTGCAGTGAAGCATATAGCACTTGGAATAGTACTTGGCACACAAGTGCTGTGCTGTGCTTAGTCACTCAGTCTTGTCGGACTCTTTGTGACCCCATGGCCTGTAGCCTGCCAGGCTCCTCTGTCCATGGGGATTCACCAGGCAAGAATACTGGAGTGGGTTGCCATGCCCTCCTCCAGAGGATCTTCCCAACCCAAGGATTAAACCCAGGTCTCCAGTGTTGTAGGCAGATTCTTTACTGAGTGAGCCACCAGGGAAGCCCAAGAATACTGGAGTGGGTAGCCTATCCCTTCTCCAGGGGATCTTCCTGACCCAGGAATCTAACTGGGATCTCCTGCATTGCAGGTGGATTCTTTACCAGCTGAGCTACCAGAGTAGCCTAAGTGCTCAATATTAATTATTTTTAACTTCTAATACAATTGGGCTTCCCTGGTGGCTCAACTGGTAAAGAATCCTCCTGCAATGTGGGAGATCTGGGTTTGATCCCTGGGTTGGGAAGATCCCCTGGAGAAGGGACCAGCTACCCACTCCTATATTCTGGCCTGCAGAATTCCATGGTCTGTATAGTCCATGGGGCCGCAGAGAGTGGGACACGACTGAGCGACTTACACTTTTATAATACATAATTACATTTTCATAATACCAGACCAATACCAAAAAGCTGACTTGCCCATTTAACGTAATTTTTGTTGCAAAACAGGATGCCAAAGACATTTCTGTGCACTTCAGCAGAAAAAAACTCTGCAACTTAGGGTAGGAAGGAAGAGAGGTGAGGTATCACAACTGATTCTTTAATGTGGGAAAGTTTAAGATCAGTAAAGCAAAAGATGTAAACCAAAAAGTATATACCAGTTAAGAGTTCTTAGTTGCAAATCCTGAAATTGACTCTGCTTAACTAAAAGCAAGGTGATAGAATCAGTGAGAAGGCTGGAGTTTCTGAAACAAGAGAATGGCAGAAGCTGAGTGGCCTCACACACAACCAAGATCAACTTCCTGTTCCATCACTGCTAAATTTTTTTTATACAGGTGTAGGCAGTTAATATATGGGCTTCCTTGATGGCTCAGATGGCTAAGAATCTGCCTGCAATGCAGGATACCCGGGTTCAATCCCTAGGTTGGGAAGATACCCTCAAGAAGGGAATGGCTACCCACTCTAGTATTCTTGCCTAGAGAATTCCGTGGACAGAGGAGCCTAGTGGGCTACAGTCCATGGGATGGAAAAGAGTCAGACACCACTGAGCAACTAACACTTTCACCTTCAGGCAATTAATACAGAGAGTCCCCATTACACTTGTAACTTTTTAGGCACTTTCCAATCATACCTAAACTACAGGTTAGAAGTGAAATGGTGATTCTGTGTATCAAATGTCTGTACACTGAGAACACTGTGTCCATCAATATTTGCAGTTTATAATGTGACAAATGAGTTTACTTTTTTCTTGTTAATTCATCTGGGTTGGATTGATGACAAAGTTACTTATAGGGGATAATGTATCTGAATTGTTTCTGTGTTTTTTTTTAATAATACCATAGTAGGTACACTAGTTTTCCATCGCTATGTGGCTGGAAATGGAAAAAGAGATTATAAGAGAACTTAAGCAACATGCAGATAGTTGTTAAACTTTTGCTCATACTGAAGCAAATGATGCTGTATTTTAAAAAATCATCTTCAGTCTTCCTCAGAGACCAATCCTAACCATTTATCCTATAACAGTATGTTACATTTAAATTATCTCTTCAGTTAAAAACAAAAATGAATTTTGGATTTTATACACTTTTGGGTTAACTGACAAACTGTCAAATATCGTACATCTTAATGAGGTCATAACTGCACGTGACTATATGTAGCTCTTGCTCACCATGAACATGGTGACTAGAACACTGAAACTGGCTTTTACCCTGTTCAGTGAGGTGAGTTCACTGATCACTTACTTGGATGTTGTCACAATGTCAAAAATCCCAGAAAAGAAATTAGGTCACATTTTTATGCTTTAACTGTCAGAATATAGGAGAACAAGCATACTGCCTTTCCACTTTCGTCATTTGAGCCAGGAATCATCTTACTTTTCTTGCATATTATTCTGAGCAGTCGTATGATCCTTATTGTCCTTAATAACAACATGACCTTGAAGGAATAGGGTCACGTGAGCCTTCCTTTCTTTTGTTGCAATTCCAAAAGCAACTTATCTTTATTTTGAAAATCTTCACTTCTTATTTTCAAATTTTTTAGAATTTTTTTTCATGTTTTAGGGACAAATGTTGAAAATATACAGCAATGTTAAAAGAATTTTACAGTTAAAACCTGTATACCTAAATTCTAGCATTCACTGGACTTGCTTTATCACATATTTATTACTTACCATCCCTCTATCCATTTATTAATCGATCCAAAGCTTGATACATTTAAAAGTAAATTTCAGACATCAGTATACCCTAATTCCTGCAGCATGCAGATTAACTAAAGTTCAGTCTAACTGTTATAGATTTTTTTCTTTTTATGCAAAATTACATGCAATTTGTATGTTTATAAAAATTGTAAGGTTAACATTTGCTGAACAAATGCAGGACAACAGCACATTATCTTCTCCTTAGAAAGTTCCTTCACGCTCCATCCCAGTCAATACCTGTCCCTACCTCATCTCTAGAAGCAACCACTATTACCTGTCCTAGAGTTTTATATCAGTGGAATCATACAGTATATATTCTTCTGCATAAGGCTTCTTTCACTTAGCATTGAGATTTATCCAGATTGCATGTATCAGTAATTCATTCCCTTTTATTGCTGAGTAGTAGTCCATTGTATGAATATGCCACAGTTGCTTTATCTATTCTCTCTGCTTCCTAAATCCCTATTTCTGATGGATGTTGCAGCTTATCTGGATGCAACTATCTTAAGCATTGCAAATGCTATGACCACTGTCTTAGGTAGTCATTTTCTTACCTTGGTCTTTATTCCGCAATATTCCTAAGCAATAGGTGGACCTTACCCCTTCCTCCCCTTCCCTTGCAAAACCTTACCCCCAAATCCCTTAATTAAATTGGGGCCTTAGAATGTTAAATTCAAAAGAACCTTAGAGATAATCTGCTTAAAACTCCTTAGATGAGGAAACTGAGGCCAAATGAAGGAAAGCAACTTATCCTAATAAATGGCAAACCTGAGCTCAAACCAAGTCTTCTGACTCCCAAGTTAAATGTTGTTTACACTCTTAGTGATATTTTAATCATTAAGTTTAATAGACAAGCAGTTTCCCTTTACTTTTGTACATGACTATTTTCTGAAAACATGTATGTGGAACAAAGAGAACTCTCATACATGGCCAGTGGGAATGCAGATGGTACAGCCACTTGGAAAAAGTTGAGCATTTTCTTTTAAACATATATGTATCCTGTGACCCATTAATCCCTCTTCTGCCCACTTGGCCAATGAAAACGTCAGTCCACCCCAAAACTGTACCTGGTAGAATAAGATGAAAGGCATAAGAAGAGTATCAGTCAAGTTCTTTGGGGTTCGAAGGAAGAAGGAATTACATCTCTGATTTGGATGCACTGGGGAAGGTTTCGTAAACAGGCATTTTTTGAGATGAACCTCAGAGATTAGATAGGCCTTCAAGAA
Source organism: Okapia johnstoni (assembly GCA_024291935.2). Classification (NCBI taxonomy): domain Eukaryota; kingdom Metazoa; phylum Chordata; class Mammalia; order Artiodactyla; family Giraffidae; genus Okapia; species Okapia johnstoni. The sequence goes on along the minus strand of CM044324.1, from coordinate 54,969,436 downwards.
GTGAGATTCTGTCATGGGGGAAAGCATTTCCCTAATTTAGCTGGGAATAGGGTAGATTAAAGCATGGATTAGAAAAGTGTGGTCTTATTATATTAAAATTGTTTTGTTTTTCACACTGAATATAATATGTAAAGAAATAATGAAAACCAGACTTCCCTGGTGGTCTAGTGGTTAACAATCCTCCTGCCAATGCAGGGGCCACTGGTTCAATACCTGGTCCGGCAGGATTTTCCATGCTGTGGGACAACTGAATCCATGCGCCACAACTGTTGAAGCCCGTGGGCACTAGAGCCCTTGCTCTGCAGCAAGAGAAGCCCCCACAGGAGAAGCCCGAGCACCACAACTAGAGAGTAGCCCCTACTTGCTGCAACTAGAGAAAGCCCATGCACAGCAAGAAAGACCCAGCACAGGGAAAAATAAATAAAATGAACAAGTTTTTAAGAAATGTTTTTTAAAAACATCACTGAGAGGGTAAGGAATCTGTTAACCATGTATTAAGAGGGAAGAACATACATATACATGTAGGTGACATGAATGACATAGGCTGCTAATATTTTGCCAAGAAAGGGCATTTTAATAAAATTAACTTTGCAAAATGCAGTGGTTGATTCAATCAAGGATATTGAGTGCATGCTAAACCACTGGTTGAAAACTTACTGGGATAATCAGTGCCTCTGAAAATATCACCTTGCAGAAGGATTCATTTATAACAGAGAAAAACCTGGGGATTATTGCCCTAACCAACTTTTGGAACTTGGTAACAAAGCCTATTATGTGACACATGATGTGATGCCCTGAGCCAAGCTCGGGTAGTGCTCTTAGATTTTATAACACTTGTATAATGTTCTTCATAACAGTGTTTTCCTTGAATCTAGTGGTGAAGAAACAGCAAACAAGGTCACAGTCTGGACATTTTACAAAATGACTGCCTGAACTTTTCTAAATTGTCAACATCATGAAAGAAGTCGGAATTACCTAGTTGTAGATGGGAGGAGCCTAGAAAACATGATAACTAATGTCATCCGTAATCCTTGATTGGTATCTCTACCCAGCAACAAAAATTTGTAAATTGCATTATTGCAACAATTAAACAAATTCAAGTACAGATTATATGTTAGATATCTTTATATCAGTGTTAAATTTCTTGACATGATTGTGATTAAGTTAGAGAATGTTCTTGTTCTTGGGAGGTATATGCTGAAATATTTAGGAGTCAGGAGTCTTGATGTCTGTAATTTTCAAATGTTTCCTCAAAAATTTATATGTGCACACATACAGAGAGTGTTTGCATATTTTGAAACAAAACAGTTGATAAATTTTGGTGAAGGGTATTTTATTTTGAATTTTCTGAAATAAAAAGTTTGAAGAAAAAGGAAGAAGGAAATTAAGCTTTCTTCTATTATTATGGAATGAAACCTTTAAAAACTTTTTCTTTTTTTTGACTGTGCCTTTCTTTGCAGGATCTTAGTTCCCCTACCAGGGATCGAACCCAAGCCCCAGCAGTGAAAGTACTGAGTCCTAACTACTGGACCTCCAGGGAACTCCCTTAAAAACTTTTTATTAAGGAAATTTACATCACTTAGCTTCATGATTTAACTGCAATAATTAGCATGGCAGTTTTATTTCATCCCTTCACCCCATCAGACCCTGGGCCATTTTTGAAGCAGATCTCAGACATAATTTTGTAATTCCTTAAGTTTCATTCTCTTTAAAAAAAAAAAGCAATAAACTAATAACACCCTTTTGTACCCCAAGCCCAGTCTCAAGTCATCATCTCCAGTGCAGTGTTATCTCATCTCTCCCCTTTCCCACTCACTAGGTTATCCTGAAACAAATCCAAGACACTGACTGGAGCACTTTTTACAAACATTTTTTCACATCTTTATAATCATAGTGTATGTACGTTTGTAAACCTCTGCTTGAAATCATTTCAGAAGTACAGCAATGTATGAGTCTCTTTAAATCTTGGGGTTTTTTTGTTTGTTTTGTTTTTTCTTCATTTTAATATAACTGAAACTTCATCAAATTGGCAGATAACATTTTTCTGGAGATCTTATACTCCACTGATCCCAAATTGGATGCTGCACGAACGATTTTAAAGAAAATTGAATCCCGTAATCTATACAAGTTTGTGGGTGAGACTCGGCCCAGGACACAAAGAATTAAAAAGGTAAGTTGAAAGGTCCTCTGTTCCCCCAAGAGGAAACCATCCCCATCACGATATCACGGCTGTATTCTAAGCCCTTTATATTGATACGTTCTCGTTTAATCTTCACATCAGTCTCTTGAGGCCTATCTTGCAGACAAACTGAAGCTTGGGAGAGATTAAGTAACTTGCCTACAGAAGCACATTTAGTGAGCTAGGATTCAAAGTCAAGTCTCATTTACTCCAAACCTTTACTTTCTCAACTCAGAAGTGAGAGGGGGCCTCACATTTTATCTAGATCCAAAGACCAGAAAATGAATGTAATGGAAAAGGGGCCTCAAAATAAGGCCTCTGCATGAGCTTCTTTGAGACTCTAAGGACCTGCTTTTTAACTACTTCCTTCTTTCACGGTTTATCACTTTCTCCCAGACAGTGCTTGCCTGCCTTCCTTAGTTCAGTCATTAGTTCTCTCTCCTGCTTGTTGAAGGGTCTTATCTTTGTCAAAAAACCTGTAACACAAGCTATACTGATAACCACATCCTGCCTCACAATACTTCCTTAGGTCATACTTCTTCTTGTTTTACTAATAGGTTAATGCCTCATTTTTTTCAATGTGAAATTCTGTTATGAAAATCACACTATTGTGATTTGATTAAAAGGTAGCATGGGTATATATTTGTTAGGGAAATCTCTATCTACGTTTCTTGGTAAAGTGCCATTTTTAGAGAAGAACCCTCTTCGTGGCACAAACACTGTAGGATGAAGAACTGGAGTTCTAACATGAGGAGCCTTGTCTTTTCCAGGAAAACTACGAACACCTTCCAGAAGAGGTCGCCAGTGCTAAACCTAGTGATGTACGGCTAGAAGCTGAACTGAAGGCTGAAGATTTGATAGTAGATGTAAGTAGTTAGCTCAATAACATGCTAAGCAAAGAATTTATTTAAGGTAAAGCATCACTACCACCCCTATTATAACAGTAGTACATGTTCATTATAGAAAATCTGGAAAATACAGAAAAAAGATGGATAGAAGAGAATCACCTATGATATCACAGAAAAAAATAACATTAGGCAGATTTTTTAAATGACAGCCAACTCCAGTATTCTTGCCTGGGAAATTCCATGGACAGAGGAGCCTGGCAGGCTGGGCTAACAGTCCATGGGGTCGAAAAAGAGTTGGGCACAACTGAGGGACTAAACAACAATGAACAAAATTTCCTTTGGCATATTTTTATGTCAATATTGTCAATATTTTATGTAATTGTGGTCATGTTATTAATAGAGCATTGTATACAGTGATTTTTGAATGTTTTCTTGATCAAAAAAGTAATTGTTGTTGTTCAGTTGCTCAGTCATGACCCCATGGACTGCAGCATGCCAGGCTTCCCTATCCTTCAACTGTCTCCCAGAGCTTGCTCAAACTCACGTCCATTGAGTCGGTGATGCGATCCAATCATCTTGTTTTCTGTTGTCCCCTACTCCTCCTGCCTTCAATCTTTCCCAGCATCAAGGCCTTTTCTAATGAGTGGGCTCTTCACATCGGGGGGTCCACTGGAGAAGGGAATGGCAAACCACTTCAGTATTCTTGCCTTGAGAACTGTATCAACAGTATGAAAAGGCAAAAAGACATGACACTGAAAAAGGAACTCCCCGGGTTGGTAGGTGCCCAATATGCCACTGGAGAAGAACAGAGATATAGCTTCAGAAGGAATGAAGAGGCTTAGTCAAAGTGGAAACAACACCCAGTTATGGATATGTCTGGTGGTGAAAGTAAAGTCCAATGCTGTAAGGAACAATATTGTATAGGAACATGGAATGTTATGACCATGAATCAAAATAAATTGGAAGTGGTCAAACAGGAGAGATGACAAGAGTGAACACTGACATTTTAGGAATCAGTGAACTAAAATGGACAGGAATGGATAAATTTAATTCAGAGGACCATTATATCTACTACTGTGGGCAAGAATCCCTTAGAAGAAATGGAGTAGTTCTCATAGTCAACAAAAGAGTCTGAAAAGCAGTACTTGGGTGCAATCTCAAAAATGACAGAATGATCTCTGTTTGTTTCCAAGCCAAACCATTCAATTTTACAGTAATTCAAGTCTATGCCCCAACCACTAATGCCAAAGAAGCTGAAGTTGAACAGTTTTATGGAGATCTACAAGACTTTCTAGAACTAACACCAAAAAGAGATGTCCTTTTCATCATAGGGGACTGGAATGCAAAAATAGGAAGATACCTGGGGTAATAGGCAAGGTTGGTTTTGGAGTAAAAAATGAAGCAGGGCAAAGGCTAACAGAATTTTGCTAAGAGAACATACCAGTCATAGCAAACACCCTCTACCAACAACACAAGAGACAACTCTACACATAAACATCACCAGATGGTCAATACCCAGATCAGATTCATTATATTCTTTGCAACCAAAGATGGAGAAGCTCTATACAGTCAGCAAAAACAAGACCAGGAGCTGACTGTGGCTCAGATCACGAACTCTTTATTCCAAAATTCAGACTTAAATTGAAGAAAGTAGGGAAAACCACTAGGCCAAGGTATGTAAAAAAAAAAAAAAAAAAAAGTAATACATACCAATAATTTTTTAATAGCACACACACACAAAGGAAAAAGTTAAGACTTTTTGACTCCTATTTTCGTAGAAAAGGTAGTGTCTTCTTATATTCTATGAGAATGCCAAATGACTTTCTAACATTTTCTTCTGTTGTCTCATAAGAAATTCTTTTCAGAGTTCTACTCCTGAAATCTCAGGACAGTCTTCCCTGTGTAAAGCCTCTCAATTTTTATCTTCTTGCTGACGCATCTTTGAGTGAAGAGCAATCTTTCTATAACCAATCTTTGCCCTTGAACCCCCTCTCTATTTCCTTGGCTGCGTGTTCAAGTGCCTTAGAGCTGCAGATCAGGCTGCAGGCTCCTCTTTCATTAGATGAAGTTCCACCAGAATAAAGGGATCTCACATCCTGACTTCCTGAGGCTCTGAAAGGCTTCCTTCTCCAGAATGTTACCCCTGGGCTTACACGTGTCTGTCCTTGCCCTCAGTGCAGGGCATTGCTCCTAGTAGTCCCCCCACTTCCCAGTGGATCTCCATCCAGGTGGCCTCATGAATAGAAGATGACATACACATGGCCAGTAGACATGACAAGAAGTTTAACTTTCTTATTAACCTGTAGGCAAATTGATGCAATGAGTTTTTTGATTCTCAGATATATAAGATAAAAAAATTTTTTAAAGATATTGTGATAATAAAGATATGTGATAATGGGAGTGTAAATTGACAAGAGATCAAACTTGGGTCAATTTTAACTGACCCAGTAATTTCAGTCTGGAGGTTTGTCCTAAGGAGATAATCAGTTTTGCACAAAAACACGAATATATTTATTGTGGCATTATTATAGTGTGAAATTTGAGGGAAAGTGTATATGTCACTGGAATACTGCAAGCATTAAAAGTTGTTTTTAACATGGAAAGATGTTTATAATAAGTGAAAAAAGTATGTACAGAATTATTTTATTTTTGCACCTTTAAACTTATATACATGTGTGTATACAGTGAACACACTGAAAAATCCTGGATATATTAACATTGTTTCTACCTGGGTGGTAGAATTTCAGGTGACTTTTTCTTATAGTGAGTGTGGTATAAGAGTTTCATAATCAGAAAAAATAACTATCCATTTTAAGATGGGTAAAGCCCTTCTATATTCTGAGAAAGCAAGTAAAATTGCTAACTACATGTCTTATCGTGTATTCACATTCCAGTTTTAGTTTTACGGTGTGATGTATTTATGTGGTCCATTTTACCAACTCCTTTTAAGACTGCGAGTAGTAATTTTATGATTATCTATTGGGCTGTAAAACATAATTTACTAGATAGAATTAAAAATACGTAGTTGTTGGTCTGTAGCTACTTTTTACTCTTAAGTCCTTGGTTAAAAATGGGATCTCTGGGACTTCCTAGGTGCTTCAGTGGTTAAGAATTTGCCTGCCAATGCAGGGGACACTGGTTCAATCTCTGCTTCAGGAAGAGTCCACATGCCACAGGGCAACTAAGCCCATGAGCCACAACTACTGAGTCCACACTTCAGAGCCCACAAGCCACACCTACTGAGCCCAAGAGCCCTTAAAGAATGGGATCTCCAACTACTATAACATGCCCACTGGAAGAATAACTGTTCCATCAAATCTGCTTAAAGGAGGAATTTACAATACATTGTAGAGAAAATGAGGATTGCCTTTTATTCCAATTTTAAAGCCAAGGAAATAAATACCTAAGAGCTAGGAGCACTTGTAAAATTGTTGAAAATTTGATTAGTATTCATGCGTTACCATGATGGGTGAAAATGTCAAGGCTGCATCAGGTCCCTCCCACATGGCACTTACACAGAGGCCTGTGACAGCACCAGCCCCGGGATCATGGGGAGGACTGAGCAGTTTTCCCTCACATCAAAGGGATGCAGCTCTCAGAGCCAGTGGACCACACAGAACGGGAGGGCCAGCCGTATACTGCAGATGCTGGGCTCACTTCTGGACCACGGCTGAATCTCAGATGTCCACGCTTCTCACAGGGAGCATTGCCACCAAAGCTCATATACTGGTTTTCTTCTGTCACCACTCGCAGGATAAGCCCCTCTTATCATCTATTCTTTTTTATTTTTGCACTATCTTTGCCACATTACTCTATTTCTTCCTGTTATTTCACTTCCAGTCTCTTCCCTTGTCTGGAACCTGTCCATGAGGCCCTTAGGAATTTCCATTCCATAATTAATGCACCTGTATCTTCAGCCTCTTCACTATCTCTTTGCCTTTGTTGCATGCAGCCTGCTGTCCCCTGAGAACCTTATTCCCCTGCAGCTCTTTCAGGAAAAGCACATTCCTCAGAGTCAGGAGATCTTCCTGGTCATCAGTCCTTTTGTTCCCTACTACCATCTCCAGACCCCATGCAAGATCCCCGTTCCTCTGAGACTGCCACCCTTAAACCAGCTCCTGTCCTCTTGGTTGAAGATTTTGGCATGGTATAGAGCCTTCCACTCACTCCAGTTCCTGCCATCATCTTTAGTGGCTTCATAGTCCCATGACGCCAGCTCTGATCTCCTTATCCTCGTCCTCAATGACCTTATCCCCTCCACCTCAGCCAGTGACCTTAGTCTGTGTGGTGGGGGGCTGGGATTTTATCAAACATCCTTGTATCTCTGCACAACAGTGCCTGGCATGTGTCTGTCACATAGTGGATATTGACATGATACCCTACTTATATTGAAAGCATAAAATCTCTCTCCTCACCCCACCCAGATTTCAAATCCCTGTGGGTCGTGAACCAGAACTACTTTTGTTCCACTATGAGCCACTCTACCAGGGCAGCTTCATTTCTTGTGATACCCTCACAATCCCGAATTTAATTCTCATTGCTGTTATGTACATGATCGCTCATTTATTGCTTGTATTAAGGTTATCAACATGGATTATGGGATGGAAGACAAGAATCCTATTGATCATGTTCGCTTCTATTGTAAGAGTGACCTCAGCAAGGCAATCATGATTACTAGAAACCAGGTAACTACTTACAGTGGCATTTGGCAAATCTTTGTAGTAAAGTTGCATTTTACATGCAGGTTAGGCTCTGAAATCAATGTATACAGTTTTTAAAAAAAGAAACAGAAACATATCTTTAAAATTAAAGTATACTTGATTTTGGTAGACTAAACCATCTTAACAGCCAGTTTTTCCTGTTTGCTGAGCTTGAAGAAAGCTCCATTTTTTGGTTTAGAAGATAATTTGTAAGTCTGGTGGGACAGGAATATCATATGGTTGAAGTCATCTAAGTTGAATGTGCTTATTTGTATATCTTCTGTGAGAGAGTCTGTAGTCTTCATATAATTATATCATACAAACCTTTCATCTTTTATTAATGGACATAAAATTATGGGACATCTTGCAGTATGACAGTTACCCTGAATTCTTTCCTTTGGATTATCATTGGTATAAAATACCAAACAACATGGTGCGTTTAGTATCACATCAAGCATGGAGCTTAGGGACAGCTGGTTTCTCTTCAGCGTGTGAATTCAAGGTGACAGTGAAATCTTTCCTTCTTTAAAAAGGTTTCTCAGTTTTTGCCAGAGAGATTTGCTGAGCAGCTGATTCGAGTTTACTGTAAGAAGACAGATGAAAAGAGTCTGTTTGCTGCAAAACAGCATTTCGTCCATTGGTGTTTAATCAAAGACTTCACCAAGCCACAGGTGGGTGACATTATTCACATACGTCACAGAAATTTTTAAGTAAAAACCACAAGCAATCTTTACTTCCCTCTGAAAAGTTCTCATTTAAATGATGGTCGTTTGATGAACTTATTTACAAGACAGAAACAGACTCACAAACTTAGAGAACGAACTTATGGTTACCATGGGTGAAGGATGGAGGTGGGCAGGAATAGTTAGGGAGTTTGGGGTTGACGTGAACACATTGCCATATTTGAGATGAATAACCAGCAAAGACCTAGGACCTTCTGTATAGCACAGGGAACTCTGCTCAGTATTATGTAACAACTTAAATGGGAAAGGAATTTGAAAACGAATAGATACATATTTAAAACTGAATCACTTCAGCTGTACACCTGAAACTGACACCACATAGTTAGTCAACTGTACTCCAATATAAAACAAGAAGAAAATAATAATCATTTGACTTGGGGAAAAAAAAGTTTTTCCACATTAAGCTTCCCTTTTAATTTCTTGATTTAATTATTTTTAAAAGTGGAGTATAATTGCTTTGCAATGCTGTGTTAGTTTCTGCTGTACAACAGCGTGAATCAGCTCTATGTAATCATATATCCCGTCTCTCTGGAGCCTCCCTCCCACTCACCTCCATCGCACCCCTCTAGGTCATCACAGAGCACTGAGCTGAATTCCCTGTGCTATCCAGCAGCTTCCCACTAGCTATCTGTTTTACATTCTGGCAGTTTTGCCAGTCATTTTATTGTACTTTGCATGTATTGCAATATCTCCAAGGTCTCGGCCTGTATTAAATCTACTCTCACTAGGACCACCAGTGACTTCAGAGTTACTAAAACTAGCAGACAAGTTTCTGTCCTTTGTGCCTCAGAGCTGTTTTTTCTGCCTGTAATTCTTTTGTTTCCTACCTAAACCTGGTTAATTCCTGCTCACTTTATTGGTAAACTCATTTTCCCAATGCTGAGTAAATTCAGCATTCCCAAACTTGTAACCTATTTAAATTCACTAGTTGCCAATCCCATAGAGAATGTTGTTGAAATGGTCCTTTATTGACCTGCACGTGGTGGATGCCTGGCACAGAGAACATGACAAATTGATAGCTGTTGATTGAACAAATGATTGGTAGGTAGGTCGGAAACAGCATTCTGCTTCCTGGTCTAGTACTGTCTCTCACAGCACCCTACCTGCTTCCCCCCAAGCACTGGATACTGAAGGAAACAAAAATGAAAGGTTAGATGTGAAAGAGTAGCCCGGTGTATATCAGATCTTTGTCAAATGCCAGAGGGAGGGACATACGGAGGTCTTTTAGTATTCAGGGTTGAGAGAGCTGTCAGGTAGGAGGGAGGATTCTTCTAGATCCAAAAGCTGGATTGTGTTTGGATGAGTAGCAGAGAGAACTGAGAGCTACACAAAAATGAAACTGGAACAAGTCAGGTGTGTTTGGGAGCTATGAAGAGACTGGTCTGACTGGAGGAGAAAAGTCTTATTGTTGAGGTGACAGGGGAAACAGAAAGAGTCGGCTTGATTGTGGAGAAGCACTGATAATCAGCTAAGAAAGAGTTATTCTTGTGCACAGTGGGGAGGGAATTGCCGAAAGTATTCAAGACTTATCATGCTGCTATAATTATTTTCTTTTAACAATTTTATTTATGTGTATTTTATTTAATTTTATTGATTTGTTTTTGGCTGTACTGGGCCTTCATCGCTGTGCACAGGCTTTCTCTAGTTGCAGTGAGCAGGGGCTACTCTGCAGTGCACGGGCTTCTCATTGCAGCGGCTTCTGTTGTGGAGTGCAGGCTCTAGGTGCACAGGCTTCGGTAGTTGTGATGCACGAGCTCAGTAGTTGTGGCTCACAGGCTCTAGAGCACGGGCTCAGTAGTTGTGGTGCATGGGCTTAGTTGCTCCGCGGCATGTGGGATCTTCCCGCCTGGACCAGGGATTGAACCCGTGTCCCCTGCATTGGCAAGCAGATTCTTATCCATTGTACCAACAGGGAAGTCCCTGCTATAATTATTGTTTACTTCTGAGCTTTTATCTCTAGCTAGACCTGTGGGAATAAGGAAGTCTGTCCGTCTTAAGAACTATAGCTTCTAAGGAGACTAAACCCCTGATGAGGAAGGAAGACTCTAGCGGCAGATAGACTGGCATGTGGAGAGACTGGAAACAGAGAGACAAGAGGCTACTCAAGTTGGACCTTAAATCCAGATACATTCATTCAGGGAATGAATGTTCCTCCAGGTCCTGTGTCCCGGACCAGGGATGGAACAGTACCTGAGACAGTTCCCGAGGGTCTCGCTCTAGTTGGGGACAATAAAAACTCGAGTAAATAATAATCACAGTAGTGTGTAAGTACTTTGGGCTCGGAGCAGTGTGTACAGTCTTAGAGGAGCAAAAAGGTGAAGGGTTTAAGCCAGAGTTGGTTGGTTGGGTAAGACTCATTTAAAGAAAGACTTGGAAAGACTTCCCTGGTGATCCTGTGGTTAAGAATCCACCTGCCAATGCAAGGGACACGGGTTCAATCCCTGGCCCAGGAGGACCCCATGTACCATGGGGCAGGTAAGCCTGTGTACCACAATTACTGAGCCAGTGCTCTAGAGCCCGCGCTCCACATCTAGAGAAGCCACCACAATGAGAAGCCCATACGCTGCAACTAGAGTAGACCCCACTCGCCACAACTAGAGAAAGCCCGTGGGCAGCAATGAAGACCCAGTGCAACCAAAAATTAATTAATTTTTTAAAAAAGGGCTTGGAAGCTGAGACCTGAAGGATGGATGAGGAGTCAACTGGGTAAAGGGGGTGGGGGTCTGGAAGGTGAGAGAGAATGAGGTGCATTTAGGGGGGTGAGATCTGGGCTCTGTGCATAGTCCTGTAAGCCAGGAGCCTCAGAGCAATGGGAGCTGTTGGGGTGTTTTAAGCAGGAAAGTGACATATTCAAGTCAGCGTTTACAGCAGAGTCACAGCCACTGTACCCAACCAGAGGGCTCATAGGAGAAACACCTTGACTTTTCTGCCCACCTGTCTTCCAGTCTTCCACCAGTGCCTCCCACTAGCCCAACCTGACTGGAGGCCAGTAGGCAGGGGAGCTGGGAGATGTTGTTCACAAGAGCAGCTCCTGTTACGCAGAGCAGGGCAGAGGGAGGCAGAGAGTGGATCTGAGAGCAAGTAGGCATGAGAGGCCCGCAGTGTTCTACACGAGCCTTCTCTTCCTCGTGCAGTAAAGGCTTTGACAGTCCTGTACCCTCATGTCGCCTAGAGAATCAATTCAGGATAGAGTCAGGCGTTGGAGGGCCTAGCTTCTTACACTCTTTGATTTCCAGTCGTAGTGTCGCTTCACTTTGACACCAACCCTTGTTTTGGGTGGAGTCTAGGAGGCTGAGGCCAAAGTGACAGCTTTGATTATGGAGCAAAGGTCAAGTTCCACAGGTACACTCTATCTTTCCCCCTTTTTGCTATCTTATAGACCTGGGCCATTTGTTACAGGGGAGACTTAAGAAAGAGGGTCCAGCAAGAGTCCAGCACATTCCATCTTACCCTGGAAAACCAGGACAAGGTGTGTCCCCGGAAGCTGCATGAAGGGAAGGGGTTGCCGAGCCAGGCCACGTGCTGCTTCTGGCCATCTTTGAAAAGAACTGGTGTGGTGGCTTTTGCTCTGAAAGCTCTTCCCTTCCCAGGACCGTGTGTCTTTAATTAAGCATGTACACAGTCCGGGGTTTCCCAAGAGTAAGTCTGTCCAGAAGCAGGCTGTCTGCAGGATGAGGATATGTGTGCCTGGGACATTCGCTCAAAACCACGAGAACTGGCTTTTCTTTATTCCTGGTTACTCTCTCTTTGACAGGATAGTGACGTTGTAGCCCCGAATATAACACCTCTGAAATCAGAGTGGAATTCAAAAGGCACCAAGGAAGTGGACAAAGTCAAAGCCCAACTTTTCTCAAAAGACTCGATGTGAGTGTCTGCACTCAATTGTTTACAAAAAGCCCCTCCCTATCCCCTTTCCCTCCTCCCCCAGCACGATTAATTTAGGGAATTTGATCACAGAGGTCTACAACTGGAGTGACAGCTAGTGCTTTATATTTTATATCTTGAATGTATGCACATACTAAGTCATTTTTATCCAGAGGAACAGGTATTAGGCAGACCTTATTAACATGAGCTATGGAAAGCGCTGCCTTCCCTCTTTTTAATATTAATCAAAGCCTTTCTTCTTTAGCAGTCTATTTTCTTAGAATTAACAGCTTTTTTAAGTACTTTGAACTCATGGCATAAGATTGTTTTTTAAAAAATTTGGAAATAAGACAAAGGCACACACTGGAATTTGCAGTTGGGGTTGTCACGAACAGCCGTGGTTAAAAACAGAACGTGAAACCCCAGCCCCCTGAGTAGGTGCCCGTCACCCTGAATTGAGGCTAGCTTTCCTTGAGTGATTGCAACATTAGGGAAAGGCACCTCCTCTCACCCTTCTGGTCCCCCATAAACTGCCAGGTTGGGGTGAACAGTATAGGAGGGCCATGGAGGGGTTCCAGCTCTTCAATGAGAGGCCTGATTGATTTGTTGAAAAGATATGAGGGTGCTGGCCTCTTCTGAAATGGGATATAAAACTGCCTTATAGGAGACCCCCTAGCTCCAGTAGCAGAGGGACTCCCCAAACCAGGCTATCCTCTGGGTCAGCTGTGGCTCCAGCCCAAGTGGGTTTCTTTCTCTCCTGAGTGCTCACTGCCCACTCTCTGAGGGTTCCACCATTGCCCAGCCTGGAGAAAGCAGCTCCCCTCCCCCCCTGACCTCTGCATCTCGCTTGGGTGCTGATCAGAGGCCATCATAGGAACCGTCCTCCAGGCTGCTCAGAGCTGGGACTTCATTTTTGCCAGTTCAGTGCATTTGATGAGTTTCAGGGCAAAGACTGGCTGCCTATGCTGACACAAAGTGACTTACCCAGTGAATTCCAGGTTCCCCGTTGTGTCTCTACCTCCAGCAGTGGAGTAGCCACTACTGTGGTTGAGCAGTGCTCCTGAGCTAAACAGAGTCTGGAGTTAGAGCTAAAGCTGGCGGCTGCCAGAGGCAGAGCCATGGGGAGTGCAGTCATGAGCCCCTGACATCCTGTACTTCACCACGCCTTTACAGAAGCCTCCCTGGCAGCCTGGGTGTGGGGAGCCAGCCTTGGCTCTGGGTCAGAGCAAGAGGGAGCGGGAGGAGCTCAGACCGCAGGGCAGATCACCCCCAACATCTTGGGGGTGCTGCCACCGTCCACTGTGTAACCAGGTGCTCCTCTGTTGACATTAGGGTGACAAGCGTTTGGAATGTCTGCTGTTCTGCTCTGTCACCCCTCCCCCACCCCCAGTAGATAATCGAGTTGACCCTAATTCCTAGAGTAGTTAAAACCGCACTCCTCTCCCACCACAATGCTGTGTGATGGGGATATGGGTACAGTGGGCTCCTAGAAGCCCAAAGAAAGTGGTCATGGTACCAGGTCATGTCTGTTTTGGCCACGGTACTTCCGAAACGTCCAGTGGGGAGAATCCTCCACCTCAGACTTCATGTGTCCAGGCCCAAGGTCAAGAATGTAATGTTTCTCTGCAAAGATTGTTTGATTTTTGCCACTCCTCCATTTACATCATTGTTTTACTCTGGAATTTTGTCATCTCAGAGTGTATCATTGTGCTCTCTGAGGAACAACTTGAATCTGTTTTGTTTGCATGTTTTGTTACTTTTTGGCAGCTGCACTTTATGCTCTTTGCAACTGTTTTAATTATGGGAACCACGTGCCAATGACAAGGTTAAATTTTTCTTAAGAAGCATCTTCACTATTGGTATAAAAACAGAGCCTTTAACAGCTTGGCCTCTAGAGTTACCGAGCTTTGTCACCTTGAGAATGTAAATAGGACTGCAGGTTCAAGTGCCTGGTCGCTTCATCCTGGTGAGAGAAACAGCTGCAATAAAGCCTCATGAATGTATCTCTGGCTTGAAATCAGTGGTGTCTTCCTCAGTGACTTTCACACTCGCGAGCCCAGTTTTGACCCTTTTGTGCAAAAGAACTGTGTTTGGTCTAGGAATGTGCCCAGATGTTTCTTTATACCTCAATACTGTGTTGGGTCTTCAGAGGGGATGGTTTTAACAGGCCCTATGTTACTTGGTTTTCCTCATTCATTAATGGCAAGTAATGACCTTATAAAGAATCTTATTCTGTCAGGAGGCAGGCACTAGCATGGGAAAGGTTATGGATTTTTTTATTTTATTTTTTTTTAGTTTTTCTAAGTTCCTCTTTTGCCAGAAAAAGTGTCCTTCCTCCTTTTTAATCTCCCTGACATTCCCATCTACAGAATTTCAGCTTCTTTACCCAAATGTGCATATCGTTCATTTTCTGCTTTCATATTTTCCTTGTGGAATTAAATAAGAGATCTGCAAGTAACCAGCACACTTGTAGCAGACAGAAAGCTTGTCAGTTTTCTGGGAAAAGAAAAATGCTATTTTGGAGTCTTTATTTTTATTTTTTATTTTTTTGGAGACTTTATTAATTTCACTGGTTGAGTTAGGTGTCTGTGGTTTGACAATATTCTTTAAATGAAAATAATGTCCAAAGCATATAGAGAAGAATCCCATTTTGTAAGAATCCCATACACCTCCTTGAAAAACTGTCTGGAAGGATATACATGAAAATGATAGTGTTTAGGGGGTGGTTGAATTTTAGGCAGTTTTAATTTTTTTTATATCTTCTGGTTTTTCTACAATAAACACGCATTAACGGTGTTCTCTCTGAAAGGATCATTTTCCTGAGGAATTTTGTGGTGCTTGGGTGAGGTATAGCTGTCTTTTACTCCCTCAAATCCCCTCTCTAGTAGAATGTGGCCTATCTCCACACCTGTCTTGGTCCTCAGGCGCCAAGAGGCTGCTCTCAGCCACAGTCCACACTGGACACTTCGCCATCTGTGTTTCGGATGGAATGGGCTGCCCTGGGTGAGCGCGGCCACGTCAGCACCCGGGGGCAAGTCTGAACGCCTGTCGCCTCAGGAGGCTGCCTGCCGTGGCATCAGCTCAGGACCCAGGCCTCCAGCTCGTTGATGCAGAACTGCTCCTGCCGGGCCAGCACCTCATTGTTGAAGGTCGCACAGGGGTGGCTCCCCCCACGGTACAAGTCTCCATCCAACCACAGCCCAAAGCGGCCGCTAAAGAGAGGAGAGTCTTGGCACAGCTCCCTCCAGCACCCTTCAGACCTGCCTCAGCAGCCTTTGGCCACACCATGACTGCTCTGCCTTAGTCTCATCTCCTCTGAAACCAGTTTGTCCCAAATTGTTAGGGACTCACACATTGTTCCCCACGGGGTTTCAAGTTTTTTTTTTTTTAACAGTTCAATGATTTTGATAAACATATACAGTGGAGCAGCCACCACCACAGACCAGTTTTAGAACCTTCAGAACATTAAGATGGCAATGCCTTAACCAAAGGAGGGATTCGCATAAGCTTGGACTCCAAGCCCAGAACACGTCAGACCAGGGCGTCCATTCTAGTCCCCTCTTTTGACAGCAAACCTAGGCTGGAGCTGGGAAGAGGGTTACTGCAAATTGGCAGCGGCTGGTGGGGTCTGGGTCAGTCTGCCTCCTATTTGGGCAGCTGGGAGAGCAAAGAACTTGCCTGGTGCTAATCAAGCAGTGCTGTCATCTCTGCCCTCAGGATAAGATTTATTCTACCTGAATATGCAGGTCACACCAGAGGCGAGATTGACCTTGTAAAACACACTCCACTTCCCACCCCCAACACACACACACACACACACACACACACTTCATGCCATACTCTCCTCTCAGTATTGACTTAGAGCAGAGTTTAGGGGGTTGGCTGGGGTCCGGGCACCTATCAAGGGGAGATTCTTGAAGGTTAACCAGCAGCCTCCTCCATTTTGTCTGGGGTAGCCTAACCCAGCATTTCCAGGCAGGGGAAAGGACCAGAGTACAGACCACCTTGAGACTGAAGACTAGGGAAGAAGACTAGGACACGCACCTGCCACAGCCTATCATCAGAGAATCCAAGTCGCCTTTCACAAAGAAAGAGTTGCTTCCTGTCCACTTGAAGACCTGCGATAAGAAACCTCCAGTTATTGGCAGAGTCCTGCTCCTGCAGTTTTACTCTGGACCACTGGGTGGCAGTGTGGTGAAGGAAACAACCTCCAAGCCCCAACTAAGGCCCTGGAGCTACTCTAGGCTCCTAACTCTTTGCAGTTTCTCTCAGTCTCCCTGGAGTTCACCTCCTCTTGCCCTCCAGTCTGAATTCCCACAGCCCAGAAGCCCTTCTGTTCCAGGAATAGACCAGAACCCTCTGAGGCTTCCTGCCTCCGAAGCTGGAGAGAGGAGGGGAAAAGTCCACACCAGGAGCCAGGCCCTGATTCTACCATTAACTGTTTCCTCCTCTCACTGGAGTTAACACTAAGCCTGCACACCCCCGGTGCTATTTCACACCCAACAAGTGTTTCGAGCCCCACCCCAAAGAGACACCCTGACTACCACCAATTCTGTCCCCACCAGTCACTCCTCCCCGGATCACAGCCTCCTAATGGGTCTCTGCTTCCTCTGTCTCCTGCCCCGAAGCCCATGTCTGTTCTGCAGTCAGTGAGCTATTCAAAATTAAGTCAGGGACTCCCCTGGTGGTTCGGTGGTATAGAATCCACCTGCCAATGCAGGGGACATGGGTTCAATCCCTGATCCGGGAAAATTTCACATGCTGTGGGCAACTAAGCACCTGGAGCCGGTGTTCCCCAACAAGAGAATCCTGTGCACCACAGCTAGTGAGTAGCCCCTGCCCACTACAAGTAGAGAAAGCCCGGGTGCTGCGACAAAGAGCAAGCATAGTCAAAAATTAATTATTTTAAAAAATCAAATTGTATATTAGCCCTCCTCTGCTAAAGCTCTCCGATGGCCCTGACAATGGGAATAAAATCCAGCATCTAACAACAGCTGAAAGCCCAGTGTGCTCTGCCTTGATTTTCTCTCCGACTTCTTTCCCCCTTTACCGCCTGCACTTCGTGTACACTGGCCTTTCGTCCTGGGACACCTGAAGCTATTGCTGTTCCAGGGTCTTGCTGACCCCTCTGCCCAGAACGCTCTTCCTCCAGATCCTCAGAAGGCTCACTTCTCAGCTTTCAGATGAAATGTCATCCCAGAGGAAGTACAGGCCCTGTTCAGTGACAATGTGCCCTGGTAAAATGTAAGTTCCATGAAGGCTATCTTGATTCTGGCAGTATTCCCAAGACATGGTGTAGATGTTTGTTAAGTGAACAAATTATTCAGGAGTCAATTTAGGACTTCCCTGGTGGTCCAACAGTTAAGGATCCACCTGCCAACACAGGGGAAACAGACTCGATCCCTGGTCCAGCAAGATCTCACATGCCACAGAGTAATTAAGCCCACACACCGCAACTGCTGAAGCCTGCACTAGAGCCTGTGCTCAGCAACGAGAGAAATCACTGCACTGAGAGCCCGACCACTGCAACTCAAACGCGACTAGCGAGTAGGCCCCGCTCGCTGCAACTGGAGAAAGCCTGAGCGCAACGATGAAGATCTGGGGCAGCCAAAGATAAATAGAAAACTATTTTTTAAAAGTCAGTTTAGCTAATAAAAAGATTTTTAAAGGGCTGCAAAAGTATAGCCTATGATTGCCTGTAATTAGTTGCAAAAAATGCTCTGAGCAACCAAAGGGTTTTTAGCAAGAAAATGGACTAATCAAAGATAAGCCCTGGGCTCAGAAGAGATGAGATAATATTAACAAGTGACCACAAGAAGACAGAACCATTCAACTCCTCTACTTTCCTCAAGGAACATGACCTTCAGACTTGAAGGGGGAAGATAAACATTGCTACAGAAAAAATTAAGGTGATGTTCATGGTGCTTCTTGGAATGAGGGTCAAGGAACTGCTGGGAATTCATGAAGAATGCAGATTCCAGAAGACCAAAGACAGGCAAAAATTAACCAATTTTTTGAAAACATGAGATTCCATAATAATAGCCTGGGAAGACTATAGCAATTGCCTGAAAAAAAATCATTCCATTCAAGAGTTTGGTTTTTGTTTTGTTTTGCATTTAGCACAAGGCACTGTTTTAGGTACTGGATAGACCAGTGATGTAACAGACAAAAATTCCTGCCTCCTAGGACTCCCACTCTAGTAGCAGGAGGCAGGTAAATAAGTAAAATAAATAGTGTGTTAGCTGTGACAAATGCTTAAGAGAAAGAAGTAGAGAAGTGCAATAAGAGTTTCCAAAGGCTGGAGTGCTGTAAATGTAAACAGCAGGAAGGGTCCTGCTGAGAGGCTGACATCTGAGCAGAGTCCTAAAGGAAGTGAGAACTGACTCATACGGAGATCCTGTGGAGGGAACCTTAGGGAGAACAGCGTGTTTAGAGGCCCTAAGGTAGGAACAGGCTTGCTTGTTTAAGAACCAGCTCCGAGGTCAGTATAGGGAGAGGGAAAGTAGCAAGAAATGACTTCAGAGAGAGTCCAGAAGATGTAGAGACTCATAGGTTATTTTAAAGACTCTGGGGATTTGTCTGGTGGTCCAGAGATTAAGAATCTGAATGCCGATGCAAGGGATGTGAGTTCAGTCCCTGGTCAGGGCGCTAAGATCCCACATGCCTCGGAGCAACTGCCGCAACTACTGAGCCTGTGTAGCAACTACAGAGAAGCCTGTGCACCACAGCGAAAGATCACATGTGTCGCAAATAAATAAATAAAAACATTCTGAAAAAATACTTTGGCTTTTCTCTGAGGGAGAAAAGAAGCCATTGGTAGCTTGGAGCCAAGGAGTGATATGTTCTGACTTCATTTATTTTAAATATTTATTTGGCTGTGGCTGTGCCGAGTCTTAGTTGCATCACACGGGATCTTCTGTTGCGGCATGTGGGATCTAGTTCCCTGACCAAGGATTGAACCTGGGCCCCCTGCAGTGGGAGCTCAGAGTCTTAGCCACTGGGCCACCAGGGAAGTCCTTGACTTACCTTTTAAAAGGCTCACTCCAGGTACTGTGATGACTGAAGGTGGAAGCATTAGGAAGCTATAGCAGGGACACAGGCAAGTAATGATGGTGGCCTGAACCAGGGTGACAGCAAAGGACACTGTGAGAAGTGGTAGATTCTGGGTAGAGATAGAAAGAGAAGGAAGACCCATCAGGATTCGTTGACAGCTCATCTGATGTAGGGTGTGAAAGGAGCGTTAAGAAGGGCTCTAAAATTTTTGGTCTCAATGGCAGGAAAGACAGAAGTGCCATTCACTTTGTCAGGGAGGATGGCGGGAGGAACCAACTTTCTGGGAGAAAGTCAGGAGATCAGCTTGGCAAAACCCCAGTCGTGGTTGGACCCTTCCATCCACGCTGTCTGTGCTTGAACCTGACGAGCTGAATGTTGCTAGAGGAAAGCACACAACAAAGGAACCATCCCTGGGACTTCCCTGGGGGTCCGGTGGTTAAGAATCCTCCTTGCAGTGCAGCAGACATGAGTTCTATCCCCAGTCGGGGAACTAAGATCCCACCTGCCACTGGGCAACTAGGCCCGTGCGCCACAACTACTGAGCCTGCTTGCCCTAGAGCCTGTGCTCCCAAACAAGAGAAGCCACCACAGTGAGAAACCCAAGCACCGCAACTAGAGAGTAGCCCCTGCTAGCCGTCACTAGAGAAAGCCTGCACAGAGCAATGAAGACCCAGGGCTGCCATAAATAAAGAAAGAAGAATTTTTTAAAAGACAAAAAAAAAAAAAGAGCATCACCTTCAGCTGTGGAGAGAAGGAGAAGAGGAAGGTCTCGCCAGTACCGTAGAAGCCTTTGCTGAGTCGAAGGGCCGAGGAGGAGAAGGCCCCAAACATCTGGAAGGAAGACTTTGTAGTCTGCAACTGGAAGGAAGCTGGAGATCCCCTCCAGGCTGGAGAGTCTGGGGCAGAGATGGGGGTCGGAGAGGCCCCCGGAGGCCCATCAGCCCTTGGTGGCAGCCCTCCCCCCAGCACCCCCAGCACGGCTCACCTGGCCGTCCTGGTCTCTCAGCACCAGCAGCACCGGCCCACTGTGGCCCTCCATCTGCCTGTACAGGCTCCTCAGACTGAAGCCGTCCCTCGACGTGCAGAAGGCCAGGCTCCAGGAGTATCCAGTGACTCTTGGGGGCAGGTGGAGACTGAGCTGGGGACAGAGCAGAGGGTGAGCGAGGGCTCTTGATCCCCCCACCCTCTGTGCTCCGTATCCTTGGGGTCCCAGGAGGACTAAGGTTAAACAGCCAACCCTCACTCAAGCTTGTGCTTTACAAGTTCAGTTCAGTTCAGTCGCTCAGTCGTGTCCGAATGTTTGCGACCCCATGGACTGCAGCACATCAGGCCTCCCTGTCCATCACCAACTCCCGGAGTCTACTCAAACTCATGTCCATAGAGTCGATGATGCCATCCAACCATCTCGTCCTCTGTTGTCCCCTTCTCCTGTCTTCAATCTTGCCCAGCATCAGGGTTTTTTCCCAATGAGTTGGCTCTTCGCATCAGGTGGCCAAAGTATTGGAGCTTCAGCTTCAGCATCAGTTCTTCCAATGAATATACAGGGTTGATTTCCTTTAGGATGGACTGGTTGGATCTCCTTGCAGTCCAAGGGACTATCAAGAGTCTTCTCCAAGACCACAGTTCAAAAGCATCAATTCTTCGGTGCTCAGCTTTCTTTACAGTCCAACTCTCACATCCACACATGACTGCTGGAAAAACCATAGCTTTGACTGGATGGACCTTTGTCGGCAAAGCTTTACAGTACTTTCATGTTTCCAGGGGGCACCATGGAAACACCAATGAGCAGGAGCCCTCAGAGAAAGGGATTACTATTCCCATTTTATAGATGAGGAAGCTGAGGCTCAAGGAGATGAAGCAACTTGCCTGAAGCCCACATGGGGAGGAAGTGGCAGAGCCAGGATTTGAACTCAGGTCAGGCCCATCATGGCCCCTAGCAACCAGAGAATAGATGAGATACTGACTGCCTCCTCCTAACTCCCCATCTCATCCTCCCATTCCCACCCCAGCTTTGGCCTCAGTTCCCAAGGAGTGGTTCCACTTAGAGTCAGATTAGTTCACCATATCCCTAACTTCCTAGTGCAGTGAAGAAGGTGGTGCTAGGATTACTGACTCATTTTACCAGAAAAGCCCAGCGAGGAGAAGTGAGTTGCGCAAGGTGACACAGTGAGCAGGGGACAGAGCAGGAGGGACCCCAGGCGTCCCTGGGCCTGGCTGGGGTGGGGCAGGACTGAAGTCTTTGTACCATGGACTGTGCCCAAACCTGACTCATCTCCGAGGCTCCTAGAACCTGGCTGGCTCCTGCCAGCTGGGGCTCCATGGGGCGTTCAGGAACCGGAGTTGGGACTGGGGTTGTCTCCTCCTCCTCTTCCTCCTCCTCTTCCTTGTCCTCCTCCCCAGACAGAGCATCCTCCACCTGGCTGGGCTGTAAAGACACACAGAGGCCTGGTGGGTCGAGAGACAAGGAGACACGAGCTTACACACGTCCAGAGCCTGAGAGCCTCGGCCACCTCATCACTCCTTCCCTGGCCCCTGCCAGTCCAGCCGGAGGAGGCAGCAAAGTGTCCACGACAGACCAGACCCTGTCCTTCCCACCAGCCAGCTCCCTCCCTGGCCCCTTCCAGCTACGCCACCGGATGTGGCCTTGGGCCTCGAGGTTTGTCTGCCTGGTTGCTCTGGATCCAGAGTGGATGCCAGGGATTGTGTTCTAAGCTTGGGGGCAGGAGAGAAGGGCAGGTGGCAGCTCCCATAATGTATGCATTTGTACATGAAATAGCAATAATAATAATACAATAGTGGCTGAATATACAGTAAACAGGCCCGTGTGAAATGCTTGGTGAGCATAATCTGAATTTTCCCAAGAATCCTAAGAAGAATGTGCTTTTTTTTTTTTTGGCTGTGCCACAAGGCTTGCAGGATCTCAGTTCCCCAACCAGGGAATGAACCTCGGCCCTCCACAGTGAGAGCGTGGAGTCCTAACCACTGGACCAACAGGGAACTCTCCAGAGTAGGCTTTTTATTACCCTCATGTTATCATCCCCAAAGAAGAAACAAGGCCCTTTGAGCTGGTGAAACAATGCATGTTTCTCATGGGTGAGACAGTGCACAGATTCATATAAAATGCGCATTTAGGGCTTCCCTGATAGCTCAGTGGATAAGAATCCACCTGCCAATGCAGGAGACATGAGTTTGATCCCTGGCCCAGGAAGATCCCACGAGGAGCAGCTAAGCCTGTGCGCCAAGACTACTAAATCTGTGCTCTAGAGCCCAGGAGCCACAACTGCTGAGCCCTTGTGATGCATCTACTGAAGCCCGTGTGCCCTAGAGCCCATGCTCTGCAACAAAAGAAGCCACTGCAATGAGAAGCCTGCGCACCACAACCAGAAGGTAGCCTCTGCTTGCCACAACTAGAGAAAAGCCTGTGCAGCAACAAAGACCCAGCATAGCCAAAGATAAAAATAAATAAAAAATGCCTCGATTAAAAAAATGCACATTTGTGTGAAGGTATGTGATGTGTTGGCTTAAAATAGAGTTGTGTAGGCAAATCAGTGTGAGAAGTGTTGAATGCGACTTTGTATGTTACCTTTCAATGTGTTTGTGGTTGTGAGCTGGGGTTGTGTTATATGTGAATGTCAGTGGGCATGTATGTTGGTGTGTTCATTCATTCATTCATTCATTTAATCACTGAGCTGCCACTCTGTAACAGAGTGTGTATGTGTGTGTGTATGTGTGTACGTGCACATGATGCCTGCACACAAGGACTTTGGGGCTTTTCATCAGGAGAGATCTCCTTGGGGAGAAGAGATGGACAGGACACTGCTTTCCTGTTCCCCAGGTTCAGGCCTAGGGAGGGAGTCCTAACTGGACAGGCTTCTGGACAGAGCTCCATCTGGCACCCACTCCAGGGAGGAAAGAATGGAGACAGTAATCTGTGCTCCTTGAGGGTCCCAGAACCACAGGGCTGGGCACTAAGGCCCCAGGTTCCTGAGTCCTTGCTTTGAACCCTAGGCCAGCCGGGGAGGGCCTCAGAAGGCGGACACCCAGCTGTATGCACCCTGGCCCAGGCCCCACCCAGCCAGAGATCTCACCTCTCCTGACCCTCAGCCCCAGCTGGGCCTCTTACCAGCCGAGTGTAACGCCAGCGGAGACTTTTCATTCTTCTGTCCGAGCCCAGCCAGGGGCAGTAAGTAAGCCTTCAGCCCTGCCAGGGAGGAGGCAGCGCCGGATGAGACCTGGAGATGAGAGGGAGGGGCCTGGGGCACACCTGGCTGTCTCCACACCCACCCAGCTGCCCTTTGCTCTCTCTCACCTGTCACTCACCTGTCACTCCCAGGCCAGCTTGTCCCTAGTGAGAGTGTGAGGTCAGCTATGCTCGGCATTCAGGGCCATACTTGTAGTTAGCAACTAATGCAGGTTAGCCATAAATTCTAGTTGTAATTCAGGCCCATAGACTGTAACCTTTGGGCTACTGCCTGAGCCCCAGACAGGGTGTCTGGGGCCTCTACTTCCCTGTGTGACCTTGCATAAGTGCTATGCACGCCTGGGCCTCAGTTTCCCCACATATGACACGTTGGACCAGATTATCTCTCAGAGGCCCTCACAAGACTGACAGCATGCAATTCAGTTTTCTCTCAAAGCCATTATAACAGAAGCTTGAAAAGGGCCAAGCTAGACCAAAAGAACAGATATTGTTTTTTTTAAAAAAAATAGTCATTTTTCTAATTAAAAGAGCAATACAAGTTTACTATAGAAAATTTGAGAAATTTAGAAAAGAATAAAGAAAAATACAAAAATATTCATAATTACACCTCTCAGAAATAAACTCTCAACCCCTACAGGTTTATTTTTCCATCTTTTATATTTATTTCACATATATGTATATACATACATTTATAAATAGATCATACAGTGTGTTGCTTTATAAGGTGCTTTGTCAAGCTTAACCAAAGAAAAATTTCCAATTACATTCAGTACCCTTTGAACATGTGATTTTTTTTTTTTTATGTATTTATTTATTTTGGTTGTGCTGGGTCTTAGTTTCAGCACACAGGATCTTTTTTTGTTTATTTCATGTGGGCTCTAGTTCCCTGACCAGGGATTGAACATGGGCCCCACCCCCCGCATTGGGAGCGTGGAGTCTTAGCCACGGGACCACCATGAAAGTCCCATGAACACGTGATTTTTAATGGCTGCATATTATTTCATCACAGGATGTTCATCATTTCTCAAATGTTTGACATTCTGTTTGCTTATAATTTCCTGTAATTATAAGCAAAATTATAATAAACTTCCTTGTTCATAAATCTGATTATATTCTTTATGATAAATTTCAAAAGTTGAATAATGGATCAAAAGGTGTTCACACATTCTTTTCCAACTGTTTGCAACAAGGCTTCCCAGAGCTTAAGGCTGACCAATGTCTGGATATCTTTCAGGAATCTCAAGGTAATATCTTTCTGATCATCATGCATGTTTTACATCCTTAAATTACAGATAAAGAAACTGCCACTCAGAAAGTTGAAGAAGGAACTAACTACAGCCACTGGATAATATAACACAGTAAAATGAGCACAGACTCTGTGGAGTCAGGGAGTCTAAATCCTTGGGCAAGTTACTTAACATCTCTGTTCTTCTGTCTCCTTGTCTGTAAAATACTAATACCTATTTACCTGATAGAGCTGTTGTAAGAATAAATGAAGGTAATGCCTGAAGGGACGACTCATTGGAAAAGACCCTGATGCTGGGAAAGATAGAGGGCAGGAGGAGAAGGGGGCGACAGAGGATGATATGGTTGGATGGTATCACCGACACAATGGACATGAGTTTGAGCAAACTCCGAGAGATAGGAAAGGACAGGGAAGCCTGGCGTGCTGCAGTCCATGAGGTTGCAAAGAGTTGACACGATTGAGTGAATGAACAATGCCTGAAGAACTAGGAGGCTGAGCCAGGTCTCCATCCTCCTGTTCTGAGTTCAGGGAGATGAAACACAGTGCCTGGTGTTTGGTGAAAAAGTGAAAGTGTTAATTGCTCAGTCGTATCTGACTCTTTGCGACCCCATGGACTGTAGCCCACCAGGCTCCTCTGTCCATGGGATTCTCTGGGCAAGAATCCTGGAGTGGGTTGCCATTTCCTCCAGGGGATCTTCCCAGCCCAGGGATCAAACCTGGGTCTCCTGCATTGCAGGCAGATTCTTTACCGTCTGAGCCACCATGCGTGCTAGATAAGTGGCAGTGCTTAAGGCCATCCCCCCAACACTGCCTCTTTGGGAGATTCAGAGCTCAAATCGCCGACAAATGGCCACTCAGTCTCCACCTGAGCACCTCGGGGACAGTCACTTGGTCACTTGCAGGGGTAAGTAGCTCAATGGGGCAGGGAAGTGCAGGAATGTACTCACTTTGCCAAGTCTCGACCTCTGGTGACCTCTTCCAGCTTATCCAGCCTGATGGCTTCCTTAGTGCATCTCCAGGATCCCACAGAGAAGGGGCCACTTCCGGAACCGAACCTGTCCACCTGGAGGTCTGTACGAAGCAGTTTTAGCTCTGTACCCTGGTTCCCCAGCGGACAGTTGTCACCTCTGCCCCAGCCAGGCTCCAGCCCTCCTCTCCTGGCTCTTATACCTGCCCGGAGGGTGGCAGGCCCTGGCCCCGAGCCTGCTCCAGTTTCAGCCGGAAGGACCTGGCTGTGATTATAATCCATCAGAAACTCAAATCCCACAAACAAGAGCTTGTCACCTTGGGTCCCTGCTCTGCCCCTACCAGCCCAAAGAGGTGGGGTTTACCGAACTCCTGGGCTCTTCCTGGAGCCTCTCACCCACAGCTACTGGGCGCCACGTCGTGCCTGAAGCCCATCATGGAAGGCACTTCCCTTAAGGGGCAAAAATGTTACAGGAAAGGGTCGAGCTGTGGGGCCACATCCACCTCCCTGTGCTTCAGGGGAAACCTGGGGCTTGGGGGTGAGGGGAGGCCACCCTGCTCTGGTCCTGTTTCCCTTCTCTCACATGGGGAGATGATTCTTATTGGCCTGTTGTGCCATGGGGTGAGGTTACGCAAGAAAGCCCAGCGTCTGGCACACAGTAGGCACGCTCTCAGTTCGGGTAGTTTCTCTGTCCCAGACTCAGAGTGGGACTTCAGTGAATGCTGCTGTTGAAACACAGAACCTCAAAGTTGGAAGGGGTTTCAGCCAGTCCCAGACCAAGTGACCTCCACGCAGGGCAGGAAGTCATGAAAAAATATGCCTAGCAAGGGTCCCCTAGCCTGTTTGGGGTGGGTGAGCCCACTCCCTTGGGTGGCTCACACCCTTGGATGGGCCAGCTGCCCACTGGGGGCCAGGGTACACAGCTACAACCGCTTCACACAGACCTCCAGGTGAACAGGGTCAGTTCTGGAAGTGGCCCCTTTTCTGCAAGATCCAGGAAATGTGTGTGTGTGTGGGGGGGGTGCAGCTGTAAAAGAGCTCTTCCTGCTGGCCTTGGTAGAAAGGAGTTGGGTCCCCAGATCCTTTCTCCATGGCCAGGTCTCCTGGGGCAACGCCCCAACCAGGAAGATAGGATACTGAAAGGACTTGTATTAATATTATGGGGAAAACATTCAAGTGATGGGCCCTGTTGCCATCTCAAACAAGGCTGTTGCAATACGTGTTTGAACTATTAACAGCCTGGGGGTCACAGGTCTGGCCCTCCTGCTCTCACGGCCCCACTCCCAAAGCTGTTTCCTCCACACTCGATTCCTGAACCTTTGGGCACTTTGGGAGGCCAGTGAGATGTGCCTTGCTGTCCCATTCTTTGTCCTTAAGTCTAGAAATGTGACCTGGCAAAAAAGCTAATTGCCATGTAGTCTGTTCAGTCATGTCTGACTCTTTGCGATCCCGTGGATTGTAGCCCACCAGGCTCCTCTGTCTGTGGAATTCTCCAGGCAAGAATACTGGAGTGAGTAGCCATTCCTTTCTCTGGGGAATCTTCCTGACCCAGGGATGGAACCTGGGTCTCCCACATTGCAAGCAGATTCTTTACCATCTGAGCCACCTGGAAGCCCAAATCTCATGTAATTGGCTTCTGAAAAGCTTCCACGATCAGACTCTAGATGCCAGAGGGTTGAATGTCCCAGCTCTGCCTTGCAGCCTGCTTTCTCCTTTCTCCACCAGACCACACACCGCCTCTTTCAGCACGGCAACAGTCATCGCCAGGAAACAATTTCAATGTCCAGTAAAAGGGGAAAAAGTTAATTGACCTATGAAACATCCACTCTGTGGATTATTTCTAAGAATTAAAAGTGATGTTTGCCAAGAGTTCATAAATGCACAGGAAGATGCTTCTGCTACTCTGTAAAGTGAAAAAGGCAAATTTAAAATGAGAAGTGCGGGACAGTTTCTGCAAAATAAACCTGAAGACACTAGGAGAAAAGGCAGAGAATACACCTGGCGGCTTGCTGGACTGACTGGCTTCACTCTGAGCTACGGATGGGTGTGTGATGTACCCCCTCATGCATCCTGGGAGCTCTGATCTCCGTGCTCTGGTCCCTGTTATGGACAGTCTTTGCCCTCCTCACACAAAATTGCCACTCCTTTGGCTCCTCACTCTCAGCTGGTGACTTTGTTCCTCTTTGAGAAAATGGAAGCCATCAGTCCCTCCCTCACCCTTCCGACAGCCCCACCTGCATCCCACCCATTTCTTCCGCCTTCTTTCCAGGACAATGAAGGAACAGCCTCTGTTCTTTCAGAAGCCAGTCCCTGGGGTCCCCCTAGATTCGTCGCTCTCCGCTTCTCTCTGCCTCATCCATCTCTTGCTTGCCCCTACCTCTCAGTGTGACCATCCCCTCCAAGACAGCTCCATCTTCTTTTCCCTACACTCCGCCTCTACCTCCTCATCACTGTTCAATCCCCCGCCTTTGACATCTGTCCTGACCACCCCTGCTCTTGTCAAGGTCCCCAGCAGCCTCCGAGTCACTCTAGGCTGGGGAGGGGCGTTCACTTTTCTGCTCTCATCTTCCTCCAGCCCCTCTGCTATTTGACAGAGTGATTCTCCCTCTCTTACACTTACTCCTTCACTGGCAGCTCCCTCCCTGTCTTTTGTGGCTGGTGTCTCCTCTCTTATCTACTTTTTAGAACCAGGAATTCTTTTATAATTTTCTACTTTATTAAAGAAATGATATATGGATAAGCTTTATTTAATATGATTCGAACAATCAATGATAGATGTTTTGGAAGCAATTATTGAAGGCCCTTTTCATCCTGTCCTCTCCCAATCTCATCCACGCTTGGAGGGAACAACTACCAATTTTTTTTCATTTTTAAATTTTACTTTTTATTTTTAATTGAAGTATACTTGTTGTACAACATTATATAAGTTACAGGTGTACATGATAGTGACTCACAATTTTTAAAGGCATAAATTCCATTTATGCTTATTATAAAACAGTAGCTATATTCCCTGTGTTGTACAATAAGTCCTTGTTGCTTTATTATTATTATTATTATTATTATTATTATTATTTGGGGAGGTATGTGCCACATGGCTTACAGAATCTCAGTTCCCCAACCAGGAATTGAATGTCAGGTCATGGCAGTGAAAACCTGGAATCCTAACCACTAGGCCACAAGAGAACTCCCACTTGTAGCTTATTTTCCACAAAACAATTTGTACCTCTTACTCCCCTTCCTTCTTCCCACTGGTAACCACTAGTTTGTTCTCTATATCTGTGATAGAACCAGGGATTCCTAACTTCCTGGTTCTAGGGCAGTTTTCTTCTCTCTATAGACCCTCTCTGTATGTGACCCTGTCTGGTCTCATGGATTTAAATATTATCTAAATGCTAATGACTTTTCATGACGCTGGACCACATGCTACCCTGGGCTCCACACTCACAGATCCATTGCCCAGATGCCTTGAAAGTCTCTAAAGACATCTTAAACTGATTGGGCCCAGAAAGAACTCTCAATTTCCATCTCTAAACATGGTCTCTCTACCCACAGTCACCTCGAAGCTGTTTTCCCTGTCTCATTAAACCACACCACCACTCGTCCTGTAACGAAAGCCAAAAACCTGGGAGTTGAACTTCATTTCTCTGATCCCTCACCTCCATCCACGAGTGTCTAACTCTTCAAAGTTCCAAAAGAGATCTCAGGAGCATCCCTCTTCTTCCCTCTCTACTGCCTCCACCCTCATCCCAGCCACCATTACCTCTCAGAAGCTGGTCCAACAGCTCCATGCCCCATCTTCTAGCATCTTCTTGCCATCAGCTAGTGAGATCTATTTAAAACACAGATTACAT
Source organism: Okapia johnstoni (assembly GCA_024291935.2). NCBI lineage: Eukaryota > Metazoa > Chordata > Mammalia > Artiodactyla > Giraffidae > Okapia > Okapia johnstoni. The sequence goes on along the minus strand of CM044324.1, from coordinate 54,939,784 downwards.
CTCACCCTGGCTTACTCCAAAGTCCCCAGTGGCTTGTCACTGCATCAAGAATAAAGCCCTGCAAGGGCTGCTGTGACTCCCTCTGTCCACTCCAGCTCTGTCCTGTCCTTCTATCACCCGTCAAGTGCTGGTTACATGGCCCTTCTCACTTTCTTGAACATCTATCAAGTGGGTTCTCTCTGCCTGGAATTCTCTTATTCTGGCTCTCTGGATAACTCACTTTAAATGTCACCTCCAAAGAGAGGCCAACCTGACTACCCTTTTTAAAGCAGGCTCCCCTACTAATTCCCCTAACTCTCCTTCAGCCAGTGGATTGAATAAGGGACAAAAACTTTGGGACTTCCCTGGTGGTCTGATGGTTAAGATTTCACAATTTTTAAAGGTTACACTCCATTTATAGTTATTGTAAAATAGTGGCTATATTCCCTTATTGTACAATAAGTCCTCGTAGCTTATTATTATTTATTATTTTAGGGGGTGTGCTGGGGCATAGGTTTCCTCCCTCATTGGGGAACTAAGATCCCATATGCTGCATGGTGTGCACTTTTAAAAAAGGAATAAAAATTTGTTTTTAAAAAATCACCTCCTCTTGGGAGCCTTCCAGGATTTAGTCTCTCTTCAGTTTCCATCATGTTGGTCAATTCAGCTGCTTGAATGGGAGAACATAAACTATTTTTCTACTGGGTGATCAGCATCTTCATTTCTTACAATCTGATTTATTTCTTACAATCATTTAATGCTTCATGACTTCTAGAGTAGAGATTTATACAGTGTGTGCCTGAGCTGAACACTACCCAACAGTGCAGCACAACAGGCTCTAAAGCTGGATGGCCCTGGGTTCAAATCTACCCAGCCCTGCCACTTCCAAGTTGTATGACCTAGAACAAGCATTCCAGTTATTCATTGCTGTGTAACAAACTACCCCCGAAATTAGTGTCTCAGAACAACAGTATTTATTTTGCAGTTTGGGACAGCTCATTTCTGCTCCGCTTGGCATCAGCTGGCATAGCTCCAAGGCTGGGGGCTGTATCATCTGAAAATTCCTTCTCTCACGTGTCCAGGGCTTAGTGGGGACCAGAGCTGGAGTTGTTGACTGGAACACCTTCACGTGGCCTCTCCCATGAGGCCTTGCTTCCTCCCAAAATAGTGGCTGGGATCCAAGGGAAAGTGGATTGAGAGAGAGAGAGAGAGACTCAGAGACACAAGAAACAGAGAGACATTGAGCTGTCAGTCATATTGCCTTTTAGGACCTAGCTTTGGAAGTCACACTGTCACTTCTGCCGTTCTCTGTTGGTTGAGCCAGTCACAAAAGCTGCTCAGGTTTGAGGGGAGGGAATATAAACCTCATGACTCAATCAGAAGAGAGTCAATGCCACACTGTAAAAAAGAATAATTGGGGGACTTCCCTGATGGTCTAGTGGTTGAGAACCCACCTTGCAATACAGAGGACGTGGGTTCTATCTCTGGTCGGGGAACTAAGAAGCCTGCATACACTTGGGCCCTGCACCTCACCACTAGAGTGTCCGTGTGCTGCAGCAAAAGATCCCGCACGACACAGTGAAAATCCGACGTGCTGCAACTAAGCCCCGATGCAGCCAAATAAATAAAGAAATATTTTTGTACAAAAAAGAATAATTGGGATAAGCTATACATCCCTGAACCTATCTTTGAAAAATACAATCAGTTAAAAGAAGTTCCTAACCTTTCCGAGATCCTCGGCTGAAGTGTTGGGCACCGAGCCTGGCATGAGTGCTCAGGGGTCATGAAGCCCTAGGTGGTCTCCCCACCTGCATGGAGCCAAGTCTGGGCCCTGGCAAGTCTTGCTCCGACTGTTTCCCTCCTCTGAACTGAGTCCGGAGCCCCCACCTTGACTCTACCCAACCCTCGCTGCCTCCACCCCCAACCAGGTCCTTGCTCTTCCCCAGGCTCTTCTGGGGCTGCAATGTGGATTCAGGGTTCCCCACATCTGAAGACCCTCAGAACAGGAAGGGCCATTAGCCCCCTGCTCAGCCATGAGTGTTGGGACCCAGACAGGGTATGTGGTAGAGCCAGGACTCACGCCCAGGCCCACGTGGGGAGATCCAGGCAGCTGCTGTTGTGGCCATGAGTGTGTCAGGAGTGGCTGGGCAGCCTGCTCTAGCATCTCCAGGCCCACATTCTGCATAGATGGAGAAATTGAAACTCAGAGAGGGTATGCAGTTTCCAAGAGCCACACAGCATCTCTCTGTGCCAGACCAGACCCAGTCTACAAGAAATGGGGGCATCAGAGCTAGAAGGACCCTGTCATCCATTATATTACATGGGGTCTTCTGAGGCCCGAGAAGCAGAGGAGTGCCTACCTCGGCCCTTGCCTTTGTGGAATGTCATGCCATCCTGTGGGTGATGACTCTTTTGTGGCTCATCTCCTCCCTTGACTGTGTGCTCCACGAGGTCAGGAATTCACCACTGACAAGTCCACCACTGTGGCCCTCTGTGGACTGGGTGAGTGGACAATCAGTGCAGGCAGGGGAGCTGGTGCTTTGCCAGGAGGGGGTGGAAATGCCCCGAAGAAGTGTTTGCAGAGGACCTGTGGAGTGGCCCTGCTCCTTAGCTGGCTGGTGGAGGGCACCTGGAGGAAGTGTTTGAGGATGGAGGGGGCATTGACACACCTAGATAGGAAGAAGCCGTGCCTCACAAGGAAAGGGCATACCCCAGGAGTGTATTCACCGCTGCGGGGGAGGTGGGACAGAAGCACAGTGGACTTGGGGCCAGCTGTGTGTCGAGGGCGGAGGAGGTGAGGCAACGGGATTGGGGGGAGGAGGGAGAGGAGGGAAAGAGAAATGGAAAAGGAAGGGGGAAAGGGTTAGGAGGAGGAAAGGAAAGGAAAAGGAACAGAGGGAGGAAGAAGAGGCTGCAGAGGGGTAAACACAGCCCTGCCCCCCACCGTCGCAAGGGGGTGCCACCCTGAGGGTGATCGCCAGCCCGCTGGGCAGCCAGAGGACTTCTGGTGACTCTGCCCAGCAGGGGCTCAGCGGCCATGGGGAGTAGCAGCGAGGAGAGGGGGCGGGGAAGGTGTGACAGCCACATGGGAAAATCAATAACACAGGAGCACAGTTCTGGAAGGAAAGAAACGACACCCATCAGAGTCGGGGCTCCAGGGTCATATGGAGTTGCTCTGTCGGGGACGTGTGAGGATCAGGGGAACCGGGTCCAGCTCAGACTAGCCCCTGCGGGAGCCAAAACCTATTCCCAAAGCACCCGCAGGCCTGACTCCTCAGAACGGGTCGCCTCCATTTTAGCCGGGCAGAGCCTGAGACCGGGTTCAGGGAAGGAGCGAGTGTGCCTGGGGTCACAGCCGGTCAAGGCGTGCAGAGCTGGGCTGGCACCGAGGGCCCGACGCTCCCCACGACTATAAGAGGGAAGCCAAACCTGGACACCCGGAGCACGCCCTTGGAAGCGCGAGGTCTGGCGTCCTTCCCGGCTCTGCCAGTAACCCTGGGCCGGGATCGCCGGTCTTCCCCAGGCTTCAGTTTACGCATCTGTATATTGGGATGATCTGTCGCGCTCCGCCAGGTTTGGGGGGCGGAGTTCGCGCACGCTCCGCACAACCGCGAGGGGCGAGGTGCTCGGCGTGTATATGGATGCTGGCTCCCGCGATCTGAGGTCCGCCCGGCCTCTGCCCGGGAGTCCCCCCCTCTCGCCGCTCGCGCGACCCCTGCGCGGACGAGAGAAACGGGGGCGCCTCCGCCGGGAGCGTCGCCCAGGCCAGCAGGGGAGGGGACGGCGGCGGAACGGAGGCGGAGGGAGCCCGGGCCTCGGCAGCCTCGGCCGGCCTGACCCTCGAGGGGGTCGCTGTTGCCTCGCAGATCCCTCCCTCGCTCGCCGCCTGTGTCCCCTCCCTGCCGCTCCCGCCGCGTCCGCCTTTTGTTCGCGGAGCCGCGCGTCCCCGAGCCGAGGCGGCGGGGCGGGGAGCTGGCGGGGCTGCGCGGGGGGCGGGCCGCGCCGGGCGGAGCCGGGGCCCGGGCCGCAGCCGGACTCGGAGCTCGAGAGAGCGATCGGTGCGCGGGCAGCCGGGGCCCGGGCACGCTCCGGGGGCGCGGCGAGGCCGAGGGGGCGGGCGCCGGGCGGAGCCGGAGCCGGAGCCGGGGTGCCTGGAGGCGATCGGGCCGCTCTCTCCGAGCCCAGAGCAGCGGAGAGACCGTGCGGCGGGGGTCGGGGCCGGAGCGCAGCCCGGGAGCTGAGGTGGGCCGAGAGGAGCCGCGACCCCAGCGGCCGGAGCGGCGCCAGGAGCCTCCCCCGGGGCGCGGAGGCCGGGCGGGCCCGGGCCATGCGCGCCGCTCGTTGAGGCCGAGGGAAACCGCGATGGAGGTGCCGGCGGGGGAGCCCCCGGCTCGGGGCTGCGGCCCCCCGCCTGCGCCCGCCCCGGAGAGGAAGAAGAGCCACCGCGCGCCGTCGCCGGCCCGGCCCAAGGACGTGGCCGGCTGGTCGCTGGCCAAGGGCCGCCGCGGCCCAGGCCCAGGCGCCGCGGCCGCTTGCAGCGCCGCGTCCTCGGCGAGGCCCGACAAGAAGGGGCGTGCGGTGGCGCCCGGGGCGCGGGGCGCAGGGACGCGGGTGGCCGGGGTCCGCACCGGGGGTCCGCGCCAAGGGCCGTCCGCGCCCGGGGACCGGGCCGCGACCGCCGCCACCGCCGCCCAGCCTCACCGACAGCAGCTCGGAGGTGTCGGACTGCGCGTCGGAGGAGGCGCGCCTACTGGGCCTGGAGCTGGCGCTGAGCAGCGACGCCGAGTCGGCAGCTGGGGGTACCGGGGGGGCCCGCACGGGACAGCCGCCCCAGCCGGCACAGCAGGCACAGCAGCCCCCGCGGCCCCCCGCCTCCCCCGAGGAGCCGTCGGTGGCCGCGTCGTCGGTGGGCAGCAGCCGCCTGCCCCTCAGTGCCTCGCTCGCCTTCTCCGACCTCACCGAGGAAATGCTGGACTGCGGACCCGGCGGCTTCGTGAGAGAGCTGGAGGAGCTGCGCTCGGAGAACGACTATCTCAAGGTGCGGGGTCGGGGCGGGGGGGATCCTGGTGTGGGAAGGGGAGGCGCGGGTGTCCGCCCCACCGGCCCGAGGCACCAGCCGGCCCGCTCTCCCACCGCTCAAGCTGGGCAAGGGGCCTAAACCCTCAGGGGCTCCCTCGCATCCCGCTTTCCATTGTATTTGGGGAACCTTCTCCTAAGGGAGGAACCTGGAGGAGACTGCCCACGGGCTCTGATTTGGGAAGGGGGTCTTGACTGCTTTGGAGGATGCTTAGATACGGTGCCTGGGATGGGGGTGGGTGCTCCGTGAGGGGCTGGACCTCGGATTCCTCGGCTCAGAGCCCCCACCCCCAGGCCGCTGGGTGGCCCTCCTTTCTGGGACAGGCACTAGTGTGCAGTTTGCCGGGGAGACCTGTGGCCATCTCTGGCCAAGGAAGAGGCCTGAACACTAGCCTGAGTCTTCACCCAGGGCTTTCCTGCCTCAGGCCTGTCCCTGCCTGCCTTTCAGGGCGGGTCCTCGTTTGAAAGCATGACATCTGGGAACATCCCCTTGGCTAGAGTCCGACTTCCGCCCAGTCTAACGGTCCGGCAGCCTGGGAGGATGGTGTCCTGGGAGAACCGGTTCACAGCTCCCTAAATCCCAGGGTATTGTCTTCTGCCCAGTTTGGGATAGGCCCTGTATACCCAGCAGTCCTATCGGTGCCCCCTAGCAGTGCCCATCTCCTTTCCAGTGAGAAGAGGGAAGCTGGCATCTAAAAGAGGCTTTTTCTCTGGGCCTGTAGGGAACCTGAGAGCTTCCCAGGAAAGCAGGCTTGACCTTCACCCTTTCGGTGGACATGAGCACCTACTGGATGCAGGCCAAGCTCTGTCTGCCCACTGAGGCAACTTCAGCGACGGCCCAGCCCTCATATGTTGGTGTTGGCCTGGGAGATTGCCGGCTCCCTGGGTTCTCCCGCTACGGGCTAGGCACGGTTTGTAAGAGGCTGAAATGTTACCTGCTCTTATCAGTTGATATCCTGGCACAACACCCAGAGCACCCCTGGCCAAGAGCCTCTGAGTTCATGGCACTCTGCTAATTTCTGTCTGCCTGGCAACACTTGGCCTTGCCCTATAGCTCTTTGGGCCAAAAGGGTTTCTCTGTCTTTAGAGTCTGTGAGGTATTGCTTAACTGTGTCTCTCCCTCGCCATCTCCCCCAGGATCTGCTACGCAGCATGTGTTTAGTAACTGCTTGTACGATAGAAGGACAGGGTCTGTCTGAATCAGAATAACCTACCCCTTCAGCCTCTAACCTTTCCTCAGGCCAGGCCTTAGTTTTCTCATCTGTTAATTGGGAGGGTAAGCCTTCCTGAAGTCCCCATTCAGTGTGGACAATCGGGGGCTCAGTCAGCTCCTGCAATCTTCACAAGCCAGCTGTGAGGACAAGACAGTGGAGGGTAGGTGAGAGGAGGGAAACAAGCCAGAGAAGGCCTGGCCCTGCCCAGTTGGTGCCTGACCTGCTCTGAACTCGAACCCTGAGCTCCTCAATCCTGCCTCCTGGCCTCCATCGCTCCCCCTGGCAAGGGAAGATGGGCCATAGAACTTGGCTTCACACTCTCCCGCACCCACCCCCAACCGGCTCCTGTTCATCCTCTAGAGTCCTGCTGAGCCACCCATGACTGTTAGGATGGAAAATAGTTCCAGAAGGCTGGAGATTGAACCTGAGGCCTCACAGGGGCCCGGGCTTGGCTGGGGACCACCCACTGCCTGGGTCAGGGCTCAGCCTCAGTTTCTCTCATTCATTCAGTGTTTCTGGCTTCACGTACAGGCCTCAGGCCACTGTTAGATCTGAAGAGTGTGCCCTCCTGGCTCTGTGATCTTGGGCAAGTCCCTTAATGTCTCTGGACCTCAGTCTCCTCGTTGTAAAAAGAGACATCACACATCTTCCAACCTTAAGGGTTAAATGAGTTATGTGCGCAAACACCATGAGAGCGCCTGGCATGGAGCGAGCCTCAGAGGAGGATAATTTCCATCACTGTTATTCTCAAGTGGTACGTGACACATTTCCGTGGGCGCTTACCATGTTCTCTGGCAGACTCTGTGGGGAAGGAATAGAGCCTCCTCCCCACCCGAAGCAGTCCTGGCCCCTCATTCATTCATTCGCCAACTATTTACTTAATGCCTGCTGTGTACCAGGCACTAGCAGAGATCTGAGGATGAAGTGTGTGTTTTCATGAAGCTTGTTGGTCCTAGTGGAGGAGACTGGAATTAGACAGTAGTCATACACTACATCACAGTGCGGATCGTGATAAGGGTGGGGAGGGATACAGTGTGCCGAGAGCACATGGGGGTGCTTAGGGAGGCCGGGATGAGAGGGAGCCAGCTGAACAAGAAGCTGGAGTGAGACCTTTCCAGGCTAAGGGAAGTAGGAAGAAACTTGAGGAATTCAGGGAACAGTTCCGAGCCTGGAGAGAGGGAAGAGGTTGGACGGGAGAGGTGAGCAGGACTGGACTGTGAGGTTAATGCTGTGTACATGTGAATCAGACCCTGATCTTCTCTCCAGCTACCAGCCTCACAGAGGCATGGTGAAAACCTAGAGTCTGTGGATGTGGGCTGTAAATGTAGAGGCTATTACAGGAGTTGAGTTCTTTGTTTGGTTTTGTTTTGAAGGGCACGCCGTGTGGCATGCAGGATCTTAGTTTCCGGACCCAGGGATCAAAGCCGCATTCCCTGCAGTGAAAGTGCAGGGCCCTAACCACTGAACCAGCCGGGAAGTCCCAGGAGGAGTTGTCTTGTTCATTCTACAGATGAGTAAACTGTGGCCATAGCGGGGAAGGGACTTGCCCCAGGTCTCAGAGCCAGTTCTCCAGGCAGCCAGGCTCGGAGTCAGAGTGCTTTGTACTCTTGACGTGTTTCCTGCCCCTCTGGGCCACTTTGCTTCTAGGATGCAGGAACCGAGTTACCAGGAGTGACTCCAGGTCCCCAGCATGTCTGCGGCAGGCCTGGTGCTGCCTGGCTCAAGTCCCTCTGAGCCCGGTGGGGCCTTGCTCGAGCTCACCTCCCAGTTGATGGCAGGCACTGGGACCTGTCGCTTGGGGAGGGCCTTGCCGATGATGACAGCAGATCTCCTGTGGCCTGAGGCTTGCTCTGGGGCCCCAGGGGGCAAGGTGGAAACCCGGCAGCTCTCTCCCAGTGAGGAGCTGCTACAGAGAAGGGAGTGAGCTTGCTGTCACTTCAGAGTTATTCAATGCTGGAGTTATCCGAATGTTGGATAAAGCCATGGGGCTTGTGAAAAACAGCTTGTAAACTGAACAAAATGTAGTGGTTGTGATTACTTGAGGAGGATTTAGGAAGAGGTTTATGTGAAGGCTGTAGTTGAAATTGCCTGACCTCAGGGTCCTTCCAGCCAAGGAAGTATGAAGGTTATTAACTTTAAAAAAAATTTTAAAAAGACATTGAAGTATAGTTGCTTTACAATGTTGTGTTAGTTTCCACTGTACAGCAAAGTGAATCAGCTATATGTATACATATATCCCCTCTTTTTTCCTGCCCATTTCTCAGTGTCCACAGGACACGGAGTAGGGTTCGCTGTGCTATAATAGTAAAGTTCTCATTAGTTATCTATTTTTACACAGTATTAATAGTTTATATATATCAGTTCCAATCTCCCAATTCATCCCATCCCCTCCTTTCCCCCTTGGTATCTATGTTCTCTACCATGAAGGTTATTAACTTTTAAGGGTCCAGGATTCAAAGAAGCATACAGATTGACTGTTTGACCTTCAAAATCCTGGTGGTCTGAGGTCTTCTATTTCCCCATCACCACTAACTGTTGCCTATGTACCATTAGGACATGCTGGGAACCACCCAGTGTAGACTGAGGAATCTGAGAGTTGGAACCCAAAGATCTAGCTTTGCGATCTGACTGTCATTTACTGTGTGGCCATGAGCGAGTCACGTGGCCTCTCTGAGCTCTCTTTTTGTTTCATTTGTATAATGAAAGTGATGGAACCTGTCTGGGCAACCTCAGAGGACTGTTTACAGGGATCAGGGAGGTGTGAATAGACAAGAAAACATTTTGCAAGCGGTGAAATCCTGCACCTTTTAGGGAATTACCATTATTGTTAATCAATGAGCAGAGAGGATGTCTAGGTCTTCATTCTTTTTTGGGGTGTGCGGCTGTGCTGGGCTTTATTGCTTTGTTGCTGTCCAGGCTTTATCTAGTTGCGAGGAGTAAGGGCTATGCTCTAGTTGTGGTGTGTAGGCTTCTCATTGCGGTGGCTTGTCTTGTTGCTTAGCACAGGCTCTAAGGCATAGGCTCAGTGGTTGTGGCGCATGGGCCTAGTTATTCTGGGGCGTGTGGGATTTTCCCGGACCAGGAATCGAACCCATGTCTTCTGCATTAGCACTTTACCGCTGAGCCACCAGGGAAGCCCTGAAGTCTTCATTCTTGATAGAGCTGGGAGAAGACAGGAGGGTGGATCCCCTTAGCTTTAAGATGTTAATAAATCAGGAGCTGTTCCAGGGAGGACAGGAAGGTGTGGGTCACATTCCATACTGTGTGGACACCATGAAGCAAGCCTTCCCCACCTCCCTGGAGGTTCTACATGTGAGAGTTTGTGTGTGCATGCTAAGTCACTTCAGTCATGTCCGATTCTTTGCGACCCTATGGACTATAGCCTGCCAGGCCCCTCTGTGCATGGGATTCTCCAGGAGTGGGTTGCCATGTCCTTCTCCAGGGGACCTTCCCTATCCAGGGATCGAACCCATGTCTTTTATGTCTCCAGCACTGGCAAATGGGTTCTTTACCATTAGCGCCACCTAGGAAGTTGGAAGTACAGCCAGTTTTAGATGTCAGCCCAGAAGGGCCCAGAGGAAGCATCTAATTCACCTCCAGTTCCCGTTGGGTACAGTTGGGTAAATGGAGGCTGCAGCTCACACAGCCGGAATTCCAAACCTGATTGGTCCAACCCTGCTGGATCCTGTTCTTTTCAGTCTGAGAGGAACGTGAGCTTGTGGTTGCTAACAATGGGTCTAGTGTGGGACATAGGTTGGTGAGAGGAATTCTATTGTGTGCAGTGCCCTAGGCTAAGACTTGTTGGGAGCAAGTAGAGAATAACCTATGCTGGGGCTGAGGGCCTGGAGCCTGCAGGCAGTGTCTGTATGTGTGTGTGTGTGTGGGGGGGGGCATGTGCCTGCCTGCATGTACATGAATATGTACCCTGCATCAATGCAGAGTGAGATTGGGACCAGGGGTCTGAGACTGGAGGAAGTGATGGGGGGTTGGATCCAGCTCTAAGGGTTAGATAATGGTTAGGCTGGAATCCAGAATGCTGGAATGTTAGAGCCCGCCTGGGGACCCCCAAACCACTGATTACCGGCCTTCTCTGGCTCTTGCGCACAAAAGCTATCAGCTATGAGATCATTTCCAGAGTGCCAGGCCCTGAGTTCAGTAAGTCCTTTACTCCTCACAGCATTCCTATGTGGAGAGTTCTGATATCAGACCCATTTGACAGAAGAGGAAGTGGAGAGGTTATGTCACGTGCACTGCTGGTACACTTGGGACCCTCAGCAGACAACCCCAGGGAGCTCCCTTACCCAGTCGTTCTTCCACCCTCTCCCATGCAGGAGGCAGCCCGTGCCTCCAAGTTTCACAGAATAGGATTCTCACCTGGTTCTGCCGGTTGCAAGCTGTGTGAGATTCTCAATCTTTCTGAGTCTCTGTTTTCCCTTCTGAAGAATGGGAGATAAGCATACCTGTCCCTTTTCCAAGTGGGGTCCCTTTTCCAAGTGGGGACCCTTTTCCAAGTGACGATGTAGACTTGCGTGCGTGCTAAGTCGCTTCAGTTGTATCCGACTCTTTGCGAACCTAAGGACTGTAGCCCGCCAGACTCCTCTGTCCATGAGATTCTCCAGGTAAGAATAGTGGAGTGGTTTGCCATGCCCTCCTCCAGGGGAGCTTCCTGACCCAGGATCAAACCCACGTCTCCCGCGGCTAGGCATTGCCGGCGGGTTCTTTACCGCTGAGCCTCCGAGGAAGCCTGATATACATCTAGCACACAGTAAATGTCAGTGCCTGTCCTGGTTGTCACCTTTCCCTTACTTGCTTCTTCAATCATTCATTCATTCATTCAACATATGTTTTCCAAGTGCCTCCTGGATACCAGGCCCCGTGCCAGGTGTCTTGGGCAGTAGCCAGCAAGTTGTGAAGCATTTCTCAGCTCCCAGGAGTTGCAGGGGGAAGGGTTCAATCTGCCTGTCACTGGATGGGGGGAGAGGAGTGGGCATCGGTCAGCAAAGCTCCTGGCTAGTCCCTGTCTTGAGTCGCAGCCGTCTCTGGGGCAGCTGAGAGGTGGCCTGGAAGAAGCAACTCTGAGAGCTGGGTCTTTAAGGATCTTCAGCCTGTCATGGGGGGAGGGAGCAGCTCCAGTGAGATGGAGAATGAGATGGAAAATGTGAGATGGCTGCTGCTGAGGCCTTAGGAGGACCACGAAGCTCCCAGGGCTCCCAGCATTCCTGGCAGAGGGGCTTGGCCTGTGTCCCTGGGCACACTCTCTCCTGCACACACAAACACACGTACCTATATTCACAGCGCATGCGCAGAGATCCATGCCCACTGACACACGTCCCATGTACCCATTCAGGGACAGGCTTGTGCTCTCTGCTTTCCAGAAGCACACCTGCGGGCATATTAGAGAGGAGACCCGCTCAGAGAAGTACACAGACCCACGCAAGATACACCACATGTGTCTCCTCACACCCACCGTTACCGGACAGACACAACACAGACTCACACCATCTAGGAGACGGCAGGCTCAGAAACACACCCTCACACATCGCCAGACATGCTTGGCCACGTCCCAGAGACGGACACACCCTGGAGACAGTCTGAGATGTATTGGAAGTACACGTGCGTATGCAGGCGCACACAAACCCACGCAGACTCATTACACACAGGTGCTGGCACCCGCAGACCCACCCCTGCCAGGCGGGCACAGACATGGCCTATCACCCAGACACCCCCACTGCATCTGCCACAAAGACAGCGAACAGCAGACCCGGGCTCACACACCTGGGCTCGCACACCACCTGGGCTCGCACACCCGGGCTCACAGACACACACAGCCAGGAGACGCATGTGAACAAGACATGGAGCCATGACATAGAAGCAGGGCATGAGCACAGAGCACTCAGGTGTCAGGTCTGTAGCATTTGCTAACAGGAGCCAGAGACCCACAAAGGAGGATACCCAGACATGCGCGCACACACACACACACAGAGGCTGTGACATTTCAGCCACACAGAAACACAGGAAATCCTGGCCTGTGTCTCCCTGGAGCTCATGTGTACAAACTACTGTTTTCAGCGCCTCCACGAGGCTTCCTTCCACTAGGCTGCTGGGAACAGTGAGGAGTGTGACAGGGGCTTGATTTTGCAACCTCCGGGATCTGGGGGCCCTGGAGCCTGACTGAGACTGAATGGGTTGTAGGCAGATAAAGGGCTGGCAGGTCACCGAGGTGGAGAAACTGCATCAAAGGCCCTCAGGCGCTGGACACACGACACTTGGGCTGGGGCCCAGTGAGCCAAATGGAGCAATTGTCAGGCCTGCCTGCGGGAGAAATAGTGCCCAGGGGCACCTCCCTCCTAATCTCCTCGGAATTTCCTGCTTGCCCTCATCTCCTGCCTCCTCCCCTTGCCCCTTTGCTGAGGGCTGTGGAGGACTGTACCATTCCTGTTCCTAATGAGTGCCTGATTCTGCCTGGGAAAAGGAGACTGGGATAGAGGAAGTTATGTGGGCACTCAAAGGAGGGGCCTGGAAGACTTCCTGGAGGAGGAGGCATTAGAATTGAGGAGTTAGCCTTGAATGACTGCCTCTGTGTCCAGCTGCTGGGACCGTGCCTGGCACATCCCAGTGATTCAATAAATATTTGTTGCACGATTGAATGAAAGGCAGTGATCAGGATCTGCAGGTGGGCTGCAGACAGACTGTGGGCTTGAAATAGAAGAGTTGGGGGGAGTGATGGGTGGGGGCAGTGGTGTGGGAGAGACTGGGAAGGGGAGTTGGGCCTGCTTGGGAAGGGCACTGAGCGCTGAGCTGAACTGAGGCATTGTGAATACCTTGCTGGTAGGGGCTATGTTGACCTAGAGTAGGGTGAGGCACTGCCTCCTTTCCATGTGTCTTTAGCACGGGGCACAAGGCCCAGGGGCCTCGGCGGGAGGTGGAGAAGTTCCACTTTGGGGATCAGGTCTGGACCAAACCTTGCTTTGTTTCCTCTTCCCTGTACATGAACCCGTGTTCAAGGCTCCTCTTCAAGCCTGTCTTCCTATCTGTAAGATGAGACTTTAGGGGGTCCAGGGATTAATAATCTGCCTTCCAATGCAGGGGATGCAGGTTTGATCTCTGGTTGGGGAACTAAAATTTCACATGCTGTGGGGCAACTGAGCCCACACACTGTAGAGTCTATACTCTCTAATAAGAGAAGCTCCCAGATTGCAGTGAAGACCCACTGTAGCAAAAACAAAACAAAGGGAACTTAATTTCTTTCTTTCTTTCAGAGCACTTGGGAGGATTAATGGTCAGGTATACAGCACATTCAGCACCATCCTGGGCACAGCAGAAGGGAGGGAGCCCCACAAGTGTAGTCTCTGGGGCAGAAAGAGTTCATCAGGGGAGGAGCTTGGCTAAGTTCTAAGCAGAGGCCTGACCAGCAGCCAAGGTTATAACTAAGATCATTTCCCTGGGTGCCCCACAGGCGTGACCTCATATGCAGTCACATTCTCTTCCTTCTGGAGCCAGAAGGAACTGGGAACTGGGGTGGGGAAAGAGCAAGAGACTTGGGTGTTCTGGGCCGGGCTGGCCCTGGCAATCACTGGAGGAGCCCCACAGGTCAGCGGATGGTGCTGGCCTCCCTGAAGAATGGTGGGGAGTCGGAGAAGGTGGGAGCAATAAGCCAGCCTTTCTTTTCTTTGGGGTCCAAGGTGGTAGAGAGCACTGTGGTCTGGAGCCAAGCCCAGCTGGGCTTGAAACCTTGTTCTGCCTTTTCTTCTATCAGCTTTGCCTTTACAAGCCTCAGTCTCCTCATCTGTACAATGGACGGGCATGCTGATGGTGCTCGCCCTACAGTGTTGCTGTGAGGATTAAATACGAGAAAGCATGTATGTGAGGATTACCCGGGGCCTATAAGGGCTCAACAGCTCTGCACCCTCATCACTCGTTATCACCAGGCTTGGATCTGACTGCCCATGAGCCCTGGGGTTTTGCTTTTGTTTTTAATATTTATTTATTTATTTCACTATGTTGGGTCTTAGTTGCTGCACACAGGATCTTTGTTGCGGCATGTGGAATCTTTAGTTGCAGCCTGTGGGATCTAGTTCCCTGACCAGGGATCGAGCCCAGACCCCCTGCATTGGGAGTGCGGAGTCTTCGGCCCTGGACCACCGGGGAAGTCCCAGGCCCTGGGTTCTTGATGACAGGGGTTGTGCCTGGCTCTGGGTGTGGGTCTTGGCATGGAGCAGGGGCCTAGGAGGTGTGCATGCAGCTGAAGTGCATTGTGGGTATCCCCAAACACATCTCTCCCTGTGCTGCCCACCCTTTTCCCTCCTGCCCCAACTCAGGCCAGTGCTGCAGGCTCTCATCCGGAGATATGTCTTTGCTGATGGAGGGCCACCTTTGGGGATCCCACATTCTAGAAGTGGGGTGAAGAATCTCCCATTGCCTGTGCCTCAAAGAGAAGCTCAGACTCCAAAGAGTTTGGGGTCCTATAGCCAGGCTGGACCAGCTGTCTTTACCCTGGTTTTGCCCCAGATCCACATGAGTGCTTCGGGGTCAGATGCCTTGACCTCTCTCCTCCACACCCCCTTGAGCCCTGCCCAAGTGCCTGGGTGGCCTGTGTGGTTCTGCTTTTCTCAGCCTCATCTCACCCCTGCTCCACCCAAGTTCTGAGCGCTCTGTGCACCCCAAGCCTCTGTCCCTGTCTTCTCTGCCACGGGGCCTTTGTACTGCAGTCCCTCCCGCCTCCCTTGGTTTCCTCCTCCACCTTCCTGTGTTCAGCTCCAGGCCAGGCTCCTGAGTTAGACACCTAGGCGCTTCCTGTAGGCTCCTTTGGGGCATTTACCTCTAAGTAATTACATTATTAACTAGATAATTACAGGTTTCATCCCCCCTCCTCACGCTCTGCATGAGGGCACCTATCTTACCCTGGTGGGACTTAACCCCTTCCTTTCACACTGGTGTCGGTAAACCGAAATACTCAGAGAGGTTAAGGGGCTTGCCAAAGGTCACACGGTCTGTAAGTGGCAAGAGGCAGAAGGACTAGGGTCTCCTGGTGCGCTTTGCAGGATGCTAGGCAGGGGGAATGATGCCAGCAAAGGCTCGGAGGTGTGCGATGCTGGGGTGGGCTGGTGCCTCAGGCCACACCGCCTGGAGCCATTCCCTTGACTCTCCAAACTCGCCTTCCCTCCCTGTACACCTCTGAGCGCTGTGCTCTCCCTGCTCAGAGATTTGGCTGCAGCCCAGAGGCCGTTTGGAGGATGATTTTGAATTTTTTAAAAATTATATTTATTTATCACTTATTTTGGCTGTCTGGGTCTTCGTTTCGGCACATGGGATCTTCAATCTTTGTTGCGGCCTGTGGGATCTTATTCCTCGACCCGGGATCAAACCTGGGCCCCCTGCATTGGGAGTGCGGAGTCTTAGCCACTGGACCACCAGGGAAGCCTCTGGGGGATGTTTTAAATATATCCGGATCAGATGTACCTTCCTATCAACAGAGAAAGTACAGGAGGGACACTGTTGGGTGTCCCTGCTCTGAGCGCCCCCCAATCCAGAGGCATCAGGGGCTGCAGAGGTCTCCCTGCTTTGGCTAGTGAGGCCTGGAATTGGACAGCGGCAAGTCAGGCCTGGCCTCGGAGGTCAGCGGTTTCTGGGCATCTCCTCCCTCCTCAATGCCCCCCTGCCCATGTCCGCATGTGCGGACACACACACAGCTCCCCACCAGAGAGAGAGTCTGTTGCCTCATGCATAGAACTGTGCCACATCTGAGAGGCTCACTCCTGATTGCCTTTGGAGCCTTCTTCTTCCTGAGCCTCTGTTTGCTTATCTGTCAAATGGGCGTCTATAGAATAGCACTTGCCTCAAAGGAACTGTTATTGAGGTAATGGACATTCAGAATTCACCCCGGTGTCTGGCACAGGGTAAGCCCTTGTATATATTAGCTATTATTATTGTCACTGTTGTCCCATCAGAGACATCATCTAATTTAGTTTACAAGTGCTCAAATTGGACTCGAAACCTGGCCATGCCGTTTAACGTGTGACCTTGAGGTGACCTTTCCGACCTCAGTCCCTCACCAGTCAGTGGGGGTGCCTGGGGATACAGCGAGATAACGTGTGCCACGTGGCACAGGTTGAGCACTTAGGAAGCTCTGTGCCTGTGGTCGTTTATTACTGTTGGAGAGGCAAGTCCAGGACTCTGTCTTCCGTCACTGAGACCAGGCAGCCTCCATGCCAGTGCAAGGGGGCATTGTGTGGCATGGCCATGCCTGGCTGGGGTCCAGGCCCTCCTTCTCCAGGACCTTTGACCTTGACTCCACTAAAACTAGAGCCCAGCCTCCACACAAGGAGGCTAAGCTGGGAAACGGGAGGCTAAGCAGAGTCCCTCCCGGCTTGACTCTGGACAGTCTGGGGGACGGTGGGACTGTCCCAGGCCCCCTCTAGACCTCAGAGCCCCTGGCTGTGAAGGGCTGGAGTCTCTGGGCACCCCTCCGCCCCTGCTGCTGCTCCCGCAGTTCTTGGCTTTTGAGCTGGCAAGGAAGTGGAGCTGCACAGCCTCTGCCCTCCTTGGGGTCCAAGTGCGATGATCTCATCTGGAGCCTTGACAGATCCCGGACGACGGGCAGAAGGGACAGCAGATGGCTGCCCTGGCCTCTCGGGGGTGCTGGCATGCCGCTCTCGTGGCCACTGCTGGCCCACCCTGCAGGTCAGCCCTTCTAGGCAGGGGTGAGTGGCCTGGCCAGAGCCAGGGTGGCAGATGGGCAAGCAGCCTGGGCTTTGGCCTGAGGGAGGGACTGTGGTGCCCAGGGTGGTGTGGAGAAGGCCGGCCAGGTGGAGGCTCCCAGGCCTCTGTGGAGTGGTTGCCATCCTGCAGAGCGAAGCTTCTGGATCCCTCAGCTCAGTTGTCATACTTGCTGGGTCTGTTGCCCATTGGTGGGTCGGGTCCCTAGGCCCTGGGAAGGAAGTGATAAATTTGGGTAAGGTTTGAAATTGAGCAAGACTTCCCTGTGGCTCAGATGGTAAAGAATCCACCTGCAATGCGGGAGACCCGGGTTCGATCCCTGAATTGGGAAGATCCCCTGGAGAAAACAATGGCAACCCACTCCAGTATTCTTGCCTGGAGAATTCTGTGGACAGAGGAGCCTGGTGGGCTACAGTCCATGGGGTCACAAAGAGTCAGACACGACTGAGCAACTCACACTTTCACTTTTCTTGGAAACTGAGCAGGGGTGCAGGTGGGCTGGGACATGTGTTACGCTCCATGAAAGAAAAACAGGGTTGAGATAGACTCGATGGGCCTAGAGGGGTCTGGAGTGCTTCTCTGAGAAGGTGGCCTTTAAGTGGACGTTTCAAGCAGAATGGGCAGCCGGTAGTGGGAGATGCAGTGGAGGGGAATCCAGACAGAGGCTTAGAGGTGGGACAGGCGAGGTATATTCTGGCCTCTGGGAAGAGGCCTGAATGGCTGGAATATAGCTGATGAGAGGAGGAGTTGGGGAAGATGAAGATAGATAGGTTGACAGGATCAGGCTTCTCTTTTGCTTTCAGGCCCAGTGATTTACATACAGTAAAATGAGCTTTGGCAAGTGTATGGAGCTTTGTAACCACTACCATAATCATTCCATTCCCCAGTGGCTCAGATGGTTAAGAATCCACCTGCAATGCAGGAGACGTGGGTTCAGTCCCTGGGTCAGAAGAGCCCCTGGAGAAGGAAATGGCAACCCACTCCAGTATTCTTGCCTGGGGGAAATCCCATGGACAGAGGAGCCCAGCGGGCCACAGTTCACAAAGAGTGGGATACGACTAAAGCGGCTGAGCCGCACCAGCCATCGCCCCCACCGACATTCCCCCTGTACCCCTTGGTGGTCAGGGCCTCCCTCCTCCAGCCCCTGGCAACCGCTGATCTGTTTCCTGTCCCTATAATCTTGCCTCTTCCAGAATATTATGGAAATGGCTTCATACAGTCAGTGGCCAACTGAGTCTGACTTCCTCCACTTAGCATAATGCCTTTGGGCTTCACCCGTGTGGTTGTGGGTATCAGCAGTTCCTTCCTGTTTAGTGCTGAGTAGTTATTATATGGATGTACCACCGTTTAGCCATTCACCAGTTGAGGGACATTTGGGCTGTTTCCAGAGTTTGACGATTGTTGAAGGATTTCACATAGGAGAATTAACGGTTAAAAAAAAAATCACTCCATGTACTAAGTGGAGAACAGATTAGTGGGGAGTAGACTGGCCATCACGGGACTAAATTCAGTGATTTGGTGATGAATCTGGCTCGCTGTGTGTTTGTGTGCTCAGTCGTGTCTGACTCTTTACGACCCCACCTGACTCCTCTGTCCTTGGAATTTTCCAGGCAAGAATACTGGAATGGGTTGCCATTTACTACTCCAGGGAATCTTCCCAACCCAAGGATCAAACCCCCATCTCCTGCATCTCCTGTATTGACAGGTGGATTCTTTACCCACCTAGGAAGCCCGTAGGTACTCAATAATTCTTCATATAAAATGGCTGTGCCCTGCGGTAGCCAGGGAGGCTTCTTGGTGGAGGTGGCATTTGAGGTGGAGGGGTGAGGAGGTAGGAGACAGATACAGAGAGGAAGGAGGCTCAGGCAGTGCAGAGTCCTCATGGGAACTGGGTGGGCTGGGACCCCAGCTTCCTGCTCCTACCCCAGCCTTGGTATCCCAGTTTCTAGAATGTGGTCTGCAGGGCCCAGATCAGGATTCCCTGGGGATGCTGGGTGAACAGGCACCTGCCAGTGCCCACCCTAGCCCCATGCAGGCTGACGCTCTGAGGTACGAGTTAGCCAGGGGACCTCAGCTCTGGAACAATCTCTTCCTTGTTGGCTGATAAGAGGCTACCCCCTCGTGCGTTCAGGAACCTCCTGTCCCCTCTGGGCTAGCTGGGAGCTGTTGCTGGGGGCTCTCCCACCCTTTGCAAATGGCTGTGTTTCTTCAAGGGGTTTCATGTTTGGTCACTTGCATCTCCAGCCCCGTGGGTTGGGAGACCTTCTCACCAGCTGCTTTCCCAGACCAGTTCCATCAGACCCATGTATCTGGAGCCCCTCCGAATGTTCCAATAACCTCGAATATAACCCCTCCCTTCTGTCCTCATTGTACAGAGATTAATCATCTTACATTCCAGTAGGTTTCCTGCTGAAACTATTTTTTCCTGGAACATTTTGTATTTTTTTTGGCCATGCCACACAGTTTGCAGGATCTTAGTTCCCCGACCAGGTATCAAACCCCCACCCATCACAGTGAAAGCACCGAGTCCTAACCACTGGACTGCCAGGGAATCCCCTTTTCTGGAATATTTTAAATGTGGCTTGAAATCAGAACACTTCTTCTCCAGCTCTATACCCTGATGGTGGAGAGTGAGGGTCTGGGATTGCTACCTAGACCCTACAGATGAGGTGACTCCAGAGGAAACACAGATTCCGTCTTATTTTATGCCGTATCTCCCTTTAGTCTCTCTGCTGAGAGTAATTTTCAGAATAGTGTTTCTAAATGTTTAAAACAAAATGTAAAGGAAAGCAAGCATATGGAAATATAGTTATCAGAGTATATTTTTAAATGATGGCATAGTAATAGGTGTGCTTATTAACTCATAAGATCTGGAAATAGGTCTATTAACGCTGTAATTTCAAAGCACTGATGAGTGTAAAGGATATTTTGACATTTCTGCAACAACTGTTCTATGCTATGAAAATCTGTGTGGTTTCTTTTGGTGCCAAAGCCATAAGTACTGCTGATACAACTGTGGTTTGTCCAGAATAGAAGGAAATGTTAATTTTTAGTTAGTATTAGTGAAAAATAAAGACCTGATTTTTTTTTTCCCCTGTTACCACTGAAGTTCATGTGCTCCCTGCATTCTGGTGCAGACAAGAGAGCCTGAGTCCTGCTTGGAGGTGTCTCTGGGTGACCTTGGGCACAGCCCACCTCCCTGTGCTCCTCTGCGGTTCTTTGCCCCTAGAACAGAGATGATAATTCCTGTGCTGCCTGGCCATGGGGCTTCTGTAAGGGCCCACGAGATGAGTCACGTGGAATGTCTTTGTAAACTGTGACGCCCCGTGCTGCCATGCAATGCCACGCTATTATTAGCGGTCGTGTGAGCTCATGGTTGGCCCTCTGGCCCAGCGTGGACCGAGAGACTCTTCCTGGCTAATTCCTCCAGGGTTCCTGGGAATCAGTCCGTTTTGGGGAACTCGCCTGCCCCTGAGAGGCTGCTTCCTGCAGGCTGACCTCATGGGTCATTAAGGAGTGTGGTGGGGATAGGCAGGGTGTGGGCAGGGTGTAGGTGGGGGAGCAGACCTGCCCATCCTCCTGGGTGGCATGGGGGTCTGAGACCAGTGCTGGAGCAGCCTAGGCTCTCCCTCATTTTTAAAAAATTAATTAATATGGCTGCATCAGATCTTAGTTGGGGCACATGGGCTTCGTTGCTACATAGCATATGGATCTTAGTTCCATGACTAGGGATTGAACCCATGTCCCCTGCATTGCAAGGAAGATTGCTAATCCCTCTGGGAAACTTCTGAGCCTCAGTTTCCTCATCTGCAAAGTGGGAACATTTTCCCTACCTACCTCACAGGGCTGGTAAGGGGATCAGACTGTTGTGCATGTACTCTGCTTGGACTGGTCCTAGTAATCAGTGAGCTGTTTTTTATTTGAGGGCATGTCTAGACGTGGGGGCGCTGAGGATTCTAGGGCAGAGGCAGGGCTGTGAGGGCTGTGAGGAGGAGACCTGGGGAGAGGCGGGGCTGGATTCCAGGGTAAGAAGTGTGAACCTAACACAGAAACCAGTAAGAATCAGGGAGGAGATAGAAAGCTACCTGCTTTTTCTTTTTTTCAAGTTTTTCCCAATAAACAGATGTTACTTCTATGAAAGTGAAAGTGAAAGTGTTAGTCACTCAGTCGTGTCTGACTCTTTGTGACCCCATGAACTGTCCGTGGAATTCTCCAGGCAAGAATACTGGAGTGAGTTGGATTACCATTCCCTTCTCCAGGGGATCTTCCCTACCCAGGGATCAAACTCAGGTCTGCTGCATTGCGGGCAGATTCTTTACCATCTGAGCTACCAGGGAAGCCCATTACCTCTATAATCAGAGCAAAATAAATTTTTTTTTTTTTTGCTGCATCGCACAGTTTGCCAAATCTTAGTTCCCTGACCAGGGATTGAACCTGGGTCACAGCAGTGAAAGTGCTGAGTCCTAACTACTGGACCACCAGGGAATTCCCGAAATAAACAGTCTCTGTAAATGGAAAGTCTGACTACCGAGGCTGCAGTATGGGTGTCCGACCTAGTCCCCAGACTCCCACCTTCTGCTTCCCGTCCTCAGGTTAAACAATCAGGTTAAGCTTCAAGGGGAGGAGAGGTTACCTCGAAGGAGCAGCCAGAGCGGATGAGTTTGGAGGCCTGGCAGACTGGGCCCAATCTGGGCACCTTTCCTCAGCTTCTTTTTTTTTGTTGTTCGTTTTTTAATTTTTTACTTATTTGTTTCTTGGCCCTGCTGCATGGCATGTCAGATCTTAGTTCCCTAACCAGGGATCGAACCCGTGCCCCCTGCAATGGAAGCAAGGAGTCTTAACTGCTGGACTTCCAGGGAAGTCCTTCCTCAGCTTCTTTAGTCTAGCCTTTCTGACAGGGGGTTGAGAATTAGGGGCCGCCAGGCTCTGAGGTGGGCACCTTTGGGCAGTGGGGCCATTTCCTGTCTGCTGTAGGGGATGAGATTTGGGTTTCCCCACCGATACGGGGCGGGGGTGGGGGTGTCTCTGACAACCTTACTGAGTAGCCACTGGGCTGGCAGAGTCCAGTGAAGTTTGGCCCCTCTCTCCCCACTTCCGTGCTTTTGGGGTGAGGGGCTCAACCGGGTCACTGAGCTGTCTTTGAAGGGAAGGCTGAGCTCCCCACTCCCTGGCAGTTCCCTACCAGCTCCCTCCATTGGATCAAACAGCCCCTGGATGGAGGGGTCCCGGGAGGTGGAGAGGCTCCGTGAGGTCTGAGAACCTCGGAGGGAAGCAGAGTTCTGCTCTTCGCCCCTCCTCATGTCCCAGAAGCCTCTTTCCCAGCCCCCACCTCAGACCCTGAAAGCTTAACCCTGGTCTATGTCCTGCCTTCACCAGCTTCTGCTGCCCACATCCCAGCAGACCCGGCCATGCGGCCCACAAGCCAGCCTTTGTGGACTCACCCTCTCCTGTGGACCGTGCCAGGAGGGGCTGACTGCATTCTGCCTGCAGCTGGGACAAACCCCCAAGGGCCCTGGGCCCCCCTTGGCTGCCACGGAGAGATGGAGCTGGTATGAATGCAACATCCTGCATTTTCAGAAATGGACTGTGGTGAAGGGAAGGCCTGGAGAGGCAGCTGCTCGTGTGAGAAAGATCACTCATTCATTCATTCACTTCTTCAATAGATGCTTACTGAGACCCTGCTCTGTGCCAGGCTCTGGGCTGGGGGAGATTGTGTGCTGAGACACGGGACTCTTGCCCATTTAGGGAAAAAGACTGTAAGGAAACACCCTGCCTTAGAGTCACTCGGGGGCCCCCATTTCCAGGGTTTCTGATTCAGTAGGTCTTGGTGAGGGTGTAAGAATTTCAAAGTTCCCCGATATAGCCAACACTGCTGGTCCAGGGACCACACTTTGAGAAGCACTGTGATTCAGGACCAGTTGGAAGAATTTTGAGTGGTTTGTATCCTCTATATTTTCAAAACTACTTCTATGGTCATCATTTACTTTCATAAGTAGAAAAATCAGTTTTAAAAGGTTATTTTTAAAGTGGTCCTGCAAAATTGACTTCAGTGCCCTGGATGTGGTCCTGTGATGAGGGGTGTCACCTCTTATGATCTAAATATCACACATCTTTTTAAAAAAAATTTCATTTATCTTTAATATTTATTTATGTATTTGGCTGAATGGCATCTTCGTTGCGGCACGTGGGATCTTCATTGAGTCATGTGGGATGTTTCGTTGCGGTGCATGGACTCTCTCTTGTGGCACACAGGCTCCAAATTGTGCAGGCTCAGTAGTTATGGCACATGGGCTTAGTTGCTCCTCAGGGATCCTAGTTCCCTGACCAGGGGTTGAACCCACATCCTCTGCATTGCAAAGTGGATTCTTAACCCACTGGACCACCAGGGAAATCCCTAGATGTCATACATCTTTTAATGTAGCCGAGCATCATTAGTTGTGCATGCCCTGCACTTCCCTTTGGCTCTTCCTGAGCTTGGGGTCCACTTAGACCCCCACATCCTCCTCATCAACATGTTCTGTAAATGGTATGGTGAGGATTTGAACACAGGCCCATCTGGAGGCTGGTTTAGCTTGGATTTAGCCAACTGACCCACACTTCCTGAGTGCCGTTTCCTTTATGCTTCCTTAATCTTGCCAGCTGAAAAGCTTGTGGACCCCTCACTTCCTCATTTCTTTAACTGGTGTGATCATGGACTGGCCCACTTCCTCCTTCTCTGCGTATTAGTTATCTATTTTATATATAGTAGTTCAGTTTCTCTTTTTAGTCTACAGTCTTATTTAATGCGTTCAGTCACACAAAAGGTTGATCCTTTTATTTGTGATTCAGCTTTCACATCTTCTATTAGACATCGTGATCATTCGTTTCTTCTCCCGGGTCTCCCCACTGCTCCCTGCTACACTTTGTCTAATGATTGCTGCAGGTTGTTGTGTCTCGTTATGGTTGTTTGCCTAACCAGACATGCCACCATGCACTCAGGATGTTGGGCCCTATGCTGAGTGTGGGGGATACAGCAGGGAGTGAGATAGACATGGGGAAGCCCCACCCCACCCTGCCCCCGGCACTCACAGTGCCTCTGGGAGATAGACTATTAAATGAAGAATTACTGATGCGTTCATGTTGACAAAGGGGAAGTGAAGGACATCTGGGAACTGATGACAGAGGTGGTCAGGAGCTGCCTTGAGGAAATGAGGTCACCCCCCTCAAACCAACCCCCTCCTCTTAAAACCCAAGCTCAGATTCTTTTATTTTTTATTTTTTTTGGTTCTGCTGGGTCTTCGTTGTTATGCACAGACTTTCCTCTCTAGTTGTAGTGCACAGCTTCTCGTGGTGGCTTCTCCTGTTGCAGCGCACGGGCTCTACAGCACAGGGTCTTCAGTAGTTGTGACCCATGGGCTTAGTTGCCCCACGACATGTGGAATCTACCCAGACCAGGGCTCAAACCCCTGTCCCCTGCATTGGCAAGCAGATTCTTAACCACTGGACCACCAAGGAAGTCCCAAACTCAGATTTTTCACTCAGCCCTTCAAAGCCCTGGATTGCTGACCGTTGTCAGTTTCTCCAGCCTCACTTTACTCCTGTAGCTTCCCTGGCCACTTTGCTGTATCCTGATACACGGAGCTCTTTTCTGCCTCAGGACCTTTGCACACACTCCCCCCACCCCCCTACCCCCGTCTCATGGGTGTTCCTTCTGCCTCAGCTCAAATGTCCCTTTAAGGGTGGCCCTATTTAATTTTTATGTGTATTTATTTGGCTGCCCGTGGGCCACCTGGCCAGCATGGAGGCAATGTGAGGACTCATCCTTGTGATTACATTTGGGTCCTCCACGATAATCTCCCAATCTCAAGATCAGGACCATGTCAGGTGACATATTCAGGGGAATAAGCCTGGGCAGCCTACCATTCTCAGACCTCCCCTCCCCCGATGGGTGCCTAGGACAGATGGTGTCCCCTGGCCACCACGGGGGCGGACCTCTCCTCCTCCCTTCTGTGAGATCGAGGAAGAGATGCAGATGAGTCTAGGAGTGCGGCAGGCAGCTGGACCAGGCTAGCAAGACATGTCGCATCCTGCAGTACCGGCTGCGCAAAGCCGAGCGCCGCAGCCTCCGCGCTGCCCAGACCGGCCAGGTGGATGGTGAGCTCATCCGCGGCCTGGAGCAGGACGTCAAGGTAAGCCTGGGCCCCCCTCCCTAGTCCTCAGAGGTGCCCCTGCTGGGGGCGGTGGCAGGAAGGATCATGAGCCTAAGTGGGCCCTGATCAGCTCACTCCTTGTGTGTCCCTTGGGCAAGTTCCATCATCTTTTTGCACATCAGCATCCTCATCTGTAAATGGGGATCCCTGATGAACTGATAGGCCATCATCCACCAGGGTTGTTCCAAAGTGGTGTCACAATATAAATCTTCCCAACAGCAGCTGCTGTGTGAGTCACAGCCACATACCTGGTGCTGGGCTCCGTGTTGTCTCTGCACAGTTCCGTGAAAGTTTTCTTTCTTGTGCTGATGGAGAGTAGTGAAGGTCTGGAGTTGGATAAGGCTGGTTTATTTCTTGGCCCCAATATGCCCTAATTTTATGGTTTTGAGCAAGTCACCTATGATTCAGTTTCCTCATCTGTAAAATGGGTATAACAGCAGCCCATGCCTCATAGGGCTCTATGAGGATCAGATAAGAACAGGTAAGTAAGAGGTCACTGTAAACAGTGAAAAATGTTAGCTACTATTATTATTCCCATTTTTCTGGATGAGGAAAGTGAGGCTCAGAGAAAGGAAATACCTTTCCAAGGTCACGGGACCCGCTAGCTGGCAGAGCGCAGACTCATCAGCCTCCCATGCTGGCTGCCTGACCTCGCTGTGCTTGGCCTCAGGGAGCAGGAGAAGGATGGCCTGGAGTCTGGCAGGGGGAGGAGTCTGCCTTACCTGTCTGTGTGAGCCCAGGTCTGGGGACTGAGAAATCTGGGGGACCTGGCCCGACACCCAGCTCTCAGCACTCAGCGCAGTGTTATCCAGGGATGTAGGAGCTGGGGGTGAGGACATCTCGCACAGCCTGGGGGCCTATGGGGTCTTCCTGCAGGGGGACCTCTGAGCCACGCTTGAGGCAGAAGTTGAAGGAAGAGGGCCCCTGTAAGGCAGGGGGCGGGGAGGTGAAGGAAGGGTGAACATCAGCCCCACCCTGGACTTTACGTCTCCCATTGTCTTGCATGTGCCAGGTGCACAGTGGGTTGGTAGGTCTGCTGATGATGAAACAGAGCTCAGAAAGCTTATATCTCCAAGTCCAAAGTGCACCAGGGACCTCCCTGGTGGTCCAGTGGCTAAGACTGCACTCCCAAAGCTGGGGGCCTGGGTTCAATCCCACATGCCGCAACTGAACATCTAGATGGAAGATCCCATGTGCAGCAGCTGAGACTGAGAGCTGCCAAATAACTAAATACAAATACTTTTTAAAAAAATCAAGAAATGAAGTGCTCCTCTCTATTTGAGAAGGCAGCTCCTGGGATAAATGGTTACAGAAATATTCAAATTCCCAGCACCGGATTGAGAGGGTGGCGGGTGAAGGAGAGCCCTAGAGGCTTAGAGGAATCTGGGTTTGGGTTCAGGTAGTTGGGGCTTTCAGGCAGAGACCCAGAAAGTCAGCCTTAGATGAGGAAGGCGTGGAGGAAGGCTGGAGCTGGGAGCAGACTGGCTGGGTGGCTGGTGCCTCCATGGGAGGAGCCCGGAGCAGCTGGTGTGTGTGCAGAGTGTGAGGGGGGAGGCCCCTGGAGTCTGGGCGGAGGGGAGCGGGCCCCTTCTGTTGTGATTTGAACCAGCCAATCAGCAATCGGCTTGCCCCTTCCCTCCCTCCTCTCCCTGAGCCTGCAGCTGGGGCGCTGAGCTCATCCATGCCGGCCTGTACTGGACAGCTCTGGCTGCCTCCCTCAGTCCCATGTGCTGGGGACGTTCTGGGGCGTTTCTCGGAGGTTCTCAGAATGCTGACTTCCCTGGTATCGCCTGGGAGGGCTTGATGGACCTAAGTGTGGAGAGGACTGGTTGCTGTCTGGAAGGGACCCTCTGATTTCTCAGCCAGCGAGAGCAGACTGGCATGGGGCCCCTTCTTGGGGTCTCAGTTTCCTCTTCTCTTAAATGGCGGGCTTAGAGCAGCTGAATCTTCAGGGCTTTAGCAGCTCCAGTGGTTTTAGCAAGCAGGTGGATTATTGGTGTGGGTGCTGTGAAAGAAACTTCAGGCCTTGGTCCTCCCTCTCCCCCCACCCCCTGGGCTCTCTCTTTGCTGGTTCTCACAGGTGGCAGGACCCACAGAATCTCAGCTGGAATGTTGTCCATCATGAGGAGGGCAGAAGTGGGAGCAGAGACCTGCTCTGCCCCTTGCTTGCCTTGTGGCTTTGAGAGAGCTGCTTTGCAGCCTGAGCCTCAGTTTCCCCGTGTGGAAAATGGGAGGTGCAGCAAGTCTCTACCTGGAGAGACTTTTGTGAGGATAAAATGAAATAGTGCAAGTAAAGAGCATGCTAAGCGTAGGGCCAGCTCGGGATGCTCCCCAGCAAATAAGCAAATGTTGGTTGGGGTGTTACTGTTATTGTTCAGGAGAAAAACTTAGAAGTGGGACGAGTGGCTGGGCCAGAGCGAGGAAGCGGGTAGAATCTCAGCCTCCCTGGATGGATAAGTATAGCCTGGAGGTTTGTTCACCATGCAGATTCCCAGGCCCTAGCCTCAGGGGCTGGGATCCTGTGGGAGGGTATCAGGTTCCAGGATCCGGGATGAAAATTCCCACCTGAAGGGACCCTTGTAGGGGGCCCCAGGACACACCAGTAAAACATTTCTTAGAAGCAGTTGTTGCTGGAGAAAAAGTTCTGGCTTTGGGTTTAATTCCTGGGTGACTTGAGCAGGTTACTTTCTCTTTTTGAGCCTCAACTTTCTCATCTGTACAATGGGGGTGACATTCCCACCCTCCCTGGATTTTTGGGAGCATTTAG
The DNA here is from genome assembly GCA_024291935.2 of Okapia johnstoni. NCBI lineage: Eukaryota > Metazoa > Chordata > Mammalia > Artiodactyla > Giraffidae > Okapia > Okapia johnstoni. Next base: position 54,911,843 of record CM044324.1, on the reverse strand, counting down.
CCACACTGAGTCCAGATGCTGCCTGGACGCAGGGCATTCCTCAGTGAGGGCTCCCAGCCCCTGCCCTGAGGATTCAGTGTGACAGAGACGCCTTAAAGCCTTAGGCTTAGGAGCCGAGGGACTGATGAGTGAGGTGGCTGTGGCCTGGAGGCTGGCACTTGCATTTGGCAGGAGCCAGGCCCCAGCGCTGTAAACAGTGACCTCATGGCTGAGAGCATTTGTTTGTGCTTTGGGGATTTGCCCTGGTTTCCGGAAGCTGCAGCTGCTTCACCTCTTGTAGTATCTCAGTCTCCCCAACTTGGGGATAGTTGGGAGGGTCGTGAGGGGATCACATGAGACAGGCAGGTGGGGCCCTTTGAGCCCCGGACACTGTGAGCACACATTGTGCTTTTTAAAATATATATATATATATATATATATTTATTTTTTGGCTGTGTTGGGTCTTAGTTACAGCACATGGGATATTCCTTGCCGTGCATAGGCTCTATAGTTGTGCCTTAATGGGTAGGATCTTAATTCCCTGACTAGGGCGAGAACCTGCATTCCTTGCACTGGAGGGCGGATTCTCAACCACTGGACCACCAGGAAGTCCCTGTGCTTACTAATAATATTTTTATTACCGATATTAACACAATGTGTTTTCAAGTTTCAGGCCAACACCAGGCTCAGACTGAGAGCAAGACCCCAGAGCTGACCCACCTGATTTCAAACCTGGTTCTGTAGCTTCCTAGTGTGTGACCTTGGACAAGTGATCTTTTCTTTCTGAGCCCCAGAATGGGGATGGTAAAGTACTTGCTGAGGGTTGAAAGGCACATGTTGTGTGCTCAGGGAGTGACAGCTGATTCTTTCTGCTCACCTGTGGGAGCCAGGGGGCCAAGGACCACTGAGACTCAGAGAGGAGAAGGGACAGGCCCAGGTAGCAAGGCTCCTGCCCTCTAGATGTGTGCTCTTTGTTCCTGTGGGCCTCCATCAGGGGCACAGGGCTCTGTGGGGATCTGAGATTTGTCCACATTGGAATTCTGTAAGCTACCTGGTGCTAGGCCTTCTTTACAAAGCACCCCTGAGGGTAGAGAGCAGATGGAGAAGGGGCTTCCTGGGGAAGGGGACAGAAGGCAGCTGGGGACTCATGGAAGGGATGAAATCCACAGAGTCACTCATGGACCCCAGGAGATCCAGAAATCCACACTGATCATGACTTCTTGGTGGGGAGTGAGTCACCTGCTCACCAGGTTGAGGCCTTGGTGGGATTGGAGTGAACCCCAGGTGGAGAGGAGCTTGCCCAGGTGGGAGTGTAGTTGGGACGGGAGCCCCAGGTGCCCCCAGCAGCTGGTCCCTCAACCCCAGTCAGCGACACAGCCCTCTCTGGACATTTGGAGGTGTGGGTGGTTGGGGAGAGCATCCCCAGCCAAGTTTGGCCAGTGCAGCTCCCCATGTGCCAGTCATTCACTCCTTCATTGCACCCACCCCCACCCCCCTTGCTTGTTGGAGTCTCGGATCGGTTTGTTCATCCAACAAACATTTATTAGGCGCTTAGTATATGCCAGACTCTGCACTGCTACCGGGACAGAGAAATAGGAAGGAGCCCAGGCATGGCCTGGATTCTAGACCTCTGTACTCCACCACTCCTACCCCTAGGGGCTAAGCAGACAGATGAGTGAGTGAATGAATGAATGAATGAATGAATGAAGTATTCATCAGGAAGGGGCTCACTGGGACCAGAGCCACAAGCCTGGGGCTGAATACCTCTAGCAGAAACACTGACACTAAACTCAAGAGTGAGGCTATGAGATGTTGGAACAAGTCAGATAAAATCAGTGCACAGAGATGAAGCAGTAATCTTAACAATGCATTACAAAATCATTATTCTTTTTTTTTTTTTTTGGCCACACCACGTGTCATGTGGGATCTAGTTCCCTGACCAGGGATCGAATCTGTGCCGGCTGCATTGGAAGCTTGGACTCTGAACCACTGGACCACCCAGAAGGTCCCCAAATCATTCCACTTTTGAGTACCTGCTATGTTTCAGCCATCAGCCCAAGCACTGTGCTGTTTATTCCCCACGGCTGCCCTTGAGCCAAGGCTCTGTTACCCCCTTTTACTGATGAGCAAACCAAGACTTCAGATGGTTAAAAAAACTTCTGTCCTGGGTCACACACCCAGTGAGGGCTGAAATTAGGCTTGAATCTGGTTTTGCCACCTGCAATGTCTTTGTTCTGCTAGTGAGGAATCGCTCACCCCACTTTGTGGTGGAGGAAGGTTTTGGGGGCCTGGAGAGACTGTGGAAGGAGCCTGGTGGGCCAGCTTCTGGCCACCCTTGGAGATCTTCAAGGGTGGAGAGAGGCAGCGGGCAACGGAGGGAGGAGAGAGAGGGAGTGCTGAATTTCCTCTCTGGCTGTTGTTTTTCCTGGCCTGCCTTGCACACTGCCAAGGGGTCTGTGCTGAGCTGGGCCTGGGCCCAGGCAGAAGGCAGAGCCAGGGAGGGCCCTCTTCCCTTCCGGCGGGGAGGAGGTGCCACGGTCATTTCCGAGACTGGCAGGCCCGAGGCGCTGGGCTGTCTGCCTCACTTATCCTTCTTGCTGGCAAAAGTCCTCGTACCCCTTGTGGAGTCCTGGCCACACGGCCCTTCAGCCAAAGCCCCTGAGGTCCCCCAGCTCGGCCCCACTATCTCTGTTTGACTCTGAGCAGGTCATTTGCTCTCTGAGCCTCTTATCTCCTTGCCAGCAAAATGGGGGCAGAATTGGGGTGAAGACGGGTGAATCTGGCACATAGCAGGTATTCAACAAATGCTAGTGCTTAGTCCTCTCAGGGACAGAGGCTGGTTATGATTTACCATCTCAGAAAGGCCTTCCTTGGGACTTCCCTGGTGGTCCAGTGGCTGAGACTCCACGCTCCCAGTGCAGGGGCCCCGGGTTCGATCCTTGGTCAGGGAACTAAATCCTGCATGCTGCAGCTAAGACGTGGCACAGCCAAATAAAAAAGAATATTAAAAAAAAGAAGAAAGGCCTTTCTCATCACCAGAGACCCCTTTTCCTACCCTTTCACCCTGCCTTCAGGGGATAGGACAGGGGGGCGTCCTTGAAGAAATGGAGCATTGTTGCAGCAGAGTCCTGGAGCCGGTGACCTGGGGTTTGTGGCTCTGTCAGCTCCTCCCGGAGGGATGACCTGGACAGCTGCCCAGCTTCTGTCGTTTAGGGCATGTTCTGTATCCCAGATAATTGGAAACAGGCCTCGGGGTCTGTGTCACACTGTGACCCCCCAGCAAGCCGTGCCCTTTCTGGACTCAGCCTCTCCCAGCAGCAGCTACTACTCACCCAGCGCTCACTGTGCAGGCCCTGGGCCAAGCCTTTGGTGCAACAGCTGATTCAGGCCTCCTGTCGGCCCATGAGGTTGTGCTGTTATTATTGCACCCACTTTGTAGTAAAGGAAACAGAGGCAGAATAGGGAAATGATTTGCCCAGGAACATATGCTGGTCACTGGCAGAGAAAACATGGGGTTCAAAGGGCTTTAGGGAAGCCTATCTTGCTCTGGGTTTCCCCTCTGTATTCTTATTTTTTTTTAATTTATTTGGCTGTGCTGGGTCTTAGTTGCAGCATGGGGGATCTCTTTAGTTGTGGCATGGGAACTCTTAAGTTCAGCGTGTGGAATCTAGTTACCTGACTAGGGGTTGAATCTGGGTCCCCTGCATTGGGAGCGTGGAGTCTTAGCCACTGGACCACCAGGGAAGTCCCTCCCCTCTCTTTAAAGTGAGCTTCTGGGACTTCCCTGATGGTCCAGTGGTTGGGACTCTGCGTGCCAGTGCAGGGGACACGGGTTCAATCCCTGGTCAGGGAGGATTCCACAAGTCTCAGGAGCCCAAGAGCCACAACTACTGAAGCCCGTGTGCCTGGAGCCCATGCTCTGCAAGAGAAGCCACTGCAAAGAGAAGCCCACGAGTGCAACTAGAGAGTAGCCCCTGATTTCCGCAACTAGAGAAAGTGCACGTGCAACAACAAAGACCTAGGGCAGCCCAAAATAAATAAGTGCATACATATAGACTTAAATAGAAATGAGTTTCTGGTCCTGCCATAGGCTCTTGAGAGAACTGGGCAAGAGGGCGGACAGGAGAGGCTTTCAGAAGCATTGAAAGGTCCAGATAAATGTAAAGGCACTGCTAAGTATAGACAAGGCCTCTAGCTTTCTAGGGGCTGGACCATGATGTGAACACAGGAAGCACAGGGTTCCTGGGTTTGGGTTTTGGTTCTCCCACTTCCTGGCTGTGTGACCCTTGTTGAGTTACTTGATCTCTCTGTGCCTTGGTTTCTTCCTCTCTAAGTGGGGGTGATGAGAGTACCTGCCTACCCTGGGGTTGCTCTGTGACCAAGATGGGATGGCCCTCGGCCTGCTCACGCCCTGCTTGTCGCTTGCCTTTGCTCAGGTCTCTAAAGACATCTCAGTGCGGCTGCACAAGGAGCTGGAGGCGGTAGAGAAGAAACGGGCGAGGCTGGAAGAGGAGAATGAGGAGCTTCGGCAGCGGCTTATCGAGACCGAGCTGGCCAAGCAGGTGCTGCAGACGGAGCTAGAGCGGCCGAGAGAGGTGAGGGTCCTGTGCTACCTGGAAGGACCAGACCTGGGCCGGGCAGGCATGTACCAGCCCCACCCCAGCCAGTGTCTCTGAACCTCTGCTCTACACTGTTATGCCATCCTGGCAGAGCTGGCTAGTCATTCATTGCTCCGGCACACGCTCCCTGAGCACCTCCTGTGAAACTGTGTGCTGGACACCAAGGACACAGTGGTGCTTGAGAGACACCTGGCTCCTGACCTCTAGGAGCCCAGAGGCTAACAAAGGAGACAGTCAGCCATCAAAGGAGCACAACTGGGTGGGAGATTACCTGAGAAAACATGCAGCAATGCCCAGCCTAGAGCCCAGCCCTCTGTGCCTCAGTCTCCTCATCTATAAAATGGGATAGTAATACTTTGAGTCATCAGAAGGACTAAGTGGGATAGATTTTATGGATGTGCTTTAGGGACGGCCAGGCGCTGCCACTCGGTATAAAGTCACTGCCAGGTCTGGCCTCTGACTCGTATCTCAGCACATTTCCAGGACACAGTTGCTTCTTGAATGTGACTCCAGGCACCAGGCTCTCTGTCTTTGCTCATGAGTGCCCCTCCCACCTGGCAGCCCGTTCTTCCTCCTGCTGTGTGTTGGGTGTACAACATGTTAAGCACCATGCCAGACACTTTCTATAATTTCAATAATAGGCTCAATGAACTTGTGATTGTATCCATTTTATGGATGGGGAAATGGCCCTAAGGGGGGCAGGAATGTCCTCGAGGTCAAGAAGGGCCCACTGGGGTGCACTGATTGGAAACCACCAGTGGAGGAGATGCCTAAGGTCTGGAATCTTCCAGAAGCCAGCACTCTGTGTCCCAGGCAGCCCGGGTGCCTTCTGGCCCCAGCTGGGCCTCAGCTGTCTGACTGCTCCCGAGGCATCCTAGGATCGAATGTTGTTCTGGGGCACAGTCCTCATCTTCCCAGGGACAGGCATTCCAGTGTTCCAGGACACACCACAGCCCCGAGGCCCGAGCAATCCTTCAGCTGCCCTTCCTGCTGGGTGTGTTGGTGTGATGTGCCAAAGGCTTCTCAGAGTGGAGAGGGAGGTATGTGCTGCTCAGGGCTTCCCAGGGCGGGGTAGGGGCCCCCCTCCCTCAGGCAGCCTCCTGTCCCCCATGACCTGGCCTGGCCTGGTGCCACAGGGCACTGCCTCCACACATCTCATTGTTGCCACCTTTCATAGTGAAAAGGAGAGACAGTTTCAGAAAGTGCCTTGGAGGTCAGGCTGTTCCCATTGTAAAAGAGGGGAAAAGGAGGCCCACAGAGGGAGAGCTTGCCGGAGGTCTCCCAGCCTTTCCTTGGCTGAGATGTGGCCGAGACCCTTCCCTTTCTAAGTCTCAATTTCTTCCTCTGTGACGTCAGGATAATAACAGTACCTAGCTTACAAGGTTCATGATCAGTCATAAGATTCATAGCCATAGAGTACTATGAAGAAGTTAGAAAGAATACGGTAATACGGCAGTTCCTGAAAAAATTAAACACAGAGTTACTAAATAAGCCAATTCTACTTCTGGGTATATACCCAAAAGAATTAAAAATAGGGACATGGACAGATATTGGTACCCCCGTATTCACAGCAGACCTCCCTTGTGGCTCAGTGGTAAAGAACCCCTCCCGCCAAGCAGGAGACCCAGATTCAATCCCTGGGTCAGGAAGATCCCCTAGAGAAGGAAATAGCAACCCACTCAGTATTCTTGCCTGGAGGATTCCATGAACAGAGGAGCCTGGTGGGCTGCAGTCCATGGGGTCGCAAAGAATCGGACATGACTGAGCGACTAAACAACTACAGAATTCATAGCAGCATTATTCACAGTAGCCAGAAGGTACAAGCAACCGACATGTCCATCAATGTACAAAGAAATATGTAGTATGTACTTACACTGTATGTGTAATCCTAAAAAGGAATGTGATTCTAACACAGGCTACAGTGTGGGTGAACCTCGAGGGCATTGTGCTCAATGAAGTAAGCCATACACAACAGGACAAGTATTGTATGATTCCACTCGGATGAGATACTGAGAGTAGTCAGATTCAAAGAAACAGAAGTAGGTCGGAGGGTATTAGAACCTGGAGGGGGTAGGGTGTGGGGAGATATTGTTTACTACATACAGCATTTCAGTTTGAGGTGATGATAAAGTTCTGGAGGTGAGTGGTGATTATACCACTGGATTGTACACTTGCAAGTGGTTAAAAATGGCAGATTTTATGTTATGTATATTTTACTATCATAAAAGGAAAACATGGTTAAAATGGTAAATTTTATATTAGGTGTACTTTCCTATGTTCTTTTTTTTTTAAAGGTAGATACATATGCACTGTTGTGGAAAGATTTCTAAGGTACACTGTTAAGCACAAAAAGGAAATGATAGAACCATGTGTATTGTGCAATCTCGCTAATCATTTTGGAGACCTATACAGAACAAACTGGTTTTGAAGCATACGTGTCTATGTGCAAAAATGCATAGCCTGGAGGAAACTCTGGGGAAAAACCCGCTGAACTCAGGTGTTAGAAGTGGTGGGAGTGCTTTTTATTATATGACTGCTGTAGTTAGGGTTTTTTTTCGGGGGGGCATGGTCGTTATTAGTGAAATTTTAAATGAAGTCAAGCATGTAAAGAGCCCTTTGTGGGGCCTGGCACACAGTAGATGCTCAAGAAATACTGATTCACTTCCTACTTATTTATTTGGCTGCAGCAGGTCTTAGTCATGTCATGTGGGATCTTTCATTGTGACGCATGCACTCTCTAGTTGTGGTGGACGGGCTTAGTTGCCCCTCAACATGTAGGATCTTCGTTCCCCCACCAGTAATCGAACCCGTCCTCTGCATTGCAAGGTGGATCCTTAGCTACTGGACCTCCAGGGAAGTCCTTCACTTCCTCTTGAAGGTGATAACAGCAGGGCTGGTTTAGCCCTCCCTGATGTCCCTTGGAGTCTTAGGATCTGGGCAAGGAGGCGTGGCCCTGTGTTTATTGGCTGATTGCCCTCTCCCCCTCCTTCTCTTTCCTGATATAGTTTCTATGGAGACAGGGGTCCCTTAGCAGTTCTTCTGCCAGAGCTGCTCTAGTCCTATCATCGAGATCTGCCTTTGCCATCCTGACAGGTTGCTGTGGCGATGCTGTCACCCGGCTGGGAACAGGAGCCCCTGGCCTGAGCTGATGTGGTTGCTATGGAGATGGCACTTCGCTGGAGAGAAGGGAGGGTGGCCTGCCCCAGCCGTGTTCTACAGTGGCACTGTTGCCAGCTGGATTGCAGCTCAAAAATCGTAATAGCAGCCCCCCAGCCCCAATCCAGTATCATTCCCCTTCTTTGTATTTTAGGCAGAAAGCCAATATCAATGTTGATGGGATTTATTTTAATATAGCTGCTGTGTCTGAGCACTCTACCAGGCACTGCACTAAGGAATTTATGTGTGTCTTCACGTTGTGTAGCCAACAGCTTCCCAGGGTACATAGTGATTTTTGTCCCCATTTTATTTTGTTTTATTTCTAGCCACGCTGTGAGGCTTGTGGGATCTTGGTTCCCCAACTCAGGATTGAACCCGGGCCCTTGGCAGTGAAAACTCAGTGTCTTAACCCCTGGACATCCAGGGAATTCCCATTTTGTTCATGTTTTATAGATGGTACTACTCTTGGCAATTGTTTAGTTGCAATATACTCCGCATACCATAAAAGTCACCATTTTATGTGTTTATTTTGGCTTGTGAGATCTTAGTTCCATGACCAGGGATTGAACTCGGGCTCCTGGCAGTAAAAGTGTGGAGTCCTAACTGCTGGACCACCAGGGGAAAATTCGTCATTTTAAAGTGTACAATTCCATGGGTTTTAATATATTCATAATGATCTGCAACCATCACCATTATCTAATTCCAGAATATTCTGTTGTCAGCAGTCACTGCCCACTCCCCCCTCCCTCCAGCCCATGGCAACCACTCATGTATGAGTGACATAGAGACTCTCTGTCTCTATGGTTTTGCCTATTGTGGACATTTCACCCAAATGGAATCATGCAACGTGATCTTTTGTGACTGACTTTTTTCACTTAGCATCATGTTTTCAAGGTCTCTCTATGCTGAGACAGGTGTCAGTACTTCATTCCTTTTCATGGCCATATAATAATCCTTTGTATAAAGAGACTACAGTTTGTCCCTTCATCAGTTGATGGACATCTGGGTTGTTTCCACTTTGGGGGCTGTTATGAACTAATGCTGCTGTGAACCCTTGTGTACAGGTTTTTGGGTGGACATGTTTTCAGTTCTCTTGGGTGTATACCTGGAGTGGACCTGCTGTATGTAGATGGGATAGGAGAAAGGACTCTTTGCATCTTCCAAAGCCACACCGACTCTCATGGCAATGCCCCTGCACTCCTTGCCCCATCCAGGGGCCTTCCAGGAACCCTGCTGCGTTTCAGGACCTCTGAAGGAGCCGCTCACTCCAGTGAGTACCTCCTTCTCTGGCCTGGGCTTCTTGGCCTGATCCCCACTCTTATGGGGTAAGAAGGGCACTGACTGTAGCATCAGTTCACCTGGGTTACCGTCTCCGTACTTCTGGATTCATCATCTCATGCAGCTCTGCTATGGCCTGTGTGCTGCAGGATGAACTTGAACCTGGGCCTGGGTTTTAATCCTGGTTTTGCCACTTATTGGCAAATAACTGTAGCATTGGGCAAATCATGTAACCTTTCTAGTGCTCAGTTTGTTCATTTATAATATGGGACTATGAATCCCTGCTTTTCAGAGGTGTTTTGCCACTTATTGGCAAATAACTGTAGCATTGGGCAAATCATGTAACCTTTCTAGTGCTCAGTTTGTTCATTTATAATATGGGACTATGAATCCCTGCTTTTCAGAGGTGTTTGTGAGAATTGATCCAGACAAAGCAGGTAAAGGACTTGATCAATACTGGTTATCAGTATTGTATCAGCACCCTGACAACCTCTATGATGGCTGTGGTCCTGAAGAAGTATTTACCTTAATCTAATAACTATGCTTCTGGGGCATGCCTGTGATCCAGTGGTTAGGACTCTGCACTTCCAATGCAGGGGGTGCGGGTTTGATCCCTGGTCAGGGAACTATGATCCCACAGGCCACAAGGAGTAGCTGAAACATAAAATTTAAAATTTAAAAAATAAGTCATAAGTAAATATGCTTCTGCTGCCTCTAGCAAGGAGCTCTCCATATCAGGCTGCCAGTTGCCCACAGAAGGAGCAGTTCAGTTGCAAGTCTGCGCTTGCAGTTGGCGGCGTCTGTCCCAGTGATTTGATCTGGGGCCCTCGTCAAACCACTCTCTGTTTCCTCCTCCCCAGTGGTCTCTCCCAGCCCGGAGCCACACCCCCTCTCTAGCTTCTTCCACCAAGAATGGCTCAGTCTTTGAGATGCACCCCCAACCCAGATCCACCCCCCACCACCACCACCACTCCGGAGGAAATTTCATCCACACTGCACAGTCTGTGTTTTCAGAAGACCTTTCCAAACATCCCTGCTAAACTGGGTGAAAATCTACCCAACTGTTTTGGCAGAAGGCTCATTTTATTCCTTGAAGGTTGGTCTTTGTTTCCTGGCAGGATGGAAGGTGTTAGCAGGCAGCGGGCCACTGCAGTTGCGTTCGGCAGCCTCTCCTGTGCAGGCTGGGGGGTGGAGGTACCATCCTGGTCTCCCCAAGAAGGGAGAGAAGGGCAAGCGGGGACAGAGCTCCTGCTGCTACTAGGAGCCGTTAGACCAACGATGCTTAGAGGCGCCACCCTGGCTGCCCAGAGGCGGCCTTGTGCATTGCTCGTGGGTGGGGAAGCCCCCTGCTGCTTGCTGGCCAAGGAGTGTGCCCTCGGGGTCCGCTACATGTGACTGGCATTCCGGTGGGTGCTCAGGCGTTGTCCTGCCCTGCCCTGCCCCATCCCACCCTGCAAGGCTCAGGAACAGAACATCTGCCCCCAGGGGCTCCACAAAGGGGCTCTGACTGGCCCTGGCTCCCTGGAGGGAGTCCCACCTGACCAGCTGCTGCCCTGCAGAGGGGAGGAAGGTCTGTGTACTCTGTGAGCCTGCCTTGTTTTCCCTCCAGAGCCGCAGAGCACTGTGGGAGCCCACATGGCTGAGATGGGGTTGGGGCAGGGTCCATTCCGTCCAGAAAAGACTGGAGCCACTCTAGTCCTGAAACGGTTTCCTGCTTCAGCCCCTTTTCTCTGCCCACCACCCACACTTTCTTTCTTTATAAAAAAAAATTATTTTTATTTATTTGGCTGCACTGGGTCTAAGTTGCAGCATGGGGGATCTTTACCTGTGGCATGTGGGATCTAGTTCCCTGACCAGGGATTGAACCCGGACCCCCTGCAATGGGAATGTGGAGTCTTAGCCACTGGACCCACCAGGGAAGTCCTACGCTCCCTTTCTGGTGGGCACTCAGAGCTCCCCCTCTGCCTATTGAAAAGGCATTCATGAGTTTCCTCGAGGAAAGTACGTTTAAAAAAAAAAAAAAATCCTTTCCTATAACTTTCTCCTTCCACCTGACAGTTAACATATGCTTAGTAGAGAAAGACTACAAAATACAAGAAAGCCATAAGGAGAAAAAGTTTCACCTGTAGCCCCCTATTCAGAGGGAATTCCTCTGAGTAATTACCAGATTACTATTTGGGCCGGAGTATTTCCAATCTGTTGTATTTCCAGGATGTTTTTCTATGTGTGTGCACACACATTGAAATGTACATATGCATTTGTTTTGACTAGAAAAGTAATAGAAGGTCAGTGAAACAAAAATTTCATTACAAAAACACATAAATGCATGCCTAGCATACCTCTAAGGCTGGACACAGCAGACTCTGGTTGCCTTGGTTGCCTGGGGTGAGACAACCCAGGCTGGGTTCACTGTATTCCCTGATGCTGGGAAAGACCGAAGGCAGGAGGAGAAGGGGACGACAGAGGATGAGATGGTTGGACGGCATCACCGACTCGATGGACATGAGTTTGAGTAAACTCCGGGAGTTGGTGATGGGAGGCCTGGCGTGCTCTGGTCCATGGGGTGGCCAAGAGTCAGACACGACTGAGCAGCTGAACTGAACTGAACTGTATTCCCTTTTGGATTTTTTTTGAAGTTTGAATGTGAGTGTGCTCTCCAAAATATAAGAAAAGATAAAAACCATACATAAAAGAAGAAAGCCTCCCCTAACCACTTCCCTCAGTTCGATGCCTGATTCAGCCTAACCCATGATTTGTTTTAGTTTGTGCCTTTTCAGGCCTTTCTCTATGCTTTACAATGTATAGTTGTTTCTGTATGTATTTTTCAAAATAAAGATGGGATTATATTATAACCACAGTTTCTGTAACATACATGATAATGTAGCATGAACACAGGCTGTCTTTTTAAATGCTGGATGTTTGGGGGTTTTCTTCTGCTTAAGGTGCTTATTATAAAACTCAAAGATCACAGAGCCAAGTAAACATAGGAAGGAAAGAAAGTCTAAAAGAACACCATCTATTTCAGTATTTTAAACACAGAGCCAGAGGTCTAGAAGGAGCTCCAGCCAACCTTTGGCTGTGGTCACCCTCAGGAGAATGGGTGGGGGTATAAACAGGGAGATTCCTGCTTTGTCAGCATAGTATAGATTTACAGTGAGAATATAGCTTTATGTATTAATCTACTTTTAAAAAATTATATAATTTTTTAAAAACTTGAAAAAAAAAACACTAGTGGACTATGTCTTCGCTCCTCTCAAAAACGTGGGGGAAGAAAAGTGAAAAGTGCAAGTTCTCTGTACTCTCCTTGTTTTCAACTTAGTGTATATTCTTTAAATCATATCCCCCCACCATGCACATGCACACATGTATACCCACATGCATGCATGCACACACGTGTCTTATTTTTATATAGTGGTAACATGTTCTAGTTTTTTTAAAAATAGTTTTATTTATTTATTTTTGGCTGTGCTGGGTCTTTGTTGACGCTTGGGCTTTTCTCTAGTTGTGGCAAGTGAGGTCAACTCTCCAGTTGCGGTGCATGGGCTCCTCATTACAGTGGCTTCTCTTCCCAGATCAGGGATCAAACCTGTGTCTCCTGCATAGGGAGGTGGATTCTTATCCACTGAGCCACCAGGGAAGCCCCCCTCTAGCTTGTCTTAAATAACAGCTTTCTTGACATATAATTCATTTACCATAAAAGTTGTCTTTTGTGGAGTTCAGTGGTTTTTAGAATACTCAGAGTTGCACAGCCATCACTGCTAATTCCAGAACATCTTCATCACCCTAGAAAGAAACCTCAAGCCATCAAGTCACTCCCTACTCCCTCTTCCTCCCTGGCAACCACTAATCTACTTTTGGCCTTTATGGATTTGCCTCTTCTGGACTTTTCATGTAAATGGAATCATATGCAATGTGTCCTCTTGTGATAGGCTTCCTTCACTCAGCACAGTGTTTTCAAGCATATTGTAACATCGATCAAGACTTCATTCTTTTCCATGGCTGACTAATATTCCCTGGGTGGATATACCACGTTTTATTATCCATTCATCAATTGATGGACATTTGGGTTGCAGGTTTTGTTTTACAGTTTCCTTCTTTCTGTCTCAGATTTTATCATGTCAACGAATTTCACTCTCCCACTGTCCTTTTTAATGACTTTAGGTTTTATTTTATCTCAGTGAAATAAATATGTGATGGCTTATATGTGATGGCTGGGACCTCTCAGTGCCTCTGGGAACCCCTGGCTCCCCTTCCTGTCACCCCACTTCCCTCCTCCAGGAAGTCTGCAGTAGTCACTTAATCTGTGGCTCAGTTTTGTAGATGATGGAGTGGAGTTTCTGGGAGAGGAAGTGGTTCACCCAGGCATCCCATCTGAGTTCCTGGACCCACCCATCAGCTTGTGATGTGAAAGTGTTTTATGCTCAGTTCTGTCCGACTCTTTGCCACCCCATGAACTATAGCCCGCCAGACTCCTCTGTCCATGGGATTTTCCAGGCAAGAACACGAGTGGGTGACTGAACCCGGGTCTCCCACATTGCAGGCAGATTCTTTCCCATCTGAGCTACAAGGGAAGCCCAGTACGCTTGTGCTTGTGATGGGCAGGCCCAGATCTGTAACCCTGACCACCTGACTCCAGCGCCCCCACCTCACCACTGCTGGAGGGCGACTCTCTCTGAGCATCCCCTTCCCAGGCCTCTTTTGTGGGAGGAGCTCTTTGTGGAAAGACTTGTTTTGTGACCCTCACCCGCCTTCCCTATTCTTACCTCCTAGCTTTTGAAAGATTCCCCCATCAGCCCTTCTCAAATACTGCCTTCCTGCTCTTAGCACCCAGTGTCTGAAGTATCAGCCTCTGCCTTCCTCCCGCATTTACATTTCAAAAGGTCTCTTTAGGATTTGATCGGGCTTTAAGATAAACTTAAGAGCCTGTCTCAGGTTCATCTTCCTCCCTAGCTCTGTAGTTCTAACCTTAGCTGCACATTAGAATCACCTGGGAAGCTATTTAAAAATACTGATGCCTGGGACCTACTCAGACCAATGATGTGAGAATCTCTGGGGTTGGGATCTTGGGCATCACTTTTTAAAATTTCCCCTAGGTAATTCTGATTTGCACCCAGGTTGAGAGCCACTGTACTGGGTCCACTCTGGCCTCTGTGGAAGAAGGTACATTTTCTCCTTCCAGTTTTTTGGAGCTAGAACAAGAGTTCTTTCCAGAACTGGTCCCAGGTCAGCTCTGGTTTTGCTGTGGGACCTCTCTCTTGCCTTCAGTAGAGAGGAGGCTTGGATTACATCGGTGGTTCTCACCTTTAGGGGTGGGGTGTGAGAGGTGGCGGACAGGAAGCACATGTGTTCAACTGCTTGGAAGCATGCTCAAAGATGACCTGCCCAGCTTGAGAAATCAAATGCAACCCAAAAGTGGTTTTATACTCCACTAAGATGAATCACCCCTCTCAAGGGAAGTTCAATGGACTCATGCCTCTGAGTGACTTTTTTAAACGTTGAGAAACTTCAGAAAAGATGATTATAACGATTCCTCAAATTCCCCTGTATAGAACTTGTGCCATTTTGTGTTCTTGCCACTGATATTGAGTGTTCCTGTTTTTCCATCGCTTCATCAATAGAATGTGTTGTCAGATGTTTGGATTTTTGCCAATCTGATAGGTGAGAAACTGTATCTCAGTGTAGTTTTAATCTGCGTTTCTCTTCCATGAATAGGGTGAGCATCTTCCTACGGTTGGAGCCATTTACCCTTCTTTGCCTGTGAACTGGTTTTCATCTCTCTAGCCCATTTCTCTGTAGGTTTGTTGGACTTTATTTGGAGACTCTCTTTATGGATTTAGGATAGTAACCATTTGTCAGTGTCATACACTGCAAATATTTTTTCCCAGTTACTCATTTATATTTTTACTTTTCTTGGAACATTTCTTTGCCCCAGGTAGAATTTGCTTATCTAATCAAGTGTATCAGTTTCTTCCCCCATTGCTTCTTATTTTTGTGTTTGGTTTTGTTTTTTGTGCTTTTTTTGGCCTCGTTGTGCAGGCTGTGATATCCTAGCTCCCCCAACCAGGGATAGAACCCTTGCCCCCTGCACTGGGAGCACGGAGTCTTAACCACTGGACCACCAGGAAAATCCCTGCTTCTGTATTTTTGAATCATGATGATTATCAGAGCCTTACTTGGCTTTAATCTGCATGAAAACCTACCATTTACATTGTTAAAAAATGATCAGTTCCTCATCATTTCTAAGCCTCTTATATAATTATGATTTGTTTTACCATATTCATTTTATTTATTAATGTGTGTTAGTCACTCAGTCGTGTCCAACTCTTTGCGACCCCCATGGACTGGAGCCAGGCTGCTCTGTCCATGGAATTCTCCAGGCAAGAATACTGGAGCGGGTTACCATTCCCTTCTCCAGGGGGATCTTCCCAACCCAGGGATCAAACCCTGGTCTCCCACATTGCAGGCAGCTTCTCTACCATCTGAGCCACCAGGGAAGCCACCTGGCTGCTGCTGCTGCTAAGTAGCTTCAGTCATGTCCGACTCTGTGTGACCCCATAGACCGCAGCCCACCAGGCTCCCCTGTCCCTGGGATTCTCCAGGCAAGAACACTGGAGTGGGTTGCCATTTCCTTCTCCAATGCATGAAAGTGAAAAGTGAAAGTGAAGTCACTCAGTTGTGTCTGACTCTTAGCGACCCCATGGACTGCAGCCTACCAGGCTCCTCCGTCCAAGGGATTCTCCAGGCAAGAATACTGGAGTGGGTTGCCATTGCCTTCTCCAGAAGCCACCTGGAGTTCTACATAAAAGTGATGTCATACAATACTTGTCTTGCCCTATCTGATTTATTTCACTTAATATAAGAGAAATATTACTGTTTATTAATATCCACTCTGAATTAAAGTTCTCACTAGAATGCCAGTTCCTTGAGCTCAGGATTCCCCCTGAGAAGGAGATTTGTATGCAGAGGCTTATGGAAGTGTCCTCCTGGAATAACGCCATTGGAGATGGAGGCAGCGGGCAAGCCAAGTTGCAGAGCATTCACACTCATGGCCTCAGCTGATCCCATGGGGAGCTCTGGAGCTGGTGTGAGAAGAGGGCATGGACTAGTCATTGGGTGTGGCTTACCCCCCATTGCCCCCTTGCCCCCACAGACTTCGGATTAGGTGGTTGCTCTCAGCCAGTGACCATTGCTGGAAGGGGGACTACAGGAATGCTCTGGTACTAAAGGGAGGATCTGGGCATAACACTCCAATATCCCCCTGGGGTACCCTGTCTGTCATAGTCTCTGCTGTGTTCTCCATGTCTTACTCTGCCTGGCACATGATGGGTGCTCAGGGAGTCTTTGGTGAATGAATGAAAGACAAACAAGAATGGAAACCCAGATTTTCCAGGTCTTGGGCTCAAGCCAATTAGATCACAATTCCGGGGTGGGAGAGAGGGGAGGAAGCCTGGGTAGGTGGGGTCAGAATCGTCTTAAGTACTGACCTGGTTCTCCATTTGCAGTCACTGGGTGGTCTTAAGACTCCTCTAACTCAGCAGTTGGTGCTGCTCAAGGCTGGCCATGGCTGGGCTGGGCTGGCTGGGGAGGGGAGGGGAGGGGTTCTCAGCGGAACCCTGGGTACCATGACTGCTCTTGGATGTGCATCACCCTTGTGAGCTTTCAGTTCAATTTATTTTTAATCCTCCTCCAGCACTCCTTGAAGAAAAGAGGAACGCGCTCCCTGGGGAAGACGGACAAGAAGCCTTCGGTGCAGGTACTTCTGGTCAGCCTCCACATCCGCAGGCAGCACAACCCCAAGCAGCAGGTTTTGGTCTGAAGGCCCCCGGCTTAATTCCAAGTGGCCCCAGGAGTCCCCAGAGGTGTCCACGCCTCCCCCGTTTCTACTCCGTCCTCGCCTTGTTCATTTCCTTAGCTTTGATGCCAGCTTTATTCCCCAGACTACACCCTGAGCCCATGGTTCTCACATGCTCTGCTCTGTATAGTGCTGTCTGTAGCACAGGTCAGGCACAGAATATAGTTAGTCTCGAGTGGTTCTGGATTATCGGGGTGTCAGGCACTTTTTATATATTGTCTCCTTTAATTTTCTTCATGGTCTGTTGGGGGCAGTGTTATTGCCCCATTTTACAGATGAGAAAACTGCAGTAGCAATGGTAGTAGTAGCAGCGGTAACAGTCACCCTGACAGAATGTCGCCTACTCCAGGAAGCCTCCTGGACTCCTCAGGCTATATGTGTGCCCCATTTGTGTGCCGGGATATCCATGTCTGCCTCTCTGCCTCCCCTCTGGACCCCCAGCTCCTAGAGGGTCAAGGCTCTGTTCCCAGCACCTAGTAGTTAGAGCTGCCGGAAACGGTGTGGCTGAGCCTCCCAGCACTAACTCTCCTCGCTGGTGCCTGTTCCCTGTCCCCACTCCGGCCCCAGGAGGACAGCGCCGACCTGAAGTGCCAGCTGCACTTTGCAAAGGAAGAGTCGGCGCTCATGTGCAAGAAGCTCACCAAGCTGGCCAAGGAGAACGACGGCATGAAGGAGGAGCTGCTCAAGTACCGCTCGCTCTACGGAGACCTAGACGGCGCCCTGTCGGCGGAGGAGCTGGCGGACGCCCCCCACTCGCGAGAGACGGAGCTCAAGGTGCATCTGAAGCTGGTGGAGGAGGAAGCCAACCTGCTGAGCCGCCGCATCGTGGAGCTGGAGGTGGAGAACCGTGGCCTGCGGGCCGAGATGGACGACATGAAGGATCACGGCGGCGGCGGCGGCTGCGGGGGCCCAGAGGCCCGCCTGGCCTTCTCCGCGCTGGGCGGCGGCGAGTGCGGGGAGAGCCTGGCCGAGCTGCGGCGACACCTGCAGTTCGTGGAGGAGGAAGCCGAGCTGCTGCGGCGCTCCTCGGCCGAGCTGGAGGACCAGAACAAGCTGCTGCTGAACGAGCTGGCCAAGTACCGCTCGGAGCATGAGCTGGACGTGACGCTGTCGGAGGACAGCTGCTCGGTGCTCAGTGAGCCCTCGCAGGAGGAGCTGGCGGCCGCCAAGCTGCAGATCGGCGAACTCAGCGGCAAGGTCAAGAAGCTGCAGTACGAGAACCGCGTGCTCCTCTCCAACCTCCAGCGCTGTGACCTGGCCTCCTGCCAGAGCACGCGGCCCATGCTGGAGACCGACGCCGAGGCCGGCGACTCCGCCCAGTGCGTGCCCGCCGCCCTGGCCGAGGCCCCGGGGCCCGCGGCTGCGCGGCTCTGCCGGACCCGGGAGGCCGAGGCCCTGCCGGGGCTGCGGGAGCAGGCCGTCTTGGTCAGCAAGGCCATCGACGTCCTGGTGGCCGACGCCAACGGCTTCTCGGCCGGCCTGCGCCCCTATCTGGACAACGAGTGCGCCGACTTCCGGCTGCACGAGGCCCCCGACAACAACAGCGAGGTCCCCAGGGACACCAAACTGATGCACGCCCTCCTGGTGCGGCTGAGCCTGCTCCAGCAGGAGCTCAACGCCTTCACAAGGAAGGCGGACTCGGTCCTAGGGGGCCCTGTCAAGGAGCCTCCGGAGCCCTTCTCCACACTGCCCGCCTTGAGCTCCCAGGGGCCTTCCAAGGAGATTCTTCTGGCCAAAGACCTTGGCTCAGACTTCCAGGTAAGAGGTCCCAGTCAAGGGCCCTATTGCTTTTTTTTTTTTTTTTGGCCGCACTGTGCAGCAGGCAGAACTTCTCCGACCAGGGATCGAACCGACACCTCCCGCAATGGATGCGTGCAAAGTCTTAGCCACTGGCTGTACTGTGCTAAGTCGCTTCAGTCATGCCCGACCCTGTGCGACCACGTGGACTGTGGCCCGCCAGGCTCCTCTGTCTCTGGGATTCTCCAGGCTAGAATACTGGAGTGGGTTGTCATGCCCTCCTCCTGGGCATCTTCCCAACCCAGGGATTGAACTGGCCTCTCTTGAGTCTCCTGCACTGGCAGGCTGATTCTTCACCACTAGCACCACAGGGAAGCCCCTTAACCACTGGACCACCTGGGAACTCCCCTATTACTTTTTATATATGTATACACACACACACACACACATATATAAACCTTTTACTGAACCATATCGTACAGAGAAGTGCACAAAACACAAATGTGCAGCTTAATGAATTTTCCCAAGGTGAGCACACCCATGTCATCATCAAGATCACAAGAACCCCAGCAGCCCTTCCTCAGGTTCCCTTTTAGCCACTGTCCCCACTCCCAAGGGTAACCCCTTTCTCGGTTCAGTTTTGTCTGTCTTTGAACTTTGCATAAATTGAATCACACAGAACACACTCACCTGTGCCTGACTTCTTTCACTCACCGTTATGTTTGCTATCTCAGGTAGAAGTAGTTCCGAGTGTTCTCCTGACCGGATATGACCTCGTGGAGTGAATATACCACAGTTCCCTTAGTCATTCACCATTGATAGATACAGGCTCCTCTGTCCATGGGATTCTCCAGGCAAGCATACTGGAGTGGGTTGCCATGCCCTCCTCTAGGGGATCTTTCCCACCCAGGGATTGAACCTGAGTCTCATTTATCTCCTACATTGGCAGGCGGGCTCTTTCCCACTAGCGCCACCTGGGAAGCCCCTAAGACTTGACACAGTCAAATAAAGTTAATTCATTAAAAAAAAAAAAAAATCGTGGAGAAGATGCATGCCACCAACCGCCGGAGGTGAGCCCACCTAGATCCCTGCCCTTAGGTGCCCGGTCAGAGGCTGCTATAGAGCCCGGGGCCTGGAGTGGGCGCTGTTTCTGGCACCCCCACGTGCCCCTCCACGGGGTCACCTTTAGTCTCTTCTGCTTGCGCCTCTAGGTGCAGCCTCCTGACCTCCGGGACCTGCCGGAATGGGAGCCCAGGATACGAGAGGCCTTCCGCACCGGCGACCTGGACTCCAAGTCCGACCCCAGCCGGAGCTTCAGGCCTTACCGAGCTGAAGACAATGATTCCTACGCCTCTGAGGTGGGTCTGGACCTGAGAAAGCAGGGGCGAGGGGTAGGAGGAGAGTGGCTGAGGTGACTCAAGAGCAGAGTGACCTGTGGAGAATCTTAGCTGGTGATGATATGGGTTCTGAGTGTTTCCTTTGGTTCCAAGCTTCCTGGCAACAAGGGCTGGAAGAGAAACAAGGAAGTTTGGGCCATTCTCAGGACCTGATGACAGGAAGTTTATAAACTCATCTGAGGAAGTTTTTTTTTTAATTTATTTTTGGCTGTGCTGGATCTTTGTTGCTGCCAGCTTTCTCTAGTTGCAGCAAGCGGGGGCTACTCTTCCTTGCAGCGTGCAGGCTTCTCCTTGTGGTGGCTTCTCTTGTTGCAGAGCACGAGGTCTAGGCTTATGGACCTCAGAACCAGGGCCCTCTGCATTGGGCGTGCAGAGTCTTAACCTCGGGACCACCCCAAGTAATTTTCATAAGCTGAACACTCCTATGTAATCAGCAAGCAGACCAATGAATAGCCCATGACCTGTCCCTGGAAGCTTCCCTTCTAGTCCCCATTTAGTCACATCCTGACTTCTAACCAGATAGATTTGTTTTGCCTGTTTAGCTCCAAATCCTTATAAACAGAATTTCCCCTAAAAATGTAGAGTTTTATTGTCTTTTTCGTAGGATTTTCTTACATTATAAACAGCAAGTAACTATAACAGAGTCCCTAAGTAGCATAGCATAAGGATGGAAAAAGAAAGTCAAGATCACAAGATTAACACATGAATGTGTTAACATGAATTAACACTGTGAATGTTTAGTTTGTTTAACTTGTTATTGAAATATAGCATAAAAATATACATATGGTAAAGGGCACTATCCTTTTTGGTTTTTTGGCCACACCTCTCAGCTTGTGGGATCTTAGTCCCCTGACCTGCACCCTCAGCAGTGAAAGCACATTGTCCTAACCACTGGACCACCAGGGAATTACCAAGGGCACTATCCTTAAGTGTACAGTTGAATGGATTTTTACATTAGTATAGACCCATTAAACACATATGTTTGATCCCTGACTTACCTAAGCTGTTTGTAAATTATTACAGTTATAAACAATGAGACGAACATTTTTGTGAATTCACTTAGTTTTCATAGTATATTATTTTCTTCAAATAAATTTTCGCCAGAAAGTATCAAGTTAAAATTCTAATAACAGCTAGATTTGATGTGCACTGTTTCATTTCATCCTCATGGCAACCCATTGAAGTAGGGACCTGCCATCATGCCTGGGGTATACGTGAAGGATAGCTTGGGTCTGACTTCCTGCTGTCTTGCTCCCCTCTGACTGTCATCCTTTGACTGCAGTTTCTGTCCTCCTGCTCTCTCCCTGCTCCTCATCTGTGTCCCTCGTCTTGACCCCAGATCAAGGAGCTGCAGCTGGTGCTGGCCGAGGCCCATGACAGCCTCCGGGGCCTGCAAGAGCAGCTCTCCCAGGAGCGGCAGCTCCGGAAGGAGGAAGCCGAAAGCTTCAATCAGAAAATGGTGCAGGTGGGTGGGGTCCTCTCCTGCACCTACTGCAGCCTCTCTTCCCTGAACTGAGGGCAGAAACCTTGGCGGTCCTTGGGTTTTCAGAAGCAGGCATGTGAGGGGCAACCTGTGTCTTTGCAACGCATGCTGCACTGGTGCTTATGCATTAACTGTGCTGGGCTGGGATCCTGGGCTTGTCATGGACTGTCTGTGTGACCTGAGGCCCATCCTGTCTCCTTTCGGGGCCTCAGTGTCCCATCTATGAAATATTGCCCCCCTCAGAGCTGAAGTTCTGTATTAGTCCATAGCCCTAGTTGGTGATCAGGAGGGTAGTTCTGCTAGTAGAAATCATTTATGAAGCCCTTACTGTATGTAAGGATTGCAATCCACTTTCCACACATCATGTCCTTTAATCTTCATGTTTTCCCCTGTGAGGTGTCCCCCTTTTACCCCTGGGAAAACTGATGCCCAGAGGGCCAAAGTGCTTTGCCCAGGATTCCACTTGCGGGGCGAGGTGGGGCTGGGATTCTAATCCAAGTTATTGGCTCCCTCTGAGCCATAATACCTCGTTGCTTCCTAGGGTATTGATGTCACCCCAAGCATGGCCTTTGCTTTGCATATGGGTCACCCCTCCCTGCCATCATCACTCACCCTCCCAGGTGTCTCATTAAATGTGAGAGTCCACGTGAAACACTGGTGCCTGGTATGGGCTCGTTGTGAAGAAGTGAAAGTGTTAGTCACTCAGTCTTTTCCGACTCTTTGCGACCCCATGGACTGTAGCCCGCCAGGCTCCTCTGTCCATGGGGATTCTTCTGGCAAGAATACTGGAGTGGGTAGTCATTCCCTTCTCCAGGGGATCTTTCTGACCCAGGGCTTGAACCTGGGTCTCCTGCATTGCAGGCAGATTCTTTACCATCTGAGCCACCAGGGAAGCCCACCTGGGCTCATTAGATAATGCCAATGTTTTTATAATCAGACAGAGCGGGTTCAGATCCCAGCGCTTTCACTGATAACTGTGATTGCTGCTGTTTTTATGAGTTTCTTTTCCCTGGAGTAGCAGAGGGAGGTGTCTGTTTCAACAGAATGAACTGCTAGTGATAGAATCCCCAGCAGGGTCACCACTAGGCACCACATGTAATTTCTGCCTTTATCTGAGGCCTGGAATGGGAAGAATCAGGGTCCCCAAGACAGCTGGGGTGGCTCATGCTCTGGTTCCTCTTGCAGCTGAAGGAGGACCAGCAGAGGGCGCTCCTACGGCGCGAGTTTGAGCTCCAGAGTCTGAGCCTACAGCGGAGGCTGGAGCAGAAATTCTGGAGCCAGGAGAAGAACATGTTGGTGCAGGAGTCCCAGCAGTTCAAGCACAACTTCCTCCTGCTCTTCATGAAGCTCAGGTGGTTCCTCAAGCGCTGGCGGCAGGGCAAGGTTTTGCCCAGTGAGGGGGATGACTTCCTTGAGGTATGGTTCCCCTGGGACTGGAACTGAGCTGGGGGTGGGGTGGAACAGAGAGGAGGGGAAGGGGCACCCAGCTGGGTCAACACAGACCTGGGGCTCAAATCCGAGCCATCAGCTTGCAGCTTCCATCCCTGCATTCATTCACTCATTCAGCGTCAGTTTGTTGAGAGCCAGCTCTTCACTGAATGCTGTGGCAGGTGCTGGGGATACAGTGGTGAAGACTTGGTCCCATCCTTGACAGGAGGAAGGCTCCTTGGGGGCCTCTCTGGTATTTGTTGGTTTCCCTTTTTAACAAGCCTGAGTCTTCAGCTGGCAACCGTATCTGGGTGAATTTAATGATCTAGTTTTGTTGTTTCTGCATTATATGCAAATACGATATATATTAATGTTTTTTTAATCTTTTAAGGTAAATTTATATGCACTAAAATGCACACATCTTACGTGTACAGCTGATGAAGTTTTATAGTATACACCCCACAGATACATAGTATAGCATCCCCCAGATTACAATGAGCACATTTCCAGTGCCCCAGAAGGTTCCCCAGTTCCCCAGGTGAAACACCCATCCCAGCAGTCAGCACTATTCTGGCTTCATAAACACCAAGGATTAATTTCACCTGTTCTAAAACTTCATATAAAGACATGTAGTCTTTTGTGTCTGGCTTTTGCTTAACAGGCATGCGGAATCCTCCTGGATCAGGGATCGAACCCATGTCTTCTGCATTGACAGACAGATTCTTTACTACTGAGATAACAGGGAAGCCCCTATTTTATTTTTAATGTTATCTTTGACAATGGTAATGGACAGTGACTTTCCATTTTTAATAATAATATCAACTTCCTTTTTAATTTTATTTAAAAAATATTTATTTATTTGGCTGAGCCGAGTCTTAGTTGTGGCATTCAGTATCTTTAGTTGCAACATGTGGGATCTAATTCCCTGACCAGGGATCGAACCCGGGCCCCCTGCATTGAGAGCTTGAAGTCTTAGTCACTGGACCAACAGAGGAGTCCCTTACCTTTCTTTTTTACATTTATTTATTTAACTAGAAAGAGTAGGTTGACTTAAAAGCATCAGTGATAATACAAGTAGTATTTGGATGTGGCAGGAAATAGGACACGTGGGGCTTTGGGAATGTGTGAAGGTTGGGAAGGACTCACATGGCCTGTTGGTCCCTCAGCCTGTGAAGGCTACAGGTTGACCTCAGATCCTTGACCTCAGATCCTTCTCCTTCCGTCACAATCAGCCAGCATGCTTACATTACTGGGAGAAGGGGACAGGTAAGGATGTCATACCTGTCACATCCACCTGAGTTGGCACTGCTCACCTAGCCTTTTGAGTACAGGTACCTCTGGTCTAGACCAGGCTTTGCCCTTCTCTCATTCAAGCTCCTCATTCCATAGTCAATGGAGACTAGTGGCCATCCCAATGTACCCCTCTCTGGGGTCCCCTAGAGTAGCCTGAGTGTCCCAGTAGCAGGGGATGGTGGTTAGACCCGAATCTGTAGCAAGCGTTCCCTCCCCTACCCCCAGCAGAGCTCATGATTCTTCTCACAGGCCACCCACTTACTCCTGAAGGGCCTCGAGAGAGAGTTGCTGACCAGTTTCAGTGGACATGCTCCCTGCTGCCCTTGTCCAGGAATGTCTGACCCAAACGTGCCCCTATGAGAAGCACCTTGAAAGCCCAGCATGGCTGCCCCTTGAGCATCACTCTTTGTGACACCTGAGTACTACTATTTTTTTTTAAATCTTATCCATGTATTTTGGAATATAATTGCTTTACCATATTGCATTAGTTTCTGCTTTACAACAACATGAATCCTGTATAAGTATACATATACCCTCTCCCTCTTGAGCCTCCCTCCCACCCCTGGGTACTACTATTTGAAACCACTGTCTGCTTTAGGACCACCCCTCCTGTTTGGAAGTCCCACACAAGCCTCTGGATGAAGCCCAGTGTGGGTTTTTTTTTTAAATAATTTTTTAAATTTATTTTTTTAATTATAGTAAAATATATATAACATAAAATCTTAACCATTTTTAAGTTTACAGTTCAGTGGCATTAATTCACATTCTTGTGTAACCATCACCACCATCCAGAATTCTGTCTTACAAAATTGAAACTCTTACCCATGAACTCTTTATTCCTCCCTGTGCCTGCCCCTGGCAACCACTACTTTACTCTCTGCTTATATGAGTTTGTCAGATTCCACATATAAGTGAGACCTTGTAGTATTTGTGTTTCTGTCTCTAGCTGATTTTGCTTAGCATAATGTCTTCCAGGTTCATCCATATTATCACAAATAGTAGGATTTCCTTCTTTTATAAGACTGAGTAATATTTCCTTGTGTGCATATGTCACATTTGCTTTACCCTTTCATTCACAGACAGACATTTAGGTTGTTTCTATATCTTGGCTATTGTGAATAACGCCACAGTGAACACAGAGAGATCCAAATTTCATTTCCTTTGGATATGTACCCGTAAGTGGGATTGCTAGATCATATAGGAGTTCTATTTTAAAATTTTGGGGAAACCTCTATACTGTTTTCCATAGCTGAAGCCCAGTTTTGGCAGCTAGGGAAGATGTTTTGCCCCCAAAATGAATTGTCTACAAGCCATATATCTTGTATTTTAAATCAGTTTGTTGCAAGCAAATTCTTCGTGTTTGGTGAAAATCTTTGTAGCCATTTCAACGTACTGGGATAACAGAGAGAAACAGAAACTTACTTTAGGAGAAAAATAAGGTATAAGCATAGAAAATGAAATGATATATATACCTATAATAAATAGAAACATACATACTTACTGAAATAGACATAAATAAATAAAAAATAAGTGTAGGGGCTTCTGTGGTGGCTCAGAGAGTAAAGAATCTGCTTGCAATGCAGGAGACCCGAGTTCAATCCTTGGGTCAGGAAGAGCCCCTAGAAGGGAATGGCTAGAAATAGACATAATTAATAAGAAATAAGCACAACCACCCATATTGTAAAATATATGTATATATACACATATATAAAATATGATATAAAGCCCAGTGTATAAAAATATACATACACAAATGCATAATAAAGTAGTTATAACTATAAAACAACTATAAAATAATAATAATAACTATAAAATAAGGGGCTTCTCAGGTGGCTCAGTTCATGAAAAATCCAGCTGCCAACGCAGGAGATGCAAGAGACTCGGGTTGCATCCCTGTATTGGGAAGATCCTCTGGGGGAGGAAATGACAACCCACTCCAGTATTCTTGGAAAATTCCATGGACAGAGGAGCCTGACGAGCTACAGCGTATGGGGTTGCAAAGAGCTGGACACACCTGAGCACGCACACACTCAGATGCATGGGCCCTGGGCCCAGGAATACAAATAACAAACGATGTATATTCATACTTTTAAAGAATATATTTGTCCACGTATGCAGAATTAAAACTGGGTATGTGAATGATAACCCTCATATATTGAGTATTTATAGTGTCCTGGGCACTGTGTTAAATGCTCTCCGTGGATAGCTGCATTTCACTTTTACACATACCCTGTGATTTGGAAACAAGTACTACTCCCATTCTACTACAGATAAAGATCTTTGATTCCTTGTCCTCAGTTCTGAAATCCAGAAATTCTGAGAACTGTTTTGTTGAGTCTAACTCAGATCGAAAAATTTGACCTGATATTCCTTTGGCAGCAAAACCTTTATTTATCCCATTTCATTAGTATTCACATGTTTGAAGGGGAAACACTGGTGTTGGTGAGCATAGGGTGTTACTCCAGACGGGGCTATTATATAATATACAGGGTGGGTACCATATTATCTTTCTAAATCCCAATTAATTCTGAATTCCAAGCACACCTGGCCTCAGAGAATTTCAGAGAAAGAATGGTGCCCCTGTGTATACAGATAATAAAGTCTGTATGGTGGACTTCCTGGTGATCCAGTGGTTAAGACTCCACCTGTCAATGCAGAGGACATGGAAGATTCCACATGCCACGGGGCAACTAAGCCTGTGCACAACAACTACTGAGGCTCACACCCCCTAGAGCCTAGGCTCCTCAACAAGAGAAGCCATTGCAGTGAGAAACCCAGGCACTACACCCGCTCACGGCAACTAGAGAAAGCCGGCATGTAGCAACAAAGACTCAGCATGGCCAAAATAAAATAAATAATTTTTTTTTAACTTTGTATGTTTAGATACTGGTGACCAAGGATGGAACTGGGTGTTTATTCACATAGGCCCTTCTACCTGCACATGCGTCCCAGTGCCTGCCCTGACCCTGGAAGCTTCTTCATTTGGTTTTTAGGACACCATATTCTCTTGGTTTTCTTTCCACCTCACTGGTTGCTCCTTCTCAGTCTCCTTGGCTGGACCCTCCTTTTCTCCCTGAACGGACCCCTTAAGGTCACAGTCGCCAGGGTTCAGCCCTCAGGCCGCATCTCTCCTTTTGACCTTTGCCTACTGCCTTGGGAAGCTTGTCCAGGCACTTGGCTTCCATGACCTTTCCTGCATATTGTGAATCTATCTAGAATCTACAGAATCTGCCCCAGCTGCACTGCCCACCCCTGTCACCACCCCCATCTGAGCCATCATTGCTTCTTGCCTGGATTATCACTGCAGCCTCCTAGCTGGTCTTCCTGTCGTTGCCCTTGCACCCTTCCACCGAGCATCTTCTATTCAAAACAGGCAGGTACCAGGCTGCGTGTACTCCACGTGGATGGTACCCCCTGGTGCTGTGCAGTATGGAGCTGTTTCTACCCTATAGAGTATCCCAACACAGCAGCCAGAGTGATCTCACAAAATTGGAAGTCAGGTCACTGTCACTCCTTAGCACAGCCCTCCTCTGGCTCCCACCCAGAGTAAAAGTGGAAGTCCATACAACACTGGTCAACCCGCCTTGGTCCCCGTACCTCTCACTTTCTTCCTGGCTCTCTTGCTCTTCCTCAGACAGACATGTTCCCTCCTCAGGGCCTTTGCATTTGCTATGGTCTTTCCCTGGAATTCTCAACCTGCAGGTCTTCACATGACTTACTCTTTTACTTCCTTTAGAATGTTGCCCAAATACTACCTCCTCTCTGAGGCCTTCCTTGACCACCCAGTGCAGCACATCCTAGCTCCTTTCACAGTTCTCTTCCTCTTCATAGCACTTATTATTATGGAACATTTCATATATTTCATGTATTTCACATATCTGTTTGTTGTATTGCTACTGGAATGGAGACTCAAGGGGACCAGGGTTTTTTGTCTGTCTTGCTCACTGACATATCCCCAGCTTTGAACAAGGACCTGGTGCATGGGAGGTATTCAATAAATATTTGTCAAATAAGGGACTTCCTTAAACTTCTTGCTCTCAATGCAGGGGACACAGGTTTGATCTTGGATCAGGGAGCTAAGATCCCACAAGCTGCCCAGCACAGCTAAAAAAAAAAAAAAATTGTCCAATGAATGAATGAATGAATAGTAAATAAGCACTCACTTCTCCTTCTCTCCCTTCTTGACCCCGGTCTCCTGGGCTGACTCGGGACTCCTGTCCAGAATCAATTAATAGCAACCGCTACTCCCAGAAAGGGCCCCTTCTGTCAACCCAAACCTCTGGTTGCCTTATCTATAGTTTAGAGGGTGCCTTGTGGCCCTTTTATTCCATTCACAGTGCCTCCTTGACAACAGAGCTATTTCTGAGTAGTTCTCAGGATGTCTCATGGTCCTTGGGGCTGAAGAGATGGTTGGGGGGCGGGGGAGGGCCAGAAGGACCTGACTCTCTAGCTATGCTCCTTGGTCTGGACGGTGCCTAGGAGTAAAAGTTAGAATTTGGAAAATCAGTGCCTAGCTGGGGTGCCTTTGGTCCATAAATCCTCGTACTTGCTTCCTGCCTGTCTGTTCAGCCCCCTTTTATCTGAGTCACTAGCCCCTATCCTCTCCCCTTGAAGGTCAGACCCCGAGGCATGATGCCCTGCCGCCCCCTGATCAGTGTGTTTTTTAAAAAAATAGGTAAATAGCATGAAGGAGCTGTACCTGCTAATGGAGGAAGAGGAATTGAATGCCCAGCATTCTGATAACAAGACCTGCACGGGGGACAGCTGGACCCAAAACACGGTGAATTCTCAGCCCATTTCCAGTCCTGTCCTGTCCATTTGTTCCTTTGTCTGTTTGGTGATCATGTCTTGCTGCTTTCTCTGACTGCAGTCCTACACCAGAAACTAGAGCTACAGAGGGTTATTGCCTGGACACTGGCCCCAGATGCTCAGTACTGTGGGGTACATAAGTCATTCCAGGGCAGTGATAGAGGGTCAGATGATGGACTTCGGGGTCACGGTTAAGAGAGCAGTTAATTCTGTTCAGAGTGTAGGGGATGGTATTACAGAGAATGTTGTGGTCCTTTAATGGACTGGAACTTGGGGGTACAGAGTCGGCCGATAAGTGAAAGAAGGAAGAAAAGAGGCTGAGCAGCCTGAAGGGGACAGAGAGAGAGAGAGAGAGAGACACTGGGACCAGTGCTCTGATGGAACAAATGCGTTTATTCAACATATCGTGGGCATATATATATACTCTCTTACAAGATAGCCCTTTTTAGCAGAGACAGGGATCAAAAATCTAACAAGTCATCCAGAAAGCCAGAGGCTAGAATCATTCTCAATAGAGGGGGTTGTAAAAGTTACTTTACATATCAGGAGGGAAAAGAGTTGTAAATGGCTGCTGTTCACTGTATGGAATTTCCATACAAATGAGATACATGAATTTCTATTATCCCAGAAAGCTGGCTTGCCAGCTCTCTGGCACCTGTATTCAGGTGCTGTTAAGGAACATAGAATTCATTCAAGACTGAAAACAGCACACAGGAAGCCTCCTATTAAATGTATCCTGACAAGAGAAGGGGTTTTAGGTGGTGGGTTTTGAAGGATGAATAGGAGGTTGCCTAATAAAGAATGAGAAAAAGGCCATTCTGTACCAAAAGAACTGTGTATGCAGAGGTGCAGCAAGGTATTCTGAGATGGGCTGCAGCTTGGGATGTACCTAGTAGGGTTAAGGACAGCAGGCTGGAGTGAGTTGTATGAAGAAAGACCTTGTGGCCTAGGATCAGGAACTTTCAAATCAAGACAGTGGGTAGTGGAGCAGTGGGGTTAGGCTCCGAGGGGTAGCCACACTAACCTGGGTTATAGGTGGGAAACAGGTCATGTGTCCAGGAGAGAAGATTAGGCCCAAGTCAGATAGTCAGGTAGGCTCCAGGGTTCAGACTGCTCATCTGGCCCCTGGTGGGTCAGAGAATGCAGTTGCTGAGCAGGGAGAAAGACCCAGGCCTAGATGCTGCAGAGCCTCAGAGAAGCCAGGGCCCAGCTCAGCTTTAGGCTGAATAATTGGTATAATTACAGAATTTTGTGTTTGTGTGAGACTGGGGCATGTGTCAGCCTTGGAGGGAGCCTGGGCTGGGCTTGTTATGCCTCTTTTATGAAGAGATGACCCAGAGCAGTCGTGGGACTTGCCTGAGGCCTGGTAGAGTCCCAGACTGGACTCTGGATGAGTTCCCAGGCCAGCCTCCCCTCCTTGCCACTCTGAAAGCTCCTGACTGAGACCTTGCCCCCATCTGCAGCCCAATGAGTACATCAAGACACTGGCCGACATGAAGGTGACGCTGAAGGAACTATGCTGGCTGCTCCGGGATGAACGCCGTGGTCTGACTGAGCTTCAGCAACAGTTTGCCAAGGCCAAGGCCACCTGGGAAACAGAGCGGGCGGAGCTCAAGAGCCATACTGCCCTGGTGAGTCTCTCACCAGTCAGACATCCCTCTCCTTGTTCCCGTCTCTGCCAAGGTCTCAGCTGTCAGATTGGGAAACAGGATGGCCAAGCCATGCTCTAGAAGCATAAGAGTCACTTTACTTACTTTGTGGCCCAGAGAAGGCAAGAGCCTTGACTAGATCACACAGCAAGGATACCAGAAGCAGTGGGGACTGGGGGTCTCTGGGCTAGGAAAGGCAGGTGAGGGGTTGGCAAAGGAGCCTGGGGGCATCATGGGCACCTTTCCCACACCACAGGCTCACAGGTGAGGCCAGAACACTTAAATGCCTGTCTGCATCTGATGGCATTCTTCATCCTCACACCCAGACTTCTGTGGCCTGCTGTTCTTGTAAGGTCCCCTTAACTCTCTGCTACCTAGCCCTGTTTTGCTCCCTCCACCCAAAGTGGGGGACTCCCCTCCCTACAACCCAAATAATCAAAGGACCCTTAACCAGGAGCCCTGAGTATTTAGTCTCTGCTGTGTGCCTGGCTGCAAGTTAGCTGCCCTCTACTGTGGTCTGAGAAGTGTGAGGGTGGGCTTCCTCCCACTCAGAGTGCTCTCACCACCCCCATCCCTCCCCCACGGCCTAGCTTCCTCCCCCCCGCCCCTGCTGCAGGCTGCCTTCCCAGGTGTCACGGTGGGTACACTTGGAGGTGGGTACACAGATTATCTTTGTTGGGCAAGTGACAAGACAGGCATAGAGGAGTTAAGTTTCTTCTCCAAGACACCCAGCTAGTAAACAGTAGACCTGATCTTCACTCCCCACACCTCTGCCCTCCTGGCTTCTTATGACCGTGATCCCCCTTCTTCCCAATTCTCAAACTTCTGGATTCCCGGTGCCACCATTCTGTCCTCCCAACCTTCCCTGCAGACCTCACAGCTCCCTTCCCTCCTGCACTTTACACAGTGTCCACTGCTCATACTGCCCCCGCAACCCCAGCCATTCCAGGGGCCCCTCGCCCATGGGAATCTGACCACAGCCTGGGGTGTGGGGTGCCTTGATTCTATAGATGGCACATTTACCTCCCGCTTCCCCACCTCTCCCGGACTTGGGGCCGGGAAAGCCATCACTCTTCAGTGATTCCTGCACAGTTTTTTATATTTAGACTGTGCATATCTCCCACTAACTGTAAACGCTGGTAAATCCTGGTAAGCGTTGATGAAATATCATGAGAAGCAATAACTAGGAACCTCTGCCATTTTGTAGCTATGTGACCTGGGAAAAGTAACCTCTTTGAACCTCTTCCGCCTTGGTAAAAATATCAAAAATGGTAGTTATCTTGCTGAGTTTTCTTGAGGATACAGATAATGTCTGAAAGGCCCTTAGCACGGAGCTTGGTGTGTAGAAACTGCCACACAAGCCTTGATTGTGAGAAAAGACTAGTTCTAACTGAGGAGGTCAGCAACAACTCCTGGGTGAGGGGGTCCTCTGAGGAGAGGACCCTCCTCCTTTTGCCTACCCTCTGCTGGTGCCTGGGAGGGAAGATCATGGGAGGGGATGGCGAGGGGCCTCCCAGCGCCAGCCACCCAGTTTGCTCTTCCTTCCCCAGATGGAGCTGAAGGCTGGGAAGGGGGCTGGGGATCGGACGGGGCCTGACTGGAAGGCAGCCCTGCAGAGGGAGAGGGAGGAGCAGCAGCACCTCCTGGCCGAGTCCTACAGCGCAGTCATGGAGCTGACGCGGCAGCTGCAGATCAGTGAGCACAACTGGGCCCAGGAAAAGCTGCAGCTGGTGGAGCGGCTTCAGGGTGAGAAGCAGCAGGTGGAGCAGCAGCTAAAGGAGCTGCAGAATCGCCTGAGCCAGGTGAGACCTGTCCCAGCCCCAGCCGCCTTAAGCCACAAGTGGGGAGTTGCTGTGGGCACAGACCAGAGGGAGGACTCCTTCAGGTACTGCTGGATCCATGTGCTCAGAGACTTGGGTAGGGACCAGGTCTTCCTCTCTGCTGGTCTCATAGGCTTGCTTTCCTGTGTTTTCTTCTGAAGCAAGCTGTTCTCCAATGTGGCCTCTTTGAATTTTGTGTTCACATCCTCACAGCTTAGCATTTGCAATGGGAAGAGAGTTTTCTTTTTCTACACGGCTCTGATTAGCCAGGTATGAGTCATATGTCCACATCTAGAGTCTACCAAAACCCTTGAACCAAGAGGGAAGAACCAAGGCTGGTTCCTCATGAAAATTAGAGTTCTCTGACCAAAAGGGGGAAATAGGGAAAACAGTCATTGACTGTAGCCCCACTACAGTTAACATGTGCCTAGCTCATCAAGCTCTGTGACTTTTTCCTTTGTTTATTATTTCCGTTGTATAAATCAGGACTTCATCTTTATATAAGACTCAAATACTGCAAAAGCATACTCCAACCCACTCCCTCCCTTTCTTGCTGTTTAAATTTACATTCAGAGATTTTTTTTTATAATTAATTGAATCATAATATGTATATTATTTACATTTTGCCTCTTTCATAGAGAGCTGTTCATAACAGAGTGCAGAGGCGTGCCATTCAGTTTAATTGCTGCTTAGCATACCTAGTGTAGAGACACCACTTTAATATCATTCAGCTGCTGCTTAGCTGATGTAGCTGTTCCAGGAACTGCAGCATTAATTAACATAGTAATAACAACTATTACTGTATTTGATATAATGACACTTAAAAGGATGCCTGTAAGTGGTTGGTTTCATGATCATTTTCCAAACCCACTCTTTTGGCTCAGAGCTGCTGTCCACTCGGAAGGTGGCTCTGAGCGCATGATCTGGGTCATCTGGGCTGCAGAGTGGAGCCTGGGGAATGGCACTGCACAAAAAAGGGCCCTGCTCCCTGCACGTGACCACTTTCTTTATTCTTGTCCAGCTGCAGAAGGCTGCTGACCCCTGGGTCCTAAAGCACTCAGATCTGGAGAAGCAGGACAACAGCTGGAAAGAGGTGAGAGAGGTGGCAGGCTCCTGGCTACACTGCAAAGTCCCTCACTTGGGGGAAATGTGACCAGGAGAATGCTAATCCTGTCCCATAGATCACATACCCTCACCCCCTTGGGCTCCTCAATCCTGAGGTCTCTACTTCATGATTCTAGCCTTAAGACCTATGAAGGTCGTCCCCTTGCTAACTCCATCCTTCCATGCCTGGGGAGAAAGGTTAGGTGTCTCTCTGTTTTAATTATGCCTTTCTCAAAAACAGGGCCTCCAAAAGAGCTTTGTGATCCTGGGCAAGTCACTCTATCTGCTTGGGCCCCAGTTGCCTCATTGGTAAAATAAAAATCATATTCTCTGCCTTAGCCCAGCCCAGGTTGTGGAGATTAATCAGTGAAGTTTGCTTCTGAACCTCAGGTGCACTGTCCATATAGCAACACACTAAGTAATGAAACAGTGACCATACAAGCCCTTGCTCATGACAGCCTGAGGATGTGGTGAATTAGATTTGGTTGCAGCAAAAGCCAATTCTGGGGAACTGAAGTAGGAGAGGATTTCATTAGGGGCTCAAGAGGGCTGGTGATGCTGGGTAAGAAAACTGGTAAAAGTTTTGGGACCTGTTCTGGAACCAGGGTGGGGCAAACCCCAAACAAGACCTCAGGTCACTGCTTTCACCTTCAACTGAGCAGTGGCTACTGGTTGCTTTGTTGCTGCCATTACATTCACAGTAAGTTCTAAATAGACTCTCTTGGGTTCTCTCTTGGACCGTGGATTGGCCAAGCTTGGGTCACATACCTGTGGGGGGCGGGATTAGATGCACTATAGCCAGAAACTGACCAATGGGCTTCTAGATCGGTGCTGACACTACTCCTGCTCTACTGGAGGAGACTCAGGCAAAGGGCTAGGGCCAGCTCCCACACTGCCCAGACTGACCCTTGCCTGTCTCTCTTCCATGACAGACCCACAGTGAAAAGATCCACGACAAAGAAGCTGTTTCTGAAGCTGAGCTTGGGGGACCCGGCTTAAAGAGGTGCTGGCAGCCCCATCCCCTTGCCCTGTCCCCAGCCCCACCCCCTGCCCCAGCCCCCAGCCTGCGGTCTGCCCTGCCACTTTGCCTTTCTTCTTTGCTCCACATGCCCAGAACTGCACCTCAACTGAATTGAGAGAACATGGGGATATGTTTTTTATGGAACCCCAGCCACTTAGGAACTGGGAAACTTTGGGTGATAGCAATTCTAGCCTGTGATTTTTTTTTTTATTCTAGTCCTGGAAAATGGGCCCCAGCGTATCCTAGCTGGGAAAGAAACTTTAGCTCCTTTTGGGGTTCTTCCTGTCTCTGGAGTTTGGAGAGTCCTTCAGGACCTCTATTCCTGGTACTACTGAGCATCATCCTCTGGGCCCAGCCCTGTGCTATAGCCAGAGAAACCCCTGGGGCTCTGAAGACCATGTCTCCACCATTAGGAAACCCATGAAGAGAGTTGGGGTAACAGAACCCCACAGGGGCCATGTGAGCAGCCCAAAGCCAAGTGAGCCCCGGGGAGGAGGGTGGCTCTGGAGTTGTGGTGTGAGATTTGAATTTCAGCACTGCAGGTTCTAGCTCTGTGCCCTGGTGCTGTACTTCCCATCTCTACCTATGGGGTAACAGGAACTGCCCCTTAGACTTGTCCGAGGACTGAATGGTCTGACGTGTGCAATGCTGTCACATATACCTGGCATTTACAGTCATCAGACAGCACGCATACCAGGTCTGGGCCAGAGATTAAATGGTGTCCTAGATTGTGTTACTATTTGTTGTTAGTTACTCAGTCGTGTCTGACTCTTTGCGACCGCATGGACTATTGCCTGCCAGGCTCCTCTGCCCATGGAATTCCCCAGGCAAGAATACTGGAGTGGGTTGCCATTCCCTTCTCCAGGGGATCTTCCCAACCCAGGGATCGACCCTAGGTCTCCTGCACTGTAGGCAGATTCTTTACCGTTTGAGCCACCTGGGAAGTCCTAGATTGGGCTCCCCCAAAAGTAAGCCTTCAGGCAAGGATTTGAGTGCAAATGGAACATTTGGGAGGGGATTCCAGGAAAAGTCTGGAAGTGAGACAGGAAAGGGAAAGCACCGTAAAGGAGGTGTTATCCACCAGGTTACACGTGGGCAGCTGGAGCTATTTCACAACATTGCTAGGAGCCAGAGTAGAGCATGAGTGCTCCCACCTGAGGGGACCTAGGGACTGACACCAAATTACCAAGCCCCACCCACGGTTTGTTGATGGCTACGTCTATAAATCATGTGAAATTTTTAGTTTCCGCTCTGTGGTAAAGAATCTGCCTGCAATGCAAGATACGTGGGTTCCATCCCCAGGTCTGGAAGATCTGGAGAAGGAAATGGCAACCCACTCCAGTATGCTTGCCTGGGAAATCCCATGGACCGAGGACCCTGGTGGGCTACAGTCCATGGGGTCACAAAAGGGTTGTACACCACTTCAGCAGCTAAACAACAATTGGGTGGAGGCCAAGTATGCTCCTGCTGACAGAAAAAAAGCCCTCAGGTGGAGAATGTCAGGTGCTCGGAGCATGCAGTACTGCACATGTAGGTGTGCGTGTGGAAGGAGGGAGGGGCAGGGCACCAACAGCATCTTTCACAAGAGGTGAGCAGGACCGTCGTCGTCTCAGCTCCCGTGAAGCGCAGGGACCAGCGAGGAAGACCAGAGTGCTTGCTCCGTATAAGGCATCTTCCACTAACTCAGCCATTCTCTCTGCTCTTCCCAGGACCAAATCTGTTTCCTCCATGTCGGAGTTTGAGAGTTTGCTGGACTGTTCCCCGTACCTCGCTGGGGAAGCCTCCCGGGGCAAAAAGCTGCCCAACAGCCCTGCCTTTGCCTTCGTGGGCGCCCAGCCAGTGGACCCGGAGAAGGGTACCCCCGAACAGCCAGGGCTCTCGCCCCGTGACTGCAACCGCCTGGGCGCTCTGGGCTGCCCGGAGCCAGCGGGGAGGCAGATGCAACGCAGCTACACCGCACCCGACAAGACGGGCATCCGCGTGTACTACAGCCCCCCGGTGGCCCGGCGCCTGGGCGTCCCCGTGGTCCATGACAGGGAGGGGAAGATCATCATTGAGCCGGGCTTCCTTTTCACCACAGCCAAGCCCAAAGAGTCGGCCGAGGCGGATGGGTTGGCCGAGAGCTCCTACAGCCGCTGGCTTTGCAACTTCTCCCGGCAGCGCCTGGACGGGGGCTCCGGGAGCGGCCCCTCGGCGGCGGGGCCTGGCTTCCCGGCTGCCCTGCACGACTTCGAGATGTCGGGGAACATGAGCGACGACATGAAGGAGATCACCAACTGCGTGCGCCAGGCCATGCGCTCGGGCTCGCTGGAGCGGAAGGTGAAGAGCACGTCCAGCCAGACGGTGGGCGTGGCCAGCGTGGGCACACAGACCATCCGCACGGTCAGCGTGGGCCTGCAGACTGACCCGCCCCGCGGCAGCCTGCACGGCAAGAGCTGGTCACCGCGCAGCTCCTCGCTCGTGTCCGTGCGCAGCAAGCAGATCTCATCTTCCCTGGACAAGGTGCATGCGCGCATCGAGCGGCCCTGCTGCTCGCCCAAGTACGGCTCGCCCAAGCTCCAGAGGCGCTCTGTGTCCAAGCTGGACGGGGCCAAGGACCGCAGCCTGTGGAACCTGCACCAGGGCAAGCAGAACGGCTCAGCCTGGGCCCGCTCCACCACCACACGGGACAGCCCCGTGCTGAGGAACATCAATGACGGGCTGTCCAGCCTCTTCAGCGTGGTGGAGCACTCGGGGAGCACGGAGTCGGTCTGGAAACTTGGCATGTCCGAGGCCCGGGCCAAGCCCGAACCACCCAAGTACGGCATCGTGCAGGAGTTCTTCCGCAACGTCTGCGGCCGGGCGCCGAGCCCCACAGCGTCTGCAGCTGGGGAGGAGAGCGCCAAGAAGCCGGAGCCCCTCTCCCCCGCCAGCTACCATCAGCCCGAGGGCATGGCCAGGATCCTGAGCAAGAAGGTGGGCAAGTCAGGCGGCAGTGAGGAGGCCAGGCTCTCCGTGCTTCCCCAGGTGGGGAAGGATGGTATCCCTCGGGATGGAGATGCAGCCACGGTCCTTCCCAGTGAGGTAGGTGGGTTGGGGGCAGGGTGCCCTTTTTCTCTTGAGGTGAGATTGGCTTATAAGGTCCAAACTCTTCGGTTTTCAAACTCAGGTGTGTGATTTGTGTGTTTCAGTAAGTCCCTGTGCTGGTGTGGGATGGGGGTTGGAAGGCCTCCGTCCGGGAACACCAGACCTGATGGACACACGGTCTGAATGCTAGACGCGTGAGCATGGCTTACCCGTGCACACCCCTAGAGACTGCCAGCATCCCCTCCAGGGAAGAGGCGTGTGCACTGATCTCCCATCACCCAGCGATGTGCCCACTGCTTTGATTCATGAGAGCCAGTCGTGGACTTCTCTGTGTTCAGTGGTGTCACTTTAGCACCCTGAAATCGGCCCCTGTGGGAGGATTTACTCTGTGAAAACTGGAATTACTGAAAATTGGGGCTTCTCCTCTCACTCCTAGGAAACCAGTCTTTAAACATGTCCCAGCACACCACTGCCCCCAGCCCACCAAGACTCCATCCCCAGGTGCTTCCATTTTGAGACCCTTTTGTTGCTCATTCCACTCCGTATATCAATTTCAGATTTAGTTAAGGTTTATGTGCATATTAGTAAAACATATAAGTTAGTGTTGCAGAAAGGGAAATTGCAGGGTATACCATAGAACCCAAGGGCAAGGATCCAAAGGCCCCAGTGGTTGCTCTGTCTCCCTCTCCTCTCTCTCTTTAAAAAAAAATATATATATACATATATATATGTGTGTATAATTTGTCTGTCTGCACCAGGTCTTAGTCGCAGCACTCAGGATCTTTTAGTTGCAGCATGCAGAATCTAGTTCCCTGATCAGGGCTTGAACCTGGACCCCCTGCATGGGGAACTTGGGAGTCTTAGCCACTAGACCACCAGGGAAGTCCCTCCCTCTCTCGAGCTTCATTTTCTTTGATGTCCTCTTCCTCCCTCCCTCTCTGTTGTATTTGCATGTGGTCCAGGTGGGCTCTCCCTACTCTGCTTTTATAACATCTTCCGGTTCAAGCACCTAAAAGAGATGGAGTCAAATCCCTGTGTCCCCATTCCACATTTCAGGGAGAAACTGATTGGTCTAACTTGAGTTCAGTGGGCCCCCTTGGTCCAGTCAGGTGTGGTCAGGGGCGGTATCATGGTCTGCAGCACAGGGAGTGAAGGAAGGTTGTAGGTGGGGGCATAGAGAGATGGCATGGGTTGGAAATGACCCATGTGATTTGTATGGTTTATATGTTCAGCTGGTTTCTAGGTTTTCCCTATTGTACATAATGCTGTGATGAACATCTTGATACAAAAGCATTTTTCCATATTGCAGATGATTTCCTTAGTTTTTAAAAATTAAGTTATTTATTTTAATTGTATATTTCCTTAGTTTTGAGTTGTAGAAATGGGTAAATTGTTAAAAATATTTGATAAGTGTTGCTGAATTGTCTTTCCAAAGACAATTTGGAAACTAGACTTTGTCCAGTTTCTAGAACCCCTAAGAGAATATAGTGAGTGCTTTACTTCCCTATACTCTCTGGCTACGTTAAATAAAAAAAAAAAAAAAAAAAAAAAACCTTTAAGATATTCCAATTTTTTTTTAACTTAAAAACTTTTTTAGTTTAATATACATACTGAGCATACTGTAAAAAATATGGCTTACTGAATTCTCACAAACTGAACATAGCCATTATATTAGCGTTCCTTGGAGAAACAAAACCGGTAGGCTTTGTGGATATGCGTGCGTCAGGGTGTGTGGGTGTGTGTAGAGAGAGGCAGAGACAGAGACAGAGAGACTGGGTCCAGAAGCCTGAGAACAGAAGAGCCAATGGTGTAGTTCCAGTACAGCACATACAGCTGATGCAGTTCCAGTCTAAAGGTCATCAGGCAGGAAGAATTCTTTCTTACTCACGGAGAGTCAGCCTGTGTTCTGGCTCAGCACGTCAACTGATTGGATGAGGCTCACCCACGTTAGAGCGAGCAAGCAGCTTTACTCTGTCTACTGGTTTAAATGTTAATCTCAGTCAAAAGCATCCTCGCAGAAATACCCAGGATAATGTTTGCCCAGGTGTCTGGACCTGTGGCCCAGTCGAGATGACACAAAATTAATCATCACAGCCAAATAACCACAACTACATCACGAAACCAGAAATACAAAGCTGATTGTATTTTGCATGTTGGTTGACTCAAACATTTTTCAGTATGTAAAATGTGTTTATTACCCATTGACCCAGTAGTTCTCTTAGGAATGTAGCCAATGGAAATTTTTACAGAGGTGGATATGTATATAAAGAAATGTATTGCATTATTAATAAAAATTGCCAAGACTTACTGAATACTTAATAGGCACTATGCCAACAGTTGTTGTGATCACAACAGACTTAGAGGAAAAAATCAGGGCTGAGATCAAAGTTGATCACAACAACTTTGAGAAAAAAAATCAAGGCTCAGAGAGGTTAAATAACTTGTTCGAGGTCATACAGCTGGTAAGTAACTGGGCTGGAATTTG
Organism: Okapia johnstoni; assembly: GCA_024291935.2. Classification (NCBI taxonomy): domain Eukaryota; kingdom Metazoa; phylum Chordata; class Mammalia; order Artiodactyla; family Giraffidae; genus Okapia; species Okapia johnstoni. The sequence goes on along the minus strand of CM044324.1, from coordinate 54,871,667 downwards.
AACAAAGCAATCAAGTTTTACAGCAGCACTTTTTTTTTTTTTTTATTTTTTTAAGTATAGTTGATGTACAATATTATATAAGTTACAGGTGTATAATATAGTGATTCATGATTTTTAAAGTTTATACTCCATTTATAATTATTATAAATATTGACCATATTCCCTGTGCTGTAAAATAAATCCTAGTAGCTTATTTTTATCCCTAATAACTTGTATCTCTTAATCCCCTACCTCTATATTGCCTCTTCCTCCTTCCCTCTCACCATTGGTAACCATGAGTTTGTTCCCTATATCTGTAGGTCTGATGCTTTTTTGTTATGTTCACAAGTTTGTTGTATTTTTTAGATTCCACATATAAGTGATGTCATTCAGTATTTGTCTTCCCCTGTCTAACTTAACTTTACTTAGTATAATGCTCTCCAAGTCTATCCACGCTACTGCAAATGGCAAAATTACAGTTTTTTTTTAATAGCTGAGTAGCATTCTATCCATTCATCTATTGATGGACGCTTAGGTTTCCATATCTTGGCAACTGTAAATAATGTATAGCAGCTCCCTGTGTGTTGGTAATAGTAAAAATTAGAAACTACCTAAAACACACATAAAAATGAGTTGGATAAATAAATTAAGCTATTTCCATTCAGTGGAATACTGTGTGGCCATTAAAAAGAAAGAGATCTGGGCATACATAACAACAAAAAAGTATTCATGTTTTTGCGATTACAAAGTAAGCTGTAGGAGTTGAGATCATTTTGGTAAAGGTATGTTCCAGAATTTATTTATGTATATTTCAGAATTTTATTATATTCTGGAATGTTTGGGGTTTTTTGTTTTGCTTTTTTTGTCTGTACTGGGTCTTTTTTGCGGCACACAGGCTTTTGCTAGTTGCAGTGTATGGGCTTCTCTCTAGCTGCAGTGCATGGGCTTAGTTGCCCCATGGCATATAGGATCTTAGTTCCTCGACCAGGGATCGAACCCGAATCCCCTGCATTGGAAGGTGGATTCTTAACCACTGGACCATCAGGGAAGTCCCTGAAACGTTATTTATGAACACTCATTACTGCCTTATTTATGAATGTTCATTACTGCTCTAATGGGAGAAAATAAGTTTTTAAAATTGGTTCAAAGAGGGGCTACAGCTCCTAGGAACTGGTCCCGGGGCACAGCTGAGTCCAAATTCCTTGCCTGCTGGCCACCCAGTCCCAGGGTGTGCGGTCAGTGCCTCCTGCCTCCTCCTGACTTCTTCCTCTCTCCCCCCAGGATGCAGTGTGTGACTGCAGCACCCAGTCGCTCGCCTCCTGCTTCGCCCGGCCATCCCGCTCTGCCATCCGCCACTCTCCTTCCAAGTGCAGGCTGCACCCTTCAGAGTCTGGCTGGGGTGGAGAGGAGCGGGCAGCCCCGCCCAGCGAGTGATAGAGCAGCCGAGCTCCTCACCTTGACCAGCCCCCGTCCCTGGACAGCCAAAGGGAACTAGTGGAGAGGAGAATATGCTCGGGGCCCGCAAGCTCCCTGCATCTCTCACCCTGGAGGGCTGCATCTCTGCCATGGAAGCGCTTTCCCAGCCAGGTAAAGCAAGGTCTCCTGCTGACTGCTGGGTGGTGATTTCTGACTTCCCAGGGGAAGGCAGCGAGTGGGAGAAAGAACAAAACTGGGCTTTGGAAGTGTCTCCAGAGAGATCCATTGGGAGCTGATCCCTGGGTCGTAAGTTGGGAGAGCCTTGCCTGGTTCCACCCACACCCACTTCTCAGAAGAGCCAAGGAAAGGATCCACTTCCAGCCATGCGCCTCAGGGAAAAGGGCTCACAGAGATGTTCCCGGCCAACCACATCCCTCTTCCTGGGGAGGAAACACCGATGAGAAGAACAGGCTTTGCTCTAGGGCTCAACGTAGGGTGTCTGATGGAGCTGAGCTGGGCATCACCCCATACCTCTCTTCCTTCCACCGCCGCCTCCTCCCAGCCCCGCTGCTCTGGATTGCTGCAGCTCTAGGGGATATGATAGGACAGTAGCCAGGGTCAAGTATCTGCTTGGAATCCTGGGGCCCTGGATCTCCCTGCCCATAGCTCAGATGCAGCAAGACCTAGAACGTGAGGTAGAAATGTGCGGGGCCCAGGGTCAGGGAGCCACTGGAACTGCCTTTCTTGCCAAGGTGACTTGGGGGGACCCCAGCCTTCCCAGGAGACTCCTTGAGGACAGACATAGGTAGAGTCCATCTCAAGACCTGGTGCACAGATAAATAAATGCCTAATTGCCCACTGCCTTGATTGCTGGGGGCTCTTTCCCCAGCACCCTGGAGGGGTGCCACATCTCCACTGTGTTTACATCCTGCAGCTGGTGGAGGGCAAAGATGTTCCCAAAAAGAGACTCCCAGTTGGCCAGATCAGGCCCAGGAGCCTTCCACGAGGCCGGTGCCCCAGGACATGGCAATAGACTGGGGCCTAGAAATACATTTCTTGCCTAGGTTGTTTATTTTGAGTTTTTCTTACTATAAATATTTAAGGTGGTTTTACTTTATTTTAATAATTTAATTTACCCCAAAGTCTCTAAGGTAATTTATTGGAGGTTGAGACATGTACTCTCGCCACTGGGACAATGCAACGCTTTAACACAATGGATGGGCGCAGGGTCCCCGCTATGGACAAGGCAACTCAGCAGGTGAGCTCTGGTCTCCTGGTTCAGGTTTGGAGGGGGCCCCAGCAGAGTCCCCACAGATCTGCTGACCCTTTGGCCCGGAGCACCACTTTTATGCTCCACACCTGCTACTTGCCCGGCCCCCAGCCATGAGTTTGTAAATACTCACAGACAGGACAGAGGGCTGGACCAGCAGCACTGCTTCCCAATCACTTCCCATTTTCCTTCTCATTTTCCTCCCTCCTTCTGACACTTTTTTTTTTTGGTTTCTAATGAGTCCAACACAGATTACTAAGGCTTTATCAAGAGCATGGAGATCTCTCCAAGTTCCCTAAGTGAGAACTCGCAGGAAAACAGGACTGAACTTCGAGAATGTTGTTTGTTGCAGCTTTGCACATGGACCTGAGAGTGTCTGCCAGCCTGCCTCAGTTCTCACCAGCCTCCAGCCTTTTCACCAGCCTTTCTCCTTAGCCTTATGGACTCTCCAGGCTCGTCTCTCAGCCCCAACCCCACTGCCCACCCTTCCCCCTGTCGCGTGTGAGCTGTCTGAGCCATTGGACAGATTGCAGCATGGCTCATTGCAGTGGTGACATGGCAGGGGAACGCAGAGGGCCTCCCCCTTGGCGCCAGTGAACCCATTTTGGTTGCACACATACCTGCATATCTGCGTGTAACAGGTTGGGGGCTCAGAATGAAAACATCAGGATAAACTGGCTTATCAGTGAATTTTCCATCAGGAAGACTGAAAGCTGGCAGCTTTGCTAATGTGCCCCCAGGACTCAGGAGATTCCTCTGCGCTCCCACCCACCAGCCCCCAGTCTTGCCCTTTCTGGGGCACCTGGACCAGTTACCCAAATACCTTCATCTCCATTGCCTATCGGCAGAAGTTTGGGATCACGTTAGTACAACCAGCCACTTCCTCGTACCATAGTGACCTGTGTGGGCAGAGCAGGCAGGTCAGTGGAGGCAAGGGCCAGGCTCCTCTGGGATGCCAGTGCTCCCACCCAAGAGGTCGGGGGGCCCCTCCAATGCTGTCTCCAAGGGAGGGGGTTCACACCAGGCCACAAGCCACCAGAGGCCTTCTGCCACCTCCCCAGGCTGCAGAGGGCCAGGGAGGCTGCACTTCTATCCTTGGGGAGGAATCCTCATGAGACCTGGACCCTGCTGGTTGCTCAGCCTTACCATCATTGTTCTCATCCAAGATCGTCCTTGCGTTCTCATTGTCTTAGCACGTGGCCGTCCAGCCCTCAGCCGGTGTCAGAGGCCTCAGACTTTGGTTTTCAGTAAAGTCCCAGTTTCTGCTTCCTGCATGCCACTGGGCAAGGTCACTCATCACTGTTCCTACCGAAGCCTCTGGACATGGGGCTTGATGGGGTTGAAAATGTTACGTGTAAATATTGGTTTGATTTGGGTTTTAGCATTTTAATTAGTAACTGGTTGTGTTTTCTTTTTTGGGGGTGGGGGGTTGTCTTGTAAAAACTCTCTACTCTTTTGGAATGTAATTTCTAAGTTAGTTTGTTTCTTCAAATGCCTTTTAAGTCTTGGTAACATTCCTGAAGCAGCAAACTGCCTGGCCCACTGTGAGGACTCGCCAGGAGCACTGGGTCCCAGGAAGGAACACTGCCCTTTTCCCCTTTCTTCTTTCCTGCCTCTTCACTCCCAGCAACTTCCTTCTCTTCCTCGCCCTCTGTCCCTCTTTTTCCTCTCCTTTCCTTCTATCTCTGTTCTCTTCAGCCAAAGTCCCAAGGAACCTTGGGGCCCGAATTCCCTACAGGCCCCTACGCTTGGATCCATTGTGTTGGCACCAGTTGGTTGAGGAGACATGGAAGACCAGTTGGCATGACTGACCCCAAACTGGACGATCTTGTGTTTCTTACATCTGACCTCTTCCCACAGCCAAATCAGATCCTCCTGGGGGCAATGATGTCTGTATTTGAGATGAAAATCAAACCATTCTGGCATGTCAATGGCCCTAGATCCTGCATGCATGAGGTATCAATATTTAAGTCCCTGTCACTCTGGCAGCCCTCTCCCCACCCAATTCTGTCCCCAGCAAAGGCTGACCAATTTAAAAAACCCCTCTCAAGAGGTCTTGCTCAAAACAGCCCCTTCCCTTCGTCTCCCCAGGGATGCTCCTCTACCAGCTGCTCTCCCAGGTGACCAAGTTGAGGGTCCAAGAGTTGACCCTCTTGTGCCCTGATTGCCACATGGCTCCCTCCTGCTTGCCTGCATCCACTTTTCATGGTTTCATCACATGGCCTGTTCTCTTGCCCATCCAATTTCCAGGGCCTTCCTCCCTCTTCTCTCCCATCTAGAATGCGCCCCCCCCCCCCACAGCTTTGCCAGTCTTCCAGGCCCATCAGTCCTCCAATCCCACCACCTCTTCATTAATAATAAGTCCCTGGACACCTCTTCTAGAGCACATGGCTATTTAGAAATTGCTCCCCCTGCCACATCTCCTTCAGGCTTCTACATGCTAACTCTGGGAGGCAACCTTGGCAGGACAGGGTTTAGTGCTCCCATTTTACAGATGAGGAAACTGAGGTACAGGTCTCATTCCAGAGTCACCTAACTAGGAAGCCATCAAGTTCAGACTAGAACCTAGGTCCACTGGAACCCTCAGTACAACCTTGTCCCTTGCTGTGTTAACCTACTGCCCCACTGGGGGCTTTGTGTGGGTGCAGAATACCCGGACTATGCCACTGCCCAACCCAGACATAAAACCAATCTACCCTGAATCTCTGGACCTGTGTGTCCCAGAGGGTGGTGTGGGGACCCTCTGCATCAGAATCCTCTGTGGACATGTCCAAAATGCAGCTTCTTGGGCCCACCTCACCCCAGAGGGCCAGGAATCTGCATATCTAACAAACTCCCAGAGAGATCCTAAGTACCAGTGCCACATGATTGATGTTCACAGCCTTGACCATTGTTGTTCAGTTGCTCAGTCGTGTCCGACTCTTTGTGACCCTGTGGACTGCAGCATGCCAGGCTTCCCTGTCCTTCACCATCTCCAATTAGGCCATCTTTTTTAAGCCAAATAACCATGGCATTATATCTTTAGAAGAGCCTTGAGCTGAGAATTAGGGGACCTGGTCCTCAACCCAGCTCTAATTTGAGTTAATTATGCTGAGAATCTCCAGAAAGCACCAGAGGCAATTTACAGTCTTAATCGTAAAGTTCAGTAAGACAACAGGAAAAAAAAAAAAAAAGTCAAAAAGCAAGAGGAATTATCATTCCCCAAATCTATCTTCCCAGGTGGCACAGTGGGTAAAGAATTCTCTTGCCAGTGCAGGAGAAGCAGGAGATGTGCATTCGATCCCTGGGTCGGGAAGACCCCCTGGAGGAGGAAATGGCAACCCACTCCAGTGTTCTTGCATGAAAAATCCCATGGACAGAGGAGCCTGCAGGACTACAGTCCATGGGGTTGCAAAGAGTTGGACAGAACTGAGCAACTAAGCACACACACACACATACACACACACACACGTCTATCTGATGTGATTCCCATAATCCTGCTATTAAATTTTACTCTGGAGTTTCCTGGCAGCCATGGTAAAAAGGGAAGCACATCAGCTTTCATGACTCTCATCATCCAGTCATGGGAAATGACAATATTTGCCCCAGGAGGCAAACTCTTCTGCTAATTTAGAGCATGCACCCTTTCTTCAAAGGCCACTAAGCCGGTTGTGGTATGAACCTAAAATGCAAGGATGTTTTCCAGGTCACTATTTTAAAAATAATAATAAACTGCCACCAACTTGAATGACTTTGACCCCAGAGCATGTGGCTCATCTCTGCCTCTGTTCCTCCAGCTGCAAAGTGGAAGAAATCCTACCTCACATGGCGGTGCTGAGGACCAAATACAATACTGTGCCTGTGAGTCTACGTGGGAAAACATAAGGTTCTACACCGATGTAAAGCAGTCTGATCACACTCATTGTCCCCTAGTGCCCTCGCTAGTCTTAGTGAGTAGAAAGGCTAATACACTGGACCAACCTTCTCACTTTTTAAAAAACTGTGGCCCAAAATACATAATATAAAACTTACTGTTTTAGCCCTTTTAGTGGCTTTAAACACATTCACACAGTGGTACAACCATCAGGACTATCCATTTCCAGAACTTTTTCATCACCCTAAACTGAAACTCTGTACCCACTGAAAAGTAACTCCCATCCTCCCCTCAGGCCCCTGATAACCTCTATTCTACTTTCTGTCGCTATGAATTTGCCTATTCTAAGTATTCTAAGTGGAGTCATACAGTGTTGGTCCTTTTTTTTTTCAAACCCCTCACTTTTTTGGATGAGGAATTGGGCCCAGAGAAGGGAGTTCCTCACCCAAGGTCACACAGCAAACTGGAGGCAGAGTCAGGACCAGAATTCAGGTTTCCTGACTCCCAGCAGGTTCTGCATCCCTGGGGGTGAGTGAGACCCCACCTATCATTCCCTGATCTTGGCTGAACCCTGTTTTCTCTCCGGGCTCAGCCTGTTTGCTTCCCACCACCCATCCATCCTCTGTGTTATCACCTTCCTCCGAAGCCTCCCCTCCTCCTGCCTCCTCTTCTCTGACTGATTCCCACCAGCAGTGGCCCTGACCCATGGCCAGGTTTTCCTCTTCTGAGCCCCGGGCTTCTTTGTAGCACTCACCCCCTTCAGCCCTCCCAGAATGGCCTCCTGTGGATTTTCTGGCCCCTCAGGCTCACATCCCCATCCTCCCATGTCTGTGGTCTCCCAACTCCTGATGTTTGCTTTCAGATCTGATTGTATTTCCTGGGTTCTATTTTACTTTGTTTTCTCACACTGAAGGGGGAACCTTTCCCCGATGCCTCAGGCTGGGCTTGGCCCAGTGACCGCCCCCAGCCCAGAAAGACACCCCTCATCCCACCCTTGAGTCCCATTTTCTTCTGTCCACAGCCTCCCGACAGGACCCCAGCATTATCCACTGGGAATTGACGGAGGTCACTGGGACCCCCAGTTTGGCTTCCCCTATCCTGCCCAGTCCTGCATAGCCTTGTTTGTAAAGCAGATGCAGCCTGACTTGGGTTCTTCCCTCCTCTCCCTGGCCATCTGTCCATCCGTCTGCCTGTCCATTTGACATCCCACCATCCTCTCTACCCTCCCCTGGATCTCTCTGCCTCTGAATAGCTTGTCGTGGCAGAACCTATAGCCTACCCTGGCATTACCCCTTATCCCTTCTGTAGTATTTGCAGTTTGCAAAGTCCACAGAGCCAAGAACCAAAGGGGACTGGTGACAAGGTGACCCCTTGCCCAGGGCTCCCCCACCCCACCCTTCCCCGCACCCCTCCTTGGACCCTCCTTTGTCTACCCTATCAGCCTTGCTCCCCTTCCTTCCTGTCCTTTACCAGCTCCCTGAACCCCAGGCAGTAAGGAAAGGAGCTCTGGTTTCCCTTAAGCATCCTTGAAGGGCCAAAGTCATCAAGGCCTGACCATCTTGTCTTTCTCCACTCTATGCCACTTGAACTGCTCCTGTGGAAAGGAATATCAGCCAGGATTTTGGAGACCTGGCCCAGGTCTGGGCAGTTGTCCTAACTTCTCTGTGTTTGGCTGGTTGTATGATTTTATGATGATGATCCTTAGGGACCCCAGAGCACCCCTCATGTTTTGGGGTCCTGCATCACCATCCTCTCTCCACTGGGCCCTGGTATCCTGGCTCCTCTCTCAGCTCCGCCACTGATCTCTGTGCCTTAGTTTACTTCTCCACACAGGGGGCTCAGCACAAGTCTATTCCCAGCAGTTTCCCAATTTGGTGCCTCTAAGGCAGGGCCTTGGCAGCTGTGGCCCAGTTCCCTGGCACTGTCTTAGGGCACCAGGTTGCTGAGGATGAGATGCCTGGAGGTTCTCAAAGAAGCCGGAGCATCACTTGGGAACTTGACAGAAATGCAAAGTATTGGCCCCACTCAAGAACTACAGAACTAGAACTTTGGCGGGGGTGGGGGAGGGCAGCAAGCTGGGGGGTTAATAAGCCCTCCAAATGATTCTGATATACACAAGCGCTTAGTACCTGCCCATCTAAACCAGCAAATAGTGTGGCCTGGTGAAGGACTGAGGCTGGTCCTGACCAGGAACAAGGGGGAAACATCAAGCTCATCTGGATTTCTGAGGCTGGGAACCCTGGCCATCCCTACCCAAAGCAAAACACAACTGTGTTCCCTTCCCAGAAACTGGGGGACTGGGAAAAGGCAGGCATTTTTCCTTTCCCTACCCCTGGCTTGGTTCCAGTTCTACCCACCTCTCCTACTTGTCTGGGTTTTACTAAAGGTTGTATAGGGTTGTGCCAGCCAGGCAGGGGGTGGGCATCCTGGGGTGGGGGGGGTAGGAGACAAAAGACCCTGACCCTTTATCCCTTGGGAATCTCACCATAGGCTTATGGCTTCTTTTCAAATGGAAAGAAACTTAGCTCCTCAAAGAAAGACTCCTAAATCCCCAGCCAGCTCCTCCTCCTCCTTCTCCCACCTCCAGGGAGACCTTGTAGACAGTGCCAAAAAGCAGCTCCTGCCCCTAGGGACTGAGGGGAGAGAGCCAAAAGCTGTCCCTCAACCTGGCCCCCCATCCCGAACCCCCGCCAATACTGTGAAACCCCCTTCCTGACCATCCTGGTTTCCTGGTGTGGACCCTGAAGTCATGGGCCCAAGGGGTCCCCCAGGGAAAGGCCCTTGGAAAGGAAGGGACCAGGGGCATCCTTGGGCCAAACTCTCTGCCTCTCCTGCCTGCTCTTTCTCCTCCCTACTCCTTTCTTCAGAAGGCTCCTTCCCAGGAGGTATTGGGTGCTAGACAACCATGGTCCAGTCCGCCAGCTCTCCTTCCCCCACCCCGTGTCTTATTTCAGACATGAGAATAACTGTACAGTGTAAACTTACAAAGGGTTTTTAATGGTTGTAGATTGGAAATAAAGTATGTCATATGAACAGTTTCCATGGACTTGGCTTCTCTGATTTCTCACGTGATGTGGGTGCAGTCCCCAGCAGACTTGGAACTTGACTCAACCCCACACCCAGTTGCCTGGGAAGGAGGGAGCCTTAGGAATGCCACAGCCAGCTGGCTGGTCTGGGGTCACTTGGGAGGAGCCACCAGGGACTCCCAGCTACTGACTGCTGACACCTCAGAGTCTCCCATGAAGGGTGGTAAGGCCACTGAGAAACAAATGCAGAGTCATCAAAAATGCAATTGAACTTCTACAAAAGACTTTCAAATATTTATCACAAAAAGGACATGAGTTAACTATCTATCACAGTATAATTAATTATCCCCAGACATTTATTATATCACAGATGCCATGGGTCAGGGATTCAGGAGCTAAGTTGTTCTGACTCAGGGTCTCCTGAGGGTGCAGTCAAGTGTCAAATCAGGCAGCAATCATGTGAAGGCATGATTGGGGCTGGAAGATCCATTCCCAAGGTGGGTTACTCATGCCTGGCAAGTGAGGGTGGGCAGGAGGCCTCAGTTCCTCCCCATGTGGACCTCTCCCTAGGGCTGTTTGAGTATCCTCACAACATGGCAGTTGGCTTCCCTTAGAGCAAGTGATCTATGGGAAAGCAGGAGAGGTCACAATGTCTTTTCTAACTCAAGCCTTGAAAATCATACACTATCATTTCTGCAGTATCTCAGTAGTTATTCAGATTAGCCCTATTCCTTTTGGAAGAGAACTATACAAGGGCATGAACAGCAGAAAGTGGAGGTCACTGGGGGCCATCTTGGAAGCCAGCAACCACATGAAAATTATTTTTTTTGTGAGATGTTAGTTCTCAGACCAGGGATTGAACGTCAGCCCTCAGCAGTGAGAGTATGGAGTCCTAACCACTAGATCACCAAGGAATTCCAGATCTCTTTTTTGAGGGTCTAACCACAGCCAGGCCTGTGCTGGGCATTGAGGATAACAATATATGAACCTGAAAAACAGGAAAGCAAATGTCAATGGCCAAAGGGTGGTCAGGGAGTCAGAGAGATCAGGAAAGGCTGCAGTGATTCCTAAGGTTGAGATGTTGACCAGATGAAGGAGATGGTGGTATGTTGCAGCCAGGAGATGGAGACAATATGTTCCAGGGAGGGAACAGCATGTGGAAAGCCTAGTAGAAAGAAAGGAGAGCAGGATCAGGGAACTGAAAGAAATCACTGGTGTGGGGAATGATGAAAGAGGCTGGGTCAGATCATACAGTGCCTTATGAGGGAAGGAATGTCCTCATCCTGTGGACAGTAGAGAGTCATGGAAGAACTGAGAGCAGGGAAAGGACCTAGAGGATGTACCGGATCTGGATTCCATGAGGCAACATACTCGCCCACTGTGCCCCAGGACAGCCAGTTCTGGCTGTGTTCTGTTCTTGGGACATTGACAAGTGAATAGTTGAAGGAGTGGGGTGGGAAGAAAAGGAACTGGGCTCCAGAAAGTGATACTCAGGGAACAAAGAGCAAATCTCTGCTTCAGACATCTGTTGGGAGACAAGATGCTAGAACCACACAGTGGAAATTTCAAGAAGGCAGATTTCTGCCTACCACCAGAAAACTTTTCCAGGGACCACAGCTGCTACGGAAAGATGACCGCAGTCACATTCCAGCTGTGGCTCAACCCTTGCAGTTTTTGTGGACTGCTTGTGATTCAACACTTGAGATTTCAGATCTCGAAGGCCTGCACGTGCAAGGTGACACCCTGATGACATGATGCTGGGTGTTGAAGCAGCAGCGTGCTATCCGGGAACCCCCAAACCAGCAATGGATAGTGTGCCAGGCACAGGCTAGGCTCCTGGGAGCACAGAAAGGGCATCTGCTTTCCAGCCTGGGGCCTCAGAGAAGGCTCTGAGTGCACTGGATCCTCAACTGAGACTTAAAATTGGAGAATTCTGCCAAGAATAATCAGGGAAGGGCTTCTCAGGCCAAGAGAACGGCTTAAGCAAAGGAGCAGAAGCAATGGGGGTGATGAGAAGAGTGGCAAGCAGTTTGGGGAGGGAGGTCTTCAGTGAGGTTGTAAAAGGAGAGATCCTGAACTTTTCCAGGTGTTGAAGGGGCCACAAAAAGAGAAAATATGCTAGAGGAGAACTGGAAAAAGTGGTCTCAGTCTGCCCAGGGAGAGTCATGATCCACAATTTTAGAGTTAAGACAAAGGGAGAGAGGGATTGTGGCCTAGCGACCGGACAGGGCATCATTGCCCACTCGCTAATGTATTCCTTTGGCAAGTACCTTTCTGGCCCTCTGCTCCCTCATCTTGGAAAGGCTCTGGGCCTGTCAGGCGCAAAGAACACGATGGTGTAACGGTACTCAGTCAGGGATTCCTTGGGCGTGCCATTGTTGGGAAGGTGGTAACTTGGCCAATACTGGGCGGGGAAGAACTTGGACAAACCGGGCGGGGCCACAAGAGGCTCGAACATCGGTTTGCGCATGCGCCTCGAGGAAGTGGCGTTGTGCGCTTGCGCTAGCCCTGGAGCCCACCGGCCGCGCATGCGTAGTTGGCCGGCGGGAGTTTTCTAAGGGGCGGCTCCGGTGCTGCGGGAAGGTACTGAAGCGGTCCCAGAGTTGGAAGGAGCACCGGCGTTGGTGCAGCGCGTCCAGGGGTAACCCGGCGTTGCGGAGAGAGTGACCTGCGGCCTTGTGTTTCGGAGACGGAGGCTCTGGGCTGGACAGGCGTCTCTCTGAGGTGAGGAAGTCGCAGGCCTGTTCCCGGACGAGGCCTCCCTCACCCCCGCACCAGCCTCTTTGGGGTCGGACACCGCGGCCCGGCCCACACCCCGCCTGCCTGTCGTCACCCCCGACACCGGGTAAGAGGAGACTCGGGTAAGAGGAGACCCGGGGGCGGGCGGCGCCTCTCGCTGAGGGCCTGTTTGCAGAGCCCGCGGTCTAGACGTCACTGTTGTTGGAAGGTTGAAAGCTGGGTGGGGGTGGGTCACACAGGCCAGGGTTCGAATTTCGCCTTTTCTCCAGGCTGGCTGCCTAACAAGTTTTTGTGTTTGTGTTTGCTTCTCTGAATCCCAATTCAACTAACTGCAGCGTGAAACTGTTGATGGTACTTCCAGAGCTGTGGCAACGATTAAATGGCACAGTAATGCACATTCAGTGTTTACATACACACACAGGTCCTGGCATGTAATAAGCGCTTAAAAGGTTTCAGTTGTTGCTGTTAAGTAACCAGACTTTCATCTGAATGATACAGTCGTAACTGACGATTCAGATCCTTGATCCTGCTACCCCTCGTTATTCTCTTAACTTTTCCACGTTGTCCCTTCACATATATTTATTTTTCTTTACTAAGCACTGCCCCCATCCCGTATGGATTTTTATTGATGGTGGAGGGGGAGACTCGGTCATGTCCCTGCCCTTTTCCAGTCAGTTACTTGTCTGTGACAGGCACTACGAATACAGTCTGGCCCCGGGAGACATGTAAACAGACTTTACAACCAATACCAGGGAGGCCCAGGGGTGGAGCTGCCAACTTTGCCAAAGAGATGTGGCATGAAAGCTTCACACTTGAGCTCTGTTGGGAAGGACGAATAATACAAGGCAATGTGTACAAAGATTCAGAAGAGTTTTCTGGGTAGATGGTGGGATGGTAGCCAGCAATGTGAATGTACTTAATGTCACTGAACTGTACACTTAAAAGTGATTAAGATGGTAAATTTTATGTTGTGTATATTTCAGCACAATTAAAAAAGAAACAAACTTCAAAAAGTGGTGCATGGAATGGGAGTGGCAGGAGAAAGCAGGAATGGGTACTAGTTAGAGCTAGCTTCTGGAAGGTGTTGAGTACACTGGAGGAATCTGCTGCTGTCTGAAGAATGGATTGGAGGGAATTACCCAGCAGTCCAGTAGCTGGGACTCGGAGCTTTCACTGCAAGGGTGGGAGTTCAGTCCCTGGCTGGGAGACTAAGATCCCACAAGCTGCTCGGCATCGCCAGAAAAATAAAGAAAGAATGGATTGGAGAGGAACAGTGCTGCATGTGGGAAAAACTAGTGGAGCGGCTGTTCGATTCTTGGAAGTGGGGGAGAGGGATAGAAACTATGAGATCTGAACTAAATAGATAGCTGGAAATGTGGAAGAGTTTTAGAGATTGTTGGAAGTAGAATGGACAGGCCTTTGAATCTACAGAATTAATAAGTAAAGGGTAAAGTGATTGTTCATGTTTTGAAGACCATGTAGATCATAATGCCATTGATTGAATTATGCAATTAAGCCCTTATTAAACACAAAATAATTGAGAGCTAAGAGAGGTATGTGTTAAGGAAGATAAGATTATTTCTAGTGATAAATTCTGTAGAAATTCAGAACAGGAGGTGATGAGCCCTGCTGATGTTCTGTGGAAGAGGTGTGGAGGTGAGGTTGGACTGGGCCTTGTCAGGCAGGTAGAGTTTCATGGGGCAAAAGGGGGCGGTTCAAAGAGACGAGAAAGCGCAAGGCTGATTCTGGGGGAGTAAAGCCCCAGCACGACTGGGTCTGAAATGTGGAGAACAGATTACTTCATTTTCCTATTTCAGGGTTCTCCACTCAGGATGACTTCTAGACCGGAGATGGTAGAAGGTGAGTATTGTGAAGTTCGGTACCTTCTTGCCTTGGGTTCAGGTTCATGAGCTTTACCTAAATACTTCCCTGGCTCTTGGTGGATTTGAAATCATTTATTTGTGTATTTGCAGAGATGCTTCCTCAGTGTTTCCATGATCTGGGGCATATGTTTCCTTCTGCCACTTTTTTTGCACAGATACTTAGTTGTGATGGGTTTGATTCTGTATTTTGACTTTTTTATGACAAGTGCTAGAAGAGGAACCAGTGGCATCTAAGACTCATGATCATCAACTGGAATCAGATCCCAACCCTGTGGAAGTGTGTAATAAATTGTCCGCCTCCCTGGAGATGACTGAACGTGTTTCAAAGGAACGAATTCACCTTGGCCGTAACCCCCAAAAAGGGGAAAGTGGTGATCTCAGCCACCAGGAAGGACTTGAATCCAGGTCCCTTCATTTGTCCCCACAAGAGCAGTCTGCCTGTCATCAAGACAGGAGGCAATCCTGGCGGCGAGCAAGTATGAAAGAAACGAACCGGCGGAAGTCACTGCCTCCCTTTCATCAGGGCATCACAGGTGGGGTGCTATGTACGTAAGACTGGAGCTCCAGCTCAGATAAGAGACAGTGAGGTATGGCAGAAAGTTAGGCTTGACTTGGCTACTTACTAGCTATGTGACTGAACAGATGACTTCACCTCTCTGAGCTTCAGTTTCCTCATCTATAGGAGTATTCTCAGATTATAAATACTGATGTCAAACACCTAGTAAGTATTCAGTATCAATGCTGTTTACATCATGTTATTAGCTACCCATTGTAATCTATACCATGGACAGAAAATGTGATTTACAGTTGTTCAGCATTCACCTTTGCTAAGTGAATGTTCAGCATTCACATTGGCTAGAAGTAAAGATTTCCTCGGCTTTCTTCCTTGTATCCTAAAGTAGAATAGAAGGTGGATGGGTTGCTACCTGATTTTAGGTTTTATAACTGAAAATATCTCAGAAGGAAGAACCCATAAAAATATATAGGGTAAAAACCTAGTTTTGAGACATGCTGTATTTGAATGTAATATTATGTGAATTTATAATAGCATCTCAGGAAGCACTGAAGTACAAGATTTAACGTGGAAAGTAGCACATTTCAGGAAGAACTTACTAGCTGTGTGACCTTGAACAGCTTACTTAACCTCCTTTGCTTTATGGTCCTTATCAGTAAATGGGGTGAAATAATACCTATTTTACAAGAGTGTGAGAATTAAATGAGTTGATACATAACACAGTACTTGGCATATAGTAAAGAAATATAGCTTGTGTTAAGCTATCATGATTAAAGCTATTATCTCACTTCCTGAAGGTCTGGTGTTTAGAAGGAAATCTATCTAAAAACAGCCATATAGTAGCATATCAGAAAATTGCTACTGCAGTTATGCTTGAATACTTCCTCCATAGATGTGCCAAGAAATTTCAGTTTCCTAAGGTTACCCTTATTCATCTATGTTCCAGAGCATGTGGACCTAAAATCCTGTGTAATAAAACATTACTGACATATAAGATTTGTTATTTTTTGGTTATTCCCGGCCACTTCCCAGGTTCCTTTGGTTATAGGCAGAAGGTATCTTGTTTTTCATGACTAAAAGTGAGAAGAAGTAATCAAGAAAGGGCGCAAAAGAACTTAAAAACAGCCAGCTGAGGCTGGAGGGCTAAAAGACATGTATCTTTCCTAATTCTCAAAACAAATTTCCTTTGCTATATAAGAATTGATGTTTTTAAATGGACATAATTGAGAAAAACAGTGTCTGCATCTTTTATTGATAGCTGTTTGAGGATTCAGTGGCATAATTATGTAAAATGCCTGTTTCGTTCAGGCTGATACACTGTGTGACCTTGGGCAAGCTGCCCAGCACCTAACCTTTGTTAAATGGTTAAGCGATAAGTCACTTGCCTCAAGTGAGGGTGAAGGTTGGAATTTAATAAAATGCCTTTTAGATAGTCTGTGTTCAACAAATTTACTATTAATGTTATTGTCTCTGGCTTCAAACAAGTATCTCCCCTCTGAGCTTCAGTTTCCCCATCTGTAAAATGGAACTCATAGTTTATAAGAAGATTCTTTAGATACTGTGTTTAAAGCACACTGCAATGGCTATCATAAAAATTCTGAAATATTCCCATCTCCTTTCTTCAAATGGTGAATATAAAACACAAAGAGAAGTTAAATTATTTTTTTTTAAATCTATTTTATTTAGCAAGACAAGATTCTAAGGTAATACATAAAAGGTTCTTTTAACTTTTTAAATTTAGGATGCACAGATAGGTAAATTTCATTCTTTGGTGATCTTGAACAAATTAGATGTAAGAAGACAGATTAGAGAAGACTGCTTGGGTTTTCTTACCTTAAGTTGGACTGCATCAAGAGGAAGGGAATTTTTCAGGTTTTTTTTTTTACTTTGCTAACTGTCTTAAGTGTCCAGCTCTTTGAATGTGGTAATATTTTATGTTAGAGCTCTGCAGATCCATCAGTGTCGACCTAACAGAAAGCAAACGGCTGACCTCTCTCCTCCTTTCCAGTTTCCAGGTGAGAGTCGAGAGTCTCAGGATTGGGAGTGTTTTCTTTTTCTTTCCTTTTTTTTTTAACTGTTATTGTGACATCCCCAAAGACACATCAGTACTGTGTGATTTATCAGTAAAGAGTAAAAGGTGTTTCTCTCTAGTGAGATTAATTTAAAAGCCAGATTTAATCCCAGAAGCTTTGTCTCTGGATCAGGCTCTACCAGTCCTATTGATGTTGCTGTGGCTAACTGAGCAGTTAAGAGAGTTCCCCTGTCTAATATATTTTGCTCATTAGCAGCAAATGATAGAACTTTAAGGTGGGTGGAGGTCATATCTGAGTTTAAGCAGACATTTGAGATCTGGCTGCTCTCTAAATTGGAATTATATGACTAACTGGTGATTGTATCAGTTTAGATAAGCAAGTCATTTGTGTGAATTAAATGGCCATTTTTTCCCCTGAATCAAAAATCATATCAGATCGTCTAGGCAGCAAAGAGTTTTTTCCTTACCTTTTTATTTTCTTGTTTTGTTTATATGAAAAGTCTTAGGTGTAGAATTAAATCATGCTTACTCACATTTATTAAATGTCCTAACATTACATGAATTCAGGACTGGCCTGGCAAATCTTGGTTGTTGTACTGAAAATGATTTTCTTTATTTAGTTCTCTGTTCAGAAACTTGAACCTTTCCTAAGGGGAACTGAGGGCTTCAGTCTTGAAAGTTTTAGAGCCAAAGGTAAGTTGCTAAGACCAGACACTCGAGCCTTGACCTTGGTCTCTACCTTGTGTTAGGGTTGGTTGAAACCTCACTCTCAGGGTCCCTGTTTACAGGAACTGCTGCCTTATACAACCAGGCCTCCTCCTTTTTGGGGGGGACTGCATTAAAAAAAGATACGAATACGTGCTTACGAAGTTTAGAAGGTCTAAAAGTAAGCCTCTCTTGCCCCATGACCCCCAGTCTCAGCTCCTCTCCTCCCAGAGGCAACCACAGCCACCAGCTTCTTGAGTATCTGTAGATTTACTATATTTCTAAACATTTATCCATTAAAATCAAATGAGTAATCTTCTCTACACACTGTTCTTAATCTTGTTTGTTGTTTTTTTAAACCTTAATTTATCTTGCAGATAGTTCTTTATCACACTGATAGAGCTGTCTTGACATTTTACCAGCTACACGATACTCTATTTTATAAATGTACCATATATGATTTAAACAGTTCTTTATTGATGGTTTTTGGGTTTGTTTTCAGTCTTTTGTTATTACAGTGAATGGATAATGAATACCTTTTTATACAAGCTTTTAGCACATATTCAAGTAAAAATAAGATACATTAGAATTAACTAGTATAAGTATACTGTAACTAGAAGTTTATATTTTTTAATTATTTAGTAGGTATTATTTAAAGGTCTTCTTTGGGATTTTAATCTGTGTTTCTTTTTCTTTTGAAGAGGATAATTTTTCATTTTTAGAGGAGAGCCATTTGTACTTTATTTTCTATGTATTGTCTGTCCATATCCTTGTTCATTTTTTATATTGGTTTTGCAGGCACTCTTTATGTGTTAAGGAAATTAGCTTTTGTCTGTGGACCTAAGGTGCAAATATTCTTCCCCAGGAGTTGATTTTCAGCTTTCTAGGAAGTAGCTATTCTCCTTACAGTGTAATTATACAATCATCCAGGTCAGAAATAAAAGACCTAGAAAATACATGAAGTCACACTTGCCAGTTAAATCTGTTTATATCAGAACTGCACTGTTACCCGGAGAAGGCAGTGGCACCCCACTCCAGTACTCCTGCCTGGAAAATCCCATGGACGGAGGAGCCTGGTGGGCTACGGCCCATGGGGTGGCTAAGAGTCGGACACGACTGAGCAACTTCACTTTCACTTTTCCCTTTGATGCACTGGAGAAGGAAATGGCAACCCACTCCAGTATTCTTGCCTGGAGAATCCCAGGGATGGCAGAACCTGGTGGGCTGCTGTCTATGGGGTCGCACAGAGTCGGACACGACTGAAGCGACTTAGCAGCAGCAGCAGCAACAGCACTATTACCATAATTAGGGTAGACATGTCCAGGTTATTTTGATAGCTATTTAACATATCTTTCCCCCTCTGCATTCCTCACCTGAGTTTAATTGTGAACTCTCTTTAAGTCTAAGCAGAGACCTGTTTTTACCTTACGCCCATCATTTTTTTATTTGCTGCTAGCGTTTCTGACTTCTGTAATATGTTTTTTCACCCAGTGCCAGCAGATCAGATCTCTTGAAAGAGTGAATTGTCAATGCAGATACATCTTTCTAACACATCTTTTAAACTGCTTCTTCATCAGTTGTGTGAAAAACACTATTATAAATGTTATAAAGAGGAGTTGTCTTTTTAAGAGGAGTTGAACATTTTATCTGTACCTACCCAAAGAAAAAAGATAAAATCTTCCTGCATATTTATATCACTTTTTTGAATGAGTGAGAGGGCCAGAATGTAACAGGTGACCCTAGAGCTGAGACTACCTTACGTATGTTACATCTTTGTCAGCAGCTCACTCTGAAAAGTATTATTCTCTTTATTTTACAACATACAATTTTATTCTCTGTAGCATCTTCCCTTTCTGAAGAACTGAAACATTTTGCAGACAGACTGGAAAGTAATGGAACACTACAAAAATGTTTTGAAGATTCAGAAGGGTAAGAACAGTTCCCTTTCTCTCCAAAATTATAATTGAGTTAGGACTTTTAATTTTTTAATTTTTTAAATTGAAGTATAGTTGATTTACAGTGTTGTGTTAATTTCTAGTGTACATCAAAGTGATTCAGTTATATGTATGTATATATGCGCGCGTGTGTGTGTACTTCAGTTCATTTGTATCATATTTTAGATCCCACAAATAAGTGATGTACGGAATTTGTCTTTCTTTGTCTGACTTAATCTGTTAGTATGATAGTCTCTAGGTCCATCTGTGTTGCTGCAAATGGCATTATTTCCTTCTTTTTATGGCTGAGTAATATTCCTGTGTGTGTGTGTGTGTGTGTGTACACTTACTTTACATCTTTGTTCATCTGTTGATGGACATTTAGGTTGCTTCTATGTCTTGGCTATTATAAATAGTGCTGCTATGAACATTGGGGTACATGTATCTTTTTGAATTAGTTTTTGTCTTTTCCAAATATATGCCCAGGAGTTAGGTTGCTGGGTCATATGGTAACTCTATTTTTAGTTTTTTAAGGAACTTCCACACTGTTTTCCATAGTGACTATACCAATTTACACTTCTACCAACAGTGTTAGGAAGGTTTCCATTTTCTCTACACACTGTCCAGCATTTATTATTTGTAGACTTTTTCATGATGGCCAATAAGATGATACCTCCTGTGGTTTTATATATAATTTTCTTTGTTTATTTAATGTTTGGCTGTGCTGGGTCTTTGTTGCTGCGTGAGTTTTTTTCTAGTTGCAGTGAGCAGGGGCTACTCTTCAGTCACGGTACATGGGCTTCTCGTCGTGGTGGCCGCTCTTGTTGCAGAGCACAGGCTCTGGGTGCACAGGCTTCAGTAGTTGCAGTACGTGGGCTTGGTAGTTTCGGCTCTCAGGCTCTGGAGCACAGGCTCAGTAGTTGTGGCGCATGGGCTTAGTTGCTTCGAGGCATGTGGGATCTTCCTGGATCAGGGATTGAACCAGTGTTTCCTGCATTGGCAGGAGGATTCTTTACCACTGAGACATCAGGGAAGCCCCTCATTATAGTTTTGATTTGCATTTCTCTAATAGTGATGTTGAGCATCTTCATGTGCCTGTGGGCAATCTATATGGCTTCTTTGGAGCAATAAGACTTAATTAGACAGTTGTTCATTCACTCATCAAATGTTTATCCAGCATCTTCTATGTACCATGCTCTTCTGGAAGCTGGAGATAAATAATCAAAAAAGATCTTTCTTCTTATTCATTGTGGTAGGAGAGACTGTCAAATACTTAGAAAATAATGACTTCAGATATAATCTGAATGATTTTAGTGATAATCTTAACTGGGCAGTTATTATGATAGTGACTTGAGGGAGTGGGCAACTTAAGCTAGAGTGTTCAGAGAAGTCCTCTAATGATTTGACGTTTGCACTGAGACCTGTAAGACCTGGATGGTGAGAAGGAATCAAATATGTGAAGATGAGATGAAAAGCATTCATAGTTTTGCTAGCCATGCCAGTTGGAGATAAAGTCAAGTTTTTAGCTGTTGGCCAGCAAGAATATTAAGAGAAATTTTACAGCTGCTGCTGCTCCCCCCGCCCCCCTCCGACCGCAAAACTAGTAGTCTTCAGCAGGGGCAACACCGAGCCCTCTCCCCATCCTGCAACAAATTATATGACTTGATCTTACACTTGCGACTTCACAAAGGTCTGCCTTTCCATGGATCCTTAGATTTAACATTGCTATTCAGGAAATGAAAACTGTTATCTCGACATTGCTTCTCTTTTAATGAAGTATATTTAAACCACAGGCTGCTGTATTGCAGCTAGAGGTGATAGAGGCTGTTTGTCACAGGCTTTGATAGAAAAACATAAAAGTTGACACAGTTGATTTGCCTTTGCCAGGTAGAGTACCAAGTACATCTGCAAAATTTTGACATTTTCAATGCCTCCTGCTTTTCCAATAGAATTAATCACCCTACTGAACCAAGCTGTTGGTTTAAGTAGAACATATCCAACCGAAAGCTTCAATTTAAGTGCAAAGACAAGACAGTTGTATGAAAAAGCTATTAAGGTTTTGATTAGTGGGAGGGGAAGAGGCTAAATTTGAAAAAATGGTGTGAACAAAACTTTGGAGATTGAAACCGGCAGATACTTGAGGCTGAGTGGCATTATATGGATAGAATAAATAAAAGGTAACAGTAGGAATCAAAGTTAATGAGCTGGACAGAGCCAGAACACAGAGAACCTTAAGTGCCAGGTTAAGGAGTTTTGGCTTTTCTTCTGAATCCAGTGGAGAGTCACAGAATTTTTAAGCAATGAAAAATACAAAAGGAATATTTGAAGAGAGGTTCAAATACACTGAGAAAGCTAATACCTAGTGCAAAAGTGAATTAGAGTCCAAGAATAAATATTCATTGAAAGATAAATTCTAAACAAGTTTTATTGCTGTTAAAATTATGTGAGACATCCAATACTAAAAGCAAGCACTTTTGGAAGATTTCTGTTAATCTCATAATCCTGTCTGTTCTAGAAGAGTATCAGATTTGGCTCTGGAAACATCAGTGGCCGAGATGAAGGAATATATAACAAAGTAAGTGAAAATGAGTGAACTTTTGTTGGGAAATTAAATTTGTCTGGGGAAAATAACTAAACCCAGGAAAAATGAATAGTAAACAACCTTTTCAGTGTCAGTACTGCTGTATCCACACTGGAAGTTAGAAAGCTGCACACTGAGATTTTAAGTACTGTTGTTGTTTTGTCACTAAGTCACGTCCGACTCTTTTTTGACCCCATAGACTGTAGCCCACCAGGCTCCTCTGACCATGGGATTTCTTAGGCAAAACGCTGGAGTGGTTTATGGACTGTATTGATGGCCAGTTTCATAGAATGGAGTCTGGAGACTAAGGGTGTGGATTTGATATAAAGACGCATGTTTGATTTGATTAAGTTAATATCCTCTGACTTGGCAGTGCTTTCTAATCTTTTTTATGACCTTTTTATTTACATCTTGGAACCAGAGTAGACACCTAATGTATGGTTGCCCTGAGTGATTCAGAATGAGATGATCAAAAGTTAACTGAATTTTTTCCTGCTTCTCTAGGTTTTCTTTAGAACGTCAGAGTTGGGATCAGCTCTTGCTGCGCTACCAGGAAGAGGCTGAAGAGATCTTATCAAGGTTAGATCTATATGACAGGAAATAGGAAGGTTTTACCTTGTGACTTTTGATTTGATTTCAGTTCTGTTAGCACAAATTGAATGATGAATTCAGTCTTACAGGCCAGTCAGCTCGTGAGATCTCTGTGGAGTATTTATGAACAGTGTGACTGAAAATGGAGAGTGAGGGGGCTGGGAAGGAAGAGTTGTCACTATTTTCAGTCAAAGAACAGAATTGCCTCTGTTCTGTGCCCTTGGCTGCTGTTCCACATTCTAGGGGAGACAGGCATGTCTCTGCCCTGTACCTGGCAACCTGGGGCTGGGCCAGGAGCAGTATCAAGGGACTTCAGTGAGCACATGGCCTTTGAGCTGAGGCTGTGGGAGAGAACCATGGCCAGGGCCCTCATGGAGACACAGGGGTGAAAGAGGTGATGGAAGTGGGTCTACATGAGAGAGAAGACCTTTGGGTCTTGAAGGCATAATAAAATGGGAAAGTGTTAGATTTTGGTTTCATTTTACTGTCTAAACCAGTGGTTTTAAGCCTTTTACCCTCAAACAGAACCTTAGCTAGAAACACAACTATAAAACATTAGCCAAAATAGTAGTTGTGAAAGTGGCCTCTTAGTAGAGAGGCACCTTGAGGAGCACAGAATGAGAAAGTTCCCTAATCCAAGCACTGATGCTTATTACTTTCTTCACCCTTTAAATGTTCTATGTATGAAGACAGATAATGCGTAAGATGGCAGTTTCAGAATAAACACTTTTGATGGGCCATAGTTTATAGTTAAGAGAAAAGCTTCTGGAAGCAGACTGTCTCTGTTCAAATCCTAACTACTCCTTAATTCTGTGACCCTGGGCACACTTAATCTGAAGTTCCTTATTTGAAAATGAGATAATATTACTACCTACCTCATTGGGTTGTTATGACTAAAGAGTCATCAGCAGTTTCATAAACTTCTCCGTTATATTGAGTTATTTTACATAATTGAAGTGGGCTTTATGACCAACCTAGACAGAATATTAAAAAGCAGAGACATTACTTTGTCAACAAAGGTCCGTCTAGTCAAGGCTATGGTTTTTCCAGTAGTCATGTATGGATGTGAGAGTTGCAGTATAAAGAAAGCTGAGCGCCAAAGAACTGATGCTTTTGAACTGTGGTGTTGGAGAAGACTCTTGAGAGTCCCTTGGACTGCAAGAAGATCCAACCAGTCCATCCTAAAGGAGATCAGTCCTGGGTGTTCATTGGTAGGACTGATTTTGAAGCTGAAAGTCCAATCCTTTGGCCACCTGATGCGAAGAGCTGACTCATTGGAAAAGACCCTGATGCTGGGAAAGATTGATGGCAGGAGGAGAAGGGAACGACAGAGGATGAGATGGTTGGATGGCATCACCGTCTCAATGGACATGAGTTTGGGTAAACTCCGGGGGTTGGTGATGGACAGGGAGGCCTGGCGTGCTGTGGTTCATGGGGTCGCAAAGAGTCGGACACTACTGAGCGACTGAACTGAACTGAACATCTTTTTGGTAAAAGATCATAGATGTTAACTTCAGGCTTTACCTCAGGAGTAGTCCTTTTTGTAAATGGACCTTACTGTTAGATGGAGTCAACTAACCTTCTAGCATTTCCTGGAGTCAGGTATAAAAACATTAACACTGGATAATTATCTCAGAATCTCCTGTTAGTAAGAGAGCCTATGCTCACTGTGGGGTGGAAAAATATTGATTCAGGTTAGTAAAGCCTTTTAGGAATTGTTTTCCCTAGGTAAATCTTTGCTATTTTCCCACAGAAAATGATTGTAAAAATTATTTGAAAACTTTTTTGTTTTATTTTGTTTTTAGAGGATCAGCTGAAACCAAAAATACTGAAGTTGAAGTGGAACCTAGAATGTATGTTGGGTCTTCCCAGAGTGAAGTCCTTAATACAAAACCTGACTACCAGAAGATATTGCAGAACCAGACTAAACTCTTTGATTGTATGGAGTTGGTGGTGAGTTGGGTCATGTTTCTTTGGCTGAGTTATCCAGCTTTGATACCTTCTCATCCTTGTTAAAAGAGCTGGAGAATATGTGTAATTAGATAAGTATATTCAACTCTACCTTGGGGAAACATGGAGAGACAATGAAAAAAAATAAGTAAATGGTGATAAATGCTAATAAGTCAGGTGGAGGAAGAGAATGTGCAGGGAGGGCTTCAGTTTGCTATATAGAGGGGTTGAAGGCCCTTCTTAGGTGCCACTTTAATAAAGACTTGAAAGAAAGGAAGTGAGCCATGAGGATATTTGAAGAATGTCAACCCCCCCCTTTTTTTTTTGGCCAAAATACCATCTTGAACTTATGGCATGAGGTCTCAAGTTGGACTTTTTTTGTTTCTGTTACTTTACTTTATTTTGGTTGCACCGCACAGTATGTGGGATCTTAGTTCCCTGACCAGGGATTGAACCTGCACCTCATGAATTGGACATACAGTCTTATCTACTGGGCCACCAGGGAGGTCCCTCAATCCAAGTATTAGTTTGGCCGAAAAGTTTGTTCAGGTTATATAAGAGCTTACAAAAACCCAAACAAACTTCTTGGTCGCCCAATATGAACAGGAAGCAGGTGGCATTTGATACAGGGTAAGGAGAGTCTGTTTACAAAGGGGCTGAGTATAAAGATGTGGCTATCAGGAATTCAAAAGTGAAGTGAAGTGATCTGGGGCTTAGAGGCAGCTGAGCTGTTCCTACTTCTCAGCTGGATGGTGAAACAGTTACTGTGGTACCTGGCAGGAAGTTGTGTAGTGAGCTGCTCTGAAAGAGCCATGGTCTTTAGTTGAGAGGCACTACTAACTCCAGATGACCCTTCCAGGAGCAGGCCCAGGTAAAAATAGCCTGAGCTCATTCAGCTCACTCCTACTTGGCTCCCTCTTGGCCAAGCCCACCCAGAAGCCAGAGGACCTGGGCTCCTGTTGAGGTTGTGCAGGTCAGTCTGCTCAGGAGCAGAGCAATGTGGAGAGGGGTGGAGTATGGATGTGAAAGGGCAAACAAAATGTCTGGCACAAGCGTTCCGGCTTGAAAGCACAGCA
This sequence comes from Okapia johnstoni, assembly GCA_024291935.2. Lineage (NCBI taxonomy): Eukaryota > Metazoa > Chordata > Mammalia > Artiodactyla > Giraffidae > Okapia > Okapia johnstoni. The sequence continues at coordinate 54,846,118 of CM044324.1, read as the reverse complement.
AAAGCAAAGCTCCTGAGCAGGAGCTCGCCTGGTGCGTTCGAGGAGCCGTGCAGAAGCCGTGCACCCTTCCGGTTCACAGTTGTCCGTTGTCTGCAGATGGACGAACTGCAGGGATCCGTGAAGCAGCTGCGTGCCTTTATGGCCGAAAGCACCCAGTGCCTCCGGGACGTGTCGGTACAGCTGGGTAAGCCTGTCTTAAGGGGACCAGAGCTTGCACTGTTGCACACCTAATGGCCCTTCGGATGTACAGTGCCCTTCGAGACATTTTAGGGGTCCTTCCGATTGTAAAGGGAATGAGACTGATTTTCTCCTGTGACTTTGAGGGTGATTTTAGATAAAGGAGTTGTGAGCATTGTTTGCATTGTGTGGATACAAACAGTCATCTCCAAGGGTAAGGCCTGTATCTGGTGACTTTTATTTCCCCCTCACAATAACAATTACTATTGTGGGAACTCAAAGTTAACTGGAAATTTTTACACAGGAGCACAGTAGACTGAGAATTAAATCTCTACAAACTGACAAACTGTGTTGTTTGGGTAGATCCAGGACAAGAAATACCTATCCATTGCCTTTTTTCTCTTTCCATTCTTCAAGAATCCACCAAGTGACACTGACATTACTTTTTTAAAAAATAATATTTATTTATTTGGCTGTGTCGGGTCTTAGTTGAAGCATGTGGGATCTTTAGTTGCAGGCTGTGAACTCTTAGTTGCATTTGTGATCTGGTTCTCTGACCAGGGACTGAACTGGGCCCCCTGCAGTGGGAGCGCAGATTCTTAGTCACTGGACCACTAGGGAAGTCCCCATCAGATTGTATTGTGGTTGTAGTTGCAGCTGGCTTTCCTGCCAGAGAGCCATCTCCTTGAGGGCAGATGCACTCTTAAGTTGTCCTTCAAGTACCCTTCAGGGTCTGGCACAGTATTCACTCAGTAAGTTTTCAATAGTGGTATTTGAATTCAATTGAAATGTATTTTTTGGCTTTTCTCTGCAGGGAAGAGAAGCACTCAACAGTTAGATCCTTCACCAGCTCGAAAACTGCTCAAGCTTCAGTTACAGAAATAACCTAGCACATATTGCTCTAAATCTTGTCAGTGACCTTATGCAGTTTTTCTGCCACAAGGTGCTCTAGAGGAGAGAAACCGGAAGAGTGCCCCAGTGCACAGCAGGCTGAGCTGTGACATCTGCCCTGTTGCCTTTGAAGATAACTGGCTGACAGTAAAGCACTCTGATTTGTTTTCTTAAAATGGAATTTATGCATTTGAAAGAATGTCATATACAAGCTTTTTCAAAGAACGGACGAAATGCTTGAGACTTTGTTTCGAAATGACCTTTAGAACTAATGGCCCATTCTTTGAAATATCCTTTGTGATCAGAAATCTTCTTACTCCGAAGATGTTTTTGAGGTTTTGAAACAACCTAAAGTCATTCGGGACCAAATCCAGTAAGCATTTTAAGGGTCATTCTGGTTGTAAGCAGAATGAGACTGATTTTCTCCTGTGACTTTGAGGTGATGTTAGGTAGAGGAGTTGTGAGCATTGTTTGCATTGTATGGATACATATATCTCCTCACAAGATTCCCAAATTGAAGATAATAACACTCATTCTCTATACCCTGATGTCTATAATGTGTTTTAGCTTTTTGTGGGGGGCGTGCTACACCATGCGGCATGCAAGATCTTAGTTCCCCAACCAGGGATGGAACCCATGCCGCCTGTGGTGGAAGTGTGGAGTCCTAACCACTGGACTGCCAGGTAAGTCCAGTATAGTCTGCTTTAGCTTTTTTAGTTGACATCCTAAGTTCTAGATTCATGGCAAGAAGGGGTTAAGTATCTCTTTTCATTGTTCTCCGTATTTGTTAACAATTTGCATTATAAGATTGCATGTTCTTAAAAGCTTTCCCTTGTCCTCCTGTATGAAAAAATGAAAACGTGGGGAAGGCTTAGCAGAAAATAGGATTCTTTGTCAGGACCCAGAAGTGAACAGTAGCGTGGAGATATGCCTCAGTGTTAACAACCAATAAAACACCAACTAATTTATTGTCAGTGTCTCTTATTTTCTGATCCTCCTAATAGAACAGAACCCACTTCACTTAAATACCCAGTCATTATCTTAAGTCTTAAAGCTTGGACTATGCACCAGTTAGTGAGAGGTGATATCTCCTAGCTTTTCCCTGTGTTCCTTATTGTTTTTTAAAAATTATTTTAATTTATTAGTTAATTTGGCTGTGCCAGGTCTTAGTTGCTGCACATGAGATCTTTGATCTTTGTTGTGACATTCAGGATATTTTTTTTCTTAGTTGGCAGCATGTGAACTCTTTTAATTGCAGCCTGTGGGATCCGGTTCTAGGGATCAAATCCAGGGCCCCCTGCCTTGGGAGCACTGAGTCTTAGCCCCTGGACCACCAGGGAAGTCCCATGTTCCTCATTCTTTCATATATTTACATAGCCCCTGCTATATGCCATGCACAGTTCTAGGAACTGGGAAGACAGCAAAGAACAAAAACAGTCTTAGGACCTCTTTTCATGATTCTCACAGTCTGTTGGGCACAGGGAACAAGAAGAAACCTCTTTTCCACAGAAGTAATGTTTTAGTTGACTTGGGAAGGAGAAAGGAGTTAAATAGGGCAGTTATTTGAGGTAAAAGGAGCCACATTTTAAAAGGCCTGAGGAGAGAATAAAACATTCTGGGATACTAAAAAGTAAAAAAAAAAAGACTGGTTAAGCAGAAATGCTAAGTGCCGGTGTAAGAACCACCTGAGACAAAGATAATTGAAAGTTACTGAAAGGTTTTGAGAGATGGATGGGATCAGAACTTTTTTTTAAATTTATTCTTAATTGGAGGATAATTGCTTTACAATATTGTGTTGGCTTCTCCCATATATCAACATGAATCATCCATGTATACCATATATGCATAGGTATACATATGTCCCCTCCCTTTTGAAGAACTTTATTTTCAAAAGATTACTCCAGTTGCTGTTTGGAGAACAGTTAGAAGCAAGTAGATGTGGATATTAGAGACTAGTTGTGCTCTTAACAGTCTGCAGTGGTCGGGTACAGAGTTGACTGCCTGGGCTGGGAATTAGCAATGGATGAGTAGGGGGCATCATTCATAGTGTCTGGAACACAGCAGGCATGTCACCGCCATTTTAAAAGCCTAACTGCTACTTACTGAGAAAAAGTCATTTAACCTCTTATTTGTAAGATTGGGAGAATGATGGAATCTATAGCACAGGGATGCTATAAGAGTTAGATTAACAAGTTAAAAAACAGTGGATGGGGGACTTCCCTTAAAGTCCAGTTGCTTAGACTCCAAGCTCCCAATGCAGAGGGCCCAGGTTCAATCCCTAGTCAGGGAACTAGATCCCACTTGCTGCAACTAAGAGCCTAAAAAATAAAAGAACAGTGGATGGGGGAGGGTAAAAACTCCAACTGGGTAGATAATGAGCAGTTAATTAGATGGGAAGATTCACAGTTAAATTTGGCATACCAAACAGATTTCAACTAGATTGTTGGATATACAGGTAGAAAACTGGGTAGGAAAACCTAGACTAGGAATAAAATTTGGAAGTTACCAATACCTAGTTATTAGAGCCTTAAGAGTAAGATAATGTCCAGAGGAGAGCATGAAGAGAAACTGGACAGTGCCAAGGAAGCTTTTAAAAATCAGAGGAGTGGTGTTAATTGCCACTCTTTCAGAAGCAGAATAATATAGTGGAAAGAGTGTAGTTTGGAGTGAATCTTCATCCTTATCCTCAATTTCCTTTCTGTGAAATGGGTCTCCAAAGGTGACTGTACCTCCCCTCCCCCCCCCATTTTATTTAGTACACTGTATTACATTTTTAAAACATTTATTTGTGGCTGCATTGGTTCTTCCTTTGTGGCATGCGGCTCCAGAGCGCATGGACCTATAGCTGTGGCATGCGGTCCACATGGCGTCTGGGATCCTAGTTCCCTATCAGGGATCAAACCCAAGTCCCCTGCATTGGAAGGTGAATTCTTAACCACTGGACCACCAGGGAAGTCCTTTGTGTTTTGGAAGTTTTGTTTATAAGAATTAGGAAGTGTCTTTATATCTCCAATAACCATACAAAATAGAGCACAGAAAAAGAATAAGACCTGAGCATTCTGTACCCTACACACCACAACTTGACATTGCCTCTTTTTTTTTTTTCATTATAGATGAGGAACTCAGGCATGGAAGGGCTTAATAATACAACCAAGAACATAAAGATAGCAGTGGAGGGTCAGTTAGAACCCATGTAGCATTCAGTAAATGTTAACTAACACAATAATTAGTAAAAGGCTGTGCCCAGGTACTACTAGTTTTTTCTCCCCCCAAGTCTGATTCAGGAATTGTGCTAGGTGAATGTTATAGATGGTTGGAGCCTTAGAGATGTTTGGTAATATTCTTCCTTTTGCCCTACTTTAGTTAATGAGTATCTTTTGATCAGTGATATTTAACACTAAAGAAATAATAGGTTGTATTATAAACTCTTTCAAGGAAGGGAATATATCTTGTAGATTTTGATTGCTTAATGTAATTGTCTGGAAAAATCTACTCAGGTTGCACTCAGAGGAGACAGTGTGACTGGTGGTTGTAGTAGAGGTGATATAATGGAGGACTGGGTATTAGGAGCCCTGTTTTGGATTCTAGTTTTGGGTGGGTTTTTTTGAGTATAGTGGATTTACAATGTTGTGTTAGCTTCTGCAGTACAGCACAGTGAATCATACACACACACACACACACACACACACACTCTTTCTTAGATTCTTTTCCCATATAGATCATTACATGGTATTGAAGAGTTCCCTGTGCTATATCTAGCTCTAAAGTTACTGGTTCATTGACCAAAAATTTACTAAGCCTGTTCCTGATGCCAGGCACAGTGCTCGGTGCCATGTGACCTTGGGTACCACTCTAGACCCATGTCAAAGGAGGATGCCTTGCCATGTAACGAGTTCTTAGGGGCTTCATAAGGATGTAACTCGGCAGGAAGGGAGAAGCCAGCTAGACACAGCTCTCAACACCCCTCTGTCTGAGCAGTTCTTGTTAAAGATTCTCCAAGAAGACTCCGAAGCAAGAAAACTACAGTACTTCCCCCTTAACTGAGGGGGAATACGTTCCAGGACCCCAGTGGATGCTTGAAACTGCAGATAGTATGCCCTGTAATTGTGATGTTTTTCCTATATTTACTTACCTACAATAAAGTTTAACTTATAAATTAGGCACGTTAAGAGATTAACAACAATAATAAAATAGAACAATTGTAACTATATACTGTAATAAAACTTGGGTAAATGTGGCCTCACTCTTAAGATATTGTATTGTCTTGTACTTACCTTTCTCAGAGATGATGTGAGATGATACAGTGCCCATGTGATGAAATGAAGTGAGGCATTGTGACATAGCTTTAGGTTACTATTGACTTTCTGACTGTACATCAGAAGGATCATTGAGGCATTACAGTGCCCATGGTTGGATGTCTGAGTAGATGATTTTGGGGATCCATGAGATACAGTTGAATGTTTTTTTGCTGAAAGCTTTTGGGAAAACATTGTAATTGGAGTTGTCTCTAACTCATTGAAGTGTTGCTGCAGCAATTATAATCCTTTGGTGATCGTGAGTAGTTGCTATGATGCTTCTTTTCATCTGAGGGTCATATTCCATATATTTGAAATTGTGAAATTTGAAACATTTTGGCAAATTTCAATAGTGTCCACATTGCTGATTCTGCTTCAGTTGCTTTACCTTCCTCTTTCTCAGTAGATGACTCCACAAGTTTGTCCAATAACTCAGTTAACACTTCTCAGTGCCCTTCAATATGTTCTTCCACTTCTTCATCAAGCATGTTGGCAGATCCTTTGCCACCAACTTGTCTTGCTATGTGAATGAGTTTCCTAACTTCTCCATCGAACCTCAGTAACCTTTAAAATCATTCACGACTTCATAAGTTCTTCCAGCAGGCATTAAGAATGTGGTTTTAATTCACTTACTGCACCTCTGATGAATGTTATTCATTGGCAATAGTAATGATTTCAAGCACTGCATTGTGTCCAAATTAAAATCTTCATTCATTGCTGACCATATGTGGTCAGATATCAGGCAGGTGTATGTGGCCTTGACAAACTGATGGCTTGTCAAGTGGCTGAAGCATTGAGGTTGTATTTGGAGATAAAAATACAACTTTGACATTTTCATAGCAAACAGATTCAGGATGATCAGGTACATTGTCTATTAGTAATAGGATTTTAAATTCCAACCCTTCCTTTTCCAAGTATTTTTCATTTCTGGAATGAAGCATTGGTAGAAGCATTCCATAAACAAGATAGCTGTCACCTAGATTATGTTGTCAGAATACAAGCAGATAATTCTTGGTTTTGTTTTTGAAAACCTGTTGGGTCTTTGCTCTGTATACACCTCCTGCCTTTAATATGTGCTCTGTAGCATTGCCAGTAATACCAGAGTTAATCTGCTCTTCCATGTTTTATGATCTAGTGCCTCCTTTGCACTTTTATGACTGTAGGTTTGTTGCTGAATGCAAGTTCATGTGCCTGACACACAATGAGGCCAAATAAACTCAAACATGAGTTTGGAGCAGAGAAAGATTTATCAAAAGGGCCAAGAAAGGAGAATGGGTAGCTCGTGATTAAAAAATTAGAGCTTCCTGGATGGTGTTTGGTTCTGTTGGGACTCTTCTTCCAGAAGAGCCCAGTTTCATCACATGAAGAATTGCTTTGGATGGTATCCTTTCCTTCCTCTTCAATCAAATTCTTCACTTCTGATGTAAATGTGGCAACAGCTTCTGAAGCCAAATCTGGCTTCTGTACCCTGACACCAAATTAATTCTCCGGGACAGGTTTTGGTGAAATAGGAAAGAATAGCTCTATTGCTTTGTAAGGCAAAGGGGATCAGTAGGCTAATGCTCTCAAAATGGTGTGTCCCAACCTGGAGTGGGTAGTAAGAAGTTTCATAGTAATGGTTGAAAGAGGACATGATCAACTAGCTCATGGATAATCTTCTGATTAGTTGGTGGTAAAGTGGAAGTCAACATCATCAACCTGGTTCCAACTGGTCTGGGATTTCTCCCATCTGGTGGGGGTTTCAGTATCTGCAAAATAGCTCAAAGATATTGAGACCTGCCCCAAGGCTGGTCTATTGTTTCTCTTGACTGTTCCTTGCTTTTGCATCCCCTCCCTTCTCTAATTGTTGTTTAGTCACTGATTCGTGTCCAACTGTTTGCAACCCCATGGACTGCAGTGTGCCAGGCTTCCCTGTCTATCACCATTCCCAGAGCTTGCTCAAGCTCATGTCCATTGAGTCGGTGATGCCATCCAACCATCTCGTTCTCTGTTGTCCTCTTCTGCCTTCAGTCTTTCCCAGCATCAGGGTCTTTTCCAATGAGTCAGCTCTTTGCATCAAGTAGCCAAAGCATTGGAGCTTCAGCTTCAGCATCAGTCCTTCCAATGAATATTCAGGATTGATTTTATTTAGGATTGAATGGTTGGATCTTGCAGTCCAAGGGACTCCGGACTCTTCTCCAACACCACAGTTCAAAAGCATCAATCTTTCGGCCCTCAGCCTTCTTTATGGTCCAACTCTCACATCAGTACGTGACAACTGGAAAAACCATAGCTTTGACTATATGGACCTTTGTCTCTAATTAGCAACAGTTTGAACCTGCCTTTGCAACACAGGGAAGGTCATGGAATGAATGAGGCCTATTTCCTGAAATCAAGAAATGGGAGGGGGGATTCCCTGGTTGTCCAGTGGTTAGGACACGGTGATCTCATGCCAGGTCTGCTGGGTTCATTTCCTGGGCAGGGAACTAAGATCCCCGCATCCTACCAAGCCGTGTGGTGCACCCAAAACAACAACAAAAAAGAAATGTGGGACACAGAAAGGCTTTTGTGCCCAGGAACCGCCCCCCCCTCGCCCCCGCAGGGTCCTGCTTGGTATCATTTTTTCATTGGCAGACACAGTCTCCCCAGTAATTTTTCTACTTTCCAGTCCAAACTATTGCTGAATCTGTGTAACCATCTCTTAGGTTAGTGTTAGTTGCTCAGTTGTGTCCAGGTCTTTGTGATCCCATGGACTGTAGCCCACCAGGCTCCTCTCTCCATGGAGTTCACCAGGCAAGAATAGTGGAACGGGTAGCCATTCCCTTCTCCAGGTGATCTTCCTGACCCAGAGATCAAACTCAGGTCTCTTGCACTGCAGGCAGATTCTTTATCATCTGAGCCACCAGGGAATCCCCAACCATCCCTTATTTTCAGTAAATGGCTTGGTGTCACTCTTCAGGGGATCCCTTGCTGAAGTCTTTGTAATGGCTTGGAACCAAGCAGGAGCTAGTGGGGCCCTCCTGCATGCAAAAGCCCTTTGATGTCCCAATTCTTGTCTGTAGAAAGAGGCTTTGGTCTCCTAGGCCTCCTCTGAGTTCCAAAGAGCAATGCGGAAAGAAAAGAAAAGCAACCAGGAAACAATAGTTCAGTGATAAAAAGAGTCCTTGTTCCTCCTTAAAGGATATACATAACCATCTGACATGTGTCTTTGAGTTGTTATAAAGAAACTAAGACCTACCCCCCATCCCACCCCCACCCAGGTGGAAGATGGTGATTGCATGCGGACAGCAGTATACCCCAGACTGATTGGAATCAGAAAGTTGAAACATCACCCTGTTACCTTACCACCAATCAATCAGAAGAAAGTTATGCATCCTGAACCCCTCACCCCAAATTTTGCCTTTAAAATTCCTTCCCTGAAAGCCATGGGGGAGTTTGGGTCTTTTGAGCCCAGGTTGATTGATCCTTGCTTAGCCCTGCAATCAACCTTTCTCTGTTCCAAAGTCCAACATTTTGGTTTGTTTGGCCTCACTGACAGTGGAACACATGAACTTCAGTTTAACAGTAGATTCAGTGCTTTCTGGGGCAACACGTCAATCAGAATATGACCTTTGTTCGTGTCTTTCACAAATTTAATGCCTTTTCATTTTTTAAAAAGTTTATATTGAAGTATAGTTTATTACTATAAAAGCAAAGCCATCACTTTGCTGACAAAGGTCCATATAGTCAGAGCTAGGGTTTTTCCAGTGGTCATGTATGGATGTGAGAGTTGGACCATGAAGAAGGCTGAGTGTGGAATAATTGACACCTTTGAACTGTGGTGCCGGAGAAGACTTTTGAGAGTCCTTTGGACTGCAAGGAGATCCAACCGGTCAACCCTAAGGGAAATCAACCCTGAATATTCATTGGGAGGACTGATGCTGAACCTGAAGCTCCAATACTTTGGCCACCTGATGTGACAAGTCGACTCACTGGAAAAGATCCTGATCCTGGGAAAGATTGAAGGCAAAAGAAGAGGGGGCAGAGAATGAGATGGTTAGATATTATCACTGACTCAATGGACATGAATGTGAGCAAATTCCACAAGATAGTGAAAGACAGGGAAACCTGGCGTACTGCGTGCAGCCAATGGAGTGACAAGAGTTGGACACGACTTAGTGACTGAACAACAATGAATAGTTTATTAACAATGCTGTGATAGTTTCAGGTGTATTTCATTCTTAACTAAGCACCTTTTATGCACTGTGGCCCTAACTTTAGCAGTTTGAAGTGTGACCTAAAAGCTAGCACAAATTTTTTTCCTGCAATTTTACAGAAAATTCAATTTAAAAAATTATTTATTTAGCCACACCAGGTCAGTTGCAACATGTGCAATCTAGTTCCCCAACCAGGGATTAAACCCAGGACCTTTGCGTTGAGAGCTGAGTCTTAGCCATTGGACCACCATGGAAGTCCCTCACAGAAAACTCATTCTTACCATAGAGCTTAGCAACCTCAGCATACCCGCTTTTTTCTTAACTAATTTGAGCACTTTCACCCTTTATGGCTTCTCTGGCTTCCCCACATCACTAGCAATACCACTTTTGGACTTTGGGGCCATTATCAAGCAAAGTAAGGGTTACTTGAAACAAACACTTCCGTATCCAGACAATCGATCTGATGACAGAGACTAAAAGACTAAGGGGGCAAGCAGCATATACCGCGTGGGTATGCTAGACAAAGGACTGATTCACTTCCCCTGGTGGGAGGGAGCAAAACCAGAGATTTCAACACACTACTCAGAAGGGCACAGCAAATAAAAACGTATGATTTATTTTCCATTCAATACTTTCAGACTGGAGCTGGCCAAGGGAAGCTAAAAACACAAACAATGAGAGAAACCACTGTATGCCGAAGATGGCGCCAACTCAACCACCATCTCCGTAGTTCCCCAGCCGGGAAGGCACTGCGCATGCGCTGCCTGGCGCCCTCAGCGCGCCTGCGCGGGCGCAGAGCCTTCCCCGCCCCACTCTCGCCGCCGCGGCTGCTGCGCTGACGGCGGTTGCCGGAGCTTCAGGTGAGTGTGAGCGCCTCAGCCTGGTTGGCTGGGGGCGCGCCGTGTTGCCTGAGGGGTCGACTTCCTTTTGCCTTCGCCTTCTCCGCCTCATCACCCCAGCGCGCCTGGGCTTGGGTCAGCGCTGCCAGTCTCCTCCAGGTGTTCGGGCGCCCTCCGCCCTCGTCGCCTGGGGACCCAGGGCAGCCGGCCTCTTTCGGCCGCTACTCACCTGGGCGGCGGGGCTCACGGCGAACCCGCTGGCGACGGCGTGCAGGCGGCAGCGGCCGAGCCTCTGGGTGCCCAGCACCTCAGCCTCGGACCCGCCGCAGGCGCGACCCCCTTTGCTGCTCCTGCTCTGCAGACAGCGGAGCTCGGTTGGCCTCGGGGTCGGACATTCGTCTGCTCCGTCTGCCCGGGAGCCGGGTGAGGGGGTGGGGAACCTGGAAGATGCGCCGAGAGCTCGGCTTGCACCCGTGGGGTCCTGGTGCGGTCAAGAGTACCCTCTGGCTGGCCCTCGCGACGACCATGCGAGGGAGCGGCTTCTTAGCCCCGGGTTACAGATGAGGAAACTGAGGCACCAAGCGGTGAGGCTTCCTGCCCAAGGTCACGCGCCAGACAAGAGGCCGGAGTGGCTCTTGAACTCAGGGTCGGGGGCTCTCAGGCTAGTGCGGTTGAAATTTGATCTTGTCCCTTTGAAAAAAAATCTGAAATACACTCGCATCTCCGGAGATTCTTCAACGTCATAAAAGTAGGCTGCAAAAACAGCATTTTCTTGTTGATGGAGTACAGTTTGAGGTGTTAACTGTAATAATGGTAATAGCATTGTTGTTAAGAGCTCACGTTCACCCAACACTTGCAAGTGTGCCGGGGCAAGTGTGCCGGGGCAAGTGTGCCGGGGATCTTCGTAAACATTTTAAGATTATCTCAGTACCTCAGCGTTTCGCCATCAGATGTGTCCTCTTTCCTATTCATGCAGCTTTTTTTTCTGCAGAGCTGGCCTTTCTGTCACAGGTAAACTGGGAGCCTCCTGGTTTAGGAGCAGGGACGGTGGCTTACTGGCAGAACAGAGGTAAGCCTTGTCTTGGGTCCAGATTTTGCCCCCAGAGGATATTATTAGCCTGCCTTTTCTGGCTGCCAGGAGGTCAAGACTGATAGAGCTGGGCTGGTTGGATTTGGAGGTGAAAGAACAAATCTGGTGAGCACTCCCCTTACCTGGGGCTTTCTGGCTCTATTCCACTGCTGGGCTTGAACCTCTCATTTAAGATGAAGTAAAAAGAGAAAGAGATCCTTGACAAAGTAGTGTTGAATATAAGAGGCCTCACCAATTTAAAGTCCCAAAGGAACAGCTGTAAAAATAGGGGTATGTTTCTTCCCCAATAAATAGCTCAAACTGTCTTTTTTTCCCCAATCCTTAGCAAATTCTCCTGCATACTTCAGAGCTCCATTAACTTACCACCTTTTCTGTGAAGCCTTCCTTGCTTGATTTTCCCAATTAGAATTACATACACACACATACATGCGTGTGTGCGCGTGCTTGTGTGTGTGTGTAGGTAGATAAGCAGGTGGGTAGGATAGAGGCTTCAGTCTTACTCTTAGGACTGTTAGCCCCTTGAGGTCAGGGAGCATCTTTGCAGCCCCAAGTACTTGGCTTACAGTAGGCCCTGGGAAAGAATCAGTGAATTTCCACAGTTCCTCTCTATTACTCAAAGAGTGATGTTTTCCTGCTGCCCTTCTGTTCCTGAATTCTGCCCTTCAATTTCTTTTTGCTGGCCTTCTCTTTAGATTCAACTTCTGGTCATCACTGACCACTCAGAGATCTCTAGTCCACCCTCTTGTGTCTGAAAATTTGCAGAAAAAGGTCCTAAGTCAAGAAGCCTGTTTATCTTCAAGAGTGGAATTGGTATATGTTGCTTAAGTGTACAGGGCAATTTTTATTTGCATGATGCACGAAGGTAGCCTCAGGCTTATAGGTTTTTAGTCTGTCCCTAAATACATGTAGGAGAGGGAACAGGCAACCCACTCCAGTATTCTTGCCAGGAGAATCCCATGGACAGAGGAGTCTGGAGGGTTATAGTCCATGGGGTCGCAAAGAGTCGAACACGACTGAGTGACTAGCACAAATACATGTAATATTCAGTTTTACCTTCTTTTGCCTTATGTGGCTGACTGCCCCTGTGTTATCAGAGTAGTTACAATTTTTACTACAAATTTTCATAGTACTTATAAGAATAAATATTCAAAGGGCTGTTTGGGAGGCAGTAGATGGTTGCATAGGCTTTCTATATAAATAATTAATTTAAAAGATTTTTTTCCAAATAATCTGCAAATAGGTTGAGCTGTTATGCGTAAGCAATGGTGCTGGGTATGGTATAATATTCTCACAGTTCTTGTTCAAAGAGCTTACTAGCTAACTAGGAAATATTATTCCTAACTGTAACTCAAGTCTAAAAAGCACCATAATAGCATTATAAGCAAAGCAATATGTATAATGGTATACTCAAATATAACGGAATACGATATTCCAATGTGGGACATTTCATAAAATTCTACATTGCCCAAGGCTGAAAGGAAGCATCAAATCATTGAGTCCAGCTGTGCCACTTTTGTAGACTTCTTCCTGAGAAGGGAACTTGTCCAAGGCCAGGGTTACAGAACTAGTGCTTCAACTTGAATGTAGACTTTTTATCCACTAAAAGTTTATCAATATTTCAGTGAATTCATCCTTGTGTGTGTGTTTAGTCTCTCAGTTGTGTCCGACTCTTTGCAACCCCATGGACTGTAGTCTGCCAGGCTCCTCTGTCCATGGGGATTCTCCAGGCAAGAATACTGGAGTGAGTTGCCATGCCCTCCTCCAGAGAATCTTCCCAACCCAGAGACTGAACCCAGGTCTCCCACATTTGCAGACGGATTCTTTACTGTCTGAGCCACCAGGGAAGCCCAACTCTTAAAATTTGTGAAACAGGGGTGAGGAAGGGGTGAAAGAAATACAATTCACATATTCAGGGAGCTTATGGTCTGTTGGGGAAGAGTTAAAGAACCCGTCTCTAACATTGGAGACAGTGCATACCTAACTGTTAAATTATGTGGTAGAGGGACTAGGTATGTCAAGAGGGATCAATATGAGCTGTGACACAGAGAGCACTTTGGGGAGGATCGAGGGCCTTTCTGGGCTTTGACAGATTGGTACGGTCAGAAGTAATCAAAAGGACAAGGAATGCATTTTGAAGCAGGATGGTATATGGCTCACATGGTAAAGAATCTGCCTGCAATGCGAAAGACCTGGATTCGGTCCCTGGGTCGGGAAGATCCCCTGGAGAAGAGAATGGCAACCCACTCCAGTGTTCTTGCCTGGAGAATTCCATGGACAGAGGAGGCTGTTGGGCTATAGTCCATGACTTTGCAGAGTTGGACACGACTAAGCGCCTAAGACTTAAAACCAAAGCACGGTTGCCACACCTGACAATAAAATATTTAAGGGACAATAAAAAAAAACGGCTTGGCCAGGGTGACTTGCTTGTGTTCAGTTTGTCAACCATTAGTGTGTATAAGAATTACCTGAAGTTTATTAAGACAGATTGTGGGGGCCGCACCTCCAGAGTTTCTGATTCAGTAGGTCTGGGTTGGGGCCTGAGAATTTGTATTTCCAACAAGTTCCCAGATGCTGCTAATGCTCCTGATTCAGGGACAGCACTTTGAGAACTTGAGCTGGATTAGAAAGTTGAAAAACTAGAGTCAGAAACTATCAAAGAACTTGTTCCAGAAAAAGTGTATCTGTGTGTGTTGTATACCAGCATAGGAAAGTTCTAGAAAGATACATTCCTAACTGTAATAGTAGTCATTTCTGGGAGTGGGATTTAGAGGGTTGGAGAATTCACTTTTTACTCTATAGCTTTCAGTACTATTTTGCATTGTGCACATATTGTTTTTGTGTTTTAAAAAGGAAAGAAAAGTAAGAGTTGTTTTTGAAGATATGTACTAAAATATTTATGGAGTTAAAAGAGAGCTTGCTAAAGTAATCTAGTGTCACACAACAGACATTTTTAGAGTGTCTGCTGTATGCCAGATGCTGCTGGTTCTGGAAATACAAAGCCTTTGCTAAAGCTTGCAGTCTGATGATCGAGATGGGCAGACGGCAGCTCTGCTGAGTATCACGTGAGCTTCCTAAGATGAGGGGCAAAGGTTTAGCTCTCTGTGTGACAGGTAATAGGCACTTGGTAAATGATGAATGAATGAACAAATCCAGGCAAGAAGTGAAGATAGTCAGAAAGACAAGGAAAGGGCAAATGAGACATTGTGGGGGAGAAAAGAAATGACAAGGCTGAATAGAGATGATGAAAGGAAGGGGTGTTTTGAGTACTTTCAAGTCCACAGATTGATAACGTTTGGGTTTACTGCTGAACTGGATATCCAGTCATCTATTCGGAAAGAACATCCTACCCCAACCCCACTTTTTTTTTTTAAGAGACTGCTTGAAAATAGCACACAGATACTTAACCTAGATTTAATATGAGTATTGACCAGGGCTTTCTTTGGTAAATGAATTTTTTTTTTCTTTAACCACAGTGCTAATACTGTTGTATTTATAATTTACCTATAATTTTGCCATTAATTGTCATCCTATTAATGTGAAATTAACTGAGATGTATGGGAGACTGGTTTTTATTTTGGCTGCGCTGCACAGAATCTCAGCTCCCCAACCAGTGGTTGAACCCTGGACTACTGCAGCGAAAGCCCAGATCCCTAACCACTAGGCTTTCAGCAGAACTGGAGGATATTTTAAGTGCCATACAAAATTGGGTATTTTGTCTTTTGATCTTATCTCTTCGGTGAAGGGATGTTACAGTGATGCAGAATTCTGTCATGTTCCCAAAGTGCATCACAGAGATTGACATATTATCAGTCTTAAATAAATATCCATGGTTGTTGGGGATTTCATGGCTAAATGGGGTGTGCTTTGGAAGAAGTATGGCTTCACTGCATTCTGAGTTGAATTCTAGGTAACACTACTCAGAAAACTTATCAAGGCATGTTATTAAACTTGGTAGAGAACATGATGTGCAGCAGGCTTTCTCCCCCACTTTTTGTTTGGAGGTGCTACTTTTTATATTCCTCAGAGATTTAATATAGAAAAAGAAAATTAATTTCCCAAGTAGAGAGGTTTAGCTCTGTCATTTGATTGTTAATCCTTTACCACCTAAAATTGCCCACTGTTTACAGATTGAGTTTTCATTTGGGCCAAGGATAAATTTCTGATACAGCCACTCTTCATGCTTGATTTTATTACTAATTATTATAAGGTGTTTTTGGTTGTTGTTATAAGTTTTGCAGTATCTTTTTTTTTTTTTTTAATTTGTTTTGCTGCACCAGGTCTTAGTTGCACCATGTGGGATCTAGTTAGTTCCCTGATCAGGAAGCACAGAATCTTAGACACTGGACCACCAGAGAAGTCCTGAAGATGTTGATTCTTTTAAACCTTTCTGTCGGGACATGGTTGTAACCAGGATGCTGACTGGAATGTAACTTTGGGTGATTAGACAGTCCGAGGGTAATTGCTTTCCAGATATCCTCAGAGAGGTGCAGGTCTCTCCTTTTCATTAGTAATAATGGTGACGATAATAATACCTAAATTTTGTTGGATGGTTCTCATTATCAGAATTCTTTGATCATTAAGATCCTGGTAGGTTCCAGTAGCCAAACCTGAAACGAATAAGTAGAAGAATTAATGATCAGTTGGGATCAAGTGGGAAAAGTCATTTATAGAGGCCGGCCAAAGCTCTAGCTGCAGGCTGCTCAGGTTCACATCCTTTCTGTGCTTCTTGCTAGCTTTGTGACCTTTGGCATATTACAAAACCTCTCAGTTTCTTCATCTGTAAAATGGGAAGGATTACTAATGTTCTATCTTATAAGTGTGTCAGGAAATATAAGGAAATAATAAATGGACAAATAAAGTGCATATTATGGTATCTGGCATAGAGTAAGTGATAAATATATTATGAGCATGAAGTTCATGTGAGTTTTAAGTACTGCCTCTTAGGTCTCTTGTTTGTCCTTTACCTCCACTCAGGCTGTCTTAAAGAACAAATTGTCTTCCTGAATTCTGTCTTAGAGCTGGCGGGAACCTGGAACCCATCCCAAGAGCAAGTACCAGAGCTTTGCCAGCAGTAGCTTTCCTAGTGTCCTGAGCTGCATCCTTCAAGAGTTGAAGGCAGAGGGTAGTGCTTCTTCTTCTAGAGTTACTTTAATGTGATCCCCGCGTTAGAGGGGATCAGTTGGTTGATGGGTGTGTGAGGTGAAAAAGAACGCCCCGAGATGTGTGTTGCTTTGTTCTAATAGTTATCTGTACTGATACCCTGGAATTAATCGAATGATTATACAGGCAGACTCAGATTCCCAGCTTGGCAGTCTCTGCAAACCTCCTGTTCACCACCTGCTGCCAGAATCCAGGAGTGACACAACAGGAGGGCGGGCCTGTTAGGAGGGGTGCCGTTCTTTTCCTTTCAGAAAAACACAAAGTGTGTGGATAGCCCTTATCCAGGGCTGAGGCCTGGTAGAGATATTTACTGTGAAAATGAGGGTCTGCGAGGATGCTTCAAGCAGCTTTGATCACTTCCCCATCCCCCACCTTTGCTTATGGCATAGCATCTCTCAGAGTATTTTTCTGATAAAGAGTAACCCAGACTTTCCTTTATGTGGTGCACAAGCTCAATGAGCTAGCTGCATTTTAAAAAGCTGTTGTTTCTTCCACAGAGCTGGGTGGTTTGGCTTGTTTATCTGGCTTTCTGGGGAGTCTCCTGAGACCCTTTCCTTTCCTAAGGGCCCTCAGGAGACAGCAATGAAACCAGCATCCATTACCCTAGACACTTGAGAGGATGCTTAAGTCAATAGTTTTATGATCAGATTAATTCAGGCTTTAACCCTGGCAAAACTTGAGAGCCAAGTCATCAGATTATGCTTCTTAAAGACTGAAGTATGGAATTTAGCCCAGAACTCTGTGATATCTTTCCGAGCCTGGAATAGGAATCCAGACGCCAGCCAGTCCCAGCCCCACACCCAGCTGACTATGAATTTAGGCAAATCACTTCAATTTCTAGGCATATCTGTAGATCAGTGGTTCTCAGCTTTAACTGCATGTTAAAAACCACACTGGGCCCTATCTTAGCCCGATTAAGTTGGATCCTTAGGGTTGGGGCTTGGTATTGACATCCTTCAAAGCTCCCCAAGTCTTTCTAATGTGCAGATAAGAGAACTATTGGACAGGATGCCACATTTTAAAAGACTGTTACTTTGCTTCTCAGGAAGCACAGTGAAGTGTGGTTGTCCACACAGTGAAGTCTGATTCATGTGCTCAGTGTTCTGACCAGCCTTGTCTTCCTTCCCAGCTATGTTGCTCTTCCTGCTGTCTCTTGGATATGTTGTGTACATTTATTTCTCTCCCAACTCAGATGTCCTCACCTGGAATGGCCTCTCCTCCCTTCCAGCTATCCAGAACATGTCCTTTCAAGGCCCAGCACTCGGTAACTCCTTTGGGAAACTCCTGACCAGCTCGGTCCTTAGATATTTCTCCCACCTCTGCTCTGGTTCCAAGCTTCGTTTGCTCTGTGCTCAGTTTGCTCAGTCATGTCCGACTCTTTTCGACCCCGTGAACTGTAGCCCTCCCGGCTCCTCTGCCCATGGGATTTCCCAGGCAAGAATACTCGAGTGGGCTGCCATTTCCTACGCTATGGGATCTTCCCGACCCAGGGATCGAACTTGCATCTCCTGCATTGGCAGGCAAGTTGTTTGCCACTGTGCCATCTGGGAAGCCCCAAGCTTCGGTTAACGCTGACTAAACGTAGTGCACACTAGATGCGATGTAAGACATGATACTCAGGCAACATTCTGTCCTCCTGGGTAGGTGGGAAATATGAAAACACCACAGCTTCGACTCGTACACTATTAATATTACTCTTTGTAGTATCTTGTATTTTTGGCTACTTCTTTATGTGTATGTGTATCTTGTAACTGTTAGTTGATAAATAGCTATTTGTGATGTGACTCCAGTGGACATTTTATCACCTCTTGCCAACAGCAAGCTCCTCTTCTTGCCGAACTGGAGCATTTTTCAGCACTGCTTTCTCGTCTTGCTTTTATGTTCTCCTTTGCTGGATTTCCTTCTTTTTATTCTCTCATCCTCACCTATAGGAATTTTATCTGTTCTTCAAGGTCCAGTTCAGATATGACTTCTTCCATGAAACTTTTCCTCAGCACCCACAACTTGCATTAACTGACCTTTGCCTTAAACTTCTGTAAACCTCTGTAACCCTTAGAGCAGTGGTTCTCAACTGGGGTTGATTTTGCCCCCTGGAGGACATTGGGCAATATCTGGAGATATTTTTGGTTGTCTAAACTGTTGGAGGAGGGTGCCGATAGCATTTAGTGGGTAGAGGCCTGGGATGCTACTAAATGTTGTATGATGTACAGGACAGCTCCCATGACGAAATATTATCTGGCTCAAAATATCAGTACTGAGGCTAAGGGGCTTCCCTCCTGGCTCAGTGGTAAAACATCCGCCTGCCAGTACAGGAGACACGAGTTTGAACCCTTATCCAGGAAGATCCCCTGGAAAAGGAAATGGCAACCCACTCCAATGTTCCTGCCTGGAGAATTCCATGGACAGAGGAACCTGGTGGACTTCAGTCCATGGGGACATAAAGAGTCAGACATGACTTAATGACTGAACAACAGCAACAACTGAGGCTGAGAAAATGCCTCAGAGTTTGTCCAGTTCATAGGCTCATGTTTATCCTGCCTTGAACTGTAGTGATTTATTTACAGACTTAATCTCCCCTACTCAATTGAATTAATGGGTGAAGGCAGACTCTAGTTCCAAATCTGGGCTTTCTTGTTATTAACTTCATATTAACTTTTAATCCTCGAGCCTGTGCCCAGATCCTAACTGCACAGTGTAATTTAGGACCAGAGATAAGAGCACAGTGAGGCAGTCAGCTGAATTTCTTTTCCTTTTTTACCAACCCAAGTCTTTTCATCTGTGATAACCTGGGAGGAAGTATAGTACAGGGCACAGAGTAAGCATTTGGGATCAGAAGAAAATTGGGTTTTGGTTAGAACTGTTGCGTTTATTAGTTGTGTTTTTTGTTCGTCCCGTTTCACCTCTTTAAGCCTGGGTTTCCTCATCTCTGTAATAGAAGTGATGCAGTGCCCCAGTGTTTTATTCATGGTGCCATTGTGATAATCCAGTGAGATGTTAGACGTGAAGGTGCTTTGTGAAGTGCTGTAATCATGGTTCAGCCAGTAGTTTATAGGTAAGAAGAGAGGATGTGGGTCAGCTTGCTATAGGAGCACCTATGGAATGCTTCCCAGCCAGTCCTCTGGCCACTTCCTACCGCTTTCCAGTCATAACAACTCTAGCACCAGCTCCAGCCGACCCTTTCCAGCTCTCCTGAGAGTGCCTCCTTTATTTGCTGCCTTCATTCTGTTTTGATTGTGTGTCTGCAATCTTGCCAAAACCAAAAGAGACTGACTCTGCTTCTAGAATACAAACTAGTAGCCTGCTGTCAGTTCGTTTCTGGCAAAGCGTGACAAAGGCCAGACAAATTACCCTGGTCATGGGGAAAAACTGGAAAATAAGACAGCTTGCAGTTTAGAAAGCCAGTACTATGTATAGTCCCTTATTTAAAGTCACAGAGCAGTGTTTTTAAGCACTGGAAATCTCAGCGAGCTTCTCGTGACTGGAAAAAAAAAAAAACATAATGTGGGGTGTGCTAAAAGCCTGAGACCCTCCTGTGCCTGGAATCAGGCCAGGTGCACCCTCCCACTGATTTGCTGAGTGAACTTCAGCTAATCAGTGAACCTCAATAAGTTGATAACTGGGTGACCTCTTAGGATTATAGTAACAGCCCTGTGAGACGGAGGATAGATGCTTATCCTCGGGAATAATGTAAAGTGCTACATTTACAGGGGGCTTTTGGGTCACAGAGGGCTTCCTTAGTGGCTTAGTGGTAAAGAATCTGCCTGCAATGCAGGAGACCTGGGTTCAATCACTGGGTCAGGAAGATCCCCTGGAGAAGGAAATGGCAGCCCACTCCAGTATTCTTGCCTGGAGAATTCCATGGACAGAGAAGCCTGGCAGGCTCAGTCCATGGGGTCGCAAAGAGTCAGACACAACCGAGTGATTAACACTAATTAACTTTGGGTCACAGAACATCAGTCCTAAATGGGGGTGAAAATGTTATTCTACCCAACCTCTTCTCTTGACAGATGGGGAAACAGGTCCAGAAAGGAAGAATGCTTTGCCCAGTGCCACTCAGTTAGGTAAGGGCCCACCTAGGTCTAGAGTCCATATCTGATAGGCTTATGGGCTCTTTCCATGACTAGAAGAATCAAAATTTTAAATCCTTGCCTTGTTACTCACTTAGATGTGGATATTAGAAAAGTCACTTAACTTCTCTTAGCTTAAGTTTTTCCTGTCTATAAAGTAAGAGATGAAGATGTCTACCCAGGAGGAGTGTTAAACATAACTCCTGGGATGAGGAGGATTTACATAAGGTCCTTAGACTATAATTTCTGGCACAGAGTAGGAATTACACTTTTCCCCTTTCCCTTTTTAGCCTTTTGATACAAGGCTCACTTCCTCAGTTTGAGGATGGCTGTTTTTTTTACTTGTCACTCTTCCCCCTATCTCATGAAACTGGAAAAGAGTTCTTATGTACTACTTTTATAAAATATCCACTAGCCTTTTAAAATATTAATAGCCCTTAGTATCAGGATGGGATCCGGCAGCCATATCATTTGTGCAGATGAAGGCACTGAAGGCCTTTGATCCCCGGGAGGGAGCGAGTCTGTGTAGCAGAGAGATCTGGAGATGGAGTTTTCCACCATGTGATGTTAATTTTCTTATAGGAGTTATAAAACTGCTCATTGGCAAGGGCTCAAGACAGTGAGAACTGAGCAAAAATCAGGTCTCTGGAAGAATATGTTGGGTCCCCTGTCATGCGGAAAGGGAACACCTGCTGTCTCGTTGCCAGTTCCTAAGTCACACCGTCCTGCAGTGACTGCATTGGGCCCAGCTGATAAGGACGGCCTTCTCGTTTAATTTCGCCCTTGCTTAAGTGTTTGTCCTGGCACACACTGTATCCTTTTTTATCTTTAAAAGATGCTCGGGAACACTAGGTGAATGCGTCACTTTGGAGGCACCTCAGGCTTCCCTCTGTCCCTGAGGCTCCTTGACAGGCTCCCCGGTAGAGTCACATTTGAATGATTCACACCTTGCAGTGCCCTGCTTTCAAATGAGTGAATTAAAGTAGGGAATAAAGCAGGGTTGGAAAAGTTTCAGGGTATCACCATTTTGTGTGTGTGTGTGTGTGGCGGGGGGGAATGGAAATAGACTGAAATACTAACAGTGATTGTTTCTAGAAGGAAGGACTGTGAATAAAATATCTTTTCGTTACCCTGTGGTTCGCATATTTTCTAAAACGGGCCCGTATTACTTTTATAATAGGAAGAAGAACTTTAAAATTGCCGTTTTGAATTACTGATAAATAGTGAAGTCCAAATGAAAAGTAGCCACAGTTCATAGTGTGGTTGATAAACACTGTGAAGGGACTTCCCTGGTAGTCCACTGGTTAAGACTGTGCTCCCAATGCAGGGGGTCTGGGTTCAATCCCAGGTCAGGAAACTAGATCGCACATGCCTCACCTAAGACCTGGTGCAGCCAAATAAATAAATAAAAATTTATTTTAAAAATTAAAAGAAAAAAAAAATTCAGTGAGTAGATCCCTGTTGGGCCAATATTTGGGGCGCTAAGTGGGTTGATGTGGGGACTATAGAAGAGAGAAATGTTAGATGCTGGCTGAAGTTTGCATTAAAAAGTTCAAGCCATCTCATCCCCCTTTGAAGTGTGACTGATATGAAAATAAAATAAAAATTCTGGGCATTTGGTAGCTCAGTCAAGTGTATAGAGTACCTGGGGTCTGAGAAAAGACCCACATCCTAAAGGGAGGGTAAATACCAGGCTTGTGCTCTTGCAGTGACACAAATGTTTGGGTCCTCATGATTGGCATGTGGGATCCATGGTTTGAGCAGTGGTCCCCATTGGCACCCTTGAGGTTCTTCAAAATAATGGTAGAAGAGCTTTTGTTAGTCAACCTAAAGGAAATCAACCCTGAATAGTTCATTGGAAGGACTGGTGCTGGGGAAGCTGAAGCTCCAGTACTTTGGCCACATGATGCGAAGAGCTGACTCATTGGAAAAGACCCTGATGCTGGGAAAGATTGAGGGCATGAGGAGAAAGGGACAACAGAGGATGAGATGGTTGGATGGCATCATCGACTCAGTGGACGTGAGTTTGAGCAAACTCCAGGAGATAGTGAAGGACTGCCGTGCTACAGTCCATGGGGTCACAAAGGGTCAGATACAGCTGAGCAACTGAACAACAACAGCAAATGTAGGCATAGTTGAAAGCAGGATTCATTTTGGTGTATTGGTCATTAATACCTAAGAGGTAACGTGGAACACAGACCCTCTCCATAGCTAAGTCAAAGCCATACATCCTATTTCTGGAGGGAGAAACAGAGAAATGGATTAATAAACTAATATATTGTGAATGATTCCCACCAATCAGAAGTAATTGCTCCTCCTTTGAACTCCTCTGGCCCTTTATTTCTCATTTTGTAGGTAACTTTATACATACCGGTCATCTCTACTAATTAAACTTGTAGAAGGCAGGGACCTTATTTCTCTTGTCCATAATGCTTTGCACAGTGGGAACTCAATAAATGGTTGTTGAATGTCTGAATTCCCGAATCATTGAATTAGCATTTTTCCTGCAAGGCCAAGGCAGAGGAGACGAAGCTTTGAAGTCTGGGTGGGAATCACTTGTATCCAGTATTTGTAATCTCTCCCCATGGCTTCCTGTACAGTAGGATGGAATCTGTGCCTTTCTACTCCCCACCTTTCCCTAACTTCTCCCTTTCAGTCTTAGTTATCTCTCACTATGTAGCTAATCATTCCCAAACAAAGTTATTTATTATGTTTCATGGTCCGGGGTCAGGAACTGGGGAGCAGGCTCATTGGAGGCCTTTGTGGAGGCTGGCTGCCATACTCTGCATCTACTGTTGTGATTCCCCAAGTGAAGGCTAGTGAGTGTAGCCTTGGTTCATCTCTCTGTTTATGTTAGGCTACAGCATTAACTTTCAATTTTTGTTCTCCCTTAATCCACCCTCCAGACTGTTGCTTTCTAAATTGTAGCTCTGAGCATGTTGTTTTCTTACTTACGTATCTCCAATAACTGAAATGAATTCTCCATGTGGGCAAAGACTATTGTATTAATTATCTGTTGCTGCATAAAAATATTACTGCAAACTTAGTGGTTTATAACACGCATTTATTATCTCAGCTTCAGGGGGTTGGGACTCCAGCATTGGTTGACTGGCTCCTCTGCAAGCCCGTAGTCAAGGTGCTGGTCAGGGCAAGACGCAGCTGGGGAAGGATCCCCTTCCAGGCCCACGTGGTTGTTGACAGCCTTCAGTTCCTTGCACATGGTTGGACTGAGGATCCCAGTTTCTTGCTGTTTTGGCTGGAGGCTGTTTCTTGCCACATGGCCATCTTACAACATGCCAACCTGCTGCTTTTCTTTTTTTTTTTAGAGGAGGACAACACATTTACAACCTGCTTCTTTAAAGCTAGTAGGAGAACTGTGTCTCTTTGCAAGACAGATATTTAAATAGTATATGATGTAATCATATACAGATACTCATGTACTTTCCATCACTTTTGCCGTATTCTAATGGTTAAAAGCAAGCCATGGGTCCCCCCCTCACTCATTTGGTGGGTTGGGGGTTATGCATGGGTGTGTATGCCAAGAGGTACAGAGATCACAGGGGCCACGTTAGAGTCTGTTTGCCATAAGTATCTAATTCACTGTGCCTTCAGCACCCTGAGCAGTGCATGGCACATACTAAGCTCTAATATTTGAATGAATGGATGTAGTGTGACCATTATGTTTCCAACTCCTAGTTTAATCCTTTTGCTCCACTTCTCTTTGTTTCAGAGTTACTGATTTATTCTTGAGAATCCTCTGCTCTCATCTGTCCTCATGGATGAACTTCAGGATGTTCAACTCACAGAGATCAAACCACTTCTAAATGATAAGGTAAAGACTGCTGTTGTCACTAAACTATATGTAAGTCCTTTCTTCTGTGGTTAGTTTATTTTCTATATTATCTGAATAGTAACTGAAAACATAATTATCTTGACTTTCTGTGGGGAGAAAAATTTAAAAAATATATTTCTTAACCTTTTTCTTGATGTCTTGCCTCTCTTTCTTCCTACTTTTGTTTCCACCAGCCAAATTCAGTCAGATTATCCTTGACATATTCCTGTTCTACAGATAGAGATGTTAAGCAGAAAGTATGAGTGGAGTTTGATTTAGAATCCAGGTATTGTGACTTTTAATTTCTATAAGGAAAATTTAGCATCCATGGCTGGTAATGCACACAGGCTGCAGTGCTCTCCGTAGGGTTTGTCCAGTCTGTGATGTGACCTCTCTGTCTACGTTGAGGTTTTCATCAAGGGTGCCTGAGTGTTGGTAATATACCTCATTTTTCTGTTCATGTCAGAGAATACACAGTGAGCATCATAGTTAACAGTCACCAGGATTCAGCAGGTAAAGAGTGCTGTGATAAGAGTTACCAAAAAGCTAAGAAAGGTTTATCCTCTCTCTTCTCCCTCTCCATTCAGTAAGTATGCCTGAAATTCCTTCTTTTAAGCCCTGTTCTTTTGATGTATTGTCATTGTCCCCTATTAAATTACTCTTCTAGCTTGGTATGGATGAGCTCATGGCATCCTTTCCTGGGAAAGTATTGATGGAAAGGGTAAAGTTGGGTAGGGTCAGGATGCCAACGGGGGCTATACCAGAAGATGCTGTTGCTTGTTAATCTTTTTTTGCCCAAAGCAGGGCCCTTCACCTACAGCTTCTAGGGCTGTTGACTTACTCTGTTCACTAATTTGCTATTGAAACCTGTCAACCCCATTCTTGTCCCTGTGACCTCATCTCTACCCCTATTCCCACCCTTTCCTTTATCTTTCACCAGATCTCTTGCTCTCCCCCTTGGCAAGCTGCACACTTTTTAAACCCTTATTTGGCTTCTTTTGTTGCTTCCTTTCATGTTTTCAGAAAACTCTCCTTTAAGTACTGAGTTTTGGTGCATGTGAAGGGCTGTGCCCAAATGATGGGCCACGAAGAATAGGAAGGAAGTAGAATCTGCATCTGTAACGCTTATGTACAGCCACAGAAATGAATAGTTACAAGGCAGGTGTGGGTAGGCAGTTTAGCTTCAGGAACTTAGAAACATATCCTAAACCTGAGTGATCACCAGGATCAGCTCGGACCTTGTTTAAAAATACAGATTCCTGGGTCCCCACTCTAGAACAACTAAATTGGAATCTGAGGGGGTGGGGACAGGGCACGCACACCCCTCTATGATCACTGGTCCTCAGCCTTGGCTGCTTATTGGAATTACTTGGGGAGATTTAAAAATAACCGATGCCTAGGTCCTACCTCCAGAGATTATGATTGAATTGGTCTGGGGTGAACTTTTATAAAAGCATCCAAAAATTGAGAACCATGCTTAAAGTGATTCTGATTAGCCAGTGTTGGAAACCTATGACCTGATGGATCTCGGACATTTGAGGACTGGGGTCCAGGTAAGAAGAGGAGTCTTCCCTGACCTTGGAAGTCCACAGGATGCCTGAGGCACCTACATGAAGAATTACAGGAGTTAATTGACTAGATGTCTCATAGAGAAGACAGCTGGAAAAGAAAAGATTCCATGACTGTAACCACATAAAAACATTGGATTAATGTTTGGGTCCTCATCTCTGAAGCTATAGTGATTCCCTGGCTGTGTCTGATGTGTGCCCAAGTGCTATGAACAGAATTATGTCTCCTCCCCTAAAATTCATGTGTTGAAGCACTAGCCTCCCATGTGACTATACTGGAGATAAGGGCTTTTAAGGAGGTGACTGAGGTTAAATGAGGTCATGTGGTAGAGCCCTAATCTGATCGAATTGATGGCCGTATAAGAAAAGTGAGGGAGAGGGAAAGAGAGATCCACCGTCTACCTCCATCCCTGGACAGATGAGGAAACACGGATGGCAGCCATCTGCAAGCCAAGAAGGGAGCTCTCACCTGAAACCAAAGCCTGCTAGAACCTTGATCTTGGACTTCCAGGCTCCAGAACTGTGAGAAGATAAATTTTTGTTGTATAAGCCATTCACGCCGCCTGAGCAGTCTAAGATACCAAGCATTGTCTCACTTCCTTACATCTGTTAGCTCCTCTTTGATATGCCTGTGCTGTTCCTACCCACTTCACATGCTCCATCTCACGCCTCTGTCTCCCTGGGAGGTGCTTCTAGCCCATCACTATTCATGAGCACTCCCCCTGCTCCAGCCAAGCTTTATAGAAGTAGATTGGCAATAGGCCCTCTTCAGATGGTGTCATTCCCAAACAAAGCCTTCTACCCCATTCCACCCCCGACTCCCCAGTATATCAGTGCTCTGCCTTTGCCCAATAAGTTGGGTACTTTTCATACATTTTGAAAGGTATAATGACAGTAGTGCTTCTCATCCATTATTTCATTTGATCCTCCCAAAGGCTTGGTGATTTAGGACACACAGATCAATTTATTCTCATATTACTGATGAGGAAACTAGGGCTAAGAAAGGTGAAGTAGCTTACTCAGATTGTGTACCCAAGAACACATGCTGTAGGACAGGGTTTCTTGATCTTGGCACTATAAATGTTTTGTTGTGGGAGGCTACCCTATTCATTGTAGGGTGTTTAACAGCATCCTTGGCCTGTCTACCCAATAGATGCCAGTAGCATCTTCAAGTCATGACAACCAAACTTGTCCCCAGACGATATCAGATGTCTCCTGGGGGTCAGAGTCTCCCCAGTTGAGAACCATTGCTGGTAGGGTATAAGCTTCCAGATTTGAATAGGAAAAGAAGTCTTAAAGTTTTTAGTTTTCAGGGAGGTTTTATTTTTGCCTAATAGCCTATCCTGCTGTATTTGCTGGGTGCTTTACATACCTTCTCTCTTTTAATCATCAGAACATTCCTTTGAAATAGATAGTCTTCCTCACTTAGTAGATGAAAATCTGACTATAAGGCTTGCCCAGTCAGGAAGTGGCAAAGCCAGGACTGAAACCCAGACCTTTCCTACTCCTCAACCTGAGGCGTTTCCACTGTGTTCACCCTGTAGAAGTTTTGGCATCACCTCTGAGGCTTGCCCTCTCTGTAAGCAGAAACCTAGAGGTTCATGTCATTTCACATCATCTTCCTGTCCATTCTCCTCCTAGATGCATTCTTAGTCAGAGATATTGTTGTGCCCTTCCAGGTTTCAGGGAGCTAAAGGAAGTCTAGACCCAACCTGAAATGCAGAAATTTATCCTGAGCTGACTATAAGGAAGCATTCTCAAAATAGCTTTAAGTGAGGCTTATCTTAACTTTTTTCTTGTCATTTGTTGGTACTTTTCCCATTTAATTTTAGTATGCCTCTGATTTTGTCTATAGCTCAGAATTGTGAAGAAGTGGGTAATTTTGCCATGCTTGTTTTGGCTCCAGTGAAGAAAAGAAGCACCTGCCAGCACTTCTGTGTGGGGTGTTTTTTTTTTTTTTTTGAGACAGAATTATATGAAATGATTTTTTTTAAAATAGCATTTAACCATTTTCAGAGCATTTTCACAAGTACTATCTAATTTGAATCTCCTAACTTCTTGTGAAGGAAGTAGTTAAAGGTATTTTTAACTCCATTTTACAGATGAGGCTCAGAGAAATTATGTGACTTGTCCAATGCTGGTGTCTACTGAGGTGGTGAAGTCAGGACTGGACCTCATGGATGCTGACTTCAGCCTTGGTCAGGGAGTCTCAGGTTCTTCCCACCACCTGTTGCCTCTTGTAGCTGGTTGTTCCATCCTCTTCCCCACAACCTCCACAGACCTGTATAAACAGGAGAGCTCCCTGATTTGTGCTTCATTTTCCCTGCCTTCCTTTACCTAACCTTAGTTCAGATACTGCTGAGCCTGTGGCAGCCAAAGACCAGACTTGAGAAAATAAACGGGAGACCACAGTTGGCTTCAACAGAACTGGGGACCTACCAAGAAGGGGAATAAATATTCAGTGGGGGGAACAGGAACAAATTATTAATTTGTTTTGGTTGTTAACAGTAGAAAGTGAGGTAGACCCTCTACTGGTGACTGGAAACAGAAGGTAGGAAGGATATTATAAGAGGAAAAGCAGGAAGAACCCAGGGATGAGCATTTTAGTCATCTCCAGGGCAGCAGAGACAGGCAGAGATTGTGTTGTTTGGTCTTTAATTTATTTTTAATTGGAGGATAATTGCTCTACAACGTTGTGTTGATTTCTGCCATACAACAACGTGAATCAGCCGTAAGTATACATATAGTCCCTCCTTCCTGAACCTCCCCCCCACCCCACACCCTCCAAGGTCTCTTTAAAAGCAACAGCAACACAGACTTATTGACATTTTCATTAAAGAGCATTTGTGAAGTGCTATTAATATATTGCTTGTACAATTTCCCATCTTTCTACTTTTTGCTGGTAAGAGTTATTGTCCTTTTTTTTTTAGTAGACATGCCATATTTTATTCTCTTTGACAGTCTTTAATCTGCTGTTTCTAAAACTTTTCCTGTTTTAACAACTGCACTTTAGTTCCAAGCTCATCAGTTGGATGTCACTCTTCCTCTTTGGTATTCATTTCTTACTCAAATTGAGTATCTCTATTTTGAGATGCTCATATCTCATGCAGAATGATGTTTATTGCCTTTACTAAGTGCCAGAACTGGAAACAGGATAGTGAGTCAGACACTGCACCCCACATCAAGGTCACCAAACAGGTAGATTTGCCCCAAATCTCCTCCTGCTGGTGGTTGGTTCTAAGGTCTGTCTTTCTGTTTTATCTATTGCTTTCTGTCTTTTGAAACTATATGTTAATCTTGACTAGATCTCATAGTGGGAAATTATATTTCTCTTCTGTCCAGTTATATTTCTATAACTGTCCAGCAGTTACTTGATTTTTAAATTTTTCTCCTTGCCTTCCCCCCTTTTCTCATACTTCTCTTCATACACTGATAGATTCTTAGTTGCTTTTTGCCTATTCTCCAGGCTTGAACTGAGAGAATTACTTTTTTAAAATTTACTTTCTTGACCTTCTTCATTTACCTTCTGCACTTGGCCTAGAGCCTCCACCAAGAAACATGCCCCTTAGCTGGCTTCTACCTTGACTGCAACTTTCAGTTGTGATTTCTCTTTTCCCTTGATTTTTTCTTTTTTCCCTCTTCCCTTACATTATTCTGTTGTTTTAATGTATTATCTTGAATCCCTTTCTGCTGCTTAAGTCTGCTTAATGCAAGAATCTCTCTGAACATGGAATTAATGCTATATTCAAAAGGGACAGAAAATAAAAAGAAAGCACCCAGAGCCTGAAAGTTTTGTTGGAGTGGAACCCTGCGCTACAAATATTGGAGACAAATAAATCCCCAGGGAAGTGCCCCAGGGAGGTCTTTCCCCTTCCAGAATCTATCTAGTGAGCAGTATTGAATTTTTAATGAGTTCAGAGAATTTGGCTTTGGTTGACCACACTCAGATCGTTTGGGGACCAGCTAATGATCTTCGCTCAGAAAGTGTGGGCACCAAACACAGGCAGACTGACCCAGTCATATCCTTTCTCCAAGATGATTGATCACTCATGAAGCCTGAAGCCAGTCTCCAAGAGGATCTGACATCTTTTTTTAAAAAAAGCCAATAAAACAAGTGTTAGTCTTCCTCTGATTACTAGTATCTTTTCTTTGGGAGGTGAACATTGCATAAGGAATGTGAACCGTTTTCTTGCTAGGTTCTCAACAAAGATCACTTTGGTTTCAGGAGAGAATTGCATCTTTCTGCTTTTGGCATTTCCCTTTGTGCTCATCTCAAGCTTCAGCCTCACAAAATGCTTCTTGACTGTGATCACAAGATAGTGAAGAAAGGAATTCATGCACAGCAACCGCTGCTTCTCAAACTGCTCATCAGAATTTGTGTGTCTGTGTTCCAGGACCAAGATTTTAGTTCAGACTGGAGTGATTTTCCCTAAGCTTTCTAAATAATCTCTAAGGGAACCTCTGGGAGCCCAGTAAGATTGAAGCTCTAATATGGTCTGCTTTGATATCATTATAGATTATTTCTCAAAAGATTGAGTGAGTCTTTAAATCATATATTACAAAATACTAAGTTACAGACATATTTTTTGTGCCACACCAAATCTTTTTTTTTTTCTGTTTTTTTTTTTTTTTTCCTATTGCAAAAGGTGAAGTACATGCTCATTGTAGAAAAGTTTCAAGAAAAGTGTAATCACCCATAATCTTTCTGTTCTGAAATAGTTGCTATTGTTAATGTTTTGATATTTTTCTTCTAGTCTCTTTTGGTGCATATTCTAATGTAGTTGAGGTCAAACTTCGATGATAATTTTGTAGTCTCTATTTTTATTTAATGACTGGGATGCAGTGGAATTTTTCTGTTGTTTTTCCCCCAAAATCTTAACATAAATTTGCCAGTATTTAATTTTAAATTATGTTGGGTTATTCTTTTTATAAATATACATCAAGTACCTGACTTATACGTGGCCCTGTGCTGAATGTGGTGGAGGGTGCAAGTTGAATCAGGGATTGGGGCTCACTGGCTGGTCACTTATATCCTGCTACAACAATCTACCCTAATCCATGAGAGGGCCCTCCCTTTTGCTTCTCACAGTCAGACTAGAAATTAAATACAATGACTTCTCTGAAAGAGGTCTCAGGAGTTGCGTGGGGCCAGTGGGGGCCGTGGAACACTATTGATCCTTTTTACCAAAGGCAGCATTCCTTGGGAATGTGCTATCTGCGTGGTATCGTAGTTGTCTCTCCTTGCTGTGACTGCATCAAACTTTATTTTGTGAGCTTGGTTTCATGCCGGGACTAATACCTCAGACTAGCTGTCTCCACCACTCTCTCCTCTTCTCAGTGTCATCAATAGTCTCTCTGTGATTGGTAATCTATTGTGATTTTACTGCCACCTGTAGAGAGATAAGGGCTGCTCATCCATAATCTGGAGAAGGCAATGGCAACCCACTCCAGTACTCTTGCCTGGAAAATCCCATGGACGGAGGAGCCTGGTAGGCTGCAGTCCATGGGGTCTCGAAGAGTTGGATATGACTGAGCGACTTCACTTTCACTTTTGACTTTCATGCATTGGAGAAGGAAATGGCAACCCATTCCAGTGTTCTTGCCTGGAGAATCCCAGGGACAGCGGAGCCTGGTGGGCTGCCATCTGTGGGGTCGCACAGAGTCACATGTGACTGAAGCGACTTAGCAGTAGCAGCAGCAGCAGCAGCAGCCGCCACCATAATCTTATTCCTTCAAAAGCTCTCTAGATCGGCCCTGTCCACTAGAAGTTTCTGCAGTCTAAGGAAATGTTCTGTATCTGCACTGCCCAGTAATACAGTAGCCACTGGCCACACGTGCGTGCTGAGCATTTGAAATGCAGCTAATGTGACAATGAGACTGAATTTTAAATTTTAGTTTAAATTGGCAGCTGTGGCTATTGGCTGCCGTATTGAAGAGTGCTGAGCATCATCTCAGCTGCTTCCACTAGTTCCTCTCAAAGGAGGACAGTTTGTTTCTTTGGGTGGCCTTTTTTGTTTTTGTTGTTCTTTCTTTAGCATGCTGGGCTGTGCTTTTAACCTCTCTGCTTTGTCCTGCCAGCAGTATGAGTGGTAGGACCCAGAACTGTTTCTAAGAGGATCTTCTTGACGGGAGATGGGATTGCTTAGTACTCCCTTGGCATCAGAGACCTCGATCTTCTCTGAAGGGGCAGCTTTGGATAAGGTGCTTATTATCATTATAGCTCCATGCCTTCTGGAAGGTGGATGGATATAACAGTTTCTGAATGAGGGTAATGAGGTTCGGGAGGAGCTTTTACTTTATGAGTCAGAAGGGTTTTTTTTCTCCCAAAGACATCACTCATTTACCCTTTTTATACTCTTATGTCATACTCTTGCGCCTCTGGCATCTGAAATATTACAGAAATGCCTCTGAGTCATTACCATTGATTTTTTTTTTGGCAATCCAACCTTACTATGGTACAATGTCTTCTTAGAAGCTTGGTGAATTCTCCTTGGATCTTTTGACTATGTCCTACTTTTTAAACAATTCACTGATTTGTCCTTTATCCTGTTAGCAGCTTCCTAGGATATGCCAGTGTATGAGGAGCTCCATTTTATCTGTTTCCCTCCTTCGGTGACACTGCCTTTTTTCCTTGTTAAATTTCAGATCTTTCATTCCTGACCCATCTGTATCTTTGTTTTTGTCTTCATCCATTCTTTGCTTCCTTGTCCTGGGCAGGCTGGCTTCTGTCGGGGTTGGCCTCCAGCTCCTTCCCTCCCAGGTACCTCCCGTGTGGACTGTGAACGTGTTCTCAGACTCTGATCCGTGTTTTCTCTCTTCCCACGCGCTCTCCCTGCTCTCCTTAGGTAGGGAGACAAGTTACAAGCTTTACTAGGAAACCAGACTCTTTTCCTTCATCTTCACGGGAAGCCTGCCAAAGTGTAACCCCATCACGAAAGACTCCCCTTTTACTAACATGCGTTGCCTCTGAAGCTAGTTGCCTCTGAAGCCTATTGATGAGAACCATTTTAGTTTTATGGCAACCAAGAGGCTGGACATGCACTGCTTTCACTGTGAACTGAATTTGCTGCACATTTGGGGAAACCACATGGGGAAACTGACTGTGTTTTCTGCCTTCTGTTGACAGAATGGTACACGAAACTTCCAGGACTTTGACTGTCAGGTAAGGACTGTACAAGCACCGCGGAGGGCTGTGTGCAGGATCTCTGCAGTGCTTCCCTCCCTGTGCTGGTGGTCTTGTAGAGGCGGATCTCTCTTCATAGCTGATCATGATTTCTTCGTGTTCTTTTGATCACTGGATCAAGTTTATTTAAAATGATTTGCTGTTGTGTTCAAAAATTGCTTGCCAGGTCCCTATGGTTGTAGGTTATTGGGTGGAGCTGTCTTTTTACAATTAAGATCTCCTTTCCTCAAATTGATACTTGAAACTGTAATCTCGAGTGCCATATGGTTGTCACCTCACAGCAGAGAAGGTTGGGGGCGGTCAATTTGGAGGGGAGACTTTACTAAAAACAAAACCTGTTCTCAAAGAAAGATTTAGTGTTATTAATACAAAAAGCAGATGTCCCTTGGCTGTATCTCTGGGACACAGAATTCAACCTGACTCATTAGTATTTTCCTAAATGGTAGTTCGTCTTAGACTGCTTTTGCCTGTAGCTCTGTTGCTAATTTGAAAATCCATAAAGGAAACCAGCAGTTCCATCTTCCTGCTTTTATCTGTTGACTGGCCCTGAAAGAAATGGGAAAGAGGAATAAATACAGGGAAATGGATACCTTACAAACGCATTCAGCCCGACTCTCCTACTTTTGGGGTAGATGTGGTAAGTGGCTGTCAGAGGCAACATGAAGGAGACTCAGAGGGTACTAAGCAGGAATGGAAGGTGCAGGGAAGGCAGCTTCCCTGTGTCCAGGATTCAGCCAACTTGCACACCCACAGGCAAATCATTATTTTCAGGTACGCCTTTTATGTTAAGTACAGTGGAATCTCTCCATATTAGCGTTAACATCAAAAGGAGAAGCTAACATCTGTCTCATAGGCAACCCAGTTATATCGTACTAATTTATTGGGTACCTAGTATAGATACTAAACATACATTTCTGTAATCCTTGGAGCAATATCACAAGGTGGTTTTTTATCAGAAATGAGGAAATTAAGAATCAGGTTTCATAACTTGCCATGGGTGGAATTGAAGTTGAAAATCCCACTTTGTTCTGAATTCATCACCCATTCTTTCTCACCTGGCAATGTCCAGAGCTGAGATGTGGCAAGGAGTTGAGCTGTGTATAAAGCTGAGCTTCCTTAGCAAGACAGATGAGACTGAGACTCACTTTGGAAGGGGCAGGCTCACAGCATTGTTACAGATTTTTAAATCCCTGTGGCAAATACTTCTTCTTGTGACTGTTTGGTATACTTTATGTATACCACATAATCAGCCTGCTGCCGTTAGGAAATCATTTGTTATAGACTCTTTACTCAAAAACAAGAAGCCATATTATTTTTTGGTAAATGGTGGCAGTCAAGTTTCGGTTTAGTTGTTTTTAATTTGATCTTTTGATCTAACTTCAGTTATGGTTTAGATCCTAGGTTGAACTAATTGAATTGCATTACTCTTAATATTTGATATAATTTACCTAGAAGGAGATCATTTGAGAGGGTAATAGTAAAATTCAGGGTGAAAAATTCCAGAAATAGTGTATACTTTCCTACTTTTAAAATGTGAAAGCATTTATTTTCATCAAATTGGACATGCTGCTAAATCAGAATATTAAAAAATTATGTGCTTATAGAAAAACAGATATAAAAATACCAAAAGGTGAAGAAATAAAAATCACTTGTTATTCATCACTGTTAATATTTTGGTGTATATCCTTTAGGATTTTTCTCACATATAAATATACTTAGATATAAATGAAATTGAGTTTTAGAAATTGTATTATCAACTACTTCTTAATACTAAGGCTTAAAATAGTCTGACAAAATTCTTTGTATTTTGGGTGAAGCTGTAATATAACAGCGTGTTCTGGCCTCATTAAATATAACTTTTAGTTCAGTTCTGATACAAATGGAATGATGGCAAGTGTATGTCACTGTCAGTGGTTATGAATGTACAGGTTCTCTGTGTTCTAAAGAAGAAAAGATCATAGACTCTTCTTTTTTCTCCTCAGCACCCATGAATGCACTTCATTCTCACTTGTCTCTTTGTTAAAGGCTTATGTGGTGTTCTGGAGACTGGGGGTATCTGGGTCAGGAGTTTGACTACAGTTGATAGAAGGCCTCGGAGGTAGGAACTGTGACGTGAGACATCTATAGAGTGGCGGGGTATACCTGAAGGCTTTTTGGAAACCACTGGGCATTCTTAGGAGACAAAGCAGAACAAATCTAAAGCTAGCATTGTTACATTCAGCCTTGGCATCGGTGTTGTTCTTTTGCATAACTGTGGCATGGGACTAGCTGATGAAGCAAGTTCCTCTGGTCTCTATCTTGCCTTAGAAAAATCTTGACTGAATTTGATGATATTCCAGGAAGTTATCTTAGCATCACAACTAAGCTCATAACTTCAATCTGAACTGTCTTTTCTTCCTCTCTTTTCTTTACTAATCCAACTACATGCTTCCCTTCCCCCCAATAATTGAAAATAAAATTAAAATCATACCATTTCTTTTGGTTCTTTGATTGTCCTAGTGACTTCAATACTATACAGCTCCCTTGAGGCAAATAGCAGTTATATTGAAATTTAAGTAATGAGGGGGGAGGGGTGATTAGAGGTGAGTTACTTGGAATTGATGTGCAAGGAGAAAATCTATTGCCAGTTGAAACAATGAATCAACAGACTTATTGTTAATTATCTACTTTGGTGCTGCTTGATTGTCTTCTGCTTGTGAGAATGTTTAAAAATTTGAAATTAGAACTAAGACAAATGCTGTAGGTTCTTTGTGCATGTGATATATTGCTTTCAAAAATAATTATACTAGGAAATTAAAAGGTACAAATTTATGTATCTTACCATATATAAGATAAATAAGTTACAAGGATATAATATAGGAATATATTATGTAATTAATATTATGATAATATATAATATAGGATATATTATATAATTAATATAATAATATATAACATAGGAATATATAAAATGGGAATGTAGCACAGGAAATATAGCCAGTATTTTATAAAAATTTTAAATGGAATATAATCTATAAGAATTTTGGATCACTATGGTGTACACCTGAAACTAATATAATATTGTAAATCAACTATACCTCAACTTAAAAAAAGGATTAGTAAAATGGGTATAAGGTTGGATAGATGCATGATAATTGAGTGTAGTAAAATATTAATGATAGACTCCAGATTGTGGGTATACAGATGTTCACTGTAAATTCTTTCAGCTTAGGTGTATGGTTGAAAGTTCTCATGGTAAAATGTTGCAGGGGGGGCAATCAATGTTTAATTTTACAAAAAAGTACACGAAACTGTTTTTCATTTTTAAACAACTCTCTCCATGGACATTTCCACATGTGCACACACACTTATTATGAAGTTGCAATCACTATGTTTATATAAATATCATCATCATTTCTCACATATTTCTAAAACTTCATGTGTAGTGTTTAATGTGTGCATATCACATGAGTAAATACGCTGTATGTTTAAAAACAATTCTTGTGTATAATCAAATTTAGAAAATTCAGAAAAGTGTAAAACTAAAGGTTGCCTATCTATAATCCTGTTACCTAGAGATAGCTGTATTTTATTATATTTCTTCCCAGTTTTTACTTCTGTATTCTGGTTATCAAAAGAGTACATGCTCATAGTTGAAGAGTTGGAGAGCACAGAGAATTATGAAATAGTTAGAAAAAAGCTCAAAATCCTAGAACCCAGGGACAGCCATGTTACTGTGTTTAGTTTGAGATATGTTTGTGTGTATATAGTGTTTTTAATAATTTTTAAAGTTTATTTGATTGGTCATACTGGATGTACAGTTATATATTTCCTTTTCTGACTTAATATTAGAACACAATCCCATTTCCATATCATTTTTCAGCTCTCATAAAAACAGTCTTTAATGGGGAATTCCCTGACAGTCCAGTGGTTAGGACATGGCACTTTCATTACATGGGCCTGTGTTTAATCCCTGGTCAGGGAACTAAGATCCTGCAAGCCACATGGCACAACCAAGAAGAAAAAAAAAACTCTAATGGCTGACTATTATATCCTCATA
This sequence comes from Okapia johnstoni, assembly GCA_024291935.2. NCBI lineage: Eukaryota > Metazoa > Chordata > Mammalia > Artiodactyla > Giraffidae > Okapia > Okapia johnstoni. The sequence continues at coordinate 54,808,802 of CM044324.1, read as the reverse complement.
TAGCTATCCCATCGGAGAAGGCAATGGCACCCCACTGCAGTACTCTTGCCTGGAAAATCCCATGGACGGAGGAGCCTGGTAGGCTGCAGTCCAGGGGGTCACGAAGAGTCGGACATGACTGAGCGACTTGACTTTCACTTTTGACTTTCATGCATTGGAGAAGGAAATGGCAACCCACTCCAGTGTTCTTGCCTGGAGAATCCCAGGGACGGGGGAGCCTGGTGGGCTGCCGTCTGTGGGGTCGCACAGAGTTGGATACGACTGAAGTGACTTAGCAGCAGCAGCAGCATAGCTATCCCATGACTTAACTATTCCATTGTTTTTGGAAATTAGATTCCTTATAGTATGTTCAGTTATTATAATTTGTTCAGTTCATTGAACATTTTTCTGCATAAATTTTATATACATGTTGGATTATTTCTTTAGATGGATTCTTGAACACACTTAAGGCTCCTGGCATATCTTGTCAAGTTGCCTTCCACCTCCATCAGAGGGGCACTCAATAAATATTAATGGAGAGTGAAAAGCTGCTGTCTTCCAGGATATATATTCCTGTAGAAGATGCTGATAATGGGTGCACTCACAAGAATGGAGTTCATATTCTGGGATAAGAACACCAGACCTGGCTGAGGGCTGGGTAGTTTCATGCTGGCTGTTTAATTGCAGTAGTCCTTTAGAGGACTGATTTATAGAACCCTACTGTGAAGATTGGTTTTTAGTACCACAGTTCAAATGTATATATGTGACTGCCTCTTCTAAAGGGATTTAAACACCTTTAAACTCTGGCAGATCACTTGGTAAATGGGCACTATTACAAAATAAGAATTAAGTGAGGTAAATAAATGAAAGTTGCTTCCACAGAAAAAAGGTGTTTGGAGAGAACTGAAATTCAGCCACGTGCTATAGTCTGTTAGAGAGCTTGACCAGTTCCATGCTCCTCCCTTTGCCTTAAAGGATGTGAACGTGGTCCCAGTCCCCCTTTCAGCCTCTGTCCCACGGTTGCCCATTGTTTACTCCACCCCCTCCCCGGAAAACTGGAAGTATTGCTGACCCACCCATACTTCTGCTGCTGCTGCTGCGTTGCTTCAGTCGTGTCTGACTGTGTGCAACCCCATAGACGGCAGCCCACCAGGCTCCGCCATCCCTGGGATTCTCCAGGCAAGAACACTGGAGTGGGTTGCCCTTTCCTTCTCCAGTGCACGAAAGGGAAAAGTGAAAGTGAAGTCGCTCAGTCGTGTCCGACTCTTAGCGACCCCCTGGACTGCAGCCTACCAGGCTCCTCCATCCATGGGATTTTCCAGGCAAGAGTACTGGAGTGGGGTGCCATTGCCTTCTCTGCCCATACTTCTACTTTGTGCTTTTCCTTTCTGATGGCCTTTGTTCACAGGTCCTCCCCTCAAGATGCACACCTGCCCCCGTTTGGTTTGATTTTTTTTTTTAATTGAAGTATAGTTTATTTACAATATTGTGTTAATTACTGCTGTGTTGGTTTGATTTTGCTGATTTTTTGGGGGGTAAGGGAGAAATTTGTTATTAAGTTCTAAGGATAGAGGTGACTTTATTTTCATTTGCAGAGAAAAAAGAACCTTATAGATTCTAAGGCCTTTTTATCACCACCCGCAATCTCAGTTCCCTTTCCCCATCACTATTTCTCTGACAAGCTCTGTCACAGCATGGACCTGATGGCTCCCAAGGCCCCAAATTCACGTCCTTCCAGCTTAGCAGCCTCACGGCTGAGAGAAGATCTTTACCTGTAACTTGATGGAAAAGGCCAGGGGAGGAGTCTTGTTGGTTTGGCATGGGTCATGGGTGTGGGGGTCACACTCTCATCCCTGGACTGCTACCGTGGCGAAAGATTGGGGTGTTTGAATTGGCCAAATCTGGTCCTCTTCCTACCTGGACTAGATAGTCCGTGTTCTGAAGGTGTTCTGGGCTATTGCATGTAGGTTAGTCATTCACTCTCTTTTTCCTCATTGTTTACTAAGGCTGTTTGAAGGAGATATTGGATTTGGCTTTGAAAAAGATAGATAGGAAAAAGACAGATTTTAACTTGACATATTGCAAAAAAAGCTTTCAAATGAAGAGCATGATTTGTGAGAGTTCTGAGAGTGTGGGTAGCTGAAAAGTAAAAGTAGACGTCTGAAAGAATGTTGATTTAACTAGGCTGAAGGATGTGAGAGGTAAGAGGGGAGAGAGTGAGGCTAGAGTTAGGGAAAACATATTACAGAACTTTAAGAAGGAAAATGTCATTTACTCGTAGGCAGAAGGCTGAATAATTGTGGAGACAGATTATTTTACTACGGGATTAAATGAAGTCAAGCAAATGAACTTTATACCACTACACAGGATAGGGTAATGGGGGTATTATATTAAAATTTCCTATGTAATAAATAACAAAAACTATACCCAGGGATCGTAGAGAGGTCTTCTTATTAGAAACAGAATAAAATTCATACTAATAAGAATGTTGATATTTCTAGAAGTATGTTGTCCTACAAGTTTGCCTAAACTGTTTCAAACTGGCCAGGGAGAGGAAGAAGCACCAACAGGCATGATGTGGTCAAAATTTAAATTCTCAGAGAGGTATGACAAGTCAGATTGTGTAACTCTGGTGATAGCACATTTAACTGAAGGAAAAGGACTTAGATAAAAAGGTGAATATTGGTTATTATCAATTAATGGTAATAACCTAAACTCTTAAAGTATTAAAAACATAATCTACATCTTTGATTAAGAGGGAGAGGCAGCCCAGGATGGAGAAGTGTGTTGGGGACCAGTATGATCTCAGGCTGTTTTATAAACCTGGAGAATAAGGGATCATGCTTAAGAGAGGTGCATAGCCTTGGAGGTGGTAAGTAATCAGAGTGCTGGGGAAGATCTATGACCAGAGCCTATTAGGCACTCTCATTGTGCAGTCACACCCTCTAGAATGCTGGGGCAAATGGTGGGGTAACTAGAGAAACAGGCTGTGCAGCGGATGATAGTTGACTAAAGTGGAAAGGTGGCAACAGCACCACCCCCGGCCTGACCATTGAATCAGCTCCATAGCCAGGGTCTCTGCATAGTCAGTTCCAGGTAGAGACTTGTTCAAGCCATTCACACATAAGGTCACAAAGGATATATTTATGGGTCCACATGGAGGTGAGTGTCTCCTTTCTTTCCATATTTCTTTGAAAATGAAGAGTAACCCATGAGATACTGGTAACCAAGGGTTGCTTCAATGGGACAACAAGATTGACAGATAGAGCCCAGGAGGTAGGGGCTGAGATCTCCCTAAAAAGTTGAAATTTTGTGAGCCAACTTTAACTCTGAACTTCGTCCAGATTATGAAATGATGACAGAGTAATTACTTTGCCCTATTGCCTTGTCTGCTTTTAATATGTCCTGTTTTGCCGCATCTGTTATAGCTCCCTTTTCATATCATCTGAACTTCCCTGACAGCTTGCTATCCCCCACCCCTTCACTCTGCACCCACCTCCTACCTTTCCTGCACATACTATCCCCATTAATTATCAGATCTTGGGAGGTCCTGCTAACCCCAGGGCCAAAGTATAAATTGTTTTTTTACTCATTTCTCAGTATAGCTGAGACCAAGCTGGAATACTTAAGCAAGACTGTACTGAAGGCTTGGATATGATGGAAAGAAGGCTCCAGCAACTAGATTGTTGGATGACAGATTGTTGCCCATTCTCTTCAGTTTGGATTCTCCTGTTGTGTCACTCCTCTGGCAGGGGCTGACTCCTCCCTCTCTCTTTACTCTTTTCTCCAGAAGTAAGACATGAGAGAGGTCAAAGCCTCCTTAAATTCACTTGCAGAATAGGTCACTGCCCAGAAGGAATCAGGTCTAAAGTTAATGTATGTTCCTTCTCCAAGTTTTTGCATTTTAAATATATGTGTGTAAACATATACAGTCTATGCATTGTTGCTTTTTAAAAAAATCTGCATATGTAAATCATATATCATATAGAAATCCTTCTGTGCTTCTATTCAGCATTGTTTTTTCAAGATTTTCTCTGTGTTAATGCTTATAGTTCTAGTTCATTCATTTTTATTTGTATCTCATTATGTGAATGGAGAAGGCAATGGCACCCCACTCCAGTACTCTTGCCTGGAAAATCCCATGGACGGAGGAGCCTGGTAGGCTATAGTCCATGGGGTCGCTAAGAGTCGGACCTGACTGAGCGAGTTCACTTTCACTTTTTCCTTTCATGCACTGGAGAAGGAAATGGCAGTCCACTCCAGTATTCTTGCCTGGAGAAACCCAGGGATGGCAGAGCCTGGTGGGCTGCCGTCTATGGGGTCACACAGAGTCGGACACGACTGAAGCAACTTAGCAGCAGCAGCAGCATTATGTGAATATGTCATAATTCCATTTTCAGTTTCCTTATATATGACTGTTTAGACTGCTTTCAGTTTTTTGATGTTATAAATAAGGCTGCAGTGTGTATGTATATGTGTACATATACATATATATATCTGCATATCTTTTTTGTGTGTTTGAGTATGTTTGAGAATTGCCTTAGATTATACCTAAAAGTAAAACTGCTGTAGGGTAGACATTGCTTAACTTTGCTTGAAATTACCAAATTATTCTCCAGAGTAGCTGTTCCCGGTTACTGCCTACCCACAGTGTATGAAAGTTCTTATTTCTCTACACCTTGGCTGACAGCATTATATGACTTAAAATTTTTTGCCACTCTGCTATATATGAAATTACATCTTATTGAATTTAATTTGCACTTTCCTGTCTGCTAATAGAGTTAATATCTTCCTCCACAATTTTCTTTAAGAGCATCCTATTTTTTTCTTTCTCAGTACTGATTGCAAGCTGTTGTTATGGTTGGTTGGTTGGTTGGTTTTTTGTCTGCCTCCCATGTAGAACATAATCTCTGTGAGAACAGGGATCACATCTCTTGCTCACTGTTTTGTGCCCAGAGCTCAGCCCAGGGTCTGGTCTTAGGAGTTTGGTAGATGCATAGCTGTTTAGTGAAGGAGCCTGGTGGAGAGGTTCCTCACTGTCTGATGCTGTGTGTTAGTCTCTTAGTCATGTCTGACTCTGTCCCCATGACTGTAGCTGCCAGATTCCTTTGTCCATGGAATTCTCCAAGTGAGAATACTGGAGTGAGTTGCCATTCCCTTTTCCAGGAAGTCTGACATTTACCACACAAGAAATGCTCATACAGCAACAGGAATTTGTGTCTCCATATTCCTCCATCTAAACCCTGTACTTTGTTTCATAGCCAGCTCACAGTACCTGATTCTCTCCCTCATTTCTTATTTCCCCTTTTTAAGCCTTTGAATAGGAGGTAGCAAGCAGTAATAGAGAAGAGCAGAAATACTGAGTCATTTGTGGTTTGATTTGATAGAGATACCTGCTCCAGCCTGGGACCTATGATGTGAGATGTGCTGACGTTCACCTAGTGTAAGATTGGTCTGTGCTCAACATGAGAGAAGAAACCAAGGCTCCGATAAGGTTTATTGTTAGGTTGGAAGACCTTTGCCTTTGTTGAGATTCTTATTAACCGTTTGTCTCATCTACCGTAAGACTTCCTGAGATGGATACAGACTTTGTCAGCAAATATTCACTAGGTGAGGCATGATAATGTATAGACATTGAAGAAGACTAGGATAAATCTCAGTCACTTTTCCTACAGAGTCTTTATTTTCCACCTAGCCACTCTTAGCACTATCCCAGCACCTCTGACTGCATCTTGTCCTGGCTTTATTCAGTTCCTGAGCTCTACTCTGACTACATCTTAAATTTTACTCATTGCCTTGGTTACGATCCTTTGGGATGCAAGGAACAAACCCACCCAAATAGCTTAAAACAGAGGCAGTCCAGAGATGTCTCAGAACTTAATGGCATACACAGGAATCAGGAATCAGGAATCAGAGCAGTAGAAATGCCTATTATAAGCTCCCAAGTTTACTTCTCTCTTCAAGAGAAGAACCAAACTAAGGATGGAATCTCTTAGTCCCAATTACACATTCTTAAGGAGGAACTTAGCATGGACCAAATGTTCACCTGACTCCGATGTACCATGGCTATAAGGTTACAGTCTGCAAGCCAGGTGACCAAGAGCGTTTCCTGCGCTGTATAGATGACACAGAAGGGCAACTCCCAGGGAACGGGAGAGATTTTAGATAGACACATTCATAGGTGCTACCAAATTTATCAATTGCTGAACATGCATTTAGATCTGAAACCTCTGCCTTTTTCCGCAGCACCTTCTTCATATCTTCTGCTTCCTTCACTTGCCTTTCTTCAGGTCTTACCTGGCTTCTTATTCAACTTGCTGATCTCACCATAGCCAGTTGTGAATATATTCTTAACAGATACCCTGGCTTCACCCACTTAAGAAAGTGAACTTTGTAGATAAGGTGCATTTTTTCTTCATTTGTTTGTCTGTTTATCTGGAAGGAATTAAAAAGTAGGAATATCCTGTGTACCATAACATCTCTCTAGTAAGCTTATCGGAGAAGGCAATGGCAACCCACTCCGGTGCTCTTGCCTGGAAAATCCCGTGGACGGAGGAGCCTGGTAGGCTGCAGTCCATGGGGTTGCGAAGAGTCAGACACGACTGAGTGACTTCCCTTTCACTTTTCACTTTCATGCATTGGAGAAGGAAATGGCAACCCACTCCAGTGTTCTTGCCTGGAGAATCCCAGGGACGGCGGAGCCTGGTGGGCTGCTGTCTATGGGGTCGCACAGAGTCGGACACAACTGAAGCGACTTAGCAGCAGTAGCAGCAGCAGTAAGCTTATGGTTCAGTGATGTGTCCTGCCCCAGCTAGTGGGAAATAGTGGTGAATCGGGTATCGTAAAACTTCAGCCTGGGCAGTCCGTTCTGCCCTTGCTGAGACCTTTACGTTCTCTTGTTACAGGAACATGATATAGAGACAACTCACGGAATGGTCCATGTCACTATCAGAGGCCTGCCGAAGGGAAACAGACCAGTCATTCTGACATACCATGACATTGGCCTCAATCGTATGTATTTGATTTTATACCGTTCTTTTTGTTGTAACACATAATCTTTGTACATTTTTAAAAAACATAGAAGAAACCCAGTATTCTAATAGAACATAGGTTTTCTCCTCTCTGCCTTATCCTTGTTGCTACTTGTGTTAATTGCAGAATTGAAGTTCCTGGGAAGTATGCAGCTGAGTGCATTTTGGGGAATACTGGGATGATATCTCATTTTGTGTCACATCTGTTAAAGGACTGAAGATTATATGATAGACTGGTTATGAAAGTAGGGTTGAAATCAGTTGGGTTTTTTTTAATCGATACTCTGGGTTTTTTCATATTTCAGGTTAGAAAATTCAGAATTTGAGCTTAGCTTTGTTATGAGCCCTGCAATGAGTTAGTGAAAGTATTCTTGCTATAGCCTGTCCTTGATGACTCTAAATGGACTTTTCTAGGTGGTAATATAAGATTCTGGCCCTAGCCCCGGGTCCACGGAGTCTGCATTACATGTGTTTCTTCCGTACTCCTCTGGCTGTCAGAGGTGACCTGCATTTGAAGTTACAATCTAGTCCTGGAGCTTTTGAAAAGGGATTTAAGCAGTAGAAATAGAAGCAGTAACCCCTCCCTGCACCTTAGCAATTTTGCCACGAGAGAAGTTTTCCACATGGTGAGTGTAAGCAGCAAGAAACTCACTTTAGCCAGGCTCCTGGGATATGGTCAGTATCTCTGTATCAGGGTAGGGAATAAGATACATGAAAAATTACAGTGTTATTGTGAAACACCAGGATTGGCTTCCACTCTGTAGACGTTCTGTAGAATTGAGGATTGATTAAATGTTCTTTTCAAGCCGTTGAGACGTCTGGTAGTCAGCCTTTAGGGCAGCTTGAGTTAGACAGATTGTTCAGATACTTCATTTTAGTGAAATAGCGGTTAAAAAGGAGTAGGAGAGGATGATGATATGGAATTGATTGAATAGAGGAAAAGTGAGGCGAAATGAAGAGCTTGTGACTTACAAGTGTTTTGCTGTTACAGATAAATCCTGTTTCAATGCGTTCTTTAACTTTGAGGACATGCAGGAGATTACCCAGCACTTTGCTGTCTGTCATGTGGATGCCCCAGGCCAGCAGGAAGGTGCACCCTCCTTCCCAACTGGGTAAGGCCACAAGCGAGACCCTTCTGGAAAACAGGCACTCAGAGAGCAAAGCTACAGTGGGAGCACCAGCCACGTGCTTCCCTCCAGGCTGGTTTTAGCACAGCCTACAGGTTATACTTGTCAACCAACCATCCAGCTGCTTTCTCTCCTCGCTCTGGGAGAAATGTCATGGACAGTCTATTCAGGAAGACTGTATGTTTTCCCATATCCAGGAATGGCCCTCCATAAATGGGAGCCAATCACAAGACATTCATGTCTGGAACACCCACTTCTTACTGTCTTCTATCTGTCCCTTTCTTCATCTGTTTTAAACCTGTCAGTTTTGTCCCCTCCTGGAACTCGCAACTCCATTTAGACCCAAACTCAGATTTCTCTGAGCTTCCCGAGAGCACCTTCCCCGCCTGACCTTCAGTCTGGTGACAGGAATTTGAATATCAGTGTAATCATTTATTCAGAGAAGCTGCGCAGTGTCAGATGGAGGTGCATTTGCCTGAACGTGCACATGGAGCTCTCAGCCTCAGCCTCATCTGCTCTGCATGGCCGAGCCCCATTCTCCCTGACTCTTCCATGGACAGCATAATTACGGAGGAGACCTTGGGGGAGGAGTGAAACTACAAGCTGTGGAACGCTCATCCTTCCCCTCTTTGCTTATCTCCAGAGCTGCCTTTGCCAGTGATTGCTGTGAAATAGACCGTTGCAGACGAATAGCAGCTAACACTTACACTGTACTCAGACAGTTATCTTGAACACTACATTACATACTTAACCCATTTAATACTTAAAACCCTATGGGATAGGTTTACTGTTATTCCCATTTTACAGGTGAGGATACTAAGGCCCAAAGATAGTGTATACTTTGTCCAAGCCTACATAACAAATACATAGCAGAGATGGGATTTTAACGCAGGCGGTCTGGCTCCAGAATCTGTTATTCACAATGTCCAAGCCATTTCTGCCCCTTAAACACAAATTGGACAGTTTATATCCAGCAAAATTTAGATATAGGTCCTTTTTTCCGTTTTATGCTCAAATGGCTCAAAAGCATGCCAAGGCTAGAAGTGTTTCAAGCAGAGGCAGGCTGACATCCCTGTCAAATGTAGAGCAGATACTGCCACGTATGTAGGAAGTTGTCTTAAGGTCTCTTTCATCTTTGATGCTGCAGTTTATGTGGACACTCCCTACTTTTCTTGGATTCTTGGTCTGAGTCAGTTTTGGGCTTGCTTGACCATCTTAGGATCCAGTGGCTTAGATCAGGAACCAAATTCAAAAGGAAATAATAAAGTTGCTGGGTTATTTTAAGTGAAACAAATCAGCCTTCATGATAAGAGCCCAGGATTTGTGACCGTGGGCCCTAGGCCCATTAAAGGTTTGTTTACTTTTGCACTTAGCTGCCTAAACATAGCAGCAGACCAAAAGCCACTTCCTGAGTTGACTCTTACTGCTAGAAGTTTACTGAACCTGAACCCCAACTGAAGTGGTTATTTGGGGATTAGAAATACCTAAGAGCTCTGTGGGCTTCCCTTATGGCTCAGCTGGTAAAGAGTCCGCCTGCAATGCGGGAGACCAGGGTTTGATCCCTGGATTGGGAAGATCCCCTGGAGAAGGGAACGGCTACCTACTCAAGTATTCTGGCCTGGAGAATTCCATGGAGTAGTCCATGGGGTTGCAAAGAGTCAGACACGACTGAGCGACTTTCACTTTTCAAGAACTCTGTACTTTTCTAATTGTTCTAGTGATTGGGAATTGTGAGTGCATTCCAATTCAGGCAGTACTCTTCTGGATTTCAGGTACCAGTACCCCACCATGGATGAGCTGGCCGAAATGCTGCCTCCTGTTCTCACCCACTTAAAGTGAGTTCATTCTGCAATTCTTCATGTGGTTTTTGTTTTTCAAAAATCACTTTCTGCTATGTGTCCGATCTGGGTGCTATGATGGTAATCAAAACAGGATGGTCACTACCCTTGTGGAGTGTGAAGCTTGCATTTTGATATGGAAAATAATTAACAACAGGTAAACAAACAAATAGTCCCAGCTTTCATGCTGTAGAAGAAATCAGTAGGGATGTGTGATAGAGAATAAAAGCAGGCTCTGCCAGATACAGGTAACTGAGGAATACCTCTCTAAGGAGTCCTTTAGATTAAGACCTGGAGGATAAAAAGGAGTTTACCTAAATAGAGAGCCAGGGCAAGAGGATTCCGGACAGAAGGAATATGTCCAAAAGGCCTGACCCAAGTGAGCAAGTGGCAGAAAAGCATAAGATGAAATTTGAGAAATAAAACAAGAACCAGATTATGCAGATCTGACAGATCAGGTGAGACTTCGAGATTTTATTCAAAAGGCAAAGAAAAACACTGAAGAGTTTTATGCAGGGGAGTGCTATCTGATTTAGTCTTTTAAAATGATCACTCTAGATATGTAAACTGCACATCAATAAAACCATTTACATTTTTCTTTTAATTACTCTAAAGACTTCCCTCTCAATCCAGTGGTTAAGATTCCATCCTCCCAACGCTAGGGGCACGGGTTCGATCCCTTGTCAGGAAACTTAAGATCCTGCATGCTGCATGGCACAGCCAAAAATAAATAAATTAAATACTACCAAAAGGAACCTTTAAAAAAAAAAATAAAAGATTAGCTGTGGAGAGAATCTCCACAGGTTTAGAGAGGGGTAAAAGAGAAAAAGCAGGGGACCAGTTAAACTATTACAACAATCAGGCAAGTGATATTGATAGCTTGGCACTAGATGTCTCCCAGAGGATGGAATGGAGTAGGAGAAGGCAGATGGAAGGACTGTGAAGGTGACTATAGGACCTGCTGATGGGTTGAGTGTGGAGGTGATAGGAGAGTGAGCTGTCAAGGATGACTCCCATGTTTTAGTCATATTTCACATAATCTTTAAAATCAACTTAGAAGTCATCATATCACTGTTTCATAGATAGGGAACCCAGGCTTAGAAAGTTAATGAAACCTAACCAAATTCTCCATCCCGTAAGCATCAGAGCCAGATTTGAATCCAGTTGTATTCTTTCCATTATGCCATGCTCCCTTCAAATGAGTTAACCTTATTCATATTGGTCTGTTCCCATTTACAGTCTGAAAAGCATCATTGGGATTGGAGTTGGAGCTGGAGCTTACATCCTCAGCAGATTTGCAGTAAGTACATGGAGGATTAGTCTCAACACCCTTGAGGCACTGCCTAGGTCACAGCTCTTACTGCTGTGTTAAATGAGAAGGAACTGTCGTGGATCTTATGCCTGTTTTTCTATCAATTCTGTCCACAGATACTGGTTTGTACAAAGCCTTGCTTTGTACTTCTAGCACCTAAAAAAATAAGAGATGTGGGCAGGATATCATTAATAAAAAATAACTCTCAGAGAACATTTAGAGTGGAATTTCTTACAGCCATTAAAATTTTATAAGATGAGCTTATGATATGTAATTCACATATATTACAACTTTAACAAAGAGGTTAGAATACAGATGCAGGTAAAGTTTGTCATAGGCATAGGAAAGAACTGGAAGAAAACATACCAAAATACTAAGATTGATGATGTGTAATTAGATAACAATGAGATTTTATTTTCTGCTTTTCATAATTTCTCTGTTTATCACATTTTCTATAGTGAGCATAATCAGAGGGGAAAAAGTAAGCTGGGAAGTTTTTAGTTTACATAGAAATGTTTTTACTGATTTTTCCCAAATGCCTCCTTGATGATAGGACAATCTTCTGAGGGTGGTATTACCTCTTCATGTGGTTTTAGAAAAAACATAAGAAGTTGCTATTGGGGACAGTCTAAGCCTTAACAGCCCCTTATGTCATGTAGTCCCAAGGGCACTGCCCAGGAAGGTAGACCCACCCTGAGCTAAACAGCTGTGGAGATAGCTGTGGCTGTCCTCTGCTGTGGAAATAAAAACCATCTCCCCCATAGATCCTTGCAAGGCAAGGTCATTTGATGGCAATTTAGAAAGCTGGTTTTCCAGATGCTGAGTTAGATTTATGGAGCTGTTTTTCTAAACATCCTCCCTAGCACCTCTCTGACCTTTTTTTTAAATCTGAGACATCCAGGCCTAGGAAGAGTTGACTAACCACACTCCAGTAGTTTTAGAAGAAGCTGAGAATGGGGCTCTCATACTGTTGTCTTTGTCTCATTTCAGCTCAGTCACCCAGAGCTTGTGGAAGGTCTTGTGCTCATTAACGTTGACCCTTGTGCTAAAGGCTGGATTGACTGGGCAGCTTCCAAAGTAAGACCAAACAGTATCCATTGGCTCATCCCTTAGTCCCTTCTCAAAATGGCTTATCTGTTTTTTAACTTTTTTATTCATACAGTTAAGGCAAGAAGTCTTACGTATACAGCTTGATATGAATAGTTACACATGTAATCACCACTCAGTCAATATACAGAATATTTCCAACTCTGCCCTTAATACTTCCTCCCTTTCCCCAAAAGAAACCATTATTCTGGTTTCTATTACCATAGATTGATTTTATATATTCAGAATAATAGATGTGTTCTTTCATATCTTGCTTCTTTCATTCATCATTGTCATGAATGGAATACTGTGCAACTGAAAAATTATGGGGTGTTGTTGTTGTTGTTGTTGTTGTTGTTGTTGTTGTTTAGGGAAATGAGGAAATTCTCATGCTTAAAAAACAAAAATTTTTTAAATACATATATGCATAAAAAAAGAAGGAAAATGCTACTAGTAGTTATATCTTTGGTTGGTAGCATTACAGATGATTCTTATTTTTATTTTATATATTCTATATTTTCCTAATTTTGCTTTGCTTTTATAGTTATTTTAAAATATTAATCTGTTCCACCTACCAGCAGACCAGATTCTGAAAAATTGATCTATTCCTCCCCACCTTTAACTTCCAGAGAAATGATGTATTTCCTAGCTTTGGATGAAATATATTAACATTGCTTTTGCCAGATATTATGGAAATTCTTTCTTACAGCTGACTTCAAATTTGTTCTAATTCCTGTCTAGTATGTGGGTACATTAAAATTTACATGAACACTCTTAATACCATGATATAATCTAGTAAACATTCTTATAAAGCTTTAGAATGACATATGAATATTAAATAGGTTATTAAATTATGAAATGGAATAGGTTATTAATTCTAATTATCTTTAATTTATAACCTGTGGATCATTGACAACCCAGGTGAAGATTGCTGGGCTTCTTTCTTACTCCATCTTTCCTGGACTACCTAATCCTGCTCCACCTATATCCGCATCTGTCTCCCTTATCTCCTCTTCTCCATCTCCACCTCCAACTCAGTACTTAACCTCTGTGCCAAGTCCACAGTAGGAACTGAGCTTAAAATCAACAGAGAAGGTTTAAGGGAAATCAGCAACATAATTTGAGTTGGAAATTTTTCTGAAAATAGACTAACAGGCTGCAGATTTACCCATATTGATGCATTTATTAGACTGCGATGTGCATAGCTTTGATGTGGGGAAAATGAAGAGAAAAGCTTTCAAAACGCAAGAACATTCTGTAAACATAGCAGTTTCCTCCCACTCCTTGAAATGAAGGTAGCAAAAACTAGAGGAAAGAAAAAAAACTGCTTTTTCTTTTGGATGACTTGGGAGTGATTGTAAGTCTACCTTATTAAGCATAAATCCAGTATAAATGCAGAAACACAGGTAGAAATTAAGTAGCTATAGCTGTGAGCTTTAGGTCCCACGTTCTCAAAGAAGGAACAGCCAGCATTTCTTCTAGCCACCTATTTCAAGTTAGGCCATATTATTAGCCCAGAAGGAAGATTTTGTTTTTTCCTGATGTTTTTCTTGTTCTCAGGTTTCTTAGGACCACCATCTCACGAAAACGTGTGACACCGAGTTGTGTTTTTTGTATTTTTAAGCTTAGCATATTTACAAGAAAGTGCACTAATAAAGTGGACAGATTGATAAAATTTTACCCATGCTCACTCCCTTGACACAAAGTTTTTGTCTTGTTAGCTCTCAGGCTTGACAACCAACGTTGTGGACATTATTTTGGCTCATCACTTTGGGCAGGTAAGTGCCTATCCCAGCCAGGAGAGGGGTATGTTTATTGGCTTGTGTGTAAAGTCTTATTCACCTCAGGAAAGAAAGGGTTCCCTGGAACTCACTTGATTGCACTGGGTTAACACTTTCAGTGCTGTGGGATATGCACATGGCGCCCACCAAAGGCCAGTCTTAGGGGAGGGCATTAACTCAGCGCCACCCGGCTCTTGGTGTTTGGAGAGATGAGAGAAGGCAGCTCCCACCCCACCCCCAACCCATTCCCTATAAGCTGCATGCCATCTGTTCCTGTTTGACGACATCACGTGCCTCACCAAGCTTCTTTAGAGCCATAATGAGGTCTGGGAAGAAGGGCTGCACAGAAATAGAGATTTCAGAGAAAATAAAAAACAAACCAAAAGACACCACAAATGTTAGTGCTAAAAGAACCTTTTGTTCAAATCCCATGTCTTACTGGTAAGGAAACTGAAGTCTATGGAGGAAATGACTATTATGTGGATAGCTGTTGGGAGAAAGAGGTCGGGACCCCAGTCCTCTTTTCAGAAAGTAAGTTGAGTAACAGAATTCCTGTACCAATTACAGCGTTGTTTTTTCTTACACTACCAAAGAATTCTCAGACACCAGCTGGATGTCCTGCAGTTTAGCTCGATGACACTGTCTACCTGAAGATCGGTCAGATCCTGCAGATTAGAGCTGAGTGCCAGTCACAGAGCCGCCACCACTGCCCCCCCTCCCCCCACTTCAGCCACTCCATGTGGTCACCTGTGCTTCTGACCAACCAGCTATAGAGCAGAGGTTCCAACAGCCCCCTCCTTGGGTCCAGTTTGTTTTCTAGAGCTGCTCACAGAGAAACACTGTATTTACTAGACTGGCTTACTATAAAAGGACCTAACTTGGGAACAGCTGAATGAGAGAGATGCACAGAGCAGTTGTATGGAAAGGAGCAGGGAGCTCCCCTGTTCTCTGGAATGCCCCAGTCTCCCAGAGTGGCCATGCATTCCCCAACCTGGAGGCCCTCCCACACCTGTCTTTTGGGGCTTTATGTCGGCTTTGTTACAGACACGTGATTATGTGGCAGTCAATTCAACATTCACCTCCTTTACCCCCCCGCCCCTGGAGAGAAGGGCAGGGTAGGGTTGAAAGTTCCAGCCCCCTACTCACAGGGACTGGTTCCATGTAGAAGTAACTTAGGGGCTTTCCTAAAATCCCATCATTAACCAAAAAAGATCCTTTATCAGTCTCATCGCAAGGTTTTACAAAGCTCTGTGCCAGGAGGGGTATGAAGACCAAGTAGATGTTTCTTGCTATAAATCACAGCATCACAGATGACCTGTGAAGGAGTGAGGGAATAATGAGCAATGAGTGTGGAGAGCTGTGAGGTGTCTGGAATTGAGATGAAAACTCTTAAGTACTAGTAATAATGCTCATCTGTCACCTATGTATTAAAGGAAAATGGTCAGTGTGGAGAAAATTACCATTTACTGAGTACTCATTCTGTGTAAAATACTTTGACAAGTACCTTTTAGGTACAAACTCAGTTATTTTTTTCACATGGTTCTGTTAAACTTATTTTAAGATGGAAAAACTGAGGGCCAGAGAGGGAACATAAGTTGCCACAATTGTCCAGCTAGCAAGTGGTCTGAATCCAAATCAGGCTCACTCCAAAGTCCATAGTTTTTTCTTTCATTGAGATCGTATTTCATCAAAATTACAAATTCACATATATATTTTTTTAACATTTAGAAAGATATATTTCTTTATTTGTGGCTGTGCTGGGTCTTTGTTGCTTTGTGTGGGCTTTCTCTAGTTACAGTGAGCGGGAGCTAGTTTGTTGTGGTGCACGGGCTTCTCATTGTGATGGTTTCTCTTGCTGAAGCATGGGCTTCAGGAATTGAAGCACACAGGCTTAGTTGTTTTGCAGCATGTGGCATCTTCCCAGACCAGGGATCAAACCTGTGTCCTCTGCATTGGCAGGCAGATTCTTACCAGTTGTGCCACCAGGGAAGTCCTCACATATATTTTAGAGCAGAGGAGTTTTGCAGGGCTTAATACAAAGAATTTGTTACTTACCCCATTTCTGCTTCTTAGAAGTGACCACTCTAATTCTTTTAGCAGATTCTTTTGGGTTTTGCCTCATTAATTAAGGTATTATTTATATATAATAAAGGGCACAAATCATAAGTACATCTCAGTGACCTTTTATACATATACTCATGTCCGTCCATCCTAAGTCACTTTAGTCACATCCAACTCTTTGTGATCCTATGGAGCCTGGTAGGCTCCTCTGTCCATGGGAGTCTCCAGGCAAGAATACTGGTTGCCATTTCCTTCTCCAGGGAATCTTCCTGACCCAGGGATTGAACCCGAATCCCTTATGTCTCCTTCATTGCCAGGCAGGTTCTTTTCCACTAGCGCCACCTGGGAAGCCCATACTCTCATGTAACCATCACTGAATCAAGATACAGAACATTTCCGTCATCTCCAAAAGGTTCCCTCATGCCCTTTCCTAATCACTAATTTCCCTCCCCAAACAGGTATTCACTATTCTGTTACCTCTGTAGATTATCTTACCTGTTCTTGAACTTCATATAAATGTAAGTACATAGTGTACACTCTAATGGGTCCAGCTTCTTTTGCTCAGTATAGTCTTTGAGATTCAAACCTATCTTCCTATGTATCAGTAGTTCATTCTTTGATTCTGTGTAGCAGTCCATTGTTACATACCATGAATGTTCTTATGAGCATTCGGGTTATTTCCAATATTTTGCTTTTGTTTTGCTATTATGAATAAAGCTTCTGTGGACAGTCTTCAGTCAGTTCAGTACAGTCGCTCAGTCGTGTCTGACTCTTTGCGACCCCATGGACTGCAACACGCCAGGCTTCCCTGTCCTTCACCAACTCCCGGAGATTGATCAAACTCATGTCCCTTGAGTCGGTGATGCCATCCAACCATCTCATCCTCTGTTGTCCCCTTCTCCTCCTGCCTTCAATCTTTCCCAGAATCAGGGTCTTTTCCAGTGAATCAGTTCTTTGCATCAGTTGGCCAAAGTGTTGGAGTTTCAGCTTCAGCATCAGTCCTTCTAGTGAATATTCAGGACTGATTTCCTTTAGGATTGACTGGTTGGATCTCCCTGCAGTCCAAGGAACTCTGAAGAGTCTTCTACAACACCATAGTTCAAAAGCATCCATTCTTCAGTGCTTAACTTTCTTGATGGTCCACCTCTCACATCCATACATGGCTACTGGAAAAACCGTAGCTTTGACTAGACGGACCTTTGTTGGCAAAGTAATGTCTCTGCTTTTTAATATGCTGTCTGGGTTGATCATAGCTTTTCTTCCATTGAAGAAAAAGCTTTTCTTCCGTGAACATTCTTATATGTGTCTTTATGGGCGTAAGCCTCAGTTCTCTTCAATTGTCTTTGCCCCTGTCTCTCTAAATATGCATGTATTTCCACCTGTTGGGTTTTCAGTTGTAGGCATTATCTTTGGCCTTCCATTATGAAGGATGATTTCTCATATTCACACATACACCAACACCATGACCCTCATTTATGTTTTCTACTACTCCATCCTTCCCATATAGCATGATTTGAATTAGATAAATTTCCAGCATTTATACTAGCATGTAAATGTTATTCAGAGCTGAGCCATAACAGATTTCTTTTTCTGTACATTTCTCCTTTACTAAGTGACAGTGTTAGAATTTTTAAATAAAGGATACCAGGGGTACACTGTAAGGTGATAGTGGCAGGAAAGCACTGCTATTTTTATTTTAATTTTTTCTTTTTGCTGCACTGCATGAGGGGCTATTGTTCAAGGATTGAACTCTCACCCCTACAGTGAAAGCACAGAGTCTTAAACTGGACTGCCAAGGAAGTTCCTGTTCTGACTTTTAAAAATATTTTAACACAAGAATCAGGACTTGCCATACAGAAGACCTGGTGACACTCATCTCTGCCTCCTTTAGGTCACACTTTCTCCATCATATGGACTGTGTCCAGGGTCCAGTCGGGGGACAGAAGCTACATGCTTTGAGTAGAGAAAATTTCATGTAATATATCAACTAGTAGAAGGTGGCTTAGTTCTTGGAGAGGTGAAAAAGGACTTTGAGGTGTCCAAAAGTAGCAGGTGGAAAAACAGCAGCTATTCCTAGGCTGAGGGGAGGAGAAGCAGGGGGCTAGGGGGGGACAGAGAATATGATGCTTGGATGGCATCACCAACTCAATGGACATGAATTTGGACAAACTTCGAGAGATAATGAAGAACAGGGAAGCATGGTGTGCTGCAGTCCATGGGGTTGCAAAGATTTGGATACGACTTAGTGACTGAACAACCACAACTCTTAGGCCAAGGGAATGTGGACACTGAAGGAACTGAGGACTTAGTTGAGCCCCCACCACCACGCCTAAGAGTTGGGCCTGTTCACGGGAGGAATGGTTTCCACAGAAAAGTACAGCTGGCCAACTGTGAAGAAACTTGCCCAGAGGGTAAGGGCCCTAACTTGTCCACAGAGCCATTCACCAGATGGGGGAGACGTTTGTCTAAAATAAGGTCTGAACAGCTGCAGAAGCTACAGAAACTGCAGTTGGATGGGAAGAACCTGGGCCTAGGATGTGACCGCTAGTCTATGAGAATTCTTGAGACCTTGGGCCAGTGGCTCCTGTGCTAAGTCTTTGTTGCTTAGTGTAGGCTCTTTGTCGGGGCTCACAGGCTTTCTCTAGTTTTCGCTCACAGGTTTAATTGCCCCATGGCATTTGGGATCCTGGTTTCCTCAGGGATTGAACCCATGTACCCTGCTTTGAAAGGCGGATTCTTAATCGCTTGACCTTCAGGAAAGTCCCTGTCTTATAACTTTTTTCTTTTTTCTACTATTTATTTATCTGGCTGCTTCAAGTCTTAGTTGTGGCATGTGGGATCTTTGTTACATCCTGCAGATCTTTTGTTACGGCACATGGACTCTGCTTGTAGCACACAGACATAGTTGCTCCTTGGCATGTGGGATCTTAGTTGCCTGACAGGGATCAACCACCTCCCCTGCATTGCAAGGCAGGTTCTTAACCACTAGACCACCAGGAAAGTCCCTCTCTTAACTTTCCTGATGGTGTCCTTTGAAGCACAATTTTTATTTATTTATTTTATTTATTTTGGTTTAACCTAATGAAAGTATCTTTTTGTTTTGTTTTATTTCATTTTTATAGGGATATAGTGTTGGAGAAGGAAATGGCAACCCACTCCAGTTTTCTTGCCTGGAGAATCCCAGGGGCGGAGGAGTCTGGTGGGCTGCCATCTATGGGGTCGCACAGAGTCGGACACGACTGAAGCTACTTAGCAGTAGCAGTGTTGATATACAATGTTGTGGTAGTTTCAGGTGTACAGTGAAGTGAATCTGTTACATACATGTATCTATATATCCACTCTTTTTTAGATTCTTTTCCCATATAGCCTATTACAGAGTATTGAGTAGAGTTCCCTGTGCTATACAGTAGGTCTTTATTAGTTACCTGCTTTATATATAATAGAAGTGTGTGTGTGTCAATCCCAGTCTTCCAATTTATCTGTTTGCCACCCCTTGTCCCCGGTAACCAGTTTATTTTCTACATGAAACACAAAAGGTTTTAATTTTGGTGAAGTCCAGGCTATTTTTTCTTTTGTTGCTTGTACTTTTGGTGTCGTATCTAAGAAACCATCACTTAACCCAAAGTCATGAAGATTTACAACTCTCCTTTCTCTTTAGAGTTTTATAGTTGTAGCTCTTAACATTTAGGTCTGTGGTCTATTTTGAGCTAATTTTTTGTACATGGTGTGAAGTTGAAGTTTTAACGTCATTCCATTGAAAATCCAGTTTTCCCAGTACCATTAAAAAAAAAGACTTTTCTTTGTCCAGTGAGTTGTCTGGGCTCCCTTGTTGAAAACCAGTTGACCGTAAATGTAAGGATTTATTTTGAAAGGCTTATTTTTATCTTACTGATATTTGTCTAGCCTTATGCCAGTATCACAAAAGGGCTTCCCAGGTGGTACAGTGGTAAGAACTGCCTGGCAATGCAGGAGATGCAAGAGATGCAGGTTCGATCCCTGGGTTGGGAAGATCCTTTGGAGAAGGAAATGGCAACCAGCTTCAGTATTCTTGCCTGGAAAATTCCATGGACAGAGGAGCCTGACTGGCTACAGTCTATGGGGCTGCAAAGTGTTGAACACAGTTGAGCAACTGAGCACACACATACACACATGCCCATATCACAGTATCTTGATTACTATAATGATTTCTGTAAAGTAAGAACATCCTCACAATATGTACATATTGTGTGTTTAATTAAAAATGTGTGCAGCCACAGACAAGAGGCTGTTACAAGGCTGATGAGTTCATTTAAAATTTAAACAAGTGAATGCATGTATTACTCTTACTGCTTTGAAATGGAAGCATATAAGGTTTCTGTACATTAATAATCTCATCTTCACTAATAAAAATACAATGATAACCCCTTTTTATCTGTCAAATTAGCAGAAGTCAAAAAGAGTGATCATTTATACTAGCAAGGGTGTGGGAAAACAGTATAAATAAATGAGAAGGCCCCATATGCCCTGCTAAGGAGTGACCTCAGTGCAGAGTAGTATGTCTAGCACACTGCAGTTTGTGTTCTAAAGAAATGTGAGTGATGGGGTGCAATTTACACATAACAGCTTTTCCTAGGGAGTTCCATTAGCACTTAAGCCAGTTTTACCCCTTTTATACCAGTATTACTTCTGCCTCTTTTTTATCTCAAACTTCTGCTCAAGTTCCTCTTCAGACTTTCAAAGGGGAACTGTAGAGGTCATTTCATCTCTGATTGCTATGTGGTTCATTTGTTGTCTACTTTTCTTAATATCTTCAGCATTTATCAAGCTTCCTTGGAATGGCTCCAGTGCCCTTCGTTTCAGGGACACTCTGATTCAGTTGGTCAGTTTCCTACTGTATTCTTGGCCCACTTTCCCCATGTAGTAGTGAGAATACTCACACAAGTTCTCCTTTCCTCGGTTTCCCCACAAGGCTTGCTGGTTGGGGACCTTTGCACACTGCTTTAGATTAACTGACTCTCTCACTACCCCGATACATTTTTTTCCTCCAGTGTAAACCCTTTTTCTTCTGCTTAAAACTGTCCATATTTACTGGTGTATGTGTGTGTCCATATATGTACATATATACTTAAATATACAAAAACCTGGCAGTTGGTTCTAGTGGCCTCCGAGAAGGCCAGCAAGATAAGGATCATTGGATAATGGATAGTAAGGAGGGAGATTTTCTTTTTCTGATAGACTCTTGTGTCTCTTGAATTTTATACAGGGCTTATAGCCAGTATTTTACAATAATTTTATTTATTGCTTTTTGGCTTCACTGGGTCTTTGTTGCTGCACGCAGGAACTTTCTCCAGTTTTAGTGAGCAGGGCTACTCTCTTGTTGCAGAGCGCAGACTCTAGAGCAAGAGCTCAGTAGCCGTGGTACATGGGCTTAGTTGCCCCCCAGCATGTGTAATCTTCCCGGACCAGGGATTGAACCCATGTCCCCTTCATTGGCAGGCAGACACTGCATCACCAGGGAGGTCCCTGTAATAACTTTAAATGGGACATAATCTGTAAAAATTTTGAATCACTATGTGGTACACCTGAAACTAATGTAATATTATAAATAAACTCCACTGCCTCAAAAAAAAACCCTGTAATATTGGTAAATAAATGATAAATTGACTTAATCAATAAAATATTAATGGAATGTAATGTGCAGTTCTAGATTGCATATTATTAAATAATAGTATATAAATAGATATTACACTTACTATATTGACGAAAATATAGATAAATTAATGATATAGATTTATGACTAATAAGAGAAGTGTTACTTTCCATTTATTTTATACTTTACAATTCATATAGCATTTCTTATTTAATCTTTAAAATATCCCTGTCAGGTAACTGGTTATTATCTTCATTTTACAGATAAGACACTGTCTCTTTGAAAGTGGCAGAACATGAATAAAACACAGATAAGGAAATTAGGGTTCCAAATGGTGAGGTAACCTCAGTTTTACATCTAGTACTCAAATCCAGGTTGAGTGCAGTTTCCACTGTGCTGCAGAGAAGAGGATTCACAGCATAACCCCAGGTTTTTGTGCTTGACTTGGAGTTGATTACCAACCTTTTCCGTCAGATTCCTTGGAGCCCTCATCCAGCACAGAATATGGCACTGAACCAATCTGATGCAAATAAAAATGGTGTCATTCAACCTACCAGGACATCAGTAGGCCCCTATGGTCTGCCCCATCTCCCATGATGAGCAGGGAGCTTTGGCTTTGGGCACTGAGAATGCAAACCAAACAAGATAGATTTGTACTGTAGCTCAGAAGTTCACCTGTGTCTTCTTTTCATTGTTCTAGGAAGAGTTGCAGGCCAACCTGGACCTGATTCAGACCTACAGACTGCATATTGCCCAAGATATCAACCAGGAAAACCTACAGCTCTTCCTGGGTTCCTATAACGGGTACAGTTGTTTCTGTTCCTTCACTTAAATGCAGACGAGGTCTGAGAAGCTAATGGATATTTAAGAGAGAATCAGGAGGGGAAGTAAACTGCTTCTTACAGTGTTGTGTGATGGGGTCCCTTTGGCACTTTCACCACAGTAGAAGAGGAAGAGCTTTCAGATAGATATGAAAACAGCTTTCAAGAGGAATGAATGAACTGAATGCTGTTTCAGACATATTCACCTACCAGTTGTACTTTTAAGGTAATGTTTTTGAGACCAGAAGGACCTAAAAGTTATGTACACACACAAAAACACACAATTTGGGTGACACAGAAAAATGCATGTAGAGGATAGAAGGATAGAAGTTTGAGACCTTAATTCAGTCTCTCTCTGTTGATATCCTGTCATCAGGCAGAAGTAAACGTGAACAATAGTAAATTCTCTTTTGTTTGTGTATTCCCAAAGTTGTCACATTTCCCCCAGTCACTGAGAGAAGCCTGATTCTTATCTTGGGTCCAGCTTCTCCAGTGAAAATGTTAGCTCCTTCTAGCTTCCTGGGTATATGGAAAAAGACTGAGGAAATGGGTCAGCTGTAACTTACCCAGAGTTACACAGCCAGTAGGAGCAAAGCAAGCTTTGAATCCAGTCTCTCTAGCTCCTTCCTCTGTATTACAGAGCCTCCTTAGTTTTAGCTGAAATCAGAAAGGATATTAAATACTACAATAAACTGTAAGTACCAGGAAAATAGTTCCCCTAAAAGATTCCCCTTAAGAAATTATTCCTAGGGACTTCCCTCATGGTCCAGTGGCTAAGACTTCACCTTCCCAATTCCAAGGTCCCGGGTTCGAGCCCTGGTCAGGGAACTAGATCCTGCGTGATGCGACTACACATCCCACATATGGCAACTTAGAAGATGGAAAATCCCATGTGCTGCCACTAAGACCCAGCACAGGCAAATAAATAAAATAAAAACAAATATTTAAAGAAATTATTCCTGTAAAGTAATTGGAAAATTAGACACTCAGGACTTGAGGATTTCAATAGCATTGCTGTTAAGTTTTAAGTTGTCTCCTTTCAGCATCCTACCGAGTTCCTTTTTCCTTCTCTTTTCCACTCAGGATGCCACTGACGAGGCTACTTATGAACAAAATCTATAAAATCTCTTCCCTTGTCAGGTGTGAAGGAAAGATAATTTTCAGATTCTTTGATACCTTTGGATTTTCACATCCAGAAAATAATCTGAGTTGCCGTGATTTTACCAGAAACGTGCATTGTTTCCTTTGTGTCTCTTCAGAAACGTTCATTGTTTCCTTTGTGTCTCTTCAGAAACATGCATTGTTTCCTTTGTGTCTCTCTTAGGCGCAAAGACCTGGAGATTGAAAGACCCATTCTGGGACAAAATGATAACAAATCGAAGACATTAAAGTAAGTCTCTCGATCTGCTCACTTAAGTTGCTAAACATACCTGCCTTTGGTAGATGAAGTCAGTGTTCTGTGGAGTATGTGTGCTCCTGGCTGAGTGTCCTCTTGCTTGCCTTCCCCCAGGTGCTCTACTTTATTGGTGGTAGGTGACAGTTCTCCCGCAGTTGAGGCTGTGGTAAGTATGTCCTGACATTGTGAAGATGAGTAAGATGAAATATAATAAGTTGTTTGTAACACACTGCTGATGTACTGGAAACAGGTGGTAGATGCTAGTTCTTGTTATTTCTGATTACACATACCAGGTTTGTGCTTTATTATCCAATCTGGAAAAATAATTACTCGTTGATCACTCGGTTTCATCAGAAGGGATCAATAGTGTCGACTGTTTTATTGGTGCAGTTCATTTGGTGACAGGTAGTACCACTAAATACCATTTGCTTATCATCAGATTTCTGACAGCCTTGGCCTTCTGCAGCCACCACAAATCTGGAACTGTTTCAGCAGTCTGGAAGGTTGCTGAGAGCCTGCGTACTTTTCTCTACCTCTTTCTCAAGCACATAGCACACTGGTAAAAATAATATGTGTTCATTGTAGAAAATTGGTAAATAGAAGGACAGGAGGGAAAAAAATCACAATCTCAAAGACAAGCCACCATGTTTTTCTTCAACATAGATGTTGTTTAATCACTAAGTCATGTCCAACTCTTGTGACCCCATGGACTGTAGCCTGCCAGTCTCCCCTGTCCATGGGATTTCCCAGGCAAGAATACTGGAGAGGGTTGCCATTTCCTTCTCCAGGGGCTCTTCCTGACCCAAGGATCAAACTCACATCTTCTGTATTGGCAGGCTCTTTATCACTGAGCCATCAGGGAAGCCCCTCAACATAGATTGGATGATACTAAATATACAAGGTTTGGGGACCTGATTACTTAACACTGTATACTATTCAGTCTTGTAAATACACCCTTGTTTATATAATTTCATTCTCTTGTTGATTATTTATGATTGTGCGCCATTAATAATGTTGCCGTTGAACATCCATACAGAATCTTTGCCTGAATTTTTGATCATTTCCCTGGGATGAGATGAAAATAATGTGTCAAAAATCATAAGCTTTGTAAGGTTTTTAATGCCTTTTGCCAGATTCCTTTCCAGAAAAGATATAACAGTGTGTTGCCGCTGGTAATGTAGGAGAGTGCCTGTTGCACAGCATGCTGTTCAGCATTGGACTTTTCAATTATTAGTAGTTAATTTGGTTAAAAAGTGGCATCCCACTGTTTTAATTTGCACTTCTTTAATTACACATGAAGCTTTCAGTTTTTCATAAGTCTGTTATCATTTTCTTGTCTTTCCCACATATATAGCGTAACTTAAGTTTCTGCATGAAATTATCTGGTTTTCTTTGGCCACCTTCACTTCTTTAGCTGAAAAGTGGAGATACATGTTTTTGATAGATATTTTATATCTATATTTTATATCTATCAAAAACATTTTTTCATGAACATGTGTATTTAACACAGAAAAATAGTATTGTTTATAGAAAATACCCTTAATGAGAATTTTCTAATGATGCTGAGTTGTTTTTCTAAAATTACATGGACTTAAAGTAATGTTACCAACTATTTTTCAAGATTGTATAAGTTGGCCATACATATACGGTCTTTTTCAGATAGAGATTAACTTCAAGAATGCCATATGTACCACAAACTAGATGCTCTTCTAGACACATTCAAAACTAACTCCCCTGCCAGAGCCTTTTATCCCCTAAATTGGTAGGGATTAGAGGGCTGTCCGTGTGTGAAAGAGCAGGAAGAAACTCCACAAGTTCTAGTCTCTAGCTATTCTTGCTCACTTATTCATTCAGTATCATTTTTTGAGCTTCTCCTATTTGCTCAGTGGGCTTCCCTGGTGGTTTAGTAGTAAAGATCTGCCTGCCAATGCAGGAGATGCAGATTCAATCCTTGGGTCAGGAAGATTCCCCTGGAGAATGAAATGGCAACCCACTCCAGTATTCTTGCCTGGAGAATCCCAGGGATGGCGGAGCCTGGTGGGCTGCCGTCTATGGGGTCGCACAGAGTCGGACACGACTGAAGCGACTTAGCAGCAGCAGCAGCATTCTTCCTTGAGACTTCCCTTGTGGCTCAGCAGTCAAGAATCTGCCTGCAATTCAGGAGACATGGGGCTTTGATCCCCAGGTTGGGAAGATCCCTTGGAGAAGGAAATGACAACCCACTCCAATATTCTTTCCTGGGAAATCCCATGGACAGAAGAGCATGGTGGGCTGCAGACCATAGGATTGCAAAAGACTCAGACACGCCTTAGTGATTAAACAACAACATTCTGCCTTGTGTTACATACTTTTGCCCCTCTAGATTCCATGTTCTTAGCACAGTGTTTTATATGTGTGCCTGGGCAAGCATGTGTAAAGAAGAGATCTAGTGGATCAAGTTAACCATAAAACTTTGTTGAACCATAAAACAACCTCCACAGAACATTTTCTTTGAGGTCCCTACCTTTGTGGATACTGAGGTATGAGATACCAAGCATGAAAATATACAAGATTGTAATTCTTAATTGTGATGATTGCTGGGAGAGAAAAAAACCATAGAGAAGTTTAACTTTAGATGGGATAGCCAAAGATCTTGTGGCTTAGAAGAGTCAGGGTGAGAGGAATGGCACACACCTGCTACCTCCAGGACACAGGAGAGGGATGAGGAAGGGGCACAGGAGGTGTGAGGGCTCAGTCATAGGACTGGTTGTGCTGGGGCATCATCAGGACCTCAGCAGGTGAGGCCCATAGTTCACTTTTTAAAGAAGGAGGTAACTTGCCCTGCTGCTGTATAGCCGTAGGAGGAATTAGATTCAAAATGTAGCTCTTTAAAGACTCTGCTTGTAACGGATCCAGAAAATGAACTTAGCCAGACTTTTAGATCTATCAAGAAATACAAGCTATAAAGTATATCATGTAAATATATCTCCCATTTTTTATTTTGGTAATTTCTTTGGCTGATTCAGCCAAAACTGAGTTTCTCCAAGCTGAGCTTCTTGAAAGATCATTTGTGTGCCAAGCTATTTTGTATTTAGCAGTTCATAAAACTGCCTTTCTCTGTTTTTTTTTTAGGTTGAATGCAATTCTCGCCTGAATCCTGTAAATACAACTTTGCTAAAGGTAATGTGTTTTCTTTCCTCACTGCCAACCATTAGTGAGTAAATTATATGTGGTTCAAATCACTTTATTTCTGGAATAGTTGCCCAGAAATAAGGAAAACTTCTTTCTCTCATTTTCTTTTTTTTAAAAAAAATTATTTTCCTGAATATAGTCTCAGTATAGAAAATTGGAAAATAGAAGAATGGAAATATAGAAAGAATAAAATAAAAATTACTCATAATCCTGCCACCCACAGGTTACCCTCTGGTAAAAAAAATATATATATATATATATATTGGTCTTTTTCCTGGGAGGTGAGGGGCTGTACTGGGTCTTTGTTGTGGTGCATGGGCTTCTACTGCTGTGGAGCAGAAGCTCTGGAGCGCATGGGCTCAGTAGTGGTGGTGCTCAGGTTTGGTTGCTCCGTGGCATGTGGGAACCCAGCTCACTGACCAGGGATCGAACCTTCATCCCCTGCATTTGAAGGCGGATTCTTAACCACTGGACCCCTGGGGAAGTCCCTCTTATTCATTTTTTAAATCATTAAGATTATAGACTATTTCTAGCCCTGTGTCTGTTTTCCTCAACTTTTTGACATGTAAACATCTTCCTGTGTCATTGAAAATTTCATAAGCATTATTTAATGTTGTTGTGAGATATTAGATAATGGATGGAAATTCTTTACAAGCCAAATTCCCTTGTATGGATAAGAAAGTTTTCCAGTAGCATTGTCACGATGAGGGTAGATGCGTTTTCTGGAGCCTGTAGTGGAATATTTAAAGGCCTGACCTCCTCTGAATTTGGATTACAGTATATTTAAGTGCTAAACTTACGTTGCGTACTGCTGCTTTCTCAGCCTGAAAGACCTCGGCTTTCTTCCCTTTTTCTTTGAAGTGCAGTTTAAAGGGGAGTGTTGCCACTATAAGCAGCCCATAGTTCCTGGAAATAAAACACAAGGTTAATGCTCTGATATGACAAAACTGAGTGTTCTAGGGTCCAGGTGATTGATGAATTAGTCTAAAACGTGAATTTTTTTTTTTTTACAAGTATGTGGTTTCAAATTAGCCTTTCAATGCAGGTTTGAATCAGTTTTCTCAAAGTGCAGAAATGAACTTCACAGTAGCCACAGGTGTGCATATTTCTGGGCAGAAGTGCCCATCCCACAGCAGTGTGATGGGATTGATTCTCTGATAGGTACCCAGCCTGAAAATAGTCCTTCCCAGTACTGTCTCTGTGTACGAGAACTGTTTTGTGGCTCTAATCAGATTTTGACTCCTAAACTTCATGAAAATACAGCCTGGGCTAATTAGGCCTGTTTTATACTTAAATCAGGTTAAATGTTTGTTCCTGATCTTATGCTTAGAATTTTCAGGGAACTGACTAATCCTTGTTAACCTCAGATTCCTGTGCCTCCTGTGGCATTCCCATGTGCAGAATAACAGTCCACCCTCAAAGTTCTCATGTTAGTGAAGGTTTCATGAGGTTCACGTCTCTTTTCTAAAAAATGCCTGACTGTGCTCCTCTGTGAATATGGAATACCTAACAAGTAGAAAGAAGCAGGTGGCCTCGTGATTGGCCATTGTGCCCCAGAAGCAGTGTTCTCTGTGGATTGGCAGAGTATGCATCACCGGGGCTTGTTAGAAGTGCAAGTTCTTGAGCCCTGCTCCAAAGCTGTTAAATAAGAATCCCTTGGGCAGGAACTCTGAGTTTTAACAAGCCCTCCTGATTATTCCAATGCATGATAACAAAACCCTACTCTAGAAATTTTTGTGCAGATGACAGTAACCAATGTGTAAAGATTTATGAAGTAAGAGAGAGCCTCATCAATTCCAGCGGTGAAATTAAAGTGGCTGACCAAGCAGGTTGGCTGAATTCAGCATCAATGCCTGATTGGAGATCTCCCCTTAGTCATGAAGTGGAGACAGTGTACAGCTGAGAGGGAACTTTTAAGAGTTTGAAGCCCTGAGAAGTAGGGGTCACACTGCTTGCGGACTCTGAAAGTAAATCCTCCAGGTAGTGGCAGAACCAAGGTAGTAGTTAACTTTACTATCACCCGAATGGAAAATTCCTGACATAGACCTGAAAGCTGAGCCCTGCACTACTGATTAATAAATAGTGAATAATCTTTCAGAATTAAATCCAAAGTTATTGCTAGAATTTAGGTCTGTGTATAAGAGTGCATTGAGGAGGGACTTCCCTGGTGGCTCAGTGGTAAAGAATTGCCTGCCAGTGAAGGGCATGGCAAACCACTTCAGTATTCTTGCCTTGAGAACCCCATGAACAGTATGAAAAGGCAAAAAGATAGGACACTGAAAGATGAACTCCCCAGGTCAGTAGGTGCCCAATATGATAATGGAGATCAGTGGAGAAATAACTCCAGAAAGATTGATGGGATGGAGCCAAAGCAAAACCGATACCCAACTGTGGATGTGACTGGTGATAGATGCAAAGTCCGATGCTGTAAAGAGCAATATTGCATAGGAACCTGGAATGTTAGGTCCATGAATCAAGGCAAATTGGAAGTGGTCAAACAGGAGATGGCAAGAGTGAATGTCGACATTCTAGGAATCAGCGAACTAAGATGGACTGGAATGGGTGAATTTAACTCAGATGACCATTATATCTACTACTGTGGGCAAGAATCCCTTAGAAGAAATGGAGTAGCCATCATGGTCAACAAAAGAGTCCAAAATGCAGTACTTGGATGCAATCTCAAAAACGATAGAATGATCTCTGTTCGTTTCCAAGGCAAACCATTCAATAGCACGGTAATCCAAGTCTGTGCCCCGACCAGTAACACCGAAGAAGCTGAAGTTGAACGGTTCTATGAAGACCTACAAGACCTTCTAGAACTAACACCCAAAAAAGATGTCCTTTTCATTATAGGGGACTGTAATGCAAAAGTAGGAAGTCAAGAAACACCTGGGGTAACAGGCAAGTTTGGCCTTGGAGTACAGAATGAAGCAGGGCAAAGGCTAATAGAGTTTTGCCACGAGAACGCACTGGTAATAGCAAACACCCTATTCCAACAACACAAGAGAAGACTCTACACATGGACATCACCAGATGGTCAACACCGAAATCAGATTGATTATATTCTTTGCAGCCAAAGATGGAGAAGCTCTATACAGTCAGCAAAAACAAGACCGGGAGCAGACTGTGGCTCAGATCATGAACTGCTTATTGCCAAATTCAGACTTAAATTGAAGAAAGTAGGGAAATCCACTAGTCCATTCAGGTATGACCTAGATCAAATCCCTTATGAGTATACAGTGGAAGTGACAAATAGATTTAAGGGACTAGACCTGATAGAGTGCCTGATGAACTATGGACAGAGGTTCGTGACATTGTACAGGAGATAGGGATCAAGAAAATCCCCATGGAAAGGAAATGCAAAAAAGCAAAATGGCTGTCTGAGGAGGCCTTACAGATAGCTAGGAAGAGAAGAGAAGCGAAAAGCAAAGGAGAAAAGGAAAGATATTCCCATCTGAATGCAGAGTTCCAAAGAATAGCAAGGAGAGATAAGAAAGCCTTCCTCAGCGATCAATGCAAAGAAATAGAGGAAAACAACAGATTGAGAAAGACTAGAGATCTCTTCAAGAAAATTAGAGATACCAAAGGAACATTTCATGCAAAGATAGGCTCGATAAAGAACAGAAATGGTATGGACCTAACAGAAGCAGAAGATATTAAGAAGAGGTGGCGAGAATACACAGAAGAGTACAAAAAAGATCTTCACGACCCAGATAATCACGATGGTGTGATCACTCACCTA
Source organism: Okapia johnstoni (assembly GCA_024291935.2). Taxonomy (NCBI): domain Eukaryota; kingdom Metazoa; phylum Chordata; class Mammalia; order Artiodactyla; family Giraffidae; genus Okapia; species Okapia johnstoni. The sequence goes on along the minus strand of CM044324.1, from coordinate 54,777,828 downwards.
GAGCCAGATATCCTGGAATGTGAAGTCAAGTGGGCCTTAGAAAGCATCACTACAAACAAAGCTAGTGGAGGTGATGGAATTCCAGTTGAGCTATTTCAAATCCTCAAAGGTGATGCTGTGAAAGTGCTGCACTCGATATGCCAGCAAATTTGGAAAACTCAGCAGTGGCCACAGGACTGGAAAAGGTCAGTTTTCATTCCAATCCCAAAGAAAGGCAATGCCAAAGAATGCTCAAACTACCGCACAATTGCACTCATCTCACATGCTAGTAAAGTAATGCTCAAAATTGTCCAAGCCAGGCTTCAGCAATACGTGAACCATGAACTTCCAGATGTTCAAGCTGGTTTTAGAAAAGGCAGAGAAACCAGAGATCAAATTGCCAATATCCGCTGGATCATAGAAAAAGCAAGAGAGTTCCAGAAAAACATCTATTTCTGCTTTATTGACTATGCCAAAGCTTTTGACTGTGTGGATCACAATAAACTGTGGAAAATTCTTAAAGAGATGGGAATACCAGACCATCTGACCTGTCTCTTGAGAAACCTGTATGCAGGTCAGTAAGCAACAGTTAGAACTGGACATGGAACAACAGACTGGTTCCAAATAGGAAAAGGAGTACGTCAAGGCTGTATATTGTCACCCTGCTTATTTAACTTCTATGCAGAGTACATCATGAGAAACGCTGGGCTGGAAGAAACACAAGCTGGAATCAAGATTGCCGGGAGAAATATCAATAACCTCAGATATGCAGATGACACCACCCTTATGGCAGAAAGTGAAGAAGAACTAAAGAGCCTCTTGATGAAGGTGAAAGAGGAGAGTGAAAAAGTTGGCTTAAAGCTCAACATTCAGAAAACTAAGATCATGGCATCTGGTCCCATCACTTCATGGCAAATAGATGGGGAAACAGTGGAAACAGTGTCAGACTTTATTTTTTGGGGCTCCAGAATCACTGCTGATGGTGATTGCAGCCATGAAATTAAAAGACGCTTACTCCTTGGAAGGAAGATTATGGCCAACCTAGATAGCATATTTAAAAGCAGAGACATTACTTTGCCAACAAACGTCCGTCTAGTCAAGGCTATGGTTTTTCCAGTGGTCATGTATTGATGTGAGAGTTGGACGGTGAAGAAAGCTGAGCGCCGCAGAATTGATGCTTTTGAACTGTGGTGTTGGAGAAGACTCTTGAGAGTCCCTTGGACTGCAAGGAGATCCAATCAATCCATCCTAAAAGAGATCAATCCTGGGTGTTCATTGGAAGGTCTGATGTTGAAGCTGAAACTCCAATACTTTGGCCACCTCATGCAAAGAGTTGACTCATTGGAAAAGACCCTAATGCTGGGTAAGATTGGGGGCGGGAGGAAAAGGGGACGACAGAGGATGAGACAGTTGGATGGCATCACCGACTTGATGGACATGGGTTTGGGTAGACTCTGGGAGTTGGTGATGGACAGAGAGGCCTGGCGTGCTGCAATTCATGGGGTCGCAAAGAGTTGGACACGACTGAGCAACTGAACTGAACTGAACTGAAGGGGATATGGTTCAATCCTTGATCTGAGTGGATCCCACATGCCATGGAGCAGCTAAGCCCGTGTGCTGCAGCTACTGAAGCCCAGGAGCCCTAGAGCCCACGCTCCACAGCAAGAGAAGCCACTGCAATGAGAGGCCTGTGTTCCACAACTAGAGAGTAGCCCCCGCTTGCCACAACTAGAGAAAGCATGAGCGCAGCAATGAAGACCCAATGCAACCAAAAATAAATCAATTAAAAAACAAAAAGAGTGCATTGAGAAGATGGACACTGGGGTGCCATTAAACATTAAATTAAGGAACCTAAAATTTGATTCTGTCCTGTTTGATAGGACCCTGGATATTCAGAGCATTTCCCTTAAGTGTATTTAGGTCTCAACTGACTTATATGTTTTTCCCTTCTAGATGGCAGACTGTGGTGGACTACCCCAAGTAGTTCAGGTAAGGAGACTTTTTTTAAAAAGCACTCATTTGATTTCAGCTCTCTGTCCGTGCAAAGATTAATAGCTGCTTCTTTTGTCTCCCTAGCCTGGGAAGCTCACCGAGGCCTTCAAGTACTTTTTGCAGGGAATGGGCTACAGTGAGTAGTACACAACTTTCTATTCTAACCAAGATTTATTGACAAATGGGGTCATTTTGGCATCTGGGGAGCACTCAGTTCTCAGGGGGTAACCTCTGTGCTAGCCAGGCTGAAGTCAAGTAGAAACCAAAATTTTTTATGAAAGATTCTTCTACGCATATATACAAAGATGAGCTAATGCTTACTGGGCACTTACTTTGTGCCAGGTACTCTGTATTCTTAACCTTAAGAGGTAAGTTCTGCTATTAGTCTCATTTTATAGAAGAGGAAATTGAGGCTTAGAGGCTAAGCATGTTTCTCAGGATAGCAATTCAGCTGCAGAGCCATGATTCAAACCCTGGCAGTCTAACTCCAGAGTCCACATGTTCAACCACTGAAGCTTCGGCAGTCCTGGCTATGAATCTGAGGTTGTTACTTGCATTTGAACTGAGCTGGTTAATGACTCCTGGCCTAGAGAAACAAGTTAAATCAGTGAAGTCTGCTCCCCACAGGAGACAAACTTGCAGAGTATTTCAGAGTGGATCCAAGGATGTGTCATATCATGTGCCACTGTCCTGGTCTCTTGTATTGTGAGACCCCTGAACTCTCTCATTTGTCCCAGGATATCCTCACTGGCTCCTTTCTTGGAGTTTTAAAAAGGAAAACCCTTCTACCCAGGTCCAGAGCTCTGTATTCAGTAGGGTGATTTTTCTCCTGTCTTTGGTGTCAGTGTGATTAATGACGCCTGGGCAGCTGCTCTGGGCAGCAGCTGGACCCCTGGGTACAGCCCTGTACCTGGCAGGCAGCCCATGTATGTCTCGTCTGGAGTGGCCGTGTCATCCCCGTCTGTGAGCCACTACCAACCGAGCCCATACCCCTGTCCCTCTGACTCGCTGGGAGGAGCAGAAGTCCCTCTCCTTTCCTAGGATGCAGTTCATCATCCAGGCAGGTTGGCTGTTTATAGTGGAGGGAAAAGCAGTTGCCTTTGACTAGTTGAGAGAAGTACCATCCGAGATGCTATTGAAGCATCAGTTGGCCTTCCCTCCTTTCTGGGACCTTAGAATAAAACTTCGCCCCTGGCTTAGTTTGTTGTGTCAGTGTCTGCCAGGTAGCCAAGTTTACCACTTGGCACTCTCGGGTCACTAACCTACCTTTTCCTGTGTCCCTCCTGCTTCCAGTCCCGTATGTGCAGCTCGGTCACCTGAGCACCGAGTCAGGTACCTTCCTCTGTGCTGGCCCCGCCCCCGCCTCCCAGCCATGCTCTCCTGGCTGCACTGGCTGCCTGCAGCATGTCCGTGGTTTCCCTGTGCAGTGAGAGCCCGATAGAACGCGGCTCATTGTGCCCCGAGAGAGTTAGCCTGCCGGTCCAGCCCTGGTCCCCCAGGAGTAAAGGGGTGGGTTGTAACAGCCAGGGTCGCAGCAGCAGCTGAAACTTGACAGGGGGCCCTTCTTCCACCACCACCTACTGAGTGATCCTTGAGTTAACTCCCAGACACAGGGTTCTCAATTACGAGGGTCAGAGCCTATGCCCGGAGAATGCAGGTACTGGCAACTTCTGACCCCAGCATTGAAATGACAGCTGGAAGAGTGGCTCATGTCTTAGAAAGACAGGCAGGGAGGTAGGCCAGGTTAGGCCCTTTCCTAGCCAAGCTGGAAGGACCTTACGGCCAGAGCAGTGGCACAACAGAAGTCTAACTTAAACAGACCCCCAGTGCGCTTTCTCGCAGTCAGCCTGCACCTCAGTGCCTGTGCAGAGGCCAGCTCCAGGCCCACCTGCCCTCCCTGCCCCTCACCTGCCTATATGTCTCCTCCCCAGGTAGCAAGGGTCACCTGTGGACACGGATGGTAGTCTTGTTGTATCGGGCTTGCACTGTGTGTGTGAAACACCTTCGTAGTTATGTGGCGTGGTTTGTCTTTCTTTGGTTTAGTCTTGCATGCATCACAGGTTTTGGTTGCCTGTTTGGGTTCCCAAAGCCTTCTTCCTAATCACTGTATGGATGGCATGGGCATAGCTAAGAGGTTATACTCTGGACTTAGTTTACCCGTTGTTCTGCTGTAGACTAGAACCAGCCGAGATTTCAACCAAATCCAGAGGATTAAAGCAGCCTTGCCTAGAGCCCCTCACCTAGAGCAAAGTGGCATGGCTGTGTCTCGTCCTGGTGTCACCTTAAATGATGGGTTGGGAAAGCTACATGTAAAGCCGTTGGTGAAACTTCTAGATTAGCCAAGCTTAACCAGAGCTCTATCCTCTAGACCTGTCCGTTCTCTCTTACAGTCCCATCTGCCAGCATGACCAGGCTCGCCCGATCCCGAACCCACTCCACCTCAAGTAGCATCGGCTCTGGAGAAAGTGCCTTCAGCCGATCTGTTGCCAGCAATCAGTCAGATGGAACTCAAGAATCCTCTGAGTCCCCTGATGTTCTGGACAGACACCAGACCATGGAGGTGTCCTGCTAAGCAAATGCTCCTGCCCAGGACCATGCAAGTCCATCCTCCTTCAAACAGCCACTCCATAATATAACACTTCACCCAGCAACCTGGCATCTATCTTTAACTCCTGCATGGCCACTGACTCTCTCTTTCTGGTATCCTGGATTTGTCATCCTCTCTGCCTGCCCACCCTCCTTTTTGTATGTACCAAGAACCACTTCCATGTCATTTCTGTAACATTCCATCCTCTTTAGCTGATCAGATCTCCATATCTTCTCTTACCAGCTTTTCCCTGTGCTTTCCCAACTATGTATCTAAGATTCTTTGATCCTGACGTATGTGTGTGAGCACGCGTGTCTGTGTTTGTGTGTGCATAGTTTTGTGATTTTAGACATGCTTTCTTGTAGAGCTTCTCAGACAAAAACAAAAAAAGGGACTCTTCTTTTTTTGCATTTTCAGTGGTGTTTTTAGGAGAAATATGCAGAACAGTTTTCTAGGTTGGGTAGGCCATTACATTCTCTTTCTCTTCCTTACTGATGGTCAAGATTTGCGAAGTGACTTCAGGAGAGAGCAGATTGGAGGAAGGTGGAAGATCATAATTCCTGTTTGGACTGTTGATTATGACCAACAGAAGGGAGCCTGTTACCTAGAGAAGCAGGCCAGGTGGCCAGCCACCTTCTCCTGTCCAGTTGAATTCATGTATCCTGTCAATGAAAGGAAGGGATATGTTCTCTTAGAAGCCCATGAACGATGACATTCTGATGCAATGTGGCAGTTTTTTGAAGGAATGAGTGTGGCTTAATTATTAGACTCTCTTAGTGCAGGAAGGTGGAAAACGAAATTGCAGGTCTCTGCTCTGTCAGAGCAAAATTGACCTCTCGGCAGTGTCTGATGCCACACACCAGACATCGGAAGGAGGCGCCTCCCAGGAGAAGCACTCTCCATCTCTCCATCCCTGCAGAAGGGAGAAGTATGGCCTGAAAATTATATAGATGTTGAGGAAATGGCTGGAGAGAGAGGAACAGACATTAACACAATATGATGCTTTCTAAGTATAACCTTGATTTCAGAAGACTTAATGGAGCCTGAATGAAAGATAGAGCCCATTTCTCAGAAAGTTAATCCTGTGAACTCCCTCTTGTAAGAGGGAAGGGGCCATAAGGGCACCCTGTCCAGGTAGAATTGTGTTTGGTCCGCTGCTATGTGAGGAGGTCACAGCCACCCAGAGAGTGTCTCCAAGAGGAGTGTGAAAACAATTGCCACCCAGTAAGGGTCCCGCTTTGACAGCACAGAGATGTCAGCTCAGGGTTACACAATTTCAGTCCTAGAAAGGGGCTTTTCAGATGTAGCGTTCGCTTTCTGCTCAGATAGGGAATGCACCACTCTGCCGGATTATGACTTTTTACAGATGACAAAATAAAGCTGTATATGTCTCATTGTTACCTGGTGGCTGGTGTGACTTCTCTCAAGCCACTTCCTGGGGCTCTGGTGGGGACTGCACATGGGCTTCATACTGGGTCACATACCTGATGATTATCCACCCAGCGACACCATCCATTTAAAGTGAGGAAACCAAGACCCGGGATTAATCATTTGCCTGAGATCATCATGCCAGTAAGCCTGCTGGGATTGAACCCTGAGTCCACCTGACACACCTGTACTCCCCTCAAACCAAAAGCCATGAGAAGCCTGATCATGTTGTTTGTGATGGAGGAGAAGCTGAGGTCTCAGGAAGGTGTTCAGCATCTCAGCTCTGCCCTTTGTGCGCGGTCCCGCATCCCACCTCTCGTGCAGTAATCCGCAGCCACCTGCCAGGGCTCCTTCAACAGGCCAGGCTGTGTTTCTCCAGAAGGGGCTCTTTGTACCCTGCCCCCCAAGAATAATTCCAGGGGAGGTGGCCATCCTAGATCAGTTCCAAATGATCCAGGGGCCGCGGCTACCAGTACACCCAGGTCGCAGTGTCTGTGGGAGGTACTTGAAAAATGACTCGACCCTGCCTCTCCTAGTAGAGCACAGGAAACCAGTGCCCGTGTGGCAGATGAGGTGACCGCGCTGAGTTCCTGACAAAACCGTCCAGCACTGAGTTCCAGAGCTGCAGGTGGTCTGATGGCCACGGCTGCTCTGAGAACCCACCCCACTCTAGCCGTCTTGGCTGCACAGCACAAATGGTTGCCTCTTTCCCAGCTTGGCTTTGTGCCTGGAGTCAGGCCCCGATTGACTACACCCAGCTGGTCCTTACCATACTCATCCTCTTCTCATTTTCATTTTCTTTCTTCCAATTCAATATTTTAAAAAAAATGTTGGAGCACCTACTTTGTGAGAGGTAAGCAAGTGGCCAGGTAGACGCTACACCCGATGACCGTGTTAAGCTTTTCTGTGTCAGTTGTCTCAGTTCTTGTGACGGCTCTGCGAAGTGGGCAGTGCGTTTTACAAAGAATAGTTGAAGAAAGTTAAGTGATGTTGCCAGAGACACCTACTCGACAAGGTTCCTAGTTCTTCCAGAATCAATGCATTTTCATGTTTTATTAAGGCTTTTATTGAGCACCCACTACAGAGCAAGCCCTTTCATCATCTTGTGTGACCCTCCTCTGATGCAGAAAGGTAGACCTATTCCAGTTTTATGGATGAGAAGATAGGCCCAGAGGTAACTAACTTAAAAATAGTCAAGAAACTAATAGAGCAGCACATTTAGGCTTTAAACTCTCATTTTCAGGTACCTCCCTGAGTGGAATGGGAGAGCATATGGTGGGATTATTTTGAGACCAGAGATGTCATTCCCTACTTCGTTCCTTGCTCATGGACCGCTCCTTAAGGCCAGTGTGAAAGGCTGTTTGTTAAATGGAAAGAGGGACATCACAGCGGTGTGGAGGCAAGAGCAGGGGGTTGGGCCTGTGATCAGGTCCCTCCCAGCCACAGGCCACATCCTTGAGGGGCCGTCACCCATGCTAGCATGCTGGTTAGAACTTTCTTAGGAGGCACTTCCACTCTGGCCCTCCACTCTCCACACCACGTGCCTCAGGAGTTAAATCTCAAACAAGCCTTCCCCAGGAGAAAGGGATACCGTGAGGTACAGCAAGGCCGCAAAACAGGCTGCATTGTCTGTGAAATGATAGTTTTGTGTTCAAAGCATCTGTCTCCAGGATTGCTAAGCCCCCTGAAGGGGAGATAATGAGTGGGTGTGATTATTTAGATAGTAATGAGCTGAGGTTTTTATTAATTTTATTTAAATGTTAATAACTGACTTAAACACACCAATCAGAGACAGTTCTATCAGAGATTCTTCATCCTAGTGGAGTGAGTCTCAAGGTTAGGGAATTCATCATAAGGATCACCTGGAGGGCTTGTGAAGACAGGTTGCTGGCCCTCCACTGTGGAGTTTCTGATTGGGTAGATCTAAGATGGGCCCTGAGAATCCTCCTATGAAACGAAGTCCCAGATGATACTGAGACTACTGGCCTAGGGACCACACTTGAAGAACCACTGTCCAGGTCCTGCTACGCACAGTGTGGCTCCCAGATGGGTCAGCCTGGTTTTATCCGCTGGGAGTTGTTAGCAATGCAGAATCTTGAGCCCCACCCAGACTCACAGAACCAGAATCTACTGTCTAACAAGATCCCCAGGGGCTTCCTAGACACAGTAAAGGTTGGGACGCATTCCTTCATGGCAATTCTTCCCATACTTGCCAGCCAGAGGAATCTCTTGGAGTGGTGAAGATTCAGAGTCTGGGGGCTGCTTCTCTGCTGACTTGGATTCAGAAGATGTGGGAGGGTCCCAGAGATCTGAGACTAGCAAGCCCCCTCAGGTGATGGTGACGATCAGGGAAGCCTGGCTACCCATTTACCTTGGGTCTGTGTTCCTCAGAGCAGACCCAAACCCCAGAGCCAGAAGAGAAACCTGTCCCTCCAGGATCGTGATGCGGCAGCTGCTTCTCCCCCACAAACAGGAACTTGGGGAAGGTGGCTCCTTGATGGTCTGTGATGCCGTCAGAGGAAACGGGTGGTTGTGAGAACCACAGAGCCTGCAGATGTGAGCCGGGAGCCCCAAGAACCCTGCAGCAGAGCTCAGAGACGTGGGTCCCGCTTCCCCGCCTGGCTGTTCTTGACAGGGCCAACTAGTCAGAGGTCTCTGAGGAGCACGGGGCTCCCGTCCCATCCCTGGGGCACAGACTGCTACCACAGGCAGATGCCGAGCTCCCCAGAGCTCCCTGAAGACTCTCACAGGCCGAGAGGTTTCTGGGTGGCCTGGGACTAAGGACATTGGCAGACTTCCAGAAGACTTTCCACCCCCCTCCAGAGCTCCAACCTCTTCAGCTAAAGCATGCGTCTTAGCTGGGCCCCCGCCCCAAGACTCTGATGACAGGAAACCAGTAAGTATGCTTGTTTTTATTTTCCGATGGCCTTGGGACTGAAGAAGGATGGTCCCCTCAAGACTGGGAGTGGGCTATACGGCTGGGAAATAAGCTCAAGGGCAAGGGGAAGTGGTTCTGCTGAGGCTGTGAGAAGCGGCTTCTGAGGGTCCTCCTCTCCCCCTTTGCTGTTCCCTGCAGCTGCTTTTCATGCCCATTCTGGTACCATCTCAGTTACCAACTTGTGTGACTTGGGGACCCTCTCTGAGCGATAGCCGTATGGTGTCAGTGGATACGAGGAGTCTAAATTATAACCTCTGAAGGCACGTTCAGTTCTGGAGTCTACAGTTCCTCTCAAAAAGGTCTTCAGCTGATCTTTCTCAGCTAAAAGGGAGGGCAGGGGTTCTCTCTTTAGCTCAATCCAAACCTATGAGTTACCTCCACCACTGAGAAATTATCTTCAGAAGCACAAACACAGAAGAAGACTCAGATTGTAGACCCAGGTCTGCACTAACCAGCTACTGACAGAGCCCGAGATCACTTTCTCTGGGCCCTGGTCATTGTTTGGAATGGTATTCAAACCCTGCCGATCTCTCAAAAGGTCAAGTGCAATGATCAAAACAATGTGGGCCATGTGCTGACCTCAGCTGTCTTTAACTCTTTCCTTCCGCCCATGCCTGGGCCCCTGCAAAGTGCCTAACATGAGTAAGTTGTTCAGATACTTACAGTTATTATTAGATTCTTTCTGTTTAAGTTTGGGCCAATACCACCTCCTCCTAGGTCTGCCCACCCACTGTCTTCATTTTGCCCCCAGAAGTCTTCCTGACCTTGACCTGACCAGGCGAAGGGAGCTGGCAGAGTGTTGGGGGCTGGCAGCCTGTGTGCAGGGTTCTCCTGCCTCCCATGGGCCCAGCCCCCACCTCCACCTGCAGCGGGAAGAAGCCTCTGGGTTTAGTGTGGTTGGTAACGGTGGTGACTTTGTCTTGCTTAAGGAGAAGAAAGCAACCTTCACTGAGCACACACTCCCTGCCGGGCTGCTCAGCTTCTCGCAACCCGTGGTGTCAGTATTATTCCCAGATTCACACATGAGACTCAGAGAAGTCGCGTGCTTGCGTGCTTTGCCTGAGGTCACACAGCTTGAGTTTGGTTGGTCTGAATTAAGCCCTCGTGCTAGCCAGGCATGATCTGTCCCAGGGGTTTTCTGGACCCATGTCTGTACCTCATACCCAAGTGGGAAGGAAAGGCTGGGACCAGCAGGACTGTTGAAAACCTGACCATGAAGAGCTGCCTTGACCTTGAGGGAAGCAGAGACCCCAGGAGGCAGCAGCACCAGCTCCGGCTGCCAAGGTTTCAGGATTTCCAAGTCTGAGCAGGAAATGGCTGCCAGGAGCCATCCCCCAAGGGTGGGCCTGAGCTCCCCTGGGAGGGAGAGCAAACAGATCTTGTTTTCCCCGCGTCGATGGCATGAGACGGCAGATGGTTTCACAGATAAATGTTCTAACCTCTAAGGCAGGACCTTGACTCCTCAGACGGGATGGCTGGTAACACCACAGGAGCCCCTCCAAAATCATGGTGAGCAGCTGTCCTCCCCCAGGGGTAGGGAGATGTTCAAAGGCAGGATGGAGCCTGCCGTGTCCCCACACTGGTGTGATCATGTCCTATCTCTAAGGAAAAGACTGAAGCTGTCTCAAAGAAGGAAACCACCTTCCTGCAACATCTTAATAATATATTGTTTGAAAAAATCAGCATTACCATGGAAACCTGAGAATTTAAATTATTCTAAAGATAATGGGCAAGATCCCCTGGAGAAGGAAATGGCTACCCACCCACTGTTTTTGCCTGGAAAATCCCATGGACAAGGGAGCCTGGTGGGCTACAGCCGATGGGGTTGCACGAGTTGGCACAGCTTAGAGATTAAACAACAAACAAGGATAAGACACCTATCCACAGAGCTTATAATCACTCCATCTGTTTAGGTAATGTGCATCAAGTGCCATCTGTGGGTGAAAATGCCAAGGAAATGGGCAAACGGAGAGGTCCTTATTCACAGCGTGCTATGGAATCGTGACTGGTTAAACAAGCACCCCAGTACATGAATAATTAAAAACTGGGAAAAGCATAACAGGGAGCCGAGAGGGACACAAGGGAAGGCCCCCAGAGACAGCCTCTGGTGAAGGGACATTCAGGGTGTGAGAAAGGAAAAGCAGGCACTGGCCAGGCTCTTCACACGCGTTATCTCTCAGGCCCGCATGGCGGGTGTCGTTATCCCCTGTTTCAAGTGAGGAAATGGAGGCAAAGAGAGGGAAATGGTTCGACAACCAATCCTGTAAAGACTTGCAAGTCATCACCGTGTCATACAGTCTCCATGCATCTCACTTTGCCCTATGACACTAGCCACTGTGTGCTCAGGGTCACCTTAGCTTGCGAGACACACCAGCTCCCAAGCCCCCTCAGATCCCCCTTGCCCACCTAGCCATGGGTCCCAGTGTGCCTGGAGTGAATGAACTCTGTCCTGTCATTGGCCCCTGCCCCCCAGGTGACAATGTGATCCCAGGTCAGGCAGTGGTTCTGAGGAACCATAGCAATGAACAGCGAGGGCTGGGGGATTCAGGGAAACTTCCTGGGGAGGGTGGGATACAGACAGGCCAGAAATGGGAAAAAGGTCTTCCAGCCAGTGGGAGGGGACTTCACACAGGGAAAGGCTCAGAAACATTGAATGGAGCATGGCTGCAGCATAGAAAAGATGGGATGAAAAGAAAACAAGTTCCGGTTTGCAGAAAGCCTTCCTAGTCTGGTAGGGAGGGGCTGGAGCCTGGTCCTGACGGGAGGGATCTCATTCCCTTGTGTCTGCCAGGAGGTCAGGAGGGCTGAGCTGGGGTGGGGTGGGGTAGAGGGGGGCTGGGCAGGAGCGGGAGGAGGCAGGGGTCTGGGCACCAGGCTCGGGTCCATGGCACTTCCCTATCACAGCATCTCTTTCAGATTTCTCTTGGCGATGTGCTCCTGAGTGTTCTTCTGAGGAACCATGGGAAGTCAGCCCAGCAGGGGGAAAGCCCTTCCAAGCCCAAGCTTCAGCCCCTGTGTGCCAGGCCAGGATCCTGAGCCCATGCAAGCAGGTAGGCCGTGGGCCCTGGGGCAGCCAGGGCCTTCCTGACCAGCCACTCCGACGCTTTAAGTATCAACACAGCTTCAAGTGTTCACCTCCCCATGAACCACGTAGCCAGGGTCCCTGCTCTCAGGGAGTGTACCTATTAGTGGTCAGAACATTAAACCAGATAAACTAGAAAATGTGAGAGGGTGACAGGTGCGAACCGGAGGGTGTGATGGGCCCCCAGACATCTCCCACAGCTTCCCTCCTCCTAACTCAGTTTATCCAGAGACTGAGCTGCAGCTCTCAGACCAGCCCGCTTCCACTGCTCTCCAAAGCTGCACCATCCATTACCACAGCCACTAACCTTATGTTGCTATTTTGGTTTAGACTGAAATTAATTAAAATCAAAGATTGAGCTCCTTAGTCACACCAGCCTTATTTTAAGTGCTCACCAGCCGTATGTAGCTAGTAACTACCTTATTGGACAACACAATTATAGAACATTTTCATCAGCACACAAAGTCCTGCTGGATGGTGATGCTGTTATCCTGAGAGGTGCTATGAAATACTTGAAGCAAAATAGAGCTATGATGCCTGGAAAAAATGAGTTCATACAAAGCTTAGGCTGAACCTATCATTGTGGTTTTCTAAGGCAGTCCTGACTAAAAATGTCTGTTTTTATGATGATTCAGTTCAGTTCAGTCGCTTAGTTGTGTCCAACTCTGCAACCCCATGGACTGCAGCATGCCAGGCTTCCCTGTCCATCACCAACACCCAGAGCTTGCTCAGACTCATGTCCATTGAGGCGGTGATGCCATCCAACCATCCCATCCTCTGTCATCCCCTTTTCCTCCCACCTTCAGTCTTTCCCAGCATCAGGGTCTTTTCCAATGAGTCAGATGATTAAGATGATTAGGCCTTCAAAATATCCTGCAGTATCTAATACTTTGATGTTAGAACTATAGCCCCAGTTTGTTTCTTGTTCCCTAAAACAGCCCACAAATCCTTTCTAACATCACTTTCTGATTTGGGGTTTTGATAATGCATTTGTCAGTGGTCCCCAGAGAGAGAGAGAGAACTAGTAGAGTATGTGTGTGCACACGTGTGTAAGAGAGAACTTAAGAAATTGGCCCACACAGTTGTGGAGTGGCCAGTCTGAAGTCTGCAAGGTAGGTCAGCAGGCTGGAGACCCGGGGAGGAGCTGATGCTGCTGAATTCCAGAGTGGAGCCTGGAGGCAGGATTTTCTCTTCCTCCAAGGACATTAGCCTTTTTCTCTCAGTCTTCAGCTGACTAGAGAAGATCCACTGATTTAAATCAGTGGGTCCACTGATCCTGCTGAATTCCAGAGTGGAGCCTGAAGGCAGGATTCTCTCTTCCTCCAAGGACATTAGCCTTTTTCTCTCAGTCTTCAGCTGACTAGAGAAGATCCACTGATTTAAATCAGTGGGTCCACTGATCCTGCTGAATTCCAGAGTGGAGCCTGAAGGCAGGATTCTCTCTTCCTCCAAGGACATCAACATTTTTCTCTAAGTCTTCAACTGACTAGAGAAGATCCACTGATTTAAATCCAATGATTTAAATCATTGGAAAAGACTCTGATGCTGGGAAAGATTGAAGGCAAAGGGAGAAAGGGGTGGTAGAGGATGAGATGGTTAGATAGCATCACTGACTCAATGGACATGAATCTTAGCAAACTCCAAGGGAGGACAGAGAGGCCTGGCATGCTGCAGTCCATAGTGTTGCAAAGAGTTTGACACAGCTTAATGACTGAACAACAACTGACTTAAATGTTAATCTCCTCTAAAAAAAACCCAGCAGCATGGCATCATCTAGACTAGTATTTGACCCAATATCTGAGTACTGTGGGCTAGCCACACTGACACACAAAAGTAACCATCACAGATAACAAGATTTCTCTAAATCATCAGCACTTTTAGGAGGAAGGACATAGCCACACAGTTAAACAGAAGTGGGAGAGAGTGCAGAGCCACAGTCTGGATGTCTGTGTTTGGCAGGCGTTGCCCCCAATCTGATAAGCCCTCTACATTGGCGGGGCCGTCCTTTCTAATTCTCTACCCCCATCCCCAATATCCTCCTTTCTTTTTTTTTTTTTTTTTATTATTTGTTTTCTTTTTGGCCACACCGCACAGCATGCGGGATCTTAGTTCCCCGACTACAGATCGAACCTGTGCCCCCTGCAGCAGAAGTCAGTAGTCCTAACCACTGACCCCCAGGGAAGGCCCAGTGTCCTCCCTTCTTTAATACCAGCCTCCCCCAGATCCCATATCCAGGTGTTATCGACACCTGGACCCTGCAGACACCTGGTGGGCAGGCAGCTGCCTCCTCTTTGCCACTCACTGTGCACCCAGAGCCTGGGGCCCTGCAGGAAGAGATCTGGAAACCACATAGACCTCCACCTTGTTTCCTCTGAATCAAGCCACAGGCAGTGCCCCCAAGGCAGCTCTGACTCACAGCGAGGCAGCTGAGAGGGGTGACCCCCAGCAGGTGTCCTGGGGCCCTCCCTGCCTGTGGGAACAGAGGGGAACTGGGTACCTCCCTCGCCCAGGGTCTCCAGGGGAAGGACGGGCCACAGCTGTGAACAAGGCAGACATAGCCCCTGAGTCAGTAGCTAAAGCAGCCATCAGTTACAATTGTGTTAGATTTTGGTGACAGTTTTAATGGTCTCTGAGAATGTGGGCTGAGGGGCTTGTCAGGGAAGGGACATTTCATTTCATCCAAGGAGTGAAGGATGAAGGTGACTCGGCCACTGGAGGGGACCCATCAGGGGGCAGCATGTGCAACTCAGTGGTTCCTGGGGGTGTGAAGCCAGGGCTTCCAGAAGGGAGAGGGGCCCTCCTGCCACCTGCTTCCATTCTTGTCTCAGAACACCCTCCCCAGACTTACTCGCACCGTATATTCAGGCATCAGGCATCCCCTGCCCTGTGGGATGGCCAGGCTCCAGGCTCTGGGGACTCCAGTCTGGGGCCAACAAGGGGATCTCCACATGGGTCTGGGAGAACATGCAGGAACCGGTCCATTTCCAGAATCTCAGTCTCACTCTGTCCATGTCCCGGAGGCCCTCAGCCCCCATAAAGGGTCCAGCTCTGTGTCTGCCCCGCCGCATCCCCTGGGTCCTTGTCTGTCCTCTTCTCTCCCTCCCTCACTTCCTGGGGCCCCAGCTCTGCCTAGAGGGCCTCACAGAGGCCTCTCAGGCCCTGAAGTACATCTATGAGTTACATAAGCCTTTCTTTCTGGCCCTGACTGTTTCTCATATTTTGATTCAGAGGCCCCTACTGAGATGGGATGAGGAGGAAGGGGAGGGGGCCATTGGAGTGTGGGTGAAGGGTGCTTAGTAGGATGTGATTTTTCAGTAAAAGTAGGCCTGGACAAGCATCGAGAGGTCTAGTTAGATGGGGCAGGCTGGTCCCCAGTGGGGCGAGGGGAGGAACATCCTGTGCTAAAGGTAGCCTCTTGCCTCCTGCTCTCCAAGATTAGGCCTCAAGGCCCCCATGTTCTCAGGACCAATCCTGGTGGGGTGGGGTGGGGTGGGGTAGGTTAGGGATGGGGGTGGCTTGGCGTCCTCTGTCTCTGTGACTCCCTCTTGGAACGTCAGCCTCCCAGGCAGTCTGGGTCTTTCAGAGATGTGCTGTGCAAGCCAGTCCACCCTCCCTGGGCCCATGAGCAGTGCCCCATGAGTGGAGAGGGACTCCCAGCAGAGCGCCCTGCGGAGCCTCAGTTGCCTTGCTGTGTCATGGGGCTGAATAGAGACGATGCATACAGCAGGTGCTCAGCAAGATATGGCAGGTGTGTGACTAGAACACTTGACAGAGCCATGAGCTCCGCTGGGTGCCTGCTCTGGGCCAGGCCTGTCACAGCGGGCCTGGGGCTACACTCCTGAGGAGGCAGCACAGACTTGCGCCTGCCACTCAGGACAAAAGTCACAAGAGAACCGCTCTGCCCACGTGCAGACACTTCAGAGTTACAGTGCCCATCCAGATGGGTAATGTCCCGGGCCCCTCTGGGAGCCCTCACCCTCCCGTGTCACCCTCCCAGCCCCTCAAATCTGGTCCATCTGGTAACCACCTCATCAGTAGCTTTCAGAAGCTGAGCTCAGAAATCCAGGCTAATACCTGCTTAAAATTGTCAGTTTTAAGTTTGCTGAACAGCAGAATTCCTCTATCAAAATTTCCTGTGATGATCTGTATAAAAATGGGGTTGTAGGGACTTCTCTGGTGGTCCAGTGGTTAAGAATCTGTCTGCCAGTGTGGGGGACATGGGTTCTATCCCAGGTCCGGGAACTAAGATCCCACATGCCACAGGGCAACTAAGCCTATGCACCTCAACCACTGAGCTCACACACTCGGGAGCCTATACTCCACCCACCGCAGCAAGAACCCCACTCACTGCAACTAGCTAGAGAGTAGCCCCTACTCGCTGCAACTCGAGAAAGCCTGTGCACAGCAACGAAGAGCCATGTGCTGCAACAAAGACCCTGCACAGTCAAAAAAAAAGGGGGTTGTAGCCAGGAGCACCACTCCCCTTGCCACACCGGTCCTCTCCCTGAGGGACCCCAGGAGATGTCTGGGCGTCCTGGGGCTCTACACAGCCCTGTGGAAAAGCATGAGATCCAGGCACCCTCTGGGAGCCCAGCCTCCACCGGAACTCACGTCTGGCCAGAGGGTGACCACCTCTGTCCCTCCCTCCAGAGAGGAGCCGGGCCAAGGCTGTGGCCCTGGGCAGTTTCCCAGTGGGCAAGCAGGCAGAGCTGTCGCTGAGACTGGGAGAGCCGTTGACCGTCATTTCGGAGTAAGTCCTTCCGAGGGCTCTGGGTGGGGTGCTCTGTCCCCTCCCCCAATCCCTGAAGATGCACTCGTGGGGGGAGGGGCCCCTCCCAGGAGAAAAGAGCATGACCTTTGGTGCTGAGCTCACACAAGCTGAGTGTCTACAGCTTGACAGTCCTACAGGGAGTATCAGTGGCGGGGTGGGGGGTGGGGTGCCTGAATCAGGCCATCTGCTGCCCAGGAGGTACCTGGACCGGCTGGTACAAGGAAACCTGGGACACTCAGATGGGACAGGTGGCCATAGGACCCAGCCTGGAGGGTCCCTGTGAATCCCCCAGGAGCACTTCCCAGGGCCTGGCCCTTCTGAGAAGGGGGCCCCCTCATCCTTCTCTCTCCAGGGATGGAGACTGGTGGACGGTGCTGTCGGATGTCTCAGGCAGAGAGTACAGCATACCCAGCATCCATGTGGCCAGAATCTCCCATGGGTGAGTCCCCACCCCAGGCCCTGCCTTAGGGCGCTTCCTGCTGTCTCCTCCCACAAGTGTGGTTCTGTACGCCCAGTCTTATCTGAGCAGAGCTGGTGTGAGCGGCCAGGACCCTGTCCTCCAGAGGAGCTGACAACTGACTCTTAGGTCAGCCCTGTGAGGCTTGGGAGCCCAGGGGAGGGGGCTCACGAAGGCCTCATGGAGATGTGGCACCTAGTCTTTAGAGGGTGGCCAAGAATCTGGTGAGGAGGGCACAGCAACCAACTCTAGTATTCTTGCCTGGGGGATCCCATGGACAGAGGAGCCTGGCAGGCTGCAGTCCATGGGGTCACAAAGAGTTGGACACAACTGAAGCGACTAACACACACGCACACGCAAGAATCTCGTGGTGGAGAATGCTGAGCATCAGTGTCCCCAGGGAGCCTCCTTGGGCGGTCCTTCCAAGAGGCATTTACTTGGGATGACTGGACTTGGGCACACATGGTCTCTTACGAAGTGTGAACCATCTTTCGCCAAGACTAAGGGACAGACTGACTCCTGAGCAACTTCTGTGTCAAGAGAGAAAGGCAGTGAATAACCTGGAGCCAGGAACCTGTCACTGTGTGTGCCGTGACAGCCGCTCTTCAGTTCTGAGGAAAACTCAGAACTCAGGGACAGCCTTACTTTCTGAAGCTCACAGGAGGCCTGGCTCTGATCCTGAGACATGAGAACCCCTCACAGAATCAGTTCACACAGAGGCCGGGTGAAACCCACGTGGCCTACATGTCTCTCCATGGCCTAGGCCTGCTGGGCAGAGTTTTGTGTCCATAGCTGACAGTGAAGTTTAAACTGAGGAAACACTGACTACCTCTAAGAGTCAGTCCCCTTTCGGGCCACGACTTCATTTGTAGCCTCTTTATGAAGGGATGTGTTTTATTTGCTATAAAATTAGGCTAAGTTTGCTGCTGGCACCAAGAGAATTTCAGCTTCTTATTTACTTGGGATCAACTCAACCCTGACTCTGGCTTAGACTGTGGAATTTCACAGAATGACAGCCATTTCCATCAAATTGGCTTCTTGAGGCTTTGCTTGGGCCCCCCAGCCTGATGCTGGAAAAGATTGAAGGCAAAAGGAGAAGGGGGTGGCAGAGGATGAGATGGTTAGATAGCATCACCAACTCAATGGACATGAATTTGAGCAAACTCCGCAAATAGTGGAGGACAGAGGAGTATGGTGGGTTACAGTCCAGTTCAGTTCAGTCGCTCAGTCGTGTCCGACTCTTTGCGACCCCATGAATCACAGCACACCAGGCCTCCCTGTCCATCACCAACTCCCTAAGTCCACCCAAACCCATGTCCATCGAGTAGGTGATGCCATCCAGCCATCTCATCCTCTGTCGTCTCATTCTCCTCCTGCCCCGAATCCTTCCCAGCATTAGAGTCTTTTCCAATGAGTCAACTCTTCGCATGAGGTGGCCAAAGTATTGGAGTTTTAGCTTGAACATCAGTCCTTCCAATGAACACCTAGGACTGATCTCCTTTAGGATGGACTGGTTGGATCTTCTTGCAGACCAAGGGACTCTCAAGAGTCTTCTCCAACACCACAGTTCAAAAGCATCAATTCTTCAATGCTCAGCTTTCTTCACTGTCCAACTCTCACATCCATACATGACTACTGGAAAAACCATAGCCTTGACTAGACGGACCTTTGTTGGCAAAGTAATGTCTCTGCTTTTTAATATGCTGTCTAGATTGGTCATAATTTTCCTTCCAAGGAGTAAGCATCTTTTAATTTCATGGCTGCAATCACCATCTGTAGTGATTTTGGAGCCCCCAAAAATAAAGTCTGACACTGTTTCCACTGTTTCCCCATCTATTTGCCATGAAGTGATGGGACCAGATGCCATGATCTTAGTTTTCTGAATGATGAGCTTTAAGCCAACTTTTTCACTCTCCCCTTTCACGTTCATCAAGAGGCTCTTTAGTTTCTTCTTCGCTTTCTGCCATAAGGGTGGTGTCATCTGCATATCTGAGGTTATTGATATTTCTCCAAGAAATCTTGATTCCAGCTTGTGTTTCTTCCAGCCCAGCGTTTCTCATGATGTACTCTGCATAGAAGTTAAATAAGCAGGGTGACAATATACAGCCTTGACGTACTCCTTTTCCTATTTGGAACCAGTCTGTTGTTCCATGTCCAGTTCTAACTGTTGCTTCCTGACCTGCATACAGGTTTCTCAAGAGACAGATCAGATGGTCTGGTATTCCCATCTCTTTAAGAATTTTCCACAGTTTATAGTGATCCACACAGTCAAAGGCTTTGGCGTAGTCAATAAAGCAGAAATAGATGTTTTTCTGGAACTCTCTTGCTTTTTCAGTGATCCAACGGATGTTGGCAATTTGATCTCTGGTTCCTCTGCCTTTTCTAAAACCAGCTTGAACATCTGGAATTTCGTGGTTCACATATTGCTGAAGCCTGGCTTGGAGAATTTTGAGCATTACTTTACTACTGTGTGAGATGAGTGCAATTGTGTGGTAGTTCGAGCATTCTTTGGCATTGCCTTTCTTTGGGATTGGAATGAAAACTGACCTTTTCCAGTCCTGTGGCCACTGCTGAGTTTTCCATATTTGCTGGCATATTGAGTGCAGCCCTTTCACAGCATCATCTTTGAGGATTTGAAATAGCTCAACTGGAATTCCATCACCTCCACTAGCTTTGTTTGTAGTGATGCTTTCTAAGGCCCACTTGACTTCACATTCCAGGATGTCTGGCTCTAGGTGAGTGATCACACCATCGTGATTATCTGGGTCATGAAGATCTTATTTGTACAGTTCTTCCGTGTATTCTTGCCACCTCTTCTTAATATCTTCTGCTTCTGTTAGGTCCATACCATTTCTGTCCTTTATCGAGCCCATTTTTGCATGAAATGTTCCCTTGGTATCTCTAATTTTCTTGAAGAGATCTCTAGTCTTTCCCAATCTGTTGTTTTCCTCTATTTCTTTGCATTGATCGCTGAGGAAGGCTTTCTTATCTCTCCTTGCTATTCTTTGGAACTCTGCATTCAGATGGGAATATCTTTCCTTTTCTCCTTTGCTTTTCACTTCTCTTCTTTTCACAGCTATTTGTAAGGCCTCCTCAGACAGCCATTTTGCTTTTTTGCATTTCTTTTCCATGGGGAGTTTCTTGATCCCTATCTCCTGTACAATGTCACGAACCTCTGTCCATAGTTCATCAGGCACTCTGTCTATGAGATCTAGACAGATCTTACAGTCCATAGGGTCACAAAGAGTTGGACACGACTTAGCCACTGAACAACAGCAACAACCCAGGAATGACTCTGGGGACAGTGTGAAGCAGATAGACTAGTACGCCAAAAAATTCCTGCAAAACTTCCTTGAACTTTCCATGGCAATGAAGTCCCTCGTGGACATATATGAGTGAGGGATTAAATGAAGAGAGGAAGTAAGATGTGGGCTCAGAATTATCAAGAATCCCAGCATTGGAAGCATGTATGGAGGTCCGTGGGCTATGTGATTTTTTTCCTCAAAATTTTAGAATGTCTTGAACATTCTAGTTCCAAACTTTCGACCCACAAATAAGCTCCAATGGAAGTGAGATTTCAGTGATAATGAGTAAATGTTCACCTGCACACCATTTGACTACATAGTTAAACTTTAAACTGTTGAAATAAAATATTCACTAAACTTAAAAAAAAAATAAGAACAATTCTTAGAGAGGTGAAGGCTTAGAAATGTGAGTGAGTGGCATAGGGGCACTGGGGGAACTGGGTGGCAGGAGAGGATCTGGGATCACCTAACCTGCCTCCAGACCCTGGCCATTTGGGAATGAGGTCTCCAGTCAGAAAAGACTGGGGCTGACCCCGTGGGATTGTCATCTGAGGGCCCTGGAGCCAGGACCAGGACACAGCTGTGGGGCCTGAGAGACCCCAAGGCCAGCTCTCCATGGGACAGTTGGAATTGGAGGTCCACAGAGGCAGGAGAGGTCCCAGTAGGGTCTTGGCCCCCCCACCCCCTGGCTGACCCCTGACCGTCTCTCCCCACCCCCAGGTGGCTGTATGAGGGCCTGAGCCGGGAGAAAGCTGAGGAACTGCTGCTGCTGCCTGGGAACCACGGAGGGGCCTTCCTCATCCGGGAGAGCCAGACCAGGAGAGGTGGGTAAGCTCAGCACCACCCTGGGCTCGTCCCTGTTGTGCCAAGAGCCAGGTGTGATGCGACTCGGGGGTAGCGGTGGAAGGCCAGATGTGAAGGGCTGGAGACCGGCCCTGGAGTCGGGCAGCCTGACTAACTGACCACATGCTGCGGCCATGAGAACCCATCAACAGTGCGGAAAGGGGACTCCCCTGGTGGCTCCAAACGCAGGGGGCCCAGGGTTTGATCCTTGGTTGGGGAACTAGTTTCCACGTGCCACAACTAAAGATCCCATGTGCTGCATCTAGGACCCGGTACAGCCAAATAAATAAATGAAAATATTAAAAAAAAAATGAGACAATGACCTGCATTTCCAAAGGTGGGTGTGAATTGCCCACAGAAGGGACCCAGGCTCAGCCAACGCTTGGCAACCAGGACTTATCATATAGTCATAGGAGAGTATAGTCATTCCCTGCCTTGACCAGCAATGATTTCTCCTCCCTAAGACACAACAGGATCCTGATCTCTTGGCAAAATGTTGACAAGTTGACAAGGTCTCTGTGCTTTGGGTCATTAGCCAGTTGGAACTAGAGAACCCACCAGTAGTCACCTCATGACCCTCCTCTCTCTGCTGTGCAGATGGGGAAACAGAAGCCCACAGAGAGATGGAGACCTGTCATACTGCACATCCAAATGGGGCCTCTCCCACCCCAGGTTCAGGGCCTTTGCAAACAAAACGCAAAGTCAAGTCTGTCTCTGATACCCTTGCTTACTCTCTGAACTGCAGCCGGGCGTCCCTTACAGCAGGGACAGAGAGGGACAGTGTTCACGTTTACGTTAGGCCCTTTAATTGCCTTCACACAGCCCTGTTGCAGGGGCAGGGATTGTACTTCCAATGTTCCCATTTTACAGATGAGGAAACTGAGACTTTTAGAGAAGAGAAACGATTTGCCTAGGGAGACACAAGATAGTAAGTGCAGAGTTGGGATTCAAATCCAGCTGAGGTTCATCTCACTTCAGACCCCCAAGAGAGGCCCACCTATGATGATAATGGTGATTCATTGCACCCTCAGGGATGGACTGGGAAGAGGCTCTGTAGAATGTGCTTTCTGTGCTTGCCCTAAACTGAACTAACCTTGATGCATTGTCAAGGGTGTACTCAGTTCTGTACTCAAGTCTCCCTCCTGGGGCTCCTTCCAGCACATCTTTGCCTCTCCTTTCCTTTCTTCGGGAGCCCCCTCCCCTCTCCACCTCTCCCTAGCCCCTCCTACTGTTTTCCAGAAAGTACCAGCATCACCTCCTCACACACACCCATAGGCTGACCAGGGTCAGGGGCTGGCTCAAGTGCGGTAGCCACAAACAGGAAACCATAGCGGTGCTGTTGGGGGCAGGGGTGCTGCAGACCAGGCCCCAGTGAGCTTGAGAAGCCACAGGAAGTGCTCCAGTGCTCAGCTGCCCCACCCCGACCCCTTCTCTGGCCTGGTTGAACCCCAAGAGCATAGTGACCGGAACTTATTGCCACTCTGCCCCTTTTCTAAGAAGGTATATATACAGGAGGAACCAGTGGAGAAATAAAGGAGAAAGCAGATAAGAATCCATAGGGTCTTTTTTTTTTTTTCCTTCCAGTTTTATTGAGACATAACTGATATCCAGCACTGTGTAAGTTTAAGGTGTAAAGGATCCATAAGATCTCTAAGGATCCACAAAACTGTTGGGATTAAGGTTAGATTTGACTCTAAGGTTTCCCACAGCAACGCCAGAAGTGATTAGTACAGAAGGCAGCTCTCATCAAAAAAGAAAGAAAATTGCCAGTTCTACAGGAAAGGCAGCAGTTTCCCAATACTAATTTTTCATCTCTCATCTGGGGCTTCCTTTTGGAGAATGCTTGTCAAGAAAATGGGTCACGACCCATTTGTGGGTCAAGAAATCAGGTTAATTCGGTGGTTATAGACCAGTGGGTCTCAAACCTGGGTGGCCATCAGAATCACCTGAGGGTTTATTAGACCAAAGACCTGGTCCAGGCAGTTCTGATTTGGTAAGTCTGGAGCCTGAGAGTTTGCCTGTCCAACAAGTTCGCAGCTGATGCTTGCTGCTGCTAGTCTGGGGACTGCACTTTAAGATCTAGCTAGACCTTAATGGGCTTCCCAGGTGGCTCAGTGGTAAAGAACCCGCCTGCAAATGCAGGAGGCACAAGGGACGCAGGTTCAATCCCTGGATCAGGAAGATCCCCTGGAGTAGGAAATGGCAACCCACTCCAGTATTCTTGCCTGGGAAATCCCATGGACAGGGGAGCCTGGTGGGCTACAGTCCAGGGGATCACAAAGAGTCGGACACGACTGATCTAGACCTTGGCTATGTATTGGAATCATCTGGGGGAGATTTATAAATTACTGACGCCTGCCCTCCACCCCCAGAGTTACTGATTTAATTGGTCAGGGGTGTGGCCTGGGCCCTGGAAGCTATAAAAAGCCTCCCACCCCCACCCCTGGGTGATTCTGATGTACAGCCAAGATTGAGACCCATTAAGCTGGTGAATCTGGACCGGTGAGTGTTTAAAGTGAAGTACAGCTGAAACATTAGGGTGCCTCACTGGGGTTGGGGAAAATACTACTTCATCAAACTTTTGTTTTCAATCATTTTAACTGTGTCTTGGGTCACAGTGTAAAATTTTGTACTGTGGTTTGTGGTAAAAAAAAAAGTTTGACACTAAAGATGTAGGGGCCCAAGTGACGCCATAGGATGGTGGTTCTGAGACCCGAGTGTACAGGAATCGTCAGGGAAACATCTTACCAGTGTGTTCCTGGGCCCCACCGCAGACCTGCCGAATAAGACTGTGGAGCACAGAGGTCAGAAATCTGCTTCCGTCACAAGCTCTCTGGACGGTTCTCCTGTTCTTTTAAGTTTGAAAACACAGTTCCAATCTAGGGAACCCAAAATCAAGTAATGAGAGACAGTGTTTTTCATGTTTGCATAATGCATCTTGTCATATATAACAGTAATTAACTGTTGACTGAGTGTGTGAGACCACGTTCAGCTTTTCTTTGGCCCAAGGTGCGGACATACCTCTGGGAGGGGAATTCTACAGGGGCTTTGAGCCTGTGGATGGACCAAGGATGAAGTCCTGGGGCACTGAGCTCCCAAGAACACAATTCAGGGCCTGGAGTCGGGAGGGGAAGAGTCGCCTACATCTTCCCAAGAGTCCCTCTGGCATGCTTTGTGTTCAATATTGGTCTGTGAAGGGGCTCTAAGGGTTTCTGGAGGTCCCAGGACTGTTCCAGAGGTCAGCGCCAGGACAAGACCCCAAGAGTACCACCCTCTTGCCTTGCTACTGTGTGTTGATACTCTGTTGAGCATAAGAGATTGATGAGCCGGACACGCTTCCTGCCCCTGAGGGGCTCACTTCTGTGCATTCTGTCAGCTGAGAAGCGCTTGTAAGCATCCCCTCTGAGTCAGGCCTGCTAAGTTGTGGTTCCTGCCCTTAGGCTCCGGACAGTTGAGGGTCCAAGGTGCAGCATCCTCCAGGCTCTTAGCTTCTCAGAGGTCTCAGTGGAAGTTCAGAGCTTTTAGTCTAATCCCTCACACCACTGTGGACCCTTCCCCTCCTCCTGGCATCATCATCAGAACATCTGGGAGAACATGGTGCCTGACCCCACAGGTCACTGCAGGCCAGCCTGTGACATTGGCTCAGCCTGCCTGAGCTTCCTGCAACCCCAGTACCTTGCCTTTTCCCCCATGGGTCTCCCAATGGCCCTGTACCAGCTGCAGCTCCCACAGCCTGCCTTCCGGCCCACTGCCTACCAGAACACTCCATGAACAAACACTCCTTGTTCTTTCCATTGCTGCATCCTTGCACATGAGCCTCCCTCAGCCTGGAAAGCCCCCTCCTCCGTTCTTCCACTTGGCCAACTCCTACTCATCCTTCACTACCCATTGCAACGTCATGTCCCCAGGCTGTTTGTCACCTTTTGCTCTCAATTCCCATAGCTACCTGAAAAGACCTCTTCTGTAGCCGCAATACATTTATTTCTTAAAATAAAGTCAGGTGTGTGGTCTAAGAGCAGGGGATGAGGATGAGGACCATAAAGGAAAATTCTGGCTGAAGCATGTGCCAGTGAGACGTCCCTGGCACATGCCCCACAGAACATGCCCCAGAGAAAGTAGATCTGATTACCTGTGTCCAGGGCTTGCACAGTGCCAGCTCCTGCTCAACAGATACTTACTGGATAAAGGGATGAGTGAATGAGTGCATGTATGTACGCTGAGGGGAGGAGAGAGGGTGAAGAACCGGGGTAGGGTAGACTGCCCCCTACACCATCTGTGCTCACAGAGGTTGGAGTACGAATGGTGGCAAGGACTCCTCAAATCTGCTTTTAGTCATGGCTGTGTCCAGTGTTCATCACTGAGATTCAGTAATTCATTCAGCAAATATTGCATGGTGACTCTGTGCCAGCCGCTGTTGTAAGTGGTGGGGATTCAACAACAGAAAAAGCAAAATACCTGCCCACAGCTTAGTTGGCAATGTGGATAGTGAACAAATAGTAATTAAGCGTCTGCTCATGGCAAGTGCCCTGGAGTAGGAAATGGCAACCCACTCCAGTGTTCTTGCCTGGAAAATTTCATGGACAAAGGAGCCTGGCAGGCTGCAGTCCATGGAGTCGCAGAGTCAGACACGTCTGAGCACACACAGCAGCATGGCAAGTGCCACAAAGGAACAATAAAGCAGCAGTTAGGAGGAACCAAGCAAACAGGCACATCCTCTGCAGGAGGCAGGTGTGTGCCTGGAGCAGATTCAAGGTCACCAAAAGTCAGGTCACACAAGGTGTTGCCAGGGTGAGGGCTTCTGATTTATTTTAAATGTGACAGGAAGGGTTCTAAGCAGAGGAGTGACATGATCTGATCCCTATACTGTGCAAAGAGAGGATCTGGCAGGGGATGAGGCGAAAGTGCGAAGCCACAGTAAGAAGTGATTGGCTTCCTGATTTGTTCTGAACGTAGCCAGTACATTCAGGTTTTTCTGTAGGGCTGGAAGGGAGATTAAGAGAGAATGGAAGCTGTGAGGGATGATGCTGGGGTTAGGAGCTTAGTAATGGGTGAATCGTGCTGCTGTTTTCTGAGATGGGAAGATGGTGGGCAAATAAATTAGAACCATCCCTCGTGAGGCTCACCATTGGTTATATGATGGGTGGGGTGGTATTGAAGGAGAGCTGGGGCTTCTCCCAGGCAGAGAACGAGCTCTGGAGAGTTGTCTGAGTAAGAACTGAGTTGAAAAAGGAAGACTGGTGTTGACTCAGGTGGAAGAGTGTTTCATATAAAGGGAGCAATGTGAGCAAAGAAGCAGAGAACGGATAAGGAGTATTGGATGCTTCCTATATGCCAGACTCTACTGAATGTTTTATCTGCTTTACCATCTGAATCCTTGTGGCAATCTCCTGAGACAGGGACAATTATTATCCCCCTTTATAGATGAAGAAACAAATCTGAGAGGTCAAATAATGGCTTAGAGACACAGGTAGGGTTATAGTATGCAGGGGTGTTATAGAGTGTGACTCTATGGGATATGAACCCAGAAAGTCCAAGTTTAAAAGATGTCCTAAAGCTGGGAGACAGCAGTAGATATTTGGGACTGGCTGCAGCATGCAGTGAGATGGGACAGCAGGGTCCCAGGCCCACAGAGCAGTCACAGGTGGCCTTGGTAGGAGACCTGTCCCCACATGGGGTTGACAGAGCTTATTATCTGAGTCTCCCAGTCAGGTTCTCAGTGTAGCTGAGGACCCTTCCTGCTTCTGGTAACTGTGGTGACGGTGGCCAAGATGGGGTGGCTTGAGAACCAGGCCCCATAGAGGAACTTGGTCACTTAGTTCAGCTCACCGGTTGGCCTCCAGAGACTATTTTCAGATATGTAGCCCTTTCCCAACCAGAGAGCTTTTTCAGGGTGACAGCACAGCTCCAGAAGAGATACTTCTCTTTTTTAAAAAAATTTTGTTACTTTTGGCTGCTCTGGGTCTTCATTGCTGCAAAGACTTTCTGTCATTGCGGTGAGCAGGGGCCACTCTTTGTTGCAGTGCTCGGACTTGTTGCAGTGGCTTCTCTTGTTGCAGAGCACAGGCTCTAGGTGAGCAGGCCTCGGTGGCTGCAGCACGCGGGCTCAGTAGTTGTGGTACATGGGCTTAGTTGCTCTGTGGCATGTGGAATCTTCTCTGGCCAGGGATTGAACCGGTGTCCCCTGCATTGGCAGGCGGACTCTCAGCCACTGGACCACCAGGGAAGCCCCAGAAGAGATTCTTAGAGATACAAAGTCAAGGTGTCTCCAGAGTCAAGTAGAAGACAAAGAAAAGGAAGCAGGGACCCTACCCCATACTTCTCAAAGTATACTGACTTTGTAGCCTGTAGCCTTGCTAAATTCACTTATTAGTTCTAGTAGCTTTTTTGTAAGTTTCTTAGGATTTTCTACATATATGATCACATATTATCTATAAATAGTTTAATTATTTTCCAACGCATAGATCTTTTTTTTTTTTCTTGTCTTGATTGCACTCGCTACGACCTCTAGTATATAACAAGTAAAGTGGTAAGAACATTCTTGCTCTGTTCTTAATCTTTGGAAGGAAAAATTTAGTCTTTCCCATTAAGTATGATGTTACTTATAGATTTTTCACAGATCCTCTATGTCAGGTTACAAGGAAGTACCCTTCTGTGATAGCAGTATAGTTCCCCAATAATGTCCAGGTCCTAATCCCTGAAACCAGTGAGTGTGAATTACCTTACACTGCAAAAGAGAGTTTGTTGACGTGACTAAGGGTTTTGAGATGGGGAGATTATGGTGGATTATCCAGATGAGCCCAATGAAATCACAAGGGTCTTTACAAGAGGGACACAAGAGGGTGAGAATAAAGATAGAATAAGGGGCCATGAAGTAAGGAATGCAGGTGGCTTCTAGAAACTGAAAAGGCAAAGAAAGGTGTTCTCCTCTCGAGACTGCAGAAGAAATACAGGCTTGCTGATACCTTGATTTTTGTTTAGTGAAACCCATTTCAGATTTATGTCCCCCACCATTGTAAGATAATGCATTCTTGTTGTTTTAAACCATTAAATATATGGTAATTTGTTACAGCAGCCATAGGAAACGATTACACCTTCTATTTGTAGTTTTATTTTTAAAAAATCATAATTGAACTGAGTTGAATTATTTTTCTACATTTCTCCAGGTGATCGTTTTTTGCCCCTTTATTCTATAATATAGTGAATTAACACTGATGTTCAATTTTTAAATCAACTTGTATTCCTGGGATAAAGCCAATTTAGTCATATTGTGTTATCTTTTTTATATATTGCTGGATACAGTTTGCTAACAGTGTGTTAAGGGTTTGTGTGTGTGTGTGTGTGTGTGTGTGTGTGTGTGTGTATATAAGGGATATTGGTCTATAGTTTTCTCATAACGTTTTTGTCTGGTTTTTATAGCAAGTTAATTGGTGATCTCATAAAATGGGTAGGAAAATGTTACCTTCTCTATTTTAAGAGAATTTGTGTAAAATTGAAATTATTTCTTCTTAAATGTTTGGTAGGACTCACTAATGAAGCCATCTGGGCCTAGAGTCATCTTTGCAGCAAGTTTTAAAATTATGAATTCAACTTCTGCAATAGCTATAGGTCTATTCAAGTTTTCTATTTCTTGCATCAGTGTTGGTAATTTGTGTCGCTTAAGGATTTGTCCATTTCATCCAAGTTGTGGAATTTATTGGCATAGAGTTGTTTATGCCCTTACCCTTTTGATGTATGTGGGATCTATTCTGTAGTGATGTCCCCTCTTCCTGATGTTGGCAATGTGTGTGTGTGGTTTTTTTCTTTCTTTCTTGATCAATCTAGCTTGAGGTTTATCAATTTTATAAATCTTTTCAAAGAATCAGCATTTTATTTTTCTATATTGTTTTCTATTTTTTATTTCTGCTTTATTTCCTCCTACAAAAATTTATTTTTTCCAGCTTTTTAAGGTAGAAACTTTATTTTATGCCTTTCTTTTCTTCAAATGTAAGGTTTAAAGCTACAAATGTACTTTCAAGTCCTGATTTATCTAAGCTCACAAATTTTTATTTGGTTAAAAATATTTTCTATTGTTTGTGATTTCCTCAATCTCTGGGGTATTTCCAAGTGGGAATTTTCCATATATCTTTTTGTTATTAATTTATAATTTAATTGTTGTAGTCAGAAAACATACCTTTAATTCTTTCAATACTTTTAAATTTCTGTTTTTACGGCCCAGTCTACAGTCTGCCTTGAATATTCCATGTGCACTTGTTGGGTCCAATGTTTGTTAATTAAGCCAAATGGACTGATTGCATTGTTCAACTATTCTATTTCCCTACTGATTTTCTATCCTATCAAGTACTGAGAGAGGAGTGTTGAAATCTCCAGTTATGATTATGGACATCTCTTTCTTCTGTTAGTACTCTCGACTTTGCTTCTGTATCTTTAATCTCTGTGATTGAGTGCATACAAACTCAGGACATCCTCTTATTTCTGATAATATTGTTGGTCCTGAATTCTACTTTTCTGATATTAATATAATCACTTCAGCCTTCCTATGATTAATGTTTGCATGATACATATTTTTCATCTTTTAGCCTATGTTTTAATAGTCAAAATGTGTTTATCAAGTAGTTATATATTTTTTAATATATATTTATTTATTTGGCTACATGGGGTCTTAGTTGTGGCATGTGGGATCTGGTTCCCTGACCAGGAATTGAACCCAGGCCCCCTACATTAGGAGCTCAGAGTCTTAGCCTCTGGACCACCAGGGAAGTCCCAAGTAGTTGTATTTTTAAAATAGAGTTTGAAAGTCTCTGCCTTTTAATGGAGTATTTAGACCACTTCTTCAAAGTAAAAGCTTCCTAAAACCAAGCAGTACCTGTGGTTTGGGAAATTCCCTCCTGCATACTGTTGGCATTCCACAGGGGAAGGTTAAGTGACAGGTCACTGCCTCTTCTTCCAGGTTCTCTGTGCCAGTTTTCTCATCTGTAAAGTGGGGATAATTGTACCTACCTCATAGGGTGGTTATGAGAATTATATCCCATATAAAAGGTGCATAGTAAGCACCCAATAAATGAAAGCTACAGATGGCTTTAGATCCTTAGATAGTAATAATAGATTATTACTATTATACCACTAAAGAACCCTCTTCCTATTCGGCTTTTTTAAAAACTAATTTTATTTATCTATTTTTGACTGATCTGGGTCTTCACTGCTGCGCATGGGCTTTCTCTGGCTGTGGATGCTCTTCACTGTGGTGTGTGGGCTTGTCATTGTGGTGGCTTCTTGTCGCAGAACGCAAGCTCTAGGCATGTGGCTTCAGAAGCTGCAGCATGTGGCTCAGCAGTTGCAGCTCCTGGGCTGTAGAGCACAGGCTCAATTGTTGTGGCACACCGGCTTAGTTGCTCCTCGGCATGTGGGATCTTCCCGGATCAGGGGTCAAATCCATGTCTCCTGCAATGGCAGGGGGATTCTTTACCACTGAGCCACCAGGGGAGCCCCCGTTTCGCTTTGATGAAGTGTTGACTGAAGAAATGAATCCCACTCTAAAGTTATAGAGAGCTCTCATATGTAGACTCATCTGCTGAAAATTACTATTCTAGGCCTGATTTTATATAGTCCTTTTTTTCTCTATTTTTCAACCATGGCCAGTTATCTATTTTTTGTTGAAACCTATCATCTGTACACTTTAAATATTTGCATTTTCATTTTATATAAATTATATCTCAATAAAGTTGATTTTAAAAACTAAAACAGCCAATTCCCTAGTGGCCCAGTGATTAGGATTATGGGCTTTCACTGCTACGGCCCAGGTTCAATCCCTGGTCTGGGAACTGAGATCCCACAAGCCACATGGCATGGCCAAAACCACCACCACCCCCCTAAAAAAAACCCAAAAAACTGGAAAAATTCTGTCACTTGCATCAGTGTACATAACATTCATGTATGAGGCTCTAATACTTTGGCCACCTGATGCAAAGAGCCAATTCATTGGAAAAGACCCTGATGTGGGGAAGAATTGAAAACAAATGAAGAGGGCGGCAGAGGACAAGCTGGTTATGTAGCTGACTCAGTGGACATGAATCACTGACTCAGTGGCCATGAATGAGCAAACTCCAGGAGACGGCGAGGGACACGAGAGCCTGGCACACTACAGTCCATGGGGTTGCAAAGAGTCCGACACGACTTAGTGACTTAACAACAGCAATAGGTTCAGTTCAGTTCAGTCACTCAGTCATGCCCGACTCTCTGCGACCCCATGAACCGCAACACGCCAGGCCTCCCTGTCCATCACCAACTCCCGGAGTCCACCCAAACCCATGTCCATTGAGTCGGTGATGCCATCCGACCATCTCATCCTCTGTTGTCCCCTTCTCCTCCTGCCCTCAATCTTTCCCAGCATCAGGGTCTTTTCCAATGAGTCAGTTCTTTGCATCAGGTGGCCAAAGTATTGGAGTTTCAGCTTCAACATCAGTCCTTCTAATGAACACCCAGGACTGATCTCCTTTAGGATGGACTGGTTAAAAGACTAATAATAAAAGCAACACCCATAAGCCCACCTATCAGCTTAAGAAGCTGTGCACCATTACCTTTGAAGCCCCTTGCCTGCTTCACTGTGTTGGTCAGTTTCTTTTCTTCCTAGCTTTGCCACACATGCAATATAGTCAGTATAGTCTTGGCTGCCTCTCAACTTTATATAACAGAATCATACTGAATGTATGCTTCTGTGACTTGCTGTTTCTGCTCATTATTTTAAACATTTACCTACGCTTGTGTGCATTGTGGTTTTTAACTTTTACTACAGAATAGTGGGGCTTCCCTGGTGATTCAGATTGCAAAGAATCTGCCTGCAACACAGGAGACCTGGGTTTGATCCCAGCATCAGGAAGATCCCCTGGAAAAGGGAATGGAAACCCACTTCAGTATTCTTGCCTGAAAAATTCCATGGACACAGAAGCCTGGCAGCCAACAGTCCATGGGGCCACAAAGAGTTGAACACTACTGAGTGACTAACACTTTGACTGAATAGTGTTACTTTCTAGAATCTACCATTCTCTTGAGTGCATATGGGCTGTTTGCAGTCTGGGGCTTTTCTGAACAATGCTGCTC
Source organism: Okapia johnstoni (assembly GCA_024291935.2). Taxonomy (NCBI): domain Eukaryota; kingdom Metazoa; phylum Chordata; class Mammalia; order Artiodactyla; family Giraffidae; genus Okapia; species Okapia johnstoni. The sequence goes on along the minus strand of CM044324.1, from coordinate 54,745,352 downwards.
TGAATGTTTTTGGTTTTTTATTGGCAAGGGATCATGCTGGGATGGAACCACTGGGTTGTGAGGTATGGGCATGTTCAACTCGACTAGTTAATGCCAGCTGTTTCCAAAGTGGCTTATACTGACTTACCTTTCCACCAGCAAGCTAAGAATTCCTTTTTCTACGCATCCTTGCTGACGTCTACTGATCACAGTCTAACACTTCTGCCCACTTGGGTCTTTATAATAACAGCCAACACTTAATGCTCTCTTCAGCTGTGGCAGCCCCTGTTCTGAGCACTCTGTGTGCATGACCTCATTTCATCCTCACGAGAGCCCTAGCTATTATGAACGTGTTGTCATTTGTGAATACAAGAGCAAGTCTTTGTCCTTCCCCTCCCCCTCCCCCTCCCCTTCTGTCTGAGCCTGGTGGCCACTCTCTGTGGCCATTTCACATGTTCCTTCTCCCATCCTGAGCAGGGCTGGGCCCCAGCATGGCCTTAGTCCTACCCAGAGCCTTTCCTCCTCAGGCTGTTACTCCCTGTCAGTCCGCCTCAGCCGCCCTGCCTCCTGGGACCGGATCAGACACTACAGGATCCAGCGCCTTGACAATGGTTGGCTGTACATCTCACCACGCCTCACCTTCCCCTCGCTCCTGGCCCTGGTGGACCATTACTCTGGTACGGCCGCCTCCCGCCTCATATGAGAGTAGATGGGGATTTGGGCTCTGGGGGCAGTCAGTCATCTCTTGGACAATTTACCTGCTAGAGAATATCCAGACAGAAGAGGGACCACCCCTTTCTCCACACCAGTCCCTGTGCCAAGAAATGCAGCCTGGGAGCCCTGGCTTCATCTCACAGCAACAGAGCCACACAGACGTCCTCTGGGTGTGCAGGCCAGTACCTCACCCACCACTGTGGTTCTGAGTCAAGGTCCCCCATGCTGGCATGGTTCTCTCTGCAGGAATTAGGCCCACAGCTCTTGTTACTGTGGAATTTAGTCAATTCTCAGCATCTTCTGGTGCCTATCCTGTAACAGCACAGTGTCAGAGGCAGAGAGGAAAGACCACTGCTGAGAAAACTGATCAGGGGGTTTCTGGACAGCTGTTCCAGGCAGCAGATACTGACCGAACAAGTGGAGACTAATCATTCCTTAGCTTTCTTCTTTCCAAAGCACTTTCCTAATCAGAAAACTGGGGGCTCAAAGAGGTCCCTCAACTTACCCAAAATCACACAGTAAATTAAGTCTCCCCAGTTAGCCCAGAATCTTTGACTGCATCTCAGCTTCCAGATGAACAGTTTGGGGCTCCCAATCCCACCAGCCAAGTGTGGAAGGCTGTCAGGGTGAGGGTGGTTGGTTGGGGAGGGAAGAGGGGCTGGAGTCGGCCAGGTCAAAGGTCTAGGTCTCTTCTTCAGAGCTGGCGGATGACATCTGCTGCCTTCTCAAGGAGCCCTGTGCCCTGTGGAGGGGTGGCCCACTTCCTGGCAAGGCCATACCCCCACCTGTGACTGTGCAGGCGACACCACTCAACTGGAAAGAGCTGGACAGGTGAGGGGCCCCTGGAATGGGAAGGTGGAACAAAGAGTTACAAGGACCCACCCCTGGGAACTTGGACTGGGGGTGTCACCTTCATGGACACCTGGGAGCCACTAAGCATTGTCTGAACTCAGAGGCCAGCCCAGGCTCAGCGGGTCTGCTGGGGGGACCAGCAGGGATGCCAAAGCGGGCATGGATACAGGGCATGCCTGGACACCAAGGTGGCCAGGATGGAAAGGCAGACAAGATGGGATACAACAGAGTACCAGCCCTGAGTGAGGTCAAGCAGGGGTCTGATCTGACAGGGCACAGGGAACCAGGGGGTTTTCAGCAGGTTCTGAGAGCAGGGACTGTGTGGCAGGGGTGGGGAGGAGGCTGAGGCTCCTGACCCAGCTCTGTCCCCTCTCCACAGCTCCCTCCTGTTCTCTGAAGCATCTGCCGCAGGGGAGGAGTCCCTCCTCAGTGAGGGGCTCCGGCAGGCCCTGAACTCCTACATCAGCCTGACTGATGATACCTCCTTGGATGATGCCAAGGGCGAAAGCAGACGGCGAAGGGGGAACCAAGGCTGCAGCACCTAGAGTCCCATCTCAGCTCAGCCTGAGCGAGCACCCCAGAGGCAAGGCTGCATGGAGGGGAAGGGAGGGCTGGGACACAGCGGCACATCCAGGGTCCCACCAGTATCCTCTGTTCCTTCCCCTCGTAGCCCTAAGAAGTCACTTAACCTCCTCCCAGTGCGATGACTTGGCCTACAACCTCTAGTTCAAGTCTAGAGCAGTTAAGAACAGGGCCAGGACTCCAAAAGAGACCAGATGTCCTCTGGGGTCTGACCCAATCAGTTCCTGAGTTTGGGATTTCCAGTGTCATCTCCTTCTGCCTGTTGAGAGTCATTCTCCATCGCACAACTCCTCCCACAAGGTAGAAAACCACCACCAGCATCAGGGCGGAAAAAGTAACCATTTAAAGAAAACTGACCAGTCTCACTCAGAATGCTACTACACCTTTGAAGGTAGGACTGCGGCCTGGAAGGAACAGGAAAGCCAAGGGGGGATGGGTGGTTTAAACAGCAGCAAAACCTGGGCTGTCCAGCTCCCACCTGACCGCCATGCCAAGAGCAAGACCTCTGACAGTCCAGGTCCTCCACATCCCCGTTAAGCCCTTTCTCCGGCCGGTCCTAGCTCTCAGGTCTGTTTCATTGTGTGGCTCATCCTTTAAACCTGATACGCTTTTCTGGCTACAGCAGCCTCGCCACCTTGTGGCCAAATGCAAAACGACACCATGTGAGCCCAGCGCACTGGAGCGAGGTTATAGTCACATTCCCTGGGCAGGGGCGTCAGAGGGTGGTGAGCCCTCTCCACAAAGTCAAGGCCACCGCCAGTACCAACTGCAGTCCTCCATTTCCCTGCTGTCCATGAAAGGAAAGGGGCCTGGCTGAAGCTGCTAAGTGAGCAGAGAGAAGAGGGAAGAAGGAAGGGGAGCGGAGGCCACCACCTCTATTGCCCTACTGGGTTCTGAAGCTAGAGCGGAGGTAGGAAAGGCTTTACCAGTATCATCAACAGGGTCTCAATTAAAGATCTGATTTATTCAAGTATCTGAAAACATTCTACAATGAAAACCGTTATCAGATGCTGCTTGTACTGTGCTATGGACCATGCACATACTGCCATATTGTTTTCAGAAGACTTGAAATGCCCATGATTGGTAGTTTAAAAACTACACCTGATGGAGAAGGAAGACAATTTAATGTTTCATCCAGATCCAGAGGTGCAGCAAATTAAAGGACAGCTCCAATTGGCAAACAGGTTTCTCATGATGGTCTCCAAGAAGAAACGGTTGGCGATGGACAGTTCAAAAGTGCTTCTCCAAAAGGTGGATGGTTCTTTAAAAAGTTTCAGGTCACAACCCTTGCAGAAGACACTGATGCCCAACACACTGATTCTCGGTCCAGGAAACATGGGTCTTCCGGGTTCCACGTGGCTGGGGAGCCCCTACCAATCATGCTTCTGTGCTGTGACTAAGAGGGTCCTCTGGACCGGACAGGGAGCAGGCGGGGGCCGTGCACCGTCAGTCATAGTGGATGGCAGTGTAGAAGATGATCCAGATGACCTAGAGAGGAAAGAAGCAATGTTTACAGGTCCCTTCACCAACAGGGTCAACACAGGCTCCTACTCCACAAAACAAAAGCGTCCTAACAAAGTGCACACAGTGGACTTCCTGGGGGCTAGCCAATGCATGAGCTGCTTGGGGGTTTACATAATTTCACTGAAAATAAGATGTCTCCAGTAGAACCCAGGACCACCTTCTTGTGCTCCCCAAGGACCCTGGACAAGTCTCTCCTCCTGCCAAACAGTGCGAGGGCTTAGAGTTACAGATGTGCAAATGATGGAGGTAAAGCAAACTGTACTGCTAGGAAGTGTTAGGATTAGCAACAGATGTGAAAACAGAACTCATGTCATACCCTGTCAGCTTCATATTAAAGCAGAGGTTCTCAAACCTGACTGTCCTTGGCAATCTTCTGGGATCTTTAAAAACATACAGAGATGCCCAGGTGCCACCTCCCAGAGATTCTGAATCATCGGTCTGGGCTAGGGTCTATAACTTTTAAAATATAACTTTGAGATGTAATTCATTGTTCATAAAGTTTACCCCTTTAAAGTATAAACAATTCAGATGTTTTTGTATATTCAGAGTTGTGAAAACATTTTAGAGCATTTTCATTACCCTGGAAACAAAACCTATTCCCGTCATCAGTTACTTCTCATTTCCCTTCCCACCCCTGTCCTAACAACCACTAATCACTTTTTATCCATATGGGTTTGAACATTTTGAACATTTCACATAAACAGAATCACAACATGTGGCCTTTTGTGTCTGCATTTTTTTCACCTAGCATCATGTTTTCAAGGCCTATCCATGTTGGAGCCTATACCAGTACTTCAGTCATCTTTATGGCCGAGTATTTCTACTGTATATACAGCATTTTATCCAGCCATTTGTCAGGTGATGGCAAATGCAAAAAATTTCCTTTTGGTGACTATTATGAATATATGTGTTAAATGTTTCCCAGTTTTCAATATGCAGCCAGAGTTGAGAATTAGATGCAGAAGTTGACAGTGAGCCCTGCATTCACTCACCACAGGGAGACTACACAGTGCATCACCCCACATCTTATGAGACAACATTAACTCAAGAAAGGCCCTCCAGCCTCAGGAGTCTTGAAAAAACAGTATGCAAATCACACAATGTAACTATCAAAGGGCTCCCCTTGAATAACTGAGAGCTCCAGGAAATGACAAACCTTGCTGTGAAATTTTCAGTTACACATACCATGAACAAGGCAAACGATGTCATAAATCCTTCTTTCGTGAGCTCCCACGTGCCACCATATTCTTCCTCGTCTATCTGCAGGTAGTTGCTGAAGTAGAGGTACAGGACACCCGCGTTGATCAGGCAAAACCTGGAGCAAGGGAGGACAAGCACCAAACATGAGCTGCAGGTGTGGAGGACCCAGAACTACCAACATGGTCCAGCTCTGTCAGGGCACTGGCAGCTGCACAGTTAACCGTGTCATGGAGGCAGATAAAATGACCCATGAAAACACACCTAGGTCCTCAGTGGAGCTGCCCACTTGGTTGCGTTAGAGAAAAAAAACCCTCTTTTTAGTTGATCAGCAAGCATATGTAAGTTCTCCAAGCCCCCTTGAAGTAAGACAGAAGGCTGCTGAACAATCCCAAATAGGACCAGTTCCTGATGGCCTCCAGGTAGTTCCAGTTCAGGAAGGGGGTGGCCATGGAAAAAAACCCATGTGAAGCTGCTGCTTCATGGCTTAGTCGGGCAAGCAAAGGCATGGTAAAGCAGCCCCTGCATAATTCCCAATGGGAGACAATTTCTGAATGTTCACTGGCAGCTACTGCACTTGATGCAAGGCGAATATGGCAATGCCAGCCGTCAGCTCACCATCTATGAGGGGGGCAAAAACAACAGTCAGAGTGGACTGAAACCAGAGGTTTCAGAGAAAGGTCTCTGTCCCCCATCACATATGATTTAACTGATGCAAGAATCAGAATACTGAGAACAGTAACATAGCACTGTGCTCTACTGATCTCTTGGTACTGTAGCTGTGTAAAAGTAATATTCATAAAGTGATCAAAACTTCCTTTATGATCTTTCCTCTTATAGCGCCTAATCTTACGGGGGACTATATGCCTTAGGCCACACCCCTTCTGAAGGCTGCAGTGGAAAATGCAAAGAGAACAGGTTCCTCCTGGCGGATGAAGTGTGAGCTGCTTCAGGGCCATGGTAGGGCAGTGTGATGATAGGAGTGTAAATCCTTGTGTAAGGCGGGGGGGGGGGGGGGGGGGTGTGCTATAGACCTGAGGCTGTCTGAGCAAGGTGAGGTTGAGGCAGGGTGTGAGTAGTCAGCATGGGCTTTCTCAGGCTGGAAAGAACAAGAGTTGGGAGACTTGTTTAGACCTGTTTCAGGACATCAGTACAAATAAAGTTTGAGGACAGGGACTGAGAAAATGGCTGAATAGGGAGGCAAGAAGCCCCGAAGGCTTCGAGCCTAAGTGCTTGGGAGAACCATGGGTCCAGCAACAGAAGCAGGGAGTCAGGATGGACAGACGGTTTTTCATGGCATATCACACAAATTACAGTCCTTGGCTTAGCTACGTCATGGCCACATCCTTATCTGCTACTAGAAATCTGGGGACCCAGTCAATCTGGCCATGTCCCTCTGACAGGAGTTCCATTCTGGACAGGCTGAGTTAGTGGCTCTAGACAGAGCCTACTAATGGGACTTAGAAATGTCACTGGGGCTCAGCTACTAAGCTCATTTAGAGTCTCCTACTGTAAAAGTGGTTGCTTAATGAGATGAGAAAGGGAAATACAAGTGAAAGAGACAAAGGATGACAGGGAGAGAGAAAATGGCTGACATTGGGCCTGCCTGCCAAGGGTCACACACTAAGTAGAAAGTGAAGTCACAGCATTTAAATGTCTGGTGGTCAAGGGGGAGGGGTCAGGAAAGGACTGGAAGTCTCCACACTGAGATTTAAGGATGGGCATCAATTCTATATTGTAAACAGGAGAGAATCACACAGCAAATGTATGGGCAAAGACACAAGCAAGCTGGATTGTGGGGGGGGGGCAGGGGGCTGTGTGTGTGTGTGTGTGTGTGTGTGTGTGTTAATTGCTCAGTTGTGTCCGACTCTTTGCGACACCATGGACTGTAGCCTGCCAGGCTCCTCTGTCCATGGGAGTCTTCAGGTAAGAATATTGGAGTGGGTTACCATTTCCCTCTCCAGGGGATCTTCCTGACCCAAGGATCGAACTCGCATCTCCTGCATTGGCAGGCAGGTTCTTTACCAGTGAGCCACCAGGGAACCCTGACTAGTGTGAATCTTTGCTATATTATTCCCAGATTGGGTGACTTCAGAGAAATTCCTCAGGGCTCCTGGAAAATGAGACAGGTGCAGGGGGTTCGAACCACTGTTACCCTCTCCTAGAAAAGTGATCTGGGGAAGACAGGAGACTACTTTTTTTTGGCTTTTAGATTGACTTCTGCCGTCTCTGGCCATTTTCCTGGTATCTGCCTTTTTGTCTCACAGGAAGGTCAAACGGGGTGACCAACATTCTAAAAATGTGGTAAGTATCTTCATACCACTTCCACCCTGAGAAGACTTCTATGAACCCCAGGTCCTGCCTGCATCTCAGTAAGTCCTCATCAAATGTCCACTCTGTCAAGAGTGAGTTGGAGGATAAAGCCTATGGTTTCCTTGGACAAATAGTTTGCTCAGCATCATAAATCAAAAACCTCTTTAGCTGGGAGAAAGGACTGTACATTCCTTTTCGGTTACCTTCTGAGAAAACAGCCAACTCAAATGAGTTTGAAATGATTTCACACTTTTCACCCCAGAGTAAAGAAATAAGACATGTGATCATAGTTAACACATCTGTGTGATTTTCCAATGTTGAGTACTGACAGTTTGTATTCCCTGTGTGAAAAGAGAAAAGGCCAGAGGTTTTCCTGTCCATTCCTACCATAACGTGCCCACGACTCCCATCTTAAGACAATTCCCACAAATCTTTTAAAATCAACCTGGTGGGCATGCAGTGACTTCTTAACAAGTTGACCCATGACCAGGGGCTGGTGTCAAATGCTGCCACTGGCCACAGGTGCAGAATAAAGGAAGAAGGACCAAACCTCCTCCCTTTTCGCTGCCTGTAAAATGTAGGGACCTGGGACTTCCATGGCAGTCCAGTGGTTAAGTGCTTCCACTGCAGAGGACATGAGTTCGATCCCTGGTCTGGGAACTAAGATTCTGCATGCCATGTGGCAAGGCCAAAAAAAAAAAAGTAGGGACCTAAAACAACTTCTGCCAAAGCCAAGATTCAGGACATCCAGCACAGTGCACAAAGGAGTGATCATCAGGTACAGGAGCTCTTCCACCTCCCGAACTTCCCTAGACAACAAAGGTCATGTCAGAACTAGATGCCTGTTACCAACAGGCAATATAAGAACCTCTTGCATGAGGTCACTACGGACCCATGAATGAATAAACTAACTCAGATCTTCGTAAAGGTAACATGCCCAGGCCTGCTGAACTGAGGAGTGCTGCATCAGACCCAGGAGGGCCATCATGGGGCCAGTTTTTTCCTTTAGTCATTACACACACACACACACACACACAGAAACTTAGAAAGACAAAAAAACCCCAAGACTTACCCTGCTATTCCCAAGAAACCTCGCAACGGTAACACTCCCCAAATGACACCTAGGACCACAGCAATGATCTGTCGGAACCAGTAGATCACATCTAAAAATTCATCCTGTAGAAAAAAGAGAGAATGTATGCATTATCTGGAGGGGGTACCACAAGAGAACCTCCTGTAACAGGTGAGGAACAGAAAAGCTTTCTGCTAAACTCATCTTCCAGAGAAATTTTCCCCCAAGACAAAGGTATTTGGTTCTCGAATCACCACATCTTCTTGTACTAAATTGTGGTTTAAAAAGACGATATATTTACTTAAGTGATGGCTTCCAGGGTGTTGTACTCTAGATAAAAATTTTAGAAAAATCATTTACTTTTTTTTTCAGAAGCTAAAAAAATGAAATCGCTCTGACAGTAACTGAGCTACTGGCCAGTTATCTGACCTGGGGATACCTGGACAGACTAGCCACAGGCAGAAGGGCTGTCTGTGAACCAACTCACTACCACTTCCCCACACAAGGAATTCTGAGTAAGTCACAAAAGAGAGGCTGGATTAGAAACAAAAGTGAAGAAGGAGCCAGCACATCTAATTTTCATACAAGAACATGGAAGATTCAGGTTTCCGACCTTCCCTGGACTGCAGAAACCAGTCCTTACACAAAGAAAGAAAGACATGACACAGCAAATCAGAAAGGTTTTACAACAGCTGGGCAGGACAAGGGCACTTTCAGGAAGTACCTCCCATTCACCCCCGCCCCCTTACAGGAACCCCAGGAAAACCTATTGCATCATTCAAACAAACAAACAAAAAAAACAAGGGAAAGATTGCAGGTATAACAATCTTTGCAGGCCAACTGGAACCAAGCTATTTGCAATAGTTCCTTCCCCACCATGGAGCAGAGGTGGGGAAGTGCTCACACTCAGATCTTCTGAATGCATGTGACCAGTAAAGACATCTTGAAGTTCCCCAACCATTCCTCATACACATTTGGTGGTCTCTCCCCGACCCCTACTCCCCACCACACGCATGCACGAACGCTCGCCCCTGAAAGGTGGTCTCTGTCTCCCTTCTTAACTCTCACACTTATTAGGGTATTCAGTTTTCTCATTCGACAGGAAAGCAAGGGCAGCTCACCTTTAGTGAGCCTCACTATGTGCTAAGCACTTTAACGCAGCAGGTACCCCACTTCAGAGTTTTCCTGAGACTCAAGTGAGATGATACACAGAGAGAACCGGACACATAGTAAGTATTCAACAGAAGTCTGCTCGGGTTACTGTTCGTGCCAACGACGCTGGTAGTTAATTCTACAACATCAGTCACTTACTCAAGATCCTGCTGGCACGAAAAGGCGGAGATCGAATCGAACTGAGCTCAATCTTGCCGTTCAGGCACGCGACTACCTGCCTGCGGGGACAACTCCTCCGCCCCGCCTTGCGGCTTCCCGCGTGACCCAGGTGATTTCACCCCTCGACCACTCGGTGATGAGCCCTGAGCCTGACAGCTGGGCCCGCGCAGTTCGCCGCGACACCCTTGGGCCACCCGCCCCGCCACCCCGAACACTCGGCCGCGCTCGGACCGGGGCAGGGGCAGGATCGGGCCTGTCCTTTCGTCCCCGAGTCCCAGCCGGCTCCTCGAACGTGCGCCCCCGCTAGTCCCCACCGCACCTTGTCTTCCCAGGCCGCGTCGCTCCGCAGCACCTTGCTCCAGACAGAGACTTTGAGGGCCCCGTTGGCCAGCTGCGGCTGAGACGGCTCCTCCTTCCGCCGCCCGCCGCTCATCCTCCCGTCGCGCCGCCCGGGCCGGGCCTGGGGCGCGCGGGCCGATCTAAAAGGGGTCGGGGTCTGGGGTCGCGGGTCACGGAGCGCGGGTCGGCGGTGGCGGCGAGAGCGACAGGCTCAGCGGATCGGTCCGGCGGCGCCCCCTCCGGCAGCCTGCACTTCGCCAAGCAACCCGGCTCTGTTGGCTCGGTAGAGACCAGGCGCGCGGAGGGCGGAGCCACGCAGCGCCGCGCGACGTGCACACGCAGCCAATCGGCGGCCGCGTAGCTGTCCGAGCTCAGGAACAGCCGCCGCTTCGCCGCAAGCGCACTATGCGTGGGGACGTGACGGCAAGCTTCCGCTGGCCTCGCAGTAAGGTGAGAGGGAAGGGACAATCTTGGTGACGACGGCGCCGTGAGCGTGAGGAGGCACTGCGGAAATATAGGAAGGATGTCACCGAGGAAAGCGAGGTTGAACAGGAGCTTCGTCTAATCCGCCACAGCTTGTCCCTCGAGCAGCAGGGCAGAACACGACCCTGCCTTACCCGAGGCGTCCTTTGTAGCCCAAGCCTTGCTCCCCGGGGGCCCCAAGTTGCCCCTCAGGGTTTAGCCCTTGCTTGTTTTCCCCTAACCTTGCAAGTCCCTTAGGACCTTGTTCAGAAAGTTCACTGTTTTGTGTAGTGGTAACTTTAGTGTTTCTTCATGCCTAGCGTCCTCTTTTGACAGATGTGGGCCCTGAGATCCGAAGAGGGGAAATTATTTCTAAGGCTTTCGAGCGTGTTGCAACCAGCTGAGGACTCCTCAGGGGAGAAAGGTGGTATCAGAATATCTGAGCATTCATCTAGCGTGTCAGAGAAGGCAATGGCACCCCACTCCAGTACTCTTGCCTGGAAAATCCCATGGACGGAGGAGCCTGGCAGGCTGCAGTCCATGGGGTCGCTAAGAGTCGGACACGACTGAGCGACTTCACTTTCACTTTTCACTTTCGTGCATTGGAGAAGGAAATGGCAACCCATTCCAGTGTTCTTACCTGGAGAATCCCAGGGACGGCGGAGCCTGGTGGGCTGCTGTCTATAGGGTCGCACAGAGTCGGACACGACCGAAGCGACTTAGCAGCAGCAGCAGCATCTAGTGTCCTCGCTATGCGCTTGGTTAGTGGTTCACAAGTGTGCGTCTGGACCAGCAGCAGGTGCATTACCTGGGAACTTGATTAGAAATTCAAATTCTCAGAACCCACTCAGACTCATTGAATCAGACATTCTGGCGTGGGGCCCATAATCAGCGTTTCGGCCAGCCCGCCAGGTGGTGCTCTGCGCACACTACAAAGTAACAAGGCACATGGGTCCTGCGTGGTGCGTTTATAGAGGCAAAGTAACTTCCTCTGAACCACTCAGCTAGTACCTGGGTCTGACTGATTTCAAAATCTGCACCCTGGGGAGTTTCCTGGAGGTCCAGTAGTTAGAACTCGATATGCTTTCTCTCCTGTGGAATCTGGTTCAATCCCTGGTACCGGAACAAAATCACGCAAACCAGAGGAGCGACCAGGCGACCAAGAAACAAAACAAAAACCTGCAATTTTGTTTTGTTTTGGTAACATATCAGAACTGCATTCTTTTTTATTGCCAAGTACTATTCCAGTCTATGGACGTATTACATATTGTTTATCCATTCATCCTTAAAAAAATTTTTTTTGGCCCCACCTCGCAGCATGTAGGATCTTAGTGCTTTCACCAGAGATCTTTCCCTAGCCTCCTGCATTGGAAGGAGGAATCTTAACCACTGGACTGCAGGGGAAGTCCTTTTTTATTTACTTTTGTTGTTTTTTATAATGTAGTGTTGTTTCTGCCATACAACAAAGCAAATCAGCTATAATTATATATATGTCCCCTACCTCCTGAGCTTACCCCACCCCTCTAGGTCATCACAGAACACCAGACTGGTCTCCTTGTGTTATACAGCAACTTCTCACCAGCTATGCATCTTCCACTTGATGGTGTGTATTTGTTGTTACTACTTTCTCCATTCGTCCCACTCTCCCTTCCCCTATTTTTATTTATTTATCTGGCTGCCCTGGGTATTAATTGTAGCAGATGGGATCCTCCTTGTGTCATGAAGGGTGTTTCCTCCCAGTGCAGGACTTCTTTTTTAATCTGCACTCTTAACCTTAAATATAGCAGCGATAGGGTCAGAACAACCTTTGCATACTTGTCAATATTCATGTGTAGGTCTCCACTTTAGGTGAACAATGGAATCTCCTAGGAAGTTTTTTCAGAATACCATAGCTGTTGTCTTCTACCACAACCCAATCCCAAGATTGTGTTTCAGTAGGTTGAGGGGGTCTGGACCCTAAAGATGATACACATTGCAACAGACATTTCTTTGTCCTCACCTGGTGGGATGGCCGTTACCTGACATGGGTATACACCTTTCATCCTAACTTTCACATTATCAGCCCTCCCTCCTCTGAACCAGTTTCCCTCCCCTATGCAAACCTAAAGTAAAGCCTAACCAGCTCACTCCAGTTTGGACATGCATCACTGATATAAAACCTATTTTACAGACTCCCTGATGGCATGCAGTGCTGGAGATAGATCATTCTATCACAGAATGTTGGAAGAATACCTGGCCTGGAGTCAGAGACAGAAAAAGTAAGTTTTTAGCCTGCTGGGTCTGGTGGCAGAGGATTGTAATGGGAGTCTGATCTGGGCTGTTAGGGAACTGAACTCGGAGGGAAGGGTAGGAGTTAAGAAGAGGAAGAGAGAGGGGAAAGGAGGAGAGTATTCCAGGAGATGAAACCATGTCTGCTATTGGTGAGGAATAAAGCCACAAGTTAGGGAAGGAAGGGGAAACTCGTGCTGAATAACTTTCTTCCAGTTTTATTGAAAAATGATGTGCATCACTGTGTAAGTTTAAGGTCCACGGCATGATGGTTTGATTTACGTATATTTTGAGATGTTTACCAGAGTAGGATTGGCTAACACCCACCTTCTGAGATAGATACAATAGAGAGAAAAGAAAGAAGAATATGAAAAAGGAAAAATAAAATCTCCTGTGATGAGAACTCTTAGGATTTACTCTCTTTTTTTAATTATAAAAATTATTTACGTATTTATTTTTGGCTGCACTGGGTCTCCACTGCTGAGCTCGGGCTTTCTCTAATTGCAGCAAGTGGGAGCATCTCTTTAGTTGTAGTGCATGGGCGGCTTATTGAGGTAGTTTCTCTTGTTTCACAGCATGGGCTCTAGGGCCACGTGGGCTCAGCAGTTGTGGTACATGGGCTTAGTTGCCAGGCAGGTAGAATCTTCCTGGAGCAGGGACTGAACCTGTTTCCTCTGCATTGGCAGATGGATTTTTAACCACTGGCCCACCAGAAAAGTCCAAAATTTCACCATTTTTCAGTACGTAGCTCTGTGACCCAGTGCAGTACATTTACTGGTGGTTGCATCCATTTTTAGAACACTTTCATCATACAAAACTGAAACTCGGTACTCATTAAACTATTAACTCCCCACTCTCCCTTCCCCTCAACACCTGGCAATTATCAATTATACTTTCTGTCTATGAATTTGACTGAGTTCCTCGTTAAGAATGTAATCCCAGCATTTGCCTTTTTCTAACTGCTTATTTCACTTAGCACTACATCTTCAAGGTTCATCTATGTCATAGCATGTCAGCATTTCCTTCTTTTGTAAGGTTGAATAATGACTTTCTTAAATGTCCACAGTGTATACATTCTATTTATCCATTTATCTGTTAAGGGACACTTGGGCTGCTTCCACCTTTTTGCTATTGTGAATAATACTACAATGAATAAGTGTACAAAGCATCTGTTCAAGTCTCTGCTTTCAGTTCTTCTGGGTGTATACTCAGAGTGGAATTGCTGAGTCATATCATACTGCCTTTAATTTTCTGAAGTATTGCCATACTATTTTCCATTCCTACCAAGAGTACACAAGAGTTCCAATTTATCCATTCTCATCAACACTTGTTTTGTTTTTTAAACAGTCAATCTAATGAGTATAAAGTGACATCTTATTGTGTTTTTATTTGCGTTTCTCTAATGATCAGTGAGATCAAGCATCTTTTCACGTGCTTGCTGACCATCTGTATATCTCTTTTGGAGAAATGTCCAGTCCAGAACTTTGCCTGTTTTTGAGTCTAGTCATTTGGATTTTTGTTGTTGAGTTTTAGGGGTTTTATGTATAGTCTAGATATTAATCCCTTATATGTAATTTGCAAATACCTCCTCCCATTCTGTAGGTTGCCTTCTTACTTTGTTGATCATGTCCTTTTTGGGGGGAGCAGAGCAGACTATATGTTCATAAGAACATATAATCAAAACCTTTGTCAAGTGCTAAGTACCAGGTCAATAAAACTTTTGTTGTAATGTTTGCACTTTGTCATCAGGGAAGTAAAACAAGGAGTGTCCTTTAATAAACAAAAGTTTTAAATTTTAATAAAGTGAAATTTGTCTAATATTTTTATTGTCGTTGCCTGTGCCTTTGGTGTTACATTCAAGAAATCATTGTCAGTCCTGTGTCATCAGGTTTTTGATGTTCTCTTTTATAGTTTTAGCTCTTATGTTTAGGTCTTTGGTCCATTTTTAGTTAAGTTTTAGTGTTAGGTAAGGGTCCACCTTTATTCTTTTACATGTAGATATCCAGTTTTCCCAGCACCCTTTGTTAGACTGTCCTTTTACCATTGACTGGTTTTGACATCATCATTTGACCATATATGTGAGGGTTTATATCAAGGCTGTCTACTTTATTCCATTGGTCTGTTTGTCTGTCTTTATGCCAGTGCCACTCTTTTGATTACTATAGCTTTGTTAAGCTTTGAAATCAGGAAGTGTGAGTCCTCCAACTTTGTTCTTATTTTTCAAATTGTTTCACTTAATGGATATCCCTAGAGATTCCATATGAATTTTAGAATGAGTTTTTCTATTTCTGCCAAAAAAAAAAGTCATTGGGATTTTGATAGAGAATGACGTGATTCTGTAGATTGCTTTGTAGTAACAATATCAAGTCTTCTAATCCATGAGCATGAAATGTTTTTCCGTTTATTTGTATATTCTTTAATTTTATTCAGTGATGTTTTGTAGTTTTTTGACATACAAGTCTTTCACTTACTTGGTTAATTCCTAAGTATTTTATTCTTTTTGATGCTATTGTAAGTGGATTATTTTCTTAATTTACTTTTTGGATTTTAAAAGTAATTTTTGTTTATTTATGGCTGTGCTGGGTCTTTGTTGCGGTGCAGTTTTCTCTAGTTGCAGCAAGCAGGCTTCTCATTGTGGTGGCTTCTCTTGTTGCAGAGCACCAGCTCTAGGGCTCAGTAGCTTGTAGCACAGTAGCTCAGTAGTTGTGGCACACAGATTTAGTAGCTCTGCGGCATGCAGAACCTTCCTGGATCAGGGATGGAACTTGCGTCTCCTGCATTGGCAGGCAGATTCTTTACCGCTGAGCCGCCAGGGAAGCCCCTCATTTTCAGCTATCTCACTGAAGAGAAATAGCTGATTTTTGTATCTTACAGCATTGCTGAATCCATGTATTAGTTTAACAGTTTTTCTGTGTGTAGAATCTTTAGGGTTTTCTACATATCTGATCATACCATATGCAGAGATAACTATTTCTTCCCCCTAAGAAGAGTTAATTGTTTATACGTCATATTGTATCATATTTTGAAGCTCTGATTGGAACCCCAAGATTCACTACATATATCTTTATGTGGGAGGAGGACAGTGTCACAGAAAGTTTTATTTGAAAGGCTGCTTAGGTCCTGCAGTCCAGCCCAAGGTCACTTGGCTAAGTTAGAGGTCCAACAGGCATCGTAAACCTCATCTGAGTCCCTCCTCTTATCTTTCTGTGCTGTGCTTAGTCTCTGTCATGTTCGACTCTTTGTGACCCATGGGTTGTAGCCTGCCAGGCTCCTCTGTCCATGGAGATTCTCCAGGCAAGAATTCTGGAGTGGGTTGCCGTGTTCTTCTCCAGGGGATCTTCGCAACTGAGGGATTGAACCCAGGTCTCCTGCATTGCAGGTGGATTCTTTACTGTCTGAGCCACCAGGGAAGCCCAAGAACACTGGAGTGGGTAGCCTGTCCCTTCTCCAGAGGATCTTTCCAGCCCAGGAATGGAACCCAGGTCTCCTGTATTGTAGTATTCTTAACCTGCTGAGCTACCAGGGAAGCCCCTTAGCCTTCTAGGAGCAGACGAAGCCAAGCTGGTGGCGTGGCAGGCCCTTGCCTAGAAGGCATTCATGGGACTGCGACTGGTTCCCTTTCTTGCTTTCACCTAAAGCTTTCCTTATCTTGAAGTGGGGAATTTGGCTGAAACCCAGTGGATCCATCTGGTTAAAATAAACGTCTTGGGTGGTCTAAGGTGGAAAAGAACTTGATGAAGAGTCAGATTTGGAAGGAAAAATTTTGCTTTGTGAGGTTGGGGGTTTTTTTTAGCACCAGTTAAACCCACCTGGGACCGAGGGTGTTCTCCCAGTTGAATGCCCCTATACCACTGCCAGCTGCTTGTAGCAAGGTTTGGAGGAAGGTGTGCTCTGAGGGGCAAGATTGTGGCCTCAGAGAGAAACAGATGGAATCACAGAAGCCAGGTGCCCTGGTGGGGGACAAACTAAGGATCTGTGAAGAGAGCACTGGTTGTGAACTAGAGACCTGAGTTTCTTCTTTTTGCTTAAAAGAAGTATTTTACTAGCATTATTCAGCCCTTGCATGCGTGCAGGCTAAATTGCTTCAGTTGTGTCTCTTTGCAACCCTACGGAACTGTAGACTGCCAAGCTCCCCTGTCCATGGGATTCTCCAGGCAAGAATACTGGAGTAGGTTGCCATGCCCTCCTCAGGGGGATCTTCCCAACCCAGGGATCGAACCCATGTCTCTTCTGTCTCCTGTGTTGGCAGGCTGGTTTTTTACCACTAGTGCCACCTGGGAAGCCCATTGAGCCCTTACCAGGTGCCAATTTACTAAAATGTTTTATATACATTTGTTTTTCTCCAAAAGCTGGCTGGGATCTTAGCCATTATACTGAACCCCTCTCCTGTAAACAGTAGTCCTTCCCTTAGCCATAGAGTATGTGTTCCAAGACCTTCAGTGGATGCCTGAAACTGTGGATATCCTAGGTATACTATGTTTTTCCTGTGTACATACCTATGATAAAGTTTAATTTATAAATCAGGTACAGTAAGAGCATCACTATTCTTGTACTTTGGGGCCACTATTAAATAAAATAAGGATGACTTGAACACAAGCACAGAAGTAGAGCAACAGTGGATCTGATAACCGAGCTGGCTCCTGAGTGAGGAACAGGTGGGGTGAGTAGCATAGAGAGCATGAACAAACAGGATAAAGGGGTGATTCCAGGCCTGGAGGGTGGGAGATTTCATTATGCTACTCAGAACAGCATGTACTTTAAACTCATGAACTGTTTCTTTCTGGAATTTTCCAGTTAATATTTTCAGACCAAGGTGGACCATGGGTAAATCAAAGTGTGGAAAGTGAAACTATGGGTGGGAGATTACTGTACCTTTACTTAAAATTTGTAGTGAATGTGGACTACTTATGTAATGAAAATGACCACCTCAAGAAGGCTACACTTAACCTTCAGGCCACTATAGCTTTGAAGTCAAACGGTCTTAGGGGACTACTTGGTGGTAACCTTCTTCTCACCTTGTAACTTTGAAAGATGAGATGCTGTCCTCCCAACCCAGCAGTTTCCTGGGGTAAGTCAGAATCCTGATTATAAATGATCAGGTCCCTGGAGCAGCAGCATGAGCATCTTCTGTGCCATTACTGAAGGGTGCAGATTCCTGGACTCTCTGGGGGTAAGCTCTCTTGATGCATAGGGCTACTTCTCTGGGTCATCAGTCCCAGTTCTGCCACTTAGAAGCTGTGTAGTACTAGGCAAGTTACTTTAATCGTTCTGTATTACTCTCAGCCCTGTGCTGAGAACCAGATAAGGACAATAACATACGGATTATCCGATTTCATTGTCTGAAGAGTATTACTGTTCCTTTTGATTGATGAGGAAACTGAAGCTTGAAGTGGTAGACCGAATTGTCTGTGGTCACAACAGCTAATTAAGTGACAGAGCCAGAACTTGTACCCAGGCTTAGATCATAGAGGAATGCTTTGGAAGAGTTTTAACACTGGTAGTAGTGACGATTATTTCCACATCTCCCGAGTTTCTTCTCTAAAGTTCCAGTGGCTGACATAGAAAGGTTACAGCCACACCAAGGCATACTTGGCCCCTCTCCTCTGGGAGCTTTCATATTTGCAGCTTCCAAACTAAAGTGTCCTTCCTTTTACAATCCCGAGTCCTAAATTGTACCCTGAAAGTGATAAGTCTCTCGGTCATGTCTGACTCTTTGCAACCCCGTGGACCATAGCCCACCAGGCTCCTCTGTCCACGGGATTTCCCAGGCGAGAACACTGTGGCGGGTAGACATTTCCACAAATGACCTGTGGTAGAGATTAGACGTCCTCCACCTGGGTACGTCGAGGTGTACTGGGGAAAAATCAGAAGAAGCCAATTTGGTTCAATGAGAGAAACTTCTAGTGCTTAGCTTAAACCACATTAGATAGCTGGATGCCAGCAGGCAGTGAACCATCCATCATTAGTTTACATAAGAGAGGGACTGACTTCAGGGTGACCTTAAAGCCAAGACAGACTTGAATTCATACCCTGGTTTCACTCTGCACTAGCTGTGTTAAGTTTGGGCAAGTAACTTAACAAATCTCATTTCTTTACCTATGAGAAGAGCTTCTCACTTTTTGGTGAATGTTAAGTGTGTACAAGAGTTAACAAGATAATGTTTGGGCTGTAATTGCAATGAAGTAATTTCATTATAACAGAAATGCAACACACAGCTAGCTTAAGCAAAAAGGGGAATTTACTAGCTTACATAATAGGGAATTTCTACTGGTTTTAGACATGACTAGAGTGTCCATATATCATCTGTGCTTCTTTCTGTGCTGGCTTCACATTGTCGTCACACTCCTTCCTCATTAGGAGAGGGGGAGGATAAAGCTGCGAGCTCCCTGTCCCCTTACCACTTCGATTCAATTCAGTTGCTCAGTCGTGTCCGACTCTGTGCCCCCATGAACTGCAGCACGACAGGCCTCCCTGTCCATCACCAACTCCTGGAGTCCACCCAAACCCATGTCCATTGAGTCGGTGATGCCATCCAACCATCTCATCCTCTGTCGTCTCCTTCTCCTCCTGCCCTCAATCCTTCCCAGCATCAGGGTCTTTTCCAATGAATCAGCTCTTTGCATCAGGTGGCCAAAGTATTGGAGTTTCAGCTTCAAAATCAGTCCTACCAATGAACACCCAGGACTGATCTCCTTTAGGATGGACTGGGTAAGGGCTCCTTACCACTTAGCATCCCCAGAGTGCGACTTTTGACCCCAGGGAAGGCTGGTCCAGCTTGGGATACAGATGCTCCCTGCACACTGTGATGAAAGGATATAGGACTTCCCTGATGTTCCAATAGTTAAAAACTCGCTTGCCAATGCAGGGGACATGGGAACGGTCCCTGGTCCGAGAAGATTCCGCATGCTGCAGGACAGCTAAGCCTGTGGGTCACAACTATAGAAGTCTGCATACTGCAACAAGAGTGTAGCCACTGCTCGCCGCGTGCAGCAATGAAGACCCAGCGCAACCCAAAATAAGTAATTAAAAAGAGGATACGGAATGCAGTTGGGGCCTAAGAAAGAAACACAGAGTACACGACACTTATAAGCAGCTACTAGAGAGAGGGCGAAAGAGCTAAGGCAGAGTAAGAACTCAGCCACCGTCCCATCTCCAGGATTGGCCCAGGGTCATAGTGAATCATCTTTCTGCTTTGAAAAACAAAGACAAAAACAACTTTATTTGACAAAAGACAAAAACAAGTTATTTACAGTAGTTTTTTGCTCAGATAATTCAACGGGATAACTGCTTCTCCTCCAGGCTTCTCTCACAACCAGACCAAACAGAGCCTGCCCCACCCCCAGCCTCCCCATAGCATACAAGGGAGGAATGCCAACCAGAATTCAGCAGCACGGCTCCCTCACCCCTTACTGCCCTCTATTGCTCAGTGCACTGTGGGAAGGGAAAGTCCCCCCCCCCCCCAGCCTATTACACTTCCAGAGTCCCCCGCTACAAGTGTCTTGCAACAGTCACGCCAGACCTGGGCTCACAGACACGGGGTGGGGCAGTAGAGGCTGGGCAAGCAGCAGCCTCCACTAACCCTGAAGCTGCCATGTTCATTCTTCCCCAGTGGGGCCTCAGGAGGGTGAGGGTCCCTGATCCCCCTGGGACATGCAAGGAGAGGGCACAGAGAGGAGAGGAGGTGGAGGAGACAGCCTAGAAGACTCACCTGCTAACAGAGACAGAGCTCCCTCTCTTAATAACCAATCCTCATTCCTACAGCAATGGGTGGGCCAAGCCACTCAGAAGTTGGGAAGCCTCCCTGAAGTCTTCAGGAAATCATCCCAGAAGGATAGAACACATGTTGCTGCCTTTCTCCTGGCCAGGCCCACCCCAGTCAGCCAACACCCAGGAACTATGCTCCTGTGCCCAACCTGGCAACTTCAGGCAACTACAGGCTGAGAATCCTCACCTGTCTTTTGGCCCAGTAACAACGTTATTCATAACAAAAATATTTCAGCTAATAACCTAGGATTAGTGTTTCTTAGGATATACTAGAAGATGGGGGTATATTGCTGTTGAATGCTATCAGCAATGAAACAGCAAAAAAAAGGGGGGGAGGGGAAGGAAGGAGAATAAGACTTAACTGATCTTTCTCACTGTGAAGTTCAGGGCAGCGGCTTCTGCAGCTCCGATTTAAAGAAAGGTGCAACAAAGAGACACTCACAGAGAACAGGCTTCATAACTGGCTTCTAGCCCCAGCCTCTCCCAAGGGAGGTCCACAGGCAGCAGGGGGGGGGCACCATCCCACGTTTCCTCTGGGAATAGTCTCCGGCCACCATCATGGGAAAACCTGCCCACTTAAGGGCTTCCTGACCAGTAGATGGCTCACTTCTCTCCAAGCAGGAGCTACAGGGAACTTTTTGACATTCTGGCCCCACTAAGCCAAGTTCCTAGAAGGAATTCAAAACTCAGGCCACGGGGTGAAGCTTTCAAGGACAGAGAAAGAGAAAAGATTAAAGAGGGAAAAAAAACCCAAAAAAAACCAACCACCCCACTGCCTCAGTCTAGCTTACCTCCCCCACCCCCACCCCCACCATACAGTACAAACAAAAACAAACCAAGAAAAAAACCAACCCAAAAACACCTCTCTGTTTTTATCTTCCTCCTCTGCTCTGCATGTAGGTTTGGTCGGATTCTCTGTTGGACCCTCTCTGGTGTAGCTTGATCCCCTTCTGCGCATGACGCAGAAAAGCCAAAGCCCATAAAGTGTTTCTGCTATTTCGGGGGGTGGGGGGTGGGGAGGGGAGGGAACCAAACCAACAACGAAACAACCATTTGGAAATGTGCAGAGATTTAGATGGTCCCCCAAATGAAAATACTCCTTCCTTGTAAAACAATCCCCAGTTGCAGTGGTGAACTAGCTAGCCCCAGCTCATCAGGCTCCATCAAGCAATGCACTCTCATTCCCCACACGGGGCTAACTACGGCTGTTCATGCAAACGACAGCAAAGAGGAAAAAATAAACACAAAATTTGGTGAAAACCTAAACATCCAACTGGATTTGGTTCTTTTACATCTGATCAGTACCTCTTTTCTTTTGTTCACACTTATGAACCTGGTATGTCCACACTTGGCTTAACAAAGAGGCCTTGTCAGGGGCAACCTGGACCCAGCACAGGTCCCATGCCCAACCCAGGAAAGCAAGCTGGAACAAAGGCGTCCTGGGGATTCTCTGAAGCAGCAGCAGCAGCAGCACCATGCCTGTCTCCCATGTCTTGGTCTCGTCACCAAGCAGGCCTAGAGAAACGGCAGAGTCAGCAGAGAGGTCCCGTCACAGCACAGGGACACCAGCTGGTGTCTTCCTGCTGAAGACCTCCGGACAGAGGAGATGATCCTGATGTCTGGCAGTGATCCAAAGAAAACCCTCTGTGGGAAGGGGAACCAGAATGGAAATCCAGGACAGCGGGCTCGAACCTTGAGCACCTCTGCTGGCAGATGCCTACTTGGGGTTTTCAGGGACTAACGCAATGGGAGTGCGCAGCAAGGAGGGTGACGGGTTCTGCTGCTTCTGGAGCTCCATCTCCGCAGCCCTCTGGAGCGCCACCTCCACCAGCAGCTGGAAGCCGCTGAAGTCCTCCTTGTCCTGCTCCGGGGGTGTGGGCGGGGGTGTGTTGAAGAGTCCGCCCGTGGGGCTTCCAGCTTCGGCCCTGGTCAGCAGGGTGAGTGTGCTACCAGGGGTCACCAGGGGCTTGGGGGGCTCCAGCTCCCCTTGTGGGAAGGTGGCACCTGGCTTATCTCCCTGGCCCGAGTGGAGTGGCATAGAGCACATGGACAAGGAAAGCACGTTGGTGGGGGCCGGTACGGACACAGCCAACACGGAGGGGCTTCCGCCTCGGGGGAGGGCCACATCGGAGGCCTTGCCCCCGCGGCGGGAAATGGTGTACTGGTTGGGGTCTTTGCCATCCTTCCGAAGCATGTCTGGGAGGAGCCGCCGCCGGGCATTGATGAACCAGTTACAGATCTGGAATGAGAATGAGAAACTGGGATCAGGTTCCTCGATCAAAACCAGATACAAAGCCCCTGTTCCAGGCCCCAGGAACACAGCAGCAAACAAACAATTCAGGTACAACTGCAGCCCTCAGACAGATGTTTGTTGGGAAGAGAGTTAAAGAAGAAATCATATAAATGAAAATAAAAAGCAACCGTGATCCAGCCGATGAAGGGACAGTACAGCAGTGTTGTTGGAGACAGTAATGGGAAGACCCAGTCAAGTTTGTGAGGACCCACGGTAGTGTTCTCTGAGGACAAGGCTTGCAAACTGAGATGTGAAGGATAAGCAGCAGGTCAGTGGGAGGCCAGAGAGAAGAGCATTCAATCGGGAGGGATTACCTCTGAAAAGACTGGGTGGCAGCAAAGTGCCTCTGAGCAGCTCACTGAGTTCCATTCCTGCCTGGATGGAACTCAAGAGTGGAAACCAGAGGTTACTTACCTCTGATGGTGGGGACTTGATTCTTTATACTAAGGGTGACAGGGAGCCGTAGAAGGGTTTTAAGCAAAGAAGTGACTTGCAATGTGGAGAAGAATGGAAGCAGAACAAAAGGTTTTAGTAGTTCCAATTAGGTTAAGAGAGATGATGAAAAGATGACAAATGTTTGATCTATTTGGGAAACTGGTGCCCAGTTGGATCTAGATGTATGAGAGAAGAGGGGATAGGACCAAGGGTGATTGATTCATTCACTCCTGAGATTCTAGAACAGTCTTGATGTAGGCCATGGAAAGGGACAGAGACACTATGGGACTCTCAGATAGAAGAAAAGTTATTGTTTCCAAGCAAAACCAGGGTCGGTGGTTCCAGCTGAATGTGCATTCAACCAAAATACTTAAATCCTTTTTCCTACATGCTGCTGGAAAAGCTACCATGAACCTTGACCCCATTCCTGTCAAGCTGATTTAGATCAATCCTCTTGGGCCTGTGCACTTTCTTACCGTAAAGTGGTACGCTGCAAAGTCAGGACATGTCCAGCACCCAGTCCCCTATCTGTCTGGACTCTTTTTCACAGTCCCCAGCTTCACAGCTCTCCAGTTCAGCCTTGCCACTGGCTGTCACTCACTTTCTAAAATGCAATATCCCAGAACTTCTCTGGTGGTTCAGTGGTTAAGAATCCACCTTTCGACGCAGGGTACGTGGGGAAAGTTGGTCGGGCAACTAAGCCCACGTGCCATGACTACTGAGCCAGCGCCTCAACTGGAGAGTCCATGTACCTCAAACTACAGAGTCCACGCACTCTGGAGCCCACCTGCCACAACAAAGATGGTTTGTGTACTGCAACCAAGACCTGATGCACCTAAAAAATATTTTTTAAAAAGGAAAGTAAAATGCAACACTATTATTCTTGTTCTAGAAAACTGCCATTTGTCTCCTACCACCTATAGGATCAAGTCCAGACTCCTGGGCCTGGGTATTAAACCCCTCCCCTGTTCGTGACCTATCTTTCCAGCCCTTGTATAATTGTTAGTGTGAAATTGCTCAGCAGCCTTTGTTGAGGACCTGTGCTTAAAACAGAAAAAAAAAGAGGCTCCATGCTTTTTTGGCCCATCACATTCATTCTTTCTGGAACACCCACTTCTCTACCTGGAGAAGGCCTACTCTTACAAGTCTTGGCTGATCTAAATTGGGCTGGACAGAGGACATGGTTTCAAAATACATCTCTTCACCTAGAGCTGTTGCAGTGTGTTAGTTGGTCTGTCATATCTGACTCTGTGACCCTACGGACTGTAGTCTGCCAGGCTTCTCTGTCCATGAAATTCTCCAGGCAAGAAAACTGGAGTGGGCAGCCATTCCCTCCTCCAGGGGATCTTCCTGACCCAGGGATCAAACCCAGGTCTCCTGTATTGCATATTCTTTACCATCTGAGCCACCAGGGAAGCCCACAGCTGCTGTATGGCCCAACAGTTTTTCATACTTGGATGAATGACACCATGAGGGCAGATAATTGTTTAGGAAGTGTGAACAGTTTCTGCACACCCGAGAGATGAAGGCACCTAATTATGGCATGACTACCGGCATCTAAATCACCAGCCTCTCATATCTTCTTTCCCCTCATTTACTCCTAACAGCCTGGAGTAACATGATCGATCCTGTAACAGCTCACCTGGGCATTATTTTAAAAGCTATGGATTAGACTAGGAAACAGTTTCTTAGCAGCATGGCTGGTGTAAGCTCATAAATACAAAACCTGTTTTTCCTTAAATAGGCAAATACAACCCCTTAGTTTTTCCATGTCCTTCTCCCTCTTGCCTTCCACTGGAGCAGCTACCGCTGGGGGAAAGCAGCCAAATCGCTTTCCTGCTAACACGAAAGTGCTGGAGAGAAGAAATAGACCGTGGGAGCGTGCTGGTGACGAGGCGTGGGGGTAGCGTGGTCCATACCCACACATATAGGCACGTTTCTAGGCGTTTCCATTGAGAAGGGTTCATCAGCAGTAGCCATTTAAGCACTGTGTGCGTGCCTGCATGCTAGATCACCTCAACTGTATCCTACTCTTGGCGACCCTATGGGCCATACATCTATGCAATTTTCTGCTAACGGTTTTATCAGCCCTATGTGTTTGATAAACTCCCATTCTACTCAAGAACATAAAGCTGAGCCTGAAGAAGTCAGGCAGGAGTCCACCTCCAGCCAGGACTCCCCAAGCCTGGCCCTTGGGATCTGGAACAACAATCCCTACTCTCTGGCATCTTTCTCTAGGGATATCAGAGTCCCAAAGCCCAGCTTACTTTATTCACTGGGCCCTGCGCCCAGGGAGGGCTCCCACACTCCCAGGGAACGTCGAGGCAACCTCCACATGGCTGTTCGGTCATGTTTGCTCTGCAGGAGAGAGCTTGTGAGCCTAGGCCTGTCTGCACTGTGCTCGGCTCCTGCGGGCAGAACACCCTGGGCACCCACCTGGAGCCCGGGCCTAGGGGCCCAAACTGGCATTTTTCGCCTGGGGAGCCCTAATGTCAAGTTAGAACTTCTCACCTTCCTGTTGCCCTCCCTTTCAGGACTTCGTGCTCACTCAGTATTTATGGAGTGCTTACAGTGTGCCAGGCCAGTTCTTGGTGCTGGGGATGCTTCTGTGAATTAAACAGATACACACTCTCTCCCGTGGAGCTTAAAGTCCATCTGGTTGTGGAGACTGGCAGTGAACAAACATCACCATGGCTGCCAAGAAGTGCCAGGAAGCAAACAGATAGGAAAAGGTAATATATAAAGATATAAAGATAAGAGAGACTTCTGTAGATAAAGGGTATGGGAAGGCTGAAATCTGACAGATTAGAAAGAGTCAGCCATATAGAAAGCTGACGGAATAATGTTCCAGACAGAGGGAACAGCAAATGTCAAGGCCCCGAGAGGCAGGAAAGGGTCTGGTGTAAGGAACAAACAGAAGCAGGCAGGGCTGACCCCATGAGGCCAGAGCACCATGGTTAACCACCAAAGCGGCCTAAACCGTGAGTGGCCTGACCTAGTTTCCACACTGTTGGTTCTTCTCCTCAGTTCAGTTCAGTCGCTCAGTCGCGTCTGACTCTTCACGACCCCATGGACTGCAGCACACCAGGCTTCCCTGTCCATCACCAACTCCCGGAGCTTGCTCAAACTCATGTCCATTGAGTCGGTGATGTCATCCAACCATCTCATCCTCTCTTGTCCCCTTCTCCTCTCACCCTCAATCTTTCCCAGCATCAGGGTCTTTTCCAATGAGTCAGTTCTTCGCATCAGGTGGCCAAAGTATTGGAGTTTCAGCTTCAGCATCAGTCCTTCCAATGAATATTCAGGACTAATTTCCTTTAGGATTGACTGGTTGGATCTCCTTACAGTTCAAGGGACTCTCCAGAGTGTTCTCCAACACCCCAGTTCAAAAGCATCAATTCTTCGGCGCTCAGCTTTCTTTATAGTCCAACTCTCACATCCATACATGTTTACTGGAAAAACCATAGCTTTGACTAGATGGACCTTTGCTGGCAAAGTAATGTCTCTGGCTTTTTAATATGCTGTCTAGGTTGGCCATAGCTTTTCTTCTAAGGAGTGAATGTCTTTTAATTTCATGGCTGCAGTCAACCATCTGCAGTGATTTTGGAGCCCAAGAAAATAAAGTCTTTGTTTTCATTGTTTCCCCATCTATTTGCCATGAAGTAATGGCACCAGATGCCATGATCTTAGTTTTGAATGTTGAGTTTTAAGTCCGCTTTTTCATTCTCCTCTTTCATCAAGAGGCTCTTTAGTTCCTCTTCACTTTCTGCCATAAGGGTGGTATCATCTGCGTATCTGAGGTTATTGATATTTCTCCCAGCAATCCTGATCCCAATTTGTGCTTCATCCAGCCCGGCATTTCTCATGATGTACTCTGCATATAAGTTAAATAAGCAGAGTAACAATATACAGCCTTGACATACTCCTTCCCCGATTTGGAACCAGCCTGTTGTTCCATGTCCAGTTCTAATCGTTGCTTCTTGACCAGCATACTGATTTCTCAGGAGACAGGTAAGGTGGTCTGGTATTCCTATTTCTCAGAATTTTCCAGTTTGTTGTGATATACACAGTCAAAAGCTTTGGCATAATCAATAAGGCAGAAGTAGATGTTTTTCTGGAATTCTCTTGCTTTTTCGATGATCCAGCGGATGTCGGCAGTTTGATCTCTAGTTCCTCTGCCTTTTCTAAATCCAGCTTGAACATCTGGAAGTTACGGTTCAGGTACTGTTGAAGCCTGGCTTGGAGACTTTTGAGCATTACTTTGCTAACGTGTGAGATGAGTGCAATTGTGCAGTAGTTTGAACATTCTTTGGCATTGCCCTTCTTTGGGATTGGAATGAAAACTGACCTTTTTCAGTCCTGTGGCCACTGCTGAGTTTTTCAAATTTGCTGGCATGTTGAGTACAGCACTCTAACAGTGTCATCTTTTAGAATCTGAAATAGCTCAACTGGAATTCCATCACCTTCACTAGCTTTGTTCGTCATGTTGCTTCCTAAGGCCCACTTGACTTCGAATTCCAGGATGTCTGGCTCTAGGTGAGTGATCATACCATCATGGTTATCTGGATCAAGGTCTTTTTTGTATAGTTCTTCTACGTATTCTTGCCACCTCTTCTTAGCATCTTTTGCTTCTGTTAGGTCCATACTATTTCTGTCCTTTATTGTACCCATCTTTGCATCAAATGTTCCCTTGGTATCTCTAATTTTCTTTAAGAGATCTCTAGTCTTTGCCATTCTATTGTTTTCTTCTATTTATTTGCACTGAACATTTAGGATGGCTTTCTTATCTCTCCTTGCTATTCTTTGGAACTCTGCATTCAAATAGGTATATCTTCCCTTTTCTCCTTTGCCTTTAACTTCTCTTCTCAGCTATTTGTAAGGCCTCCTCAGTCAACCATTTTGCCTTTTTGCATTTTTCTTGGGGATGGCCTTGATCACTGCCTCCTATACAATGCCGTGAACCTCCGTCCATAGTTCAGGCACTCTATCAGCTCTTATCCCTTGAATCTATCTGTCACTTCCACTCTAATCGTAAGGGATCTGATTTAGGTCATACCTGAATGATCTAGTGGTTTTCTCTACTTTCTTCAATTTAAGTCTTCTCCTGGTCCTGTCTTTTCTCTCCTCCTAGTTTATCAACAGATTGAGCATGTAGCAGCTGCTGTAGGGGGAGGAAAAGACAGGACCCCCCCCTCCCACACCTGCCTTGTGCTGAGATGCTGGGAACTGTGTGGGCTGCAGCAGCATCTAACGTTCCTCTTACAGGTGAATGGACCAAAGGCCCAGTCTCCTCAGGGCTCCTGTACCAGTTTCTACCTCTGCCTATCGCCTTTCTTGGCTCATACCTTGGCAAGGCCTTGAATACCACTACTCAGTCAAAGGGATAGCCACCTATGACCAGAGCTGGCGCCTGGAGTTGGCATGGCTCCTTGCCCAGCAGCCTGCAGCCACACTTGCTCTACAGGTGACCCAAGAACAGCACTGGACTTCAGGTCCCGTCAGGGTGGGAATGCTCCTGGGCAAGGCAAAGCCAAAGCCTTCTCGTGGCTTCTCTCCCTCTCCATTCCAGCCTAGAAGGACCTTGCCTCTGCGGTTCTCATTGACTCCGCCTTACCTCTCTGGTCCTCTCAGTACAAGCGAGGACACACGACAGCAGCCATCAGCTGACAGGGGAGCCCTGAGGGAGAAGGAACTGAACAGGCTAAGAGGACGAAGGAAGTGAGGACTTTGATATGAGGTACCAGGCCAGCCATCTCACTTGTGACATGTTTAATCTGCAAGCAAGCCTGGACGGTAGTAAGCAGCGTCCCCGAAGTACTACAGAGGGACCTGGAACTCAGAGATGAAAGAATCTGCCCCAAGTCACACTGCCTCCGAGTACAGAGCTGGGGTTCAAGTCCAGGTCTTTTGGCTTTAGGGGCCCTACTGTTGGTCTCATTCTCATTTGCTATGTCTTACTGAATAGAGGAACAAAATGAAGAGCTGAAAGTCATCATCGTAATCCTAAAAGCAGACACTTGTTGAACAAGACAAACAGTAAGGAGGCTGCCAAGTTTTCTGCAGGCCAGGGTGAGCTTGGGGAGAAGGGTGTTCTTATGCTGTTCGCTTCTCAGAATTAGAAGCCAAAATGGGAGGGGCAGCTAGAGGCTAGGTGCCCATGCATCTGCTGGTAAAGCCAGGCTCCCCTCCACATGACTGTGCTGCTGTTCTGAACATCTCCCATTGAACTAACTCATTTAATCTTCTACCTGGTGTCTCAGCAGTAGAGAACCTCCCAGCAATGCAGGAGACACAGGTTCGATCCCCGGGTTGGGAAGATCTCTTGGAGAAGGAAACAGCAACTCACTCCAGTATTCTTGCCCAAGAAATCCCACGGACAGAGGAGCCTGGTGGGGCTGCAGTCCATAAGGTCACAAAAAAATCAGGACACCACTTAGTGACTAAACAACAAGTTTATGAGACAGCTTCTGTGATGAGCTCCATTTTATTTCAGCTGTTGAAAAAACAGAGCCCTGATCAGAGAGATTCAGTAACAAGTGCAAAGGCTGGGATGTGGTCCAAATAGCCTGGTTCCAGGCAACAACCAGGTGAAAAACTGAAGGCAGTCAGCCTGAGGCCCTTCCTCCTTGCTCAGAAGCTTCCATCTCTCTGTCTCCAGCTGCCTCCCCATCTATCTGTGCCCCAGGAGAGCACTGCACCTCTCCCCCTTATCCCAGGATGTAGCAGAAATGTGACCAGGGTTGAGAGGAACAAGGGACCAGTGTTTCTGTTTTGAGTGTAGTTATGTGGAGGGGAGCCTGGCTTTACCAGCAGATGCATGGGCACCTAGCCTCTAGGTGCACCTCCCATTTTGGCTTCTAATTCTGAGAAGCAAACAGCATAAGAACACCCCCCTCCCCAAGCTCATCCTGGCCTGCAGAAAACTTGGCAGCCTCCTTACTGTCTGTTTTGTCTTCTCATCCGATAGAAATGCACAGCTGAGGGAGGCAGGGGAAGGGCCCAAGGCCCGAGTATACCACCAGCGCCAGCTGTGATAACGGGCAGTCTGGGTTTTCTGCAGCTCCCTCTGGCTGCTCAACCCAAGCCTAAGTCAGGAAAAAAAAGCACGTGACTTGCCCCAACTCAAGGTCCTTGAGGCGTGGGTAGGAGAATGCCAAGGTGAATTCTATAACTGATACGGCCAAACACAGGCTGGGTGCCTGAAAACTGTCCCTACCATAAAGCAGGGCTCTGTCTGAAAGGGTGTTGCCCTGTCAGTAGTTTTTTTTTTAATCAGTGGCCCAGATGAAGGACACAGAAGGAATCACTGTGGCAAATGGGAGTGGGAGGGGCACTAGGGAGCCGATGAAGGCCATGAGGATCAGAGTAAGTCTTTTGAAGGCGACGTGCGTGCTTTTTTTGGGGCTGCGTCATGCGCCACGTGGGATCTTAGTTCCCCAACCAGAGATCAAACCCTGGTCTCCTGCATTGGAAGCGTAGAGTCTTAACCACTGGACCACCAGGGAAGTCCCAGGAGTGCTTTAGTTTTACTAAGTCTTTTCAACTGTGAAAGACAGAAGCAAAAAGAGGGGAAAGAATGAGAACACAGAGAGACCTTTCCCGAACATCACGGTCCCTCCACCTGAGTTATGACTACTATCGGGGTGCTCCTCAAGGCAGCTGGCTGTGTTAGATCACCTTAAGAGTGATTTTTAAAAACTACATATTCTGCTTTATAGATGGGGGATAGGGGAGGGAGGAAATCAGGAATATGTATTTTTAGACAAGCTTTCCAGAATTCTGTCACCCAAGCTTAAGAAATGGTTTAGCCCACTGGTTTCACTTGTCCTAGTGGGCCAAACCCCTTATTTAAGCAAAAAAGCTTTACACAAAAGCTCAGAAAACAAAACACACAGATGAAAAGCCTTAAGGTGGGGAGACAGTGGTTACCAGCAGGAAGCAGCAGGGAGTCTGGCTTTGGAGCCTTTTGGAGTAAAGAGAGCAGCTTCAAGTGGTAAAGGCTCAGTGGTAAAGAATTCGTCTGCCAATGCAGGAGATGTAAGAGACACAGGTTTGATCCCTGGGTCAGGAAGATCCCCTGGAGGAGGGCATGGCAACCCACTCCAGTATTCTTGCCTGGGAAATCCCATAGACAGAGGAGGCTGGCGGGCTGCAGTTCATAGGGTCATGACTATGCGTGCCAGGGCAGGGCCAGGCCACTCCTGGCCAAGCAGGTCACTACAGCTTCGGCTCCTTTCTGGCCCAGGACAAGTACCAGAGGGACTGCTGACCCCACCTCCCGGATCCTTCAAGTCTGTCAGGATTCCAGTCAGATTCAGCTTCCTGAGAGAAGCGTTGCCTACCAGGGCAGTTCAGCTCACCCCACAACGGTAATTAACTACACTGAATTCTTAGTCCTTTGAATAATGCCTTCCCTCCCATGGGGGGGGGTGGAGTGCCTGTTCTACTGTGGTGTTTGCAGGACACAGCACCAGGTCCGGCACAGAGCGCACCCCCCATCAATACTCCACACAGTGGAGGGAAATGGGCCCACCCCTCCCTGCCACACTTACCTTCCCTCCCCAGCAGGCAGCCCTTAGAACAATTAGAAAGCACAGCAACACAGTGGGCTTAGAGGGTGTCACTGGGACCTGTGAAAATCCTTCACAAAAGACTTTTTGCTTTTACCCTCCCAACTGCCTAGCCTGGGGGCAAGTACCAGCAAACCAGTTAGTTAAGTGACTCATTGACTTGCTAATGAGATTGCTCCTGGGCCAGTTAAAGGAGACAATGAAAAGGGATGTCCCTGGGGAGAGAGTGAACAAGCTTGGCAAAATGTTGATGCTGGCTGGAGCCAGGTGATGGATGCCAGAGGTGTATTTACAATAGTCTCTTACTTTTGTGGTTATTTGCAAATGTTCTCAATAAATAATGGAAATTTGAAAAATTAAATACAGGAAAAAGAGATGCCTCCAGGGACTGGCTTACACCAACTTTTCCAGGGTGAGGAGCCACTGCATTTCCGTACTTCCGGAAGTCCTCACTGTTGACATTTCCAACAGTTTAATCTTCGCTTTGTCACTTCAAGATTTATTTACTGAGCACCTACCAGATACCTGGCATTAAGCTAACACTTAGGCTGTATGGTAAATAAGACGAGGCTTCTTGAGTTTAGTGTTCTAAAAATCATTCAGGGCTTCCCTGGTGGCTCAGAGGGTAAAGAATCCGCCTGCAATGTGGAGACCTGGGTTCAATTTCTGGGTTGGGAAGATCCCGTGGAGAAGGGAATGGCAACCCATTCCAGTATTCTTGCCTGGACAATCCCCATGGACACAGGAGCCTGGCAGGCAAAGAGTCGGACAGGGCTGAGTGACTAAGCACGGCACCAGTGACTAAGACTCCGAACTCCCAATGCAGGGGGCCTGGGCTCAATCCCTGGTTAGGGAACTAGATCCCACATGGAGCAACCAAGACCAGTCACAGCCAAATAAACCAATCAGTTTTTTTTAAAAGGGCCCTCAGTCAATTCCATATGCTGACCAACTGCGGTGCTGTGAAAGCACAGAGCTCCTCTAGGGGTCAGGAGTGGGAGCAAAGGGGTCTCTGGGTATCTATCAGGGTGACAGGAACACAGGAGGCCAGGGATGAAGCCTGCTATGCAGACTGGTACAGCAGCCACTGAAGGGTTTTAAGTAGGGGAGTGACAGGTGATCCAGGTTGAATCAGGGTAGGAGAGAAACCATATTCCTGAAATACTGGCTTCCCTGGTGGCTCAGTGGTAAAGAATCCACTTGCCAGCACAGAAGACACCGGTTCAATCCCTGGGTCAGAAGAGCCCCTGGAGAAGGAGATGGCAATCCACTCCACTATTCTGGCCTGGGAAATTCCATGGACAGAGAAGCCTGGTGGGCTACAGTCCGTAGGGTCGCAAAGAGTCAGACACGACTGAGGGACTAAACAACAGCAGCAAATGTATAGGAACTGGTGAGACCAAATGAGCTGAGAAAGGACTATCAAGGGGAACCCCTTAGAGAAGGAAGGATCCAGCTTGGAGAAATTACCTGTTATCAGTCAGGAAATCTGGGGTGCTGGTGAGACCTTCACGCAGGGGTGTACAGCTGGAGCTGCTTGGGATTCATAGTACAGTTTTCATCAAGAACGCCAGTTGGGGAACTTCCCTGGTGGCCCAGAGGTTGGGACTCTGCCTTGCAGTGCAGGGGATGCAGGTTCGATCCCTGATCGGGTAACTAAGATCCCACATGCTGTGAGGCAACTAAGCCCAAGCACCACAACTACTGAGTACTCGTGCTGCAACCAAGACCTGACACAGTTAAACAAATATTAAAAAAAAAAAAAAAAAGAAAGCCACACGGTCCAGACTGCTCCGTAACTCTCAGCATGACTCTAGTGCAGGGTGGCCACCTCTGAACCCCCTCCCACCAGGGGATGCCGAGATCCGGCCCTTCTGCAGAAGCCTCCAGTCTGCAGCAGCTAATCCATGCCCCAGACCTACGTTTCTGTAATGCAGGCATCTGGGGTTGTGGCATCTGAGGGGCCCATGAGTTCCGCACAAGAACAGTTTGGTCTTATGTTTCCATTTTGGTCACAAGTAGCAGTGCTGTGGCCTCTGGCCACCCAGGTTTGCTCAACTCTGGAGCCAAGCAGCGCCTCTGTCTTCCTACTCATCCTAGTGCAGTCAACACACCATCCACCATTTGATATTAATGCAGTTGGATGGAATCTCATTCCTTTTACATTTCTTTACCTTGGAAAACTGGTTATTTTACAGTTGTGTATAACAGCAAAAGCAAGAAGCTTTTTTCTTTAAAACCCAGTTTTATGTTTGTACATGCTTAAGCAATGTGATAAAAATTATTCAAGTCAACACTGTGAGGTAGGCAAGTCCATGAAAAATATTTTCTTTAAGAGAAGTCAGTACATTATTCAGGCTTGAGAAATAGTGTCCCTGATAAAAAGCAATTTCAATAAAGTGTGACAGGTGGTTTAGCAGCACAGGTAGAGGCATTCTGGAATACACAGCACTGGTCTCCACCCTCGGCTGGGGGAGTCAGAGCATGAGTTCCTGAGAAAACACTTCACCAAAGTAAGCCAGGCTCAAGAGAGTTCAAAAAGAAACCAAGGGAGAAGTCCAGGAGGCCTCAGAGTTCAAGGGCCTGAGAGACAGGAGGAGCAAGCCTGCGGGCAGAAGACTGGCAAGAGGCTATCCAGGTAATCCTGGCTCTTAGGCGCCTGTCTTTGGCCTGTGCTGTTCTATATCCTGTGAGTTAAAGTCCATCTCTTCTGGGAGGCCTTCTGAGGCTCCATGCCTGCTCAGAAGCCCTGCCCTCATCTCTGCTGCCATCTGTCCCAGCGGTGATCACTTCTTCCAAACATCAGTGACCAGGTCCTCCCCAAGTGTCCCATCCCGGACTAGACATTGCCTAGGGTAGGCCTGTGTCTGGATCCTCTCCGGGGTCCCAGCTCTGCCCAGCATATAGCACTTGTCATTACATTGAGGGTCTCGGAAGTGCTAGGCAAGACCTGTGATCTAGGAGAGGATGAGAGGGAGAGCAGAAGTGGCCGCCCTTGCCAAACACCTCCCAGTAAGCCTTAAACTCTTCTCGGTCTCGTGCCCTGACCTACTATCAAAGTGCTACCAACATCTCCCTTTCTCAGATGAGGAAACATGAAGCTCAGAGAGGAGGCAGTCGCCTGGCCAAGGTCCAGGCTTCCTCTTGTGGAGAAGATGGGATCTGAGTCAGGGTCTGTAACTCTAGAGCCTTTCTCATAGACAAACTCCGATTAACCACTGCCCAGCAGGTATAAAGTCAGGTGACAAGAATTCAGAGGGCTGAATACTCACCATGGGGCTTTGTAGAAGAGGAAAACAGCTGGAAGATGTGGGAGGTTTGGAGTTGGGTAAGGGAAAGAGAGGTAGGGACTGGAGTCACGGGCCAGGAAAGAACAGAAGTGGAAGGGGAGCGGCGGGCATGGAGGTGGGCCTTTGCTAGGCTGGGGGCCTGCTCTAGGTTGGGTGTCTTACCTCAGCATCATGAAAACAGAACACACACACCTGCAGATCAGCAACAGGGACAATTCAAAGTAGCTAATTCCCCTCATTCTGACCAAAAGTGGGTAACAGGCTCCTTTGAGCGTCTTCATGTTTGTGGTTTAAAGAGCACTTTCACATCCAGTTCTGAATCTCTTCCTCACAACAGTTCAGTCAGGCAGTCTAACCCCACTTTACAGACGGGAAATCAAGGTGTGGTTCACAACTCCTGTGTGGCAGAATCAGGTTTTGACCCCAGAACCTCTCCCTTCTGCCCTTTCCTTCACTGTGATTTCAAATCCTTTTTAACCAGTCTGCAGATCACCGGCTGCCCCTGGAAACCAAACTGCCATCCAAGCACCAGTCTGGGTGCTTTTCACTTTCTCTTGGCCTCCTGCATTAATGATGACACCCAGACATTAATAACAATTCCCTGCCTCTTCAGAACACTCCAGAATCCGAAATCTAGCTGTGAAGCCTTCATGTAGTTGTCTTCACGTGAGACAGAGAGGCTGGCTATTCTCACCTGACCCAAGAAGAAACTAGGGCCCAGGGAGGGGAGGTGACCAGACCAAGGCCACACAGCGGAGTCAGTGACAGGCCTGGGATGGAACCAGAATCTGAGTCTCCTGCGAGCCCCTGCTTACCTGCAGCACCGACAGGTTGGTCTGTCCAGAAAGGCTCAGCTTCTCCTGCTCTGAGGGGTAGGCATTGTAGCGGTGCAGGTACAGCCAGTCCCGAAGGATCTTCACCGACTCCTTGGGCAAGTTCCCTCTGCGCTTCCTCTTGCCTGCCAGGGAGAGGAGGCCTTCCTCCTCGCCCAGGTCACTGTCTGACATGGCGTCTAGGGGCAAGGCGAGACCTCAGGCAAGCCTGAAACAGGTGACAAAGGGGATGGGGACATTATTACCACGTGCTGCCTGTGACCCTCTTCTCAGCACGTCATTAGAGCCTGGGACGCCAGAAATGGGGTAAGCGAAACTCAGTCTCAGGCCACACCAAAGCCTGGGCAAGGTAGAAGCAAGAGCCCAAAATGCCTCTAGTCCATCACGCCAGAGAAACCTACTGAAACAAACAGCAGATCATTAATAAATAGAACCAGACAGTCATTACAGCTACCACTGAGGCCTGTTTTCTGTGCTCTGTACCGAGCACTTCCCATTTGTTATCTCATTCAGTCCTCACACATGCCCTTGTGAGGGAGAAACTAATATCATCATCATTTTATAGATAAGAAAAAACGAAGGCCCAGAGAGATTCAGAAAGTCTTCCAAGATACTATGGCTGTTAAACGGTTACCATGGGACCCACTAATTTCACGCCTAAGGTAGCTGGTTATGAAGATAAGTGAAAACCCATGTCCATACAAAACCTTATACAACATTATTCATTAACAGTAACCTTATTCATAACAGTCAAGGGTGGAAGCAACCCAAGTGTCCTCCAACAGATGTATGGACGAATGAAATGTGGTCTACCCATAATACAGTAGAATATTATTCGGCCGTAAAAAGGAAGTCTCGATACAGGCTACAGTATGCATGAAATTGCAAATATTATGCTAAGTAAAAAAACATACACCGTATGATTCCATTTTTATGAAATGTTCAGAATGGCCTAGAAGGGGATAGAAAAGTGATTGCTAAAGGGTACGAAGTTTCTTTTCCAGGTGATAAAATCATTGATTTGGGAACTTCCCTGGTGTATAGTGGATAAGAATCCGCTTGCCAATGCAGGGGAAACAAGTTTGATCCCTGGTCAGGGAAGATCTCACATGCCGAAGAGTTAGTAACTAAACCTGTGCACAACTAAGCCCGTGCTCCACAACAAGAGAAGGCACCACAATGAGAGGCCCTCGCATCACAACAAAGAGGAGCCCCCCCTCCACCATCCAAGGCAACTAGAGAAAGCCTGTGAGCAGCAACGAAGACCTGGCATAACCAAAAAAATAAAAGTGTAAGCTGTATGGTATGTGAATTATACCTCAATAAAGTTGTTATATAAAAAAAAAAAAATCTGACCTCCAGGATATGGTATGGAAGCACGGTTTGGAACCCGATAGCTTGCCCTGACCCCATGCCTTCTTGCTTCCCAGGTCTCCCAAGACCCAGTTTGGAGTCTGGAAACACTATCAATCTCCACACTCCTACAGCAATCCATGCAACATTTACTGTGTACCTACTGTATACCCTGCAGAAATGTTGAATTATCCCTACTGGTTGTCTCTCTGACATTCTCCTTTGTCATTTAGCCCTTGGTCTGGTCCCAGAAATCAGTGCCTCAAAAGTCCACTAAAATGAGCAAAGGCTGGGCCAGGTCTGGTTCCTCTAGCTTGGCTGTGTGACCTGGGGCAAGCAACCTTCCCTCTCTGGGCTTGACCTTCCTCGTCATCTGTCAATCAAAGGAAGGTGTTCCCTAGACACTCCCAACTCAGTTGCTCATCCCCCAACCCCCCAAAAGTTCTCTTTTGCAAACGCAGTAAGAGATTTACATCTTTAAAACCAAAAGTTCCAGGACAAGCTGATGCCAGAATCTCAAGGCTCCTCCCTCCTCAGCCTTTTAACAGCTCCCTCGCAGTCTGGGCCAGCAGACTCTGGCATCTCCCAGGTTTTGTTTCCTCGACTTGGGCCAGAGCCCAGATATCTGGGCTGGCTAGGCCAGGCTTTCGAGGGAAGGGTCTACTCTCCCAGCCAGGACACCTGGAGGTGAGACAGGCACTGGTTAGACATGCCACTCCTCAGCACCAACAGCAGGCTGCTTTCTGAGGTCAGGTTTGAGGTTTAGCTGGCCAGGGCAGTCGGGACCTGAGCTCAGGCAAGGATGCAGCCCTGGCAGGCTGTGAGTTTACCGGAGGTGATCTGCACAAATTCCACCCTGGCTGCCAGTCAAATCCCAGTCTGCAGGGTTCCAGTGGGTGGCCTGCGGAGATGACCCTGCAGAGACTTACCCACCGCAGTGTCTGCGCCCCAGCCATGATATACACCGACAAATACAGCAGACACCGTTCACAAACCCTAAGCCGGGAGTTTCGCCACTTACACACCCCACACTCCCACCAAGCCTCGCACCAGGCAACTCTTAACAGCACTCCGATAACTGGCACCAACCCATTGCTCAGCCCCTGGAACCCCCACGATTTCCACCGACAAATACAGTAGACACGCAGTTTACAAATCCCACTTTCAGCACGAACAACTGGTACCATGCAACCAGTTCCTGGATATACGCCCACCCAAGAACTCCAAACGACTCACCCACCCACGAACTCTCAGACTGGGAAAACTCCCGACCACATCACACCAGTGATCAGTTCTTACCCTCACTGGCCTGCGGCAGCACCCTCCGGACACAACACCCGGGGCACCACTCCACGACGCCGGACCTGCAAGCATTCCCGCACCGACTTTCTGACAACTCCCTGCAGCTCTGCCGACACTCCCCGGGCCGAGCCCTCGCGCGGCGTTCCCAGCAGTTCACACAAAGCGCGCAGCCTCCCCCGCGGCCCAGACCCGAGTCGGAGCACATGGCTCCCGGGGCGGCGGGGGAATCGGCCTGCGCTCGGGGCGCCGGCACCCCTCGCTACCCACCCCCCCCGCAGCCACCCTGCGTCACACTCGGCGCTTCGGCTCCCCCGCGGGTCCGCCACACCCCCGTGGGGCGGGGGCTCGGGAAGAAAGAGAAACTCACGTGTCTGTCCCGGGGCAGGAAAAAGTTTGGTTCCCACCCCTCTTCCCCCGCCGCTCGGCGCTGGCTGACTCTTCGGGGCGCGGGGCCGGCCGAGCCTGCGCGCTCGGCTTTGTGCTCCGAACTCGGCCCGGAGGGGGAGGGGAGGGGGCTGGGCTCCCACCTCCGCACCGCCCCCCCCCCACCAGCCCTGCGCCCAGACTCCATGTTGGCCGCCCCCTGCCCCGGAGGCGGCGCGCTTCCCCCCTGAGGGAGGCTCGGCTCGGACTCGGCCTGCCCGAAGGACCCGGCGCACACAAACTTTCTTCGGGTCGCCGGCCCCACGCGCCCCGCTCCCTTGGCCCGCCCGGGAGTGACAGATGCCTCAGAGACAGACTTTCCTTTGTTCCAAAGGAAAAGGGAACTCGCGCGGGCTCCCCGGCCCCCCCCACCCAGCTCCGAGACCTTCCCGCTGCCCCCACCCGCAGCTGTCACTCTCGGGGGGCCCCTCCCCGGCTCGGCCGCGGCGGGGGGCGGGGGGGGCGACCGGCGGTTAGCAACGTGCACTTTTGAAACCAAACAAACCCGCCCCCCGCGCGCTCAACCCCCGGCCCCGGGGCTGGGGCGGCCCTCTCCCGGGGTGGGGTCCTCGGGAGCTGGGTTCCCCCCACCCCCGAGCGAACTTCCTCCGGGAGGGGAGGGAGGGCGAGAGCGCCGCGCCCCCCCGTACCCCGACCGGCCCCCGCCAGCACATCGCAGTCGGGACTCACAAACACACCCGGACTCACACACCCACAATCGCACGCGCTAGGACGACGCCCCCTCCCCCGCCCGGCCGAGAGAAAGAAACTTTCCAAGTTGTCCGCGCGCCCCCCCCCGCCCCCATCCGCCCCCCTCAACTCCGGCGCCCCGCACTGACTTTCCCCCAGCGGCTCTTCCGTCCACGCGGCCTCGGGCTCGGTCCCGGGCGTCCCGGCAGGGGGCGGGGGGCGCCGGGGGAGCGCGCCGCGTACCTGCCGGGCCTGACACTCTGGCCTGACAGCTCGCGGCTGGAAAGCACCTCGCGGCTTGACGTCAGATCCCCTCTCCTCCCCTCGGCGCTCGGCTCGCCCTCCCCCACCCGCCCGGAGGGAGAAAACAAACTTTGTGCGGAGCGCGGTGCGCTACGCCCACCCCCCGCGGGGCGGGCCCGCGGCGGCTGGGGGCTCGGCCCCGCCCACCGCGTCCGGAGGGGGCGGGGCCGGGAGGGCACCTTCTTCCTGCGCCCACCCCCGCCCGCAGGAATGCCGCATGGCCTCCGGAGAGGAGCGCTGGGGACCCCGGTCGGGACGGTCCGCTTGGGGGGCAGGAAGTGGCCTGTTCCTCCTTTCGGAGAGCGTTTCCGGAGCTCCTACTGTGTGCCCCACGCTGGGGGGTGGGGGCCGTAACGGGGAGGAGAAGTCATTCAGATCCTAATGTCTGTTCCCTCCGCGGGGATCTCCCGCCGGCGGGTTGATTGTTCCCATTCTCAGAGGAAACTGAGGCCCAGTTGTTCCGGGGATTTACCACCCCCCTCCTCCGCCCCAGCTGGTAAAGACTCCGGTCTGAATGTGACGCTGGTTCTGTCCTCAAGGTCTCGTAGAGTCGGGTGGAGGTCACCCCTCGGACACAACCCCAAAGCACGTAGCCCTAGAGTTCATCACACAAGGGGCAGCCAAAGGGAAAAACAGCCAGTGTTTAAGGAGTGTTTGTAAGGCAGTGATGTTTAGGCAGTGACGTTAAGCGAGGCACTGCGTGTGTGTCACCCTCGGCCCATGCGATAGGTGCTGTTATATGTCAGTCCTTGGTTTGCCCGTGAGCGGTTCTTGGCCATTGCTTGTTACACGGTCAACCAGTGTCATTCAGCCCAGGTGTGTCCAAGAGCGCAGGCCAAGCCCTTATCTGATTGAGACCGGCCCTTGAAGGAGGCAGACCACCTGAGAGCTCTCTATGCTCCTGGCTGGTATCTTTTTCCTCTCCCCAGGACACCCAACTCTAGTATCTGTCCCTTGGTCTTCCCCAACCCTGCCAGCACTCTCCCTGTTCTTTGCTCTCTGTTCCACATACTGTGAAATAATCTGTTGACCAACCCGATGGCCTTTTGGGGAGGCTTTGTGCCCTACAGAGTCTAGCACAGAGTCAGCCTAAAAATGGGCAAGGCCTTTGCTGGGCCTCTGGTTCCTCATCTGGTCCCACATGATCTGAGACCCTTGAGCTTGGAAATCAGCAGCTTTGAAATGGCTTTCCGTCTTAACTGCACTTGAACTATGGAGAACTCAGAACAAAGATCTAGTTTGCTCCACAGGCCCTAAGCCTATCAGAATGCTGATTAAATGATTGTTAAGGTGCACCTGGGTTCCCCTTTGAAGCCGGACCAACTTGAAAATGCTTAGAACCCAGTGGGCCACACTGCTCTCCTCGATGCGATCGCCAGGGTGCTGTGGTGCTTCCATTTCACAGATGGGGAAACCACGACCCGACTAGAGGCCCCAATTTATTGGGGTGCTCTGTCCACAGCCTTCTGAGAGAAAAAGGTTTGCATGAAGTCTCAGGTAAGAAAGGTAAAACCTCAAGGCCCTGTTCACTAGGATCACAGAGGGGATGGGGGCCTACGTGAGGGGGACCTGGAAGGGGAAACAGCTGCAGCCAGGTGAGCCTGGCGACGTGACTGTTCCCAGCACTTGGCGACAGGCATTGTGCCGAGTGCATGGGATGACCCTGTGTATTCAGCCAGGGGTGGCCCCCTAGGCCAGTATTTCCCAGCTCTTGTGCTACAGCAGGTATCAATCCATCAGGACGAAGGGAAGGGAGCAGCTCCTTCCTCCTTTTAGCCCGCAGCACAGCCACCTGGGAGCCGATAACAAAGCAGCTTCAGGAGCCCCTCCCCAGACTTCCTGGAGGGGGAGGGGGAGTCAGGAGGTACAGGGCGGCTGGTAGTGTATCAAGATGGTGCATTGTAAACAAATTCCCCAGGTAAAGCCTAAGTACTCCTAGAGTTTGAGGATTACCATACAATGTTTCTCAATTGGTAAGTACCAGAATTTATGTGCATCCTTTAAGCCAGGAAGTGTACTTCTAGGAATGTCTTGAGAAAAGGTTGCAGAACAAAGATGAATGCTTACACAAGATTGTTCTTTGCAGCACTATTTACTTTGGTGGAAAATGTGAAACAACTCCGTGCCTCTCACCGGGAGCCGATTGCCTACGGTTACTCTGGGACTTCCGCACAGCGGTATGTCGTACTGGGGTAAGTCTGAGCGCTAACCTAGGAGATGGCCTAGGCTTATTTATTATGTTGCTTTGTTGTGTCTTAGCACTAAGGGGGTTTGGGTATACTTGCTGAGAACTTTCGTGGGAAAGCTTTTTCCAGCTGGGAAGTTATTTTGTCACTCTTCTCTCATCCAGTTTTGCTGCCATTTTTCACGTACAGAAAAGCTGTGTCCTTGAGAGGGAAGGACTGGTGTGGTGATGAACCTGGGGTCCTGACTCCTGGGACAGGTCTGGGGTGGAGCTTGGAGGGGAAAGAGAGGTGGGTGGGGCCTCAGAGCCCAGACTAACCTGGTGGCCCCCAGGAGGCCATTTTAGAAAGAGTCCCAGGAACTCAAGGGCCCTCAGGCTAGAAAAGGGACTGGACCGGTTGCATAAGGGAGGCCTGCCTCTGCACCTGAAAACCCAAATCTGAGGCTCTTTGCAATGGGGGTCTTTCGTGATTGTTCCTGTTTCTAGTGAACTTGATTGTTGCATAGGTTCAAATGAATGTCATGCAAATGTATTTCCCTTAAAAAAAAAAAAGGAATAAAAAAGGAACTTCCCTGGTGATCTAGTGGTTAAGACTTGCCTGCTTCCAATGCAGGTTGCACCGGTTTGATCCCTGGTTGGGGAACTAAGATCCAACGTGCTGTGGGCCGAGGCCGCAAAAGTGAAAACAACAAAGAAACCAGCCAGTACCTTTTTCACCTGTTAGTTTTAGTTGCTCAGTCGCAGGCTGTGATCCCATGGACTGTAGCCTCTGTCCATAGAATTCTCCCGGCAAAAGTACTGGAGTGAGTTGCCATTTCCTTCTCCAAGGGATCTTCCCAATCCAGGGATCGAACCCAGGTCTCCTGCATTGCAGGCAAATTCTTTACCGTCGGAGCTACCGATGGAACTGGGGAAAGGGACCAATATTCACCAGAAGCCAACATGAGCCAAAGTTACAGCCAGTGGCATAAAGGAGATGGGGCTCCGGGGGCGAGAGGGGAAGCATCCAGCAAAGGCCAGGGTCAATAAGTAATTCAGAAAACAGCTGTATTGGATCGGCTTGGGCCTTGAAGGATGAGGTGAAGAATTTTGGCAGTGTGGGTAAGTAGGGAACTCCTAAAGATTTCCAAGACAGTGGCCGAGGAGAGGTGGGAAGAGATGGGAGGCAGGGTGATCAGGTGAGGCCCATCTGGGTAATTGAGACCAAACAGATGGCCACCTGTCTCAGGTCTAGGAGATTTGTGGCTCTCTTCTCTGAGGTTCTGCATTTTCAGCTCCTATGAATTTTAGTTATCAACATCTTACTTTAAAAGCCTTGTAGTATTTTGTTGAGCAATTGCAATACAATTTGCTTAGCTTTCTCCTAGTTGTTGGGTATTCACTCATCTAATTTTTCAAAAAGTATTTTTTAACTTTTTGGCTGTGTTGGGTCTTAGTTGCAGCTCATCTCCGCTTCTCTAATTGTTGTACGTGGGCTCCAGATCTCCAGCTCAGTAGTCGCTGTGCACAGGCTTCCCAGGTGCCGCCAGCGGTAAAAACCCTCTGCCAGTGCACGTTCAGTCGCCCAGTCATGCAGTCGGTCAGTCAGTGCAAGAAATGTAAGAGACTTGGGTTTGACCCCTCGGTTGGGAAGATTCCCTGGAGAAGAGCACGGCAACCACTCCAGTATACTTGCCTGGAGAATCCCATGGACAGAGGAGCCTGGAAGGTTGCAAAGGGTCAGACATGACTGAAGCGGCTTTGCACACGTGCAAGCATGGGCTTAGTTGCCTTGAGGCACGTGGGATTTCATTTCCTCCGCCACAGATCAACCCCACATCCCCTGCACAGGAAGGTGGATTCTTAACCTCTGGACCACCAGGGAAGTCGCCTCATTCATCTAATTTTTGAGCATCCAGTGCTTTGACAGGGTGTGCTTGAAGCTGGCAAACCCACCCCCTAGGTTGTCGTGAAGGGTTTGGGCTGCAGCACCCAGTGGTGGAAATGGTATGGGAATTGGGGTTTGGAGATAACTAGCCTTGTGATAGAAGCAAGTCATCCAAAGCCACTGAACCTCAGTTTTCTCATCTGTGGAAACATCTAGCTTTGGTAGGGGTCAGAGAAAATAAAGGCTGTGTAAAAACCCTTTTGTGAATAGCATTCAGCATTTGTAGAAGAGCAGATACCATTATCAAGATGTCTTAGCTCTGCTTTTTTTTTTTTTTTAATGATTTTTGGCTGCTCTGAGTCTTCGCTGCCGCGTGTGGGTTTTCTCTATTGTGGTGCTTGGGCTTCTCACTGCAGTGGCTTCTCTTGTTTCGGAGCTCAGGCTCAGTAGTTATGGTGCATGGGCTTAGTTGCC
This sequence comes from Okapia johnstoni, assembly GCA_024291935.2. Classification (NCBI taxonomy): domain Eukaryota; kingdom Metazoa; phylum Chordata; class Mammalia; order Artiodactyla; family Giraffidae; genus Okapia; species Okapia johnstoni. The sequence continues at coordinate 54,700,936 of CM044324.1, read as the reverse complement.
ACGCAGCATGTGGGATTTTCCCAGACCAGGGATCGAACCCGTGTCCTCTGCCTTGGCAGGCAGATTCTTAACCCCTGGACCACCAAGAAGTCTTCAGTTCTACTTCTAACAGCTGTGCGGCATTTGACACTCCCGAGTTCCCATTTCTTTCTCTTCGTCTGAGGGAATTGAGAGGATAAGTCATGATAATCCTAAAGGTCTCTTCCTTCTTTGGCATTTTACCATCTGAGGCTTAAATGTTTTTGAAAGCAACATGTTGTATATATAAATGTCTGTTTGCCCATAGTTCAGGCAACACTGGGTTAAAGATTAGAACGCTAGATCAAGATTTTAAAAATCTTTAAAATTGTTATCTTTTCAGGATTAAGTGGTGAGGAATATTACTTAAAAACTGTATATGTCTGCATGACTTTCTTAAATAGTTTTCTAGTTACAGTTGATTATCTGATTTTCTTCTTGTGCAGTTTGCATTTCCGATGGTCCCCAAGTTACAACTTGGGGATGTTGATGTGGCAGAGATGAGTCAGTAACCTGCGGGTAGAAATACCACAGTCTCGTCTCTTGATACCCTCTGGCTTCTGGCCAGATTAATTAGCGAGCGTTCTGCTTTTAATTCGGGGATGGAAAAAAATCCCTTTCTATTTTTCTGGTAGTCCCTACCTGTAAACCTCTGGGTGCTACAGAAATAAGCCTCCAGAGCTGGCTGTTGTGGGGACTGGGAGACTTAATGATTATATTTTTCTTCATTCTTTTTATTAGGGTCTCAGGTGATAGGATAGCTGGGGATCAGATTCTATTTGGCATGCTTTCATCTTTTTTATATATGGGAACTTGCTTACCTCCTGAAGTATGTTTTATATTATAAAAGCAAATACGCTGTGTTAATTATGGCAAGTTGAACAATGCAAAAGCATGGAAAGAAAAAGTGAGTAACCTCCCCCTTATTCCCACCTTCCTACATTAGCAGTGATAGCAGGTGTGTTTTCTTCCTCACCTTTCTCCGTGTTCATGTAGACACATGCAAATATATACACACATCCTGAGAGGTGTTTTTCTCTCCTCCCTCTTATTTAAATTTTTTCCTGGTTGTCAACAACTGCAGTTAACATTTTGAAATAAATATCTTTGCAATTCTGAAAATTTCCTTAAATAGATTCTCTGAAGTGGAATTAATGGGACGAAGAGTTGGAGTGCATATTTGTAAGGCATGTTAACGAAGTGCTCTCCTTAACAACATTTGTAGTGTTTGAGTGCTTGTCTTACCTTGCCCTTAGCCGCGAGCGTTAGCAGTTTTGTGTTAATCTCTGCTCATTTAATGGCTGAAGAATCGTCTTTGGATCTTTTAATCTGCGTTTAAAAATAATCTGTTTTGTCTGTGCTGGGTCTTTGCTGCTGCACATGGACTTTCTGTAGTTGCAGTGAGCAGGGGCTCCTCTAGTTTTGGTGCTCAGGCTTCTCTCTGTGGCAGCTTCTCTTGTTGCAGAGCATGGGCTCCTCTAGGGCACATGGGCTTCAGTAGTTATGGTACGCGGGCTCAGTAGTTGTAGCCCATGCATTAGTTGCCCTGAGGCATGTGGAATCTTCCCAGGCCAGGGATTGAACCCATGTCTGGTGGATTCTTAACTACTGGACCACCAGGGAAGTCAGATGTTTGTACTTTAAGGACCCTTACTTGCCTCTGTCTCTTCCAAGGCCCTGAAGAGGTCATATGTTTCCATAAAATGTACAAATTAAGAAATTGCCCTTGTAATCAGTCACTTAAGGGGCTTCCCAGGTGGCTCAGTGGTAAAGAATCTGCCTGCCAGTGCCAGAGACTCAAGAGATGTGGGTTCAATTTCTGGGTGGGGAAGATCCCCAGGAGGAGGAAATGGCAACCCACTCCAGTGTTCTTCCCTGGAAAATCCCACGGACAGAGGAGCCCCGAGGGCTACAGTCTATAGGGTCACAAAAAGTCGGACACGACAGCACGCATGCAATCACCTAGGACCACTGTCTTATTCCACCATGACCTCCCTCCTCACTGTTCCGCTTGTTCTAAGTGGGCTTCTGTTGGCTCTGCGCATTGTTTCGGATCTACCTAAAGGTTTAGTTAGAATGCATATGCATGCTTGTGTGCTTAAGTCACTCAGTCTTGTAGCCCACCAGGCTCTTCTGTCCATGGAATTTTCCAGGCAAGAATACTGGCGTTAAGTTGCCATTTCCTCCTCCAGGAGGTCTTCCCGACCGAAGATCAAACCCTCGTCTCCTGTGTCTCCTGCATTGCAGGCAGATTCTTTACCCACTGAGCCATTGGGGAAGCCCAGAATGCATTTAGGTTGGGTTTATCTAGTTGTGTGATTTGCAGTCACTTCCACCAACAGTTCAGATACTGACAACTGTTCTGGTAGAGGGAAGGCTTTCATGACACAGAGTTACAGGAACAGAGGCATTAATAGTAGCACCGTATAGATGTCCTATAGAATCCACATCAGAGGTACCTAAGTAAAGGAAGATATGACAGGGTTTGAAACCTCGAGTCAGAAGCTGGTCTGTGGCAAATTCTTCCAATCATGGAGACCATAAAAATGGAAGCAGAGGGCTCAGTTTTTAACCAACACTTATTAAAAATGGAACTTTTCTTCTGCTATGAATGTACTGAATAAGGCAGTGTACACAGTTATAAGTGTACACCTCAGAAGAAAAACTGAGTCATCTTTATTTTCTCTCTATAAAAATTGTATTACAAAGCTATTATCATAGGGTCAAATAAAGTGCCCCCAGGGACTTCCCTGGTGGTCCAGTGGCTAAGACTCTGCACTCCCCGTTCAAGGGGCCTGGGTTTAATCCCTGGTCAGGGAACTAGATTCCACATGCTACAGCTTAGACCCTGTATGCTGCAGTGAAGACTGATGATTCCACATGATGAAGCTAGAACCCAGTGCAGCCAAATAAGTAAATAAATATATTCTTTTAAAAAAGTGTCTCCAAGGACTTCCCCGGTAGCTTAGTGGTAGAGAATCTGCCTGCCAGTGTAGGAGACACGGCAGGGAAGATCCCACATGCTGAGGAGCAACTAAGCCTGTGTGCCACAACTGTTGAGCCTGTGCTCTAGAGCCCTCGAGCCACAACTACTGAAGCCCACACACCTTGAGCCTGTGCTCTGCAGCAAGAGAAGCCACCACAACGAGAAAGCCTGTGCACTGCAACTAAAGAAAAGCCCAATGAGCAACGGATACCCAGCGCAGACAAAAATAAATAAAATTATAAAAATAAGAGAAGATTTTTAAAAGTAGGAAAAAAGACTGCTTTTGTGATAGTGATATTTGTGATGTGATATTTGTTAGTTGTTTAAAAATTTGCAGTTTGCTATCTTTTTTTCTCATTTTGAATAGTCTTGTGCCAATTTTATATATTTAATATTACATTTTTTTCTTAATAAAAGCCCCCCAAATTATATAAGTTTCAGTTCCCACAAAGCCCTTACCTGGCTTCAACCCTTAGGATGAATATATTGGTAGAGATTAAGCCTTATCCCTTAAGAAGACCTTAATATAGTTTGTCCCCTCTGCTGCTGCAGTTTAGATGCTAAGTTGTGTCCAACTCTTGGCAGCCCCATGGACTGCAGCCCGCCAGGCTCCTCTGTGGGATTCTCCAGGCAAGAATACTGGAGTGGGTTGTCATTTCCTTCTCCAGGGCATCTTCCTGATTTAAATATCAAACTCATGTCTCCTGCTTGGCAGGCGGATTCTTTACCACTGTGCCACCTGGAAAGCCCTTTGGAAATGGAATTTCTTGCCTTTTACTCTGATTTTGACATGGAAACAAAACTTCTGAAGGGAGTGATTACTTTTTAAGTTACTTTATGCAATCTGTTCATCACCTTGCCTTTTTCACTTAACAGTATATCTTAGAGGCCTTTCTCTCTTCATACATGAAGAGCTCCCTTGTTCTTTTCAGCAATTACCTCTTTTTAAAATATGTATATATATATTTACTTATTTGGTTGCATTGGGTCTTAGTTGTGGCATGTGGGATCTAGTTCTCTGACCAGGGATCGAACCCATGCCTCCTGCGTTGGGAGCTCAGAGTCTTAGCCACTGGACCACCAGGGAAATCCCACAGCAGTTGCCTCTTATTCCTTTGTGTAGATGCCATATTTATCTTACTGCTGTGCTGTGGATTGTCGTGTAGGTTGATTCCAGTATTAACTGTCACAAACAAAACAGCAGTAAGGAGCCTTACACACACCTGTCATTTCGCAGAGTACAGTTGTAGGATAAACTTTCAAAATTTGCACTCCCATGAGTGTATGAGAACAGTTTAGGTTGGAAATAAGTTTTATTTGGATATTTTTTATTGTGGAAGAATATTTGTAAGATAAAACTTACCATTTTAACCATTTTCAGGTTGTATAGTTCCATGGTATTGAGTACATTCACATTGTTGTATGGCCATTACCACCATCCATTTCCAGGACTTCTTCATCTTCTCAGACTGAAACTCTGCACCCATTAAATAGTAACTCCCTATTCCCTGTTTTCCCCAGCCCCTGGTGGCCACCATTTTACTTTTTGTAGCCATAAATTTGATTACTCGGATACCTCATAAAAGTGGAATCATACAGTATTTGTCCTTTTGTGTCTGACTTACTTCACTTAGCACAGTGTCCTCAAGGTTCATCAATGTTGGAGCGTGTGTCCGAATGTCCTTCCTTTTTTAAGGCTGAATAATATTTTGCTATGTGTATATGCCATGTTTTTGCTTATCCATTCAGCCATCCATGGATGCTTGGGTTGTTTCCGCTTTCAGTTGTTGTGAATAGTGCTGCTATAGACATGGGTATGCAGAAATCTGTTGAGTTCCTGTTTTCAGTCCTTTTGAGTATATACCCAGAAGTTTCATCAGGTTTTGAAGGCATCACTCTGTTGTCGCTCAGCTTTCAATATTGCAGTTGGGAAATCCCAAGTCATTCTGAATACTGATACTTTGCGTATGACCTACTTTTGCTTCTCTAGAAATTTCTAGAATGTCCTCTCATCCTTAGCAAACTGGAATTTCTTGATGATATGCCCTGATATGAGTCTATCTTTTTTTTTCCTGTTGTGCTGAGAGTTCTGGGAGTCAAGCGGAGGATGAAAACTGGGGGGAAGGGGTAGATTCGGGGTGGGTGGATCTCACCATTTAGTACTATGAGCTCTGTGTCTCACTGGCAGTGTTCCCAGAGCTGAGTAGAGGAAGAGGGCTGAGGATCTGGACATCTTCAACAGTTAGTAAATGCAGCTTCGTATAATTCCTCTTGTTGGCTTCTTCTCAGTCTCCTGTGTTTAGTAGCTACCTGTCCAGGGACCTTCTTCCACATTCTAAAATAATTCTGACCTGCCTAAAAATAAATTTCTGATCTGCCAGGGTCTGGGTTGCAGCCATGGTGGGCGGGGAGTAATATAGGGAAGGGATCTAAGAGTCTACTACTTTATATATTTAAGCTGCTCTTTGCAGAAGGAAATGGCAACCAACTCCAATATTCTTGCCTGGAGAATCCTATGGACAGAGGAGCCTCACGGGCTATAGTCCATGGGGTTGCAAAAAGTCGGACATGACTGAGCAACTAAACAGCAAGCTGCTTTTTAAGTCTTCTTTTGCCAATTTTCCCTCCTGTAGCAGCCTTCTCTCCCAAACTCACCTTCATGCCCCCTTCTAGAGATGCCACTAATTTCTGAGTCTTTTGGGGGATTCTGTGGTATAAATCAGGTTAAATTTTCACCTTACTGCCAGCTTGGTTTTACCATCTGATAATACTTGCCCGTTTACTTTCTACCCCGACAATTTTGTCGTGTGGTCCCTTCTCCTGTTCGCCTCTTTCTTGTAGGGTTATGCTGTTGTTTTGGGGTTTTTTTTTTTTTGCCACACAGCTTGCGGGATCTTAGTCCTTGACCAGGGATTGAACCCATGCCCTCGGCAGTGAAAGTGCAGAGTTCTAACCACTGGACCACCAGGGAACTCCTGATTTCTTCATTTTGAAAGTAGAGTTTCAAGAGGGTGTCTAGTGGCATACCTGTGATAAATCCACTATCTTCAAATGGTTTTTTCTCAAACGTCTCCCCAGTGGTCCCAACGCCCTGTGTTGACTAGTCTACCTTTCTACCTCTGGGTTGAGATGCTGCCTTTGTCCTGCACCAAATATAAAGTCCCATTTGTCTGTGGATCCTATTCTGGAGCTTTTTCTTCTGTTTCAGCAGATCTTTTATTTATTTTTTAAACTTGAAAGTAGTAGAGTTTTTGTGGGATGCAAAGAGAGTTCTTTGAGTTATTTATTTGGTTTTCCAAAGGCATTGTCATTCTTCTTTTTCTTTTTTTTCTTGGTCGCACCGTGCAGCATTTGGGGTCTTAGTTCCCTGACTAGGGATCGAACTCACACCCTAGTGGACCTTCCACCCAGTGGAAGCATGGAGTCCTAACCACTGGACTGCCAGGCAAGTCCCTCAGCAGACCTTTATTAGCACATTCCACATGTCAGGCTCTGATCTAGGCACTGGAGGTAAAAGCAGCGTGTAAAGTAAAGCCTCTGCCTCATGGAGATTACATTCTAGTGAAGGGAGACAGGAAATAAATAATGTCAGAGAGTGATAAGTACTAGGAAGAAAAATAGAAAGTAAGACAATAAGAGGTTGAGCTACTGTAGATACCAACAGAGAAGTGATGATGAGTGGAGTCTTTAACAAAGTGGAAACTCCAGCCACACTTGGATCTGTAAAGAGGGGGATGTTGTGGGCAGAGGAAATACCCAGAGCAAAGACCCTGAAACAGAAATGAGCTGGATGAGTTGGAGGAATAACAAGACCAGTGTGGCTGGAGCCCTGCAGGCAAAGGGGAAAGGGGTACCTTGGCCTAGATTTCGCAGGGCCCGCTAGACCATGGCAAAAAGTGTATTTTTTCCCCACACCCAATGAGAAGTCACTGGAGCATTGAGAACAAAAGAAGGGAGATGTGCACATCATTACATGTTAAAAACAAGGCTGTGGTGGTTGTGTAGAGAGCAGACCATGGGAGGAGGCGGGAGTAGAAGCAACACTTGGGCTGTTGTCAGTGCGAGAGGGTGGTGACGTGCACTGACTAGGGGTGCGGTGGACAAGGCAAGAAGCTGTTGCTTCTGGAATGTATTTGGAAGGTAGAGGCAGCCGAACAGATGGGCTGAAGGACCGACGTGGATGGAAGGGAAAAGAGTGACCTGGTAACTAGAGAAGTGGTGGTGATTAATTGGGCTTGACCAGGTACTTGACACAAATCCTTTGGTTTACTTTTCGTAACTCTGAGAAAAACGATGTCTTTTTGAAGAGTAGAGGAAATGGAGGCACAGGTAGTTTAAGGGACCTGCCTGTGATGACACTGTGGTCATTGGAAGAGAGAGGATTTTATTTCTGTAAGGTCAGTAGTAATGTCCCCTTCTCTTTCTGATTCTAGTAATTTTGTGACTTTTCCTTTTTCGTCTTGGTCAGCTTAGCTGAGGGTTTGTCAATGTTTACAGTCTTTTCAAAGAACCTACTTTCGGTTTTGTTAATTTTCTCTAATGTTTTTCTAGTCTCTTTCATTAATTTCTGCTCTAACCTTTATTTCTTTTCTCCTGTTTGATTCAGGTTCCATTTTCTCCTCTTTCCCTCTTTTCCAGTGTCTTAAGATAGAAGGTTAGGTTATCGATTTGAAATCTTTCTTCTTTTTTTTGGCCACGCTGTACGGTTTGCAGGATCTTAGTTCCCCAACCAGGGATGGAACAATCACCTTCAGCAGTGAGAGCCTGGACCAGCTTCCCGTATGGGAAATGGGAATAGCAGCGCTGTCTCCTCCAAAGGCTACTATGAGAGAGAAAATAATGAAATGCTTATGCCGTGCGCTGCCTAATGCTTGGCAAATAGGGAAAGGAACACACACACAAAATCTTCATTTTGTTACATTATATGACTTCTTACAGTTTTCTTTTTATTTATTTGCTTATTTATTTATTCGGCTGCCTCTGGCCTTAGTTGTGGCACCCAGGATCTTCACTGCATCACGTGGGATCTTGCCTTGTGGCACACGGACTCGCTAGTTGCAGCGTTTGGGTTTAGTTGCCCGGCTACAGGTGGAATCTTAGTCCCCAACCAGGGATTGAACCTGTGTCTCCTGCATTGCAGGGTGGATTCTTAACCACTGCACCACCAGGGAAGTCCCGACTTCTTACAGTTTCCTAATCTGTATTTCACAAATCATTGTGTGTGTCTGTGTTTCATATGGGAAAGACTGTAGTAAATCAGTAGTAAGAGAGTAGTTATTTTTTGCATGGAATAGCAAGAAATATCAGAGCAATCTGTCATTTTTGGGAGGGAGCCAAGTATGTGTCCACACAAAAACTTGTACATGAATGTTCATCGCAGCCTTATTCATAGTAGTCCCAAATTGTAAGCAACCCAAATAGTTATCAACTGGTAAAAGGCTAAATAAATTGTGTTATATATCTTTACAGTGGAATACTACTCAGAATTGAAAAGGAACTGCGGGGACATGCAGTAACATAAAAGAATCTCAGAAATATGTCACGTGAAAGGAGCCAATATTGTATGGCCTATTCATTTAAAATTCTAGAAAAGGAAAGAAATTATAAAAAAGTGGATTAACGGTTGCATGAACTAAGAGGGTTCAGCCAAAAAGGGGAATGAGCGAACATTTGCCAAAATTAATTTCAGTTTTGCACTTAAAATGGGTAAGTTTTATTTAAAACAAAAACGGGACTTCCTTGGTGGTCCACTGATTGAGAATCTGCCTGCCAATGCAGGGGACATGGGTTCAATCCTCGGTCCTGGAAGATTCCACATGCTACAGAGCAACTAAGCCTGTGCGCAGCAACTAGAGAGTGGCCCATGCTTGCCCCAACTAGAGAAAGCCCTCACGAAGCAGTGATGACCTAGTGCAGCCAAAAATAAGTAGTTTAAAATCAAAACCGAAAAACTGTGGGACACAGACAAAGCAATCGTAAAGAGAAACAAGTGCAACAATAAACGGTTAAATTTAATCATACATTAAATTTAGTTGATCAGTAGCTTACATACACAGTGAAACCATGCTCTTTTTTCATTGGGTTTTAAATTCTCTCTCATTTTCCCAGTTGGGAACATTTTACAGCTCAGCATCTGGATAAACAAAACTCTTCAAGGCCCAAGGACTCAGTGGTAAAGAACCCACCTCCCAGTGCAGGAGATGCAGGTTTGATCCCTGGGTTGAGAAGATCCCCTGGAGAAGGAAATGGCAACCCACTCCAGTATTCTTCCTTGAAAAATCCCATGGACAGACCAGCCTCAGTTCAGTTCAGTCACGTCCGACGCTTTGCGATTCCATGAATCGCAGCACGCCAGGCCTCCCTGTCCATCACCAACTCCTGGAGTTTACCCAAACTCATGGCCATCGAGTCGGTGATGCCATCCAGCCATCTCATCCTCTGTCATCCCCTTCTCCTCCCGCCCCCAATCCCTCCCAGCATTAGGGTCTTTTCCAATGAGTCAACTCTTCACATGAGGTGGCCAAAGTATTGGAGTTTCAGCTTCAACATCAGTCTTCCAATTAACACCCAGGACTGGTTGGATCTTCTTGCAGTCCAAGGGACTCTCAAGAGTCTTCTCCAACACCACAGTTCAAAAGCATCAATTCTTCGGTGCTCAGCTTTCTTCACAGTCCAACTCTCACATCCACACATGACCACTAGAAAAACCATAGCCTTGACTAGATGGACCTTTGTTGGGAAAGTAATGTCTCTGCTTTTTAATATGCTATCTAGGTTGGTCATAACTTTCCTTCCAAGGAGTAAGCATCTTTTAATTTCATGGCTGCAATCACCATCAGCAGTGATTTTGGAGCCCCCGAAAATAAAGTCTGACACTGTTTCCACTGTTTCCCCGTCTGTTTGCCAAGAAATGATGGGACCAGATGCCATGATCTTAGTTTTCTGAATGTTGAGCTTTAAGCCAACTTTTTCACTCTCCTCTTTCACTTTCATCAAGAGGCTTTTTAGTTCCTCTTCACTTTCTGCCATAAGGGTGGTGTCATCTGCATATCTGAGGTTATTGATATTTCTCCCGGCAATCTTGATTCCAGCTTGTGCTTCATCCAGCCCAGCGTTTCTCATGATGTACTCTGCATATAAGTTAAATAAGCAGGGTGACAATATACAGCCTTGACGTACTCCTTTTCCTATTTGGAACCAGTCTGTTGTCCAGTTGTAACTGTTGCTTCCTGACCTGCATACAGATTTCTCAGGAGATAGGTCAGATGGTCTGGTATTCCCATCTCTTTCAGAATTTTCCACAGTTTATAGTGATCCACACAGTCAAAGGCTTTGGCATAGTCAATAAAGCAGAAATAGATGTTTTTCTGGAACTCTCTTGCTTTTTCGATGATCCAGCAGATGTCGGCAGTTTGATCTCTGGTTCGTCTGCCTTTTCTAAAACCAGCTTGAACATCTGGAAGTTCACGGTTCACGTATTGCTGAAGCCTGGCTTGGAGAATTTTGAGCATTACTTTACTAGCATGTGAGATGAGTGCATTTGTGCGGTAGTTTGAGCATTCTTTGGCATTGCCTTTCTTTGGGATTGGAATGAGAACTGACCTTTTCCAGTCCCTTGGCCACTGCTGAGTTTTTCAGATTTGCTGGCATATTGAGTGCAGCACTTTCACAGCATCATCTTTGAGGATTTGAAATAGCTCAACTGTCCATCACCTCCACTAGCTTTGTTCGCAGTGATGCTTTCTAAGGCCCACTTGACTTCACATTCCAGGATGTCTGGCTCTAGCAGGCTACAATTCATGGGGACGCAAAGAATCAGACATGACTTGGTGACTAAACAACCTTGTGCCTCATAGTTTCCCTTTAGTGAAAGTGAATTCCTTTTATTTATTTATTTTTGGCTGCACTGGGTCTTCGTTGCTGTGCACAGGCTTTCTCTAGTTGCAGTGAGCAGGGCTACTCTTTGAGGTGCGGGCTTCCCATTGCGGTGGCTTCTCAGTGTTGCCGAGCACGAGCTCTAGGGTGTGTGAGCCTCAGTAGGTGTGGGGCACGGGCTTAGCTGCCCGTGGGATCTTGCCGGATCAGATATAGAGTCCATATCCGCTGCATTGGCAGATGGATTCTTTACCCCCAGACCACCAGGGAAGTCCCGTGAATTCCTTTCTTAAGTGAGAATTTATATCTGACTTTATATTTTTCTTTCTCAAAAATAAGGTTTGCGTATATTCTGTGTCTGTAAGTCTGTCCTGAAACATTCCAGAGGAAGAACGTGCTGGGGGGTTTTGCCCAGGGCAGTGACATGGTCCCATGTATTAATACAACTGGAAACTGCCCCGTGGATGGAGGAGAGGCGCGTTCGGGGAGAATCAGAAAGGCTGGTTAAGAGACTTAGTGCAGTTCATGGATCTGTGTGCTTCAATGTATGCATTTTTCTATATATATGTTTTGTGCTTGCATGCAGAGTCGCTTCAGTCGTGTCCAACTCTGTGTGACCCTATGGACTGCAGCTCACCAGGCTCCTCTGTCCATGGGATTCTCCATGCAAGAATACTGGAGAGGGTTGCCATTCCCTTCTCCAGGGGATCTTCCCGACCCAGGGATTGAACCCGAGTCTCTTACATCTCCTGCATTGGTAGGCGGGTTCTTTACCACTAGCGCCATCTGGGAAGCCCCGTGTGTAAGTTACACTTAATTTTTTAAAACATGAGAACAAAGAAATGTGTTGGTAATCCACATGAAGTCCAGTGGTCAGAGGAAGAGGCTCCAGGTCAGTCTGACAGTTAGTGGGACAAGTCCAGGGACTTGCATTGGATTCTGGTTGTAGAACTGACAGGGTTTAAAGGGAGATTGGGAAACTGAGAGGAGGCACTGAGGGAGGAACGAGAGACCAGGAGAGGAAGGAATCCAAGTCATACTGAAGCACTGAAGATGAGCGTTTCTGCGTGGGGCTCAGGGGTTCTGAACGAGTGAATAAACTCTGGGATTCTGCGAGGATGGGGAGTCAAGAGGAGACCTAGACCCCATCCTCAAGTGTCATGGTTCAGTGGGGAAAGGCGACAGCCTTCCTGGAGCAGTGGGGGACGGCATGGAGGGCCTTTGGGGGAGGAAGTAGACATTGCTTCATGACCCCTCCTTCATACACTCTCCTTACCTGTTCGCCCCCCGGATCTGAGGGTGGGGATTAGTAACCAAGTGACAGAGCTCTCACCCACCTGGGTGTGATGGGAATTCTAGTTCTGAAGTTCCCTAGCTGTGTGACCTTGAACAGGTTGCTTAACCTTTTTGAGTCTCGATTTCCTCACTTGCAAAATGAGGATAGTATCCTATTTGCTCACATAGGACTTTCGTCTCCTCTTCCCCTTCCTAGAAAATACATTTACAGTTTCCCTGCTGCCTTGTAATATGTCCGTATTGTAGATTTTTGTAGACAGAAATGGTGCAGAGGGTGGTTCTTGGGTACCTGGGTGAAGAATTCCTTTATTTCAGCTTCTGAGGGCTCTATGGATCCGGGACCACCAGCCCCTTGAGCATTTTAGAACAGAAGCAGCTCTGAGGAGGAGGCAGCAGGCAGGGGAGGAAAGCAGAGGGGCTGGGAATGGAACTCTCTGGGTGACCTTGGGCGACCCCTAGTGGGAAAGTACGGCAACACACAGCATGGCTGCAAGGATGCGTTTCGCAGCTAACCGATTTTGCTGATAATACACGCTTTTGCTGCGGGTACCAGGTAGACTCCATTGTAGCTTGCTGTTTATTGACTTGGATGCAGCCCTGATGTCCTCGTTTATGCCGCTGTGTGTATGGAAGGGGGTTTCCTTTGCTGGCAAATCTGGTAAATCTTGTTATTTATGGCATTGTTTTCTTTAGCTTTGACGGTTGTTGTCCTTTCCAGAGCTTGTGAATTCCTGCTAGAATCCTCTGAAATATATTTACGTAACAAAGGTGTTTTCTATGAAAGGACTTTAAGATCAAATTCAAAGCATGCATTTTCAGATTCATTTTATGGTGTTTTTAAGATTCATTTTATGGTATTTTAAGATTCATTTTATGTAATAACTTAAAAGTAGCACTTGCTGTGTACCAGACACTGTTCTATGTATAACTATAAGTTTATTTAATCCTCATAACGACTCTATGAGGTGCATATAATTATCCCACTTTTTTTGGCCACGGTGCAAGGTATGCGGGATTTTAGATTCTCAACCAGGAATAGAACACGCGCCTGCTGCATTGGGAGCTCAGTCTTAACCACTAGACTGCCAAGGAAGTCCCTGTTATCCCCATTTGACAGTAGAGAGACTGAGCCTTAGAGAGGATAGATAACATGCTCAAGTTCATGCCGTTAATAAATCGCAGAACCAGGATTGCAACCTAATTTTGTTCTCTTTATTATTCCATTGTATTACCTATGACCTCAAATTATTTCTCCAAAGCTTTCCATGTAAAATTGGGGTGCATCTTTTGTATCTTATAAGCTAATAAATACAGTAATAATAGGCTAACTAACTTAACCTCTAGTCTGAGCCTTGGTTCTTCGCAGTGACCTTGGATCCCCTAGACCTCATCTATAAAGTGGGGGTGGGCATGTGAATAATTATATGAATATTTTTTTTTAATTTAAAAAAATTTTGGCTGTGCTGGGTCTTTGTTGCTGTGTGTAGGCTTTCTCTCCTTGCGGCGAGTGGGGACTACTCTTCATTGCGGTGTGCAGGCTTCTCATTGTGGTGGCTTCTCTTGTTGCAGAGCATGGGCTCTACGCTCGAAAGCTCTAGAATGCAGGCTCAGTAGTTGTGCTCGGGCTTAGTTGCCTTTGGCATGTGGAATCTTTCCAAACCAGGGGTCAAATGCGTGTCCCTTGCATTGGCAAGTTTCTTAACCAGTGGATAGCCTGGGAAGTTCCCTTCTGCTGGCTTTAAAATCTTATGCACATTTAAAAATTACATTTAAGTTATTAGGTGCTAGCACTCATTCTGTTCCTCCTTTCCCCACCTCACACATTGTTTTTTCCTCCCCACAACCAGGGATCGAACCTGGGCCACAACAGTGAAAGGGCCAACTCCTAACCACTAGGCCACCAGGGAGCTCCTCCATTGTTTTTAATAACTGTGTTGATGCAGGAACATTGATTCATTGCATCAGAATGCTGCATCATATTCCACAGCATGTGTCTGTCGCATTTCTTATTCCTTCTTCTTGTGACAGGTATGGGGCGTCTCTCCAAGGCCCTGCTGCTGTCTGTGCTGGGGCAGTGGACATGGTGTCCTGCCCCTCTGGGCTTGCCCCCAGTTTCTCTGGGAGATGTCTGTAGCTGTGGAGTTTCTGAGCCAGAGGGGCTTCACTTGTTCACAAATGCTGGCAGATGTTGTCCTTCGAGGGGGACCAGTCTGTCCTCCATCAGCCAGCGTATGGGGATTCCCCCTCCTCTCCATCTTCGCCAGTGTTTGGTATTATCTGTGTCTCTGATTGGCAATCTGACGAGTATAAAGTGGTCTCTTGTTTTTGCTTTCTGAACACCAGTGAGGTTGAACAACAAGATTGTTCTTGTTGGTTAAAATTCCCCTTTTGTGAGTCTCCTGTTTATACACTTTGCTCATTTGTCTATTAGATTCTACAACTTTTTCTTTTATATTTTAGATATTAATTCCTTGTTTCACTTTAATACAGTAAAAATTCACCCTTTCTAAAAAATGAGTTTTACTAACACAATATTGTAAATCAACTGAAGTCTGGTATAAAACAAAAATTTATATTAAAAAATGAGTTTTAGGGAATTCCTTGGCATTCCAGTGATTAGGACTCTGCTTTCACTGCCAAGGACATGGGTCGGGAAACTGAGATGCAGCCAATAAAATAAAACATGTTTATTAAGTGTTTATTTCTTCTGAGATTTTTTTTTCATATTATTTGCCCATTTTTTCCTACTGACATGTCTTTTTTTTTTTTTTTTTTGTCTTGTAGGGATCTTAGTTCCCTGATGAGGGATTGAACCCTGGTCCTGGTAGTAAAAGTGCCTAAGAGTCCTAACCATTGGATCACCAGGGAATTCCCTTTTTCTTATTGAATGATTGAAGCTCTTTTTATAGGATAGTGTCATTAACTTTAAAAACAAATTAATCATGCTACAAATATTTTCTCCCCCTCTGCACTTGGTTTTAACTTTGCTTACAGTTTCTTTAGCCTTACAGAAACAGTCAGTCTTCATCATTTGGATCCATGGTCTTTGTGTGCATGCGTGTGTGTCTCTTCTGAGTTTTGTGCCAGACATTGAAACTTTTGGGGTCCTTCGCTATTACCTCTAAATGTTGCCTGTAAGAAATAAAACATTAGCTGCTGTTGCTGCCTTTCTAAAAGGCTGCTGTGAGATGGTAATAAATTAATGAGTGAAAATTATCTTCCTCCTGGGTCCTACGCCTGTGCCACACGCATTCCTGTTCCCGGACTTTTGTTCAGATTATCTCCATTCCTTGCAGTACTTTCTTCCTTAGCGCTTTCTGCAACTTCCTCCTGGTCCTGCCCTTCCCATCACCTGGGTTCCTTCAGCCCCCGGCCAGCTCTGAAACCAGTGAGGCTGCACTGGTTCCATCCTGCCACCCCTGGGTGTGAATCTTTCTCTCTGGGGTGGAGGGGGGAGGAGGCTTGTGACACAACTGGGGGTTGAGACCAAGGAGGTTTGTTCCTGACCCCACGTCCCTGCCTTCTTCCAGGAAGGCCTTTGGTACCATGGTGGCTCTGCCGAGAGACCTGGACCCTGGTGTCCGGCATGCGTGGCCAGTGCTCTGGGAGTTCTGGGAATTGGTCACAGTGAGTGGGTGGCCAAGCTCAGTATCAGGTTGGGGTGAGGGTTGCTCAGGGTCCACAATTTGGGGTCAGAGTCAAGGGTTTGGTGTGGTTGGCAGAGTCTGGGGAGCATTTGGACCCTTTTGGAACTCGTTTGGGGCTGGCTCCATCTAAAGTTGACCTCAGGGATTTGTGGGGCTCAGTTTGGAGGCAAGAGGGGGGCTTTCATGGCTTTCTGCTGGGAAGGGCTGGGCACCTATGTTGGGGCGGTGGCCTGGGGGAGGTTCGGCTTCCTGGGCCAGTGCAGGGTCCTGAGTGCTCAGTGCGCCTTTGGCTCTGACCTCACACCTTTGACCCAAGCTGGGTCTAGCACCTACTCACTGCTGGGTTCAGATGGGATGTGTCCAGTCCTGGCCCGAACAGGGACCAGCTCTCCCTCTGCCCCAGATCCACTGGGTGACCTCAGGCGGTCCCTGTCCCTGTTGACTCTCTGTTCATTCAACCAGTATTTCCCTTCCCCTTAGGCTCCAGGAACCGTAGTGTCCCCACTGTCAACTGTAAGAGGGATCCCAGTCCTGCCAGTCTCTTGGGATGTGAAAAGCTGTGGCTTGCTGTGCTGCTGGTCACGTGGCAGAACCGACCCTCCAGCGGCAGAGGGCACACCCAGAGCACACCTGGGAGCTGCCTGCAGGGAATCCATTCTTTCTCATCTCTATCCCAGAGCGAAGAGGATGAACCCTCCTCACGGCTGACAAACGTCACAGGCGTCCCGGAGCACACTCCCAGTGGGGTGGGGAGCAGCCAGAAGTGGGCAGGCAGCAGCCGAGGCTGGGGCTCTCCTAGGGGCCTCCCCTCGGGGCCTCCCGGTCCAGCCCCCTGGCCCAGCTCCCAAGAACATGGGGTTTCCTCGGAGAGTCACCGGCCTCCCGTTGGCTATGCCCCTGGCCTGGTACGGTGCTCTCAGCCTGTTTCCTTCACTTGGAGCTGGGCCCCCAACCCCTCAGAGGGAGAGTCCTCTGAGAGGGGGCTCTGGGCTCGTGGGCACGGAGCCGGTGCCGACAGTGTGTGTGGGAGCAGGTGACTGGGACAGGGGCCTGGGCGGGGGCTCTGGGCTGGCCTAGTCGTCCTTGTCCTTGGCGCCGTGTTTGAGGATGCGGGTGAACTCCACGTAGTTGAAGTTGCCTTTCTTATCAATGGGTGCCTCTCGGTACATCTCGTCCACCTCCTCGTCTGTGAAGCGGTCGCCCATGGTGGTGAGCAGCTCCCGAAGGTGGTCCTCGTGGATGAAACCTGGGGGGAGGGGAGGGCGCAGGGCCTTGAGACACACCTCACACCCCCTACCTGGGGCCCCCACCGGGACTCGCAGACCTTGTAGCTGGAGGGTGGGGGGCCGGGGGAAGACACAGCCCTGGTATCTGTTCAGTTCGAGGTCACCAGGGCCCAGTGGGAACAGTTGCGCAGTGGGGCTGTCTGCGAGGTGTTTCTGTGGGGGTGGGGGGGCCCTGCCTGGGGCTGTGGGGGTGCTGACTGTGCTGCTTGAAGAACCTGGGCCCCAGAGCTCCACTGCCTGCGTCTGAATGCTGACCTCCTCTTTTTTTCCTAGCTATGTGACCTTGGGCAAGTTACTTAACCTTTCTTTGCCTGTTTGATCTGGAAAATGGGGAGGAAAATATGCCAACCTACTCAGGGGGCTGTGACGAAGTCAGGAAAAGGTTCTGAACGTGCTTAGGCCTGTGGCTTAGGCATTTGTGGCCCCCGAGAAACCGCTGAAGCGGCTACTGCCGGCGGCATCCCGCAGGCCTGTCCCTGGGAGAGAGCCGCGGTGGCTGAGAAGCCCTTTGGGGGACCTGAGGGTCGGGGGCGCTGGTTTCTGTAACCTGTTGGCCCGCGGGCCTGAAATGGTTTGGTTCCTGGAAGGGTCAAAAGCAGAAGCCAGTGCGTTGGGCCAACAGGAGAGCGAAGAAGTGGGAAGGCTTGGGGGATGTGGGCTGTTTCAGTTTAGCCTTTGGGGAGGAAAAATAAGGAAGCAGCTTTTATCGTTCTGGTGGCAGAAACCGGTGGACAGGTGATCTCTGTCTTGGCCTTTGGGGGCAGAGGGGGACCCTGAGGTGCCAGCGTGGCTGGGTCCCACTTGCATACGCGGGGTGCCCGGGCGAGGTGCGCGGCCCCAGCCCCATCCAGGCCTCTGTCCCAAGGCTGCTGACCTGAGGCCTCCTCATCAAAACAGGCGAAGGCATTGCGGATCACATCCTCGGGGTCTGTGCCGTTCAGCTTCTCCCCAAACATGGTGAGGAACATGGTGAAGTTGATAGGCCCCGGGGCTTCACTCATCATGCCCTCCAGGTACTCGTCCGTGGGGTTCTTCCCTGTGTGAAAGGATAGTCACTCAGTCATGTCTGACTCGGTGACCTCATGGACTGTAGCCCACCTGGCTCCTCTGTCCATGGAATTTTCCAGGCAAGAATACTGGAGTGAATAGCCATGCCCTTCTCCAGGGGATCTTCCCAACCCAGGGATCGAACCCATGTGTCCTGCATTGCAGGTACCATCTCAGCCACCAGGGAAGCCCTAGTGTTGGTAAACTAGAGCTGACTAGTCAACTTAGTAACCTGTAAAGCATCTCTCTGGGACCGCCGGCTCTGACTGCTCCATCCCACTGATAGTCACTGCCCACTGCTCTGGTGGCCTCGACCAATTTCCGCCTCGGGTCTGGGGTCTGGGTATCCGCCTCAGCTCTGTCTGAGGTGTAAGAGCCTCCGTCTGCTGACTGCTCCTGCCTTTGGTGCTCCGTGTGCCTTAGGGCCTTAAGTGTCACTACCTCAGCCTTCTCACCCCCTTCACCGATGTGGGACCTGAGGCTCAGAGGTGAGGTGACTGGTCCTCTGTCACACAGCGAGTGAGGAATGGAGCCAGCATTTGAAGCCAGGCAGCCAGACCCCAGGCACCAGTTTCGAAAGTAGTTAAACCAGTGAGCTTTGGTGCCACACAGGCTAAGGTCTGAATCCCAGCTCTGTGCCTGCTTCCCCAGTCCCTGAGGAGAACTGTGAAGATGAGGAAGGCAATGGCTGTAAAACGCACAGAGTAATGATTGGCCCAGCCCTGTGGACTCAAATCAGCTGCTGGGTTCAAATCCCAGCTCTGCCACTTTGTAGCTGTGTGACTGGACCTTGACCTTGTAGCTACTTAACCTTTCTGAGCCTGTTTCCTCATTTATAAAGTGAGAATGATAATCACATCTACCTAATAGTATTGCTTTGAGATTTAAGATAATACTGCAGAGCTGCCGCTTGTTATTACTGTTTTATTGTTTGCGGCTCTTGTTTTTACCATCTGAGCCACCAGGGAAGTGATTTTTTGCTGCTCGTTTTTAAACCCAAGGATGGTGATACTGATTCTTGTTTTCGGCTGTTTCGTGCAACCCACAAAATCTTAGTTCCCCTATCAGGGATCAAACTCACGCTCCTTGCAGGGGAAGCACGGAGCCCTAACCACTGGAGTGCCGGGGAATTCCCAGAGGGTGATGTTCTTAACCAGAGGCCCTGACTGATCTGTGGCTCCACTGACATGAGCTGCAAACAGGAGTGGGGGTTTTTCTGGGCAGACATCCAGTCTAGTCTCTGGGATTGAGAGCCCAGGTGTGTGTGCTCAGTTGCTTAGTCGTATCTGACTCTTCGCGATCCCATGGACTGTAGCCCACCAGGCTCCTCTGTCCATGGAGGCAAGAAAACAATGGAACGGGTTGTCCTTTCCTACTCCAGGGGATCTTCCCGACTCAGGGACCGAACCTGCGTCTCCTGCATTGGCAGGCGGATTCTTGACCGCTTTGCCACCTGGGAAGCCCAGTTCTACCTCCTAAATGGGAAGGAGTCTTTGTGTCCCTGTCTCCTCTGAGCCCCACACTCTGCTGTGTCCCCGTGGGATGGCTGGTGCCTGAACAGCTGTGACAGCAAGACACACAGCTCCTCTCCTGCCCAGGCCTCAGTCTTCCTTCCTGCCCCTGACCTCCCCAGGGAGGAGCCTCCAGGTGAGTCTGGCCTAAAGCTGGGAGAGGTGTGGCGTTGAGGGTGGGGACAGTGTCCAGTGTCTGCCCTCCTGGTCCCTCTAGGTCGTTTGCTTCTCTCACCAGACCCCCTGGGATGCACACAAGGGCCACGGGCCAGAGTGGGGCGGCTCAGTGAGGGGCGGTGCCAGGGACTGACTCAGGCCTGTCTGCCATAGGCTGCCTCCTCTGCTACCTGAGACCACCACCCAGCCAGACACTGCCAGACACCCGGCCAGACACTGCCCAGATGCTTTCACGTGGATGGAGGGGGTGCCAGGGACTGGGACTGGTGGTGGGGGGGGGTGTGTCTGTGGCCAGTGCATGGGGAGGGATGTGGAGGCAGACCACCTTGGTGTTTGGAAGCCTGGCCTCTGGGCCTCAGTTTCCCCATCTGAGCAATGGTGCAAGGTGCTAGATTCCTGAGGCCTTTCAGCTCTGAGATTCTGAGTCTGGGGAAGTCACTGGAGTCCGCCTCTCAAGAGTCTGACACAGGTGACCTCTGAGGGAGCAAGGAGATGCTCTGGCCTCCACTCTAGGCCTCAGTTTCCCCATCTGTATAGTAGAAAGTCTGTGCAGTTTTGTAGTTGCTCATTCTTTTCCTTCAATGAAGTGGTACCAGGCAGTTGAAACCACAGATCTGCCTGAGGCAAGAGTGGGCCTGTCTGGGTTCAAGTCCAGTACCGAACTGCTCTGTGCCTCAGTTTCCCTATCTGTCAAATGGAGAAAGAGATGGCAGCTCCTCTCCAGGGTGGGCACCTCAGTCAGTACACAGGAAGTGTTCCCAGAGGGCTGAGCCACCCCACCGCCTGCTCCAGCTGCAGCCCTCGTGGGCCCACTCAGAGCCCCCAGCCCCGCCTCTGCTCACCCATTGAGGCCAGCATGTCATGCAGGTCCTCCTTGTCGATGAAGCCGTCTCGGTTCTGGTCGATCATGTTGAAGGCCTCTTTAAACTCCTGGATCTGGGACTGGTCAAACATCGCGAACACATTGGACGTGGCCCTCTGTGGCCGCTTCTTGGTGGTCTTGGCCTTGGCCCGTTTACTGGACATCTTGGCTGCAGGTGTGTGGGGCTTTCCTGTAGGCAGAGGGTACAGATGGGAGAGCCAGTGATCCTGGGCCAGAGAAGCTTCTGGCCTACCCCCACCCCACTCGGCTGTTGGTACCTGGGCCTGGCCTTCGTGCTCCTATAGGCTGGGGGCTCCTGCCACCCGGCTCATCACAGAAGCAGCCAGCGTTGGCCCTGTGACATGATCTGAAACAACTTCCTCTACCTCTCTGAAGTGTTTCCTCATCTGGAATGGGATAGGAGTGCCCAGCCAAAGGGATCCATTGACTTGTGCCCGAAAAGCCCCTGGCATGGTGCCCCGCCCAGAGGAAGCTATTTTTGCTGTCATGGTTTGAGTAGACACTTAGGATTGGGTTCAGTGCCAACCATTTCCGTGCTTTATCTCCCTTAATCCTCAAGAGCATTCACACCATCCATCTCTCTCCCAGTGACAAGGTGGGCAGCCTTGAGAGAGACTCTGAGGCTCCCTGCCCCCAGCAGCAGGAAGGAACCGGTCAGCAGCCCTGCATTCCTGACATTCCTCCTCCTCTCCTCCCTCCCTCTGGAGGTTCTGGAAGGCCAGTGCTCTGGGCAGCCTCCCTTCCCCCCACCTGTCCACACTTGACCAGCCCCTTAGGGTGGGGGACAGACCTGATTTGGGCCCTGCTCTTTGTTCTTCCTCTTCAGTGCTTGTAGAAGCATAAAGCTCCCGCAGACTGAGCATCCCAGCTTCCTGTCACCTCTGTTTAGGACTGGCCTCCAAACCTCCAGCCAGTTTCACCCATTGCATGCAGACCCCAGTAGTTCACCCTGAAGCCCTTGAGGGTTCCTGCCACCCCCCTCCCCTATCAGGCCTGGCGCGGAAGGAGGCCCTCTGAGCCTCTCCTACCCTGCTCTCTGACTGGCCTTGCCATCCCTCTTGCCAGCTGTGATCCTGCCCAGCTGGACCTCTGGCTGCTCACAGATACCCCTAGACTTTCCGTCTTGGTTCTCCCCCTGGAACACCCTTCCTTCTTGAGCCCAGTTCTTCAGATAGCCCTTGGGGAGTAGTTCCCCCACCCTGGCTTTGATAGCAAGCACTTAAAAGTCTCTCTCCATCACAGTCAGTCAGGGCTGGTGTAAGCACCCTGAATTACACCTAAGCCCATGGTGGCACTCATAGATGCTTGTTTAATGAACGACCTTGAAGGCAGCAGCAGCCAGTCTACTGACCCCACTGTACAGATGGGGAAACTGAGACGCAACAGGGGGCTCTTTCCCTGAACTCTTGTCATGGCTTCTGGGGACTGTGCTTCTGGGGCAGTGTGGGGCCCCAGGACTGCTGCCCCCTCTTTCCTCTGTCCTGAGTCTCATGGTTGAGGATCTGCAAGAAGCCTTAACTGCTCCTTGATCTGTCTTCAGGCCTTTATCCCATGGCCTTGTTCAAGCCATTCTGGATCTTTGGCCTTTGAGATCTTAAACCCTGAGCTGGGATGCTGGCCAGCCCCAGCCTTTCCCCACATGCACAACTGCCTATAGTTATAGACTGTCCCCCTGGACCCACACACCTGGCCCTCCGTGTTTCTCATGTGGTTCAAGGTGGGTAGACAAAGCCTTTCCCTTTTGGGAAAGGGTGGGGGTGGGACGGTGCCATCGGCAGGGAGTGCCACCCTCTCCCTGTATGTGTGCTTCAAAGGGAGCAGTTCTTCCCCGAGCGGGGTCTCTGGGAACTTTAACTCATGACACCCACAGAAGGCAGCCGAGGAGAAGTCCACTGCGCCCAGCAGAGACTGTCACGGTCCCCATCAGTCACTGCCACCCCCATCTGTACAGTTCTAGGGCAGACGGGGCAGGAGTGGCCAAGAGCTCACCCACTGCTCTGATCCTGGCTTGGCCGCCCTGTCTCCATGGCCGCCGCATCCCCACCCTCTTCTCTTGAGGGGCTGTGACAGGGCTTGGAGCACTGAACTTCGCAGGGTGGGGAAAATGGGGTGCCCCCACTGCGCAATTAAAAAAACTGGTGTGTTCTATCCTTCCATAAGAGGGATAGAGTCCGACTGGAAGCTGGGACCCCTGGGCTAGGCTTAGGTCTGGGGGTGGCAAATGGCCTTTCCTGGTGGGCCGATGGCAGTTGAGGGGCACTGTTGTGAACAGAGGCAATTTGTAGGCTTGATTGAGGAACTGGGGTCAGAGCCAGGCTGAGCTCGTGAGACTTGGAGCCATCGCTGCCTCCTCCTGGGGGTCCTAGACACCACGGATCAGATATAACTGGTCCTTGGCCTGCTACAGCTAGGTGCCACCTCCCCACTTCTGATCCCGGAAACCCGACTATAACAGCAAAGACACAGCCTGTGTCCTCCATTACCTCATGGTCTCTCTGACTGGCAGTGCCAGCTGCCTTGTTGGTAAACTCGCCTCCTCTGAGAGGGAGTTATCTGACTCCTGAAGTAGCCAGAGCAGCTGCAGGGCTGGGGAGGAGCGGGGACCACTTCCTGCAGCCCAGGGCCTTGTCAGGCCAGGAGGTACAGGGAATGAGCCCCACGGCCCTTGGCTGAGCTTCCCGACCCAGCAGGCCAAGGAGGGCAGCGGGCTCAGAGCAGGGAAGCTCTGGAGATGACACTCAGCATTGGTGTGATGGCGGAGACAAGTTACCCTCGACTCCATCCCTCTTTCCTGCCCCAGGAGATAGGGGAGGGGTCAGGGATGCTCCGCGGGGAGCCTGGCAGGGCTGTTTCCCATCTGTGACACAGATGGGTCCTCTAGAGCAGGGAACGCTGGCGACCCCAAGCCCCTCCTGGGCTCGGCATCTCTAACTTCACAGGGAAGGGGCAGGGCCTGGACAGTCTTCCCTCGCTGCAGGCCCACTGGTTCCCAGAGCCTGTCCAGTCTCCCTGCTGCCCAGCCGCCGCCCGAATCCTCGTAGGACGGAGCAACCTCGCAGCCCCAGCCCCACGATCTGTCCCTGCCCAGAGACCCTGCGACCCCCCCTCCCCCTTGCATCCCCAAGTCCCAGCCGCGGCCATCACACCGCCCACTCCAGACCCCCCGGGCCGCGGGGCTCCCACCTGGTGCGGAGAAGGCGCTGGCGCGGTGTGGCTGCGGAGCTGGGGCCGTCGGGCCGTCGGTGGGGTCTGGGCCCGGGGGTGGGGGCACGGGGCGGGGCGCGGCGCCGGGCCTTACAAGGCAGAAGAATGTGCGGCGGCGGGCAGGGGCGGGGCCGCGGGAGCCCGGCCTTATTTGGCCGCGACCCACGGGCCAGGGAGGTGGGGTGTTCCCGGGTGAACCCCCCCAGGCTGCGAGGCCCTTCCCCATGGTGGGCTGGGGTAGGCGATGGGGGTGAGTGGGGGGCCTGGACAGCCCGGGGGAGGGGGTCTGTCTGGGTTGGTCCTTCCTGTCGAGCGAGGACGCCGGACCTCCGGGGGCCTCCAGCCCTCAGACCCCACCCCCACCATTCCCCCAGAGCCGGCGCCCGGCCTGTTCCCCAAGGAGAGCTGCTTTCCACCAGGCCAAGTACGGCTTTTTTCCACTTCCAGAGAAGAGCCGTGTCAGAGGGATATGCTGTACTCACAGGTTCCTGCGGGGGTGGGGTGCCCATGAGCCTTGGGCCAAGTCACTCTCCAAGTGCCCTCGGTGTCCTCACCTGCAAAAGGGGAGGGTGGTGGTGAGAATTGGTGGCCAGAAAGACCCAGAGAGGCCCTGGGGAGCCAGCGAGAGCTGGGACCGGGGGGGCCCCTGGAGCATCCTTGCCATTGGGGCTGCACTCCCCGACCCCGCTCTTGTTGGCCTGAGTCAGAGGATGGAGGCTGGGAGGAAAGACCCATCCCCTCTGCCATCGGCCATCAGGCCCTGTCCATCATTGTGACCCCCGAAGGCCCAGCTTACCCATCAGTCCCGGCCCAGACTCCTGCCTGCTGCTTTATCTCTCTCCCTTGGGTCCAACGCAGACGTTCCATTCCCAAGGGAACTTTTCAACATCCAGTTACTTACTTGGTAAATATTAACTGACACCTGCTACCTGTCTGGCACGGTCCTCGAAGTGCTGGGGAAATAGCAGTGAACTCTAGTGATTGCACTCAGGAAGCTTTTGTTCTTGTGGAGAGAAATGTCATGAACACAGCTTGGAGGGTAGAAACAAATGCCTTGAAGGAAAATAAAAGGAGGTGAGGGGAGAGAGAACAGCGGAGAGGTAGGGGCTGCCTCCCAGAAAGGAGGTGAGGGAGTGAGAGCCCTGCCCAGTGAACACCTGAGACAAAAGCCTTGTAGGGGGCGCTTGTCCAGCTCATGGTCAGGGAGCTGAGGGAGGTCAGTGTCACTGAGGGACGGGCCAGGGAGAGGAGGTCTGAGAAGCAGCAGGACCTAGCCCCGGGGATCCTTGTGTTACCCCAAAACTGGGTTTGCCTTTTGTGGATGTCAAACCAGTAGACACTGCCAAGCCAAAGATCAGGAGGAGGAAGGAAATAGTATTTGTTGTAGTCAGTGAGGAGAGCATGGGGAATCTTTCCCAAAGCAATGTCTCCCTGAACAGCAAAATTGAGGGAGGCTCTGCGGCTTCCCTGGTGGCTCAGACGGTGAAAGCATCTGCCTACAATGTGGGAGACTGGGGTTCGATCCCTGGGCTGGGAAGATCCCCTGGAGAAGGAAATGGCAACCTACTCCAGTACTCTTGCCTGGAAAATCCCATGGACGGAGAAACCTGGTAGGCTACAATCCATGGGGTCGCAAAGAGTCGGACACGACTGAGCAACTTCACTTTCACTTTCAGCTGGTGAAGAATCCGCCTGCAATGCGGGAGACCTGGGTTCGATCCCTGGGCTGGGAACATCCCCTGGAAAAGGGAATGTCTACCCAACTCCAGTATTCTGGCCTGGAGAATTCCATGGACTGTATAGTCCATAGGATCACAGAGTTGGACACCACTGAGCAACTTTCACTTTTGCTTTTCAAGCTAAGGGTACGTGCATATTCATGAAGGGGTTAAGCAGAGGAGAATTCCTTGTAGAATTGGGGCCAGAGTTGACTAAGAGTCCAAACTTTAATTGATTGAAGTCAAGAGGGTCAGTGTCATCATTCCTTCCTCTACCTGGGTGGGGACTTTGGTTCCTGCAGTACTCAAAGATGAATTGTTATGTATAATCCCTTGAGGAGGAACTGGGACTCTGCTTTATCACTGCTGTATTGTTTGACTGCCTTTTTTCTGCATGCTTTTGTTCCCTTAAGATTATTCATTACTGAGAACTGTTCAAGGGCAAGCATTGTGGCCAGGCTTAGATCATAAAATGGCTTAGGCCAGAATGGCTTCCCTTATGTCAAGAAAGCTATTCCTGGTTCTCTTTCTCCAGGGACCCCTTTGCTTACCTGCTTATACCTATAGACCTCTGTAAGACCTCAGAGACTTCTGAACAAAGGGTGGCATGATCTGGCTTATGTTTTAACTGAATCCCTCTTGGGGGGTGGGGGGGCCAGGGAGCAGGGTGATCAGTGAGGAGCTATTGAGCAGGATGAGGTGTCCAGACTAGTGAGCTGGCAGTGGGAGAAATGATGGGATTCTGGACATATTTTGAAGTTGCATCTGGTAGGATTTTCACGTGGATTGGTGTGTGTGTGTATGTGTGTGTGTGTGTGTGTGTGTGTGTGTGTGTGTGTGTGTGTGTGTGTGTGTGTGTGTGTGAAGATTCCAAGGTGATTAAGTAGTTAATCACAGTAGGGGATTGTAAGTAGAAAAATATGGGAGACCCCTGTAAGTTAATGGTTACTCGAGAAAGCAGGTTTACTTAACCACAGAACCAAGCAGTCTTGCTTAGCAACAAAACCATGCAACAGAAGCACTAGACATGCCCCACAACAATAAAAAAAAAAAAACTGTGGCATGAGCCCCATATCTTGCCCAGTGAGCACAGTAAGTTACTGATCCCTAGGACATACTCTCTGCACACATGAAAAAAAAAATTGTGGATCTAGTTTGACCACACAGGGACAGGAAGACTCCCCTGTACAACCCAGAGGATGAGCTAATGATGAAAACATGACGTCTACTCAAGGAAGACAAAGAAGGTCTTCTCCCCCTCTCCATTTATCCTTCGATTGTAAAACTGTAGCCCAGTTAAGTTCTCGGGTGTGGCATTCCTCACCTGTTCACTTGCAAGCCTCACAAGCGTCCTATTCTAATAAATAACTTCTCATCTGCACTGAGACATAAAGAACTATGGTGCTGGAGCTCTTCAGAGCCCTGGAAATGACACCATATACCGGTTTCAGTCTGAGCAGCTGGAAAGGAAAGAGCTGACATTTTCTAAGCTGAGTGTATGGAAGGAGCAGGTTTGGTGAGGAATCAGAAGTTCTGTTTTGGGCATATTTAAAACTGGTTACATTTTAAAAAACTTCATTTTGCAATAGTTTCAAATTTAGGATAAAGTTATAAGAACAGTACGGAGAGCTCTTGTATACCTTCATCCAGATTCTTGTTAGCATTTGGCTTTCTTTCATTCTCTTCTGTGTGTGTGTGTGTGTGTGTGTGTGTGTGTGTGTGTGTGTGTGTGTGTATGTGTATGTATGCATCCTCCTCCCCAACCATTTGAGAGTAACTTGCACAGATCAAGCCCTTTTACCCTGAAATACCTCAGTATCTCCTAAGAAGGAAAGTCTATTACATATCCATAATGCAAGTCTATTTTATCCATAGGAAAAAGTTAAAAATTGAAATATAGTTGATGTACAGTATTATATAAGTTACAAGTATACAATATAATGATTCACAATTTTTGAAGGTTATACTCCACTTACAGTTACCATAAAATATTGGCTATATTCCTCATATTGTACCATCTATCTCTTGTAGAACTGTTTCTTTGACTTGCTTTTCATTGCTGCTGTTACTATAATCAGACATGCTGGCCTGCCTCAGAAGACCCTGCTCCTCTGCCTGACTGTTAAACTAAAGTGTCTTTGTTCAGCTCACAAGGAGATAATCTGACCCTGCCCACCTGTGAAAAGAAGAGATTAACACATCCCCTTTCACACAGCTGGCCATCCCCTTTCACACAGCTGGCCATTCCCCTACACATTTTGCAAGACTGATGTCCCTTTCACTTTACTTCCCCACCACCTCTCCCTCTCTGTTCTGTCTTTTCAT
The DNA here is from genome assembly GCA_024291935.2 of Okapia johnstoni. Lineage (NCBI taxonomy): Eukaryota > Metazoa > Chordata > Mammalia > Artiodactyla > Giraffidae > Okapia > Okapia johnstoni. Next base: position 54,672,963 of record CM044324.1, on the reverse strand, counting down.
TTTACTTCCTCACCCCTTCTCTTTCTGGTTCTACAAAAGAACCTGGCGTCCAGACCCCTGAGAAAGATGGTTATTTTGAGACATTAATCTGCCATCTTCTTGGCCTTCTGGCTTTCCAAATAAAGACATATTCCTTGCCTCAATACCTCTTCTTTTGGATTCTTTGGCCTGTCATGTGGTGAGCAGAGTGAGCTTGGACTTGGTAACATATCTTTGTAAAAATCAGGAAAATTTCAACATCAATTTAATACTATTGTCTAACAGTCCATATTCAAGTTTTGCCAATTATCCTGATAATGTTCTTTACAAAAAATTTTTTTTCTGGACCAACAGCCAATCCAAGGTTGTCATATTTCTTTGATCCTCCTGTGTGTGTGTGTGTGTGTGTGTGTGTGTGTGTGTGTGTGTGTGGTTTCGGTTCAATTCAGTTCAGTCACTTAGTCATGTCCGACTCTTTGCGACCCCATAGGCTGCAGCACGCCAGGCCTCCCTGTCCATCACCAACTCCCAGAGTTTACTCAAATTCATATCCATTGAGTCAGTGATGTCATCCAACCATCTCATTCTCTGTCATCCCCTTCTCCTTCCTTCAGTCTTTGCCAGCATCAGAGTCTTTTCCAATGAGTCAGTTCTTTGCATCAGGTGGCCAAAGTATTGGAGTTTCAGCTTCAGCATCAGTCCTTTCAATGAATATTCAGGACTGATTTCCTTTAGGATGGCCTGGTTGGATCTCCTTGCAGTCCAAGGGACTCTCAAGAGTCTTCTCCAACACCACAGTTCCAAAGCATCAATTCTTCAGTGCCCAGCTTTCTTTATAGTCCAACTCTCACATCCATACATGACCACTGGAAAAAACATAGCTTTGACTAGATGGACCTTTGTTGGCAAAGTAATGTCTCTGCTTTTTAATATGCTGTCTAGGTTGGTCATAACTTTTCTTCCAAGGAGCAAACGTCTTTTAATTTCATGGCTGCAGTCAACCATCTGCAGTGATTTTGTGTGTGTGGTAAAATAGCAAAATTTACCATTTTAAGTGCATAGTTTAGTGGCATTAAGTACATTGACACTGTTGTACAACTATCACCACTGTGCATCTCCAGAACCATTTCATCTTCCCCAACTTAGATCCTGTAGCCCAGTAAACAGCCCTCAACTGTTCTTTTCGCTCACCTGCTGGGCAACCACCCTTCCACTTTGTGTCTCTATGAATTTGACTACTCTGGGAAACTCATATAAACGGAATCACATAGTACTTGTCCTTTTGTGACTGGTGTATTTCACTCGGCATAGTTTCTTCAGGGTTCATCCACCTTGCAGCATATGTCAGAATTTTCTTCCTTTTCAAGGTTAAATAATATTCCATTGTGTGGAAAGACCACAGTTTTGCTTACCCGTTCATGTCAGTGGACATTTGTGTTTCCGTCTTTTGGTTATTGTGAAGAACACTGCTCTTAACATGGGTGTAGTACAAGTATCTTTTTGAGTCCCCGCTTTTGATTTTTTTTTTTTTTTAGGGTATATATCCAGAAGCAAAATTGAAGGATTATATGGTAACTCAGTTTTTAGTTTGTTTTTTTTGGGAGGCGGGTTGGAACCGCCATACTGGTTCCCGTAGTAGCTATACCATTTTACATTCCCACCAAGAGTGCACAAGGGTTCTAATTTCTCTACATCCTTGCCAACACTTGTCATTTTCTGTTATTTTTTTTCTTTTTGCTAAATAATAGTCATCCTAATGAGTGTGAAGTGATATCTCATTGTGGTTTTGATTTGTATTTCCCCAATAACTAATGTTAAGCATCTTTTCATGTGCTTATCGATCACTTGTGTATCTTCTTCGGAGAAGTGTCTATTCAGATTCTTTGCCCATTTAGGGAATTCCCTGGTGGTCCGATGGTTAGGACTCAGCACTTTCATTGCTGGGTGGGCCTGGGTTTGATCCTTGGTCAGGGAACCAAGATCCCACATGATGTGCAGTGCAGCCAAAAAAAAAAAACAAAACCCAAAAAGCTGCTTAAAAAATCAGGTTGTTGGCTTTTTTTGTTGTTGAGTTGTAAGAGTTCTCTGTATATTCTGGATACTAATCCCTTATCAGATACGTGATTTGCAAAAAATGCTTTCCCATTCTGTGGACCTCTCTGTTCAAGATAATTTTTCAAACTGATATAATTTATGTACCATAAAATTCATTCTTTTCAAGGGTACAATTCAGTGGTTTTAAAACTCACAAAATTAAAAAAAAAAACAACTCACAAAATTATATAACCATCACCACCATGTAATTTCAGAACATTTCATCACCCTCAAAGTGAAAGTGAAAGTTGCTCAGTCGTGTCTGACTCTTTGCAACCCCATGAACTATACAGTCTATGGAATTCTCCAGGCCAGAATACTGGAGTGGATAGCCTTTCCCTTCTCCAGGGGACCTTCCCAACCCAGGGATCAAAGCCAGGTCTCCCACATTGCAGGTGGATTCTCTACCAGCATCACCCCCAAAGAAACTGCATCTTCATTAGCAGTCACTCCTCTCCTCCGCTTCCCACATCCCCTGGCAAACGCTAATCTACCTTATGTCTCTTGATTTGTTTACTCTGGAAATGTAATGTAAATGGATATAATATGTGGCTTCTTTCACTTAGCATAATGTTTTCAAATTCCATCTATGTTATAACATGTATAAGTGCTTCATTTTTTATAATTTTTTTCTTTTTTGGCCACACCACATGGTATGTGGGGTCTTACTTCCCCAACCAGAGATGGAACCCGGGCCCTTTGCCTTGGGAGCACTGAATCTTAGCCACTGGACCACCAGGGAAGTCCTGTTAGGATATTCCATATGAGAGATCATGTTATCCGCAAATAGAGGTAGTTTAACTTCTTTCTTTCCAATTAGGATGCCATCCGTTCATTCACTTATTCAAAGCTCATTCTTGCCTAAACGCCCTGGCTGGAACCTACTGTACAGTGTTGAATAGAAGTGGCAAGAGTGAAACTCTTCATCTTTGTTCCTGATCTTGAGGGAAAAGCTTTCCGTCTTTCACATGAAACATGTTAGCTGTGGATTTTTGGAGTGGGGGGTGTTTTCTCCTCAAGTGTCAGCTTGAAGAAGTTCTAATTTGTCACACATTCTTTATCATGAAAGGGTGTTGAGTTTTATCGAATATTTTTTTCTGCATTGATTGACATGTTTTTAATCTGTCCATTAGCTTTTTTTTTTGGCTATGCTGGGTCTTTGTTGCTATGTGCAGGCTTTCTCCAGTTGTGGTGAGCCGGGGCTATTCTCTCGTTGTGGTATGCGGGTTTCTCATTGTAGTGGCGTCTCTAGTTGCAGAGCACAGGCTCTGGGGCCTGAGCGGGCTTCAGTAGTTGTGGCACATGGACTTAGTTGCCCCGCGGCATGTGGAATCTTCCTGGACCAGAGATCAAACCTGTGTCGACTGCATTGGCAGGTGGATTCTTAACCACCAGGCCACCAGGGAAGTCCATCTGTCCTTGAGCTTTTCTGTGTCTTTCACGGACTAACATTTTTGGAGAGTCCGGGCCAATTACTTGGTACTTCCTCTTGAGTATTTTGTGGATTTTTAAAATTTTTATTTATTTATTTATGTTTGGCTGTGCTGGATCTTCATTGCTGTACGTGGGCTTTTCTCTAGTTGGGCCAAGTGGGGGCTACCCTCTCGTTGCGATGCGAGGACTTCTCATGATGGCTTCACCTTGCAATGGCTCCTCTTGAGGCTCACGGGCGCTAGAGCATAGGCTCAGTAGTTGCTGCCGTGGGCTCAGTGGCCCCGAGGCATGAGGGATCTTAATTCATGGACCAGGGATTGAACCCAGGTCACTGAACCACCAGGAAAGTTCCCAAATGGTGATTTTTCTTACCCTTCTCATTTCCTTTTACTAGTTGGTGGACATGTTAACTTTGAGATTACCTGTTAGACATCTAAGTAGAGATGGTGAGTAGGGAGTGTAAAGTTCAGGAAAGGTTCAGGTTGTAGATTGAGATGTAGGAGTTGTCAATCTATATGAGTTCAAGCCATTAGCAGTTGAGGGGCTCCAAGGGCCCACATCCCCTCTTGGTCATGGGACTTCTCCAGGCCTGGGTCCCCTGACCTGTTTTGGGGCCAAACTCAGGTCTGACTGGGTCACCAGAGTACCATGGCTCCATGGAGGCTGGGACTGGGGGCTCCTGTCTTAAGGGAAACTGGGTTCTATGAAAGGAAATGACCTTGCTCTGTTCAAAGCTGGTAAAAGCTCTTAGACTTAACCTGGCATTCAAGGCTTGTCCAGTGCACCCCCTCCCCAAGCAGCAGCACAGTCCTACACATCTGCCTCTGCTCGCTGTGCCCTTCACTGCCGCAGCTCGGAGAACTCCTGCTCAAATATTACCTTCTTTGGGAAGTCCCGCCCCTGTGCTCCCCAACAAAATCATTCATTTAAGAAATATTTCCTGATGCTAGGCACCAAGACTACTGAAAAAACACTCTATTCCTGCCCTCAGGGAGCCCATCTGTCTCCCTGGTGGAGAGATACTGTATTCATTTGTAATCTCACTAGTGACAGCAACAAAGGACATCACTCTTGTGCTCCAAACGTAGAGCAGGGGGTTTGCACCAACCTGGCCTGGCTGAGGTGGTTTGGGACGGTTTCCCTGCAGAAAGGCTGGCTGGCTGGAAGGCAGAGGGCCGGGACGGGCTCCCATGGGCGGTGCACCTAGAACAATGGGCAGAGGCCTCCAAGGCCAAGATGAGGAGGCTGGATTTTCTCCCACTGGTACCGGGAAGTGTGCAAAGGGTCCTGATCAGAGGGGGACTTTTGGAGGGAGCAGAGAAGGTGCTTCTGAGGAGTCCCTTGGCTGCCATAAGGAAAGGGCAGTGAGGACTGTGTTGATTTTTCCAATCAGCCAGATTCAGGTGGGTAGCAGACGCCCTACTTCATTTTATTTTAAAAAATATTTATCTGGCTGCGTCAGGTCTTAGTTATGGCACACAGGATCCTCGTTGCACAGGCTTCCATGGCATGTGGGATCTTAGTTCCTTGACCAGGGATCACGCCCACGTCCCCTGCGTTGCGTGGCAGATTCTTAACCACTGGACCACCAGGGAAATCCCCCAACTTCACTTTAAATTTCTATCAGCCCCGCTCCAGTGCTGGTGGTGATTAGAGCTTCTCAACTCAGTTCATTTGGGGTCCTCATGGTCTCTGGCTCAGAGAGCAGGCTTGGCCCTTTCTGTTCCCTCAAGGGTTGTGCTTTGGAAACGCAGACGCCAGGGATTCTCAGGTCCCCTGGGAAGTTGCCTTTCTGTGAAGAGATAAACGCCTCCCTGATAGAACAGAGTACAGGAGAGGGGGACACCATCTAAGCCATGTTCATATGCAGACTGTTTAATCTGAGTCTCGTCATGAGAAAACGGAAATCCAAATTATGTAACATTCTGTAAGATGCTTGGGTACTTTAAAAATGTCAAGGTCATGAAAAAAAAAGTGGGGAAACTGTTTTTGATTCAGCGAGAGTAGAGACATGATAATGTGAGAGCAGTGAACGGTCCTGCTTTGGATCCTGGCTGAATATGAAGGAAAATCCATGGAGGCTGTTGCAGGGCCATCTGGTGTATGAGCCCCACTTTAGCTGGTATTAAGGTCTCAGTGCCCTCCTGGGTAGGGGAGGTGCTTGAGGGCCACTCGTTGGTTAAATTAAGAGGGTAGCAGTGGTACTGGGCTTCCAGGTGGCGCTAGTGGTAAAGAATCTGCTGCAGTGCAGGAGATGCAAGAGACGTGGGTTTGATCCCAGGGCCAGGAAGATCCCTGGAGAAGGAAATGGCAACCCACTCCAGTATTCTTGCCTGGAGAATCACTATGGACAGAGGAGTCTGGCAGGCTACAGTCCATGGAGTCGCAAAGAATCAGACATGACTGAAGTGACTGAGCACACAGCACACGGTGGTACGTGCTCATGTGGGAGGGAATGTCCTTATTCTTAGGCGTCACCTGGTGGGTTTGGGGTGAACCAGCATGGCTTGTGCAGCTTATGTTTAAATGCTTGAGGTGAGGGAGATGTTTGTGTCCCTGAAAGGAACAATGCAAATACGGCAAAATCTTGCCAGTTGGTGATTCTGGGTAGAGACATGAAACTCTCCTTTCAGCCTGGGGAGGTGGGCCTCTCCTCTGCTGCACCAGGAGGGCTGGGAGCAGGGGCCCAGATTCAGCACGTCAGGTGTGTTCCTCCCCCCACCCCAACTCATGCTCTGATACGGGGTGTGCAGGGCTCTCCCTGGTCTGACCCACAAAGCCTCGCCCCTGCTGCAGCAGAGACGCTCATGCTCTGCAGGGGTGAGGGTCCTCCCAGTGCCCCGAGGCTGGGCTGGCATAAAGCTCGGCTGCTGGTTGGTCAAAGCCAGTGGGAGCAGCTCCTATATTCCTCCAGGCTTCTGAGCACCCAGCTCAGTGCCCAGGCCACCTGAAACTTGTTCACTTACCCTCAAGTCACTCTCGGCAGTGTCTCAGGGCGGGGCTAGGTCCAGGCAGCCCCAGGAGTTAATCTGAGCCACCCGTGGTCACTGGATGCTCAGCCATCACTACCAGGATCTAGGCATGAGGGCACCCCGCTCCTAGTGAAGGGGGAGCGGCCCAGTGGCTTCAGATGAGCTCGCAGACAGCCCCACTGGGGAGGGCAGGGCAGCCAGAACAAAGTTCCTGGGAAGGTAGATCCCTTGGGCCTGTCAACCAGCACCTCAGCTGGGTTGGGCCAAGGGAGGAGACCAGGTGTCTGCAGCTCAACCGGGCCCAAGAACTTTTTCTTTTTTAAAAATGTTTATTGGAAGTAGAGTTGATTTACAGTGTTGTGTTTACAATGGTGTGTTAATCCAAGAACTTTCTAAAACAGATGTTCTTCCCTCCAGACATCATTACTTCCTGTTCCTTCTGCCTAGAATGCACTTTCCTGCGGTCTCCCTCACACCCCATCCCCACACCCACCCCTGAAGCCGGTGAGCACCCCGTCCCTTGCCCTGACCAGAGGCTGCTGCCCAGGCCAGCTTGGGCAGTGCCGTCAGGGTTCCCACGGCCTCACTGCGCCGCAGCGCCTTCTCTACCGCCTGCCGTGGGCTGGAGCTCAACTGGGACACACTCCATGTCTCCCCCATCAGAGTGTGAGCTCTGCAAGTGACCTGCTGGGCCCTGGGCCTGGCAGGATGGGTGCTCAGGAAGTGCATCCAGGGTGTGTAACTGGGTGGAGATGGCTGTCGGGGGTACCGAGTGCCCCGTCCTGGGTGCAGTGCATGCAGGGTTGGGGTCTGGAGCAGGCACCAGCTGTCAGGGTGGCCCATCCTGGCTCCGGTATAGCAACTTTTTTAAAAACATTTTTTAGCTGTGTCACATGGCATGTGGGTCTTTTAGTTCACCAACTGGGTATCAAACCCATGTCCCCTCATTGGAAGCGTGGAGTCTTAACCACTGGACTAGGAGGGAAGTCCCACCATATAGCAACTTACTAAGCATTTATTTCTTCAAGGAAGCTTGTCAGGCAGATGTTACACACTCAGCTTCCAGATAAGGGAGCCCAGAGCTTAGTTTTCTTGCCCAGGGTTACAGAGCCGGTGCTTTAGCTGGAATTGCAGTTTGCCCTCCAGACCACCTGTCTCCAAAGAGACCCCAGCCACTTGGAAGGGGTCTGGCTGTCTCCTGGGGCATCCACTCCACCCACCTCATGCCAGCCTGGTCCATCCCACTGCAATAACACCATGAGTCCTTGGTACACATTACCTCATTTATTCTCACAACATGCCTGTGAGGTAGGGAGGGGCGGGGACTGTCCCCATTTTACAGAGGAGGAAGTTGAGGCACACAGAGGTCAAGTGACTTGCCCAAGGTCACAGACGGCGGCCAAGCTGGAATGGGCCCTAGAGCAGGCCCGCAGTTCACCCAGGCCCCCTGCGGTGGATGCTGGACAGAGGACAGCCCCAATACTGTAGCCGTGGCCACTGGAGCACGCAGCCCTGTGCACAGAGCTCGCTGCGGGCCAGCCTCACCTTCTCCCTGCCCCCTGCCCACCCTCCCCTCACCCTGCAGGCCTGGACCGTTGCAGCTCAGGGCTCATGACACCCTGGGAGTGGGGCTGGGAAGAGAGGAGGATGATTGGGGTAAAAAAATAGAAAACTCAGAGGCTGGGCAGATGGGCCCATGGTGTGGGGCAGGTGAGAGTCGAAAAAAAAAAAGGAGTGGGGGAGGGCTGCTTACACACTACGTATATATTTTTACACACACTTGTACACACACCTAGATATAGTACATGTAAAAATATATGCTATTCACACACCCGCCTCCTGCCAGGTGCCCCGAGAGCCAGCGGTGGCGCTGGTGGGCATGGGTGAGCAGAGGGGCGTTTGTTAAATATACACTCTAAGGTCTATGTGCATATGTACACATACGTACAGACACAGCCGCCCGCCCCTCAGGTACTGTACACAGGCTCGGCCAGGGATAGACCACCCCTGGAACGTGGGGGCCCTCTCTTGAGTGGCCCCAGCAAGTCACTCTGAGTCATACGTTTTTGCTGAAGGAAGGAAGGGGCTGGAGAGAAGGCGGGAGTCTGGAGTGTGGTAGCTGTGGTTTTTATCTCATCCACCCCCCACCCCCAACCTCAGCCCTCCTCCTGGTCTCAGGTGAGACCGGAGGCTGCCGGAGCACAGTGGGAGGGCTGCTTCTGCTGAGAGGAACCTGCAATCATGTGCATGTGCGTGTGTGATTGTGTGTGAGCACTTGGTGGGGGAGGGGATGCATGTCCATCTCTCTGTCCTCTGGGCTCAACCACACAAAGCGCTGAGAACCAGAAAGCCGATAGTCAGGATGGTGACCCCTGTGTGAGCTCTGAAGGGCAAAGAGAAACGTAAGAATGAGAGCTCCAAGGTCAGAGCTGGGGTAGCCGGGAGGAGAAGGAAAGACACGGCAGGTGCCCAAGGCTGCCCCTGGGTTGTCGTCATCTTGTAAACAAGCTAAAGTTCTCATTAGACAGAATGAGTAAAAAGACCGTAGTCTGGAGGCCGGGTCAGGGAGTTGCTGAAGTCCATCTATCTAGTCCGCCGCGGCCAGCGAGAGGAGAAAAAAAAGTTTCCTAGTTTCGTGTTTTTGTTGATTTTTTGTGTGTGTGAAGTCTCCATAACCTAAAGCTTGGAGGGACCCAAAGAAGCCAAATCGTGAGCCCTTGGATGCATCAATTTGAAAGTTGGCTCAGGGTCTCTAGACAGAATAACCATACTAAAGGTTGAGAAAATTTTGTTCCATTTGCATTTAGTTTGTGGTGGTTTTTTTTTTTTTTTAATGACTTAAAATTGTTTGCTTCCTGGTCTCAGAGCCGGGTCTGGGCCTCAGGGACGTAAATCTCGATGCTGTCCGCGCTCTCTGTGGCTGAGTTCTGCCGCACGGAAGCCGCCCGCTTGGCCGCCAGGAGTCTCTTGCGGGCCTCCTGACGCTGCTTGTCCCCAGCATCAGAGGCCTTGTCGCGGCTCACTGCCGGCTTGGATTTGGCTGGCTTCTTTGGGACCGGAGGGGGTGGTTTCTTCTCTTCCTTTAGTGAGACAGTGAGGAGGGAAGAAAAATAAAATAAAGGTGCCACCTTGTGTGTGGTGGCACTGCCACCCGCCGTATGCTGGCGGCTGGAGTCTCCACCCCAGCTCCCCCGCATCGGGCACAAGCATTTGGAACCAGGAGCCACAAGAAGCGATGATGGTGGGAGAGCACAAGGCGCAGGCGCAGAAAGCAAGCTTACAGTCCTAGAGCGTTCTAGAGCCTTCTAGTAGGTGGGGACGGACAGCTCGCCCCTTCCCACCCCTGCCTGGAACCACTGAGAGCCCAAAACTCACGCAGGAATCACACAGCCAGAGACGGGATTTAAATTCAGGGCCTCCGACTCCCACGTCACATTGCACGTGCTATTCTAGGGGATCAGAACTCACCAGGGCCACCGTCCAGTACCCAATAACCAAAGGGGTCACTAGGCACCACTGTACAGATGGAAACCCGGGCCTCAGGGACGAGGCCTGCCTGGGAGGCAGAATCCGGTCCAGACCCCTGGACTCCTGGCAGCGTGGTCCTAGGACCATTTTTCTGCCTCTGACGTTCCAATGGCTATGACTACACTAGCACTCCAGGCTGAGGGCATGTGTCTCCCAGGAGTCCCATTTTCCAAACATGCAGGGCAGGAAGGCATGCTTCGGGGGCAGCCTCAACTACACAGAGCCAGCGGCATGCTGGACGAGCGCCGAGCATGGACCCCGCACACTGATGGACGTGAGCCCCCAGCTCAGAGACGACACACGGAGAAGGGAGCCAAGCAGCACTGACCGATGTGGGCAGCGTTATTGCCGACCAGGAATTTGTCCCTGGACTTCCCCTCCGCACTGCTCCATGCTCACCTTCCTCTTCTCGGGGGTCTCCACCAGCTGCCAGCTGTTGGCCTTGAGGTGGTAGAGTTCATCAAACTTCATGCTGATGTCCTCGATGGACAGCTGGAGCAGGTCCCAGAACCCTGCCAGGTCTTGGGCCGTTGGACGTGGGTTGGCATCAGGGTTCTGTGGGACAGAGGGGGGTCAGTGGAGCCAGCAGGGCAGGGGGGGCTTGTCCCACACCCCATCCCAAGTATGGTCTCCTAGCCCTGTGTGGGTTCTCGCACACATGGTAACTGAAGCCTTCGCCACCTCTGTCAGGCTCTGGTGAGGAAGGCCCTCGTGGCCTTACTGTATGGCCGGCGGGTGACCCGTCTCACTTTATAGGGAGGAGGCAGCATCACTCCCAGGTCGGTGTGATCACAGACCCATGGGGGTTCCCTCCCATCATCCTGTTCTCAGCCAACACAGTCCTCATCATGACTTCCTTGGTGAACCCCCAAACCCCTACTGGTCCTAGAGACAAACACTGGCCACAGTCCCCCACCCCTGGCCGGACGGAAGGAGGCTCCCCACAGGAAAAGCTACCACCCGACAGGTGAGGGTGAAGGAGAAGGGAGACCTACCAGGCCTAGCGGTGGCTCTTTCTTTAGTTCTTACCTTGACTGTCGTCTTAGATACAGAGTATGTTGTAAATAAATCACTGCTAACTGATTTTTAACTTCCATGTGTCTGTTTTTACACAGAGTTCACTTTTCTATTTCAGAAAGTATTAAAGATCTGACAGGACCACTCCTGGCCCTTTTCTTGTGGCAGGCACTGACATGGGCCACTGTCATCCTTCCAGTGGCATGAGGAGGCAGGACCTTCTCCATGTCAGGGAGGAGGTCACAGAGGCTTAGAGGCTAATCCAGCCCGGGGCTCTGGCTGGGAGACCCACTGTGGAGGAAGAAGAATCACACTTACCAAGTTTTGCTCACAGAGGCCCCGGAACTGCTGGAATTTCTGCGACATCAGTAGCTGGGCACTGCCCACAGCACTGAGGACTTTCCCTAAGACTGAGAAAGAGAAGGGGGAGAAAGGCTGAGCAGAGCACAAGGTCTGCAAGGTCTGCTTTCCCCTCCCCTCCCCAGCACCTTAGGATGCTGATCATTATTTGGTGATGGCAGCTAGTCTTTATTTTATTTACACAGTAATTATTAACCTACTCTGTTGTAAAAAATGCAGACCATACATACCTAGAAAGTGAACCCCACCCACTAGTTGCTAAGGATATTTCATGGTGATAAATTGGAAAACTGAGTTTAAATGGAAACAAATTTTTCAGGAAGACAAATTACTACCATAGGCTCAACAAGAAACAGAAAATCTGATTAGACCAATAATTGTTTTAAAAAACTGAAGCAGGAGTTAAAAATCTCTAGAAAAAGGAACCAGGCCTATGTAGTTTTATAGGTGAGGTTTTACAAAACCTTCAAGGAACAGATAACCCCGTTATATATATTCAAATTCTTCCTGAGAGTAAATAAACACACAAAATGACACAGCTAATTTTAGGAGCCCTGAGAAAAGATAGGACATGACAAGAATAGGCTACTTTCATTAGGAATGCAAAAGTCTTAAAGCAAAGAGCAGTGTTAACCATGAAGTGTTCAGCCCAGGAATACAAGGTTGAAGTCTTTCAGTGTGATTTCTGGCTTTAAAGTGGCAGGGGAGACTTTCCTGGTGCTCCAGTGGTTAAGTCTCCACACTGCCAATACAGGGGACGTGGATTTGATCCTTGGTCAGGGAACTAAGATCCCACAAGCCACATGCCACAACGAGAAGAGAAGTCTACGGGCTGCAACAAAGAGCCTGTGTACTGCAATGAAAGACCCCCCATGCCACAACTGGGGCCTGATGCAGCCAAATATTTTTTTTCTAAAGTAAAAAAGTTAATTATGTTGTACGTCATCAAAATAATAAAGTAGCAGGAAGACAATACTATCTCCTAAACCCCTTAGAAATCACTGAAAAGCAAAACACAGTAAGTAAATCAAAATGCACACTGTCTCCTGATAGAACTCCGGAGCACGGTATGTGAGGAAATGTCAATGTGCAGTGATAGCCACACAGGGAGAGTTCTTGCAGTTGAAGGGCTCAGATAAAGGTGGCAGTTTTGAGTTCTTAAAAGTAGCATAACTTGAGAGGAGAACCAATAATCTCTTGTTTGAAATAAAAAGGGGTGTGGACTGCAGCAGGAGCTTCCCTGAACCTGATTCAGCACCAAGGGTGGCGGGGGAGTGGCAACAACACCGCATGGTAACTGCCCTCGGGTGTCCTGGAGAGAAGACCAAGCTGAAGGCTGCACTGCACCCGTCCCCACGCTGAGGAGTTCCTGCCAGCCTGGGACACCCTCCTGCCTCCTCCCCCAAAACGGTCTACTTACACCAGCTTATCTAGGAGGAACTTCACCTCATTTAGAAATTAGTTATTACAAAGGAACTCATGCAGGAGCTCGACATGGTACAGGAGCGGCAAACGGCAGATTAAGTGTTCACCAGGAAGTTGTTGCCAGAGAGCAGATGAGAAGTGTGACATGCAGCCACAGATATTTAAACAGTAGTTCAAAGCAGAGATCAAGGTGCTCTGAAAAGAGATTTAAGAGCATGGAAGGAGGTAAGACATGAACTCTGAAACTACTGCAAGAGAAAAATCAGGCATCACAGAAACAAGGGCCATGATGGACACAGCACAAAGAATAAATCCTAATGAAAACCAGTAAGGATGAGGGGAACAGGAGTGGAAAAGTTTCTGGTGCAAAACCCTGATACTGCTCGATTACATCTTAAAGCTGCCAGGAATAACTGCAGGTAGTAGGTGTACGTACCTGGCTTGGTCTAAAGTAGAATGGGAATAAAAGAAGTCCCTTTTGAAGAATTCCTCGTCATAAGACTACACTTAGGTATCTTATTTTTTTTAAGAAATAGAAGAAGCAACTAGAGGACTTCCCTGGTGGTCCAGTGGCCAAGACTCTGTGCTCCCAATGCAGGGGCTCGGACTTGATCCCTGGTCAGGGAACTAGATCCCACATGTGGCAACCCAGACCTGGTGCAGCCAAATACATACTAAAAAAAAAAAAAGAAGAAGAAGCAAGTAGGTATATTACAACGAAGAGACTATTTAAAAGAAAGTGACTGAGAGAGCACCAAAGAATTGATGCTTTTGAACTGTGGTGTTGGAGAAGACTCTTGAGAGTCCCTTGGACTGCAAGGAGATCCAACCAGTCCATCCTAAAGGAAGTCAGTCCTGAATATTCATTGGAAGGACTGATGCTGAGGCTGAAACTCCAATACTTTGGCCACCTGATGCAAAGAACCGACTCACTGGAAAAGACCCTGATGCTGGGAAAGATTGAAGGCAGGAGAAGGGGATGAAAAAGGATGAGATGGTTGGATGGCATCACCAATGTGATGGACATGAGTTGGAGTAGGCTCCGGGAGTTGGTGATGGACTGGGAAGCCTGCTGCAGTCCATGGGGTTGCAAAGAGTTGGACACAACTGAGCAACTGAACTGCTACTGACTGAGCAACATGGAGGAGAGAGGGAACTTAAAGATACATCCGTCAGAGTTCTAAAAGGACAGAGAGAATGGAAGAAAAAGAAAATTTCTTCAGAGTGATCACGACTTCGGATATGACTAGAAGAACCAACCCATCTCATTTTATGCTTAGAGAACCTTGGTACTTAAACAAGACACAGATGAGAAAGGAAAACTACCAGCCAAAATATCAAGAATAAAGGCAAAATTATTAAATCAGATATTAACAAAAGTGCAACAATGTACTAAAATAATATGACTCAGTTGGGTTTATTCTGGTACTACAGACAGATTCAATATTAGAAAATTCTAATAACTTCTGATTCTGGCTATGAAAAACCAGTTACTATCAGATAAACTGAACTTAAAAATCCACAAAAAAACTAAATAAATAAGATACCCCAAACAACAAAGTATCTCTTTCAAGGCATTAAAAAATTACCGAAGCAGCCAGAATTTGAGAGGCTAAGATTTCAGTGAGAAGGGAAACTATAATCAGGTGAGTCTGACATTCTGTTATCCCAAGGCGTCTCCCAGACTTACAGGCAGCAAAAAGCTGAGATGCTGAGAAGAAAAAGTGGTGGCTGAGAGTCTGAGAAGCTGAGCAGAGCTTGTGGTAGTTCCCGGGGACAGGGATACCAAAACTGGAATTTGGAGCTACAAGGCAGATAGGACTTGGGGGAAAGTACCTCAAGCTGAGCAAAGCTCCCAGCCGTCTTAAGATGGGGGCAAGACAAAAATTGGAGCTCAGCGTCTGCCAAGAAGGAGGGGCTTGGAAATATCCCAGGCTGTCACAAAACCCAGCTCTGAATCAGCTGAATCCCGTATTAGATTAAGTTGGTTTCACCCTATGCTATTGTCTGGAAGAAGCAAAAGTAAATCCATTCTTGAAGAATAGAAAATCATCCTTAAAAAAAAAATCATCCTGAGTCTCAAATTATTTATGCAGTTCTCATATACAGTTTCTGGTGTTGAATAAGAACTACCAAGCGTGGGGATCCCTGGTGGCTCAGTGGTAAAGAATCCGCTGCCAACGCAGGAGACAAGGGTTCGATCCCTGATCCAGGGGGATCCCACATGCTGTGGAACAGCTGAGCCTGTGAGCCTCACAACTATTGAGCCTGTGCTCTAGAGCCAGAAGCTGCAACCACTGAAGCCTGAGCACCCTAGAGCCTGTGCTCCGCAACAAGAGAAGCCATTGCAATGAGAAGCTGTGCACCACACCTAGAGAAGAGCCCATGCAGCAACAAAGACCCAAAACAGCCAATAAATGAACAAATAAAACTTTAGAAAAATTACCAAACATGCCAGGAGGTAGGACCAAATGACTGCACAGCAAAGGAGAAAAATCAGAAAAAAGTAAAAGACTGCAGGGGATACAGGTATTAGAAGTACTAGACAAGGGCCTTAAGATGACTGTGAATTTGTCCAAGAAAATATATGACATGATGGGGAATTTCAGTGAAGAACCAGAAATCTATCAAAAAAGAATAAACTGTAATTCTAGAACTAAAAACATACACTAACTGAAATTGACTGCAGTGGAAGGCGCTCAGTCGTGTCTGACTCTTTGCAACCCCATGGACTATACAGTCCATGGAATTCTCCAGGCCAGAATACTGGAGTGGGTAGCCACTGCCTTCTCCAGGAGATCTTCCCAACCCAGGGATCGAACCCAGGTCTCCTGCACTGCAGGCAGATTGCACTGCATTGGATTCTTTACCAACTGAGCCATCAGGGAGGCCCACTGATTGCAAGAGATAGGTTTTGTAGATTAATTACAGCTAAACTATAAAATAATCCAGCAGAAAATATCCAGATTGAGGCCCAGAGGAGGGGAAAAAAAGAGGAAAATTCAGAAGAGAGAATGAAGAGACGACACGGCAGTCTAAAGTATCTGTAATTGGAGTCCACAAGGAGAGAAGAAATAAAGTGGGGCAGAAATCTGAGGGAATGATGGCCGAGACTGTCTCTGAAACTGATGAAAGTTATTAAAGCTGAAGATTCAAGAAACCCTGTGAACATCACGTTGGAAAAACACAAAAGAAAACCATACCCAGGTATCCTAGTAAAAATGGATAAAACTCAAATACAAGAGAAAAATCTTAAAAGCAAAGGGGAAAAAAATTACTCTTCAAAGAAGCAGTAGGAAGACTGACTTTCCAATAGAAAGTCTGGAAACTAGAACATAAAGACTTACTTATAAATAATACTACTTACATCCTTCCAAAATTAAAATACTAACTAACAAATCTTTAAACAATATGTAAAACTTCTATGTGGAAAATATAAAATTTAAATGGACACTACAGAAGACCTACATAAATGGTGAGACATAATCATGTTCTTGGATACAAAAGACTCACTCATAAACATCAATTTTCTACCAAACTGATGTACAGATTTTATATAACTCCAGTCAAAACCTCAACACAGAAGTTAAAAAGCCAAGTCTAAAATTTATATGGAAAAAGCAAGGAGCCAATGCCAAGATATTCCTGAAGAAGAACAGGTTGGAGGAATTTGTCTTTTCAATTACAGTAAATCTCCTACGTACGAACCTTCAAGTTGTGAACTTTCAAAGACGAGAACACGCGCTCCATCAGTGTCAGAAGGGAGTGAAACTGCCGCTTGCCTCCCGTCTGCTACGGCTGACGATCGTTCAGCTCTCCTGCCTCCTAACGCCTCTCCCTCCTCTGGTCAGGAACGCTTCCTGCCTGTTCTGCCAGCTCTGCATGCTAGCTCTTGTACCGTACTACCTTACTTTTCAAGGTACTGTACTGTAACATTAAAAATGTTTTCTTTACTTTCTATATTTGTTTTTTTGTATTATTTGCATGAAAAGTATTATAAACCTATTACAGTGCAGTACTATATGAATGACTGTGTTAGTTGGATACCTAGGCCAACTTTGTTAAACTCAGGAACAAACTCGACTTACACATGTGCTCTTGGAATGGAACTCATTCGTATATAGGGGACTTAATGTATATAAAAAATCCTAAGGAATTCCCCGCAAAACAGTAAGGTTGCAGCACATGAGACTGATGTACAAAAATCAATTGTGTCTATATAGTAACAATGAACAGCTGAAAATGGAATGAAGAAAAACTTCATTTGCAATACCATCAAACAGAATAAAATATTTAGGAATAAACTTAACAAAGAAATATGACTTGTCCACTGAAAACTGCAAAACGGTATTGAAAGAAAAGTTTATAAACTTAAATAAAGATAGCCTATGTTCATGATCAGAAGACTTAAAAGATGGCAACACTTGTCAAATTGAATTACAGATTTAACCCAATCCCTATCAAAATAAAATCCTATCCGCCTGGTTTTTGAAGAAATTGACAACCTGATCCTAAAATTCATATGGAAATGAAAGAATGAAGTATGAACTTTAGAACTTCCTTTAGTGAGAAAATGAGAGCTGGCCATAAACTTCTTTTACTTGAAAAATAAAATTGGAGGACTCACATTTCCCAATTTCAAAGCTACAGTAATGGTACTGTGTGGACAGTGTGGTACTGGCATAAGTATACACATGTACGTTAATGCAGTGGAATAGAAGTGAGTCCAGAAATAAATCCTTACATTTAGTCAGCTGGTTTTTGACAAGGATACAAGACTATTCAACTGAAAAAGAAGAGTCTCACTAATAAATGCTAGGACAACTGGATATCCAAATGTTAACAATGAGGGTGGACCAACACCTCACACCATATGCAAAAATTAACTCAAAATGGATCATAGACCTAAATGTAACTACTAAAGGTATAAAACTCTTAGAAGGAAACAGGAGTAAATTTTTACAAGGCTGGATTAGCAATGGCTTCATAGACTTCACAGCAAGTCATAAGCGACAAACGAAAAAAAACAACTGGACTCCATTAAAGTTAAACTTTTGTGTTTCAAAGAATACCTACTACCAAAAAGTGGAGACAACTGATGAATGGATGAGCAAAATGCAATATATCCATACAATGGAATATTATTCAGCAATAAAAAGGAGTGAAGTGTTGACACATGCTACAACGTGAATAAACTTTAAAAATTAGGTAAAGTGAAAGAATCCAGACATAAAAGAACACATCGCATATGATTTCATGCATATGAAATGTTCAGAATGGGCAAATCTATAGCTAATGAAGCAGATTTGTGTTTTAATGCTTGTGCTCAGTTGCTAAGTCGTGTCTGACTCTTTGTGACCCCATGGCCTGCAGCCTGCCAGGCTCCTCTGTCCCTGGGATTTCCCAGGAAGAATACTGGAGTGGGTTGCCGTTTCCTAGAGAGTGATGGCTGAATGCGTACAGGTTTCTTTTTGGAGTAAGGAAAATGTTTTAAAATTAGGTAGCAGTGATGGTCACCCAACTCTGTGGATATACTAAAACCCACTAAATTGTATACTTTCAAGGGGTGAATTTTATGGTATATAAATTACATTTTAATACTATTATAAAAAAATTGCTCACAACCAAAAAGTAGAAGCAATTCAAATGCTCATCAGTGGAATCGACAAGCAATGATTTTTCATACAGTGGAATGCTGCATGTCAATGGAAAGAATGAACTACATGTACATGTATTAACATGGATGAATCTCACAAACAAGGCTGAACCAAAAAGGTAAGCTTCAGAAGAATATAGACGCTCGGCTTCTATGAACGTAAATTTTGAAAACAGGAACATTTCCTTAGGGTCACACATACATGTGGTACAAGTATAAAGAAAAGCAAGGGTATAACTAACACAGAATTCAGCATAGTGCTTACTGCTATGGCAGAAAGAAGGTGATCTATCACCAGGTTCAAAGATACTGGTAATGTTCCATTTTGTAAACTAGGTGGTGAGAAAAGGAGTGTTCTAAATTTTTCTTTACTCGGTCTACTGTTTGCGTGTGTGTTTCACAATAAAAATAAAGGTTAATAAGAATGAGAGCAAAAATGAAGGTTTTCAGATAAATCAAAACAGGGTTGATGCCAGTTCTCAGGTTCTCACTAAAGACAGTTCTAGGGACTTACCTAGTGGTCCAATGGTTAAGAATCAACCTTCCAACGCAGGGGACACTGGTTTGATCCTCTGGTTGGAGAACTACGATCCCACAAGCTGTGGGCAACCAGAGAGGCCTGTATACCGCAACCGGAGAAAGCTGACACGCTGCAACAGAGAGAGCCCACGCGACGCAATCGAGACCCAGCACAGACGAGAAAAGAGAGAAAGTTCTAAAGGATGAACTCGGCAAAGAAGAAAATGATCCAGGAAGGAAGATCTAAGGTAAGGAATGGTGAACAAAGAAAATGATAAACACATGGGAATTATTATTTATACACGCATTTAGATAATTGAAAATTATATAATGATAATGTGTGTGGTTCTAAATCATAAGAAAACAATTAGATAAATTATATGTTAAGGCTTTTGTGTTGTTTGGGAGAAAGGTAAAAATGTTGAATAACTTACTTTTACAATTTTAATTGTTAAAGGAACAGAAATACTGTGCATAACTTCTATGGCAGATATGGCTAGTTGTCCTAGCGTTTGTTCCTCCTTCTCCCTCAGAAGTAGAACCTTTTCTTTATTTTGTTTCAAACAGCAACTTTATTCAGATGAAATAAAACACAGAAATTTCTCAGGCGGACTGGATTTTCTAGGACAAAGTACTGTCAAATGGAAAATATGAGACATGCTATGCAAAGTCATAGAACAAGTTACATTAGCATCAGGGTTGAATAAGGACTTCTGCTGTTAGTATGATGTCCTATCTCTATAATATGCACACTCTGTCCACCAAACACAGCACAGGCGTTTGAAAACAAGGTATCTGGGGGGGGACCTGCAGTTTTAACTGGGTACATCACGGCTGCCCAGACTCAGGCATTTCCCAGGCTACCCTTCCAACAAGCTGAGTAGCTTGGTCAAAGGGATAGAAGTCGGAGTGGTAGGTGGGGCTGGCTTGTTCTATTTTGCTACTGATTGCTTTGCTGCTGGAATGCACTTGGGGTTCTGGAATCTAGCAGCCATTGGGAAAGATGAGAAGATCTCATGAATGGAAGCCAATTATGACATCAAACCTAAAGAATAAAGCCTGGGGCTACAGCCATTACTATTGCAGACATTCTTGAATGTGAGAGAAATAAACAGTCTTGTTCAAACCACCTTTTCTTTCCTTTTTATATGTTATTTATAGGCAAACCTAATCCAAATTAAAACACAGCCTCAAAATAGAAAAGGGAATGGAGAGAGAGAGGTGTGTTAATGCAAAAGAAGGCAAGAAAGGAGAGGAAAAAAAGAAACCTCTAAAAAGTAGAATGAAGAGCACAAAATAACATGGTAAGAATAAATCCAAAGAGGAGAAATCCCATTGTAAATGGATGACATTTTCTACTTTTGAAATAAAAATCAACAGACTGAACAAATTACCAAACTCAGGTATATGCCTTTAAGCAGCATAATTATAAGGTGAGTGAAACGTTGAAAGGATTGAAAGCTGAGTAACAGATGACCAAGGAAAGCTGGTACAGCAATACTCTCAACACTTTACAACAAAGACTTTGAGGCAAAACACAATTAGGCATCTGGAAAAATAGAATGAATCACTAAACAATCACCAGGAATATTATTACATCCTGAGCTTCATACATCTAAGATATCTTCAAAATAATATAAAGCAAAATGTGACAGAACTTTAAGGAGAAATGGACCAATTCACCATTTTATAGAAAGTGCTAGACTTCCTCGTGGTAGAGTGGATAGACACCTGCCAATGCAGGGGACACGGGTTCGATCCCTGGTCTGGGAAGATTCCACATGCCTCGGGGGCAACTAAAGCCCATGGGTCACAACTATTGAGCCCTTGCTCAGAGCCCAAAAGCCGCAACTACTGAGCCTGTGAGTTGCAACTACTGAAGCCCGTGCACCTAGAGCCTGTGCTCTGCAGCAGAAGCCACTGCAATGAGAAGCCCGTGAACCGCAACAAAGAGTAGCCCCCCACCCCCCAGCAACTAGAGAAAAAGCCCTCACAAAGCACGAAGACCGAGCACAACCAAAATAAAAAAAATTTTTTTAAGTGCATGATACACATCCCCTAATACAACACAACCACACTGACAACAAAATAAAAAGCAGCTCATCTTTTGGATTAACATACCCCCTCAGATCTCCCTCTATAGCCTCATCTTGCACGTGGTTCCTTTGCTCTCCTCCATGACCATTTCAAATGCTCCCCAACCTCCCGATGCCCCGTCTGACTCTCTCAGTCTGTGTTGATAACTGCTCTCCTACTGCAGGGCTCCCCGAACACTGCTTCCTCCTGTCACTCTGGAGGAACTGTGTGTTCTCTACTAGTTCAGTTCCTTCTCGCCCACCTAAGAATGTCATCCGACAGTTCTCCCCTTTCTCTCCTGCATAATGAATTTCCTTTTTCCTGCAGAGTCATTCTCAACAATATAGAAATGTGCCTGTATCACTCCATTTAAACATAAAAAGAACAACAGAAAAATCCTAGCCCTCCCCTTTGACCCTTCGCTCCCTTCATTTCTCTGCTCCTTGAACAGAAAACTTCATCAGTGGAGTCATCTGTACTTGTGGTCTCCCAGTTATTCTCCCTTAATCCCTTCAGTCAGGTTGTCCTCCCCTCGGCACCCCACCACCTCCAAAGCAGACCAGCTCTTGAAGCCTGTGATGACCTCACATTCCTAAATCTGACCTGCTGTGCCCATCAGAAAAGCATCTGACACAGTTGATTCTCTCTTGAGAATTCTCGTCTCATTTTTGACCTTAAGTCTGTACTTGCTGAGACTGCTAAGTTACTTCAGTTGTGTCCGACTCTGTGTGACCCCATAGACGGCAGCCCATCAGGCTCCCCCGTCCCTGGGATTCTCCAGGCAAGAACACTGGAGTGGGTTGCCATTTCCTTCTCCAAGTGTGTACTTGGATGGCTTTCAAATATGATCTCCAACCCAGAGACCTGGGGAGACCCAGACTCATGTATCCAACTGCCTGCTTGACCTCTCCACTTTGATACCTAACAATGTGTATAATTTGATAGTGTTCAAAACCAAACTCCTGATTTTTCTCCCGATATCTACACTAGTCTTTCCTATCTCAGGGGCAGCTCCATCCTTTCTGTGACTCACAATGCCAAATCATTTTTGACTCCTTTCACTCTTAAGTCTATGTCCAACCCTGTCAGGAAATCCTGCTCTACCTTGCAGATACATCCTGAATCTGACCCCTCCCTTAAACACTCCACAGTCTCCATCTCCTCTTCCCCAGATCCTGTTACTTCCTCCTAACTCATCTTCCAGCTACCCCTTGTGCCCCCCCCCTCTTTTGAACAGAGAAACTAGATGAATCCTGTAAAAAAGAATGTCACATTGCAGGGCTCAGAATTCTCCAATGCGTTCTCTTCTGGGGAGTCAAAGCCAAGCCTTTACTCTGAGGCCCTCTGTGATCTGCGGCTCCACCATGCCGACTTCATCCCCCACCAACCCCCTGCTCACTCCTGCAGCTATACTGGCCGCCTTCCCCAAGCCTGGAACACATCAAGCTCTTGCTCACCACTGGAGTTCTCTGATCTTCAGAGTTCTAAGACTGCTTCTCTCTCCCTTCCTTCCGGCTTCTGCTCCAAGGTCACCTGATCTGGGAGGCCTTTCCTGACCACTCCATGGGGCACAGTAGCACTGCCCCTAGCCATGCAGCACTCCATCCTGCTCTTACTGGGCTTTATTTTCTCTGTTGCATGTCTAACCATCCTGCACATTGTATGTTTAGTTGGTTATTTTCTGTCTCTCCCCATAAGAATGTAAGCTCCACGAGGGCAGGGACTTTTGTGTTATTCTGCTACATCCCCAGGAGCTGGCGTGTGGAAAGAATTCAATAAATATTCACTGAATATTCACAGAATGATGGTCAGGACCAAAGGAAGGATGCTGCTGTCTCCCTACTGTCCCACAATGTCCTGACACTCCTGCAGTTATACAAGATGCGCATGAGACACAGTAAGATTAGAAAGACTGACACGAAACTGCCATTCGAGCAAACAACGTGATCATTTATGATGTGAATCCAAGAGGACTGAGAGTTGTACAAGGCTGCTGGACACAAGATCAATGTAGATGTCTCAATATTAAATACTCATTTAAATATAAAAACTCATTTTACTACCAAAAAAAAGAAACCTAGAAAGTAGCAAGGAATAAATCTAACACAAATACATAAAGTCTTCATAGATATGTTACTCAAACTTGAAAAGGAGCATATAAGAGGGAGATCTGAATAAATGAAGAGATAAACTACATTCATAGCTAAGAAGACTCAGTATTTTTTAGGTACCAGTTTTTCCCAAAGTAACCTATAAACTCTATTTCTAGTCAGCAATCCAGCAAAATTTTTCTGAGGAACTTGATATACTAATTCTAAAATTAGGATTGGAAGAATGAAGATGTAAGTAGACTTTTTCTTTCTGAACAAAAAGAACAGGGAAGGGGATTCACCCTCTGAGATGCCAAGGCATGCCATAAAGCTATGGCAATTAAGTTGTATTAACACAGAAACTTCCCTTTCACTTTTCACTTTCATGCATTGGAGAAGGAAATGGCAAGCCACTCCAGTGTTCTTGCCTGGAGAATCCCAGGGACAGGGGAGCCTGGTGAGCTGCCGTCTATGGGGTCGCACAGAGTCGGACACGACTGAAGCGACTTAGCAGCAGCAGCAGCAGCAGCAGCAACACAGAAACAGACAAAAGGGTAGCAGTCAATACACAGTTGAACAACCAATAGATCAAAGAAGAAATACAAGGGAAACTGGAAAACAGTTTGAGACAAATGAAAACAAAAGCGATGCTAAGGGGGAAACTTATAGCCATAAACATTTACATTAAAAAACTTATGAAAGATCTCAAATCAACAACCTAACTTACAACCTAAGAAACCAGAAAAAGAACAAACTAAACCCACAGCTAGTAGAAGGAAGGAAATAATAAAGGTTAGAGCAGAAATAAATGAAACAGAGAAACAATAGAGAAAATCAATAAAACCAAAAGTTGGTTCTTTGAAAACTGACAATACTTCAGCTAGGTAGACTAAGAAAAAAAGATTCAAATACTAAAATGAAAAATGAAAGTGGGCATATTACTACCAATTCTACAGAAATAAAAAAAGGATTATGAGAGAGTACTTAAAATAACTGTACATCAACAAATTTGAAAACCTAGATGAAATGGATAAATTCATAGAAAAACAAAACCTACCAAGACTAAATGATGAAAAAATAGAAAATCTGAATAGACCTGTAACTAGTAAGGAGACTGAATCGGTAATAAAACTTTCCCAACAAAGAAAAACTCTGGATTCAGTGGCTTCACTGCTGAAATCCACCATTTAAAGATAACTAAAAGCACTCCTTTAACTTTTCCAAAAATTGAAGGTGAGGAAACACTTCCTAACTCATTCTATGAGGCCAGCATTACCCTGTTACCAAAGCCAGACAAAGATACTACAGGCCATCATCCCTTATGTACACTGATGCAAAAATACTCAACAAAATACAGAACTCAGCAGCATATTAAAAGGATTATACACAAGACCACATGGGATTTAGTCCTGGAGTGCAAGGATGGTTCAACATGTTAAAGCTGATCAATGAAATAAGCCACATCACCAGAATGAAAGGGAAAAACCATACAATCAATTCATGCAGAAAAAACATTTGACAAAATTCAACACTCTTAAAAAGAGAAACAGTAAACATAGAATAGAATGAAACTACCTCAATAAATAAAAGCCATATATGAAAAACCCACAATGAACATCATACTCCAGGGTGTTTTCCCTAAGATCAGGGATAAGGCAAGAGTGCCCACACTCATCACTTCGATTCAACATAGGATTGGAAGTTTCAGCCAGAGCAGTTAGGCAAGAAGTAATAAAAGGCATCTAAATTGGAAAGGAAGAAGTAAAATAATGTTTGCAGATGATATGACCTTATATGTAGAAAACCTAAAGATTCCACCAAAAAAAATCTGAGAACTAATAAATGAATTCAGCAAAGCAAGTAGGGTTAGGATATAAATTCAATACACAAAGATAAGTTCCATTTCAGAAATTCCCTGGTGGTCCAGTGGTTAGCACTCTGAGCTTTCACTGCTGAGGGTCTGGGTCCCTGGTCCGAGAACTAAGATCCTGCAAGCCATGTTGTGTGGCCAAAAATAAATCAGTTACATTTCTATATACCAACAATACATACCTGAAAAGGGAATTATAAAAATGATTCCATTTATGATACCATCAAACAGAACAAAATATTTAGGAATTAACTAAGGAGGTGATAAACTAGTACAATGAAAACTATAAAACACTGCTGAAAGAAATTAATGATAAATGGAAACATACCCCTTATTCATGACTTAGAAGACTTAATATTGTTCAAATGTCAATACTACCCAAAGCAATCTTCAGACTCAATACAATTCCTATCAAAATTCCAGTAAATTTTTTGCAGACACAGAAAAATCAAACCTAAAATTCATATAGGACTTCTCTGGTGGCCAGTGGTGAAGAATTGCCTGCCAATGTAGGATACATGAGTTCTATCCCTGGTCCAGGAAGATCTCACATCCCACCCAGCAACTAAGCCGGTGCATCAAAGATGCTGAGCTTGTCTGTGCTCTAGAGCCCAGGAGCTACAACAAGAGAAGTCACTGGACAAGAAGTGCTTGCACTCAATGAAGAACAGCCCCTGCTCACTGTAATCAGAGAAAAGCCCGTGCAGCAACGAAAACCCAGCACGGCCAAAAATACATAAATAAATCAAATTATATTTATAAAAAAAGGAGGACATTGATGCTACCATCTCTTAGGTTCTTGCCAAGGGCTTCGTGTTTCTCATCTTGCATTAATACACAGCCCGGTGGGGTTGATATTGGTCCACCCAAGTCACATGTGAGGAAGTGGAGGCCTGGAGAAGTGAGGTGCCTCACCCAAGGTCTCTCTCATAGCTCCCTTCCTTGAGAGCCGAGGAGATGGGATGGCGGGCCCCCTCCCTCAGGCTGCTGGCTCTGTGTCTACCCCTGTTCACCTCTAGTCTCTCAGCACCGAGGCTAAGGGCTCGGCCTCCTTTTCAGTTCCTGGCTTGGGCTGCATCCATCTACAAGGTAGGGTGATGGTGGCGGCAGCTGAGGCAGGCACAGCTGGTACCATTCACCGCTGGGCACTCAGGCCAAGCACTCCTCATACACAGGGTCCCATCTTATCCCCGCCATAGGCTGAGGGTGGGGGTCATGACCCCCACTGAACAATGGGGAGAAGTAGGCTCAGATGTGCCGAAGGTCACACAGCTGTTGGGCGGCAGAGGACTTCACCTCCGTGTTTGTTTCTTCTTCAAGACAGGATTTGAATAGCTCTGACCTCACTGGGTAGCAGCGAGGTAAGCCGCTGGTAGTGCTGGTAAGCCGCCCAGTGCTCAAGGCTGATTCTCTGGAATGAGTCTTATCAACCCCCCAGGCCACAGGAGTTTCCACAGGCTATATTTAAGTGTTCCTTTCATAGGCACCTCCTTCAACAGCAAGAAAGACATGTGCACAACTTGATCTTTATACTCTTGCTTCTCCAAGGGCTCCCCCTTATCCAACCAGGCATGTCCTGCCTCTGTCTCCCTCTTTCAAGTAATGACCTCTCCAGTCACCTGTGGCCCAGATCAGAGGAGCTGGAGCCCTCCACTTGACTCCAACCCAGGGCCCCTTGGGCTGGTTCATTCAGAAACATTGTTTATCCATTCCTTCCTCCTCCACCCCAGGTCTCCCTGTTTCCAAAGCCCTTTTGACACAGCAATCAAGGGTGATCTTTCTAATAAGAAAATCTGACCATCTCACTGCTACTTCAGATCTTCAGCTGCTCCCCGCCCTGCCTGGAGAGTAATGCTCAATACTTTGATCTGATATTTGAGGCCCCTCTCAGTCTGCTTCCTACTTGTGAACCCTCCCATCCCCTTCTTTCAGTTGTGGTTCCTGGAACCTGCCCTTCCTTGCTTCCGTGCCTTTGTCCCTGTTGTTCCCTCCAGCTGGAATGCCTGGAGGATCTCCGCCAGGTTTCTGCACGATATGCAGGTACCACAGTCTCCTTCAGGCACCTCCTTGGTAAGGCTCTTCCAGAGATCTAAGAACAGTGACATTAAAATTTGTGGCCATAAGAAAAAAAGAACAAAAAACAAACTTGTGGCCATGGACTTCGCTGGTGGTCGAGTGGTTAAAAATCCACCTTACAATCAGGAGATGCAGGTTCAATCACTGGCTGGGGAACTAAGAGCCCACATGCCCCATGGCAGCTAAGCCCGTGGGCAGCAACTACTGAGCCTGCGTGATACAATGAGAGAGAAGCTTGAGTGCTGCAACTGAAGAGATCCTGCGTGCCGCAACTAGGACCCAATGCAGCAAATAAATAAATATTAAACACAAAAAACCTGTAGCCATAAGTTAGACAAGGGCCTTGGGTGGACACACATAATTTGATCAGAAAGCATGGTTGTCAAGGAAGAATTGTGGTCCTAAGAGATAGAAGTGTCCTTATTGGCAACAGACAAAAGATGGAAGCAACCCGTGTAGCCACTGACAGATGAACAGGTAAGCAAGATGTGGTCTTTCCCCACAAGAGAATATTATTCAGCCTTAAAAAGGAAGGAAATTCTGATAGAAGCTGTAATGTGAATTAATCTTGAGGACATTATGCTAAGTGAAATAAGCCAGTCACAAAAGGACAAACACCGTACGATTCCATTTATATGAGGTGCCTAGAGTAGTCAAATTCACAGAGACAGAAAGAATGGTGGTTGCCAAGGGAAGGGGGAGAGAGAATGGGGAGTTAGTGTTTGAGAGGTACAGAGTGTCACCTGGGGAAGATGAACATGTTCTGGAGATGAATGGTGGTATAACACAAAACCTATTTGAGAAAGGCAGCCACCTGCATGGGTGTTACTGATTCACCTAAGCAGTCAGAATACTTATCTTGAATCTAAGGGACAGAGCAATGTGACCGCTTCTGTCCTTAAGTTATAGTCACAGATGCAGGGCTGGGAAAAGGGCTCCATGCAGTTTGGGTTCAATACAGGGGCTGGGGCTGCTTACTGAGAAATGTCATCATGTTGAAACAGCACGTGCTCATGATACTACAGGAAGTTAATACTGTTTGGCATGACATAATAACCCTTAGCAGGGAAGCCTTTTCTCAATCCAGAAAGAATTAAGAAAGTTTAAACTACTCTACCAACACTTTGTCACTAAGGTATCTTTGCATCTCCACCTTAGGCTTTTTTTTTTTTTAATGTATTTGGCTGGGCAGGGTCTTAGTTGCAGTATGTGGGATATTTAGTTGTGGCATGCAGGATCTTTTAGCTGTGGCATGTGGGATCTAGGTCCCTGACCGGGGATCGAACCGGGGGCCCTTGCACTGGGATCGTGGAGTCTTAGCCACTGGACCACCAGGGAAGTCCCCTCAACCCCAGGCTTATTCTCCTTATCTGTGCCATCCAATACGACAGTTCCCGGTCGTATGAAGCAAGTGAGCAGCTGAAATGTGGTTTGTCTGGATTGAGATGGACGATAAAGTAAAGTATGCACTGGACTTTATTTTATTTATTTTGGACTTTAAATATTTAGTATGAAAGTAATGTAACGCCTCAATAATTTTCTGTGTTGAACACATGTTGAAACACTACTACTTGGACATACTGAATACGATAAATGTATTAAAATTAGTTTCACCTCTCTTTTCTTTCTAAATGCAGTTCCTAGTTGTCACCCAGTCACCCTAGAACAGGACGCTTTTAAACTCAGATAGGCAACAAACTACTTTGGTTCAGTGTCAGCAGTACCTGCCACACTGTCACCAACAGAAATCAAAGATAATTTCATGTCGCATTACAGTGGTTACAGTTATCTTGAAATAATGCTTACTGTCATCATTACTTTAAAATTTAGTAGACAGACTGCAAGACTATTATTTAATGCCTTAACAAAGAAGTACATATATTATCACATCACAGGTTTATTTACTATTTTAGTAACTATATATTAATGTACCTGGTTTCCTTTGTTATCTTGACATGATTTTTACTGTGTGTTATTTGAAACCAATATTCTGAGGTGTCTGTAAGCCTACTTCTCAGAAGGCCCTGCCCACAAACCTGCCGGTTACCTCTCACTGCCTCATTGTTTTTTGTCCTAATTTAAAAAAAAACTTTTTTTTACTTTTGGTTGTGCTGGGTTGTCATTGCAGCTTGCGGGCTTCTCTAATTGCAGGGTGTGGGCTTACCTGCCCTGCGGCATGTGGGATCTTAGTTCCCTGACCAAGGATCAAACTTGAGTCCCCTGCACTGGAAAAGTGGATTCTTAACCACTGGACCACCAAGCAAGTCCCTGTCCTAATTTTAATTTTTATTAAATTAATTTATATTCATAATTAAAAAATAGAAGCACAGCAATAAAAGAAAAATAGATAAATTGGATTTTATCAGAATTAAAAACTTTTGCACATCAAAGGACACTGTGAAAAAAGTGAAAAGACAATCTACAGAATGAAAAGGAATATTTATAAATCATATATCTGACAAGGGCCTATTATCCAGAATATGTAAAGAACTCCTAAACTCAACCACAAAAAAACAAACAACCCCATTAAAGAGACTGAACAGATATTTCTCCTCTATACACATGACCAATAAGAACACAAAAAGATGCTTAGTATCAGTCTTTAGGGAAATGTCAATCAAAATGACAACAAGATACTACTTTATACCTACTAGGATGACTATAATTTTTTTAAAAGATGGAAAATAACAAGTGTTAGCAAAGATATAGCGAAACTGGAACCTTTATGCATTGTTGGTCGGAATGTAAAGTGGTGCAACTGCTGTGGAAAACAGTTTGGCGATTCCTCAAAAAGCTAGACATAGAATTGACCTACCATGTGACCCAGCAATTCCACTCCTGGGTTTAAACTCAAAAGAAGTGAAAATTGGACTAAAACAAATTCTTATATCCAGTGTTCACTGCAGCATTATTCACAGTAGCGAAAAGGTGGAAAAACCCAAATGTCCATCAACAGATGAATGGACCAAACAAATGTGTTATCAATATTTACATACAGTGGAATACTATTCAGCTATAAAAAGGAATGAAGTTCTGATATGCTACAACATGGATGAACCTTGAAAACATGCCAGACACAAAAGGACAAACACTGTATCATTCCACTTACATGAAAGATCTAGAATAGGGAAATTCATAGAGACAAAAGGCAGATTAGAGGTTACCAGGGGCTGGGTGGAGAGGGGAATGGGGAATTATTGCTTAATGGGTACAGAATCTTGATTGAGGAGATTAAAAAGTTTTGGAAATAGATGTTGGTGATATACAACATTGTGAATATAAGTAATATCACTGAATTACACACTTAAAAGTGGTTAAAATGGCAAGTTTTATATATACTTTACAGTAACAAAATGAAAAAAAATTAAAGAATTACCACACAATCCAGCAATTCCACTCCCACACATATGCTCAAAAGACTTGAACACAGGTAGTCAAACAAAATCTCGTACATGAATGTTCATAGCGGCATTATTCATAATAGTTTTATCTGCTATTATGAGTTTTATCCTGCTATTAGAGTGTTTTTATCCTGATGGTTAAATAATTATTTCTTCATTTTTGATGTTATTACTGTATATTACCAATACACCAGTATAGTACCATGACTTTTGCTATTTTTATATAATTTGCTTTTGCTAACCCTAGAATTAAGTTTTGTTTTATTTTTTGGCCACGCCACATGGCTTGGGGGATTCTTAGTTCCCCAGCCAGGGACTGAACCTGGGGCACAGCAGCGAAAGTACTGAGTCCTAATCACTGACTTCCAGGAAATTCCAAAGTTCTATTTTAAATTAAATCATAAAATTAAAAAACAAAAGGAACTACTAGGCTAACAATAAAATTAGCAACCTTCTACTCCATCCCTTCCTACTCCTGGGCTAGTTGCTCACTTAATATGAATAAAAAACCAAAGATTACTGGACATTCCAAGAAAGAGTCCAACCGAAAAAGATCCATAAAAAGAAGGATCTAAAGGAAACAGAGACACATGAAAACTTAAATAAATATACATGTAGGTCTTAGAAAGATAGAAGATACTCTATCCATATAACAAGGAAAAAATGTTATGAAAAAGGAACAGATTAAGAAAGTGCTGTTATACGGATGGCTCTAATAAACATCTGATGGACAGAGTTTGAAGTCAAGAAAACCTCCAAATCTCAATAGATTTCTCCAATAAAAGATACACAAGTAGCATATGCAAAAATGCTATACACTTTATTAGCCACCATGGAAACACAAATCAAAGCCACAACAAGGTACTACTTTACCACTGTGATGGCTATCCTCAAAAAGAGCAGTAATTACAAGAGTTCGTGAGGATGTGGAGAAATTAGAACCCTTGTGTGCTGGTAGTGGGAATATAATAAACAGAGCAGTTACTATGAAAGTTCAGCAGGTTCCTCCAAAAGTTAAACGCAAAATAACCATATGACCCATAAATTCCACTTCTGGTTATATACACAAACTTGTACACAAATGTGCATAGCAGCATTATTCATACTAGCCTCAGAGTGGAAACAATTCAAACATCCATCAATAGCCAAATGTTTAAATAAAATGCAGTATTTCCATAAAATGGAATATTATTCCATGATAAGGAATAAAAACCTGATACATGCTACAACATGAATGAACCTGCAAAACATATGGCCAAAAAAAGGCAAAAGGGAGACACAAAAGACCTGTCATACGATCATACTGTATGACTCAATCTGCATAAATGTCCAGAATAGGCAAATCCTTCGAGACAGAATTAGTGGATGCTAAGAGAGACAGTAGGGCGGAGGCGATGAGGAGTGACTGCTTACAGTCATGGGGTTTCTTTTTGAAGCGATGAAGATGTTCTGAATGCAGATAGGAGTGATGGTTGCACAGCATTATAAGTGTACTAACGGTAACACTGTAAAGGGGTAAATTTTATGGCATGCAAATTATATCTCAATAAAGTTGTTATAGCATGGAAAAAAAAAGAAAAAGCCTTCCAGAAAGACAATCAATAAAAAGATAAGAGACAAAAAAGATCGGAGACAGGATCAACTCAGCAAACCCAACATCTGAGTGACAGCAGTTTCAGAGAGAGAAAACAGAACAAGTAGAAGTGAGGGAATTACTTTTAAAAAATTAACGCAAGACTATTTCTCAGAAACAAAAGGTCTGAGTCTCCACATACAAGTGGCCTACTAACTACTGGCACAAAGACCCATTCCAGGACACATCATCTAGAACCTTCATAAAAGGTGAAGTGAAAACTCTTAACAGCTTCCAAGGACTGGGAACTGGACCGTCCTCAAACTTGTAGGCACAAGTGAAAGTGAAAGTCTTACTCACTCAGTCGTGTCCAGCTGTTTTGTGACCCTGTGGACTGTAGCCGGCCAGGCTCCTCTGTCCATGGAATTCTCCAGGCAAGAAAACTGGAGTGGGTTGCCATTTCCTTCTCCAGGGGATCCTCCCGACCCTGGGGCTGAACCCACATCTTCTGCATTGCAGTCAGATTCTTTACCGTCTGAACCACCAGGGAAGTCCACACTTTTTTTTTTAAGCACAAACAATGGAAGCTAAGTACAATACAGCCTCTTTAAGGTTCTGAGGGAAAGTTATTTCCAATTTTATTTAATATTATATATATATCTACATTTCTATAAAAATAATTGGTATTTATTATTTTCAACTTTACATTCAGCCAAAGTATATGAGGTCTGAAAAAGGACATGGTGGTTTCCAAAAATTTATCTCCAACTGAAGGTGTGCTCCAGGAAAGTGAAGAACTAAACCCAGGAAAGCAGAAGACCACATGGTCCAAAAAGCAGGAAAGTAGCTAAGGGCAGTCCCAGGTGATGAAAAGGGAAGTCTCCGGACAGCAGCTAGGTAGCAGGCCTGGAGAGCAACGTGGCCAGTCCAGAGCCGGGGACAGAGGGCACCGGGAAAAACAGGAGATCATGAGATGATCTGATGCATCTGCACACCTAGGAAACAATGTCAATGGTGGGCTGGCAAATCTCGTGGGGCATGTGAAAAAAATTACAAATAAGAGCTTAGAAAACAAAGTATACA
This sequence comes from Okapia johnstoni, assembly GCA_024291935.2. Lineage (NCBI taxonomy): Eukaryota > Metazoa > Chordata > Mammalia > Artiodactyla > Giraffidae > Okapia > Okapia johnstoni. The sequence continues at coordinate 54,639,810 of CM044324.1, read as the reverse complement.
GAAGAGGAGGCAACCATTCATTTTAGGAAAAACAAAATGTATGAGACAATGAAATCATACAAGGCTTTGCAGTGAACATCATTTACATGCTCACAGTAAATAGAAATATTGGTTGTTTTTTTAACCCCAAACTGATGTAATATACAGAGGGTGGGGCACAGGAAGTGGAGGTGACAGAGCTAAATATGAACTATTATAGCAGATTTCAATACATGATGATGATGAACTTGAGAGGAAATGGAAAGGTATTCCCATTGAAAAAAAAAGAATGAAAGAAATATTGAAGGTAGATACCAGAAGACAGAGCGGTTGAGAGCTGAAGGTGGGGAAGGCTGAGGAAGAAGGCCAGAGGGCTGGATGATTTCTATTAGAAGCAGTTCAGGATCTGTGCCTCTGCCCTGATTTTGTAAATACTAGTACTGTAAGAAGTTATTAGGTACATACCTCACAACAGTTCCCTGCACACCAGTGGGTGTGACATCAAAGCTGGGAACTGGCCTAGAGACAGTGGAAACAGGGACTCGGCATCATCAAGGGGTGCCTTCCTCAGGCTCTGCGCACCAGGGGTCAGTGGGATGCTCCGTCCCTTCTGGACATTCTGAGGACCTGTCCCTCCTGCCTGGTCTGTGGAGGGGAGCGAACTGGGGGCCAGAGCTTCCCCTCCCTGTATCAACCACCTGTGACTCCAGGCTCCCTACATATTCCTAGATCTTTCTTGAACTAATTTCTCAGGGGAATTTTTGGATACAGGCATGGTATAGACAGAAACCTAAGTAGGGAAGTACTGTCTCAACCATGATTTCTGTCTCACCCATTCACAGTTCCTCACACCCTGCTGAGCCCACAGTTAGATCCTTGATGCTTGGCACACAGTAGGTGCTCAATAAGGAACTGCTGAGGGCATAATTATGGTGCCAAGTTTCTGTGCTTGGTACTTCACCAGACCTTGAACATGCACCACCACATCAGAGGGTAGGACTATCTCCACATTACAGGTAAGGAAACTGAGGCTCAGAGAAACCTGCTCAGCTCACTTCCCTAGTAAGGCAAGAGCTTGGATTCAACCCCGGGGGCGGCTGACCCCACAGCCTGTGCAACTAGCAGCCGCTGACATAGATTCTTTCTGGAAAAAGGCTGGTTATGTAGGTGGATAGAAGGAAGAAAAGCAAGAATGAAAATAAGAGGTGGGCTCACAACTGAGCCGAGAAGAGAACTTAAAGAGACTCCCCCTGCTGAACCCTGGAGACTCGGGGCTGGCATCCCCACTGCCTGCCCCAGAGAGCCAGCCTCGCAGTACCCACCTTCTTCAGAGAGGTTGTTCTCTTTGGTCTCTTTGTCCATCTGGCAGCACCAGCCCTCCAGCCGCTCTGTTTCTGCCTGGAGCAGCTTCAGGAACCAGTAGCCATCCCGACGGCAGGCCCCAGGCTGCGCGGGCTCTGCCGGGGAGCTGGAGGAGGTCTCCAGCCAGGGGTCGGGCGGGGGCAGCGAGGACGCCTCCAAGGCAGGGTCACTGTTGTCTCCATAGGAGAGGTTGCGCTTGATCTGGGCAATCTTGGGGGCCTGCCGGGGGCCGGCATCGATGCTGATGGAGTTGGGGTGTGGGGTGCAGTCTGGGAGGCTCTTCTCAGAGGACTTACAGCTCGAGTCGTTGGCATCCTGGGTATCCGAGTCGGTGTCCCGTCGGGAGGACATGCTGTGAGAGGGGGCACTGCTTCTGTGGGGGGGGGGGGTGGGGAATGGCATGGAGGTGGGGTGGGGACAGGAAAGGGTGAGTCACCAAGAGGGTCGGAGACCAGAGGCCACCCCGACCCGGACACACGGGAGACAGAGAAACGGATGCATCGTCTGCTCACCATGCGCCTGAAGCGGGTCCCACAGCCCCGTCTCATTCTCAGCTCAGCCCCCGCCCTGCCCCCACACGCACACACGGACAAGATCATAAGGTTGCCTGTTTACTGCAGTGGGGCCAGGAAGCCCACCAACACTGGGGGTGCTAGGCCGTGACTCCGCCCGGCCTCAGCCCCCATGGCTGATTCCTCTCACGGAGCAAGCGCTCACCCTTGCTCATCAATGCACCCGGCTGCCCGCCCGCCCAGCCTCCCACGCCTGGGCCACCGCCCGCACCCCCAACCCAGCTTGGTTATTAGAAATCCAGCAAGGAGAAGTGGGTTAGGGAGAGCAGGAGGAGGTGGCGCGGGAGAGGTGAGAGCAGAGGGAGGGAGAGGAGAGGGGAGAGGCAGCCACCACCTCGGCGCCACTTACCGCCAGTCGTCCTCTACCTGAACCCCGATGGACTGGAATTTGGTAGCGGGACTGGGCTCCTCGTTTGGCACTGGCTGAATGCAGTCAACCTTATTGAAGGACAACGACAGCCACGGCACGGGGACAAAGACAAAAATAAAAAAACAAACACCACACTTGCTGCTGAAATTCACATTAGTGGGACGACGCAAACGGACGAGTGGACAGACGCACACGAGGCATGCGGACACTGCACGTGGGCCCGAGGCCGGACCAGGTGAAGCCGGGCACTGCTCATTCGCGCGGAGGCGGGCGGGCAGGCGGGCAGGAGGTGGGATGGGGTGGAGAGGACCGCCTTTCCCTACTCTGAGGAGGGTGCCATCACATCGATCGCTTTGGGTCCGTTGTCCTCCGAGAGGTGGGAACCGTTCCTTCTAGTCCTCTCCTTTACACGCATCAGAGAGAAGAAAAAAAAAAAGGACAACGAAAGAGAAAGAAAACACACACACACAAAGCCACAGCCGTTATCTGGTGTAGTTGAAGCTGGGCTGTCTCGAGGCAGAGGTCACTCCCCCAACCCTGCAGCTGAAGGGCAGGCTGGGGGCGCTGCACGAGGTGCAAACCTTGGGCAGCAGTTCTGGATTTGAAAGCTGTCACCAAGGCCACAGCCAGCCCAGTCCCTGGGCCCTATGGGACGCCATCCCTGGGCCTCGATCACACTTGGCTGAGGTTACCTTCAGCACCAGGTGGGCCGGGGGAGCAGTAGGACCAGGGCCACGTGCAAGGCTGGCTCTCTTTCTCTATACCAGTGATGCCCGGGGCCTACCTTTCATTCCTGGGACAGAGGTACGTGGCCACAGAGTAGCCAGGCCAACCCCTCCATCACCGCTCATAAATGAGGGAGAACCCACACTTGAGCCAGGGCTCGAGGCACCAAGGAATGGGATGAGGGTTGCTGGGACCGTCACTGGAAATTGGAAGCTCTGGTCTCTTGCTTCACAGAGGCCAGAGAGGCTTTTTGGGATGGGGCTGAGCGCCAGGCACCTCCCCACCATGGAGGGTGTAACTACATGTCTCCTTTAGCTATAGCCAGCTCAAGGGACGGGGCGTCACTGGCTCCCAAGAACTGCTTGGAGAGCTTGGATGGGGGCGGGGTGATCTGACAGGGAGAAGCCTAGATGGGCCTGAGAGCCAGAGTTCGCAGCCCTGTGTGAGCCTCTGAGTGAAAGAATCAGGGTGCATCTAACTCTCTCTCGGGTCTTCTATAAAGATGAGAGCATCTGGTTTGGCCAAGGAGAGGGTGGGGCTGCCCAACCAAGACTAGGCTATTTTCTGTACCCCTCAGAATTCCTCCAGAGTGACGTACAGGCCAGGGGCTGAACGTCTTATGAAGGAGACCAGAAAACATAGTCTCCTGGCCAACTTTCTTCTTGTATCCATGGCGAAACTGTAGCCCAGAGCTGCCTAAACTCTGCCTCCCCAAGAAGCAAGTGCAAGCCATCAGCCAGTGAGCCATCTCTGGTCCATTCAGCCCTCCTTAGAGTCCCATGTTCCTTCTATAATTCTGGTGCTTTGTCGTGCACTTGGCCAGGGGTGGCCAGGGAAACGGAGATCCTGTCTGATCTAATCCACCATGCACACCACCTGGATGTCCTTGATTGCCATTTGGGTTAGGAAGGGATCTGCCTTCCCCAAGCTCTCAGCCCACTGTAGCTGCCCTCCCCACTCCCCACCCCGGCACAGAGTGTGCTTTACTTAAGGATGTAGAACAGCTCCTTGAAAGTTGCAAGCCAGGGCCCAGATTTCCCCCGCTCAGCTCACAGCACAAGTACTGATATGAGATCATGCAGGAGGCGCCGTGCAGCAGTGGGGGGAAGCTGGCACACCGGCCCTGCTGTGCGCTGTGGTCACGAGTGCACAGTGAGCCTGGCTTCCTGAAGTGTCTCCTGGCCTTGGTCCCTCGGTCCCAGGGAATTATCTGCCTGGATCCTTTCTTGTGGAGGAAGGCGTCAGGACCAACATTCCACTTCTCAATCTGTTGTGGACCTGGCACCTTAAGCAACCTACCTGTCCCCAAGGCCCGAGAAGGCTCTGGGCAAGGTCCCCTTGGAGCAACCCCCAAGGCTCCAGGGCCCTGGTTCCTGGTCCCCCCCGGCCCTTGGCGTCTACACTCCATGCTGCTCCCACCACCAGGCAGGGCTGCAGCCTCCGCACCTGAGCTGACCTTGGATCATAGAACTGTCGGGCCAGTCCTGTCTCCCACACGTCGGCTGGCAGGGCAAAGGGTGGAGTGAACAGACAGACAGAGGACAGGCAAACAGTGGACAGGAAATGGCTGGCTGAGTGTAACTACATTCACCGGGACAACCCATCGTTGGAGCGGGGACACGCGCCCACAGCTGCACGGCCCGCACCACATTTGGGCGACCTCGAGGAAGGCATGGCTTACGGGTGGAATTTGGTTTGGCCACTTGGGGCCAACCCCCCAAAACAGACAAACCACCGTGACCCAGGAGACCTAGTGGGCCTCCGCCAGATGTAATTACACGCAGGCAGGTGCGCGGTGCAGGCCGAGGACAGAGTGTGAAAGGGGCCCCTACTTGTATTCCTATAGATGACAGTTTCCTTTTGGGGACGGCCTCGGGGTGGGATTCAGAGCTGGTCAGCGTCCCTTGTTCGCTCTTCAGAGCTGCATGTTTTGGGGGTGGCTCGGGGGCCTCGGGGGCTGGGGTGACGCTGCCCCGTGTCACACTGGGCGGGCGGGTACTGCTGTCAAGGCTGTCCGAGGAGTTGCTCAGGCCAGACTGGCTCGTCACTTCACTCTTGTGGTCCTGGCTGTCCAGGTAGGTGTCCTGGGCAGACTCGGTGCTGCTCTGGACTGTGACTGAGATGAACGGCTTTGACGTGGTGCGTGGAGGGACCGGTGGTGGGGTCTTCTTATACGCCACTAGGCATGATGAACCTGCAGATGGGTGAGAGGAGGGCAGGGGAGAGGTGAAGCCGCCAGCCCTCTGGAGCCCCTTTCAGGGCTGAGGCCCCACCTGACCCGACCCTAGCTCTGGCCTCGGTGAGGATTTCTGGAGGAGAATGGGGGGGGTCAGACACAGCCATGACCAAGACAGACAGACCCAAGCCCTGCCCATCCTCATGCTGAGCCAAGGTCAAGTCTAGTGGGGGATGCCCACAGGGACCAACACACCCTCACCCTCTTAGTCCCACACAAAGGGATTATCCAGCTGGGGTGACAGCAGAGGTGTGGTCCGGACAGTTAAAGAATGGTTAACCTCGCGTGTCCTCAAGCTCACTGAGACCTGCCACTCCTCGGTCTTTCCCTCCTACTCTACCTTCCCTTCACCCTGCTCCTTTGCCCAGAGGACCCCCTCCCTGTCTGGTCAAAGACCAACACATCCTTCAGGGCTCAGTTATCCTTCCCCACAGGGTGCCATTCCCGCCCCACCACCCCCACCTCATTATGTGAAAACCCCACACACCAGTCTGCCTCCCCTAAGACTCCATCGCGCCCAGTCAGACTCCCTGTTTCCAGCAAGACTCAGGGAACTAAGACCTGCCCTGGGTGGGAGGTAGGGTCTCAGAGTCCCGTTCTGATCCTGGCCCAGGGCTGGCTCCACTTTCGGTCTGAAACAGGAGATGCTGGTCAACTAGCAGAAGCTACTTCCTCTGAGGAGTGGAGTCACATCCAGTGGCTTTTCTCGGCATCTTAACTCCAACTGCCAGTTCGCCAGTGAGGATGGAAACATCCTCTACCAAGGTGAGGCCCACAGGGAGCAGGAGCCAGAGGAGGGGCTTTAAGCCTGCCTTCAAGGGGCTGCCAATCAAGATGATGGTGATGGCCCAGTGGGAACCCTCCAAACAAGGCTCAGAGGCACTGGGGCCATGGACAAGGCACAGTAGAACCCATTCATCTGCCCCGTGAGATCTCACTACGCAAACACTAGAATGACCAAAATAAGAAACGGTGACAACACCAAATGTTGGCGAGGATGTGGAAAAATGGAATCACTTGTACATGGCTGGTGGGAATGTAAGATGATACAACCACCCTGGAAGACGATCTGGCAGTTTCTTTTAAAATTAAACATGCAAATACCATACAACACAACAACCACACTCTTGGGCATTTAGCCCATAGAAATGATAACATGTTCAAGAAAAACTTATGCATGCATGTTCATGGCAACTTTATGTGATATAGGCCCAAACTGGAAACAACTCAGATGTACTTCAATGGGTGAGTGTGGTGCACCCAGACCATGGAAAACCACTCAGCAACCAAAAGGAACCATGGATACAAGCAACCACTTGGATGAATCTCAAATGAATTATGCCTCGTGAAAAAGCTATTTCAAAAGTTACAGATCATATGATTCTATTTATAAAACATTACTGAAATGACCTAATTATAGAGATGGGAACAGATTAGCAGTTTGTGCGGAGACTAGCAGGAGAGAGTGATGAGGAGGCTGGAGCGACTTGGTTATAAAGGGTGACAGAGAGGACCCCAGTATGTGCGAATGGATGGGAGCTGTGTATCTTGACCGTGCTGGTGGATACAGGCACCTGCGCTTGTGATGAAAGCACACTGGATTCAATACACCACAGGTGATACAAGTGAAGATGGCGAAATCTGAGTAAGATTGCTGGGCTGTATCTATGTCAGTATGCTGGCTATGACAGCAGACTACAGTGCTGCAAGATTTTATCACTGAAGGAAACTGGGTAAAGGGTACCAGGATCCTTCTGTATTATTTCCTGCAAGTGTATGTAAATTACCATTGCCTAAAAATAAAAAGCCGACTCACTGGGAAAGACCCTGATGCTGGGAAAGATTGAAGGCAGGAGGAGAAGGGGACGACAGAGGGTGAGATGGTTGGATGGCATCACCGACTCAATGGACATGAATTTGAGCGAACTTCAGATGGTGAAGGACAGGGAAGCCTGGCGTGCTGCAGTCCGTGGGGACGCAAAGAGTCGGACACGACTGAGTGTCCAAACAACAAAAATAAAAAATGTAGTTTAGACAATCCGCCTGTCTGTTCACCTGACAGACACGTGCACTAGACCAGGCCCATACCGGGGACTAGCAAAGCCAGGCAGAGAGACAGCCGTGACAGGAGTGCTTCAACAACAGAGGTCACCACAGAAAAGCCCCCGAGCCAGGAGCCATGTCTCGTGCCCGACCCAGTCTAGGTGACTAAGTGCTCTGGGAGCTCAGAGCTCAGAGCACTCAGTTCCTTCTCTGTTCAAAATTCCCCAGCCCTGCTCGGGGATCCCCTCAGACAGACACACCTGCTACATCACTGAGGTCAGACAGCTTAAGGCCAGCATGGCTCTGACTACTTTCTTGTTCTGAGGGAGATAGGCCTTGGGGTGAGCCAAAAATTTACCACTCCCAGCCCCTGGTGGCAGACTGGACTGGTTCTCTGACCAGGCCAGGAGCAATCTCCCTCAAGAGCTGGACACGTAGAGCAGCCCGTTGAAGCCCACGACCAGCAGAGCCTGGACTCACTGGGGATTTCATGATTCATTTGTTTGGCTGGCCTGAATGTCCCAAGGAAGCTTCAGTGGAGTTTGCTTCCCAGATCAGAAGGAGGAAGCCTTGATCTGCTCAAAATGCTTAAGGAGGGACACCTCCCTAAAAACATCTCCCTAAAGGGAGTGGCAGTGAGTGTGAGGACCCAGAATCGGGCTCTAAGCCTAGCTGAGGCCCTGTGATCGTAGTCGGGGTCCTTGTCCCCCACCTGTGTTGTAGGCTGACACTGGCCTGAAGGAGTCAATCTGTGCAGGGACCCGCCCCACCCAGGAGACAATGGGACCGTCCACAGTCAAGGGCCTGTACAGAGGGCTGACCCTCCAGTCTCTCTCTCAGGGTGTGTAGGCCAGAGTTCTGCTGATGCAGCCACTCATGAGAGAGAGAGAAAGTGAACTAGGGCGAGGCCAAGCCAGATAGCCAGATGTGATAAAAGGACAAGTGAACTTATCTTGGATTTTCTATGTCTCCGGGGGCACAGGTGTCAGACAGACAAGTGGTGTGACTAATGGAATGGATTTAGAGGCCTTGGGGCCTCTGTGGGTGGGAGGCATCACTCAACTGTGAGCATACCCGCCCCCGCCAGGGCAGGAGGATGGGGCTTGACTCTATGGTACAGCTCTCATTTCACAGGCATGAAATGCCAAGAAATACAGGCCGACACCTTCGCAGCCCCTTCCAGCATCCAGATCTAGCCAGTCCGTTTTCTCAACTGCCACACCTCCTCCCACCTCGGGGCCTTTACATATGCTGTCCCTTCTGCCTGGAAGGCTTCTCTCAGCTCCTCACGTTTCAAGGGTCACTTCCTCCCAGAGGCCTCCCCTGACTGCTCCCTAATCTCACATCTCTCAGGATCTCCATCAGAGCACCTGCCACGTCTGTCATCCGCTCATCTCAGCATTTACTTGCCAGTGGTTACAGGCCTGACGTGGATGGGGGACTCTGTCTGTCTTGGCACAGCAGGTCGTATCCCAGGCCCACGGTGACGTCTCAAGCACAGAAAGCTCTCAATAAGTATTTGCTGAATAAGAAAAAGAACCTTACCACTACAAAAAAACCCTCGGGTGCCGAAAATCAAGATTTAACCATAGTGAAGGTTTAGCCATAGTGAAGGCTTCCGGCACTTTAGAACCCGAGGTTCTTGTCCTGTCGCAACTTTGGAGCCCTTTCTTCTTGGTCCCACCTTCCCATGCCGACAGCCTCACCTCCCACCCTCCCACCCCCTCAGCATGCCCCTTCCAGCTTCAGAGAGCCCTGCCACCCTTTCCCAAACATGCCACACTCTTCATGCACCGAAGCCTTCTTGCACATGCATCATCTCAGGCAAAACCCCTTTGCACATCCTCCATGTTTCCTGCCCTCCGGCCCATCCCTCCACCCCCAGCCCCTTCTGGCCCAGGCAGAGTCTGACCCTCTCCTCTGGAGCACTCAGGCCAGTGGCCAAGTCTCCAACTGTGTGTCCCATGCATGTTGGCAGCCGGCCCCCAGTCCAGAGGGTGCACAACCATCATTTGCCAATGAACTTTAGAGAAAGCAAGTGCCCCGAGACCCAGGATGCTGGCGCCAGCCAGGATGTGACTGCGGCCCTCCCTGCCCTGTGTGGAGACGTTGTGTGTGCCACACTTGACACCGGCGTGGCGAGTGGGGCAACTCTGTGTCCATTCACTCTGGAAAGCTTTCAGACCTGCCCTGGGAAGCTTGGGGATCAGCATCACTTCAGGATGACTGGCTCCTCCAGCTGGTTCTTGTGTGTATTTTTAAAGATCCTAAGAGAAGCGTCTGCTGAGCCCCAGCACTGTCTGCGCACTGCACTGCTGAGCCCTGGGGGCCACGTGCCTCCCTGCCTTCACCTTGGCCCGGCTGGTCCCTCACGCCCTGGCTCAGACAGAAGCCGGCGGTGTGAGGCCGCCTGCCCCTGGCCCCAGACATCCAGCCCAGTCTCCCCGCCCTACTGTGCACAAGCCCTTGCTTCTTCTGAGAAGGAGCCCCCTTTTTCTCATTTCTTCTTTCTGCACCAAGATTTTACCCAGCAAACTCTTAGCTTGGAATAAATTTGCTTCTACATGTTGTCTCTTTTAATGTCAAGGTACAGAAGATGGCCACGGAGAAGGCAATGGCACCCCACTCCAGTACTCTCGCCTGGAAAATCCCATGGACAGAGGAGGCTGGTAGGCTGCAGTCCATGGGGTCGCTAAGAGTCGGACACGACTGAGCGACTTCACTTGCACTTTTTCCTTTCATGCACTGGAGAAGGAAATGGCAACCCACTCCAGTATTCTTGCCTGGAGAATCCCAGGGACGGCGGAGCCTGGTGGGCTGCCGTCAATGGGGTTGCACAGAGTTGGACACGACTGAAGCGACTTAGCAGCAGCAGCAGCAACAGAAGATAGCCAATCAGAGTTCAGGTGCTCAGAAGAGTGGCTGTGATTCCCTAGCAACCTCAGGATGCTAGCCCCCTGCAAGTGCTTTGGAGGCCCAGCCCGGCCCCCAGGTCTGCTGGCGCCCAGGGGCAGAGCAGGAAGCAGCCTCAACAGTGTGGGAGGCACGGCCGCAGGCTCTGCAGAAGAGCCAGTGGACCCACCTGAGACCCCATGCAAATGGAGCTGACCTCAAAGACAGACCTCTAACTCCCTTGCTGGCTCTGCCAGGCTCCAGGGAGGGCTCATCGGAGAAAGGGCTGACAGAACCTGTAAGATCCCTCTCTGTCTCATGCAACAGGTCAACACGTAGCTAAACTGGGCAGCTCACTTGCTATGGTAAAAACAGAAGTCAAGGCTCCCCACCCACTCGGCCTCCAATTCCTCCCACTTCCCTGTCTCCTTCCCCACAGCAGAGGATGCTGGGAGAAAATCCCAAGCAGTGATGTCAGGAGCAGGGACAGACTGGCCTCTGAGAGCCACTTTCCTGTTGATGGCCCACATGCCCCCTATTCTTCCCTCCCTGTGCCAGCCTGGAACCACCTCCCTCACTGCTCCTTAGAAGAACAACATCAAACTTTCATTTCAAACACCAGGAAGAGGGACTGGAGGCACTTCTCCCCCCAGCATCCTCCTGGGGACCGAGTACACACAGCCAGGTGCTTCCTAACTGCCTCCCCATCCTTCCCTTCTCTCCTGATCGAGAGCCAGCTCCACCAGACGCCCCACACTGCTGCTCCCTGGCCCCCCGACCTCCTATCTTACCTTTCCTGTCCCTCTTTCATGCTGGTCAATGGGCCACTTAAGGAATCCAATCACACCCCTGCTTTGAAACTTTTCAGTGGTGCCAACACCCACCCAGTGGAATTGGAACAAACCCTTCAGTAGGGGCGGGGGGCAGGGGTGGGGTGGGGTGGCCTCAGGGCCTCCAGAACCTGCACTGGCCTCCCACCCTGAAGTCCACAGGAGCCAAGAGGTTACCGAAGTGACACTCTGGGGAAGACAAAAGCCACAAAGCTCAGGGAGTCCCAGCCCCACCTTCGGAGCCCTGTCCAGAGGGGATACACTCAGGACACACTCCTGTTGGTGTCAGGTCCAATACTAACCACAGACCTCACTGAGTGAGTGCTCCATCTACACCCAGCCCTCAGTATTAACAAGTCTGTAATGCAAGTTTGCCTATGCACTAAGATTAATCTATAACCTTTAAATCAACACTCGTGGGGCTTTTGTGGCCACTGGCAGAGCGTGACAATTCGAACTGCCCAACACACAGGTTCCCAGCTGACACCGAACAAGGCAACACTGTCTTTTTGTTTCAGCTCATACTGTAAACAAGCCTCCTTTTCCTGGTCTACTTAATGCTGCGCTTTCACATTTTTGTGTGTTTTTTGTTGCTGGTGGTGATTTCTCAGTTTGAAATGGCCCGAAGTATAGTGCTGAAGTGCTGTCCAGTGTTGTTAAGTGCAAGAAGACTGTGATGTGCCTTATGGAGAAAACGTGTGTGTCAGACAAGCTTCGTTCAGGCATGAGTTATGGTGTTACTGGCCGAATTCCATGTTGACACATCAACAATATACTAAATAGGTGTCATTAACAGAAACCTCAGTGTTTTCTGCTGGTAGCTGGTGGACATGCAGGGACTCTGCATTTCCCATTGGAACAATGGTTCAGTATTGCTAATTCAGTGTCCGTGAGACATATGTATAAGCACTGTGAATAATGAACATGGATTGGACTTTGGCCAAACGAATCCTCAGAACAGGTATGTGAGGTAGGTCTGTCGTTGCCCCATTTTCCAGGTGGGGCTCAGAGAAGTGGGGAGACTCGGCTGAGCTCACTTCCAGCCAGGCAGTGTTGGGGCCAGGGCTTGAACCCAGGCTGCCTGAAGTCTGGCCCTTCCCTCATGCCTCAGCCACTGCACCAACTCCATGAGGGTCACATAGAGACAACAGCCTTGAGCAGGTCAACTGCTTCACCCAGAAAGTGGGGTGTGACACCCCAAGTGCTCTGAGTGGGATCCAAAGAGCTGGTGGATATGGAGATGCTTTGTAATCCGGGGGTGGCCCCTGCAACTCCAGTCATCATGGTTTCTGGATGAAGGAGATTGATCACCTTCTGGGGGGCAGCTGGGGGCCTTTCTGGAAGACATTAAGGTTGACTGGGTCTGGCAGGACGGACCAGAGTCACTGAGAGGAAGGAAAGGTGGGGTTTTTAGGTGGAGGGGTGCTCTGAGCAGAGGAGCAGGGTAGAAAAGCTCAAGGCGTGGGCAGACAGATTCAAGCAGAGCCTGGCTTGGTGAAGTGCTGCTGCTGCTAAGTTGCTTCAGTCGTGTCTGACTCTGTGCGACTCCACAGACGGCAGCCCACTAGGCTCCACCGTCCCTGGGATTCTCCAGGCAAGAACACTGGAGTGGGTTGCCATTTCCTTCTCCAATGCATGAAAGTGAAAAGTGAAAGTGAAGTTGCTCAGTCGTGTCTGACTCTTCACGACCCCATGGACTGCAGCCTACCAGCCTCCTCTGTCCATGGGATTTTCCAGGCAAGCGTACTGGAGTGGGTTGCCATTGCCTTCTCCATTGGTGAAGTGGAATTCAGGTAATTCAGCTGGTGAAGGGAAGCCAGGGGACCTGAGAGAGGGCTGCCTCCTCTCGGATAGGGTCCTTGGTTTCCTGGGGCTGCCCAGACAACAGGAACAGTGCGACCTTCTTCTTGCCCAAAGAATCCCTCACACAGTCCCTCTGAACTGGCCTGCAGTCAGAGGATTGCACAGCAAGCAGACCTGACTGTAGCTGGAAGGGTGTTATCGCCTCCTATTTCCACGGCCTGGCACACGAGGCAGCCCTGCGTCAGGCGCCAAGGCCATCTCAAGTCCAGAGTGTCCAGATGAACCTGTGCCTCGCTCCCTCACATGGGCTTTGTTCTCTGGAGAGGGGACCCCCTGCACTCAGCTACACATTTCAGGAGCCTGGGGAGTCCCACCCCCTCTTCCCCGGCCTCCCCTACAAAAGCACATGTCACAGAGCTGGGTTCTCTCCATCCCATCAGCCTGGTCCAGGCTTCCACCTTCTACCCTCCCACCTCCCTGCTTTGTCAGTGGCCCAACTCACCCACGACCACTCTCCAGACAGTAACCTGAGGAGTTATTTAAAAGTACAGACTAGATTACTGCCTCCCTTTTCTAAAGTTTTTCAAAGGCTCCCCACTCCATAACGTTGCCTACTTTGGCCTGCGACAGGCACTGCCCCTTCTTTGGGCTCAGTTCCTGCACGTCCCCCTTGTTCATTCCATTCCAGTCACACTGCTGTTCTGCAAACACTGCAGGTGTGTGCTCACCTCAGGGCCTTTGAGCCTGCTGCTCCCTGCCTGAGATGCTCCCACCCCCAGATCTGCACACCTACTCCTTCCTAACCTGCTCTCATCACTGCTGTCCACTCAGGTCTTGCCTCAGGGGTCATACCCTTGATGGGTCCTCCCTGACCACCCTTGTCTACAGCTGCTGTTCTTGCCCTGAGGACATTGTTTGTTTCATCAGGCACTGATTAACTTACTGGTTCACTTGACTTCTGTTCCTCTCCCAGACCAGATACACATCCTGGGTATCTAACATAGCTTCCTGAGAGTGTGTGTGTTAGTCACTCAGTCGTGTCTGACTCTTTGTGACCCCATGGACTGTAGACTGCCAGGCTCCTCTGTCTGTTGGATTCTCCAGGTAAGAATCCTGGAGTGGGTTGCCATTTCCTTCTCCAGGGGATCTTCCTGACCCAGGGATTGAACCCGGGTCTCCCGCATTGCAGACAGACTCTTTACCAACTGACCCTGAATATTTTATAGAATTAAGATGCTTTCCCAGCACCAAGACCAATACAGGGCTGGGCTCAGTAAATATTTATTGAATGACTGAACAAACCCATTTGACGGTTGGATAGACTGAGCCTCAGGGAAGAAGGATTTACTCCCAACTTGGAGCTGGAATCTAATGCCCAGGGCGAGCACTCTGAAAAACTCCCTGTGAATTGGTACAGACACTGTGGATATGTACCATATCCATATGGTGGTCCCTTAAAAAACTGCACACTCCAGGAGCCTGGGGAGTCCCACTCTCTCTTCCCTGGCCTCCCCAACAAAAGCATGTCACATGTCCCTTAAAAAAATAAATGGTGAAAAAAAAAAACTAAATGGTGGTCCCTTAAAAAACTAAAAATAGCGCTACCATATAACCCTGCAATCCCACTCCTGGGCACACATCTGGAGAAAACCATGACCTGAAAGGATACGTGCACCTCTGTTCCACTGACAGAGGAATGGATAAAGAGGATGTGGTGCATATATACAATGGAATATTACACAGCTATTAAAAAGAATGAAATAATGTCATCTGCAGCAACACAGATGGACCTAGAGATTGTCACAGTGAATGAAGTAAGTCACTCAGACAAAGAAGGAGAGATATTGTATGACATCCCTTATAGGCAGAAATCTAAAAAGAAATGATAAAAATGAACTTATTTACAAAACAGAAACACACTCACAGACTTAGAGAATGAACTTATGGTTGCCATGGGGCAGGAATAGGGGGAAGGGATAGTTAGGGAGTTTGGGATAGACATGTACACACTGCTATGTTTAAAATAGATAACCAACAAGGACCTACTGTATAGCACATGGAACTGTGCTCATGTTATGTGGCAGCCTGGATGGGAGGGGAGTTTGGGGGAGAATGGATACATGTGTATGTATGGCCGAGTCCCTTCACTGTTCACCTGAAACTATCAAAACATTGTTAATCAATACAATATAAATTGTATTCCCAATACAATATCCCAATATAAATTGTATTCCCAAAAAGTATATCCCAATACAAAATAAAGTTTAAAAAAAATAAAAAACAAAAACAGAGAAAAGATCCCTTTAGGTCAGCCCCCAACACACACACACACACACACACACACAAACACACAGTATACAAGTGCAACCTGGTGGGAGGTAAAGCCTGGAGCAATTCTGTTTGAAGTTTAGCAATGAAGCCGTGCTTCAAGCAATGTCTTCCAGGCAAGGCCTATCTTATGTACAGATTTAAAAGGAACATGACCGAGTGAGTACTGGGCCAGGTACTACTTTATTCCAGACACAGGCCTGGGTGGGGAGATCATCATTACTGATGTTTTATAGATTAGAGAACAGGCTTTTAGCTTTCGAGAGTGGCTGTAGGGCTTCCCTGGTGACTCAGTGGTAAAGAATCCGCCTGCCATTGCAAGAGACTTGGGATTGATTCCTGGTCCGGGAAGATCCCACGTGCCTCGAAGCAACGAAGCCCATCCGTGTGCCGCAACTACTACTCAGACTGTATTCTAGAGCCTGGGAACTGCCATTACTGAGCCCATGTGCCTCAACTACTAAAGCCCAAGGGACTAGAGCCTGTGCTCTGTAACAAGAGAAGTCACCGCGATGAGAAGCCCATGCACCGCAATGAAGAGTAGCCCCCACTCACTGTAACCAGAGAAAAGTCCTCAAAGCAGCAAAGACCCAACACAGCCGTAAATAAATAAAAATTATTAAAAAGGAAAAAATATTAGCTGTGTAGAAAAGTCTGCTCTGTGAGACCGTGGTGGGCCACGTACTTTGCACAGGGTCTAATCCCTAAGTGTTCCCAGCTAAGTGGGTTGGCCTTGAATGGGCGTCAGAAGTTTAAATGTCTATGGGACACTAGGCCTCTAATGCCTCTGGCCCCTGGCTGTCAGGTGGAGACATGGGTGAGTGAAGCCAGAAATATCTGGACTTAAAAATAAATAAATAAAACCTCAAGATTAAAAAATGGAGTTAGTTAATCCAAAGTTTAAAAAAAAAAAAGAAAACCACTGTGCAGGTACATGCCCACCTACTAACATGGCCCGGGGCACAGAGGTCTGTGACTGCTAGAACTGCTGTCCTCAGACCTTCCTGTTCCTTCCGGAACCCCAGCTCCTCTCCCCCTGCACCCCAGGAAGCCGGTCCCCAAGAACCTCCTTGCAAAGGCAGGAGACCCTTGGGAACTTTGAAATCAAGGCAGCAGGAGGCCCCTCTAGCGCTATGTCGGGTCTGCTGGGCGAAAGCAGAGAAACCCCTTCTGGTGGCAGGCCAGGTCTGGTTGCAGGCTCATGGCACCAGGGCGCAGGGGACGGGAGAGCCCCACCAGGAACACAAATGGCTGCCCCCTCCTTCAAGGGCCTGGAGCAGCTGCCTGAGAGGGACCTGCTCGGTTGCTGCGGCAACAGTCTTGGTGCCCTCTAGAGACAGCTGCTCCTTAGAAAGCCCAGCTCACATCCCAGTTGGGCTCAAGGTCTGAGGTGGTTCTGTCTTGACATGTTCAGGCCAGAGGGGCTGGAGGATAGGGTTAAGCAATGCCCTCCAGAGGGACCCACAGTTCAAGTCAGCTGGTTCTCTGAGGACAGCGAGCTGCCAGGCAGATGACTCACAAGCTCCAGGGCATCTTCCCAGAAGGAGGGCTGGCCATGAACTGGCCTAGCATGAAAAGATGTAACTGTATTAGATCATTAATTCCTTACCAGGCCTATTGTTCCCACTTCAAAGAGGAAGACAGTGAGGCTCAGAGAGAAGCGAACAGCCCCAGGTCAGGCAGCCAAGATCTGAGCTCCGGACCACCCTGCCCAGGGCTGGAGGCAGGTGCCACTCAGCCAGGCCTGCGAGATCTTGGCCAGGCCAATTCCCCAGTCAGGACCCGTCTTGGTCCTCACACAGCGTCTGGCGATATCCTCTGAGTGGGTTAGCTGGCGGCGCCTCCGGCTCTGCTGCCCATGGAGACAGAGGCCTGGTGCCCCTGGACCAGAGCCCCAGCATATGGACGAAAAAGGTGCCCTGCCCTCCCTGTGATCATGGCCACCCAGCACCCTTCTCCCCTGGATGTGCGGTCCTGGACACTCTGACCCTTCACCAGAAAACACCAGAACCCCTGACATGGGTTTCCCAGTCACTCAGGACTTTCCCAGCTTGGCTAAATCTTACTACAGCTTCAGAGCAGAGACCAGAGAGGTGAGGCCACTTGTCCCAGGTCACATAGCTGGTTGACAGGGTACTGTGACTGGAATGAGGATGTGAAACTCTCAAATTCCAGAGTCTGAGGAGATAGTAATTCCAGTGATTTTCGAGCCAGATTCCGGGGGCCCCCAAGAGGGCTTGGGGAGGCTGGCTGACTCCTAGCCAGGGCCCTTGGAGGGGCTCCATTTTCCTTTTCCCTTCCATGTGGAATTTCCCCATGTGGTATTTTGAGCTCCACCAGACTAATTCAACCTCTTCATAGTACAAATGAGGAGACTGAGGATCAGAAAGGCAAATGCGCTCCCTGAAGAGCAGATACCAGACCAAGGACCTTGCCATGCACCCCCCCCCCGCTCCCCCGCGCCTCCCAGCCTGGAGACCACCAGCTCCAGGCATTCAGGGAGGCACCCACCTGTGGCCAAGCCCCACCTCCTCCAGCCCCCAACCAGCATGCTGTTTCTCAAAAAACATTTCCACCATTATCACGACTGCATCCAGTCAGCAACCTGTCAGGCAACATTCACCCCTCGCCACCAGTTCTGTGCTGGAATCTCCTGCAAGCATCCTTTATCTCTCCCCAGAGACCTGCCTGCAGAGTTGGCTCTGCCAGCAGCTCTGCTGAGGCCTCTGCCCTACCCCGCAGGACACCTTATTACCACCACCCCTGGGAGTCCAAGCTTTAAAAAGATGCCAGCAGTTACTGAATCATGATTTTCTTGTACATTAAAGCTATAAACTCTAGTAAGGAGGTGCTGACAAGTAGAAGATGGCCCGTTACAGGGACACTATGGCTCCAGCCCAATGCAAAAACTTGATGTGGACAGCCCCTGCCTGGCCTGGCGGAGGAGCAGGGGGTGGAGGATCCAAGATTTGGCTTTTGAAATCCTATCTGACTTGTCAAATACTGACTCTAGCATGTGAACCTCACTGCGGCCTTTCCAAAACTCTAAGGTCCCAGGAGTCCAGCCTGGCAAGTGCCAGTTAAAAGAAAGAGGCTCTAAAACCATCCTCACTCCTGGAGGGCTGACGTCAAACCCTGGTAACGGGTCACAAAAAGCCTGGCTCTTGACAAGCTGTCACAAGACCCTGTGTCCAGTGTGCAAAGCCAGACACTGCCAGGCCCTGTGCACCTCGATTGCTGGCCTCTTTCATCATTCTGAATGACCAAGCGGATTCCAGAACAGAAAGACGGTGTTAATAGGCTCATTCACTGTGCCTGGAGTGACAGGTGGCCTATCGGGTGACAGAATCTGGAGCCAAGAACCCTGGGCGGCTGAGAGACGAGATGAGATGAACGGTGCAGCAGTGAATGGGGAAAACCGTGAGTTCAGCTCAGGTCAGCCCAGGCCGGCCGCCTTCTGTGGTGCCAGGCCTGGGGACAGGGATACAGGAAGGGAGAGGGCCTGGTCCTCAGAGCTTATATTAAGGTCCTGAGTTCAGGATCCGAAGTTAGACAATTACACAAAGCAGCAGACACGTGGAAAAATGCCTTAGTGACTCCAGTGGATCACAGACACGGTCTGAGGCTATACCACCAGAGAGGGCAGCCCCAGGGGGCTCCTGGGTAAAGCAGTGGTGACTGTTGGTGACTGTGGACAGGGGCGTTGCCAAATTGGAGCCTGATGAGAAGGGGACAATCTGCACTGGGGAGAAATTTCTAATTCATCCTCCCGTTACGACAAGTGAGGCCACACGTTGGCCCCCTGGTGGGCAGCAGGGACCCAGGATGAGTAGTCCTTGACCTCAGGAAACTCACAATAAAGTAAAGCTCCACCAACTGGTCGCAGCTACATGGAGTACTGCAGGAGAAAGCCTGGGACTGACTGAACAGAAAGAAAGAGAAAGTATTAGTCGCCCAGTCGTGTCTGATTCTTTACCACTCCGTGGACTGTAGCCAGCCAGGCTCCTTTGTCCATGGAGTTCTCCAGGCAAGAATACTGGAGTGGGTTGCCATTTTCTACTCCAGGGGATCTTCCCGACCCAGGGACTGAACCTGGGTCTCCTGCATTGCATGCAGATGCTTTACCATCTGAGGCACCAGGGAAGCCCTAGCCACCAGGGAACAAGAGTTACTGCAACTGACTAGTGACACATGTCACAGATCTACCACAGACGGGGTGTGACACGTGTGCACCATGAGCTGTGCCCAGTCTAACAAGAGGGGTGGGGGGGCTTCGAGTGACTTGAGTAGGAGCCTGGAAAAGTCTTCAAATACCTAGGAGACTGTCACATACAGGTGGTCCAGGTCATCACAGTGCAACCAAAGGGGGACAGGAAAGTGGGGGTCCAGGGGGAGCAGATGTTGCCTCATCCTAAGGACGCTTTTCTAAGGGGCAGAGCTGCTTAGAAGGCAGTCAGCTACGCTGGACCCAGGCACGATGGATGCAGGGAGGGACTCCCGCTCCCACGGGTGTAACCTCTAAGATGCCTCTCAGGCCTGAGATGTTTGCTCTTTCTTTGCTTCCTACTTCACACTCAGTTCTCAATGTGATATCAGACATCATTTTTGTGTGTATGACATTCACTGTTCAATTCTTTTTTGGCTTCCAGAAAATTGTTTCTAACAATCAGAGGAGGGGGAGGGGAATGTTCAGATGGCCAAGCTACAGAGGAAATAAGGAAGGACTACCTCTATGACAGCATGGTCAGGGCTGGACCCGAACTTCCTCTGGACAGTCTGGCAGCACAGAGCCCCTACCTGAGATGGGAAACTCCCTCTTGAGAACATGAGAACGGCTGGCACTGGCTATCCTGGCTCTGGCCTCCCCCCACACTCGCTGCTGAGGTGGGGGAAGCCTGTAAGTTGGGAGGCCCTGAGTGTGAGCAACATTCTGCACTGACTCATGGTATGACTAAGGCTCCCACTGGTAAGACGGGAAGGATACAGGCTTGCCCTGTTCACTGCCCTAGGACTGCCACAAGATTCATCTTCCCACAGGTGGGAAAGGGCCTGGCAGGTGAGGAACCATCATTACAACTGCCTGTGTGTGTGTTAGTCGCTCAGTTGTGTCCGACTCTTTGCAATCCCATGGATTGTAGCCCACCAGGCTCCTCTGTCCATGTGATTCTCCAGGCAAGAGTACTGGAATGGGTTGCCATTTCCTTCTCCATACAACTGCCTGAGGGGCCTGCATATCAGAGCCAGGGGCCCACAGGGCAGCTGTCTGACCCCAGGCCCTCCAAGCATTTGAGGGCCCAGAAGCTGGGTTTCTGGCCTGAGGCAGAAGCGAGGTATCCTGTCCTTCCAGGGGGCAGGCTCAGGAAAATTCAGGGCCCTGAAGACCCCAGCCGTCTGCCCACCCCCCAGGCCACACCTGCATCACTGTGTTAATATTTTAGGGTAGTGACCTCTGGTGTCCCTGTCTCGCCAAGCACCCCTCTAACTTCTCTCTGACCCCCTCTCCATGCCAACACCCCATGTTCTCAGTGTCCAGGCCTTTGCATGGCAGCTCTCCACCTCCACCGCCCCTCCTGCACCATACCTTCCTCCCCCTCCTCCAGGTCTTCTCTGAGCACTACTCACTCTGAGACTTCCCTGACTGTCCTCCCGCCCCGGCCCGGTGCCCCTCACTGGGTCACTCCCTGGGGTTTAGAGGTGTCACATGCCTCTGCCATCACACTGTTTCACAGGCCTGCTTACTTTTCTCCTTTTCCCTTTAGACGCTGAGTCCCCGGAAGGCAGGGACCGCATGCTTCCCATGCCCGTGGCACCCAGAAGGGGTCCCCCGGAGAATGCCTGCTGCCACTCATGAGGCAAGATTCTCTGACTTCACCCCCAGAGCAGCACAGGGCTGCAGGGCCTTCTCCTGGAAGACCTTGAGGACACTGCAGTAGGAAGAGTCTGTGAGAGGTGACTTGACAAGTGGAAGACAGAGGTGCTGGGACAAGCCATGACCATCGGCTTCCTCCTCACACCTCCATACCCCTCTCTACTCGATGTTTCTCCGGACCACCTCTAAAAGCACAACATGGTGACGCTTGGAAAGATCTCTCTGAAAGAACACCTACCCAAGGGAAGGTCACCAGCTTCCCACCGCCATCCACAGAACCCTGCCCTCACAATGGCCCAGTGTGAAACCCCCTGGAAGGACTGGCAGAATATTAGTGACTAATAGTCATAGTTACTGGTGTTTATCGCCTGCTCAGGCATCAGCAGCTGTGGCCCTGTCATGTCCAAGGTCCTTACATTTGATCCCCACAAGGAGATGTTTTCACCATTGACCCTTGTGCTGTTGAGGAAATGGAGGCTCAGAGAGGCTGAGGGATTTGCTCAGCATCACACAGCAAGCTGTGTTCTATCTACTAAATGAGGGAAAACCTTCCAGGTTTCAATCTCCAGAGAGCAACCTTCACAGCATCTGGTCTCACAACAAAAATACAAGTTTGCTGGCAAGGAGACTGACAATACACATTCCTATAAACTTAGAAGTCACTGTATAAAGTCTGGTCTTCCCTTTCTGCTGGCAGACTCTGACTAGCATATACTTTTATACAGACCTCAAGCCCAAGCCAGCATTCTGAAGAGCACCTGGAGAAAGTGGACTTTACCTTGACAACTTCCACCCCTCTGGGAGCTGCTCTGCCCCGATGTTTTGCAAGCATTACCTATCACCCATCTCCCCCAAGCTTTGGGCTGTCCTGCCAGGCCCTCTTCCGCTCTCACAAAGAGACCTGTGACATCACTTGCCCCTCAAATGGTCCCTTCCCCTCCTAGGACTGATGTTGACCTGTAAAGGCTGGGCACGGTACTAGGCTGGGACGGCACCATTTCCACCGGGTATGCTGCTTCTGGTTGACTAGTAGCACCTGCCTGTGTTAAGAAGGATCCTGAAGCTGTGCCTGGGCTCCACACAGCCAATTCGGGCGTGGGAACCAAGGCTGCCTCTGGGGAGAGAGCCCTCCTGGGAGATGAGCAGCCTTTTAAAAATTCTGCTGGAACCCAGCCACATAAAGCTGAGGGCTGTGGTGTGCATTAACTTGGAGAGTTAACCCCAACAGTTTGTTATTCAGACACCACCTACTCCTCCTTCCACATATACCTCCTTAAAAGGGGCTAGTGCACGAGGTCCCCGGCCGCAGAAACAGAAAGTAGAAGTGTGATTTCCAGGCGCTGGAGGAGGAGGGAACGGGTACAGAGTCTCAGCTCTGCAAAGATGAAAAGAGATGGAGGGTTGTGATAGCTGTAAAACATGTGAGCTGTACTTCATACTACTGAACTGTGCAGGTAAAAACAGTTTCAGCGGTCAAGTTTTATGTATACTTAACCACAATTTAAAAAAAAAATGGGCTAGTGAGAGTCCACTGAGGAATTCTCTACAAATGAGCCCCAGTCATCACACTGATTTTTCACCAAAATCCAGAAATCACAAATACAATATTTAAAGCTACTTTAAGCATGAATTTTCTGATTTGACTTAAATGTATTTATGAGCCGGGGATGACTAATAATCTGAGACTATTTCCTGAGATTCAGGAAATAGAAATTTTAAAAGGGGGGGAAAAAACACCAGAATTCAAATAGGCTTCTCTGGTGGTGCAGTGGATTAAGACTCCATCTGCCAATGCAGGGGACATAGGTTTGATCCCTGGTCCGGGAAGATCCCACTTGCTGTGGAGCAACTAAGCCCATGCACACAACTATTGAGCCTGTGCTCTAGGGCCCGGGAGCTGCAACTACTGAGCCCATGTGCCGCAACTACTGAAGCCCTCAAACCTAGAGGGTGTGCTCCGCAACTGCAATGGGAAGCTCCCACACTGCAGCGAAAAGCAGCCCCCACTTGCTCCAACTAGAGAATGCCTGAGCTAAGCAATGAAGAACGAGTGCAGACAAAAATAAATAACAAATAAAATTTAACAATGCAAATAGAAAATTAAAAAGACTGGAGGTCTACAAGGGTAGAGATGGATGTGTTAGTATCAGAGCCTTGGAAAGGAGTTAGAGGGAAGGTAAACGTGGAGGTTAAAAACATTAAAACTTGGAACTTCCCTAATGGTCCAATGGTTAAGAACCCACCAGGCAATGCAGGGGGTACAGGGTGGATTCCTGGTCTGGGAACCAAGATCCCACATGCCACAGAGCAACTAAGCCTGTGCATTCCGGAGTCCATGCACCACAACTAGCGAGTCTGTGTGCTGCAACTAAGACTCAACACAGTCAAATAAATAAAATATTTTTAAAAATAAAACAAAAAAAAAGAACTATAAATATATTGTATAACATTATAGAAAAGTTAAAAAGTCACTTTAATCCCAGTGCCCTAACACAAGCACTATGACATCATTCTACACCAAAACTTTTAAACTGGGCTTCCCCAATGGCTCAGTGGGTAAAGAATCTGCCTGCAATGCAGGAGATCCAAGAGACGTAGGTTTGATCCCTGGGTCAGGAAGATCCCCTGGAGGAGGAAATGGTAACAACCCACTCCAGTATTTTTGCCTGAAAAATCCCACAGACAGAGGAGCCTGGCAGGCTACCATTCAAAGGATCGCTAAGAGTTGGACATGACTGAGCATGAGCCATTTTGGAATGGCAATCTGGCTAAAAAGAAACAGAAACTTTTGCTTTGGCCTTCTTAAACAAAAGCAGTTGGCAGAAGACAAAGAGTAGTGAATCAGGATTTCAAATCTTAGTTAAGCTGTGTGACTCCAGTTGAGTCACTTTACCTCTCTGTTCCATCATTTCTAAAAACAGTAGTACTAACTGCAACCCGCCTCCCTCAGCAAGGGAAGCAACAGGGCTCTGTGCACTGTTGAAGTAGTATGTGAAAGGGCATTAGCAGTAAGTAGAGAGTGCTAAAGAAGTTTTTTCTTGATGACTAATGATCAGTATGAAAACTTGATGATGACAGTGATGATGATGTAAGTATTTGGAAGCTCTGATGTTACTTAATCAGGCTCACCAAGCCCAGCCAGGCCCGGCCCTGACCTTGCAGACCCTTTCAGACCCGAACCTGTCCCAATTCCCTCCATACACCAAACGCCTTACACCTCAGGGTCTTGCCCCTTGCAGTTCCCAATCTGCCCTGGCCTGCCTCCTTCCCATCCTCCACCCCACTTTCCCTAAGGTGCCTTCCCCATCCTCTCTGACAAAGTCCTTCTCAGGAACTATGTTTCCTTCAGGGCTCTGATCTCAATTATACAGTATCCTGTGTATCCCTACTTGCTCAGATGGGGTCTCCAAGCTCCCTGAGGAAAGAGACCAAGTTTGTCTTGTTCCCTCTGCTTCCCCTGGCTCAGCACCTGGCATGAATGGCCGATTGTTTGGAAAGGGGAGTGGATGTGGGGGCGGGGAGGAGCTGGCTGGGATGAACTCAAGTCCTTTTCCCCTGGATTGTTCCCACACACTGCTGCGCGTGCGCTCTTTGAGGAAACTGCTGTGGTAGCAGTAGCGCTGGCTGCCCTGCCTTCATAGGTACTGTCAGACAAGCTCAGTTCCTCCCACCCTGCAGGCTCACAGCTCCTGACTGCTACCACTCCCTGTGCTGGGCCAACAGCACCTCATGCAGCCTGGGAAGCTTGGGAAGGCAAGAACGTTCCAGGAGAGCCTGGATCTATTACTGTATTCACAACACATAAGAGCAGACTCCTCATCACAGCCCATGGAAGCAAACTGCCCAATGGAGTGATGACTGTGCTGAAATAAACCCTGGCTGAGTGCCTGGTGGACTCGGACAGCCCTGGGCAGGCTTCTCTAGCCTGACTCAGATCCCCAGACCCTTGGACAACCAGCCCCTGCCTCCCCTCCCTACCCTAGGCACCCTCCCCTAAAAATCTCCATCCACTAGGAGCTTACCCAGCTTTTGAAGTCCTCTCTAAAGCCTGCCTCGACTGGCTTCATTGTCCCCATCAGAGCCCCACACTCGACAAAGAACCATCAGATGACCAACTCCTCTCCAAACACCAAGTGCATCTGTACTTTACCAGGCATGGGACAGGGATGGTCTTTAAATATTCCAAATCTTCTCTGGGTATCAATAAAGAGCAGGGCTAACATTTCTTAAGTGTTTCCACTGTGCCCGGCACTGAGCTGAGCGCTTTACAGACACACACACTCTCGTCCTCACACTGTGACTTGTGTGATATCAGTATTATCACCTCTATTTTGCAGATGAAGAAACTGAGGCCCAGAGAGGTTAAGCAACTTGCCAAAGCCTCACAGCTCCAGGCAGCAGTCTAGGATCTGGACCCCGGCAGTATGACTCCAGATCTATGCTCTTAGCTACTGGGCTGGACGACCCCTGGCATGTGGGCTTCAGGACACGGCTGGGCTTTGTAAGTGCCGGGTTCTGCCTCCCAGGGGAGCAGCACGGTCCAGTGTGGATCGTCACTGCAGTCGCTCAGCCACAACTTCCAGATCACCTACTGTGTGTTCAGTGTGTGCCCTCCTGGGGCTGACTTGAACCAACATGGCTCTGTGCCTAGGGACTTTGGGATTGTGCAGAGGAGAGGAAGAGAGGTGGACAAAAATCCGATTTGTTGAAGCAACCAAGTTGTTACCATATCTGCTTTGGCAAGGCTGAGAGTTTCCTTAGAAAAAGCACAGAGAAACAGGAACTTGAGACCCCAGGTAGTTAGGCAACAGTTCATCTCTGAAACACACAGGCAAACCCAAAGTGTGTTAGAACTGTCTCACTAGCTCCCGAGGGACCAAGATCGATTTGGCTGAACGGCAGAGCTAGAAGGATGTCGCTCCTGCCAAGAAACAAATGGGGAACCTGAGATCCAGGGGCTTGTTGGAGGCCACCAATCGACTCCTGGAGAAGCATGGCTCCTGCTCCCCACACCCTGTCCTCTCCAAGCCCCTGGGGCTGGAACCACAATCAAGACAAAAGGCTTTCATGCCGCCTGGGTCCCTGAAACCGCCAAGGGGTGAGGTAAGTGCCCACAGGGACTGAGAGTTTAAAAGCTTTCTCGGTGGAGACAGGGGCGCTAGCTCTTACCTTCAGGGAGACTGGAACTGCTCTGTGCAAGCTGGATTCGGGAAGTCAGGGTTGATTTCCCAGGCCAACACGGGCCCAGCTCCAGCCCGGCCTTGCCCCGGAAGGACGGGAGTTTCAAAGACAGCTGCTCCCCACCTGGGGCCACACCCGGGAGAGGCTGACTTTACCAGGGTGGGGGGGAACTCGTCGAACTGGCCGTCTCCCAGACAGCGTCGGCCTGGCCAGGAGGCCACCGCCTATCTGCAGCCTGGTGCCTCTCCCGGCGGGGCCCTGTCCGGCTCCCACCCAGCCAGGCCCCCAGAACCAGGGTGGGAGCCGGTTGGGAAGAGGCCTGCTCCCCTGCCAGTGTGGCCTTGTGAGGCCCCCTAGGGCCCACCCCGGCCTGGGCTGGGTCTCGGGTGGCTGCTTCCTGCTGTATCGTTTTCTTTCACTTTGGTTTTTAACCCCAAAGTGAAACTAAAGACGGGGACAATGTTGGAGAGGTAGTGAGAGTGAAGGGCTGAACACCTGACTTCTCACTTGGGAGGAGGGCCTCAACCTCGGCTTCCGTCTCCCCACTGATAAAACAAGAGGAGGAACTCGGCTAGTGATTTCAAGTGTCCTTTTAAACTAGAAAAAGGAGAGAACTTCCCCTTCCGCATCCCCGCCACCACTGAGAACTGAACAGCGGCTGCAGAAATCACCAGAGGATGACCTCGTGGGTTATCCTTGTGCGTCTTCCTGTGGGCTTGTGGGAGGATGCAAAACTCTAGCCACCGTGTGGAGACCCTCCCTCATCTCCCTGTCTCTCTCTCTCCAACCTGTCAACACAACTCTTTTATCCTGAGCAGCCCCTGGGACAGAGCAAAGTCAGGAAGACCCCGGGGATGAGCCCGACCCAGTCTTGGTACAAGAGGAGACACCAACAGCTTCCTGGAAACTCCTGACTCGAGGGCCAACAAGGCCATCTGCCAAGAATGACAGAAGCACACCCAGGATGGGTCCAAACTTCACTCTCTGCGGATCCCGGGGTGCCTGCCACAGTATGGCTAAGACCACCGCCATCTGTTTTTTGGAGTTTTCCCACTGGCTGGTTTACCACATCTCCCCACTGGTGAGATGGAGCCTGGTGACAAGAGAAAGGCAGGGAGGACCCTCCCCATCTCTCAGATGAGGAAAACTGAGGCTCGGAAAGGCACAGAGACATAGTGGCCAAGCCAGAACTGGATTCAGGAGCTAAGTAAATATTTTCTGGACCAATGAGCTCACTGGCCTAGCCGCTGCCAAGCAGGTGTGGCACACACCAGAGAAGCAGAGGAAGGAGGATACAGTGTGTGTGTGAGTGTGTATGTGTAGGGGGCAGGCATCTCGCCCTGGAGACCAAGTCACAAACAGGTCCCCAGGTACCTATAACAGCATCCCTTCCCCCCATCCTGGCTCCACTTCTGATGTGTCCCCTAGCCCATCTCTTCCCTTCATTCCTCCCTTCCTCCCTCCCATCTGCACCTTACTCTAGAGACATCTCACTGGCTGAGGACTGCTGAGTGACACTGGTCGACCTCCCCCTCTCTGGGCTGGATTAGCATAGTCAATACCTAACCACGGTGCTTTACAAAACATACAGATTTTCAGGATGCAAGAGAAGGTAACAGAATTTTAGGTGCGCAGAATCTTGAAAACAGCAATTCTACTTGCAGGAACGGCTCCCACAGTGATGCCTGCCCACATACATACAGCCGAGTGGGGAACGGTGTTCGTAACAGCAAGGCTGGGAACAACATAAAACTCCCTGAGTAGAGGACCAGATAAACAATGGGTGGCCCATCCGCCAACAGACTACACGGCCACATGCAGAAATAACCTACAACAGAGACAGTCCTGCGTGAAGAAGACAAGGAACAGAACAGCAGGGTCAGTAGGTATAAAACGAGATGTACTGATGGACACAACTGCCCGCGTATGCAAAATATTTCTGGAGGGAAATATCAAGACAGTGATTATCTAAGAACCTAGGTGGGAGACAGACAATTGTCACATTTTTTTCCCTACCAGTTTGAAATGTTTAACCACCTACATGGATTGCTTTCTCAAGAAAAGCATAACTTTTGCATATAAAAAAAGAACTCCAGCAAAATGTACCCAAGGAAGCTTTCTTCTAGGTGACAGGGATTGCATTCCCTGGGGGCAAGGCCCAGACACCTGGATTTTGAAGCTTCCTCAAGGGCTGCTGGTCACCTTGCAGAATAGGTGGTCAGCCTCCGAGAGCAGACTGAGGCAGCCTGGACACCACAGGGCTCTGGGCAGGGGAGAAAGTAGCAGGGAAGACTCGGGGTGGGGGGGGGGGTGGGAAACTTGGCCTTAAGGCATAAGAAGGACTTGAAGAGGGCTTTGAATGATCAACAGGTACAGTTGGGAGGGGGGAGTTCCTCCAGAAGGACTCAGGAAACTAAGTCAGGCTGGTAAGACAGAAAGGGGGAAAAGAGTATCTCTCCATATGGGATACCGGCGAGTCCCTTCCCCTCTGATACATGGTTCCCACTCATGGGAAAGTGAGGAGGCTGGAAGAGTTCCTTCCAGACTGATATCCTACGATATGCATTTTGTCTCATTTAATATTAAAGGAGGCAAGGAGGGTCCCCAGCTTAGCACATGGCCACAGGGCTCCACATCTGTGCAGACTGTAATCAAATATTTGGAGGTGGCAGAAAATTCAGGCCAAGATCTTAGGTACAGCCACCCTTGGGTGACTTCCATACCCCTGGGGAGAAGCAGATGGCCTTCTGTAGAGATGCCCTCCCTCACCTTCTTGTTAATAATTAAGTCATTACTGAAGACCTCCTTTGTCACTCTTGAAGTTCAGTTTGCAGAGACTTGCCGTCTTGGCTTGCTTTATCATGATGCTCCAGGTTGAAGGCTCACAGGCTACAACAATTTAGGTGTAAGCCTCAGGCCCAAACTCCAGGGCTCTGCAGCGGAAAGAGCCCAGGGTGGAGGGTAAGAGCACTGGGGATCCTGGCTAGTAGACCCTGATGGTTCGGTGGACTCTGGGAGGTCAGAAGCTAAGTCCCTAGGATGGCTCTGCTGGTCACTGTATCCCCAGGGCCAGCTCATCACCTGGCACACAGCAGGCACTTAATAAATATTTGTTGAATAGTGAACAACAGCTCAGTCAATGAATCCCAGAGTGACCTTGGTCAAGTCACTTTCTGGAAAATGAGGATGACAAGAACAGTAGTGACCTCCTAGGGTTGGATAAGAATATGAGATAAAGTGGATGAAAAGTTCTCTGCAAATCAAAAATGGGCTACAGAAACCTTAAGGATCCAAAACTAATGTGGAGAACAAGATAAAAAGAATGAATATACCTGAGAATGATCACATTTACAACAAAGTACCTGGCAAGTGGTAAAGCATTGATCAAATGAATGACTACAATTGAAAGGGACAGCACAGGGCACTCTCATTCACTGCTCCAACGTCTGCACAATTTCTCAGGCTCCTCAGGCCCAGTCTGTTCCAAAGGAGCCCAGAAATCTCTCATCGAAACTCTTGCCCTGCTTTCCGGTATGAAAATTGTGGGAGCAGTTACAATTGTACCCTGTAAACCCCTAGGCTCAGAGAGTAGATGCCAATGTATTCCCTGGTGGCTCAGTGGTAAAGAATTAGCCTGTAATGTAGGAGCCGCGGGTTCGACCTCTGGGCTGGGAAGATCCCCTGGAGGAGGAAATGGCAACCCACTCCAGCATTCTTGCCTGAAGAATCCCTGGTGGGCTGCAGCCCATGGGGTTGCAAGAGTCAGACAGGACAAAAGTGACTTATCACTAGCACTGGTATAAGGATCCCAGGGGTGTTTACTGCAGACAAGGGAGGAGCGGGGAGAGGAGCATGGAAGCTGTGCTTGCCACATGACCTCAAGACCCCCGGCCAAGGCCCTGCTCAAGGGGGCACACAGAGAAGGATTGGCCACTAGTTTCCAAGCCGCGCACTGTGACCAACCACGGCTGCCTCCCCTGCCCTCCACCCCCCTCGCCTTCCCTCTGCCGAGTGGGTATCCCTGGCTGCAGCCTGGGAAAGGAGAACTGGGTTTCATCACCTGGCTCTCCTGTGCTGAGAGGACCTTGGACAAGTCCCTTCCTGCCTTTGTGGCTGGGCCAGGGAACACTCTGGGGAGTGGGGGAGGAGGCTGGAGGAGAACTCCAGTGCGCCCAGTCATGGACGTGCCCACAGCTGGAACAGACACAGGAGGCCCAGCTTTGGAGGTTGCTCACAGCCTGGTGAGTAAAACGGCCGATGTGAAGGCCCTTCAGTTCTCTGATGCTTCCACCTTAAGGAATTCTGAGTACTCAGCCCCAGTCTTCCAGGTCTTTAGAAAGCAGGGGGCATGTGGGCTTTTGGGGATGTATTTGTGCGTGCGTGTGTGCTAAGTCACTTCAGTCGTGTCCGACTCTTTGTGACCCCATGGACTATAGCCCACCAGGCTCCTCTGTCCACGGGATTCTCCAGGCAAGAATACTGGAGTGAACTGTCGTACCCTCTTCCAAGGGATCTTCCCCACCTAGGGATCGAACCCAGGTCTCTCACATTTCCTACACTGGCAGGTGGGTTCTTTACCACTAGCGCTCCCTGGGAAGCCCAGGGGATGTATTAATTCAAGGGTCAAGAAGGTTCAGATTCCCAGGACCCTAACAATACGAGGTTCCTTTCTAAGAAGCTGAGCTGAACTGGGAGAGCCAGTGTTTGCAGTCACCCTTGGGTCTGAGCCACACATTCCTTATCTGTAAAAGGGGGATGGTAAGTCCTCCTGCCTCAGGCTTGTTGAGAGGATTTCACGAGAGCACCCATGGAAGCCTTGGCACGGAGCCTGGCACAAAGCAGGTGGATGAGCAATGCGTTCAGACTGTTATTTCCTGCTCCAAATAGCAACACCCAGCATCTTTCCCGCTGACCCATCAAGCCCCTAGCTGGGCTCTCCTCAGGGAACATACATTCTCTGCCACCCCAACTGGCCCTTCCCCTTCCCACGGGCTCCACCTGCACCCCACCCTCTCCCTTCTCCGGGATGCTTGTAAAACTCCTCCCGTCACCACTTTCATTCATTCCCACTCACCCAGCCTGACTCATCTTGAAAACAATCCTCCAGTTGTGCTGCTCTGGCTCTAAAACCTTCCATGGCTCTCCAAAGCCTCTGCTCTTCGGCTCAAGTTCAATGCGGCCTACAACCTTCTGGGCCCTCCCAGAGCAGCAGCTAAACTCGTCTACTCACTGTTTCCAAAATATGTGCTCACCTTGTCCAGCCCCCGCACCCCTGCCTTTGGAGTAACCATCCCCAGGAATGCCAGCCCCAACGCCGGTCTCTGAATCCAGTCCCCCTCTCAAGGGCTCTTGTTTCCTCTGGCTCACGCTCACTTCTTCCTCCTCAGACAATGCCTTTCTTCAGCAGAGGCTTAATTACAGACTGTCACACAGTCTCTCATAATTGTAGGCCTTGTCTCCCTTGTCAGAGCCTGAGTTCCCAGGGGCAGAAGCCCTGTCTGTCTGGTCTTTCCCATCCTCTCGGAGCCCGGCCCAGGGCTGGGAGGGCAGACTGCTGGTCAGAGAGTGTTTTCCAAGCCCAATTCAGCTGAGCTGGGTCCAGCTTAAACCACTTGGGACCACTTTTCTGGCTCTTGTCCTCTACACTGGCCAAATGGAGCCTCCGTGCACCAGCTCTCCCCAGGCGATCCAGCCCAGGGACAGAGAAACGTGGGAGACCTGGGCGGGGAGGCAGGGCAGTGACGCTTGCCTGGCCCTGACATGGTCTTCTGGGGTGCTAGGCACACCCTGTCCCTCCCTGTCCCTGGGCCTGTTTCTTACAAGAAATAAGAAACAATAATGTTTTAACTCTAGAATATAGATTTTGTCTTCCCTGGTTCCCAGGATTGGGCAGGTGAGAAACCAGCTGATTCCAACACAGGCCGAGGGACGGGAGGCAGCTGAGGCTCCCCTCCCACAGGACTGGGAAACCTGAGAACCTGAGAGGCACTCACAGCGCACACCTGGACAACCTCATTCAATTCCTGTTGCTGACTGCACTGCACTCCTGCCCAGCTGTTCAATTTCACAGCCCCCACCCTGGCCAGGGCTGAGAGCGTCTACTGCTGGGACTGAGCAGAGGAAGTTGGTAACCTCTTTCCGGAAACAACCAATCCTGCCTGAAACAAAGAGCACGATGAGGGACCACTCTCCCCACCTGTCAGTTGGGGATCATATTGGGACCCGTATCACGGGATTGTTGCAATCATGCAGTGAGATAATGTCAGAAACCACCTAGCACGGTCCCCGATACCCAGTGATTGGCAGTGTAGCAGACATGTTTCTCTGTCTTGCGGGACCTTTCTGATATCAGTTCACATTCTCAGAGTAACCTGGGAGGAATGCATTTCCATCCCTTTCTGACCCAGAAGAAAACTGAGGTGCAGAAAGTCAATCAGTCCAAGGTCACACAGCAGGGACTAGCCAAACTGTGACACCAGCCCAGGAATCACTCAGTTCAGCTTTTCCCCGAGCACGGTCCACAAGCCCTCAGCATCAGCCTCCTCCATGGGGCTGGTTTAAAAAGCTCATTCCTGCTCCCAGACCTGTCAACTGAGACCCTTTGGGGATAGGGCTCAGAAGCCTGAACTGTGTCAAGATGTGGAGCCTAAATTTTATGCGGAAGTGGAGGCAGAAAGAGGTGATCTCCAAGGTCACACTTTCAATGAGCGTAGACTAAATTCACAATCTGACTCCAGAGGCAGCAATCAGACTTCTTGGAAGAGGAGGCATTTGACTATGTGGCCTCCAAGGGAAGAGAGGCACCACAGGGGAGAGTAGAGCACACATAAGGGCTTGGAGCAGGCGAGGCCAGGCAACAACTCAGTGTGGCTTGTGCTTCCAGATTCCCTAGGCATGAAGAAATACATATGGAGCCTCCCTGCAGCCTTCCCTCCCCAGAGAGCCCAGAGAGCGCCACCTGAGCTTCTGGGAGGAATACCTGTTGTGTGCAGGGTCTATGACCAGCAGGTCTATGGTGGCGGCCCTCTGGGCATGTCTGGCTGCCACTCAGGGTGAGAAAGCGGAGGAAGGTGGTGACTCAGTCCCCACCTGAACTCCAAGCTAGTCTCTTTAAATCTGAGATGAGCTCAGAGGCTGGGGAAATGTCAAGCAAACCCTCCTGGCAGAACAGATGCCAGATGGAGAGAAGGTGGCCCGAGGGGTAGGCTACCAGGCAGCAGTAAATGTGGAGCAACGCTGTGGTTGCAGGGGAAGAAAAGTCACGAGGGCTGGGTGCAAGGCCCTCCCGGGGCCCCCTATGCTTCATTCACCTGTGAAACAGGGAGAACTCCACTGGCTTCTGACTTCCTCCCAGGACTGTTGTGGGGAACAATGGGTAAGGAAAGAGCCTGGCAGATTATACAAGGTCTCACACAGCGAGGGAGAGATTAGAGGATTACTGCTATTATACATCAGAACAGCCAGAAGGTGCTTTCCTTGTTACCTGAACCCCAGCCACAGGGGGCAGTGGGAGAGGCTGGGCCTCTGTCTTGTTCCCACAAAGAAAAAAGGGATCCAGATATTACTTGGAGGTGAAGGCTCCCATTTATTAAATGCCTACCGTGTATTGCACACGTGCGCAGCTGCTAAATTGTGAACAAATCATTGTGACCCCAGCCTGCAGCCCACCAGGCTCCTCTGTCCATGGGATTTGCCAGGCAATGACTGGAGTGGGTTCCCTTTCCTTCTCCAGGGGATCTTCCTGACCCAGGAATTGAACCCATATCTCCTGCACTGGCAGGCGGGTTCTTTACCACTGGGCTACCTGGGAAGCCACCTACTGTGTACTAGGTTATTTTTAAATATAGAATCTCACTTAATCCTCATCATGACCCTGCAGTGTAAACATGATTATCTTGAGTCCAAATGAAGAAGCCGAAGTTGAAAGAAAGTAACTAGACCAAGATTACACCCACAGCTAGTAGAGACCAATTAAAACCAGGTGTTTTCGACTCAAAATCCCACACTCTTTCTTTCGTCTTGAACAGTTCCTATAAGAGGCAGAACGTGTCAGGTACAGGGGCCCAGTTCAAGCACTGCCTCCTTCTGGAAGTGTCTGATCCCTTTGCCCGGACAAGGTCTCTCTCTGATGAAACCCCACAGTATATCATCAGCACACACCTGGCAGCACTCAACACATTCTCCCTGTTATTTTGTGATAATACACACTTTTACAGGTAAGACGAGATGTAGGTACAAATAGGCCTTTCAGTTACCTCAATATCCTGAAATGTCATTCATTTAAAAAAAAAAAAAAAACCACAGGTGTTTAAAAAAAAAAATCCTCAAATGTCAGAGCTGAATGCACCTCCAAGACCACAACATCCAACTTCCTCATTTCTTTGAAGGAAAAAATACAGAGGAAGACACTTGTCTCAAGTCACACAGCATCTTAGCATCAGAGCTGAGAATAAAACCTTGGCAGTCTGCCTCTCAGAATTTCTTTAGGGATTCTATGATTTCAGAATCAGTCTGAGGACAAGAAAGATCATTCCCATGTTGCAGATATGGAAGCTGAAGCCCAGGGAAACGCAGCCTCCCTGAGATGGTGCAAAGTGGGGACCACACCCTAATCCTCCCACTTCTAGACCAGAAACCTTTCTCCTCCCCACTGCAAGAAATCTGTGTAACATGTCAAGCTCAGGGCCCACAATAAAAGGTCAACAGATGCTGGAAATTGTCATTATACACCATTGAGCAGGTGACACCCGCATGACTGTGACTGGTCTGGCAGTGCTACAGAAGAGGACGCAGGAGTCCTGGCTGAACCCTCTGTGCTCTCTGGACCTGTCTGTTCTTTAAGTCGAGGGAGCTATCATAGCTGATCTGATCTCCTGCTCCAAAGTTCTGGGACATCTGAGGCTCCCTGACAGCGGACCCCAGCTGTCTGCAGAGCATCTCTCAGTCGGGGCCTTTGTTCCCCTGTCTACAGGAAGCCGGCAAAGCAGCTGGGGCTCAGCACCACAAACTGACTGACTTTATTCCCAAGTGGCACTGGACAAGCAGGACCACCCTTAAACAACAATGGGGTGGAACACGGAAAATCCGACTGCCTCCCAGCACAGACATCCCGCTGGGCACACCCACCTACCTTTACAAACCGAAAAGAACAACTGGGAGTCGGGGCATAAAAGGGGACAGCTGGCTCCCTGCCCTATTGGCAGGCTGCAGGTTAGTAGGCTGGCAGTTCCCAAAGTGTCTTTACAGATATTTCATTTGATCTTCATGACAACCCTGTGAAGTTGCCACAACTATTCCCTTTTTATAGATGGAGAGTGTGGTCGGTCTTCTTTCCTCCCCTCAAACCGTAGCAAGGACCAAGCCCAAATCCTGGTGATAAGTCAGGGCCCCAAACCTCATCCTGCCGCACCCCCCTGGCTCAAAGAACGCAGCTCCCACCCCCAGTCGGTCTAAATAAACGCCCAAGTGATATCACATCCTGCTGGCTCAAAAATAGCCCAGGCCTGCCCACAAGCGATCACAAAATGCCAGGCCATGCAGGGCCAAGCGGGCAGGGATGCCCAGCTCGTGGCACGGTCCACACACACACACACACAAGCAACTAAAGCAGAAGCCTCAGAGCAGGAAGGCCCCCCACTCCCACCTCTGCCAGACAGCCTGGCCCCTCCCCCCTTGCCCTCTTGGTGGGGAGTCCCCAGCGCCAGCCCTCGCCCCAGCGCCAACCCCATGGAGCCTCGGCCGCGGCCAGCCTGCGGGCAGACTCCGGCCCGACCCGGACACCCCACCACTCACATTGCTTCAAGAGCTCCAGACACAAAGCCATGAGGGCCGGATGGGGGTCAGAGACCCAGAGACCGGCAAAGACAGAAAAGGGGAGAGGGAGAGACACAGGAGCGGAGAGAAGGGGAGACAGGGGGCCGGGGCAGAGAAAGCGGGGTGGCGGGCAAGAGCCCCCGGCAGAGGAGAAGCCTCAAAAAGGGGTCTGCAGCGCAAGAGACTTCGAGCGGTGACACCAGCAAGACAGATGTGAGGACAGGGAGAGGCAGGGAGAGCAAAGCAGAAGACCCCGACCCAGGGGACTGGGGAGCGCGGAGTCCCGACAGAGAACAACGACTGGGGGACAAACCAAGGAAAGGCAGGGAGTGGGTACGGAACTCAGGGAGCTGGGGAGCTTCGGGGGTCCCAAGGAGAGACCCCAAGGGATCACAGAGGTCCCAGCGTATGGAGGGGGGTGGACACCAAAAGAGGCAAAAGCCTGCAGAAAGGAGGGCTAAGAGGAGGCAAGACCCCCGGGGTGTGGGGGACAGATGAAAGGGAGGATCCCCAAGGGATGTGCGGGGAGTGTGGAAGGTGTTCTGAAAGAAAGCCCCCTCCCCACAAGATAAGAGGGCGCTCCGAGAGGGAGACTCTGAGGGATGAGACGAGCGCTTTGAGGGGTACCCGAGATCGGGGAGCGAGGGAGGGGCTGGGAGGCAGCGCGAGAGCAGGGACAAAGAGACAGCGAGCCAGGGAGAGACAAAGCGGGCGGGAGCGGGGAGATGGGCCCCAGGGTCGGTGGCTGGACAGAAGGACGGAAGCGCGAGCGGGCAGGAGGACGGACGGACGGACAGACTGGGAGGAGGGGGCGGGGGCAGGGCCGGGCGGGGGCGGCGCCCGTCTCCTCGCGGGGCCGCGGCTGCTCTGAGCGGCGCTGGGCGGGCCCCAGGCGTCCGGGCTGAGGAGGCGGCGGCGGCGACGACGACGTGGACCGGACAGACCGACGAAGTGACGGACCGGCTGGCGGCAGCTGCGGCCAGCGGCGGGCACTCACCCTCCTCCCTCACGCGGCCCGGCCCGAGGCTCCGGTTTTGTACGCCCGAGGGGCGGAGCCTCTGGGTTAAAGCCCCGCGCCGGCCCCGCCCCGTCCCGCCCCCCGCGTCAGACGCGCGCGCGCGTCGCTCGGGACTCCCGGGGCGGGCGGGGGGCGCGCGCGGCCCTCTCGGCACGTGGCCCGTCGCGCGCGCGCCGGCGGGGCGAGTGCGCAAGCGCACGGGGCGCTCAGTCCAGCCCACGCCCAGGCCGCCCGACCCCGCGAGGGAGCGCGCGCCCACGTCAGCACGCGCGTGCCTGAGCACCCGGGACTCCGCCCCTCCAGCCGCCCCCACCAAACCGGTTCCAGCTGGAACGAGACGCATGCTCCCTGACGAGCGAGGGGCCCGGGGAGTGTGTACCAGTTTATCGTAGCTACACCTGGATATTCCCCAGGGGAAGCAGAGGCTGCGCACAAGCAGGTCGTTTCACCTGTGTGTGGTCAAATTAGCCTCCTAATACTATGGACTCGACGTCCTAAGGGTTTCTAGTATCCCCACCGCTCCCTCCTGGTTTTGCTGTGCTCATCTGGGGTCTTCTAGGTTGGGTTCTAATCCCTGCTCAGCCTCTGGAGGGCTGTGTGACCTTGGACAAGATGCTCAACCTCCTGAACCTTAGTTTTCTCCTTAGTAAAATAAAACCATTACATCCACGATACTGTGGAGGGCCAAGTGCAGTAGGAGCTGTGTAAATTCCTAAGTCACACTCCCTTCAGGACTCATGGAGCTTCCCCATCTCATGGAATCCCGACCTCTCCCCTGCGAGTCCCCCTACTCACAGTCCTGGTCCTTGCTCCGGGCCTCATTCCTCTAAGCTGTACCTACAGTAGGTCTACCATGTGCATATCCAGTTTCTGCTCCCCGACTTGCCTTGCTAAGTGACCTAGACAAGCCCCTGCCCTTCTCTGCGCCTCTGTTTTCCAAATGTAAAATGGAGAAAAATTTACTGAAGATGATACAGTCTTTCCAGTACCACTGTTGTGATTTTTGCATAAAGTTATAATGATAACAGCAGGCTTCCCTGGTGGCTTGATGCTAAAGAATCTGCCTGCAATGCAGGAGACACGGGTTGGATCCCTGGGTTGGGAAGATCCCCTGGAGAAGGAAATGGCAACCCATTCCAGGACTCTTGACTGGGAAATCCTATGGTCAGAGGAGCCTGGCGGGCTACAGCCATAGGAGCACAAAAGAGCCAGACATGACTGAGTGACTAAACAGCCACAACAAAAATATTAAAAGCAACTGTTTGCTTTTCATATTGATGCCAGGCACTGCACTAGGCACTTTGAAAATACTAGCTTACTCTGCCCTTCTCACAGTCACTAGGCTACACCTATACCATTCACTTAGTCTTTAGATTGATTGCGTACGAAAATTCAGGAAACCCCAAAGCACAGCCTGACTGTCTTGCTGTGTCCCAACCACACCCAGCCCTGCTTCGCCTCCATCAGCTACTGAGCCCTCCTGCCTCAGGGCATTTGTACCACTCTTCTCCCAGCCTGGAGTACCTCCCCACCACTACTTCTTCCCTCACTTCCTTCAAGAGTTTTCTCAAACATGTTTCTCAATGAGGTCTACCCTGGTACCTACCCTATTTATGCTGCAATATCCCTCCTCTCCCTCTGCTGGCACTCCCAGTACTCCTTGCCCTACACTACTTTCCAATAAGCCATATACTTAGGGGACATCCCTGGTAGTCCAGGGGTCAAGAATCTGCCTTCCAACGCAGGGGATGTGGGTTCAATCCCTGGTTGGGGAGCTAAGATCCTACGTATCAGGACAACTAAGCCCACGATGTGCCCTGCGCCACAACCACAAAAAGATGGTGCCACAACGAAGACTGCAACATGACACAGCTAAAATAAATAAATAAATATTTTTTAAAAACCCATATATTTATTTGCATTATTTATACTGAGCGCTTTGTCTGTCCTCCAACCCGCCCATCTGCACCCCACAAGAAGGCCAGGGTTTCCATTTTGTTCACTGAGGTGTCCCTGGTCCTGCACCACCACTTGGCTCATGGTAGGTGATCAGTAAACATCTAGTCAATGAAAGGGATGTCCCATGGCAAGGCTCCTGTCCTTCTCCACCACCATAGGGCACCACGGTTCAATTTAAACACCTTAGTCTCTCCTCCTTTGGCCTGACCTCTCTACCCTTGAGGGAGTAAGCGATGTTTTTGTCTCATTCAGAAACCTGGGGTTCCAAGCCTGCCCACCAGTCCTTGAACCCAGTCACTGTTTCCCTGAGAAGGTTCTACGGGTCTGCCTAACAATGGGACTTAGGAGAGTGGCTCAGTTAACCAGGGACTTCCTGGTCCAAGGCTGGGTGGGGCCCATGGAGGAAGGCCCCATTCTGCCCAGTGCCCTCTGTGGGGAGGGCCCTCATTCAGGAGGCAGGAATTTTGGCTCTTCATCACTCACTCTAGGAAGGTCTCCTAGACACTTGCGTTATTCTCTGACTCTATGTTCCCTGCCCAAGTTCCCTGGGTCTTGCCTGGGCCACTGCACAGCCTCCAATCCATCCTGCCTATGTTGCCAGATGATTCTCCTTGAAACTCCTGTGACCACACTGCAGCTCTTTACCAGAACTTTGGATGTGCATCCCTCAACACTCACAGAATAGTGGGGAACTCAAGTCAGGCTGACCCAGCGGGGGAAAGAGCTCCTTGACCTACTAACTGGGTTACCCTAACTTGACACTCACCTCTTCTAGGCTACAGTTTCTTTGTAAAATATCTGTCAACATGTATGTGTGTGTGTGCACACATGCATGTGTGTGTGCGTGCATGTGTGTGTGTGCACATGATTAACTGGGCTAAATCAGGAATGTCAGATAAGTGCAACTCTCCTGGCCAAAGCAGACATCACTAATCGATGGTGTCACACTTCTCTGCTTAACTCACTTTCAGTCCTGAGCTCCTGGGATCAGAAATGACATGTGAGTTGAAGCCTATTTGCATCACTGGACATGATGGTCTTTGAGGTTCCTCTCAGCCCTGACACTCTGGAGACTGGAGTGTCCAACCTGACAGGAGCCTGTAGCATGATAATCAGAGACTGTGGAGCATCAGGCCTGGGAGAGGGCTTGGGGGACGAGGCTGCCTGGAAGTTTGGCTGCTTACTGGAATTTTGTCAGCCTTCCTTCCTGTGTCTGTGCAGAAGAGAATGAATCAGAGAAGTAACTGGGGGAGTTCGGGGAGGGGGGAGGGAACAAAGAAAGGAGGACAGAGCATTCTGTGACTCAGATAGGAGGTGTTTGGGGGTCTCCAAATCCAAGCCTCACAACATAGATGGAGAATCTGGGGCACAGGAAGGGGCCAGGACCCACCCAGAGTGACTTAGCAGAGCAGAAAGTAGATCTCAGGGCTCCTGACCAAGAATCCAGGGTGTTTCCCAGGCCAGCAACCTATCCCAGCTCACCCTAGAGCCTCAAGCACCACCAGACAGTGACCCCAGGTGTGTGGACCTCTGTGCATGTACACACATGTACCCATGTGCCCGTGCAGAGAATGCAGCTGGCACAGGGCAGGGGTGGGTGGCG
The DNA here is from genome assembly GCA_024291935.2 of Okapia johnstoni. Classification (NCBI taxonomy): domain Eukaryota; kingdom Metazoa; phylum Chordata; class Mammalia; order Artiodactyla; family Giraffidae; genus Okapia; species Okapia johnstoni. Next base: position 54,599,226 of record CM044324.1, on the reverse strand, counting down.
GGTATCACCCCACAGTCCACCACCATCGCGGCTCCTGAGTGATATCACAGCCTCTCTTGTGATCAGAGGGAGTGGGAGAGAGACAGGCTGGGGAGGGAGAAAGGCCAGAAATGGGGAGGGAAACGGGAGAGAGGGAGGTGGGGAGAAATAGGGCTGAGGGAGACAGACAGAAGGCTAAGATGATGGTGGGGAGGGGAAGCTGGGAGAAAGGGATGGAGGGAGGTTGGGAGGGAGGAGAGGAAAGGAGGTGGGCAGAGTCAGAGAAGGGAGGAGTGGGAGGGAGGGCGTTCTCTGTTCTCTTCTTAGAAGCGGAGAAAGAAGAGGAAGGATGGGGCAGACTGAGGGGTACCCAGGGGCCTTCCCGGCAGGTCCTGTGGCTGGGGAGGGGCGTGTGTATATACCTAAATGTGTATGTATTGCTTCCCCTACCATCCCAGTGGGGGCTGACCCCTGCCTGCCAGTCACCTGCCAGCGCTATTTCTGGAATGTGGAATCTGGGTCAGAAAGGGGGAGGGAAAGAGAGGGTGTCTGTGGAGGCAGCACTGGCAGCTGGGAAGCTGGCCAGTTCCCTGCGGGTGGGTGGGCAGCTCCATGCCTTGCCCATGGCCACTGGGGAGGTGCCTGGCCCTGCCAGGCTCTCACTGTCTCAATAATTGCCCCCACATCTCCCACTCGCCAGCCAATGGCCCAAGAGCATATGTGCCCACATGACAGTGACAAAGAACTTTCATGCCCCTTAGCAACTTGGGGGCTCAGAAGAGCCCTCGGTGGGCTCACTTCTTGGAGACATATGCTGAGGACAGGGGGCAGCCTTCTGAGCAGGAGACCCCTGCAGGGAGACAGTGGCTGAGGGAGGGTGTGCCTGCGCGTGTTAGGGTGTGTCTGTAAGGAGGGAGGTGATGGCGGGCAAGACTGCCATGTACGGTGGTACAGGTTGTATACAGATTAAGGGTGCCACATATAGGAGAGGGTGCTGTTCACAACATAGACATAATTGAATTATATATTTATTATGACATGTTTGTGGCAGATGGCAGTACAGGATCTGAGCCTAATAAAAATTGTGCGACATGATAATTTTGCAACAGATGACAGTTAAGTGTCTTTCCCAACCCAGCACTAAGGTACCTAAGGGACCAATTGCAGCTCTGGGTAGAGGTCTGAAAATCTGGTGACTTTGGTTTTCCCTGCAAGACAGGTGAGTTTACTTGCTGAGCATGAGGGAGTCAGAGGTTGGAGTAGAGAGAAGCAAGAATGTAGTGGTCACTATGGAGACCTGGATGGAAGGCTGAGTGGGGAAACAGAGCGGCAGGGGAGGGGGGAGATGTTTTTGGTGGCTCCAATCTGGTAGGGGCACAATTTCCTCACTGGTGTGGAGGTGGCATGAGCCTTGAAGAAGACATACACATATGTGAGAACATGTGCAACTGTATGTAGCAATTAGATGTGTGTGCATACATGTGAGAATACCAATGTGCGTATGCTTTTATATGTTTTCATAGAGAGAGGTCTAAGGGTTTAGAATCTTATATATGTCCACAAATAGGTATATATGTGCACACATGTCTGGGTAGGTATCAGATGTTGCTACCAATACTTTTTAATTTAAAAATACATTAATTTAATTAATTAATTTGACTGTGCCGGATATTAGTTGCAGCACACAGGATCTTTAGTTTCGGCAGGTGGGATCTAGTTCCCTGACCAGGGATTGAACCCAGGCCCTCCACAGAGGAAGCGCAGAGTCTTAGCCACTGGGCCACCAGGGAAGTCCTCCCATACTTTCCTGAGTATCTTGGTTTCGGCTTAAGTACCCAAACTGAGACTAACTGGAGCCCTCCCCCCCTCTCCCCACCGCCATCCCTACATTTAAAGCCAGAAATGCTGGATCATTCATATGGGAGGTGCTGAAGGGGCTGTGATTGAATTTTTGGCCTCAATCCTCAACCCTTCCCTGTATTCATGCCCTTTGCTACGTAACTGCAGTTTCTTCCACAAAAGGTCGAGTGTATTTCCCTGGACCTTGGCTTTGGGCACACGTGACTTGCTTTGACCAACCAGGTGTTCACAGGAGACTTGAAATGTGCTTGTACAGTGGGCTTAGCCCTCTTATACCTCTGCCACCTCTGTGGAAAGCACATGGCATGGCTTGGGCACTGATTCCAGGAGCGCACTTTCATCCCAGGAGGAGAAGGATATAGGACATGCTGAGCAAAACCAGGTGACTGGAAAGCTCATGAATGAGAAAAAATGCGTATTATTGGGTGCCACTGAAAATAGATGTGCTTGTTTGTTGCACAGCATTATTGTGATAACAGTTGATAGATACAGAAATTGATACCAACAGTGGGGTGTATGAGCAATAAAAATAAAAATATGTAGCACTGTCTTCAGAACCACGTGGTACGCAGTGAGCTGTTACTGGAGGCTTGAAAAAAGGTGACCTCACACTATGCAGAGACAATATGCTTGGTAAAACTGTCCATCTATAGTAACTTGAAGAGAACCAATGGATTTGGGCAAGATGGTTTCCAGGTAAATGTTGAAAGCAAGAGCTGGCGCCTCTGGGCTGAATTTGATAAAGACTTACAAGAAAGAGTGGAATTCATAAAAGATATAGGGAGTGTTGAGTGTTTAGAGGGAATACAGAGAGCCCAGAACTTGGCTGAGTTGGAAAATAAATCAGTCAATGCTTCTCCAGCCAGTAAATCAGTCTCAAATTAATATGCAGCCTGGGGACAAAGATCAAACCAAGGTCATGGCCAGTTAAGATATAACATGTGGGCCAGATCCAATCAAGAGCATGGTTATAACACCTTTTATTAATACTTGAAAATAATAAGGTACCATTTAGTAGATGCTCTCAGCTGCTCAAAAGGGCTTCCAGAAAGTTTAACAGTATGGCCCCATAGAAGCCTGATGCACCCAAAGTAGTCATAATTGAGTAGAGACTGTCATAACTCAAAAATTAATGGTGTAGTTTTTGCAACATGAAAGTTAACTGGAATATAATACATAGAAAACCCATAAAGTGTTTGAGGGAGGTGTGTGGCCAAAACTATGATCACTTAGGCTAAAGAGACTGAGACCATTCAGAAGACATAAAAAGACATCTGGGTCCCCAACTTCCTTCAGGCAGGAAGCAGGCAACAACAGTTCATCAACTGCCCAAAGACCTATATTCTCCAGTGCTTTCTTTAGACATGGCCAAAAAAGGCTAATGGAAAAGGAAGGGCTTCCAGAGAGCTATAGAAAACCATGGCTTAGGGAATCAATCCCAGGGAGCAGACCTTGGGCTTCATCAAGAGATATTCCCTCTCCCAGAGTATTTGCCCAACATTTGCCAAGAGGGACTTCACAATGGCCATGGATCAGTAAGTCTCTGAACCCCTTCCTCCTCCCTCTGAACAAGAATGTGACCTGCAAGTCATCCTGTCTCTATTTCACCAATGCATGCTGTGTGTGTGTGTGGGGGGGGGGTGTTTGGGAGGTGGGAGGTAGATAATCTTTTTTCTTTTTTTAGGTTTTAGGTTCCTCAATCAAGAGGAGCCATATCCAGATTTGATACAGATCATGAGATCTTTTTTCTTCCTTAAAAATATATTTATTTATTACTGAAGGATAGTTGATTTTCAGTGTTAATTTCAGGTGTACCATGACATCCTGATGTTATGGTTGAATGAGATTTTTCAGGATCTTTGGGATAAGGTTATTTTCTGTAAGAGGGACAGGAATAAATGTGGCCAAGCAAGTGGACCACAGTAGATTGAATTACTGACCCTGATTCTTCACCCCTTCCTCAATCCTCACACTTTACCATATAAATCAGTTTCTTACACAAAGGTGGGAGGGTACTTCTCCATCCCTTGTCTTTGAGCTTAGTCATATGACCCCCTTCAACCAATAGGATTTTTGTAGGTATTATGCAAGCAGGATCCTTGAAATGTGCCTGTGTAGTTAGGCTTGTTCTCCTGTGCTTTGGCCATCACCACAAGAAGAACATACCCTGCCAAAGCCACTGATCCCAGGAGGACACTTTGGTCCTGGGAAGAGTGTGAGAAACATGGAGCACCTTCCAGCTGACCACAAACATGCACAAAAGAAATAAATGTTACTTTTTTTTACACCCCGTTTGTGGTTGTTTGTTACGCAGCAATGTTGTATCAACAGTTGACCAATACAGGGTTCCAAACAGTTCTGAGACATGTAGCCCATCACCCAACCTCAGCCCATTCATGAGTGAATGAGGGAGGGGGAGACTGGGAATGAGGGTTTATTTGAAGAAAATCGTTGGAGGTGCTGTTTGATTCCCCATGCTCACCTTCTGCTTAGAGAACTTCCCTTACAGGACTTCCCTGGGGATCGAGTGGGTAAGACTGCGCTTCCACTGCAGGGGGCATGGGTTCGATCCTGGGTCGGAGAACTAAGAAGATCCTGCAAGGTGCATGGCGTACTCCCACCCCCACAGAAAAAAAAGAGGGAGAATTTCCCTTGGGCCTGGTGATGTGGAGAATCTGATCCTTCCACCCAAGGCTCTTAAAGGACTGGAATGGAGTGCCTGGGAGAGTCGGGCAGAGAGATTCCCTGGATTTGGAGGCCAGTGTGGACCCCAATGCCTGCCTGAGACTCCTAAAATGGGAGAGGCTGGCAGGGTTAGCTAGAAGGAAGGGTGTAGCAGACCACCCTGTACTTTTAGAGTTCTGCAAGGCACAGGCCCCATTGTCATATAGGTTCAATTGAGCTAAGGGAGACAGTAGGGCTGGAGTTGTCTTCAGAGGAGTCAGTCCAAGAAACCTGCCTGGCAGGGGCAGGTCCCCTGGCAAAAAGAGGCTGAGTAGGGAGGAGAAGGACCACTGGATGGAAGAGCTGAGGGGGAATAAGCAGCAGTGGCCTGGAGTGGGGTTGCCCAGGCCAGGAGAGAAGGCATCATGAGGGCCTTCAGGACAGGAGAAACTCCAAAAGCATCACCTGAGAGAAAGAGCTGCAAGTGGCGTCTGTTCCATGGAAAAGTCCTGATGCTAGACAACCCCTACACTAGCGACCTTCCCCTCCCACTGGAGGAACCAGCAATGGCCACTGGTGAACAAGGAACCCAGGAGACACTGACCACCATGCCCAGCTCCCCACTGTGGGCTTTCCAGCCCAGTCAAGCCCTAACTGCCAGGTGCATGAGGTCTGAAGTGGATGAGCCTGGTGTTTTGAAATGAGGCCAGACTCTCAATACCTGAAAATGAGACTGTTCTTTAAGGTCTAGAAGTGACAGAAAAAGCTCAGGAATCTGCCCAGATATCACCCATGATTTGAAAGGCAATAGTGGTTTCTCACTCTGTCCCCAGCCAAGTTCATTCCAGTCAATAAGCTGGTTTCTTGTGTAGAGAATTCTTTGAGATTCAGGCTCATTTGTTCACAACAAACACCAGCTGAGCACTTGAAACAAGTGTCTTCTACAATAATCCAACCCCAAATGCCTTTGATTGGCAGGAGGCTCTGAGTCAAGACTGAGAACCAGTAATAACAACTACACTTGTCAGCTCCTACCACATGCAAGGCCCTACCCACCCATGCCTCCCCAGGCACAGACTTACTTCATCTCCTGGAGAGCTCTCTGGGGTCTGGCTTATGCTTCAATTTATAGACGGGGAAACTGAAGCTCAGGGAGGAAAAGTTGCTGGCCAGAGTGAGATCAAAGTTCTGTCTACTGAGCCAGAAACTGTACTATGATTTTCCTTGGTCTTAATATCATGGCTTGCTCTGGGAGAGAGGGTCCCCCTTTTCTCTGATCGCCCCTGGGTTATTGTCAGAGAACTCAGAACAGGTATCAGGAAGGACAGGTTGTCCCTGATTGTGAATATGACAGACACCTGCAAACTCACCCCTTTGAGACGGCTCAATGCAAATCCCATTCTCTTCCCTGCAGGGTCCCGCCCTCCCCACAGGTTTGCCTACCTGAACTAATCCAAACAGGTAAGTAGGGCTTCAGTGAGCCCTGCCTGCCAGCAGGAGGCTGCTCTGAATCAGGGTTTTAGAGACCCAGGGGCCACCAAGTATCTCACAAGCTAGACCCCTTCACCCCACTCCCAGTGTTGACATCTCCCTCTGTGACCACCACCCCCCCACGCCCCATTTGAGCTCCAATTTACCAATTGGTGGGAAGTTCAGCCCCAAGGGCTCCTGCTTTGGTTAACCACCCCTCCACTCCTGGCTTGCCCACTATGGATTCTTTTCCACCTGTGGTCCACCAGGCAGGGTCCCAGGGACCCCCTGGCAAAACAAACGAACAAGTCCCGCCCCCACCTCGGTACTCACTTGGAAGCGTACGACTATTGCTGAGGCTGCCGGTGCTGGGTGGTGGGGAAAGGGACTGCAGGGAAACACTGTCCTCCTCCTGTGAGCAGCCCGCCTGGATGGCGCGCAAGTAGCTGTGGCTGCGGGAGCGGAAGTAGCTGGGCAGCGGCAAGTCTAGAGTCTCAGCCGCAGTCGACTCCGCTTCACTGCAGGCCGACTCGCAGGCCGCCTCATACTGGTCGCTCAGATCTGCCTCCCGGACCTGTCCGGGCAAAAGCAGGCATCAGGGGCCATCTCCGCCCATTCCAGAGGGATGGGGGTGCTTGGTGGTTGGCTCAGCTGCAGAGCTGGAGTCTGGTGCTGCAACTCAGACCACCCTCCTGCTCCCATCTCACTCAGGGCATGGGATGGACAGAGGGAGCCCTTAAGAAATAGACAGCCCCCTCACCTCTCTGGGCCTCAATTTTCCCATCTCTACAATGGAGGAGAAACTGTTCAACATACTTTCTAGTATGTTAACTAGGTTATATCTTGTGTCTTCGGACTGATTAAGTAAGAGATTTTGAGGTCACGTCTGAAGTCAACCAGAAAGAAGGCTATAATCAATTAGTAATGTTTGCCCTGAGGGTTGGAATGGGGAGGTGGCACTAGATGTGCTAGATATTTACCATCTTATGGTCCAATTCCTTCATTTTTTTATAAGCAAAGAAACTGAAGGCAACTGAGGGGAAGATACTTGCCAGGTGCACCCAGTGAGGAAGTAGCAGAATCAATACTCCAAATGTGTATTTAAGGAAGATTAATCTAGCCCTGGGATACAGAATGGATGTTGGATAGAGGGTGTGGAATGGAGGCAGAGGCCAGAGACGAAGCGATGCAATAGTCTGGTGAGAGAAAATAATACTGGAATGAGGGTAATGGCAGTGAGGATCAATTAGTGATGTCTGCCACGGGCGGTATGGAGAATGGTGGTATATGTGCTATTTGCCATCTCACATTTAGCTCAAGCTCATCTGGACGGTTTCTAAGTGTCCCTCTAGAGATAACCATTCAAGATCCCACAAATCTGCAGCTGGAGCTGTGAGCATAGAGGGGCCTCACCATACATACACTCTCCAAGAGTTCTGGAAGGGTCTGTCTGACCCATGTCTCAGGCCATCTTGGTACCTGGGGATCACAAAGTATGAGCTGAGGAGTGAGTCGGCCACAGATGGACACTGGGTGGGGGGTCCTGGGAGACACCTGGGCTAGAGGGCAGGGGGGCAAAAGTTGACTGAGCACCACGTGGAAGAAAAGACAAGGCTGGGCCTGAGGCCAGCTCTGGCCTGGACCTGCTGTGCAACCTCAGGCCAGCACTACCCTTGAGACCAGTGTTTCCTTTTCTAAATGAAGTGTAATGCCTGTGAACTTTTCAGGTTCTGAACCAGGTAAAGTGGCCAGAGGAATCATCACCCAATTTAGAGTATATGCTTGGAAAGGTCTACATTTGCTCTGTTCGATATGGTAGCAACTAACTGTGTCTGGCTATTTAGATTCAAGTTAAATATAATTAAAAAAATTTCAGTTCCTTAATTACACCATCCCCATTGCATTCGTTCACACTACCTTTATTGGACAGCATGGATTATAGAACATTTCTAATTATCACTAGGTTCTATCAGACAACACTGATAAATTAACATGTAGGCCTTGTAACATATACAGAATTCAACTGGAGGGAGTATTAAAGAGATAAGTGTTTATCCTCCAAAGCTGCAATCTGAGGGAGGTATACTGCGAGGCCCTTGTGATTGCCAAGGGCGATGAGGTCTTGCTTTGGGATTTCACAGTAATGGCCCAGCTCTGGAGCTAGATAGCCAGAGTTTCACTGCTGGGTCCATCATCTTCTCACAACATGAATGTGGGCGAGTCACTGAACTGCTCTGTGCCTTAGTTTCCCCATCTATAAAATGGGGGCTAATTAGAGACCAGATTTCACAGGATGGTGGTCAAGATTAAATGAGATAATTCATATTGCATGCTTTGAAGAGTGTCAGGGGGAAAGTAAGTACCTGATAACCTGTACCTGTTATTACAGGCAGCTCTGTGGGGTGATTGCAAGGATTTGTGAGTGTTGGTTAAGATGCTCCCAAGTTCTTGGGGAGAGGCCAGCTGGTTAGTGCTGTTGGTATGTGTACCACTGAGGGCAAACTGTGTGTAGGGAACCTCCCCTGGAGGTTTTATATATGAAACATCACACCCTTATCACGAGGCTGTTGAAGGAAGGAAGAGATCACCTGGCCCACTGTGGGCTCCCCAAAGACCCTCTGAAACAGTGTGATCAAGAGGAATTGTGTAGCCTTGGGGCTGGGGATGGAGGGTGGGGGGAGGAAAGGACCACTTCTGGGGGTAGGATGGGTGTGCGTGGGAGGGGGTACCCTTAGGACAGTCAGGCAGTGCCAATACCAGCATCATCTTCACCAACTTTGGTAAACTTGAAAAGTCTCTGCATTCATTCCAGAACCCTAACATCCTTAAAAATCTTGATGGAACCCAAGAAAAGAGATAAGTCAGAGGATCTGGGACCTGGAACGTGGAGGCCAATGCCCCCAGTCCCTGATCTGTCCAAATAGAACAGTCTTGCCTGGCCTTTCCCAGGGTTTGGGGGAGAAGACAAGGAGGGAGCTATAATCTCTCAGGATATGCCTTCCCTTATCCTAGAGTTAGTCTTTTTATAAAAGTAGAGTTGATTTACAATTCTGTCCTAATGTCCTGGGGCTATTCTTGCCTCATCCATAGAACCTAACTCATTCTTTTCCATTTGTGAGAAGAGGAAACTGAGGCACAGAGAAGTGAAGTGACAGGGCCAGGGAGTGAAAGGTCCAGGTGCCAACATGAGCCCCAATTCCATCCTCCTTGGAGGAGGTTTTCCTGGTGCTACTCTGCTTGCACCTGTCTGGGTTAGGGGCCAGGATACTGAGGTGCCTAGGTCCAGCCCTGGACTCTGGGATGAGGTGGCGAGAGAATGGCAAACATACTGACCTGCTGTTCGTGGCCAAACAACTGGGGGATCAAGGAGGCCTGTCCAAAAATCTGCAGGAAAGAGATGGGGAGGGTTACGGGGAGACCGAGGCTGGGGGCTGGGGTGGGGCCTTCAGGCTCAGCTACAAGAGAACTTGGGGCTGGTCTAGCCTCCTCCCCAGACTGGCTGGGGACCAGTTAGTAGGTCTTGGTTTCCTCCAGGGATAGGAGGCTCACTCCTTCTGGGACTGGGTTTATAAGTGTTTCTTCTGGGTTGGGTTCTGGGACCATCGATGTCCTGTCTGCTGCCTCTCAGCTGGGCAGGTAGCATCCCAGGGTCTATAGATTAGGGGCAGAACCTGGATGCTTCTCTTCCCTGGTCAGGGCTTACCCAGTCCAGTGCCTGGTGGGAGGGGAGCTTCTCCTGGCAGGAGTTGAGGCTCAGAGATACAGACAGAATTGGACATCTCTGACTTTGAGGCCACATATGTGGCTCAGGTCACTCAAGCTTCATGGGATGAGGGTTTTGGGGTTCAGAGGACCCTGGGACAGAAAAGAACTGGGGCTGGACAGGGGGTAGTGGGAGAGACTGGCTGGGGTCCGCAGCCTGGCTGATTTCATGTACCTTTTTGTGTAACCAAGGGACAAAAGCATGTTTCCGGTCCGGGGCCAGGTGAGGGATGGAGGGGGTGCATGTGAGACAGACAGACAGACCCAGAGAGAAACATAGAGATGAGACACACCAGAGAGAATCAGAGAAAACTGTGAATGAGAGGAGAGGAAAACAGAGGGACACAGACAAGACGACTGAGGGATGAGAGAACAGACAGTATGGGAGAGACAGGGAAGGGCACGGTACATTCAGCAAACACCTTCATGCCCTGTGCCACCTGCTGGGGGATGCTGTGGGGACAAGACAGCAAGGTCCCTGTCTGCAGGGAGCTCCCAGTCTTAAGGGTGAGACAGACACCAAGTAAATAAGCAAACAAATATAATTCCTGATAGTGAGAAGTGATGTTGAGAAAATGAAGCAAAGTAAGGGATCAGGGCCCCAGGGACCCCCTGAGGTGGGAAATGATAGTGCAGGTCCCTCTGAGGTGACATTTGAGCCAAGACCTGGATCACAGAGAGGAACCAGCTGTGCAAAGATCTGAGAGAAGAGTGCTCCTGGGGAGGCACAAGCGCAGGGAGGCTGGGGCAGGAATGAGGGATGTGAGGAGCAAAAGGAGGCCAGTGTGGCAGGAGCAGGGCCGGTGACAGAATATGTCAGAGATCACGTCTGAGAGGGAGGCCAGGCCTCGTGGGTCTGGCTTTCCTGGGGTGAGGCTGGAGCTATGGGAGGGTGCGTAGCAGGTGACGTGATCTGACTTCTGCCTTTTGCTAGCTCCCTCTGGTCGCCGTGAATAGGTTGGAGGTGACAGGCATGGAGGCCAGCACAACTGTTCAGGTGAGAGTTGGTGGGACCTGGAGGATGGGAGGGGCAGAGGGTCCCCTGGCTGGGGTGGGGGGGCTCTACCTCTCCCCCAATCTGAGGTTGGTCTCTTTGGAGTCTGGGAATGATAGTCCTGAGGGTGGCGGGTTGGGGAGAGCTTGGGCAGGCTAGGAATAATGGTGTGGTGGGGATCTGGGGTCCAAAAGTTCTAAGCAGTCCATTAGCCCGGGCAGTGGGGCTGCACACAGTGAGACCCGGGGCCTGTTTCTGCCTAGAGAGGCAGCTGGGTCTGCACCTGACTCTCTCTTGCCTCACTGTGCTACCATTGGCAGGTGTCTGCCCTCTCTGGGCCTTGTCCCCCCATTCACACTATGGAGGGAGCCCTCGAGCCTTGCCTGGCTATCCCTTTGCGAATGGTAAAGTACTGTGCACAACACAGTAGGGACTGAGGTCCAGGTCTGGGTCTGACAGCCTATCTCTGCCCAGTTTTGCCTCCTCCTTCCTGTGTGACCCTACCTATCTGGGCCTCAGTTTCCTCATCTGTGAAATGGGGGTATGGATATGGACCCTCTGGGGTGGTGGTGAGGGATCCAGGAGCTGATGGCTGAGAGAATTAACAGTACAGCACAGCATGCTTACCACTATTAGCGGCAGAACTGGCCGGGTCCTGAAAGCCCAACTATCCACCGAGCAGGTGGGACATGGAGGTCCAGAGTGGAGAAGCAACTTGCCAGAAGTCATACAGCAAGATGGCAGCACTAACCATCAAGGTAGCTACCCTGTGCTGAGGACATTGTGTTTGTTATCTCACTGATTTCTCACAACCCTTTCAAATAGGAATTATTACTTTCTGGTGATAAGTCAGGAAACTGAGGCTCCGGGGGGTAGGGGGATTTGACCTGGGTTTACACTGTCAGTGACAAGACTTGGACTCAAAGCCAGGTCTCCAGTTCCACATCCTCAGGGTGGGCAGCAGTAGTGCGACCCCTCCCTCTGGGCCCACAGCTCAGGCCATCAGTGTTAGGCCCTGGGGCTGCTCTCCAGGCACAGACAGCTTCAGGAACAAAGACTGAACAGAAGCACAGGGCAGACATTCAGGACCACTCAGCGGAGGCTGGACCTGGATGTTGGTCCTTCTCCTGGGTGGGATTCAGGGCTCTCTCCAGCCCACTGGCCTTCTGGCTGCCCACCGCCCTCACCTGGCTGATGCAGCTGGAGTCGTTGAGGCTGTCGCTGACGGGGTTATAGTCCTCCTCCCAGCTCGGACACTTGGAAGGCAGCAGCATGTCCACGGAATCCAGGCGGTCCAGACTCCTGGGGGGGATAGGGAGCAGATGGGGCTCAGTCTACCCTTTGTTCATCCTGGGAAACTGAGGCCCAGAGGCGGGAAAACAGGCCAGGGTTATCCAGTGGTAGAGGGAAAAATGGAAGTCATTGCCAGCCTGGGTAGTATGAGGGGTGATGAGCAAGGGGAGAGCTCCTAGCTTTTGGAGGCCTTATGAGTCTCGTGGGTGCAGGCGGCCTTCACCTGCCATGTCCGCTCCAGTCACAAGGTGGCAGCACAAGCTCGCTTTTGACTGTTTCAAACAAGAGGCACTCCACACCAGCTCAATTCTACAGCGCCTTCCTCTGCAGGCCTGGGGCAATTCCAGGGGCTGGAGAAAGGAGACGGTCAAGGCCCACAAGCCTTGACCTCCAGCCAGGGCTGCCCAAAGGTCATCAGTTTTGACAAAATGTCCAGGTAGCCTCCTCCAGGCTCCTGAAGACTCGCCACTTTCCCCCCACATTTTTGGTGCTTCAGTCTTTCTCAGAACTACCTGACCACGGGCTTCCTCTGCACCTCTGCTCTCAAAATAAAGTCCAAGCTGCCACAGCTCAGCCCTTGACATAGACAAACTTGGATTGGAACCCAGGCTCCTCCCAGGGTGATCTTGGGTAAGCTGTCATCCTGTGAGTCTCAGTTTCCTCACCTCTAAGTGGGGGTGTCACCATGCCTGTCTGCTGGGATTGTGGGGAGGTTTCAGAGATGCAGATTAAAGGGCACTGGGGCAGGCATAGAGCCCAGAGAAGAGCAAGTGCTAACAGATGGCCCCCATTACTGTTACTACAGGCATACTCCTTTTATTGCAATTCCCCTTACTGTGCTCTGCAGAATTTTTTTACAAATTGAAGGTTTGTGGCAACCCTGAGTTGTCAGGTGATGCTTAGCATTTTTTAGCAATAAAGCATTTTAAAATTAAGGTATGTACCTTTTAAAAGACATAATACTATGGCACACTTAATAGACTAGAATGTAAACATAACTTTTACATGCACTGGGAAACAAAAAAATTCATGTGACTCACTTTATTGTGATATTCTCTGTATTACTGTGGTTTGAAGTATGCCTGTACTATTATCAATTCCCTCTCATTCAAGGCCTGTGCCCTGGTCCTGCCCACCTCTCCAACCTTCATGTCCACAGATCATTCAAGAATTGTAGGAGATCAGGACTAGAAGGGATCTTAGGGATCATCCAGCTCAGCCCCCTTTACTTAAAGCTAGGGAAACAGGCTCAGAGAGGGTGAGACCTAGAAATGGCCCACGGTGTCCTGAATTCCCACCTGGAGGCCATTCCCTGCCTTCTGTTCTGGCCAAGGAGACTCCCTGTCTCAGTGCTCCTGTCACCTGCCCTGCTCTTTTCCCACGGCTGCAGTCCTCCCAGCCTACCTTCTCTGTGAAGCCTTGGCTGTTGCCCCCAGGAACTGAAGAACTAGGACTAACCTCTTTCCTTTAACTCTGCAAGTCTTTTGTCTGCTTCTGACTTGTTTCTCTTCCTCAGTGGGTTCTGAATTGCCTGCACCAACTTTCACCTGTTTTCTCCTCCTTCTTTTCTGTTCTAATCCCCACTGTGACTTCTGCGGGTGAAAGCCCACTTCTCTCTCTAACACATTAATTGTTGCTTTCTGTGTGAGTGCATTTCATTTTTCACACTTTCACTAACTCTTCCAAGCCTTAAAACAATAGGTTTGGTCCCCATTCCAGGAATTCCAGGCGAGGTAACAGACAGGTGAAGACTCTATATCACCCCCTTTGACTTCTGGATTCTCCCTAATCCCCCAAAGGGCAGGGTTCTTCTAGCCAGAAGAAGAGGGTCCCCTGGGGCAGGTCCCCTGTGGGAGTGTAAACCACCTGGGGGTGTGGCTCCTCTGGGCAGGCTCCTCCTGGGCCAGTCTCTCTAGAGAGACTCCCCTTAGCTTTATCAGAGCATAAGGCTCACCTGTGGCCAGGACTTAACTGGGCGGAAGTGGGGGGGGGGGAGGCAGTGGGGTAGTTCACCAAATGGCGAGGCTCTCCGGAGTCAACCCAACAAAGAGCAGGGGCCAACCTAAGGAGGAAGATCTCAGGAGAGGGGCTAAATCTGAAGGAGGGTTCACCTAGGGGACCTGAGTCTGAAGCTGGAGGGCAGGATTCATCTGTGAGTCTGCGCTTTCCCAGCAGCCGGCGGCCGAAGAGGAGGAAGGCGAGGTTCTCAGGGGTGGGGCATACCTGTGAGGGGCTCACCTGGAAGGCGAGGCTTGGAGCCGGGGTTGCAAGCAGGTAAAGAGGCTTTCCCAGAAGCGAGCTCACAAGTGGGCGGGGCCCACTGGGGACGGGGACAGACTGGGGGCGTGGCCACTCGGGGGCGTGGCTCACTTTAAGGGAGTGGTCCTTTTAGGGAGCGGAATTCCGTGTGGCCAGGGCTTCCGGTGCGGGGCTCCCGGGGGCGAGGCTGGCCTGTGGGCCCGACTCTAGGGGCCGGGGCTGTGCGCTCACCTGCGGGGGTTGCTCTGCTCTCCCAGCGACTGCTGAGTGGCCCTCAGGTAGCTCTGGCGCCGCGCCGCCGTCTTGGGGGAGGGCTTGGGGCTGCCGCCGGACTCGTCACTGTCCTCGTCGCCCATGGCTTTGATGTAGCTGCCGCTGCGCATTCGCCGGCACGGAATGGGGCCCTCGGCCGTGGTGTCCGCCTCGCGCGGGGACAACAGCGAGGTGGTCCACTCGCCGCCGCCGCCGGGCACCTGGGGATGGACCGCTTTCAGCGAAGGTGGGCAGCGGGTGGGCACCGCTGCTTTCTGCGGGTGGGCAGCGCACACCCCCAGAGCGCCACCGGCCACCCAGGATGGGACTCATCACCTGGGGAATGAGCTGCGGGATAGAACCCCCCATCCCCAAGACCGTAAAGCTCCCTCGCTCTTCCATCTTGGAGAATTCGGCCTTACAGTCGAAGATATCCTGGGAAGTTTCACTATGTGGCCTTCCCCCACCTTAAATTTTTCCATGGATCCCAGGCTGGGTGCCCCAGCAAAACCGCCCAGACAAAATGTTCACAATGGCTTCCACCCCAGCTACACTTGTGAGCATCCCTTTACCTTCCTATCACTTCCCCTACCAACTCAGTGGATGGCTCCTGATCCCACTGCACAGATGAGAGCCGCAGGCCTGAAAGAGGTCCCCAGACCTTAGGATGGTGGGGGAGGACAAGTCAGAGGGTCCCAGCCAGAGGACCTCACCCGCAGGATGGGGGTGAGGTCTCTGGGGCCAACCAACATTTCTCACCCCATAGATGGGTGAACTGAGGTATCGAGAGCAGAGGGGCTTTCCTGGGTTGGGCAGCCATGTGGTGAGCTGGAAAAAGGGCTCAGTGTTCCCATCTGAACCCCAGGGGCCCCATCAGTGGAAGGGAGCTGTGATAAGGGCAAGTGAGGTTGCAGCTGTGAGGGCAGCCCTGACCCCCGTGGTTACAATGGCAAACCAACTGAGGGGACCTCTCCTGCCCTCTGAGGCCAGGATCCGCCAGCTGCTCCAGGCAGCACATAGTCTATGCCCTCGTTCACCTAATACCCACCAACGTGTCCACGATAGAGGATGGTCACCATGTGATGGAGTATGCCCATACCTCAGCCTAGCACAGGGTGAACACACCATGCCATGTACACTCATCTCAGAGAGCAGGCATAACCCCCCATTCCCATCTCCCCAAGGACACAGCCCAGCCACTTCAAGGTGTGCCCATCCCTCAGTGAGTACATGATGTGAACACAGAGCATACATGCCTTCTCACGCGCACACTAGCCACCAGTGCACCTCGGACCCACCTCACCGTGTCCCTGCCTCAACACATGCAGAACACACACTCTCGCTGGGTCTGTATGTCACCATGGACACCCAGGCACACACGTTTCTCAGTGTACACAACACACCGATTCTTGCCCACACTCACAAATGCACACGCTCCCCAAATCACCATGCCTGCAGAGTCCACATTCTTCTTGGTCCCTGCATTGCTGGTGGCTGATTCCTGGCTGAGGGAAGGTCCCTGCCTGGGATTCCCAGCCCAGGTCCCCCCTGCAGACTTCTCATTAACGCCTCCTCCCCAGCTGACTTTTCTGCACATTCCACCCCAGACCATTGGCTAGTCCATCCTCCCTTCTTCCACCCATCCTTTGGGAAAGTGGCTTTGTATACCCCTGTTCAACACCTGTTGCTTCCCCAGCTCTTACCCACCTACTTCCTGTGGAGCAAGCAGGTGGCACCAGCCCAGCACCCACAGGGCCACTTTTTCATGGTGTTTCTGAAGCATTTTCACATGATCAGACTAAACCACACCATCTGAGAGGGAGCTAGGTCTCACGCCACCCTCCTGTATTTCTAAACTAAGGAAGGTAGACTGAAAGCCACAAAAGCCTTAAATATATAAAATACTGCCTAGATTTCATTTCCCTCCTTTGGAAAAACAAAAAGAGCCTTTCCCTTCCATAGTCTGTCTTTGGAATTTTATATAGAATGACAAGAACGCAGGGATCTGTCAGACTTTGATGTTCATCTGGTTCAAAATGCATCTAATGTGTTCCCAAGGGCTGGCCAGGCCTGTGCTGACCTGCCCTCTGGGATGAGGCTCGCGCTACCTACTGAAGCAGCCCCTCCCATCTAGTGAACAGAAAATCTACTTCCTGTCATTTTCACCCGCAGCTTGGGCTCTGGCGCTGGGAGCCACCCAGTTCACAGCCACTCACCCTGCCCTTGAGAGGCCCAGTGCATGTGTAGTGGCAGAGACATCTCTGAGTCTTCTGCCACTTTCCAGCAGTGGGACCTTGGTGCATAATAAGTGCCTCAATAAACTCTAGTGTCTGAAAGAAAAAAGCTAGTCCTCCAAAAGGACTCAGGGCCTCTGGGCTCCTGCAGCTCCCTGCTCATCTTCATCACATTCTGCTCTCACTGACAGGACTGTCTGTTCATGTGTCTTTTTCTCCAGCGTTCATGCTCAGTCGCTTGGTCATGTCTGACTCTTGCGACCCTATGGACTGCAGCCAGCCAGGCTCCTCTGTCCATGGGTTGCTATTTCCTCCTCCAGGGGATCTTCCTGACCCAGAGATTGAACCCGCATCTCCTGCACTGGCAGGTGAATTCTTTACCACTGAGCCACCTGGGAAGCCCCTTTTTTCCTCCTAGCATCCTGATAATCGGGAATAGGTCTTATTTATTTTTTGATCTCTTCACTTAAGTGCTCATCTGCTCATCTACTGCTCTCTCCTCTCGTGTTTCTTGAGCACTTCCTCTATGACAGACCCTGTCTTGGGCCTTGGGGGACACAGAATGGCACCAGATATGGTCCCTGTCCTCAAGGACCCCCAAGTCTGGTGGCAGTACCAGGTAGGAGGCTGGCAACAGAATGCCATGCAATTGGTTCTAGGAGGGGATAGATGGCACAGCTTTCAGATTTTTCTTCTCAAGAGCAGGGATGTGGGCTTCCCTGGTGGTCTTGTGGTTAGGAGTCTGCCTGCCAATGCAGGGGACGAAGGTTTCACCCCTGGTCCAGGAAGATCCCACATGCCATGGAGCAACTAAAGCCCATATACCACAACTACTGAAGCCCATGTGCCTAGAGCCCATGCTCTGCAACAAGAGAAGCCATTGCAATGAGAAGCCCATGCACCACAATGAAGAGTAGCCCCTGCTCGCTGCAACTAGGGTAAGCCCATGTGTAGCCATGAAGACCCAGCACAGCCAAAAATAAAAATAAATCTTTTTTTTTTAAAAAAAGGGGGAGCAGGGACATGTTTTAGTCTCTACTCAGGGCTGGTCTCAGAAGGGTCTTAATCAATGGCTGTTGAGCACATGACCAATGGAAAGAATCTTCTTATTAGCAAGATACCACCAGTCATCCAATTCCTAGGTGAATGAATAGAGGCCTGAGTGAAACATCTTTCCAAGTCAACCTGTGGTACTGCTGGGCCTCAAATTGGTGCCTTCCCCACAACCCCTCACCCCACCCCTGACCTTGGCAGGGACCCACCTGCAGGTAATGGTAGGCGAGACCCTGGTGGCAGGATTTGGACTTGAGCAGGCTCTTATCTAAGGTGGCCGAGGTCTTCTGGCAGACCTCGTGGGCGTGGCTGAGGGTCAGAGTGGACCAGGAGCCCCGCTTGACATAGTTGGTGTCGGTGCCCACCCCAAGGCTGGGGCAGGTGGCCGGGGGTGCGGGCGGGGGTGGCGGGGCGGTCAGCTCGGTGGTGGTGTTCTTGGCGGTTTTGAGCATGTGCCCGCTGATGGTGTTGTAGGCGTGCATGAAATAGCGGGGCTGGCTGCGTTCCGCCTGGCGGCCGAGCGTCATCAGTCCCGAGGCTGGGCCGCTACTGCGGAAGGCGCCACCTTCGCCATCCAAGTTGTCATCGGAGCTCCACCAGCCCGAGATGTTGGAGCGGCTGCGCCGCTTGGGTTCCCCGGCCTTGGCCCGCTCCTTGCTCTTGGCCCTCCGGCCCTTGCCGTCCTCCAGGCCACCTTTCTTGCCGCCATTGCCACTGACCTTGCCTGCCGTGCCCTCCAGGGAGGGCGCCTTGGTGAAGAAGAGCCGCTGGACGGAATGGACCAGGTGGCGAATGCGGCCAGGACTCTCCCCCCGGGCCTTGGCCTCCCCACGGGGGAACTGGAGCGTGCTAAAGCCATCACGATGGATGGGCAGCTGCTTCTCAAACTGGTCCAGTAGGTTGGCAGGCAGCCGGTTGATCTTGGTGGCCTGGGCATGGCTGGGGAAAGGGCTCTCCTCTGGCACCTCGAAGTGGGAGTTGTAGTGGATTCGGGGGAAGGTGCTGCTCGGCGGTGGCAGCTGGTTGTTGAGCGGAAAGAGCCCATCCCCTGGCAGGGCATTCTGCCCGGGGAAGCGGGCCTCGCGGGCAAAGGCCTCCGTGGGCGATAGCAGGTAGGGGTTGCGGTCAGGCCCGGCGAACAGGGGCTCGTGCGGTGGGTCCAGGCTGTCAGAGAGGTGGCGGGGGCGGCTGTCACCGAGGCCTTTCATGATCCCGGCCCTCGGGGCAGGGGCCGTCGCCCTAGCGGGGCGCCCAGGTCGCCTCTCCCGGGCAGCAGCTGTCCTGGGGAGAGAAGATAGACAGGCGTCAGCTGGATTTGGAGGGGAAGGTTAGCCCAGACCCTCCACAGATTTCAAGGTTGGGAGGATTTCCGAAGACTCCTGGCCTGCCCTTAGCATTGTGCATTGAGATCAAGAGTAAAATGGACAATGAAAACCCAGCACAGCAAAAAAAAAAAAAAAAAATGATATATATTCTTCATTGACAAGCTTATTCTAAAATTTATACAGAAACACAAGGAATTTTTTAAAGTTCATTTATATTATTTTTTTTATTCCAGATACAAATGATAGCATAAAAAAAAGAGTAAAATGGAGACCCACCCACCCGCTCATTTATATATGTAAATAAAGGCAACAGCTCAGGCCTGCAAACTGTTAAAATATGTTCCACTTTCCTACCTTGACGAATATATTTTCACAGTAAACTGGAAACCCAGGTTCAAACTCAGACTTCTTGTGTGTGTTAGTCACTCAGTCGTGTCCGACTCTTTGTGACCCCATGGACTGTAGCCTGCCAGGCTCCTCTGTCTATGGAATTCTCCAGGCAAGAATACTGGAGTGGGCTGCCATTCCCTTCTCCATGGGATCTTACCTACCCAGGGATCAAACCCAGGTCTCCTGCATTACAGACATTCTTTAGCACTGAACCACCAAGGTCTCCTCCTGATTCCATGGCTGCATGACTGTTCCTCACCGGAAGAAGCCCCATACACGCGCACTCACTCCACATGCCCCCCAAACAGCCACCCCTCATCCCTAGGGCTGGTCCCACTGGCAGTGTAGACCACCATGGGAAGATCTGTGCTGGCCCTGGAAGAAGGCCTGCCATCCTTGGACTTGGCCATTTTCATGACCAACAGTGCCTCAAGCCTTCCTCAGCCAGAGACTTGCGCAGAGTCCACCAGCTGGAATTCTCCCCGTTCTCCGCCAGAACCTCTCCTTGCCTCTAGAAGCCTGAGGGACCCCACTCCTGAAGTCCAGAGCATTCTAATGATGGTCCTTGTGACTGAACAGCCCCCCCAGAAGCATCTCTGCTTCTACCAGGTGACTTGTCAGAGCCTTATCCCCAGCCTGGAGAGGAACTCTGCTGATTTTCATCTTTATCTTCATTACAGCAGCCAAACGAGGTGGAGGACCATTAGCTCCATTTTACAGGTGGGGAAACTGAGGCCAGGAGAAGCAATTCTAGCCAAAGTGAAGTAAGTAACTCAGACATCAGCCACCACATCAGTGTCCCAGAGAGTCAAGTATCCTCCTCCACTCCAGCCAGCAGCAGCTCCCTCTGAGCAAACCTCTTCTTGAAGACAGTTTCAGGCAAATGCAAAACCACCCCCGGATCCCTCTTGCTCCTGGCCAAGCTTCTTTACAGCCCCTCAGGGCTGCAGTGTCCCTGGGCTCAGGGGCCAGCCTCCTTGGCTCTCCAGATGGAGAACTGTGTATGTAGCAATCTGTCCTCAGTGCCCAGTCAAGTAAGGCCAATGATACTGAAAATTCAGAAGAGTTTGCAACACAGTCTGCTTGCTCGCTGGTTCGGCAGGAGACTGTCTCCCTCAAAATACCAGAGGTGGAGCGGGCTGGTCACCAGGAGCAGAAGACAGCTCCAGTCCTGCCCCAGAAGTGCACACTACACTTGTCCTCTCAGCCCAGAGCACCTTCTCTCCCAACCTTTTCTTATTTTTCCCCTAATAACCGTTCCCACTGTGCCTGGAAAATGATTCAGACTCCTTTCCTGTGGTCTAGGTGGAATCAGCCTTATACTGGAGCCCCAGGGGTAAACACGTGACCCAGGCCTGGCCAATCAGAGCTTTGCATCCCGGAGTACTGATTGGCTCTGATACAGAAACAGGATCCTTCTTAGCCAATGAGAGTCATCCCTGGGATTATGGCTGAACTCTTGGGAAAGAGGCATCCTCAGGGGGCTATATGAGTATCAGCCTGCAGTCCTTTGTCAAGATCTTGCCTGACATCTTAGATATGAGAGTTAAGAGCCTTTTTGGTTAAGTCTGAGTTGAGTTTCTGTGTCTTTTAACAAAAGCCTGTTACTGAAATCATGTCCAATTGGTCGCCACAGCAGTGGCTGTGGGTACCCCACCCATATCTCCTGTGGCCTCATCACTGTGGTGTCCAACAGGCTGACTTCCAACTCTCAGCGCCTGCATCCCTGCTGGATGGAGCAGGGGCTTTCTCTAGCAGCTAGAGCGCGCTCTGCTCACACGTGGCTGGCAGGAACTGCGGGAGAATTAATAACCCCCTCCCCACCGCACCTTCTGGTTGCAGCTCTCAGCCACTGACTCTGGGTGGTTGGTGTATAAATACCCTGACTCTTTCCGCCTTGGGTGGGACAACAGAGAAGTGGGCTCTACAGTTCCCAGTGAGAGTGAGCTCCGGTTGGGTGGTCACTTGCTTGATAACGCTCTCTTCATTGGCCACCTCCCTCCCTGCCTTACCTCCCCCTCCCACACTGTGCCACCGATTCCCAAATAAAGTACTTGCACGTGAATCCTTATCTTGGTCATGCTTCTGAGGAACCCCAACTGTGATAGCCCCAGGAACTCCACCTCAGTTATGTTTTCAGATGCCCTTCCATCTCTGTATCCTCTATGTCACTCCCACTGCCCACCTAGAAAATCATACCAGCCTCCTCCCTGGTCTCTCCGCATTCACTCTAAGACCCCTGCAATCCAGGCTGCAAACTGCAACTAGAATGATACTTCTAAAATGCCAAAGCAGTAGCATCCTTCCACTTCAGTGGTTCCCTGAAGCTCTTTTTTTTTTTTTTAAAGATTTTTGTTGTTGTTGTTAAATTTATTTATTTACTTGGCTGTGTCAGGTCTTAGTTGCAGTGCACAGGATCTTCACTATGTCACAGGGGATCTTACATTGTGGCACACAGACCTTCTAGTAGCCCCACAACATGTGGAATCTTAGTTCCCTGGCCAGGGATTGAACCCACATCCCCTGTATTTCAAGGTGGATTCTTAACCACTGGACCACCAGGGAAGTCCCATCCCCATGGCTCTTGGCTGGGCATTAAAGGCCACTGTGGAGAGCTAGTCTCTGCAGACCGCTAACCCTAGGCTCCAGCCACGTGGCATGTTGGAGCTAAAGTAACTGTGAGACAAAGGATGTCAGCCCGGGAAAAGGACAGCATAAGGCCTCATGGCAAGGTCAGTCCAGCCTGGAACCCAAGGCTCTTCACTCATAACCCCACTGGTCCTCCTGCACTAGAGGGTCTGCAAAGGAAGAGGACTGTGTTGGGGCTACATCGCCAGCTAAGGAGTAGAGGGTAAGGAGATGCCTCATCAAAGAGTGGAGGGCCAGAAGGCCCAGCATGGTCTAGTTTCTACCAGCTTCTCCAGCCTCAGTCCCATTTCAGAACTGAGGCACTCCCGTCTTCAGGGGCCAAGGGCACTGGCTGTTGACAGTTCATGGCCAGGTACCTGTTAGGACTTGCTCTGCGCCAAAGGGCGATGCTGCAGTCAAGGTCACGATTATTCCCAGGGGCAGCCTGTGTCTAGTCACTGATGGGTGTACAGCACCAAGGTCTGTCCTCCCTATCCCATTCAGAACAAATGGGCTATCCCAGCTCCAGAGCTTCCCCTGGGATTAGCCAAGGCCTTTGTTGTAACTGCATCTCCACTGAACTCCTCCCATTGCCCCATCCTGTGCCCCTCAGCTGTCACAGGTGTTCCCAAGAGACTTCCCAGGAAAACCTCAGAGTCTATTTCCTGGGGAATCTGACCCAAAGCCAGGGTGTAACTGGGTTTTACTTCTTTCTCTTCTTACAGCGGGTCATTTGGTGATCTAATTATTCCTCCTAAGGCTCAGTCTCCTCTTCTATAACATGGGTATGAGGATCTTCACTTTTCAGATGAGGATTATATATCAGATAGAAAGCCTCTAGGCACTTGATAAATATCAGTAGTGCTCTGGTCCTCACCTCACTGTGCTTCTTGGGGGCAGGCCAAGGCATCCAGTGTAGGAGGGCACATAGCTTAGTGGAAAATGCAGGCAACTGCACCCAGATTCAAATCCTGGCTCTGCTCTGTACTTGCTGCAACCTTGGATGGGTCCCTCTCAGTTTCCACCTCTAGGCATTTGATAGAGGGTTTGCTGAGGTGGTCTGGCCACACGGATCTGCCCTGAGCTCTCTTGGTCAGGATTCTTGGAACACTGGGTGCCAACCTGTCAGTCACCCAGCACCCAGGGGTGGCAGGAGCCTCACCTTGGGGAAGTCTTAAAATAGGCAGGCCTTGGCCTTGCAGGGGAAGCAGCTGGCTGCCTTTGTCTCCGAGCTATACTTAGGCTCATCCGGGTGCCCATAATTACCTCTCATTAATATAAGCCTCATTGCCCTCCTGGAAACATGGAGGAACCAGCAGAGCTGCTGCCTCCCCGAGAGCCCTCCCTGCTCTGTGGCGCCTCTGTGTTTCCAGCCGCTACCCCCATCTGCACAGAGTGGGGCCTCCCTGCTCTATCCCAGCTCTCCCTGGAGCCAGAGTTGGCCAGTGAGCAATTCAGCTCATGACAACTCCATCCTCCTGCTTGCTCAGGTCGGAAACCTTGGAATCATCCTTGACTCATCTTTTTCTTACTGCCTCCTCCCAACCCCAATCCCATTCAACAGCAAATCCTTCAAAATCCCACCACTTCTCCTTACCTCTACTGCCCCGCCCATGGCTAGGCCCCTATCGGATCTCACCCAGACAATTTAAACTCCCATTACCCTTAAACTCAAAGATTATCTTTT
The DNA here is from genome assembly GCA_024291935.2 of Okapia johnstoni. Lineage (NCBI taxonomy): Eukaryota > Metazoa > Chordata > Mammalia > Artiodactyla > Giraffidae > Okapia > Okapia johnstoni. The sequence continues at coordinate 54,575,376 of CM044324.1, read as the reverse complement.
TTACTCTTCTTCTTTTTTTAAAAAATATTTATTTATTTGACTGCATCAGGTCTTAGTTGAGGGATGTGGGCTGTTCATTGCAGCACGCAGGCTTCTCTAGTTGTGGCACATGGGCCTACTTGCCCTGGGGCATGTGGAATCTCAGTTCTCTGACCAGGGATCAAACCCACATCCCCTGCATTGGAAGACGGATTATTAACCACTAGACCACCAGGGAAGTCTGCTTTTCATTCTTCTTACTTCTTGCTTTCCTGGCCTCATTTCCTGCCCCTCCTTCCTTGGACCTTCATCTTGTTCCTTGGACACAAATCATTAACCCCCCATCTTGGGGCTTTTGCCCTTACTGGTGCCTGAAATGCTCTGTCCCCCTCTGACCATGTGACTCCTCCTTCACTTCATCCAGATCTCAGCACACAGGCTGCCTCCGCAGAGAGGCCGGCGCTGACTACCATCCAAAGCAGTCCCTTACCTGCCACCCCTTCCTTCTGTATCACCCAGATTTGTGTCCCATGGAGCCTGAGATAGCAGGGACAGGGTCTGCCTTTGTCACTCTTGTGTCACTTGTATGCAGCACAGGGCCTGGACTCAGTGGAGACTCATCAAGCTTCTGCTAACTGAAAGAGCGGCAAAAGGTCTTGGGGATGCTCAGAAGTGATGAAGAAAGTGAGGCAGCTACAGCGTGGTGAGCTTTTAGCTCCAGCTCATCAAAGCAATCCTTTCTTGAATGCTTTATGGATAGCAGGATAGCAGGATAGCCCATTTGTGAGCTCATTTAATCCTCAGTGCAGCTCTTCTTGGTGGGCATAATGAGCCCACTGTGGTAGTAAGCCTCCAACATACACTCCAGAGGTCCCACCTCTTGCTATTCATGTTCTTGTGTACAACCCACCCCAACCCGAACAGGGCTGACTTTGTAACCGACAAGGTACTGTGGAAATGACCGAGAATAACCTCTGAGGTAGGTCAGAATAGACATTGCAGCTTCTTTCTTGCTCTCTTGGACCACTGGCCCCTGGGGGCGGTCAGACACCATGTTGTGAGGACACTCAAGCAGCCCTAAGGAAAGGTCCATGTAGGGAAGAACTAAGGCAGCCTGCTGACAGCCAGCTCTCATTTACCAGCCACATGAATGAGCCACCTTGGCAACAGATCCTCCAGCCCAGTTAGGACTTCAGATGGCTGCAGCCCCGGGGAACACCTAGACTGCAAACTCATGAGAGACCGTGGGCCAGAACCATCCCCTGAGGCTGTTCCTGACTCTCAGATACTGTGTGAGATATACTACATTCTTTTGTTTGTTTTAGTATTTATTTATTTGGCTGCACCAGGTCTTAGTTGCAGCATTGGGGATCTTTAGTTGTGGCATGGGAACACTTAGTTGTGGCATGTGGGATCTAGTTCCCTAACCAGGGATCGAACTTGCCTCCCCTGTATTGGGAGCACAGAGTCTTAGCCACTGGACCACCAGGGAAGTCCCTACATGTTGGTTGCTTTTAAAACCACTGCCAGGCTTTGATATCATTTTTTTTTACACAGAAACAGGTGACTAATATTAATACATCCATGTTTGCAAAGAACTCAAATCAGTCCAACTCCTGAGCCCACATTCCAGGCTGAGGTTCCAGGATCCTCCCCATCTGTGAAGGACATGTTATCCCAGTGGTTTCAAGGTCAGGATTATTTCCAGCCTAAGTCTGTGTCCATAGCAACTGTTTAGAAAGCATGACATTCAATCAACTGGTTGTTTGGTCAACAAGATAGCCAGCAATGAATGGCTCCAGCAGGTACTCCTGGATGGGGCTGCTCAGGAGACGTGGCTGACCCTGTCCCCCGCTTAGGTCCCCTCCTCTGCTCAAAGCTGAATTCCTATGCCTTCTATCCTGGTGGTGAACTCTAGACCCAGGGCCCGGGATGTGGGTGCTGAGCTCCTCTGAGGTGAGGGACACAGATTTGGAGTTGAGGGGCTCTGTGGGGACAGGACTGCTAACCAGGCCTCTCTGAGACCATACCCCATTTAAATCGCCTGTTCTCAGCAGGGGCTTTAGAGGTCACCAGCACACTCCCCACTTGGCACCCAGTGTTGCGTGGCAGACACAGAAAAGGTAGGAGGAAATAAATCTAGAGCCTCAGGACAAAGGGACTACAAGGGCAGAATCACAACAGAGTCATCCTTTCAAAATCCCAAATAGAATAGAATCACTTCATCCAGTTCCCTTCAAGGTTTCCCCCTGCCCTCGGGCAAAACCCCATCTCTGGACTCTCCTGATGGTCCAGTGGTTAAGAATTCACCTTCCAATGCAGGGGACATGGATTTGACCCTGGTCTGGGAAGATTCTACATGCCACGGGGCAACTAAGCCCATGCACCACAACTAGAGAGTCCATCTGCTGCAATGAAAGATCCTGCATGTAGCAACTAAGACCAGACATAGCCCTCCCAAAAGACCAACAACCCCCCAAAACAACCCATCCTCCTCATCCCGATTCAGCCACATTGGCCCCCTCATTCAGCATTTCTCCAGCACCCCCAGCTCTTTCCTGCCACAGGGCCTTTATACATGCTGTTCCCTCTGACTGGACATTTTTCCTTCCAACTCTTCACATACCAGCTATTTCTGTTGATTTGAATCTCTGCACAAGTGTCACGTCTGCAGAGGCCTTCCCTGACCCCTATGTCCAAGATAGTTCCTCCGTCCCACCCTCCTCTCCCTTGACCTTCTTCTTGATTTCCTTCAAAGCACTCATCAGGGTTTCCAGTTACCCTGGTTGATTCCCTGTGTACTTGATTAATATCTGTCTCTCCAGTCTCTGTGGGCTCTGAGGTGGTGGGGGGGGACCATGCTATTTCATTTTCAACTGTAACCCCGGCACTAAGGACAGAGTCATCACATAGTAGGTGTACAAAACACAGTTGTTAAATGAGGTAGTTGGACAGACAGAGCTTCAGGGGGAGGGCAGCTAGAAAGAGCTGGAGCTGCCCAATGGAAGAGAAGGGAGTTGATTATTGGTTCAACTCACTCCCCTTTCCGGCTTCTTCTTCATGCCTGTGTCCCACATAGGCTGGTCTATTTCTAGTCCCTAGAACCTTTCTGGAAAATGCTCTGTTCCTAACCTCCTTCCCTATTTAATATCCTCAAAGCTAAGAAGAGATACCTCCTCCACCAGGAAGTCCTGTCTGACCTTACAGGTGGAGGAGGAAGGCCTCCTCTGGGTTCCCCAGTGATGGGAGCCACCACCCTAAGGAATGGTAGGCAGTCCTGAGAGTTCCTCTATGCCCAAAACAGGACCCCACACAGAGCTTGGCCTCATACATGTTCAGGCACAAAGAGGGTGACATACATCACAGTTTACTGAGATTCTAGCTATTATCCTGAATCCCTGATGGCTAGTCTCCCTGTTTTATTCTCATAAGTGTCATGGTTTAAATGGTGAATCATATGCTTACCCCAAGCAAGAAGAAACATGGGGACACAGGCGAAGGGAGAGGTGTCTGTGGCTAAGATGGATTAAATGAGATCTGAATTTCTGCCCCAAATTCCCAAGCCAGAACCCCCTCAATCCTAGGGGAATCAGGGTCAGCCCACCCTCACCTAGGAAAATCCAAAGTTGGGGAGATGAAAGGGTGATTACCATGACTTCCCCTTTCCCCCCTCCTCCAGGCTTCACCAAGGGGCTACCACTTGGCACTTTAAGCCTTGTTGCCCTTCTTCAGCCACTCCATGAGATGCCCTAGGGAGTAATGAGGATAGTCCTCTCCCTGCAGGCAGTGCAGTATGGAGGCTGAGAATGTGGGCTCCAGAGGCAGCCTCCCCAAGTTTGAAGCCTGGTGCTATGTGACCTTGAGCTGGTTACTGAACCTCCCTGAGTCTGGCATCCTAAAATGGTTGTTGGGAAAGATAAATGAAGTTATTAATAATATAGTCAGATGGATTGGCACAGCACCTGGCATGGTGAGTGCCCTACATGTATTCACTATCACTGTCCTTATCAACAGGACCCAACCACAAGCAGACAGGGCTGGACACCACCCATGTTTAGCTACTTAGAGAAGCTCAGAGAGGGAATGAGATTTGGCCTGGATCACACAGTATGTTGGTGGTAGGTGTGATTTGATCCTAGGCCTCTGACTCCTAGTCCAGTGCACTCTGGAGGTCAAGAACCAGTATTATGGCTGGGTGTGTCCTGGAATGTGGGCAATTTCTGAGTGGCCCTCTCCTTTCCACATATCCCCAGAGCCCAACTGTCTAGACCAGCTCTAGACATTTAATTAAACTTAAAAAGAATTAAATAAAAATGAAAATTCAGCTTCTCAGTCTCACTAGCTATATTTCCACCATGTAATAGCCATGTTTTTGCTAGTGGCTACCACACACACAGTGCAGATAGAGATCATTTCCACCAGTACAGGCAGCTGGGACAGCGAGTGCTGCCTGGAACTGGATCACTGCATGTGGTTGTTGATCATGATGTAACATGGGACTAGAGGGGGATAAGATGGGGTCTCAACCTTTGCAATGCCCACAGAAGCCTCTCTGAAGCCCACTAATTGTGGAATGCTCAGCATTGAATCTGTTGTATCTTGTCCCACTTCCTCATGATACACTTTGCTGACTGAGTTCAGGCAGAGGCTGGGACTCACCCAAGGTCATATGGCAGGTGGACGCTTCAAGGGGCTCAGGTCACCTGATTCTGGGTTTGCTGTGCCCCAGAGCCCTGCTGCTCAGGCTACAGTCATCAGTCTGACTGAGGTGCTGGTAAACAGAAATGATTTTTTTTTTTTTTTTTGGCTGATGAACAAAAGCCAAAAAACCACTCTGGGATGGATGGCGAGGGACAATTGGTCACAGCTGCAGAGCGGGTGCCTGTCAGCACCACGGACAGCTCCCCAGGTCACACTGGGATGACTATAGGACTAAGAAGGGGCAAAGGCAGAACTCATCTCCCCATCCCACTCCAGAAGGGCCTGGAGGGACCTCAGCAGCCCCGGTGGCTGCCATGTCAAAACATTCTTTGTGTTGGTGGGGCCCGGGACTCTCAGTTCTGGAGGACTCACTATGTGGCCTCAGGCAAGTCATCTTCCTTTCCCCACTTAGGTTTTCTCATTTGGAAAATGGAGATGATTATCCCAACTGTGTGGGGCCCTTGTGAGGCGCCAAATGGGACTAATTTGGCTAAGAGAGCGTTTGTCCACCAGGAGGTGCTAAGGGAGAAAGAAAACAGGTGTTGGATCTCATCTGACTTGGGTTTGAATCTGGCGCTACCTCTTCCCAGCGGTGTGACCTTATGCAGGTCACCTGGCCTCTCCAAGCTTCAGTTCCTTCGCCTAGGAAACATGGATAAGATACTTCACTTGCTACAATAGAATATTATTTCGCCATAAAAAGAACAAAGTAATGATACATGTTCTGGCATAGATGAACCCTGAAAACATTACACTAAGTTAAAGGAGCCAGACACAAAAGCCCAGCTTTTTTATGTGATTCCATTTATGTGAAATATCTATAATGGGTAAATTAATAGAGACAAAAAGTAGATTAGTGGTTGCCAAGGGCTAGGAAGAGCAGGGAATGAGGAATGACTGTTAAACAGGTACACAATTTTTCTTAGAGGTGATAAAAGAGTTTTAGAAATAGATAGTGGTGAAGGGGGACTTCCCTGGTGGTCCAGTGGTTAAGAATCTGCCTTTCAATGCAGGGGACACAGGTTCGATTCTTGGTCAGTGAATTTAGATCCCACATGCCGTGGGGCAACTGAACCCACACGCTCCACCTACTGAGCCCACATGCTCTAAAGCTCATGTTCCACAACAAGAAGCTCTTGTGCCACAACTAGAGAAGTCCCCAAGCACTGCAACAAGAGAAAGCCGGCATGTGACAATAAAGACTGGTGTAGACAAAAGAAAATAGGGGTGAAGGCTGTACAGTATGGTAGATGGACTTATGCCACTGAATTGCATACTTTGAAACAGTTAAAATGGTAACTTTTATGTGTATCCTACACAATTTAACACATTAAGCTACTTCACTTATAGACTATGTCTGAGCTTCAGCAAGACCATATCTGCACCCACAAAAGTTTCTGGTAGGTGCTTGTTATGGGAACCCCCAAAAGCCTTTCAAGACCTTTATGAAGCTTATTTATCAGGTGTTTCGTACATATGCACAAGCACTTATATGAATTGTCTTGTTAGAGCCTCAAGTAAGCCCTTGGAAGAGCATCCTACTGTTAGTCCCACTTTATAGAGGGCACAGAAAGAAGTGACTATCCAAGGTCACATAGGTAGGACATGATGGAGCTGGGATTTGAACCCAGGCAGTTTGGCTCTAGAGTCTGTCCCTCCAGCCCCCTCCCTGAGCCACCTCTCAGCTTTCAGATAACAATGTCCCCTGTGCCACCACCTTGCAGAGCCCCAAGCTGGGATCAGGGGACACACCCTTGAACCACCTGCTCACCATGACCCTCCTATGAGAGGTCTACTAGGGGAAGGTCATCCAAGGGACACACTGCCCTGTTCTCCAGCTTTGCGAGGCCTGACTGTGGGCACATAGGCCCCAGAGTTCACCTGCCTCAGCCTGATTCATTTTGGGCCCCGCTGAGGGACCATCCTGGAAGGTCGTGTTGGCAAACAACAGAACAAAATGGCTAGAATGCAGCAATTGCCAGCACATTTAATTCAATTCCTTCAACATTTATGGAGCCTGCTCTGTGACTCAGACAGTTCCAGCCCTTACAGAGCATGTGGCCAAGTGCAGGAGGCAGAAATACACATGGCAACTAGACAACACATAAAAATAAATTCCGAGAAGCGCCAAAGCCAGAGTGTGCGGTCGAGTGAAAGGAGGCATTAATACTCACTGGGGCACCAGAAGGCTCCCTGGAAGAGGTGGCATTTCAGCCAGATCTCTGAGGACAAGAAGGATTTCAACAGAGGAAAGTGTAGAAAAGAGCATTTCACGGAAGGGAAAAGCATAGGCTAGACATAGTCAAGAGGGGAGAGATGGAGGCAGTGTTGGAAACAGCAAGTTGTCCTTGCGGTGGTGGTGGGGAGGAGATGCCTGGCCCAGATCAAGGGGGCCTTGTTGAACCCCAGGGGCCCTAGACTTAGACCATAGACCATCCACCATCAAAACAGAGCAGGGCCCCAAAGGCCACTGCCACCAGCAATTCTACTTTCAGGAATTATCCAGCAGCCCAGGCTTATGCATGGGAAATGGGGATGCACAGGGTTCTTACTTTTTTTTGGCCATGCCATGCAGTTTGTGGGATCTCAGTTCCCCGACTAGGGATCAAACCCAAGCCCTCTGCAGCGAAAGCACAGAGTCCTCACTGTTGGACCACCAGGGAATTCCCCACAGGGTTCTTCTTAAAATGCTGTACTAGCAAAAGCCTGTAGACAACTCAGATGTCCACTAGGAGACTAAATAAGCAAATTATAATCTAGCATACTAAGGAATACTATGTAGCTATGAAAAAGAACTAGGCAGTTCTAAGTACTGCCATGAAAAGCTCTTTAAAATGCATCAGTAAGTAGAAACAGCAAGGGCCTATCTTAGCCAGGAGGAGACCCCTAGCCAAGGATTTAGGTCTATCTGGAAGGTGATTCCAGGAAGCACAGTGGAGAGGTGGGAGGCAAGGAAAGGAAATCAAGGACTCATTCCTGTGCAGTGAGCAACTGAGTGCAGGCCCCCCAGGGACACTGCATAGCAGGGAGAACTCACATCTCAGAATCTCTGCTCCTAGGAGAGGGCCAAGGGAACAGGGGTGCTTACTCTCCACTTCCTAAAGCCCCAGCAGAGGGCTGCCTGGGGGCACAAACTCCCAGTACTTCCACCCTTTCTGGGCAAGCTGAAATAAATCCCTCAGCTGGAGAGTTGCAGGTGTTTCCAGGAGGAAGCAGTTGACATGAACCAGACAGTGGGATGAGATGGTAGGGGCAGGGCCCTCACGGCGTGTGCTACAGAAGCGTACTGATCGATTGCCTGAAAAGAGGACATATTTGCTTATCTGTGGATTGGTACCCAAAACTCTAGGAACCGAGTGGATGGAGGAAAAGGTAGAAGGGGGACTTTTCTACTATGTTTTTTGAGAGTTAAAAAAAAAATTAAGCCTTTTGTTTTGGAATAATTTTAGATTATACCAGGGTGCAAAGAGAGTTCAGAGAGTTCCTGTATAACCCTCACCCAGTTTTCCGTAATGTTAGCATTTTACATAACAATAGTACATTTGTCAAAACTAAGAAATTAACACAGGTACATTACTAGTAATGAAATTCCAGGCTTTATCTGGAGTTCACTGTTTCCATTAATGTCCTTTGTCTGTTTCGGGATCCCATGCAGGTTATCACATTGCATTTAGTCTTTAGAATTCTGATCCAGGTGAGTATATTATCTATCCCAAAACAGTATTAAAAATAATGAACTGCAGCTCCGAGGGGTGGTCCGAAGGCTTCTGAGCAGGCGTGACCTGACCCGGGGGTAAGTGGACAAAGCCTCAGCACTGGGTGCCTGTGGGAAGGTGAGCCCAGGCTGTGCAAGTGGCACCCAAGAGCTGGGTTTCCTGGCACAGGCACTTTGCTGGTCCCTTCTCCCCAGAAGATAATGGAAGGATGAGACATGCCGTAGATGCTGTCCATGCCCCGCCCATATCCGCTGGGCACTCACCTCCACCTACCAAAGACTGTTACTCTGTCTACAGGAGCAAGCTTAGCCCATGCACAAGGCAAGCAAGACATATCCTGGAGCGGATGCCCCCAGAAGTAGCATTAACCCATGATGGATGGGGTGTGGGTGGAATAAACCCCCCAGACTCCTCAACTCTCTTGTGCTGGTAACTCTGAAATGTGTGGTGTTCTACTCAGCCTCCCAGGGCCCCCCATTGTCCACAGCAGTACCTGCCTAGATAGCAATCCCTTACTGACTGCCTTTTCTTCCATTCTTCACCCCAATGAGGCTTTCTTAGGATCACCCCACAAAAGATCTCCCTACAATCCTTATCACTGGATCTCTAGAAAAACATCAACCAAGTTAAAAATCAAGGCCCATGGCCTTATTCATAGGCTGTCCGCACCCTGATCCCTGTCTTCCACCCAGAAGGCACACACAAAAGGCCCTTTGGGGCGCCCTGAACATGATCCTTTCAGATGTCCACGGCTCTGCACCTGCTGTTTCCTCTGCCTGGAGTGCCCCCCTCTCCCTGATTGCTCAGGAAACTCCTGCTCATCTCAATGGCCCAGCCTGAATACTGTCTCCTCTGGGAGTATTTCTCTGACCCTCGGGGGCACGTGGTCCCAAGAGACACGGGTTTGATCACTGGGTTGGGAAGATCCCCTAGAGAAGGACATGGCAACCCACTCCAGGATTCTTGCCTGGGGAATCCTATGGACAAAGGAGCCTGGCAGGCTACAGTCCATGGGGTCACAAAGAGTCGGACACGACTGAAGCAACTTAGCATGCGCTCATGCACTACTGACTCCTGAAGGCTTTCCACTGTCCCCCTCAACCACCACCCCCCCTCTAGCAAGCTGGAGCACAGAGCCTGCGTCTGGCCCTGGCTGAGCCCCTAACCCCAGATGTGAGCTCAGGCTGGCCCCTGTTGGCTTCTGGACCTCCGTTTTCCCATCTGTACAACATGGGGTCTGGCTGGAATAGGAAGTCTTTGAGGTCTCTAAGGCTCATAGTCTGAGATTCCAGTGTCCTCCAGCTGACTGCCCTGGGGAAAGGGACCCAGCCCTGTCCCCTCCTCCCTCAGGGATGGGATGGTGTTCCAGGGTCAAGAACCATCTGTGAGCTACACTCCCCACACAGGTGCTCCATCATCTCTTCCAGCTCTGAGACCAAGATAAACAGGGTATCTATGCCCTCCAGTGCAGAGGCGACTCATCCAATATGACTTCGGCCGTGAACCTTTCACCTCCACCCGATCCCTCGCCAAGATGAGGGGCTGAACAGGTGGGACAAAGGGTGAATGCCTCACTGTGGCTCCAGCTCCCAACAGTGACCTCCATGACCTTGGGTGGTGGACCCAGCCTCCCTGTGGACACCAACAGTTTGCTTCAGCTGTTTTTCTCAGGACCTTCACGGAAGCATCCTTGGGCCCTTCTCTCAGGGACCAGTCTGGCATGTTTCCTGGTACCCACTCTGTGGAGGCTCCTGGCCTGATGTCCATTTGGATCTAGATGTCCCAATATGGTTGTATCAACTCTGGGATACCCTCACTCTACCCTCTCCCTGTTTTCCACATTTAACAGGTCATCAGGCCATTCTTGGGTGACTGCATCTAATACCCTGATCTAGCCCTTTCCCATTCCCCACATCCTTTGCATGACTGGACCCTCATCAACTCTGGTCCAACTGTTCCTCAGTCCCGTCTGACCTTCCTGGCCTATCCACCATCATTATGAAAACAGCACATGCCCAGGATACGTTAAAAAAAAAAAACCAGGAAGTTCCTCCCAACTTACACCCCCTCATGAAATGTCTCACGTGGTCTTTCAGAAATGGCCCGTCTCTCTCACTTGTGTATACAATACTTACAATAACTAACACTTAAAGAGCCTCGCCATGGGTTGGACTCTGTTACGAGCACTTTTAGCACATATACTAACTCATTTTAACCTCCGACTCTGCCATGTGGCACTTAACTATTATCAGCACCTCCATTTTACAGATGAAAAGCTGCCCAAGGTCCCAGAGCCAGTTGGTAGTAGGGCTGGGACTTGAACTCGGGCCATCTAAGTCCAGAGTCCTTGCTCTTAATGACTCTGTGTGTCTTCCTGACTCCAGTCACATCTCCCTTTACCAAAGACCCTTCCCTGGCTGCCCTGCTCCCCTGGCATTCAAGGCCCTTTGCAGTCCTACCACTGCCCACATCTGCAGCCATATCTCTAGCCCACGCCATCTGCTCTTCCCAGGACACACTCCCTCCAGGCTGTTGTGTGTGCTGTTCCCTCTGCCTTTAATGCCCTCCTCCCCTAGATCTGGCTCACATGTCAGTCCTCCAGTGGTGCTCCCTGATCTGCTCGCCCACCACCCCTGTCACTTGCAGCCTGGTCAGCTGTCTGTCCCTCCAGGAGCTCTTGCATGAGGTTACTGGAGCATCTTACATCTTCCGGAATGAGCTGTCAGGGTCCCTCTGGACCAGGGGCTCCCCACAAACTGGGGTGGCAGGGTACTTATTTCTGTATCTCTTTTATTCATTCACCTAACAAACATTTGTAAACATCTCCTAGGAGCTAGGCCAGTTCTCACCAACAGAGCTGTCTCATGGGAAGGCCAACATCTCATACACAGAGCATCATCTATGCATGCCCATTTCCTCTGCCTCCTTCACTCCACTCTGCCCCATCATACAATGTCTCTCTGGAGAAGCCTTCAGAAACAGAGCACTGGAAGAGGAGATGGAAGATATAGGACCTGACCAATGAAGGATTTTGGGGGGAGTGGAGAAATGTGCCAGTTGCAGCCTGAAAGTGAAAGTCGCTCAGAAAGTGTCTGACTCTTTATGTAACTCTATGGACTGTAGCCTGTCCATGGGAATTCTTCAGGCCAGAATACTGGAGTGGGTAGCCATTCCCTTCCCCAGGGGATCTTCCCAACACAGGGATCGAACTCGTATTGCAGGCAGATTCTTTACCATCTAAGCCACCAGGGAAGGCCAAGAATACTCAAGTGGGTAGCCTATCCCTTTTCCAGGGGATCTTTCCAACACAGGAATTGAACTGGGGTCTTCTGCATTGCAGGCGGATTCTTTAACAACTGAGCTACCAGGGAAGCACACCTGCCCCTAAGACTCCCCCTTACTCCCACATAAGATGTAACCCAGTGTCTAAGGATGGTGCCCTCAGTGGAACATCTTACAACCCATCTTGGTGCCCCTCGGGGACTCCGGGGTAACCATGGCTCACTAGGAGGAGTAAATGAGTTAATGTAATGATGATGACAGCATAATAACACCAGCTATTTCATTTTTAGGGCACAGACATTAGTCCATTTAACAGTCCTGCAGGCGAGGTGAGATCATACCTCATTTTTCAGAGGAAAACTAAGCCCAGAGAAGTGAAGTAACTTGCCCAGCTGGGAAGTGATGGAGCTGAGATGTGAACCCCATACAACTTCCCAGGTTGAGAGAGATCTTGGGTAAGGGGTAGCTCCTTTCTGCTAGCCTGTTCTCATCAGTACACCCCCAACAGGGAACCTGGACTGGAAATGCACTGACTCACTGCTCTTCCCACTGGGGTAAAGCGAGTCTTCCTGGCCCTGCTCAGTCACAGCAGTGAAGAGCCTCACAGTTCAACAGTTCACAGTTGAACAGAGATGTAGCATGACTCTGACATCTTACTTGGCCCTGGCACTGTGTCCAGAGTCTTCTCACATCTCTCTCCCCACTGTTCACTTGGCTCCAGACACAGTGGTGTTCCTGATCCTCAGACTCACCAAGGGGTTCTGTACCTCAGGGCCTTTGCACTTGCCAAGCCCTCTGTTGGGAATCCTTTTGCCAATTCAGATCTTGGCCTCTGGGAGACCTGCCCCAACCTTTCAGTCTATAGTATGTGCTCCAACACAGCATCCTGAGTGTGTTCTTGGCAAAACTTCTCTCCTGCAAAAGCGGTGTTGGTTTCCATGATGATTTCTGCCTCTTCCTCCCTGATCACAAACTGTGCAAGGGTGAGGATCAGCTTGTCTTCTTCACAGCTGTGTTTCCTACCACTAACCACAATGCTGGGCACAGGAGCTACTCACTGACCATTTGTCTGATGACAAACACAAACTTCCCGTGTGCCCAGCACCTTGGTCAGCACTCTGTGGGGGAGGATACAAGCAGGAGAGGAGGTTTTGCAAGTCTATTTTGCAAGTGAGGCCGTGCAGTTCCCAGGAAGGAAAGCGGTGGGTCCAAGGTCACCAGAGGGGTAAGGCAGCAGCACATGGCACACACTGAGGGCTCCATCTCTCCATTCAAACCACCTTCTTGGCCAGGACTGTCTGGACCCACCAGAGAGATGGCTAGATGATGTTTGATATTCTGCTTGGGACCACTTGGAATGAAATGAAATATTTATCTGTGGCTAGAGGTTTGCAGAGGACATTTGAGATGGATCGTGTTTTCATGTGCCTGTGAAATCTAATTGGATTCATTGTAGGATATTTGATTTCTCGGAACATACGCATCATTTTCCCAGGGAACAGAAGCCTCTGCCACCCAGGATTGGGTGGGAGCTGGTTTGGCCTCAGGCCGCCTGATTGGCTGGGCCCGGTTTAGATCTCTGGTTGCTCTGGGGGCAGCTGGCAGGAGGAGATCTGTCTTGCCTCTCTATGGGGTGGCCTGATTTCCCCTGGCATTCCCAGACAGAGATGGCCAGGTTTTCCAGCAAAGGGAGGAATTCCTCAAGAAAGAACTAAAAGCATATGCCCTCCCCTCCCGACAGTGCCCTGTTACACACGCCTGCCTGTCCTCCAAGCCATCTCTCCACTCTGCATCTCATCTTCATTGCTCCAGCCAGCCCTCCTCTCACTCCCATTCTTCTGCCTCAGGCACTATGTTGATCTCCTGCCTCCCTGTTCCCCCCACTCTAAAGGGAGATAAATCTTCCTAAAGCCTGAGCTTCAAGTTCTGCCTCCCACAGGCCATATAAACATAGGCAAGCCTCTTCTCTCCCTGGACCTCAGTTTCCCCATGAAAGGATGCAGCTGGGCTCCAGCAGGAGTTCTCATCCAAACCAATCAGACCCCAATTTCCATTTTTATAGCAAATATTTGGTAATGTCCCCCTTTACCATCTCTGAAATGAAATTCATAGATAACATTGCCTACCTACACATATAATTTAAACAAAATGCAGGGATTTCCCTGGTGTTCTAGCGGTTAGGACTTTGTGCTTCCACAGTTGGGGGCGCAGATTTGATATCTGGGTTGGGAAAATTCCATGCAGTGAGAAATGGCAACTCACTCCAGTGTTCTTTCCTGGGAAATTCCAGGGACAGAGGAGCCTGGTGGGCTGCAATCCAGGGGGTCGCAAAGAGTCAGACACGACTGATAACATCACGCACACACACTCGCAGGGAACTAGATCCCGCATGCCACATGGTGCGACCAGAAGGAAAAAAAAATACAGAGCCTTAACTGAATATAATGGAGACGTGAAAGGCAAGTAATTTATAATAGAGTATATTATGAAGCATAAATGCTGGGCCGCAACTCCACTAGAAAGCATAATGAAGGAATCGGATGCCGGCACCTACCCATACATAATCAGTGACAGCAATGAATCCAGACAGAGAGAAATGTGCTGTTGAATCAGTTACTCAAATACTACATGTACCAAAAGCTAGAGATAGTGAAATTTTTCTCAAATGGTGACCAACTCTTGGCAAAGTTCTGAACAAGCTGGCAAAGTATATCATTTCCTTTGTAGATGTAATAGTTACCTTCCTGGAAAATTCAGGGTATGTTAAAACTCTGCAGAAAATACTTCATGCATGTATATGAAATATGGTGAGGGGACAGGATCAGTGAATTAGAAACATTTTTTAGCCTGCTAGAATGACTAGTGCATGCGTTCAGGCTAAGTCCCTTCAGTCGTGTCCGCCTTTGCCACCCCATGGACTGTAGTCTGCCAGGCTCCTCTGTCCAGGGGATTCTCCAGGCAAGAACACTGGAGTGAGTTGCCATGCCCTCCTCCAGGAGATCTTCCCAACCCAGGGATCGAACCCGTGTCTCTCGGGTCTCCTGCATTGGTAGGTGGGTTCTTTACCACTAGTGCCACCTGGGAAGCCCGGAATGACTAGTAGGACATTTGAAAGTCATGTGGGATGCAGGTGGGACAATCCTTCATTGTGAGGGGCTGACCAGAGCATTCCCAGTTCTCCACCCTCGAAGTGCTAGCAGTGCCTGCCCAGTTACTGTGGTAACAACAACAAAGAAAGGTCCCTGGAGGGCAGAGCCATTCCCTTGAGAGCCTCTGGACTAGAGCCTGAATGGCAGACATATAGCTTGCCACCACTGCTGTTTCCTGCATCTGAGGCAGACATGGCTAATCAAAAGTTCACTTCCTTGCTGAATCCTCAAATTGGCACTCTGTGTAACCCACTGGAATCTGCTCACGAGCTGAAACTTGGCTCAGCGTAGAAACTTACTCAACTCTTACAAATATTTACTGAGTCGACAGACTGGATGGAGGATCTGAGTGGTCTTTTTCAGTTTCAGGCTAGGATTTCCTGCCCTTCCCCAGCTCAAAGCCCACCCAAGGCATTCCACCACTGACAGAAGGCAGCTCTGCTTCCTTGGCCTGACTTTCTAAGTTATCCCTGAATTGGTCCGATGACACACATGCGCAAAGCACTGTAAAGATTGCAAAGCATGCAGGATCATATTTGATCCTTACATATCACCATGAGGCAGGCAGAGAAGGAGGGCAGGTCCATTCTACAGATAAGGAAACCAAGGCTCTTTGAGTAGAAGTGACTTGCCCAGAGTTACAGAGCTGGGAAGTAGTCAGCAATGGAAACCTGTTTGATTTCTTTTTTCTAATAATATTTTAATTTTTTTTAATTTAAAAAATTTATTTTCATTTTTATTAGTACTTTTTCATTTTTGGCTGCACATGGAAATTCCTCGATCAGAGATCAAACTTGTGCCTTCTGCACTGGGAGCACAGAGTCTTAACCACTGGACCACCACAGAAGCCCCAGAATCCTGTTTTTTGAGTGTAAAACCTTCATCTTGTCCAGCCTGTGCTTTTCAGCTCTATCCTGTCTCAGATAATCCAAGATCAGTGACAGCGGGCCACAGGTCATTCCACTATAGCCGCATCATACCTGGGAAACAGCAGTGTAGTGGCTAAGACTGCGTGGGAGTTAGAGTCAGAGTGCACTTGGCTGACTTCAAGTCCTGGCTCCACCACTTGGAGCTGTGTGACCTGGGGCAAGTTACTTAACCTCTCTTGTCTCTGTTTTCTTATCTATAAAATGGAGATGATATGGTATCTATTTCACAGAACTGTTGAGGGGATTAAATGAGTGAATCTATGTAGAACTCTTAGCATAGTGCTAGGCAAGTAGTGAGAGCTCAACAGATGTTAGCTGGAATTAGTATTACTACTCTCACAGTTCCTGCTACCTGACATGCCCTTCTACATGGCTATGTTAGTTGAAACTGGATTCATCCCATCATTTTAAGATCAATATGTCCTCCTATAAACATCACTCCCTGACCCTGCCATCTCAACCAGATTCATCTTATCTCCCCTGAATTCCTAGCAAGTTCTATTGG
The DNA here is from genome assembly GCA_024291935.2 of Okapia johnstoni. Lineage (NCBI taxonomy): Eukaryota > Metazoa > Chordata > Mammalia > Artiodactyla > Giraffidae > Okapia > Okapia johnstoni. The sequence goes on along the minus strand of CM044324.1, from coordinate 54,559,115 downwards.
TGTTTTCTTTTTTTTTTCCTGCAAGTTATTCCTACCTCCTCTTCTTTGCCCATGCTATTCCCTCTAGATGGAATGCTCTTCTTGTCTTGCCTACCAGGTTAACACATCTTTATGTAGCATCTCCTCCAGGAGGCTTTCGCTGAGACACACAGGCTGTGTCAGGAGTCTCCTCTTGGTTCCCACAACCTTCAGTTCTTCTCTGAAACACCAGAACTGCTACTGAAGATGTAGAAAATTCTGACCCCAATAATTAGAAAACACATATTCTTTTCAAACACACATGCAACATTTACAAAACTTGGCCATGTTTTAGGCCATAAAGCAAGTCTCCTTTTTTTTTTTTTTTTTTTGGCCCTTAAGCATATGGGATCTTAGTTCCCTGACCAGGGATCAAACCCATGCCCACTGCATTGGAAGAGCAGAGTCTTAACCAGTGGGCTGCCAGGGAAGTTCTGCAAGTCTCAACAAGTACCAAAGAAACAGTATCATACATACATTTAAAAAAGAAAACAATCCACAAAGCAGTAACAAAAGATAACTTAAAATCACCTGCATGTTTGAAAATTTAAAAATACATACTTCCAAATAACTCATGCATTGAGGAGAAGCCAAAAGGGAAATGAGAAAGTATTCAGAACGGAGTGATAATGAAAATACAATTATATCAAATTTGTGGGATGCAGCTAAAGCAGTACCTAGAAAGGCATGCATTGGCTTAAGCTCTTAACATTAGAAAAGGAAAAATAAGACTGCAAAATAATATAAGCATCCAACTCAAGAAGTGAGAGAAAAACATCAGAATAACCCTAAAGAAGGTGGGAGGGAGGGAGTGCTTGCTACCCAGCACGGGCTGGCCCAGGGCTCAGTGCTGGAGGACTGTAGTAAGAGGCAGGTGAACGCGTGCTGTGGGGACAACTGTTTCAGTCTCTCACTATTCCATTTTCCATGTCAGTATTTCTCAAGCTGAGGTTCCTATCCCTCGTGGGGTCCTGGGGTGTGTGTGAATGAGTGTGTATGTGTGTGTGTGTGTGTGTGCATGCGTGCGTGTGCTGGAGGAGGGAGTTAGAGGCCCCTGGCCCCACACTTTCTGGTCATTCTCTTAAACACAAAAGAGGTCTCAAGTAGGCTGAGTGACCTCTTGAGATGCCAAGGGGCAGATGCTGACCCAAGGTCACCTGGTGATGAGGAGGTCAACCTAGGACCAGAATTTCGGGCTCCCGTTTCCGGGGCCCACCTTTCTCCTCAACACAGAGCCACCATCTTCCTCCATGGGCTATAGTGCCCGCTGCCAGGATGCTATATCAGTGGGGCTCCCAAGACCGCTGTATTTGTAGGTGGTGACCTTGGAGTTGGCAGGAAGTGCTGGCTTGGAGCTGGCACTGTGCCAGCTTGGGCTCCAATTCCAACATCCTGGCCAGCCTCAGGGACCCCTGGCAACTTGAGAAGCCTCACAGCCTCCTCTCGGAAGTGGGAATAATGACATCTGTGCCTCCCTCCCTGGACTGACTGTGAGGGTCACAGGCAGTAAGGTGTGTGGAAATGCCCAGCACAGAGCTGACCAACACTCGCTCAGAGTGAAAAATAGCATCAGCTATGAGATACAGTCCCGATCACCAGGGGCCAGGCTCTGGCCTAAGGGCTTTAGGTTCACTCATTTGTCCCTTTAACTGATACTGGCTGTTGTTGTTCAGTCACTCAGTTGTGTCCAATTCCTTGCGACCCCATGCACTGCAGCACGCCAGGCTTCCCTGTCCTTCACCACATCCTAGAGCTTACTCAAACTTATGTCCATTGAGTCGGGGATGCCATTCAATCTTTCCCAGCATGCGGGTCTTCTCTTTTTTTTTTTTTTTCGCGGGTCTTCTCTAATGAGTCGGCTCATTAGATACTGACTGAGCACCTACTAAGGGCCAGACCATCGAGACTTTGGGGTTCAGCAGTACAGACCAAGTTCTTGTCCTCATAGACCTTATATCCTGGGGTGGGGGTGGGGGTATGGATGGGCAGATAACAGAGAAATGTACATATTGTAACTCAGGTAACGATAGCTTCTTGGAAACTAATCAGAGACGGTGAAGAAGAATGGGCGTGACGCGTGGTCAGGACAGGCTTTCCGGAAAAGCAGTGCTTGGGCAGCAGTGAGGAGAGAGCCTGTGGATACTTAGGGAAAAGATATTCTGGGTAGAGGCACGGCAGGTGCCTAAGTGGGTGTGCAGCTGGTGCTGCGAGTGAGAGAGAGTGTAAGACAGTGGGTGTCAGAGTGTGTGAGTGTGTGTTGGGTGAGCGGCTTACTGTGAGGGGATCAGAAGGGGCAGGAGGAGCGAGGCAGAGTGTGCAGAGGAGGACAGATCCTGAGGGTCCCGTGACTGGGTCCCTCAGGTGCGCCAGCATCATCTTCTGGCCACTCACCGGGGTGGAGGAAGAGGGTCCAGCCCAGGCAGTCGCATGCCAGCGCCCACTCTCCACGTGGTTTCCAGGAGCGTGGTTGGTCCTGAATGAGAGGCGTGTCTGGGGAGAGCCCCTTGAACCCCGAGCATTCAGAGGCGAGACCCCTGTGGATGTGGGAGGCGAGGCAGGTCGAATCTGGGTCATGGAGAAGCCCGGAGGGGAGCCAGCTAGGGCAGCAGAGGCAAGCCACCCGCGGCTGGGGTGGCAGGGGTGGCCTCTCCATGGAGACGGTGTTCGGAAGCCCCACTGGAATTACTCACGGAGGCCCGTGTGCACACGTGTGTGTGCACCTAGGGCCATGTGCACACACACACACACCTCAGAACCCACACAATCCCAGCTCATCTCAGAAGCCACTTAATGATTGACGTCACACCCCAGAGGAGACGGGGGCCTGGTGTCTGTCTCAGCAGGAGAATGGGTGACAGGTGTCCAGTGGGACCAGCAGGGACAGGGCTCCTCTGTACCCCTGCAGCCTTGCTTCCCCACAGGGCTGGGGTGCTGGGCAGCCCCCCATCAGAGCTCTGGAGCTCTATTCTGCATTAGGCCCCATGGGAACCAGGAGAAACCTGGTCCCTGTCCTTAGAGTCTCTCAGGGGAGAGAGATCATAAACATAACTACAGAGATGGTTGAACACTGACCAGACCTGCAGAGAAGGAACAGGTGGATCACAGAGGGCATTTAAAAAGAGAGAAAGTGTAACAAAGCTTTCTGGAGAAAGTAAGGTTCAATCTGAGGTCTGAAGGATGAGTAGGAATTGACAGGATAAGGTGTGTATATGTATGTGTGTGTTTCAGGCAGAAGACAGTGTGTGCAAAGGTCCTGGGGTCAGAGAAAGAATCACAGGTTTAGGGAAACAGAGAGAAGACCAGTGTGGCATGGGGGACAGAGGTGTGTACCACCAAAGTCATCCTTCCCTGTGTGTGTGCAGGGCCCAGAGCTGGCAGAGAGACAGGTCAGGGTTGGAACGCACCCATTCACTGGGCAACTTGGGGCAGGTCACCTCCCCCTCTGAGTGTTGGTTCCTTATCTGAACAATGGAGACTCCAACCATGCTGAAATTCAAGATGGCACGTTTAAAGTGCCCCGAAGGGTGCAGGCACGTGGTAGCTCTTGGCAAAATGGAGCCTGTCTCCTGTTTCTTTCTCTCTTCTGTGCTGGTTTCCCCCTCTCACTTAGCTCCCCAGCTCCTTAAAGGGGCTGGAGTCTTGTCTGAGGCTGGGGATGGGACCAGCTTATCCCAGTCAGTGCTCACAGCGGCCGGCACACCCAGATTGGTCCCACCAGGCACACCAAGCTGGGCTCTCTCCCCAAGTGCTCTCTGGGGTCTCTATCTCTGGAGACCTGGGGGCAGGAACAAGAACAGAAATCTAGACCAGCCCTGCCTCCCCAGCTCAGCCAGAGGGCCTGGGCTTCTGGGTCACCAGGGCACCCCCTAAGTGTACAGCCCTTCACAGCTCAGCAGCCTCCTTCTCTGGGGACAAGGATTGGTGCCTCCATCTAACAGAGGAGGAGGTTCAGTGAAGGGAGACCTACCCAGGCCAGGGATCAGGGTGCTAAGTCAAGCTCTTCTCACTTCCAGGCCTCCTCAGGCTCTTGGCCAGGCCAGTGTTCCCCATTCAGACCCCCTCTCCCATCTCGCACCTGGTCCCCCTCAGAATTTTAATCAGGCATTCTGCCCTGATAACTCCCAGCTCCCAAGTTCCACCCCACCCTTGTCCCTAAGGGGTTTTTTTTTGGCCACTTCAAACTGTGGCCCCCATAGTGGAAGCGCTAAGTCCTCTTTTCGGGGAGGTCACGAAACTCCTTCCTTCCCGCCCTCGCCCCCCAGCCCTCTGCACTCTCCATTCCCTCCACCAGGAGTGCTCTGCCCCAGATCCTCATGTGGCTCCTCCCCCCTTCATTCAAGGCTCAGCCCAAATGCCACCTCCTTAGAGAGCCCTCCCCTGCCTCCCTCTCCCACTCCCATGTCACCCAGGTTTACTATCTTCAAGAGTACTTGTTCATTTATTTTGCTTACTCTCTGTTTCTTCCACTATAGAGAATCCCTGAAGAGCTGGGGCTGGGTCCTGTCCATTTCAATATCCTGAATCTGATACAGTCCCTGATCACAGGAGGTGGTTATTAAGTGTACGTTGAGTAGATGAACACATAAATGAATGAGTGAATGAATGACCAGTAGCCCCGAGAATGCATCACCTCCTGGCCGCCTGCCCTTACATGTCCACCTGGCACCTGAGACTCAACACGTGTGACCTGAATTCCAGATCTCCCCTGGCAGACTTGTTCCTTCCATGTCCCCATCCCAGCGGCTTCCAGCTGAGCTGGATGCTGAGGTGCCCCTGCTCCCCTTCTCGTGCTTAAAAAATCCCTCTCCTATAGCCAAATCTGTGGTTCCCTCTCTGAGCCAGCTCTCAAATCTACCTGTTTATTTCCATCACTGCTGTCTCAGCCCTGGACCTGGCCACCATCACCTGTCAGGAGAGTCACAGCAGCCAGGCTCCTTCAAGTCATGCCCCCTGATCATGCCTCCTAACCCCTCACTGGCTCCACAGTGACCACAGGCTGCAGCCCAAACTCCATGGCCCAGTAACAAGGGTCCCCCATGATATGACTCAGGCAGTTTCTCCAGGCTCAACTGCCACTGCACACCCAGGCTTCAGCTGCCACAACAGCCTGTGAGTGTCATGCCTCCAGACCTCTATTCAGCAGTGCCTGCTTCCAGGAGAGACTTCCCCTTTGTCAGCCTGGCCCATCACATCCCAGTTTTGCCCCACCTTCTCAAGAGCTGTTCTCCTGACCAAGTGTGGGCCTATTTTCCCTTCCCTGGGCAGGTGTCTATTGCAGCCTGGGCCACGCTGCCCTCAGTCTGTATCCTCCAACCCAACCATCTATCATTTTCCAAATGTATGTCAGCCCCTGTCCTCAGAACCTTGCATGTACCACTTCCTGTAACCTGCACGGCAGCCCATTTTACAGATGAGGACACAGGTTAAGTGACCTGCCAAGATCACATAGCAAGTAACACGTGGAGCTGGGATTAGGATGCGAGTTCCTCTGACTCTAAAGGTGGATTATGAATTCCTCAACAGCCGGGTCATGTTAGGCTTTTTCCTGCAGGGCTTTAGAGCCCAGCGCACAGGACCGGGTGTTCCAAGCAGAAGCATGTGGGTAAGAGGGCAGAAGTCTTAGGGAGAAAAATTTGGGCACAATCTAAGAAAAATCCCAGCAGTGCACGGAGCTGCCCAGGAGATGGCAAAGCTGAATGCAAGCAGAGGCCAGAGGAAGGCTGGTGGAAATTTGAGGAGGGGCTTCTGCTCTGAGAAAAGGTGTCCTGGAAGACCTCTGAGACCTCTGACCTACTGGTGAAGGTGGGGTTACTATGGGGGACCGGTCAGGGGCACGACCCCAGGCCACTCCCTCCTATCACCCAAGTCCTGAAGCCCATCACGGGAAGTCAGGAGCCTCTGTAACTCATCAGAAGGAGAGCTCTAAGCTCCCTCCTTCCTGGGATGACCTGTGTTTTAACTGAGATTTCTAGACAACCCAAACGATTCACCTTCAGGCCCTGTGACAGGCTTTGGGAAGGGACAGTAGGGCCTGTCCACTTGCTCACATGGCACGGGTCATGGTGGGAACACGTCTAACACCAGGCACACCGTATCTGCCAGGCCTGCACTGAGCACTCTGCCCCTCGCTGAACCCTACTCCCAGCCCACGGACTCGGGGGGGCCAATGTTCCATTTGCAAGACAAAGAGCCAGGCGCTGAGCGAGGGGTAGTGACTCATTGGCAGGTGCACCGGGTCCCAAGGGGAGCTGCTGCCCGCCTCCCTTGCCCCACCCCTTCCGCTCCAGCAGGGCTGGTGGCTGCTGGGAACAGTGTCCTGAGCCTGGTAGGGCCCGAGAGAGGGGGCAGCTCCGAAATGCAGGAGCTGTGGCTTCAGCTGGACTGTGATGAGGGCCTCTGTGCTGGATGTTTGAAGTTTGGGGGCTTGGGAGAATGAATAGAGCGGCTCTGGCCTTGGTCCCTGGGGCTGGCTTGATCATGAAGGACACGGATTTTATAAATATCTCAGCCTTCACATGGATCACACGGCATGGGGAATTAGCTAGGAGGCAAATGAGGAGGAAGGGGAGGAAGGGCTTCAGCTGTGCTGGCAGCCCGTTTGGAGATGCAGAGTTCATGGTCAGAGTAGACGGGACTGAACGGCCTGTCCATTACCCATGGATACCGGTGTCCAGGCCACTGAGGCCAAGGCCAGGGTATGGGGAGCAGGTCTTTGAGATAGAACCCTGGGGGCACAATCTGAATCAGGAACCACTGCCTTTATTGTGGGGAGGTGGGTGGAATCCTCAGCTGAGTTTCTGGCAGTGATGGGGGGAAGGGCCGACCCCAGATCTCCATGAGCTCAGTCTGGAGAAGGGATCAGGGTTCAGTCTTGGAGTGAAGTCAGGGCCCAGTGTGGGGCTAGAGTGAAGAGACCGACTGGGATCAAAATTGGGGCTTGGTGTGTATTCAGGACCCCCTCAGTGGGTACTTCTTTTATTTGGCTGTACTGTGCCTCATGCAGGATCCTAGTTGTCCAACCAGGGATCAAACCCACATCCCCTTCACTGGAAGTGTGTAGTCTTCACCACTGGACTGCCAGGGAAGTCCCCGTTTCTTTGGGGAGGTGGTACTTCACCTCTCATATCTGAGTCTGACTGAGGGACAAGCCAGTTCTGCAATGACACCAAGGCCTGGGATCCAGGACTCTGCTCTGTCTTAGGGAAGGAGCTGCGACCATGAGAAATTCAGCTAGGCTAGAGGGGAGGGCAGTGGAGGCATGCCCCCTCCCTCGGGGTTGCTATTCTGGGTCTCTGTAAGTCACAATGTGGGAGTTAAATACAAGGGGACGCCACGTGACAGGCAGTAGGTGGTTAATGACCCAGCAGAAGGCGAGTCAGAACCCAGAGAAGGCACCATGGGGGGTGGGGGTGTGGGGAGGGGGAGAACTAGCCTTGGCCAAGGAGACAGGAGGCTTGGCTTTGAGGACTGCAATGTCCCTGCCTCTGTGTGTGACTTCAGGCTCATCCCTGCCTTCTCTGGGCCTCAGTTTTCCCTTCACGGGGTGGGCAGTTGAACTCAGGTCTCTACATTCTCTTTATCTGTGAGATGCCATGCATGGGTGCTCCTTCCCCAGGCAGGACCTGGTGGGGATCTCACCTCCACCACCTTCATCCTCACTGGTTAAAGTCTGAGCTGGCCTCAGAGGCCCCAGGGCAAAGACCACTTCCTCCACGAAAACCTCCCCCATGGGCAGGGATAGTTAGGGAGTTTGGGCTGGACATGTACACACTGCTGTACTCAAAATGGACAACCAACAGAGACCTACTGTTTAGCTCATGGAGCTCTGCTTGGTGTTATGTGGCAGCCTGGATGGGAGGGGAATTTGAGGGAGAATGGGTATATGATTATGCTTGGCTGAGTCCCTTTGCTGTTCACCTGAAACTATCACAACATTGTTAATTGGCTATACCCCAATACAAAATGAAAAGTTAAAAAAAAAAAAAAAAAAAGACATTCCCCACTGAAATTCACTGCCCCTTGGTTCAGTCTGCATACTTTTGAATTCCCGTCTCAGCCTGGAGCCCACTCTGCCATGCAGTAGGGTGGGTGTGGTCCTGGCTGTCTCCCCCACCAGACTGAGAGCCCAGGAGTTCAGAGTCCACCCACCACCCACCCCCTTGGTATCCTGGCCTTCAGGGTCCCACAGCCATGGTCCCCAGCCCCTCAGATCCTTCAGAGACTAGAGCTGTAGCAGCCTCCATGGTTACTATACTCATTGTACGAATGGCATTGCAGACATGGTCATTCCGCACATACCTGAGCCATTAATTGCCTCCTCTTTCAAGGGTGCTGTGTGAGTCATGCTATTCCTTGTATTTCTCTTTTTTCTTTGTCTGTTAAGAAGGTCAGAGGCAAATGTATAGCCTCCCTTTAGCAAAGTATAACCTGGAATTATCTCATTTCTGTCTCTGTTGATTCTTCTTCTGATCTCTTATTTCTTTTTCTTACTTCTATAAGGAAATTTTAAAAAAGATAAAGGAGAGAGGAAGAAAAGGAACACAGGGATGAACTGGGAAATAATACCTCAGACTCTTAGCTGTAAATGATAAATATTAGTTCAGAGTGTAAGAGTGTTTTGCCCATGACAGGCCTTAGCGAAGCCTGTGACTTGGCATTTATTATCTCCTCTGATCTCCACCATTCCCATAAGGGGCAGGTGGTATACATGTTATCTCTCTGTTGCAAATTGACAAGCAGAAACATAAAGACAGGAAATAACCTGCCCCAGAACCCATGGTGAGAAAGAGCGAGAACTGCAACTTCAACCGTCTGACTCCCAAACCAGTCTCCTTAACCACTGTGAATGGAATCTCTAGGTGGGAGGGGTCCTCAGGTGTCCCTGCAGCTTGAACTCAGGCCTGTTCAAGACCTGACTCAATAAATATTTGCTTTCAAACTTTCCAAAGAAACTTTAAACCCTCGGGTAGAAGCCAAATATTAAAAATGTGAGCCTGGAGCTGCCATTAGCTCTGAGGTGAGCCAGAGCAATTCCATCTCCTGCACAAGGAGACCTCTGTGAAATTGCTCATGATACAGTGAGTGAGAGAAGAAGGCAAGAAACACCCACTCTCCAACAGTAGGAGACTGGGAATATAACCTATACCCAGCCACACTGTGGAATATTATGCAGCCATGAAAAAGCAAAAGGTTCATTTCTAAGTACTGACCTGAGAAGAAATCTCCAAACCATAGGATACATGAAAAAAGCTGGCTGCAGATAAATTAAAGTATGGTTCCATTTATGAGAAAGGAAGACAATAAAATACCTATGCAATTGCAGAGAAAAAGATCTAGGAAGATCTTTTTACATCTCCACCTGGATTCCTCCCCTGAACTCTGGACTCATGTATCCAGTTGCCCACTCAGCATCTTGGACATCTAACTGGCATCTCTAACTCAACATGTCCAAACCTGCAACCCTGACCCTACAAATCTGCTCTTCCCAGTTTCCCCATCCCAGTTTCTGGTAGTTCCACCCTCCTAACTGATCAGACCCAAACCTTGGATTCAGCCTTGACTCTGCTTTGTCATCCTCACAACCAGCCCAGCAGCAAATCCTGCCATCCCATTTTCCAGACAGGAGAGGCCATGGTGGTCTCTGCCCTGGCCAGAGCCCACCCAGGTGCTCCTTTCAGCTCTGGGCGCCTCTACTGATGGAGGGACATGGGACAGTGACCATGATGAGAGTCACTGATGGAATAATCAGTGACTATTGATTAGGAATAATCACAGGAACAATGTTAACAGCTATCACTTTTTTAGGGCCAGGACTTGTCCTGCTCCGAATCCTTTGTATCTCTCTTGACCCTGTCCTCGCCTCGGAGGACCTTTTCATAAATGGGCACAGAGAGGTTAACTGGCTTTCCCAGAGTCACACAGCTAACAGGTAGGAAAGGAGGAATTCTAACCCAACATGTCCAACTGAAACCCCAGAAGTGCCCGACAAAGTGTCATGTTACGGATTCCATTCCTGGCAGCAAAGCAGAGTGGAAAGAGATTATGAGAAAGAAGAATTGAGAGGGGGGCAGGGGCTTCTCCTATCAGATAGCAAAGCACATTCGACAATTATTTGTGGTGGTTCTCAACAGCAGGTGGAACTGTTCTCTTAGGGTGTATTTGGAAATGACTGGGGCATTTTCAACTGTAACAGTTGCTGGGGACAAGGGAGCGGTTCTACCGGCATTGAGCACCAAGGACTGAATCTGGGATCCTAAAGAACCTATAACAAGTTGGATAATCAAGCCCCGAAAAGAATTGTTCTACTCCAAACGCCAAGTTCTACCCCAAGTCCCTGCTGAAAAAAGAATGAGATACAGTAATTAGTGTAGAATTAAAATAGACAAAGGGGAAGACAAGGAGATCAATGAGACGGAACAGAACTCCCAGAAACAGATCCATAAATACACAGGCACCTTAACAGAAAACAGAGATGATATTTCAAATTAGCAAGAAAAGGATGGACTATTTCTAAAGCTGCTGGGACAAACTATCCAGGTGCTAAGTTGCTTCAGTTGTGTCTGACTCTTTGCGACCCTAAGGACTGTAGCCCACCAGGTTTCTCTGTCCATGGGATTCTCCAGGCAAGAATACTGGAGTGGGTTGCCATGCCCTCCTCCAGGGGATCTTCCCAACACAGGGATCAAATCCTAGTCTCTTTTGTCTCCTCCACTGGCAGGCAGTTCTTTACCACTAGTGCCACCTGGGAAACCCCGAAGATATGCCGTATCTCCTTCTAATAATTTTAAAGGTTTGTTTTTCCTTTATGTTTCAAATTAAGCCTTTGATCCATCTGGAATTTTATCTTTGCATGTGGTAGGAGGTAGGGAGCCTAATTTCATGTTTATATGGATAGTTTTGAGCTTCCCTGGTGGCTCAGATGGTAGTCTGCTTGCAATGCAGGAGACCTGGGTTTGATCCCAGGGTTGGGAAGATCCCCTGGAGAAGGGAATGGCAACCCACTCCAGTATTCCTGTCTGGGAAATCCCATGGACAGAGGAACATGGTGGGCTACTGTCTATGGGGTCACAAAGAGTTGGACACAACTGAGTGACTAATACACACACAGATAGTCTGGGGCTTCCCAGGTAGCACTAGTGGTAAAGAACCCGCCTGCCAATGCAGGAGATGAAAGACATGCGGGTTCAATCCTTGGGTCAGGAAGACCCCTTGGAGGAGGGCATGGAAACCCACTCCAGTATTCTTGCCTGGAGAATCCCATGGACAGAGAAGCCTGGTGGGCTACAGTCCATAGAGTCACAAAGAGTCAGATAAGACTGAAGCAACTTAGCATGCACACATGCATAGAATATCTTTATGACCTCAGGTTGGGGAAGCTGTAAATACGAGCAAATAAAGGGAAAAAAATGATGCTTTATTTCACCAAAAATTTAAACTTCTAAATGAAAGAGGCACAAAGGTAAAAGAAAAGCAAAACCCTGGGAGAAAATATTTGCAACAAACATAAAAAGGACTAAGATCCACATACATAAACCTCTGTAAAAAGTGAATAAGAAAAGATAAAAAGAAAAAACTGGGCAAAGTATATGAACAGGCATTTTGCAGAAGAGGAAATTCCAAGGTGACCATTAAACACATAATGAAGCTCAGCCTCTCTGATACTTGGGTGATGCTCACGAAGATAAGATGTTTTTTCCCAGCAGACTGGTAAAATTGAACAGTGATAAATCAACTGATAGGGAGGTGCTGAAGAAATGGGAACTCAGATACATCACTAATAGGAGAGCAAAGAGGCATAACCACCACGGAGGGCAATTTGCAGTGTTTGTTAAAACAGAAAATCCTGCTTCCAGGGAAACACGAACACATCTACAAGGAAGTTCATGGCAATACTGGTTAAGATGAAGGACTGGAGATGTTGAAATGTCCACCAGTGGGAGGATGGGCAAAATGTGGTATCAACGTCTAATGGAATCCTGCTCAGCAGAAGAAATGAATCAACTACAGATACATTTGTTTTTGGATAGATGTCAAAAACAGGGGAAGTGAATAAAGCAAAATGCAAAGATAATTCACTTATTATGACATAATTTATATAAGAAAATCATTCAAATAACACCCGTGAGCTTGGGTTTGTGAAAGCTCCCTCTAATACCTGGAAGGACTTTCAGCATTTCCTCCTTCCCTTCCTTTCTCCCTCCTCCCCTTTATTCCTCCTCCCCTCTCTTCCTCCTTTCCTTCCTCCCTCCCTTCCTTCAACCCTCCCTCTCTCCTTTCCTGTGACATGCTTGCTCTGTGCTGACAGGTGCTGGAGATGAGGCCAAGGCTCCATGTTGTAATCCCTGCCATGCAAAGCATCCCACCATGTCCCCCAAGCCCGCCCTAGACTAAGCCCTCACTGCAGACCTCATGTCACATATCTCTTGGGGTCTGTGAGATGGACATGATCCTACGTCCTGCCGGTTTCCCAGGCTGTTGAGAGCTCTCCAGGAGGGTGTGGATGAGCTGACCTTGTGTCTTCTAAAGTGCACCAGCTGACCCCAGTGTCACCAAGGAGAGTGGCTGGCGTGTTAAGTTCCTTGCCTTGCTTTCCCTCTGTCCTCCTCTGTCACCCCCCCCGTCTTTCCTTCTTCATTTGATTTGGTGCTGTCCCAGCCTGGCTGCCACTCCCGCTAGGTAGTTCAGGGTGGCAGGGCTAGGCCCTTCTCTGTAAGTACATTCTAATACTTACTGTGCTGCTTTAGGGGGTTTCTTTCCCTTCTCTGGGTCTTATTTCTACTAACTAAACTGTCAGCCCTTCCCACCCACTGACTCTTCTGATTCTCAAAAATAAAAAACAAAAAAACACCCCACCCTGTAAAGCAGTGATGCCATGCGAGCATGCTAAGTTGCTTCAGTTGTACCCAACTCTTTGTGACCCTATGGACTGTAGCCTGCCAGGCTCCTCTGTCCATGGGATTCTCCAGGCAAGAATACTGGAGTGGGTTGCCATGCCCTCCATTTCCATACAGTCCCTGAGCCTCACACTCTCTTTCAGATTTGGCTCGTATATATCACAAACCATTCAGGAAACCCCACCAGATTCTAAGAGCTTATATTTAACAATCCTTTCACGCCTTCCTCTGTGTGTAAGACCAAGGTCACCCCTCCACACATCAGTTTACAAAGACTGGCCCCACCCATTAGGCTGTGTAGCACTACCAGCAACCTTCCTATTCCAACTGAGGAAACAGAGGCTAGAGAGAGACAGAGTCCTCAGTCCATTTAAATTTTCTAGGCTTCAGTTAGCTCACACCTAGAATGGGGAAGGGATACATGTTAGTACCTTTCCTGTAGCTTGATGTTTGGAAATAAACAGCATAATACATTTCTTAGCTCTTAAAAAAGTGCAAACAATAACATGGACCCAAATCCCACCTCAGATATGGTTAGGACTTTTTAATGCCAAGGCCAAAGACTCTGATCTCCCACTGGGTTCCCAGTAAAGCAGTCCTGGAAATGATTCATGAGATTTTCTGAAGACAGAACCACGGACAGCGTCCCCTGATGCTGGGACCAAGCTAAACCCTCTGTTCAGCACCATGGACAACACTCCACTAGCTCCTCAAGGACAAGGCAATCGATCGTGCACACCTTAGACAGCTCAGTGCCAAGGTCAGTGACAAAACCCCCTCTGCCCATGCTATGGTGGCACTGAAAGCCTCTTTTTTCCCCCAGATAGTTACCTGTTTCTCTATTTTTAAGGCCCAGAACAGGCCACTTTTTTTTTTTTCCTGTCCCCATATATAGTCATTTATTGCCACTGGCCTGTTTTTCTGTTTTTCACCCAATGACTGAGGTACCTCAAGAAGGCTTTCCAGGGGTATTTGACTGGGAAAACCCATCTTCCTAGGCCAGGAGAGCCTCCCAAGCCTTCTCTTTTTCTCACTCCTGGCCTCATTTCAGACACAAGTTAGTGATGGCCACTAGGCAGAGTGTCGCAAGCCAAGAGCAGCAGCAAGGGCCAGGCCCATTGCCACCTCATCTCAAGGACTGGGCTCGTTGCCCTGTTCTCAAGATACTGAATAAAGAGGAAAAGCACTTCTGAGTGGAATAGATGCCCGTCCCCTCCCCCTCCCCCCATATCACTCATCCTTGAGTCCATCTTTTACTGGCTCCTTGCCCATTTGATGAGGGCTGGATTCCTGCCCTGCCCACCTCCATGTCTGACTTCCTAGACCACCTACATGGTCTCAGAGGAAGCATCACGAGCTGCCTCAGGCCCTTCTTCAAGGACCTGCAGGGCCTCCATTCACCAGGAACCCCAGAAAAGCCAGCAATGTCCTTCTAAGACAGCAGGAGGGGAAGATGAAGCCAGAAAACAATACCAGTGTCCTCCTCTGATAAACAGGAAGAAGTCCATCTCCTCAGAGCTGTGATAAAATGAGGCAGTGTGTCCAACACTGAGCCTGGCATACAACAGGGGCTTAGTAAATATCCATTCCTCTTCCCAAGAAGGGAAATATAATGATGGTAATGAGGATCACTACTGATACTGAGTGCACTACGTGCCAGGTGCTGGGTCAAGGCCTTTAGGGACAGAGAAGGCAAGGATCACTAGACCAATTTTGTCAAGAAGGAAATCAAGGCTCAGAGAGGTCAAGAAATCGGCCAAAGGTCACACAACTGACCGAATGACAGAATCAGATTTTCACCCTCAAATTCAAGGCCGCTTCCCTATCTCCAGGGGCTCTCTGATAACTATAGTCACACTTACTTCTCACCTGGGGGACCCAGTACAGCCTACTCGCTACTTGCCCATGTGCAGTGCTGGAAGCTCCATGCCCAGCTACTTGGCAGTTGTCAAGCTATTGGTCCTAGATAGTGGAGCAAGTGAGGATGGAGGCAGAGCCCATACCCCTTGCGCTCCCAGCAGATTTCAAGGGTCTCAGATGCAGTCCCTTCCCATCCGTCTCCTAATGTGGCAAGATGGCACTAGCCCACTTGCCTACGTACTGCTTACACACCCAGCATCCCTGAGCTTCCACATACAGCCCCTCACACCCGTCATACAGATGAGAACCCTGAGGCCCAACGAAGGGCAGGACTTATTCCAGGACACATGAACAGATGTGATCTCAGGACCCCAGACTCCTCCAGACTTCTGCTCCTGCCCCTAGACTGCAGGGTCAATGGGGACAAGCATCCAACACGCTTGTTCACTCCTAGGTACCTAGCATCCACCTCAGGCCTGGCCTGTAGCAATTTTCTGTGGAAACGGGTGATGTGTCACCCATTTTC
Source organism: Okapia johnstoni (assembly GCA_024291935.2). Lineage (NCBI taxonomy): Eukaryota > Metazoa > Chordata > Mammalia > Artiodactyla > Giraffidae > Okapia > Okapia johnstoni. The sequence goes on along the minus strand of CM044324.1, from coordinate 54,543,818 downwards.
TCTACATGGCCCAAGGAGCTGTGCACACAATGGCCCTTAACGAATACTTCTGAAATTCTTTCATTCAGAATGCTTTATTGAGTGCTTAATGTATGCTAAGCACTGCTGTAGGTGGTGGGACCACAGCAGTAAGAAAAAACAGATAGGAATTCCCTGGTGGTCCAGTGGTTAAGAATCTTCCTGCTAATGCAGGGGACACGAGTTCAATCCCTGGTCCTGGAAGATGCCACAGGCCGAGAAGCAACTAAGCCCATGCACCACAACTACTGAATCTGCACTCTAGAGCTTGGGAACTGCAACTTCTGAGCCTGCGTGCTGCAACTACTGAAACCCTTGCTCTCTAGAACTTGTGCTCCATAACAAGAGAAGCCACTGCAATGAGAAGCCTGTGCACTGCAACTAGAGACTAGCCTTGGCTTGCTGCAACTAGAGAAAGCCTGTGTGCAGCAATGAAGACCAAGCACGGCCAAAAATAATAAATAAATAGTTTTTGAATGTGAAAAAAAGTCTTAAGTAAATGGACATTCCAGTTCTCCTGTGACACTGGAATAAATCTGCCACTTCCTTGCTCATTTTCCCTATTCATTTTGGGTACTAAAAGGGTAGGGACTGCCCCTATCACGTCTCCAGGACTGTATATGTGCCCAGAATACAATATAGGCTTGCTGAATCAATGAATTCAGTAGTGCAGTATAATAAAGACAGCCATCATATACTGAGAGGGTTCTCTATTTGGTGCTAAATATTAAACTTATTTAAAAACTGTTTTGATGTGGACTATTTTCAAAGTTGCTGTTGAATTTGTTACAGTATTGCTTCTGTTTTACATTTTGGTTTTTTGGCTAAGAGGCATGTGGGCTCTTACCTGTCTGACCAGGGATTGAACCCGCACCCCCTGCAATAGAAGGCAAGCTCCTAACCAGTGGACTGCCAGGGAAGTCCCAGGTGCTAAATATTTTATACACATTAATATCTTCCCAACAGCTCCTGTGATGTGGGTGCTTTAAAGTGGATGCTGCTAGCTATCTTGCTGGCCATTTTTCCTTTTGCCTAATTGGCAGAAGTGCCCAGTCAGTGTTTATTCACTCCACCAGCTGCCCCTGTAGCAAGGATTGCCAGGTGACCACAACTGATAAATGAGATGTAGGCAGAAGTCCACTGAGTAGGTCTTCTAGGAAATCTATTGTTTTCCTGATAAGAAGGGTAGACTCAGAAAGCATACAATCTTTATTTCCTTTGTTTTGCCTGGAATTCAGATACAACATCCAGAGGTGGAGCAGCCACTTTGCAGACATGAGAACAAAAGACACATGCTAAGGATGGCAGAGGCTTTGGCCCTTGATCACTTGTTTGAAGTGCTATAGTGGCCCTGGCCTGCTTCTGGGACCCCTGTTACATGAGAATAATCTCCTGGATGTTTGTATCACTGTTATTTTCTTTTTTTCTTCTGTTAAATGCAGCCACTTTCAATTCCAGTTGATTCAGTATTATAACAAGTGAGGCTCAGAGAAGTCAAGAGATTTTCCCAAAGTCACATACCATCCATAGGTCTGGATTGGCCTCTAGGTCTAGTGTGAGTCAGTGCTTCAGCCTATGCCCACTCCGTCACCTGTGTGCTGTCAGTCCCAGCCTGATACCCCACACCCAGCACTTGGCTCTCCTTTGACTGCTCTGGTGTCTGGCTATAAGTTCCCCGATGTCTGCTCTCTTAGCTGACTTCACCTGCCAGCTAAACACAGGTTTGGATCCTCTCTTCAAAACTTGACCCTGCTGACAGCCCCCAGCAGTGCACACAGCAGGCTGTCAATCAGTCTCTGCAGACACATTTCCTGGTTCCCATCTCTTCCCCACCAGAGTCCTACATGTACCACCAGAATGACCATCCTCATGAGCAGTTCTGACTGCACCCGGCATTCAAGGCCTCTAGGATCTGGCTCCTCCTCAGCATTTGTTCTTGCTGTTCCCTCTGCCCCCTGCCCCCGTACCCTGTAGTGCAGGTCAGCTCCAACTTCAGGTCACAGTGAGGCCCTCTCTGCCCACCTGCCTCCAGTAGGTACCCACCACCACCAGCCCGCACGCCCTCCTCTCTCAGCTGCTTGGTCAGTTTCAGCACACATAATCTTGTTAATTCGCTGTTTGCCATCTACACCCTCCCCACAGGCCCCACCAGAACCAGAGCTTCTTGAGGGCAGGAAGCAGGCCCATCTTTTCCACGCATCTCCCCATGCCTGGCATGAGGCCCAGTACTTGAGCTCAATCAGGAGGTGCTGAATGAAGCTCAGGCTAGCTTCCCACGCCTTCCCGCCTCCCACGTTCTACTCCAGCCGAACAGCACTACTCAGGCTTCCTGAACCTCCCTATTGCTGCCGAGGCCCAGAGCCTCCCCTCAACTCTGCCTCCTGCCAGGCCTTCCTCTCCCTCCGTCCATCAAAACCAAACTGTTCTGTGTCTCATGCCCTCAGGGTGTTGCTTATAACTCAGCCCTAACAGAATTCAAACAGATAGGCATCCCAGACTCCAGGGTGTGAATGAAACTTTGGGACAGAGAGTGGGTATGTGTGTGTGTGTGTATGTGTGTGCATGCACGTGCAAGTGTTGGAGTGTCTGGCCACCAACACTCTACCCTGGATGTGGCAGCTTCTCTATGTTCCTTTTCTTGCATGTCTGTCTCTGGTCATCTCTGTTTGAGCTCATTTTGAGATGTTCCAATGTTCCCTAGGTAGCTACAGCAGTAAGAAAGGAGAAGAGAAAAACACCAGTGTTGACTAAGCCCCTACCATGTGTCAGGCATTGTTCTAGATCAAATAATAATGACAACCACGATGATGACAGCTGCTAGTATTTGTAGAGCACTTTAGCATGAGCCTGACACCATCCTAAGGGCTTCTACTCAGATAGATGCTATTATTCCCATTTTGCAGATGAAGAAAAAGCGGTTCAGAGAGGTGGAGCCACATCTGCCCAAGGTCACAGACACACAAGTAGTCTTGAGTTCAGGTCTCTCTAATCTGAAACCTGCTTCTCTGTGAGGTTAAGTTGGGCAACGCCCAGGGGTCTTGGCATACACAGAGGAGGCTTCCTCTTGAAAACTCTCGCTGCCTCTGAACACAAAGCTGGAAGCCACCCTTCCTGACCAGGGGCTCTCCTGGGGGGATGGCCCAGCTGGTAAGACTTACCCGAATCTGAAAGCTGTAGCACAGGGCTCTGGCCCCCGAGGAGCAGGCTGGAGGATTTGTCGGGTAGACGGAAGTTGGTGAGCCTGGGCTCTGCTTCCTCGGAAAGGCTAAAGATTTTCCCAACAGCCAGGGCCAAATTTATCTGCCAATCCCCCAAAGAGCTGATTCCAGCGTCTGTCTGGAAATGTCAGCCCGAGCGGCTGGAGGAACGCGAGGAGAGTTTTCCTCTAAATAGCAGGAAGCATATGGGAGGCGGATGGTGCCCGCCACCCCAACCTGCCAACTCTCACTCAAGCAGGAGCTAAAAGGGACCCAACAAGGGTCTGGAATTCCTACCAACCCTGATGGGATGGGGGGAGGGGAGGAGCTGGAGACAGAGACAGTGGCAATGAGAAGGTCAGAAAGTGGATCCTGAAAGGTGGTCGTGCAGGACCACCTGACCCACACACAGCAAGTGGAGGCCCTCGGATGAAAGTGACACACCCAGGAATTTAGCGTAACATCAACAACAGTGAAAACCACTCACAGAGCACTTGCTCTATGCCAAATCTGGGTTAAGCACTTTATTTGGATGATTTCACTTAAACTTTGCAATCAACTCTAAGACAGGGCTGCTATTTCCCTCCATATTACAGATAAGCAAACTGAGGCTCAGAGAAGAAAAAAACATGAACTCAAAGACTCTCTGAGCTAGAAAGGACCTTCCAGATTCTCAGCAGAATTACAAATACTCTACAGACTTTTTGGTCAAGTTGTGATGCAGCTGATGCTTGAATACTACCATTGACAGGGAGTTCACCATCATTTGAGTTAGCCCATCTACAGAGAATTCTTTGTATCCAAAATATTTCCTAACCTTAGCTGAAATCTCCTTCCCTGGAGCTTTTTCCCTGGGTCTGAGTGCCAGACTCTGCCCCTGCCTTCCCTCACAGAGACAGAAAGGCAGGGAGCAAGGCCCCCTCAAGGTCTCTGGACTCCCTTCTGCAGGTGACACACCCAAGTTCCCTTGACCATCTCTGCACCCCTGACCATGATAACCAGAGCAGCCCCCAGGACTTAATGTGTGCCAGGTACTGTGCAGAGCCCACCCACTCCCAAATCCTCCTCTGACCCTCCCCCCAATTCCTGGGGAGGGACTATCATCAGCCCATTTTACCGAGAAGCAAAATGATGCTATGCTCCATGGGAGGAAGAGACTTGTCTCCGACATTCGGCGGGGACATGGGGACCCTGGAGGTCTCACTGGGTTGCTGCTCTAAGTCTCACAAAAGCAGAAGAGGTCCCTACTGGCCCCACCTGGGGACCATCTCACTGACACTGAGCCAGTCTTTGCCAGGATTCTCCTCCACACTGGTCCATAGTGCCCCCAAGCCCCACACCCCGCTCCTCCCAGGATTGAAATGAATCCCTTCTCCCATTCTGCAGCACCTGCTAAGTCCCCAAGTCCTGTTAAGTCTCCCTGCTAACCGCCCCTCTGAGCCACTGCCACGGTCCTGCCCGGCCCACTGTCACCTCACCGTCACCGGCCCAATGTGTGAGTTTTTCTAACACTCAAACTGCCCTGCCCTTGGCTCCCTTCTACTCCAAGGATCAAATGCAACGCCCCTGGCCCAACAGCTGAAGCCTTCCTTCCTGGGAAGACATCTCCAACCCTCATGCCCGGGTGGCCTAAGAGCTTAGCAGGAAGGAGGCAAGGTCTTTGCAGAACCCAGTTCCTTTACTTGGTTCAACCTTCTTAGTTGTTCCTCCTGAAGAACCCCTATGCATCCTTCAAGACTCTGCTCAGAGGGACAAAATCAGTGCTCTCGCCCCAGACACCCCTGAGTGATTGGCACCTCCCTCTGATCTGCCATGTGTCGCCTGCCACCCATGAAGGAGGCATTGCTGTCCCCAGCTGAACTGTGAATTCCCCCTGGGCAGGGGCTGCCCTAATGCACTGGTGTACCCTGGTGTCTAGTACAGCATCTGGCACATGGAAGGTGCTAACAAATGTCTGAGTGTGAGAAGAAATGATTAAATGGGGACTGTGGGCTGCAATGAAGTATTAGAGATTACCCATAAAATACGGTTCATGCGTGTCACAGCTCTGATGTACCAGAAACAAAAAATGCTGCTGTCACAATAAGCAGACACACAAAAAAGTGTGATTAATGAAGACTTTTCTGGCTGCCTCTGAATTTAGAAGGGTATCGGGACAATCTGGCATGGCTGGAACTTCCAAAAAAACACTCTTCAAGTAGATGAAGTAACTGGGGCTCAGTGAAGGATGGAAGGAAGGCCGGCCGTGGAGGTGGCAGGGGTGAAAGAGACTGGGTCCACGTCCTGGACTTGCTTCTAACTTGCTCTGTATTGTTGTAGAGGTGGCTTGGCCTCTCTCAGCCTCGGTTTCTTGTGTGTAAAATGCAAAGAGGGGTTTGGAGAACTGCTGAGGCAGATGTTTGTCCAAAGGCCTAAACACTCCTCTGCGATTGGATTGATGTGACACTGTCTGCCTGCCCCTCTCCATTCAAGCTACCAGCAGAGTGTGCAGACGCTCAGGGCTCCTTGGCTTTAGAACCCTCTAGCCTGAAAATGCTATGGTTTTTCCAATAGACATGTATGGATGTGAGAGGTGGACCATAAAGAAAGCTGAGTGCCGAAGAATTAAACTGTGATGTTGGAGAAGGCTCTTGAGAGTCCCTTGGACTGCAAGGAGATCAAACCAGTCAATCCTAAAGGAAATCAGTCCTGAATATTCATTGGACTGATGTTGAAGCTGAAGCTCCAATACTTTTGTCACCTGATGAGAAGAACTGACTCCTTGGAAAAGACGCTGATGCTGGAAAAGATTGAAGGCAGGAGGAGAAGGGGATGACAGAGGATGAGATGTTGGATGACAATACCAATTCGATGGACATGAGTTTGAGCAAGCTCTGGGAGTTGGTGATGGACAGGGAAGCCTGGCATGCTGTAGTCCATGAGGTCTCAAAGAGTCAGACAAGACTGAGTGATTGAACTAACTAGAGTCTGAAAACATAGGTCCCTGGCAGCCCTCCCAGCAGGTCATTCAGGAGATAGACCTCAGCGCAGGTGGGTGGGCAGTGTTCTGGGTATGCCTCAGGCAATGGAAGAACTGTGGACTTGATCCTGTGTGGGAGATGTTTAACTAGAGGTAGAGGAAACAGGGGCTTCCCTGGTGGCTCAGATGGTAAAGAATCCTCCTACTAATGCAGGAGACCCGGGTTCGATCCCTGGGTTGAGAGGATTCCTTGGAGATGGGCATGACTACCCACTCCAGTATTCTTGTCTGGAGAATTCCATGGACCGGGGACTCTGGTGGGATACAGTCCATAGGGTCACAAAGAGTTGGACATGACTGAGTGACTAATACTTTCACACTTCAGAGGAAACAGAGAGTGAGCTCCCCTTCTCTGGGGTATGCAAGCAGTGACTGGATACATCAGGACAGGAATTCTGACACAAGGTGGGGAGGAATTCAGATCAACAGATATCTAAGGCCCCTTTAAGGGGCCACTGGGTCTCTTCTCTCCTTCCCCACATGGAGCTTCGACCTGACCCCTTCAAGGCTGTGCTCTCAGCAACAGTCAGACTGAACTTGCTCACATTTCCCTCCTCACATGACATCCCTCCAAGGCTCCCCATCACCTTCAGGAGCAAGTTCAAGCTCTTATCCTGGCACTCAAGGCCCCTGTGATCCAGGCCTGCTGCCATTCGTCCACTTGTTGTTCTCCTACAACACATGCCTCCAGGGCCCTCTTGCCTCATAACTCATGGCCTTGGACACATTGTTTTGTCCACCACAATGTTCTTCCTGTACTCCTGGCTATTTAGCTTAGGGGTCACCTCCTCCAGGAAGCCTTCCTTGCTCCCATGCTGGCGATCGTGTTCTCTCAGCCCCAATTCACACACCCACGTTACAGGCGAATCATCTGTGGGCTCCTCTCACTCCTCCAAAGACTGCAAGAACTTAGAAGGCCAGGACAGCTCCCCTCCTGGCCCAGAGTGGGCTCTGACACAAAGACAGTCGAGGTCTCCTGAACTGAACTGGTGCTTTAGAGATCCTGATGTTCTGATTCCAAAAGAGTTCCCTCAGGGTGATTAGGACTCCTTTTAATAGCTACACTGTTTTTTCCCCCCGAGATTATGAAAGTCATACATCTTGGGAAATTCAGATAAGTACAGGAGGGGAAATTTGCTGTGTTTAGCTATTGCTGGGTCTACTTCCCAGGTGGCGCTAGTGGTAAAGAACCTGCATGACAATGCAAGAGAAGCAAGAGACGTGGGTTCGATCCCTGGGTAGGGATGATTCCCTGGAGGAGGGTATGTCAACCCACTCCAGTATTCTTGCCTGGAGAACCCCATGGACAGAGGAGCCTGGCAGGCTACAGTCTATAGGGTCGCAAAGAGTCAGACACTGCTAAAGCGACTTAGCACACACATGGGTCTACTTTAGGATTGGCCTTTGGGGAAGCTATGCTTCCCCATTCTCCACTGATAAAGTTCTAGTATCAATTCCCTCTCCAGCTGGGGGGTGGTGGTGCATAGGCCCAGGATGCCAGTCAGAGGACTTGACTGAGGAATGAGAACATCCACAAACAAGACTGATCAACACTAAGACTCTGTTCTGGGACTTGTGTCTGAGCTATCTCGGAAGAAGTCTTGCATGCTCCTCTGGACAGGCATCTTATCACCTGTACAAGAAAGACCTATAAGAACATAGGAACAACTCAGAGAGAGCAAACTTGAGACACAATGACTAAAAATCAGGTCCAGTGGTTAAGTCTCTGTGCTTCCACTACAGGGGGCACAGGTTTGCTCTCTGGTCAGGGAACTGAGATCCTTCAAGTCACATGGCATGGCCAAAAAAATAAAATACAGTTTAAAATAAATAAACAAACCAGCAGTAAAAAAAAAAATCGGGTCCTAGTGACAAGGTTTGAACCCCTGAGACCAGCTGAGCCTGAAGTTGGACTTTCCTCTGGACTTCACAAATCAATAAATTTCATTTTTTGTTTAAACCCAGTTTGGGTTGGGTTTTCTATCACTTGTACCTGAAGAGTACTTGAGTGATACAAGCAAAAATAAAAATAGAATTTGCCTCTATTTCACCATTCAGAGGAAACCACTATCAACAGTGAAATGGTTGTCCCTCTGGGCAGGAGCATGCATATATTGATACTTCTTAACAAAAATGAGATCATACAACATACACCATTTTATAACCTCCTATTTTTCCTTCAACAATGCACTGTGGACATGTTTCCATGTCAACAAGTATAGATCTATGGCATTGTCTTCACTGCCACTGAGAACACTCTTGTCTGGCTGGACCATAATTTATTTAACTATCTCTTGCTGATAGATAATTGGGTGGCTTCTAATTTATCACTGTCTTCAGGAAAGGTGCAGTGAGCTTACTTGCAAAATGCATATGCTTGCTCTTGCTGGAGTATTTATGACTGAGATTCCAGGATTTCAAGAGTTTGACTTCACCAGTGTAAGCTGCTCTGCTTGAGATTTCAGAGTCTCTGAGTGTCTGGAAGGTAGCATCTGTCTTCCCAGGCAGGATAAATGGTTATCAAAAAAGCAAATCCAGGGCATCTCCATTAAGAGTGTCTCTGGCAAGAGACTTCCCTGCTGGCACAGTGGATAAGAATCCATCAGCCAAACACAGGGGACACGGGTTTGATCCCTGGTCCAGGAAGATTCCACATGCCTTGGAGCAACTAAGCCCATGTGCCACAACTACGGAGCCCATGTGCCACAACTACGGAGCCCATGTGCCACAACTACTGAAGCCCTCCCTAGAGCCAGTGCTCCGCAACAAAAGAAGCCTGTGCACCGCAGCTAGAGAGTAGCCTCCGCTCACTGCAACTAGAGAGCCCGCACAGCAATGAAGACCCAAAGCAGCCAAAAATAAATAAATAAATAAAATTATATTAAAAAGAGATGTACATGTGAAAAACAAACTTAAAAAAAAAAGAGTGTCTCTGGCAAGAGTGCTTATTGGCAGACTCAAGTGAGTCGGTGACGATGTAGTTGGGGTGCGGGGCTCCAGGTGGTGCTGGTATGTGGTCCAGCCAGTCATGTGCACCCCGTTGAGCTGTGTGCCTCCCTGTGCCTCATCCCCCAACTGGGTCTGACTCTCAGTGACTAAGGGGAAAGGCGAATGTGGGGACCAGCCGGCACCAAGGGTCCCGGTAGGATGTGATGAGCAGATGAGCACGCAGGAGGTAGGAATCACCTCTGGAGGTCACAGTGGGGAAAGCAGCGGCCACCAGTGATCCAACAATGGGACTGTTCCAGACTTCTATGTGTTATAGTTCGCTGAGGCCCCACAACCACCCTCTGATGCCATTATGCAGGTTCCCTACCCCATTCATCTTTATAATGTCACCATTCATTTCCTTCAGTGCAATGATGGAGTCTCTGCTTATTCAGTTAATTTGTTTGGGTGTCTGTATAATATCTTTCCCTCCCCAAGGCTGAGTGCTCTGCACGAGGCACAGACTAGCAGGGACTAGCCCTCAATAAGGGCTTCCCAGGCGGTGCTAGTGGTAAAGAACCCGCCTGCCAATTCAGAAGACATAAGAGATGCGGGATCGATCCCTGGGTCGGGAAGACCGCCTGGAGGAGAGCATGGCAGTTCACTCCAGTATTCTTGCCTGGAGAATCCCATGGACAGAGGAACCCGGTGTGCTAAGGTCCATAGGGTCGCAAAGAGTCGGACATGACTGAAACAACTTAGCACAATACAGCCCAGCACTCAAGAAATGTCCTGTTAACAAAGAAATCTCGCTGGGGCTGGCACGCTGTCTGTAGAGCAGGCGTCTCTGCTTCTGGGCTTGGAGACGCCTTCTGCCATGCCACCCTCTGGACCACATCCCCAGCACCAGTTTGGGGACCCACAGATCTGCCTTAGAACTTGATTCTGCTCATGGGCTGCTTGGAGTTTCTGTGTCAGGTGCCTGCCCTGCTGGGACCCCTGCCCCAAGTGGTGCTTGCTGTACCCACAGGACACTGGGCCCTGGAGATGGCCGAGCTGATGGAGCAGCTCCATCCTTCACTGGCGGTGTGGACTTGGGCCACTCATCTCCTCTCTGGAAGCCTCAGTCCCCTCATCTGTAAAATGGGGCGAATTCCACCAATCTCTTGGGGTTGTTCTAACAATGAAAGAAGACAACGGATGTGCCTAGCACACAGTGGGTCCTCAGGAAATGCCGATTCTGCACCTTGTGCAGTTAGTTCAGAGGTGGAATCTGATCCTGTCTCACCTGGATGACCTGTTTTTACCTTCAGTGATTCCCAGGTGAGCCCTAACCTCCTCCCTTAGTCTGTTCCTAGGGAGATCCATTCTTACTCAACGGTAATCATTTTTTTAAAATTTATTTTATTTTGGGCTGCACTGGGTCTTAGTTGTGGCTTGTGGGATCTTTCGTCACAGTGTGCAGGCTCCAGAGCTCATAGGCTCAGCAATTGAGGCACAGGGCTTAGTCGTCCCATGGGCATGTAGGATCTTAGTTCTCCAGCCAGGGATCGAACCTGTGTCCCTTCCACTGCAAGGAGGATTCTTAACCATTGGACCACCAGGGAAACCTCTGTCAACACTTATTAATTGGTTAAGTGCTCTGCTTTGACCCCTTGTCAGATTCAGATACCTCCTGTGTGGCCTACAACACAGAAACCCATCTGGTGTCCTAAGCCTTAAGAACATACTAGTGTCGATGCGTGTCTAAGGGACAAATGTAGGAAGCCCTGCCCTTTGTGGGGAACTTCCTGGCCCCTGATCTCAAACACGGGACAGTGATATGGGGCTGAGTCTGTCTGTCCTGTGTCTCATCCCATCTCTCCCACCTGAGTGCCCTTTGATTATATAATAAATAACACTATATTTCTCAAAGCCTCACTTTCCTCCTCTGTAAAATGGGTAGAATCATAAAATCTGTGAGAATTTCCATGAAATAAGGTAAATGCTTGGCAAAGAGCCAGGCTTTAGTAAGTGCTCAAGAAGTATTAACTATTATTGTTGTAATTGCTTTTTACCCGTTATATTGTGAAATCAAATTCACAGAGAAAAGCACACAAAACAGAAATGTTTACTGTAATAAATGATCACAAAACCACCTGGGCCAATGACTAGAATACTGCTTGCCCCTAAGAAACCCCTCCTGCCCCACTCTTAATTCTTATATCCTCTTTTCTTCATAAATCTAATCCCTTCCTAGATTTTTATGATCCTGTCGCCATTATTAATAATAATAAACACATGAAAAAAGAATGCATGGCTACCCCATCCGTACCCAGCCAGGCTCCTGGACCCCTGGCCACCTCTGCCCGGGGCACGGAGACTCCCCGTCCATTTCCCAACTCTAGCTTGGACTGTTCTTTAAATAACCAGCTTGTTAGCAAAATAGCAGCAGTAACACCTCCCTCGCTGCCGCCCGGGCCTCCATCTTTCGGCACAGTGCTGACGGCTGTGCTCCCAGCTCGTGCCAAGGAATCCCGTTCTCCGTCACTGGGCCACACATGCCAGGGGCTGCCAGCTACGCTGTGTTCTTGGCGGCCAAGATCCTGCCCCTCTGGCTGGGCCTGGCCAGTTGGGGCGGGGGTAAGTGGGCACAGAGTGGTGGTAATTTAAGGGAAGGACTAGAAGGTTGCCAGATGAGTCCTCTCCCCCAGGTCCATGCCTCAGTCTCCCCATCAGACTCCCACAGGGTCACCAGGAGCTTAACTGAGATGATGAAGACAATGAAGCATTAGCACAACACCATGTGCTGGCTCAGTCACTCAGTCATGTTTGACTCTTTGTGATCCCCATGGACTGTAGCCCGCCAGGCTCATCCATTCGTGGAATTCTCCAGGCAATACTGGAGTGGGTTGCTATTTCCTCCTCCAGGGGATCTTCCTGACTCAGGGATCAAACCCGCATCTCCTGTGTCTCCTTGCATTGGCAGGCAGATTCTTTACCACTGACCCACCCGGGAAGCCCAGCACAATGCCTGGCACATAATAACTGCTCGCAAAATGCCCACTGTCATTCAGGCTGCACCTGTCACATACTTAGTCCCTGGGGAGGGCATGCAGGACCCTGGGCACCACCAGGAGTATCTGCAAAGGATTAAATCCCACAGACACAGCTCTCAGACCAGGTGGCCTTAGGACATTTTTTCCTGCGACAGCTTCTCAACCAAATGCAAAAGCCATCTGTGGTCACTAAGTCTGGCCCGATTGGCAGAGCTGGGTCGGGGGTTAGCAAATTAATAAGGTCCTTTACATGGTCATTAGTACTAAGTGGGCATCACACGAGTGTGCAGCTCTTGTTCCTGAAGAAGCACTTCTACAAACGTTATCCACAGCGAACTTCCCAGGTTTTTATTAGCCTATGATACTTGCCTATTATCCATATTTATGAGTCTTTTCCCTTCTCGTAACCATTCTATTAAGGAGGTTGATCAGTTGTTGGCAGATGAGAGAATGGGGACCAAAGGGGCTGGCCGCCTTGCTGAAGGTCTGAGCAGACCGCCAGCTCTCTGGGGTCAGCAGGGACCAGTGGCTGCCCAAACATCAGTGGGCTCTTGGGTCCCGCTGGGGTCTGGGTGGAGGGAGGTAAGGAGGTCTTCCCTCCTCTCTGTCTCTCCTTCCTCTCACGAAGACATGAAGATTTACTGTCTTCCCACTCTGTACCAGGCCCAGCTGCTGGCTGTCCAGTGGGGAAGGAAGCGATTATTCCTGACCCTTGGGCTGCTGAGACCAGACAAGGAAGTCGATTGTAAACCAACAACCCCATGTCATGGTGAGTGGTAGTGGGTGACCCTGGGTGAGCCCCTTGAGCACTTTTGAGCCTCAGTTTCCTCATCTGTGAACTCGTCACACCTGCGCAGCCTCGGGATGGGGCAGGAGAGAGAGATGCAGGAAAGGGGCGCCTGGCTCTGTGGCTGGCAGCCAGTGGGGGCACCCTGTAGGGGTCCTTGTTGTAGGACCAGGTGTGGGTGCACAGAGGCATCCTCAAATGGATGTCAGAGATGCTGCAGAGCTGGGCACCTTGTCCAGGCTGGGGTCAGGCACCGTGGAGACTGCAGGGTGCTAGTGGAATGGGCTGGAGGTGCAGGAATGACAGGGCTCCCCAAGATTCAGGAACTCTGAGGGCCTCATCTCAGCCCCCCATCCTGCCGGGGGCCCCAGAGTTTCCATGGCTTCCTGCCCAGCTGGGTATTTCCCCTTCCCTTCCTGAGCCCGTGTCACCAACCCCCCCCCCCCCCCCCCCGCCCAGCCCCTTGGGTTTGGAAAGAGCTGGTCTTGGAGATGGATAGCACTGGGCTTTCTCTGCCTCCTTGGGCAAGTGATTTCTCCACTCTAAGGCCGTTTCCCTTGTAAAAAATGGGCACAATCACTGCATACAACTTCTGGGTTGTTGGGAGGACTGGATGAGAAAGGGATCACACTATAAATTGAGCACAGACATACAGAAGCTCTCACTGAAGTCCCTTCACCAGCACATGGGTGCTGCTAGGTGGGAAGACTGGGCATTTCCCAACTGTGCCAAGCGCGGGTGGGTGGGTGAGCAGCTCTGACTCTGAGTGCCCAGGCTGCAGCCATGGTTACTTACCCACCCAGGAGCTACGTGCAGAGGGAAAACGGGAACCAGTCGGAAAGCAGCAGGTGGCGTCACCTCGGGAGCAGGCGCTGGACCGAGGGCTGGCACACACATCCTAGGGGCACTGGATCAGAGGCGCTGGTGGGAAGCAGCGTGGGATGGGGCCCTCCAGCACCTGGAGTGACCAGGTTCTGGCCACCGGGCACCTGGCAGAGGGGAAGGCACGGATGCCTGCAGGAATGAAAGGGAAAGTGTTAGTCGCTCAGTCATGTCCAACTTTTTGTGACCCCATGGACTGTAGCCCACTAGGCTCCTCTGTCTATAGGATTTCCCAGGCAAGAATACTAGACTGTGTAGCCATGCCCTTCTCCAGGGGATCTTCCTGACCCAGGGATCGAACCCTGGTCTCCTGCACTGCAGGCGGATTCTTTACCGCCTGAGGCACCAGAGAAGCCTCCCTGCAGGAATGAAGGGGGACGTCAATGAGGAGGTGGCCGGGGTAATCCTGGGACCTGAGACCCCTGGGTGGGCCCTGGGGATGCTGGGGAGGGGGAGGCCACGGAGCCATCAGGATAGAAACGCAAGTTTCTGTACAACACTATCCCCCCTCAAGTGGGCCTCTACATTGTTTATCAGAGGCAGATTTGCATGACATGCATATTTATGATGCTTTCCCCACCACCCACAGAATCCCCACAGCAGCTGGGAAGTTGGGGTTCCAAAGGCTCCGGTCCTCCCCCTCTTGCTTGTCCCTCTTTCTCCCTGAATGGGGGAGGTCAGGAAAGGGGCCAGAGTCACAGTCCTGAGTTCGAATCCCAGATGAGCCCTCACTCGCTGGGTGACACTGAGCAGGCAGCTGCCCCTTTCTGAGCCTCAGTGTCCCTGCCTGTCAAAGGGAAATAAGAGTGCTTCCTCTGGGGGCCTCAGTGAGGATTAGGATGATAACGCAGGTAGAATACCTGGCACCAAGTCTGTGCCTGAAAAAGGCTTGGAAGGAGGCTTGGTCCCTGTCCCCTGCACTTGGAGCAGGAGGCGTTGCCTCACCATCCCCACCACCTCCCAGATCACACATCTCATTTCGTCTCACACGAGAGGCCCAGGGAAGCCAGGTGTCCCTCTCCACCCACTTCTGCTGAACAGGTGCCGTGATACTGCTTGGATCTTTAAGTCAGCAGGAGCCAGGCTCTCCCGGGAGGAGAAAAAGCCTCGCCCCCCACCCCATTCCACACCCATGCTCCCAGGAGCCTGAGTTGCTCTGGAGGTTTCAGTGGAAGCCCCCACCCTAGTCCTCTCGTTCTACAGGTGGAGCCACGGGGACACAGGGGTCACTGAGCTGATGTGGGAACACAGACGCCAAGGGGTGGGGCTGGGATCCTAACTCAGGGCTCCCCCTCAGCCCCGCGAGGAGGGGTCCAGGGGTCAGTTCACAGTAGGAATATGGAGAAAGGGGCAGTGGATGGTGGAGGAGGCTTGTCTTTTTCTCCTGGTTACACCAGGACCCCGGAAAGCCCTCACGCTCTCTAACCTCCCTGTCTGCACCGCTTTTGACCTCATTTCCCCCTCACAGCCCTACATGTAATCTGCACTTGTCAAAGGGAGGGACTGGGGCTCAGAGAGCTTCAGGAATTACCCCGCTGAGGACGAGTCAGGGCATCTGATTCCAAGACCTGGCACTTAACCCCACCCAACGTGGCTCTGCCTCCCCAAGTGGGGAAATCACTACCCCAGAAAAACAGGCATAACCATCTGGATAACAAGTGTTTAAATAGCAGGAAAGGAAAATACTGAACTCCAAAACATTCTGAATTAGCAGACACAAATTCTTAAAAGATTTCTAGATGAACCATGAGGCGTGAAAATTGCCAGTACATGAAAATCCAGGGCTGGGGAGGATGTGTGCCCGACCATGCTGTCACTTTGAGCCAAAGTCAGCTGGAACCCAGAACGGAAGGAAAAGAGGGGAAGGCCGAGGGAGGGGCAGGGGGTCCCCAAGGCTGGCCTTGGAGTCGCCCCTCAGCTTCCTTACTGAGGGGTGGGGCAAGGCTCCTCCAGACTCCCCGCTTTACAACAGGTGGGAGCAGAACACGAGACAGCCTCTGAGGTTCTCGCCAGTTCTGACAATGATTAAGATTCTGGTTCTTCCAACAGGGATGAACCCCCAGAACATTATGTTAAGTGAAGAAGCCAGTCACAAAGGACCACATGGTACATGATTTCACTTATATAAAATGTCCAGAACAGGCAACTCTGTGTGGACAGGAAGTAGATGAGTGGTTGCTGGCAGTGGGGGGTGGGGGGTGGGATTGGGAGATGGTGACAGTTAAGGGGTTCATGGTTTCTTTTCAGGATAATGAAAAGGCTCCAAAGTAGAATGTGGTGATGGATGCGCAGCTCTGTGAATATGCTAAAAGCCACTGAATTGGACACTTTACGTGAGTGAACTGTATAGTATTGTATAGTATTCTATAGAATTCTATATAGCCTATAGAATCCTTTGTTGAATTCTCTCAATAAAGCTGCTAGAACAAACCAAACTAAAAGAAAGATTCTGAGACTTCCCAATGGACAGCTGTCCTCTGGGAGGCAGGGGTCCCCTTGGGGGTTCTTCCACTATGATCTGGGAAATCAGGGAGCATTTTTCTAAGAATTCCCCAACACCCCCACAGACCCTCCATCCCAAAGGCCTTTGCACTTGACATTCACCTCCTCCAGGAAGCCCTCTCTGACCTCCCAGCCAGGCCAAGTCCCCAGTTCCTAGGACTCCCTCAGTTTCTCGCCACTTATCATGTTTATGTGAGGAAGTCGAATCTATGATCACTGTTTGACACTGCTTCCTCCATCAGACTTGGAGCTCCTTGAGGGCAGGACCATCATCATTGGCCATCATTGTTAACGCTTAGCACAGTGCCTGCCACACAGAAGGTGCTCCAGAAATGTTTCCTGATTGGACAAATGGATCAAAATATCAACGCACACTTGGTTTCTGGTCCTGGTTTCGCCTCATTCTGGCTGAGTGATCCTGAGCAAACCTCCAAGTAACCCCCGAGAGTTTCAACATCCATCACAGAGAGCAGCCAGGTCATTAACAGGGCTAATGGGCATGAAAAGTACTTCATAAAGCAACTTCCGCACAGCTGCCCCATCGCAGTCAATGGAACCCCCTCCTTCCAGCCACTCAGGCACAGGCCCTGGAGTCATCCTTGATGCCTCTCTTTCCCTTACCCTCCACATCCAAGCCCTCAGCTACTCCTGCTGAAACCACCTGCACGATGTATCAAGAGACAGGTGCACCCCCTGCACTGTTGCCAGTGCTGTGGACTGAGCCATCGTCACTTCCTACCTGGATCAGTCACATCCTCTCTTGTCTCCTGCTTCTGCTCTGGCTCCTGACACAAAAGCCAGAGGAATCAGGCTAGAACCCAAGTCAGAGCCCGCCCCTCCTCTGCTCTACACCCTCCATGGCCTCACTTCATCTCAAGTAAAAGCCGACAGCCCTACAGATGCCACAGTGGCCCCTCCACCACGTCTGAATCTCCCCTTTACTCTTCACCCACTCCCTTTGCCCCAGCTACCCTGTCCTCTGTGGCATGCTTCTGCCCCAGGCCCTTTGCACTTGCTCTTCTCTGCCTAGAAAGTCCATCACCTAGATGTCTGTGAGGCTTATCCCCTCACTTCCTTTAGATCTTTGCTGAGACCTGACCTTGTCAATGAGAGGTAGTTCAGCACAACAGTTAAGACTCGTTTTGTTTGTTTTTGGCCATGCTATGTGGCTTGTGGAATCTTAGTTCCCTCACCAGGGATTGAACCTGTGCCCCGTGCAACAGAAGCATGGAATCCTAACCACTGGACTGTCAGGGAATTCCCTCAATAGTTAAGACTCTTAACAGAAGAGCATGGACTTAAAGTAAAAATCCATGTTCTGCCAGCTATACAATTGAGTGACTGTGGGCAAGTTTCTTAACATCTCTGTGACTCAGTTGCTTATTCCTAAAATGGGAATAATTACAGCAACTTCCTCGTAAAGTTGTGAGGTTTAAATGAATTCAGTGAGCACAGCCTTGATGGCTGCCCAGCCACTCCACCTAACATTCCCAGTCCCTCCACGCCTCATTGTTCTCCTAGGCACGTATCACTTTATAACAGGATATGCAAATGAGTAATTTATCCCAATTACACCCTGCTCCTCCCACTAAAATGTCGGCCCCACGAGGCTGAAAGTTAGATCTACTCAGTTTATTGCCAGGTCCCCAGTGCCTGTCACAGCACCTGGGCTTGGAGGTGCTCAGGGAAGACATCACTCAACAAATGTTTTTGGTGCTGAATAAATATTTATTGGCTAATTGTCATGAGCTCTTGGTTCCCCCTCCTTCCCTATCACAGACATTTACTTCTCTCTCCAGCCCAGCCTGACACATGGAGCGCCAGGTCTGCAGAACCAAATTCCCACTGGCAGCTCTGCCCGCTGCCCTGTGGACACCTCATGCGTCACGTGTCAGGGTCTCTTCTGCAGAGACCCTGCCCTCTGATAGCATCATCTAACCAGGTACCTGGAACCAGCTCACCCTCTTTGATAACCAAGATGCCAGGGGGCTCCTGTATACCTTCCTCCTCTCCCACTATTTGTCACATTCCCTTTTCTTTATGCCCAGTGAAAGTGAAAGTCACTCAGTCATGTCTGACTCTTTTCTACCCCCTGGACTATACAGTCCATGAAATTCTCCAGGCCAGAACACTGGAGTGGGTAACCTTTCCCTTCTCCAGGGGATCTTCCCAACCCAGGGGTCGAACCCAGGTCTCCCACGGTGCAAGCGGAATCTTCACCAGCTGAGCCACCAGGGACGTCCCTTTATGCCCAGAGTCACCCCCTGTCTGGGTCACCGTGATCCCTCCTTCAGACCATGGAACTAGCCCCCTCCCTGGGTGTCCTGCTTGCTGTCTCCCTCAGTCCATCACCTTACATCAGTTGGAAGGATCTTTTCAAAACACAAGAGGAACAAATGAAAGCCTTCCTTTGTGAGCCTAGAAAGTCAAAATCCTTGTTGACTCAAAAAAAAACCAAAAAACAACCAACAACAAACCAAGCAGGGGCTCCGGGTTCCCTTGTGGCTCAGCTGGTAAAGAATCCGCCTGCAGTGCGGGAGACCTGGGTTCACTCCCTGGGTTGGAAAGTTCCCCTGGAGAAGAGAAAGGCTACCCACTCCAGTATTCTAGCGTGGAGAATTCCAAGGACTGTATAATCCATGGGGTTGCAAAGAGTCGGACACGACTGAGTGACTTTCACTTCACGAGCAAGGGCTTTTCAAAAGAATCCAACTCAGGGCTCTTCAAACAATGAATGACCTCACCAACCTTGCCACCCCAGGCTCAGGTAAAATAGTGTTTGTCATACGAAAATTTAATTTACACAGAAACTTTTAGCTCCATAAATATTTGTAGAGTTGAAATGAAAAGACAGTTTTTAAAAATAGCATTTATAGAGTTTCCTTATGCAACTGGGGGCTTCTCACACTCCCACGTCTCATTTACTCCTCTCAGCAAACCAGGCTGGCAGTGTTGATTCCAGTTTCCAGATGAGGCAATGGAGGCCCAGAGAGGGGAGGTGACTTGTCCCAAGTAGCACAGCGCCCAGACTACCCCCAGAGTCCTCCCGGACCCTGGAGCCTGTGGCCCCAGCGTGCTATCTGGGCAGAGAAAGGGTGTTGAGCCTCCCGTTCTCCAGCTGACTGGCTGTCACAGGCTCTGAGGCCCGCAGAGCATGTGGACATAACCTATTTTCACTCCCTGCCTTGGACTACGCAGTTTCCCTGCTCAAGGTACCCTCATCAGACTGGTCAAAACCTCACCACCCTTCATGGCCCATTTCCAGCGTGGAGTCTCCTGCCTGTGCCCCCTTGGCACTGGGTCCCGACAGCACGCCGCCTACAATGGTTGATGGAGGTTTGCGATATGGCAGGGCCCTCCCGTCTCATGCAGTGTCCCTCCTGGCTGCTCCTCTACCTCAGGGGCCATGGTTCCTCCACCTCCCCTGACGGCTTGTCCTCCAGTCCTCAGTCCTGAATCCATATGATCTCTCAAGTCTCTGTGAGGCCCACCCTTGCCCCTGAACTTGACCAAGGCTCATCTCCCCAGCTGCCTCCCAGGCCTTCCTTCCATGGGCCCTTCAGGCTCCCACACATGAAAAAGACCTTGGCAGCTTCTACCCTAAACCTGCTTCTCCCTGAAAATACCATGATCCTCCCCAGTCCCCAAAAGCTAGAAACCTGGCCACGGCTCTAGACCCTTCCCTGGCCCTCAGCTCTCTGTGCAAGCCCTGCTAATTCTGTCCTGAAATGTCTTCAAACCACCGCTGCTCTCTATGCCACTGCCCTGTGCTCAGTTCAGCAGCCCCCGGCATTTGAGCACAAGCTACCTGTCCACCCACACTCTATCCACCCATCCAGTTCCCCATCCTCCACCAACTTCTACTCTCCCGTTGACTCACCATCCATTGACGCCACCCATCCTTCCATCCACTCACTCATTCACCCATAATTTATCAAGACCTCCAATGCTCCAAGCTACGTGCCAGACATTGTGATACAGAAAGTACTTAGGCCAAGTCCTTGGCCTCAGTGTACTCACACTAGAACTGGGTCCCAAAGGATGAACATGACTCTGTGGAGGGTTAAGGAGAAGGCGATGAAAAAGGGCACAGGCACAGGAAGGAGACAGCTGGGGTGTCTGAGGAACTGGACCAGATAGGTGGGGAGTGACTCAAAAGTGAAGGCAGAAAGACTGACTGAGGCCAGCTCTGCAGGGACTTTCCAGGTTAGGAGTCTGTTGGAGTGAGTAGCCATCCTCTTCCCCAGGGGATCTTCCCGACACAGAAATTGAACCCTGGTTTCCTGCACTGCAGACAGATTCTTTACTGTCTGAGCCACCAGGGATGCCCAAGGTAGTCTGTATTTTATCCAAAGCATATATTCTGGAGCCTGGGGTCAGTCTCCTGCTCTATCACCTCATAACTGTGTGACTTAGAACAAATGTTCTCAATATTCCCCATCTGTAAAATGGTAAGAACAACATACCTATTATAAAGGGATGTTGTGAGGAGAAAAGGAGTTAACGCATCTGCATAGTATGTCCCTCATACTATGTGCTATGTCTATATACTTAGCACAGTGCCTGATATACAGAAAATCCTTTGTAAATACAGCTGCTAGTGTGTTCAGTTCAGTTCAGTCACTCAGTCATGTCCGACTCTCTGTGACCCAAGGGACTGCAATATGTCCATGGACTGCAGCATGCCAGGCTTCCCTGTCCATCACCAACTCCCGGAGCTTGCTCAAACTCATGTCCATTGAGTTGGTGATACCATCAAACCATCTTATCCTCTGTTGTCCTCTTCTCCTCCTACCTTCAATCTTTCCCAGCATCAGGGTCTTTTCCAACGAGTCATTTTTTCGCATCAGGTGGCCAAAGTATTGGAGCTTCAGCTTTAGCAGCAGTCCTTCCAATGAATATTCAGGACTGATTTCCTTTAGGATTGACTGGTTTGATCTCCTTGCAGTCCAAGGAATAGTATGATCATATTATTATTAATTACTATCCTCCAGTCAGCTAGTGGACAGCGGAGAGTTTTACATAGAGGAACTGCAAGCTAACTTGGGCTGCAAAGCCCCCTCCTCAGCGGGTAGAGGCTTGGAAGTGAGCTTCATTGTCCCAGCTCAGCCTCAGCCCCACCAGCTCCAGACTCATCCTCTCCTACCAACTGTCCCCAGCTGGGCACACCCACAAACCACTGCCCCTGATCAGCCCCCAGTGTCTGGAGAAACTCCAGCATGCCTTTCCCCAGGGCAGTAAGCTCCAAGCTTCAATGGTCCAGGAGACTCCTGCTCTGGACACATGCATCCTATCTGGCTCTTGTACAGGGCACTGATAAGCCCTTTACAAGTTTCCTCCTCCAACCCCCATGGCTCTGTGCAGGCATTCAGTCACCCATTCTACAGATGAGGACACTGAGCCTCAGAGAGGAGGTGGAAATTCCTTTGCTTCAGGGATCCAAACCCAAGTCGGTCAGGCTCCAGAGCCCCCTCCCAGAAATCTCAGTTGTTGTTCAATCGCTCAGTTCTGTCTGGCTCTTTGTGACCCCATGGACTGCAGCATGCCAGGCTTCCCTGTCCTTCACCAACTCCCAGAGCTTGCTCAAACTCAGGTCCATTGAATTGGTGATGCCATCCAACCATCTCATCCTCTGTCTCCCCCTTCTTCTCCTGCCCTCAATCTTTCCCAGCATCAGGGTCTTTTCCAATGAGTTGGCTCTTTGTATCAGGTAGCCAAAGTATTGGAGCTTCAGCTTCAGCATCAGTCCTTACAATGAATATTCAGGGTTGATTTCCTTTAGAAGTGACTGGGTTGATCTTGCAATTCAAGAGAAATCCTGGAAGCCCCTTGAAATGATCAGGGCCCAAGATAACGCATAGATGTGCAATTTCTAGGCATTGATGAATGCTGTCTAAGAGAACTCTCTGCAGTGATGGGAATGCTCTCCCCTGCACTGTCCAATAGAGGCCATGGGCCACATGCAGCTACCGAAAGCCCAAAATGTGACGAGTGCAACTAAAGAACTGAATTTTAAATGAAATTTAAATTGAAATAGCCCCAGGTGCTTCAGGGCTATCCTATTGGACAGCACAAGACCAGACGGCGTTTAGCATCCTCAACCCCGACACTGCATTTCTGGACACTCACACTGCTGGAGCCACAACTGATGAAGCATTTTGACATTTCATTGGAAAGACTTCTACCATGTACCAGCCGGTCCCTGTTTTTACAAGCAGAGGCTACCCAGCATCCTCATGTTACCTGCTTCTCTACGAGTCAAGGTCATTCAAGAACTCTGTGCCAAATTCCTGCTCTGGGTCAGGCACTGAGCCAGACGTGGAAGAATGATGTGCTTGTCCCCGCCCCCAAGGAGCTCAGTCTGGTGGGAAGGGACATGTCCTTCCTTAGGGTCTGTGATTGAGGGGACTGGGTCGAAGAGTGAGGTTTATATACAGTCTGGGGAGGACAGGGTGACTCATTCAGCTGGGAGAGTCTCTGAGAAGGCTGCACGGAAGAGAGACACCGACAGGGTGTGACAGCACCTTACAGTTTGCAAGGCACATTTACATCCACAGTCTCATCTGCTCCTGACTCTGGTCCCATGAGGGAGTTCAGGCCTGGCCTGGTTTCTGGTTTTCTGTGCCCTAGATTCATATCAGCACCTGTTTCTGGAAGGAGCCCTGAGCTGGGCCCCAGCCCTATGCCCTGGTACATGGAGGCCAAGACCCCACAGCGTGTGAGGGCAGGGCTCCCCTGAAACCTCCATAGCAGCATCTCGGGGAAGGTTCACCCAGGACCCAGCCAGCTGGCGCCCAGCAGGTTTTTTGTCCAGGACGTGGAGATCAGACATTCCCTAAACCCTCCAAAGGGCCAGTCTCGTAAGTCTCTAAACTTTCTGGCAACTTTGATGGGACCCAGGGGCCCCCTCACTGGCCATCTGGTCTCCTCTTGGCCCCCTGACTTTTGGAGGCCAGGGAAGATCTTCATTTTAATGTCATTTCTTCATAATCCTTTCATTTCTCTTCTGTGGTCTCTAGGGCCTGCCGCCGTGGCCCCTTTTGCCTGCCCTACTTTTCCCTTTTCTGAATACTGGGAGGTGTTTCTCTGCACTTCCTGAAGGTGCTCTGGCCTAGGGGACCCAGACAGTTCCAATCCTTCCATCTCCTCCCTGTTAACACTGAACCCAGGTGATCTCTCCTTCAAAGCTTCATCTTGTCTGGAGCCCCTCTGATTCCTCATGGTAGCTTTGGAGCAGAAGGCAGGGGACACTGTGCCCCACAAACAGACATTTCTTGAGCCCCTATTTTATGTGCACACGGATTGGCTTAGCCTTGGTCACGTGCTCTGTCCCTGGGTTGGGGAGGTAGAGAGTTTCCGAGCAACCACATGGCTTCCCAGTGAAAATCAGGCCCTGGCAGGACAGTGGAAAAAAGAGAGCAATGCAAGAAAAGCAAAAGTATATGTCCTTACAAAGACTTGTACATGAATATTCATAGAAGCATTATTCATAATAGCCCCAAATCCAAATTTCCATCAAGCAGTGAACAGATAAACAAAATGTCATATATCCATAAGATGGACTATTACTCAGAACTAAAAAGGAATGAAGTACTGATATGTGCCACAACATAGATGAGCATAAAGAATAATATGCTTTCTGACTTATTTCACTCTGTATGACAGATTCTAGGTCCAAAAACAAATATTGTATATTAACACCTATATGTGGGATCTAGAAAAATGGTACAGATGAACCTGTTTGCAGGGCAGGAATAGAGACGCAGACGTAGAGAGAATGGACGTATGGGCCCGGGAAGGGGTGGGTGAGATAAAGTGAGAGATTGGGATTGACATATGTGCACGGCCATGTGTAAAATAGATAGCTACTGGGAACTTGCTGCATAGCACAGGGAGTCCAGCTTGCTGTTCTGCGGTGACCTAGAGGGGTGGGATGGACGGGCGGGAGGGAGGTTCAAGACGAGGGTGGGGGGTATATGTAAACACATAGCTAATTCACTTTGTTGTACAATACTGTAGAGCAATTCTACTCCAGTTTAAAAAAACAACAGACAAACAACATGCTAATTGGAGAAAGCTAAAAGCTAGATGCAAAGACTACATATTGTATATTTCCATTTGTAGGAACTTTTCAGAAAAGGTAAAAACGAGAAAGCAGATCAGTGGTTGCCTAGGGTATGGGATGGGAGTGGGAATCACTGCAAATGTACACAAGGAAACTTTGGAATTGTGGTAATGATTGCACCCTACAAACTTACTAAATCGCACCAAAATTCATAAGATAACTCAACTCTAGGGTATGTAAATTATACCTCAATAAAGCTATTTTTGAAAAAGGCTGATGGGGGCAAAGGGGATACTATGGCTACCAGCGTCCACACAGAGGATGGTGGTGCTGCTCACTAATCAGGGGATGGGGAGGCAAGGGCAGGCTGGAGGGCAAATGCCAAGGTGCCCCTGGACACGCTGAGCAGGTGGTGCTTCTGGGACTCTGGGAGTCCATCCAGGAGAGCTCCAGGGAAAGGTCAGGATGAAGCTGGAGATCAGGGGATGGTGGGTGTTCAGGAGGACACTGAAGTGGTGGCAGCTGATGAGTGTCCATGAGGGAGTGTGGTCTGAGGACAGAAGGTGGACAGTACAGAGCCCTGAGAAGCAGAAATATTTAGTGGACCAGCTGAGGAAGGGAAACGGGCAAAAGCTCGAGAGGCAGCAGCTAGAGTGGCTATCAGAGGTCCTGCTGCGTGTGCCGATGGCCAGAGCCTGGGGGGCTAAAGACTGAGATGTGGCCACCTGGTGAACCACTGGAGGTCCCAGTGGCCTTGGTGAGAAGAATGACCATGGAAAGATGAGATGTGATCCAGGCTGCAGTGGGTAAGGGAAACAAGGCGTCGGTGAGCATAGTGAATACTGTTGAGAAACTCAGCTGGGGATGGAAGTGGGGCAGCTAGGGACAGGGCAGAAATCAAAGACAAGCAGTGGGCGTGGTCTGCACTTGTGTTAGGTGCAGAAGAGAAGGGACGAGGAGGAGACTGCGGAGGGGGGGCAGCTGCAGCCACTCTGAGCTCCATCACACTGCCGGAATGGAGACGCCTGCCTGTCTCTGGTGCCACCACACCCCAGTGAGCCACTCAGCTACTCACACTGGAGACAGATGGCTCCTCCCGGGGTTGGCTCCCAACCTGCCCCAGGGCACTGTCCATTGACCAGGACAGTGTGATTGCATCCTAAGTGTGGCCAGCCTGGGCACGGAGGAAGCGGCATTGAATGGGGCAGAGGACAGATCTTAGTCCCCAAGGCACTGTTGTTCTGGCTTTTTTCTCCTGACTCCCCAACACTGTCCTGGCCCTCGGAGACAAATTCTGGGAGTGCTTTGTGTGAAATGCCAAGTGGGCAGGAGTTCCCCGGCACTTCAGTGGTTAGGACTCAGGGCTTTCATTGCCTTGTCTGCGGTTCAATCCCTGGTTGGGGAAACTAAGATCCCAAAAGCCAAGCTGTGCCTTGGTCAAATAAATGAATACTTCAGGTTGGGGAAAAAAAAAGTCGAGTGAGAGAACTTGCTCGGCACTACCTTCACTTTAGGTCTAGGCATGGCCTCCCACCAGATAACCCAGATGTCCATCAGCCCAGGGTGCATGAGACTGGCACCTGTCAGTCTCCTATTTTTCCAGTTCTACAGTGTTCATCTGGTAGTTCAGACAGTAAAGAATTTGCCTGCAACTTGGAGACCTGGGTTCAACTCCTGGGTTGGGAAGATCCCATGGAGAAGGGAATGGCAACCGACTCCAGTATTCTTGCCTAGAAAATTCCAGGGACAGAGAAACCTGGCGGGCTACAGTCCATGGGGTTGCAAAGAGTTGGACACGACTGAGCAACTGTCAGTCACTCGCTCATAGTTTTCCACTGGCTCCTCCCCACAGCCCTGATAGATTGTCATCATTATCTCCCCTCTGGCTGACAAGGAGAAAGAGACTCAGAGAGGTTGAGTGGCTCAACTAAGGTCACACAGCAAGTGAGTAGCAGAAGTGAGTTTGGTACCTAGGTCAACCTGCCTCAAGAGCCTGCTCCCTGTTCCCCACGACCCTTGACAAAGGGTGTGGAAAACAAAAGAGAAGGGCAGGAGGGGTGGGGGAGGGAGGACAGAGTTCTAAAGGGCAAGTGGTGAAACCTCAGCTCTGCCCCAGCTTCTGGGGTCAGGGTGACTCCCCGGCTGTACAAGGAGCTCTTAGGCCCCTTGTGGCTGTCACCTGCTGGTTCTGTGACCAGATGCTAACTGGAGATACCTCTGTCCTTTATGGTGAAAACAAAAAATGCCCCTGGGAAGGTCAGTAGCAGGGAAAGGCCATGGGGGTGGGGGGGAGGGGGCTGGGGGGCGGCGCAGAAATGGCCTCCTCTCTCAGGCCTGGCCCAGGAGGCTCTGCACCTGGGGAATCCAGCCAAGCCCGGCCTACACGCTGCCTCAGCATTTCAGCATTTCGCTGGGACAAAGGCCCAGCCTGAGGTCTTCTTGCCTCTAGCAGGAGCTGCCCCTTCTCAATCATCCCAGCAGGACTTGTCACGGCTCTGCATGAGCCTCTCCTCGTTCTCAGCTGTGGCCTCCCTATCTGCATGTCCCCTCCAGGGAAGCAGCTCTCCAGGCCAGCTTTCTCCCCACCCTTAGCTCCCCTGTCCACCCCTCCTCCCTGCTTCCATACCTGCAGCTCCCTCTGGAATCTCACGGCGGCCCCAGAGCCTCCACGGGAGATCCCTGAAAGATGACTCCCTAGTCAGGGAGTCCAGACCTTCCGAAAGGAATCAGAGGCCCAGAGAGGGTAGGTGCTTAAGCAAGGTCACACAGCAGACAAGGTGCAGGGGAGGGCAGCATGAACCTGGGCTTCCTGATCACCCAACTCATTTCTGTGGCCCTTTCCAATAGTTTTCATAACACAAAAGATTTTATTCTTTTTTACGTCTTTGTATTACGTTTATAACTCAGACTCACAACCTAATTTTCAGTTCACCAGACACATTTCCAGTCACTCAAGCTATGCTCCCCAAAGTGACCATGGCTCAGTCCGCTTTCTGTCCACATAGGTAATCTCATCCAGCTTTGTGGCTTTTTAACACCGTCTCTTTCTCTGCTGCTCCCCTCTCCTCTTCTCCCTGTCCTGTGTTCTCTCTCCCCACATTCAGTCCATCAGGAAATCCTGTTGTCCCCACCTCCAAAACATCTCCAGAATCCAACACCCCTCACCACCTCCACCTCTGCCGCCTGGTCCCAGCCACCATCATCTCTCTCCTGGATCAGAGCTGTAGCCTCCCAAGGGCCTCCCTGCCTCCACTCTTGATCCCTTCAGCCTGGTCTCCACGCAGTAGCCGGAGGATCCTGTTAAGAGGCAAGTCTCTGCTCAAAGCCTTCAGGGCTCTCATCTCACCAGGAGTGAAAAGACAAAGACCTTGCCTTGGCTTACAGGGCCAAACACCTCTGACCTCCAGGTGCCCTCACCTCCTACCACTCTCCCATCAAGAACCCTCCGTTCCCCCTGTACTGACCTCCCAGCTGTTCTGTCACAATCCATACCCACCCCAGGCCCTTTGCACTGGCTGTTTCCACCACCAGGAGCACTATTCCTTGGATATCCACACATGGCTCCCACCCTCCCTCACTTCCTCTAAGTCTGTGCCAAATGCCACCTCCTCAGAGAGACCATCCTAGACCTGGACCCCCCCAGTCTAATGCTACCCTCACTCTCTACCCCTTTGTCCTGCTTTATAGCATGCATCACCACCCAGACTGCAGTACCTCATATCTACTGGTTGGTTCAATGAGTCCCATCCCTAAAGTAATCCCAGGAGGAAAGACAATATCTCTTTTCCCTACGGATGTATGAAGAACCCTCAGTCTAGTGCCTGGAACATAGAAGGTGCTTAATAAATATTTACAGAGCAAATGACAGAATGAGACCTAGCACCTGCCCTCCTGTCTTGTAGGGTTTCTGCCATTTATAGCATCACTACAATGACATGCCAGATCCTGCCAACTGGCAGAGCTGGCATGAGGCTAAGGGTGATGCCAGTGGCAGCAGGTGCTCCAAGCTCCTCTATGCCATGTAATCAGGTCCCCCTAACTCTGAGAACTCTAATCCCCATTTTACTGAGGGAACTGCAGGCTCTGAGAGGTGAAAGTACCTGTCTGAGGTCAGATGGCCAGCATGCATTAGAGTTGGGATTAAAATTTACATCCGTTGGGCCCACAGATCCCCACCCCCAATGCTAGCTGCCCTGGCCTGGCATCTGAACTCTCAGGTCCTCAGGGTTCCTGAGTTAGGGGCTCATGGTGCTGCCAGGTAATAGCAGGATGAGGTCTTCCTGGTAGGAGGAATAGTGCCCCTCCCAACAGCATGACCAGCTTCTGGGAGCAGCAAAGTCCTCACGCTCAAAGTGGGAAGAGTCAGGCATCAGTGATTGCATCCCTTTCTGGCCTAAGCAAAGGGGAGATGGAACCCTTGACAAAGGGTGATGGAACCCTCAACACACATCACCTTCCTGCCATCTGCTGCCGAGGCACAGAGTCATCACCTACTGTATGCAGAGGTCTGTGCTGACACTTGTGGGAATGAAGGGATATCACCAGCCACTCCCTCCCTACCTGCTGGTGCTGTGAGCAGGCAAGCCCCTTGTCAGTCATCAGAAATAACAGGTGAGTAATATCAGGTCTATTTTACAGGCCAGGAAAGTGAGGCACACATTTTTGTCAAGCACCTGCCAATCCAGCTATTTAATACTTTTTTAAAAAGTACTGTATTTTTTCAAATATTTCTCCTTTATTTATTTAGGCTGGGCCATGTAGCTCTTAGTTCCCTGACCAGGAATCAAACCTGCACCCCCTGAACTGGAAGCATGGAGGCTTAACCACTAGTCCACCAAAGAAATCCCCAGTCCAGGAATCTAAAGGGGTTGAATTCTGAGTCTCAGAAGCGTCAGGATGGGGCAGGTACTGGCACAAGGAGAGACTGTCCCCAGTGCCAGGATGATGGATGAGATCACAGGAGGCCACCCCACTGCCTTGTCCAAGAGGGACTGTCCTCAACACAATCCAGGTACTTGCTCAGGGCTCCAATCCCAAAGAAACACATCCACTACTTCATTTGTGCCTCCACATCCACAGGGGGACTGTTGCTCCAGCACCGAAGAAACGGATGCCAAGAGTGGGAAGGAACCAGCCAGGCCCAAGGTCAAGCTGAGCAAGGGGGACAGATGCTGGGCACATGCCAACCTCCTGCATCCCTGCGTGGATCACTTTCCTGTTCCCAGGCACCTCCTTCAGGGACACATCTGGGGAAATCACGAAGCCACCTAAGACTCTCATGCTGAAAGTGTGCCAACTGTGAGATGCTGACACTCTGTTCACTTGGGGGTGAGGGGCTGGCACAAGCATCTCTGTGCCCAGTAGGGAAGGGAAGTGGGGACTGAGATGGAGGAGAATGTCGATATGAGGAAGGTGGCCCATCTCCTGGGGACACGGAACACACTGGGGCTGCTGCTCTCCCAGAAACACCTTAGAGAATCAAGCTTCCCAAGAAATTGCTTACAGATGCAATGACCATATATTTTATTATCCAAACCAGGAACTTATGGAAAGGGAAGCTGTTAATAATTACTCCAGAAAGGACCCAGAAAAATCATGACATGGGCACATCAATCATTGAACACCTACTATGTGTCAGGATGAATGCTGGATACTTCATATGCATCATCACTTTTTATCTGCATAATGACCCATGAAAAGGTACTTCAGTCATGCTGGCCTCCTCTCTGTCCCTCTATCATGTCTGAGTTCTTACCACTGGAGTCTCTGCTTTGTGCTAAGGTACTATACCAAGGTACTGTGAGTGTTGGACCATAAAGAAGGCTGAGTGCCAAAGAGTGATGCTTCTGAATTGTGGTGCTGGAGAAGACTCTTGGGAAACCCTTGGACTGCAAGGAGATCAAACCAGTCAATCCTAAGGGAAATAAATCCTGAATACTCACTGGAAGGACTGATGCTAAAGCTGAAGCTCCAATACTTTGGCTACATGATACGAAGAGCCGACTCATTAGACAAGACCCTGATGCTGGAAAAGATTGAAGGCAGGAGGAGAAGGGGATGACAGAGGATGAGATGGTTGGATGGCATCACTGACTCAATGGACCTGAGTTTGAGTAAGCTCTGGGAGATGGTGAAGAACAGGGAAGCCTGGCGTGCTGCAGTCCATGGGGTCGCAGAGTCAGACACGACTGAGCGACTGAACAACAACTGTAATAAGACACACCTCCTCACCACCAGGACCCCCATCCTCAACGTCATCAACCATTTTCAACTGCTGTGACTTCAGCATGGATTCATTTCATAGGGAATAGATTTCATTTCATAGGGAACTGATTTCAAGGTCAGGATATGGATGAGAAAGAGGAGAGAGGGGATGAGGAAGAACTGGGGCTCGGGAGAGGACTAATTGGGATCAGAGGTGGAATAAATGGGTCCTAAGATTTTGTAGTGATGGAAGGAAAGAAAACAGAGAAAGCTAAGGGACTTGTATAAGATGTAGCATTGGAGGTCCTTGACGATTCACATAAACCCCGCCCACTTCTCCGAATATATCATCTACTAGCTCATCCCACGCCACACACCAGGCACAACCTGTTTTTCCTGCCCCCACCACCTTGTGTGTGCTACTCCCACACCCTCAGTGTCATCTGCCAATCTCAGCTAGAGAACATCCTCCCCACTCTTCAAGGCCTGATTGAAGCACCACTGCCTCCAGGAGGCCTTCCCTGATGGCTTCTCTCTAGGGTTTACCCTTCCCTCCCCTGAGATCAGCACCTTGTCCAGACTTCTGTGGAATGAGGCCTCAGGTCCTGGTGGGGTTGAACAGGACTGCCTTAGCAGCCCACCAGCCCCGTGCTTTCCAGGCAGTTCATCACTGAACCCCTCAAGGCAGCCACAACAGCCTCCCACCACTGATGACAAGCACAGGGTGCTCACGATCCTGGACCCGGGACACTGCCCCTAGAGAGTTGGATCCCAGGGGCCTTGATGGGGCCAGCAATCTGCAGTCTCAAGTCTCTCCAAGGGATTTCAGTATGTGGTAAATTTCAAGGTCTTCTGACAAGACAAATGAGGAGTAAATGTCCACTGGAATGAAAAACACCATAGAATCAGGAGGTGGCTGCCCCTGATGCCCTCAAGGAAAGTCCTCATGATGGGACTAGCAGGTGGATTCCACTCATTCATTCAATGTACATCAAGTGCCCACAAACCTGTAACAAAGACAACAGCTGACACTGGCTGGCACCTGCCACCTGCAAGGCTTGGTGTTCCTACCAACTGAGCAAATGTGCAAAGCAAACATCCTTCTCCCCATCTCACAGGTGAAGAAACTGAGGCTCATGGAGAAATGACCTGCCTGAGGTCTCACAGCTGGTAAGTTGCAGAGCTGGGATCTCAACGCAGGCCAGCTGGCCCCAGAGCCCATGCCATTGTGAATACTACAGTGTGCAATAGCCATAGGATATGGCCATAAACAAATGGTCCTGGCCCCAGTTTGTCTGCCAGCAGAGAAGAGACACCAAACACACAAAACACATACTTTTAAATTATGGCACATGTAAGGAAGGAAAAGAAGCGATGCTTTCAGAAGACATTTGCAGGGGGACCTATTGCATCTCCCTGATCATGGTCCCTTTGCCTCAGTTTTCTCATCTATATAATGAAGCAGTGGGGCCAGAAGATCCCTGGGAATTTTCTAGCTAGCACATCCCAGGAATCCAGCTTTCCTTCTTTTGGGCCTTGGTTTTCCCACCTATACAGTGTGTTGGAGTGACAGCAGAGTCAGTGGTGACCCCTTCAAAATCAGGCCCCTGGGCTTCCCAAGGCCAAGTCAGCCTGAGGTTTCTGGAGCCATGTCTTCAGGTGTGCAACTGCCACCTGTTGCCATGGTGACCCTACAGCCTAGGACGGGGATGTGGTGATCCTGGGACCTGGAAGTGGTGCCCTGGCTCCTTACCTTCCAGGAAGATGGGCCTCGTGTACAGCAGACTCATTGAGCCAGGGGATGCGGTGGACCCTTGGCTTTGCTGGCTCATCCAGAGCCCTGCTATCTCTAGACGGTGAGGATGAGGTGGAGGGTCCCAGGCACAGCTGAGAGCCAGTTCCCTACCCTCAGGCCCTCAGCCTGGTGGCCACTGAGCTCTATCCATGGTGCTGAAACCCCTGCAGTGTTCCTAAGACAGGGTTCCCCTTGGCAAACACTTCCAGGAGCCGGCTCTGCTGGGGTTTGGGAATTCAAGAGGAAAGATTAGCACTTAGGGACAAGCAGGGAGCCATGGCCAGTCAGGCTCCACACTTTCCAGCAGTGTGGTCTCAGGATGGCCCTTTACCTCTCTGTGACTCAGTTTCTCCAACGTAAAATGTGGGCAATAAGAGTTTTGACCTTGAGAGTCTGCAGTGAAGAGTGAATGCAGATGAATTACATGGTGCATGGAGGGGCCCAATGAATGCTAGCTATTATTGTTGGATTGTGTATGTGTTATTTCTTTGTAGGCTGATTTTTGATTGTGTGCCTGCTCTGTGCTTGGTCTTGCAAGAATTTTACCTGCTTCTTCTCACAGAAGTCTTGCAAAGTAAGTACTAAAATGAGGATAAGAATATAGGACATTCTGGGACAATAGCATTGAAACAAGTATATTATCATATGTGAAACAGAACACCATTCCATGTTCGATGCATGAGACAAATGCTCAGGGCTGGGGCAATGGGATGACCCAGAGGGATAGGTTGGGGAGGGAGGTGGGAGGGGGGTTCAGGATGGGGAACACATGTAAACCCATGGCTAATTCGTGTCAGTGTATGGCAGAAGCTACTACAATATTGTAAAGTAATTAGCCCCCAACTAAAATAAATAAATTTATTAAAAAATGAATAAATAAAAATAAAAATAAAATCATTCTTAAAAGCAGAGAAAAAAAAAGAATACAGACATTTTGAAGTTCAGAGAAGTGAAGTTAGTTGCAGAAGATACACAGAAAGTGAAGTGGGGAGCAGAGATTCAGACCCGTGGGCCTTCAAAGTCACTGAATCCATCCCACTTCACTTCCACTGTCCAGATGGGAAAACTGTGGATCAGAACCAGAGAAGGACCTGACTTACCTGGGGCCCAGGAAACCAAGGGTCCCATCACCCAGGTTCAAGCCAGAATCCCCCTGGCAAGGGGAACGGGACACCCTCATGCCCACAGCAGCCAGAACAACAGGCAGGCAGCTCCCTCCATGGTGATACCTCTGTTCTGCTGGAGGGTCCTCTGTCAAAAGCAGAGACGTGAAGCGGACAGAGACAATGTGTGTCAGCTGCAGCCATGGGCCAGCGGCCACTCACTGCCCGCCAGTACCCTTGCCAGCAGGCATCTAAGTGCCAGGGAGAGGGCGGGGCCAGGGCAACGCTGCTGGGCCCCTCCTCCCCCCAGCTCTGGCCTGGTTTCCCAGCAAAGAAGAGACCCAGACATATACCCAAGCTGCTCCTGCCCCAAATTTCCTGCTGGGTGGAGCGTGTGCACACACACATGCAGATACAGTTCAAATTCACCCAACAGGAGGCTCCCAGTAGTCTCAAAACCCCAATTTTTACCCTGGAGGAGGTGCAGCCTTGATCTCTGGTGGGGGTGAGGGGCAAGGGGAGGTATGAAAGAGTGGTGGGGCCCGGAAACCTGGCTTCCTATTCCAGCTCTGCTCCTCCCAAGCTGGGTGACCTTGAGCAAGTCATCAAGTTGTCTGATGCAGTACCACCTCTACTAAACAGGGTTCCTGGGACTTCCCTGGTTGTCCAGTGACTGAGACTCCATGCTCCCAATGCAAGGGGTCCGGGTTCAATCCCTGGTCAGGGGACTAGATTCCAAATACTGCATCTAAGAGTTCACATGCTGCAACTAAAGGTCCCACCCACTGCAACTGACAATCCCCTGAGCTGCAAATGAGACTTGATGCAGCTAAATAAATAAATAAAGTATTTTGAAAAACAGGGTTCCTGGGCCCTAGAGAGCAGCATCATGGGGATCATGGATTGGAATGGGTTCTGAGACATTAGAATTGGTCACTGCCCACAGGGTGGAGAAAGGTTTAAAGTAGAATCATAGAGACAAATCTCAGCTCTGGGGTTGGGTCATCCTTGGTCACCTTTGCCCCAGAGTTGACAGCAGCCACCCTCCCAGGCTCCCCACTTCCCCCTGTGCCTCTCTAGGTCACCTTTCATGAATGGGCAGGAAGGCTCTTTGGAAAATGGAAAGCAGAGCTGTTTACATACCTCCAGAGCCTGCCCAGGGGGCTTAGGATGAGGCTCAAACCCCTGGCTGGGGCTTGGAAGACCCCTCAGGGTCTAATCAGGCCCCACTCTTTGCAGCAGCATCACTAACCCTGCCTCTCCCCCTCATCCCCTGGAGCCACCTCACTCTTCCCTGAAAAAGGCACCAGCCTCTGTCCCACCTCCAAGCTCCAGCCTCTGCAGGTGGCTCCACACAGTTCTCTTCCTACCTTCACATGACTGGCTCCCTCTCATCCCTCAGGACTTAGCCCAAATGCCATCCCCTTTGAGTGGCTTTTCTCGGCCAGTCTGAAGTCTACAGGACCTCCCAGCACCAAACACCAGCTCTGGCTCTTGATTTCTGCTGCTAGTTAGAGGAAGAAGACTCTCTGCTGGCAAACAGCAAGGGTACAAACTGTGTGTGCCAGGCAGCTTGGGGCGTGCGACTGGCAGAGTAACAAGTCCTGACATTGAGGAATCCCTCTGCTGAGTGGCCCTGGGCATGTCACCTGCCCTCCGTGGGCCTCAGTTTCCCAGCCAGGACCATGAGTCAGGGGACTCAGTCTCAGCATCCCTTCTAGGTGGCTGTGGTAGCCTCCATCCAGGCCCTACCCTGCTCGGCCCATTTTTTCCGAGGCTTCTCTGAGCTCTGACAGTTGCTCCCCAAGGGCTCCAATCCCATAAATTACAGCTAATTCCACCGACGGGGGCGGCTACTGGCGCCCAGGCACCTTGAGGCCATTAATCAACACTGGTAGGACGGAGGCTGTTGCTGGCTTTGGTGGGAGCTGGGCCTGGACTTCAGGGCTTCCTGAGTGGCGCTAGTAGTAAAGAACCCACCTGCCAATACAGGAGACATAAGAGATGTGAGTTCGATCCCTGGGTCTGGAAGTTTCCTTGGAGGAGGGCATGACAACCCACTCCAGTATTCTTGCCTGGAGAATCCCCGTGGACAGAGGAGCCTGATGTACTACAGTCCATGGGGTCGGACACAATTGAAGTAACTTTGAGTGCACGGGCCTGACCTTTAAGGTTAGGGAACTTGCCAGGCCAAAACCCCAGACCCTAACAGGCTCCTCTTGTCTTGACAGGTTCCCACCCAGCAGCAGCCCTCTGGCTACCCTGCCTCTCCCTTCCCCATCCGGTCATCACATGCTCCCATTACTCCTTCTGGAGGCACCCCTTAGCTGCCCAGGTCCTCACAGTGTCCTGCACCTTCCATTATCAAAAAGGAGTCTGAGGCACAGAGAGGAGGAGTGACTTGCCCAAGGTCACACAGCAAGTGTGTGGAGGTCCCTGGCCATAAAACTTCCGTTTTTGTCCCTTTCACCAGGGAGACTCCAGTCCAGAGAGAAGGCATGGGGGGTCCACTTGCCCAGCTCCATTTGACTCTGTTAGGACCCCAGCTGACTGTTGTGCCTGTGTTCACAGCCCCCTCTCTCCCACCTCGGGGGCCTGCTCCAGCTGCCAGGGCCTCCTGGGAAATTAAACCTCTCATCCCGACATACCAGTCTAACAGGCTGTCTCTGTTCCCACTCTTCAATCTGCTCAAAGAAATGAGGAAAAAACCGATGAGGCGTCCCCGGGGAGCTGAGCCTGGACTGCCAGCAGGCAGGAAGCAGGAAGCTGTCAGGGTGCCCCCCCCGGGGCTGAGGTTGATATCCCAGCAGCAGCCAAATACTGGGGAGGAAGAAGCTGGGGTGATGGGTGGGCTCTTCCCTCAAAGTCTGGGTGGCCCCGGGAAAAGCCTGATTTCCTATCCATCCACCAAGCCAATGTCTACCAAGCAAGCTCCTACTGTGTGCACTGGAGCAGAAGGAGTGAGGGAGGGGGGAGCCCAGTGGCTTGTATGGAAGTGCGGGCTCTGAGTGGACTGCCCAAGACCAGGTCCAGCCTCCTTTCTGCACAAGCATCCTCAACCCTAAAATGGGAGTGATGGAAACTGTGCCTCTCTCAAAGGGTTACGTGGGATCAAGGCCTCTGGAGGGGTCTGCATTGTGCCTGGTATGGAGTGCATGCTTAGTCACTCAGTCGTGTCTAACTCTTTGTGACCCCATGGACGGTAGCCTGCCAGGCTCCTCTGTCCGTGGGATTTCCCAGGCAAGAATACTGGAGTGGATTGCCATTTCCTTCTCCAGGGGATCTTCCTGACCCAGGGATCAAACCTGGGCCTCTTGCATTGCTGGCGGATTCTTTATTTTCTAAGCCACTAAGGAAGCCTGCCTGGCATGGAGTGAATG
Source organism: Okapia johnstoni (assembly GCA_024291935.2). Taxonomy (NCBI): domain Eukaryota; kingdom Metazoa; phylum Chordata; class Mammalia; order Artiodactyla; family Giraffidae; genus Okapia; species Okapia johnstoni. The sequence goes on along the minus strand of CM044324.1, from coordinate 54,506,900 downwards.
CTGGGTATTTCTACTGTCATTGTTCTATGCCAGGTTAGAGCTCTGAATGAGATGGATATGGACTTGGAGCTCACAGAGCTTACCTCTTGGCAAAGAGGAGAGATAAAACTGGTAAAAGCTATTATAAATCAAGGTAAGTGTCCAAAGGCAGGGGACAGAGGAAACCAGAGGGCCAAGACAAGGTTATAGAAGGCCCCTTTGAAAGGACAGTAAGCCGAGAATCTTGATGTATATATAACAAGAAGGGGGGAAGGGTTCCAGGCACAGGAAAGTGCTAGGCAAGAGCTTGGGGTCAGGAAACATCTGGGTGTAGTGTTCTGGACCTGAAAAGAGAGCTGTGTAGGCAGAGAGGACTGAGTAAGCAGGCATGTGTGTGCCCTTTCTGAGCCTCAGTTTCCCTCTCTATGCAAAGAGGGTGATGGAAATGCCCCAGGCTCTCCTTGCAGCCATGAAATTAAAAGATGCTTGCTCCTTGGAAGAAAAGCTATGACAAACCTAAGCAGTATATTAAAAAGTAGAGACATCACTTTGCAGACAAAGGTCCGTCTAGTCAAAGCTATGGTTTTTCTAGTAGTCATGTATGGATGTGAGAGTTGGACCATAAAGAAAGCTGAGGAGCAAAGAATTGGTGTTTTTGAATCGTGGCGTTGGATAAGACTCTTGAGAGTCCCTTGGACAGCAAGGAGATCAAACCAGTCAATCCTAAATGAAATCAGTCCTGAATATTCATTGGAAGGACTGATGCTGAAGCTGAAGCTCCAATACTTTGGCCACCTGGTGGGAAGAGCTGACTCACTGGAAAAGACCCTGATGCTGGGAAAGATTGAAGGCAAAAGGAAAAGAGGGCAGCAGAGGATGAGATGGTTGGTTGGTATCACTGACTCGATGGACATGAGTTTCAGCAAACTCCAGGAGATGGTGAAGGACAGGGAAGCCTGGTGTGCTGCAGTCCATGGGGTCGCAAAGAGTCAGACATAACTGAGAAACTGAACAGCTCCTGGGAGCTACCTTGGAGCAGGCTGATCGCTCCAGGAGCAGCCTGGGAGAGCAGTGGGAGGCTCTGGGGGAGGCCTGGCCCAAACTGCCCGCATGCGACCTTGACCGTGTCCTCTTCCCCTTCACCCCCTGGGGCTGACTCAAAGCTGCAAGGGGTGCCTGACTCACTACTGCGGTGACAGTTAATTACACCACCCCCTCCACCCACTGGATCGAAGCACCTGCATCAAAGCATTTTGGCTCCTGACCCCCCTCACCCAACCAGCCTCCTGACAGCCCCCTGGGGGACCAGGCCTAGCCGGGAAGACCACCCTGGGACTCCTGGGAGGCTGGGGGCCCCATCTGGAAGCAACCTCTTCCTCGTGTTTCTCTTGCCCCCTGGTGACTTAGAGCCAGGGGGCGGGATGGGTAGGGGCACAACCAACATCTCTCATCCGATGTGGCCACCGGGGACCCAAATGCCTCAAGACCAATGGAGACTCCTGGCCTAAACTGGGGACACTGAGTATGGGACTGGCAACATGGGAGCCCCGGCTTCCTTCCTGAACTTCCCCTCCCTCCACCATGTGCCCCTGGGGAGGGTGAGTCACCGAAGTGAAGCCAGCCATGTGCAGGTGAATCACAAGACCGGCCCGGCCCTCAGGGTATGTGTGGGTGTCCCAGGGACACCCCTCTTCTGTACCATCCCCACTTCTGGAACAGCCAGAATTTCCCTAGAGGAGGGGCGGGGTATGCAGGGACTGGCAGGCAGCCAGCAGAAAGCAGGAGCTGACACTGGGAATGTCGGGGACCCCCACCCCTAATTGGGGCTCCATTTCCAGAAGAAGAGGGTGCTGGGATCTTAGCTACCCCCCCAACTCTCTGGGAGGTTATTAGCATATTCATGAGGGTTGGCGTGATTATGAATATGCTAATCAGACACTGCTGGCGACTCCAGGTTCCTCCGTCTTCCCTGCTCCAGCCACAGGCTCCCTCTCTCAGCCTCATCCTTCTCACTCCCACTCCCCTGGCTGATTGTGGGCCAGCCTCGCAGGCTTTTCCCACGTTCTAACTTGGCCCACTTCTTCCTGCCTCAGCACCTTTGCCATATGGTTCCCCCTGCCCTGCCCTCCATCTCTACCTGGGTGGCTGTCACTTATAAGAGCCCAGTTCAAGTTACACCTCCCCAGAGATGACTTCCCAACCCCTGACTAGGTTGGGACACTCTACTTGATTGCTCAGTTGCATTTACTTGTTTTTATGATAATTTGGCGACTGTCTCCCTGACTGGACCGGCTCCCTGAGGGCAGAAGTCAGCCTGCACAGGGCCCTGCATACAGGTGGTGCCCGATAAATGTTGATAACATTGGTGATTTTTACCACTGTTGCAGCAGACTCCAGATGGGCCTCCCTGCCTCCCCCTCGCACTTGTGGCTGACTCTCTGCCAGCACCCAGCTCTGGGCAGACAATGCTTCCCACGTCATACGCAGCCGAAGAAGCCTCCGCCTCCCTCCTTTGACCCTCTCACTTGCTGGACACCCGAGGTCCGCGAGGTTCAGAGCCTGGCTCATCTGCATGATGCAGAATGTGGAGGCCAGGGCAGGAACTCAGGCTTGCCAACCCCCCAGCCCTCCCTTCGGGGCCTCAGCTTCCCCACCCTGGAACAGGCCAATCCCCATCTCCTCTTGGCCTAGTGATGAGGATGAAAGGAGACTGGGTGGGGTGAGGGCCTCTGGATGCTGGACAGGGTCCCCAGCTCCCCTCACACCCTAGACCAGGTGGAAGGCAACACCAGCCTGGGCCTTCTTCCCCTGGGAGAGGTCAAAAGAGGCGCAGAGGGTAGAGGAGTGGGCCTACCTGTGGGCCCTCACCGGACACAGCGGGGAAGGCACTCTAAAGTCAACATTCTAAAATGTTAGTCACTCAGTTATGTTTCACTCATGGACTGTAGCCTGCCAGGCCCCTCTGTCCATAGGATTTCCCAAGCAAGAATACTGGAGTGGGTTGCCATTTCCTTCTCCAGGGGATCTTTCCAACCCAGGGATGGAACCTGCATCTCTTGCATTGCAGGAAGATTCTCTACCGCTGAACCACCACCGGACACATCGGGGAAGGGAAGGCTGGGCTTAAAACATGCCGCATGGAAGCTCGTCCTTCACTGGGCAGGGGTGATCGCTACAACTCCTACCTATGCTGCAGCCACCAACTCTCAGGACCCCAGAGCCAGGAAACATCACAGGAGCACCAGTCCCACCCTCCAGCTCCCTGAAGCCCTGAAACAGAAGGGGCTGCTGATCACCTTCCCCTCAGGCATCTCCATTCAATGCTGAAAGGCTCAAGCCTGCCCCTTACCTGGGCTTTCCCTCCCTCTTTCCTCATTGGCCAGGGGATGCCTGCTCATCCTTCAAGTCCCAAATCCAACCTTTCTTGGAGGCCACCCCCAGCAGACCTAGCTGCCTCCACCACCCCTACAACTGCCCTCCCATCCCCCTGCTCCCCAGGATGGTGCTGGACACTAGCATGTTGTTTGAGTGAATTCTTGGGTGACTGGGCAGTAACCCCTAAAATACTATGTAGGTTCTAGCTTTACCCTCAAGTTTGGAGTGTGTCTGACCCTCCATGGGCATGTGAATAACGTAGGGGGTTGAATCTGAGTTCTTCCACCGGGAAAGTAACTTAACCTTTCTGGGCCTCAGTTTCTAATTTGCAAAATGGGTCAACCCGATCCAGAATGGGGGAAATGCTAAGCTACTGAGCCCCACCTATCTTCTCTCCCTCATTTTTCCAGCTCCCCAGGCTGAATCTTCCTTCTTTTTTTATCCTCAAGTCCAAAAGCTTCCAATGGATAGCTGTTAGGGGGAGGCAGAGGTGTGGCCACCGCAGGGAGAGGGCAGAGACAGAGACTGTAGGTGCTGGTAAGAGTCCAGGTGGGGGTCTGCCAGGACCCCTGTGTGGAAGGAAGGTCCAGCCAGAACAAGGCTGGACTGATGCCCACTCTGATTGGACTCAGGGCCACAGTCCTACCTGGAAGGAGCAAAAGAAACCAGAGCAGGGGGAAGAGGCTGATGGTGGGGCCTCCCCAGGGGCAAAGTGGGCCTTCCAATTTGCCTGCCCCTGGGATTGCTGAACCCCAGTGCCTGCCACCCCCTCTCAGTCCCACCCACATGGAGAGTCTGCAAACCAAAGGAATCACTCAGCCACAAACCTATGGGTACTGTATGTCAGCCACCATTCTGGGGATTGGAGATAAGAGGTGAGCAAAATGAATGTGGCTACTGACCTTGAAGTCCAGCAGAAAAGATGGAAATTAGACAACTGTGTGATATTTCAGGGTGTGACCTCTGTCACGAGGCAAAATAAAGCAGGATTAAAGGTGGAACAGAGGTCTCTGAGGAGGTGACATCTGAATTCAGGCCTGAAAGAAGTGAGGGGGGAAGCTTGTAGGTATCCGGGGGCAGAAAGTTCCAGGCAGAAGGAACAGAAAGTGCAAAGACCCTGGGGCAGAAATGTGATATGGATGCAGTTGCCAACATTGCTGAAGAGAGTGAGCACCAGACGGAGTGTCAACGGTTGTCAGCTGGGTGACCTTGGTGGTGAAAAACTTCAGCTCTTTTGTCTCCTTATCAGTCAGATGGGCACAGAAAGATGTCATAGGTGGTTACCAGGATGAAAATGGAGGAAGTCAATGTAGATAGTACCCTATAGCTCAGGGAAACACACAGACCTTCAATAAAAGAGGACTGAAGTGGCAAAGGTAACTGGGGAGGCAGGAAATGGCCACAGGACGGGAGCAGGTCTTAGAAACAGGAATTTCATCAAAGGGCTGTGGTCCTTCCCTCCACAACATTCCTCTTGACCTGATCTGCTGGGTCCTGCAGGCATCAGTTTGCAACTCTTGGGAGTAAGTTGGTGATCAAAGGCAGAAGACCAGGTCCCTAAGAGGAGATGCTTAGGCAGCTCTGAGAACCCAGGTCCCAGGGAGGAGGAAGGGAAGGCTTCCCAGGAAGAATGTCCACATGCAAAGGTAAAAGGCAGGTTCAGTCTCCTGCATGATCCAGGACAAGAGGAGGAAGTAGGAGGGAAGGAGAAAAGAGTGACAGCATCAGTGATAAGGGTAGCTTGTATTCAGAGAGCACCTGCTGTGCAATCCTCACAGTCTTGACAATCACAACCACACAACTCTCATTCATAGGATGCTCAGTACGGGCCAAATGCTTGGATATTCTCTGTGTTCTTCTTAACAACCCTACACATGAGGCAAGAACTCAGCATTCCCATTTTACAGAGGAGCAAACTGAAGCTGTGGGCCATTAAGCAATTGGCCCAAGGTCCTGCGGCAAGTAAGTTGCAAAGACCAGACTCAAACCCAGATGTGTTCCACAAGTTCTCCACCACAGGCCCCCAGCTTCCTGCAGGAGAGGGCACTAGGGAACCACAGAAGGTTCTGAACAGGAAACGGAAGTCATGGGAGCCATTCTGGGACAACTTTCTGCTTGCATCACAGGAGGCCCGATCCCCCCCAGTGGCTGCTCTCAAGGTCTCAATGGCAGGGCTCCCTGCCTTAGCCTTCCTGTGGAAGGGACCCCAGCACAGAACCCCCAGCTCCGTAAGGCAGGGAATGAGCACTCAGCAAGGCCTCCTCCCACCCACCCCAGGGGCTTGGGCACCAGCTCTAACCTGCAGCTTTAATTAAAAGGCTTTTTCAAACCATTAGCAGCAATAATAATAAAACCCCAAATAGGAACAATAAAACAGTACAACTGTCGGAGAATTAAAATGGGCACCTGGTGTTCTGCCACCCCCAGGGGGCAATTTGGGGCAGGAGACACAATTTTCACCTCCAATAGACCCATCAGTTCCAGAGGTAAGCTGGGAGGGGATGGCTTCAGAGAAAGGGACCACTCAGCTCCCCCCAGGCCACTTTGGGGAGCCTCTCAAGGAGGGCTTTGGCTGCATGTCCCAGCCCCCATCTGGGGAGCCAGTGTCCCCCATGCCTCCCTCCACACAGCCTAGCACAATGCCAACAGGCCTGGCCACTAAAGTCTAATTGGCCCCTCCCCTCCACATCCCCAGCCCATCCTGATGCAGTCCACTGTCGTCTCTCCTGAAACTGCACCAGCCTCCTACCCGGGGTCTCCACGTTCATCTGGCCCCCAGTAACTGAGCCCAAACCAAATGTAGATTTTACTACCTCCTCTGGCATCTCCTCCCTCCTGGAGAATACCCCCAACTTGTCCTGGGTGAGCCCAGACTTTCTCCACCGCAGGGCCCTTTCACAGTCTGCCTGGGAGACCTTGCAGCCCATAGCTCCCTGATCGGCTGCCTTACCTGGTAGAGCTCAGCCTCAACACCACCTCCGGAAAGCCTATGACACTTGCTATGCCCGCCCCCACTCCACCCCACCCCGCTCATCATTCTTTTCAACACTCATTGTAGCATTCCTGTCAATTTCTTGTCTGGCCATCCTCTGCCTCTCACAGGAGAGCCCTGTGAGGGCACAGATTGGGTCTGTCGCTGTGCCCTAGTGTCTACCACTCTGCCTGGCGCACTCTGCCTGGCATTAAAAAATGTTTGCTGGATGATCCAGCAACCGTGAACTCCCTGCTGTTCACTGAACCCTGTCCTCCCCTTGCAGTCCAAGGAACCACTGCTCCCCAAATATCTGGTCCTCCCTGTAGGGAGGTGGAGGCAGTGACTTTCTAGCCTCCCCAGGTTTCTAGATCTTGAGGCCTCTACAGGTGGCTCATGAGACCTGCAAGCCTTCGCCTTCACTCCATACTGGCAGTGAAAAAGTGAAAGTGAAAGTGTCAGTCGCTTAGTTGTGTCTGACTCTTTGTGACTCTATAAACCGTAGTCTGCAAGGCTCCTCTGTCTATGAGATTCTCCAGGGAAGAATACTGGAGTAGGTTGCCATTCCCTTCTCCAGGGGATCTTTCCAACCCAGGAATCAAACCTGGGTCTCCTGCATTGCAGGCGGATTCTTTACCATCTGAGCCACGAGGGAAGCCTCCATGTCAGGGAGCGGGGTAAATGTTCTCCAAGATTCTGGATCTAGGTTTTCACCCATTTGACAGACATCTTCTTGGTGCCAGCCCTGGGCTGAGTACACAGAATCCAGAGCCCAGGACCCATCCTTGGGGGGCTTCCAGGCCAGTAGGAGAGACCAAGCCAGAAAGACTTGTGCTACAAAGTGCCATGGTGTGATACGCAGGGCAGAGCGGGGAGGGGTTTGGGGCTGGGCCACATAGCCACACACTCATTTGGATCCCAACCCCACCACTCCCTTACTGTGTGACTTTGGGCAAGTGACCTCACCTCTCTGAGCCTCAAATTTCATCAAGAAGGCATGGGAACCACTGCCTGAGGCATCAGAGCCATAGTCTGTGGGTGAGGAGGTAACCCTGGCATGCCGAGGCCCCCTCTGCACTCTGCCCCCAGTTCTCTGTGACTCCAAAGTGAGACCAGATGGCCTGGAAGGGAGGACGGAGGACACTACTTGGCCAGCAGCTCTGGGGCCCTCCCACCTTCTAGAACCAACCAGGCAGAGTCTGAACCAATCCTGTTCAGAAGTCAGAGCTGGAGGCAGCCGTTTTCTTTTACCAATGGGTGAAAAAGGAAAAAGAAATCAAGTCTTTTCCCAGGCAGACTACATTTCCTGCATCTGAGAGGGTGAGAATCTGCACTTGGAAGGAAAGAAAGAGTCTCCTGTCTGGAGCTTCCTCTTTGAAGCTCCATGAATATACATGGCAGCAGGCAGAGGGTTCTTTGAGATGCTAACAAGCTGCCTTACCTTGGAAAATTGAGGTCATCGGCTTTGAGGGGATCTTGACTCTAAGGGGGAAGAGGAGGTTGAGAGAGCAGGTGCTGGAGAGACTCGGTGGCCAGCTCTGACCTTGGGCAACTAACTCCTTTCCCTTCTGAGCCTCCATGTCCTCACCTGTGAAATGGGGATACTTCCTCCATCCTGGGGCTGGCAGGGACAGAAGATGATGCTAAGTGACACATCCAATATGCTACTTGGTACACACAAGGTGCCAATACTTGTGGTGCTTATATCACAGAACCCAGAGCTTTGGAGGGGCTGCTGGAATAGGTAACAATGAAGGGTGGGTTTGGCAAGGCATCCAACCTGAATTCAAATCCTTGCTCTGCTTGCCACTAGCTCTGTGCCCTGGGGCAAGACACATCACGTCTTTGCACCTCAGTTTCCTGATCTGTAAAATGGGAAGATCTCTGTTTACCTACCATGGGGATGAAAGGACCTAAGATATATGTAAACCTCTGGTCAATACTAACACAGAAAGCCAATCTTAGTCCTTGAGGTTCATGGTTATGTAGGCTTTGGCTCCTTACTGCAGCTGAGGCTGGGGGTGGGAGGGTGGGGTGGGATGAGGCACGGACCAGGCAGAGGAAAGGCTGACAGGAGAGATGCCTTGGAGATCAGCCCACTTCTTGGTGAAGAGGATGAGGAAGACTCAAAGACTAGGAAGGACTCACTGGAAGGACATGAACCCTTTGCCCTGCCCAGTTCCATGATCTGTCCTTCATCCTCAAGACAACCGCACTCCTCAGCCCTCAATGCCTCCCAGATCAGTGGCCACACCACTGGGACAACTGGCCCAGCTGGGCTCCTCCCAGCGCCCCTCCTCCAGAAGAAAAGTCTCATGAAACGCAAATCTGATCACCTCACCTCCTGGCTCGCTCCAAGCTCGCCAAGGACTCTGGCTTGACTCGGGGAAAAGGCCAAGTCCCTCCTACAGCCCTTATTGTTCGATCGCTAAGTCGTGTCCAATTCTTTGCGACCCTCTGAACTGCTGAACACCAGGTTTCCCTGTGCTTCACTATCTCCTGGGGTTTGCTCAGACTTATGTCTGTTGAGTCGGTGATGCCATCCAACAGCCATATGCCCCTTTATTTCCATGACCGCATCTCCTGCTACTGATCTCCTCACTCTTCCCAGCCACACTTAAACATGGCAAGCATGTTGGTGCTAGTGGTAAAGGTGGTGTTAATGGTAAAGAACCCGTCTGCCAATGCAGGAGACTTAACAGTCACAGGTTCAATCCCTGGGTTGAGAAGTTCCCCTGGAGGAGGGTACGGCAACCCACTCCAGTATTCTAGCCTAAAGAATCCCATGGACAGAGCCAGTCCATAGGGTCACAAAGAGTCGGACACGACTGAAGCGACTTAGCACGCACAGTCTCCTTGGCATGTAGTAGGTGCCCTAGAAACATCCTCTGAATGACTGAGTCAGTAAGTGAATATCTGCTTCCATCTTCGGTGATCTAAGGAACTCTGCTGCCCAAGAAACCCCCTTCTCTGGCCCCTCTCCCTGGGGACAGAGCGAGTACCCAGCAGAGGTTGGGCAGGCAGGCGGCCAGCAGTCTGGGTGACCCCTGCCCGGCTCGGGCTGGTGCTCAGACTGCATGCAGGGCTAATTGCTACAATTCCAGAGCAAAGTGAGTTAATGAGGCAGATTAATGTTCCCATGTTGCTCCTGTCCCCACCACAGCCATCAGGGAGCCAGAGGAGGGACATCTGGGGCTTCAGGGCACCGGCCACTGGGTGCTTGGGGTGCCTGACCCCACCCAGCCTGGCCACGTGGCCGCTCCTACTCTTCTCCCTGACACAGGTGTCATCCACAAAGGGCAGGGAACAAATCTTTGGTGTCTTTGGCGTGTGGGCACTGGACATGGGCACCTGTTTACCCATCACACGTGGAAATGAGCATCCCCATTGGAGAGAGGGAGAACCAAAGGCCAGAGAGATGGGGTGGCCTGCCCTAGGACCTCCAGCTGGGTTGAGCTGTCACCTCTCACATCCTGCTTCATCTTGTGAGGGAGATGGCGCCCCTCTTTGGATTACCAGTCCCCTCCCCTCCCCACCTGCCCTGGAGGCAATGGTGAATGACTATAATGAGAAGAGTAGTAACAACAGTGACAACAGTCAACACACTGTCCACTGGGCACTGTGCCAAAGCTAAACAGTCAGGACTTTCCTAGTGGTCCAGTGGCTAAGACTCCACGCTCCCTAGGCAGGGGGCCCAGGTTCAATCCCAGGTCAGGGAACTAAATACCTGGGGCAACTAAGAGTTGGCTTGCCACAACTAAGGACCCCGCATGCTGTAACCAAGACCCAATGCAGCCAGACAAATAAATAAATAAATATTAAACAGGTAGACTTTTAAAAAGCAAAGCAAAAATAAGAAACTAAACAGTCACTGACGCCTCAACAACTCTTCGAGATAGAATCTCGTATATTGTCCATTTTACAGATGAGGAAATTGAGGCACAGAGCGGCAAAAGTGCCTGACTGAGGCACACTGGGAGTAAGCTGACCCGCAATACTATATGCTCCACCACCTCCCTCCACGGCCTCCTTTTGGATTCTAACCTAGGCTCTGGCCTTGGACGTGGAGACGTGGTCACCCGGCCCTTCTCCAGCTCTGTCACCCCCACCTCTGGCCTGGCTCATCAGGTTTCTCATTCCTTTCAAAAGAAGTTCTGGAAGAATGATGCATATTGTGTTTTAACTGCCATCATTTTTTCCTCATTACAGAGGCCATATATGTTCAGTATAGAAAACTGGAAGAAAACAGAAAAACATTTAGAAAATAAAAATGATTATCTGACACCTCAGTCACCCTGTCATGGTGTACTCTGACCGTCGAAGCAAGTCTTGCACGGAAAACAGAATGCCCTGAATGTGCAGTATCCCTCGGCCTACTTGACAGGCAAAGTGAGTCAGAAGTAGCTTTCCCCCAGCTTTTGGGCCTGATACTTCTTCTCTATTCCTGAGTCTCACTCTATCATGTGAAAAATTACAAACCTTCAGATTCAAAAAATTCAAAGAATCCAAGATCAAGAAGTATGAAGAGAACTACACTAAGGTAAATCATCATCAAATTGTTCAAAACCCAAGATAAAGAGGAAATCTTAAAAGAAATCAGGGTGAAAACAAGAGAACAAAGATGAGAATGACAGCAGATTTCTTGCCCAAAACAATGCAAGTGAGAACCCAGGAACGTCTTTAAAGTGTCAAAAGAACAAAATCTGTCAACTTAGAATTCTATGTCCAGCAAACATAACTTTCAAAAATGAAGGATAAAAATAAAGACTTTTTCAGGCAGAGAAGCTGAAAAAATTCACCACCAGCAGCCCCACACTAAAGAAAAGTCAAAGTTGAAGGAAAATGATATGAGAGAGAAACCCGGATCGACAAAAAGGAATTAAGAGCACTGGAAAACATAACTACATGGATAAACGTAAGATTATTTTTCTCATTATTTAAATCTCTTTAAAAGATAACTTACTGTTTAGACAATAATAATATGATTTTGTATTTAAAACGTGTAGAAGTAAAATGCATAACAATAGACTAAGAATGCAGTAGTCTTATATTATACATGAAGTGATATAATATCACTTGAAAGTAGACAGTGGTTCAGTTAAAGGTGTGTACTATAAACCACACAGGAATCACTGAGGTAACAAAATAAAGTGCTAAGTCACTTCAGTCGTGTCTCACTCTGCGACCCCATGGACTGTAGCCCGCCAGGCTCCTCTGTCCATGGGATTCTCCAGGCAAGAATACTGGAGTGGGTTGCCATGCCCTCCTCCAGGGGATCTTCCCAACCGAGAGATCAAACCTGCTTCTCCCACCTTAGCAGGCAGGTTCTTTACCACTAGCACCACCTGGCAAGCCCAACAAAGCAAAGACCAACAGCTAAAACAAATAGCAAGAGAAAAGATTTAAACCTAACCGTATTAACAATCACATCAAATGTAAATGGTCTAAACACTCGAATTAAAAGTCAGAGATTTTCAGATTGGATAAAGAAATAGACCCAACTATATGCTGCTTATAAGAAATGCACTTCAAATTATTAAAAAAAAAAAGTGGGTTACAAGTGAAGATATAGAAAACTATAGACCTTTTTAACACCAATCAAAAGAAAACTGGAGGGCTATTAGAAAAAAATATGCTCTAGAGGATAAAGTCATTTTATAAGGATTAAGAGGTCAATCCATCAAGAGGAACAATAATTCTAAATATTTACATGTTTAATAACAAAACTTCAAAATACATAAAGCAAAAAGTGAGAGAAATGCAAGAACAAACAGACAATTCCAAATTATAGTCAAGGATTTCAATATCACTCTCTCAATAATTGATGGAACATGTAAACAGAAAATAAATAAGGCTATAGAAGATTTGAATAACACTATCAACCGACTTGACTTGACATTTATGGAACACTTCACCAATTAACAACAGAATATATATTCTTTTCATGGAACATTTACCAAAATAGACCATATTCTGGGCCATTAAACCAGTTTCAATATATTTCAAAAGACTGAAGTCATACAAAATACATTCTATGATCACAATGGAATTAACGTAAAAACCAATAACAGAAAAAAATCCCTGGAAAATCCCAAATATTTGGAAGCAAAATAATATAATTCTAAAGAAGCAGTGGGTCAAAGGGAAATCAATAGGGAAATTGGAAAATTCTGAACTGAATGAAAGCAAAAGCATCACATATCAAAATTTCTGGGATGCTGCTAAAGCAGTACTTAGGGGAAACTTTATAGCACTAAATGCCTATATTAGTGAGGAAGAAAGGTTTCAAACCAATGACCTCTGCCTTTACCTTAAGAAACTGGAAGAACACATTAAACCAAACTAAGTAGGAACAAGGAAATAATACAGAGTCAATGGGAAATCTTAAAAAAGAAAACAGAAAAGCAATAGAGAAACATCAGACACACCAAAAGCTGGTTCTTTGGAAAGACCAGTAGAATTGAAAAATCTCTAGTCAGAAGGATCAAAGAAAGAAAATATAAAAAGAAGGGAGAGAAGACACAAATTACCAATATCAAGAGTGAAACAGGTGATATCACTACAGATTACACAGATATTAAAAGGATAGTAAGTTTCAAAATTTATTACAAAGCTACAGTAATCAAGTCAGGGTGGTACTATCATAAGGATAGATCAGTGGAACATAATTGGGAATCCAGAAAAAAAAACAGCCCTCATATTTATGGTTAGCTGATTTCCAACAAGGGTGCCAAGACCATACAATGGGGGAAAGAACAGCCTTTTCAACATATGGTGATGGCACAACTGAATATCCACATACAAAAAAAAAATGAAGTTGGACTACCTCACACCATGTACAAAAAATTAACTCAAAATGGATCAAAGACCTAAACATAAGAGCTAAAACTATAAGGCGCTTAGAAGAAAACACAGGTGTAAATCTTTACAACCTGGAACTAGGCAATGATTTTTCATATATGATACCAAAAGCGCATGCACCTAAAGAAAAAATAGGTAAGTCGGACTTCATCAAAATTAAAAAGGACACTCCCAAGAATGGGAAAAGACAACTCAGAGAATGGGATAAATATGTGAAAATCATATATCTGATAGACTTATATTCCAAAATATATAAAGAACCCTCCTAGCTTAATAACATAGAGGCAAATAGCCCAATTGCAACATGGGCAAAGGATGTGAGTGGACATTTCTCAGAAGAAGACACAAATGGTCAATAAATACATGCTCAACATCAGAAGCCATGAAAATAATGCAAATCAAAACACATCTGCTAGGATGGCTATAATTAAAAAGATAGACCATTAGGGACTTTTCTGGGGATCCAGTGATTGAGACTCCATGCTTCCAATGCAGGTGGCGCGGGTTCAATCTCTGGTTGGGGACCTACGATCCTACATGCTGTGTGGCATGCCCTCTCCCGTTCCCGCAAAAAAAAAAAAAAAAAAGTTAAAAATCTTGGTGAGGATCTGGAAAAGTTGGAACCCTCATACACTGCTGTGGAAATACAAAATGGTACAGCCACTTTGAAAAACAGCCTGGAAGTTGCTCAAAAGCTTAAATACAGAACATAGGAACCAGTGATTCCACTTCTAGATACGTGGCGATGGTTTAGTCAGTAGTTTAGTCACTAAGTCATGTCTGACTCTTGTGAACCCGTGGACTATAGCCCACCAGCCTCCTCTGTCCTCTGTCCATGGGATTTCCCAGGCAAGAATACTGGAGTGGGTTACTGTTTCCTTTTCCAGGGAATCCTCCTAACCCAGGGATTGAACCTGGGTTCTGCATTGCAGGCGGATTTTTTACTGACTGAGCCAACAAAATGAATATATATGTCCACATGAAAACTTATATACAATGTTCAAAGCAGCATTAGTTGTAATGGATAAAAAGTAGATACAACACAAACACCCATAAATTGAAGAATGGATAGATAAAATGTAGTATATCCATACAATGGAATGTGTGTGTGTGTGTGTGTGTGTGTTAGTTGCTCAGTTGTGTCCAAGTCTTTGTGACCCCATAGAGTGTAGCGTGCCAGGCTCCTCTATCCATGGGATTCTCCAGGCAAGAATACTGGAATAAGTTGCCATTTCCTTCTCCAGGATACAATGGAATACTATTCATCAATAAAAATGAATGAGGTACTGTTATATGCTACAACTTGTATGAACCTTGAAAACTTCATGATAACTGAAAAAAGACAGTCACAAGGACCATATTATATGATTCCATATTATATGAAGTGTCTCAAACAAGCAACTCTATAAATATAGAAAGTAGATTAGTGGTTGCCCAGGACTAAGGGTAAGGGAGTAGGTATATTAATAAGTATAGAGTTTCTTTTGGGGGTGATGAAATGTTCTAAACTTGATGTGATGATTATTGTACAACTGTGTACAATGGTACTAAAACCATTGATTTTTATATTTTATTCAAATTGTATGGTATACAAATTATAACTCAATAAAGCTGTTATTTTTTAAAGTGATAACAAAGGAATATGATGATCAACTTTATGCCAATAAATTTGACAACTTAGATGAAATGAACAAATTTCCATGAACATACAAATGACCAAAGCCCACATAAGAAGCTGTAGGTAACCTGAGTAGCCCTATATTAATTAAAGAAATTGAATTTTTAGATAAAACTTTCCCACAAAGAAAACTCATGGCTCAGGTGGCTTCAATGGTGATTTTAAACAAAAAATTGTATGTTAATTCTATACAAACTCTTGTAAAAAAACTGAAGAGAGGGAAATATTTTACTTTCTACTGCACTTTATAGGGCCCTAATATCAAAACCAGACAAACTCAATACAATAAACAAAAACTACAGACCAATAGCCCTTATGAATATGGATGCCAAAATCATACATAACATTTTCAGTTCAGTTCAGTTCACTCAGTCGTGTCTGACTCTTTGCGACCCCATGAATCGCAGCACGCCAGACCTCCCTGTCCATCACCAACTCCCGGAGTCTACCCAAGCCCATGCCCATCGAGTCAGTGATGCCATCCAGCCATCTCATCCTCTGTAGTCCCCTTCTCCTGCCCCCAATCCTTCCCAGCATTAGGGTCTTTTCCAATGAGTCAACTCTTCACATGAGGTGGCCAAAGTATTGGAGTTTCAGCTTCAACATCAGTCCTTCCAATGAACACCCAGGACTGATCTCCTTTAGGATGGACTGGTTGGATCTCCTTGCAGTCCAAGGGACTCTCAAGAGTCTTCTCCAACACCACAGTTTAAAAGCATCAATTCTTCGACGCTCAGCTTTCTTCACCATCCAACTCTCACATCCATACGTGACTACTGGAAAAACCATAGCCTTGACTAGACGGACCTTTGTTGGCAAAGTAATGTCTCTGCTTTAAAATATGCTATCTAGGTTGGTCATAACTTTCCTTCCAAGGAGTAAGCGTCTTTTAATTTCATGGCTACAGTCACTATCTTCAGTGATTTTGGAGCCCAGAAAAATAAAGTCTGACACTGTTTCCACTGTTTCCCCATCTATTTGCCATGAAGTGATGGGACCAGATGCCATGATCTTAGTTTTCTGAATGTTGAGCTTTAAGCCAAATTTCTCACTCTCCTCTCTCACTTTCATCAGAGGCTCTTTAGTTCTTCTTTGCTATCTGCCATAAGGGTGGTGTCATCTGCATATCTGAGGTTATTGATATTTCTCCCGGCAATCTTGATTCCATCTTGTGCTTCCTCCAGCCCAGCATTTCTCATGATGTACTCTGCATAGAAGTTAAATAAGCAGGGTGACAATATACAGCCTTGACGTACTCCTTTTCCTATTTGGAACCAGTCTGTTGTTCCATGTCCAGTTCTAACTGTTGCTTCCTGACCTGCATACAAGTTTCCCAAGAGACAGCTCAGATGGTCTGGTATTCCCATCTCTTTCAGAATTTTCCACAGTTTATTGTGATCCACACAGTCAAAGGCTTTGGCATAGTCAATAAAGCAGAAATAGATGTTTTTCTGTAACTCTCTTGCTTTTTCGATGATCCAGCGGATGTCAGCAATTTGATCTCCGGTTCCTCTGCCTTTTCTAAAACCAGCTTGAACATCTGGAAGTTCACAGTTCACGTATTGCTGAAGCCTGGCTTGGAGAATTTTGAGCATTACTTTACTAGCGTGTGAGATGAGTGCAATTGTGTGGTAGTTTGAGCACTCTTTGGCATTGCCTTTCTTTGGGATTGGAATGAAAACTGACCTTTTCCAGTCCTGTGGCCACTTCTGAGTTTCCAAATTTGCTGGCATATCGAGTGCAGCACTTTCACAGCATCATCTTTGAGGATTTGAAATAGCTCAACTGGAATTCCATCATCTCCACTACTTGTTCGTAGTGATTATACAGTGGAAGTGATAAATATGATTATACAGTGGAAGTGACAAATAGATTTAAGGGACTAGATCTGATAGACAGAATGCCTGATGAACTACGGAAGGAGGTTCATGACATTGTACAGGAGACAGGGATTAAGACCATCCCCATGGAAAAGAAATGCAAAAAAGCAAAATGGCTGTCTGAGGAGGCCTTACAAATAGCTGTGAAAAGAAGAGAAGCGAAAACCAAAGGAGAAAAGGAAAGATATTCCCATCTGAATGCAGAATTCCAAAGAATAGCAAGGAGAGATAAGAAAGCCTTCCTCAGCGATCAGTGCAAAGAAATAGAGGAAAACAACAGAATGGGAAAGACTAGAGATCACTTCAAGAAAATTAGAGATACCAAGGGAACATTTCATGCAAAGATGGGCTCGATAAAGGACAGAAATGGTAGGGACCTAACAGAAGCAGAAGATATTAAAAAGAGGTGGCAAGAATACACAGGAGAACTGTACAAAAAAGATCTTCATGACCCAGATAATCACGATGATGTGATCACTCACCAAGAGCTATACATCCTGGAATGTGAAGTCCAGTGGGCCTTAGAAAGCATCACATAACATTTTAGCAAATCTAATTCAATAATATATTAAAAGGCCAAGTGGGGCTCATCTTAAGTGTGGAGTTGGCTCAACATTTGAAAACTAATCAATGTACTTCATAACAGACTAAAAGAGAAAAACCATGTGATCATCTCAAAACAAAGAAAAAGCGTTTCACAAAATCCAACATCCATTCCTAATTTTTAAAATTCTCAGCAACTGAAAATAGAAGAAAAATTCCTCCAATTGATAAAAGCATCTACAAAAACCCCACAGCTAATACCATATCTAATGGTGAGAGACTGAAGTCTTCCTTGTAAGACCTGGAATAAGACAAAGATGTCCATTCTCACCACTCCTTTTCAACACTGCACAGGAGTTTCTAGCCAGGGCAATTAACCAAGAAAATGAAACAAAAGGCATCCAGACTAGAAAGAAATAAAGAAAACTATCTTTATTTGCAGGTAACATGCCCATCTATATAGAAAATCCAATAGAAGCCATGCACAACAAAGCTATTATAACTAATAAGTATGCTTACTAAGGTGTAGGATAAAAGATCAATCTACAAAAATCAATTTTTTTCTATACACTAGCTACAAACTATCAGAAACTAAAAGCCTTAAATACGATGTATAACAGCATCAAAAATATGAAATAATTAGGAATAAATATGACAAAAATGTGAAAGACTAGATATGGGAAACTAAATTATTGCTGAGGTAAGTTTTTAGAAAAACACCTAAATAAATTGGGATATCTTGCTCACGGATTAGGAGATTCAATATTGTTAATATGTTCATTCTACTCAAACTGACCTACATATTCAAATCAATCTCAACTAAAACAGCAACAGGCATTTTTGTAGAAATTGATAAGCCAATTACCAAATTAATGTGGAAATGCAAAGGATCTACAATAGCCAAAACAACTTTGAAGAAAAAGGGTAAGGCTGGAGGGCCTGCTTTCAAAACAGTATCATACTGCTTTGAAGTATCAGAATACAGACAAACAGATTAATGGAACAGAAGAGAGAGTCCAGAAATAGACCCACACACATATATGAACATATATGACTTTTGACAAAGGAGCAGAGATAATCAGCAGAGCCAAAGTTTTTTTTTTTCTACAAATGGTGCTGGAATGATCAAATATTTATGCGCAAAAAGTGAAATTTAATCTATATCTCACACTGTAACAAAAAGTAACACAAAATACATCATAGTTATAAACATAAAACCTAAAACTATAAAACTTCAAGAAGAAAACACAAACTAAACCTTTATGATCTTGGGCATGGTAAAGATTTCTTAGATATGACAACAACAGACACAGTCCATAAGAGAACAAACTGATAAACTGGACTTCATTCAAATTTTAAAATGCCAGTGCTTTGAAAAGACAAGCCATAGGCTGGAGGAAAATATTTGCAAAGCATATATCCTTTATAGGACCTGTATCCAGAATACAAAAAGAACCCACAAAACTCATAAGAAAACAAACAACCCAATTTAAAAATGGGCAAAAGGGACAAAGGGATATTTCACCAAGGAAGATATACAGATGGCAGCTAAGGACATGAGAAGGTGTTCAACATTAGTGGTCATCAAGGAATTGCAAATGAACACCACAGTGAAATACTCCAGCTACCAGAATGCTTAAAATTGGAAAGACTGACTCTGCAAAGCGTTGGTGAGGACGTGGAAGAACTTCCACACACTGCTAGTGGGAATTTTAAATGGTGCACCTACTTTGGAAAACATCTCAACAGGTTTCCTAAAAAAATTAAACATACACCTATCAAATCATCCCGTCATTCCTCTGGATGTGTTTACGCAAGACAATGCAAACATATGTTCATACAAAGACTCGTACACAAAAATTCATAGAAGCTTTATTTGTAACAGCCCCAAACTGGAAATAAGCCCAAATGTCCATCGACGAGTAAATGAATAAATAAACTGCAGCCTATTCACACAATGGAATACTACTCAACACAATAAAAAAGGACTACTCATACATGCTACAACACGGGTGAATATCCAAATAATTATGCTGAGTGAAAGAAACCAAACATAAAGAGGATGTATGATTCCACTTATATAGAATTCTAGGGAACACAAATCAATGCTTGTCTGTGGAAGAGGAGGGACAATAGTAGAGTGTGGGGGAGGGAAGAGGGAACAGGAGAAAGAGGGAGGCTTACCATTTAAGGCCATAAGGACACTTTCAGGAGTGATGAATACATTCATTATCTTGATTATGGTGATGGTTTCACGGGTATCTACATTTGCTAAAACTTACCAATTTGAACACTTCAACTATGTGTGATTTATTGTATGTCAGTTATACGTCATTAAAAGCTGTTTTTTAAAAAAGGTAAATAAATCAAAGTTACACGAAAAAGAGGTGAAAAAAAGATCAAACTAGAATACTTTGGTTTTTTCAACTTAGAGGTTCTCATGTTTTTAGAGTCTTGAAATGTTAAGTCTCATCTGTTCAAAGATTCATAATCATTTATTTCCAGAATATAAACATACCTCATTCTGTCATTTGAAGATAACTCTACTGAGATTCTGAGATGCATTGGTACCAGGTACAAGGCTGTCATTCTAAATCATTTATCCTAAAATGTAATATCCATCACCTGAGATCCCCAGATTCCATTACTTTGTATGTGCTGTGCTTAGTCGCTTCAGTTGTGTTTGACTCTTTGAGATCCTATGGACTGCAGCCCGCCAGGCTCCTCTGTCCATGGGGAATCTTCAGGCAAGAATACTGGAGTGGATTGCCATGCCCTCCTCCAGGGGATCTTCCCAACCCAGGGATTGAACTCAGGTCTCCCGCATTGCAGGCAGATTTTTTACTGTCTAAGCCACTGGGGAAGCCCAAGAATACTGGACTGGGTAGTCTATTCCTTCTCCAGGGGATCTTCCCGACCCAGGAACTAAACTGGGGTCTCCTGCACTGCAGGTGGATTCTTCACCAGCTGAGCTACGAGAGAAGCCCTCCATTATCCCTTCTCCATTCTTTTCTCCGAACGTGGAAGGACGAATAGAATGGCTCCTACTCTGTCACTGGAATTCTAAATCATCTCCTACTTTAGGGAGCCATGGAACATGATATTTAGAAAGAGTTTTAAGTAATAGGGGATGTTCTTCCACTATAAGAATGGGCAGGAAGAGAGGGAACAGAAGTGAAACACGGAGGTGTTCTGGAGTCATCTCCCATGGAGAAGAAAAACCTCCCCAGACTGAACAACCAATGGGACCCATCCTCAACACTACAGCAGAAACCTCTAGTGAATTTTGTTTTCATCTTTTTCCTTAAAAAAAAATTACATTTTAATTTTTAAATGAATAGGCTTTGTTTTTTAGAGTAGTTTTAGGTTTACAGAAAAACTGAGCAGAAATTACAGAGTTCCCATAGATCCTTTATCCTTCCCCCCCTTGCAGTTCCCCTAACACCTTGCATCAGTGTGGTACATTTGTTACAGTGGATGAACCAATATTGATACATTATTATTAACTAAAGTCCAAGGTTAGAGTTCATTCTTTGAATTGAAAAGTTCTATGGGTTTTGACAAATATATAATGTCATGTATCCATCGGCTTAGTATCATACAGTAGAGTTTTACTGCCCTAAAATATTCTGTGCTCTACCTCCTACTCACCCCTCCCTTCCTCCCCTCAAATCCTTGGCAACCACTGATCTTTTTACTGTCTCTACGGTTTTACCTTCTCCAGAATGTCATACAGTTGGAATCAGACAGTATGTAACCTTTTCAGACTAGCTTCTTTCACTTAGTAATTATGCTTAAAGCTCCTTCATGTCTTTTTGTGGCTTGACAGCTCATTTCTTTTTACTGTTGAATAATATTCCACTAAATGGATGTACCACAGTTTATTTAGCCATTCATTCAACGAAGGACACCTTGGTTGCTTCCATTATTTTCCATTACATATACATATACACATGAATCAAGTCATACTACATATATACATTAAGGTTCGTGTACTCCACAACACACAGGTTACACCTCAATACACAACTTTTAAATATAATAATATTCTGTAGTCACTGACTCAGAAAGATGGCCATAATATCAAGGGGAAAGGTAGCTATAGACAAAGAGGACTTATATGATGCTATTTATGCAAAATCATCTACACATATGCACTTCACCTGCAGATGACTTCAAAACTGAGTGACAATTTATGAGAGTACTTTGTGTACACCAAGCATTGTCCTAAGCACTTTTTAATATCATTTCATCCTCGAAACTTACGAGATGGGAACTTTACTGGCTCCACTTTACAAGTGAGAAGGCTGAGGCAGAGAGGTTAGGTAACTTGCTCGAATCAACCAGCTAAGTGGTAGAGTGGGATCTGAACTTACATCTTATGGTACTAGCAACCGTGCTCTTATGTCCATGGGGTCGCAAAGAGTTGGACACGACTGAGCAACTGAACAACAAAACCCTGAGCACAGCCCCTGAAGCTGCACACAGTCTGGTCCCTGTCACCCCCTCATGCCTCATCTCCTCCTTCCTCCTCACCCCAGCATTCATGGCTTCCCCTCTTCCCCTCTTCCCTGAAAATGATGCTGCCCTCACACCAGAGGGTTTGCCCAGCAGCCATTCTCTCCACCTGGAATGATTCCTCCCCACTCCTCTCTGTAAGGGCAATATCTTCTCATTCCTCAGGTCTCAGCCCAAGTGTCACCTCCTCCATGCAGCCTGCCAGACCCCCAGCCTGGGCTGGGATCTCTCATTTAAGTCCATAGCTTCCGTGACCCACCCCTGTGGACATCATCTCTGTTCTATCTGCTTTTTCAGTCCCCTAACAGTGGAAAGGGCTGAGTGCCGAAGCATTGATGCTTTTGAACTGTGGTGCTGGAGAAGACTCTTGAGAGTCCCTTGGACACCAAAGAGATCAAACCAGTCAATCCTAAAGGAAATCAACCTAGAATATTCATTGAAAGGACTGATGCTGAAGCCGGAGCTCCAATACTTTGGCCACCTGATGCGAAGAGCTGACTCACTGGAAAAGACTCTGATGCTGGGAAAGTTGGAGGGCAGGAGGAGAAGGGGGGCGACAGAAGATGAGATGGTTGGATGGCATCACCAACTCAGTGGACACCAGACTGAGCAAACTCGAGGATACAGTAAAAGACAGGGAAGCCTGGTGTGCTGTAGTCCATGGAGTCGCAAAGAGCCAGGTAGGACTGAGTGACTGGACAACAACAACAAAAGTGAAGAAGTGTGTTTCACTCAGAGCCAAGTCCCCTCTGCCCACCACAGTGCCCACAGAATTGGGCACTCAACAAATACTTAATGAAGGAATGAATAAATGAATGGATGAATCCACCTGCCAGGGAAGATCTACTTGGAGGGGCCTCCAGAAGGTTGACATCAAAAGGTTAATGATGCTCACCACAGGGAGGTGGATTTCAGGTCATTTTTTACTCTCACTTTTGTACTTTGGGTTTATCTGACTGGAGAGTATTCCAGGGGACGGATACCATCTTCTAACCCCTCAGCACTTCTTGTCTGGGGGACCCTCGTCTGCCACCCTCCCTGCCCCCTGCAACACTCTCCGAGCTCTGCCTGCAGCTCCAGAGGGAGATGCATTAATAAACTGAGGGACAAGGTCACCCAGCTCACGAACACTGAGCAGAGCTGTCCTTGACTCCGGGACGGATGAAATGTGCTGGGGGGCGGGGGGCACGGCAGTGAGGGAGCACTGAGCACGTGCGAGCTATTTCTGATTCCCACCTGGCGGGGCCCAGTGCATCTGCCAGGGAACCGGAGCCAGCTCGGTGGGTAGAACCGCTGGCCAGCCACCTCGGAACATTCACACCAGACCTGGCCACTGACCTGCTGAAAACCCTCCCTCAGCTCCCCAACACTCAGGCTGCGGGGGAAAGGGAGGCCAGAACCTCCCCCTGGCATTTAAGGCTCAGCGAGGTCTTGTCCCTGCTCACCGGCCTGCTCTCCATTCTCCCAAGTGCAGCCAGGTCCTCGCTCAACTCCTTGCCTTTGCACACACCACGCCCTCTGTCAGGAACGCCTGCTTGGACCCCAGTAGTTGCTAGCTCCCACTTAACCTGTAGGTCTCAGCTTGGACAACTCCTCCAAGAAATCTTCCCCAATCATCCCCCCAGACCTTGTCCCGGGGCTGAGTGCTATGGCGACACAGATCCTGATGACTTGTGGCCTTTGACCCCTCTCCCTGCCTGTAACAACGTGGCCACCTGGTGGGCCCTCATGGTCATCTCCGTGTCCCAGGGCCCTGCAAGGGCATGGCTCAGGGCAGAAGTGAATCCATATTTGCCGATTGACTATATAATGGAGAAAGTGCTCCTGGTACCGAGAGGGACAGAAGAAGTGGGGGCAAGAGAGCGGGAGGGGAGCAAGTGATTGCATTTGGCTGAGGCTTGGAGGCCAAGGGTAGAGAGATGTGGTCCTAGCGGGCAGGGAGGCGTCCACAGTCAGCTGCACCTCCTCCAACCAGCCGGGCCCAGAGCTCCAGGGACCAGGTGTGGCTGCATGCAGGCCCTGCCTCCCCAGCCCCGACGGGCACAGTGGATGTAGAATCTGTACAGAACAGAGCATTCTGTCTAAATATATCTGCTCCCAACACAGGACACAGAGGGAGGGAGTAGGGGGCACGGTGGGCCTGAGTGCTGGGGGAGGCTTTCTGGAGCACTTTCCCAGCCCACGGCCCCCTGCCCTGGCCGGGGGGAGTCCAATCTGGGGCTCAGACTCAGTGCTGGGCCTGGGTGGGCCTTTCCAAGCAGGGTTCCCAAAGCCTGACCTCCTACCCAAAAGCAGCTGCCTTGAATGTGGGCCACGTACAAACCAGGCCAGCAGAGGAGGGAGGGGACACAGAAGTGGAGCCTGGGGGAGGAGGCCTCGGTCCCTGGCAGTCCAGAGTCCGGGCTCTCCCCTCCACCCTGTAACCAAGGCACAGAGAGGGAGGCAGCTTCACCAGGGTCACACAGGGGGCTGGGGGCAGTGAGGGGTGGAGAACCCAAGGGTCCTGGCTCCCAGACACCCTGAAGGCTTCTAGAATTCTCTTCAGCTTCTTGAGGTTCTCTCAAGGATCTCTCAGAGTGGGAGAGCAGAAAGATCACTAGGTTTAGAGTCAAGACTCTGTGGTTAGGGATTTCCCGAGCGGTCTAGTAGTTAGGACTCTGTGCTTCCACTACAGGGAGCACGGGTTTGATCCCTGGTCAGGGAACTAAGATCCCACATGCCAGGTGGCGCAGTCAAAAATAAAAAAGTTTTTAAAAGGACACTGCTTCAGTCCCATCTCCACCACTGAGGCCCTCAGGCAAGCCCTTCTGGGTCTCTGTCTCCCTACCTGTAAAATGGGGATGAGCACATGTTCCTGTGTGTGCAGGCACTCTGCACACTGGAGTGTCCATTTTTCAGCCCTCCCTTCCAGGCTGGTCTCAGTGGAAGCCCAGGTGAACTTTCTATGAGCAGATCTGGACTGGGGTGTGGGGAGGGGACACCAGAAGCCTCCAAGAGTGTGTGTGTGCAGTTGGAGGAAAGGGTCATAAGAGAACACAACATCAGCTGCTTTTTCTTGAGCACCTACTGTGTGCCAGGCCCCATCCTAGGTACTTTAACACAGAGATGTCACCTCACCCTCATACCAAGCCTCCAAGGCAGACAGTGATGCTGTTAGCCCATGGGGAACAGATGGGGAAACTGAGGTTCAAAGAGGTTCCTGTGACCTGCTAAAGGTCACAAAGCTGGTGAACAGAGCGAGACTCAAACTGGGGCCAACCCTCAGAGTTGACTCACTTCCTCCTGTGGGTAGACTAGCTCGCTAGGGGCCACCCAGGGAGGTCAGCCTGTGACTCCAGAAAGCCTCCTGGGGTCCTCGGAATTGAGGCAGTCGCTACTTTTCCACTCAGTTTTGCTCTTTCAATTAAAAACAAAACCAGATGAAAAATACCTGTATATTAAAACAGCTGGACATAAATACTGACTGGTATTAACGCTTCAGTTTTAAGCAGGCATTAAGGCCCCACACGATCCCTTGGAGAAGGGAATGACCACCCACTCCAATATTCTTGCCTGAAGAATCCCATGGACAGAGGAGCCTGGCAGGCTACAGTCTATGGGGTTGCAAAGAGTTGGACACGACTGAGTGATGACTGAGCGACTAAGCACACACCAGGCCCCAAACAGCTGAACCTCCCTCCTGCCCCTCGTCCACTCTCACCCTGGGCAGCACAGTGCAGAGCCTGGGCAAGTCTGGGTTCAAATCCCAGCTCTACCAGCTGCCGGCTGTGTGACCTTTATAGCGTCACTCTCCCTCTCGGTGCTTCGCTTTCCCACCCTCCGTCCAGAGTCACTGGGTATTGGAGAGACAGGGAGGTCAAGTTCTGGCCCAGGTTCCACAGGAAACAGCGAGCATCACTCTGGTTTAACTTATCACTGATGATAAGTTGTCGTTGTTGTTCAGTCACTCAGTCATGTCCGACTCTTTGTGACCCCATGGACTGCAGCATGCCAGGCTTCCCTGTCCTTCACTACCTCCTGGAGTTTGCTCAAACTCATGCCCATTGAGTCACTGATGCTGTCCAACCATCTCATCCTCTGTTGACCCCTTCTCCTCCTGCCCTCAATCTTTCCCAGCATTTTCAGGGTCTTTTACAAGGAGTCAGCTCTTCGCATCAGGTACCCAAAGTATTAGAGCTTCGGCTTCAACATCAGTCCTTCCAATGAATATTCACGGTTGATTTCCTTTAGGATTGACTGGTTTGATCTCCTTGCAGTCCAAGGGACTCTTGAGATTCCATAAAAAGTTCCCTAGATTTCCTGAGTGGCTCCTGGGGTTCAACAGTGCTCAGCTGACACCCATGAGCTGTGCACCCACTGGGTACCAAGCCTCAGGCTGGGTGTGACTGGGGGAACCAAGAGGTGCCAGCCTGGCCACCTGGAGGGGCCTCCATCTGGTGGGGGAGGAGGGACCCATGTGGGACAAGAAGGCTGGTCCCTGAAAGGACAAGGCCCGAGCCAAGTGGTACAAAACAAACAGGAGTTCCTGAGCAAAGACTCTGGGGAAGGGATTTCTGGGCAGAGGGAACAGTAAATGCGGAGGGTGAGGGCCAGGGGACATGGCGTGCTCAGAGAGTCCCAAGTCATTCAGCGAGGGCATGGCGGGGGCAAGGGGACTGCAGGGAGGCAGGTGACAGGTGTGGACTGCTCAGGGCTCTGGGCCATGATGGTGTCGGGGCTGGCTGTGGTTCTAGATAAATCTCTCTGCCTCTGTGTGGAGGGTATACGGGCCGGAGACCCGGGGGGGCCAGGACAGTCATCATGGCCATTGGCCATGAAGTGCTGGAGTCAAAAGATGCTTGAGAAGGAGACGTGGGGCAGAGGAGGAGCCCAACTTCTGCTTCATGACCAAACCCATAGTCCTACCCCAAGGGCTCCAGGCCTAAGGCTGCCTCCCTTCCTCCAGTCTCCATGAATGGACTTGTCATTGATTAAACCCAGCCTGGAGAATGGTTCCTAGAAGCCCTGGGGCTGCTGCTGTGGGGCACCCCTGCCCACCATCGCCCCTCAACAGGCGGCCGGCCGCCTTTGCCCCTGCCCTGTCCAGCGTCAGCAGAGGGTGGTGACACACCAGGTCAGTGGAGTCAGTTGGCTTTGGCCTCAGCCTCAGCAGGCAGGCAGGTGGCCAACACTCCGTGCCAGTGCCGGGAAGGCCTGGGGCGTGGCTGGCCAGGGGAGCACTGTGGGTCTGCCCTTCTCTGGAACCTTCTGTGACTCCCCAGTTTCACTCGGCGGGAAGCACCCTTGCAGGGGGTGGCTGAGAGGCTGGGAAGAGGGGCCCAGCTCCACTTGGACTTGCGGCAGGACCTCTGGCATGTCACTCAAACAACCTGAGCTTCCCCTAGGAACCCCTCAGTGATTCAACCCCCATCTGGCCAGGTGGCCAGCCCCCCTGGACAGGCTGCTTCACCTCTCTGAGCCTCAGTTTCCCCACATTTCAGCCATGCCTGATTCTACTTCACACCGAGCTCCTCTAAGTTCCTCCGGGCTTGGGACCCATATGCTTCCCAAGCTGCCTGCACCTCCGGGCATTTTCACCAGTTAACTCTTCACTCGTAGGTCTCAGCTCCAGCATCACCTCCCTGGGGCAGCCCTCCCTGAGCGCCCCCTGACCCTGTCTGGGTCAGTTCTCCTTGTGCTTCTCTGGAGCAGCCGTGCCTGTCTCTGACGTGAGTTTACATTCATCTCGGAAGTTAGGTCATGACTGCTGCCTTCCCACGAGGATCGTGGGCCCCACGATGGCGTACTCACTGACGTATGCCCAGCACCCATTCTGGGCACATGGGCTTCCCTGTGGCTTAGACGGTAAAGAACCTGCCCACAATGCGGGAGACCCAGGTTCGATCCCTGGGTCGGGAAGATCCCCTGGAGAAGAGAATGGCAACCCACTCCAGTATTCTTGCCTGGAGAATCCCAATGGACAGAGGAGCCTGGCGGGCTACAGTCCTTGGGGTCGCAGAGTCGGAAACGACTGAGTGACTGACACTTTCACTGTCACTCTGGGCACAGAGCAGGCATTTACCATATGTCTGTTGAACGCACACTTAGAAGAAGAAAGGGAGGAAGGGAAGAGAGGTCTCGAGGGGTGACAATGTCTACATTACAGCGCTAGGAAGATCTGACAATATACGAAAGGCCTGGCCTTAGCAGAGGCAAACATCACAACCCCCCCACCCCCATATACACCAAACACACACACAACACACACGTATCCCACACAGGGATGGGAAGGGGCCTGAGCGCGGCCCTACCTCCCTATCCATGCCCACACTCTCCCGAAGTCCCCTGATGAACCAGAGAGATGAGGGTCAGACGCACAGACTGGCAGAGGTGGACCTGGCCTCATGACTCGCAAAGACCATCAGGCTCCTCAGAGCCAGCCAGCCCACACCGTCCCTGGAAGGATTTGCACCCTCCCTGTCCTCCAGGAATTTCTCACACCCCAAAAGTGGCAGGTTGCCCCCCCCACTGGAGGAGCGGCATGAGCTGCTGACACCTCTTCCCTGCTATCACACCTCGGCTTCGAGGACAGAGGACCAGAGATCGTTGAGCAGCCTCGGAAAATTCCTACCATGGCCTGTGGGGAGCCCAGTGTGGACCAGGGCAGCCCCCACCCCTCCGAGCCCATCCCGCTCCTACTGCACAGATGGAGAAGCTGAGACCCAGGCCGGCCTCGTGCCTGGATGCCCAAGTCACACAGACCTGGCTTCAAATCCTCCCTCTAATGCCCACCAGCTCTACAGCCTCAGTTTCTTCAGAGGTAAAATGGGGATGAGCATGGCACCTTGCCCACTCCACTGCAGGGTGCACACAGGAACACAGGCATCAGAGGGCCCTGTCACCCCCAATAGCAGACAGTGTCCAGCCAGGACAACCCCTCTCAGAACCATCCCTGCAAAGCTGCCTGCTTAGCCTCACTCAGAACCCCAAAGCCTGGCCCAGAAAAGGCAGGCAACCAAGCCAGGGTCACACAGCAGGACCCCAGCCTGCAGAGACGTGAACTTGGGCTCTGTTTGGCTGAAACTCCAGCCCTGAGCCTCCCACCCTGAAGTGGATCTGGCAGAGCCAAGCAGGTGCCAGGGCTTGGCGGCAGCCGGGGGAGGGAGGCAGGCAGGCAGGCAGGCAGCTGGGGGTGGTGGGAAGAGCCTTTTTCCCCCGTGTCTTTAGCAAACCCAGATCCCCGTTTCCAAGCTGCGCTCCAGAGCCCTCGGCGGCTGCTGCGTCACTGCGCGCAGTCAGCCCACAGTGGGTGGAAGGGAAGGTTCCCTCCCTCTAGCAGGGGCTGGGTGAAGGGGGAAGGCAGCTGTGGGGGGGCAAGAGTGAGCACAGTGAGGGCTCCCTGACACCTCCTGGCTGGGTTTACCCCTGGAGTTACAGAGGGCTGAGTTGGGAGAACCTTGGAGACCTAACCCCCAGCATAGATGGAGACTGTGAGGCTCAGAGAGGTGCTGCAACTCAGTCAGCAACACACAGCAGCAAGGCAGCTCACCATTCTTATCCCCAGCCCCCGTCCCCTAGCAGCTGCAAAGCAAAAGCCTCCTGGAGCCACCTCTATCACCACAGGCTCAGCTGTCACTGTAGAAAGAAACACATCAGAACCAGAGGCTCAGTTCTCACCCCCCAGCCCCAGCACCTGGGACCGCAGAGACCCTGCCTGCATGATCACAAATACCTCTTTGGGGTGGGATCCTGAGCCCATGTCATGGATCACAGCACAGTGCTAGGTACACAGCAGGTGCTCAATAAGGGGTCTTGTGTTCCGTGTATAAGCCGAGATGCTGGCCTCATTCCTACACTGTCAGAGATGGAATCTGCCCACATTCTGTGTTTTCTAAAGATGACCCTCTCGTGTACCAAATGTCGCTTGAGCCATTTTTGAAGCAAACGCCGGGAGATGGATTACCTGCACGGGCCTTACGCTAAAGAGAGGAATACCAACGCTCGGTTTGCTTTGCTACCTTCTCGGGAGTGTCTGCACCCCTGTGACGGGGCCCTGGGGGCCGTGGGGGGGTGTGTGAGAGCCCCTGTCATACATCCCCATCCCCCTGCCCAGAAGCCGTAACTGTACGCTAGTGGCGACCACAAGAACTGGGAGAAGCCAGCTCTCACTAACAGCAGGCTTCCTCCGGGGCCGCCAGCAGGGCCTGGGAGGCGAGGCGCTGCTGAATGACCAGTGAGATCCTCGGGCACTCTGACGTTGCTCTCAGGCCAGGCTGAGCTCCGCCTCCAGTGTGTGTCCAGGTGCCCTCACACCAGGGTCTGGGTCTGCCACATGCGATTCCTCTGCCTAACTCCCACCTTCTGTGCCCCCCACCCATGACTTCTGTCGATCAAACGGTAACTTTAGAATCTCCAGAACACGGGGCTAAGACTAGACTCTGAACGCCAACCAACCTGGATTCAAACCCTGGTGCCACCATTTCACCACCTGCGGGACATTGGAGCACCTACTACAGCTCTCAGTGCCTCAGTTTCTTCCTCTGTAAAATGGGGAGAGTAATCAGAGGGTGCAATGGGATGAGAGGAGAAGCAGGATTTATGGTGCTCAGAGCCACTGCTCACTCAGCAGAAGGCCCAGCCCTGTGCTTGGCTCCTGGGATGCTGTCACAGGGGCTCTGCAGAATGAATGGGTGTTCATCCATGATCCCTTGTTATTATTATTATCATCATCAACATCAGCAGGGATCCCCAAGCCTGGTTTTGCAGCCAGCCCTGGTGAAGGGTGTAGCAAAATTCTCCAAACAAAATTTGCTTCCATTCATTTTGGGTTTTTGAAAAGGCCACGTCAGACAGCTCTGCAGGGAGGAGGCTACATTGCAAAACCAGCACAGGGGAATCTGGGCCCCACTTCTCGGCTTGGGAAACAAGGTACAATCGGTGAGCAAGGGGGGCCTTGGGAGCCCAGCGGCAGGGGACTCCTGCGTTGTGGGTTTATCTCCACCCTCTGAGTGACCTTCAGCAGCCAACCAACTGCTCTGAGCCTCAGTTTCCTCAATCTGTCAAATGGAGACAATATCCCTTTGTATTCATATTCCTCTCTGGGGGTGACTGGAAGATGGAGGGGGCATTAAAAGTGTCCTGCAAACTGTGGAGTACTGCACACACCCTAGAGGCCTCAGTCCTGGCCTGGGGCAACCACCAGGAGACTCTGGAGGGGTCAGGAGAGGGAACAGGCACCCCTCCCCTACCAAAGGCCACAACTAAAGGAAGTCCAGTCACTGGAGTCTTAAAGGGCTCTCCTCACAAGAGTCTGATGAAGTGGGGAGTGGGCATGTCTTTGTGCCACACAGGAAGCCCCTTCTCGTGCTAGTCTTTCTCAAAGAGGCTGCAGTGAGAGTTAGAATGGCAAGGCTCCCCCGCCCCCTGCAAGCTAAGCCAGCCCCCACACTCCAGTAACCATCAGGGTCTTCCTTCAGAAGGAACCACAGAACCTCACACGCGGCCCCTCAAAGCCACCAACCCCACGGCAGGAGAGCCCTCCTCACACCCAGAGAAGAGGTAGGGCCCGCAAGGACTCCCTTCCCAGACTGTCAGGATCACAGACTCTAGACTGTGGGCAGACGCAAGGCCCCTCTGAGTTCACCAGGCCTTACCTTTCACTTTACCAAGAGAGTGCAGAGAGGGGACATGCCTGATCCAGGGCACACAGCAAGGCAGCACTGGGGCTCCTGGCACCGGCTGGACACCCACCCTGACAGCACAGTTCCCACCTCCATGGCCAGCCCGCTCAGGAGGCTACCTCTTTCAGGAGGCCTCCCCCACCTACCCCAAGCCCACCCAGCGCTGGCTGCCTTGATGCCTCTAACCATGCAGTTCTCTCAGCCAATAGTGTCCTTCCCTGCCATCCTCCATCGACCCAAATCCCTCTAATCCTCCAAAATCCACCCCAGATCCAGTGGACATCCTCCAGGAAGAACTCCCACAGGTCCACGCTAGGGGCCCCTTCCCAGCGCTGGGGCTGCCCCAGCCTCCATCATGGATGGGCGCCTGGCGGGATGACGAGAGTTTACAGAGCAGGGCCCTGTGGGCTGCACTCCGAGTCCCCGCGCCTGGCACAGGGCTGGGCACTCAGAAGGCCTTGGGAAGCCCTGGGGGCCCAAAGACAGAATGGAGAAATAGAAGCTGGAGAGGTGAAGGTGCGGGTGGCCTAGTGAAAGGAAGACGGGATGAACCATTCAGTGAGTGATGATATGAGCAGATGAACTGATTCAGGAAGAAATGAACTGATTCAGGAAGAAATGCCTGGCAAGACGGGCACACAGACATACCCCCAAAGATGTAGCGTCTTGCCCAAGTGTGGCCCCTCACCCTCTTGTAGAGCCTCCAGGGGCCCCTAGATGTATTGGGATTTTATTTTTTAAAGAACTAACCATTCTATCTTTTTGGCCATACTGAGCGGCATCCAGGATCTTCTCTGACCAGGGATAGAACCTATGGCCCCTGCAGTGGAAGCAGACTCTTAACCACCAGACCACCAGGGAAATCCCCGTCCTGGGATGTTAGAGCCTACAGGCCTGTCACTCCCACAGAACCCAGCCAAATGACTCTAAGCTTGCAGACCCACTTGGAGGCCAGGAACCCACAGAGATGGTCCGGGTGGTGACTGGGAGTGGCCAAGGGTCCCAACACGCTCTACCACCCAGCCCTTGACTGAGAATGGCCTAGATCTGTCCTCAGCCCCAGGGGAATGGCATAAAGAGGCAGAGATACAACCTGGCCTGGGGACCAAGGAAAATGAGTAGTAGTTAAGTAGGAAAACAGGGGGAAGGGAGCTCTGGAGGTTCAGAGGAACCAGCATGTGCTAAGGCCCTGAGGCTGAAGGAAACCTGGCCTATTCCAGGAACTGAAAGCAGGCCAAGGGGACTGGAGCCAAAGAGGGAGGCAGGGAGGTGGTGCAAGACGTGGCTAGAGGAGTAGCAAGTTGGGGAAGGAGTCTGGGCTTCATCCTGGGAGCTGTGGGCAGTTATTGAGAACCTACTGTGTGCTTTAAAAATATCTGCATTCAAGATTTTATGAAGTCACATTCCAGAATGTTTGAGTGAACATGTTTGTGTGCACATGTGCTCAATAGAATCCCACTCTTTTTGACCCCATGGGCTATAGCCCGCCTGGCTCCTCTGTCCATGGAATTCTCCGGGCAAGAATACTGGAGTGGGTTGCCAGTCCCTTCTCCAGGGGATCTTCCTGACCCAGGGATCGAACCTGTGTCTTCTGTGTCTCCTGCATTGGCAGGCAGATTCTTTACCACTGAGCTATCTGGGAAGCCCAAGTGGAAGTGTTTAAATGCACTGTAATCAGATAATGCTATTTTTTAATGCTTTTTTGAATGACTGAATGAATCGATCAATCAGTCAGGTGGGGTAGAGACCACCTGCCCTGTGTCACACAGAGTGTCCAATACAATTCCTCAGAGCCTCCCCATCATGGAGAAACACTGCCATTTATGAAGCCAGAACCTAACAAGATGCCTGTGGGTGCCCGGGGTACATCCAATACGTCACTGAGTCTTCCAAAAGCTCCAAAGTACACAGTCTATCGTTAGTTTCCAAGGGCTGCACAGCCTTCTCTTCAAAAATACCAACTAAGCTGCCAAGCAGCCTCAGGCTCAGGGCAGAGCCCTCAAACCTGCAGCTCCATAGCAAGGCTGACACAAGCCGGGTGTTGCCCTGGGTCCCACGTAACAGCCATCCCTCGGCCCACCCTACCCCACGCTTCCTCTCCAGTCTGGACCCGTCCTCTGTTCCCAGGGCTCAGCACAGACCACCTCTCCCTGGCAAATCAGGGGCTCCTGGAGGGTGGGGACCACATCAGGCCATCCCAAGTCTCCAGCACTCTCACAGGCCCAGCCTGGCCTCCAATGGATGAATGAGGGGCGGGGGCCCTGGACACCACACACAAGCACGCTCGCCAAAGTCCAGCTGCCATCTCCCAGCTCCAGGAAGACCCAGGAGCCCTGGGGCACCCCTGCCACAGCACAGGCACGAGCACACACGCCTGCCCCACGTGCGCAGCCACTGTCTCCAGGAGCTGCTCGGAACACAACCAGCATCTGCCGCTGACTGGCTGCCAACAGCGGGCTCCGGGGCCTGGCAGTGGCTCCCGGCACTCCAGCGACCAGCGGGCCACCGGCTCTGCGGCCCCACCCAGTCCTGCTGCCCTCAGGAGTCTGGCTCCGGCCCCGAAGGCCACCCGGCAGCCCACAGTCCCCTCAGTGGGACAGAAACTGGGCTCCTCCAACAGCTACTCTCTGAGACAGTCCTGTACAATCTTGCTTCACCACCTCCCGCCTGGCAGAAAACACAGCCCCCCTCTCACCCGCGCAGAGGCACAGTGGTGGAGAGAGCCAGGACCTCAGGGAGCTGGGCTGGCAGAGGAGGTGCAACCCACTAAAGGCAGGCTGGCTGGCCTCCTTTGAAGGTGGGGACTGCAGCCCCCTCCCCCTCTGTCATTTCCACTTCCAGGCAGGTAGGGGTGCAGGAACCTTCCCCCCATTAGCCCGGCCCTCCAAGCTTGAGGCTTTCCATTCTGGGGGCACCTCCTCCACTCCCCCCTCATCCCTCAGCCCCCACAACTGGCCTTCCCCAATCCATAACCCCTTCCCGTTTCATTATTCCCCACCATATCAACAGTCAGTCTCTGGCAGCACCTCTGCAACACAGGCAGCGCGGAGGAAGAAGGGAGAAGGGCGAGGGATGAAGGGACAGAGGAACGGAAGGATGGAGGGGGATCGGAGGCAAGAGGGCTCGGTCCAAAGAGGCCAGGGGCCATCATATGTCCAGGAGTGCAGGTCCCCTTCCCAGCAGCCCTGGCACATCTGGACCCAGCTGGCCTCACTGGCCACCTGGGCCACCTGCCACCCTCTCTGAACGCGAACCCCTTTCACCGCGGGGCGCCGCACGTGGGGGCCTCCCGTAGCCATGTGAGTGCCCCCCCCAGTACAGGTGCCCGGGTCAGCAAACAGGGAGGGGGCGCTATGCAGCGCTGGGGTGGGAGATGTGTGTGTGTTGCCCTTGCCCCCTCCCCAGATGCCAGGTCCCGGAAAAGAGCTGGGGAAGGAGGGGTGCACGGCCAGGCAGGCCCCCGGGGCTACCGAGGCGGGATCAGAGAGAGCCGGGCTGAATGGAGAAATGCCCGGGCCGGCCGACTGGGCAGAGCCCTCCTTCTCCTCGGCTCCAAGGTTGGTGGGCAGGGAAGGGGTCTACCTGACCCCCTGGCCGCCCTGCGGATAGAGGGTCGGGCCGGAGAAGGGACTTCTCAGCTTTGGTAACCCGTTGACAAGGGGCAGTCCACGGGAAACAGAGCTGGAATGGGGGCCCGGCCCTGGATAGGGGGTTCTGGGCCCCAGCGCCACCACCTCCCCCGCCCCCGCAGCTCGAGGGTCGGGCAGGGGGAGACCTAGATTGGGGATCCCACCCAGAGAAGGGGGGTTTCCCAGCCGCAGAACTGCCCCCTCGGATCCGGGGCTCAGAAGACGGAACTGGCAGGGGGAGGGGGCTTGTCTGCGCCAGCGCCGCCCCTCGGTTCGGGGAGGTCTGTCCGAGAGGAGACCCGGATTTGGGGGTCTTGACGAGGGACGGGGCGCGTCGCCCCGGAAAGGGGGTCCTCCGCGCTACCGCGCACCACCCCCGCGCCCTCACCTGCGCCCGGCGCCCCGGCCGCCTCTGGCCCGCTCGGCCGCTGCGCTGCGCCGCCGCCGCCGCTCGGGTCCTCTCGCAGGTCCGCCCGCCTAGGCCCCGGCGCCGGCCCCGGCCCGCGGGCACCCCATGCCTCTCCTCCGGCCGGCGCGGCGCCCCAGATGCGGCTGCGGGAGGAGGAGCCGCGCGGCCCCGGCTCCCCGAGAGCGGCGGGGAGGGGGCGGGGGGCGGGGAGATGCGCGCGGGGGAGGGGGCCGCGCGGCTGCGCCCAAAACCAGGCGCGGATCCGGCCGCCGGCGCGGGGCTGGGGGTGGGGGTCGCCGTTTCCAACGCCCACCCCCACCCACGCCCCGCAACCCCACGGGGAGGGGGAGGGTCTCCGCGGCCGGCGACGCTCGGTCGCGAACCGGAAGGGCGCTTAGAGATCCCCGGTTGGCCGCCCAGAGAGTGCAGGCTACTGGCACAAGGTCACACAGCGCGGGCTGCGGTAGCGCGGGAACCTGGAAATCCAGGCTCCAGAGTGGGTCAACCCGATCCTAGGTTGCCGAGCGCCGGCCCCGTGGAGAAGAGAAACGGAGGCCCACACGGGACGAGATTGGCCCGGTTCGCACCGTGCTAGTCTGGAGGCCCTTGGGATTCGAACTTAAGGCTCCTGCCGCTGAGAACATTGCCCCCTCCTGGTGACCCGTTTCCTGCAGAAACCTCCCCCTGGTGTCTTCTTGCCTATGGCAGTATGGGGGTTAAAAACCATCCCTGAAGTCTGATGTACCCGGCAGAGAGTATCCGTCCTACCTCTCCTGAGGCTCTTCTCTGCGATCAGAGAGGAGTGACTGCCTTGTCTGAGCCCGTTTCTCCACCTGTGAAATGGGGACAATACCAGTATAGTAACCCCAGCCGGGATCGAGGAAGCAAAGAGATAATGGATGTAAGCTCCTTGCTAGTACCTGGCATTCAGTAAGTGTCAAATGAATGTGCTTGCTCTCTCTGGCTCCGACATCTCCCCAGAATGCCAGTTGAATGCAAACAGAGTCAAAATAGTGTTAAAGGATGGCATTCAAGGCTCCTCACAGCTTTTCCCAGCTTCATTCACCACCCACCCACACTGCCCACATCCTCATCTCAGAAACGTCTCTTCCAGTACTTCTCTGCCTTTCCCTAAGCCTGCAAGCCCTTCCCATCTTCTCTCCCTGACAAACTCCTATTCATCCATCAAAGCCCTAAGCCATTAGCTGCATATCCCAGTTTCACACACTCCGTCTCAGTCCATCTGTGTGCCTTCCTGTATCATTCCCACTGTCTGCTCTAAGTTAGTCTCTGTCTTTATGGCCTCTGACAAGTGTGATGAGAGGATGTCACTCAGAGGAGATGACACCATGAGGTCATGTTCCCCAGAGGAGGCAACTTCAGCAGGGCCTGGAAGGAGAAATGAGTTTGGAGTTCAGGTGGGGGGTGAGGAGGAGAGTATGTAACAGTCAAAAAAGCGGTTATGTTTTAGCAGAGTGTCAGTAGGACCACAGAGAATGGACTGCCTGGAGCAGTTGGGAAGACCTTCTTATCCGAGCTGGGAGCTAGCAAGAGCCAAGAGCTGGACAGTGACCTGGCAACATATGGTCAAGTCAAAGATGAGCAGGATTTGCCCTGGAGAACACCTCACACAGGGGTCCCCAGGAGATTCGTACAAGGAAGTTCATAGCAGCATCAGTGTGTAAGAGTGGAAAGCTGGACACAGCCTAGCTATCCATCAAGCAGAGACAGGATAAACAGTGATGTATTCAGGCAATGGAAAATTCTCCATGCCATGATTTTCAAAACAGGTGAATCCAACCCACATGCCTCTGTGAAGATGAATCTCAAAAAAAGAAACAAGCAAGCAAACACTGTTTTATTTGTTTGATATCTAGTTGGTCTTTTTATATGAGGCAGATGGACCTTTTGCCTCTGATATGAGTTTCAAATGTTTTTCCCATGTCAGTTATTTGTCTTTTGACCCTGCTTATATTTTTTAATGTAGTAAAATATAGCAGGAGTTTCTTGAAAGAAAAAAAAAACTACACAGTTGATTTAGTTCATGAAGATTCAGAGTTGTACAATTATGATTCGTGTACCCTTTGTATGAGTTTTATACTTCAGTACAAGGAAAGAAATAAAAAATATATATCATTAGATGAAAAAAGCAAATTGCAGGTGGGAATCAGTTTGATGCTGGGTATATAAAGTTTGAAAACCTGCAACACAATACTATATATTGTTTAGGGACACATGCATGTGTAATACAAGTGTGTTAACATAAAAACATGCCTTGCAGTGATAAATAGAAAATTCAAGAGAGCAATGATCCAGAGGGAGAAAGGGAAAGGAATGTAATAAGGGCTTCAAATATACTTGAAATGGTTTATTTCTTAAGCTGGATGGCAGGTACATGGGTGTTTATTATGCTGTTCTCAAGACTTTGTTGTGAACGTGAAATATTCATAATGTAATAATGCTTCTTCCCCCCCGAGAAAGTCAGGAGATGCCTGGAAAGGTAATGGGGTGCCATGGCTGGTTCTTAATTGGGGTTGTGACATGGTCAGGGGACTGGATAGGGCAAGACTAGTAAAGAAGGTGGGAGGCTGGTGTCACAGTTCAGCGGACAGGTGTGAAGGCCTGAGAGGGGACAGGGACAGAGTTACTGGGAGGAGGGAAAGGATGGGAGAGATTTAGAGGAATAAACAACGGGTGTGCTTTAGGCAACATCACAGACAAATGCCCACGGAGCCCACACAGGCCATTAGCCAGGCTGTGAGTGTGGAGGCGTGGGGGCCGTGACACACGGTCTGGGAGGGGCAGCCCCCGCTTGGTGCCAACTGACGGTTGCTCTGGAGGAAAGGCGACCCAGTGGGGTGACATCTCATTTTTTGAGGAGAAATCAGCAATTCAGATTTTTGAAAATACAAAATTTTCTGAATTTTAAATCATGGAACTAAATTGAAAAAATAAATCAAAACCCTGTAGGGGCCAAGACATAAGGTTTGCAGTCTCTTTGGTGAGGAAGAGCCTTTAGGAGATGAAATGAAGGGACTATGACACCCAGTTTTCCTGCCAGTGGGGCTGAAGAGGCTCTCAACCCGAGCAGCAGTCGGGACGGCTTTCTGGGAAGAACGGACACTGGGGAGTGAAGAGGGGAGGGGTTTCAGGCTGAGAGAAGAGCAAGTGCAAAGGTAGGGGTAGCGCTGAGTGAGCCCAGTTCAGCTCAGTGGCTCAGTCGTGTCCGATTCTATGCGACCCCATGGACTGCAGCATGCCAGGCTTCCCTGTCCAGGAAGTGGGCCAGAAGAGCAAAAATGACCAACAGGGCATTTCACAGAAGGAAATCGTGGCTGGTAAATATAAGGAAAGTGCCTGATCTCATTCGTCATGAAGAACAGAGAAGTTGAGACCGTGTTGAGCTACCACTTCACATCTATTAGGCTGGGAAAAATGAGAAAGTCTGACAACACCAAGTGTGGGTGAGAATGCAGATCAGTGCGGCCCTCTGTACTGCAACACCAGTGTGACCCAGCAAATCTGCTCCTGTCACGCACCCAAGAGAACCCTGGACACGAAGCCTGGGCCAGTGCTTCTCAAACCTTAATGTGTATAGGAATCCCTCAGTGATCTTGCTCAAAGGCAGATGCTGATTCGACTGAGCGCCGAAGAATTAATGGTTTTGAACTGTGGTGTGAGAGAAGACTCTTCAGAGTCCCCTGGACTGCAAGAAGATGAAACCAGTCAATCCTAAAGGAAATCAGTCCTGAATATTCATTGGAAGGACTGATGTTGAAGCTGAAGCTCCAGTACCTTGGCCACATGATGCAAAGAACTGACTCATTGGAAAAGACCCTGATGCTGGGAAAGATTGAAGGTCAGAGGAGAAGGGGACGACAGAGGATGAGACGGTTGGATGGCATCACCGACTCAATGGACATGAGTTTGAGCAAGCTCCGGGAGTTGGTGATGGACGGGGAGGCCTGGCATGCTGCAGGCCCTGGCATCCATGGGGTTGCAAAGAGTCAGACATGACTGAGTGACTGAACTGACTGAGGGCAAGGCTAGAGAGTCCACATTTCTGATGAGTTTCCAGGTGATGCCAACACACTTTGAGGAGCATTAAGAGAAATGCACACAAATATCCATTGCAGCAGGCTTCCCAGGTGGCTCAGTGGTAAAGAATCTGCCTGCCAATGAAGGAGATGAGAGTGCGATTCCTGGGTCAGGAAGATCCCCTGGAGGAGGAGATGGCAACCCACTCCAGTATTCTTGCCTGGGAAATCCCATGGGCAGAGGAGCCTGGCAGGCTAAAGTTCATGGGATTGCAAAGAGTCAGACTTGACTTAGCAACTAAACAACAACTCATTCATAGCAGCACTGTTCAAAAGAGTGGAAAACCTGAAAACAATCCAATTATCAACTGATGAGAGAAGAAACAAATAAATAAGCTGTGGGATAGT
This sequence comes from Okapia johnstoni, assembly GCA_024291935.2. NCBI lineage: Eukaryota > Metazoa > Chordata > Mammalia > Artiodactyla > Giraffidae > Okapia > Okapia johnstoni. Next base: position 54,466,953 of record CM044324.1, on the reverse strand, counting down.
CACACACAGCCCTCAAAATGAATGAATCACAACTACACACAACACAGATGAATTCTCATTCAACGTGGCACTGAGTTTTTTTTAAAGACAGCATTATGTACAGTATGCCTTTTAAAATAGTAAACAAGAAAAAACAAATTATTTAGGCATTCATACATGTAATAAGACCAAAAATATTAGAGAAGGATAAACTCAAAATTCAGAATATTAATGATTCTTGGATGGCGTGGGGCACAGAAGTGGATGTCAGATTTTGCTTCTGTTCTAGTTCTAGGGGCGTGGACAGTGGTTCACAAGCACATATATTATATTATGTTGTGTTTTATAGTGTATTTTATATACATAGAGCTGTGCATGAACCAATATTGAGATTGTGTCATGAGCCAAGGATGCTGTTAAGGATGCTCAATCACATGTATCTGAGGCCCATACTTAAAAAGAGAGAAACTATTTGTAGAGACTCAAAGAGAGATGAAAAGACTGAGAAAGATGGGGAGAGTTGAAGATAGGTATGATCCATTTGGGAAAGGGTGTTATGACCCAAACATAGTACAGAACAGTCAGGCTCTGAAGGAAGTTGTGGGACTGGGGATGTTTGCCTTTCTGGCCCACCCCAGGGGCCAGACAGGATACAGTGGGGGAAAGGCTGCAAGAGCCTGGGTGTCAGATTCTCCTCCAACCTCTGCCATCAGCCCACCAGCTCAGACCACGCAGAGACACAGGCTTCAGGAAAGACCCTGGGAGAGGACAGAATGACTCAAAGCAAGTGAAGAGAGTCCACTTGGCAGCAGGTAACCTCCAGCCTTGGGTAATGATCAGCTCTGGTAAGATTAGATCCATGCAGTAACCACATCTAGCTATGAGACTTGGCTTGTGACCAAACCAGATAATGTCCAAATCCTTCAAGATCGGATCATCGGGTAAGTGACCTCAGTACTGTTCTCAGGTCAACCAGGCATCTGGTCAGGCTGGATCAGCCCCTGGGAGGAGTGGAGAGGAGGGAAACTCCCAGGACCCCTGCCAACCGGCCTCTGTCTCCTCACCCTCTGGCACACATCAACTTTCTCTCCCCTACAAAGACTGTGGGTCTAGCCCCTCCTCCCCATCGCTCTGGCCCTACCCTGGCTCTGCCTCTGCATCCCCAACTGGACCACCCCAGCCTCCTCCCAGGACTCCTGTCCAGTCTCTTCCTTTCTAATCCATCCTCCACACCAGCCACAGAGAGAGATCCTTCTGTAGAACAGATCTGTGCCTCTCTCTTGCTCAGAATACTGCAATGGCTGGCTCCCTAGCACCTAGAACCTGTGAAAGTTTTTTTCCTTTTTAATTTTTAATTGGAGGATAATTGTTTTACAATGTTGTGTTAGTTTCTGCTGTATAACAATGTGAATCAGTTGTCAGTTCACTTCAGTCACTCAGTCATGTCTGACTCTCTGCAACCCCACAGACTGCAGCATGCCAGGCTTCCCCATCCATTACCAACTCCCGGAGCTTGCTCAAACTCATGTCCATCGAATCCGTAATGGCATCCAACCATCTCATCCTCTGTCATCCCCTTCTCCTCCTGCCATCAATCTTTCCCAGCATCAGGGTCTTTTCCAATGAGTCAACTCTTCTCATGAGGTGGCCAAAGTATTGGAGTTTCAGCTTCAACATCAGTCCTTCCAATGAATATTCAGGACTGATTTCCTTTAGGATTGACTGGTTTGATCTCCTTGCAGTCCAAGGGACTCTCAAGAGTCTTCTTCAACACCACAGTTGAAAAACATCAATTCTTCGGCACTCAGCTTTCTTTATAGTTCAACTCTCATATCCATACATGACTACTGGAAAAACCACAGCTTTGACTAGATAAACATTTGTTGGCAAAGTAATGTCTCTGCTTTTTTAATATGCTGTCTAGGTTGGTCATAGCTTTTCTTCCAAGGAGCAACTGTCTTTTAATTTCATGGTTGTAGTCACCATCTGCAGTGATTTTGGAGCCCCCAAAAATAAAGTCTTTCACTGTTGCCCTTGTTTCCCCATCTATTTGCCATGAAGTGATGGGAACGGATGCCATGATCTTAGTTTTCTGAATGTTGAGCTTTAAGCCAACTTTTTCACTCTCCTCTTTCACATTCATCAAGAGGCTTTTTAGTTCCTCTTCACTTTCTGCCATAAGAGTGGTGTCATCTGCATATCTGAAGTTATTGATATTTCTCCCGGCAATCTTGATTCCAGCTTGTGTTTCATCCAGTCCTACATTTCACATGATGTATTCTGCATATAAGTTAAATAAGCAGGGTGACAATATACAGCCTTGATGTACTCCTTTTCCTATTTGGAACCAGTCTGTTGTTCCATGTCCAGTTCTAACTGTTGCTTCTTGACCTGCACACAGATTTCTCAGGAGGCAGGTCAGGTGGCTTGATATTCCCATCTCTTGAAGAATTTTCTACAGTTTGTTGTGATCCACATAGTCAAAGGCTTTGGCATAGTCAATAAAGCAGATGTTTTTCTGGAACTCTCTTGCTTTTTCTATGATCCAGTGGGTGTTGGCAATTTGATCTCTGATTCCTCTGCCTTTTCTAAATCCAGCTTGAATATCTGGAAGTTCACGGTTCACATACTGTTGAAGCCTGGCTTGGAGAATTTTGAGCATTACTTGGCTAGTGTGTGAGATGAGTGCAATTGTGTGGTAGTTTGAGCATTCTATGGCATTGCCTTTCTTTGGAATTGGAGTGAAAACCGACTTTTTCCAGTCCTATGGCCACTGCTGAGTTTTCCAAATTTGCTGGCATATTGACAGCAGCACTTTCACAGCATCATCTTTTAGGATTTGAAATAGCTCAACTGGAATTCCATCACTTCCACTAGTTTTGTTTGTAGTGATGCTTCCTAAGGCCCACTTGACTTTGCATTCCAGGATGTCTGGCTCTAGGTGAGTGATCACACCATCATGATTATCTGGGTCACGAAGATCTTTTTTGTATAGTTCTTCTGGTGTATTCTTGCCATCTCTTCTTAATATCTTCTGCTTCTGTTTATAAAGTGTACAATTCGATGTTTTGATATATATGATATATATATACACAATTGAGTTTATTAACATATCTATCACCTCACATATTAATACAAACTTTTTTTTTTCTTGTGGTGAGAACAGTTACGGACTTCCCCTAATCCCTTCTTGGGACTTCCCTAGCCATCCAGTGGTTAAGACTCCAAGCTTCCACTGCAGGGGTGTGGGTTCGATCTCTGGTCAGGGAACTTAAAATCTGGCATGCTGCTCGGTGCGGCCAAAACAAAAAGAGGAGGGTTTAACCTCTTACCAAATTTCAAGTTGTGAAATGTAGTATTGTTATCTGTAGACTTCTCAAATGCTTTATGATGGCAAAGACACACCATGTCTCAAACACCTTATAGCAGCTGCTTTTGGCGCCCACCTTGAAGCCCAGCAGCAGCCAATGTCAACAGCTCCCAGACACTGGTCCACTGGAGGCACCCAGGTGTCTCCACTCTTCAGCCTGATGACTTTAAAAAAAAATAATTGAAGTATAGTTGATTTACAATATTGTGTGTTTTAGATGTATGGTGAAGTGAGTTAGTGATATATATATGAAAGTGAAAGTGTTAGTCGCTCAGTTGTGTCCGACTGTTTGTGACCCCATGGACTGTAGCTTGTCAGGCTCCTCTGCCCATGGAATTCTCCAGAGAAGAATACTGCAGTAGGTAGATATTCCCTTCTCTAGGGGATCTTCCAGACCCAGGGATCAATCCCAGGTCTCCTGCATCCCAGGCAGAGTCTTTATAGTCTGAGCCACCAGGGGAGCCCTATATATATTCTTTATCAGATTCTTTTCCATTATAGATTATTGTCATATATTGAATATAGTTCCCTGTGCTACACAGTAAATTTTGTTGTTTATCTATTTAATATACAGTAGTGTGTATACAGGAGGGATGTCTCTGGCCTCAGGAGTCTTGCCAGCTCCAGGGTAGACCCAAGAAAACCCACCATTCCAGAGAGGCCCTGACCAAATGTTAGCAGAGTGTAGGAAGGCATCCGAGAAGAAGTGCCTCCCGAGCTGTGCTCATCACCTAGTCCAATGAGCAAAGTGAGGACAGAGTGGACATTCCAGCAAGAGGGGACAGTGTGCACCAAAGCCTGGAGCCCAGGCCAGGCTCTTGCAAGTGTCAGCCACAGATTGGCACTTGCCATGGGCGCTTGCCATCTACCCCACAGCGGCTGCTGACCTCCAACACCCCCTGAAGGAGTTCAGACATGAGGAGAGCAGAAATGAGGCCCTCTGTGCTCCCAGAAAACTGGCAAGACAGGTCTTCAGATAGTTAGATAATCTCAGAAGCTGATTTTATGAGCCCAGTTTTTATATCTCCTCACATCTAGAAAAGCATTAAAATCCTTCATGGTGACGACTGTTTCTCGTGACTAACAGAAGCTTCACAAGACCAGCAGAAACTTTCTACCAAAAATATGTGCTTGATTGCATGTACTCCCCCTTTACCAAAATCACATATATACCGTCTTTTGCCCCTATCTCTTGGGAACAGTGTCTCAGAGCTATCTGAGGTGCTGTCTCCCAGGCTGAAGTCCTCCTATGGGCCCCAAATAAAACTTAATGTGCAACCCTCATGTTGTGCTTTTTTTTTTTTTTTGAAAGTCAACACAAGCCACTATGGGCAGCTCACTGGGGCTGAAGTCCCGGAGTTCAAAGATGAAGCCAGAATCTAGCCAATTCCGCATCACGACCTTGAGGAATCAGGATTTTCAACTGAAGGTGGAGGTTGCTGTTGTTCATTCAGTCATGTCTGACTCTTTGCAACCCCATGGACTGTAGAACGCCAGGCTTCCCTGTCCCTCACTATCTCCCAGAGTTTGCTCAAACTCATGTCCATTGAGTCGATGCCATCCAATCATCTCGTCCTCTGTCACCCCCTTCTATTCCTGCCCTCAATCTTTCCCAGCATCAGGGTCTTTTCCAATGACTATGAACATGGAGGACATCTGTGGAAAATGAGGACAAAACTGGGGGAGAAGCTTTGACTTTCTTTTGAATTAGGGCAACTCCTTTTTGCCTCTCAGAGCCTCAGTTTCCTCATAAGTACAGTGGGGGCAAAAATATTACATCAGGGATATTCTGAAGAAGTCTTGAAATAAAGTGTGCTACTGGCCTGGCTGAGGAAGGCGCTCAGGATACAAATGGTATGAATGGTCGAGTGAGTGAATGAATGAGATTCTGCTGAGTGCAGGAGCGCCTTGGTACCTTCTCTCACACGATTCTCAGCCCAGAACTCAGCCTCCTGCCCCCAATCCTACATTTTCCCTGCCTCATCCCTCACAGTAGGGCCTCCTGTTTGCTCATAGACCAATAGACCAGAGGGCTGTGACTTTTCTAGGGTCATCAAGTGAGTCAAAAACTTAGCCAGGTCCAGTGCTCCATCCTGCTCTGTGATACCAGAAATGCCTTTTCTCTGCCATTGGACAGATTCACCCGCAGGCCCAGCCCTAGTACTTTCTGGGATGGGGAGGTGCTTGGGTTCCATTGTCTCCTTGAAGGGCCAGAGCCTCCTGCCTCTGCTTCCCAGATGCCCAAGCCACCATCTGCTCCCACCAGGGCCCTCGGCTCTTTTCTTAAAATAATTCCTCCCGTTTCCTTGGAGACATCTCTCACACAGAAGAAAGGAAGGGAAGGAGGGAGAGAGGGAGGAGGAGGCGGACAGGTTGGGTCCCATTTCCTGAGTACCTACTGTGTGTTGGGCCTGACTCTTGTCACACCGCTTTCACCTGGGGATCCCCTCACCCCTTTACAGATGAGCAACTGAGGTTTGGAGACCAGTGACTACATGGCCCAGATCTCAGAGAAAGTAAGAACACCGCCAGTATTTGGACCTGGGTCCGTAGGGTTCAAAACCTAAAGCTGGTATGACATAAGGGGAAGGTGCACTGGGGCTGCCCTGACCCCATGTCTGAATGCCCTGGGCAGGGCACTGCGCCCAAGTTGCCCTCCCTTACGTGACCAGTTCAGAAACACTCATGAACACCTGTTGTATCTTACACCCTGAGCCACGCATGAAATATCAGGAGTGCCTCAGATATGAATGGAACAGTCTCTGCCCTTGAAATAGGGTGTAAGGGGAGTGGGAGGGGCAGAAAGACATTGTATTTCCTGTGCATACACCTAAAGCTTCGGAAGGATTGTTTTGGCTGATCCTCTGAATACTGCAGTTGGTAGGATTTAAGAGCCGCATTTTTTCAGAAAGGAAACTGAGGCCCTAAGAAGTTAATTCACTTATCCAAGGATAAATGGGGAAAAAGTGGTGGAACAAGCATAAAGTGTTAAAACTTTATGCTAAAACTTGCTGGAATTGCTGCCCACTCCCACCCCAGAGACCTGCACAAAGTGCCTCTGCGAGGTTGGGAGGGAGTGGTGGCTGACAACTCAAGGACCCCGGAGTAGGGGGTGGGGAGAGATGAAAGGATGTGGGCAGATGGGTCTCAGCCACTTTCTCTCAGCCCCTTTCTCTCAGCCCCAGCAGTCCTCTTGATCTGGCTCCAAGGCTGACATCACCACGGTACCTGATACCACCAGCTCTAGTAAAGAGGTAACCAGATCCCACCTGTCTTAGTATCTAGTGAATCACACTCAAAGCATTGCACAGACATGCCTCACCCAATGGATATCTGGTCAACCCTAAACCTTTGTGTCCTCTGGTTGACCTTTCCCAAGCAGCCCATCTGGTTGATCGCATTAGTCCAAATCTTGGGTTTAAGAGGCAACTCTCACATTTGATGACTAAACCTAGGGAAGGAGAGGCCATTTCCAAAGATTTCTGGCAAAAGTGGGATCATTATCATATCAAAATGCCTGCATGCTGCATGTGTACCTTGCAGTTTTCTGCTCTGCAGTGTGGGTCTTATTACAAGGGGTGTGACACCCCTGCAGCAGGCAAGGGAAGAAGGGGGGAAATTTGGAGTGGAGGCACTGGAATAAACAAAAGGCAGGAAGCACAGGGGATTCAAGGAAAAGCAAACAGATGAGTGAGGGTGCATGTAGAGGGCACAGCTGAGGCCAGAGCAGGGGCTTGATCAGGAAAGACCTGGAGGACCAGCGGAATAGCTCACCTTCATCTGGGAAGCAAACAGGTGCTAGTACAGGGTTTAGAGAATGGGGATGATGTGATGTGATGCTGTTTAATGGAGGCCAGTGTAGAGAATGGCTCTCAAAGGAGTATGAGACAGGAGGCAGGGAAGCCAGGGAGGAGGTCACTGCAACCATCCGGAGGAGAGATGATGGGCCCGGACTAGGCTGAAGCTGTGGAAAGGGAAAGGAAGGGGATGGTTGGGAGAAACATCAAAGAGGTAGAATCAACAGCTGTTGCTAGACTTCGCTGTGGTCCAGTGGTTGGGAGTCTGCCTGCCAGTGCAGGGGACAGGGCTTGATCCCTTGTCCAGGAAGATTGAGGGCAAGAGGAGATGGGGGTGACAGAGGATGAGATGGTAGGAAGGCATCACTGACTCAATGGACAAGAGTTTGAGCAAGCTCTGGGAGATAGTGAAGGACAGGGAAGCCTGACATGGCTGCAGTTCATAGGGTGGCAAAGAGTCGGATATGACTTAGCAACTGAACAACAACAACCATGGCAACTACTGAGTCCACATGCCCTAGAGCCTGTGCTCTGCAAGAGAAGTTATTGCAGTGAGAAGCCCTTGCACTGTAACTAGACAGTCGCCCCTGCTCCCTGCATCTAGAGGAAGCCTGAGGACAGCAACAAGGACCCAGCACAGCCAAAAAGAAATAAAATTAAAAAAAAAAAGTTACTAATGTTTATTTAAAAAGAAAAGAAAACAAAGAGTTATTGCTGATGGATTCTGCCGTGTGGCCACAGGAGGGGAGGAGGCAAAATTGAGGCTCAGGTTTCTGGTGTGAGTGGCTGATAGAATTGCCTTGAGATGGGAGGACTGGGCAAAAGGTGAAGGGGAGGAAGGCCCACCTGGGAACCTGAGCCAGGTGAAGTATATATGGGCACATGATGCCGCTCCTCCTGTGGGCTCCATATTTCACAGACCCCTGGGAAACCTCACCCCCTCCCTGCCCCCAACAGCCTGTGAGGCCAACACCATTTTTCTCAGAGAGAAAATTCAAGGCTCAGAGAGCAGCAATGATAAATCCAAGTGGGTGATGGAACTAGGTATTCTGCCTTCGATCTCAAGGCCTTTTCTTTGGCACCCAAGGGGCCTCCCAGTCACCCCAAGGTTTGTAAGAAGATGTCCAGGAAAATGGGAGACCAGGGGAGAGTTTGGAGCTGGAGACAGAGAGATTGAAGGCATGGAGCAAAGTCATTCATAGAGAAGGCGTCTGGAGAGATGAGAAAATTTCCTGGGCAGAACCTTAAGAATCAACAGCCTTCAAGAGTTGAGCCAAGGGAAGACTGCCACCATGTCCTGCCTTGCCATTCACTCATTGCACATGGTGGGGTGCTGCTCCAGGGCCTTGCTTCAGGGGTAAGCTCCCTCATTCATTAAACCACTGATATCTCTGTCACTGACTCCAGGCTCTTTCGTCAGTCTTGAAGCTGGGCAAGCGCAGGCCTTCTAGTCCTGTGGGGTACAATCCAACAGGTGGAGATAAAGAGCCCATCTTCCAGAGCCCATCCAGGAGGGATGAGAACCCTAAAGCCCGTGCTCCCTGACAAGAGAAGCCACTGCAGTGAGAAGCCTGTGCACCCCAACTAGAGAGCAGATCCCACTCAACGCAACTAGAGAAAAGCCTGTGTAGCAATGAAGACCCAGCAGAGCCCCCCCCAAAAAAAGTCAGTTGCTTTCCTATACACCAGCAAAGTGGAATCTGAAATTAAGAAACACAATGTATTTTATGTTAGCATCTCCCCAAATGAATTACTTAGGTATAAATATAAAAATATGTATATAAGATCTTTACAAGAAAAATTATAAAACTAATAAAAAGAAATTGAAGAGCTAAATAAATGGAGTGACTTCCATATTTATGGATAGGAAGACTCAATATTGTCAAGATATCAGTTATTACCAACCTGCTCTACAGTTTAACATAATACCAATCAAAATCCCAGCAAGTTATTTTGTGAATATTGACAAACTAAGTCTAAAATGTATATAGAGAAGCAAAAGACCCAGAGTAAACTCTGTACTGATGGAGAAGAACAAAGAGAACTTATACTACCCAATTTCAAGACTTACTATCAAGCTGCAATAATCAAGCATTAGTGAAAGTATAGATAAATAGATCCACAGGATGGAATTGAGAGCCCAGAAATAGAACCACATAAGTATAATCAAATGATCTTGGAGCAAAGGCCATACAACGAAGCAAAGATAGTCTTCAAAAAGTGGTGCTGGAACAACCGGACATCCACAAGCAAAAAAAAAGAGAGAATGTAGACCCAGACCTTGCAACTTTCACAAAAAGTAACTCAAAATGGATCATAGGTAGACCTAAATGTAATATGTAAAGATATAAAATTCCTACATGACAATAGAAGAGAAAACTTAGATGATCTTGGATATGGTGATGACTTTAAATACAACATCAAAGGTATGACCTGTGAAAGAAATAATAAGCTGGACTTAATTAAAATTAAAGACCTTTGCTCTGTGAAAGACAGTGTCAAGAGGGTGAGAAGACAAGCCACAAATTGGGAGAACATATATGAAAAATACAAATCTGATAAGGGACAGTTATCCAAAATACACAAAAAACTCTTGAAACTCAACAATAAGAAAATGAAAAACCCAATTTAAAAATAGGCAAGAGACCTGAACAGACACCTTACCAAAGAAGATATGTAGATGGCAAGAAAGCATATGAAAAGATGTTCAACATCATATGTTATTAGTGAAAGTGAAAGTTGCTCAGTTGTGTCCAACTCTTTGTGACCCCATGGACTGTAGCCTGCCAGGCTCCTTTGTCCATGGAATTATCCAGGCAAGAACACTGGAGTGGGTAGGCTTTCTCTTCTCCAGGGGATAGTTGCTCAGTCAGTGTCTGACTCTTTGCAACCCCATGGGCTGTGGCCCACCAGGCTCTTCTATCCATGGGATTTTCCAAGTAAGAATACTGGAGTGGCTTGCCATTTCCTTCTCCAGTGAATTTTCCTGACCTAGGCATTGAACCCAGGTCTCCTGCATTGTAGGCAGATTCTTTTACTGTCTGAGCCACCAGGGAAGTCCATATATGTCATTGGGGAATTGTTACTCAAAACAACAAGGTACTACTACACACCCATTATCAATAGAATGGACAAATTCCAGAACATTGAAAACACCAAATACTGATACAGATGTGGAGCAACAAAAACACTCATTTCATTGCTAGTGGGAATGCAAAATGGTAGAGCCAGTTTGGAAGACAGTTTCTTACCAAACTAAACATACTCTTACCACGTGATCCACCAATTGTACTCTCTGGCATTTACCCAAATAACTTGAAAAGTTAGGTCCACACACAAAGAAACTACACACAAATATTTATAGCACCTTTGTGTATAATTGCCAAAACTTGGAAGCAATCAAGATGTCCTTCAATAGGTGAATGGATAAATAAACTATGATACATCCATACAATGAAAAAAAGAGATGAACTATCAAGCCTTGAAAAGACATGGACATTTAAATGAAAGTTGCTAAGTGAAATAAGCTAATATGCAAAGGCTTCATACGGTTTAATGACTATGTGACTTTTGGAAGAAGTGCAACTATAGAGACAATGAAAGGATCACTGGTTGCCAGAGGTTGGAGGTGGGAGGGACGAATAGGCAGAGCACAGAGGACTTTTTTTAATTTTTAATTTTATATCAGAGAGTAGTTGGTTAACAATGTTGTGATAGTTTCAGTGGACAGCAAAGGGACTCAGCCATATATATACACGTATCCATTCTCCCCCACACTCCGCTCCCATCCAAGCTGCCACATAACATTGAGCAGAGTTCCCTGTGCTATACAGTAAGACATTTTGGTTATCCATTCTAAATATAGCAGTGAGCAGAGAAGATTTATTTCATTTCTTTTTAATTGGAGCGTAATTGTTTTACAGTGTTGTGTTGGTTTCTGCCATACAGCAACACGAATCAGCCACTGTAGGTATACATATGTCACCCATCTAGGTTGTCACAGAGCACCAGGTTGAGCTCTGTGTGTCATACCAAATTCCCACTGGCTATCTGTTTTACATTTGGTAATGTATATGTTTCAGTGCTACTCTCTCAGTTTGTCCCACCCTTTCCTTCCCCCACTGAGTCCATAAGTCTGTTCTCTATGTCTGTGTCTCTATTGCTGTCCTGCAATAGATTCATCAGTACCATTTTTTTCTAGAGTCCATATATATGCATTCATATACAATATTTGTTTTTCTCTTTCTGACTTACTTCACTTGAGCACAGAAGATTTTGATGGCAGTGAAACTACTCTATATGATACTGTATTGGTCATGCATTTGTCCAAACTCATAACACTCAGAGTAAATCCTAGTGTAAATTACGGACTTTAGGTGGTAACTATGTGTCAATGTAGTTTATAGGTTATAACAAATATACCCCTCTGGTGGGAGATTTTGATAGTGGGAGAGGCTGTGCAGATGTGGGAGCTGGAGTTACATGAGAATTCTCTGTAATTTCCACTAAATTTTGCTGTGAATATAAAATTGCTCTAAAAAATACAGTCAATATATTTAAAAAAACTAAACATGCTATCACCATTCAACCCAGAAATTGTGCTCTTGTGGGCATTTATCCAAGAGGAACAGAAACAGGTTCACATAAAAATCTGTATTCGAATGTTCATAGCAATTTTATTAATAATTGTTTCCCCAAACTGGAAACAATTCATATCCTTAACTGGATGAATGATTAAACAAATGGCTACATCCACACCCTGCAACACTATTCAGTAATAAAAAGGAACAAGCTATTGGTACTGTAACAACTTGGGTGAATTTATGCAGAGAAAAAGAAACCAGTCCTAAAAAATTACATACTATGTGATTCCATTTATACATCATTTTTGAAATGACAAAATAGAAATGGAAAATAGATTAGTGATTGCCAGAGTTAAGGAGGGTTGATGTGATGGGGAGAGGGTGTGAGAGGGAGGTGGGTGTGGCTAAAAAAGGGAAACAAGGGATTCTTCCGAAAGATGAAACTTGTTTATCTTGACTATGGTGGTAGATTCATGAACCTACATGTGTGATTCTGTTTAGAACTGAACATCCACACACAGTGGGGAATTCCGAATAAGACTGTAGATTGTATCAATATCAACATCCTGGTTGTGACACTATTACACTTTTGTAAGATGTTACCACTGGAAAAACTGGATAAAGAGCACACAGGATCTCTTTATGATTTCTTACAACTGTGTGTGAACCTTCAATTATCTCGAAATTACAAGTTTAATTATTTTGCAATATATATTAATATCAAATTGTTATTTTGTACACTTGAAACTAATGTAATACTCTATGTCAATTATATCTCAATGAAAAGTAAATTAAAAGTTTTAATTAAAAAAGAAGGAAATTCTCCAGTGGCCCAGTGGTCAAGACTGCATTCTCACTGCCACGGGACTGGGTTCAATCCCTGACTGGGGAACCAAGATCCCACAAGCTGTACGGTGCAACAACAACAAATAAGTAAATAAAAAATTAATAAAAGCGAAGCTACAGTAATTAAGGGCGTGTGCAATTAGTGCACGGATAGACAAGTAGATCAGGAATACAGAACAGAGAGTCCAAAAAACAGAGGTGCACAGATATGATCATCTGGCTAATGAGGTGTCCCTGCAATTCAGTGGGGGAAGGATATGCATTTTCCAATTAAAAATATCTACGAAAAATTATATTTATTTTGTATTTTCAATAAATAGTGCTGTCAAAACTGGATATCCACATGAGAAAGAAAAGAAAGGATTTTTGAGCCTTACCTCACACAAAGAAATCAATTCAAGATGGAGGATCATACATCTGTATGTGAACACTGAAACACTAAAAGTTCTAGAAGAAAATGTGGATAGATGTCTTCATTTCCCAAAGATGCATGAAAAGGTATAAGAGAAAAAAAGGATAAATTAGGCTTTATTAAATTTGAACTCTTCATTTAGGAGAGGTCAAAGACAAGCCTCAGACTGGGAGAAAGTAGGTTTTTCAGTATATGTGTCCAAGGAAGGGCTCATATCCTGAACATACAAAGAGCTGCTATGAATCTGAAGAATAAGACAGACAATTCAATTTTATATATATATATATATATATATATAATATAGCTAATTAATTTGGCTGCACCAGGTCTCAGTTATAGCATGCAAACTCTTAGTCTGTGGCATGTGAGCTCTAGTTCCCTGACCAGAGATTGTACCTGGGCTCCCTTCATTGGGAACATGGAGTTTAGCCACTGGACCACCAGGGAAGTCCCAACAACCCAATTTAAAAAATACCCATCAGAACAGTTTACCAATGTAGGCCTGACAAGAGGGGTCACTGGCCTGCTCACACCTCAAAGGCTCAGCCACCATCCCCTGGCCCCTGGGCAGGAGGGCTCCCCTTGGACTGGACTGCATGGGACATGGGTCTATTACAGCATCCACTGCCCCTCAGAGAGAGGAGATGGATCTAAATCATGGTCTTCAGACAGGCTCTAGAGGAAGAGAAAGACTTAAGAAATCAGGTCTGAGACAGCTCAGGATAGAGGGAGGCCTGGGATAGGATGTTTCTCAGGTAAGCACAGGATTTTCTAGGGGAGGGGAGTGGCCTTGGGCCTGAGCATCACTGACCAAGCGGCTGCCCTAACCAGCCACTGTGGGCACAGATCAGCAAGGTGGCAAGATGGAGAAACACCCCAAGCACTATGCGTGGGCGGGCAGCATTGGTCCTCGGGTTGCCGTTGCATAGTATCCACCCTGCGCTCACCAAGGCTGACTAGTCCAAGATACTCAATGCAACCTGGGGTCTCAGGTATGAGGAAGCCCCCAATGAGCAGCTCCGAGATGGTCCTTAGGAATTCTGTTTTTCTTGTAACCTCAGTTTTCATGATCAGATGAGGAAACCGAGGCACAGAGGGGTTTAATGTGACAGTAAATAGTAGACAACTTCCCTGGTGGTCCAGTGATTAAGAATTCACCTGCCAATTCAGGAGACACATTGCAGATTTCGATCCCTCATCTGGGAAGATCCTACATGCTGCAGAGCAATTAAGCCCATGTGCCCAAGGTACTGAGCTTACGTGTGCAACTACTGAAGCCTGTGTGACTACAGTCTGTGCTCTGCAGCAAGAGAAGCCACGGCAACAAGGAGCCAGAGCACTGCAATGAAGAGTAGCCCCGTTCTCTGCAACTAGAAAAAGCCCCCACCCAGCAGTGAAGACCCAGCATAGCCAAAAATGAATCAATTAATTAATTTTTTAGAAAGGTAAATGGTAGAGCCGAGATTCTAAGCTAGGCAGCCTGACTCTACAACCTTCTGTGGGGAAAGCTATGTGACCTCTGGGCTCACTAGTTCCAGAAGTCAAATTTTGGAAGACTCTATTCTACAGCTCCAACACTTTGGCCACCTGATGCAAAGAGCTGACTCATTAGAAAAGACCCTGATGCTGGGAAAGAATGAAGGCAGAAGGAGAAGGGTACGACAGAGGACAAGATGGTTGGATGGCATCACCGACTCAATGGATAAGAGTTTGAGCAAACTCTGGGAGATGGTGAAGGACAGGGAAGCATGGTGTACTGCAGTCCATGGGGTCGCAAAGAGTTGGACACGACAGAACCACCGAACAACAAACAACAACAATTCTACAGCAATGCTAAAACAGAAATAAAGCAAAGGGGACAATTCATGGAATATTTCTTGAATGTTCAGCTGTAGACTTCCCAGACTAGAGGAGACTTCAGAGGTGAGCTAGCTCAAAATCGCTGTTTGTTGCTGGGCACACAAGTCCAAGAGGATTTCCTGACATGGCCCAACAGCACCAGCAAACCTTCAAACGGTGGATTAGAAGCAGTTGCAGATCCACCACCTTTCACGTGCCATGTGAAAACCCAAAGAGCTCTGTAAACCGAAAGTTCTCTTACAGTTAATTGGTGGTTGACTCATTTGCAGGCAAAAAAATAACCTCAATTGATGTGAGGCTGTTTTATACTAATTAGTGTGAATATTTACATATTTTGCTGCAGAAATATCAATTCGTTTCATAAGAGGTGTTACCCCAGACGTAGCGATGTCCTAGAGCTGATCCAGACTGGCTCATGGGAGCCGCTTGTTAAATATTCAGGAATTTTGTGAGCCATTCAGTCAGTAGCTTGAAATTGACTGTGGCTGGAGTATTTACACCAAAGAAACCAGAAAATGATACAAATCAGGCTATTTTTACTTCCAAGAGCCAATATCAGCGCACTATTGCCATGAACTCTGCTGGAAGTGTTATATAATGTGGAATATGCACCATTTTTACATGTCCAGTGAATTCCAATTAAGTCTAAGTTCAAAAATAGGAGGGCAACAGATTTGGACATGCACCAAATAGGGTATCAAAATAGCCAGTAAACATAAAAGGTGTTCTACAGCATTAATCATCAGGAAAATACAAATTAAAGCCACAGTGAAATACCACTACATCCCCATCAGAATGGCAAAAATTAAAAACACACAAGGGCAAGTGCTGGTAAGGATGGAGAATACCTGGAACTCTCACATGTGGCTTGTGAGAGAGTAAACTGGCACAACTGGTTTGGAAAACTGTTTGGCAGTATCTACTAAAACCAAGCATCCATATACTCCATCACTCAATAATTTTACTCCTGGGTATTTATCCAATAAGAATAAGTGCTTGTGTTCACCAAAAGTGACACACAAGGATGCTCACAGCAGCTTCATTTATAATAGCACCAAACTTCCATTATCAGGACAATGGATAAATGAACTATGGTATCTTCAGACACTGGAATACTACATTGTCACTAAATATAACAGCAGGAATGAATTAGTCAGTATTGCACCAATATTAGGAATCCTGCATGATTGCATTTGTATTAAGTTTCACAACTTTTCAGTGATAGTAGAACTTAAAATAATGGTTCCCTCTAAAGTCTTGTGGACTTTACTTTTTGTAGGAAATGGTTCCATGTTTGAAAGTATAAAAAATATAAAAGTAAATTCTGTGGTGATCCCAGGAGCTCAACAGAAGCAAAACTAAATCCTCCCTGGAAGAAAACACCCTCAATCTAGTCTTCAGTGAATCCCCAGTGATATATTAATAGGTCCAACTGACAATTTTTTTTCCCAATTGACAATTTAAAAGGTTCAAAGCATTCAAGAAACATGCTGCCCTGAGCAAGACAGAAGAAATTACACATTATGGAATCATATCCCCAAAGACTTCAAGTATTTGTATGACAGGGTGGAAAATATAAAATAAATATACCCCATGTGTTTAGAGAAGCTATAGAGCCTGTTGAAACAGGAATAAGGAGCTAGAGACTCTCCCAAAAGAACAAGGAGATTTGAAAGAGAATGAAGTCAAACTTCCAGAAGTGAAAAATACAATCAATGGAATTTTAAAACTCTTGGAGAGGTTAAACTACAAGTTAGCCTCAGATGAAGAGGAAAGAAATGTGACCTGGGATCTGAAGAAATTATCTGGAACATAGCAGAGAGGAGACATAGAAGTAAAATATGAGACTTAGAGGCTAGATCAAGAAAGTATAACAGGAATTTCTCTGGTGGTCCAGTGATTAAGAATCTGCCCTGCAATGCAGGGGTTGTGGGTTTGATCCCTGGTTTGGGAACTAAGAACCCACAAGTCAAGGAGCAACTAAACCCTTGTGCCCCAACTAGAAAGAAGCCCAAATGCTGCAATGAAGATCTGATGCAGCCAAATAAATAAATGATTTTTTTAAAAAGCAGGTATAACGAATGTCTACTTAGAGTTCCAAGAAGAGAAGACAAGCGAGAAGGAGGGAGAGGGAGGATTCAGAGAATTCCAGACCTGATGAAAGACAGGAGTCCTCAGATTCAGAATCACAATAAACCCAGGATAAATGTAAACAAACAAACAACAAACAGCCTGCACATACCGTGATCCAGCAGTGGACCACCAAACACAACAGAAGATCTTAGCAGCTACGTCCCACGAGGGGCCCTTCCCAGCACTGGGCACATGTCACAGGACCCAGAACCCAAGCCCTCAGGCTGGTCCCTGAGGTGGGCTATTCATCACTTTGACATAAAGAATTGTGAGGAAACCTACTGGGGCTCTTAACCTCAGAGTGGGAGATAGACGCAATAGCTGGGCCCTCAACTGTTAGGGGAAGGGACGCTCACTACAGAGACTTTCCCATGGCAGCCGCACCTTCTGGAACTCATGGGAACCTGGGTGGGGCTCCACTGGTCTCCCTGCTTCCAGACTCTTCCTCTCCTGTCCATTCTTCATGCAGGAACCAGAGAGATCTATTCAAAACACAACTCTGACCCTAACACTCCTCTGTCTAACTTTTCACGTTTCCTCAACCCTCACCTGCAGAGCCACCTTCACGCTCCTTTCTGTAGCAGTCAGGGCCCTTGGGATCCAGCCCCAGTGACTTCTGCAGACTCATTCCCTCCACTCCCAGCCAACCCATTACTCTGTCCTGTGTTCTTTCTTTCTTTCTTTTTTTTTAAGTATTTACTTATCTAACTGTGTTGGGTCTTAGCTGTGGTATGCTGGATCTTTGTTGCATCATGTAGGATCTTTCACTCCAGTGCACAGACTCTCTAGTTGTGGTGCTGAGGCTCAGTAGTTGCACTGGGCAGGCTCCAGAGTGCTAATCGGCACCTGGGGTTCTTAGTTACCCCATCAGGGATTGAACCCAAGTCCTCTGCATTGCAAGGCAGATTCTTAACCACTGCACCACCCAGGAAGTCCCAACACCCTGTGTTCCAGAGTATCTCTGAATACCATGCTGTTCCCTCTGCTTGGCAGGCCCTTCTTTCTCTTGAGTATCTTAAAAATTTAAGCTTGTCATTTAAGATTTTGTTTAAACATCCCATATCCTGCACTCACAAAGGATCCCTCTCATGTTTTTCCTATCCCACCACCAGCAGTCTTTTGCCCCCTGATGCTTCTCCAATTTTATACAGACTTGTATTTTAATAAAGTCAAAGTGTTTCTCATATTATGCTTAACAATCTGTTTGTGTGCCTGTCCTATTGCACTTGTCACATCCTGAGAACATACTGAAGTCAGGGACCAGGTGTTACCATGTCCATGCCATCAGGGACCAGCCCATCACGAAGTGGGTCCCATCCCATAGAGAAGGTAGGAAAGTCAGCACGAAAGGTGAAACATGAACAGTTAAAATTGCCCTATGAGATCCAATTGATCCCCTTCTCCCTGTGTTGAACTATGGCATTTGCAGGGGCTTTTTAAAGCTTCAATTAGCTTTTATTGACATGTATTTGAGAAGCATTTTTAAGTCTCTCAACACACTCCTCAAGAAGACTGATCAAATAAACAAACCATCTATACAATGTCTGAGTACTTAAAAATATCTTTTCTTCTATTGTCATTTTCTTAGCTGCTTGTAAGCTCACTAGCTTCAAGAGCCATAATGAGGTGCTTTTTTGAACCAAATTTACCAGTTTATTCATTCTAATAGCAAGCAGGATATTCAACATAATTAAAAACGCACAGAAACTTCAGTTGGTTTTTCTTAGACTTGTTTAAATTACTAAAGGTTAATCTAAAATACTTACAGTACTAAGTGGCTAAATGCTGACAAAGTATTTTAGTTCTGCAATGCCTGATTATTAAATGACCAAACTGCTGTGTATACAAGGGGAGGTACCTGGTGGCTCAGACGGTTAAGAATCTGCCTGCAATGCAGATCTGGATTCAATCCCTGTGTCAGGAAGATGTCCTGGAGAAGGAAACAGCAACCCACTCCAGTATTCTTGCCTGGGAAATCCCATGGATAGGAGAGCCTGGTGAGCTATAGTCCATAGGGTTGCAAAGAGTCAGACACAGTTCAGTTCAGTCTCTCAGTCATGACCAACTCTTTGCAACCCCATGGACTGCAGCACTCCAGGCTTCCCTGTCCATCACCAACTCCCAGAGCTTGCTCAAACTCATGCCCATCGAATCGGTGATGCCATGCAACCATCTCATCCTCTGAAGTCCTCTTCTCCTTCTGCCTTCAATCTTTCCCAGCATCAGGATCTTTTCAAATAAGTCAGTTCTCTGAATCAGGTAGCCAAAGTATTGGAGCTTCAGCTTCAGTATCAGTCCTTCCAATGAATATTCAGGACTGATTTCCTTTAGGATTGACTGGTTTGATCTCCTTGCAGTCCAAGGGCATCTCAAGAGTCTTCTCCAACACCACAGTTCAAAAGCATCAGTTCTTCAGTGCTCAGCTTTCTTTGTGGTCTAGCTGTCACATCCATACATACAAAACCATAGCTTTGACTAAATGGACCTTTGTTGGCAAAGTAATGTCTCTGCTTTTTAATATGCTGTCTAGGTTGGTCATAGCTTTTTCTTCCAAGAAGCAATCATCTTTTAATTTCATGGCTGCAGTCACCATCTGCAATGATTTTGCAGCCCAAAAAAATAAAGTCAAACACAACTGAGTGACTAACACTTTCACTTTCACTGTATATATAAGGACTTCCCAGGTGGTGCTAGTGGTAAAGAACCTACATGCCTAATACAGGAGACATAAGAGATGTGGGTTCATTCCCTGGGTTGGGAAGATCACCTGGAGGAGAGCATGGTAACCCATTCCAGTATTCTTGCCATGGATAGGGGAGCCTGGTGGGCTATAGTCCATGGCGTTGCAAAGAGAATCCCATGGACAGAGGAGCCTGGCGTCCTACAGCCCATACAGTCACAAAGAGTCAGACACAGCTGAAGCAACTTAGCTTGCACGCATGGTACCTAAATTCAAATTTTCTTATTTGCTCAGTGTGGGAAATATCTAAATCACAGAATTGAGGAAAATCAACTTTGCTTTATGTAAACTATAAAAGGCCAACCAAAGTCAAATCATGTTTGATAAAAGGAACAATTTTAAATTAGAAATATATAGCATTTGTCTCCCAGAGAATATATATATATATATATATATATATATATATATATATATATATATATATATATATATAAAAATACATTTTAGTTACTTTGTCTCTTATTAACAACACCTGGGCATACTAATTTTATCTTTTTAATGCTATTTTTAAAGCAACCATGGAGGTAAGAAAATATCCTTTACTTTTGAAAATATTTTTAGCGTAGTCTTATTTAGTTGTTAAATTGCATCCAACTGTTTGTAGCCCCATGAACTGTAGCCCGCCAGGCTCCTCTTTTCATGGGATTTCCCAGGCAAGACTACTGGAGTGGGTTGCCATTTCCTTTTCCACATTTGTGGTTTTGCTTTCACCTCCCTATTTGGTTACATGTTCCTGTATGATGATCTGCAAAGGCTCATGGCTCAGCTCAAACTCCCTCGAGGGCAAACACCCACTGAGTGGAATGACAGGTAGAGTCAATTGTGCTTTTAAAATTAGTTTTCCCTCTTCTCTGTTTTCCTAAAGATATAGTTGAATTTATATAAATTCAGTGTGCATATGATCCAAATGTACTGTTGAACAAATGAAAGCACAGGTAGATAGAAGAGGAGACAGGTAAATGCATCAAAAAATAATGGATGGATTAGAATTCCCTGGTGGTCCAGCGGTTAGGACTCACACTTCCAGGGCAGGGGCCATGGGTTCGATCCCTGGTACAGAAACTAAACTAAAATTCCACAAGCTATGCAGCACAGCCAAAAAAAAAAAAAAGGATGGATGGGTGGGAGAGAGTTGCTGTACTGATGGAAGGATGCTGCTGCTGCTGCTAAGTCTGTTTAGTCGTGTTTGATTCTCTGCGACCCCATAGACGGCAGCCCACCAGAATCCTCTGTTGCTGGGATTCTCCAGGCAAGAATACTGGAGTGGGTTGCCATTTCCTTCTCCAGATGGAAGAATGACAGATAAACAAATAAAATAATCTCTGTTCCTCTCCACCAGATCAAGCCCTGCCTTGTTACCACCAGTCTTATTGCCTAGACCTCAGAAATCAAACCTCAATCAAGCTACTTATTCTTGGACCCACTCAGACTACTCCTCCCCCGTTCGAGCTTTCACAAAGCTGCGTCTATCACTCAGAGCAGCCACTCACTCAAACTGGTCTCATAGTTTTGACAGCCAACACCCACCTCCTGCCTACAGCAGTAAAGTATGTTTATAGCCGATCAGGTGACAGTGATGGCCACAACAATGTCTCCAATTCCACATGCTGTCCCATCGAGAGGTAAGGTCTATGTTCCTTTCCCTTGAAACTGGGTGGGCTTGTGATCCATTGCAGAAGTGATACAAGGCTATGTGATTGCCAAAATTAGGTCATCAAAGGTGCTACAACCTCCACTTGGCCCCTTCGGAATGCTGGCTCTTAGAACCCAGCTGCCATGCCGTGAGGAAGCCAAGTTTAGTCTGGGAAGAGGTGGTATGGAAGGGCCCCCCCGTAGTTGTTCTGACAGACAGCCTCACTGAGGTCCCAGCCGACAGCCAGCATCAACCATCAGACGTGTGAGTGAAGGTATTTCAGATGATTCCCGCCTTCAGCTATTGCATCACTCCCAGCTACTGAGCCTTCCCAGAGGAGGCCCCAGGCATTGAGAAGCATACCCCTCTCCCCACCGTGCCCTTTTCATATTCTTTTTTTAAGAAAATTTGGCCATGCTGCGTGGCATTTGGGATCTCAGTTCCCTGGCTGGAAATCAAACCTGCATCCTCTGCATTGAAAGTGTGGAGTCTTAACCGCTGGACCACCAGAGAAGTCTTCTTGTTCATGTTCTTGACCTACAGAGTCTGTGACCATAATTAAATGGATAGATTGTGCCTCTAAGTTTTAGGGTGATTTGTTTTGCAGTAATAGTAGCTGGAACATCCAGGCCCTGCCTTGACTACCCTTGGGGAGGTGACGGGGGTGGGTCTGAGCCCCAAGCTGCTCTGAATCCCACAACAGTCGTATCCGAGGTCCAGTGGGTTTGGGGAGCGGGCCTCTACTAAGCTCTCCCTCCCTGACTTTTGGGGGTAGAATGAGGTCAGCTTCCAGGTGTCCTGGATTCCCCACAGACAGGGGTCAAGACCAGGCTGGGGCCCCTGTTGCTGAGACGGGGCTTCTGAGCAGGAGCTCGACTCCAGCAAAAGCGTGTTCTGGCTCCATCTGAGACTGGCCTGGTTTGCTTCCAGGTTTTGTTCTTTTTAAAACTGGTTCACTCAGTAGGTATTTAAGACAAAAACCACAGTCTGATTCGAGGGGAAAAAATAGTATTGGGGTCTAGGAATCCAACAGATCTAGGCTGAATCCCAGCTCGGGCACTTGCTCGCCACGTGGTCTTATAAGTGACATCACCTCTCTGGGCCTCTTCTGTGTAGTGGGGAGAAGAATAGCTACCTTGTCCCGGGTTTGTTGTAAGAAGAAATGAGCACTTTGGAAGGCACCCTGCTCTATGCCTGGCACACAGTAGGAGCTCAATAAATGTCAGTTACCTTTCCTTACTCCTAGTCACAAAGCCTAGTACAGTGCCTTGTATACCCTAAGCACTCAATAAATGTATCTCAAATAAATGGATGAATTTCTCAGTCTTCTCAGCTCCTCTCTAATCTCAATCTACATGGTGACATGTCTCTTCCCCAATTAACACTGACATCCCTAGGGGCAAGGATGCTCACTCTTATTCAATTTGTTTTCATCCTTTTGTATACTCAGCATACAGGGGCTACTTAACCGGTGATTACTAAAGCAAAGCAAGAGCCTTCCAGGTTCAGCACAGAGTCCTGTGGTCAGGATCTACATCAGGCTCCCGACGAGGATTTACAGCAAACTGCCCCAATACAGCTTGTGATTCATGCAGCCCAGCACTTTGCAGGATGTCCTCTGCATATAGGTTAAATAAGCAAGGTGACAATATACAGCCTTGACATACTCCTTTCCCAGTACAGAGCTCTCTGCTACCCAGCTTTCCACTGATTATCCACTTTTCTTTACTAGAATCATCTGCTGAGCAGCATGTCCCACTCTAGCACCACAGGCCACCACAGTTTTGTCATCATAGCTCACATGATGGATGCAGTCCCAAGGGTATCCACAGGCCCTGGATACCTCTCAAAATTTTTTCTAGGTCAGGAAAGCACACACGATTTTGCAGAGTGTCTTCAGTTCAGTTCAGTTCAGTCGCTCAGTCCCGTCTGACACTTTGTGACCCCACGGATGCAGCATGCCAGGCTTCTCTGAAAGCCAACTCCCAGAGTTCACTCAAACTCATGTCCATTGGAAAGTGTCTTAGGTCAGGTTTTCTCCCAGTGCAGATCCTGGATGAGGACTGGGCTGCAATAGTTGTTGAGGGGAACGAGCCAGGAAAGGGAGGGACGCCAAGAACAGGGCTAATCCTTGAGTCACCGCTGTGGCTGTCTGTCCCCCTGAGGGGTGAGGAAGGCTTTCTCCACCATCCCCGTCCCCGTGGTTAAGGGTGGCTCCTGGGGCATGAAGGCCCTAGGACTTCTGGTTGAGTGTCACCCCATGGCAGAGAACACCTTCAGGCAGAGAGGCCAGCAACCGGCCCCTCCGGGGAAGGTGCAGGGCACACCCCCCTGCCACAGCACCATATTCACACGAGCCCTCTTGTCACGCGGGAATGACTGTCAAAGACTTCAGTTGCTCACGGCTTGGGGTACAGGTGACAGGCTCCTTTATCTTTCACTCAAGGATGCAAGTGAGTGGGGGCTCACCATTCTATGACTCTGAATCCCCTCAAATTGATCATTAAAGTGATTCCTTTGGAGAATCTAGGACGTAACAGTTGTCTGTATAACAAACCTCAGATCCCAATGGAGAGGTTGGAAACCACCGCCCCACGGGACAGAGATAATAATTTCCCAGTGTCCTCAGAATCCCCAAAGTCTGGTTCCCTTGGATCCAGCCTGCTTCACGTGGGCTGCGGGCTCCAGCCCCTCAGATCTCTCTGCACGTCCAGATGACAGGAGGAAGGGGCTCTTCCAGGGTCCCCCCTCCCAGGCTGTGGGTAGCTCAGAGGTTTTATAAGCAGATCTTTACAGGAAACCACCCCCTACAGGCAGCCCCTTTTCTTGTGGTTTTAGCAAAGTTACATTGTAACTAACTTTTAAACCAGGCACCCCCATGCTCTTCTCCTCTCCAGCCAAGCACACCTTTCAGATCTTTTGATCACACAATACCTTGCCTAAACTGTTGGTTCTTTCCATAGATCAAAGAAGTAGAAATGAAGACAGATCTCTCCCCCAGCTTCCCCTTCAGTCATCTTGCGAACAAACTGTGTGACCACATTGTGTGAACAAGATAATCTAGGGGAAGATCACAAGAAGCCCACGAGCCTGCACAGAGTGGGGGATGGCGATGACTTTGACCCTCTGTCTCAATGATTAACAGAGATTACTTCCCTTCTCTCTTTAAGACTTCCATAGCTGAGATGAATCTTCTAGGGTGGTTTTTGGACCACATTGCTGGCATTTTGATTAAAGGCATCTTTCCTTTCTATTAACATCTGTGAGTATTGATTTGGTAAGCGGTGAGCAGTGGTACCCCCGTTTCGATAACAGATTCTGTAGCTGTCCCCAGATGACTCCTCCAGAAGCCAGGTCTCTTTCAAGCTGTTCCTTTACCTCTTAGCAGCCATTTGTGTATAGAGGCTTCTTGTATTTTCTAGACTTGTCCTGAACCTGTTTCAGGAAGGGCCAGCTCTGAATAGCAGAATTGGGGCATAACAGTGATAATAACAAAGATAACAAGAATAACAATATTTGTCTCCCAGAATCATTTTTAGAGTGGGGCAGAATATAGAGGAAAGACTATCTCACATTTATTTGTCATTTTGCAGCCTACCAAATGATGGCTCACATATGAATAATTTCCAAAACACGTTGTTATTGTGTAAAGTCCCTAAGTCATGTCCAACTCTTTGCAACCCCATGGACTGTGGCACGCCAGGCTCCTCTGTCCTTCCACTATCTCCTGGAGTTTCCTCAAACTCATGTCCGTTGAATCAATGATGCTGCATAGCCATCTCATCCTCTGCTGTACCCTTCACTACCAAGTGAAAATTGCTGGTGTTACAGGGGTGAACAAGGTGGACATAGTCCCTATCCTCATGGAGCCCACATTCTAGTGAGAAAAATGGACAACAAATAAGAAATTAGGGACTTCCCTGGTGGTCCAGTGGCTCAGATACTGCGCTTCCAATGCAGGGGACCCAGGGTTTGATCCCTGGTCAGGGAACTAGATCCCACATGCTTCAGTTAAGGCCTGGCATAGCCAAATAAATAAATAAAATATTTTTTAAAAGAAATAAGCCATTAGACAAATTATGATGATCAGCAGCATTTGATAAACACTTGCTGAGTGCCAAACACTGTACTAAATTCTTTGCATGGATTGCACCATGCAGTCCTTAAGATACTATTTGGGAGTCATAATGCTTTGTCTCCAATATACAGATGAATAAATTGAGGAACAGAGAGGGTAAGCAATCTGCTTGAGGCCACACAGCCAGCCAGAGGCACAGCTGGAAATTCTGCAGATGAGATTTTCTGATTCCAAAACCCATGTTCTCAGCCAGGATTTCTCAGCCCTTTGCTCTCTGCCCCTCAGTTTCTCTACTTGTAAAATGGGAAAAAATAATAGCACCCCCCGCCCCCCGTCACAATTAACCAAGACAGCAGTGGGAACACTCTGTAAATGGCCAAGTGTGAGCTTCTGGTTTTCTTACTGCTGACTGAAACTCTGGTCTCTTGTGCTTGCCCCCCACCCCTGAGAGCTGCCTGCACGTGGCTTGATCCACAGCCACCTGGCAGGGCCCTTGTTTCACAGAAAAAGCCTATTTCCCTCATCAGCCCTCCGACGACAACATGGTTCTGTGCTGATTTAATTATAGATTAATCAGGAGAGTGGGGTTGGGGTGGGAGCTCTCATCTTTTCTTCAGCAAGCTGGAACATGACTCCCAAATGCACATAGACATGTGAGGGACAGAGGTAAGACCCTGGCTCAGGCTCCCTGGCTCAGGCTCCCTGCCTCAGGGGAGAACTGAAGCCAGTCCAGACCCCTCTGAGTGGGGCTCAGGATTCTCCCAGCTCCATCTGACACCTCCCAAACTGAGTTTCCAGCCCCTTTTCTGTCCTTTAGACACTAACTGTCCTTCTTATTCCATCCTATCTCTTTACAGCCACTTTTTCTTTTCTTTCCTTTTTTTCAAGTTTTTTTTTTTTTTAATGTGGACCATTTAAAAAATCTTTATTGAATTTGTTACAATATCATTTCCGTTTTATGCTTTGATTTTTTGGCCATGAGGCATGTGGGCTCTCGGAGAAGGCCATGGCACCCCACTCCAGTACTCTTGCCTGGAGAATCCCAGGGACGGGGGAGCCTGGTGGGCTGCCGTCTATGGGGTTGCACAGAGTCAGACACGACTGAAGCGACTTAGCAGCAGCAGCAGCATGTGGGCTCTTAGCTCTCTGACCAGGGATCAGACCCCCATCTCCTGTATTGGAAGGTTAAGTCTTAACCACTCAACTGCCAGAGAGGTCCCTATAGCCACATTTTCAAGGTTCAGCCTAAATGCTGCCTCCTGCAGGAAGCCTTCCTTGATGCTCTAGTTGGGATGGCTTCTTCCATTCCTCTTCTGATTTTCCATGGAAATTGATCTGGCTTCATCTGAAGGTCCTATTTCTTACCGTGAGCTCACCTCCTTCATGGGATGAGATCTCCTGGAGGATAAGTTGTGTCCCCAGCATCAGTAAACTGACAGAATGAACAGTGAACAGACTAACTCTACAGAGAAATTCCCATGGGCTTGAAGAGCCTGGAGCCAAGAGCCTCCTGCCAGAGCCCCAGCCTCAGGAGGACCTGCTGGCCCCAGGAAGGGCTCATGCATCCACACTTGTGGCCTTCCCTCAGAGGCTGGATGGCTCCTTGGGCTTCTCCTGCCTTCCTGGGGACTGGCCTCCTGACAGTCATTCAAGGATGCTGGTATCAGCAGGCAGGCACAGGCTGGGGAGAAACACCACCCATCCTACTCCTTTCCTGGCCAGAACAGACCCAGGTATCACCCAGAGGCTGCCTTATTTCTCCTTGGGGAACCAGACCAAACGAACCACCACTCAGCGGTGACCATAATGATGATGGTGGAACACGTTGATTGCTTATACCCACTCCGACCCCCTCCCACCCCACCCTGTGATCACTGACATGTATTATTTCTTGTAACCCTTCCAGTGCCCCGGGGAAGTGCCAATGTGTGCATGCTAAGTCACTTCAAGAGTGTCCAAGTCTTTATGACCCCATGGACTGTAGACTGCCAGACTCCTCTGTCCATGGGATTCTCCAGGCAAGAATACTGGAGTGGATTGCCATGCCCTCCTCCAGGGTATCTTCCCAACCCAGGGATCAAACCCATGTCTCTTATGTCTCCTGCATTGGCAGGTGGGTTCTTTATCACTAGCGCCACCTGGGAAGCCCCAGCAGTGCCAATACTGGCCCCTTTTGCAGATGAGTAAACTGAAAGGTGAAGCCACTTCATTAGCAACCAACAGAGAAGGATTTAAAAGCCAGTTTGGCTCCAGAGCCTGCGCCCAGTGACTCCTCACGCAGGCTGTACTCTAGGCCACCTGCCTGGCTTCAACCCAGGCCCTTGACCCCCTGACCCTGGGGAGTCCTTGCCGCGGGTCGGATCCGTAGGCCCCGGCCCGCAGCCCCTGGCGCCGGCACCTGGCAGCCTCTCGGGTGGCATGAATGAACCGGCTCATGAATATGCAGGCCGGCCCGCGCGCGCGCAGAGCGCTCGCGGCTAAATCTGATCACAATGTGAGATAAATTAAGCGCCAGGATAAATGCATTAAAAATCACGGTCGGAGGAACACGCTGTTCAGGGAAGGGTCTGGAGAGTGGGGAGAGGAGCAAGTGGGAGAAGCTCCGCCAGGCGCTGCCAGCCGCTCCCCAACAGCCCCAAATGAAGTTCCCTTCCGTGGGGGAGGACTCTCCCTCCATCTCCACCCTCCCTGCGGTTCCTATGGAAACGCAGAGCGAGTTTAGGAGGGAAAATGCCTGGCGATGAGCGGTATGGGAAGGGACCAAGAATAGCTGCTGGAACTGGGGCTGCGAACAGGTGTCAACGGGGCCTCTTTCCTGACATGGGGTGAAGGGGAGAGCCTGCCTAGTGCAGCCACACAGCAGCGCCCCCATCACCCCACAAGCTCCTGGCAGCATCCCGAGAGGGGATGTGGGAAGAGGACCACGTTTGTCCAGACCCAGGGTCCAATACTGATGGCAGATGTCCTTGGGTAAAAGCATAGTAATATGCGCTTCCCAGGTGGCTCAGATGGTAAAGAATCTGCCTGCAATGCAGAGGACTTGGGTTCCATCCCTGGATGAGAAAGATCCCCTGGAGAAGGAAAGGCAACTCACTCCAGTATTCTTGCCTGGAGAATTCCATGGACAGAGGAGCCTGATGGGCTACAGTCCCTGGAGTCACAAAGAGTTGGACATGACAGAAGCAACTTAGCACACACGTGTGTGTGTGTGCATACACATACACACGGATGTGTACACACACATATGAAAAAGCCCAGTGTTTTACAGCAAAACCCTTTTTAAAAAATTATTAATTTACTTGGCTGTGTTAGGCCTTAGTTGTTGCACGCAGGGTCCTTGTCTGTCATAGGGATCTTTCCGTTGGAGCTCACGTGCTCTCTAGTTGCAGCGCATGGTTTCAGTAGTTGCAACGCCCAGGCCTAATTTCTCAGAAGCATGTGGGATCTTGGTTCCTCCACCAGGGATTGAACCCACATCCCGTGCATTGTAAGGTGGATTCTTTTTTCTTTTTTAAATTTTAATTGGAGGCTAATTACTTTACAATATCGTGGTGGTTTTTGCCATACATTGACATGAATCAGCCATGGGTGTACATGTGTCCCTACGTCCCAAATCCCCCTCCTATCTCCCTTCCCATCCCATCCCTCTGGGTTGTTCCAGTGCACCAGCTTTGAGTGCCCTGTATCATGCATCAAACTTGGACTGGTCATCTATTTCACATATGGTAATAAACATGTTTCAATTCTATTCTCTCAAATCATTGCACCCTCGCCTTCTCCCACAGACTCCAAAAGTCTGTTCTTTATATCTGTGTCTCTTTTGCTGTCTCGTGTATAGGGTTGTCGTTACCATCTTTCTAAATTCCATATATATGCATTAATATCTTGTATTGGTGTTTTTCTTTCTGACTTACTTCACTCTGTATAATAGGCTCCAGTTTCATCCAAGGTGGATTCTTAACCACTGGACCACTAGGGAAGTCCCTACTGCAAAATTCTTAACAACAGCTTGGTGGTAAGAATCGGGGAACTTAAGGAGCTTTTTCCTTATCTGCATTTTCTAATTTTTCTTTATCACATATTCATTGTGGAAAGAAAGAATAGAGTTATAATTTTGCATTTATCTTTTTTTTTTTTTAAAAAGAGTAAACTCTTTGACCAGTCATTCAAATTCCAGAACATTGTCCTAAGGGAATAGTTAGGATAAACACAAGGGTTTAACAATAAGAATCAATGATTCGTTGCTTCTCATGGGGAAAAATTAGACATAAGTTAAAATTTTCAGCACTGGGGATTGGCTGAGCAAAGTGTGGTGTAGTTATATGCAGGACACTATACACCCACTAAAAATCATGCTGGAGAAGTTCAACTGTTGACTAGGACAGATGTTTGTGAATATATCATTGGAAGAAAAAAAAGAACAGGTTTTAGAACATTATGTACTGAATTAGCCCTTCTTTCTATAATATGTGTTTGAGTCAAGGTCTAGAAGGATATGTGTTTAGATGCTAACAGTTTTATTGGGAGAAGTTGATGATAGGTGATCTTAATTTTCTTCTTTACACTTTCTTCACTATTAAACAATTAATAGATATTGCATGTTATTACCTATATATTATTACATCTGGAGAAGGAAATGGTAACCCACTCCAGGACTCTTGCCTGAAAAATTCCATGGACAGAGGAGCCTGGGGGGCTACAGTTCATGGGGTCACAAAGAGTTGAACATGACTGAGTGACTTCACTTCATATATTATTACATGCATGGTTTTTAAAAATAATTTTTAAAGAGTTTTTGATGTGGGCCATTTTTATAATCTTTATTGAATTTGTTACAATATTGCTCCTGTTTTACGTTTTGGTTTTTTCACCTCAAGGCATGTGAATCTTAACTCCCTGACCAGGGATTGAACTCCAATCCCCTGCCATGGAAGGAGAGGTCTTAACTGCTGGACCACCAGGGAAGTCCTTAAAAAATAATTTTTTAAGAAGGAAAAATCAATAGCCTATTCTGAGAGTTCAGGCAATGAATGATGGGTTTTGCAGGGTGGGCAGGGGCTGAAGCCCCTGGGGAGAGGGCTGGGTTTGGGGGCAGCCTGCTCTGCGCCTGCCCAAGGAGCCTCCCTCCGCATGCGCTAGTTAAGGAAGGGCCCCTACCCCCACCCCCCCAGGCCTGCTCTCTGCCATTCACCCTCTGGAATTAGCTTGCAGAGACCATTTTAGGAAGCTTGTGGGCGGTTGGAAGCAGCTTGTGAGCAGAGCTGGGGGCCGGCTGAGAGCTGTGGAGAATGAGTGCCCAGAGGAAGGCAAGGCAGAAAATAAAAGGAAGCCAGCACCCTTTCCCATTTTTCTTTTTGGTTTGATTTTTCAAAAACAATCTCTGGAAAATCCTTGCTTGGGTCCAAATGTTTCCTCCTCCACCTTCCCCCATCTCCCTTAGGCCTCCATAGATGGGCCATGTCTAAGCCTGTGTGGCCAGGACCAGGGTTCTGGTCTCAATGCTTCCATTAACTTGCTGTGCAACCTCACCTCAGTCACTCCCCCTCTCTGAACCTCAATTGCCTCTTGTATCAAACCGGACTAGAAAGGCCTCAAGCTTCTCTTCCCTCTCCGTGTTTGGGATTCCATCCCAAGAGTGAGGCCACTGGACCAGGTATCTCCTGGTCCTCCTTACAGCTCCAAGATTCTGGATTCTGAGATTTGTGCTTTGAGGTCCTTGAGAGTCTAAAATATGCTGGCAAAGCCTTTGCATTTTGCACTCCATAGTTCTAGAATGCAATGATATTAAACTGCCAAGATTCTAGTTCAGGTTCTAGCAGTGGGGCTGCTCACTGTTCCACATCAAAGACGGTTTCTGGGGACATTCTGCTCCTAGCTCCTGAGGCTGACCAGGCGCTTGGAAGCAGTCTTCATTAAGTGGGGAATAGACATTCTCAGTATTGGGCCCCTGAAAGGGGGACACGTGAGTTCAGACCTCAGGGAGCTTCTTGAAGGGCCGTGGAAATGATAGCTCATGAATAAAAGCCTTCACCACATGTGGGGCTGCAAGGAGTGAGAGGCCATTTGGTAGCTGAGCCTGTCCCCTGAACTAACAGCAACATCTCCATTTACTCCACATCTACTAGGTGCCAGGCCTGCAGGCAACAGAGATTACTGGATCGAAGAGATATCTATGTTGATACCCATTTTCCAGCTGAGAAAGGAGAGGCCTGGAGGTCCAATGACTTGCCAAAGTCACAGAGCGAGAAGGGTAGTAGAGCTAAAGCCTGAGCCCAGGTTGGCTGACCTGAGAGTCTGCTGAATTGCTCCCCTGCCTCCCTGCAGACCCCAGCCCTGCTGGCTGCTAATGGGCTGAGTCAGGCGTGGGGAGAGATAGGAAGTGGCTTGCATAAAATCTGGCTTCAGAACAAGGGCCCAGCGCACCCCCCACTCCTGGGGCCTGCCCACCTTCCCCAGCCAGGGGACCAGCGTTCATGCCTGTGTGGCTCCAGGAGGGTGTGTCTCTGTCTCCATGTGGGTGTCCCTGTGCACAACAGATGCCCATCTGATGTGTGTGAGCGGTTAGGATGAGGGTGCTGCTGTGCCTGTCCCGGAGCAGAGTGTGTGATAGAGGCAGATGGGTGTGAGCTCTGCGGAGCCCAAGAGAGGAAGGTGGATGCTGGAGAGTTCTGGGTTGTGTTCCTTCTGCCCCCTCATAGAGGTGGGTGTACAGACCTTCAGAGACCATGGCCTTGGGACCCTGAAAAGTTGCCTATCCCCCAGGTATCCCCACATTTTGCCAATTTGAAGCCAGAGCCCCTGGTCCCCACCCCCATTGCTTTCCCTGGCCCCCACACTTCTCTGGTGGCTGGACAGACCACACAGCAACATCAGGAGAACCTCTTGGAGGTTAGGGTCTCTCCTCGGCCTTGGCCTTGATCCAGGGAGGACCAGTGAAGCCCTTGCAAAAAGGCAGCTGGGTTCCAGGATCCTGGGTCCTGAGCCCACAGTGTGTTCACAAACAACTCTCCTTCAGCCTCTGGATCCCCCTTTCCTTGGCCCTGAATTGGGTTTGCTATTGCTCGTGTTCATCTTAAGGAGGTGGGAGGGAAGGAGAAAGTCCTAGAAAAAAAGGAGATTTGAGGTCTAAGAACCCAGAAGGGAACTTCACGGCCACCTAGTGAAGCTGCTCTCTGGGTGGAGATCTCTGTTAGCCCCATGAAGTTGCCTGGGTTTCCCACCTGCATACTTCCAAGAATGGAGACGGGCTTCCCTGCTGGCTCACTGGTAAAGAATCCGCCTGCCAATGCGGGAGACGCAGGTTCAATCCCTGGTCTGGGAAGATCCCCTGGAGAAGGAAATAGCAATCCTTTCCAGTGTTCTTGCCTGGAGAATCCAATGGACAGAGGAGCTTGGGGCCGCAAGGAATTGGTCACAACTTAGCAACAGACCAACAACAAACAAAGAATGGAGAACTCACTTCTTCCAAAGAGCTTATTGCATTCTGGGCAGGTTTAACTCTAAGTTCTACCTTGTACTGAGGTTTTAGACTTGCATCTCTTAGCTTTGCCCCACTGGTCTCAGCTCCGCTCTCTGAGATCCTTGAGGCTCAACTTTAATCTCTGCTGGTGAGGTCAGGGGAAGTCAGTACAAAGTCTTGTGGAGAGAGACCCTCAGGCCAAGAGGCTGTTTCTGAGGCCAGGTGAAGGGTTGAGAACCCTCAAAGACAGATATGCCAAGCTGAGCAGACAGGAGGAGGCCAAGGGCTCACCACTCGCCGGGGGCTGATCTCATGACTGAGGACATGAGCATTTCTGGTCCTGCCAGGCCAGGATCAAAGGAACCTTGGGGGTGGCTGCCCTGGCCGGGCCTGGGTCAGGGGTCTCAGGGACAGTTCCGGGCTCTGGGGAGCTCTGGGCACCACGGCGTGGAGAGAGAAGGGTGTGTGCATAGTGAACAGAAGATGGGGAGGGGGTGTGGCTCCTTCCACAGCACACGGTCACCACCAGGATGAGCCTGCGTGTGCAGGGAGCCTGGAACACAGAGGGGCCTGGAGGAGTGCCGCTGTTAGGATATTATTCATCCATCCCCCCATTCACTCACTCAGTCTCCTCCTCTCTTTCAAGCCCAGGACTGAGGACTGGTGACCCAGGGATGGAGCCCTGCCCCTGAGGACTGAGCAGGAGGGGACAGACTCCTCTCTGGTGTGTCTTTGTGCCATCAGTGTGTGCTGGGCACACAGACTCTGGCTCCAGATGTAGTGCACAGAGGGGGCCGTGAGCATTGTAGGCTCAGGCCCCTGCTCGGGCAGGTGGGGAGCACACAGCCCTCTATCCTCCAGGACTGGGCACTGGGGTTTCCCAGGAGCCTGGGACACAGCCAATCCCCTATGTAATAGAAAAGACTAGGCCCCAGAGACGCTCACCAACTTGTCCAAAGATTACGGTAGGGTTAAGACTCTCTGCCCCTTTGCAAGGCTGCGGCCTCTTGGTGGGGAACGCAGGTGAGAATGCAGATCTCAAGCTTGGGGCAGGTGAGGCCACAGGACACCTGTCCTACTGAGCAGCTTCAGCCCCACAGAGCCCACGCTCCTGGCTGCACAGGGCAGCCGGGACGCCCACCCTGACCTGAGCATGCTGGTGACCTTGGAACAGGGCTTTGCCCTCTCTGGGCCTGTCTCGTCCCTACTCTAAGACAAGGGCACTTTAACTGCATCAGGAAAGACAAGCTGGTTTCCCCTCCTGTGTCAGTTTCCTGTGCTGGCTGAGGCTGCCTGGGGCACCACATTGAGAAGGAAAGGGCGTCACAATCAATTTGTCACATCTCCCCCGTGTGAGGACCGGAGTGGCAGTGTGTGCGCTGCGGCACACCCAGTCTGGATCTATCACCAGGAGCTCCCACCCCTGGGGCTCAGCGTCCAGTGAGTCCACGAGCCTGAAGCCTCCATGAATGCACCCCCCTCCCCCAGGGATCCCCCTTTGCCGCACAGGAAGCAGGAAACACATTGAGCCTCTTTCTGAGGAGCACCCAGAGCGTGGTGCGCTGTGGCCCAGCCCTGCCCTCAGAGGGCCCCGAGCCCAGCTGGCTTGTGATCTTGCGCCCGTCTCCACAGTGACACAGGCCTGCTGCCCCGCCAGCTCCCTGTCACCTTCCCCTCTAACTGATTCCGACAGATGACCAGGCCTACCTGCCTTCAGTGCGACTGAATACAAGTGCAGCGTCTGAGTGGAGGCAGGAAGGACTGTACCGAGAGGGAAGGGCAGGAGCGAGCCTTCCCCTCGCCTTCCTGGTTCTTGGCTGTGTCCTGGACAGAGCGGGAAGAAAAGGACTTACTGTGTGCCAGCCACTTCCACAGTCTGTCCTTCGTGTGCTCTTCACTCTTATCCTGAGATGGGGTTACTACCCCCCGCTTGCCAGATGAGAAAACCGAGTCCCAGAAAGCTTCCGTGACTCCCCCTGGTACTGTCATTACGAGCAAGGCTGGGAGGCTGTCACTGCCAGAATCCAGGTGTTTCCTCTTTCTAGCCCAATGGCCATAAGCGCACCACACCTGTGGCTCAGAAGGACATCAGATCTAGTACTGGTGTCTGTTTTGCCAAGTTACCGTGCGTGGGATGTCGACCATTTACACTGCCTCACTTGGTGTTCCATTGACACCCATAAAACTGAAGAGTAAGTCTCCGTCTGCTCTCTTGGCTCCCACACAACCTCCACCCTGCCCCCACTTCTGGTGCTTTGCCTCTGAGGCACATTCAAGAATGAATGAGTGCAGGCCTGGGCAAGGGCAAAGTCTAACAACATCAGTTCTCCCACCAGGGGATGGACAGAGACCCCCAGGGGTTAGAATATCATCATCCAGCCACACAAGAGTAGAGTAAAGCAGAAAAGCTACAATCCACAGGCTTTTGGTTGGCTTGCACAGTATTGTTTTTTTTTTTTTAATCTGAGTTTGTTGCCAACGCTTTAAAATAGAGAAGTTTTATGTAAGAATTCGGGTTTCTGGCTTCTCTTAAAAAACTAGAAGTTTTAACAAACCTGCCTTGAATTGGCTGCCCCGGGCTGGAGCACAGGAGCAGAGTGGGCTCCTGTCCACTCAGCCACAGGCCCACCTGACCCCTGTCAGCCTCTGAGTTTGCCTCCCCTGATGCAAAGGGTAAGATCATGGGTCTGGAGTCAGGTTGACCTGGGTTATTGCAAGCATGAGTGCGTGCTCAGTTGCTCAATTGTATCTGACTCTTTGTGACCTCATGGACTGCAGCCCTCCAGGCTCCTCTGTCCATGGGATTTCCCAGGCAAGAATACGGAGTGGGTTTCCATTTCCTCCTCCAAGAGATCTTCCCGACCCAGGGATCAAACCTGAATCTCCTGCATCTTCTTACATTAGCAGGAGGATTCTTTACCACTGAGCCACCTGGGAAGCTAGTCCAAGCATGTGGCTCAATTACAGTGTGACTATCGGAAAGTTCCCTAACTTCTCTGGGCCTGTTTCCTTGCTGGTAGAATGGGGATTCCCACAGTACTTCCTTCATGTGGATGCTGCTAGGCTTCATATGAAGGTGAATGTATGCAAAGCTACTGTATTGTCGAAGATGCAGCCTGGCACGTAGTGAGCACTCAGTAAATGGCAGCCATAGCCTCAATCACAGCCACCCTCTCCCGACAGGGGCCACTGGGTCTGGAGCAGCAGAAGCAGCAGCCCTTGACGCCCTTCCCAGCCTGGTTCGGGCCCATCCTGGAGCACTCCCTTGGCTGCACATGTGCTTGTTGGGTGGTGGCAATCCTGTCTGGGTGATGCATCCAAAGACAACAGATCAATAGCCACTTGGCACTCTGATGCCCATGGCATGGTCCAGGCTGCTGGCCAATGAGTTCAAACTCCTTTTTCCTTTTGGGCAGAAAACAACTCACCATGTAAGCTTGGACGAGTTCTTTTTTCCTCCTGAATCTTGGTTTCACTAACTGCAGGGTCAGCCTATGGTCTCCAGTGCTCCTCTGGGCTCTGACATCTTGGGAGTTTTGCAGACAGAAAGGCGATTAAGTCCAAAACCTTACCATGCAGGAATGAATTAGTCTGGAATCTTTTGGCTGCAAGGGCAGGGATCTGTCACAAAGGGGCCTAAAGAAAAAAGGTATTTGTCTTCCTGGGACTGGCTTATTTCACTCAGTATAATGTCCTCAAGGCTCATCCAGGTTGTCATATATTGCAGAATTTTCTTCTTTTTTAAGGCTGAATAATATTCCATTGTATGCATAATCTACGATTTGATTATCCATTCATCCGTTGATGGACATTTAGGTTGTTTCTACATCTTGACTATTGTGAATAGTATAAAGTATTAAAAATAGTCAAATTCACAGAATCAAAGAATGGAATGGTGGTTGCCAGGAACTGGGGGAGGTGGAAATGAGGAATTACAAGTCAATGGACATAAAGTTCCAGTTAAGCAAGATGAGTAAGTTGTACAACACTCAGCCTATAGTCAACAATACTGTATTGTACACTTAAAATTTCTTAAGAAGGTAGATCTCATGTTAAATGTTCTTACCACAACAAAATTAAACTGGGGTGGGAGGCATATTGGCTCATTTGGAGAAATACTGGGGATGATGGGCTGCAAGTGGGGCTGGATCCAGATGTTCCAGTGATGTTGTTGGCTCTCTTTCTCACTCTCATCTCTCAATTCAGCTTCTTTCTGTGTTATTCTCACCCTCATTTCTGGTGCAAGGGCTTTTTTTTTTTTTTTTTTTTAGGGATATGATGATCCCTATTAGGTCAAACCAAGAGTTCTCTACCACCATAACTCCAAAAGTATGTGGTATCTTTCTGCACCTTCTAGAAGAAGCATTCCAGGGAAGATGCCAAGTGGTCTAGCTGAAGCTGTGTGTCTGTCTCTGAGGGTGGAAGGATGGAATGAGGTACTGTGATTGGCACTCCTACCAAAGATGGTGTGGAGTAGAAAAAGTCTTCCTCAAAGCAAACGAGGCTTTACATGAGTAGAGGGGTGAAGAGAAATGGGTTATTTAGTCTACCAAGCAGCAGCCATTCTGGGTTACAGCGATGGGACCTTCTCAGAGAGGGAGAGGTGATCTTTCAATCAACAAAGCATTGAGGCCCTTAGCCCTGCGCTTGGAAAAAGGCAGTGCAGAATCGCGAACAAACAATTCTAGCCTTGGGAAGCAATAAGAAAAGCATTCCATGTCACCAGCCTCTAATATTGAGGGCTGGATATGGGTGTGGTTCTGGCTGTAAAGGCTCTGAGGGGATCAGGAAGGCTTTTGAGAAGCCCTCGGTGGCCAAGGAAAGGACAAGGTTGGAGGCGTGAAATGGTTGTTAGGACTTAAAATCTGAGAGAGAAATCAAGAGCAGATGTGAGGTGTGATAGGTAGGAGTGGGATGGATTAAGTGAGGCCAAGGAAACAGGGTTTTGGACTCTGGCAAAATACAAAATGAAAAACGGTAACACTGAGAAACACGAGAACAAAATATAGGTTAGTATATATTTCATCTTAGTACAGGAATGGACTTTTAAGCATTTAAAGCAGTGGGGAAAATTGTTAAAGCAGTAAAAAAACCAAATCAAAAAGAACAAGCTCAATATATTTGACATAAAAAAGTATACATTTTAAAACATCATAATATTAAAAGGCAAATTGCAGGAAATATTTCTAATGTTAAGATCTATTATGATAAGATAAATGCACATTTTATTGGGTCAGCCAAAAAGTTCATTCAAGTTTTTCCGTAATGTCTTACAGAAATTAAAAAAAAATTTTTTAAAGATTCAACAGGAAAATGGGCAGAGGACATAAATAGACAATTTCTAAAAGGGAAAATGAACAATGGTCTAGTCTTCTTTATGCAAAATATTCCACGGAGACACTCCCTCAATCTCCTACATCCTGTTCTCTATCTTTGGGCTCCTCTGTGTATGTGTGTACATGTGTATGTCAGTCGCTCAGATGTGTACGACTCTTCGCAACCCTATGGACTGTAGTCCACCAGGCTCCTCTGTCCATGGAATTTTCCAGGCCAGAATATTGGAGTGGGTTGCCACTCTCTTCTCCAGGTGCTCTTCCTCACCGAGGGACCGAACCCGGGTCTCCTCCAATGCAGGCAGATTCTTTAGTGTCTGAGCCATTAGGGAAGCCCTCAGGCTCCTAGACTTAGAATAGAACAGCTTATTGATCCACAGAGGATGTCCAGGTTTTTTTATCAGCTCCTCACAGGCCCCACATCTCGAAGCATCTTTCTCTCAAGCAAATACCTTTTGCAAATTCAATATCAACTCTGGCAGGACAGGGTGGAGAGGCCCCTGCTCAGGCGTACCCGATTTGAGCAGCCCCTCGGGGGCCCCAGTGGCCCACAGAGGCTAGAAGCAGCCTCCTTCTGGACCAAATGCTGCCCCTTCTCCTCCCACACCCAGGTGCCACTTCGCTTGAACCAGTCGGTCCCTCGCGGCCAAGGCCAGATCCGGACACTAAGAGTCTGGGCGGAAACATTAGCAGCTGTCATGAACCAAGAGGCCAGTGGGGCCTGCCCACCACTCTTGTAAGTGCTTGTCCAGGTCAAATTAGTACCAACAACCCTCAACTCTCTGTTAGTCATGAGAACCCAGGTTGACATCCAGTGCAGTGCGATCCCTGATCTGAGTCATGACTCCAGCCCTAGCGTGCACACGTGATCCCCGCCTGGTCGAGTCAGTATCACCCATCCCCTCCATTGCACCAGCCTCCTTACTGATCTCCCTGCTTCCACCCATTCCCCTGCAGTTTATTTCCAACAGGGCAGCTGGTGACCCTGTTAAAACAATCAGACCACTTCACTCTTCTGCTTAAAACTCTCTAATGGATCCCATTTCACTGAGTAAAATGCAACGTTCTTACCACCGTCTCTAAGCCCTGGACAACCTGATCCCTCTGTAAAGTTGGAGATGGTCTCTCCTTCCATTCTTTGCTTTGATCACTACACTCACACCATGCTGACCCCCTGGTGCTCCTCTAACACACCAGACATGCTCCTGCCCCAGGGCCTTTGCATTCACTGTTCATGCTGCCTGGAACACTCTTGCCCCAGATACCTGCATTGCTCACTTGTTCACCTCCTTCCAGTCTTGGCTCAAGTGTCACCCCGTTTAAATTGCAGCATGTCCTCTTGCCCTGCCAGGACTCTCCATTTCCTTCATCCTGCTCTTTTTCCAGAGCATTTCTCACAACTCACATAATTTTTAGTCTACTTATTACGCTTATTGCCTGCTGTCCCCAACCCCCACCTCACCAGAATGTAAGCTCCCAGAGGCAGGCGCTCAGAAAGTGTGAGTTGGGTAAAGAAGGGAAGCCAAGCTCTGCCTCC
This sequence comes from Okapia johnstoni, assembly GCA_024291935.2. Classification (NCBI taxonomy): domain Eukaryota; kingdom Metazoa; phylum Chordata; class Mammalia; order Artiodactyla; family Giraffidae; genus Okapia; species Okapia johnstoni. Next base: position 54,427,193 of record CM044324.1, on the reverse strand, counting down.
TGCAGATTGGGGTCTCTGCTCTGCCTTCTGAAGGATGCAGAGAGCTCCTCTTTCAAGACAGCTCTCCCAGCCTCTCTGCTCTTGGGTGAAGGTCCCATATTTTTCTTCCAACTGCTTCTCATTCCACAGCTCTGTCTCCTCAAGATGAAACTCCACCTGTTGGCACCCCCCTTGGCCATGCAGAGCCCAGACTTCAGCCAGGTAAAGACGTCTGGAGGCGGATAGAGGGAAAACAGAGCAATCTGGGGAGGGAAGAAGCAAGACAGAGGTGCAAGGAAGGTACCCCTATGTAGTTGCTTTTGAACTGGCCGTCTGACATTGGACTGAAGCCTCTAACTTCTCCTACCTTCCTCCCACCAAGGGTTTTTAACTGACAGCCTGAGAACCCTGAGGATCCCTGTCTTCCAGAGACATCTATTGAGTCTATGCAGGTGAGCCCCAGATTGAGGACACAGGACAGAAGGCCTAGCAGGTCGGGGAGGTGCTGGACACACTCCTGCCCCGCCCCCCAGCAGGGAGCAGCTGACATTACATTTGGTCCTCAACCCCCATCTCAGCAGGGAGGCCACCTGCCAGTCCACAGCAGGTGCCCAGGGTTTGTGAGAACAAGCCAGCCCCAGAGACAGACATTGGATGCTGCAGAGGAAGAAGGGACTGGAAGGGCCTAACGACTGCAAAGGCTGCCTGGAACAGCTGTGGTGAGCTCTGGGGTAAAGTAGTGCTGCGGTCCACGGGGGCAGCTCTGAGGAGTCGCAGGACCACACCACCTCCAGTATTAGCAGGTAGCTCAGGTGAGCTGCCCAGGTCCATCCTGCTTTCAGTCTTGGCGACTGTGACTCAGCGATGGCTTTGCCATGGTATCCTCTGCTTCTCCAGCCCCCGTTTCAGCAGGGGATGGCATCTTGGTCAAGCCAGAGTCTGATTAGTTGGAGAAACCGACATGTCACAGCACCTTGAGAATATTAAATAATATTTACAAGGGGATGATGTTAGGAAAGTAATTACCGGTGGGAAGAGGCAATCAGTGGCGGGGAACTCCTCCCCTCCTCAAGTGGTGAGAAATGAGCCGCAGCGGAGCCCCGGAGCAGCAGGGTTTGTCACAGGGACAGGGGAAGGCGTTGGGGAGTCGCTACCTCTGCTGATTCTGTTAATAGGATAAAGCAGCCTGGCAAATAAGAGCCAGACCCCAGGAGGCCTGCATTTGAGGGGATTTGAAAATCAGGCCAGCTCCTGCCAATAGCTTCACTTTTAAATGTGTTAGAACTGGAAGGGAGCTTAGAGATCAGCGACGCCACTGGTTCGTGGTTTTCAAGGTTTCTGCCTTCCAAAAATACTGCAAGTGTTAACTAATAATTAATTTGTTTTCACATTTTTTATTCATCAAAGACACACAGAGGACTGCCAGCTGGGACAAGCAGGAGAAGACACAGCGACGATGTCGCTCCAGCCCCAAACAAGAGATCTATTGTTGTTGTTTTTTTTTGTCAGCTCAGTCATATTATCTCGTGTGAATGTCATTTCCCTTTGAAAACATTTAAAATGACACAGGGGTCCATGTTGTAAGTGGAGGGAGTCTGAAGGAGCCTGGAGTGTCTAAACCAGAAATCTCCACTCCAAGCAAATCCTCTCACTTTATACGTTAAGTACACTGAGAACCAGAGAACGTACGTGGCTTGTCCAGGGTCACACAGCTGGCTGTCAACAGGGCCAAGGCTAGACCTGGGGATGCAGAGAGAGGAGAAGGTTGTCCTGGACAGGGAAGGGTAGGGAAGGAGTAAATCATAGTGAATGCACCGCAGAACGTGGGCTCTGGGCACCAACAGGCTTGGTTTGACTCCTGCCCCAATCCTTATGAGCTATGGAGCCCTGGTAAAGTGAAGCTCTCTGAGCCTATTTTCCTATCCGTAAAATGGGGATAATAAGAGCACTGACCACATACTGTTGTGAGGATTAAGTGACAGAACAGAGTACATCTAAACTGTAGCTACTTTTCCTTAACCCATTTGTGTCGGTGGGCAGAGAGGGGAGTCTGTGTAGACAGAAGACCAACGAACAAGATCACATGGCCCACCTTCCAGGTGTTGCCCTGACAAGGTCATTGGGAGCAACTTGTCTCAGTGGAGCTCCAGGTACTAAATTGCGATGCTGTTACTTCTAGGTAGTAAGTCAAAACCGAGTGTGCCTCAGAACCCAGGCCGCATCCAGACTGACTGCCTTAGTTTCTGTAGGGTGGGGCTTGGAAGTCTGTACTTCGAAAAATTGAAATAACAATTTACATACCATAAAGCTTACCTTTTTTAAGTGTACACTTTCAGTGGTTTTTACTATACGGTTGAACCACCACCACCACCATCTACTTCCAGAACCTGTTCATCATCCTGAAAAGAAACCTGGTACCTATTAGCAGTCATTCCCCATTTCTCACTCTTTCATCCCTGGTCTCCTCGGATTTGTCCACTCTGGACAATTCATACGAATAGAATCATGTGACACGCTATCTTGGTGGCTGGCTTTTTTCACTCAGCACAGTGTTTGCAAGGTTCATGTATGCTGCTGAACGGATCTGGGCTTCGTTCCTTTGGAATCTGCACTTTTAACAAGCTCCCCAGGTAGTTCTGATGAGTGGGCTTTGGGGAGAAAAAGAACAGCAAACCCACACAAGGTGAATCTGCTGGTTACTACAGACACAGGGCCTCGATCTTTCCTTCCGGTGTGTCCATCTCAGAGGCCCCATGGCGACAGGAGGCGTCGCTGGCCGCCTGCCTCCTCAGAGCCTGCAGAGGTGAGCAGGCTCTTCCAGTACCTGGGAGGGAGGACATGTTTATTTCAGGACAGTGCCTGACTGCGTGGGGCCCTGTGCATCAAGAGAGACTCACACAAGGGGATTTAGTCTCAACTTCAAGACTTTAATGTACATTATGCTCTTGGAAAAACAATTCCAAGGAAACAAGTGGAACTGAAAGTCTTAACCAGCGGGGATTGTCACTCAGAAACCTGGTGTGAGCCGCAGCCTTGGGAGGCAGTGGGACAGGGACTCTCATCAAGGTACAACAGTGTGAGGTCAGGGTGACAGGGCCTGTGTGTGTGATGGGCGAGCCCCTCAGGACACCCAGGAAACAGGAACCATCATCCACTCCTGTGGTCTCCACAGCAGGACAGGGGGACCCAGGCTGACAAGGTCGTCTCTGGAGCTCTGGATAAAGATGCAGAACTTCCACGAGGCCAAAGAAGCCTGTCCAGAGCAAGAACTGTTCTCTTTGTTGCTGAATTTCCAGGTCATCAGAAACAGTCGTGGTGACTCTGGTGAGGAACAGGGTCATCTGGGAGGGTTGCCAAGGGCCACTTCTGGGTCTGAGGCCTCAGAATGGAACAGGTGGGAGGAGAGTGGCACTAGCAAGGCCTCTGAGGTCAGGGGCCACAATCATCTTGAAAGGTTATCCACTGGGACCTCTGGACAGGAGCGAGGAACTTAAGAGACTGCAAGAGCAGACCACTCGCCAGATTTAACCCATTGTCTATTTTGCCCTCCTCAACCTGGGGCTCCAGAGAGGTCACAGGCCCATGTTTTCTGTGATGTATTCTCATCCACAAGGGGCAGGCAGAAATTCTGGCTCATTTCCCTATTACCCTGTGTTTAAATTTAAAAAAGTCAAGAACTGATATCTCAGACTCCCGGGCAGTCCAGGGTTTCCTGAAACCACTCTATGGAATAAGCAATCCTTTCTCTTGGGCTTGGGGCTCAACAGCTGCTCTTCTGGAAGGAAGTAGACTGCTGCTGAGGCAGGTCTCTCCCGAGAGCCCGTGTGGAATTCAGTTGGGTTAGCACCACGACCAGGCTGATGGGGAACCCACAAGGTGCCTGCTAGATGGGGAACAGCCTCTCTGGCACTGAAGGGACTTGATTATTGGTGAGGGAGGGGATTCTGGCTTCATCTTTGCAGAACCTAGCGGGGCTCCTGTCCCAGCAGGGCCCAGTGACATGGGTGAGTGGAGAAGCCAGGACTGCAGCCATGGGGAAGGGGGCCTCTCCCGGTTAGCCAGTCCCCATGGCGTCGGGGAGCTCCACCACCACCGGGGCGCAGTCCTCAGGCTCCGCCTCAAAGTCCCACCGGAACTTCTTGGTCAGGTGAGCTTGGAACTTTCCGGCTTTCTGCCTCAGGGCGGCATCCACAGCAACGCTGCGGGCGGAGGAGAAGAAAACCTACAGAGAGCAGAGGAGAAGTCACTCCTGAGAACACGCTGGGGCCGAGAAAGCGGTGGAAATTTCCTCCGGGTGTTCGGCTCTCCGGGGCGGGAGGATCAGCTGCTGTTGGCACAGACTCAGGACACCTGCTGTGCTCCCCCCCAAACCAAGAAAGAAGGTCCAAGTCCAGATGAGAAGCTGGGGCAGGACGAGAATGGAAAATTACTGTCTTGGGCAGAGATGCCCCACTGAGAATAAGGTCAGCAGGGCCATCACCTGGCCTTGCCCTCTGGTGAGATCTACTGGGCACCTGGGCAGTGACTTAGAAAAATAGGCAGTAGCGACACCAGCTGGTGCTAGAAAGGTATGGAGGGCTTACGAGCCCCTAGTTCCCATAAAATCCCAGTCCCTACCCGATGAGGGTGAACTGCTGCTCTAGTCTAAACGGACTCCAGGTGTGTGTACACATTGTATACAATGTGAGGTTTGTATTCTCCTTAAAAGCTGTCTTTGATTTTTTAAAAATTGTGGCCACATATGCATAACACAAAATATACCATTTTAACCATTAAAAAATTATCATTTAAAACACTGTACTAAATATATGCACTAAATATATATATACAACATTTACCATTTGAAGAGTACAGTTCAGTGGCATTAAGTATATTTACATTATCATGCAACCATCTCTAGAACATTTTCATCTTCCCCAACTGAAGCTTTATACCCATTAACTCCTCACTCCCCCTCCTCCAGCCCCTGGTAACTACCATTCTACTTTCAGTCTTTTGAATCTGACTACTCCAGGTACCTCATGGGGCTTCCCTGGTGGTTTAGTGGTAAAGAACCTGACCGCCAATGCAGAAGATGTGGGTTCTGTCTCTGGGTTGGGAAAATTCCCTGGAGAAGGAAATGGCAGCTCACTCCAGTACTCTTTCCTGGGAAATCCCATGGACAGAGGAGCCTGGTGGGCTACAGCCCAAGGGGTTGCAAAAGGGAAGGACATGACTTAGCGACTAAAAAACAACAAAAAAAAACCCACAGGTACCTTATATAAGTGGAATCATACAATATCTGTCCTTTTGTGACTGGCTTCTTTCTCTTAGCATAATGTCCTCAAGGCTCACTCATATAGCATGTGCTAGAAATTTCCTTCTTTTTTAAGGCTGAATGATATTCCATCGTATGTATATACCACACTTCGTTTTCCGTTCATCTATCAATGACCATTTGGGTTGTTTCTATGTTTTGGCTATTATAAATAATACTGCTATGAACATGAATCTAAAAGTATCTCTTATAGAAGCCTTGCTTTTGATTCTTGGGGTATATACCCAGAATGGAATTTTGGATTATAAGGTGATTCTATTCAACGCTTTGAGGAACCACCATGGGCCACAGTGGCTGGGCCATTTTTACATTTCCATCAGCAATCCAACATCTCTCTCTAACATCTTTTATTTTCTGTTTTTGTTTGTTTGTTTACAATAGCAACACAAATGGGTGTGGCAAGAATACTGGAGTGGGTTGCCGTGCCTGCCTCCAGGGGATCTTCCCGATCCAGGGATGGAACCCACATCTCTTAGGTCTCCTGCATTGGCAGGTAGGTTCTTTATGACTAGCAGAAACATGGGCAGGGGCAAACAAGAGTAATTTTCTCTACATCCGAAACTCCATTTCAGACTGTCCTAGATCACAATCCCTTCTAATAATGACAGTAAACTCATTTCTTCTCCTCACACTATTTTACTATTTTCAAAGAAGTTTCACAGAGTAGCCCAATAGATCCTCACAAGGCCCTGGGAAGACACACTAGGATGCCTATTACGGAAACGGAAGCTAAGGGGAGTTAAATGCCTGGGTCAAAATTACCAGAAAGGAAGTCGTTTTTCAAGACTACTCACTGGCTCCCTGCAAGACCACCCTAGACAAGCAGCAGGAGGGTGAAAGCAGCAATTTGATCCACGTCACCCTCGTGCCACAGTGGCCACAGACCACCACAGAAGGAATCTGGGCTCCAGGGGTCTTGACCTGACAAAGGTACCAGGTGTACTCTGCAGCTGCTTCTAGAGACAACCCTCTCCTGCTTGCCTCTCCACTGTCTTTCCGTTGGCAGGTGGAGTGAGGCTCACGTTTGTCATCTTTGTTTGCAGCCACTCTGTTGGGGTGGGAGCAGGGACAGAAGTGACAAAGGAGGGGGTACAGAAGCAGAAGGTGGGGGAGGTTACAGAATTTGGTTTCATTACTTGAGAATCGACTAAAATACAGGAGCAGGAAGCACAGCCACAACAAAACACGGGATCAATAACTAATTAGAGGGGCTGTGCGGGCTCGGTGGCCAGCGGGCAGTGGGGAAGCCGGTGGCCTGTCTGCAGGCGGCTCATGGAGCTTGCTCTGGAGCGCTGAACTTGGGGGAGGGGCCTGGTACAGAAAGCAGAGAAGCCTTGTTGCAAACAGCCTTAGCGCTGGAGGCCTTGCACCCTTGTGGATCTGTCTCCAGAGGTCCTGGTGGGCCTGATGGCTCAATTAGCAAAAGCCTCCACTCCTTACATGGTAAACTGTACTATATTATACATTATTATATTATATATTATATTATATAATATATATTATATATTATTATATATATATTATATATATTATATATATTATATTATATATTATATTATAATATTATATATTATATTATATATTATATATATATATTATTATATTATATATTTCGCTACACAATCCTTCCTCTCCAGCTGCCTTGAGCAGCGACCTAAAGATGCTCCATTGTCCCTTCCGCGTTTCTGTGCACACAGGCTATCCCCTTGGCTTATAGAACCCTTCCACCCCTGCTTTCTCCTCCTGCACCTACTACTTTCTATTAGTGACCCAAGCCCAGCTCAGATGCCACCCCCTTGGGATGTCTTCCCAGACCACGGATGGACCAGGCGCTCTTCTGCGCTCCCTGGTGCCCAGGGCTACCTGGGACACAGCCTCACTCTCAGTCAGTGCTAATCCATTTCCTGTTGAGCTCTCCCAAGAGATGAGGAGCAACTCCAAAGCGCTGACTCCTTTACATACCTGCATCCCGCTCCCCTGGTATGAAGTCTGACATATAAAAAGGACCCATGAGATGTTTAATGAACAAAAGACAACCATAGGTTCTATGAAAATCCATTTCTGGGTTCCTTTGGCACAGTGCCTGCACCAAATGATTGCTCAATAATTATGTGATGGTGCCGGAGAGAGTAAGGGACTCATCCTGGGGAGGAGGTGGCTTGTTTATTATGAGGCCCCTGAATGCCAGCGGCTCACAGGCCATCTCTGTGGGACAGGACTCTTACAAAAGCCCAAGCTGAAAGGAACTGCTCCAACCCCTGCTCCCCCAGTACCATGCCTGAGCTTCCCTTACTGCGTTTCTCACTCTCTGCTTGCATTACAGTGATCTGTGATCTGTACCCCTTCAGAGTAGAGGTTACTCCCTAATTATCCATGTGACCCACATGGCAGATTGCCCAGGGCTTGGCATAGAGTTAAGAGCCCACAGGACGCTCCCTGAATGGATATGAATGAGACGGAGGGATCGCTCTGCATTCAGCAATGGCTAACAGCGAGGGACTGGAACAGGCTGGGCTCAGACTCATCGTTCACCCTCCCCACCCCCACCACAACACCACCAGCGGGGTAACATCTACCCTAGGCAGGTACAACAGAAGCCTTCAGTCTGAAAAATAAGGCTTCAGATTTGAAAAGTGCAATGTCCTTTTTAAAGAATCTGTCAGTCTAATCTTTGCTACAAACCTGGAGGTAGGAGGACAGGAAATTACTATTCCCATTGTACAGATGAGGATGGTGATAATGCTGAGCAAGTGATACATGTCAAGCAAGATGCACTCCAAGTAGGGAAACTGAAATCCTTCTTCCCTACCAAGACCTTCTTTTTGTCTTGACACAGACTTAATCCATCCTTGATATTTTCAGCAGTGCCTGTGGGGAGCCAAGGGGCTTGGAGACCAGGTGCTTCTGGAACTGTGCCTTCTGTGGGCCTCCGAGACCCAGGGAACAGTCCAGGTTGACTGTTTTAACAAACCAACTTTATTGCGGCATAATTTACTTACAATTAAATTCATCCATTTAAAATGTTTGATTCATTTTGATGAATGTATACATCCATACACTGACTTCCCCAGTGGCACAATGGTAAAAGAATCTGCCTGCAATGCAGGAGACGCTCAAAAGACCCAGGTTCGATCCATGGGTCATGAAGATCCCCTGGAGAAGGAAATGGCAACCCACTCCAGTGTTCTTGCCTGGAGAATCCCATGGACAGAGGAGCCAGGCAAGCTACACGTGATGAGGTCGCAAAGAGTCAGATACGACTGAGCGACTAAACAACAAACAACAATATACCCATGTAACCAGTATATGATGTAATCAAGATAGATATCTGTTTATAGCTTTTTCTTTTGGTACCTAGTTCTATGAGTTTAAAGGCCCACATCCCATCACTATCAGGATATTGAGCAGTTCCATCACTCCAAAAATATTCCCTCATGCTGCCCCTTAGGGATCAAATCCTCCCCTGTCTCTAGCCCCTGGGACCCACTGATCTATTTCTGTCCCAAGAGTTTACAAAATTCATTATTCAGAAGAGAAGATATTTAGACAGTTTCACATTGAGACAGATGTTTAGACATCTTGTTTTTAGATTAATTGTATGCCTTCTTATGTAAATTTAGTAATGATCTGGTTACTGTGAAACAGTAAACTTTTTAAAATCACTGAGAAACGAATCACCTTAATATGGGAATATTAACCCTGGATATTTTAAAAATACTTTTGAAATAGAAAAATAACATTTTACAAGCATTTGTATTTATCTAAAACTAAAAGCAAACCCATTGGGGATTTTTCTTCAAATGTAAAAAAGATATTAATACATCTACCATTAAATCTATATATTGTAAAACTGTAAATTATTTTAGTCAGAAAAGTGAAAGCTTTCTTTTAAACCCAAGTTAAATATATTGAGTTCAGTCAGGTCACCTTGAGAAATTCAAAATGCCACGGTAGATAGCTGAGTCACTTCTTATCCTATTTTTCAGCTAGACCAAAAAGATGCAATTTTCTAATTTTTTAAACTCCCAGATGATTATTCAACTTAGAATGAAACTAGCCAGAGGTAGGACATTTTATTTCCACTTGCAGAAGAAGAAAGTGGTGTTAAAAGCAAGACTATCAGTTCACAGTGATTACCAAGAAGGCAAAAAGCAGCAGCAATCATGCTTTCTAAGGTCAATTTAAAGAATTTAGCATGTTTTATCTGGGGCTCTAATCACATATGGGAGATTCAGAATTAAAGTTCAGCCTTGTCATCCACCAGCTCTGGCAATCTTGGGCAAAATTATTTGTTTCCTCATCAGTAAGGAAATCAGTAAAATGGGATTATATACTTAACTTCTTAAATTGTTGCGAGAGCTAAACAAAGTAATGTACAGGAAGTGTGCAGAAGTGACAGCTGACAGCAGGAGGTGTGGGCAGGTAGGTGAAGTTTATCATGGCTGGTGTCATGATAAAAACACAGGTGTATGTTGTTCTGTTGCACTTCACGGGTACTGCATCTTTTTACAGATTGAAGGTCTGTGGTAACCCTGCATGAAGTAAGTCTATTAGCGCCATTTTCCTAACAGCATTTGGTCACTTTGTGTCTATGTCACATTCTCGCAATTCTCAAAATGTTTCAAACCTTTCAAACCAAAAAGATTACAACTCACTGAGGGCTCAGATGGCAGTTAGCATTTTTGGCAATAAAGTATTTCTTCATTAAGGTTGTTTTTGGACAATGCTATTAAACACTTAACAGACTATAGTATACGACAGTATATGACTTTTTAAAAAAGTATGTATTTACTTGGCTGCACTGGGACTTAGTTGTGGCACACAGGATCTTCAATTGCAACATGTGAACCCTCAGCTGCAGCATGTGGGATCTAGTTCCCCAACCAGGGATCGAACCTGACCCCCCTGTGTTGGAACCATGGAGTCTTAGCCACTGGACCACCAGGGAAGTCCCAGTGTAAGACTTTTATATACACTGGGAAACCAAACAATTCATGTGACTCACTTTGGGGGATGTTTGCTTTATTGTGGTAGCCTGGAACCGAACCCATAACTCCAAGGTATGCCTGTGCTATAGACATTGTCAGAGCTAGTGTTCTCCCTTGAGAGTTAAAGATGGGCAGTATTTAGAATACTGGCAAGAAATGAAGCTGGAAAGCCTATTTGGCCTACTGTGACTAAAAGTATTTAAAAAAAAAAAAGATTACATGACTATATGCCTAAATGCTATGCAATAAGCAATAAGAATTCTTATTTTATACATAACTCACTTTATAACGTACTATTAAATTCAGATTATCCTTTCATTGGCTTTAAACAAATCATGATGACTCAAGTTGCTTTCAGTAAAAGAAAAAACTGTATCCATTTTTGTAAAACAAATAATTTTTATTCACGCTAAATCCATGGGATTTGTAAAAATCCCAGTGGCATCTATTCAAAGGGGCCTCTAATGGCAGAGGGCATTACATGGTTGATTTTACACAAGCTAATGTGGCTGTCTAAGTGCTCACACACACAGACACCAGTCCCTCTCTGTGGGTAGTAGCCATTTAAACTCCGAAGTAAGAAAGCTGGTTCCACTTACTTGACGACCTGTGGGGAGAGCAGGCGACTGGCTGAGGAAGGCTTTAATGGGCTGATTCGTTCCCTCACAAACACCCAGAGTTGAGTGCCTGCGTGTGGGGGGGACTGGATCTCAGTGCCAAGATGGCATCAATGTAACTCACCATGGAAAAAGCGAAAAAAGTTTTGTAATATCTTTTCCACATTTTGCCTGTTGAAATCTGTGTCATCTTTCAAGCCCATGGCCAAATGCCCCCCTTTACAAAAAAGCCATTCTTGACCCTCCGTCTCTTAAATCTCAACCTGTATGAATGAACCAACCAACCAACCCTCTCTGGTACTCGTAGTACTCTTTGATCAGACTTCACTGTTTACAATATCGTAGCAGGGTCATCTATTTACATTGTCACAGGAATTATGCACTGTGTCCATCTAAAAACACCCAGTAACACAAAGTAAGATAAGTGCTAAACCTCAACTAGGTTTGAAGATAACCAGATGAACAAAAAGTAGGCTTCTGGAAAAAGCCCATGGCTCAGTGGGGAAGTCAGACAGACAATACGTACATTTCAGCAAACACAGCCTGTGCCATGTAACAGTGACAAGTACAAATTAGGCTAACTGTATGGAAAGGAGGGAGAGATCAGAGATGGCACCACAGAGAGTGATGCCTAGTGGGCACCTTGTAGGATGAAAAGTACACAGCAGGCAGGGAGAAAAGCAAGGTTCAGTTAAGAAGACATGAAATATGGGTATAAAGTTTTAGTTGTACCAGATGAAAAAGTTCTAGAGATCCGCTCTGTTCAGAGTTAATTAACAAGACTGTACTGCATCCTTGGACTGCAAGGAGATCAAACCAGTCAATCCTAAGGGAAATCAACCCTGAATATTCATTGGAAGGACTGATACTGAAGCTGAAGCTCCAATACTCTGGCCACTTGGTGTAAAGAGCTGAATTACTAGAAAAGACCCTGATGCTGGGAAAGACTGAAGGCAAAAGGAGAAGCGGGCAGCAGGGGATGAGATGGTTAGATAGCATCACCAACTCAATGGATATGAATCTGAGCAAACTCCAGGAGACAGCAGAGGACAGAGCAGTCCATGGGGCTGCAAAGAGTCAGACACGACTTAGCAACTGAACAACAACAATTGCACACTTAAAAATTGTTAAGAGGGTAAATCTCATATTATGTATTTTTTACAGTTAAGAAAATAAAAGGAAAGCATGAAACAACACGGCAGGTCTGGCAACTTGCAGGGAGACCACTGCCACTGTTGTTGATGGGGGGAAAATAGGGAAAGAAGTGAGAAGCTGGAGAACAGGTTAGCAGCTAGATCAGAATGGACCTTATGACCTAGATGTGTAGGCAATAAGGACTACAGAGAAACAGGATCACAGGTGCCTTTTGGTGGCAGCGTGGGAGATAGACAGATTAACAGGGATAAACATGGAAGTTGATAAAGTCTGATGCAATCCAGATGACCAAAAGGCCTGGGTTAGGGAAATGGTACTGCCTTCTAAAATACTTAGTGCTATCTGGAGTCATTTGGTTAATTCACTTGTTTACTTTCCCACCAAAATATAAACTCCAAGGGACTATGTCTTGCTCATGGCTATATTTCCCATCCTAGATCAGAGCCTTGTATACAGCAGGTGCTCAGCAAATACCTGTTAAATCAATGAAGTGAAGCCACTGCACAAGTCCTTCAACTTCCAGAGTTATATGCCAGCTACCTGATAACAGAACTCTTCCAACAGTATGCTGGCTTCAGAAAAGTGTTCTGTACCTCCAAGAAACAGGCTAACTCATGTATGTGTCCCTCAACACTTTCAGAAGAATGTTGTACACAAAGAAAGGATGCTCAAAAACAGATGCTGATTTATTTTTTAAAAGGCACATGTCCTGGATTTTTCCAAATAATGACAGTGAATTTTCTTGGTGAAAACTCCAAAGACAGAATGCCTCTAACCATCAGCTTTGCACACCCCACCTGGATATCGAGCAATCCAGCTGGGCCCTTTCTGCTTCATAAATCATTGCTGGCAACAAAGCCTCAGCAATTAGAGCTCAGCTGTTGGTTGCGCTGACAATGGCTGGGACAGCCAGTGACACAGTGTGGCTCTCCTATGTTTGCGCGACAGCATTAATGCACATCGCAAGGGCAGTGTGTATTCCCGTGGGCCACAGCCACCGCCAGAGGCAGGTTAGCAGGCTGCGGCCTCCTACTGCTCTGCAACCCACAACCCAGTAACCGTGGGGCAGATTTCCCCTGCAGAGGAAGAATAAAGGGATTTAATTTCTCTGTTACATCAAAAACCAATAAAAGGGCAGTTTTATAACTTGTATGAAGTGGAATATGCCAGGCTCCAACCATCAGCTTGCCTGACTCATCCCTCTTGTCTGCACATGTCCTTGAACTTTCAGAGTTTTATCACAGCTGCTTGATCACAGGGACTCTTCTGACAGCATTTTGGTTTTAGAAAAGTATTCTCTACCTCTGAGAAACAGGCCCCTGATGGTGTCGCCACTAATGTTGATCAAGACTCTTTCCAGAGGGAGCGACACTGTATTCAGTACATAGGGACATAAGCACAGGCTTGAAATCAAGACTCAGGCCTGGGTACAAATCCTGACTCTGCCACTTACCAGTTGTGTGACCTTATGTGAATGATTTAACCCTTTTGAGTCTCAGTGTTCTCATCTGTAAAATGGGAATAATCCTCCCTGCCTTATGGTGCTCCAGAGAGATTAAATGAGGGAACCCACATAAAGAGATAAGCCTGGTGCCCATTAAATGTCAATAGGTATTTCATGACTGTTCATTCCTTCCCTTACCAAGTGTGGGAGTGGGAGATGAGTGACTGGCCCCTTTTTAAGGGGTAGGCCTATGGGGGTCTCCCACACAGGCAGAAGAAAGCAGTCCTGAAACAGAAAGTATGGAAACTGACAGCCTGCAGCTCTGCCTCTTCTACACTCAAGAAAGTTACAAAACGTGAGTGACAGAGGCTGTCCCAAGAACATAAAGGGAGCTAATCTGTTTGCAAAGGGAGGAAATAGCGCAGGATGAAGATTGTAAGTTGTTTGAAGCTTCTTCCCTAATTAGCACTCATAATGAAAATTTAATTGCTGAGTTAAAAGCAAATTTCACTTTTTTCTATCAGAGGATCTCTGCAGAAACTGGCACATTTTGTTTGAACAGGAAATCAAAGTTACTTTCGTGCTTAAATGAGATCTAAGCAGTTGCAGATGTTTCCTTGGGAATAACTAGCTTCCAAACTCTGTCCTACTGGGTTGCGGCAACTCACAGCTCTAGGCCGGGAGAAAGAAAAACTGTTTTGAGTGCAGTTGCTTGAGGGGTTGGGGCTGATTCAAATTCCAAGTGCCCCACTGCTAGGTATGTTGGGGTGAGGCATGGAGTGGAGGGTACAGAGAGAGGATCTCTGGCATTAAGAAGCTTACAATTGAGTAGGACAAAGAGAACCGGGGAAGAGTCTATGATTAGGAAATTGAAATGAAGAAAGCTTGGCTCAGGAAAGCATTATTGTTCAGTCGCCAAGTTGTGTTCGACTCTTTTGTGACCCCTTGGACTATAGCCCGCCAGGCTCCTCTGTCTATGGGATTTCCCAGGCAAGAATATTGGAGTGGGTTGCCATTTCCTTCTCTGGGGGATCTTCCCAAACCAGGGATCAAACCTGCGTCTCCTGCATTGGCAGGCAGATTCTTTACCACTGAGTCACTGGGGAAGCCCCAAGGAAAGAACAGCAAGAGACAAAAATGTAAGCCTCTATGGGTGCTTTCACACACTTTGGCCTTCACTCTGACCCACTCGGGTGTCAGCCAGAAGTCCACTCACCTGTAAGGTGCTGGTGAGGAAATTGTCCTGGGAGACAATGTCCACAAAGAAGTCAGCGGGAATCTCGCCGAGCTGGTGGTACAGGATGGAGATGAGGTTGACGTAGAGGGTGTGGTGCTTCACCATGGCCTCTTCTGACCGGCACAGAAGGTTCAGGAGCCGCTTCCAGTGCTCGAAGGCCTCGTACACATTCCCCAGCAGGAAGCACACAAAGGCAAACTGGAGCTCACCTGAAAGGTGCAGAGAGGAGAGATGAACCTGAGGGAGAGGAGTGCTGGCTGACTCAACTAAGCCATCAGAGCCACTGGACCTCAGCCAGAAGTGGCTGTCTAGCCTTGTCACTCCTCCAGAGCCTGGCATGGGGTTTTACACCTAGCAGTTGCTCAATAAACGTTTGCTGAACTGCTATAAACTCAAGCCGTGAGAAACCCAACTGGCTTTGGATTTCTGTAAGATCAGATTGCAAGAGAAGAGGCACACTGAGTATTTACCTAGCATTTAACAAGTTGACAAAATGGGTCTGTGGACATTACGCCAAGTGGATCCTCAAACTGGCTGCCCATCTGAATTACTAGGAGAACTTGGGAAAAATAAAGCTGCCCGAGCCTCACTGCAAGAGATCCTGGTTGAGGACAGATGATGGAGTCTTGGCATCTGTAGCTCTAACAAGCTTCCCGGGTGAGTCTGATGCAGATGGTCTGCTTCAGGGGCAGGGAAAGGCTGTGTAACACCATGTAACCCTCAGCCCAACTCCATAAGGTGGTCAGGGAAGGTGGTATTTGCCTCAGTGTATAGATGAGGTCAAGAGACTTGCCCAAGGTCACACATCTAATGCTTAGCAACTGAACAACAGAAAGATAAAACAGATTTCTATTGGGTGGGAATAGTTTTAGGGCCTTCTAGAACAGGAAAATTCATGAGTACTTGTTCCAGGGTGAGCCTGCCAGCCAAATTATTTTTGTTTGTTTAATCATGGGGCTCTATGATTTGCTTGCTATGAGCAGCTTGTGGCTAAGAGCATGGGCTCTGGAGCCAAACAGCCTGGGTTCAAATATCAGCTCCACCACTTCCCAGTTGTGTGACCTTGGGCAAGCTACTTAATCTGTTTATGCTTCAGTTTCCTTATCTGAGGGATGCAATAAAGATTAAGTGAATCGATCCAGTACTGCATTGGCCCCAAAATTCATACCAGTGTTTCCGTAACATCGTATGGAAAAACCCGAACGAACTTTTGGGCCAGCCCAATAAATATAAAGCATTTAGCGTAATGCTTGGCACAAAAGAGCACTCCAGAAACCTCAGTTATTATTCCCACATTCCCAGCAGATCCCTGTCTCAAAGAGACCTGACAGTCCAGAAGCCACTGTCCTTGGCTGAGCAGCTGGGTCTCTGGGTGCAAAGATATACTGTTGCTGATGAGACATGTTCTCTCTGGCTTCAAATTTAAGAGGGGCTTCTGCGGTATATCTACACGTCAGCCATAAAAAGAACAGATGTGGGATATCCCTGGTGGTCTAGTGGTTAAGACTCTGCCTTCCACAGCAGGAGGGGCAGGTCTGATCCCTGGTTAGGGAACTGTAAGGTCCCACATGCTGTGGGGTGTGGCCAAAACTAAAAAAAAAAAAAAAAAGATGTACTCAACACTAAACACCTCTTTAAACACATGGTGTCCAATTTCTGTCACTTCTGGAGACCTGGAAAAACTAGTTCTCTGTTCCTAGGCTTGTGGAACTAAGTTTGATTTGAGTGGATAGCTACGGGGTCTAGACATTTTGGACATTTGATCAATATTTTCAAAATATAGTCAAGTTTCCTTTGTATGACAGAGGTTAATGATTTGCTTCTTCAGTTGGCTTTACCTGGTTAGTTTGTGGAAATATGAGCTTCTTCTCTGAATTTAGGGCATTCATTTAAATTTATACATTTCTGGCTTAGTCTAAAATTAAATTGAGATGAGAAATAATTTCAAACAGCTGTCATAAAGATACAGTGATCCTTGCAACAGACCTTTTCACAAGATTACTTTGAAGAACTGAAATGTTTAAGAGGTAGAAAACAGGATTTCTGTTCATTTTGAAGCCAGGATTTCAAGTGTTACTTATTAAATGAAAATAGATACACCCCCTTAAAATGTCCCTTTTTATCAGCTGAGCCTATTATATAAAAGGCCCTATATTCAAAATTCTCACTGATCTTCCAATAGAAAAATATGCAAATATTAGGCAACTTATAAAAGAAAAAATATTAATAGTTATTAAAGATGTGACAAATGTTTGCTGTCACTAGTAATCAAAGAAATACAAACTGAAACAGGAAGTCATTCTTCAACTATCCAGTCAGAAGAGGACTTTGCTAAATCACCATGTCAAATGCCATGTCAAAGGTGATGGGACACAACCTCCTCAGCTAGCAAAGATGCCAGACCTTCTCCTGGCAGCATGCACACTGTGATCCAACAATTCCAACCCAAAATTATGCAAAAGGGCACACCAGGAGACTCATTCGACAGCACTTACAATAAGGAAACCAGGAACACCTTAAAAGATTCATTAACAGGGGCTGGTCCAATAACTATGGAAGTTCAGTAGCCACTAAGGAGAAGTGACCATTTTGGTGACATGGAATAATATTTATATTAAAGCAAATTACAGGGTAATATACTGTAACCCTGTTTTTGTAAAAATATCATATATACACAAACATACACTTGAATAAAAAGACTAAAAGGAAACAGAAACATATTAAACTGAGAAATACTTACAAATATGTACCTTAAAAATGTGTATGTATCTTAAAAACATTGTGTATGATTTAATTCCTTTTAAATTGTCAAGGTTTGTTTTAAGACCCAGAATATGGTCATACTTGTTTATGTTCTGTAAGGATTTGAAATGTATGTATATACTGAGGTTGTTGGGTGGAATGTTCTATAAATATCAATTAGATCCTATTCATTGATGCTGTTGTTGAATTGCTATAAGTATTTGCTGATTTTCAATCTAATTGTCCAATCAATTTTAGAGTTTAGTGTTGAAGACCTAAACTATTGTGGGTCCATCTATTTCACCTTTCAATTCTATCAAGTTTTCATTCACATATTTTGCAATTCTGTTGCCTGTTGCACACAAATTTAGAATAGCTATGTCTTCTTTGTGGACTGGTGCTTTATCATTAAATAATGTCCTTCTGTGTTTCTAGTTTAAAAAAAAAGAAAGAAAGGTACCACAAAGTGAACAAAGATGGCTATTTCCAGGTGGTGGGATTTGCACTTTCATTTTTGTTTACCTTTAAGGATAAATACATGTTATTTTTTGTAACAAGGGGGGAAAACAACAATAAAGACTATAACAGTTAAAAGAAAATCACTGTTCTGGTTGAAGCCTCAAGAGAGTCAAGAGTAAACTGAGGGGGCAGGTGGATGGCTCCCAGGAACATGGATGGGCGTGGGAACCGGGAACCCTGGGCTCTGGTCTCACTTCCACTATACCACTTAGCAGTCAAATCCCTTCCCTCTATGGACCTCAATCTGTAAAATGTAGCGGTGGGCAGGCGAGGCCACACCATGGGTTCCCCGACACGGGACTGTTTGCATCACGTTCACCTACAGCACTTGTCTGTCAGCCAGACAGACAGGTAAAATGCTGGGAACCCACTCCAGATCTCCTGAATCACTCTCCAGGGGTAAGGCCTGGGAATCTGTACCTTTAAAATATATATATATATGGTTTATTTATTTGGCTGCATCAGGACTCAGTTGTGTCATGCAGGACTTTTTGTTGTGGTGCACAGGGTCAGTAGTTGCAGCATGTGGGCTTAGCTGCTCTGTGGCCTGTTGGATCTTAGTACCCCAAGCAGGGACTGAACCCAAGTCCCCTGCATGGCAAGGCGGGTTCTGAACCACACTGAACCACTAGGGAAATCCCTGGGAATCTGTTCCTTTAACAAGCATTCTGGGTAAGACCCCCTCCTAGCCAGGTTTAGGAACCGTTAGACTAAATAATCAAAGATAGACTCCCTATTCTCAAGCCCCTCGGCTATATACCCCTCCCCTGGCCCACTCTCAAAGCCTTGTTCCTCCTCACCGAGCACGTCCTGGGGGCTGCAGGGGAACTGCTTGCTGAGCACAGTCTCCAGGGCATAACTCAGGTCCATGCTGTGCCTGGTTATCTCGGCCGGTGTGGCACCTGCCGGGAACATCTGTGTGGGCAGCTCGGAGAAGCGGATCTCTGTGCCAGCCCTGGGCTTCATCTCGGGCAGCCGGGCCAGGCCCTCCTGGTAGCTCTTGCACTCGGTGCCGCAGCGGGGGAGATTCTGCCCCACACGGTCCTTGGTGTGCTTCATGGAGAGCACAGGCAGCACCTCCGAGAAGGCACAGATATGCCGACTCTCAGGCTGCAGCTTCTCCACGGTGGCCTCGCTGATGAAGTTGGTGAGGGAGATCCACTTCTTGAGTGTGGCATAGGGGTAAGGTCCCAGGAACTGGTCCAGCTCCTGGAGGTTGGCCCTCATGGCCTCCACCTCAGCCTCTGGTGCTGGGGACAGGTCGACCTCTTCCCGGGCCGCATCCCAGCGTAGGACCTTCAGCCCCCGTTGCTGCAGGTTAAGGAAGAAGCCCATGCGAGGGCCCACCTCCCTGGGATTGGCCTTGTCCACAGAGCTGTAGTGGAGGAAGTGGATGCCCGGCGGGATCATCTTCACGCCCCGGAACTTGGGCCCCACCTCCCAGGAGTTGTAGTCAATGCCAAACTCTGTCCCCTTGGGCATATTCAGGATGACCACAGTGGCCCCTTCAAAGAAGAGGCGCCTGGCAAGCTCAGGATCCATCTGCATGGCAGCCATGGGGCCAGGGGTGAGTTACCACAAAGGAAGCTTTTCTATTCCACTGAAAAAGAAAGAAGTCAGAGTTAGTCAGATCCTGGGGAAGGATGCTTCATCTGCAGAGCATTATCTATGTGTCAGATACTGAATTAGACCCCTGACATAATTCAGTTCAGTCGCTCAGTCGTGTCCAACTCTTTGCGACCCCATGGACTGCAGCACATCACCAACTCCCGGAACTTGCTCAAACTCACGTCCATTGAGTCGGTGATACCATCCAACCATCTCATCCTCTGTTGTCCCCTTCTCTTTCTGATTTCAATCTTTCCCAGCATCAGGGTCTTTTCCAATGACATAATTTTCTACCTTAATTTTCACTGCAGATAAAGAAAATGATACTCAAAGAGAGACGGTGTAATGACCACGAACACTCACTTCACAGCTGGAAAGACATCAGTTAAAGAAAAGACATGTTCAAGATCACACAAGGACCCAGTTAGAACCTGGGTACCCTGTCCTCCAGGCCAGTGTTCTTTCCACTGTGCACTTCGAAGCTACTCTTCAGATCTCCTTCTCATACCACAGGATGAAGGCGGAGAACGCCTGGCTGGTCCACTCTAAAGGATTACTGTGCCTAAACTGTCTTAAACTATAATTCTGTCTAAAACCTAGAAGATTCGACAAGCATCCACCCAGTTTCCCATAAATCTCAGCGAAGGCCCAGAAATGGACAGAAGGTAGAAATGGGGTGCTTAGCATCTAAAATTCACAAAAGGTTTGGGCAGTGGAGAGCTTTTCAACCACAACCCTCTTCTCCTACATATATATATATATAAAATATGTATTATATATATATAATATGTATTATTTATATATATATGTGTACATATATATATGTGTATGTGTGTGTGTGTGTGTGTGTGTGTGTGTGTGTGTGTGTATATATATATATATATATATAAAGAACTCTAAAGTCCAGGGAGTGAAACAATTTCCCAAAGGGTCCACAGTCAGTAGCAGCTCTGGACTTCTCGCCCAGAATGGATCCAGGAGGCATGGCTGGCCTCAGATCAGTATTTAGAAGAGAAAGACCTTAGAACATTTATTTTTATCTACCTCTGAACTACGCATGAGGACACACTGATAAGACTTCTGTAAACAGACACAGCCTCTGTATTTATAAGGATGGTTTCAACATGAACTAATTTAAACAGAACACGTCTAACTCTCTAATCCCAAGACACCTACCTATTCAATCCAACAAATAATCCTGGAGTGCCTGCAGGATTTTTGCCAGGCACTAACAGAAACGATCACGGAGAAGACAGTTACTGCCCTCTAGGCACTTCTAATCTAACCAGACATATCAACAAGACCACAAAACTTCACAAGCAGAAGAACCAGCTGCCTGTTTAATTCCTTTTACTCATTTTTATTTAAACAAACAAAACAATACCATGAGGAAAGGAAGACCAATCCTTTTCCCAATATGGAAAGGACATATTTTACTGTCTTTACCCAAAAGCCACACAGATGATTATGACTCAAAATCAGCATTTTTTTCAAACTGCAAGTCACAACCTGATAATGGGTTAAAAGATCAACTTAGAGGATCTCAACCAATATATTTTTTTTTTAATAAAAGGGCAAATTTTTTAAAAATCAGAGCACACCCTAAGTAGTAAAGCTAAGTATCATTTTCTGAAGCTTTGTGTGTTTGTATGGACTCTTGGTCACCATGTAAAATGTATTTGCTACTGCAGGTCACAGTGTACAAAGTCTGAAAGCCACTGCTCTGAATACTTTATATCATCTTACTATCCCCAATCTTGAGTTCAAAAGATACTTAATATATTTGCTAAATGAACAGCTATTGCATTTAGAATAATTGCTCATCAATTAGCCATTTTCCTGGTGACATCCGTGTGCTCCTTTTTGATAACGCCACTTCCTTCTATTTCCAGCAGATTGTAATTCTCTTCACTATATCTTCCACAATTGGCAAATGACCTGGCACAAAGAAGATGCCCTGAGATGCAGAGAATCACATCTACCCACTTCTCTCCACCACATCCTTAATCTAAGCTACCATGTCCCTCAGCCACATTGTCCCTCCAATCCCTTCTCCATCCAAAAGCCGGAGTGACCTTCTCAAACTGCCAGTCTAAGCATGTCACCACCCATACTTAATATCCTCTGAGAGGCTTCTCACATGGCTCTTGGCAAACCAAAATTCTCACTGTGACCTACAAGGCCTGTATGGCCTAGTCCCTAGAAACTCGTCCAGCTTGTCTCATACCATGCTTCCTCCACAAGCTCTGTTGCAGCCACACTAACCTCTTTCAGACCCTCAAACAGAGGCTCCCCTGATAGAAAACTCTTCCCTCCCCTCTGTCTCAAACCATTTTTCTGATCTCTACTCAATATTTACCTCCTCTGCAACGCTTCCTTGACCTGGGGCAAAATCAGATCTCCTGTGATGTGCTCTCAAAGTGCCTTTTATCTTTCCATTTCACTGATCACAGCTGCAAGTTTGCAAATATTAATAGAGGGCTGTCACCTCCAGGAGATGCGGGTCTTTCGTATCTCTACTACATATTAGACGCTTGCTGACCATCTTGTTAATAAAAGCACGATATCCATTTCGTAGATGAGAAACAAAGGCTCGGTTCGCGGAAAAGACCTTACCGAAGTTAAAGAGAGTAAATCAGAACCACGTCAGGCGGAGCCAAGGCCTCCGACCCCACAAGTTCTAAAGTTAGGAAAAAAGAAGTTTCCCAGTTGCCCCCAGGAAGTCCTGGCGACGGCGTATCTGACGGTTACTCAGGGAGCAAGTTGAGAGTAACCCAGCTGAAAGAGGCAGGTGGGTCCCACCCACCGGCTCAAGACCGGGACGCCACAGTCCGCACTCGGTGCCCAAGTTCAGGCCCTCTGCTATCCCCAGCCGGGAAGAGCGGTGGCCGGACCACACAGACAACGAAAGGAGAACAGTTAAAAGAGGACAGGAGGCTGCACTCACCGACTGGTGTGTCGCCCAGGTCCACCGACCGCAGAGGCGCACCGGAAGTTCTTCTCTGGCGCCGGACGGGAGCAACAGGGGAAAGGGGCCGGGCAGGTCCCTGGGTCGCGAAGGAAACAGCCCGTGCCAGCAGGTTCCGCCCCGTCGAACGTTGCCTTTTGCTACTTTGAGTTACTGGATGTAGTTCTTGAACCCGTGGATAATAACTTTCATCAAACGATGCATTTTATATCCCGGTCCAGAAACACATCCGCCAGCCACGGCTTTTCGGTTTCAATCAGTCATGGTCTCTGAGGTTCGGGTCAAGGTCCTAGCTGCCCGGTAGCCACAGTCAGAGACTCAGTCATAGTCCTGGTCAACCGATCCCAATCCGAGTGAATGTCACAGTTGGCCCTTTATCACCTGGTCTTAGCTTCCAACCATACTTATCTGTAGGGGAGAGCTTCAGAAACCCAGGCCAGAGAGACCCAGTCTAACAGCAGCAGTCACTACATTGGTCCTTCCAGCCATAAACACTGGATATCTTCTGGCAGTGCAGGCCTAGTATGAAGTCTCAGTCAGGCTGTATAAGCACCTTGAGGCAGGGAACTTGTCTTGTTCTCCACTGTTTTTCTGGGATCCAGCACAAAGACCCAGTTCAACACATATACTATGCATTTAATTAATGACAGTGATTCTTTATTAATTAACGACTTCTATTTTGGAGCCCAGCCTTGTGCTGGGTGGGAGCTTCCCTGGTAGCTCAGATGATAAAGCGTCTGCCTGCAGTGAGGGAGACCCGGGTTCGATCCCTGGGTTGGGAAGATCCCCTGGAGAAGGAAATGGCAACCCACTCCAGTACTCTTGCCTGGAAAATCCCATGGACGGAGGAGCCTGGTGGGCTACAGTCCATGGGGTCGCAGAGTCGGACACGACTGAGCAACTTC
This sequence comes from Okapia johnstoni, assembly GCA_024291935.2. NCBI lineage: Eukaryota > Metazoa > Chordata > Mammalia > Artiodactyla > Giraffidae > Okapia > Okapia johnstoni. Next base: position 54,403,714 of record CM044324.1, on the reverse strand, counting down.
ACTTCACTTCACTTCCTGTGCTGGGTGGTTGTATCAGTTAGGGTTCAATCAAAGAAGCAGAGCCAGCAGGAGATATTTAAGAGCTTTATTACAAGGAATTGGCTTATGTGATTCTGAGGGCTGCCTAAGGAAATACAAAATCCAGAGGGCAGGCCCCTTGGGTATATGATTTCTAATCCTTGCACTAACCCTAGTAAGCAGACTCAGTATTCCCAACATGCAGAAGAGAAAACTGAGGCTCAGAGCAGTCGCACAGCCAGAGAGAGGCCAGGCTAGGATGCAAACCAAGGTCTGACTGGTGACTGGCTGTTCTTGTCTCTCTGCTGCTGCTCCTTAGCTTGCCTGTCACACTTCCTCAGTGACAGCTGGACATGCCCATCTGTCTCAGTCAAAATTCATCTCTTAGTGGGTTGCAGACTAGACCGGGCCCTGCAGTCATGGTTGATCACAACGAGCTGCCACAGGATTAGCCAGAGATGGCCTCCATCAGTCACAGCCATGCGTGTCAATCTCAGCCTGTCATGTCAGTTCCATTTCCTGCATGAAGAAGCTCAGCTCCCTCCCCACCCTCCCCATTCCTGGTCTTGGGCGCTGAGCATCATGGTCTGTTTTCCTGACGAGCTCCCTGTTCCAGCTGAACTCATCATCTTCTGAGACTCCAGGGCACTGAACTCTGGGCACAGGGACCGTAGATGGTAGCCCAGGAATCCCACCTGATGGGTTGCATGTCTGTTCAAATCAGGTTTCTCAACCCTGATACTATTGAGATTTGGAGCCAAATAATTTTTTGTCGTAGGGCAGCTGTCCTCTTGTGTTGTAGGATGTTTAGCAGCATCCCTGGTTTCTACCCACTATATGCTAGTAGCATCCCTCAGTTGTGACAACAAAAATATTTCCAGACATTGCTAAATGTTCCCTGGGTGACAAAATCACACATACCCCCAAGTTAAGAATCACTGATCTAAATGAATCAGCCACGCTATTCCTTAACAGCTCAAAGGCTGACCCTGTATTTATGGGAGACAGAGACACGGATCCAGGGTGTGTGGGTACCCAGTGTTTGCAAACGATGTCCTATTCCAGGATCCCAGGAATGACAGATAACTAAAGGAAACCTACAGGGAAAATACGGGGAAGGATTCACAATTGCTTCTGACAATGGACAGGAGTTTGGAGAGAGAAGAATAATTGCTTTTCATTGCACAACATTTTGTATCATTTAATGAATTACCTTCAAAAAGAAAAGACATAGGGCTTCCCTGGTGGACCAGTGGTTAAGACTCCGAGCTCCTAATGCAGGGGGCACGAGTTCAGTTCCTGGTTGGGGAACTAAGATCCCACATACTGCCTAGTGTGGCCAAAAAAACAAAACAAAGAAGAAAAGACGTGGTATTTAGTGTTTGAAATTACAGGGAAATGATCAGGATTTAAGTTTTTATAAGTATTTAGAATGGCATGTACAAGGTGACTTCAACTCTGATAAGATACTTATACATGAGAAAAAGACTGGAAGAAACTGCACCAAATAGTTTCGCAACGGTTGTTGCTTGTGAGACTTGGGATAATAAAGAAAGGTGGTTTGGGGTGAGCTGTTAGGTAGAATTAAAGTGCTGGCATGTGTATCTCAGGTAGCCCACAGGACAGGTTTAAATTTTACATGAATGATGGTTTTCAAATTTTAGTCTTTTTGCGTTTATTTTTATAAAGACCTCCTTCCTTCGGCAAGTGGCCCTAGTTTGTCATTTGTGGACGTAATAGTTTCCTTCACAAATAACTCTGCTGTTGTTGTTGTTGCTGTTAGTGTTGAGTCGCTCAGTCATGTCCGACTCTTTGTGACCCCATGGACTGCAGCATGCCAGGCTCCCCTGTCCTTCACTATCTTCCAGAGTTTGCTCAGAGAGTCAATTTAAAGAAAAATGATGTCAACATTGGGACAGGTGGCACGTACGGGGACATGGCAACATATGTGAAGGGGATGAGCAAAGGCTGAAGTTGGGGCTTGCTGTGTACGTTATCCGCTCGACTCCCACACACCAAGCCCCCCTGTGTCCTGGGCCCACCTGCTTACTGTTCCTGCTGCCTAGAATGCACTCACTCAAGTTCTTCACCTTACTGGATCTTTCTCTTCATTCAGCTCAAAAAGATGTCCTCAGGGAGGCCATCGCGGGCCACCGTATTTAAAGTGGTCTCCTTCAGTGACCATCCCCTCCCCCGGTGCATTTCCTTCCTGGTGCTGATCACCCTGGAATCGTCTTTGAGTGCTCGCCTGTTTTGTTGTCAGTTTCTCCACTAGCCTCTGAGTTCCTGGAGGGCAAGGGCTTTGTCTTATTCATTGTTGTTCCAGTAAAGCCAAGACCTGGTCCACGTTGGGATCTGCAGATATTTGAATGAAGGTGTTGTAGGCTGAATGAAAATGTTCCAGTTGGGATCTCTCCACCCCAATTTTAGCCTTTCCCACAATGTCAACTTGTACTGGTAGCCAAGGTCAGAGAGAGATGCCAAGGCCGTTTGTGGTTCAGCATCAAACACATTTATTTCACTTTTATTGAGTATACAAGAACAGAGAGCACACGCATACAGCACGGAGCACTGAGGTGGGGGAGCGCGGGGAGGAGAGAGGGGTGTGAGTAAAAAGGACCAGGACAGCATCGCAGTTGGTTAGGAAGGTGCTTTTTGGAAAAAAAAAATAATTTAGAGTGATGTTGCTCATGCAATTTCAGGCCAGTCTTGGAATGTGCTTACAGGATTCAAAAACTGAAACAGGTCTTGGCACTTCCTGTACCCTCAGATGGAAAAGATCCCAAGAAAGCAAAATAGGGGAAAACAAAGACTTACAGGCTGGCAGTGTGGACAAAGGCCATGGAGGGCATCTGCTTTTTCTGTTCCTTTTGCAAGTGGGGAAACTGAGGCCCCGAAGCGAGGATAAGATGAGCTCAATGGCATGTGGTGAGTTAGAGGCTGAGCCAGGATGGCCACCCAGAACTCCTGACTGCCCTCCAGGACTTTTTCCACTATGCTACATGGTCTCCTGGGTGGAGAGGCGGCACAGAAACGATGTGAAATGTAAAATGGAAAAGTAGGTTGAAGACAGATAAGACAAACATCTATATTCCCTATGAAGAGGAGGATGGGAAGGAAACAGCGCCCTAGATTTCAGCTTTGCAGCTCCCCTCCTCCCTGCTGGCAGATGCCTGCCTCTCTGTGGAAGGTCAGAGCATCTGTGAACTGGAGAGCTCCATAAACCCTGGCTGGCCCACAAACCAAGCCTGGTCGCTTCTTCCCTGTCCTGAAGCCACACACATAGGGTCTGTAGGCAGGTGCAGAACCCACGACAAATATTCTCCCTCTGCAGTATGTCCAGTGCGCTCAGGACGCCTGATTCCTGCAAAGACAAGGATTCCTGAGCCAGACTCCAGATGGCCCAGAGAGGGCACAGCCACTCCAGCTCTTGGCCCAGAAAGAGTGGGGGCTCTCAAGCTGAGGAGGACAGGGAGGAGGTTCTGTGGCTTCTGTGTAAGAACCACCTGGTGCACTTCCACTCTCAGGGGGCGCTGGAGGGGATGTGGCTGACTGTGCCATCTGAGCCCCAGATGCAGGGCTCTCTCTGCCTCTCCTCATCCCATGTTTACCTACAGAGGCAAACACTGTTCTGCCTCAGGTCAGCACCAGTTAAGCAGCGAAGCATATGTGTCACCAGGGGAACGGATAAGCAAGTCTGGGCCCTTGGCGGGGCATCTGCAGATGTCTGATAATTGGAGAGAGGCGGAAGTGCTCTCAGAGGGGTTGGAGATGTAAGGCTGGCTCAGGGAGCTTCCCAGGTCATTCTGCTCCCCCACGCTTTCTCCTTGAGCCTAACAACAGTGCCTGGCACAAGTACTCAGTAAATATTTGTTGAATGAATTTATCGACTGCTTTAGAAGCAAGACGGGGGAAGTGAAATGGGACTGAGAAAGTAAAGGGAAGGGGGCGACAAATGCCCTCAGAAGGGGCCTCACTGAGCTCAGGGAAGCAGCTTGTGTCTGGAAAGCCCACATGTGCCACAGGGCAATGCCAAACTTTTGATGGGACCTTCTCCAAGGGCTCCTGTGGTCTCCAGGCCTTTGCTGGGACTCTGAGGGCCCAGGATCAGAGAACAGATGTCGACCGAAGGGGAGGTCTCCAAAGCCAGGGTCTTATTCGCAGGTGGAGCCCCAGCAACACCTCCTGTCCACCTCAGCTTGTTTCAGGAGCCTCTAGGAGTTCAGTTTTGACCTGTCAGGGCCTGCCCTGCGTTCAGTCTCTACCGTGGCTGCTTTGATCCAGGAAGAAGAGAATGATTGAGAAAAAGAATAGGAGGGGCCAAAAGAAAGAACTGAGCTGGGGACATTCAGCCAGCCAGGTGGAAGCCACCATCTTCCACGGCAGCTGGGGGCATCACCTCCCTTGGGATAGGAGTTAGCTGTCGCACTGCGGTCAGGGAAAGGCAAGACATGTGGCACAACAAAGAGACGACTGAGAACTGAGGCGAGCCTTCCAGGGAGGTAGGGGGACTGAGCTAGGGAACCTGTGCTGCAGAATCCTGAGCACGGACCAGGTCCCAGCTGCTACTGCCTGGGGGAGAAGGCATCTTGAACCACACCCATGTCGCTTCCTTCTTGCCAAACCCCTGCCTCTCCATATGGGGATCCCACCCCTCCCCACCAATCAACCAAGTACAAACACCACACACTGTATTTCTACACTGAACTGTCAGCTCCTACTGTGAGCGACCCCCAGCCCGAGTCCAGGTCTCCTTGGCTGGGTTGGTTCGGTGAGATCTAGGAACCTTGGGAATATATCAATCACAGTCAGATAATTATAATTTTAAAATGTCAGCTTCATACTTACCAGCACTGTTTATTTTAATATTTGTTTCCTGTTATATGTAATATACATAACTTAAAAGCACATCCATACAAATCTCCTACAAGCGGCACCTTCATAATGAGAACCCATAAACATACAATGTCTACTTCACCTCCTGTGGCTTGGTTTCACGTTCTTGCTTTTCTTTTCTTTTTCTCATTTCCAGTGAGAGTCATCTGCAGTGGCCCTCGGCAGGACCAGGACACAGAGGGTGAGGGGCGTGGGGTGGGCAAGAGGGAGGAGGGAACCCAGACGAAAAATGACAACAAGACGTGTGAGAATCGAGGGGGAAAGGAGGCGGAAGAAAGGAAGGTGGATTTTGCAGCCCAGTGTCAAGACCCAGAAAATAAGAATCCAGTGTTCCTCCTCCTCCTTTCCGAATGGGGGATTTTTCTTTCTTGGAAAACGGTTGACGGGGGCGTGTCTTGCTGCTGCAGCTTCTCTAACTGGCTGCAAAGGTGTTTTCCTTTGCACTGGAGTGGGCAACAGATGCAGGAAAAGAAGAAATGGGATGCTTGTCCACTGAAAGGAACATGTAGACGCAGGTGGCATTGTACTTCTACAATCAGCATAATCTGGCTTGCCTTGGTTGTTCTGCAGGGCTTCAAAGTGGGGTGGGGAGGAGAGCAAGGGATTACTGTTGTTATAATTTTTGTTTGTTTCCTGGAAAATCCCACCAATTCTTCAATTTGTCTGCAAAGGAATTATAGGCATTCAGATGTTGGTTGTTGCTGTCGGCCGAATGCGCTCGGCCAGCCCCGGCAGCTGTGCAAGGACATGGTGTTTCCTGTATATATATCTATATCTATATATATCTATATATATATGCTTTTCCTTTCCCAGTCTCTTTCAGGGACAGTACGTCACAGCTGGGACGTCGGTGTTGAGTTGGAGAATCCAGGATGAAGGCCCCTTCTTTATGGTTCTCTGGCTTGGGTTGGACCAGAAACGCCAGCATCTTTTCACAGAGGTCAGGATTCCTGAAGCCAGAGGTGGGGGTGGGGTGGAGAGGAGAAGGGAGACGCAAAGGAAGGAAGAGGACAAGCAGAGTTAGTTAACTTTTGTCATTCATCTTTAAATGCATGGTTGTTTTCACTCTTTTTATCATGTGCCCTTGATTATGACTTAGGAAGACAGAGTGACTTATCCAAGCTCACACAGCTTGTAGTAAAGGGCCACTGACAACTGAAGCCACCTTGTCATTGTTCAGTTGCTCAGTCGTACTTTTTGCAACCCCATGGACTGCAGGACACCAGGCTGTCCTGTCCTTCACTATCTCGAAGCCACCTGTCTGACCCCAAAGTCCATGCATGTTTGCTGGGTTGTTTCCAGGCAGGTAGGATCTTTCACTTTGGCTGAAAATTTTTCAAGTTTCCCTGAAACTTTGTCCTTAGCTTTCCTCGAAAGCTAAGGTCACATTCGTTTCATTTTGTCTTCCTATCTGCTCTCGGATCTAAAAAATATTTAGATGTGATGGCAGAGGTGGTTTTTTTTGTCTTTCCTGTTTGCCATGGGCTGCTGTGTTCTGGAGGTTAGTTAAACCCCAGAGAGTAGTGTTTAAGTAAAGAAACTGGGATCTGGATCCCAATTCAAGTTTGACTCCAAACTTGAATGGTTAAGGGGTCTGGGCTCTGAAATCAGACAATGTGAAGTCAAATCCCACTGTGTGGTCTACTAACTCTGTCACCTTGGGTGAGTTTCTAACCTCTTTAGACTTCAGCTGCTCCCTCTGTAAAACGGACAGAAGTTGCAGGGAAGATTCGAGACAAGGATCAGTGTAAACAAGTGCTGATCAGTGAGACAAGTGCTGAGTAAATACTGGCTGTTCTTATCATTACTATTGTTGTTGTTAACTTAACCACACACTGTTCTGATCTCATTGAGGGCAAGGGCTGTCTCTTACTTATTGCTGTCTTTCCAGGCCCAAACCCATGCCTGACATATAACAACTACCAAGAACTATTTAACAGGTGGGATATCATCCCTGTCCTTTACCACTTACCCTTGGTCAAGTGCTAATTGAGTTGTAGATAGCTGATCCTTCTTGGCTCATTTGATAGATGGGAAAACTGAGCCCAGAGGGTGCAAAGACTAAGCGAGTTGGTGGCAGAAACAAGACTAGAACCCAAGGCTCCTGCTTTGAAATAGGTCAATCCTGCCTCCCCCCACATCCCCCACTTAATTAGAATTTTGAAAGCAAGAAAGCTCTGGGAAGCTGGGTGGGTGCCACCCTCTTGCTGGCAGTGTTTGGGATACAGATCCTGCCTGAAGGAGGAGGGCCAGTGGAGCAAAGATAGAGCCAAAGCCACACAGCTAGCTTGTGAGTTTCAGGGAGAGAAGACTGTATAAGATGGGTGCGATTTCCACACTCACAGCAAGAACTCCAAGAAGGAAGAACTTCATAAGGAAGTCTACTGGAGCAGGAACAGGAGGCGGATTCAGGGAGGGGAGAGACAATGAAGACTGGCAAGATGGATGCCCACATAGAAGCAGAGTCTCATGCAACAAGCTGGTGATAGGAGTTTAAAGTCTGACTTGCTCAGGGTTCTTATCAACCACTCAACATGGCAAAACTATAGGGACAAGGAAGCAAATTCACATCACCAAGCACCTTCGGTATGTGAGACACCACCCTCGTAAGTCACTGCTATGGACTCAATGTTTGTGTCCCCCCAAAATTCACAGGTTGAGGCCCTAACTCTCAAGAGGATGGTATTCGGAAGCAGGGCCTTTAGGAGGTGCTCATAAATGGGATGAGGGCTCTTATAAGAAGAGACATGAGAGAGATGACTTCTCTGCTCTCCATCGCATGAGGACACAGAGAAGACGGCTGTCTCCAAACCAGAAGAGGGCCTTCACCAGGAACCAGATTATCTGGCACCTTGACCTTGGATTTCTCAGCCCCTAGAACTGTGAGAAATTAAGTGTGTGTTGTTTAAGCCATCCAGTCTTCTGTTCTGTTACAGCAGCCCGTGCAGTCTCTTACACTCATAAATATGGTTTATTACAGCAGCTCCAATGTATAGATTAACTCCATTTTGTAGATGAGGAAACTGAGGCCCAGGGTGGTTCCTCTGGACACACTTTCTGGGTCCAAAGCTGGGTGGTGTTCTTTCTACTCCATTCTGCTACCTTCTGAGAAGTTTTTATTACAGTGCTGGTTTCAGTTTAAGTTTGCTCATCAATTAATAGAGTACCTGCCTTAGAGGACTTCCCTGTGGCCCAGTGGTTAAAAATCTGCCTTCCAGTGCAGGGGATGCAGGTTCGATCCCTGGTCGGGGAACTAAGATCCCCCACAATGCAGGGCAACTAAGCTGGTGTGCCACAATTACTAAGCCTGCACGCCTCAACTAGAGAGAAGCTGAATGTCACAACTAAGACCCAATGCAGCCAAAAATAAATAATTTTTTTTAAAGAGTTTTTTAATTCAGAGAAGACTTCCCCTCCAGAATTAGTGAGTCTGACTATATTACGAGTCAGAGGTGGTTCCTACTTGGCAACAATTAATGGGAAGGAAGGTGGGCAGAAAAGGCAAGGGGGAAACTTCTGTCTCTCCAGGGCAACATAACAAGGTGACCGTTACAGAAGAATCCAAGAGAGAGAGGGAGAGAGGGTGTGTGGTGACGTGTGGGACAATGGCAGCTAAGAAAGAAGTAAAGGGTGGGGGGAGAAGGAGGGAATGAGATGGCAAAGGGAGCACTGAGGTGGGCAGACGTGCAAGACTGCACGGGGTAGACAGGATGTGGACGCTGGGACGAGAGCTGAGAGTACCGAATAGCCAGGGACCACGGGAAGGCAGGAGCCTGCAGGGACTGACTGGGATGCTTCTAGGAAAGACAAGGAGGAGTGAGACAGGGAATGGAGGAGATATAAGAACCCAGGGAAGCAAATAAATGGCAAGAGGATTGTATATAACTACAAGAGGGCTTGTCCTGTCTCTACATTTTGCAAATGAGCACACTGAGACCCCAGTGGTCACAAAGCTAAGTCAGTAGGATGGATGGAATGGAGTCAGGTCCAGATTCCCAGCACAGAATTCTTTGCATCAGTGGCTCCTACACTTGGCTCCACATGGATTTCCTAAGGACTAATGGGGAAGGCAGTGGCACCTCACTCCAGTACTCTTGCCTGGGAAACCCCATGGACGGAGGAGCCTGGTAGGCTGCAGCCCATGGGGTCGCGAAGAGTTGGACACGACTGAGCGACTTCACTTTTACTTTTCACTTTCATGCACTGGAGGAGGAAATGGCAACCCACTCCAGTGTTCTTGCCTGGAGAATCCCAGGGACAGGGGAGCCTGGTGGGCTGCCATCTATGGGGTCGCACAGAGTTGGACACGACTGACGCGACTTAGCAGCAGCAGCAGCAACGTATAAATAAACATTCCCAGGGGGTTTCCCTGTTGGTCCAGTGGTTAAGACTTTGAGCTTGCAATGCAAACAAGCAGCATGGGTTCAATCCCTGGTCAGGGAAGTTACACATACTATACAGCCAAATAAATAAAATAAAACTGGAAAAAAAAAAAAAAGATTCCCAGGTCCTAACCCAGCACTTCTCAGTCAGATTCTACGACAATAGTTCTCTAGCATCTGTGTTCCAGCAGTAATACAGCCAGCTCAGCACCAGCTTGGCAAGTGACCTACACTCTACCCCTCTGAGACCTGGGTAACAAACAGCAACAATAACTGAGCAACTGAGGGGACAAGAGTGACAATTTACATGAAAGTCTGAGGAAGGCAGCCTCTGCCTGTGATCAACTTACACGACTTCTAGACCAGCCCTGTCTGGGTCTTCCCTGGTGGTCCAATGGCTAAGACTCTGCACTCCCAATGCAGGGGGCCTGGGTTCACTCCCTGGTCAGGAAACTAGATCCCACATGCTGCAACTAAGAATTCTCATGGCGCAACAAACCCGGCACAAATAAATAAATAAAGCACACAAATAGACCAGCACTGTCCAACAGAAAATATGAGCCACAGACGGAACTGACAATTTTTTGGATAATAGATTTTCTAGACAATATTTTCTAAATGGTCTAGAAATTTATGGCTTTCTAAAATTTTCCAGCTATATTAATAAAACCCTAATGCTTGAATTTACATCAAAAAGAGTAAAAGGAATCAGGTGAAATGAATTTTAATAGTGTATTTTACTTAGCCCAATATATCCAAACATTATCACTTAACATGTCATCAATATAAAAATTATTGAACTGTTTTATACTCTTTTTTTCCATATGTAATCTTCAAAATCCGGTGCACATTTTACCCTTAAGGTACATCTCATTTCAGATTAGCTAGTTTCAAGTGCTCAACAGTCACATGTGGCTAGTGGCTCCTACACTGCACAGCCCAGAAAATTATTTCCATCACTGTAGAAAGTTCTGTCGGACAGCACTGGCCTAGATCGGGGCTGGCAATGTTTCAGAGTGGCAGGAAAATTTTTCCATGCCTTTTCTTGTGACATGAAGGGAGTGGTAATCAAAGGGTGAAAAAGAAACATTCTTGCGTCTTTCTAGAAAACACTGGTTTTCTTCATCAGGGAAGAGGACAAAAGGAGACCTGCGGCTTGTGGGGGCCTTTGAAATGGATTTATTTTTCAGTGAAGTATAATGTGCAAAGTAAGTCAAGTACGCAAATCTAAGTGTGGCACTTAACACATTTTTACATGTGTACACATCCATGCAACCCTCCGAGTTCAAGACACTGACACTTCCAGTACCCTCGAAGGTTCCCTTATGGTTCTCCCCTGTCAACGCTACTTCTCAGCAGGAACAGATATTCAGACTTTGAGCATGTTTAGTATGGCCTGTTTTTGAAATTCCTATGAATGGACCCATTTGTAAGTACTTTTTGTGTCTAACTTATTTCACTCAACTCAATTATTATAGATCTGATAAAATTCAGTAAATTTCTAGAGGGGCCTCACCAGCTTCCCCCAAGTTCAGGGGGGACACCTGTCTGCTCCAGCACCATCTCCCTCCTGTTATTCACCAAGGCACTGATGGCCCAAGAGGAAAGAGTAACGATTGAGGTCCCCTCCGATTCTGGCCTCAGAAGGGTTTCCAATCTAGCAAGACAGATGGGATGAAGGACTCTGGTCCTCATATTACTCCTTGGCATCAACTATACTTCAATTAAAAAAAAATTAGGACTTCCCTGGTGGCACAGTGGATAAGAATCCTCCAGCCAGTACAAGGGACGCAGGTTCGATCCCTGGTCTGGGAAGATCCCACATGCCACGGGGCAACTAAGCCCGTGCACCACAACTACTGAAGCCTGTGTGCCTAGAGCCTGTTCTCTGCAGCAAGAGAAGCCACCACAATGAGAAGACCAAGCACTGCAATGAAGAGTAGCCTCCACTCTCCACACAGAGAAAGCCCATGCAAAGCAATGAAGACCCAGAGCAGCCTAAATAAATACAATTTTTTAAAAAAATTTAAAAAATTGGCACAACATTCAACTATATACTTCAATTTATAAAACTTTCCTTCTTGGCGACACCTAGTGACTGATGATGGAGACAGAGACTTGGGGACAGGAATATGGCTGTGGGCTGGGTAGGACTTTTTCTGATTTCCAGTTTATGGGCAATGGCCAGTAAGGTTTTGCTTATCTCTGTCCATCCCACCTTGGTATCCACCCATCCAATCCTCTCTCCCCTTTTCTCACCACTTCTGGGTTTACATTTCTGGATCTGGAGCCTGAAACCCCAAAGAAACCAGTCTTCCTTCCCCTCTGTCCTCATATCAAATCTAGGGGAGCTATTTCTCCCCTTTGAACACCAAATCAGGAAGTCTAGGGGGTGGTGATCAAAGCTGTGCTGGGGACCCAGCCTCTGGGTGGGTCCTCACATGGAAATGCCTCTTGGAGGACCTTGTTCTTTCCTCTGTCTCACAGCTGCTGAGCCCCACGAGCCTCACCTGTGGCTTCTTGTCTCTTTCCTCCGGGGATGGGTCTGTTTCTCTGTAGACGACGGCTTTGGTTACCAGCATGTCGGGATGCTGCAGTTTGGCCTCCTTGATGGCCAAAGCCAGGGCCTGGAGGAAAAGAAGAGCAGGGTGAGGAGCCAGAGCACACTGAATACGGGTGAGGCCGCGGAGACCAGAAAGCCCCTCCAGTGCATAGCAAGGCCCCCACAAGGTCAAGGGAGAGGCTGGAGCTCAGGTCTTCCGGCTCCTTCTGCCTCCCATTCAGTGCCCCTTCCTTGAGGGCTTCTCCTCTGGACAGGGTCAGCAGGAATTAAACATCTTTTCTGCTCACACATGCAGCCGTCCACAGGTAACCCAACGCGGGAGGGCTGGAGGCCTGGGCAGTGCCACTGGGACCCACACTCCCATCCGCATACCTGGTCTTGATCGACATCTTCGTCCCCGGTGATGATGATCCGCTTCTCGATCCTCGTCTCAGAAAACCCTCCTTTCACAGTCTGCAAAGGAGAGGGAGGCGGGTTCAGCCTTGGGTCTGGCTGGGGCAGCAGCCTCGACAGGGGACAGAGCCAAAGCACCCCTCAAGGGCAAGGCTGGAACAAGCAGTCGCCTTCTCTCCTGGCTCCCTTGGTTTTTCCCTTCTCTCGTTTTGGGACTTCAGATTGAACACTCTGCCTGGCTGCCACCGCTCCCCCAGCTACCAAGCTGCCCTCTCTAGCTCTACCAAGCCGGGCTCGAATGCTGTGGCCCTCACCCTGGTGAGCGGTCCTTCCACCTTCCTGACTCGGTACTCCCTGAGTGGCAAGTTCATATCTCTCATGGTTCTGGGCCTCTCCGTCTTGTGCTGACCTTGTGTGTGTGACAGCCCCACTAGGCTGGGGCTCTTGAGGGCAAGGGCTCTTATTTTTGTTCACCTCTGCATCCCCTCCTCCCCCATTCCCCTGCCCCACCTGGCCAGGATAGGTGCTAAAATGCGGATTTGTCGAATGAAACACATGAATGAAATGTGAATGGTGACAAGGTTCTCCTTTAAATGACTTCCAACGACACTAGAAGAGAAAATTGCATGGATGATGCTTATACATAAGCTTATAGCTGCCACTGTTTTCTGAAGGGGTGGGGCCTGGGAGCAAGCTTAGAAGATGGGGCAGGACCTAATTGTTTGGTATGTTAAAGGCGGATGGTGGCAGAGGGAAGGCCCAGCTGGAGTCAGGAGTGGACAGAGAGAAGAGACGGCTCCCAGGTGGCAGGGCCAGGAGAGATTTTTGAGGTGTATGCTGCAGGGTGTGTGATGGAACCCCTTCCCATAAAGCTTTCAGTCAAGTCATCCTTGCTCACTGATGCTTTTGGTAGGAATGGGTGCTTTCTGGGGACCATGCTGTGTGGGAGGGGGCAGGGCTGGGACGGTCTTGCTTATTAAGGGCTAGTGCTGTCTACCAGATTCCTCCTTCGATGCTTGAACGGAACCTCCCACTCAGCCTGGCTCCCTGGCCTCTCTCCTCTAGGACTGCATCTCTGCCCTGGGCCCCCCTCTTTCTCCTGGCCACTCAGGCATGGACCCAGTGGTCAGCCTGTCCTCAGCACTATGGCCCCATCCGCTAAGTCATGGCTGACCCACCAGGAAGGTCTCCCTCCTCTGGCACCGCCCCTTTCTCCTGGAACCCTGCTCCAGCCCTCCACTCTTGGTATCTTCCACAACTCGCTTCTTTCTCCCATCTAGCTGCACATCCTTCTCCCATCTAGCTGCACATCCTGGGGAAGGCAATGGCACCCCACTCCAGTACTCTTGCCTGGAAAATCCCATGGACGGAGGAGCCTGGTGGGCTGCAGTCCATGTGGTCGCGAAGAGTCGGACACGACTGAGCGACTTCACTTTCACTTTTCACTTTCGTGCATTGGAGAAGGAAATGGCAACCCACTCCAGTATTCTTGCCTGGAGAATCCCAGGGACGGGGGAGCCTGGTGGGCTGCCGTCCATGGGGTCACACAGAGTCGGACACGACTAAAGCGACTTAGCAGCAGCAGCTGCACAAAACCTTGATAGCTTTCCATGGCTCTCAGACTCAGACCCTCTATTGTCACCCTTGTCCTGGGATTTCTCTTTCTTGTCTCTGTTCTGCTTCCCCTCCCTCATTTCAACCTAATTTCTCACAGTTCCACCCCTACATGCTGCTTCTTCCTGGCAGAGACGGCTTATCTTGTTTCTCTGTGTGCACTGCTTGCAGCCCCTCTAGCAGTCCCCAGCACAAAGGTGACACTCACTAACATTTGCTCAGAGAATGAATAAGCAAACACACAGTTTCTGCTCCCATCTTCCACGTGGTTTAGAATGTCTGCCTCCTCCCTCAAGAGTCCTCCCCGGCTTTCCAAGACCCTACGTAAAACCCCACTTTTCCCAGAAGCCCCTTCCTCATTCTTGGAGCCCTTCTTAAATTGCTCCCCGCTAAATCCCTCCGGCACTTAAGCTCCATAAGGCGCAAACACTACGGTTCACAATGTCTTCCAAGGAGACGGTCCCATCCCCCCAGCCTGGCCATCAACACTGAAGGGCAGGTCGGTGCCTATGATGCTTAGCATGGAACAAAGTGCACAGCACTCCAGAAACTGGGAACACCGCAGGTCTTCTCTATCCACGTCACAAGGCAGAGCCGTGGCCATGACCTTCCCGAGCCCCACGGCCAGGCTGGGGGCACAGGGGGTCCTGCTGCTGCTACTCACTTTGGTAACATGGGTGGTGGTGGAGGTGGAGAGGGTTTCCGCGGTGGCGCCGTAGGTGCTGGTGAGGACATCTTTCCCGATGATCTGCAGAATATAACCACCACCACCCCACCCCAGGGGTCAGGTGAGGATGCTGGGGTCTGCAGGATGGGGAGGGGGTGGGACCAACCAAGGGAGAAGTGGGGAAGGGGGTGGTTCCGTGAAGGTAAAGTCTGAAAGCCAAGATGCTTTGAGTCATGGAGTCTAAGAACTCAGGAATACTAGAGTCTTCAGAATGCTAGACCCATGAAATTCTCAAACCCTGGAATCTAAGATTCCTAGAAGCTGAGATTCCTAAGGTCTCGAATCCTAACAAGACCCTAGAATGTAAGAATCCTGGCCTTTGAGAAGGATGAACAGAGGGATCCAAGGGCGGAAACAGAGCCCTCCTCATCCGCCATCCTGTTAGGGTGGGGAAGACGCTCTTTCTGGGACTAGATGATGAAGATGACAGATCTGGAGAATGGAGGCACTGCCAGAGACCTCTCAGTGACAGACTCGGGCTGCTGAGGATGGAGCAGGTCCAGAGTCCAAGCCTCTGGACTCCTAGTCCATTCAGTAAGGAGAGCAGATGCTAAATTACAGCCATCACCAAGGGGAGGGACCAGTTCATCCCATTCTGCCACTGTCCTACTTGTACATGGGGGGTGGTGGGGAGGGCAATGGACGAGACCCTGACCAGGGAGCCCTATGGGCATCCAAATGTGATGCTGTTTCCTACTGCTGTCCTTAAAGGGGCGGCCTCCCAGGCTCCATGCCACACTTGCCTTGGGCCACCTGTGGACCCGTGTCCACATGCTCTGCGTGGAGTCCCCTAGCCTGAGCTGGCCCTGCCCACTTACCGGAGAAAGAGAACGGATTTCCGTGGCCACCGTCTGTGGGCCTGGGATCATGGCAGCTGCCCCCTTCCCGGACTTGAGACTGTTCTCCTGGGGAAACAATAGCGCTCAGATGGCCAGGTCTCAGGTGGGCAGGCCCCCAGGATGGCCGGAGCACGTGACCACGGAGCTCTCCCGGCCACAAGGTTGAATAGTGATGTTAGAGGCAGAGAGCTGAAGGCATCATTCAGTTCAGTCTGCTCCTGTTCATCCCTTGCTTGCTCACTCAACACAGACGCTTACACACTTACTCACACACCCACTCATTCAACAAATATTTACTGAATGCCTGGCGTTAGGGACACTGTGGTGAACAAGACTCAAGACTCAATTTTCTTCCTGGAAGTACTAACAAAGGAGTTGAGACATCCAGGCCTGCCATGTTCCAGCCATGTAACCTGGGGCAGACCCACTTCCACTCTCCAAGCCTCCTCGATTCACCTACATAAAAGGACCCTGCAGTATACAGGTTCACCAGTGGCAACAAACGTCCCACTCTGGTAGGAAATGTTGATAATGAGGTGCGGGTGGGGGGTTGTGTATGTGCTGGGGGGCAAAGGGTCTAGGAGAAATCTCTGGACCTTCCTCTCAAGTTTGCTGTGAAAACTTAAAATTGCTCTAAAAGAATAAAGTCTTAAAAAAAATTTTTTTAAAGGGCAACCCCTGTCCCACTCGCACAGAGACATTATGAAACTGACAGAGGATGAAAGGGTTTTGCAAACAGCAATCTTTCAGGTAAATACAGGAGTGCAGGCTGGTACTAACAACATAATGACTATTGCTTTCTGAGTACTCGCGAGGTGGTAGGTATTGTGCTAATGATGCATGGTCTCATTTAAGCCTCTGAACCACCTAGGAAATTGTTTTTAATATTCCTGTTTTACAGGTGAGAAACTGGAAGGTCAGGGACTGTTAAGTGACTCGTTCAAGCCTCCGTGCAAGTGAGTGACAGCACCTGGCTTTAGATCCAGGTTGGTCAGACTCCAGATTCAACACACTCCTTCTGCCATGCCCCTCTGCCCTTGAACCAGCTCTCCTGGTCCTGCCTTGGGGTCTAACTCCTAGATATTCCTGGAATTGGACCCGGACTTACTGGCCCACACCCACTTCAGTATTCTTGCCTGGGACATGCCATGGACAGAGGAGCCTGGTGGGCTACAGTCCATGGGGTCGCAGAGCAGTCAGACACGACTTAACGACTAAACAACAATTACTCGTGGGAGCCTCCATCTCCCACTTCCTGCACCACCTCGAGGTTCAGCCTTGTCCATCCAGGGGCCCAGAGCTGTGTCCACTCTGCAGCTTCCCAGTGGGCTGGACTGTGCATGACTGATTCTAGATCTGGACCTCTGTCTGCCAGGGGACAGGTGAGGACAGAAGCCCTCTGCCTTCGCCCCAGCCTCCCCTGATCTAGCCACAGCTGTGGGTGACCTGGTTACCTGGCATTCTATCCACAAGCCGCTTTCTCAGAGGGAGTCCCAGAATGTGGGTCAGCAGCAGGCCTGAAAAGGGCAGCCTTCTGGGCTTCAGGCTTCCTTTCTCCCAGCCGCAGAGCCAGCCACTAGCCCCTCTGAATCCTCCCGTCCCTCCAGGCCTTCAGACTTCTTCCTCCATGGATCCCTGTTTTCTAGCCAAGCCTCATCTCCACCTTCACACTGCTGGGCACACAGGTCATTCCAAGCAAGGTGTCAGCTACTTCACCTTCCTTTCCTGGATCTCCAGCCCGCCAGTCACCTCTCCTGCCTCGAGGAGGTGCACCCCTTCTCCCTGGCTGGGGCTACACCTCCATCTCCGCCCCAGGTCCTTCCTCCCCAGACTCGGGCTTCCTCTCCACCCCACCCCCACCCCCGCCCCGCACTACGCTCTCTCTGAGACACTTCAGCCACTCAAGCCCTCTACGGCCTCGTCAAAACCACAGTCCCCTCTCCCTTTATCTGCAGCTCAGATCCTTCTTGAATCCTAGACCTTTAAAACCAACCATCTCCGCGACATTTTTCCCTGGAAATGTCCCACAGGCACCTCAGACTCAGACCCCAAATGGAATTCGCTGCCCACCCCCCACCCCCGACACGCACCTTCCGCTAAGGAGCACCCTCTGCTGTGCTCCTCGTTTGTGTAACTGCTTCTCAGACTTGAGGAGTATCACCTGAAGGACTTGTGAAAACAGACACACACCCCGCCCCCGCCAGGCCCCATCCTGGAGTTTCCAAGTCATCTGGGGTGGGGCCTGAGAATTTTCTTTCTAGCAGATTCCCAGGGCGGCTCTCTGAGAACAGCGGCGCTATTGAGCAGCATCACTGGTCCATCTTTCCTCCCATCATCTGAACGTCCAATCAGTGACTAAATCCTGTACTTTTCTGCCTCCAGACACCGTTAACCCCATATCCCTGGTCAGCCTCCACCACCTCTCACTCTGGCCCTGCCCCAGCTCCTAAACTAGTTCCCTGCCTGCTCTTTCCGTCTCTCCCAGCAGAATGTGGGCTCAGCGCTGCTGTCTGTCTCCCTCCGTGCTGGATTCGCAGCGCCTGGCTTCACACTACTTCACACACCATGGGGCCTCGGTTAGATCCCCGGTCAGGGAACTGGATCCCACATGCTGCAACTAAGACCTGGCACAGCCAGATAAATAAATAAATATTTTAAAAATGGAAGTGAATTTCCATGGTCTCCAGGATGAAGTTTGAACTTCATACATGACATTTGAGGCCCTTCCAGCCCAGCCTTCCTTTCCAGCCCCTTCTCCCCCTGCTCCCTATCCACATACTTGACATCTCACTTTCCTGACCACTTCCTTTCCCTAAATGCTCCACTTCTTCACATCTTTGCCTTTACACCTGTTGTTACCATGACCTAGGAGACCTCCTCCCATGACTGCCCCCTAATGTATCCTCCAGGGTAGCTCAGATGTCACTGCCTAGGGAAAGCCTTCCCCGGCTCCTGCGGTCTCAACCCATGCCCTGGGCTCCCTGGGAAAGCATTATTACACCGTTCCCCGAAGGCAGGAAAAAAATAATGGCCACTCTCATTTACAGACCACTTACAGTGTGCCAGGCACTCTTTGGAGGGCTTTGCATAGATTGCCTTAGTTTAGCCTCACCTCAACACTTTGGGGGATATACTATTATTCCCCCCACCCCATTTTCCAAGTGGAAACAGGTCTGAAAAGGTTTGGGATAACTTGTCCAAGGTCACCCAGCCAGGAAAGTGGGAGAGCTGGGCCTTGTTCACCACTGTGTGCCAGGACCTAAACATTAGACGTGCCCGTGATTATCACTTGGACGAATGAGTTCTAACAGGCAGTGTCTTTTCTTCAACTCTATATCCCCATTCCAGGCAGAGCAGAGACTAATACATGTTTTTAGAACAAATGAATGGATGGATGGATGGATGAGTAAATGAATGATGTAACTGCCTGCTCACCATGGTACAGATTTACATTTAGCCCGAGGAGCATCCTGATGCCACATGGCAAAGGGTTGAGGGGAGAGGAGGAATGGAGTGACCCGGGGAAAGTGTGCAAGCTGGTCACTGGTTTAGGCTTATGTATCTTAAAAGTCTTTGTTTACTCAAAACCTTTCTGTGGAGTAGCCTAAATTAATGTATAATTTTCTTCCTATGTGTGTATCAGGAGTTTGGCAAGAGAAAGCATTTGAAAACAACCTCCCCTGGCTCAAGACAGATCCAGCCTAGGCACTGATACCCGCTCAGCCCTAGCCCCAGCCCAATGTGGCCACTGTTCACAACGGTCAGGATTGGGGAGAAGAGCGGTTGACGTGGACAGTGGGGCTTCTGGACTCAGAACGCCTGGCTTTGACCTGGCTCTAGCATGATGTGTTTGGTGGTGTGACCTTGGGTAAGTCACTTTACCTCTCTGAACTTCATCTTCCTCCTCTGTAAAGGGTGGAGGAAAAAGAGCATCCACCTTACAGCTCTTTTTCTGCTCCTGAGCATGATGCATGGCGCCACAACCTGTGGCTGAATGCTAGCCGTGCTGTGTCATCATTTGAAGTATCTGATGTGACGGTTCTCTTAAGAGCAAAACCACAGGGTCCCTCAGGATTTGAGCTTCCAGCTTAAAGTCACCACACGCCATCTACTGACCAACGTGAGGAAGTGGCCTGGGCCACCCGCAGGTGCCAGGAGGATGGACTTCATCCAGGAAGGATTTTATAGGCACAATCCTTCCATGTTGCTGATAATCAGTTAATCAGACAGTACCATCCTCTCTTTGTCCCTGCCATAGCTCAGATGGTCCAGATGACTGAAACTCAGGGATGCCACGTCCCACATTTTTCACTTTGCGAAACTGAGATCTGACAGGCTGTCCTGTGGCAGCTACGGGCCAGACTATCAAACTTCGACTCTGTGTCCCATGCCTGACACAGTGAGGTGGATGAGGGTTTCCTGCCACACCTGGCGAGGTCAGCTTGTTATCTGGCTGCTTCAGGGGCAAGGGGGCTGGTCAGAGAAGCAAGCCTCAGGTCCTACTTACCATAGTGGTTGATATGGTCTCTGTGGTGATGGAGGGAGTAGTTGTGAGGAACTCCTTCCCTCCTGGGGCAGTCCCATCAACCTGGGGGCCAGAGGAGGAGTTGTTAGACAGAGGGGTGGGAGGAGAGAGAAGGAGTACCGAAAATGACTGCAGCTTCTGCCACCTGGGCAGGAGGCATCCCCAGGTACCCAGTGGCGGGCAATGTGAGCAAACATGCACTGGGGAAGGGGATGTCCACACACAATATGTATATGTGTGCAAGCACTCAGTTGTGTCTGACTCTTATTGTGGCCCCATAGACTATAGCCCATCAGGCTCCTCTGTCCATGGGGTTCTCCAGGCAAGAATACTGTAGTGGTTGCCATTTCCTCCTCTGGGGGTATCTTTCCAACCCAGGGATCGAAGCCTCATCTCTTCTGTCTCCTGCACTGACAGGTGGGTTCTTTACCACTAGTGCCACCTGGGAAGCCCTATCCACACAGAGACCAAACTACAAACGGGCCTCAGGTCATTCCAGGTCACAAGTCCTCCAGCTCATTGGAATCTTTTTATTTCACAAAGGGAAAACAATCCCAGATAATTTGAAACATTCTATCCAAATTTCAGGGCCTGTGTTCTTTGACTGAGGAGCACATGCTAGGGCTTCACCCTTCGGATGCAAACTGAAAGTTTTACCAGGGAGTCCGAACAGAAAAGTTCATTGCAGCATTCAGTGTTAACTGCAAAAGACAAAAATAATCACAGGTCCATTGATGGGAGATAAATACATGCTAAATCAGGGTCCACTCCTAAGTGGGAATAAGGAGAGTGAAGTGGGTCCACATGGGCCAACAAGGAGGGACCTCCAGGGTAAATATTAAGAAAAAAGGTAAAATGTAAAAGAGAACAATCTCTTTTGTGTAAAAAATTTAAATATCTAGAGATGTAAGCACATATGTTGGTATTTGCAGACTTTTTTTTTTTCTGGGAAAAATCACAAGAAAAATTTCATTTTGTTCTGTCTGAATTTCATAACTATGACTATTTTGTTGTTATTTTGTTCTAGGAGCTGTGGGGCCATTTTTAGTTCTCTACTTCTCTGTATAAAAACAAAGCCAACACACATCACTAAAACAAAACAGACCAGTGGGGCGGCTTGCCCAGGGTCACACAGCTTGTCGGAACTCGAAGGTTTTTACAGCTGCACTAGCCACCTCAGAAACCTCTACGCTCATTATCAAAGATGGAGAAAAAGCTCTGGAAAAGACAGAGTTGCCCACGTCGTGTAGATTTACATCTTACTTTAGTTCTTGAGACAAAGACTGATCTCCAGGGCAAAAGAGCCCCCAGCACTGCAGTTCCTCTGGCAGGCAAGAACCAAGAGGGCATCTATCAGACCCTCAGTCTCCCTTTTCAGAGCTTAAAAATGAAAGGAGCTGAGGAAATGCACTGTAAGTAACGGATCTGTGTCTGTTTACAACAGCCTCTCCAGGTTGGGCTTCCCTGGTGGCTCAAGCAGTAGAGAATCTACGTACAATGCAGGAGACCCGGGGTTCAGTCTCTGGATCGGGAACATCACCTGGAGAAAGGAATGGCAACCCACTCCAGTACTCTTGCCTGGAGAATCCCATGGACAGCAGAGCCTGGTGGGCTACAGTCCATGGGGTCGCAAAGAGTTGGACATGACTGAATGACTTGCTGAGACAAATAACTTCTTATCTTTTTTTTTTTTCAGTTTGTTCATTCTGTCAGTCTGATGTGGAACCCCCATGCATAAAAAAAAAAAAAAAGACCCCATGTGAGCAGCTCTGATTAAAGCTGAATTGGGATCTCTCCTCACAAAGCAGTCCCTGGGATAGCTCAAGAAACCTCTCCAACTCCTTCAAGTGACCCATCGTCACTTGATAAGACCCATTGTCTTATCCACGTAACACTCCCAGGAGAATAAAGTCCACATGACCATCCCCATTTTACAGATGTGAAAATTGAGGCTTTAAGAGGAATAGTCTGCCTGTCCCATCACCCACCGCTGGGACTCAGGGAATATAATGAAACTTGCAAGCGCCTCAGGGTTAAAATTGTGGCGCTGGGGGGAAGCCAAGGTGGCAAGGGCTGGCCAAGGGAGTTTGCCACGGTGGGGACGCCACACTCCAATGCCCAGTTTCTATGCTTGGGCACATTGGAAGGCACAGGTTACCTGGGTGGTGTCCACAGTGGCAACCCTGGTTTGCAGTACAGCCTCCGGCTCAATCTTCTTCCTGATGGCCAGGCTGCTGACAGTCATGGTTTCCGTTTTCACGGGCTGTAGGGAGATGAGGGAGGAACACTATGTCTCAAATCCTAGCATGATTCCTGCTCACAGACAACTGTGATGTAGGGTCAGCAGGTGAATTCCAACCCCTGCTGCTGGCTGACTTTCCAGAGGGTGATGCAGGCCAGGGCAAAAGAGGCCTGGTGTGATGTCACAGACAAACAGCCTGGGAAGGGAGCCAGACCCATCAGCAGCACCCAGACAGGCTGCCTGTGACTCTGCCACAATACAACCTCATGGTGGTACGTGCTGGTTGCAGGATACCATTAAAAGAACATTCACTGTTCAGTAAACATGCTCCTTGCCGGGTCTCACATCCAGCATCTTCCTGATATACACCGTCCTGAATGACTTCAAGGGTGATGCCACCACCTCCCAGCCACTTTGTTTGTTCTTTAGAGCAAGAGTCACACACCTGGAGGCCTGGGGGTGGGGGAAGGGGCAGGCAGCAGATGGAAATGAGTGAAGTGGGCTTGCTGAGGACAGGGATGAAGTGGAGAGCACACAAGGTCCACTCAGGTTTGGCCTGAGTGACTGGATTATCTGATTTTTTAAATGATATTAAAAAAAAAATCCTTGGATCTTACATTCATCGTCCTGATTTTTAAACCAACGTCACAGAAAACATACGGGCTAGCCAGATCTGGCCCGTGGGCAAACAGATTACAGCCTCTACTCTAGAAGTCTTATGTTAAATGATTAGTTTCTTCTGAGCCCACCATTGAACCTAGTTCATGGCTATAAACACAGCAGGTGCTAACATATGTGAATGAAAGAATGAATGAATGAATGCCAGTTTTCATCAGGTTGGGAGGATGGTAAGAGGGGGCTCTTCTATTAATAGATGGTTATAACTTAGAGATCTAGCCACTCATTCAATTAACCATTATTAGTGCTTGGTATGTGCAAGCTTAGTGGAGTTGCCACCTGGTAGGAATGCAGACCTGTCAGCCAGTAACCTGAAAACTTGTTGTTATGATGGGAACGGAAGCAAGCAGAGCAAGGGGGCTGAGCAGGGAGCAACGCTTCTGCCCTGGGTGATCAGGAAAGCATTCACTCGTTAAGCAATATGTGAACTCGGTCCTGGAACATGACAAGTTTGCAAGGCAGAGAAAGGGAGAAAAAACCTTCTCCAGAGGGTACGGCACGGAGTGAAAACCCAGAGTGGATGAGCTCCTATTTCAGTGCCTGGAACATGGGAGAAGGGAGAGTGTGGTGGGAGGAGGCTGGGGCTGCAAGGGACGCAAAAGCAAAGGACTCGGGACCAAAGGTCCCTGAATGAAGCACTGAGAGCAGAAGGCCCAGACCCAGTCTGTCCCCGTGTCCCCTTCTGCAATGACGTTTCCTTTTCTCTAGGAGTTGCCACTGTTCCCCCAAGACCCCAGGCCCCAGGGATCAGAAACAAACATCTGGCTTTCAGAGCAGACCACAGGCGCCCCCATGAGTCCACAAGCACACGGTCTCTGCAGGTGCCATGCAACGCAGGCAGGGGGAGGAGTCGAGTCGGACAGGACTGCCTGTAGTCACTTGACCTCAGGCAAAAGATGTGGTCACGGGGTTAAAGCGCCTGGGAGTGCACGTTAGGGGTAACCGAGCTGCCGAACATGCGAGCACAGAACCATGCTGCTCTGCGGAGGGGTGGTCATGCAACACAGATCAGAGCTTCCGGCTGGCGGCTCAGTCTTCTCACGCGTGGCCCAGGGCCCTCTGAACATGCAGTGCCCAGTGGGCCC
Organism: Okapia johnstoni; assembly: GCA_024291935.2. Lineage (NCBI taxonomy): Eukaryota > Metazoa > Chordata > Mammalia > Artiodactyla > Giraffidae > Okapia > Okapia johnstoni. Next base: position 54,379,752 of record CM044324.1, on the reverse strand, counting down.
GGTTCCCGGTGACGCTCCACTGTACCTCGAACTGGGCCATATCCGGGGTGGAGCAGGTCCCATGGTCTGGGCTGTCCTCCAGGCCCCCGGACTCGTCATCCTGGCTGGGGCCCTGTTTGTTGAGATCCCGGGAGAACACCAGGCCCTCGGTTTCGGAGTCGCTCTTGTCTCGGTCAAGCTCAGGCAGGCTGCGGGAGAAGTCTTCAAAGGCGCTGCCGTGGTAGTCACCGATGACTGTGAAGTCGACCTCGGCCTCCAGGCTGGACGTGGAGCTGACGGTGATGCTGGAGCACTTCCGCTCAATGGCCAGGTGGTTGTCCTTCAGGAACACGGCATCCCTCTCCTGGTCTTGGTCCTCATCTCCCGTGTCACTCTCTGGGGCCCTGGGCCGTGGCGGTTTGACCTTCTCCTCGGAGCCCTCCCTCAGCCCTGCTCTCTATGGCCAGATAAAATCAGAGGAATGGCGGGGTGTGGGATGGGGGGAGAGAGAGAGAGAGAGAGAAAGAGAGAAATCAAGATGGTGAATGACAGAGGAAATCTTGGGGCCAGTTGATGCCCCCAAATGGAAGAGCAGGTCAGGAAAAGAAAAACACCCCCGGAAAGGTTCTTTGACACCATAATAAGCTAAAAAAAGAAAAGAAAACACACACACACACAAAGAAAATTTATCAAGAGTGAGGACGCTCCTTTCCGAGGGTCTCTCGCTGATGGCAAAAGCAAGTACAAAGCAAACATCCTGCCAGTGGGCCTGGACAGGAGGCTCCATCCAAGGTTTGGATCTGGGAGTTTATCAGAAGCGGCACTGCGCACGAGGCAGGGATGGGAGCCTGGACCCCAGGCCCATCCGTGCAGGCGGACATTGAGGAGACAGAAACCAAGGAGGGAGGCCCAGGGACTTGGGGACACCCAGGGTGGGGAGGCAGAGAGGCTGGAGCCAAGAGCTTTGAGGAACAAAGAGGAAGCCAGCACAGTTTTGTCAATTCCACTGAGTCTTGGTGGGCGGAGTCAGCATCGTCTAGAGGGAGGAGCCACACAGGGTCATTCCTGGGAGCTGGGTGCTACAGCCCTTCACCCTGAGCTCCATGAGTGGAGGTTGTGGTGAAATCAGTGCAATTGACAACAGCAGGCCAAGGAAGTGCTGGAGGGGGACCAGCCACTCTTGTCTGACATACATACCTCTCAACTTGGCCTGTCAGGGATTAAATACCACACACACATTTTTGGCTGTTTTATGACATTCTTTTTTTAAAGACCAATCTAACATCCACCAAATATTTTTTTTAAAGTACTTGGCTCCAGGTTCTAGAGACTCAGTAGGCTTAGAGATTCACTCGCGAGACAAGCCTCCGTTCAGCCAGTTTCTGGAAGGTTGAGAGGTGTGAGGACACATTCCAGACAAGCCAGAGATGAGCTGCCACAAGAGGCGCTGCCAGAGCAGGTGGGGGTGTGAAGGCCACGAGGCACCCTGGCCAGGCGAAGATGACTGGGTCATCAGGGCACCAAGGGGCTGCAGAGACCTGAGGGCCCGGGGGGCTGGCGAATCTCAGGTGCCCCCCCTTTCCTGGGGGGTTCGCCGCTAAGCTGGTGACCTGCATCTCTTGCCTGACCGCGTCTCCGGCTTTGTTCTGGATTAGAGAAGACAGTTAGTCTTAAGGAGGCAGAAAGGAACTTGGCACTGGGACCGAGAGGGAACCAGAAGCGAAGGATGGAAACCTCTGGACTGTCAGCTTCCCGCAGGCAGGAGCACCAGGGAAGGGAAGAGGATGAAAGAAGATCGTTGGACAAGCCAAGCAAAACGGTAGGAACCCAGCAGGTGGGGGCAGCAAGGCAAAGCAAGTGTGTAGTTTGCTGGAGGTGGTGCCACCTTCTCCACCCGGGCTGTGGGACCCTCCGGGCACCAGGTCACACCAAAAGCCGAGGGTCTCTGTGGCTAAGCTAACATGGGCCAAGCAGATGAACCCGTTATTCCGCCTGGGCCACACTCAGGCCCGTTTAGGGAAGAGAACTCATAGGGTTGGACAAGCAGCCTCTGGTTGCGGTAATGACGAGGGGCCACGGAACCATGCTTCTACAGAACTACGCGGCATGCGGTCAGCTCCCTGGCCGGGGGCAGTGGTGGGGGCGGGGGCTCACGTGGCCAGCTCCCCCAGGGGCTTCCTCCAGTGTGGTTTCACAGCCTGGATTGGTGGACACGAGCTCGACATCCTCGCGTCCTTCCTGAGGGAAGGATGTAGAGACGCCCTCCCGGAGGCGGCTGGGAGCTGGCAGCATCGTTGAAGGCTGTGTGGCTGTGGTGACAGCCAAATCCCCTGGGGGCTGGAACTGGACACATCCCAGGTCAAAACGCTTACTCCGCTGTTGCTCTGCCTGCCCTGTGGAGGCCTCTGAAGACAACTCATGGGCAAAGGCCCTGGTTTCCCCCAGACCTGTCCGGCGAGTTTCAGCTCCATGCGTCTCAAAGATGCGGATTTTGTTGGCCACGGAGGTCTTGCTGATATCTTCCAAGGAGCCCTCTTGACCCCCAGCCTGGAGAGAGGGTGTCTCCCTGTGCTTCCCTGCAGGGAACACCAACCCCTCGGCCTCTTCAGAGATGATTCTGGGCTTCCTGCTGGCGACGGGAGGGGCCCTGCGCTCCCCTCCGTCCGTTGGGGTCACAGCCAGCCCGACTCGGTCCTTGGGCTCCGGGCTCTCTTTAGAAGGATGGGCATATTTGAGAAACACAGGGGGCTGTTTTCCAAAGGGGTCCCCGAGCTGCACAGGCTCCCCTGACCCACGAGGGGATGAGCTTGGAGAAGCTGCCTCTGGAGAAATCTGAGCCGCAGACGGAAGCGGGGAGGTCGGGAGCGGGGTGATCACTTCCAACTGAAGGAATGCTGGGACCTTGCTGTCCTCTGCTGCAGGTTCTCCTGTCTGGGTGTGAACCGGTTCCCTGTCTTCGGGCAGGAAGTTGCGTCTGTCCCGCCTGGCTGGCTTCCCGAAGTCGCCAGGAGGGATGACCCACGGAAGGGCAAAGACCTGGGAGTTTGGACGCACGGCCCCTCCTCTGTGAGGTGAGTGGTTCCGTTCTCTGGGGGGTCTTTTCTCAGCCTTTCCCATCAAATCTCCACTCTTGGGGGCCTCTTCTTCAGCAGCTTCTGAGGATAAGACGTGGGCAGCCTCTCCTTCCACCCCACACTGAGCTGCGTCCCCATCCTCAGCGAATGTCAGCCCTGGAGAAGGTCCCTTTCCAAGCTGCTCAACAAAGACTTCCAGGTCCTCTGGTTGGTGGTTCCTGGGGGGCCCTGCCTCATCCTCTGGGGAAGCTGAGGGGGCAACACCCCCATGGTGCTTGTTCCCAGCAGCAGCAGAGCCCCACGGGCCTGAGGAGTCCAGCTCCAACCTCTCCGTGAGCCCCTCCACCAGCTTCCGTCTGGTCTCCCATTCGGATGGGGCATCTAAGTGCTCTTCTCTCTCCTCCAGGGGTGGAGTGAGGACTTGATCTTCAGCATCTCTCTCTCCGTAGCTGAAGTAGAAGCTTCTCTCTGCGAAGGAAGTGTCGGTTTCGTCGCTTGAGTCGGCTCTGGCTTCTGTGTGGGCGGGGTCCAAAAGGAACGACCGGAGTCCTGCCAGGTCAGAGGCTAGAGAGGGCACACCCACCTCTGCGGGTTGGATGCCAGAAGAGGCAGTGGGCCTTCCGCGAGCCTGGAACTCCTCCAGCTCCTGCCTCAGCTCTGCCAGGCTCTCCAGCTGATCGTCAGAGGCCAGGGGCTTCCTGACCGCTACCTCTGCAGCATCCACCCTGAACTGGGAGCCCTCCGGGAGCCTTCCTGCTGGGGTGCAGCCTGCAGCCAGAGAAGCCCTTTCTGGGCATCCCCTGGCCCAGAGGGCTTCCTCCCACACGGACTCAAAGTCTTCAGGGCTCGCGATCATTCTTCCTGGTCGCTGGGTGTTTGCTCTTCTGGCTCCCACCTTCTCTTCTGTGGCCACTTCCACCTTGAACTTGTCCACCAGGATGTCTACCTTGGAGAGTCTGCCATCAGCAAGGATGCCGGCGAGGCTTGAGTCGCTTCCTTCCTGCTGCGTGCTGGCCACTTTTAGGAGACTGAGCTCTTCTGGCCTAATGTACTCTCTCTCTATAAATACCCAATGCTCTGAACCCTGCGTTTCAATTGGAGCAAGAAGAGTTAACATGAAATATCAGGCACCTGAAGAACGCGTCACTTTTTCCCTCTGCAAGAAGGGGCCAAGGTCAACTTGTCCCCAGAACTGGCAGGGCAGAGGCAGGCATGACAATGCCGGTCAGCCACATCAAGGATCAAGGCTACTCTTCCCATCAAGGCACCCAACCAATTATCTACTGACTCCCCTCAACCACCACCCTAACTTGGTAAAATGGGGTGGGGGTCTCATACCCTCCCCGTGTTAACCATGGGGAAATGAAGATCTATCGATGATCCAGGACTCTTTCTCTTTAATAATAAAACTGTCAGTGACAGAGGGGAAAGTAGCTTACATCACGTGGAATCTTTGAAGGCTAGAGCCAAAAGAACTCCTAAGACTTCCTCCAGTCCAATTTTCTCCATGTACTGAGAAACTGGGTAAACTGAGGCCTAGAGAAGGTCAGTGATTTACTCAAGGTCACGGTCAACTGATGGTACAGTCAGGACAAGAATACTTGATTTTTGATGCCTGAGAGCCTGGCCAACTTACAGCCAACAGAATATGGGTCCCAATTGTGATCTAATGTCCAATTGAGGAGGAAGTACTGAATTGAGTTTCACAGGCCACAGCCTGAAACCTTTCTGCAAGAGCTAATTGGAAGGAAAGAGATTAGAGTGAATACTGCCACGTGGCCAGATCTAGAGGTCAGTGCCAGTCACCATAATGGCTTAAACAGTTTGAATTCTGTGGGGTTCATTCCCAAAGAAACAAATACCAAGGCCTATTCTTAGAAGTGACTTTCCTGGTAGCTCAGATGGTAATCCACATGCCATGCAGGAGACCCCAGTACAATTTCTGGGTCGGGAAGATCCCCTGGAGAAGGGATGGGCTTCTCACTCTATTCTTGGGCTTCCCTGGTGGCTCAGTCGGTAAAGAATCCGCCTGCAGTGCGGGAGACCTGGGTTCAATCCCTGGGTTGGGAAGATCCCCTGGAGGAGGGCATGGCAACCCACTCCAGTATTCTTGCCTGGAGAATACCCATGGACAGAGGAGCCTGGCGGGCTGCAGTCCATGGGGTCACAAAGAGTTGGACATGACTGAGTGACTAAGCACACACATTCTTAAGAGAATTCTAACGAAGTTCACAGAAAGTATGGAAAAGGACTGACTGGAACACATCAGAGAAGAAAAACATCTAAAGATCCAAGCATCATCATCAATCAGAAGCACTGAGTGTGTCACAGTTTACCATCAATGAGACAGCCCTCTGCCTTCCCTAGAGTTTCTCAAACAACACTTAAGGAGGGAAGAATGGACTTTCAGAATTGTCATTTAAAAAAAAAAAAAAAAAGGCAAGAAGGCTGGGAATTCCCTGATGGTCCAGTGGTTCCTGATGGTCCAGTGGTTAGGACTTAGTGCTTTCATTGCCAGGGGCCTGAGTTCGATCCCTGGTTGGGGAACTAAGATCCTACAAGCCAAGCAGTGTGACCGAAAAAAGAAAAGCAAGAAGGCCATTGGGATTTTAATCTTGCAACCACAGAATACTTTCTTCACATGAAATCTTGATTGCAGTTCAGTATGTAACATGGATACTGGACTGCCCTGATGACACTGGATGTCTGGGCTGCCCGGGTGCCTCAGAATGCCTCCCTCTTTTGAAACCACTGCTCTGACACAAGCCCACAGGTGTGGAAACTGAGGCCTGGGGTAAGTAAGCACCATGCCCAAGGTGAAAGAGTGAGCCAGCGATAAAGGCAGGCCTAGAACCCAGTCTCTGGCTCCACATCCTACGAAGAGCTCAATGGTAATATGTGATGAAAATTGCTCCCAACAACAGAAGGGGGCAAGTTTCCACGAGCTTGGGCTCTGATGCAGGTGAGCATTTGGTGAGGAATCTGTCAGATCCCAGAAGATCTGAAGCGTTCTGAAGGATCAAGGGAGCATGGTCAACCCTCTGAACTCCACCCACCAGATCCACTTTAGCAAAATCTCCATGACTGTCAAGGAATCAAACCTCATGAAAAGAATCTTGTCAACAGGAAAGAGAGAGACAAGGAAGGGGGAGGGTCCAGATAAAGTCTGCATCAGTTTCTGAGATTTTCCTTCAGGTTGTTAAGCTTTCAGGACAACAGCACTTGAACCATCTCAGAGGGAAGAACTTTGAGAGCCTACAAAGCCTCCTTTCTCTTCTATTTGGGAAGCAGGCAGCTTTAGCTGCTCCCATTTCAGCTTGTACTGACATCATCACCTTGGCAATCAATGATAGCCAAAGATAGTCCATGAGACCCCTTTCTGGAGCATCCCTGCCCCAAGTTTAACTGGAAACTAGTTTCTAGAAACCAGAAGCTTAGGAACTAGGTTGAGTGGGGTGGAAGCTAGCACAGAACAGAAAGGTTCTGTAGGAAGAAAAAGGGAAATACGCACTTCTATTTAGTTACTATGTGCCAGGCAATGTCAGCCCTTTGGAGACAGTATTAAATTTAATCCAAATGGAGACCTGCGAGGCAGGTCCTGTTACCCTTATTTCAGAAGGGGAAACTGAGGCTCCCAGAGGGAGGAGAAAGCTCTGTTTCTAACAAGTAAAAATCCTGAAGAGAAAAAAAGACTGAACAAAAAGAGGAAGCTTTGGCCTTCTGACCGGATTCATGGGATGGACGATGTCAGAGAAGCCTCCCTAGCCATTCTTTTTCACTGAGCCAGGGGACCTTTAGCACCTGCTCAGAGCACCCCCTGCTGTCATATGGGGCCACTGCAGCAACACTGGCCCCGAGACAGAAGCAGGGAGCTGAGAGCTGGGAGCCAGGGCAGTTCTGTTCCCACACAAGCCCACAGGAAGAAAATCTCCAGCCAGGATTCTGCTGACTCCAGGCTCTTCTGGGTCCACCTGGAGCTCTGGTTCACATTTTGGGCTCTTCTCTTTACAGGAGATGCCCCCGTCCCAAGCAGGGGTCCAGGACAAGGAACCCTCTAGAAACCAAAGTAGAAGCTGCTGAAGAAAGTGGGAGTTGGGGGTATAAAAGGGATGCTCAACTCTGAAGGGTCTTCCTGGAGGAGGATGCAGACCAGATCTGCAGGCACCAGGGGGCAGAGCAGCTTGCGGGCAGGTGACTCAGAAGGGCAGGTTATAATTCAATACGTAAACTTCCCAAAGGATGACTGAAGACAAAATGGGATGCTGTTAAGAATGGCAAGAGCCCCCCTTGTAGAAGGGGCTGGACGGACAGTTTTTGGGATGCCGGTGAAGGATGCATGTGGTGCCTCAAACAAGGGCACTAGTGCTTGGCTTCACTCACATCTCTGTGTTCCAAGACATCACTGCTTCCCTAACCTTGGGATGCTGTTGATTTCTGTCCAACTTCTCTCGAGTGCTCCTGGTTTTGTTTTTATTTTTACATTGAGGAAAATTTCAGAGTGGAACTGTGATTTATGTTTTACCATTTATGTAGCTGACTCACGTCTCTCTTACGGCTCCAGGACATTTCTAGCAGCTACAAAATTTTCCTCTGGGAGTATAGAATACTACATGCCCTCACACACCCTCTGCCAACAGAGGAGGGTTGGCTATCAGGGAGAAGGAAGTTTCACCCAGATGATCAGTTGGTCATTCTTTCCAACCCTGTCAGTCTATGAAGTCCCAGCAGAGAGGGACAATGCAAACCCTTGCCCTGGACCTGGATTCCACCTGGCTTCCAGGCAGGGGCACAGGAAGTTCTGAGAGCCCTTGGCCTGCTGTCATCCTGAGCACAGAAGCAATGCCCTCCTAGTTTAGAATGCTTGCCTAAACAACATCCATACAACCCCAAGGATGCTCCTTGGAGAAAGACACCCACTTCTACCTGCTTGGAGACCCTGACAGACCCAAGCTCCAAGTGGAGTTTAGAGAAGATGGAGGCAGGGGATGTATGGACTAACGAGCCACTGCTAGACTTCACTCAGGCCTCTGAGCAGAGACAAGACCTCAGGGCAGAAGAAGTTAGGTGCCACGACCCCTGATCCGAAGCCTAGCAGTCAGAGTCTGCCTCCAGGTCACCTGCCTCAGTGGGGCTGGAGAGGTCATTTCTGCCTGCCCTTTTTAAGCCAAAGGTGACTCAGACTATTCTGTCTCCCTTGAATGGTTTCAGTCCTGTCCTTCCTGAGAAACCACGGATGAGGGATGGGCTGGCCCTTTATGGATCCCTGGGAGGGGGGACACTCACTTATCACAGCATGTGGACAACATGGGGTACCCACTGTTCCCACCTGCAGGACAGACCCTGGTCCAACCCCCTCAACCCAGAGAAAGGGCTTTCTTAAGACCATGAAGGTGGTTCTGGGTGGGCAGGGAGGTGATGACAATAACCTCAGGCGACGCTGCGAGGCTTTTCTGAGTGAACACTTCCAAGCCTATGGCCGTCCCAGGCTCAGGTGCCAAGTCCTGCTGAGAGGTGTCCTGGGTCCTCTGGGACTGTAGGGGAGGCCCGGGGCCGGAGGAGAGAGAAAGAGGGAGGAAGGGAAGGAGAGACAGAGAGGGAGAGAGACAAAGCAGGAGAGACACACACACAGAGTCCGTGAATAGCCCAGCTTTGTAAACCCCGCATTCTTAGGTCATGAAGGAGGCATATGGGGGCTACAGGGTGAGATGGAAAGTAACCTGGAGCCATTCAAGGGAGGGAGGCCCATGGTCAGCTGCCAGCCAGCACCTGATCTTGGGCCTTCATCACCTGCCACTCTCATTCAAGAGGTTTGGAGTCCTGTCACTCGGACTCTGAGTCCAAGTCTTCCCTGGGTGTCTTTGGTTGAGGCAATGGTTCAATCCTGCAGTTTGGGTCTCAGCCCCTTTTAAAAAATTATCTTTGGAACTTACTGTACCGCACATGGAACTCTGCTCCGTGTTTTGCGGCAGCCTGAATGGGAGGGGAGTTTGGGGGAGAATGGATACATGTATATGTATGGCTGAGTCCCTTCACTGTTCACCTTAAGCTATCACAACACTGTTAATTGGCTATACTGTAATACAAAATAGAAAGCTTTTTTAAAAAAGTTATCTTTGGAACAAAAACCTGGCTTTGGCAGATGGGAACTTTATAGTATGGGGTCCCAATTTTGGTTTAAGTTCCTATCTCTTTATCACTGGCCCATATGGGGCCCCGAAGTATATGAGGAGCTACTAGGAACTCTGGGTGACACCCTGCAGGATAGACCCAGAAAAGCCCGTGTCTGGATCAGGGATCCTAGTTACCGTCAGCCAATGGCCCCGTGACTGTCCAGCACTTTCAAGTTTATAAAGTGCTTTATATCCATAATTTTATCCAAACTTCCCAGCAATGCTGTGCAGTGGCAATTTTGGTGCCCTTTTAGATGGTCTGACTAGGCAGTGAGGTCAGAGAGGTGATGTCACCAGCCCAAGGACCCAGCCCACTCCTGGGCTACAGCTCCTCCCATTTCCCAAATTTCCAAGGGCCTCTGAATGCCAGTGAGAGCTGTAAGCCAGTTAAATTGTCCACCTCTCCAAGGTTAGCTCCTGCACCAGACACAGCACTACGCTTCTTACAGGGGCGGTGGGGCGGTGGGAGGTTGAACAGACGCCACTTTTTAGTAAGACGCATCTTCTAGCAGTTCCAGCTGTCACCAGCAGGTGGGGCACCCACCCCGTCAGAGGCACCTCAACTCTCCAGAGCCGGGTTCTCCCTGGCTCAGCCTTCCCTTCTCGGCTGGAGTTCGACACTTTCAGAAGCCTGTGCATCCATGTCACCCACTTCAGGACTGATCAGAGGCCACCCGGGACAAGAGTCTCTCAGGGAAGTTAGGAGAGGGGCATGTAACTGGATCACTAGATTAGCCCCACAGTCTCATGCAGGGTCTTCAGGGTCCTTGATGGTGCTGGTGGGGACCACAGAAGCCCTCAGGGGGTGAAGACAGGGGCCCTCCTTCCATGACATCGGACTTAAAAGCCTCCAGAGCATCTGTGACTTTGTGAATCACCAACCAGGGGGCTCCTACAGCAGCCTCACTGGATGAGGCCCTCCGTCACCCCGCATGTCAAGGCCACGGGAGTACTGATTCAATCAAAGTGCTGATCTCGCTTATTAGATCACAGCTGCGTCACAGATTTTCAAAGCATTAAAGGGCAGCACACGCACAGCTGACTCTGTCCTGGTCTTAACATGATTTGGTCTTGCTCCCAGGCAGCTGTGATTTAATAGCGAATACGATGGCCTGGGTCACAAGAAAATCAGATTCCAGCTCCTCTTCTAGCAGCTATGACATTGATTAAGTCCAAGGCCTTCCCCTTTCTGATCTTCTGTGCCCCGTGTGCAAAATGATGACCTTGGACCAAGTAGGTTCCCAGGGTCTTTCCCAAGTTTCAAAAGGATTCTGATTTGAAATTAACTTTCTGTCCCAAGGCTCTCCAGATGAAAGAAGTAACTCACACTGAGTATCTAGGTCCTCTGCCGGTCCCTCCCTGCTTTGTCTCATTGGCTGCTCACAACCATCCTAGGAACTAGGGACTTTTATTATCTCTACTTAACAGAGGTTCAGAGAGGTTAAGTAGCAAGCCCAGAGTCAGCCAGCTAGCAGGCAGCAGAGCCACTATATAAACCCAGGCACTCTAAGTCTAGACCTCAGATGGGTTTGAGATCAGTTAGCAGCAGCACTAGAGAGAAAACACCTAAGTGTCAACAGAGGGGAAAGAGTGCCAAGATGTAGCAGTGCTAAAAATAACAGTTTGGGATTATAAATACAGGAATTCTCAAGAGCCTATCTTTCTCTTTTCCCATTGAAAAAACACCCCATGCTCTCCACTCTGACCTTTTCCTGGAGCATCAGGAACAGTTCTGACTTTCCTAGAGGACCTGGTCCCCTCTGGTGGGCTCTGAGGATCCTCCCAGGAAGGAACACGGCCCCCACCACCTAGCCGTGTTTTCACAACAGGCATAAATAGGAGTGGCTACTGGACAGAGCAACCAGGTTTCTTAAAACTTAGTGTATGTGTGAGGATCTCCTTGTTTAAAATACTGATTTCAGGCTTCTACCGCCAAATATTCTGATTCAGTAGGTCCGATGCAGGACCCCAGAACCTGCATTTCTAACCAGTACCCCTTCTCCATTATATTCTGGCTGATGGAAGGGAAATACTCCCAGCTATGGTGAGTCTTTATAGCATTTCAAGGTGGCCCCTGAGGCCCAAGAATCCAAGACAGAGTGAATTTGTCTTCCTCGGCTTAACCTGCTGTCCCATTCCCATCAGCACCTTATGCAGCAGTGGGGTGTGGAGGGGAGTGATAAGTCAGGACACGGCAACCTTCCCCACCATCTTTATCCAAGGCCCCAGTTGAGGGGCTAGGGGTGAGACCTACCTCATTGACCTTCTCAGGGGTGCCCTTGGGGGAGGGGGAGGCAGGCGAGGAGGGCAGCCGGCGTTCCCGCTCCCAGTCTCGATCCCGGTGGATCAGTTTGCTGTTGGGTTCCTTCAAGGTCCTCTTGAGCTCGTTGATGCTGGCCTGGTGCTTCAGCAAGACGTCCTCTGGCTTGTCTAAGAACTAGGGGTGCACGGAGAGGACAGTCAGCTGTCAGAGGAACAGTTCCGAGGGGAGGATGCAAGGCGTGGGTGAAGATGGTGAAGATGGTAATGGTCCCCATTACCGCCCTCCATCAGCAAAGTGGGTCCCATCCATGGCCCCATCTTACCCTCACAGCACACCATAGCCAAGCAGAGCAAGGATGATAAGCCCCGACAAGTGCACAAACCACCCAAGATTAAACAGAAGAGCAAAGAGCACTCAAGATTAGAGAGAAGGACAAAAAGGACTCAAGATCAAGAAGAGGAGACTTCTGGCCAAGTACCACCTTTTCTTCTCCCCAGACTGGCTCCTGGCGTCGGAACACCTAAGTCAACTCAAGTTCCACGGGTCTGGGTAAGTTCCCTTTAGTTTCACAGAGCGTGCCTTTCCTCTAGTTACTAAACCAAGCCACAGTGAGAATTCACCAACTCTGTTCACTGGGCTGCTCCGATCATTCCCTGGATCCTGGTCCCCACTTCTGGCCAAGCGTTGTACCGCTGTGTTTAAGTAGGATTCTCAGTCTAGACCCCTCTTAGCCCAGTGTGTGTCACTGCTCAGGCCCTGTAGGGCTCTTCTAAAGCCAGGGACATCCAGGAAAAAGCATCCTGCTTCCATGCCAGGGACTGGGGAGAGATGACGTTCAGCATTCTCTGCTGTGAGCCACTACCTTCCCCGACCACCCAGGATCTTCCAGATACCTTGTGGGCACCCACTCCTCAAGAGCAGACAGGGTGAAACACAGCTAGACGGAGAAACTGGGGCTCTGTGAGATGTTCAGGAAGACTACCATTAGAGACCAGGAAGAAGGGAGGTAAGTCCCAAGGCTGGGCACAGAAACGGAGCCTGGTATAGTTGGAGTCAGATGTGTCCCTATTAAACTGTCAGGTCGGAGCTCTGGCCAGTACAGCATGAGACAGTAATCTGCCCTGAGCTCAAGTAAGGACCAGCCTTTTCAGAGAAGCCAGAAGTGGTCTGCCCACTTCTGGAAGGCAGGGCAGGTGGGCTGGCAGCCCATGGACCCTTATCTGCAAAGCTGTTTGAGGATTCAGGACAAGAAACAAACTCAGTTCATGATAAATTCTGATCAGTGGTTCTGGAACAACTGCCTGGGAGGCAAGCTTGCCCTTGGACAAGGCTATACGCTTCCCCCAGGCTTATGTCTGACATCCAAGGATCCACTAGGACTGACTGTGAAGTCCCTTCAGGAAGGAAACCGATGCCACGGAGGCTCTGCTTCCCCTCCAAACATCTGTCTGTACCTCCTGCACCCCTTCCTGAGCAAAGCTGCCCCAGGATGACATCTGTCTGAGAAATCAAATCTGAGAGAGCGTGCACAGGATAGTGGGCTTGGGTCGCCATGAACCCAAGACGTGGCTGCTGACCTTCCCTCAGGAAGCTGCCGCTCTGGCCCTGTGGGCACATGGTGTTCCCCCAGGCTGGAGGGAGCGGTGGGTCCCTGAAGGCTAAGGGCCTGGGGGAAACCTAGTCTGAATGCCCTGCTGTGCAGATGGGGGGTGGGGGCCTGAGGGTACTTTCCCGAGACCCTCAAAGAGTCAGTGGCAGAACTGGGGCTGAAACCCAGATCTCGGGACCCCAAAAGCCAGACCCTTCTGATGCCCCAGCCTCTGGCCTTTTCCTCAGCGGCTTAAGAATAGACCCACTTCTCTGGCAGTTAAGTTTCAAAGGAAGAGTTGGAGACTATGTGAAAGAAAGGAGACGTGGTTAACACAGGAGGAGTAAGTTGAGAGAATCAAAAAATGGGAGGAGAAGAGGAGGGGGAGGGGGAGGAGGAGGGGGGAGCTTTCCTGGTGGAGCTGGAGCAGGGGCGTCCCACCAGGGTGGTGGGAGGTGGGAGGCACGCCAGGGGTCTGAGAAGACAGATGTGCTCTGAGGCTCCGCCCCCTCATACCCCGCCCTCCACATCTGGTTGCCAATAGATACAAAAAGCAGTTTGGGGTGGGATGCAGGAGACACAGATGAGGTGGAGGCATGACAAGATAGTGGTGCAGAAGAGGAGTCTAAGGAAGGGTTTGGGACAGGGGTTGGGGAAATGGGGGTGGAGATGAGCTCAATAAAATCATGGAGTCGTGGATCGCAAGAATGGGAGAGGGGCGACACAGTGGGGATGGTCAGCACATGGGAAGCAAGCAGGGGGTGGTCTGGAGAGGTGGAGCATGAAGCTGGGGGAGGGAGGAGTAGGGAGAGAGGGGAGCATGGCTGGTTGGGGGGGGTGAAGTCTATCCATGAGCTTAAGACCGGGAGGGAGTGATGGCGGGTGGCCTTGGGTGATGGAGAGAGATGGCCGGGAGCGAAGAAGCTGAGATATGAGCCGGGATATGAGCCTGGGATGGACGGTGGTGACAAATGATGAATGGCTGGGTGGGTGGGGATGGGCACCCCCCTCCCCCGCGCAGTACCTCCTGCTTGTGTCTCGGCGTGGTTTCCTGCTCCGGCTAGCGGGACGTAGGAGGAGGAAGAGGAACCAGCAGGATCAGTAGAGCAAATGGATTAGAGATAACCGCCACCGCCCTGGTCTAGCAGGTAGCCCGGGAGCACTGTGGGAGGCTGGCTGGGCCACCAGCAGGGCAGTGAGGTCGTCAGAAGGTGCAGGAAGCAGGGAGCCCAAGAAGGCGAAGAAGGGGGTGGGAGGACCAGAGGCAAAGCGGGCAGTCACGCTCAGCCAATGGGACGTAGGGGTTCTGGAAAGTCACGCTTCTTGCAGGCAGGGTGTGTTCCAGGGCCTGTGTTCCCGAGGTGCGTGATGGAAACACACTACACCTGTATGTGCATGTGCCTGTGTGGGCACGCAGGCTGTCTGCACGTCTGGGTGCATAACCCTATGGGTGAGAGGGGTACACAACTGTGAGTGAACGCGTGTGATCTAAGGCCATGTGGGCCTGCATGAGCGTGTGCACAGGTTGGCAGGAGATGGGGGTGGCAGCAGGAGGTGTCACACTTGAACCTCACCCCTGTGGTCCGCAGGGACACCCCATCATGGGTGGAAGAAGGCTGTGCAGACCCAGATCAGAGGCCAAGTGGCAAATCAGGAGTGAGCAAGAGGAGGCCAGAGTCCACCATGGGGCAGAGTGTCCCTCCGGGAAAGCAGGGCCAAAGGAGGGGAAGGGTACAGGGTGGGCAGCATGCCCCACCCCCACCTGGCAATTCCAGGTACAGAGCATGGCCCAAGGGCAAGGGCCTGTCCATGGTGCACTACACAGCAAGGGTGCTTGGCCTCAGCTGGGGGTACCTGAAGGCCAAGGCTGAGCCTAGACCCAAGATCAGCCTCTTGACCCCCCAGGTCAGAGGAAACGAGAAAGCCAGCCTTGTACCTTTAGCTCCTTGATCTTGGTGGGGGTCTTGATCTCTCCCTCCTCAGCCTCGGACCGCCGCCCTCCAGACTCGCCGTCCTCCTCCCGCTTGTCGCCGTCTGGTCCTGCATCATGGTTCTCACTGACGGAGGCTGGGCGAGAGAACTCTGCTGAAGTGGGCAGAGATGGCCGGGCAGCTGTGTGAGTCATCGCCCAGGTGCAGGGACTGGGAGCCAGCCCACCACCTGCCCAGCCACGCCTGGAGTAGAGCAGACACTCAAACAGCCCCAGCACACTGGGAATAAGGAGCCAGTGCCCCGAGGAGTGAGTGGGCTTTCCCAGGTCACGTGGATGGTGACTGAGCTACCTCCAGCCCCAGCTCCTTTCCTGATTCTATAGCACTAGAGCCTGGGTTCAAATCTCAACTCCATCTCTTCTTGGCTGTGTGACCTTGGGTAAATTACACAACCTCTCTGGGCCTCAGTTGCCTCCAGACTCGCCAAACAGTAGCTAATTCTGACAACTGAGAAGAGGAACAAATAAGCTGATGTGTCTAAGAGAAGAAGTGGCTGGCACAGAGTGAGCCAATTCGATCAATGCTGGCTCACGAATGTTACTGTTTTGGGGGACTTCCCTGGTTTAGACTCTGTGCTTCCAATGCAGGGGAACTCAGATCTGCCTAACTCTCAAAGCCCCAAGGGGCTCCTGAATCTCTCCTAAAAACTTGTGTGCATATCCCCAGACAGTCCTGAGCCCTAAGGGATGTTGATTTAGTAGGATCAGGTCAAAGTCTGAGACTCCTCAAGTTCACAAGCTCACAGCTGGTTCTGGTGCTACATTTTGAGAAACCCTGGTCTGCTTCATACAAGGGCAACTGAGCTGCCTCCAGTCCCGGGTCCTTTCCTGATTCCACAGCTTTAGAACCTGGGTTCAAATCACAAATCTATCTCTTGTTGGCTGTGTGACCTTGGGTAAATTACACAACCTCTCTAGGCCTCAGTATGGGCAATTCTCATTGACTGTAAGGGCCCTTATCAACTCAACAGAAATGGGGGCAGTGGAGAGTGCCCTGTGGTTAGATGTCCAGAGCCCAGTGGAACCAAAAAAATGATTGGGAATAACTCTGCCTCCGGTAGGACATCACCAGCTCCTCACTGCAGTTACAATAAACCATTCCATTATGGTGACAAGCTGTGAACAGCTCAGCTTCTTAGGAAGGAGGCCCAGAAAACCATACAGTGAACCTGGGACCCCAAAAGGCCACAGCTCAGGGAAGTTGTGAGAAGCCCAGCGAGTTGGCAGTGTCACATTCCAGCAGGAGGGGAACCCGGAGGCTGAACTAACCCGCTAAGAGGCACTGGATGCAGGAATGTTCCTGGGCCTCCAGGCTTGGTGCAAATCAAGTGTGATGTACCCTCCACACACCCCGCGCCCCCAACCTCCAGTGCAGGGCATACCTCCATCAAGGCTGCGGGACATGGTGTACCGTTTGCTAGAGGAACGTTCAAAGAAGGGCGCGGGCCGGTCGATGAGGGCGCTGGCCTGGCGTGTCTGTGCCTGGGTCCTCCCACTATACCGGAACTTGGAGCCCATCACCAGGAAGCCCTTGGGTGGGGGCTCAGGGGACACCAGCCTGCAGGGCAGGGGTGGAGGGGTGGAGGTAAGGAGGGAGACCAGACCTGCAATGCCAGAACCAAGGCTGGACCACAGCTGGCCTTCCAACCAGCTGTCCCACCGGCTACAACAATTCTTGTTCAATTGCTCAGTCACGTCTGACTCTGCGACCCCATGGACGGCAGCATGCCAGGCTTCCCTGTCCTTCCCCATCTCCAGAGTTTGTTCAAACTCATGTCCGCTGAGTTGATGATACTATCCAACCATCTCATCCTCTGTCACCCCCTTCTCCTCCTACAACTCTAAGTGGTCCAGAAGGGGAGAGGCTTGGAGAAAGAGGAGGAGGAGGACAGTTTTCCTAGAGTCCCTACTGGCTCCTTCTACGGACAGAACACAGATACTACCCACATCCACTCATACGGCCTCTAACTCAGCTCCAGCTACCCACCCCGCCCGGGGGCAGGCTCACCGGAAGAACGTGTGGTGCTCGATGCAGACCTTCCACAGTCTCTTGGCTGACCGGTGATTCGGGAGCTTAAAGCCAATCGTGCTCTCGAATTGCTCATACTGCAAAACCAGGGAGGGCGGGTCAGAAGGAAGGCCTGGGCCCACTCCCGCCGCCAGTCCAGGCTTTCTGCACCTCTTCTCAGGCCTGTATGACTCTGGCCTGCTTATTTATTTATATAAATATATATATATATGATATATATGTATCATTTATTCATTCATTTAATCAATCAGGTGGGTTAAGCCCTTACTCTGTGACAGGTCCAGGGCTAAGCAGCAGAGACACCATGGTGACCAAACAAGATTCTCAGGGGTTGGGGGAGGGTAGGGGGATCGATAATAAATGAGTACACAAGCTCATCAGATACTGATAAGGGCACAAAGGGAAGGGACAGAGATGTGTGATGTGACAAAGATTGTCTGAGCAGGCCCGGGGGTCGGGTGCTACTTCAGAAAGAGTAATCAGGGACCTCCCTGATGGTCCAGTGGCTAAGACTCTGTGTTCCCTATGCAGGGGGCCCAGGTTCGATCCCTGGTCAGGGAACTAGATTCCACATGAGGCAATTAAAAGATTCCACATGTTGCAATGCAGAATGAAGATCCCACATGCCACAGCTAAGACCCAGTGCAGCCAAATCAATAAATAAATAGAAAGAAAGAAAAGGTTATCAGGGAACACGTTCTACACAGGGGATCTTGGAGCAGAGAGCTGGAGGATGGGAAAGGAACCCAAGCTCTGTGTTGAAGGAGGGGCAGAGAACTTCAGGAAGAGGGAACATTAGATGTAAAGGGCTCGGACAGGTGAGAGTTTGCTTACTCAAGGATCTCAGAGAAGCCCCAAGGGGCTGGAGTGCCACTGGTGTGGGGCAGCAGGGCAGAGACATGTGTGAGAGGCAGGTGGGCAGAAGAGTTAGGACTTGAGTCCAAGGGCCAAAGAGAGCCCTTGAAAGGTTCAAGTGAGGGGTGGGAGTGGGGTGGGTTTCGCTTGATCTGCTGGAAGGCACTCTTAAGCAGCTGTGAGGAAAAAGGCCTACAGTGACCGTGGAGGCCGAGGGACTAGTGGGAAGGAGAGTGGAGGGGTGGAGGGGAGACATGGTGGCCAGGGCAGTGGACAGAGGGCCAGAGGCAGAAGGGCTCACCCTAATTCTAGAGGCAGAACAAAGTGGAGTTTGTGATGCATGGGATGTGGAGGGTGGAAGTATTCAAGTTTGCATGTGTGTATAATCAGGTGTGTGCGTGTGTGTGTGTGTGTGTGTGTGTGTGTGTGTGTGTGTACCTTCATATGTGTACACAGTACCACATGTAAGCAAAACACAGGAACATGGACATGGTGCTGTTGTTATCTTAGTCGCTAAGTTGTGTCTGACTCTTTGAGACCCCATGGACTGTAGCCCCACCAGGCTCCTCTGTCCATGGCATTTCCCAGGCAAGAATACTGGAGTGGGTTACCATTTTCTTCTCCAGGGGATCTTCCCAACCCAGTGACTGAATCCACATCTCCTGCACTGGCAGGTGAGTTTTTAAGCACTGAGCCACCAGGGAAGCCCAGACACGGTCATACATTCATTGATATGTGTAACCTAAATATATGTGGTTATCTTTTTATTATTAATTTTTTGCCGCACATGGCCTATGGGATCTTATTTCCCTGACCAGGAATTGAACCTAAGGCCCTTGCATTGGAAGTGCGTTGTTTTAACCACTGGACCACCAGGGAAGTCCCTGTGTGGCTGTCTTTATAGGTACACTATTGTATGTGTGTGTGTCTGCGCGCGCGTGCATACACACACACATGCACACATAGGCACACACTGAAAGTGCAATGTCTATGTAGAGAGCCCCAGCAAAAGAGGGCCCTCTCCTCATCCAGCACCCAGCACCTCCATCTATGCATCCCAGGTAGGAAAAACCCCAGGCTCAGCTGCCAGGGCCCCACCATTTTAGTTGATCCCAGGGAAGAAGGGGTTCCCTAGGCAGGCTCACCTCCCCAGGCCGGATCTTGATGTAGAAGTTACTCCTCTTGTAGGAGATCTTGAGAATTTTGGGCCAGGCGAAGCGGTTGATCCTCAGCCGGTCCCGGTAGATGAGCAGGCCATTGGCACAGACTCCCAACATGATGTCAATGCCCTCAGAGTCCTGTGTGAGAAGGGACCGTGCAAGGACAGGCCTGGGGTCCACGCCTGAGGACAGCCTGCCACCCACCCCAAAGCCCCTCCGTGGGCTCTGCCTGTAATAAGCCCTCAGGAGCAGGGCTTGAGCATGCATGTGGAGTCCCCCTGATGCATCCCTCACAGAGCATTCGGTTCATTCATTCTGTCATTGATTCACCCACTCACTTGTCGATCATTTTCCACCAATCACTCAATCATTCATTCACTCAGCAAACATTTAGTGGTACTAGGCATACTAGGTCATATGTTGTGTGCTCAGGATACAGAAATAAGTTCAGACCCATGTCTTTCCCTCATGAAGCTCTCAATCTAGTGGCAGCACAGACAGGTTCATAAATAATAAGAAAAATCATAAGGGTCTCGGGGAAGTAAAGGGTTATGGAGCGTCAAGGAATGAGAAATAAGACTGGCACACCAAGCCCTTCAGAAGGCCCTGGTGGTTCCTCAGAGGACACTCCCAGGCCCTGGGGAACCCCGGGCCCCAGCAGTACCTTGGCATGGTGCAGGTCTACTCCATACATAGAAAGCTTCTTGGCATTCTCTAGGAAGTGGATTTCTGCTTCTCCTGGGGTCATGCCCCTAAGGGAAAGAAAGTGATCAATGATGGCCATGGGAAAGGCCTGGGCCCGAGTCCTGCCAGCTGAAGGTGGCTATGATCAGAACCTAGGATTCCAGGAAGCAAATTTTCTGGAGCACAGCACAGCTCGGCCTTCCCGGTCCCGGTTCCTGCTCTCAGTGCCGGATGGTGTGCCCCTAGCCCCCTGCTCCAGCCCTCTGAACTCTCATCTCCTGCCAAAGCTCAGGGCCAGTCCTATTTCCTCCAGGAAGCGTTCAAGGGCTCAGCCGGGAGTCTGGAGTTTTGCCTCATTCTGCCATTTGGGTTAAGTGTGAACCATAAATTCTGTTTCTTCACGACAATGAAACCACTGTGACTGACACTGCTCATTATAATCACCCAGGGGCTCCTGAATTATTACCCACATCAGGTATTTTTCTCAGAATTTTGTATCAGAAACCATTTAATCTCCCCTGAAGAACAGGTGCACACTCTCCTTTCTGAAAAGAAGAGTTATGTAATTCACCAAGTTCCTTCTTTGTTTTGGCTGCGAGGAAACCGTATGCTCTGCACTTAGCCACGGCTAATATTTGTTGAGTACTATGTGCTGGTTATCATTCCAAGCACTTAACATGTATTAACTCATGTGAATCCTCATAACAAGTCTACGAGGTAGATATCACTATTCTCATTTTATAAATGAGGAAACTGTGGCACAGACAGCTTGAATAACTTGCCTAAGGGCACACAGTTATTAAGTAGCAAAGTCAGGATTTGAATCCAGACAATGTGACTCCATGGTTGTGTTCCCAACCACTTTGCTTCCATCTGTCTTGTATCCTCAGTTTCCTGTGTTGTCTACCTTGGGGAGCTGCTGTGTGGATGCCTGGATACTAGAGGTCAGTCTGCTTTAAGTCAAAAGAGCTGTTAAAGCTGAAGTACTGGGGACTTCCCGCTGGTCCAGTGGCTAAGGCTCCATGCTCCCAAGGCAGGGGGCCGGAGTTCAATCCCTGGTCGGAAACTAGATCTCACATGTCTCAACTAAGGGGCTTCCTGGGTGGCGCCAGTGGTAAAGAACCTGCTTGCCAACACAGGAGACATAAGAGACACTGGTTGGATCCCTGAGTGGGAAATATCCCCTGGAGAAAGGCATGGCAACCCACTCTGTATCCTTGCCTGGAAAATCTCATGGACAGAGGAGCCTAGCGGGCTAAGTCCATGGGGCTGCAAAGAGTTGGACACGACTCAGTGACTAACACTTTTGTATCATTTATCACACTGGGTTCCCCTAACAAGCCTGGACTTGGAGTCTAAAGTACCTCCAGCTTAAAAGGACCATTTAATTCCAGGGGGCCCTCAGGGAGGGGATATCACCCTCATGGCAGGGATTTGGAAATGGGGGGTGCATTTTGGTTGTTACAATGACTGAGGGGGTGTTACAGGCATTTAGGGCCTAGGGTCCAGGGATGCCAAACATCCCACACAATGAATTCTCGTGCCCCAATACCAGCAGTTGAGAAACACCTGATAATCTATGTCCTTACAAATAGAGGCAGGAAAAAAATTTTTTTAAAAAATACAGGTGGAAAATAGGGCAGATAGGTTAAATAGCCAGCCCACCATCACCCAACTAGTTAACTATCTTCTAATTCCTGAAACAAGGTGTTTTCCACTGCACAATCAATTACTCAACCCCTCAAATCACAGAGCAACAGTTACATGCAGTGAGTCTCTAATACATCACATTTAGCGCCCCTAGGACCCTTTAACATAGATTTTATTCATGCCCACTGAACAGATGAGGAAACTAAAGCATGGGGAAGTGAAACAACCAGCCCGAGATGCCCCAGTTAGAAAGTGGCAGGGCCAAAAGGTGAACCTGACTGTCTGTCTTCAGAATGTAAACTTGACCTTTATGCCAAGATGGAGACATCACAACACTTACCCAGGGACACATAATAGTTATTATTATGTTAATTGTGTTATTATTGTGTCCAATCGGCCTACCAAGAGACCAATTCTCAGAGACCAAGGACAGGGAATTATTGCACCCATACAGAAGTCATTTAAGGTCACATAGTGAGTTACCATCATTCCCCTCTGATGAGATAATCTGCTCTCAGACACACTTCACGTTAGCAGCAGAACCAGGTGGGGTTCTTACAGCACAGCCTCTGGGGTCTAGCCAGGAAGGTTCTGGCCAACAGGCCGAGGAGCCAGGGGAGGCCTGGGTGGAGGTCCTCTTACCTGTATGTCTTGTGCAGCTCCATGATCCTTTCTTCCAGCTCCCGAGTCTGGTTAGGGGCGAAGCGGAGCTCGCTGACATAGTTGCCCACGTGCTCCTCGGCGTCGTAGTCGCCCAGCTCAGCCTGCACGGCGTAGGAGCCCAGCAGGGCATGCGTGACGAAGGAGCAGGGCAGGCGGCCCGTGATGATGTCCGCCCGCAGCTGCAGGCACAGGTAGTATCTGGAGATAGGGGAGAGCGGGCATGGGCACAGGGGGGCCCACTCCCTCCCTAGATGCCCCCAACCACAGCTTCCTATGGATCCATCAGCTCCAAACTAATCGATGCTCAGCACAGAGAGGAATATTCCCAGACATTCCATGTGTTAATACTGGCAGGTCATGTGTTAATATTCTGGGTGTATCTTAGAAGATGGTTATGTAACATTTCATGAAATGTTAAGCATTTTTGTTCATTTCTAAGTTTGATGGATTTTTCCTACTATGGGAACGTTTTCAACTTCAAACTCATTTTCAAGCTAAATTAGGACTGCTTTGCTGGTTTAGCCATTTTTTAAAACTGTGATGTATTTTGAATTATACAATTAATATACACTTATTGTGGGGAAAAAATGTAAACTTTAGAGGTAATTCTAAATTTCCTCTTTATAGTCATCCTCAGTTCTAATCACCTCCCTCAGGGGTCACCCCTGTTATCCTTGTGGTGTTTAGACCATTTTCTTCCATGGACATCTAGAAATGTATGTAATTTTTACATGATCATCTTCATAGATTCAGAAAAAGCATTTTATAAAATTCAACATCCACTCAAAAAAGTCTTAAGAAAGTGGTTATAGAGGGAATATATCTCAACATAATAAAAGTTATTTATGACAAACCCACAGCCAATATGATATTCAACGCTGAAAAGCTGAAAGCCTTCCCACTAAAATCTGGAACAAGCAAGGATGCCCACCTCACCACTTCTATTCAATATAATATTGAATAGAAGTCCTAACCACAGCAATCAGACAAGAAAAAGAAATAAAATGTATCCAAATTGGCAGGGAAGAGATAAAACTGTCATTATATACAGGTGATATGATACTATATATAGAAAATCCTAAAGACTCCTCATAAAAACTACTAAAGCTGATAAATGAATTCAGCAAGGTAGCAAAATACAAGATTAACATACAGAAATTGGTTGCATCTCTTTACACGTTAACAATGAAATCAGAAAAGGAATGTAAAAAACCAAATCCCCTTAGAATCTGCATCCAAAAAAAAACCAAGGATAAACCTGATCAAGGAGGTAAAAGACTTATACACTGAGAACTATAAAACATTAATAAAAGAAATCAAAGATGATTCAAAGAAATGGAAAGACATCTCGTACTCACAATTAGAAGAATGAACATTGTTAAAATGGCCATACTAGCCAAACCAATCTAAAGATTTAATTCAATTCCTATCAAATTACCTGTGACATTTTTCACAGAACTAGAATAAATAATCCTAAAATTTCCATGGAACCATAAAAGACCCAGAATTGCCAAATCCTGAGGAAAAAGAACAAAGCAGGAGGTATAATCCTCCCCAGACTTCAGACAATACAGAAAGCTACAGTAATCAAAACAGCATGATATTGGCACACAAAAAAGACATATGGATCCACAGAACAGAATAGAGAGCCCAGAAATAAACCCATCCACCTATATGGTCAATTAATCTTTGACAAAGGAGGCAAGAAAATACAATGGGGAAAAGACAGTCTCTTCAGCAAGTGGTGTTGGAAAAGCTGGACAGCCACATGTAAATCAATGAAACTGCAACATGCCCCCACATCATACACAAAAATAAACTCAAAATGGCTTAAAGACTTAAATATAAGAAATGGCACTGTAAAATTCCTAGAAAAGAACATAGGCAAGACATTCTCAGACACAAATGATACCAATATTTTCCTAGGTATTTCTCCCATGGCAATAGAAAAACAAAACTAAATAAGTGGGACCTTATCAAGTTTATAAGCTTTTGCACAGCAAAGGAAACCATCAACAAAACAAAAAGACAATCTATGGACTGGGAGAAAACATTTGCAAATGATGCCACCAACAGGGGCTTAATCTCCAAAATATACAAACAGCTCGTATAACCTAGTTAAAAAAAAAAAAAAAATCAAAAAATGGGCAGAAGACCTAAA
Organism: Okapia johnstoni; assembly: GCA_024291935.2. Lineage (NCBI taxonomy): Eukaryota > Metazoa > Chordata > Mammalia > Artiodactyla > Giraffidae > Okapia > Okapia johnstoni. The sequence continues at coordinate 54,355,486 of CM044324.1, read as the reverse complement.
TAGAAATTTCTCCAAAGAAGACATACAGATGGCCTCTAGGCACATGAAAAGATGCTCATTATCACTAAATATTAGAGAAATGCAAATCAAAACTACAATGAGGTACCACCTCACACTAGGCAGAATGACCATCATTAAAAAGTCTACAAATAACAAATACTAGAGAGGGTGTGAAGAAAAGGGAACCCGCCTAGACTGTTGTTGAGAATGTAAATTGGTGCAGCCACTATGGAAAACAGTATAGCGCTTCCTCTAAAAATTAAAAATAGAGTTGCCATACGATCTAGCAATCCCACTTCAGGGCATATATTCAGAAAAAATATAACTAAAAAAGATGCATGCACTCCTATGCTCATAGCAGCACCACTCACAGCAGCCAAGACACAGAAACAACCTAAATATCCATCAACAGATGAATGGATAAAAAAGATGTGTTATATTGGGTTGGCCAAAAAGGTCATTTGGGTTTTTCCATAGGACATTGCAGAAAATCCCGAATGAACTTTTTGGCCAACCGAATACAATGGAATACTACTCAGCCATAAAAAAGAATGAAATAATGTAGCAACATGGATGGATTTAGAGAGTATCACACTAAGTAAAGTAAGTCAGAAAGAGAAAAACATACCACATGATAACCCTTATATGTGGAATCTAAAATATGACACTAATGAACTTATCTACAAAACAGAAACAGATTCACAGACACAGAGAACAGACTTGTGGTTGCCAAAGGGGAGGGGTTATACAGGAGGAACAGAATGGGAGTTGCGGGCAGGTGCAAACTATTATTAATATATACAGAATAGATAGACAACAAGTTCCTACTGGAAAGCATGGGGAACTATTACCTGTAATAAATCGTAGTGGAAAAGAACATGTAAAAGAAAATACGTGTATGTGTGTGCATATAACTGAATTACTTTGCTGTACAGCAAAAATTAATATAACATTGTAAAGAAACTATACTTCAATAAAATAAAGTTTTTAAAATGCACATGGTTTCGATTAATGGGGAGTTTTTAGCAGGTAAATGCTAGCAAATGCAACATCTGACTGCGCAGTTCACTTGCTTTCTCACACTCAACTGGGTGCCTTAGAGCCTTTCCCATGTCAGCACGTGCGACTTGATTTTATTTATTTTAACTTCTGCACCATAATCCACCATCCGGACAAACCTGTTTGCCGATGTATTCTCAGAACTTTTTTATTTGACTACAGCTCTAAGTGAATTGTCAAAAACCAAACTGGCTCAGAATAAACATTTCCAACCACTTTTATAACTTTCAAGACTTTTTATAACTTTCATGCACACTTGGATGATTTTACCATTTTTAGAACCATTTCAAATGATTTTTTTTTATTGCTTTTTAAGTTACTGTGTATTTTTTTTAATGTTCCAGTTCATTCTCAGCCTGCAGTATCTCCCTGACCACTTTGCCATGTCTCACCATTTTTTTTTCCCCAATTACTTGTTTCTTTTAAGTGGCTTTTATTTTTAAGTAGTTTGTACTGCTCCATGACATTATCTTGCAGTCAGAACTGAAGCTCTGGCAAAAAGTACATGCAGCCTCAGTGTATGCTCAGAGGCAAGGCTAAGTTCAGAATCATCAGCAGCTCAAACATCCCAGGCACCGAGGGTGGGCTTATGGGCATTTCATTCAAAAGTCTCCAAATTCAGAAATCATTGCCAAGTACACAGACTGGTCTTTCATTCCAGTCACTTTGTCATTTTGACCAGTTTATTTGGGGTTTAAATATTTTCTGCTAAACAGCTGCCACAGGGACTTCCTTGGTGGTCCGCTGGTTTCCACTGCAAGGGGTACAGGTTTGATCCCTGGTTGGGGAACTAAGATCCCACATGCCATGCAGTGCACTCCCCAAAAAATAAACACCTAAATAGTTGCTACCACCAAACTCATTCCCTGAGGCCATCCATACTGGGCAAGGCTAACTTCTTTCCTGGTGTCCCAATATCCAGGAACAAAGAGGGGAGGCACCAGCGGGCAAGACCAGGAAGGGTGGGGTTGTCTTGGTCTAAAGCTCTCAGCCCTTTCAGGAATGAAGTTTAGATCCTGCTGCTGCCACCCTGGCCCCAAGCTGACCTCAGGAATTAGAGGAGGGCTAATGAGGCCAAGGCCTCGGATTTGATCTATTCCAGGAACATCTGTTTTATCTCCCAAGACCAGAGTATCTTGACCGTGGCTGATTGCTTGGCAAGTGGCAGAGATTAGAGAGGGACCCAGTGGGAGACAAGGACTGGCTTAGTCACTCCAAACTACATCCTATTGGTGGTAGGTGTTACACAGCCCCAGGATATCAAGAAGTACGACTATCTCTTTGGATGGGGCTTAGATAAAGAAGTGGAGGAGGAAATGGCAACTCATTCCAGTATTCTTGCCTGGAGAATTCCATGGACAGAGGAGCTTGGCAGGCTCCAGTCCATGGGGTCGCAAAGAGTCGGATATGACTGAAGCGACTAACACACTTAGATAAAGAGCAAGTCCTCTCCCTGTTTTGGGTTCCAGAGGCAGGCTGAGCCCCATGAGGGATGCTTCGCACCCTCTTCTAATCATCAAGCTTTCTTATCTACTGGCCCGGAGGCACAAGGTCTGCATCCACAATCCAAATTCACTCCAGCAGCCTGGGCTTGCCTCCCTGGGGATGTCACACGCCCCATTTGATTCCCAGGCTATGTGCAGCGTAACACAGGACCAAACTCCCACTTTCAAAGGCATCTGTGTTCTAATCTCTTCTTATCCCCAAAGTCAAAACCCGGTGGTCCACCCAGCCCATCAGCCTTCAGATGTGTCTGGCTTATCCTACCCAGAGATGGTCCACACCATGTGCTTTGAAAGTTTAAATCTGTTGCCAGCATTTTTAAATTGTGGCTTTTACTCTCAAATCTCTAGCTTTCCTCCAACAATAGGGCCTGATGCCCACCTGATTGCCGAGGGGAACAGGGACCGTTTTAGGTGGGCTCTGTCCTCTTGAATTCCCACTGAGCTCCTCTGCTCCCCGTGACACCTCCCCCTCCGAAGTCAAGGATTCATTGCCATTGACCACTGTGCTTGCATCACTCTCTCTTACACTGAGTCGGATTCCTTTGTTGATGCTGTCTGCATGGCCTCAGTGGGCATTTGGGTTTGCACTGTGTACCCATATTCCATCTCATGTCTCCCAGGGCCCTGTGCCCAACCCCCTCCAACACCACCCCTCCCCAGCCTTCACCTTGTGATGTCTTCTGTCAGCTGGGCAGGGTCAGGAGGGTAGAACTTGACTGTGAAGGCAAAATTCCAGGGGCTACCTGAGAGGAGTAGGTGGGAGAAAAGATCAGAGAGGCCCCATCTTCCCAGTGGGTGGCCCAGACGTACCATCTTATGGGCAATTTTTCAAAGTTTTTCCGTAACTGTAATCTTAGGACAAAGCCAATAAGAAAGCCAGGAACTTTATTCCCATTTGACAGATGAGGAGACTGAGACCCAGATTAAAAGACTTGTGAACTAGCAGTGGGAAGGAAGGTAGAAAGAAAGAAAACCAATGCTAGAAAGAAAACCCAACATGCTAGGCATGCTGTTAAAAACTTGACAAACATCACTTCATTAAACCTCACAACAGCCCAGTAAACAAGTCCTACGATCACCCCCATTTTGTAAATGAGGACGGCGAGGCCCAGGTAGTAAAATGGCCAGTCCAAGGTCACCAGCTAGGAAGTGGCAATGCTAAGGTTCAGACCCACCCTGGCCAGCTGACTCCAGAGCCCACTCTCTTTCCTCTACACCAAAGTCTGTGCCCCAGGACATTAATGGGAAGATAATTAATCTAGAAAGTACCACATTAAACAGGTTTCCTGACTTTGGGTTTCTCAGAGCACTCACTCTGCTACTGTGCCTTGCACCTCTTAAAGAGGGGACATGCATTCAAGAGTTTCCAAAGCCCGTTTGACCTGCTGCATCCATTTGTCACAGCCTCCTTCCATGCTAATGTTTCTCAGAACAGACTTTGCAAAACTCTGTCCTATCTGATGTTGACTCCATCTCAAATGGATTATAAACGAGACTGAAAGGCAAATATAATGGGCTAAAAGTAACAAAACACATTTCACTGGGATAAATGTTAACCTCCACATTTAGCTATGAAAAATCAATGGTACACATTTAAAAAGTAAAGAAAAATAAAGGCTGAGGGTTTTAGCTGGAGGAAAGCTCTGCGAGCCAAGAAAAGGGATGACCACTTAAGAAGTCGGGGTGGGAAGGGAGGAGGCCTTGATGAAAGGTCATAGTCCAGATCAATGGTCAGATGGCCCCTGTGATCTTTTGGGCTCCAAGTTCTAAAAGGACCCCCAACAGGGACTTCCCTGGTGATCCATTGGCTAAGACTCCATGCTCCCAATGCAGGGGGCCCAGGTTCAATCCCCGGTTAGGGAACTAGATCCCACATGCTGCAACTAAGTGTTTGCATGCTGCATTGAAAATTGAAGATCCTGTGTGCCACAACTAATACCTGGCATGGCAAAATAAATAAATATTTTTAAAATTAATTAATTCAATTTTTAAAAAGAGGACCCCTGACAAAATGAGAAAGCAAGGCCCATCCAGGGCATGGCCATGGTCAGGAAGGGCTGGGGACCACAGCATCACTACCATCCTTGTCCCTGTGGTCATCACCATCTTCACAGCTGTCATGTCTCCCACACTTACTAACAGCTGGTTGCTCGGCTTGCTAAGAACTTTCTACGTGTTTTTGGGGGATTTAATCTTTATAAAGATCCTGAGGTACACTTTTCTTTTAATAGATGAAGACTTTGAGAGGTTAAGTCATCCTCCCAGGATCACCCAGCCAGTCAGTGGTAGAAAACAGGTCTAGCCTCTGGTCCCAAGACCCCACAGCTTAGGTTCCTGACCACAGCTGACTCCTCTAGGGGAAACAATTCCCATCTCAAGAATAATAATGGAGGAGTTCCCTGGTGGCCTAGTGGTTCGGATTCCGGGCTTTCACTGGGTTCAATTCCTGGCCTGGAAGCTGAGCTCCTGCAAGCCATGCAGTGCGGCCAAAAAAGAGAGAGAAAGAGAGAAAATAATGGCAATAATTAACAATAATAATAATAATGGCTAAAACAAACTGGGTGCTACTATGTGCAGGCACGTTCTAGGTGTTGAACACCTCTCAAGAACCCTAATTATAAGGGTGACCCGCACTTTAAAGATGATGAGTTACAGAACAATTAACTAACACAAGAAGTAGTGATGGAGTCAGGATTCAAATCCAGGCAGTCTGACTTGTTGTCTGCCCTTTTAACCATCACACCAGATTGCCTCCTACTGTGTGAAGCACCTACTATGTGCTGGCTATTGTCCACACCCACATCATAGAAACTTCATCCCCACCTAGCAAGGCAGGAATCATTAATCCACTTGCTAGGGAGATGCAGGAATCCAGAGAGGTGGAGGAAGTACCCTGAGTGATAGGCACTGAGATTCTGGAGGAAATACGCCAAACTCTGAAGGCCAGGACATCAGATCTCAGGTGCCAGCTTCAGAAGTCTGGGGCTGTCACAAATCAAGAAAGGGGACAGGGAATTCCCAGGTGGTCCAGTGGTTAAGATTCTGCACCCTACTGCTGAGGGCTGGGGTTCAATTCCTGGTTGGGGGAGATTCCACAAGCCACATGATATGGGAGATAGGGTAGAGGATAAAAAAATTGTTCCATGGAGCCCCCGAAGACAGAACTGGGATGAATGAGTAGAAACTATGGGGAAAGGAACAGAGACTGAAGGAGGCAGCTCTGCTCCACAATAACTTGAGAAGATCTGACTCCCTGCCCTGGCAGGGAGCTGAGACCTAAAGATTCTATCAGCAGCTTCTCTTTTCCGAAGTCCTGGTCCATCTCAAACACTCTCAGCCACCTGCATGTGTTCTGATTCTCTCAGGCATGAGAGGCAGGCTTCCCGGCTGCGCTGACATTCCTGGGGACAGCCGGAAGGCCAGGCCTAGGAGGCCAGGCTAGGCCTGTTGGCCCCAGAGGAGAGGGCTCTATCTGTGAGCCTACCTCTTTGTCTCCAACTGACAGGAGGCTACAGGAAGAATCCTCAAGCCCCCTCCTGCATAGTCAGCTGGCATCCCTAGACCCAGCTGCCTGCTGTCATGGCAACAGGCTCTACTATAGCCTTCCAGCCAAGGGACCAGGGAGCCCAAGCACAGCCAAGGGGGCAGAGCCCCTGGTGGAGGCATCTCTGCCTCCAGGCTCCAAGTCCCCACCTACTGCATGTCCCCCTGGCTGAGGCCACCTACCTCTCCCTTCTGCCATTTGAAGGCTGCCCTGTCCCTCCCAATATGCCTTGTTTTCCCCTCTGGGCCAGAAAAGACAGGTTGTTGGCCTGCTCATCTGTCTTCACCCCAGGCCTTGAAAAGAGTGCAGGATGGTATTGGGAGGCCAGGGCTGAAGACCTGGCGTGGCCAATACCTCACTCTGTGATCTTGGGTAAATAACTACCTTTTTCTGGGCCTCAGTTACCCATCATTAAATACAGGACACGTTCACTACCAATCAGTTGGCAGTGGCCTAGAGTGCGGTGCAGACAAGGATTCTGAGCTGAGTCAAAGGTCACTGATCACCCAAGACAACACTGGCCCTGCACAGGAGGGTGGCTGTTTTGAGGGCCATCAGTTTGTCCCCTTGTTTTAGATGACTCTGCAAGCCCCTTCTAGGGCTGACATCCTGAATATTCCTCTGTTAACATGCTGAGTGACTCCAGACAGTCATTCCTCTTGTTCAGGCTTCAGGCTCCTCATCTCTACAATAATAACCTGCCTTCCCTATGATCTGCCATGCAGAGCAAACAAACTCATGGGTCTGAATGCATTTCCCCAAGGAGGATGGAGTCCCCACCATGTTCCCAGGCCACTCACTCCGGATCTGCTTCTTGATTTCCTTGGAGGGGTCCAGCCAGTTCTGCAGAAGAAGACAAGAGGTCCTGAGAGGGAGCTGGGAGAGGGGACGTGGGTAGGGCGAGGAGACAGAAATATCCTGAAATGCCCTGCAGACAGCGCCCTAGCAGGGAATACCCTTCCCTGGCTGAGCAGTCTGGGTCATTTCCCTTGGGACTGGGAGGTGAAGGAATGAGGCCTGGCTTCACGCAGGATTGGGAACCTAGGGCCCTGGGCCTGGCATTGCCCTGAGGCAGCACGGTGAACAGGTAATGCAGCTGGCATGCGTGAGAAGGAGGAAACTCAGACAGGAGCTTCCCAAGGGTGGGGAGGAGGCACCGGGGTTATTTCCCCAGGAAGCCATGACACGGCTCTCCAGATACCCATCTGGGGCTGACTTGCAGGTCCCAAGGAAGGATAAGCACACAGAGGAGACAGAGAGCTGAGGATAGACAGGGCTGGATGAACCCTGGGGTTGTGCAAACAGAAGGTGCCTAGTGGGGACTTCCTTGGCAGTCCAATGGTTGAGGTCACCTTCCAGTGCAGGGCTGTGGGTTAGATCCCGGGTCGGGAATTTAAAATCCCACATGCCCCGCAACCAAAAAACCAAAACATAAAACAGAACCAGTATTGAAACAAATTCAGTAAACACTTTTAAAATGGTCTACATCCCCCCCAAAAAGAAAAGGTGCCTAATGAAGGTCTGAGGATTGATGGAAGCCATAGCATGTGGCCAGGCCAATGGGGGCTTAAGAGACGACGTCTCCCCGCAGCAGACCTTCCAGCCAACTCCACTCCCCAGCCCAGGTACCTTCTGACTGTCGGCATCACAGAAGGTCAGGCCAAAGTAGTCCTTCTCCAGGAGGTTGAGGTGCTCACAGACCAGGTCAAACAGCACCTGGCCCCGGCCATGTTTCTAGAGAGAGAAGCAGAGACTCCATGAGGCTGGAACACACGTCAGGGTGGGGCGGGGAGGAACCCCAGGCTCCACCAGGATGACGTGAAAACCCCCAAGAGGCTTCCAGCGTCTGGGGAGGATCTCAGTGCTCCTGTCTCCCACCGGGCTCTGCTCACCAAGTCCTAAGGGGTCCTGGGGGGACACCCATCCCAGCCCATCCACTGCCTTCATCCAAGCCCTCCTGGGGTGCTCCTAGCACTTAAATCTGCTTTGGGGGAAGCCGGAGTGGGGTCAGGGAGTGACTGACTTCTCCTTCCTGTACAGCAAGTAAGAGAAACAGTCTAAGTTGGTCCCAAGGAGGAGAAAACCAAAAATCTGAGCTTTGGATGTGAGAGGAAGAGACGAGCTGCCTGACATGTGACAGATGTGGGCAGGGGAGGGGGGGGGGGGGGGCTGGGACTCAGAGTCACAGCATAATTCTCCTCCCAGGTCCCTCCCCTTACACTAAGGGAGTGCCCCCTATCCAAGCAGCAAGTGACATTCTTCAGGGGCTCATAGAAACTAAATCAGCTTCAGATGGAAGCAGCACTGTGGGAGTCACCTTCTCCCCTAGTTCCCATCATCCATGCGTGGTACCTCTCTGGGCACCGTCCAGGCCTGAGGATTAGGAAGGAAAAAGCCCAGAACTTGTAGGTACCCAGCCCACAGGTGTGAAGACAAGCACCAACAGAGGCATGTGAAACAGTCACTACCCAAAGAGGCAGGGGGCTCCAGGGAGGTGGTGAGGTCCCTGAAAGGTCTGGCAGAGTCACTGGGAACTGGGATCAGGCCTGAATGTGGCAGCAGCTGGAAAACCAAGGGATTCCTGAACTTGGAGGAGGCCTTCAGAGACAGAGGCCTCAGCCAAACCCTCACACTCTCCTTGGGCAGCTGAAACAGCACACTGGGGCTAGCATGGGCAGGAGAGAAGAGAGAGAGAGGATATACCCCTCTTTTGCCCAGGGTGTCCACCCTGCAACCCTTTCGTGGAAGAAATAAACATCAAAAAGAAAAAGACAGAAACCCTAACCCTGCAAAGAAGACGGAACCAGCCTCCCAGGGCTTAGAAGTAAGTCAGTCCCTTAAGACCAGGGCTCAGAGGTTGAGAGGTTGGATCGGGGGGAACTGGTGGCTCTTGTAACTCTCAGCAGTAAGGCCACTCTCTGGACTGTTCCATACATGTGGATGGGCCAGGAATGGCACCTGGACGGGGGCAGAACCTCTAAGGGGGGCGGTCAGAGTTCAGAATTCGAGTGGGAGTTCCAGCCAACACAGGAAAGGGAGACGCTAAATGTGGGGCCAGGAGGGCTGACCCCAGATAAGGTGTCCTGCCTGCCACCCACTGGGGGACAGAACCATGCCACAGGGTTTCTACAAATCCTGTGGGGAGCAGTCCTTCCCATGGGCCGCCTCCCTATGCCTGGGGGACACCTTACCATGGAATCCTTGAGTGACCAGTTTGTCCTGGCGCCCTAGACAGGGTAGTTCACAGGGAGAACCCTTCTCCCCATCCAATAAGTACATGAAAATGATTCTAGTCGAAACCTCAGTGTCTACAGGGTGAGATAGAAGAGCCCAGGTCCAACCAGGCTACAGATCAGCCCCTAGACAGTGAGTCCTACCCAAGGTACAGGCACCCTAAGAAGCCTTTTCCTGGCACCAGGCCTGGGCCTCATCTAATACTACGTGCAATCATAAGAGCCCTCTCTGGGCCTCGGTGCCACGGTCTGGGCAAAGGAGGGCTGGCCTGTCATCTACACGGCAGTCGGTCCAGGCCTCCATTAAGAATGGATGCCCTCTGGCTTGGCCCAAGCTGAGTGCCCAGAGGCCTGTTCTGGCTCCGAGGCCAGTGGGCTGGGGCTGGGCTGTGGCTCCCTACCTCCACCTCGCACTCATACTCCGAAGCATCGAGCAGAGTGACTCGGCAGACGGCGCTCTTGTACTTCTTGGCAATCTTCTGGGGTGACTTCTGGGCCTTGCTGGGCGTGGTCCTCTCTGACACGCCATCGGCCTCCCCGTAGTCCTTCTCCTCCATGTCTAGGCTCTGCAGGTCCAACAAAGGGAAGGATTTGGTCAGCGAGCTTGAAACTAGAGCCTTCCATCCAAATGAGTTGCACTGAGGAAGCAGCTGGAGCTAAGACAGACTCCAAAATGAGAGCCATGGCCCTCTAAGACCCCCCTGGGTGACCCCTGTCTGTGGTGCAGGAGGAGAGTCAGAGCTGTGTATGATGGGTGGGCTCATAGGAGGGGTCCACTGCTCCCCCGCAGGCAGAAGCATCCCACAGAACCAAACCCAGGGCCTGGAGCTATTCTTTCTCCTTCGAACTAACAGTGCCTGAGTTATCAGGGCTTGGTCTCCTCCTTCCCAGTCTGTCACTGGGTCAAGCACGAGGTTTTGTTGTTGTTTAGTCACTAAGTTGTGTCCGACTTCTTTGCAACCCCATGGACTGTAGCCCCTGCCAGGCTCCTCCGTCAATGGGATGTCCCAGGCAAGAATACTGGAATGTGTTGCCATTTTCTTCTTCAGGGGATCTTCCCGACTCAGGGATCGAATCTGAGTCTCTTGCATTGGCAGATGGGTTCTTTACCACTGAGCCACCAGTGGCTAGGACTGATCTAATGGAAGGAAGGGAGGTCAGAGCCCTGCACATCAGCCCTAACTCTGCAACAGATACCCTCAATGATCTTGGCTGAGCCCCTTCTCTCTCTAGTCCTGTCATGAATTAAGGGAGGTGTGAATTCAATGGCTAGATGACCTCCCCCCCAAGTCCTTTGTCTCTTTATTCTTTTATTTGTTTTAAGTTTTTCTTTTTTTGACTGTGCTAGGTCTTTGTTGCGGCGAGCAGGCTCTTTAACTGCAGTGTGGGCTTAGCTGCTCTGTGCATGTGGGATTTTTAGTTTCTTTACCAGGGATCAAACCTGTATCCCTTGCATTGGAAAGCATATTCTTAACCACTGGACCAACAGGGAAGCCCCTTCTTGTCTCTTTAGATGATGAATTTTGCTCTGGAGTCACATCGAGGCCTGCCCAGCTAGAATGGACAGCTTGAGGGAATAGGAAAATAAGGTTGAAGGAACACCGATTTTTCAACATCAGATCTAGATTTGACTTGGGACCTCCCTGGCAGTCCAGTGGTTAAGACTCCACGTTTCAACTGCAGAAGGTGTGGGTTCAGTCCCTGGTCAGGGAACTAAGATCTTGCATGCCATGCAGTGCAGTCAATATATAGATAGATAGATAGATAGATACAGATTAGACTTGCACTTCTGTCACTTTATGCTTCCCTGGTGGCTCAGATGGCAAAGAACCCACCTGCAATGTGGGAGACCTCAATTCGATCCCTGGGTTGGGAAGATCCCCTGGAGGAGGGCATGGCAACATACTACAGTATTCTTGCCTAGAGAATCCCCATGGACAGAGGACTACAGTCCATGGGGTCACAAAGAGTTGGACATGACTGAGCGATTAAGCACACAGCACTTTATAGCAATGTGACTCCATCCTGCTGAGGCTCTGTTTCCCCCAGTGTAACATGGGGAAATGGATAGTTATCTCCTGAGGTCCTGGAGAATAAAATGTAAAAATGAACATGATGGTCCCTGCACAGTGCTCGGCATGTCGTGGGTCAACAGTACACCTCAGTTTCCTTCTTTCCCTGCTCCCGGGCACATACCTGTTCTGCAGGCCGAGCGTCCTGCTGGGGCGGCTGCTTCTCATTGGAGTTGGCCTCGAGGTGGCCGTGGCCCGCGGGGGTCACAGGGGTGGTCGCTGCGGCGGCTGCTTCAGGCTGCTGCGGGGCCTCCTCCTGAGCCTTCTTCACCTCAGAATCAGGGCCTGTCTCTGTTGTCATGGTGACCAGCACGCCTGCATTGGCATGAAGGAGAGAGAATGTGATGAGGGAGAGGGGCAGTGAGGGCGTGACAGAACAGAGCGAGGGGGACAGGAACCACACGTCGAGAGAGACAGATGGAGACAAATGGACAAAGAGCCACAGAGAGAAGGGGGAGGAGGGAGAGACAGAGGAAGGGAGGATGGGGAGAGAGTCCGGAGAAGCGAGGGGTCAGCAGAAGCAGCTGAGGTCACAGACCCCCACTCACTCTTTGCCCATATAGCTCCTCAGGGACTCCAGTCTCTTGGCCCAGGTCTGGAATCAGGGCCTTTCTTGGGGACAAGGAGAGTCTCTCCAGGGGGCCCCACCCTGCCAAGAGCACCAGGGACAGTCAGGGACCACCTCCAGGCAGGCCCTGGGCCCGGCTGTCTCTCCCACCACAGCACCGGGCACACGGCAGCCCCTCAGCCAATGCTGGATAAACTGAACTCGACCCAAAGAGCCCTGGGCTCCCAGTCCTTCCAGCCCCAACATTAGGCAAGGCTCTTCATGCCCCAAGCCTCAATAACTCCTGCCCCCTGACTCCACAGGGATGCGGTCAGGATGGAAATAAAGGAGTAAGACAGGTCCTCTTAACAAACGCATAGCCCTGATGATGTCAAAGACGGAGATATGGGCTCAGGCCCTACGTCTGCTACAAATGGGCAGTCAGTTCATCTCACTAGGATTCATCCCAAAAGCGAGGGACTCAGAAATTATCTCTGCGACAGACTATTCTTATCATTTCCCCCTTGAAACAGGAAATGAGATTTCAGAGAATCAAGGACCTACTGCCCAGCTGCTCTTTGGAATAAGCAAATTGCAAAGAGAGAAAAGGAGAGAGAGAGAGAATGGCATGGTCCCATTTATATATATATATATATATATATATATATATATATATATATATATATATATATAATTTTATATTATATTTAAATTATATTTTAAATTATGTTTATATTATTTTATAATATATTTATATTTATATAATTATATATAAAATTTATATATACAAATATAAATGGGACCATGCCATTCTCTCTCTCTCTCTCCTTTTCTCTCTTTGCAATTTGCTTATTCCAAAGAGCAGCTGGGCAGCAGGTCCTTATAAACCCCAACAATCTCGACATCTTAGTGCTTGTACACATGTAGTAAAAGATCTGAAAGGATACTCACTAAACTGTTAAGAGAGATCAATAACTTGGAAGTAGGTAGAGGAGAAAAAGAGAGTTCCATAGGGCATGATAAGAGAGGGAACTTTATTTTTAACTTCATACACTTCGGAATTACTTGCATAATTTTAAAAATACACACACACACACACACACATATATACATATATTTAACCCACAAGTTGTTTGTTTTTAGGAAAGCAAAATAATTCATTTCTGACCCCCATCAGTGAAAACACACTTCTCAAAAAAAAAAAGTTTGGAGCTGAAACCTGGAAACAGAAATGAGCAAGAACCCTCACCTGCTGAGTCTAGAGCCTTCCTCTGAATCCATCACTTTAAAAGAGAAAGATCCAGATGAGATTTGGCAGGTCCCTCCCTCACCCCACCCACCATGGGGGCCTTTGATGGGTGATGCAGACAGACACTGGATCCACCCTGGGCTGTGCACATGCTCTAAGCCCCAATCTTATTTCCCCCACTGCCTTCTAGGAGCCACCAGCCCCGCCCAAAGCAAAGGGCACTGAACAGAAAGTCAGGGGCCCTGAGCACCCCCACTCAGCCACCCAAAGTCTCCAGGGCCCAAGATAGGTCATGAGCATCCTCAATCCCCACCTTATGGATAATGAGCAGAGCACTTTGTAAGCTGGAGCTCGTGGCACAACTGAGAGGGTCTGGTGTTATGGATGCTATTAAGAAGATGAGGAGGAAGGGAAGGCCTTGGTCCACATGGCCTCATCCCCACCCAGAAATGTTTTCCACTCACATCATTATCCTGGGCTTTATGGGTATAACTTAAAGCCATCGTTAAATAAAAGCTCTGTTGCTTACATGACGCTAAGTGCTGACTCAGTGCCAGAACACAAAGCCACAGAGCTGTTCCAAAGGGGCGCACAGCCTCATGAGGTCAAACTGAGATGAATCCGCCCGGATCTGGATTTCTTCTAAGCCTGCACTGGAGATATCAGCCATTATGCTAGATAAGGCCTACAGGGAAGAATTCTTCAAATAAATGCCTGCTTAATTTTGCTTCCAAAAAAAAAAAAAAATTCACAGACTAATCTGTGTATTTTGTCCTGGGAGAAGCAGAATCCACATGCCCCTCATGGGCTCAGGCAGCCCAGAGGCTCCAGGACATCACCTCCTGCCTCTGCTTCAGTCTGATTTCAGCCTGGACTCGCTGAACCTTCACCAGGGCCTGCATTGTCTTGGAAATAGCCAGCTGAGTAATCTTAAATAAATACCCCAGGCTTTCACCGCCCAGGTCTCCAGCAGAGGCTGCTGGCATGACTGCTTGGTGCTGGCAGAACCACAGATGAGAGGAGCTGGAAGCTTCTGAGATAATTCAGTCTCTTCCTCTTTTACAGGTGAGACCCAGACAGCAAAAGGGGCTTGAGCAACAGTCATTTCCTCAGACAGGTTTTCCCTGGTCCCTCCCGCCCACTCTCCTCCTCACCCAGCCTCCTGACTCCCCAGATCCCAGCTCCGGGTCCATTATTCTTCCCACTGCACTCTGCTGCCTCAGGCAAACCTCAACAGAATCTCAGAGGAGGAGAAAGCACTCAGGCCCGGGCTGGGAGCCAAGGCAGCGCAGCGGCATGAGCCACGGACAAATCCTGTGGCCAGGGGCTGGTGAGATAAAAGATGGCGCGTTTGCTCTAGAGAGTGAAAAGAGGTGATGTACAAAATCATGGAGGACACCGGAGTGAAAAAGCATGACACTCGACAATTTGTACAGATCAACCCTATTTTAACTAATGTATACATACAGATACAGAAAATTCAGCAAAGGGGACTTCCCTGGTGGTCCAGTGACTAAGACTCTGCACTCCCAATGCAGGGGGACCAGGTTCGATCCCCTGGTCAGGGAAAACTAGATTCCCCATGCCACAGCTAAGAGTTCTCATGTTGCAACTAGAGATCCCAAGTGCTGTAAATAAGACCCGACGCAGCCAAAGAAATAAATATTTTAAGAAAAAAGAAAATTCAGCAAAATATTAACTATGGTTGTTTCTAGAAGGTGGGTAAACAAATTATTTTTTTTCTTCTTTCTGTTTAAATGTAGTTCTCATTTTTCTCTACTACACTTGGAGATTTCTTGAATGATTTAAAAAAATAACTAGAAGTCAAAAAATAAATGTTTCCAATGCACATGGTCTGGTATGACAGGATGAGACAGAGATAAATAAAATCTGTTTAAACCTAAAAGAAAATTTGTGAATTAAAAAGAAAAATCACATTATTATTTTTTAAATCTGTGATGAGGAGAACCTTCTTCATCTCACAAGTCTGGGGATAACGGCATGGTTCTCTCACTGGGGCACAGAAAGTGAGCCAAGAACCTGACCTTGGCTTCTGCCACAGCCAGTCACATGGGCACAGTTCTGCCCAGGGCCAGGTCAGCACAGACTGATGGAACCTGCTGGGCAGCCAAGCTGGCCAGGCACTGTAGGGGACCCAGAGGACCGTGTGCTGGTTCCTGTGGAGCTCCCTGCCACATGGAAGGATGATACTCACCCAGGATGTGACATAGATTTGCCCGTGTACATTTCAGCCTCTAGAAGATTCTGGAACCTGGTGATCAGGAGTATGGCCTGGGGTTTCCAAGGAAGACTTATAGGGTAGGGAGTGCAGGAAAAGTTAAGTTTTGAAAAAAGGGAGACTCTAGACAGGTGATGGCAGGGAGGACATTTGGACTAGGTCACCATATGGGCAAACGCTCAGATGTGGGAACAAGCCGGGATGTGTGGAGGACAGGGAGTCTTGACCTCTTGTTTTTTTTCACATTTAGTTATTTGGCTGCATTGAGTCTTAGTTGTGGCATGCAGGATCTCTTTAGTTGTGGCATGCAAACTCTTAGTTGCCATACGTGGGATCTAGTTCCCTGACCAGGAATCGAACCCTGGCCCTGTGTTGGGAGCATGGAGTCTTAGCCACTGGACTACCAGTGAAGTCTCAGCATTGACAACTTGACTTCTTGGAACAAGAAGCCTATAAATGTGAGCTCCACACAGGCTGGCAGGAGGAACAGGTTTGAGTCAGGGAGAAATAAAGAAGCTGGAGGTGGGGGGCGAGGGGGTGTGCTGCAGGGGGCGGCAGCCTTGCAAGACTCAGAAATGTTACTCTGCTGCAAAGGACAAGACCTGTCACCGAGCTGTTGCAGCCCAGGCCTAGTGTCAAAGACCCTATGCATAGTCATCTCATGGACCCCTCCATGCAGGGCAGCAGGGCCAGAGGCAGACCCAGGTCAGTGAGACCTAGACCCAGAACCCTCCCCCACTAGCTCCCTCTGGGACACTGGACAAGTGACTTCACTCCTCTGAGCTTAGGTCATCTCAATCCTAACACAGAGATAGTCCTCCCTCCTTCTCAGGAGGGTGATGGAGAAAATAGCATAAAGAGGGCACCCAATAAAACAATCCTGAAAAGATCCAGAATGACAAGCAGTAATGGGAAGCCAGAGTGGAGAGTGGTCTGCGAAGCTGGGGTTTAGAAGTGCCCACCCAGGATGTCCCTGGTGGTCCAGTGGTTAAGACTTGGCGCTTCCACTGCAAGGGGCACAGGTTCAATCCCTGGTCCATGGTGGGGGAACTAAGATTCCACGTGCTACATGATGAGGTCAAAACACACACACACACAAACCCAACAACAACTAAAAAAACAAAAACAAAAAAAGAAGTGCCCACCCAGAACAGATGGAGAGAGAGAGACAGAGGCCAGCAAAGCCTGACTGATGACACTAACATATGAAAACCCGAATGCACAGGATTAGAAAAGGGAAAGGTCAGCCAGAGAAGGAAATGCTGACGGTGCCTGCGCCAGCCCTGCCTGGAAGTGAGGGGCCCAGTAAGGCCCAGCGAGTTCGTCTGGCCCCCTCTGGGGCCAGCTCAGCAGCCTGTCAGCCTCTGACACTCTTCAACATCGCAACCACAGGCTGGCTCCCCAGGCTCGCTTTCCGGGGGCACTAAGCAGCCTTCAGACGCTGTGGCTTTCCATCTGGGCCGCCTAGAGGGAGAGGGTGTCCCTGCCCGGAAGAGGCAATATCCACTTGGCCTGTGGTTGTACCCCTACATTAAAAGTGAATCGACTGGTTTATACATCAAGCTCTCCCACCAGGGTCAGCGTGACTCAGCATCTCTGAGTCCAGTAAATTGGATTTGTTCTTTTTCTCCAGCTCTACTTCCACCCAGGTCCAAGCCACTCTCAGCTCCTGTCTGCATGGCGGCTCCATCTCTTCCATGGTCCTTTCAGCCACTTGGGCTCTCCTAGGGCTTCTTCTCCACAGAGGAGCCACAGTTAAAGTCCAACTGGATGTCCTCTTTAAAACCCCCAATGACCTACCATCAAAATAAAGTGCAAACTCCTTACCAAAGCTCCAGGTCCCCGCATAAGGCCTCTGCTTAGCTCCCCTACTGGCACCATCATTGTGACAGTGGTGTCACACAGGTTTTCTGTCTGCACCTCAGTCACTCCAGGCTTGCCCCTTTCTTGGGGCTTTGCCCTTATTGCTCCCTCCGTGCAGACAGTGGGCTTGTCCCCTGTCTCTTGGCAGCTCTCACCCTTCAGATCTCAGTTTATGTGCCTCTTGACCACTCTGTCCAAAGTGGGTCCCTCCTTCCTTTTTTTTTTTTTTTTGGTTACAGCTGGTTTTTTGGGTTTGCTTTATTCTGTTTTTGCCATCTTAACCACCTTTAAGTGTAACAATTCAGGGACAATAATTACATTCACAGTGTTGTATAACAACCACTACTATCTACTTCCAAAAATTTTCACCACCCATCAAAAAGAAACTTTATTCCCATGAAGCAAGTATGTGTTTCTTCATAAGTTCGCAAATTGTTTCTAATCCTCCTCTAGAATATAAACTCCACAAAGACAAAACTTTATGTCTTGGAAATTCCTTGGCGGTCCAGTGGTTAGGACTCCTGTGCATACACTGCAGGGGGCCTGGGTTCAATCCCTGGTCAGGGAACTAAGATCCCACAAGCTGTGCAGCATGGCCAAAAGACAACAACAAAAACCTTTATCTGTCTCATTTGCCATTTTCCCCAGGGCTTAGAGCAGTTCTTGATAGATAACAATGACAAAGCTAACATTCATACAGTTTACTATTTACCAGGCCCTGATTTAAGCATTTTACATCATTTAATCTTCAAAATAACACATAATAGATATTCTCAATATCTCCATTTTACAAAAGAAGGAACTAAAGCACTGAGAAGTGAACTGGCCCAAAATCATGCAGTTAGTAAACGGCAGTGTCAGAATTCAAACCCACGGAGCCTGGGGTCAGATGGATAAATGGAAAAACACATGAGTGATGGGTGGATGGAACAGCAATGAGACAAGTCAAAAGACCTGGGCTACACTCACCTCAGGAGTCTTCCTGGCTACCAGCCAGCCAGCCTGTCCTGACAACTTATCAGATCTTAAGCAGCTGACTTTTCCATCCAAACTCCTGATATTATCATCCTTATTTGACTGATGAGGACACACGGGCCCAAAGACACCTACCGATTTGCCCAAGGTCGTAAGGCTCTGCCAAGACTCTCTGACTCCAAAGTCCATCCTACTACCTGACGTTCCAGCAGCCTCAGAGGGTTCGTCTGTACTAGTTTCTCCCGGGGGTAAAACTGGCTAAGGAAAAACTTCCGAAGATTAAAAGGCAAATACACTGAGAAGAGCTGAAGTTAGAATCAGGACCACCGTTTCGTGTTTCAGTTCTGCCACTTTCTATTTGATGGGTCTTGGGCGAGTCACTTCCCCTTTGTGAGCATCAGTTTCTCCATCTGTTAAAACAGGGAGGAGAGGCCCTAATCGCTCACTTCAGAGCAGGACCATGTAGAGAAAAAGGATGTTTCAGAGAGAACAAAAGGACTTTGAAATGCAAAAGTTACAGTCACTCTAAAGACAAGGGAGTGTGTATCACAGATGTTTATGACATGTGTCCTGGAAGCATGTCTTTGCATACATATGCACTGCAGTGGAACAGCGTGAGGGCACACACAGCCACGAGTATCCACGGTCATGAATGATGATCACTCCCCAGTCACGAAGGCTCTCTTCTAAATCTGAGACACTAACAACTTCTGTCCAGACATTTGTGAGAACTCTGAACCAGGCAGGAACTCACAGTAGGAAGGAGTGGAGAGAGGAAGAAGGAACAGGGTGTGGAAAACGCCAAAACAAAGAGAACGCTAGGCCGAAAATGAGAGTCTTCTGTTCTGAAAGATGTTTTCAATGATCACCGTTACCAAGATAATCCCTTCTTTTGGGGAAGTCATGGAGCGCATCTTTCCCATCCCCCTATGACCAATTCCTGGGCTGTTGATCCCCATTTGCACCCCCAGAATCATGTCCCACTCAAAGAGCCAGGAAGGAGGCAGAGCTCTTGAACGGTCCTTTGAACTCCTTTGCCTGCTGACCTCTGGTTGCCTTTGGTCAATGGGAGGCACTGGCAGGAGGCCAGAGAGTGGAAGCAGAGAGTGGGGGTCTATCTCCCCAGTCGCCCTCCCTGTGGTTCTAGTGGTGGCTGAGCGGCTCTGTGACAGCTCCACGCACAAGCCCAGTAACACTATTCCCTCCCTCTGTTCATTCAGGCCGAAGGGAGGTAATAGTTTCTGTCACCATGAGTTTGTGGGTCCCCTTTGTAGGTTCCCTTAACCCTCCCCACAGCTTTCTTAACATCTCGAAGTTAAAGCATCTGAGTGGAATTCTGTTTTCTGCCAGAATCTGACTGATACACCGTGCTGTGTGCTAAACTGCTTCAGTCATGTCTGACTCTTTTGTGACCCTATGGACTGTAGCCCGACAGGCTCCTCTGTCCGTGGGATTCTCCAGACAAGAATACTGGAGTGGGTTGCCATTTCTTCCTCCTCCAGGGGATCTTCCTGACCTAGGGATTGAACCTGAGTCTCTTACATCTCCTGCAGGCAGGCAGGTTCTTTACCACTAGTGCCACCTGTGATTGATACACCACCTGACACTAAATAGATGCATGAATTAGAGAGGGACGGGAGGAGAAATTGGAAAGAGGCAGGATGGTCTAGTGGTTAAGGCTAGACTAGGGAACCAGGAGACCTTGCATTCTCCCTTAATCTTACTGGGCCTCAGTGTCTTCATCTGTAAAACCACAATGATAATCTTACCCACTTACTAGGTTTACTAAGAAAACTGAATTAGACCAAACTGAATTTGGCTCGTAAGGCACTTACAAGCCAAAGCCCACAGTGAGTACTCAAGAAATATTAGAAATTCTCATCGTCTAACGGCTCAAAGGTTAACAAGAGCAGAAATTACAGCCTTTTGATTTTTTGGCTTTTTTAGGGGGTTCTCTGTGTTACACCATTTTCCTACTATGAGCCTGTACTACTTTTGGAGACAGAAAAGAAAAAGAAAAGAATTAAAAGAAAAAATACAGTGAGAGAAAGAGAGGCTATTAAGCTTTATTCTTCTCCCTCTGGGGATGATGTTAACTCCCATCGGGATCTCCCCAGTACAGAACATTCACTTCCTTGAGTGACAATCTCCAGGTGGACATGAAGGGAATGACCGCCCCTGAGGCGGGAGGAGGGGGACCGTGCCGCCCTCCCAGCCAGGCCTCTGATGGAGCCCAAGGGGTAGAAACAGGAGCTAGGCCTGCAGTCATTCCACCTCAGCAGGGTGGAGACGGCGATTTGTCAGAGGCCGGCGATACCCACGGGCACCGCATTAAATAAAACCAAGCCATGTGAAGAGGCTGCCACCCGTCAGTACTGGCTTCTTGCCCAAAGGTCTCATGTGCCACCGCGGAGCCACAAACTGATGTGCCATTGTAGGCCGGGGACCACGTGACATGCCCAAACTGCAGAGTAAACGGCATCAGAAAGGAGAAAAGCCTCCTGCTTGGTCCACATGGACGACTGCAGAGGCAGAGGAGACCTCCCAGGAGAGGGACACCCTCTGAGAGCCGGACCATGAGCTGACTGTCTTCTGGGCTTTGTCACCTTTGAGCTCCACCAGAGCCACATGAAATGAGTGGGTTTATTCCCCCGTCAGGCGGGGCTGGCCAAGGTCACACGGCTTGTCAGTCTGAGTCAAGTGGGGACTCGGACCCAGGTCTGCTGGCTCATGGCTCCATGCTCTTCCCCCTCAAACCTGCTACATCCCACTTGCTGTCAACCATGTAACCAAAGCTACTGTTGCTCTGGATGTAGAAATAATAACAGCAGTATCAACCCCTCCCACGTGCCGGGTGCTTTATAGTCTAAAGGATCATTTTATCATCATCATTTCGCTTGGATCTCACTGATCAGCAGTTGGTGAGAGGGAGCGGGGAACTGCAGTTACAAACATGGACTTTGGATCAGTGTCCTTGCCCCTTGCGGCTTGAATGCTGAGAAGGGAGGTGAGGAGGGGAAAGGAGCCCAGAGAAGCGGGGGACCCTCCCTGGAAACCCTGTGAAATCTCACAATTTCTGAATCTCTCTCATTCGATTTTCTTGTTTAAACACTACGAGAGTTCATGGTCAGCATTATTTAGAAAAGAGTAAAATTGGAAACAACTTTAAATGTCCATCAACTCCCTGTTGATGGCCAATTGAACTAGGATTTATCCTGTGAAAAATAAATTACAAAAGTATTACGTATCTAG
The DNA here is from genome assembly GCA_024291935.2 of Okapia johnstoni. Classification (NCBI taxonomy): domain Eukaryota; kingdom Metazoa; phylum Chordata; class Mammalia; order Artiodactyla; family Giraffidae; genus Okapia; species Okapia johnstoni. The sequence goes on along the minus strand of CM044324.1, from coordinate 54,333,948 downwards.
TGTGAACATTTTTGGGATGGGGTTTAGATGCACTGACACAGAAAGATGTTGGCATATAGAATGAAAAAAATCTAACTTGTAAAACAATAATGCAATTTATGGTCCCATTCCGGTTTGTATGCTTATTGTTTATGTAGGCATAGAAAAAATTCTAGGCACCACCCTGTTGTCATTGGCTACCTCTGGAGAGAAGGATTTTGGTTGGGAAAACAAGGAGAGAGTATGCTTCTGAATGATTAGGATTTTTCACATAATTCTTTTGTAATTAAAACAAGAAAAAGTAAGTATTCTTAAAAAGGTTTGTCTGGGTCAGTCATTCATTTCTCATAGTACCTGCTGTAATGCTATTTCTACCCATTCTCTTCCAATCTGTACCTATGGTCAGACCAAATTTTATATCATTTTAATCTGAGTGCTCCTAGTTTAGGGTTTTTTTCCATTTAACATTAGATTGTATCAGAGGGACCTTCCTGGCAGTCCAGCAGTTAAGACTCCAAGCTTCCACTGCAGGAGGGGTGGGTTCGATCCCTGATTGGGGAACTAAGATGCCACATGCCACACGGCACGGCAAAAAAAAAACAACACAACACATTTATTGTATCAGAAATATTTCCATATTATTATATCATCATTATCATCACATCTAACATTCTTGGGTACTTCTCTGTGTGCTAGTTCCTATGTTAAGGATCTTACATACCTGAAATCATTTAATCTTGATGACAAGCTTAAAAACAGATACTTGGGTTATCCATATTATAGATGGGGAAATTGAGGCTTAAGAAGATGAACTGACTTGCCAAGTCCTCACAGTCAGTAAGGATAGAAACGAGACTTATGCCCTGGTCTGTCTCCAGTCCTCACTGCGCACCTTTCCATCCTACACCCCTCCCAGACACTGAGTGATGAGTGAGAAGAATGTGCCAAGTAGGGATGAGAAGACCCCGGTCCTGATCTTCCTACCTGTATGACCTTGGACAAGTCACTTGCCGTCCACTTTGTCCACTCCATCAATTCTTTCACCAGACAAGCATTTGCAAACCACTCAGCCACACGCTGAGGACAGAACAATGAATAAAACATGAACACTGCCCTCCAAGAGATGACAGCCTAGCCTGAATCTCTTCACGCACCGGAAGGCTCTAACCCCTGTCCTGCCTCTGTCACAGCGACATGAAATGAAATGAAGAAAAGATGCCGAGGAACCTGACAAGTGCACAGCTCCATACGTTTCGAGGGTAAGTATTTCTGCGGCTGTTCACGGCTGCATATTATTTTATCCACTGGATGTTCCAAAACGCTCTCAATCATTCCCCTATTGTTGGGCACTTAGTCCCAATTTGCTGCTATTATGGAAGAAGCTCCGATGCGGATTCATCCAAAAGGAAATTATGCAAAAGGGAAAAAAAAAAGCCAGATGCACAAAGACGACGCTGCGCAACCTTCAGAATGACTGAAGGGAGATGAGTCCTTCATCTTAAACTTCTGAAGCTGCAAACCAAATTCATGCCCTTCCCCCAATCCATGGCCTTCCCCACCCTAAGCTGCTCCTCCCACAACCATCCGAGGGGACAGCTTAGTGTGGTTTCAACCTCCCTCCCTCCCCAGCCCTCCAGGTCCACAGGGCTGATGGTTTTCCTGCAAGGCTGAGCCCATTCCTTTCTCATGGTTCTTACAGTTACCAAAGGGACCTTCCCAGACCCAGTTCTGTCCTGCCCCAATGCAGGCCCCATACAGATCAAACACCTGCAAAGGATCCTGGAGCCTCCAGGCTCCTGGGGAGGGAAGTGATGTTAGCCGAGTCCCTGCGGCGTGCCAACACTGCGCTAGGTCCTTTACGTAACAACCCTAATGTGGTCTCCTTGAGACAGGCATGCTTGGCCACACTTTACAGATGAGGAAACTGAGGCTCAGATCAGCTAAGTGAGAGCCCAAGGGCACGTGGCTAGGACACAGTGGAGCTGCGACTAGCGCTCAGGCCTGGCAGATTCCAGAGTTTTGCCAAAGACCCAAACACAAGCTGACTTTCTGAGTCACCTCTCAGCACCCCCAGCCCCCTGCACCATCTGCTACAGGCACACCAGACCACCCGTTCTTCGAACACGTCCTGATTTCCCTTCCCTCTGACCCAGGTGAGGGGGTGCCCTTCCCCCGACAGCTATCAAAATTCCACTTGGCTTTTGGTGCCCAGTGCCAAGGCTGCAATCTCCTTGAAGCCTTCTCTGATCACCAGAATAGGAATCCACGCCTACAGAGGCAATAGCTCATCCTTCACCTTCCCTGTGCCATGTCTATGTCTCTCCAGGTCAGAATGGGAGCCCGGGGAGGACAAGGATGCTTCGCCAGAGGCCATATAGGATCAGCAGCAGGTACTCAGGGAATATTTTCCAAATTGAACAAAACCAAGTATGACATCTGAAAAGAAACTCTCGGCTGCTGGCATGGCCATGGGGAAAGTGGCTCCACCTCACACTGCCTGGATTTGAATCCTGGCTCCCCCACGACCGAGCTGTGTGACCTTGAGCAACTGTCTTTCCCTTGCTAAGCCTCAGTTCCCTTCATCTGTAAAATGGGAGGAAGAAGGATTTCTGCCTCAAAGGGCTTGTGAAGATTGTATGAGTGGTACAGTTAAGCCCTTAAAATGGGTGCCGGGCATGTAGTAAGTGCTCGATAAATGTTGGCTGCTACTATTCTTACCTACAAGCCTCCCGCCCACAGAGGAAGCGGTGCCAGCCTGTTCCCACCCCCACCCGCCTACCCATGCGCAAGTCCCCTCCCCACCGGGCCTCCTCCTCACAGTCCCAGCTGGTGCGCCTGCATTCCCTCCTTTGTATGTTCTGGTCACTGGGTTCCTGTCTAGTGTGGCGGGGGTGAGTGTCAGGGCCGGCCAGCCATAGAGCCAACCAGTCTTCCCCTGCAGCCAATGGGAGCACGGAGTCCAGACATCCTCACTTCTGCGGGATCTCGGCCAAGAAGCAGAAAGCCATGGTCAGTCCCTCTCTCAGGCTTCTGGCCAGTATCTTTCTGCCCCCTACCCCTCAGGACCCCAGGAGCACTCAGGCCCCAGAGCCACCCTTGCCTCACAAAACCCTACCCACCCTTGAACTATCCACTGGGACCAGCCCTGGCACATCAGTTGTCTGGCTCTGCTGGACACCAACCTGGTACTCCCAGACCTTGCCCCAGGTACAATGCCATGGTAAAGAGAGACACTCTGGACTCAGCCACACTCTTTCTAGCTGTGCAAACTTAGGCAGGTGACACAACTTCTCTGAGCCTTAGTCATGTGTAAAAAGGATTAAAATAGCACCTACCTGTCAGAGTTGTTGGGAGATAATGCAAAGCATACAGTAAGTGCTCAATAAATGTCCTCATTCTGATTGTATAATCACTGGTATTACTCCAGATGGAGATTATTATCTGCTTTTAATAAATGGGGGCACAGAAGCCCAGACAGGCTCACCCGGACGACCGTGCTGGAGCCACACAGAGGCCCCTCCCACCTCAGCAGCCTAGGTGGGAGACCCTCTCCATTGCTCCTGGGGGCTCAGGCCCAGAACACGCCTGGGCACTCAGCATCCTCTTGGCTCTGGGTACTCCCAAGAGGGACCAGGGCTCCAGGCCGACTACGCCTCAGCCCTTGCCCCTTAACTGGGACAAGGCAGCCTAGCAGCTGAGGCAGCCTGGCCTTGCCTTCTCACCTTTTGGGATCAACGGCTGGGAGACCAATGTAAGTCCCCCTCTACAAGGCAGACTCAGGCTCCAGGCTATAATGCCAGCCCATCAGAGTCCTGTGTATGGAACAGCCACGGCAACAGGGAGGCAGGCATTTGGGCTACAAGAACCCCAAACGCGTTAGAGGATGTGGGTACCTTAGTGCTGGCTCTCACACCCATTTGCCTATGACTTTGGACAAGTCATTCCTCCTCTCAAGGCCTCTGTCAATGTTTCAGTATTTCCTGAGTGACCCTCCAGGACCAGGCATGGCTCTCGTGCCGGTTCTGGGAAGCAGCTCTCCATGAAGCTCACCGAACTCAGGCTCAGGGAACTGAACATGACCCAGGAAGGGTTTTAATGGGAATAAGGCCCCTGGCACTGATCTCCTCCAGGGCTGCTTCGAGGGGCCCCTTAGGAGCCATGCTCTGCGCACACACAAATATGGCACACAGGGTCACCAGTAGGCATGACCACAGACTGGCCAGCGGAAGCCAGCTTCATCCCTGCACGGAACTGGCAGAGCCTCCCTGGGCCACGGAGGCTCAGAGAGGAGGCTGGCACAGGCTGCCTCTGCCGCAGGCTCCATATGAAGGAACGGGTGGGCAGGCGGGTACACAGTCGCCTCTGTTCCCCACACCCTTGCCCGGGACAGACAGCCCCACTTCCTCCAAGGGTATCATTCGAGGTCCTGAGCCTTCAGCCTGGCCTAGTGGCTACTGAACCTGGAAGACTCCTAATGCTGGGAGGTGGGGGAGAGACGGAGCAGCTGTAACCCCACCTGGCCCTGGAGAGGTTATAAACCTAGCCCTCTTACACTCCCACCTCTGGGTACAGAGGAGGAGATACGAAGTGATGGCAGGAACAAACAGTAGTGTCTCTCTCCCATCAAGGTATTCTCAGAGCTTGCAGGGGTGGGGGTGGGTGAGTGCAGGGAAGGAGGTGGGCAAGGACCACAACCGGCAGCCGCAAAGGAGACCAGTATCCTCAGAACTCCTTCCTAGTCCTTGTCCAGCCTCTTAAGCCATACCTCTGCCAGACAGTGGCCTTAGATCTGATAAGCACCCTGGTGGTTGCCGTCACTTGCACCCCCCTGCCCCCCGCAGCCACATACCATGCTGCCCCCCAAGATCCCAGCCTCACGGGCCCTCAGACGTCCCCCAGGTGAGAAGGTGCCAGGCACAACTGGGACCCACAAGTCCTCTCCCTCTAACGTGTCAATGCCAGGCCAGAAACCCCGTGGTCCTAGAGCCAAGTTCTACCCCCTAGCTTTGGGAGACATGGAAGGAAGGTAGGACGGGGAATGAGCCAGAGTGGAGGAAGGTCTGCAACCAGAGGATGAGTGAGGACCAGGGCTCCCCAGCAACCCAGGCTCCAGTCAAGAGACTGTCTTGCAGCATCTGAAGCCCAGAGGAAATATCCAGAGGGCTCTGGGCCTCCTCTGAGGCGGCAGGAGTGGTCTCTGAGAACAGAGAACGAGAGTGGGCCAGCCAGGCACCCACCCAGCAAACGTTCATCCTTACAGCAAGCCTCAGCTCCCCGCCTGCCCACCTCTCTCTCCCGGCCTGGCGGGAGGCTGCAGACCCGGAAGGTCGGGAGGACCAGCAAGGACCGCTCCCACACTGGCCAGAGGGCCGAGAGCCTGCAAACTCAGTTCCTGCTGGTCTGCCCCCCACTCCTCGTCTTCCCCCAGGGCTGAAGGCTGGGCCTCCGGGTAACGAGCCCCCAGCCCACCCCCACCCAAACCCACCCACGCCCCCCCGTGCCACCTGATCGCCGACACGTGCCTACCTGGGCCTGGGGGTCCCCATCTCGGGCGCGCGGGGCAGACGGCGCCCCCTCGGCTCCTGCGAGCCGGCAGGCCGCGGGGCGGGGCGGGCTCTGCGGAGCAGCCTGTTCCGCGACACCCCCGCCCGCTGATGGATGCCGACTGCAGCAGCGGCGGCGGCGGCGGCGGCGGCTCGGCGCGCGCCGGGGGCTGGGCACCGTGCCCACAGCCCCGGGCCTGGCGCCCGCCGCGCGGCCCGCCCCCGCCCCCGCCCGGCCTCCGCGCCCAGCCCGGGGGCCGCCGCCGCGCGCCCGCCTGCTCCCTCGCGGCGGCCCGGCCCCTGCCTCCGCCTCCTCCCCCCGCCGGTCTCTCTCTTCTCGCCGCTCTCCCGCTCCCGCAGGCTCCCAGGCCACCTCCTCCGGGGCGCCGTCACACCGAACAGTCCCCGGGACCCCGGCGGGGCTGTGCCTCGGGCGCCCAGTCCTGGGGCTCCGCGGCTCCCACCCTGGCCTGGGCCAGCCTCGGGTCCCCTCGCGCGGGGGCCCGGCAGGGAGAGAGGGAGAGGGGAGTGGGGGAGGAAGAGGAGAGGCTCCCTGACTCAGAGGGGGTGACTCAGCCTCGGCCCACCGAGCGCGGCCGGATACCCTCACCTCCCCTCCCCGGCAGCTCAGCGCGGGGCAGAACTTCCCCGGAGCCCGGGCTCCTCCTCCACCAGGGGGGCGGTATCGCAAACGTCTCCCGGGGGTCCCATGTGTCTCTGAGTATGTGTACGTGTGCATTTGTTCCTATGTGCTTCCGTGACAAATGGCCGTGTGACGGTGGGGCCTGGCTGGTGTACAGCTGTTTCTGGAGGTGCCGCGTAGGCATCCAGGCTCCAGGAAAGTGGGCTTGAGGGGTGGCCAGAGGGCCTGCGGCACCGGCACCGAGGTCCTGACTCAGAACCAAGTGAAGCCTGGCTGCTCCCCTCCAGCAGCGCTGTTGCAACTCAGAAAGCCATCCAGACCACCTTACCAGACCCACAGAGGAGAACCCCCAAAGGCCTGGGATCCGATCCAGCCCTGTCACATGTCAACCAGTACCTTTGGGCACATGGCTCTCCTGCTCTGGGCCTCACTTTGCCAGTGAAAGAAAGAGCTGGATGTACCTGTCTCCACAACACGATCCCCTGAGATTTCTGCCCACACGTCCACATTTGCAGCCCACACGACCCCTGCTCCCTGACCCGCCACCATCCCAGGCATACACATGCACATTCTTTCAGTCTTCAAATCATTCCTGAGTACCTACTGCATTCCAGCCACTGTTCTAGGTGCTACAGAATCCACCACACTGGGAACTGGAGCTTCAAAGCTGGGACGCCATCCATGCGAGAACCAAGCCTCCACACCCTCCCCGCCCCTCCCAGGCTGCATTTCCTTCAGTGTCCACCTCACCAATGGGCTGCGTCCCTTCGTGTCCACCTCACCAGGATCCTTCTGCACTCCCACACTCCAGAGACAGGCAGCTCCTTCCGTCCACTCCTCTCTCTTAAGGCAGATGCTCCATCAGGGCGACCTTCTACCCCAGGTTCTAATATCAACCCTAGATCCTCCACGAAACGAAGCTATGCCCTTCTCCCCAGCCCCTCTCAGAGAACCAAGACAGCAAGCATGTCCCTTCTCCCCACCCCCAAACCAAGCCTTCTCTTCTCCAAGTTAAACATCACCAGCTCTTTCACCAGATGTTCCCAAGACAGAGCTTCCGGTACCTCCACTCTCTCTGCTGCCCCAGGCTCAGGAGTAGTCAGAGAGCAGAGAGCAGAAGGAACCCAGCTCCTTCGAGTCCTAGAGAACACGCCCTCCCTCCAGACAGGAGACGTGAAGATGCACAAACCAGCCCAAGGCCAACTCCCAGAAGGACTGGAGTCCTGCTGGGCGGACTTCCCTACAGATGTCCTCTTTTGTCTGTGGACTTTTCAATCTCCAGCCTCCTAGAGTCAGTTCTTCCCAGGACCTCCCCAGGCCCTCAGGGGTGTGGCCTTGGGCAAGTCACTTTTCTGCACTAGGGTGATCTACTTGAGTTTAGTTCACCACACTTATTCAAATGAAAGCGCGAAAGGACCAGTAAAACTTAGGAGTCACGCCAGATGAATTTGTTGTTTGATAGACACATCTGCTAAGAGATTTTTTCTGACTGCTTACTGCAAATATTTTCTTCCAAATTGACACTCAGCCTCCTCTGCTTGCTGCCCTCCCCAACCCTGGGCTCCCGTGGGCCAGACCCAGCTGCCCAGATGGTACTGCCTGGCCAGGCCAGAGCCCTCTGTTCCTCCCAGTTCAACTCCTTCCCTCGACCCTCCTCCCCTTCCTTTCTTTCCCCAGGAAGGAGCCTTGCCCTCCCCTCCCTCTCCCCTCCCCTCCCCTCCTCTCCTCTCCCCCCCCCTCCTCTCCCCTTGGGGCAGGGCCACTTTCCCACCCTCCTCAGCTAGATGGAGCCTCTCACTTTCCCAGAAGAATCCAGGCTACATTCCAAAGACCAAGGCAGAACATTCCCAGATATGACTCTGGATTTAAACCCAGAGAGCTTGATTCCCTTCAGGTCAGTGGGACCACACAGGAAACTGGGCTTCTTCTACTGCTATCATTATTATTCTTTATATTATTATTATTGACTTTTTTTTTTTTTTTAACTTTTAAAACAATATTTATTTATTTGACTGCAGCAGGTCTTACTTGCTGCATGTAGGATCTAGTTCTCTGACCAGGGATTGGACCTGGGCCCCTTGCATTGGGAGTGTGGAGTCTTAGCCACTGGACCATCAGGGAAGTCTCTAACATTTCTATTTGTTGTTGTTCAGTCGCTAAATAGTGTCTGACTCTTGTGATCCCATAGATTGCAGCACACCAGGCTTCCCTGTCCTTCACCATCTCCCAGAGTTTGCTCAAACTCATGTCCAATCAGTCCATGATGCCATCCAACCATCTCATCCTCTGTCATCCCCTTCTCTCCCTGCCTTCAACCTTTCCCACCATCAGTGTCCTTTCCAATGAGTCGGCTCTTCACATCAAGTGACCAAAGTATTGGAGCTTCAGTTTCAGCAACAGTCCTTCCAATGAATATTCAGGGTTGATTTCCATTAGGATTGACTGGTTTGATCTCCTTGCTGTCCAAGAGACTCTCATTTCTATTAGCACTTTCCAGTTTGCACAGTACTTTCAGGCGTCATCCTCACGTCCTGTGACACACTGTCACCCTCTCAGTTTATAAACAGACAATTTGAGGCCCAGAGCAGTGAGTGGCTTGTCCAAGTTCACACTTGCCAAGTAACACTGATTTTCTGGACCAGACACTTTTCCACTTCACCCCACAATAACTTTTTCCAGAGAAATCTGATTGGGATGAGGGCAGTCTCTGAAGAACAAACAGCCCCCTATAGGCATCAGTTGAAATCATTACCCCAGTTACTTGCCTTCCTTCATTCCCAGGACAGGGAAACTGAAACACAAGACCAAGACCCAACCCAGAACCAATCTTAGAGAAATGCAAGGAGCCCAGGTGGAGGAAAAGAAGCCCTACGTTACCCTCCTCCCTCAATAAAGAGGGGTTCTTCTGAATTCTGCTTCCAGCCCTGGCTCTGCCACATCTTTCTATGTTACTTGGGTAGATGATTTGATCTTTCTGAGCCTCAGTTAATTCCCTATGACGTGGCAGAAATTCTTCCTGCTTTACTCCCTGAGTTGCTGTGATGGAAGATCAGCAGATGTCAGCAGAAGAGAAGGTCACCCCCTCTCTGGGCTGCTAGGGAGGTAGGAGAAAGTCTTTCTTCTTATTTTTGTCTTTTTTTTTTTTTTAGGCCATGCTGCGTGGCTTGTGGGATCTTAGTTTCCCAATCAGGGGTTGAACACAGGCCCTTGGCAGTGAAAGCCTGGCATCCAAACTACTGGACCACCAGGGAATTCCCAGAAAGTCTTTCTTCTGAAATTTTAACTGGAGGGAACTTGATAGTACAAAAGTGCTGCTGCTGCTGCTGCTGCTGCTGCTGCTAAGTTGTTTCAGTTGTGTTCAACTCTGTGCGACCCCATAGACGGCAGCCCACCAGGCTCCGCCGTCCCTGGGATTCTCCAGGCAAGAACACTGGAGTGGGTTGCCATTTCCTTCTCCAATGCGTGAAAGTGAAAGTGAAGTTGCTCAGTTGTGTCCGACTCGTAGCGACCCCATGGACTGCAGCCTACCAGGCTCCTCCGTCCATGGGATTCTCCAGGCAAGAGTACTGGAGTAGGGTGCCATTGCCTTCTCCCACTGGTGGGGCAGAGACCAAACCAAATACTCAGGTAGGGTCCCTCCAACCCCACCCCTTTTATCTTTTGAATGAGGAATCCAAGGCTCACAGAAAAGTGGCAACTTGCCAAGGTCACCCCATTGGAGGCAATGGTCTCGTGACTCCCAGTCACCAGGGGCCCCTGGATTCCTGAGAAGGCAGGGTGGGGTGGTGGGCGCTACTAGTGTAAGGATTTCATCTTTCATTTAACAAACAGTGATGTACACGCTGAGCCTCCGGAAGGCAAGAGGAACTGAGTAGCCTCTGTCCTGGAATTCACTGTCAGACCAGCAGCAGAGAATGGTACCTAAACCAGCACATCAGAGGGTGTTGTAAGATGAATCACCACCACTTTCTGAGTACTCGATCTGTGCCTGGCACTGGTCACACATTCATTTGTTTAATCCTTACAACAATTCTCTGGCATTGAAATTATTAACTCTTTTCATAGCAGGAGTCTCTGAGGCTTGAGGTTAATGACTTCCCAAAGTTCACTCAGCTAATAAATGGCAGGGCCAGGATGTGTCTGCCAGGTCTGTCCAAGGCCAAGCGCTGAGCTTCAACCGTTATGCTTTGCTCCTTGCCTCTAGGGCTCTGCTGACCTATGAGCTAGCCACTACTCACATATGGCTTCTGAGCACTTGAAATGTGGCTTGTGCACATTGAGATGTGCTGTAAGTGTAAAATCCACACTAGATTTTGAAGATTTAATCAAAGAAATGTCCTATATCCCCTTAATAATTTTTGTATTGCAATGATATTTTGGATGTATTCAGTTAAATACAATATATCATTAGAATAATTTTATCTGTCTCTTTTGGCTTTTTTTTTTTTCATGTGGCTATTAGAAAATTTAAAATCACATATGGGACATTCTTGGTGGTCAAGTGGTTAAGAATCCACCTGCCAATGCAGGGGACACCGGTTCGATCCCTGGTCCAGGAAGATTCCAAGGTTCTACAACTACTGAGCCCATGCTCTAGAGCTGGAGATCCACAACTAGAGAAGCCACCTCAACGAGAAGCTCGTGTACCACAAATAGAGAGTAGTCTCCACTCACCTCAACTAGAGAAAGTCCACGCACAGCAATGAAGACCCAGCACAGCCAAGTAAATATAAAAGTACATTTAAAAATAAGAAATAAATAAAATCACATATGTGGCTAACAGGTGTGGCTCACAGATTTCTTTGGTCAGCACCAGTTTAGGTGCTCTGAAGTCCTAACCCAGCCCATGGACCTCACAAAAAGGTTCCTGTGGGAGGGGATGCCTAAACAAAAGTGAGTAAAAGGCATGGTCCTAGGGAGGAAGGTATGACGCCAGGGCAGGAGGGCGGCAGGGCCTGGGTGCATGCTAAGTCACGTCTGACTCTTTGCGACCCCATGGACTGTAGCCTGCCAGGCTCCTCTCTCCATGGGACTCTCCAGGCAAGAATACCGGAGTGGGTTGCCATGCCCTCCTCCAGGGGATCTTCCCGACCCACGGATCGAACCCATGTCTCTTATGTCTCCTGCATTGGCAGGCGGGTTCTTTACTGCTAGCGCCACCGGGAAGCCCCGAGGGCCTGGGTGGGCTGAGCTGAATGAAGCCCCAGGCAGCTGAGAGGGGGGCCAGTTTATAGAGGAAATTACCAGAGCCAGACTTTCCAGAGCAGCGTGATCAATGGGCCTGGGAAGTTCTGCCTGACAAGGCTGTTCTCGTTGATTCTGGGCGTGCTCTGGAAAGTACCGCAGGGCAGCTGTGTCCGGGGGTAGGGAGCAGTCCAGGTGGACGGGCAGCAATGCCCCCTGGCAGGGATCTCCTGGCTCCAGCTGCCCCTACTGCCGCTCCTTCAGTCTCCCCCAAGAAACCTCTCGAAGAACTGCAGTCTCCAGACACCTCGCCATCCTCTCAAACCTTCCAGTCCAGACTGTGGGAACCACACATTCCCGCATTAGGTCATGTTGAAGTTGCACACATCATGCAATGATGAAGTTACACAGAGGGTCACACAGTGCAAAGCACTTTTCCACCCTTAGTGTGACAGTGTTGAAGAGCCTGGGGCAATGGTTACCTCTGGGGAGAGGTCGGGGGAGGGACAGAGGAGGCTCATTAATAGCACAGGAGCTGTGTGACCTTGGGCAGGGTCCAAACCTCTCTGAGCCTCAGTTTCCACCTCTGTACAATGGGGTTTCCCCAATGGCTCAGTGGTAAAGAATCCGCCTGCGATGCAGGAGACCCAGGTTTGATCCCTGGGTGGGGAAAATCCCCTGGAGGAGGAAATGGCAACCCACTCTAGTATTCTCGCCTGGAGAATCCCATGGAGAGAGGAGCCTGGCAGGCTACAGTCCACAGTGTCACAAAGAGTCAGCACGGCTGAAGTGGCTGAGCACACACAATGGGGATATTGTCAGCACCACCTCTTCAAGCTCCTATGACATGGGAGAACACCTGTGAGATACCCGGTCTCTTCAAAGCCTCCAGAGGTCACCTCCCCTCCAGGAAGCCCACCCCCCACCCCTTGCTTCTACCATCCAGCCTGTCCCTCCTCTAGCCTTCTGGACCACACATCTCTTGTCTCTACTTCTGAATTTGGGGTTCAGCTGTCATGACCGCTCCAATAAGACTGCAGCTTGTCAAAGGTGGGAACCTTGCCTGTCCCCTCATTTCCCTCATTCTTCCCCCTCCCCCTGTCTTTGCCTCCCCCCACTCCCCCACAGCCATGTTCCTGCACAGGTCTGCACAGCCCAGAGGCTGCGATAGCCTAGCAGCTTGGACACTTGGCTGCTGTCTTTGGCCCAAAGCAACGCCAGTCAGGATGACTGTGCTCACCCTGAGGAGCTGCACCCACCCTGCTCCCTCACGGGCAGAACCTTCAGTAGCCAGGTGTTCTCTGATAAAGTGACTCGAACCCTTGGCCCAACTCTGCAGACCTTTCACAGCCTGGTCTCACCTGCCTCCTCATCCTCAGGTCCCTGTGAAACTGACTTGTTCTGGGCCCCCAGGGCATGGCCATGTGGGGCCCTGCCTCTCTGCTTTTGCGCGCGCTCCTCCTCCGTCGGGGAGACCCTCTTCCCCTTTCCCATGATCGTGCTTTCAGCCATCCTCCAGGAAGTCCTTCCTGATCCCCTCCTCTTTACAACCCCAGCTCCCAGCTAGAAGGGACCTCAAGGCTCCTCCCCTTTCTCCTTCACTCTGCCCTCCAGTCCTGGGATGTGTGAATTGCCCCACTCAGCGCTTGGCTCAAAATAGGTGCATGGGGTGTGTCTCTTGGGAGCCAGAGCCAGAGGCCAGGGAGCCAGGAGTTCACCCAGGACGCCAGGACCCTGCTGAGGCTGAGCTCTGCTGACCCACACTCCGCCTCGGCTACATTTTTTAATGGATCTCCACACTCCTGCTCCCCCTGGGAAGTCAGCCCTCCCCTAGGACATCTGGAAGCCATACTCCTGGGGCCTGAACATAAAAGATCTGGCCATGTTCCCACTGGATTCAGACATCCACCCAGCCTCCCGTCGGGTGCTTGAAGTGTCAGCTGAGGTTTGCCTCATCACAGCATCACAAATTCCTTGCAGTCAGAAGAGACCTTGGAGAGAATCACACTGAGGCTGGGAGCAAGGAGAGGCAGCAGAAGAAAGTCTGTGTAGGTGTCTGTGGTCTCCTGTGCCAGAAGATGCTGCAGAGACACCATCAATCAATATCATCATCACAGAGAGCCTTTGGGACCCACTACGTGCTGGCACTGTGCCTAGCAATATGCCTCCATTATCAGTTCTTCACTTCTTCCTTCCCTGTAAGGCAGAGGTGATATATTCCACCTTAATTTTATAGGGGAAGAAACTGAAGCTCAGAGCAGGTAAGCCAGTAGTGCAAGGTCACATTGCTAGTAGGTAGGGGGCCAGGATTCAGTCTGAGGTGTGCCTGACTCCACAACCCGTTTGTCCACTATTAATCCTGCACACACATGGTTTAACACAAATTCACTGCAGAGAGATCGGCTATATTTTATCTCCTGTCTGAGGGTGGGGAGTGGGGGTAGTTACATAAATGTGTATAAACTTATGATCTGTGTACTTTTCTGCATTTATAACCTCAATAAAGGTGTTTTTTTTTTTTTATGTTTTTGTGCCAGAGATGAATCTATGCTAGAGATTTGGGGGATGTGCAATACTCTTAGTATTAGAGTCTGAAACTAGATAACTATTTTTTTCCTTTTTCAACCATCTTGCCATTTCAACAGGGACTGTTCTGAAGAACTCATAAACCCCCAAGTCAGACCCAGCAAAAATTCACCTGTTATCCACCCATGACTCAGACCACAAACATTTTCTTGCACTTACATTCCCAGACCAAGTGCCACCTAACCAAAAATCGATTTCCAAAAACTAGCACTGCTCTGCAGTGTTTGCAACCCTCTCTTCATCCACCCATCTGCCCCAGATGACTGGACCAGCTGCTGCATCACTGTTAATCCCCACCTTCATGAGATGGCCAGGCAGCCACATCTAGATGTTCCCATCTCCTCACACCAGGCCAGGCTGGGCAGAGAAGCCGTCCGTGTGTGTAAACACAGCCTTCTGCTCGGGTGGCACTTGCCGGACTCTCCTGGCCAACTGGGCCCTCTATGGCTTTTATCTTTCTGCCCAAAATAACCATTGGCTTCAGTGGTTCTGTGGGCATGAATCAGACTCTCCTGAGAGCATGTGGCAGCTTGAAGACAGGAAGGGCACGTTATCCATCTCTGCTTCCCCTAGGCACTAGGACAAAGATCTGCAGGATTTACTGAGCGCCTTTGTGTGCCTGGAAGAACCCGTGTTGGGGGCGAGGGCTCACTAGAAAAGTCTCAGGAAGCTGAAAATTTAGGGAAAGAGAGGAAACACCAATATCAGCCACCAGCAACAGAAGGCTGAAATACTAAAGGTTGTCATAAAGGGGGAAAGTGTCTTGGGAGTTCAGAGGAGAAAGAGATGAGAGGGGAGGGGGTGTCAAAGCAAGTTTCAAGGCAGAGGTGGCATTTAGGTTGAATCTTAAAGGCAGGGCACAAGGACAGTCTGGATGGAGGAGAGAGTCTGAAGCAGGCACAGGGTTGGGAAGTACCGGGTAGACTCAGGAAACTGGCCTTTTCTTTTTGGCCAAGCCACGCGGCTTGCAGGATCTTAGTTCTCCGCCCAGGGATTGAACCTGGGCCCCAGCAGTAAAAGTGCCAAGTCCTAATTTAACTACTGGACTGCCAGGAATACCTAGGAAACTGACTTGAATGACCTGGAACAAAAGATGCCGAGGGCTGAGGCTGGGGCTGGAAGGTCACACAGTGCCAGCGGCAACCTCAAATGGCACACACCAGCGGGTTCCCTGCACTGTCTGGCAATGAGCCACACGTGACTGTTTACATATAAATTAATTAAAAAGGAAAAAAATGTAAAAGTCACAGCCACATGTGATGGTGGTTACCATACTGGACAGTGTAGAACATCTCCATCACTGAAGATAGTTCTACTGGGTAGCACCGGAACACACAGCAGAGAATCCAAAAGGCATTGAGCAGAGGTGAGCCTGATTGGAGCTGGGCTTTATGAAGATTAGCTTGTCCCTGGAGTAGGTACCTGGAGGTAAGAGAGAGACCTGGACCCAGGGCAGGCATTGTAATAATCCAGGTGAGATCAATAACCACGTTTAGGGACTTCCTTAGTGGACCAGTGGTTAAGAATCTGCCTTTCAATGCCGGGGACAAGGGTTTGATCCCTGGTTGAGGAACTAAGATCCCACATGCCACAGAGCAACTAAGCCCGTGCACCGCAACTACTAAAGTCCGTAAGCTCTGGAGCCCACACACCCCAACTAGAGAGTCTGTGTGCTGCAACGAAAGATCCCACATGCCGCAACTAAGATCTGATTCAGCCAAATAAAAATAAATAAATAAATCTTTTAAAAAAATAACCACATCTATTCCCTGTGTGTTTCCTATCAGTATGCAGGAAAGCAGAGAGCCATGGTTCTCAAAGTGTGGTCCCTAGAACAGCAGGATCACCTGGGAACTTCTTGGTGTGAGAAAGCTCAGGTTCCACCCCAGATCTACTGAATCAGAAACTACGGGTTGAGAGCAGCAGTCTGTGCGTTCATCAGCCCACTCCCGATTCTGATGCACGATCCCCATATAGAGGCTAGGAGCCTACTCTGGTTCCAGACTCTATACCTCTAAGTTCTACAATCAGAAAACCTGGCTCCATGTCTTATATCTCTTGGCTCAGCTGTTTACTAGCTGTGCTTAATCCCTTTGCGCCTCACTCTTATAAGGATTAAAGGAGTTAATACATGTACTTTTCTTAGAAGAGTACCTGGCCTATAGTAAGTGCTCAATGAATATTAATTATTTTTAATCTTCATGGGCCACCTCATCTAAACTACTATGGTACAGGGACTTCCCTAGTGGTCCAGTGGCTAAGACCCTGAGCATCCAACTCAGAGGGCCTGAGTTCGATCCCTGATTAGGGAACTAGATCCCACATACCACAACTAAGTGTCCGTGTGCCACACTAGAAGATACCATGTGCTTCAACTAAGACCCAGTACAGCCAAATAAATAAAAATAAGTATTAAAAAATAAATAAACTCCTATGAGAAAGGCTGGGCTGGATGAAGCACAAGCTGGAATCAAGATTGCTGGGAGAAATATCAATAACCTCAGGTATGCAGATGACACCACCATCATAGCAGAAAGAGAAGAACTAAAAAGCCTCTTGATGAAAGTGAAAGAGGAGAGTGAAAAAGTTGGTTTAAAACTCAACATTCAGAAAACTAAGATCATGGCATCTGGTCCCATCACTTCATGGGAAATAGATGGGGAAACAGTGGAAACAGTGGCTGACTTTATTTTGGGGGGCTCCAAAATCACGGCAGATGGTGACAGCATCTGTCATGCTGGTGAAATTAAAAGATGCTTGTTCCTTGGAAGAAAAGTTATGACCAATCTATACAGCATATTAAAAAGCAGAGACATTACTTTGCCAACAAAGGTCCGTCTAGTTAAAGCTATGGTTTTTCCAGTAGTCATGTATGCATGTGAGAGTTGGACTATAAAGAAAGCTGAGCGCCGAAGAATTGATGCTTTTGAACTGCGGTGTTCGAGAAGACTCTTGAGAGTCCCTTGGACTGCAAGGAGATCCAACCAGTCCATCCTAAAGGAAATCAGTCCTGAATATTCATTGGAAGGACTGATGCTGAAGTTGAAACTCTAATACTTTGGCCACCTGCTGCAAAGAACTGACTCTCATTAGAAAAGACCCTGATGCTGGGAAAGATTGAAGGCAGGAGAAGGGGACAACAGAGGACGAGATGGTTGGATGGCATCACTGACTAGACGGACATGAGTTTGAGTAAACTACAGGAGTTGGTGATGGACAAGGAGGCCTGACGTGCTGCAGTCCATGGGGTCGCAAAGAGTTGGACACAACTGAGCGACTGAACTGAACTGATGGTACAAAGTTGAATTCCTCCCACAGACAATGGACTAGCATCTGTCTGTCTCTTACCTGCCTGTCCATCAAATAATATTCCTAGGCCCGCTCCCCACCCTACCACTTACTTCCCCCCAGGCCTAGAATGTCAGTTCTTCTCCCGGAAGGCAGGGGCATTTCCTGTGTCAGGGGGGCATTTCCACCGGGGGAGAATGTCAAGGCACAAGAGACGGATTTAATGTCCTGGGCTAAGATGTCCCGTAAGGAAACAAGTCAGGAGATGCCCCAGGAGACTTCCTCACAAGACCCCCTGGGGATAGGAACGTCCAGAGGAAAGTGCCCAGTTGCCCACTGCTATTGAAAGCCTCAATTCATTTGGATCCCTGCCAGCCTAAAGGCCATTTGAAATGGTACCTGGAATTCTGTCTACTGCAGGTAGCTCGATCCTGACTCAGGGAACCAGCCGGGGAAGGATGGTGTCAAGAAACCTGGGTTCTGATCTTGGCTGTGAGAACTCAGGCAGTTATTTTCTTCTTTGGATTCTATTTCCTCGCCTCTAATGTGAGGGGTTTGGACTAGTGTGGTCCTTAACCTCTTATGGGTCGTGGTTTCCTCAGAAAATATGATAAAAATTGCAGAGCTTCTCCCAGAAAAATGTACACGGGCACACGTCCAGACATACACAGCCTTATTATGACTTTAGCATCAGGAAACCTCATGAAACCCATACATAGGTCACCCCTTGCGTCCATGGACACTTGGTTAAGAAACCTTGGCTAGATGGTCTCTAGTCATCAGGATAAGAAGTCAGCTGTATTTGTATCTAATCTAAAGGAAACTTATGTTAAAAAATGTCACCAAAAAGAAGAGATGTGAAATGGGCTTTCATAAGATTCAACTGTTGATGGGGTAAATGGTACGCATCCATCCCAGAGCCTACCCCCAACCCTGTCATATTGCCTTGGCAGTCTCCCCCACTTCCTGTTTCCCGCCCCAACTCAGCAAAGAGCGAGCATGTAGTCCTGAAAGACACTCCTGTCCCCACCAGCTGTCTCTGGCACTTCCCGAAGAGTAGACAGATTGTCTCTGGGCCATGACAAGGTAGAAGAGGAGGAGCCTGGCCTGTCTCTTGTCCCCCCGCCCCAAATCCCTGGCTCGGATGCCAACCACTAAAGAGGCTCCCAGATGCCACCCTCCACCCCCCAACACACACACACACACACACACACACACACACACACACACAGCCGCGCTCATGCTCTCCCTCGCACAGCCACAGCCAAGGAAGGGACTGCACCTCCAGACACGTGGTGGTGTGGCCACCTGGAACAGGCAACAGTTATTTTTAGAGGCCAAGTGACAGGACGGGTGAGACCAGTTCCACCCGTCAGAGCTCCCGCTGCCACCACCGGCTGCGATGAATCACCACCCACTATGCGAATGTCCACATCTGTCAGCATGGCCAGAGAGGCTGCACTGGCTTCGGGAGCGACTGTCTTGGATTGGTGACCATGCTGATCACACCAGCATGAGGCCAGGATCACACCAGGGGCAAGACGCCCAGCTTGAGTCAGAGCAGACTGACAGCCTCTCCCAGCCCAGTCCAGTCCAATCCAGACCCGCCCCAGGCCACCAGGCCAACAGGGGCCGCTCTCTGCACAAGTCCCTTTAAAGTGGCTGTTGATACCTCTTTCTCTCCTCAGTCTATCTGCAAGCCACCCACTCCACCCCCAAACCATGGCAATCTGGTTATTACGGTAATGAGCCCCCCTCTTCCCCCCAGTTAAAAGGGCAGACTTGAATGGTATCAATGCAGCCATCAACTGGTTTAATCCTTCTGGAGGGCATTTTGTGGTTTAATTGCAGGAGTTTTTGTTGTTTGCTTGTTTTTGGCCACACCATGTGGATTATGGGATTTTAGTTCCCTGACCAGGGATAGAACCTTCAGCAATGAGAGCACAAGTCCTAACCACTGGACAGCCAGGGAATTCCTCTCTGGAGGGCATTTTGGAAAAGTGCATGATAAGTCTTAGAAGTGTGTCCACCTTGGGGACTTCCCTGGTGGTCCAGTGCTTACGAATCTGCCTTTCAGAGCAGGGGATGGTAGTTCCCACATGCCACAGGCAACTAAGCCTTCCCACTGCAAATACTGGGCCCATGTGCACTGGAGCCCAAGCACCACAGCTAATAATTAACTCTTTTTAAAAGTGTGCACACCTTTGAACCCAGAAACTCCTCTTCTGTGAACTTATCTGTGGGATCAACAGCGATACTCAAGGATGTAGTTATAAGAACACTTGTCTCTAATATACAGGAGTCTTGTACACCAGAGTAAAGTGGAAAATTGGAATTACTATAAATGTCCAAAAATAGTGGGTATTTTATATAGTGATAATACATATCCTGAAATACTAAACAGCTATTAAACTATAATGTCACGAATCTATATGACTATATGTAATAATGTTCATAACATAATACAGATTTTTTCAAAGCATATGGAACATGTAACACAATTTCTATAAAATATGTCTGCACAAGCATAGAAAAAAGAAAACCAGAAGGAAATATTTAAAAAGTTATGTTCCCAGAGATTGTTTTATGATAGTGGAATTTCTTTTGTGCTTGTTTGAGTTGGGTTTTATTTCGTTGTTTATCTTCTGCTGTGCATATGTGTGTGAACATATATTATTTATATGAGAGAAGCAACAAAAAAGGCCCATAACCCTCACCTCACTCACAGCTTCTGGGCTGAACCATCAAAGCCCTTCCTGGAATCTCAGCAGAACTTCCACCCCTTCAGCCACCACTCTTACCAAGTCTCCCTCTGGCTTTGAACTTTGCTGCCTTCCTCAGTAGACCCCTGGGATTTCGCTAATTGGGGGCCCCATCCAGACCTTCCCCACAGCCCCCTGACACACGCCTCCACCGTGGAAGTCCCCTCCTCTAAGGTCCCCTGTTCATGAATCTCATCCAGAGAGAATGTATCTCATTTTACAGTAAGAGAAATAATAATAAAGCTAAGAGTGGTAGTGAACCTTCACATTTACGTTTTGTGTTCCTTTTTACAGAGCACTTTATCATACACATTTCACTGAACCTGCCCAACGGTTTGTGAGGCAAGCAGTATCATACCCATTGCACAGATGAGGAAACTGAGGCCCAGCAAGTATAGCAGCACATCTGCCAAAGGTCTCATAGTGACGCAGATTCAAGTACAGGTCTGAGTTCAACATAGAAGGAGTTAAATGGAAGAACTGAACAGCTTACCCTGAGCCCACTTCTAAAGGAGCCCAATTCTACAGAGCCCCTCCTTCCAGCTGAGCTCATAGTTGCTACACCACCACCCCCTGCCCAGAACCCCACAAAAGCCCATCTGAGGCCACGTGCCCTGTGTCTCCACACCAGTCCATCACTCTCTCCCAGCTCTGGCAACGGGTCCTTACTGGCTCCTTGGGTCTCCTAGCAACAAGACATCCTGTGGCGCCTCTCTTGCCACCTCTGTGCTCTCCAGCTTGGGCCTGTCTCACAGAGAGAAGGGGCAGTCAGCAGCTTCTCTCACAGGGGCTGTGGCACCCCTGTGTGGTGGGGGAGTGGGGGAGGAGATGGCATCAGCCAGCATAACCCCCACTCTGGGCCTGCTCCCAGCTCCACATTTGGGGCACTGGCTCTGGCTGGACTGTTCTTTTCTTGAGCTCCTGACTGTCTGCTGACTGGGACGAAAAAAAAAGCTGAATCCTAGGGTTTAAATTCTGGTCAATTCCAATTTACTTTTGCATTTTTGAAATAGATGGAATCTTCCCATTAGAATAACATTAGTATTAAAAATAGCAGTAATAAGTACTAGCCACAAAACAGCTGCTTTATTCAGGGCTCAAAACCACCCCTGAGAAGCAGGAGCTAGCATCCTTATTTCACAGATGAGGAATCTGAGATGTAATTTGCCTAAAGACACTCAGCTAAGGCATGAACAAGATTTGAACAAGTGTGTCTGACACCAAAGTGTATGTTCTGACCACTGCACCACATCACATCTCTTAGAAATCGCCTGGTCCCACCCTCTTACCACACAGAAAGGGAAACTGAGACCCAGAGGGGGGAAAGGATTTGTAGTCATCTAGCATTTACTGAGCAGCTACTATGTGTGAAGCCAAGTCAGGAACGTGAATAATAAACTGTTTCAGTTCCACACTATTGGATAGACGGGCTGTGACTATTTACTGAAAACTGTCAAATCTGAGCAGTGGGTTCATGGAGGCTCATTATACTAGTCCCTCTAGTACTTTTCTGATTGAAATTTTCCATAATAAATATATATTTGGCTGTACCAGGTCTTAGATCTGGCACAGGGGAGGCATGCCGACTCTCCAGTTGTTGTGTGCAGACTTTGTTGCCCCAAGGCATGTGGGATCTTAGTTCCCCAACCAGGGATGGAACCTGGATCCCCTGCATTGGAAGGCAGACTCTTAACCACTGAACAACCAGGAAAGTCCCTGAAATTTTCCATAATAAGAAAGTTTAAAAGGACTATAGAAAGATGACTGATGAATATCTAAATTTTAAGTCTGGCTCTACTCATTGCTGTTGTTCAGTCACTCAGTTGTGTCTGAAATTTTTGCAACTCCATGGACTATAGCTCACCGGGCTCCTCTGTCCATGAGATTTCCCAGTCAAGAACACTGGGGTGGGTTGTCATTTCCTTCTCCCGCGAATTTTCCCAACCCAGGGATCAAACCCATGTCTCCTGTATTGGCAGGTGGATTCTTTACCACTGAGCCACCTGGGAAGCATCTTTGGCTGGACTAGATAATCAGTAAAATCACCCAAACTTGGGAATATTTTGCTCTGATTGTTTTGAAGTTCAGGAAAAGGCAAGTGTACTGGAACCCACATCGTAGCCTCCTGTCTTTCTCCATCCTTCTGTAAAATTCTTGCCTCTGTGTTGTTGCTAGGATACCAGTGAGCCCGGAGAATCCCAGTCTGACTGACTGGGCCCTCTGCCTTCTCACACTGCCCCTTGTGGGAGACAGTGACCCTGCCCCCAGGGAGCCAACCCTCCTGGGCAGGCTCTCTGTGGACCCACAAGCCACACAACACAGGAGATGCCGTCGGCCACTGGGAGAGAGGCAGCTAGAAATCCAGAGGACTATGATTAGAAAGCAAGTTACAGGCCTCTGTAGGTTTCCAAGTCACAAAAACTTCCTAGGAATCAGAGGTCCATTATTCAAGTTGCTCAAAGTTTCCAGAGAGGGTGAACACAGTCTCCAAAGAGGGTGAACACACACAAAGCAGGAGAATGAAGATGTGAGATGAACAAGAGAGAAACTACACAGCCAGACACAGAAAAATGCGATTAGACAGGTGGAGAACGAGAGGCCACTGGGAGGCAGAACAGCACGATGGTCAAGGACCGGCAGCAGGTCAGAGTTCCAAGCCCTGCTCCAGTGCTTCCCAGCTGGGAGACTGAGCAAATAGCTTCACTTCTCTAAGCCTTCGTTTTCTCAGCTGCAAATTGCAGATAATTCTAGCTACAATAGAGAGTGAATGTAGCCATTGAATGAGGCCAGACATGTCAAGTGCTTAACCCAATTCCTGGCACATAGTAAGCACACAATAAACAGTGGCTTTATTATTTTTTTTTAAAGATATTTTATTTTATTTGGCTGCTCTGCATGGCATGCAGGATTTAGTTTCCCAACCAGGGATCAAGCCCATGCCCCCTGCAGTGGAAGCTCAGAGTCATAACCACTGGAACTCCAGGGAAGTCACAACAATGGCTTTAAAAAGAAGTGCTAACCGTATGATCCAGCAATTTCACTTCTGGGTATTTATTCAAAAGAATTGCAAGCAGGATTTTAAAGAGACGTTTGTACATCCATGTTCACAGTATCATTCACAATAGGCAAGAGGTGGGAGCAGCACAAGTGTTCAACAACAGATGAATGGATAAACAAAACGTTGTATATACATACAGTGGAATATTCGACCTTAAAAAAGAAGGACATTCTGACACAGGCTACAGATGAACTGTAGCGTGGATGAACCTCAAGGACATGATGCTAAGTGAAATGAGCCAATCACAAAGGACAAATACTGTATGATTCTACTTATATGGTGTTATCTAGAGTAATCAAATCATAGACACAGAAAACAGAATGGTGGTTACCAAGAGCTGGGAGGGAAGAAGAATGACTCATTATTGTTTAATGGGTATAGAGTTTCAGTTTTTCAGAATAAAAGTTCTGGAGAGAGACGTGATCATGATTGCAAAACAGCATGCATGCACCCAACACTGCTGAACTCCACTCTTAAAAATGGCTATGATGGTGAATTTTATGCTATGACTATTTTAACGCAACAACAACAAAAAATGTTTAACAAAAAGTGCCAGGCCAAAAACCAAGAAAGAAAATAAAAGACTAAGAGACCAAGCTAGAGAAAGAGAAAGAACTGAAAACATGAGGGCATAGTAATACAGTGATGAGGTGATTCAAAGAGGAGACACACATCACATGCACGCCCTTGCAAAGCCATCGAGCATAAATAGAGGGCTTCCCAGCAGGGATCTGCATTTCCAGGGTGCTCAGAGCCCACTTTCTACCCCCAATTCTGTGCCCACCAAGGCACTGTTCTGATCATCACTGAAACACAAGCCTGTGGGAGAATCCTCTACACTACCCAGAATCCTCAGAGAAACAGAAAAGGATCAAAGCCCAGAGGAAGTGAAGGAAGGAATAAGAGGTAGAGATGGCAACGTTCATGCAGCAGAGCAGCATGTGTAGAGGCCCTGAGCCATGTGCTCCATGTGGAGAGCATCCCAGGGGGGTAGAAGCCTCTGGTATGGAGAGGGAAGTGGGAAGGAGAGAGGGGGCAAATGGTACAGGGCCTTCAAGGACCACCTACCACACCCTGGACCTTGCCCTGCATCATCATCTCAGTAACCTTTCATCATAGCAGGCAGGCATTAATGCCCCCATTTGATGGAGAAAGAAATGAAAATTCGGATACATAAGGTAACTTACCCAAGAAAACAGACATGGTAAACAGAGAGTAGGGATTTAAAAACCAGCTGCCTCCTACCTCATGCTTATTCCTTCAGCCCATGGGATACCACTACGTTAAGGTCAAGACCATGGGTTCTGATGACCCAGCAATCCCACTCCTGGGCATATACCTGGAGAAAACCATAATTCAAAAAGATGTATGCATCCCAATGTTCATTGCAGCACTATTTACAATAGACAGGACGTGGAAACAACCTGTGTCCCTCAACAGAGGAATGAATAAAGAAGACGTGGTACATATATACAATGGAGTATTACTCTGCAATAAAAAGCAACAAAATTGTGCCATTTGCAGAGATGAGGATGGACCTAGAGACTGTCATAGACAGTGAAGTCAGAAAAAAGAAAAATAATTATCATATTATTATATGTGGAATCTAGAAAAATGGTATCGATGAAGTCATTTGCAAAGCAGAAATAGAGACACAGACATAAGAACAAATGTACAGATACCAAGGGGAGAAAGGGGTGGGTGGGATGGACTGGGAAATTGGGGTTGGCATTTATAATACACTACTATGTATAAAATAGATAATGAGAACTGACTGCATAACACAGGGAACTCTACTCAATTCTCTATGGTGACCTAAATGGGAAGGAAATCCAAAAAAGAAGGGATATATGTATACATATAGCTGATTCACTTTGCTGTACAGCAGAAGCTAACACAATATTGTAAAGCAAGTGTACACCAATTAAAAAAAAAAATGAACGTGGGTTCTGGAGTAAGAATCCCAAATGCCACTCTATCCCTCACTAGCTGTGCGATGGGGAGAAAATTACTTAATCTTCTGAGTGTTTCCTTAACTGTCAAGTAGGAATGACCATAGCACACACGTCATATGGTTTTAAGAAAATCAAATGTAATACTGCAAGAAAAGTGCTGTGCACACGGTCAGGCTAGCAAACCCAAGGTAACTTTTATTATATTTAGGCCTCTAGTCACCCCTTGCAGAACCCGCACACAGATTTGCTGCCACTGCCTGTCCCTGGTTGAGTCCAGTGCAGTCTTTGGAGCAAAACAGAGGCCAGACCCAGAGCCCAGAGAGAGAGCTATGAGCCAAAGCTGGGCAGGAATCTTGCAGGAGCACCAGGAACATCCTGGAAATGACCTCCTCCACTCTGTTCTCAGTGCCATGGCTCTGCAGACGCTCAGTGGGACACAGTCTGAGCAGATTCCATTCTCGTGGGGCTGGACATTATAGAAACACCAGGGCTGCCAATTCATCTACACACTGGCCTCCAGCATTGACTGACCCCTGCCCCAACACACCTTCCAGGCCCAGGTGATCTACAATCGCAGAGCCTCAACACCAAGAAGGCCTTCAGAGACCATCTAATTCCACCCCTTGTCATACAGATGGGAACACTGGGGCCTGGAGATAAGCGGGGACCAGCTTAAGGTCACAGAGTAAGCCAGTGACAAAGCTGGAACACAGCCCTGAGCCACCATCTCCCTAGTCTACTGGAGTTTTCTATTTTGCCTTTTCTATTTCTTTGCTGTGTCAACTTCAAGTTTAAATATTCAAATTTGAAGAGGTTTAGTCACCTCTGTAAGTCTAACTCTGGGATGTGGGCCTTTTAGGAAAGGCAAAAACTCTGGTTGGTTCAAACCCCCCGCTCCACCACTTCCCAGTTGAACGGCCCTCTATTCATCTATATATTAGAAGACTATGGAAGAACGGCAGCTATGCACAGAGTGTAGAGATTTCTCTGGTAGTCCAGTGGCTAAGATTCCACACTCCCAACACAGGGGGCAGGAGTTTGATCCCTGGTCAGGGAACTAGATCCCACATGCCACCACTAAAGATCCTTCACACTGAAACAAAGATCCAAGATTCTGCATGCCCCAACTAAGACCTGACACAGCCAAATTAATTAATTAATTAATTAATTAATAAAAGGGCTGAGTTTACAGTCCTAGCTCTGCCACTTTCTGGTGGGCAAGTCCCTTTACCAATCATTGCTTCGGGTTCACTGCTTCCGTTTCCTCTTCTATAAAGGCTGCCTCACACAGTCAGGTATAGATTGAGAGAAATATTAAGAAAAGAACTAGTATAATGCTTATTCAATAAATGATGTCTATTGTTAGTACTATGATCTTTAATGCTGCGATTGGAGCACGTTGCCAGCAGGTAGCAAGAAGGTGTTTGTCACTCAGTCATGCTGGACTCTTTGAGACCCCATGGACTATAGCCCACCAGGTTCCTCTGTCCATGGAATTCTCCAGGCAAGAATACTGAAGTGGATAGCCATTCCCTTCTCCAGGGGATCTTCCTGGCCCAGGGATCGAACCCGGGTCTCCTGCATCGGCAGGCAGATTCTTTACTGTCTGAACCACCCTCCTTCTAAAAGCTCTTGCTCTCTCAGTTCCCCTCATGGAATCATGGACTGTTAAAGCTTTTTACAAAAAAAAATCAAGACCCAGAGGGAAGTGGCTTGCTCAAGGTCATGCAGCAAGTGCATGAGAGAGCTGAACCGGAACTCAGATCTCCGGACTCCTACAGACTTCATCCATAAGCATGAGATCTTACTCTCCAGATAGCTGAATCTGTTCATAGATTTGGAGAAAGGGCGAATGGTCTTTCAGGCCCCAAATATCAAAGTATAGCTGGCTTCAGCCAGAATGGAACTTGGAGTGGCCAACCCTGGGCCCAGGGCAGGAGCAGGGCGGGGCTCCGTGCTGGCAGACCAAGCCAGCTGGGCCAGCAGCCAAAGTGGCACTATAGGCACAGCTCAGAGCCCTCTCACCAGCTACATAATAAAGTAATTATGGGATTAGGGATAAAATTAGTCACTTGTGTAATTATTTTGCTTAGAACAAGAACAGAAAGGGCCTTTTAAAAGAGTTGTTCCTTGGCCCCTCCCAAGAGTATTGCTGCAGAGACGCAGATGAGTGAACACACACACAAACACATATACACACGGCAGTGATGGCAGTGATGGCAGTGGACGGACAGGGCTGCTTGGCTTCCTGTGGCAATGCTTCCCAGTGGGCCTGCACCCATCTGTGAAGGCCAGGGGCTTCATTCTCTGACAACCTGCCTTGTGGGACACGGTTGTCACACTGCATTAGGGTACACTGCCTTCCCTCAGGGCCTTCCACCATGGAGAATCTAGTGATTCAGTCTCTTATGCCCTTCCCCAAGCGTTAGTCACTCAGTCGTGTCCGACTCTTTGCGACCCAATGAACTGTAGCCCACCAGGCACCTCTGTCCATGGGATTCTCCAGGCAAGAATACTGGAGAGGGTTGCCATTTCCTTCTTCAGGGAATCTTCCTGACCCAGGGATCGAACCGGGGTCTCCTGCATTGCAGGTGGACTCTTTACCATCTGAGTCAAGGGAAGTTCCATCCCCTTCCCCAACTACATCATAATTAGATCTGGGTTCCCCCTGGCCCTTCTTCCATCATAGAGGTTGGTGGTACAATTTCAGCAGTAGCTGGGGTCCACTAATTCAGAGAGACCCCTGATATTGGTCACTGGGGTAAGTAGAATAAAGCCCCCCACCCCAAACAATGACCATGTCCTAGTCCCTAGAGTCTATGAGTACATTACCTCATACAGCAGAAGGGACTTTGTACATGTGATTAGGTTAATAATTTAGGGATGGATAGATTATCCTGGATTATCCAAGTGGGTCCAATGTAACCACAGTGTCCTTATAAGTAAAACAGAGAAGCCATGGAGTGAGTATCAGAGAAGGCGGTGTGACAGTGGAAGCAGAGGTTGGAGTGATGCCACTGCTAGGAAAGGGCCACAAGCCAAGGTATGTGGGCAGCCTCTAGAGGCTGGCAAGGGCAAGGTACAGATTCTCCCCTTGAGCCTCAAGAAGGAACACAACCCTGTCAACACCTTGATTCTAGCCCCATAAGGCTCACTTTCAGACTTCTGACCTCCAGAACTATATGGCAATAAATTTAGGTTGTTTTAAGCCTCTAAGTGTGTGGCAATTTGTTACAACAGCAATAGAAAATTAATACAGCCTTGGAGCCCACCTTTCCCTCCAGGATTGAACCCTCAATGAAATTCTGTCCTCAAGGGCCAGTCAGGGAGATTCCTGGGGCCAGAACAAACCTCAAATCATCCCTAGGGAATAGGCCAGAGAGACACCTGGGGAAAAACAGCACCCCAGAAAGAGGGGTGGTTCTGGGAGACAAGGAGAGGCTATCTAACAGCTCCACTCCAGGGACTCAGCCCCTCAACCACATTCTCACGTAGGGACACTGGTCCCCATCAAGCAGACCATCCCCAGGGGTAGGCTGGCTCCTCTGGTAGGCAGGGAGAGACTTCCCGGAAGGCAGAGCCTGGGTGCTGGCCTCAGCTCAGTCTGAATCACTCGGTAGCTTCCTCTCTCTGAACCACTGTCAACATGTCTCAGCATCTCTCAAGTGCCAGGCTGAGTGCATCCATGCTTTACACAGATGGTAAAACCCCACAATGACCCTGTGAGGTAGCCACTCCCATCATGCCCATCTAAAATATTTGTTTATTTATTTGGCTGTGGTTGTAGCACATGGGATCTTTCACTGTGGTGTGCCGGCCCTTCGGCCCTTCGTTGTGGGTTTCTCTCTAGTTGCGGTACACGGGCTTAGTTGCCAGAGGCTTAGCTCCGCAAGCAGAGGTCAAACCCGGGTCCCCTGAATTGGAAGGCAGATTCTTAACCAGTGGACCACCTGGGAAGCCCCAGTCATGCGCATTTTACAGCCAAGGATATGGACTCAAGCAGTAGAGAAGGGAGCATGGTTTGAACCCACAGCCCTACTCCACCCCCATCTTAGAGTAAATGAGGGCCTGGACACCAGGAACAGGCTCTTCAGACCTGCAAGGAACCCACAGCAGTTCCTGTTCCATCACCCTGGACACTGGGGCTGTGAAGTGGCACAGCAGTTGGTCAAGAGTTACCATCTGAAAGTCACCCACAGCATTTGACCCAAAGTCTCCCTTTTGGGGCCCTACCCTAAGAAACATCATCTGAAATACAGAAAAAACACTTTAGGCCATGTTCATTGCTGTGCTACTTAAAAGAGCAAAAACTGGAAACAACCTGGCTGTCCATCAACAAGAAAAGAGGTAAATGGATCAACATCTTTAATGGAATCCTCTGGAATGACCCTAAAGGGGGCTTTGCATACACCATTAAGTGAAAAATGCAGGGTGGCCCTGAAGATGTACTGGAGGGAACGATGGCTGGGAGGAAACACACCAAACTCTCAACAGTACTCAGGAGTCATTTTTTTCCCCCTCTTCCTGTTTTCTGAAATCTCTGTACTGTTATTACTTTGATAATTTTTTAAAAGGATTATTAAAAAAAATTCAGTAATTACAATGGAGCCCTGAGGACCCCACACTGAGCAGTCAAGGAGACGAGGGGGAACAGGCAAATGCGAGCTGGCTAGGGAGGTAGTGGGGAAGCTGAAAAGAAGGGTGGGGTGTCATGGAGATGAGGGAAGAGATGGAAGTGGGGATCCTCAGGGTCAGTGTGGCCTGGGAGGCGCTGGTGACCCAACACTTGCCCGCATGTCCCCAACAGCATTCACAGCGCAATCCGGGCGCCAAGAGGAATCAGCCATCGACCCCCACATATTCCTCAACGAGGAGTCTAAGAGTGGCCAGTGACCCACGAGCAGCAGGCACTTCCAATGCAAACTAGGCACCCAGGAGAAGCAGTGATGCGCCGTCCCATGGCCATCAGCTCCCATCCCAGCTTGAGCAAAGCAGAGAAGGCCTCAGGCAGAAGAGCCTGGCCAGGATTTCCTCCTATCTCCAGGACAAAGCTCTCCTGGTCCATAGAAGAGACAGTTGTTGTTTAGTCCCTAAGTTGTGTCTGACTCTTCTTTGACCCCATGGACTGTAGCCTGCTAGGTTCTTCTGTCCATGGGACTTCCCAGGCAAGAATACTGGAGGGGGTTGCCATTTCCTTCTCCAGGGGATCTCCCTGACCCAGGGATCAAACTCGTGTCTCCTGCATTGGCAGGCAGATTCTTTACCACTGAGGCACTAGGGAAGCCCTCCTGGTCCATAGTGAAATGAAGTGAAAGTCGCTCAGTCGTGTCCAACTCTTTGTGACCCCATGGACTATACAGCCCATGGAATTCTCCAGGCCAGAATATTGGAGTGGGCAGCCTTTCCCTTCTCCAGGGGATCTTCCCAACCCAGGGATCGAACCCAGGTCTCCCACACTGCAAGCGGACTCTTTACCAGCTGAGCCACAAGGGAAGCCTTCCTGGTCCACAATCACTCACCAGTTCTGTCACTTGTTCCCACGGGGATCACATTCTACACAAGCACGCATGCAGGTGCAGGAGCACATACACACACATGCTTGCTTCTCAGCTCTTCCCTCAGCCTCTCTGACGCTGGGCCTCCTTGGTATAAGCAGACACCCCACCCCACACCCAGAGTCATATCACAAGCTTGCTTTCTTCACCTGAAAACCTCCTTCCTCTGTCCCCCCACCTCATCACAGACACTGGGCAAACCTGAGCAGAAGAGGGAAGGACCCCCAGCAACTCACATACCACTTCACTGTCCCAGTCCCAGCATTAATCCCTGCCTCCTGCCACACCCAGGGCAGGCATCTGCCAAGCTGGGGCTGCTGCTTCCACAGCCCCGAGGTGGAGGGAGGTTGGGTCACAGAGCTAAAACGCCAAACCAGGCACTGAAGGCCAGTGACCTAAGATGCAACCTCTGACGCTCAATCTAGTGAGGCAACAAGAAGCAGGGCCGAGTCACTACCAGCAATCGCCCACGACACCCGCATTCTGAAAAAGCAGACCTTCCTTACAGCAGCCCACAGCGTACACGCGGGGACCACCCTCCCGGTCAGCCTGTGCTCCTGAGCATGGCTGGGAGAGACAAGGCCAGGACCAATGAGCCGCCCCCTTTCCTGCCAGTGAGCTCAGCCTTATTACTTTGCTTCATTTTCAGCTCATCTGAAAGAGCCTCATTTGAGGTCCCTGGAGGATCTTAAAAGTGTTATTCAAACATTAGCTCTGACACACGGCCTCCCCTCCCCAGACATCACCCGCCCAAGGCAACGCTTTGCTGCCTGCTTTTTGGCACCACTGGGGAAGAGCAGCGGCTTCAATCTGCCACGTGGCACCACAGGCCCTGCCACCTCCAGCCCTCCTCAATCTGGACTTTCCCCAGCTCCCTGCCTATTTTAGAGGAGAGATCAGGGAAGGGACTCCGTATTTCCCGTATGGCAGGCACGTCATCTCGTTCAACCTCTGCCACAACCCCAAGGGTGGCATTATTATTTCTGCGTCATTGATGCAGAAACTAAAGCTGAGCACCCCAGCCAAGGTCACCTAGCTGGCACATAGCCAGATGAGGCCAGGAACCCAGGATTGCCGAGTCCCATGGCTTTTCCAATCACTCACACCCGCCCCAGCACGCTCTGCCCTTCCTGCAGCTCTGCCCCACCCTGAGCAGAGATGGGCAGCCTTCCTTAGCTACCCCGTGGCATACAACCCCCCCCCCAACATGGCATACAACCCTGAGCCGGGGCCCAAGTGGAAGGGACAAGACAAGAGGGGGCTACAAAATTTGGGGCTTCTAGAAGAGAAGGAAAAATGAAAAAAATGAGACAATGCTAACAGCTGGTTGCAACGCCCCATTCTGCCCTGCATCTTACAGGGGCACCTACAAAAAAGAACATGGTCAGAGCTCAACAAGAGGCCAGGTGGGAGGATGGTAGGTCGAAAAGGAAGAGATATGGGCTGTGTTGTTAGGAAAGTCAGAGCTGGAAGGCCTTGGTCTTTATAGGTAAAGAAACTGAGGCACAGGGAGGGGAAGGGACCCACCCAAGGCCATGAGTGAGCCTGTGGCCACGCCAGGTCCTCTGACCCATAGGTTAGTTTTCCTAGATCTGGAAGAATGAAGGGCTTGGAGCAGATGTTGCTTGGGATAAATGAATAGTGAACGAACGAGGGGACCCATCACCTCTAGATCTGAAGAAGAGGAGCACAGAAGCCTACGCAGTGCTTCCATGGGGACCCCAGTCTTGCTCTAGTCTCTCACTTCCATGGAGAAGACGTAGGCAGGAGGGAGGCCCCTCCATTCACCAAAGCTCAGGCTCTACCAGGAGCCAATCATAGCCCCGGAAGGAGGCAGAAACTTTGGTTCCCCTGGCAACGCAGACAAAGGCCTCTGCTCAGCACAGCAATCAGCTGGAATAGGATGCAGACCATATTCCACCCCATTCAGACAGGGCTCTCCACTCCTTTTCTCATAAGGAGGGAAACAACTCCATCCTTATGGTTTTAGCTCCCAACCTCCAGCCACACCCCTGGGCCCATCTCAGATCAGGAGGAGGGGTAGGGATGGGCCTCTGAATTGGGGGCTTAGGGCAGTAGTTGACCCCTATCCTATCTGGGGGTAGGGGGTGCTTCCCAGGTGGCTCAGTGGTAAAGAATTCATCTGTCTCTGCCAACGCAGGAGACGCAGGTTCGATCCCTGCCTGGGTCGGGAAGATCCCCTGAAGGAGGGCATGGCAACCCACTCCAGTATTCTTGCCTGGAGAATCCCCATGGACAGGGGAGCCTGATGGGCTAAAGTCCATGGGGTCACAAAAGATTCAGACAGGACTGAGTGACTAAATAGTAACCACCACCACCACCCTGTCTGCAGGGGTCCTCTCTTGCCAGGTGGGCACCCCTGAGTTGAACCAGGGGCCTATGTGGACGTTCCTCAGCACATCAAGCCCCTCCACCCCCGACCACTCCCCAAGAGGCCATGCCAGCTGCCTGGCATGGAGCCACAGGAGCACCAGGAAGGGCGGCACATGGCCCAGCCCAGCCCCAGCAGGAATGCACTACTGGATCTGGGCACGTCACATCGCCTTCCTCCTGGAGTCTCATTTTCTCCATCTGTAAAGTATAAAATCTAAGACCTATGGTTCTTGGGAAGAACAGCTCCCTGTTCACACTCACCAAAAAAATGTCTGAGGAGAGGACACAGGAAGAAGCTTACCTTACACCGCTTTCAAAAGGTTGCCTGGGGGACTTCCTTGGTGGTCCAGTGGCAAAGACTCCAAGCTTCCAATGCCGGGCCCAGGTTCAATTTCTAGTCAGGAAACCAGATCCCACATGCCACAACTAAGACCCGGCACAGCCAAACAAATAGATTCAATGTTAAAAGAAAACAAAGAAAGCAAGGTTGCCTGGCCCCTGGTCCAGAGTCTGCTGCTGCTGCTGCTAAGTTGTGTCAGTCGTGTTCGACTCTGTGCGACCCCATAGACGGCAGCCCACCAGGCTCCGCTGTCCCTGGGATTCTCCAGGCAAGAACACTGGAGTGGGTTGCCATTTCTTTCTCCAATGTATGAAAGTGAAAAGTGAAAGTGAAGCTGCTCAGTCATGTCTGGCTCTCCGCGACCCCATGGACTGCAGCCTACCAGGCTCCTCCGTCCATGGGATTCTCCAGGCAAGAGTACTGGAGTGGGGTGCCATTGCCTTCTCCAGGTCCAGAGTCTGGAAATACAGAAAACATTCCCATTCACTGGAATTGTCTCTTTGTACACACTTTGAGAAGACGAAAGAAAATCACAATAAAACTGATGGACTCTTAAAATAGCTTCCAAATACAACCTCCGGCTCAGCCACCTCCAGGCCAAGCCAGAACATCCCTGCTCCCTCATCCAGACTCCAGCCCAGCAGAGACAAGTATGTGCAGTGTCCCCACAGAAGGATCTCTTGTCACTCAGGGAGGAGTCAATTATTCAGAAATTTCGGAAGACTTTCCACATCGAGAGTCAGAACAAAAAGAGAGGTTTTTCAGGAAGCTTCTTAATTCTCAGAAAAGTCGAACTATTGATGTCCAAACCTATGTGCATTCACTATGCTTTCAGCTCTATGATCCCTCAAGCACCTAACAAAAAAACCTGAAAAAAAAAAAAATGATAGAAAAGGGCATTCCCTGGAGGTTCAGTGGTTAGGATTCCAAGCTTTTACTGCAGAGGGCTCAGGTTCAATCTCTGGTCGGGGAACTAAGATCCCACCAAAAAGAAAGAAACCCTGCAGCCCTCCAGGATACGGCTGCTTTCCTTATCCCTTCACCCCACACCCATCAGTCCCTGCGCTCTGTCCACTCCTCCTTGTCACCCACTCTCTTATCTGTTCCCTCTTGTCTTTCCAGGCATCCTAGTTTAGGCCCATCCCTTTTCACCAGGGCCACCCAATAGCCTGCCCACAGGCTTCTGGGCTGCAGCTTTGCCCTTCCAACCCATCCTCCCGCCTCCAGAAATCAGTCACATCATTCCCAACCCATCACCCTGCAGTGGCCCTCATCGCCGTCCAGACAAGATGCAACTCGTGGCCCATGTGCTGCAGGATCTGGGCCTGTCTGTGGTCTCCTTGGTTTTTCTTGTTGTCCCCAGCGTGCACAGCAAACTTCCACCACTCCAAAGCACCCTCCTGTTTCACATCTCTGTGTTTTTTTCTTTGTATTCATGGTTCTCTCTGTCTGGAATGACCTTTCTGAAGCCCCCAACTCTGGATGGAGATAACAGCTAACTTTCCTAAGAGCTCAGTGCGCACCAGGCTCTCTGCTAAGCCGTTTGCAGGCACTACTTCATTTATCCTCACCAAGACCCTATGAGGAGGTACTTAACGCAGCCTTTTTACGGGTGAAGAGAAATGGGATCTGAGATGTGAATGAGGCTGGAAGAAGTCACATGGTTGACAAGGGGAGGAGCTAGAATAGAAATCCATATATCTGACTCTGCTTTTGTTCAGTTTTTCAGTCATGTCCAACTCTTTGCCACCCCATAAACTGCAGCACACCAGGCTTCCCTATCCTTCACCATCTCCCAGAGTTTGCTCAAATTCATGTCCATTGAATCAGTGATGTCATCCAATCATCTCACCCTCTGTCACCCCCTTCTCCTCTTGCCCTCAGTCTTTCCCAGCATCAGAGTCTTTTCCAATCAGTCAGCTCTTCGTATCAGGTAGCCAGAGTATTGGAGCTTTAGCTTCAGCATCAGTCCTTCCAGTGAATATTCAGGGTTGATTTCCTTTAGGATGGACTGTTTGGATCTCCTTGCAGTCCAAGGGACTCTCAAGAGCCTTCTCCAGCATCACAATTCAAAAGCATCAATTCTTCGGCACTCAGCCTTCTTTAGGGTCCAGCTCCCATACGTATACAACTACTGGAGATCCACAGCTTTGACTACAAGAACGTTTGTCAGCAAATGTGACTCGTAGGTGGCCCCAATCCTCTGCACCCCACCCCCAACCAGGAACAGTGCCACTATGATGGGGAACAGAAAACACAGTTTGTCCCCAGTGGCGCCCCTTCTTTATGGGCCTTTGGGAATAATCTGCCTCAGAACGCCTCTGGGGAGGGCCAGTCTGTTCCTCTCTGAGTTTGCCTCCAACCCTGCACTCCCACAACCACACAGCACAACCTCTTCAAGTATACAGAGTCTGAGCCCCCAGCTCAGGAGCAGAGGTCTGGAATTAAAATTACTGGCCCATCAGTGACTCTCAGCAATGTCTTTCAGGAAGTCAAAACTCTTTGGCTTAGGATAAAGAGACCACCACACTCTGGTACCAGCTCATCTTTTCAACCTTAATTTCTCACTGCATCCCTGCCCCCATGCACATGTGCTTTAACCACAATACACTGGTATTTACCACCCCGCCGTGTTGGTTCTCACTAAAAGTTGCCATTTACTAAGTACCTCCTAAGAGTCATGCCCTGAGCCAAACACTTAACTAGCATCTTGTTTCCCTAAAATTAATTCATTCAATTATCCATTGCCCTGCAATATGGAGCAAACATGAGGTTAAAAATAGAAGACAGGGACTTCCTTGGTGGCCCAGTGGTTAAGAATTCGCCTTCCAATTCAGGGGACGCAGGTTGCAGAACTAAGATCCCACAATGCCACAGGGCAACTAAGTCTGAGTGCCGCAACTACTGAGCCCGAACCTTATCTAGAGAGATGCCCAGGTGCCACAACCAAGATCCCACAGGCCACAATTAAGGCCGGATGCAGTCAAATAAATAAATAAATGTTTTTTAAATATAATAAAAGATAAATGGTTACAAACTGTGATAAGCATTATGAAGAATTATTAGGCGGAGGTAGAGAGCAGTGCAGTGAGGCTGGGGAGGGAGGTAACTAACCAAACTGAGTTGTAAAGAATGAGAAGGATCTCAGACAGCAAAAAGCCAGGGAAAGAGAATTCGAAGCAGAAGGAATCAGTTCAGTTCAGTTCAGTCACTCAGTTGTATCCAACTCTTTGCAACCCCATGGACTACGGCATGCCAGGCTTCCCTGTCCATCACCAATTCCCAGAGCTTGCTCAAACTCATGACCATTGAGTTGGTGATGCCATCCAACCATCTTATCCTCTGTCATTCCCTTCTCCTGCTTTCAATCTTTCTCAGCATCAGGGTCTTTTCCAATGAGTCCATTCTTTGCACCAGGTGGCCAAAGTATTGGAGTTTCAACTTCAGCATCAGTCCTTCCAGTGAATATTCAGGACTGATTTCCTTTAGGATGGACTGGTTGGATCTCCTTGCAGTCCAAGGGACTCTCAAGAGTCTTCTCCAACACCACAGTTCAAAAGCATCAGCTTTCTTTATAGTCCAACTCAGCTTTCTTTATAGTCCAACTCTCACATCCATACATGACTACTGGAAAAACCATAGCTTTGACTAGGAGGACCTTTGTTGGCAAAGTAATGTCTCTGCTTTTTAATATGCTGTCTAGGTTGGTCATAGCTTTTCTTCCAAGGAGCAAGAGTCTTTTAATTTCATGGCTGCAGTCACCATCTGCAGGTCCTGGGGTAGGGAAGGATTTGCTAAATCAACAGAGAGAAGTAAACGACTCGGGCTCAGGATGGCAGCGGCTGGAGTAAGCCCCCCTCTAGGTACACTCTCTCCTTCTGCTTGAGCCTGATAAGGGCAGGCCAGATTATAGAGAGAAAAACCCTTCAGATGGAGACAGGCTACTTGCTAGCATGTTAGCTGATCCTATCACCGTCCCCAGGAAGCAAGCAAGGCTTGTGGAACTCATTCTGTCCCTCAGAACCGGAGGCACTTGGTATGCTATGACTCGCCTAAGGGTGGAGAGAACACAGTGGAGCTAGAACTAGAATCATGGTACATGGCTGAGGATTACTGAGCTGAAAACCCTGCTATACTGATGAAAACACTGAGGTCCGAGAAGAGAAAAGGATGTGCCCATGTTCACATGCTGAGTAAGCGATGGAGCTAGAACCAGGAGTCCCAGTAGCTTCCGCTTACGAGCTCCCCACGCAGCCTCCCTTGAGAAAGACGGCCAAGGGGACAGAGGTGAGGCTGGCCTTGGGCGGGGCGGGTGGGGAGGGGGGGAGGGCAAGGCCAGGGCAGCCCTGCCTCCTTCCGCCTGCCCCTCTCCAGCTCCCAGCCCTCCCACTGCTCGTGGGTGCGGCAAAACCTGCCAAACCAGTGCCCGTACCCGGGCAAGCGGCAGGGCACAGAGTTAGAGAGGCACAAGTAGGCTGCAGGCACCAAGAGCTAAGGGCCACGGTGGCTTCCCTGGAGGTCCAGGGGTTAGGACTCGGCGCTTCCAGTGCAGGGGGCGGGGGTTCAATCCTTGGTTGAGGAACCAAGATCCCACATGGCCCGCAGCACAGTCCATAAAAGAGAGAGCTAAGAGACAGGGAGGACACAGAGCAGCTCCTCTGAGACCTGCCAGCCAGGCCACATGGGCATTGCCCCGGGGCCAGCAGTGAACTGGTCTGTCACCCAGAATCACCCACAGCTGGCCATCTGGCACAAAGCCCTACCCCCTGCTTTCCCTCCCACTCCAAACACTCAAATGTCAGCTGTCAGAGCCACCAGGACAAGAGACCCAGGAACTTACCTGGGAGGACAGGAGGCAGGGAAACGTAACAACTAAGACGTACAAACACATCTCCCCTCCCGGCCACAGCCACCAGGATTAAGTCCCGCCACTCTTGGCCTTGTTGGGGACACACATGCTCTCAAGGGACACCCTGCCCTTCCCCCCAACCACACTGACCAAGTGCCAGGAGATAACTGAGCACAAGTCATGACTGTTGGGGGCGGAGATCAGGAGACCGACATGCCTAGGTAACTCTGGAGCCCTGAGACTCTTGACACTCTGGAGCCCTGAGACTCTTGTGGACCTAGGAAAACCTGCCCTCTGGGGCTTCAGTCTTGCTGCCTTTCCCGTGGAGTTGCTAGGTCAACTCCATCATTTCAGGGAGCCTTGAAATTTTGCTCTCACCCCACCACCACTGCACCTCTCACCATCTCCTGCCCAAAGGAAAACATAAGAGGTTACCCCCATCAGTGTGCAGGGCCCCCACTGCACAGGGCTGGCCTCTATGTCAGGGGCCGTCTGGCTGGAACCTGTTCCATCAGCACTAGTGCCAGCCAGGGTCGTGGGGCCCACCGGGCAGAGTATGGGGGAACTGATGATTTCATCAGCTTTTCCCAAGTGCTCAGAACCCAGTTCAGAAATGACTCTCAAGGCCTGTAAGTTCCAGAAGCCAAGCTCTCAGCAAGAAGGAGCCCCAACATTAGTCTGGGCCTTTGATCCTGTGACACATGGGTCAGGCAGGCGCTCCACAAATGTCAGGGACTATCCTCATATCTCAACTGAAGGCAAAAGGAGATGACAAGATGGTTAGATAGCATCACTGTCTCAAGGGACATGAACTTGAGCAAACTTGGGGAGGACAGGGAAGCCTGGTGTGCTGCAGCCCATGGGGTTGCAAAGAGTTGGACATGACTTAGGGACTGAACAACAAAAACAAATTCTCGTATCTCAACCAATCCCCTCCCTTGGTAGACGGGAAGGAGGAGGCCCAGGGAGAGGCAGGGACAGGCCTAAGGTCACACAGCAAGGCCACAGCAGAGGTGAAACCTCCGCCCAGACCTGACCCCCAGCCCAGGGCTTCCAGCACCTGCTGCCTCCTATGGCACAGACGATTTCCCAAATTCAAAATCATGCATCCCATGGAGGAACTGAGAGACACCTTCCTCGCCACTGCTTGGAAACCGCCAGAGACTGGTACAAAGTTCTGCCGTTCAATACGGATCATGTGTGTACCTGCTGTGTTCACTTCTGTGTCCCAGCATGTGGGTCCATGAAAGGAGTACAGCATGAATTCAGCGCAGACTGGCTGACCAACTCAAGGTTCAGTGGAGGGGAATTCCCTGGCAGTCTAGTGGTTAAGACTCCATGCTGCCACTGCTAAGAGCCTGGGTTCAATCCCTGGTCAGGAAACTAAGATCCCATAAGCCATGTGGTATGGCTAAAAAAAAAAAAAAAAAAAAAAGACTCAATGGAGGAATGACTGGAGGCAGAATCCACTCTGAGGCCCAAGCACTGAGGGTGGGAGTAGAGGTGGGGGTGGCAGAGCAGGAAATAGCAGAGAGAAGCAGAAAAAGCTCAGGATCCAAGCAGGTTGTGTAGAACAAGCAGGGACGCTGTGGGCCCACAGCTTCAGAAATCCTGGGCTCCAAAGTGAGACAGGTCTCCCCCAGTCACCTTGAATGTATGGACCTGAAGACTTGTGTGCGTGTTCCTGTGACCTGGCAAGGCCACCAAGCCATCCACTCTGTCGTTTATTCGGTCACTTGCTCCCTCGCTCTCCAAAACTTACAGGGTGAAAATCAGTGTCAGTAACAGTCGTCTCCCACTTGCCAGTTGGTGCTGCCAGACCCAGAGGCTGATCCTCACAGCACCTCTGGCCAGGAGTCGACCTCCTAAAGCGTGAGGACCTGAGCTGAAATCAGGGGCAAGCCACTTCTCCTAAGACTCACAACCACATTTGTAAAATGGAGATGGTGATGCCTCCCTGCCCTCCCTTAGGGAATGCTCTGAAAGTCATACACAGTGATGGGTGTGAACATGCCTTGTAAACTGTAAAATGCCAAAGAGATGTAAGAGATTATTCATAACAATAACATTGCCATCACTAGCCTCACTAGCCCCCAGAGAACTTTATTGTTCAGTTGCCAAGTCAGGTCCGACTCTTTGCGACCCCACGGACTGCAGCACACCAGGCTTCCCTGTCCTTCACTATCTCCCAGAGTTTGCCAAAGTTCATGTCCATTAAATCAGTGGTGCCATCCAACCATCTCATACTCTGTCATCCTCTTCTCCTTCTGCCTTCAATCTTTCCCAGCATCAGGGTCTTTTCCAATGAGTTGGCTGTTCATATCAGGTGGCCAAAGTATTGGAGCTTCAGCTTTAGCATCAGTACTTCCAATGAGTATTCAGGGTTGATTTCCTTTAAGTTTGACTGGTCTGATCTCCTTACTGTCCAAGGGACTCTCAAGAGTCTTATCTAGCACTATAGTTCTAAAGCATCAATTCTTCTGCACTCAGCCTTCTTTACGGTCCAGCTCTTACATCAGCACGTGACTACTAGAAAGATCATAGCCTTGACTATATGGACCTTTGTTGGCAAAATGATGTCTTTGCTTTTTAAAACACTGTCTAGGTTTGTCATAGAGAATTCCAACCTCTAAATGTCAGTGAGCATCATCATATGACAATCAAAAATAATTAACACCTATCAGTTGGAAATGGCAACCCACTCCAGTATTCTTGTCTGGAGAATCCCATGGACAGAGAAGCCTGGTGAGCTACAGTCCATGGGGTTGCAAAAGAGTCAGACATGACTGAGTGACTAACACATAACACATCAGTTATGAAACACTTGACTGTATCTCAGGCACAGTCCTCTGCTCGTTGCCTGCCTTCTCCCATTTCAGCTCCATAACCTCTGAGGTGAGAACTACTATTGGGTCCATTTTACAGATGGCAAAGCTTAGGCACACAGCAATGAAGTATCTCATTGAAATTCACACAGTAGGTGGTGGAGCATGGGTCTACACCCAAATCTGTCTTAGTCTGGAGTTCCAGCTCATTCCACTGCCCGGTGGGAGCCTGTTGCCTCATTAAAGCTACTCCCCATTTACCAAAGCCTGTTGTGGCCCAAAGTGATATGGTCACTTCTCTGACCCTTGCAACAGGAACCCCTGACGTGGGTAGGACTGGCTGATTTTGTCCTCCCTGTTTGACAAATGAGGCAACTGACCTCCAGGAAAACTTGTTAACCATGTATTTTAGGTCAATGATCATAGAACAGTAGGAATATAAAGGACTCAGGAGAGTGGATCCAGTGGGGGAAACTGAGGCCCAGAGAGGGAAAGAGACCTGCCCAGGTCATTCATTCAAACCTTTCCCAAGACCTCTGCATATGTGAAACACACATATGAAAAAAGCAGTGTGGAGACTTCCTTGGTAATCCAGTGGTTAAGAATCCACCTTCCAATGCAAGGGACTTAGGTTCAATCTCTGGCCAGAGAACTTAGGCCACAGGGCCACTAAGCCATGTGCCGCAACTAAAGACACCCTCACATGCCTCAACTAGAGAAAGCCCATGCCCGTCAATGAAGAACCAGCACAGCCAAAAAACAAAGAAAAAGAAAAGAAAGCACTGTCTACTCTTCTAGTTTTCTAATACTGCCCCCCTGCCCCCCGCCCAATCCCACCTTTGTATCCAGGGCCAGCCACTGCCACCACTTTCCTAGCCTTAGTTCCCAGTTTGGCAAACAGGGAAACTACCTTGGCCAGTAAAGAGTTCTAGAGGCCAACACAGCTGCCCCAGGACCACATAAAGCCCAGGAGGCCAGTCTCTGTGCCCTGTTACCCCCAGTTCAGGGAGGTCTGGAGGTAAAGATGGTGCCCATGCTGTATTCACAGGATTGTGCCACCATCACCACTAATTCCCGAACACTGGTTATTCTTAGCCAGCACAGAGCTGTAGTCCCCAACTACAGCCCCCAGCTGCAGTCCTAGAACACGGGACTCCTC
The DNA here is from genome assembly GCA_024291935.2 of Okapia johnstoni. Taxonomy (NCBI): domain Eukaryota; kingdom Metazoa; phylum Chordata; class Mammalia; order Artiodactyla; family Giraffidae; genus Okapia; species Okapia johnstoni. The sequence continues at coordinate 54,291,828 of CM044324.1, read as the reverse complement.
CCTGGTTTGGCCCAGAGGCCACTTTTCTGGGAAAGGCCAGGGTGCCCCTAGGAAGAATTTTTCTGGAGCAGAAGTGGAATAAAATGTAAACACTCAGCGGACACTGTGTTCCACTTAGTGAAACAAAGTTGTGGATTTTCTGGGAAAGGGGCCCACCACATGATGCCAGCCCAAGCCCAAGTCTTTTCCTAGCCTTACCTCTCTAGCTGCTCTGAATGCAGCGATTGTTTAGGCCTCTGGCCTCAGTTTCCCCATCTGCAGGCTAAAACATGAGCCTCCAACACCTCACAGAGGGATCCCTCCTAACAACTGGCTAATCTCTTCCACCTTGTCAGAAGAAAAAGGCCAACGTCTTACGTCAGCAGAGATTGGCAAGAACAGCAGTCTGGGGCTGGGCTAGGGAATGCTCAGATTTAGAACTGGTGAGGAAGGTTTTTTTCTGGAGCCTTAGGAAGATTGGGAATGTGTGAACTAGGGACATGACTCCCACATTTTGGGCCAAAAAGGGAGTCCCAGAGGCAGTCCTCATAGCCATCAGCACGGGGCAACAGGAAGAAAGATCAGGATTCTAGACACTGGTTTCTGTCTTCTACCTCTGCTCTGCTACTCATTAGCTGTGTGACCTTGGAGAAGTCACTTACCTTCTCTGAGCTTCAATGAACCCATCCACAGAATGGGGATAATTATATCCTCTGTGCCTTCCCTTTCAGGATTATGGGAAAATCTGATGAGATGATGAATAGAAAAGTCCTAGTCCCGCCCCATGAAAGAATTCCCCCACCCTTCTCCACCTCTGTTGCCCCTAGAGAAATGCTGGAATCCCCCCAAGAAGGGTCGGAGAAATCCAGGGATCCCAGAGACAAGAGGGGCCACAGAAGGAATGCTGAACATCTGTGTCCTGTCTGGATGACATTTGTGAAGCCTGGCCCCCCTCCCCGAGACAGCCCCTCTAGCTCTCAGGCAAACAGCAAGCCAGGGAAAACAGTCTGTATTCACATCGGGAAGAGGCTGGGGGGCAGACAGGGGAGGCAGAATCAGCATTTCTGAGCCATGCAGACAACAGGAGCTGCTGGACGAGAGCAGGACGGAGGCTGTTGGTGGTCGGGCAAGGGAGGGGCGTCCTCCTGTTGAGTCTCCCCCATCTCCATCCCTCCTGCAAAAACCAATGATGTCACCTTTCATGTGACAACTCTAGCTGTGTCATTTTCTTCCTCTGTAAATGGGGGTGATAAAGCTTCTGACACACCATGAGTCTAGTTCAATAAACGTGCCTGTCATTCTCCCATCCTTTGAAACCTGGGAGGCTCCCGGTACCAACATCATCTTCCTCCAATTTTCCACCTGAGTTATTTGAAGAAAAAACCTGAAGGCACTTTCAGGACAGAGCCCAGGATCTGAGGGCACTGTCCATCTGCTGCCAAGGCGGATGAGATCCACGGTATGTGGAAGGAGCAGGGGGGAAGGAAAGGGGCCTCTCCATGGGATAGAGGTCCATGCTTCAGCCTGCTGCCTGGGGAGGGATGGAGAGTCCTACTGCTCACAAAGCTCTTTCCAGAAACAGTTCTGGTTTCTCGAGCTCGTTCCACCTGGAGGGAAGCCTCTCCTCCGAGCAAAGGACTGCAGGGGAGCACTCTTCCCATCATTTGCCGCCAGGAAGGAAGGACTGACACCTGTTGGTGCCCACATGGCCTTTTCCACCCTCTACGTGGCACCTGGGAGAAAAGGTAAGGGACCTGGGCACCCAGGTGCAACTGGAGATGATCAAACCTCTTCACATCTCTGAAGAGAATAACATGGAATGCAGAGGGGTCAGGGGCGGGGAGGCGGGGGCTTCTGTGAAACCCAAAAGATGGCTAGCTCCCCTGCCCCACCCCAGCTCTTTAGTTCTGGCCAGACTGAACCACTCTAGCTTCTCCTTCTAACACCTTTTCCCAAGCAGCTCCCCCCCCGGAGAGCCCTCCCTGAACCCACTGCCCCAATCCAGCCCCTTTCAAGGCCTAGAGCCAATGCCTTCTCCTCCAGGAAGCACATTCTGGCTGCTGGGCCCCAGGCTGCCCCTTTCCCCTGGATGTCAGTTTCCCACCCCTCTCCGACAGTGATCTGCACTCTTGGCTGTGTCTCGGCCACACCTGAACACATTGATTTCCCCTCTGGGTGGCACGGAGCTCAGACGTGAACTCAAACGCCACCTTTGCCACTAGTTAGCCACCTTATCATGGGACAGTCACTTATCCTCTCTGAGCCTCAGTTTCCTCTGGAAAATGGTGAGAATAATCACACCTATTCCATAGAGTTGTTGTTGCAATTAGATGAGACAATGACCATTCAGTGCTCAGGACAGAGCCTGGCACAGCGTGAGAGCTCAGGAACGTGACTTATTTGCTATGGTGACCTTTCAGGTAGGTTCGTTAATGATTTTTCTTTATATCTCCTGAAAGACCTACCACAAAATCGTATGTGTGCTTAGTCACTCAGTCGTGTCTGACTCTTTGTGACCCCATGGACTGTAGCCTGCCAGGATCCTCTGTCTATTGAATTTTCCAGGCAAGAATACTGGGGTGGGTTGCCATTTCCTCCTCCCGGGGATCTTCCCAACCCAGGGATTGAATCTGGGTCTCCCGAATTGCGGGCAGATTCTTTACCGACTGAACCACCAGGGAAGCCCACAGAACCATATACCAAATGGACTATGGATTTCTATGCAGGTGGATCTGCATGCACCCCGAGGAAGCCTTTCCCAATGGCAGAGTAGAAAGTAACCTGGGCTTGGCTGCCTCTGCAGGTCACAAGCTGTGTCACGGGGCAGCACGCAAGTAGACATAGAATCCACTTGAACCTCTGATCAGAGGCAGTGGACATAGTGATCAGAGGGCAGGCTCTGAAGCCAGACTCCTTGAACTTGAACCTGAGCTCCTCCTCTTACTCAGTATATGACCTTCACTAGCTGTGCCTTGGTTTTACCATCTATAAAACGGGGAGAGTAATTGTACCTACCCAGAAGGTCATCTGGAGGGTTGAATGAAAGCAATAGAGGGACTCTCCTGGTAGTCCAGCAGCTAAGACTTCCCACTCCCGATGCAGGGGGCCCAGATTTAATCCTTGGTCAGGGAACTAGATCCCACACATCACAACTAAAAGTTCACGTGCCACAACTAAAGATCCCTCACGCCACAGTGAAAATTGAAGATCTCATGTGCTATAACTAAGACTTGGTGCAGCCAAATAAATAAATAAATAAATAAATACTAAAAAAGAGAAAGGAAAGGGAATAGAACGTGCTCATCATAAGGAGAGTAGCTCAATAAACATTACCTACTGTTTTCATTGTCGATATTCGTATTCCTGTCACTGAAGAGGAGGGTTTTTGGTGCCTTGCAGGCCTATAAGCTGTTCATTCTCCTATAACCCAAGATTCCACAAAAATGCTCGTATGTTCTCATGGTTCTGTCTGCCCAGTGGCCTTCCACTCCTTCTTCTTCTCATGAGAGCTCTGCTTCTCCATTTGCTACACAAGTAGGCACTTGATCCAGGCCTGGCCACTATAGGGAATGGCCCTATCCCCTAGCAACAATGACTGAACCAATCAGAATCCTTCCCTTGGGTTGATATATAGATCCTAGTAGAAAAACTACGATCATTTAAAAAACTAAGATCATGGCATCTGGGCCCATAACTCCATGGCAAATAGATGGGGGAAAACTGGAAACAGTGACAGACTTTATTTTCTTGGGCTCCAAAATCACTGCAGATGGTGACTGCAGCCTTGAAATTAAAAGACGCTTGCTCTTTGGAAGAAAAGCTATGACACACCTACACAGTGTATTAAAAAGCAGAGACATCACTTTGATGACAAAGGTCCACATAGTCAAAGTTATAGTTTTCCCAGTAATCATGTACAGATGTGAGAGCTGGACCATAAAGAAGGCTGAGCGCTAAAGAATTGATGCTTTCAAATTGTGGTTCTAGAGAAGACTCTTGAGAGTCCCTTGGACTGCAAGGAGATCCAACCAGTCAATCCTAAAGGAAATCAACCCTGAATATTCATTGGAAGGACTAATGCTGAAGCTGAAGCTTCAGTACTTTGGCCACCTGATGTGAAGAACCTACTCATTGGAAAAGACCCTGAGGCTGGGAGGGCTTCCCTTGTAACTCAGCTGGTAAAGAATCCGCCTGCAATGAGGGAGACCTGGGTTCGATCCCTGGGTTGGGAAGATCCCCTGGAAAAAGGAAAGGCTACCCACTCCAGTATTCTGGCCTGGAGAATTCCAAGCACTGTATAGTCCATGGGGTCGCAAAGAGTCAGACACGACTGAGCAGCTTTCACTTTCACTGAAGCTGGGAAACATTCAGGGCAGAAGAAGGGGCAACAGAGGATGAGATGGTAGGATGGCATCATTGACTCAATAGACATGAGTTTGAGCAAACTCCAGCAGATAGTGCAGGACAGGGAGGCCTGGTGTGCTGCAGTCCATGGGGTTCCAAAGAGTTGGACATGACTTAGTGACTGAACAACAACAACTTTCTGTTTGGGTTGCTAAGCTAGGGCAGTGGACAGCCAGTTCCTCAGAAGGACAGAGAGGAGAGACAAGCTGTGATGGAGACAGATGGAGCATCTACCTGGTTTCTCGTCCTACAATTTCATGAACTGCCCAGGATCCATTCAAGTCCTTTTCTGGTTTAATTCACTTTGAATAGAGCTTTTGTCACTTGTTTCCGAAAAAGCCAGGTCCAATTATATAGGCCCTAACCAAGATACAGTCTGAGCTGGCTGTGGGCAGGGCAGGGCAGCAGCAGTATTAAGGCTGCTCCTGTGTGTTCCAGCACAATCTTTGTCATCTGGGCTACAAAGGAGAGTCTGCAAAGCATGTTCTCAAGAATCACCCTGATCCCGTGGTCTTCAGACACTGCCTCCCAGAGCCCTGGGAGCCTGCAGAGGCACCTCCAAGAACACCCACAGAGAGACTTTCCTGGCGGTCCAGTGGTTAAGAGTCAGCCTTCCAATGAAGAGGACGTGGGTTCAATCCCTGGTCAGGGAACTAAGATCCCACAGGCTCCAGGGTAACTTAGCTTGAGCACCACAACTGGAGAGAGCTGGCACACCACAGCAAAGACCCAGTGCAGCCAAAAGAAAAACAAAAACACCCATGGAACAAAGGGCAGTAAGGAGGGCAACAAGATTCTAGGTAACTGCTGCAAATTCAACCACAGTAGTTCTGTTTCAAATGCTTATGTATCGGGATTCTGCTGCCTCCAAAGATGTGAAATACCTGATTCTAAAGGATGCTCAAAAGAGCATTAAGAGGTAACTAAGGCTGATGTGTCTATCTCCATTCTCCAAAAAGAAAACCGAGGCCCAGAAAGGAGAAGTGATGAGACCAAGGTCACAGAGCAAGTCAGTGTCAGAGCAAAGACTTGAATGCAGGCCTCTGGACTTGCAGGCGGAATGAATTCCATTGCACCAGGCTGCCTGAGAAAAATCTATCATCTCTCACACTTCCTGTGTCCTCTGGTAAACTGATGGAGGTTAATATCTTCTAGTTCGTGCATGCTAAGTCACTTCATTCAAGTCCAACTCTGCGATCCCGTGGAACATAGCCCGCCAGCCTCCTCTGTCCATGGGATCTTCAGGCAAGAATACTGGAGTGCATTCCCATTTCCTCCTCCAGGGGATCTTCCTCACCCAGGGATTGAACCTGAGACTCTTGCCTCTCCTGCATTGGCAGGCGTGTTCTTTACCACTAGCACCATCTGGTTCTAGAGTCTCACCTTTCTCAGCTCTGACCCCTCCAGGGTCACCTACCTCTGAACCTGGCTCCTTAGAGGGCTTCCAGAAGCTCAAGGAACTTGTGGAATAAATGTTATGAACCAAACTCGACCTTCCTCTCCACCATACACATACACTCAGTTCCCCTTCTCCCCACCCATTTGCCCAAATGTCAGGCAAAGCCCAGCAGGCCGCCTCCCAGGAACCCGTAATCCACCTCCTCTGTCCAAGCTGTGCTGTGACTCCAGACAGAGGATTCCTTGTTCCCAGTGCTTCCTGCCCAGAGACCTCTGTGGGGCCCGTGCGCTGGCCGGAAAGAGCCAAATAGTTCCTTTCAACTGGAGCTAAAGCCACCTGAATCCCTGCCACCCCTGGGAGCAACATGCTCCCAGCTCTGCTTGGCATTTATTCTACCTGCCCTGGTCTGGCCCAGCCCCATCTCAACACCCACAGCCGCTGCTGCCTACACACACACACACACACACACACACACACACACAGGAGTTCCCCTAGGGTACAAAGGTGCCTCACGTCTAATCAAAAATCAAAACCAGAGTGGGACGTCCCTGGTGGTCCAGTGGTTAGGACTCCGCGCTTCCACTGCAGGAAGCGTGGGTCTGATCCCCAGTTGGGGAACTATGATCCTGCATGCCGCATGTGCAAGGCCAGAAAACACAAAAAGAAAACAGAGGATTCTAGAATGACAACATCACAATCCTGACAGTTGTGCCTTACTAATAACCCCACAATGACATCTGCCTATTACTTTGCAATCTCCTCGACCAGTATAACTTCTTGGCTCAGTTCCCTCTCCAAGCCCTCACCCTGCCAGAGTCACCAGGAGGTGGAGAGGGGCTTTGACACCCCCAGGCCAGTGGTTTGTGAAGTATCTTGCACAGAGCTCAGGACAGTTCCGTGGCATCGTCGAAGGGCTGCTAGAGGTTGAGGGATTAGCCAATTAGAGTCCCCTAGGCTCACACCAACTTTAACCATGGCTGCAACTCCTGTACTGTTTTGTACAGTGAGATTCTTTGGGGTTCACTTGACAAGGAGATTTCACTGCTGGAAGATTTGAAAGCAACTCTTTCACCCTGACTCCACCTCTGCCCTACCTTGACAATGTATATATGACCCCGAGGCCAACAGAGAGGCAGGGAGCTGCCCAAGGTCACATAGGAATCAGTGGCAGAACCAGAATGAAAAGACTCCCTTCTGAATCTAGTCTACAAACTCCCAGCAGTTAAGCAAAAGAAAACCAGGGCCTCAGGTCAGCGGATCTGGCTTCTAGGTCCAAGGTCACTCACCCCCAGGCATGGTGGATGGATAAGCAATTTGGGCAAAGCACGCTGCCTAACACAGAGGCACTTAATGAATACTCATTTCAGTCCCTTCCTCAAAATAAGCCCAAACCAGAAAGAACTCTCAACACTGCCCCCGTTTTTCAAGCCCACCGGGAATCTGTGGCCTAGACAAACTCTCCCACCTGCCCAACAGTAAAATACGTTAAAATAGCCTGAGGGCTGAAAGGTCAATTTGTCCAACCTGAGCAGAAGAGGCTGGGCCTCTGGAACACTCACCCCGGCTCCGACCACACCAGCTCCCCAGGCGGACGGATGGCAGTCAGGCACCTGGAAGAAGCAGACAGTGTTAGCGCCTCTGAACTGAGTTCATGGACCCAGCATGGAGCTGGAAACTGAGAGGCTGGCATTTGACTCTCTGAGGAACCTTCAGGAAGTTGCTGAACCTGTTACACAGAAAGGCCCGTGTGACTCTGCAGAGCCAAAGGGAAAGTAACAAATATGAAACTGGAGCGGCCTGCAGGGGCCAGGCCAGGAAGGGCCTCAGAGGGTAAGGTAAAGAATTCAGTCTCGAGAGTCTAAGAGCAATGGGAAACCATTGACCTGCAGGGTTGAGAATGGATTGAAAACAGGCAAGAGCAGCTTTAGGCGTGTGAGTTGGAGGCTGCTGTGGTTGTCTGGGGGCACATGATAAGGACCCAGGCTAGGGTGGGGACAGCAGACCTGGAATCCGGTGGCTGGATTCCAGAGCTCTTTGAGCAGTGGTATCCCCAGAAATGACCTTCCCAGGTAGCGCTAGTGGTAAAGAACCCGCCTGCCAATGCAGGAGACCTAAGAGACTCGGGCTCAATCCCCAGGTTGGGAAGATCCCCTGGAGGAGGAAATGGCAATCCACCCCAGTATTCTTGCCTGGAGAATCCCATGGACAGAGGAGCCTGGAGGGCTACAGTCCATAGGGTCGCAAAGAGTTGGATAAGACTGAAGCGACTGAGCACACACGCATACATGCATTCCCAGAAATCATTGGTGGACCAGATCTGGGCAGATAAGGAAGAGAGAGGTCTGCCTACTCCTCAGGTGCCCCTTTCACAGCAGTCCCCTGGTCTCCACCCAGGACAAAACATAGCCATTGTTCTTTCAACCTGGCCTATCCTTACCCCAGTTTCCCCATCTGTAAAATAAACATGGTTGTACTCAGGGGTCCCTAAGGTCTTTATAGCATTAATATTCTGTTCTGGGCTACTTCATTCAGGTTTTTTTTTTTAAATATTTACTTGTTTGGTTGCATTGGGTCTTAGTTGTGGCATGTGGAATCTTCATCGCATCATGTGGGATCTTTTGTTGTGAATCACGGGCTTACAGCAGGGATCAAACCCACGTCCCCTGCATTGTAAGGTGGATTCTTAACCACTGGATCACCAGGGAAGTACCCATTCACAGGGTATTGAAGGCCCTTTTTAATCATCTTTCAGCCCCAACTGTAGGCCTGGCCTAGTACACGATGAATCATTGGAGGAGAAACCTCGGGTCCCCTGGATTCACACACTCAGAACAGTAACTTCCAGGTGGGATGGGATGTTTCTGCTTCACCTAGAAAATAGGAATCGAGCAAATGGGAAGATCACCTGGGCTGAGATTGAAATAGCAGGAGCAAGCGCCTTGTTCCCGCTCCCCTACCCAAGAGGCCTCAGGTCACAGGCACTGCAGCTATAACATCTGTCACCCAGTAGCTTACAACCTGTTTCCCCATCTACTGTTTCCCAAAGTCCAGTTTCAACCTGGGAGATCAGCTACCAAGGGACCTGGGAGGCAGTGCAGTGCAGTGGTTTAAGCTGGAACTCTGCAACTGGGTTGATCCCTGGGTCAGGAAGATCCTCTGGAGAAGGGAATGGCAACCCATTCCAGTGTTCTTGCCTGGAGAATCTCATGGACAGAGGAGCCTGGCGGGCTACAGTCCATGGGGTCACAAAAAGTCAGACATGACTGAGTGACTAACACTTTCACCTTCTGCAGCCATGCAGACCTGGTTTGAATTCTGGCTTTACCACTCTCCAGCAAAGTGGCTGGGAGCAAGTCACTTCTCTGAGCCTCGATTTCCTCATTTGGAAAACAGGAGTAAGAGCGTCCGCTTCCAGGGCTAAAGGGAGGATTCAATGAGACGCTGCCTGTGAAGAACTCACACAGTTCCTTATCACAACAACCCAGGAGATAGCAGCTACCATTTCCAGATGTGGACTCTGGGACCCCGGAAGGTGAAAGGATTCACTGAGGAGCATTAAAGAATCCATGCAGGAGTGAGACCCAGAGTTCAGGTTCTTACCCTCCAGGTTATACACTCACTCACCATTTGGGTTCCTCCCTGTGGCTCAGACAGTAAAGAATCTGCCTGTAATACAGGAGACCCAGGTTCGCTCCCTGGGTGGGGAAGATCCCCTGGAGAAGGAAATGGCTACCCACTCCAGTATTCTTGCCTGGAGAATTCCATGGACAGAGGAACCTGGGGGGCTACAGTCCATGGGACCGCAGAGAGTTGGACACAACTAAGCGACTAACACTTACTTTTAAGATGAAGATGTTGAGCCTAAACATTACAATGACTTGACCAAAGCCATAGAGGGAACTCATGGTAGAAGAGGGATTTGAACCCAGGCCTTCTTGATGATCAAGTCCCTGATCTCCCCTACGGTTATCCAGAAAGTAGACATGATGGTAGAAGAAAGTAGAAGCTTCAGATTTCAGGGCCCTTTAAACCTGAAACAGGGACAAATGCAAACCAGGCAGATGGAGTGAGGGTGGTGATGAAGCTACCTTGAGAGGAAACCAGAAGGAGCTGGTGAAACAAAAGCCTCTTTCTCAGCAGCCCTCACCAGGGACCAGGCAGGAGAAGAGGGGCTGACAAGCAGGGCCATCCGTCCCGCCAGGGCTGAGCTGAGGGCCGGATCTAAACAAACAGACACAGTTCCAGCTTGGCCACCAACTTGTTGGCTGATCATGGAGAGGTCACACACATACATACACACATTCAGGTCTCTGTTTCTTTAGCTCAAGAAGGAGACAGTATACTGAATGGTGTCAAGATTCCTTCCAGCTCTGGAAGACTAGTCATAACCATTCCTCATGAATGCCAGACTCTAGCTCAGGCTCTGCTCTCACAAACCCCCAAAGGGGGCCTCTTAATAGTGGCTCCAATATTTCCACAACAGGCATGGGAAGTCTTGCATTCAGCCTCTGGCTATATAGCCTGATCACTTTCCCTCACCTTTCTCATCTGTAAAATGGGCTCATATCTTTGGCCTGATCACCTACAGAACCCGAAGAACCAAGGAGCTTCCCCAAAGTCTAGCAATCCCCCGAGGTACTGAACAAAGCATCCCCACAGTGCTCATCCCAAGTCCCACCCTCAAGCTCTTTTAATTTCTCCTTTCCCTCTGGCCCCTGTCCCATTTGAACCAAAGGAAAAACCGAATCCAAGCTCACGGATGCAACAGCAGTAGCAACAGCCCTGACGACTAGCAGTAGAAGGAACCACTGTCCCAGCTAAGACTCGACTGTGCATATGTGCCAGGCACTGTGCTGGCACAAGAGCTGCACCTGGATTCTATCTCAGGTAATCCCCTCCATCAACGAGGTAAATCTCAACCTTAGTCTAGATTTACAGATGATAGACTAAGTCTCAACCAAATGAAGTGACCTGCCCAAGGTCACACTCGGAGCAAGTGAGTAGCATGGCCACCCAGACACAGGCTCTTCATTTGACACTGGAAGTCCTGATCTTATCCTTGAGGCTATGGGGTTATTCAGGGTAATATTCCACCATGGGGTGTGGACCCAGATATAGGGGGTCAGTGAGTAAGGGGATATCTGGCCTTTACTCTCACCCCAAACCTCCCCAAGTAACTAATCTTTGAAGTTTTGTATTATTATTCCAACATGTCCAACTCAACTCTCAGGCTAGAACAGTTTTTATCCAATGAAAATATAATGCAAGCCAAATACGTAATTTAAAATTTTCCAGTAGCCACATTTAAAAGAGTACAAAGGAATGAGTGAACTTAATTTTAATGGTATATTTATTTAACAATATCAAAAGTATTTTTGAGGGAATCCTCTGGCAGTCCAGTGGTTAGGACTCTGAGTTTCCACTGCTGGGGGCCCTGGTTCAACCCCTAGTTAAAGAACTAAGATCCCACAAGTCATGCAATGCAGCACCACCACCCCCCAAACCCCTAAGTATTATTGAAATATTTTACAATCTTTTTTTTCATACTAAATCTTCTAAATCCAGTGTACACCCATCAGATATTTAGAGTCTCTTAACCTTTACAATTGAAAAAGTGTTTTCACAAACCTAAGTTCACAAACAGACACAGATGTTTTCCAATAACTGGAGTATTCTGTTTAAATTTTAAGTTATTTAAAATTAAATAAGATTGGGAATTTCTTGATGGTCCAGTGGCTAAGACTCCACGCTCCCAATATAGGGGAGCCCAGGTTCCATCCCTGGTCAGGATACCAGATCCTCCATGGTGCAACTAAGAGTTTGGAAGCCTCAACTAAACATACCTACACGCCACAACTAAGACCTGGCACAGTCAAATAAATAAATGTTTTTAAATTAAATACGATTACAAATTCAGTTCCTCAGTGGCACTAGCCACATTTCAAGTGCTCCGTAGCCACACGTGGCCAGGGGCTACTGTATGGGACAGCAAAGTTCTAACAGTCAAGTCCTAGAGGGTGGGGCTGGTGGCCTCCATGCCCCTAAGCCAGAGCTGGGCCTCCTAAAGTAAAGTTGAATGTCAATAGAATGGGATTTACTCATTCCAACCCCCTATGGAGCCTGATATAAGTATCTACCCCAGGTGCCTTTATACTCACAGGTGACAAAGGGATCAGCATGCCCGTGCTCCGAGGATGGCATGGGGGCTCAGAGAGGTGGGCGACCAGACCAAAGTCACTCAGCTTTGACCCACAGACTGTCTGACTTGGAAGCCTAAGCTCTGTCCCGAAAGCCTGGCAGGGGCCTGGTCTCCTGCACAGGCTTCTAGAGGAATAAATAAGCCTTTACCACTAAATTCCCCCTCTGCAAGTCTAGTGGCAGAATATGTGCTCAGTCGCTCAGTCATGTCTGAACTCTTTACAGCCCCATGGACTACAGACCAGCAGGCTCCCCTGTCCATGGGATTTTCCAGGCAACAACACTGGAGTGGGTTGCCATTTCCTTCCCTGGGGGATCTTCCCATCTCAGGGATTGAACCCAAGTCTCCTGCATTGGCAGGCAAGTTCTCTACCACTGAGCCACTAGGGAAGCCCAGAGAGTGTCCCCTAATGGGGTTAAGGGTTAAATGAGAGGAAGAAGCATGGGCTGCGCTACGTGCTGGTCCTGTATGTGGGGCTTGGGCCACTAGGGTACCGTTCCCACCTGCCCTCCCACCCTTACCTGGCAGGAGGCAAAGCCAGCAAGGTCCACTGGCTGCTTGTCCTCTGGGTTGGGTCCCCGAGGCTAGCTGCCATGCCCTCCCTGAAATCTTGCCTAAGAACACTCACCCAGAGGCCCCTGGACTCGGGCCAGAGCCTGTACTCACCTCCCAGGGTCACCTCAGCTGGAGTCCAGGGAAAGGGTCCAAGAGGCAGTCAACCCCCACCCCCAGGAGGAGGGAGGAGCAGGCCCAGGAGGCAGATTCCAGAGGAGGGAAAGGGTGGCAGGGATAGGCCAGAAGAACCTGGGTGGTTCCACCCGTCTCCGGGGGAGCACGGCTAGCATTCAGCCCCCTCCCTTCAGCCTAACCGGGCGAAACTCTCACCAGTTATTAGGTTTAACAATTAACTCTGGTTTCCACTTCAGCAGGAGGCAGTTCCAGCAGAAAGTCCCATCTGGGGTAGGGGGACTTGGAAGGGGATAGAGAGGAAAGGGTTGGAGTGAAAGGGAGAAAGGGGTGGTTAGTAAAGCCACCCCCCTCCTCCTTCCCATCCTATCAGTGTGGGGCAACTAGAGGGGGATGATGTAAGTTCCATAAGGTCAGGGGCAGCACCTGGCACATAGTAGGTGCTCAATAAATTTTTTAAAAAATATTTATTTGGCTGTGTTGGGTCTTAGTTGCTGCACATGGGATCTTTCTTTGTGGCAGGTGGGCTCTTTAGTTGTGGCAGGCCAGCTTAGTTAACCATCCCCACCACCCCTCACAAATGTGGGATCTTTGTTCCCCAACCAGGGACTGAACCCACGTCCCCTGCCTTGGAAGGCAGATTCTAAACCACTGGACCACCAGGGAAGTCCCTCAATAAATATTTTTAATTAACAAATAAGGGGGTGGGGTGATAGAGAAGTGTGTGTGTGTGTGTGTGTGTGTGTGCGCGCGCGCGCGCGCGCGCGCGTGCACGTGCACGCGCTCAGTCGTATCTGACTCTCTGCAACCCTATGGACTGTTGTAGCCCGCCAGGCTCCTCTGTCCACGGGATTCTCCAGGCAAGAATACTGAAGTAGGTTGTCCTTTCCTCCTCCAGGGGATCTTCCCCTCCCAGGATGGAACCCTCATCTCTTGTGTCTACTGATTTGGCAGACAGGTCCTTTACCAGTTGAGCTACCCAGGAAGCCCCAAGTGGAGGAAGACAAAAGTTGACTTGTCCTGGGTCCTTGCTGAGACCAAGCTGGGCTGAGGACCAGGAGGGCAATCACCCAGAATATGCCAGGAAATGGCTCTGAAGTCCCCCAGCCCTGGCGCTGCCCTTCCGAGCTGTGACCTTTGTAGTGCTCATTCTTCCCCATAAACAAGGGGTGACAGATAACACTACGGTGTCACGGTCAGGGCTATATGGGGCCAGGCCAAGCTGCTGGTGTGCTCTGTGGCGCTGTAATATAGTCACATCTCTCGCTGCCTGGCAACAGCTTCTTCTTCTCAGGCCACCCCCTGAACTCCCCCACATCCCAATATTCCCCTGGATCCCACCTATGTGGCCTTTTTTCCTTTCCGGGAAGAAGGAAAGCCCGGGATGTTGACGGTTCCAGCCCACTTACATCCCACCCACCTGGGATCACACACACACCCTAGCAACGGACTGTTCTCATCTGGCGTTCGCTTGTCATTTATATACCCCTCCTTGGGCCCCCTCCTCACCCTCTTCCCCCCATCCCTTACCCCAGGCCTACAAAGGACCGTAGCCCAGCCCAGGCTGGTGTGGAACTCACTGTGGCCAGTTCCCTGGGTGTTCTTGGGTAGGGGCTCCCCCTTCTGGACCGCTGCTTCCGGTCTGTGTAACGAGGAAGTGAGAGGAGTGGACTAAGAGATAGCTTCTCCTGATATTCAGAGTTTCTGACATTTCTGGGATCAATCTGAGTTTTAATTTCAGACAGACCAGCGTTCAGATCCTGGCCAGGTAAACAGGCAGCCTTGATGTTACGAGACCGACTCTGAGACAGGACTGCAGAGCCCCGAAGCATCAGTTCACCTCTGACTGTTCTCAGCTCAAGCCTGACCAGTGGGCCTCCACGCTCACTGGGCTCTACTACCTCCTCCATAAAGTCCCAACTTCCTTTTCCTGCCCCACCTTTCCAGTCTTCTCTCTGTCATTCTCAGTAGCAGCATCATGAGTGATCACTCCCCCAGTTTCTTCTTGGTAAGACAAAGTTTGAAGATCACCCTTCATCTGGGGCATTGACCCAAAGGCCCTTTTTTTAAAAAACAATTTTTATTTAAAACAAAAAACATTTGTTTATTTACTTGGCTGTGTCAGGTCCTAGCTTCAGCACATGGGATCTTTCTTGCATCACTGCGGTGCACAGACTCTCCAGTTGTGGCATGTGGAGGCTTAGCTGCTTTATGGCATGTGGGATTTTAGTTCCCCAACTGGGGATCAAACCTGCATCCCTTGCATTGCAAGGCAGATTCTTAAACCACTGGGTCACCAGAGACGTGGAGATTCTAGAGTCGCTTCTGCTTCCACTCCACCCTTTCCTGCTTCCTTCTCACAATTCTCAGAGCACTCGGCCCACTCTCCCATATTTGGCCTGCCGCTCATCTCCTTGATCTCCCCAGGGAATAGCTGTCTCCCTGACTCCCCTGTCCCCTCCTGCTTCACCCTCTTTCAGCTCTAATGTTGCCTACAGCACGGAGCCTACACTGAACACTCACTCCTCAACTCTCTCAGCCGTGTCTCTTTCAGACACTGCTTCCCAGAAGACAGTCTTACCAGCCCTGCTACATGACCTTTAGACCCTGCACACCAAGGACCCCCTGCAATGATTTTTCTCTGTCTCTCATCCTTACCCCCTAGCACGGTGAGAAGACAGTGGGTGCCTGCTGAAACAGTGAGAGTAATAACCATTAGCTAAAAAATAATGAATTAAAATCACTTATTGAGGGACTTCCCAGGTGGTCCAGTGGCTAAGACACCATGCTCCCAAAGTAGGGGGCCCTGGTTCGATCCTTGATCAGGAACTAGATCCCATATGTCAAAACGAAGAGTTCCCACGCTGAAACTAAAGATCCCACATGCCACAACTGAGACCCAGGGCAGCCAAATAAATGAATATATTTTTAAAATTGTTTACTGACCATCTATTCTTTACAATGCTCGGATCTCAGCATTTAACACATGTCATTTCAGTTAAGTCTCTCAAGCCCCCATTGTCATTCCTACTCCTTTGTTTTAAACTGAGGAAACTGAGGTTCAGAGAGGTGAAATGATTTGTCCGAGACCACGTGGCCAGGAAATGGCAGAGTCAAGACTGGAATTTCAGTCCTTATCCACTGCCCTACTTGGCCTCCCTCCAATCCACACATAAAAGAGGGGATAAGTGAGAAGTTGTGACCCGACAGTGCCGAGGTCGTGGGGGCTCCAGAGAAACCAGTCCTTCCCCAGCGCCAGAGGCAGGTTAGGTAAATAAAACTATATAACCTTCTATTAATCACCTGCTCTGTGCAAAGCTCTGTGCTAGGTGCTGGCTGCACAGAAGGTTACATGAACGATCTGGTACTCACAATCCAGCACGAAAGACAAGGCACATGCCAGAATAAATCAAAGAGCAAGCAGAACTTGTCCCCAGAGGGGAATAGATAAGGTACTAAGGGACTGCAGTGGGGGGAAAGACAGATGTCACTGTGGGGGTGGGGATGAGAGGGCTCACAAGGCTTTGGGGGACAGAGGTTGGCATCTGAGCTGAGCCTGGACAAGGCAGGCAGGATTTCAACAGTGACTGGGGAAGGAGGTGCGTGGCATTCCTGGCAGAGATGAACCCAGGATGTTGGGGCAAAGACACAGGTAAGCACTGGGTGTGTCCCAGGAGCCAGAGCGAACCCCCTCTACCAGCTCCTCCTCTTGGCACTGGGCCCAGGCGTCCAGCCCTGAAGAGAGGTCACCATGAGTGTCCCCAGACTCACAGGCACCCGGTTGAATCTGATGAGTGGGCATGGACAGGAAGAAAGGGCTGGGTGCCTGGACACAAGGTCTGATAAGACGGGCTCAAGGGGCTAGAATCCAGGCTCCGCGTAGAAGCTCTGAAGATGGGAGATGCTGAAGGGAGGAGGTGGTCCCACCAGAAGTGGGTGAAGCTGGGGAGGCAGCAAGGAAAGGGGCAAAGAATGTGAACTGGAAAGCAGAAGACCTGGCTTCTAGAACCACAGATCAAAGCTGCGTGGGACCTGGGGCTTATCCTGTCCAGACCTCACTTTACAGCTGGGAAAACTGAGGCCCCAATAGGAGAAGAACCGGGTTCGCAGTCCCCTAGCATCTTCACAGCAAAACCAGCCATGTGCTGAGAGGAGGGAGAAATCTGACTTCAACACCTCCCTCTGCCATGACGTCCTAGTGACCTTTCTCTAGTCCTTAGGCTCCCACTCAATACAACAATCCTTGTCTCGGCAGTTCTAAACTTTTATGGGTTGTGACTCAAAGACTCACATGGTGCCTAGGGGTCCTTTCTGGAGGACAAGGAACACTCTGAGAATCGTGCATGCCATTTCGGAAGTTCACAAACATCTGAGACCAGTATTCTCCAAGGACAATCTGAGAACTCTCCATGTCCCAGTCACCTCAACTGGAACCGATTAAAATGAGCTGATTCCAGGGCCCCAGCACGGGGTGCTGAGTCATAATGCTTTTTAGCTGTCTCACCTATTGAATGTAGAGAGTGCTCCATGGCCAGAAGTTTTAAAGCCACTGCTCATTAATCAAAGTCCCCTCTGGTTGAGCCACCTGTTCAAGCTGACCATGGTCAAGGTCAAGGTCATGGTGGGGGTGGGTGGAGGCCCAGCAAGTGGATTGCAGATTCTGAAGTGACCTTCTGAGAT
The DNA here is from genome assembly GCA_024291935.2 of Okapia johnstoni. Taxonomy (NCBI): domain Eukaryota; kingdom Metazoa; phylum Chordata; class Mammalia; order Artiodactyla; family Giraffidae; genus Okapia; species Okapia johnstoni. The sequence continues at coordinate 54,274,480 of CM044324.1, read as the reverse complement.
CGGCAGCCCTGCCTGGGAGGCAGTCTGGACTCCTGGGCTGAACTTGGGCTGGGAGGAAGGTTTCTATCAATCTCAGCCGAAAGGCTCTTTTCCTTTCTCCAGACTCTCACTCTGGCCCTTGGCCAGGTCTGGCTCCCCTCCTTTTCCTTCTGAGCACAAATGTGCTTCCCTGGCTTCAGCCTCTGCCTCCCTCCCCACCATCACTGAGGCTGATAGAGGACCTCCAAGCCCCCAAGCACCCTTCCAAGCTTTGAAAGATGATAAGCTTATTTAACTGGGACACTCAGGGCAATCCATGAAAAACTAAGAAACCCAGTGACAAAACAACATCTAAAGAAAAAGCCGGGACTTCTCTGGTGATCCAGTGGTTAAGACTCTACCTTCTAGTGCAGGGGGTGTGGGGTGTGGGTTCGATCCCTGATTGGGGAATGTAGGTCCCACATGCCTCAGGGTGCGGTCTAAAAATTTTTTAAATAAATAAATAAATAAAATGAAGTCTGGATTTTTTTTTTCAATAGTTAATAAATATATAAACAAAAAGCCAAATGCCTTCAGTCCTACCCTGTCACCTGCCCCTGACGTGGCATTTCTCCTGCATGTGGGCAGCTGCCTAGAACCAGAGGCCGAGCACCTATAGGAAGGCTGGTCTCTGATGGGGTAACAGCACAAGCTTGAGAGGAAGCCTGGGGTGGAATCCATAGTCTCTGAGCCAAGGATCTGTTTTCCAGATTCGAGCAAGTATGCATCCCTCTGCGGACACCTAAGTACCCTCCAAGGCTCCATCAGGGCAGTATAGGAAAAGTTCAACAGCACCCGTGGGCTTTGGATAGATCTGGATTGAAATCTCGGCTGTGCCACTTGCTGGCTGAAAACTAGGTAGGACTTGGGCAAGTTATTAGCCTCATTTAATAAAATGGGATCATAATCCCTGCCTCACTGGGTAGCTTCGAGGATTAAAAGACATAAGGCGCATAAAGCGCTTAGCACGGGGCCTGGCACCTGGTGAGCCAATAAACGTAAGCACTTGTTTATCAGTCACCAGCCCGAGCCTCTAATGAGGAAGACTCTAAGCTTTCTAATTCTTAGGTCACCTCAAGCAACCCCCAAGCCACCCACCAGAACTGGGTCTTTATCTTCAGACCTTTAATCTGGAGAGATGATGGGGAGAGAGAGGGAGGAAAGGCAGGAGAAGGGAGTGAGAAGGAACTGAGAAGAGGGAGGAGGAAGGGAAAGGAAAGTCGAAGGTGAGGAGGGGCCTGGCTTTCCAGCTTGGGGGAAGGAAGATGACTTTGGGGAAACTGCCAAAACAGGGTAAGCCTTCTCTCCTTTCCAGAGCCTTCCCCAGGCCAGCCAAGGCAAGGCTGAGAGGTACACAGCCTGCTGAGAAGCACCGCCCCAGCTGTCAGTAGGGACATTGAAGCCTTGGGTTACCTCCAGGCTCTGGCTCCCCATGAGGCTGCTGCCTGCCCATGAGGGGCGGCCTCCACCCCTAGAGCAGGCAGAGATGGCCAGAGTCAGGCTGAGAGCAAAACGACCTGCCCATTGAGCCTGCGGAGGCAGCGCTCATCCACTCAGGACTCAGGAACCCCTTGCTGGGGATTCTGATCCTAACTGAGCAGGACTCTCCCCTCTGGGTCCCTAAATCTGGACCTTGTGTCACCCTCTCTCCAGGCCACCACCTGTGCCAAGGTCCTGCTTCTGGGGCTAAAGTTGCAGCCAGGGAAAAAGGACCATTCAGACTCTAAACAGGAACCACAAACAGGGTGTTCCAATTGCCCCTGACCAGCTGTGTGACCTTCAGAGGTGTCACTTCCCTCAGAGCCTGTTTCCCTCCTCTGGCTAAAGAGGGCAATGGAGTACCAGCATCTCTAAGATTCTCCTGAATCTGACAGCAGCTCTCCTGCTGGTAGGACACCTTGGAGCACAAAGGGGCAACGAGGACTTGCCTCAGAAGAAGAGTGGGCCAGGCTAGGCTCTGCTGATAGTGCCGTGGACGTGGCAATGGCCAAGGGTTATCATGGAGATGATGATTATAATTAAAAATCACAGCCATGAACTCAAAAGCAATTTACAAAGAGCTTTCTCATTATCCCCTGGGATTCACAATCTGGTGAGGTAGGTAGACCTGGATGATGACTATTCATATTTGGCAGATAAGGAAAGTGACACAAGATTTAGGTGACTTGTCCGGGCTACTAAGGGCAGAGAAGGGGGAATCAAAGAGGAAGTAATAATTCCTGGGTGCCTGCTCTGTGCTACCTCACCAGGCTCACTCATGTCTGTTGTCTTTGGTTTTATTTTTTCAGTATATTTTAATTAATTAATTTGTTTGACAGCTCCGTGCCCTTGTTGCAGCACACAGGATCTTTAGTTTCGGCATGTGGACTCTTAGTAGCAGTCTGTGGGATCTTAGTGCCCTGACCAGGGATCGAGCCCAGGCCCCCTGCATTGGGAACTCTGAGTCTTAGCCATTGGACCACCAGGGAAGTCCCCACATTTGTTACCTTGACCATGTCTCACCACCACAACCCAGCACTCCAGGTGCTACTGTTCCCATTTCAGAGAAGATGACACTGAGGCTGAGAAAAAGCGTCATGGCTGTTCCATGGCAAAGCCTGGACTGGGACCTGGGCTTGGGGGACCCCAAGGCCTGCACTCTTTTCCACCTTCCTGTATGTACTGGGTTGAAGAGTGTCCCCTCTCAAATTCATGTCTTCAAAGAAGCTCATAATGTGGCCTTGTTTGGAAACAGAGTCTTTGCAGATGCAATTAGTTAAAATAAAATGAGGTCATGCTGGCACTAAGCCCAACATGACTGATGTCCTTAGAAGAAGAGATGACACAGAGACACACCGGGAGGAAGGGGAGAAAGCCACGTGACAACAGAGGCAGGTGCAGCTGCAAGCCAGGGAGCTCCACAGATTGCTGGCCATCACCAGAATTTAGGAGGGGGCACTGAACAGACCCCCTTCTTAGAGCTTTCAGATGAAACCAACATTGCCAACACCTTGCTTTCTGACTTCTAGTTCCACACTGTGAGAGAAAACATTTCTGCTTTTTTAAGCCACCCAGATTGTGGTATTTCATGAAGCAGCCCTAGGAAATTAATACATGGTGAGTCCATTGAGCAGCAGACCTAGAATTCTTAAATTCCAGTTTTCAAATTCCCAGTCGTTAGGCAGCCTTGCAGGTGAATGGAGGCCTGGAGTCCTGGGAGGAGTCATTCTCATCTCTCCTTCACCGCTCTGGTTCAGGCTGAAGTCTCCATCCACCAGGCTTATTCCGTGTTCCAGGTCTCTATCCACCCCACCAGGCCCTTCCATCATGCAAATAAGCACCCTCTGAGCCCCAGGTGGACGATCCTCCCCCTCCACCCAAGCCAACCTCTCCCACCACCTGGAGAGCTGTGGTTTTGAAATGCAAATCTGATCCTTCCTAGCTAGCTTAGTCTTCTTCCCTAACTCCACCAGCACCTGTAGGACTCAAGCTCTTCAACTCCGGCCAGATCTGGCCTCAAACTTCCTCTTTATCTCCAGCCACTCACTGCACCTGTCCCCACCACTCACCACCTTCTGCTCCAACCACATGGAACTCTTTGTATTTCCCTTAACAAGTCATGATGCCTTTGCATGAGCTGCTCCAGCTACCTGGAAAAGAAAATCTAGCCCAAACATTGCCTTTTCCTCCATGAACAGCCATACCCTGACACTCTGTACATTGTACCATGGCATTGCACATTGCCCCACACACCCAGCCTGGGAACATGCTGCATTCATTTCTGTCTCTATAGGCCTAGGGCCCAGGACAAAGGCATTCAAGAACGTTGAACTGTTGGGACTTCCCTGGTGGTCCAGTGGTTAAGAATCTACCTTCCAAAGCAGAGGATGCAGGTTCGATCCCTAGTCAGGGAACTAAGATCCTACATACCATTGCAGAGCAATTAAGCCCACACTCTGCCACTACTGAAGCTCACTCACTCTGGAGCCCTCAGGCCACAACTACAGAGTCTGTGCACCACAATGAAAGATCCTATAGAACGTAACAATGATCCTGCATGCTGCAAATAAGTCCCAGTGCAAATTAATAAGTTAATTTATTTTTTAATAAAAGAATGTATATTACTTCATTTCATTCTCAGAACAACCCCAAACTATTATTGATCCTATTTTATAGGTGAGGAAATGAAGAAATGAAGTCACTTGCCCAAGTCTACTCGACTAGTATGTGGCAAAGACAGTGTGCTACATACTCTAGTGCCAGTGCTAGTAACCAATACGTGTACCATCCATCCTAGTACCCTCATTTCACCGAAAAGGAAACAAACAAGAAAGGAGAAGGGACTTGCCCACAGTCATGTAATAAGACATGGACCTAGATCTTTAGATCACTTATTCAGTGTTCTTCTTGTCATTCTTGAAGGAACTTAACCCAGGAGGACATGGAAAACTGTGTCTTCTGAAGAGCTTTTTCCCGCCTCCCCTAGAGCAGAGCCCAGCATGGACCTGGGCATACAGTAGGGTCTCAAATCTATGGTGACATAGCAGTGAAAAATAAGACATATATATAAATCTACTTCAAAAAAAAAAGTCTGAGGCTGCTTAGATATTAAAAGATCAGGGCTTCAGAGGACACTTTAGGTACCATTTAATATGGGCACTGCATGTTCAGTTACTCAGTTGAGCCCTGCTCTTTTCGACCCCATGGACTATTGCCAACCAGGCTCCTCTATTCATGAGATTCTCCAGGAAAGAATACCCAAGTGGGTTTGCATGCCCTCCTCCAGGGGATCTTCTCAACCCAAGGATTGAGCCCATGTCTCCTGTGTCTCCTGCACTGGCAGGCAGATTCTTTACCACTGAGCCACCTGGGAAGCCCTAAGCATCATTTAATACCATCTTCCATTTTATAAAGTCATCTATTTAACAAATTTATCAAACATGAATCGTAAGCCAAACACTGTGTGGGACACTAGGAGGACTGAACAGCAGGTTCCTGCCCAGATGGCATTCACAATCCAGCGAGGGGAGACAGACAACCAACTAACAAGTTCAAGTATAATTACAAACTCTCACAAGCGCTATGAAATACAGGAAACTATAAGAATGTAAAACAGGAAAAACTGACTTGTCTTAGGAAGTTGCTGGGTGAAGGCTCCCCTGAGAAAGTGATTTTTGAGCTGAAATCTCAAGAGTGGGAGTTAACCAAGACAAGAAACAAAGGAAGGGTGTGGTAGATGGAGGGAACAGCAAGTGCAAAATCCCAAAGGCATATGAGCTCCTGGTGCCTGGATGAACTAAAGGAAGGCCAGAGTGATGGTTTCTAGAGAGGTGGGCAGTGACTCAATCTTGCGGGTCTTGTAGATCAGAGCAGGGAAAACCCCTTACCCAGAACCTGGCCCAGAGCAGACACTGTCAACGAGTCATTGCATTATTTGGTGAAGGAGCAATTTGTCCAAGATCACAAGGAAGATCTGAGACTCGAAGCCAGAACCTCTACTAGCCAGGTTATGGCTGTCAGCTATTTCAGGAAGGGGCAGGAGATGCTTTCCAGGAGTTTCCTCCTCTAGGAGGTTCCAGCTCCCTCTCTGCACCTCTCTTGAGCTCTAGTGTGCATCAGAATTAGCTGTGTTTGTTAAAACATGGACTGCTGGGCACCATCCCGAGAGTTATTGCTTCTGCATATCTGGTGGGTGCCCCAAGGATGTCTAACAAGATCCTAGGTCACCAGGCTGCTGCTTCTGGTGGGGTGACCATACTCTGAGAATCATTGCTCTAGACTGGACTATACGAGGGCAAGGGGGAGTGGTGAGTGAGGCCCATGGTCAGGATATTTGGAGGATGTGTTGTGCTCAGTCGTGTCTGACTATCTGCAACCCCATGGACGGTAGCCCACCAGGCTCCTCTCTCCATGGGATTCTCCAGGCAAGAATACTGGAGTGGGTTGCCATTTCCTCCTCCAAGGGATCTTCCCTACCCCAAGGATCGAACCTGGGTCTCCTGTATTGGCAGGCAGATTCTTTACCCTTAGTGCCACCTGGGAGGCCCCCATTTAGGGGCTAGAAAGGTAGATTTCTAAATGTGAGTAATAGTGAAACAAACTCTAGCACTCTGAGAAAGGGAAGGGGCCTCAAAGTCCCAGAATCCAGCCTAGTAGCTGCTCAGCTAGGGAAACTGAGGCTTAGGGGGTTTAGACTCTTACATAAGAGAAGCTCAAAAAAATGTGTCGAGTGAATAGGTAAGTACATGAAAGGTTTGACCAAAGTCAAAAGGGGACCCCTGCACCAAATTCCAGGGCTCCTGAGCTGCAGACCAGCCTTTCCTGCCCTGGGAAAGAGATTCAGGAAAGACGACAGCAGGCTCAGCTTACCCCCAACTTCTGCTGCCTTGGTGGGGAAACATTTTTAAAATTGCAGAAATCTGCTGTTGGCCCAATCCTATCGTCCAGCCACCCTCCTTCTTTTCGCACTGCCAGCTCACTCCCTTTATACTTCAAATCCTGTGCAGTTTATCCTGGCAAGCTGAGCAGCAGAGGGGGAGGTCAGGTTCTAGGGAAGAAGAACTGGAAGTGAAGGGTGAATTCTTACACTTGGATGGCCTCCTTCCAAAACACTTCCTTCCTCTTGGAAGGGTCTCCATTTCCATCCTGCTAGCTAGTCTAATCTCATTCTACCTACATTTCAGTACCAGCATCTGAAACCTGCAAAGCCAGGGGCTAAATGTCCAAACCACCTTTTCACCCAGTTTTTCTAAAACAGGGTGGCCCTGGACAGAATTTTTCTATCCTCTTCCAGTTGGCAGCAAAATGCCACTTTTCTTGCAAACCCACATGCACAGACTCACTAACACACAAACAGCTATGTGTACATACATAGAAACAAATATACCAAAGCTCATGGAAAAACACATACACATAGACATCAAGAGATGCCTTATTCGCTGTTCACTGATAAAATACACCTGTGCCTTCAAACGCACAACACACAGAGAGAACACGCACACATGCACACATTTCCAAATGCCTGCGCTGCACCAACTGATGGAGAAAGGAGTAAGACACACCCAGAGACCTCTCTCGGAGTAGATATCTCCTGAGGGGGGATTCCTTGGAGTAGGGGCACTGGCCCTTTAAGAGAGTGGATCTCCCTCCTCCCCTCGGGGCACCTAAGGTGCTGCTCTAGCCCAGGAAGCAGGGAGGGGTGAGGGTGGGAGTGCCGCAGACCTGATCCGGCCGGGTCTGCCTCTGGGCGACGGTCCCAGCGCCACTACAGGAAATGGATCCCTGAACCGACTGGGTCACCAACCTAGGGACCGCTGTCGCCACCGCCACCCGCACACACACACCCCCGGGCTCCAGGCAGGACACGCCCTCCGCTCCAGCTCGGCCGGGCGCGCCGGCTCCGCTGTCAACCCAGCTCCCTCCGGCCTCCCGGGCGTGGCCGCCCACCTGCCGGCGGGGAGTCTCGGCCCCGAGGGCACGCTCCCACCGCCGCCGCGGCCCTCTGCCCAGGCCAGGTGCCCGGTTCCCGGCGACGGCGGCGCCTCGGCCACCGCCCCCACCCCTTTCCTCCCGGCTGTGTGCAGACAAAGCCGCGCACACGCACACCGGGGCTACGCGGGGCTACGCGGGTGCACACCCGCCCTCACACGCGCACACACGGGGACTCACACTGGCGCGCGCGCACACACACGCACACCGCCACAGGTTCCAGTCACCGGCGAAGCCATCGGCACACACCCTCATCCAAATGTACACACACTCAGTTACACATTCAGACACACCCTCTCATAGACACATTCACGCCCAGACACACACACACACGCACACCACCCGGACGCGCGGAGACACAGGGCACACACCCTCTCACGCACGCACGCGCACACACCGATCATCCACTTGCACGGACCCGCGGGCACACGCGCGCTCACACCCAACACACACCCGGCGACGAGGACCCCGACACACACATACGGGCGCCAGTACTGAGACGCACAAACCGAGGCCCGGGTCCCCCTAACCCCGCCGGCTCTGGGCGCCCGCCGCCCGCCTCGGTGGTGTCCACCCCGCCCCCGGAGCCTGCCCACAAGCCTGTCAGTGCTCTAGGACCGGGAATAGAGCTCGGAGACCTCGGCGATTCCCCCTCCCCACGCCCACCAGCCCAGACGCGGCGGGGACCCGGGGTCCCTGGGGCCCCGACTGGGCGGCGAGGGCGGCTAACCTGGCTGCGGCGGCGCGGCTTCCGGGCGCTGTCTGTCCTCGGTCGGTGTGTCCGGCGGCCGCCCGGCGGGCTCCGAGGCGCACTGGAGCTGCGCACAAACGCCCCGCTCGCTCGCTGGCTCGCCCGCTCCCTCCCTCCCTCCCTCCCGCAGCGCAACCCCCTCCCTGCCCGCCCCCTCGCCCGGGCTCCCCACTCCGCCCCGCCCCGGCCGGCTCCCCGCGAGAAAGCGCCGGCGATCCCGGCCGCCACGGGCGAGCGAGCGAGCAGCGGGAGGAGAGCCGCCGCGCAAGCTGCCCGAGCCGCCCGAGCCGGGGCTGCGCGTCGGGAGGAGCCGCGCCGGCCCCCGGGGAGGGGAGCAGGGGAGGGGGCTGAGCCCCGCGAGCCAGCCTGGCGCTGGTGGCCCGCCGCCCGCTTCCCCACGTGGGCCGGGCGCCTACCTGTGTCGCCGCGGAGCTCAGAGGCCCGGGCGAGCGGCGGGGCGACCCCGAGGAGACCCCACCCAGGGCCCCCGCGCCCTCCCTGTCCCAGCCTGGTGGGCTCGGGCCCCGCCCCCCGCCTCCTCCCGGTCCCCGCCAGCGCCGACCTCGGTTTTCCCTGGCTAAGACGCCTCGGCTCTCGGCCCAGTGCCCCGGACTAACCCCACAGCCCCGGCGCCCCCTCGCCGGCCCGGTCCACCTCCAGCCCCGACCTGGCCGACGCCCACCCGCCTCCCAGCCGCCCTCCCATTGTTCCCGCGACCCGAGCTCGAGGAAGACCGCGCCGTTCATTCGGGGGAGGGCTCAGGTGGCAATACCTCTGAACCCTGGCAGGGGTAGGGGTGCTTTCCAAGGGCTGGCCCCTGTCTCGGGGCGCCAACGCCCACCCTCCACCATCTCAGGCACACCCAAAGTAAAGAGCTTTTCTAAATTAGAGTTTAAATCACCACTGTCCTTAGCAGGTCCTACTTTGAGTATAGACTGAGGCTTGGGGGGAGGAACTAACCTAAGTTCAGCAAGCTGGAGACAGCAGCAAGGAGAAGGCAGGGAACCCATTAGGGATCCACATTTCACAGGAGAAACAGGGGATTCCTGCCCAGAGCTCCTGGGATAGGGGCAGGCCCTCCAGAAGTACAGGGAATAATGAGCCTGACCTCCTTGGTTAGACACGACTTAAAACACAGAAATGTGGAAGAAGCCGCACTTTCAGAGGTTTTACTGGATGAAAAGGCCTACTAAGTGCAGGAAGTCGCATCTACTTTGTCTCACTTAGCCCTGACTGTGGTGCTGTGAGGCAGCTGTGATTATCATTTAATCATTTTATAGATGAAAGCTTGTCCTAGGTCTCTCCAGCAGGACAAACAGAACCAAGATGAAGCCTAACAATTATTGGAGTTCTTCACTGCAGTACTCCCTCCAGCAGAGGATACGAAGCAGACAAGAACAGAAGAAATCAAGGAGGGCAGGCCTTGTTTGGGCCTGAAAAGTCCACAAACTAAAAGAGGACAGAAGTGAGGACCTGAGACCCCAAAGCAGGACTGAGCATGGCTTGTCCAGAGGAAAATTATAATTAATCATGAGAACAAATAATAGCTAATATTACATTAATTACTATACGCCAGGCGCTGTTCTAAGAGCTTTACTTGCACTAACTCATTTAATCCCATAACAACATGGTGGAATGGAAGTTCTTAGGAAACTGAAACACGAAGACATTACATAGTCTATAAAGTGGCAGAGAGGACGTCCCTGGTGGTCCAATGATTAAGAATCTGCCTCCGAATGCAGGGGACACTGGTTCAATCCCTGGTCCTAGAAGATTCCACATGCTGCAGGGCAACTGAGTCCACATGCGGCCACTAGAGAGCCCCCGACAAAGACCCAGTGCAGCCAAAAAATAATAATAAAAATAAATGAATAAATATTTTTTAAATAAATAAAGTGGCAGAATCAGGATCCAAACCCAGGAAGCTGATTCTCAAGCCTGCACTTAGCTACTATAGGCCAGAAAGAAGCAACCCTGAATGCAAGGTGAAGGCATTCGAATTCATAGTGGGACTCTTTATTTGCCATTGTCTGTGTCGTGTGTATCAGGTGCCCGGTATACAGGGCCTGGTATATAGGCCTCATTGGTTAAACTACTGCCTGAATGACCCTGGAGTGCAGAGGCCCATGTGCAGTGCTCTCTGTTGCAGCTCTGGTCCATTGGACATTTTTCTCAGTGGTTTTAGAGGAAGCAGAGGAAGGCATGAAACACTAATCAAATCTATAGCTGTCATGAAGTTGGGAGGACCTACAAACACTCCGGAAACCAAAATGAGTTTTCAAAAGATCTCAGCAGCCTTGGAGCTGAGCTGGAACTAACAAGATGAAGTAAGTGCCACAAGGGATAAATGTAAATATCTGCCCTTCAGTCCAAACCACAGCAGTCCCATAGAACTTTCAGTGATGATGGAAATGTCCTAAATAGGCATTGTCTGACTTAGTAACCACTAGACAACTGTGGTGGGTGAGCCCTTGAAATGTGACTCCTACAAATGAGAAACTAAAATCTTAATTTCAATTCATGTTAAGTATTTTTTTTTTCTTTTTAAGTACTTTAAATGTAAATTGTCACATGGGGCCAGTGGCTGCCATGTTTGACCAGTGCCGAAAATACAGGGTAGAAAGAATCTAGATTAAGAGCAGTTTCAGTGACAATGACTTACAGGTTTGAGTTGACCTCAAGCTCAACAATATGTGGCTGCAAAAATAAAAAGAAAGAAAGAAAGAAGGAAGAGAGGGTAGGAGGAAAGAAAAAAAGGAAGGAAGGGGAGGAGAGTAAACATGATATACTGTATCGACAGAAACAGAAGGTTAGACCTCCGTGGTTCTAATTCAGCCTCTGTTAGAGACTCTGGGCTGCCTTGGGCTGATCACAACTGGGCCACAGAGCTCAGCTCCAGGCCCACGTTCCGAAGGGTACACTGTCACACTAGAGCATGTCTAGAAGAGACCAGAATGCTGAAACCCAGATGCCATGTTCTGTGGCAAATTATTTAAATACCCTGGAGAAGGGAAAGCACGGGAGGATATAGTGGCTGTCTCCAAACATCTGAAGGGCTGTCATACAGAAAGGGGATTTGATCAGTTTCTTATTTTGTAGGCCTAATAAACAAAACAAAAAACTCTGTGAAGCCCTGGGCCCCACTCTCTGATGGAAGGATCCATGTCCAATTCCTCTTTTTTGTTTCCCTCAGCACCTAATCCACCCAGGACCTGGCTCATATCAAACATTGACTACAATTTGCTGGCAAATGGATGTGAAAGAATTCCACTCAGCTTCAGTGGGTGGACATCCAGGAGGAGAATTTCAGCTTTTTATAAAGAACTCTTATGACCAACCTAGATAGCATATTAAAAAGCAGAGACATTACTTTGCCAACAAAAGTCCATCTAGTCAAGGCTATGGTTTTTCCAGTGGTCATGTATGGATGTGAGAGTTGGACTACAAAGAAAGCTGAGTGCCGAAGAATTGATGCTTTTGAACTGTGGTGTTGGAGAAGACTCTTAAGAGTCCCTCGGACTGCAAGGAGATCCAACCAGTCCATCCTAAAGGAGATCAGCCCTGGGTGTTCATTGGAAGGACTGATGTTGAAGCTGAAACTCCAATACTTTGGCCACCTGATGCGAAGAGCTGACTCATTTGAAAAGACCCTGATGCTGGGAAAGATTGAGGGCAGGAGGAGAAGGGGACAACAGAGGATGAGATGGCTGGATGGCATCACCGACTCGATGGACATGGGTTTGGGTGGACTTAGGGAGTTAGTGATGGACAGGGAGGCCTGGCGTGCTGCGGCTCATGGGGTCGCAAAGAGTCTGACACGACTGAGTGACTGAACTGAACTGAACTGAACTGAACTGAACAGTCAATGGGGTTTCCCTGGTGGCTCAGGGGTAAAGAATCTGCCTGCCAATGCAGGAGTGCATGCCTGTGTACTCAGTCGCTTCAGTCATGTCTGACTCTTTGAGACCCTATGGACTGTAGCCCACCACACTCCTCTGCCCATGGGATTTTGCAGGCAAGAATACTGGAGTGGGTTGCCATGCCCTCCTCCAAGGGATCTTCCTGGCCCAGGAATTAAACTCCTGTCTCCTGCGTCTCCTGCCTTGCAGGCAGATTCTTAACCACTGAGCCACCAGAGAAGCTCCAATGCAGGAGACACAGGTACAATTTCTGGATCTGGAAGATCCTCTGGAGGAAGAAATGGCAACCCACTCCAGTATTCTTGCCTGGGAAATCCCATGGACAGAGGAGCCTGGTCCATGGGATGGCAAAGAAGTCGGACACAACTTATCGACTAAACAACAACAATAATCAACAGGATCCAAGAATGCAGTGGACCACCGTGGGAGTGATGAACTCCCTGTCAATAAATGTATTCAAAGATTGGATCTTCAGTTACAGGTTGAACCAGGAATCAGATAACTCTTCAAGCTGAAAAATGAGTAAGTTCTATTAGTAGAGAAGAGACAAGATGAAGGCTGTGCTTCCAGACAGTCCCCAGGCTGAATATATAGAACAAATTGATAGGAAGGCACTAGTTGGGGGGAGGACCAGTTAGGGACCACTGCAGTGGTCCAGAAGGTTAGAGAATAGGTTGGGTGGCAGTGGGAAAAGAAAGCCTAGGACAGGTGTGTGGTGACAGGAGCGTTGGCCCTGGGCTGGAAGTCAGGAGCTACAGGTTTTAGTCCTACCTCTGCCATGAACTTTTTGTGGGGTCTCGGGTAAATCCCTTACCTTCTCTGGACTTCAGTTTCCCCATCTGTGAAATGCAGAATAATCTCCAAGTCCCTGTTAACTCTGGATTCTTTACATATATATATATATATTTTTTAATTTATTTAACTGGTCTCAGTTGCAGCATGTAACTTCTTTACGGCTCAAGGGCTTCTCGAGTTGCAGCACACAGGCTCTCTAGCTGTGGTGCCCAGGCTTAGTTGCATGTGGGATCTTAGTTCCCCGATCAGGGATTGAACTTGTGTCCCTTGCATTGGAAGGCAGATTCTTCACATCCCCCCTCCCGCCCCGGGGAAGTCCCAGGATAGCTTTATTTATTAATTTTTGGTTGCTCTAGGTCTTCGTTGCTGAGCACAGACTTTCTCTAGTTGTGGCCAGCGGGGTCTACTCTTCATTGTAGTTTATGGGCTTCTCATTGCAGTGGCTTCTCTTATTGCGGAGCACAGGCTCTAGGTACATGGGCTCCACGGCATGTAGAATCTTCCCAGACCAGGGATCAAACCCGTGTCCCCAAAATTGGCAGGCAGATTCTTATCCACTGTACCACCAGGGAAGTCCCTAACTCTAGATTCTGTTTCTGGGAAAGAGATTATGAAGGATGCTTCAGAGTAACAGTACCACCAGTCTCATACAATCATTATTATTACAAAGGCTGCCCTCGTAAGGTTAGATTGGTAGGAAGGGACCAGAAGGAGTCAATGGACTGTATGTGTGTGTGGCGGGGTGTGGGGTGGGCAGGGGACAAGGACATCTGATCTTTGGGGTGGGTCAGCGAACCTCTCTACTCCTTCCCCTTGGGAGGAGATAGTGTGAAGACAGTGTGCTCTGTGCTGTCACCTCCTGAACAACTTCCTCATTCCTTCGAGCCACACCTCACAATTGGCTAAAGGAAGCAGTCAGTTCCAGGGTAAGTTAGACTCTGTGTCCTTCCTTTTAACGTTCCCAGGTGCGGTCCTTTCCTTAAATCATAAGTGTCATCAACTCAGATGAAAACAGACAGTATTATCGAGCACTATGTGCCAAGCACTTTATTTACATAGCTTTCTCACCCTGGGAGGTAGCTCTAATTATTACCCCCATTTTATAGATGAGGGCACCATGGCTCATGAAGCTTTGCATTTTCCCACAGTCGCATCGTTTATGAGGGGGATTCCAACACAGGTCTGTGTAATATCAAGGCTGCATTCCTAAGGGCTTCTAACATTTAACTATATATTTTTACAACTGCTTAGGGAAGAAGGCAAGAGCAGTATGGTCTCCAGATGACAGCCGGGGAAACTGAAGCTCAGAGAGGTTAAATTCCATCACTTGGACAAGTTAGTAAAAGCTTTCATGGTGCAGTTCACACTCTTTCCTGTTCTCTGTTCCTCTCCTCTGACCCAGCAGTGCTTTCACCCTTCCCTGTACCTTCCAGGGCCTCCCCAGTCCTCCTACACCTGATGGGTAGGGACTTGCCCAGACCATTTAAGAGAAGGACTTTTATTTGTCCTTTTCCTGGGGTGGGGGAAGGGGAGGACTTCTGAAAGGCAAAAGTTAATTCCCACCTCCTCCCTCACCACCATCAACACACACACACCCCAGCCCAAGGGCTCGAGGTAAGGGTGCTAAAGGCTTACAGAGTGAATCACGGGGAGCTGACCTGCCAGTCACCTAAGCACCAGGTGCTAAGCTTAGGTTAGAGGGATGAAAAAGTAGGCCAAGTGTTCTCATCCCCAGGAGCATGGTCCCATTGCAGCTCAGCACCACCCCCCAACTCGTCTCATCCCCAAACACTGCAAACATTTAGGGGACACTGTGCAAGGCCCGGGGGCAGAGGAGACACATGAGAAATAAGAATGCATTCCCACCCTTCAGAGAGGATAGGGCAGTGAGTACAAAATAGTATATGCTTATAAAGTGCGATGGGAGAGACTTACCTGGTGGTTCAGTGGTTAAGAATCCACCTTCCAATGCAGGGGACTCAGGTTTGATCCCTGGTCTGGGAACTAAGATCCTAGATGCCTCGGGGCAACTAAGCCCATTCTGTTCAGTTCAGTTCAGTCATTCAGTCGTGTCTGACTCTTTGCAACCTCATGGACTACAGCACGCCAGGCTTCCCTGTCCATTACCAACTCCCAACTCCCAAAGCTTGCTCAAACTCATGTCCATCGAGTCGGTGATGCCATTCAACCTTCTCATCCTCTGTCGTCCCCGTCTCCTCCTGCCTTCAATCTTTCCCAGAATCAGGGTCTTTTCCAGTGAGTCAGTTCTTCACATCAGGTGGCCAAAGTATTGGAGTTTCGGCTTCAGCATCAGTTCTTCCAATGAATATTCAGGACTGATTTCCTTTAGGATGGACTGGTTGGATCTCCTTGCAGTCCAAGGGACTCTCGAGTCTTCTCCAACACCACAGTTCAAAACCATCATGGCACTCAGCTTTCTTTATAGTCCAACTCTCACATCCATACATGACTACTGGAAAAACCATAGCTTTGATTAGATGGGCCTTTGTTGGCAAAGTAATGTCTCTGCTTTTTAATATGCTATCTAGGTTGGTCATAGCTTTTCTTCCAAGGAGCAAGGGTCTTTTAATTTCATGGCTGCAGTCACCATCTGCCCATTAACCATAACTAGAAAAACCCCTAAAGGTCACACTAGAGAAAGCTAATGTGCTAGAACAAACACCCAGCACAGCCAAAATCAAAAAAAAAAAAAAAAGTGATGGGGGCACATAGTGATTAATTCCAAGGAGAGAAGTTCACAAAGGAGTTATCAGAGTGGATCTTAAAGGGTGAATTGAACATGCAGAGGAAGAGGACACTCCAGGCTACAGGAACTCACATGGAGAAGGCCTAAAGCTTAGACGGATTTGCACACCATCTAGCAGGCATGAGGTATGAAGTGCACTATGGCTGTGGAGAAAGACTGTCTGAGTTTGAACCCTGGCTCTGTCCCTTCTCAGCTCTTTGACCTTGGGCAAGTTACTTAACCCCTGTGGGAGAGATATCGTTGTCTCCAATTATTTGCTCTCCCCCTTCCCAGTAAGATTACACATTCTAGCCAGTTACCATGTGAGTCCAAAGGAAGGAGTACACTTCCCCAGGCCAATGTCAGACTTGATCACATGACTCCCTTTGGCCAGTGGAATTTGAGCTGGAGAGACTATAGCCCAGTCCTAAGCAGACGCCTGAAGAACCATAGCATGTTTTAGTCTAAAATCAAACTCTTTTATCTCTGCCACTGGAATGGCATCACCTGTGCCTACAGCCTTCCACACAGAGAGCACAGCCTCAGCCAACCCACAGCTGCCCCACAGCTGCTGATGTGTAATCTGAGGGAGAAAAACTTATTGTTATAAGACAATGAGATTTGGTGTTGTTTATTATCACAACAAGAACGTAGTATAACCTAGTGATTTTCATAGTACTTACCTCGTAGAACTGTTGTGAGGATTAATAAGATGATCTTGTGACTTGTATAACCATTTCATCAAAAGTTTGCATGATGACTATTCTAGGACTCCTGGCCTCTTGAACTGTGAGAGAATAAATTTTCTGAAAGCCAACAGGAATTTGTATGACAGACTAGGAAATTAACACAAGCTTCACAGGTGGAGCTAGTGGTAAAGAACCTACCTGCCAATGCAGGAGACGTAAGAGACTCAGGTTCCATCCCTGGGTCAGGAAGATCCCCTGGAGAAGGAAATGGCAACCCACTCCAGTATTCTTGCCTGGAAAATCCCATGAACAGAGGTGCCTGGCAGGCTACAGTCCAGAGGACTGTAAAGAGTCAGACATGACTGAAGCAACTTAGCATGCATATCGATAGAGAGATAGATTTATTATAAGGAATTAACTCATGTGGTTATGAAACTGTGCAACTTGGTCAGGATTTGAACCCATGAGTGAGGACTTGAACTCTGCCAGAACCCATTGTCTTTTCACTGAGATCACATACCTGGTCTCAGGACTTAATGAAGCTCAAGTTCTTTATGTCTCATGGCATAAAGTGAGGGACAAAGGTAAGAAGTGGATTTATTTAAAGAGAAACACACCCCACACCAGGAGAGCCAGCAGTGTAATCTCAGTCCAAAGGCAGGAAAGGCTAGTGTCCCAAATTGAAGTCTATTAGGCAGAGAGAGTGAAATCTCCTTGTTGTTCAGTTGCTAAGTCGTGTTCGACTCTTTGAGACTCCATGGACTGCAGCACGCCAGGCTCCCTGTCCTACACTGTCTCCCAGAATTTGCTCAAATTTATGTCCTTTGAGTCGGTCATGCTACCTAGCCATTTCATCTTCTGTCGTCCCCTTCTCCTGCCTTCAATCTTTCCCACCATCAGGGTCTTTTCCAATGAGTCAGTCCTTCACATCAGGTGGCCAAAATATTGGAGCTTCAGCTTCAGCATCAGTCCTTCCAATGAATATTCAGAGTTGATTTCCTTTAGAATTGACTGGTTTGATCTCCTTGCTGTCCAAGGGACTCTCAAGAGTCTTCTCCAACACCACAGTTCAAAAGCACCAATTCTTTGGCACTCAGCCTTCTTTATGATCCAACTCTCACATACATACATGACTACCAAAGCTATGGAAAAACCATAGCTTTGACTATATGGACCATTATTGGCAAAGTAATGTCTCTGCTTTGTGTATGTGTGTGTGTGTGTGTGTGTGTGTGTGTGTGTGTGTGTCTGCTTTTTAATACACTGTCTAGGTTTGTCATAGCTTTTCTTCCAAGGAGCAAGCGTCTTTTAATTTCATGGCTACAGTCACTGTCCACAGTGATTTTGGAGCCCAAGAAAATAAAATTTGTCACTGTTTCCATTGTTTCCCCATCTATTTGCCATGAAGTGATGGGACCGGATACCATGACCTTAGTGTTTTGAATGTTGAGTTTTAAGCCAGCTTTTTCACTTTTCTCTCTCATCTTCATCAAGAGGCTCTTTAGTTCTTCTCTTTCTGCCGTAAGGGTGGTGCCATCTGCATATCTGAGGTTATTGATATTTCTCCTGGCAATCTTGATTACAGTTGTGCTTCATCCAGCCCAGCATTTTGCATGATGTACTCTGCATGGAAATTAAATAAGCAGGGTGACAATATACAGTCTTCATGTACTCCTTTTCCAATTTGGAACCAGTCCATTGTTTCATGTCCAGTGCTAATTATTGCTTCTTGACCTGCATACAGGTTTCTCAGGAGGCAGCTAAGGTGGTCTGGTATTCCCATCTCTTTAAGAGTTTTCCACAGTGTGTTGTGATCTACACAGTCAAAGGCTTTAGCTTAGTCAATGAAGTAGAAGTAGATATTTTTCTGGAACTCTCTTGCTTTCTCCATGATCCATCGAAGAATGTTGGCAATGTGATCTCTGGTTCCTCTGCCTTTTTTAAACCCAGCTCGTAGATCTGCAAGTTCTCAGTTCATGTATTGCTGAAGCCTAGCTTGAAGGATTTTGAGCATAACTTTGCTAGCATGTGAAACGAGTGAAACTGTATGGTAGTTTGAACATTCTTTGGCATTGTCGTTCTTTGGGATTGAAATGAAAACTGACAATTCCCAGTCCTGTGGCCACTGCTGAGTTTTCCAAATATGCTGACTATTGAGTGCAGCACTTTCACAGTATCATCTTTTAGGATTTGAAATAGCTCAACTGGAATTCTGTCACCTTCACTATATTTGTTCGTAGTGATGCTTCCTAAGGCCCTCTTGACTTCACATCCCAGGGTATCTGGCTCTAAGTGAGTGATGACACCATTGTAGTTATCCAGGTCATTAAGACTTTTTTTTGTATAGTTCTGTGTATTCTTGCCACCTCTTCTTAACCTCTCCTGCTTCTGTTAGATCCTTACTGTTTCTGTCCTTTATTGTGCTCATCCTTGCATGCATGAACTGTTCCCTTGATATCTCCTATTTTCATACAATGGAATATTATTCAGCCTTCAGAAGGAATGAAATTCTGATATATGCCACAACATGAACCTTGAAAACATTATGCCAAGTGACAGAAGCCAGATACCAAAGGATACATAGTGTTTGTTTCCACTTATATGAAGTTTCTAGAATAGGCAAATTAATAGAGACAGAAACTAGAATAGAGGTTACCAGGAACTGGGAGGAAGGTAGTTATTGTTTATGGGTAAAGAATTTCTGTTTGGGATGATGAAGTTCTGGGAGTGGTGGTGATGGTCACACAACATTGTGAATCTACCTAATGTCACTGAATTGTACACCCCCAAAATAGTTAACATAGGACATTTCATGTAATATATATTTTGCCACAACAAAAATAACAATTTGGGGACTTCCTTGGTGGTTCAGTGATTAAGAATCCACCTTCCAATGCAGGGGACTCAGCTTTGATGCCTGGTCAGGGAATTAAGATCCCACGTGCTGTGGGGCTACTGAGCCAGCAGGCTACAACTACTGGGTCCAAGCACTCTAGAGCCCATCCTCCTCAAAAAAGAAGCCCACACACCGTACCTAGAGAAAGCAAGGAACACTCAGCACAGCCAAAAAAAAAAAGCCCTCTTGGGGCTTCCCTGGTGGCTCACTAGTAGACAATCTGCCTGCCAATGTAGGAGACACAGGTTCAACCCCTGATCCGGGAAGCTCCCATATACCAAGGAGCAGCTAAGCCTGAGCACCACAACTGTTGAGCCTGTGCTCTAGAACCCATGTTCCACAACCAGAGAAGCTACAGCAATGAGAAGCCTGCACACCCCAACTAGAGAGTAGCCTCCGCTTGCTGCAACTGGAGGAAAGGCCTGAGCCACAACGAAGACCCAGCACAGCCAAAAATAATAAATTATTTTTAAAAGCCCTCAAAAAAGAAAAATAACAATTTATATTCCTAAAAAAATTAAGCAGAGTGAAAAATTACAAGTAATTGTATTTAACTCTTAGCTTATCCAAGAATAAATACGACCAATTTCCTTCAGCTATTCCAGGATTGCTGGATTTGTTTAGGATTCCCCTGCTGTGTTGCTAATACAATCCTCCCACATAATCGTGATCACTTTGAATATGGTACGTTAATTGATCACACCTTTGGCAGAGCAAAGAGCAAATGATAGGCAAGTGTTCTTGGGGAAAAAATGGAGGAGTCAAGATATCCTTTTATGGGCAGATATAGAGCTCAAATTGGATTTACGTAGGAGGGACATCAGCTCTCTGCTTCTAGTGAAGACAGAATCAGCAGATACTTCAACAGGAAAGAGATTAGCTATCAGGAGTCCTCTCACCATGTGGAATGAAAGGCTTGGACCAGTCCCTTCTAAGACCCCTCCAGCTCTAACAGTCCGTAGCTCTGTTACTGAAAGATGAATAAGAATTCACATTTGCCAAGGGCCTGTGGCTTGTGTGGCACTCTGCCAATAGCATTAACTTACTCAACCCCCACAAGGACTCTCCGTGGTTGGTGTTACTCCCTTCATTCTACCTACAAGGAAATGCAGGCTCAGATATGGGCTTCAGCACCTGTACTGTGTGGATTTAGTTGCATGTGGGATTTTACTTCCCCGACCAGGGATCGAACCCACATCTCCTGCATTGTAAGGTGTAGTCTTAACCACTGGACCACCACAGAAGTCCCTTTGTGGAGATATTTAGGACAGGGTGAGGGCTGACTCTGGGCTACTTGCTTGCTAAAAAGCAGGAGCCTGAAGTTCCCTGTTAAGATCCCTCGCAGCTGCTTCTCTTATCATTATGTCAGGTTCCCAGTGACAGGGGCTGCTGATCCTACTGCTCTCCAGAAGTTTGGCTGGAAACTGCCCAGATCTTCAAAGAGTGAGCACTTTACGAGGGTTCACCTGCCCTTGTAAATTTCTGGAGCATCCATTTCCCCGGTGAAGTGCTTGCCACACTGGGAGAAGGAAGGGACAGCCCCTTTTAGCAGAGGTGTGACTCTGTCCTTTTGAGCTTTCTGACGTAGAATGAGGAGAACAAAAAACAAAGCAAGTTACAATGTAAAGTACACTGAGGTGGGTGACAGATCCTGCATATGGATTTTATCAAAGAACATGCTGGAATAATTTCCCATCAGTGCCTGGTCTTCTGGCCTCTGGTCCATTCTATACTTTAGTGGTCTGATTAAATATTCCAAAGCACAGCTCCAACAAGGACCCTCTCCAGCTCAAAAGGCAAGTCTCAACTCCTTAGCTTGTTACCTGAGGCTCTGCATGGGGGCCTCCCCACGAGGAGCCTCAGGTGTCTCAGCCTCCCCACCAATCTCGTACAGATCCTTGCCCTAATAAAATCCCTATTCCTCCCGACGTGCCTCACCTTTTTCCATTACAGCAGGCTGCGGCAGCCATGTCTGGTTCTAATTTCTTCTCTTCTGGGAATAAGCTCCCCCTTTTCTTTAGAGAACTCTTTGCTCTTCATTCATACACAGAACTCTGTATCCTCCAATGAGATTGATCTTCCTGGGCACAAAGATTAATTCAAGGTTGGCTATGTGACCTAAAATGACCCCATTACAATCTTCTCTGGGACTTTCATGCTGCAAGTAACAGGGAGGGCTGTCTCACTTTCCTCTGATCTCCCATGACTCTTATCTGGACCTTCCTTAGGGTACTTAGCAATTTCTAGCTTACACTATGGTTATTCTTATACCTGGACTTCCCTGGTGGCTCAGATTGTAAAGAATCCACCTGCAATGCAAGAGACAGGGTTCAATTCCTAGGTTGGGAAGATCCCCTGGAGAAAGGAATGGCTACCCACTCCAGTATTCTTGCCTGGAGAATTCCATGAACAGAGGAGTCTGGCAGGCTACAGTCCATGGGGTTGCTCTGAGTGAATAAGCGTACACACACATTATTACACTCGCTGTGAGATGGTCACAGCCCCTGCTTCCTCCAAGGACTCCACTTTCGGTTCAAGTGTTCAATTTTTCTAGGCATTTCCTGACTACCCCTTTTGTGCAAATATTGTATTATGCTTTGGGGATACAGCATTGGATAAGACACTGTCCCTTGTTAAATGGATGGATGAAGGAAAACACCTCTCTGGCCCTCACCCAGCTTATCACAGGGGATTTGAGCTGCAAAAAATAGTAGACATAAAGTCCAAATCTGTTAGCCTGGCATTCAAAACCTTTTACAACTTGGTTGTAATTTTGTCTTCCCTATACACACTCTTAGCTCCAACCAAACTGAACTGTTTTTGTACTGGAAAACCCCAAGACGTCCCCACATGTGGCATATGTCCAGGCTGTGGTCTTTTCCCACTGGCTCTCTTCCTGTTTTTCTCTTTCATTCCTACCTTCTTCCCCCTATCTCATTGCACCCTTTTTCTTTCAGTCTTACCTCCTCTTGCTTCTACTTTCCCTCTTTCATCATCCCCCACCGTCCCTTTTCCTTCCTCTTTTCTCTCCCTGAGCTCTCTCATCAATTCTGTCTATCCCACCCTTACCTCTCTCTCTTTTTTTTAAGTTTAATTTGTATTTGTTTATTAGTTGTGTCAAGTCTGAGTTGTGGCACTCGAGACCTTCGACATTTGTAACGGCATGTGAACTCTTAGTTGCAGCACTTGGGATCTAGTTCCCTGACAAGGGATCGAACGGAGAGCCCTGCACCGGGAGCGTGGAGTGTTAACCACTGGACCACTATGGAAGTCCCTCCTCTCTCTTTTATTTTCTGCCCTCCTTCCTGTCCCTCTGGGGGCAAAACATGGAATAAAACAAATGCATACCAATCAGCTTCTAGATCTCATCTCAAGAGGTCATCAAGAGGACTTCCCCTGCAGTCTAATGTAGGGGGTGTGGGTTCAGTCCCTGGTTGGGGAGCTAAGATCTCACATGCCTCTCAGCCCAAAAAAAAAAAAAAAACAAAAAAACCCCCAAAACAAAACAGAAGCAATATTGTAACAAATTCAATAAAGTCTTGAAAACCGGTCCATATGGGAAAAAGAAAAAAAGAAGCCCTCCAAGTGAGGTGGAAACGAGGAGGGGAAGGGATCGTGGAAGCAGAGAAGAGGCTGCTTAGTGACTGCTGGTGAAGCCAGAGAGCACCGTGTCAGCTACCTACGTCTAACCCACCCCCAGCTCTTCCTTTTGCTCCCTGTGATCACAGAATTTTGAAAAATCAGAACTGCAAAAATTCTTGACATTTATCAACTCTGCCTCCGTATGTTTGCAGCTGGGAAAGTGAGGCCAGCTAGAGAAACAGGGGCACAGAAAAGGAAAGCAACTGGCTACTGTCACCCAGCAAGTCAGTGGCTCAGCAGGAACTGGAGTCCTGAGCCTCCTGACCCCAGGTCAGTGAAATGCCCTTTGTTTTCATCTGTGCTACACGCTCTTCCTTCCTGTAGTCAGTAGTCCCTCCCCTTGATTTCCACCCACCAGGTTTGGGATGACATCTAAGGATTCTCAGTCTGCCCTCCCATCCCCCATCCCCCAAACCCCACCTCTGAGTGAGTGTAGGGTCCAGTGAAACAGAGGCAGAAGGGAGAACTGACATTAGAAGGGCTTGCTGTAAATCCTAGGGCATATATGGCAGTGGTGGGATGAGAAGGGGCTTCCCCGATGGCTCAGCAGTAAAGAATCCGCCTGCCAATGCAGGAGACTCAGGTTTGATCCCTGGGTTGGGAAGATCCCCTGGAAAAGGAAATGGCAACCCATTCCAGTATTCTTGCCTGAAAAATCCCATGGATAGAGGAGCCTTCTGGGCTACAATCCATGGGGTTGCAAAGAGTCAGGGCACAATTGAACAACTGAGCACATACACAGACACAGACAGGATGGTGAAAGTGTCACTCTGGCCTGTAGGGGGACCAGTCTCCAGTAGAAGAAGCAGCCTCTGTGCAGTTAAGGGACCAGACGCTCAGTTTCAGCAGGCCCTTCTGCCAGGACCCTTCCTCACTCCTCTAGTCTAGCTGGTTGCCTGGATGACCTACCTCACTCTGCCAGCCTCGGATTTGCACAGAGGCCACCCAGGTGCAGGATGGTCCATGACTGCCGGGGATGGGGCGGGGGGTGCGGGGAATGGAGGCAGCTCCACTTTCAGTCCTGCTTCTCTGCTCCACAAAGGGCCACTGTCTGAGCACAGAGGGACTCTGGAGGGAGGCCTCCCAAGGTGCTCGGCAACAGGGCCAGGTTTCATCAAGCTGGGCCTCCCGGCCAAGTAAACATCAGGGGGAGGAACAGGCCCAACAGTTTCTGCAGACAGGCTCCTGGCTCCAGGCCGGCTCAGGGGCGTCTTCCCCCAGGGCTTCCCCGAGACAGGAAGAAGGGCCAATTTTGTGTGCCCACTTTTCTCCAGAAACAGCGAGTCGGGACGAGGAACCAGTTCTCTCCTAGTTCAGTTCCATTGTTCAAGATGCAGAGAAGCATCCTATTCCCCTCTTCAGAAGTAGACACTTTACAAGAAGTGTTTAACTTAGTTCAGAGAGATCAGTGAGCCTGAGTAATCAGGGAAGACTTCCTAGGGGAAGTGTGATTCAGATGTGATACTGCCTCGGTGTGTAGGTAGAATTTCTACAAATAGGAAGGAGAGGTGCATTTCAGAAAGAGAGCACGGACTGTGGTATCTGGAAAGCAGGAGCATCTGGGGTCAGTGAAGAGACTTATTTGGCCAGGGTAGAGAATTCACATAGAAGAAGGTGGAAAATTGGTTGGAAATTTGGTTAGGAACTGAACCACAGCTAGTCTTAACAGCCATGTGGAGGAGTCCTTCCAGTTTCCAAGCAGACTGGTGATGGGGCTCTAAAAGCAGAATTATTGAAAGCTTAGTCTTAAGATGTTGTGCAAGAGGCCCCAGGGTGAGCCTCAGTTCTCCGGGAAAGCTTGGGCTGGTTATGGCCTCTCTCTGGGGCTTCGTTTCTTCATCTTTAAAATGAGTGTTCTGCCAGAGAATCTTAAAGCCCTCTCCATTTCTAAAATGCAAGGATTCTCTAATGGGACAACACAGACTACAGGATATGAAAGGAAGAGAAGTTGTGGCCACACCCCGGACACCCCTAGGCTGCATTTCTGCATTGATTCATCTGCTTAGAACTGTGGAATGGCTGCCACCACCACCGCTGCCAGGCACTATGCCAACTAGTGTCTTTTTTTAAAAACTTCATTTCTGTGAACAGAAAATGCATGTACATACTGCAAATTTTAAGTCATAAAAAGATATATGTAGGTAAAAATAAATTTCCCTCCTTTCCCTCTTTCCAGCCATTCATTTCTTCTCTCACTGTATCCTGAGTATGCTTTCAAAGATAACCTATGCATTTTTACAGATTGTGTAGTCTTTTTCTTTACACAAATGGGAGCATACTAGACATACCATTCTGTACTTTGCTTTTTATATATTTATTATTTTTAATTGGAGGATAATTGCTTTACAATGTTGTGTTGGTTTCTGCCATACATCAACATGAATCAGCCACAAGTATACATATGGCTCCTCCCTCTTGAATTTCTCTCCCATCCCCCTACCCCATCCCACCCCTCTAGGTTGTCACAGAGCACCAGGTTGAACTCCCTGTGTTATACAGCAACTTCCCACTGCTGCTGCTGCTGCTAAGTCGCTTCAGTCATGTCCAACTCTGCGCAACCCCATGGATAGCAGCCCACTAGGCTCCCCTGTCCCTGGGATTTTCCAGGCAAGAATACTGGAGTGGGTTGCCATTTCCTTTTCCAATGCATGCACACATGCTAAGTCGCTTCAGTCGTGTCTGACTATGTGCGACCCTATGGACAGCAGCCCACCAGGCTCCGCTGTCCACGGGATTCTCTAGGCAAGAATACTGGAGTGGGTTGCCATTTCCTTCTGCAAATTCCCACTAGCTATCTATTTTATATACGGTAATATATATGTTTCAATGCTGCTCTCTCAATTCTTCCCACCCTCTCTTTCCCCAACTGTGTCCACGGGTCTGTTCTCTATGTCTGCACCTCTATTACTGCCCTGCAAATAGGTTCATCATGTACTTTGCTTTTTTAACTTGAAAATTCTGGCGATCTTTCCATAGGAGTCTACAAAGAGCTGCCTCATTCTTTGTATGTCAGGACCATGATTTATTAAAACAGTCCCCTATGGATTGATATTTAGGGTGTTTCTTTTCTATTACAAACAACAAATCAGTGAATATCCTGAACACACATCATCCAGCATATGCTGGACTAGGTTTACAGGATACATTTCTAGAACTGAAATTATGTGCTTCATATGACCTATTATTCTCAACAAGAGTTTAAAGTGATCGTGATTATACTGACTATGGAAATAAGAAAACTGAGGCTCAGAAATTCATTAACTTGCACAAAATCAGTAGAGTTGAAATTCTAATGTGGATAGTCTGACACCAGAGATACCACAATCATTCCCCTAGTGTTTCTAAAACTTAAGTACGCATCAACAGCACTGGGAGGGCTTGTTAAAACATAGACTACTGGGCTTCACTGGTGGTCCAGTGGTTCACAATCTACCTTGCCATGCAAGGGACACAGGTTTGATCCTGGTCAGGGAAGATCCCACATGACTCGGGGAAACTAAGCCCATGTGCCACAACTCCAGAGCCCATGGGCCCTAGAGTCTGTGGCCCGAGAGCCTCTGGTCGCAATACGAGAAGCCACCACATTGAAAAGCCCGAACACTGCAACTAGAGAGTAGCCCCCACTCACCACAACTAATGATGATCCAGCACAGCCAAAATAATTTTTTTTGTTTTAAAGCACAGATTACTACTTCCTACCATAAGAATTTCTTGGACTTTCCTGGTGGTCCAGTGGTTAAGGCTCTGCAGGGGTCATGGGTTTGATCCCTAGTCGGGGAACTAAGATCCTGCATGTCATGCAGCATGGACAAACAATAGAATTAAAAAAAAGAGAGAGAGAAACAGCAGAGCTCTCTCTCATCACTATGTGAGGACATGGTGAGAAAGCAGCTGTCTGCAGGCCAGAAAAAGGGCCTCATCAGCAACCGAATCTACCTCCACCTTAATCTCAAACTTTCCAACTTCCAGAATTTTGAACAACAAATGTGCGCCATTTGAGACCTCATGGTATTTTGTTATAGCAGCCTAAGCTGACTAAGACAGAGCCCTTGGGAGCAGAGCTGTTTCTTTCCTCCCATCCCTCCCTTGGCTTATAATGAAATCAGTGAGGCAGCTAGGCCTCTGTTATTAATGGAAAAGCAGCATCACAGAATGCTGGAGCTTGATTGAGATAAGCTAGTCTGGTACTCTCATTTATTATTATTAATAGCTATAATTCATAGCACACCCAGGCACTTGACATGCTTTTTTAATTCCCCCTAATCTAATTCTCTGGCATGTGGGATCTTAGTTCCCTGATCAGGAATCAAACCCATGTCCCTTGCAGTGGAAGCACGGAGTCTTAACCACTGGACCATCAGGGAATTCCCACCCTGTATTTGCTTTCTCCTTATTCTGGTACACAGCCTCTTTCTCCATTCCATGCAGTTGATGTGGCCAGTACACACACACACACACACACACACACAATGAGAAAGATTTAAATTCAGGAATTTGGAAGGAGACCTGAGGTCTGTGGGACAGAGCAGCAAGGCACAGACAGAGACATCCCACACACGTGAAGAAACAAAGAGTCATGCCGCGTTGTGGTTCCCGCACGCCAGCCTGTCTCCTCAAGGTGCTGACTCTGTTACATCACTAGATCCTGAGCCTGAGACCTTGAGGACCCCTGCAGTTTCTTCCAGATGCTCCCTGTGTGGCCTCCAGTCCTTCTCTCTCCGTCCCCAGAAGGCTCCATCCTAGGTTCTCTTCCCTGTCTATGCCCTTGCTATGAACCCCCAAGGCCAGACTTATAACTGAAAACGTCTATGCCCCAGCTCCCTGGACAAGGAACAACTCAGAAGCCATTTGTCAGGCAGCTGGAGTGAAGGAGGTTGTTAGGGAGAGAATTTCAGAGGCCAAGTCAGATTCAGTTGGTCAGCTGCAGTTCAGGCAGCAATCTGATTCAGCTGACATTATGGAATGTAGAAGAGGCAGCCGACAGTCTGGTGTAGCCAGAGACAGACGCTGTCCATAGAGTTGAGTCAGGCAGAGGTGGTCGGGGGAGGGGGGCAGTCAGGCAGACTCAATCATTCAGAAACCTGGTCCCTGGGATTTCTCTGGTGGTTCAGTGACTCTGTGCTCCCACTACAGGGTCCACGGGTTCGATCCCTGGTAGGGGAACTAAGAACCTGCATGCCGCGCAGCCAAAAAAAAAAAAAAAAAAACCCAACCAAATACAAAAAAGCACAGAAACTGGGTGGTGAGATACAGTTAGATTCAGTCAGCCAGCCAGAACCAGCCAGCCTCAAACTCAGCCCCGCAGTCTGGCAGATGCAGTCAGTCTACCCTTCAGGAGGGCTGATCCCACATGTCAGATGGCCAGTCAGGCTCCACCAGGCACAGAGGCTGTAGTGAGGCCAATGCAGTCAGGGTAACTAGCCAGCTTGTCAGCCAGCCAGTCAGGCAGACACGCAGGGGCCTCGGGCAGATGCGCAGGCCCGGGTGTAGTTAGAATCAGCTGAGCTGAGCTGGGGTCAAAACGCCAGCACAGAGGAATCAGTGAACCGGTCAGTCAGTCACACAGGGCCTCGGTCACTCAGATACAGCTTGTCGAGCACAGAGGGAATCTGGTCAGTCAGAAACAGCAAGATCAACTCAGTCAGACACGCGCCGTCGGTCCCAGCTGCCATTAGCCAGGTAGGGCAGTCAGTCAGTCGGCTATGGTCAGGCAGACAGATCACGCGGTCTTGGTCCATCAGGCATCCACGAAATCTGTGTTCATTAGACACAGCCAGACACACGACAGTGATGGCGTCTGTGGTCAGTCAGACACAGTCGGCCAGTCAGAGGCACTTCTGTCAGGCACTCATGGGATCAGAGAGTCGGGGCAAAGTTGCGGCGGAATCCCGGAACTGAGGCCCCAGGCCTCCTTTCTGGGCGGAACCTTGTTGGGGCGGGGCTTCTTTCTGGGCGGGGCCTCGTTCTTTCCTCCCGGCAGTCTCCAGGCGTTGCCATGGCAGCTTTGGACCCGGGCGGAGTCGCTGGTTTCCTCCCCCAACCCGCCTCCACCAACGCCGTGTCTGCGGAGTGGAGGTCCGGGCCGCGTAGTGGCGGGGCGGCGGGGTTGGGCAGGCTGCTCTCCGCAGAGCGGTAGAGGCTGCGGCTCGCGCTTTTGTCGTCCCCTTGTACAGAGGGGGATGATTGGGAGCCCGGGAATGACAAACGTCAAGCTACACAGTGACAGAAACCCAAAACTTCCGCCTCTCCAGAACCCCGCGCTGCCCCTCAGGAGGAATCAGATTTCCCCAGGCAAAGGGCGCGTATGGAAACGGGAGAACAGCTCTTGGAAAGAGGTGTTTAGGGTTCTCTGGGCTTAATAATGAATAGGGCGAACACTCACCTTGTACCAAGCGCTGTAATAACAGCTTCGTGTACAATAATTCACTCGAGCCTCACGATTTTCTTTTGAGGGAAATAATGAAGGTTTCCTTATTACAAACGGGGAAACAAGTACAGAAGGGCTGGTGACTTGACCAAAGTCAAGGGGCTGTGAAGGGAGCCAGGATTAGAACCTGGGCAGTCTAACTCCTGACATGGGCTCCTGGGCCCTCCGCACATCTTCCGGTCCTTTCCTTCTGACCTCGGAGGGCAGAGATAAGTCACCTTCAGCAGGCCTTCGTGGTCTCCTTAAGAACACCCAAACCTGTGCATGAGGCTCTTGTTTTCATCTCTGCTTCAAGGATTCAGAATAAGGAGCTATCGAAACCAGGATCCTGGCCAAATCAGGGGACAAAGTGTGGGTTTGTCTCACAGAGTTCAGAGAAGGGAAAACCTGTGAGATCAAAGAAGCCAAGGGCCAAGAGGCCACTGGAAGCTGTTCGCTGGAGAACCCTATGGGCACAGCCTCAGGGCTTTGAGTTTAAAGATCTTTGAACAAATTCCAGCAATGTGAGCCAGGAGTTAGAATCACACCATGGGTCATAAACTCAAATGCCTACAAGGGCCAAAAAAGTCATGAAAGTCATAAAAAGAAGTCAAGTGACCAGAATGCAAAACTCTCCCCATCTAAAGGGGGCACTGCCTCCTGAATCCTGCCCATCCTGTTCTCAAGACACCTGCTGTCTCTAGCCTTCTAGCTGGGTGATATTGGCTAAGTCAATTAACATTAAGTCTCAGTTTTCCCATCTGTCTAATCTGGGAAGGAAAATTTGGCTTTATCTCACCATAAAATGGTGAAATTTTATGGCACTTAAACACATTTTTGTATATAGAAAATATTTTGTGAGCTGTAACATACTCTAACATACTCTATAAAGTGGATGGGGTATGAAGAAGAGGTTGACTGAATGTCTGCTGTACATCTGCTACACGGTCTACAGGTTCTGACAGCATTCCTCTAGGCAAGGCTTAGCATCCCTCTTGTACAGAAGATGAGTATACCCTTCAAAAAATGTGCTGACTTACCCAAGGTCACAAGTTTGTTTGTATGGAGTCCATTTAGAATTTAATTGGCTGCATCTGGTCTTAGTTGGAGCACGTAGGTTCTTGCTGTTGTGGTGTGTGGGCTCTGGAGCATATGCGCTCAGGCTTAGTTGCTCCAAGGCATGTGGGCATGTGGGATCTTAGTTCCCCAACCAGGGCTCAAACCCACATCCTCTGCATTGCAAGGCAGATTCTTAACCTCTGGACTACCAGGGAAGTCCCTATATGACTTCTGAGACTAGACTCTTGTACCAGTTGTTTTGCAAAGTGTTGCTTGGGTTCCACTAGTTGCACTAAGATGATTTCAAGTGAAACCCAAATGAAGATGTTAAAAATAGTTACACAGTTTTTGTTGTTTTCAATTTTAGAGGAAACTTACTAATACTACAGAAGTCCTAAATTTCACACAGCCAGGCTGAAGTAGGCTGAATAATGGCCTCCCAAAGATGCAGAGATCTAATCCCTGAAGCCTGTAGATACTAACTTAACTGGGAAGAGGATTTTTACAGATGTGATTAATTAAATTATGGATGTTGAGTTGAGGAGATCATCCAGGATTATCCAGGTGGGCATGAAATGCTACCACAAATATCCTTACAAGAAGAAAGCAGAGAGAGAGGAGGGCAGGCAGACACACAGAGAACAGCAGGAGAAAATGAAACCTTGGAGGCAGAGATCAGAGTGATGCAGCCAGCAAGCCAATGAATGCAGGCAGCCACAGCCTGCAAGAGACAAGGACAAGTCTGGAGGGAACATGGTCCTCTCAACAGCTTGATTTCAGCCCAGTAAATCTAATGTTGAGATTCTGGTCTTTAGAACTATGACAGAATACATTTCTGCTGTTTTAAGCTATCAGTTTTGTGGTAATTTGTTACATCAGCCACAGGCAACAAATACACAGGTCTACATCTGCATGTCTTCAAAATTCATGTTCCATACCACTAATGTGTGCATAATCCCCCCTCACTAAAAACAATACAATTATACTAAAATAATTTTATATTTACAGAAGACAAATATAAATCTTTGATTTACAGAGTATAGAGATTTCCTATAGCACAGAGACTTTCCACGTACTCCTCCCCGTTTCTTATATTGCTAACATTTAACGTGACTCTGGTGCATTGGTCACAACTAAGAAACCAACCCTGGTATCTTCTTATTAACTGAACTCTACATTTTATTTGGATTTCACTAAGCTTTCCCCCTAACATCCATTTTCTGTTCCAAGTTTCCATCCAAATTACTACATTACATTTAATCTGCATGTCTCCTTAGTCTCTTCCAGCCTGGGACAATTTCTCAGACTTTCCTTGTTTTTCATGACCTTGACAGTTTTGAGGAGTACTTCGGTGTTCATTATCTTATAGAGTGTCCCTCAATTTGGGTTTCACTGATGCTTTTCTTATGGTTTCAGTGAAGGTTACCGTCAAGGTTAAGTGGCCTTTTTCATGGCATCATGTCAGGGGTAGGTGCTATTAATACGACTTGATCACTTTGAGTACCTGGCCAAGGTAAAGTTTACCAAGCTTCTCTCCTGTGAAGTTACTTGTTTTTCCTTTCTTTCTACTCTCTGAAAGCAAGTCACTAAGGGCAGCCCACTTTCAGGTGAGGGAGTAGGGAGAGGAGATTAAACTCCGTATCTTGGAGGGGATAAATTATTTGGAAACTTTCTTTAGGAAGATTTGTCCCTTCTCCATTTATTTATTTGTTCCATTATTTATTTACATCAGTATGAACTCGTGGATATTTATACTCTGCGCTATAATCTGGTACTGTGTTATTTCTTTTCTTGCTCAAATTGCTCCAGTTTTCGCCACTGGGAACTCTTTCAAGATGTCTCTTGTGTCCCTTTGACTCCAACTGTTTTGCATTTTGGTTGCACTAAGTGAACTCAGCTGATCTTTTTTAAAGAGTTGTATATTTGTAATATTCCAGATCTTACGAAAACATAACGTGTATGTCAAATTGATGAGTTCACAAACAGCACTGAGGACAAGGCTAACATAGTGATGATTGTGCTGAGTGAGTCAGTTCAGAGAGGTATTAAGTAAAAACTGGTATCGATGGTACAAAGGTATAGCAGTAGTTGTTAATGCCGGTTAGGGGATAATTCAAGTTTGAGAAACTCTGTACTAAAACAGAACTGTCTCAGATTCAGGCAGTGATGATAATGATGAGGATTACGAGCAGCCTCTCTGGGACACACCCACACACAATCCATCCGCCGGGGCCTTGATGCCAAGCAGACCTGCCTCAGTGCAGAGACGTGCTGATGTTGATAACGTTGGAACTGCGCATGCCCAGGGCAGGGAGGGACGGATGCTGCAGTGTTTGTCTCCCAAACGAGCTGCGTGGGTGGCTTGCTGTTCAGCACCATTCCCGCTAATGAGCTTGGAACCGTTGGCCTAACAAACACGCTCCATGTCACAGGCCTGACATGTGATGTTTCCCGAGGAGAAGTGCCAGGAAGGCTCGTTATTTTTACTTTTTTTCCTTGTTTCACCCTTGATCTGAGACAAGCAGACAGACATGGCCGTGGCCGGAGTCAGCAGTCAGACCCCGTACACCCTGAGTCTTGTCTGGGGTCTGTAGGCCAGTTCTCCAGCTCCACTGAGGATGCTTACACTGCAGTATTTAGCCTGCCCTACTGCACCATCCTGAGTGTGGACCCAAGGCCCTGAATCTATCTCCTGGTTGAGCAGTGATGCCCCAGAATCTCTGACCTGATCTGAAATAGAAAGTCCTTCAAGAAATAAGTCTTTTTTAATTTCCCTGCTTCTAGTCTGAACTGTGGGTGGCTGCAGGCTGGTGTGTACTCAGGCTTCTAAACCCTCTCTAGTGCCAGGGAGCTCTGGAATCACATGACTTAGGTTAGAATTCTAGTTCTTCCAAAGAACCAGATAAATTACACAGCCTCTCATAAAAGGAAGAGAGTAATAGTACCTACTTCACAGAACTGGAAGGAAGGAAGAATTGCAGTGCAAATTAAATGAGACAGTTATTAGCACAATGCCTGACCCATAGTAACTGCCCAATAAATTCATTCGTCTAACAATTATTAAGTTCACTATATGCTGGGCATAGTACTGGGTGCCAGGAAGGGACACAAGGAGAAAACAAGAAAGAAAAAAATAATAAACTAGCAAATTAATAAATAAGGTAAAGCTTATAGCCAAATCCCGTGTACAGTGCCTAGCACAGAAGTACATGGACTTGTTTATTTTTTTTTTTTGTTTTGGCCACACTGTGTGTCATGTGGGATCTTAGTTTCCTGACCATGGATCGAACCCATGACCCCTGCAGTGGCAGCATGGAATCTTAACCCCTGGGCTGCCAGGGAAGTGCCGAGACATGTTTTTCTTTTTTTTTTTTTCAGATTTACTTATTTATTATTTGGCTGTGCTGGGTCTTCATTACAGTATGTGGGCTTTCTCTAGTTACCATGAGCAGGAGCTACTCTTTGTTGTGGTGTGTGGGCTTCTTGTTAAGGTGGTTTCTCTTGTTGCAAAGCACAGGCTCTAGGCCAGTGGGCTTTCAGTAGCTGCAGTGTGTGCGGGCTTAGTAGCTGTGGTGCATGGGCTTAGTTGCTCCTCAGCATCTGGGATCTTCCTAGACTAGGGATCCAACTGGTGTCCCTTGCATTGCAAAGTACATGCTTAACCACTATACCACCAGGAAGGCCCCTCAAGACATGTTAAATATTAATAAAATAATGAGGTAGTCTGGTGGATGAATGACGGAAATAAGTAAGGTCACTTGATGATAACTGGAAAAAACCTTTTTGAGACAGGGAGGTCAGGAAATGTCCTGATATGTGATATCATATAATATGTTTTATTATATGAAAGACATATTACATGATATCACTCCAAATAATATTGGAGCTGAGACCTATAATATGAGAAGAAACTTAGCCTTGCCAGGAGCCAGGTGAAAAGCCTTTCAGGTAGAGAGAACAGCACATGTAAAGCCCCTGAGGTTGAGAAGAGCTTGAAGAGTGGAGAAAAGAGCAAGGAGACCAGTGTCTGGGATGTAGCGAGAGGGCAATAGGCCGGGGTAAGAAGTTTGCATTTTGTTCAAGGTACAATAAAGAGCCACTAAGGTTGAAACAAGATTTGATTTCTGATTAAAAGTTAATTCTGGTTTCTGTAGGGAAAATGGA
The DNA here is from genome assembly GCA_024291935.2 of Okapia johnstoni. NCBI lineage: Eukaryota > Metazoa > Chordata > Mammalia > Artiodactyla > Giraffidae > Okapia > Okapia johnstoni. Next base: position 54,239,927 of record CM044324.1, on the reverse strand, counting down.
TTTGAAGGGAAGAGTAGTAGAAACAGTCAGAACTTCAATTAAGAGGCTATTCGAGTCACCCAGACTAGAGATATTGCTGATTCAGACTAGGTTATAGATCCACACTGCCCTATGACTTTCTAGATGGTGGAAATGTTCTAGCTGTGTGCTCAGACAGTATCCACTGGCCACCTGTGGCTCTTGAGCACTCGGAATGTGGCTAGTACAACTGAGGAATTGAATTTTTAATTTCATGTTATTTTAATTAATTAAAATTTAAATAGCCTCCTGTAGTTAATTTCCAAAACATACAAACAGCTCATACAATGCAATAACAAAAAAACAAACAACCCAATCAAAATATGGGCAGAAGACCTAAACAGATTTTTCTCCAATGAAGACATACAGATGGCCAACAGGTACATGAGATGTTCCAATACCACTAATTATCAGAGAAATACAAACAAAAACCACAATGAGGTATCACCTCACACCGGTGAAGGGCTATCATCAAAAAGTCTCCACATAATAAATGCTGGAGAGGGTGTAGAGAAAAGAGAATCCTCCTACATTGTTGGTGGGAATGAAAATTGGCGCAGCCACTATGAAAAACAGTATGGAGTTTCCTTAAAAAAACTGAAACTAAAGCTACTGTATGATCCAGTCATCCCACTCCTGGCCATATATCTGGAAAAGAGGAAAGGACTTAATTGAAAAGACACGTGCATCCCTGTGTTCACAGCAGCACTATTTACACCAGCCAAGACATAGAAACAACCCAAATACTGATCAGCAGATGACTGGTTTAAGAGGATGTGATATATGGACTTCCCTGGTGGCTCAGCTGGTAAAGAATTCACCTGCAATGTGGGAAACCTGGCTTCGATTCCTGGGTTGAAAAGCTCCATTGAAGAAGGGAAAGGCTACCCACTCTAGTATTCTGGCCTGGAGAATTCCATGGACTATATAAGAGCCAAGACATGGAAACAACCCAAATGCCAATCAGCAGATGATTGGTTTAAGAAGATGTGATATATACATACAATGGAATATTACTCAGCCATAAAAATAAATGAAATATTGCCATTTGTGGCAACATGGATGAACCTAGAGAATATCATACTAAGCAAAATAAGTCAGACAGAGGAAGACATCATATATCACTTATATATGGAATCTAAAAAAGTATACAAATGAATCTACGTCCAAAACAAACAGACTCACAGACATAGAAAACAAACTTACGGTTACCCAAAGGGGAAGAGGGGAGTGGATAAAGTAGGAGTATGGGATTAACAAACTACTATACATAAAATAGATGAGCAACAAGGATTTACCATATAACACAGGGAATAATACTCAATACGTTGTAATAACCTATAATGGAAAATAATCTGAAATATATATATAACATATATATATTTAAATCACTTTGCTGTACACCTGTATGGAGAAGGCAATGGCACCCCACTCCAGTATGACTGAGAGACTTCACTTTCACTTTTCCCTTTCATGTATCGGAGAAGGAAATGGCAACCCACTCCAGTATTCTTGCCTGGAGAATTCCAGGGACGGCAGAGCCTCGTGGGCTGCCATCTATGGGGTCGCACAGAGTCGGATACGACTGAAGCGACTTAGCAGCAGCAGCAGCAGCTGTACACCTGAAACTAACACAATATCATAAGTTAACTATACTTCAATTTTTTAAAAAAATAGCCTTTGTAACTAGCAGCTACTATATTATATTGGACAGCACAGGAAGTTGGCTGTACCTTAAAAACATTTAGGAAGGAGATAGCACCTGTGATGGTTAGGGGATGGAGAGTGAGAGGAAGAGTAGTATCAAAGATGTGTGCCAAGTCTCTTCAGTCATGTCTGACTCCTTGCAACCCCATGGACTGCAGCCTGCCAGGCTCCTCTGTCCATGGGGATTCTCCAGGCGAGAATACTGGAGTGGGTTGCCATTTCCTTCTCCAGGGGATCTTCCCAACAGAAGGATCAAACCTGTGTCTCCTGCATTGCAGGTGGATTCTTCACCACTGAGCCACCGGGAGGAGAAGGCAATGGCACTCCACTCCAGTACTCTTGCCTGGAGAATCCCAGGGACGGGGGAGCCTGGTGGGCTGCCATCCATGGGGTCACACAGAGTTGGACACGACTGAGGTGACTTAGCAGTAGCAGTAGAAGAGCCACCGGGAAGCCTAGTTTTTTATTTGAGAACTGGGTGGATGATACTACCATTTACTGATTTGGAGAAGAGCAGGCTCTGGGGAGACACCAAGAGTTTTCTTTTGCACAAGAGGAGTTTAAGATACTGTTGGAACATTCAAGAGGAGATAACAAGTAGAAAGCAGAATGTGTACACGGTTGTCCTCATCATCTTTAGGTTCCAGTGGTATCAGCCTGTTGGCTGCTTAGAAGGGAGGGAGATCAGAAAGGGGACCAGTAACTCCACACTGAGACTTTCCTTTTCCTTGTCTTGGTTATTCTGCCAACTACTCACCTAGCCAGGTGGATCTTGTTTGAAACCCATGTATGATCTGTGACTCCTCCTTCCCCCTCCTCCCTCTTCTCTCCAAGTATTGAGCCCAGGGGGCTCCTTCCTTCGCTAATCTAGAAAGCCTCACCCCACCTGTTTTCTACTCCTATAGCCACTTCCATGGCTCAGGCCTCTGTCATCTCATTGTGGACTACAGCCTCAGTGCCCAGAGTTCCTGGCCTTCTCAACATTCCTGCTTTCCACCTTCCAGCAGAAGGGTCTTCCTAGGATTTTCCTCCTAGGAATCCTGTCTGGATCTGCATCGAGAGTCTCAAGTCTGAACCAACCCTTGCTCTTTCTTTAGATTTCTAGAATTGCATCCAAAGGGAATCAGAAGCCTCCACAAAGTTTGAAAAACCACAAGAATGTTCCTCATGACATTTATTATAAAAGCTATACGTATACTTCTCAACCATATCTTACATGACCCATCATTAGTATTTGACACTGTTGATAACTCTCCCTTGAAACACTTTCTTCGTTTACTTCCAGGATACCACAATTCTATTTTTGTTTTCCTACCACTCTGGTCACTCCTTAGTCTCCTTTGCCAGTTCCTTCTCATCACCCTGATCTGTACACGTTACAGTGCCCCAGGGCTCAGACCTAAGAACTCTCTCTGCCCATGCCCTTGGTTCTCTCGTGCAGCCTCATAGCTTCAAACATAATCTATATACATTCTGATGACTCCCAAAAGTACATATTCAGCTCAGACTCTCCCGTGAATGCCAGACTCACAAATCCAACTGTCTACTTGACATTTCCACTTGAATGTCAAACAGGCATCTCAAACTTATCATGCCCAAAACTGAATTCCTCATAGTCTCCCCTAAACTCCCTCTTCCCATGGTTTCTCCCATTTCACTTAAGGGCAATACCCTCCCTTATTTGCTCAGGCCAAAAGCCTTCAAGTTATCCTTGATTCCTCTCTTTCCCACTTCACATCTGGTCTATCAGCAAATCCTGCAGGCTGGATCTTATATTTATCCTGAATTCACCTTTTTGCCATCTTTGCTGCCATCAATCTGGTACAAGCCACTAACCTATTTCACCCCCTTGACAGCTATGGTCTATTAGCTCTCCCTGATTCTACATCAGCTATTTTCCATGCTTCAGGCCAAAACCCTCCAATAGTTCCCATTTCACCAGAAAAAAACACCAACTTCCATACCTAAGTGGTTTAACCTCTACACTTTTGACTTCTCACTCTGTTCTAGTCTATTGGCTGTTCCTGGATCAGGCCATCTCCATATTCCTCAGCTTTAGAGCCTGTTCACTGGCTGTCCCCTTTGCCAGGAAGGCTCTTCCACCTGACATCCCCTTGGCTAGCTCATTCCTTCACCTCCGTATGTCTGCTCAAAAGTCACCTGGCCATCATTTAAAACATTCCACAGGCACACCTCATATTCTCCTCCTTTTATTTTTTTCATAGCACTTTCACCATTTCTGCCCTTTCACACATTTTAACAGTTGTCTGTTTTCCCTACTAGAGTGTAAATTTCAAGGGGGCAGAAATTTTCATGCCCCTTTGCAGCTGCATTCCCCAGTGCTTATGTGGCACACAGTAGGTGCTCAATAAATAAGTGGTAAATGAGTGAAAGTCGCTCAGTCCTTTCCAACTCTTTGCGACCCCATGGACTATACAGTCCATGGAGTTCCCCATGGGCATGATAAAAGACAGAAATGGTATGGACCTAACAGAAGCAGAAGATATTAAGAAGAGGTGGCAACAATATACAGAAGAACTATACAAAAAAGATCTTCATGATCCAGATGACCATGATGGTGTGATCACACCTAGAGCCAGACATTCTGGACTCTGAAGTCAAGTGGTCCTTAGGAAGCATCACTACGAACAAAACTAGTGGAAGTGACGGAATTCCAGTTGAGCTATTTCAAATCCTAAAAGATGATGCTGTGAAAGTGCTGCACTCAATATGCCAGCAAATTTGGAAACTCAGCCACAGGACTGGAAAAGGTCAGTTTTCATTCCAATCCCAAAGAAAGGCAATGCCAAAAAATGTTCAAACTACTGCACAATTGCACTTATCTCACACGCTAGCAAAGTAATGCTCAAAATTCCCCAAGCCAGGCTTCAACAATACGTGAACCGTGAACTTCCAGATGTTCAAGTTGGATTTAGAAAAGGCAGAGGAACCAGAGATCAAATTGCCAACATCTATTGGATCATCAAAAAAGCAAGAGAGTTCCAGAAAAACATCTACTTCTGCTTTATTGACTACGCCACTCCAATACTTTGGCCACCTGATGCGAAGAGCTAACTCATTTGAAAAGACCCTGCTGCTGTGAAAGATTGAGGGCAGGAGGAGAAGGGGACAATGGAGGATGAGATGGTTGGATGGCATCACCAACACAATGGACATGGGTTTGGGTGGACTCCAGGAGTTGGTGATGGACAGGGAGGCCTGGTGTGCTGTGGTTCATGGGGTCGCAAAGAGTCGGACACGACTGAGCGACTGAAATGAACTGAAAGCCTCTGACTGTGTGGATTAAAACAAACTGTGGAAAATTCTTAAAGAGATGGGAATACCAGGCCATTTGACCTGTCTTCTGAGAAATCTGTATGCAGGTCAAGAAGCAACAGTTAGAACTGCACATGGAAAAACAGACTGGTTCCAACTTGGGAAAGGAGTGCGTCAAGTCTGTATTTTGTCACCCTGCTTATTTAACTTATATGCAGAGTACATCATGAGAAATGCCGGGCTGGATGAAGCACAAGCTGGAATCAAGATTGCTGGGAGAAATATCAATAACCTCAGATATGCAGATGACACCACCCTTATGGCAGAAAGTGAAGAACTAAAGAGCCTCTTGATGAAAGTGAAAAAGGAGAGTGAAAAAGTTGGCTTAAAGCTCAACATTCAGAAAACAAAGATCATGGCATCTGGTCCCATCAACTTCATACCAAATAGATGGGGAAACAATGAAAACAGTGACAGAATTTATTTTGGGGGGCTCCAAAATCACTGCAGATGGTTGACAGCAGCCATGAAATTAAAAGATGCTTGCTCCTTGGAAGAAACGTTATGACCAATCTTGACAGCATATTAAAAAGCAGAGACGTTACTTTGTCAACAAAGGTCTGTCTAGTCAAAGCTATGGGTTTTCCAGTAGTCACATATGGATGTGAGAGTTGAACTATACAAAAAGCTGAGCACTGAAGAATTGATGCTTTTGAGCTGTGGTGTTGGAGAAGACTCTTGAGAGCCCCTTGGACTGCAAGGAGATCCAACTAGTCCATCGTAAAGGAAATCAGTCCTGAATATTCTTTAGAAGGACTGACGCTGAAGCTGAAACTCCAATACTTTGGCCACCTGATGCGAAGAACTGACTCACTGGACAAGACCCTGATGCTGGGAAAGGTTGAAGGCAGGAGAAGGGGACGACAGAGAATGAGATGGTTGGATGGCATCACCGACTCGATGGACATGAATTTGAGTTAGCTCCGGGAGTTGGTGATGGGCAGGGAGGCCTGGCGTGCTGCAGTCCATGGGGTCGCAAAGAAATGGACACGACCGAGCGACTGAACTGAAATAAGTGAACGATTGTAAGGAGCCTCACCGTCCAACAGTCGGGAGTGTGAGGGAAGAAAGAAATACGCATGCTCGGGAAATTCTGAAAAATTACCGTTTGGAAGGGCAAGCCAGGCGGGCGTCCCACTTTCACGTGACACCTCCCTTGTCCTCCTCCCCGCCGGAACGTTTCAGTCCCGGAACCTTGGCTCGCGGGTCCCGCCGCGAGGCACTTCCGGTGCCCCTCCTTTCTAGCCAGCGAAGAGAACTGCCAAGTCAGTTCCGGCAGAGAGCGCGGCTAGAAGCGGATCGTGGCGTTGTACCCTGGGGCCCTCCAGGCCCTCCGACCTCTGGTCGGTAGGTGAACTGGGGGGCCCCGGGACAGTCTCGGTTGTGTTTTGCAGAGCGGTCGCCGAGGCCGCCAGTTGGCAGGGCCCAAGACTGAAAGCAGCGGTGAACCTCTCTCCCCACCCCCACGCCCACCGCCGCGACATAATGGCGGCGGCCCCTCCGAGCCAGGATCCTGCCGACCGCTGGGTCTCTTCACCCAGCGCTGCAGGGCTTGGGCTTAGGCGAAGCCTCCGCCTGGCCACCGAGAACGTGGCGCCTTTGTGCGTCGGGCGTGGCAGGACTAGAAGAATGGCGGCCGCTCCAACTCAGCGGAGGGCCGTTAGAGCGTCGGGGGCCCGGGAAAGATTGTGGACGCCAGCTCGTCCACCCTTAGGCTTTGGGGCCACGCGAATCCGCCACCTGAGGTGACCGCTCTGTCCCAGTTGGACGAGACCTCACCTCGTCCGGACAACGACGGACAAAGGCCTTAACGGGCCCGCAAGGTGAGCGGAGCCGCGGTCGACGACGGGTGGAACGTTAGCGGGCCATCGGGCGGTGATCGTCGTTCTACCGAGACCTTGATGTCGGAAGATAGAAATGGTAGAATAACGTACCCCTTGTGGCCAACAGAAAGTGCCCGCCGCCCTCTGGGAAGATTTACTGGCCGCTGATAGAAGGCCTGTGTATATAATATGAAAAAGCTGCTCTCAACTTTACCCCCAACCTTTCAAAAGAAAACTTTAGCTACATCTAGGCCTCCTAGATGTAAAGAGGTTGCCGACGTATGATAAAATAGATAGAAAAATCACGTCTTGTAAATGCCCATTTGTTTTTAAAAAAAAAAAAGCTATAGAAAAGAAATGTCTTATGGAAATGACTTTTCGAAATGGAGTTGTTTGATTACCTCTAGAAGCAACTTCCGGAGCCACCGAAGTCCCCGTTTGTTCAGTGGGTTGGAAGACGTGGAATAGAAGACCTTGAGGAGGAAGAATAGAAAGTTCTTTGCGAGAGTCGTCCTACTTAGAAGACATTTCTATATAACCATTGTTTTGTGTGTGCATTTTATTCCTCACTACTGTATATATAGTTGACAATAAGTACTTTTTTGAAATACCTAGTCTTTCTAGATGTTCTGAAGTGCCTGATACATGTTAACAGTCGAGGTAGTAAGAAGACATATTTGTAAATACCTTTTTGTTAAAATTCACACGAAATGTTGGGAAGTGGGGGGATTGGCCAGACCACTTCCTGGAGCAGTACACTCTGTGCATTGGTTCAAGGTCGGGGTGTCGGGAGAGGGGAGGGAAGTGCAGATCTCTGTGCCAGTGTGTTGCTAGTGAGGCAAGATTAACCATTGTCTTTTCCGTTAGTGCATTTGTTTCACTTTGCTGTATATATAGTGTATATAATGGACAAATGAGTCCTAATTTACAACATCTAGTCTTTCTAGATGTTAAAGAGGTTGCTAGTGTATGACAAAAATAGAGTTAGTAAATAATACATTTTGTACATTTTGTGTTAAAAGTTTCTAGGAAAGATTGTCTTCTGAAAATTTGAGCATTATAGCCCCCTGGGTATGGTGGAGAGGGGAGAGAAGAGAAGGGAAGGGTCTTAGGCTAGAATACTCATATTTTGAAGACAATTTCAAGATTATAACTGTTACATGTGGCAGTTTATTCAAGACTGCTTTGTATATAGTGGACAAATTAAGTCCTTATTTGAAACATCTAGTACACCTAGATGTTTAGAAGTGCCCGACGTATGTTAAATGTAGAGGTAGTGAAATACCACTTTGTAAATAACTTTTTGCTCAAATTCATAGGAAGTACTGTCTTTGAGAATGTTAAATGTTAAACCACCTCTGTGAGCAGTATACTGTTGTCTACACTTGTTCAGTGGTTTGGAGGAGGGAAAGAATTACAAAAGGTGATATGCTAGTTGTTTGCACCTGGACATTTTCAGATGAAACTATTTTTTGTATGTTATGTGCATTTTGTTTTGCTGTGTATATAGTGTATATAATGGACAAATGAGTCCTAAGTTTGTGACATCTAGTCTCTAGGTGTTAAAGAGGTTGCCAGTGTATGACAAAGTAGTAAAATTAGCACATTTTGTACACTTTGTGTTGAAATTCATAGGAATGCTTGTTTTCTGTAAATGATTTTTTTCATATGAATGTATTCAGACACCTCTAAGCGTTACACATGCCTGTACTTGTCCACTGGATTGGTGGTGGAGAAAAGGAAGTGAGGGAGGGAATGGTTCAGGCCAAAAAGGTCATATTTAGGAGATACCTCAAATTATAACCATTGTTACCTGTGTGCAATTTTACTTAACAGTACTGTGTACATAGTGGACAAGTAAGTTCTTATATGAAATATCTAGTCTTTCTAGATATTTAGAAGTGCTTGATGCATTTTAAAGTAGTAGTGTAATAATGCTTCTTGTAAATAGCTTTTTAAAACTGATGGGAAATACTGTAATTGGAAATGGAATTGTTAAACCTCCTCTCCGAACAGTATACTCGGTGCTTTTTCATTGGGTTGAGGGAGGTGGGAGGGAAGTTTGCAAAAGATGTTTTGCTAGTGTGTACTAGAACATTTCAGCTTACCATTGCTTTATATGTTAAGTGCATTTCATTTAACTTGACTGTATATATTATGTATATACTGGACAAATGGGTCCCAATTTTATAATACTAGTCTCTAGATATTAAAGAGGTTGCCAATGTATGACAAAAGTAGGGTTAGTAAACTAACACATTTTGTACACTTTGTGTTAAAATTCATTGGAAAGGCTGTCTTCTGAAAAGGACCTTTGAAAGTGAAATTGTAATAAATCACATCTAAGTGATACACGTACCTGTACTCGCCACCCACTGTTGGATGGATGGTGAAAAGGAGGAATTGGAAGAAATGAAAGATGATAGACCAGAATGTTCCTTCGTAGAAGATACCTTCAGGTATAACCATTGTTACATGTGTGTAGTTTATTCAACACTACTGTGTATATAGCAGACAAACTTAAGTCTTTATTTGAAACATCTAGTCTTTCTAGATGTTTAGAAGTGCACAAAGTATGTTAAAAGTAGAGGTAGTGAAATAACATTTTGTAGATACATCCTTTTGTTAAGATTCATACGAAATACTCATTTAGAAATGGAATTATCAGAATGATCAAACCATCTCTCACAGCAGTATGTATTATATTTGTGCTGGTTCAGGGAGAAAGTACAAGGGGGGTTATACCAGTATGTTTGTTAGGCAAGGTTAACCATTGTCCTGTATGTGTCAGTGTTTTGGTTACTTAGTTGTGTATATAGTGTACATAAGGGACAAACGTCCAAATTTACAACATCTAGTCTTCCTAGATGTTAAAGAGGTTGCCAGTGTATGACAAAAATAACAATAAGTACGTTGTGTACACTTGATGTTAAAATTTATAGGCAAGACTTCTGAAAACAACTGGCAGAAGTGAAATTGTTAAAATCTCTTCTAAGCATTATAGATGCTTATTAGACTTGTCCACTGGGTTGACAGAGAAGGGGAAGGGTCCTTGGCTAGAGTGTTCTGTTTAGTAGATACTTTGAGACTATAGCCATCGTATGCAGTGTATTCAGTGCTACTATGTGTATGTATAGTGGACAAACTTAAATCCTTATTTGAAACATCTAGCCTTTTAGATGTGTAAAAGTACACAACCTATTTTGAGAATAGAGAGTTAAATACCTTTTAAGGTTTTTTTTTCTGTTAATTAATAGGAATGGTTTTATTTGGGGAGTGGGGTTGTCTTGGAGAGTAAGCTGATGTTTACTGGGTGGTGGGGTGGGGGGAGGGGACAGGGAAGGAAGTGCAGAGAGAAGGGCTCTGTGCCCATCAGTCTTTATAGACAAGTTCAGATTGTCTACCCATTGTTCTGTTGATGCATTTTAGTTAATATTGCTGTGTGTTAAAGAACAATCAAGTCCTAATGCCCAAGGTATATTAAAAGTAGAGGTAGTAAAATAACCCCTTAATGAATGCCTTTTGTTGGTTTTTAGGAAGGGCTGTGTCTCCTGGGAGTATCTATGTTAATCCACCTCTTAGAACTAGATGTAGTCTGGTACTTAATCACTGAAATGCCGGAGGAGTAAGAGGAAGGGTGAGGGGAAGGGCTCTTGGCTAATATCTCCCATTATCTGGAAGACAGTTTTAGGTTATAACCATAGGTCTGTATGTGCATTTTTGTGAAGTACCTACGTTTATTGTGGACAAGGTTCATTACTTTGCAACATCTAGGCTTTTTAGATGTCCTGAGGTGACAATGTATGATATATAAAGTAGAACTAGTGAATTAACCACTTTGTAAATACCTTTGTTATAATTGATTTTTAAAAGCAGCATCTTGGACCTGGAATAATTATACCTTCTCTGAGAAATGTACATCAGGACTTGTTCATTTAGGTTGGCAGCTGAGGGGCGGAAGGAAGTATAGAGGGAGGGCTGAATGTGGATGTGTTCACGTTTGTATTTTGATGATAACCATTGATGTGTGTGCATCTCCTGGCTGTACTATAGGAATGCATTGTTAAATAATTGAGCAGAAACATACCTCCTTGCTAATACCTTAATAGTTTAGATCAGATGATGAATCCTTTTAGAACTATTATACTTTGTGTACTCAATTGCTTTATGTCTCATTTTAATTGAACATTAAGGGAATGTAGTATTTTAATCATAGCTCTGCCAATATGTTTATCTAGAGGCCTGTTGCCATTTTTGTCTTTGAAATTTTTGTTGCCAAGAAAGGCAAGATTACATTTTTTTCCTTCCAGATTGAGTTGGTGTAGTGTATTCTTGGTTATCAAAATACTCATAGCTGTGGGACTTTGAAATGGTAAATATTCATAATGTGTGAATCAGCATGATACATAACTATATGATCTCAATTACATAAAAAATAGATGTTTAGTTGTGAAAATAAAAAAATGAGACCTAGAAGGACATGTCAAACAGTAAACTGCTTGTGATTATGAATGACTTTGTTTTTTGCTTCTTGTGCTTTTTGATTTCCTATTATGCACATGTTAACTTTTAAGAAATAAATGTTACTTTAAAAACCTTAATGAAGTCTCCATTCTTGTAAAGTTAGCATACACACTCCATAGAACATAGTGTCCACATCCTTCATGCCTGGGCTCTAAGGCATCTAATGAGGCCTTTCATTGCTTATATACCTGCCCCCCGCCCCCCCATGTCTTGCTATTCTAGGTGGCTCTGCTCTTGCGGTGTTTCCAACTTTGCTCAAGCTATTCCTTCTGCCCATAGTGCGCTTTCCACATTTTTCATCTAGCAGAATCCTTCATTGCTCTCTCAGACTTCATATACAGTCTTACCTGACACCCCAGAATTAAAGTGCCAGAACCAAATGTCCAAAGTTACACACTTTCCCTTGGCAGCCCCTTTTTGATGGAACCCACTTCTGTCATTGTTTGCAGCACAATGCCTGACACAGTAGGTGCTTAGGAAGTGTCCATTAAATACAAAAGAGACAAAATCTCTGCTTTTCAGACTATCTTGTATGGTATAGCTACTGCTGACACTGGTTGAATATTCAGGGCTTCCCAGGCTGGCAGTTCCTGTCAGATGACCCAACCAGAGGGTGAAGGTAGGGTGAGCACCACCCACCCTCAAATCAGGCATGAAACATTCTCTAATGGAATATCAGAGGGGTTCTCAAAGCTGGCTTTGAGGGTGATATTCAAGACACTGGCTCCAAATGTCAGGAGGTGGCATTTCTAGTGCTTCCTTGGGGCTGTTTGTATAAACAGGTGGGCCAGGAGCCAGTGAGGGTGTGAGAGGAGGCCCTTCCCGCTGCCATCTCCTATTGCTGCCCCTAAGAGACAGGTGTCGAAGAAGGCAATGGCACCCCACTCCAGTACTCTTGCCTGGAAAATCCCATGGATGGGGGAGCCTGGTAGGCTGCAGTCCATGGGGTCGCAAAGAGTCGGACACGACTGAGGTGACTTAGCAAGAGACAGGTGTTAGCTGACAGAGATGGGCTTCAGGGAGGCACATATGCCTGGAACCCCTGACCTAGAAGGGGAGAACTAGGTGCATTTGGACAGCTCATCCCAGGCTAGGACCAGTCTGAAGCCCCAATCCACAGAGCTGGATAAAAGCTGAAGCTCTGTAATTTAAGGCAGAGTCATCCATAAAGGTCTGCAGTGTAGAGAGAAGGTAGACTCATAAAGAGTTAAAGAGACAAGGTTAGGTGTTTCCCAGGTGTCTCTGGTAAAGAATCCACCTGCTAACCCAATCTGGGTTCAATCCCTGATCTGGGAAGATCCCACATACCACAGAACAACTAAGCCCAGGAGCTGCAACTACTGAGCCCGTGTGCTGCAACTACTGAAGCCCACATGCTCTAGAACCATTGCTCCTCAATGAAAGAAGCCCATGCCCTGCAATGAAGAGTTGACCCCACTCCCTGCGACTAAAGAAAACTCACAGAACAGTGAAGACCAAGCACAATCCAAAACTAAATAGAAAAACAAATTTAAAAGAGAAAGACAAGGTTAGCCCTCAGAAAGGCAGTCCTGGACCCCCAGGGCAAAGCTAACCCTCAGTGGACAGAAGAGGAAAAGGAAGTCCACAGAGGAGCAGACCCCACCAGGATCAAATCTTGGAGCTAACAACGTGTATTACCGGGGGAAGAACACTGAAAGGGAGTCAGATGCCTCAGCTCTCTTTTAGCTGTCGCATGAGCTGGGAAACCTTGGCCCCTTGATCCCATCTGGGCCTCAGCCCCCTTCTCTGGAAATGAGAGGCTTGTGCTGGCTGCTTGATGAGCTGTGCCTCTCCAGTTGCTGGGTCTTTTAAAGCCACACATTTCATCAACAGCAGACCCTGGGCCAGAAGTTTCTAAATCCCATTCTCTACTAAAAGGAAGCAAGGTCCTTGGAGAAATGGTTAATTCCAAGGGCTGCAACAGGAAAGTACAAAATCATCCTGGACTACTCCGGGGCAGCAGAAAACAAGAGAGTGCCTCAGAGAATGGCAGGAACATGTCAAAAGGACCCCAGAAGCAAGCTTGAAGTGGCTTCCATTGGCCTAATCTGTGACAATTTGTGCATCAAAATAGAAAATGATAATAAGATTATAACACATATGAAACATGTCAATTATCATATATGAAACGAACCACCAGTCCAGTTTCGACGCATGATACAGGGTGCTCGGGGCTGGTGCACTGGGATGACCCAGAGGGATGGGATGGGGAGGGAGGGGGGAAGGGGGTTCAGGATGGGGAACACATGTACACCCATGGCAGATTCATGTCAATGTATGGCAAAACCAATACAATATTGTAAAGTAAAACATAAATAAATAATAAAGTCAGAAAAAAAAGATCATAACACATCGACGAAAGTAGGAAGCTATGAAGCCAATGCCAGTATAAATTAACGAATAGTACTCATGTATGGATGTGAGAGCTGGACTATAAAGAATGCTGAGCACCGAAGAATTGATGCTTTTGAGCTGTGGTGTTGGAGAAGACTCGTGAGAGTCCCTTGGACTGCAAGGAGATCCAACCAGTCCATCCTAAAGGAGATCAGTCCTGAGTGTTCATTGGAAGGACTGATGCTGAAGCTGAAACTCCAATACTTTGTCCACCTGATGCAAAAAGCTGACTCATTTGAAAAGACCCTGATGCTGGGACAGATCGAGGGCAGGAGGAGAAGGGGACGACAAGATGAGATGGTTGGATGGCATCACCGACTCAATGGACATGAGTTTGGGTAAACTTCGGGAGTTGGTGATGGACAGGGAGGCCTGGTGTGCTGTAGTCCATGGGGTCGCAGAGAGTCGGACATGACTGAGCGACTGAACTGAACTGAACTGAAATGCAAAGTATGCTAAGGAAGGGGATATTTACATAGTTCCAAAGCACCTGCTCACAAAATACCTATTCAAAGTGAATGAGATACACTCAACAGAGTGAAATGGCAAGCTATGGAATGGGAGAAAGTATTTGCAAATGATATAGCTGGAATATATTAAGAACTCTGACAGCAAATTTAAAAATAGACAAAGGATTTGAACAGACATTCTTCCTAAGGTGATATACCAATGGCCATCAAGCATATGAGAAGATGTTCAGCCTCACTGAAAATTTGTTTTTTTTTTTAAAAAAGAATTTGCTGTTTATTATTTAGCCGCTAAGTCGTGTCTGACTCTTACAACCTTGTGAGCTGGAGCCTAACAGGCTCCTCTGTCCATGGGATTTCCCAAGCAAGAATACTGGAGTGGGCTGCCATTTCTTTCTCCAGTGCAAATCAAAACTCCAATGAGATATCAACTCATGCTCATTAGAATCAGTTAGGTTCAGTCGCTCAGTCGTGACTGACTCTTTGCGGCCCCATGGACTGCACCACGCCAGGCCTCCCTGCCCATCACCAATTCCCTGACCTTACTCAAACTCATGTTCATTGAGTCAGTGATGCCATTCAACCATCTCATCCTCTATCGTCCCCTTCTCCTCCTGCCCTCAATCTTTCCCAGCATCAAGGTCTTTTCTAATGAGTCAGTTCTTTGCATCAGGTGGCCAAAGTATTGGAGTTTCAGCTTCAACATCAGTCCTTCCAATGTATATTCAGGACTGATCTCCTTTAGGATGGACTAGTTGGATCTCCTTGCAGTCCAAGGGACTTTCAAGAGTCTTCTCCAACACCACAGCTCAAAAGCATCAATTCTTCGGTGCTCAGCTTTCTTTATAGTCCAACTCTCACATCCATACATGACTACTGGAAAACCCATAACTTTGACTGGATGGACATTTGTTGGCAAAGTAATGTCTCTGCTTTTTAATAGGTGGTCTAGGTTGGTCATAAATTTTCTTCCAGGGAGCAAGCATCTTTTAATTTCATGGCTGCTGTCACCATCTGCAGTGATTTTGGAGCCCCCCAAAATAAATTCTGTCACTGTTTCCATTGTTTCCCCATCTATTTGACATGAAGTGATGGGACCAGATGCCATGATCTTTGTTTTCTGAATGTTGAGCTTTAAGCCAACTTTTTCACTCTCCTCTTTCACTTTCATCAAGAGGCTCTTTAGTTCTTCTTCACTTTCTGTCATAAGGGTGGTGTCATCTGCATATTTGAGGTTGTTGATAGTTCACCCAGCAATCTGGATTCCAGCTTATGCTTCATCTAGCCCAGCATTTCTTATGATGTACTCTGCATATAAGTTAAATAAGCAGGAAGACAATATACAGCCTTGATGTACTCCTTTCCCAATTTGGAACCTGTTGTTCCATGTCCAGTTCTAACTCTTGCTTCTTGACCTGCATACAGATTTCTCAGGAGACAGGTCAGGTAATCTGGTATTCCCATCTCTTTCAGAATTTTCCACAGTTTATTGTGATCCACACAGTCAAAGGCTTTGGTGTAGTCAATGAAGCAGAAGTAGATGTTTTACTGGAACTCTCTTGCTTTTTCCATGGTCCAACGGATGTTGGCAATTTGATCTCTGGTTCCTCTGCCTTTTCTAAATACAGCTTGAACATCTGGAATTTCACAGTTCACGTATTTGGAGAATTTTGAGCACTAATGCTAGCATGTGAGATGAGTACAATTGTGCAATAGTTTGAGCATGCTTTGGCATTGCCTTTCTTTGGGATTGGAATGAAAACTGAACTTTTCCAGTCCTGTGGCCACTGCTGAGTTTTCCAAATTTGCTGGCATATTGACAGCAGCACTTTCACAGCATCATTTAGGTTTTGAAATAGCTCAACTGAAATTCTATCACCTCCATTAGCTTTGTTTGTAGTGATGCTTTCGAAGGTCCCCTTGACTTCGCATTTCAGGATGTCTGGCTCTAGGTGAGTGATCACACCATTGTGATTATCTGGGTCATGAAGATCTTTTTTGTATAGTTCTTCTGTGTATTATTGCCACCTCTTCTTAATATCTTCTGCTTCTGTTAGGTCCATACCATTTCTGTTCTTTATTGTGCCCATCTTTGCATGAAATGTTCTCTTGGTATCTCTAATTTTCTTGAAAGATCTCTAGACTTTCCCATTCTACTGTTTTCCTCTATTTCTTTGCATTGATTGCTGAAGAAGGCTTTCTTATCTCTCCTTGCTATTCTTTGGAACTCTGAATTCAAATGGGTCTATCTTTCCTTTTCTCCTTTGCTTTTCACTTCTCTTCTTTTCACAGCTATTTGTCAGGCCTCCTCAGACAGCCATGTTGCTTTTTTGCATTGCTTTTCCATGGGGATGGTCTTGATCCCTGCCTCCTGTGCAATGTCACAAACCTCCGTCCATAGTTCTTCAGGCACTCTTCTATCAGATCTAATCCCTTGAATCTATTTGTCACTTCCACTGTATAATTGTAAGGGATTTGATTTAGGTCATACCTGAATGGTCTAGTGGTTTTCCCTACTTTCTTCAATTTAATTCTGAATGTGGCAATAAGGAGTTCATGGTCTGTGCCACAGTCAGCTCCCAGGTCTTGTTTTTACTGACTGTATAGAACTTCTCCATCTTAGGCTGCAAAGAATATAATCAATCTGATTTTGGTATTGACCATCTGGTGATGTCCATGTGTCGAGTCTTCTCTTGTGTTGTTGGAAGAGGGTGTTTGCTATGACCAGTGTGTTCTCTTGACAAAACTCTATTAGCCTTTGCCCTACTTCATTCTGTACTCCAAGGCCAAATTTGCCTGTTACTCCAGGTATTTCTTGACTTCCTACTTTTGCATTCCAGTCCCCTATAATTAAAAGGACATCTTTTTGTAACCACCTCATTAGGATGACTCGGAGAAGGCAATGGCACCCCACTCCAGTACTCTTGCCTGGAAAATCCCATGGACGGAGGAGCCTGGTAGGCTGCAGTCCATGGGGTCGCACAGAGTCGGACACAACTGAAGCGACTCAGCAGCAGCAGCAGCATTAGGATGACTACTAACAAAAACAAAGAATAACAAAAGTTGACAAGGATGTGGAGAAATTGGAACCCTTGTTCACTGTTGGTGGTATTGTAAAATGTTGCAACTGCTATGGAGAACAGGATGACAGTTTTCTCAAAAACATCAAACCTATGGGACTTCCCTAGCAGTCCAGTAGTTAAGAATCTGCTATGCAATGCAGGGGACACAGTTTTGAAAAAAGATCCTGCATGCCGAGGAGCAACTAAGCCCATGACACAACTACTGAGCCTGCATGCTGCAACCAAGACCTGACACAGTCAAATAAATAAACTAACAAAAAATAAAAACTAGAACCACCATATTACCGAGCAGCCCAGTTTCTGCATATATGCAAGAAATTTGAAAGCGGGTCTCAAAGAGATATTTGCATATCCATGTTCACAGTAGCACTATTCACAAAAGCCAAGAGGTGGAATCCAAATCCCTATCAACAGATAAATGGAAGGGGCGGAGGCAAGATAGTGGCATTAGGAGGACCCGGAGCTCACATCTCCTCACAGGCTGGGGGTTGGGCCTGAACCCCTGTGATGGAAGGACTGAGTCTAAGCTGCTAGACCAACAGAGAACTTCAGGCCCCAGGGAATATTAATAGGTGTGAGCTCTCCCCGAGGTCCTCATCTCAGCACCAAGACTGGGGCTCCACCCAACTGTCTGCAAACTCCAATACTGGATGCCTCAGGCTAAACAACCAGCAACAGTTAGAACTGGACATGGAACAACAGACTGGTTCCAAATAGGAAAAGGAGTACGTCAAGGCTGTATATTGTCACCCTGCTTATTTAACTTATATGCAGAGTACATCATGAGAAACGCTGGGCTAGAAGAAACACAAGCTGGAATCAAGATTGCTGGGAGAAATATCAATAACCTCAGATATGCGGATGACACCACCCTTATGGCAGAAAGTGAAGAAGAACTAAAGAGCCTCTTGATGAAGGTGAAAGAGGAGAGTGAAAAAGTTGGCTTAAAGCTCAACGTTCAGAAAACTAAGATCATGGCATCTGGTCCCATCACTTCATGGGAAATAGATGGGGAAACAGTGGAAACAGTGTCAGACTTTATTTTTTGGGGCTCCAGAATCACTGCTGATGGTGATTGCAGCCATGAAATTAAAAGACGCTTACTCCTTTGAAGGAAGTTTATGGCCAACCTAGATAGCATATTTAAAAGCAGAGACATTACTTTGCCAACAAAAGTCTGTCTAGTCAAGGCTATGGTTTTTCAGTGGTCATGTATGGATGTGAGAGTTGGACGGTGAAGAAAGCTGAGCACCGTAGAATTGATGCTTTTGAACTGTGGTGTTGGAGAAGACTCTTGAGAGTCCCTTGGACTGCAAGGAGATCCAATCAATCCATCCTAAAGGAGATCAATCCTGGGTGTTCATTGGAAGGTCTGATGTTGAAGCTGAAACTCCAATACTTTGGCCACCTCATGCGAAGGGTTGACTCATTGGAAAAGACCCTAATGCTGGGTAGGACTGGGGGCGGGAGGAGAAGGGGATGACGGAGGATGAGATGGTTGGATGAAATCACCGACTCGATGGACATGGGTTTGGGTAGACTCCGGGAGTTGGTGATGGACAGAGAGGCCTGGCGTGCTGCAATTCATGGGGTCGCAAAGAGTCGGACACGACTGAGCGACTGAACTGAACTGAACTGAAACAACCAGCAAGACAGGAACACAGCCCCACCCATCAGCAAAAATGAGATGACAGAGAAATATGTTATAAGTGAAGGAGCAAGGTAAAAACTTATAAGACCAAATAAATGAAGAAATAGGCAATCTACCTGGAAAATAATTCAGAATAATAGATAGTAAAGATCCAAAATCTCAGAAATAGAACATAGGAATGGATAAACAAAATACAGTGTATATAGATAGATAGATAGATACATACATACATACATACATGACATGGAATATTATTCAGCCTTAAAAAGGAAAGAAATTCTATCACATGATACAACTGGGATGAACCTTCAGGACACTGGGCTAAGTGAAATAAGCCAATCTCAGAAACACAAATATTGTATGATTCTGCTTATGTGAGGTATTTAAAGTTGTCAAATTCATAGTGACAAGTAGAAAGGTAGTTAGCAGGGGCTGGGGAGAGGGAGGAAGGGGAGTCATTCAATGGGTAGAGAATTTCAGATTTGCAAGATGAAAAAGTTCTGGTGATCTCTCTCACAATGTGAACATACTCAACACTCTTGAACTATACACCTAAAAATGTTAAGATGGTAAACTTCGTGTTTTTTTTTTAACTAAAACATACATACATTTTAAAATAAAAATGAAATAACGAGTAACTGTACAATGGGACACCCTTTTAACCCAATGATCAAAGTTAACATCAATAATAGGACAAATTGAAATCTTGTACCCCCTGGTAACATCCAATGAAGAACACAGCATCACTTCTGGGACTTCCTGCCCAAGATGCATAACCTATATCTAATCAGGAGAAAACATCAAACAAGCCATTTCTTGTAGAAAGAACACTCTACAAAGTAACTGGTCTATAATCTTCAAAAGTATCAATGTCATGAATGTCAAAGAAAGACTGAGAACTGTACCAGAAAGAAGGAAACCAAAGAGGCATGCCAACTAAGTGTACTGCATGATCACAAACTAGATCCTTTGCTATGAAAGATGTTATTGGGACAATTGGCAAGATGTGCATGGGCCCTGAGGATTCAATGGCTGTCATGTGTCAGTGATAATTTCCTGATTTTGATGGTTGTGGTTACATAAGAGAACGTTCTTGTCTGAAGGAAATAAACACTAAATTTCCTAGCTGTGTGAGTGCATCTGGTCCTCACTTACTCTCAGTGGCTCAGGGGAAAAACTTTTTTGTACTATTACTATAACTTTTCTGTGAGACGATTTCAAAACTTATAAAATTACACACAAAAAATGTCCATGATACTTGTTAAGTAAAAACCCCAAATGGATAACACAGTACTGTCCATTATGATAGCCACTACCTACCTAGAGCTATTTGAATTACTTAAAAATTCAGTCCCCAGTCACATTAGCAACATTTCAAGTGCTCAGTAGACATGTGTGACTGGTGGACACGCAGGACAGAACACTGGCATCACTGCAGAAAATTCTGTTGGATAACGCTGGTATAACATCTTTCTTTTTCCTGTTGTTAAAATAATAAATAAGGAAAATGGGTATGAGTATGTGAACTTTGAAAAGGCTGTGCACCAAATTGTTAGTCGAGTTATTCTTTGGGGATGAGATTAGATGGTGAAGTAGTGGAAATGTTTCCATTCTCATTATACACATTTAAATTTGGGGATTATGAACAATTAAAACATCTTTAGAATTTTTCTAATATTTATATCTATACAGATAAATATCTACCTACCTATACCTTCCACTTGCCTGTCTATTTTTTTTAAAATATAGTTTAGGAATTACCTACTGTCAGTGAAGCTCTGAATGACCTTTCTTGTGATGAAGGCTTTTGAAAAGGGAATTTAAATTTCATGGCTCTACCAATAATGCTTGAAGAGGCAAATAGCTCATGGGCTGCCACCTGCTCCCCACCCCTCACCACCTCCACACACACACACAAAGCAAAATCTTGCTCACCTTACTTGACATAACCCGAAAGTCCCAAACAAAGGACCAGGGTCTGACTGCAATGGGACAGATTGCCACTAAACAGGAGGAAGTACTTTCTGGCAGTATCAACATGAAACCTTAAGGACAAGGGATCATAGAAGACTGAGAATGTTTAAGAAGAGGAAACAAACCCAGGTTTGAAGCCAAACAGACCTGTTTTCTTGCTTGTTTGTTCTTAGGCTGCACTGGGTGTTCATTGCAGCACGTGGACTTCTCTGGTTGCAGTATTCTGGCTTAGTTACCTTAGGATGGGTAGTTCATATTCTGTATTTTATCTTCACAACAACCCTTGAAGTAACAGGCGAGCTGAGGCTGCAGAGGTGAGGTGAGTGGGCTGCGGTCACAGTGGGACTGGAGGATTGGAACCCAAGCCTGTCCAAGCAGGAATCTCCACTCCCTTCCTCCACGCTTAGTTGCCCCACGGCATGTGGGATCTTAAGTCATCCAACCAGGGGTAAAATCTGCTTCCCCTGAATTAGAAGGTGGATTCCTGACCACTGGACCACCAGGAAAGTCCCCAGACTCCTGGTTTGAGTCCTGGCTTTTCTACAAAACCAGCAGTGTGAAAACAGGGATAATATTAACCTTGCACGAGTGTGCATGAAGTGCCTGGTGGTGTTCTAACTGCTTTACGTGTGTTGTCACTTCATCCTTAAATCCTCTTTTTTTTTTTTAAACTGTTGAAAACCACACTCGTGATATTGAGCCCTAAATATGCTTCTTCTACAGTCTTCTCTATTCAGGAAATGGTTACTCCATCCTTCCATTTCCTCAAACCAAAATCTTTGGAGTTATCCTTAGGAAATGGTAACCTTCTCCAGTATCCTTGCCTAGAAAATTCCATGGACAGAGGAGCCTGGCAGGGCCAAAAAGAGTAGGACATGACTGAGCATGCATGCATGGTAGGTTCTACCATCAAAATATATCACCCCCCTCAAGACACTGCTGAGCCACAATAATCTCCTACTTGGATTATGGCACTTGCTCTGGCTTCCCAACTGTCCCCCATCCCACACGACACTCATGCTTAAACCCCTCTTCTATAGCCAGATCACTCTTCCGCTAAGAACTTTCCAAAGGCTCCCTTCACATGATCGTGAACTGGTCCCCAGTCCCCTCTGCCCTTGCACTCTTTCAGTTTCCCTCTCCTTTGACTCAATTCCAGCCACACCAGCCTTCTTGCTCTTATTTAGTCAAGCTGAATGTGTTGTCTCTCTGTCTGGAACATTCTTCCCCAGACATCTGCATGGCTCATCTCCTTACTTCCTGGTGGTGTTGTAGTTCAGTCGCTCAGTGGTGTCTGACTCTTTGTGACCCCAGAGACTGCAGCACGCCAGGCTTCCCTGTCCTTCACCAAGGGTCTTGGTAATCTGTTTTCTTCTTGATTCTGATTTTCCGATGAAATGGGAGGAGGCTTACTGTCTGTTGGCTCAGACAATAAAGAATCTGCCTTCAAGGTAGGAGACCTGGGTTCGATCCCTGGGTTGGGAAGATTCCCTGGAGAAGGGAATGGCAATCCACTCCAGTATTCTTGCCTGGAGAATCCCATGGACAGAGGTGCCTGCTGGACTACGGTTCTCGGGGTTACAACGAGTCAGACACAACTGAGTGACTAACAGTTTCACTTTCACTTTAAGAATGCCTACTGGATCCCACAAATTTTATAAATGATGGAGGTGAAGCTCCAGAAAGGGATGGAGCGTGGCTGAAAGTCACACAGCACTTGTCCAGATATGCCACCCTCTCAATGTCTGCAGGCTCTGTCTCCAGGACTAAAGTCCACAACCTTTAGAAGCCATGCAAAACCCTCGTTCCAGCTTTGGTGCTGCTTCTCAGCCACCTAGAAATTACTCGCCTTCATTATCAGCTCTGAACCAGTGATTACAAATTCTGCAACTCAGCACCCTTGTGAATAAACCCTTTAAATCCCCAAATGTCAGCAAAGCATCACAGCAAAATGGCCTCTGGTGGTGCCATGGGAGTTGCAGAGTGACCCATCTCACCCCTTAGACTTTCCATAAGTGGAAGGCAAGACTTTTCCATGAATTGTATAAAAGAGATAGAGAACTTAAAGAATTCTTTTTGCTTCCAACCCTGAGAAGGGATCTTGAACACTTTCTATAAACAAATGCTGGCAATATCTCCTGTTTCTCAAATGGGTTTTTTTCTTTTTCCCCAAACAGTGGAAGCTGTCAGTGCTGGGGGCTATATTTCTGGCTTGAGTGGCCTGGTGTGCCTCTCCAAGTATGACTAGGCTCACTTACGTATGGGAAACCACCCCAGAGGGTGGATGGATTCTCTCCAGCACAGTTCCAGGGTTGTGTGTACAGAATTTGTTTGAAAACAGGTGGCTCATTTAGGATAGATGAGTAAGGGTGGTGTCATAGTACACACCCGATGCTGCCTGCCTGGGAGGGCCTGGGGGAACAGAGAAAACACTTGGATTTCCTGGAACCACCACCTGGTAGGTGAGTGAGCTTAGGCTAGGCCTTTGCATCTCTGGGCCTCAGGCTCTTCATCTATCAAATGCCTTAACCTCAACCCTAGTGCCACCTGGTTAGTTGCCAGAAAGTATTTTCAGCATAAGTGACAGCCTGTGTAGAGTGTCTCCCACAATGCAGGCACATGGGGTCGGGGGGCTCTCTGTACCTGAGCCTGGGCCCTTCTCCCTTGTGATGGGTCAGTGTGGGCTTGCTGGCCCTTGGGTCTGTGCCAGGTGGCTAAGGTGAACCTCCATAACACTGAAAATGTATACTGGTTGCTAATGCTTGTGCCAAGGGTATCATTCTGGTTCCTTCTGAATGAGCTTTTCTGCCACATAAATCCTAATGTGTCCTCCCTGCCTGATTCTGATTCCTGGTGTGTGCCGGGGAGAGGTGGATTCTGAAGCCACAGCCCACAGGTTCTGAGGCTCCTACATACCTACGATCACAAGCCTGCCCACCCGGTTCCACCCATTCTTCCTTCAAACAGCACCCTCAGTCACAGTGCAGGCTTCCCTTATAGCTCAGTTGGTAAAGAATCAGCCTGCAATGCAGGAGACCCTGTTCGATTCCTGGGCTGGGAAGATCCACTGGAGAAGGCATAGGCTACTCATTCCAGCATTCCTGTTCCCTGGTGGCTCAGCTGGTAAAGAATCCTCCTGCAATGTGGAAGACCTGGATTTGATCCCTGGGTTAGGAAGATCCCCTGGAGAAGGGAAAGGCTACCCACTCCAGTTTTCTGGCCTAGAGAATTCCATGGACTGTATAGTCCACGGGGTCGCAAAGAGTCAGACACAACTCAATGACTTTCACTTTCACCTTCACCCTTAGTGCTGGTTAAAGTTTTGGTGACCTGCCTCTGCTCGCTCCCAAGGCTGCCCCTTAATATTGACATTAACCTTTTAACTGAGTGAAGAGTGTGGGGGTTGGGCAAGACAACTGCCAGGACCCTCCTATCCAAAATCTCTTGGAGATGGTCTTTATCATTGATTATGAAGGCTTAGCCTTCCAAAGCCTCCGTTTCCCATTTCATTGAAGGAGGAAGAGAGTCTCTGGATGGCCAAACTGATCTTGATCAAAAAGGCACTACAGAGGTAGCCTGGCAGGCTACAGTCCATGGGGTTGCAAGAGTCAGACATGACTTAGTGACTGAACCACCACCACCAATACCATGTAACATGTATCGAGCATATACTATGTATCAGGGACTTCACATGTGTAACCGAACATAACTAGGACACATTCATATGTCCTAGTTATGAATGGGTAGAACAGGGTGGGGAGGGCTTGTGGTCATGTCTGACTCTGTGACCCCGTGGACTGTAGCCCACTCTCTGCTTGGTTACTGAAGTCAAAGAAACAGCAGTATTGCATAAAATCGTAAGTAAGAGCTATTCAAATGTTGACTTGGTTTCTCAAGAACATGCTGAAGGAGAAGCATATTCTCAGAGCATGGAAAAGCTCTTTGAAGACCTCTCTGGGCATTTCTCATTCTCAAGTTCTTCTATCTGTTACGTACTGACTTTCTCTGCTCCCCTCATGATTTCCCAAAGCCCAGCCCTCACAGCCTCTCCCCCACACACAGGGCGCTCTGGCTTCCAGGTTGCCCTTCTAGTCTAATTTCTCACCCACCGCTCCCCTAGAAGACATACTCTGCCCCTACGCTGGAAATTTCTTCTCTCACATCCCAGGAAGCTGGATGCAGGGGTCTTGGTGAATATAATCCTCCACCTTGCTGTACATGTCTCTGCTCAGTTGCTCAGTCATGTGTGACCCCCTGGACTATAGCTGCCAGGCTCCTCTGTTCATGGGATTTTTCAGGCTAGAATACTGGAGTGGGTTGCCATTTCCTTCTCCAGGGGAACTTCCTGACCCAGGGATCAAACCCACATCTCCTGTGTCCCCTGCATTGCAGGCAGATTCTCTACCCACTGAGCCATCTCTTTAATCCTAAGCAGCCATTAAGTGGCAGACCTAGGATCTTAGTCCAAGTCATTAGATGCTTAGCAAGACAGCTGTCATAAAACAAATGCTCAGTAATAAGCCTCCCACCTATTCTCTGGTCATGTCAGTTCAGCTCAAGAACCTTCAAGGGGGGTACTTCCCTGGTGGTCCAGTTGCTAAGACTCTGAGCTCCCAATGAAGGGGGCCCAGTTTCAATCCCTGGTCAGGGAACTAGATCCCACATGCTGCAACTAAAGATCCTACATGCTGCTCAAAGACTGAAGATCCTGCCTGCTGCAACTAAGACCAAGCTCAGCAAAATAAATATGTTTTTGAAAAACCATTCAAGGGCTCCCTGTTGCTCAGAGAGGGGTCAGCCAACAATGGCACATAGGCCAAATCTAGCCTGCCACCAGCTTTTGTAAATAAAGCTTTATTGGAATACAAAGGCTGCATTCACTACACAGAGTTGAGTAGTTACAACAGAGACTGTAAGGCCTGCAAAACCTAAAGTGTTTTTTATTTGTCCTTTTATAGAAAGAGTTTGCCAACCTCTGGCCTATAGAATAAGAGGAAATGCAGACTGCCTCTTATCCTCCTTTGGATCTGCTACTGAGCAAGTACTTAATAAGTTATATTTCAAATGAATGAACAAAATGTCTACGTCTTCATCTTGGAGCCACAGCCCTACACACGAAGAGATGTCTAAATGTCGTCAGAAGCCCCAACTTACCCAGTCCCCACAGGATGCCACCCTGTCCTTGTAAGTCACAGGCAGCCCTTCCACACTGCCACAGACATCCCAGATCCCTCAACTCCCTGGAACCATCAGAAAAGTTGAGATGATGAAGCACATTGCTTCTCTCCCCTTTTTTATCCACACCCTCTTCTGAGAGATAAATTCCCTACTCCTTTAATTCATTTAAAAAAAATAATGACTTACTTATTTGGCTCTGGTGTAGTGGGAATTCCTAATAGTGTACTTTCACAGTCTTGAAAAATTTCATAGAAATAGCACCTAGAAAAACAGCATATATTAAGAAACCACATTGATGATTGTTTTTCATGTTTTTCTTAGAATAATAGCCTTGTTACAAACCCCAAGGCCAGACCCAGAAGGAAGTATGACTGGGATCATGAAAGCATGGACCTTGGAACACGGGGTCGGCAGTAGGTATGAACACTGCCTACGCACTTGCTGATTGTTCCCGAGACTATCCCAGAAGGGAATGGCCTGGGGTAAAAACAAGGAGATCTGGACTATGTCAATGTAGTGTCTTGGGAAAGATAGATCAAAGAAAGTTTTGTAGTCTGCAGTTAGGAATAAAAGCTGGACTCAGAGTGGACTCTGCACCTCAGTCCAGTAGAGGCTGCAGGTCCCCTGACCCATTGCACTAGATTTCATGTTCTGTCTTCATTCTCGTTGCTCATTCCTGGACCATTAGGGCAACAATTGGTGCCCAACATGGGGCTGGAGCGAAAGACCACTAGGAGTGAAAGTGAAAATACAGCATAGCAGAACCTGGGACAGTTGAGAGGCCTCCCTCTGAAAATTCCCACTGGTAAGTCCTCAGGCATTTAATCAGGGTTAAAATGGGAAATGTTGAGAGTGCAGAACACTATCGCCCATATATTTATTAAGACAGCTCTTGAAAGCGGGAGGAGCTTCTATTAGTGAAGGGTGATTATTAGAATTGTTACAAGCAGCAGATAAATATTGCTGCTGGTTCCCGTCAATAGGGACCTTAGATTTAAAAGTCTGGGAAAAGGTTGGAGCCGAGTTAAAGAACATACAAAAGGAAGTCCGCTCCCTGTTTCTATTTGGAGTACATGAGCATTAATTCAGTCAGTACTGGAGCCTTTGCAGACTTCTGGTTCTTTTGATGAAAGTGATGATGACTCTTGAAAAACCTCAAAATCAATATAGCGAGGCCAGTCATCAAATTATGTTCAATCAAGGTTATATACGAAGATTGGGCCTGGGCAAAAATCAACAAGGAAGAATTTATCCTTTGACTGCTCAAGATTTCAAACCCCACCATTTTCACTAGGGGCCACTGCTCGTATTAATCTTCCTCCACCCACACCTATACCTCTTGACTGGAAAACTGATCAACCTGTGTGGATAGAGCAGTGGCCTCTAAAACAAGAAAAATTGGAGGCTTTACATAAATTAATTAGTGAACAACTTAACAAGGGACATATTGAGTCCTTTAACCCACAGAATTCTCCAGTGTTCGTTGTACAAAAGAAATCTGTTAAATGGAAAATGCTTACTGATTTGAGAGCTGTTAATGCTGTTATTGTTCCAATGGGTGCTTTACAACCTGGTCTACCTAATCCTAGTATGATTCCAAGAAATCGGCATTTTTTTGTTATTGATCTCAAAGATTGTTTTTTTATTATTCTTTTACACCCTAGTGATCAACCTAGATTTGCCTTTTCAGTTCCTTCCATTAATTTAAAGGAGCCACATAAAAGATTTCAATGGACTATATTACCTCAAGGTATGCTTAACAGTCCCACTATTTGTCAAAATTTTGTAGCCAAGGATTCACACCCAGTGTGACAGCAATTCCCTCATGCATAATCATTCATTTTATGGATGATATACATGACTACAAAAAAGAGAGATGGCATTTTTGACACTGAATGGCCATGATATTCTTTAGACTCCGGAGATAACTGGTTAAAATAAAATCTTTTTTGAAATTGCAAAACTGGCTCTTCTTGCACGTGCAATTAGGAAAAAGTTGACTTGTTAAAATACTTTTCTGGAGCTCCAATTCTGCCTGGGAAACAAAAACAGGCCTGAGAAAAAACCTGAAGTTAACTCTTATCATGTTCTTGGGATACACAGCCCACTCTGTCTGGGGCTCCACCCATAAACAAATTGGTAGAACTCAAACCAAGAAAAAAAAAAGAAGGGGCAAAAAGATATTTTAAATTTCAAGTGGAAAACTATGAGATCTCTGTCTGTCGTCTGTCTAAAATTATCTGTGTCTCAGTGTGTGTCTTTGTTTTTGGATAATATGAAGTTAACTTATAAATGAGCTCTATTTAAATTCAGGTTCACATGAACTGAAAAATATTCAATATTAAATATCTAACATTAATGTTTGTTTGCTAATCTAATTAAGACATGTCTTAAGTCATCAACATTGTGTAATACTTTTACTGTGCCTAGGTTTAAGGTTAAAATTTGTCAACAAATAGTAACTATATATACAAATATATATAAATGAGATGAAAACTTTTAGATAAACTCTATTAAAAATAATTATATTTTAGAAATGTCTATCTAAAATAATCTCTGAGGATTGGGGTAAATTAAATTTCTAGGGTTGTACTAAACTAAATGATAAAAGCTTATTAAATAGCTAGGTCATTTCCAAACAAAATAAGATTTTAAAACATTAGTTACTAAACACTAACTTCCTCTTACAGAAAAACTAAAGAGATTTTGGACTATTAATAAAAATCTTTGGTGCCATCCTGAGATGTTCTCTATTAAAAGAAAAAGCAAATATTTTTTTAAAATTAAAACTGGTATTTATGTTAACCAATCTATAAAATGCTAATATACAAGAGTTCATGGTTGCTAAAGAAAAGTAAGATGTGTGTTTTTAATAAAAAGGTATAAGGAATGGAATTACATTCTATTAAGGAAAAAGGAAATACATCTGAACTTACAAATGGCTGTTCTCTGAACGGGCAAATAGAGTGATGAATACAGAAATGTAAAAAGGGTTGCGGCAAGTGGAAGAGAGTTTTGTGCATGATACAAGTTTCTTAAGACACTAAACTGCCTTGGAAATCTTTTATGGTTACTTTGACTAAGTGAATAACTATTGTTTCACAATGAATATAAGCTGGTACCAAGCTGTAATTTGATTTTCTCTTCCTGTTTAAAAAAAAAAGTCTTCTTGGAATACGGCATTTGATAACAGACTATATAAATTTCTTTGTCTTTAAGTGATTCATACTTGCTTTTAAAATCTTTTGTTACTTTGATAAAGTGAATGAGTGTTATTTCACAATGATATATGGAGATTATGACACACATAGACAAAGCTCATACTGCTTCTACAAAATTAAATCCCTCATCAGGAAATTTAAAATAGATCAATAATGGCTATAAACCAAACAGTCAGGGCTATGGGAAGTCCAAGACAGCCGCTTGGCTTTTCCTGGCTCCCTGACAAACCTCACTTTTATTTGATAAGATAAGCCTTTCCTGGCTGTAGGGTTAATATTTCACAATGAAAAAATTGGTTAAAATACATTTTATGCATCTCCAGCGATTGGGATACCCACTTTGCTCGACAGGTCGTACAGACATTGACAAAAAACTTCACAAACTTCTTGGAGACTATCGTTTTTACTGACATCCTCGGTCGTCAGGCCAGGACCGCAAAACAAAGGGATTGAACAGATTGCTAAATGTGACTGCAATTTTCATGACTCTTTTTCTGACATATTACTGGCTTCTAATCTTTGTTTTCAGATACAAAAAAGCTCTTCTCAAGTCACTGATGGTTTAAAACAATTTAGTGATTTACACCTGTGGATAAAATTAAGACATTTTTCTTTTCTCTCTGCCTCATTGCTCCAGAAATTAGAAACATTTGGGTTCTGAACAGCCTCATCAAGGTTAAAAAAAAAAACCAAACTGTTCTCCAGACATATACAAAAATCTCAAGAGTATACTGGGGAGCTCTAAAAGAAATACCCACCCAACTGATGTCAGGCCTATGACATCTTAATGTTTCACTGAATCTTAAGTTCTAGTTCTGTTAATTAAGATCTGTATTTACTAAGACTCACTTCTTAGATAATTCCTTATGGTTATGTTACATTGCTAAGGGGCTTCATTAAGTTAAATTAAAAGGGTCCTTCATTGAAAAGACACTCTTTAAGTTTGTTTCTTAAACTTATCTCAGTAAACAGTCTTTAAATAAAGATCAGATGCTCCAGCATCTACAACCAGGAAATTAACAACAAACTACAGTCATTTAACAAACTAAGTCAGATGACTTAAAGATGTCACTGGGCTATACCTAATAAAAGTTCTTGACTTAAATTCTTACTCATGATTTTACTGCTACTTCTAACTATATTGCTTTCTTTATTGCCTGTTTCAAGAAATGTGGTCCCTTGCATTATCAAATGTGTGACTGATCCACTGATATAATGATGGTATACAGTTCCATATAAAATCCACAGTTATAATGGATGTAACTCATCTATCTTCCTTTGGTAAACTCTCTTATGTACATATGAATATTGATACATTCTCTCAATTTATATGGGCCACTGCTCACTCCAGTGAGACTACAATGAGACTATAAAACATATACAAAGACATTTATATGCTTCTTTTGCTGTTATAAAACTACCAAAAACTATAAAAACTGATAACAGCCCTGCTTATACCAGTAGAACATTCCAACAATTTTTTAAAATTTGATCTATAAAACATCCTACTGACATTCCCTATAACCCATAAAGATAGGCCATAATGGAAAGGGCTAATCAATCACTTAAACATATAATACAAAAACAAAAAGGGGGAAATGCCATATAGGACAATAAACAATATTGAATAAAGCTTTATTTATTCTCAATTTTTGAATATTTCGACACAAACTATGGAAACTATAGCTGAGCGACATTTTCAGGCTACATCCACAAATACAACTATGACTGTAATTTGGTGGCAAGATCCACTAACAAATCCTTGGTCACCGGGAAAGTTAATTACATGGGAAAGAGGGTTTGCTTGTATCTCCCCAGGAGAAGGTCTAGAACCTGTGTGGATTCCAGCTCGTCGAGTAAAACTGAGCAGAAACAACCAGTGAATCCAGACAACCTCATCATGGTTATGTTTGCCCTGATAACCATCGCAGTGAGTATACCCCTGGTTTTGGCAGAAGCAAAGAATTATACTTATTGGGCATATATACCTAACCCCCCATTACTAAAACCCATTGACTGGGGGGATTATATGATCCCCGTCTATGTTAAATGATTCTTCCTGGATACCAGGACCTGAAGATACACATCTTCCTCTTGTTTAAAAAGAGAAAGTGACTCCCTCCAGTGTTACTTATGGGTATGAATCCTGGCCAATTTGTGTAGGACCAGACCCAGGATGTCTTAAATTATCTATGCAAGCCTGGCTGTCCACTAATTCTTTAAACCATAACCATACTAAGGTTCACGGAGAAGGCAATGGCAACCCACTCCAGTACTCTTGCCTGGAAAATCCCATGGACGGAGGAGCCTGGTAGGCTGCAGTCCACGGGGTCGCGAAGAGTCAGTCAGACACGACTGAGTGACTTCACTTTCACTTTTCACTTTCATGCACTGGAGAAGGAAATGGCACCCCACTCCAGTGTTCTTGCCTGGAGAATCCCAGGGACAGAGGAGCCTGGTGGGCTGCCGTCTATGAGGTCGCACAGAGTTGGACACGACTGAAGCGACTTAGCAGCAGCAGCAGCATACTAAGGTTCAACTATATTTTCTGTCTGGTCTGAGTTTTGCTTATAACGACTCAGAATCCAATAATGACACCAAATCAGACAGAACTTTATGAAAACATCGCAAGCTGTTCTGAATAACAAGATTGTATTCAAGATCTGAAAAACAAGATTGTATCCAGTGGGATAATTGCCGCAGGACTGAGGGAGTAATTTTGATTAATGGTTCCTATGGAATTGTATGCAACTGGTCCTCTAAGTGGTATGCAGTCTCTAATTGCTCTCATCAAAATCAGTTCTGCAGTCCTCACAAAAGACTGCATTGGCAGGTGCATAAAGTCTTTGACCATACTAATATTACCACTCATTCAGATCATCCAATTATATGGCATGGTAGTAGCATGTCACCCCCCTTCCCACAATTGGATCAAGAAAGAGGGCAAAGAGAGATTTGGAGATTGACTTTAAGTCTAAAAAAATTCCAAATTTGGGATGGACGTTATTCTGATAAAACTAATTATTCATTGACATTTAATACCAGAACAAACTGGACATTTTACATTCAGGCTTGTGTGAGAGATCCTTCTGTGCTCTTGAAAGGAACAATTTCTACCAATGAAAGTGTACAAAAACTTTCTTGCCAGGATTGCACATTATATATTTGCTTAAATTCTTCACTTTATAATTCTAATCACTCATTTGTTATATTAAGAAGGAGATTGCGAATATGGCTCCCAGTAAATCAAACCAGACCTTGGGAAGGCTCCCCTGAAACACATGCTCTTTAAAAGGTTATAAAGAAAGTACTACAACGTTCCAAAAGGTTTACTGGACTCCTTATGACAGCTATTGTGGGAATTACTGCTATAGCCACAACCGCAGCAGTGGTCAGGGCGACACGCGTCAAACTATGCAAATGACTGTCCTTGTGCAGTAGAAGCGCCAACGCAGCAGCAGCAGCAGCAAAACGCAAGTTAAGACCAAGAAATTAATGACCAGTTGATTGATTTAGAAAATTCAGTTCTCCTACTAGGGGACGAAGTGCAAAATTTTAAATTACAGATTCATCTTAAGTGTGATTGAAATATCTCTTCATTTTGTGTCACACCTCATAAGTATAATCAAAGTGCATACACTTGGGATCAATTATCTCAACATTTGAGAGGACACATTCATAATAATCTGTCCTTAGATATTTCCCAATTACAGGCTATTTCTAATATGCAGAATGTTCACTTACAATTACTTCCAGAAACTGATTTATTTAAAGAAATTGAGGAAAGCTTACATAAACTTAACCCCATGATGTGGATTAAAACTTTAGGAGGAGTATTACTTGGTACTATAATGTTCAAGCTGGTTTTAGAAAAGGCAGAGGAACCAGAGATCAAATTGCCAACATCTGCTGGATCATCGAAAAAGCAAGAGAGTCCAAGAAAAACATCTATTTCTGCTTTATTGACTACGCCATAGCCTTTGACTGTGTGGATCACAATAAACTGTGGAAAATTCTGAAAGAGATGGGAATATCAGACCATCCGACCTGCCTCTTGAGAAACCTGTATGCTGGTCAGGAAGCAACAGTTAGAACTGGACATGGAACAACAGACTGGTTCCAAATAGGAAAAGGAGTACGTCAAGGCTGTATATTGTCACCCTGCTTATTTAACTTATATGCAGAGTATATCATAAGAAACGCTGGTTGGGCTGGAAGCAGCACAAGCTGGAATCAGGATTGCTGGGAGAAGTATCAGTAACCTCAGATATGCAGATACCACCACCCTTATGGCAGAAGTGAAGAAGAACTAAAGAGCCTCTTGATGAAAGTGAAAGAGGAGAGTAAAAAAGTTGGCTTAAAGATCAACATTCAGAAAACTAAGATCATGGCATCTGGTCCCATCACTTAATGGCAAATAGATGGGGCAACAGTGAGAGACTTTATTTTGGGGGGCTCCAAAATCACTGCAGATGGTGACAGCAGCCATGAAATTAAAAGACGCTTACTCCTTGGAAGGAAAGTTATGACCAACCTAGACACATATTAAAAAGCAGAGACATTACTTTGCCAACAAAAGTCCGTCTAGTCAAGGCTATGGTTTTTCCAGTAGTCATGTATGGATGTGAGAGTTGGACTATAAAGAAAGCTGAGCACCGAAGAATTGATGCTTTTGAACTGTGGTGTTGGAGAAGACTCTTGAGAGTCCCTTGGACTGCAAGGAGATCCAACCAGTCCATGCTAAAGGAGATCAGTTCTGTGTGTTCATTGGAAGGACTGATGTTGAAGCTGAAACTCCAATACTTTGGCCACCTGATGCGAAGAGCTGACTCATTTGAAAAGACCCTGATGCTGGGAAAGATTGAAGGCAGGAGGACAAGGGGATGACTGAGGATGAGATGGTTGGATGGCATCACTGACTCAATGCACATGAGTTTGGGTAGGCTCCGGGAGTTGGTGATGGACAGGGAGGCCTGGCGTGCTGCGGCTCATGGGGTCGCAAAGAGTCGGACACAACTGAGCGACTGAACAGAACTGATAATATCAGGATGTATATTTTTAACTGTTTTGTGTCTAGTTCTCAGATGCACGAGAGAAACCATCCGAGAATTGATGAAGAAAAAAGTTGCTCAGACAGCATATCTACTCCTGCAAAAAAGAGAAGGGGAAGATGTAGTGGGAATTCCTAATAATGTACTTTCATAGCCTTGAAAAATTTCACAGAAATAGCACCTAGAAAAACAGCATATATTAAGAAACCACATTGATGATTGTTTTTCATGTTTTTCTTAGAATAATAGCCTTGTTACAAACCCCAAGGCCAGACCCAGAAGGGAGTATGACTGGGATCATGAAAACATGGACCTTGGAACATGGGGTCGGCAGTAGGTATGAACACTGCCTACGCACTTGCTGACTGTTTCTGAGACTATCCCAGAAGGGAATGGCCTGGGGTAAAAACAAGGAGATCTGGACTATGTCAATGTAGTGTCTTGCGAAAGATAGATCAAAGAAAGTTTTGTAGTCTGCAGTTAGGAATAAAAGCTGGACTCAGAGTGGACTCTGCACCTCAGTCCAGTAGAGGCTACAGGTCCCCTGACCCATTGCAGCAGATTTCGTGTTCTGTCTTCATTCTCGTCGCTCTTTCCCAGACCATTAGGGTAACACTCTGGCAGGTCTCGGTTGTGGCACATGGGATCTTTAGTTGCGGCATGCAAACTGTTAGTTGTGGCATGTGGGATCTAGTTCCCAGGTCAGGGATAGAACCCAGGCCCCCTGCATTGGGAGCATGGAGTCTTAGCCACTGGACCACCAGGGAAGTCCACCTACTCCTCCTTCTTTGCTGTGTAACACGAAAACAGTTTTCTTTTAAATTCAACACACAAAATTATAATGTCAAGTACGCTTTTCAAACTCCACTCACCTCTCGCTCACTGGTGAAAACCATCCATCTTGTCCAACATGCTCATTTTGCCACTGGGGAAATCGGGCTGCAGGCAACGGACTCAAGGTGCTTACCGGGATCCCATGAGACAAGCAGAAGCAGGCTCTCTAGAGTTCAGTGTCTGGGTGTTCCTCAGAGTCTGCTCCTTGGCAAGGGTGGTGTAGGTAAGTGGGTGGGTACTGGGTGGGGGAGGGCTTCTGTCTTCTACCAGGCTGGGCTCTTGTGCTGCCATGGCCTCTTCCAGGCCCCTTGGGGCTCTCAAAGCTAAACCATGGGGTTTCCTGAGGGAGAGAGATGACTAGGTCCTGGGTCTGCGGTACCAAGGCTGGAGGGAGACAGGAGCCCTGAGTTCTAGGCCCAGCACTACCAAGTAAAGCTGGCCCAGACCAGTGACTGGCAGCTTCCAGGACCTGCCAGAGGGACCAAGGAGCCCTCCTTAAGTCCCACCGAGCACCTCCTTGTCTCTGGTCTGCGTCCTCCCTCTCAGGCTGCTGACTCCTCATCCTTCACCCAGGATGCCAGCTACTGTCATGCTGCCCATCCGTCTTGGGCTCCTTGTATCTGCCCCCACGGTCACGCCTCACTCCAGGCTCCGGCAACACCCTGTCAGTCTGACAGAGCTAGCTGCTCAACAAGCTAGTGGCAGACTGGCAGCCTGTGGGCCCAACACAGCCTCCATATGTGTTTTGTTTGCCCAACACAGTATTTCGAGAACAATTTGAATTCACTGCTCACATTTGAAAACCAGTAGAAGGGGGGCGGACGGCAGAGGATGAAATGTTTAGACGGCATCACCGACTCAATGGACATGAGTTTGAGCAAACTCCCGGAGACAGTGGAGAACGGAGGAGCCTGGTGTGCTGCAGTCCATGGCATCTTATTGAACATGACTTAGTGACAGAACAACAGGAATCATCTAAACCATTGGATTTCTGGGTTTTCCTGAAAAAAATCTAAAGCTTGGCCGTATTGCATCCACATTATTTCTTGGCATGGCTTCAACTGATTGGAGCTACAGAGAGGCTGCTCCACTGGCATGGGGAATGTGCACGCCAGTCCCCACCATTCCCCGTGACCTCCCCAGGCCTTCTGCTATGTATCTATCTATCTCTTTAATCTCAGCCACACCACAAAGCCTACCATCTTGACTTCCCTGTTGGCTCCAGGGGTCTTGGTGAATAAAATCCTCTACCTTGCCATACTTGTACCACTTCTTTTAATCCTCAACAGCCATTAAGTAGCAGATCTAGGATCTTAGCCCAAGTCACAAGACTCCAGTCAAATGCTTTAGCAAGATGGCTGTCATAGAACGAATGCTCTATGGATCTTAGTTCCCTGACCTGGGATCAAACCCAGGCCCCCTGCAGTGGAAGCACCACCAGGGAAGTCCCCTACACTCCTTCAGACAACCTGTCTGGCCTTGCAAGACATTTGAGTTTGCAACCCTGTCTTTCCTCTGTGCCTCCCATCCATGTCATAAGACCCTCTCACCCTGAGGCTATCCCCAGTGATTAACCCCCGCACACCCAGCCTCCTGACCATCCCCTATTCAGTCCTACAAGTGTCAGGGGAGACAGTGCCCCCTAATACCTCTCCAGACCCATAGGTCATCCCCAGGGCCCCCCACTGTAAGCCCCACAACTCCCATGGTGGTTATTCAAGGAACATGGTGGTCAACCCAACATCTTTTATTGATTCTACATGAGGACCCCTGCATTCTTATACTGAGGCAGGAGCTCCTGGATTTTGTACCGGGGTGCTATAATGGCTTGGACAATCCTCAATGGGGGCAGGTATTTCTGGGGTGCCATAAAAATGGGATGACGATGATGTTTAGTCTTCTTGTCTAAGCTATACAGATCCAGCATCACAATTCTGGGGTTGTAGGTCCCTTTCTTCTTGGGCTGGAATGGAGTGAATGGGGGACACCAGCGAGGCTCTAACAGCAGCCGCACCAGGTCCTTCCGGAAGATATTCCAGCTGTTTTCCTTGAGGAACTTCTGGCACAGATCTTCATCACTAAAGGTAAGGAACAGGTGTTGGGGTTCCCACACCAGCACCTCCCTGTCCCCCTGCCCCTCCAGTCCTGCCTCCTGCCACTCCTTCAGTCCCTAAACACGCTGAGGTCTGTCCCACCTCTGCACCCTTTCCCAGACCCTTCTATCTGCCTCCTTTACCTTTCCACGCTTTCATCCCCTAGACTTGCACTACTCCATGCAGTGGCCATGACCCACATGTGGCCCCTGAGTACCTGAAGTGTGATGAATCTGAATCAGAGACGTGCTCTGAGTATAAAATACACACCAGATTTCAAAGACTTGACACCAAGAAAAGAATGCAGAGTATCTCAGTTATTTTTATGTTGATTACATGCTAAAATGGTAATATTTTAGATATACTACATTCAATAAAATATATTATTAAAGTTAACTTCACCCCTCTCTTTTTATTTCCTATAATGTGGCTACTGAAAATTTTAAATTATACCTGTGATCATTAGCTATCAGGGAAATATAAGCCAAAGCCATACAATATACCACTTATGCCCACTGGGATGATGACATTTTTTTTTTTTTTTTGGATGATGACATTTAAAGAGACAAATAATTATTAGTGTCAATGGAAAAGTGGAGATATTGCAATGAGGGTTACAATACATTGCTGACAGGGATAGAAAATGATGCAGCGACTTGGAAATACAGCCTAGCAGTTCTTCAAAAGGTTAAACAGTTAACTTACGACCCAGCAATTCCACTCCTTGGTATATACCCAAGAGAAATGAAAATATATGCCCACATAGAAACTTGCACAAGAATGCTCCTAGCAGCATTATTCATAATAGCCAAAAAGTAGAAACAACCCAAATGTCCATCAGCTGATGAATGTATAAATAAAGTATAATATGAACATGCACTGGAGTATTATTTGACAATAAAAAGGAATGAAATACTGATATTAGATTGGCCAAAAAGTTTGGGTTTCTCTGTAACATTGTATGGAAAAATTCCCGAATGAATTTTTGGCCAACCCAAAACTGGCTACAACACGAATGAACCTTGAAAACACTATGCGAAGAAGCCAGTCACATGTGCTGGGCTGACCAAAAAGTTCATCCTGGTTTTCCTACCAACCTACTATATGGTTCCATTTATGGGAAATGTCCAAATCGGGCAAATCTTTAGAGATAGAAAGTCAACTGGTAGCTGCCCTGGCTGATCTTGGTGCCCTGTGTCTATGCTGCCCCCCTCCCTCATGGTACATGAGGGTAAGGAAAGAGGTGGGCAATGGTGGATGCACTCAGGACTCACTGGCTTATTTCCTCCTGAGACCACAGCAAGGGAAGGCCCATTTGACTTTCACTACCTCAGCTGTACTCTCACCTAAGGAGGCAAACTTGGTAAATCACTAACACATTAGAGCATTCTTTCTGAAAATTGCATTGACCGGGACAAAATCAACTTTGATTCACAGAGATCAACTTAACACAAAATCTAGGTCAGAATGGGCTACAGGTTAGTCCTGAGAACTTAGGTCTCAGCAGTGCCAGTGTCAGCTCCTACCAGCTCACGAGAGCAACTCCATGCTGAGTGACAACAGGCTGGTAGCCCAAAACAGGCCATGGGAAGAGTATGTGTACCATAGAAACTGGCCAAAACTTGCAGTCAGGTGACCTCCCACCTTCCAAAGAGCTGCTTGTTGAACATTCCCCAGCATACCACTGGAGAGTCTCTACCTAAACAGACCCATTAACTCCCAATTCCTCACATAATAAATAACAATATCTAACTCTGCTTCACACTCACCATGCACCAGGCACTTTATACTTGTTAACTCATCAGATCCTCATGACCACCCCATTTCACAAACGTGGAAACTAAGGCTCAATGAGGTTAAGGAACTCACCAAAACTTATGAGGGGGCAAGCATGTGATCACAAATTCTTAGAAGATCTTTTTGACGTTGTTGTTCCAGAGGAAAAGTTAAGACAGACAAGATTCCACGTCACCTCCTGATGCTGATGGTCACATTGATTCTAGTCTAGTCTTTCACTAAAGGGGGCAGCTCTTCTAAAGCCCTCCACTTCATGCAGGGGTTCCAGTTCCACCCTCTGCCCCACTGGAATTGCAACTGTCATCTGTCCCTGCAGGATGCCACACTTCAGCCCATGGTGCCCTCAGTACTACCCCCACGCCACGTCCGCCCGGCCATCCAGCGCTCAGCCCATGGTGCCCTCGGTTGCTACCCCCACGCCACGTCCGCCCGGCCATCCAGCGCTCAGCCCATGGTGCCCTCGGTTACTACCCCCACGCCACGTCCGCCCGGCCATCCAGCGCTCAGCCCATGGTGCCCTCGGTTACTACCCCCACGCCACGTCCGCCCGGCCATCCAGCGCTAGATCACACTCAGTGCTTTGGTTTTAGCTTGTTCTTCCCTTGGGCCCTTGGGAGAGTTCCCTTGTTTCCCGCAAACTCAGCTGTTCATATTCTGCATGTGCTCCTTGTGTCTGTAGGCAGGCTTCAGATAATCTACCCCGTAGCATCCAGGGGACAGGTATCTCACCCATGGATTGTGTGATCTTCAGCATGTCACGTCCCCCTTTCCTGGGCCTCACAGTCCTCAATTAAAACATGGGGGATTTGAGCTAGATAATGGATATATTTTCTGCCTGCTTTAGCAGTCTAGAAAACCATGAGTTCGACAATTAATGAATAAGCCAGAATTCTGTCTGTCAGCATTGCAGATGACTGTAGCAGAGTGCTGACTGTGCAGCACAGACGCTGAGGGCCCCAACATCTGCCATCCTCAAGTCTACACAAGCCTTCTCTGAATTCCAATTCAACCAGTGTTAACTGACACCCATCATGTACCAGACGCTCTGTGAGAAGCTAAGGCTCCTTAAACCCTTTCTTTCCTCCTTAAATCTTTCCTTTCCCCCTTAAATCCTTTTTTGAGGAGGTGGCTCTGAATAGCTATTTTCTACATTGATCAGGAATCAGAGAATCGGGGCATCGCTGAACTGCAAGGAATCATCAGTGTTTCCCAACTTTTTTTTTTTGGCAAAACTGCCCCCATTTTTATTATTCTTTTAAAACTTTTTATTTTGTGTTGGGGTATAACTGATTAACCATGTGATGGTGGTTTCAGGTGAACAGCAAAGGAACTCAGCCATACATATACATGTAAAAACTGCCCCCAATCTGGATCACAGCTACATTATCACCTGTTCTTTTATTAATGCTTTTCTTAATTCCGCTTAATTTCTTTTACTTAAATATTTACTTTGGCTTGGTTCAAAAGCAACAAGATTGTCTAATCAAGGGTTTAGTGAAGTAGTCCTGTTTTTCTAACTCATATTCAAATAAATATGTAGCTGTTTATAATCCATGTACCACCTAAAATCATCTTGTAAGCCTTCTGAGAAGACGTTCCATAATTTGGGGAAGCTGTTCTACTCTAATTATTTTGTTTTGCAGATTGGAGCCTGATGCCTAGAGGAGGGGAAGTGACTTGTCCAAGGTCATACAGATCCCATGTCAAATTCTTTCCTGTGCTTATTAGATACGGTTGAAGTAACTACAGATCTGCTTGCCTTCACCTCTTTCTCAACCACAGGAATCACCACAACTGCTTACAAAACCATGTCTGATCACATCAGCACCACCAGAGAAGGAAAAGGTGGGGAGGATGAAAAATTATATCTGTGTGGTTTCTCGTATGAAAGTTTGTGTGACTGAATGATAAATGCATATTTGGGACATGTCCATGCAGTAAAAAAAAAAAAAAAAAAAAAAAAATATATATATATATATATATATATATATATATATATATATATATATATATACATACACTGAAAGGAAATACATAAAATGCTAACTGGGATTGCAGGAGTAATGCAAACACTTTCAGTCTTCACCTTCTTAAATGTTCAGCCTTTTCCAGTTTTCCACAGTGAGTAGGCCTCATTCATCATCTAACATTTATCAAGCACCTATTACATGCCAAGTACTATACAGGTGCTAGAGGTGCGAGTTGGATAAAGCCCAAACCCTGTCTTCAGGAGGCAGTTAATCAAGTGGTAGAGAAAGAACTGTGCAGAAACTACACAGCTCTAAGGACTTCCCTGGTGGTCCAGTGTTAAGACTTCACCTTCCGATGCAGGGGGTGCAGGTTCAGTCCCTGGTCAGGGAGAAAGAGCCCACGTGTCTCGCATTGTAAAAAATTCAATAAGGAGTTTAACAATGGTCCACATTAAAGAAAGACAAGCAAACTACAAAGCTCTAAACAGCTGTAATACAGCATGGTGTGGCCACTGTGAGAGCTGTGGGACTATGAGTGAACAGAAAGGGGTGCCTAGCCCAGCTTTCTGGAGGAGATAATCTTAAAGAATGAGAAGGTTGTCCGAATAAAAGGCTGGAAGCGGGACTGAGGGATGGCGTTGCAGGCAGAAGGGCCTACACTGGCAAAGGCAATGGTCTAGGAGGCAATCTGCCTGGGTAGCCAGAGTGGGTTAGAGACAGCACGAGCGCTGCAGGGAGCTGAAGGGTCAGTCTATGAAGGGCTGTTTACGTGGCACTGAATCTGCGCTGTATCCTACAGGCAGTGAGGTGCCACTGAAAGGCTTTAAACAGGAGTGTAACATGGCCAGATTTGAGTTTTAATAAAAGCACAGTGCAGGCTTCCTGGTAAGCTCAGCTGGCAAAGAATCTGCCTGTAATGCAGGACACCTCAGTTTGATTCCTCTGGGTCGGGAATATCCCCTGGAGAAGGGATAGGCTGCCCACGCCAGTGTTCTTGGGCTTCCCTGGTGGCTCAAATGGTTAAGGAATCTATGCCTGCAATGTGTGAGACCTGGGTTCAATCCCTGGGTTAGGAAGATACCCCTGGAAGAGGGCATGGCAGCACACTCTAGTATTCTTGCCCAGAGAATCCCCATGGACAGAGAAGCCTGGAAGGCCACAGTTCATGGGGTTGTAAAGAGTCAGATATGACTGAGAGACTAAGCACAGCACAGCACAAAAGCACAGGATGCAGAAATGATCTGGCACAAAGAAGACGGAGGCAGGAGACCAGTGCTAAGGTGACTGCAAGAGTCTAGGTTGGGGGTTCCAAAGGGGGGCTGGGGATGTCACCTAGGGAGGTGAATGAGATCCACTGGGCTGTGTGAAGAAAACAGTAGGACTTCATCTATATTTATCTTTGG
The DNA here is from genome assembly GCA_024291935.2 of Okapia johnstoni. Taxonomy (NCBI): domain Eukaryota; kingdom Metazoa; phylum Chordata; class Mammalia; order Artiodactyla; family Giraffidae; genus Okapia; species Okapia johnstoni. The sequence goes on along the minus strand of CM044324.1, from coordinate 54,197,382 downwards.
CTTTTCTTTTTTTATTTAAATTTTCAGCCACATCATGCAGCTTGCAGGACCTTAGTTTCCTGACCAGGGATCAAGCCTGTGCCCTCAGCAGTGAAAGCACAGGGTTCTAACCACTGGACCACCAGGGAATTCCCTCTTTGTCTTATTCTTTTTAAAGATCTATGTTTGCATATTTATAATGTATAGGAGATATATAACACATAGCAGATATAATATAGATATAATAGATAAAAAATAAATAAACATTATGTTACTCATATCACATATATATTCTAGGGAGTATATACTCAAACACTCTTTAGTAATAACAGTGTAAAATCAAAACAGTTCTGTGACCAGTCATCAGGCAATAAATTAATTTTTACGTAAAAAATAGTGGGTTTTTTTTCACACTATAAAAGTATTCACTTTTATGGAAAATTTAGAAACTAGGGAAATAGAAATATTTTTATTAAATCTTTTAAGATAAATATTTTTAATTATAAAATAAATATATCATCATTACCAAACACTGAGAATAAAGGGGAAAACCCACTTGGAATGTTACTACCCTGACAACAACTTTAAAAAGTATATCATTTTTTCCCTTATTATAAAAGAAATGTTAAAAAAAAAAAAAAAGAAACACATACTCACTGCAAAAACAAACATCAGAGGAATATATAACTATAACCAGAAAGTCCCTTTTATGCCTGTCTTCCAGAAAGAATGACCATTACAAATTGGGCAATACTGCAGAATTATCATTTTTGCTCATTTTCCTTCTAGATTTTTCTCATGTTAGTGTTCTACAAAGGCCCTAGCCATAGTATATATATAACTTTGTACCCTGTCCTTTTCATGTAGCATTTTATCACTCATTTTACTCTTGCTTCTCCAAAAAAAGTTACTATTAAGGAAATGTACCACTGTTTTCTAAACTTTTCCCTTGGTGTGATATGTGTGGATGGGGGTGGTTGTTTTTCTATTATGAATATGGCAGCTACAAATATCTTAGTATCTTTCCCTATAATTTAGTTATATAGAGATAAATTCACAGGTAGACCATTGCTTCAAAGGGTAGAAAGAGTTTTGGGCCCTTGAAACATTATTATCTAAAATTATTATCAAAAGGATTGAGCCAATTTAGAGGGTATCAGCAATTACCAGTTTCATTCTACCCTTGTCAGCACTAGATATTATCACTTTTTTTCTTTTACTAAAATAAGAGGTAAAAAATTGTTCATTCGATCTGAGGGAATGCACACACTTTTCCAGCACTGACCTGGGGTACTTGATACTGAACTTTGACAATTTTTCTATTGTATTACTGTCAAGCAGTTCACAAAAATTTTCTTTCCTGATCCGTATCACCTCAGCTCCCAAGCTCACAAGGATCAAGGGCCGCGTGTCACGTTCGCTCTCCGGGAGGAGGATCTGGTGAAGGCCCTAGAGAAAAGAAGTCCCAGAAAGTTCAACCTCAGAGACCATCCACTCCAGAAGCAAATTTTCCAGATTGGAAAAGCAAGGCCCCAAACAGGACTTGAATCCATCTGGGGTCATTCAGCCAGTGACAGGGAGAAGTCCAGGGCTCTCTTTGCCAATGACATCGAAGTCCTCAAAGAACCCTCTGAGCACTTTGTCCACAGTCCCACCTCCAGGCAGCAGGCTCTGCAAGAATCATGCTTGTGGGACTTCCCTGGTGTCCAGTGGTTAAGAATCTGCCTTGCAAAGAGGGGAATGCGGGTTCGATCCCTGGTCTTGGAACTAAGATCCCACATGCCAAGGGACATCCCTTGTGAAGCAGTGAAATGCTGCAACTAAGACCTGACGCAGCCAAATAAACAAACTTTTTTAAAAAAGGATTTGTACTCACACAGTCGCTTGCCAGGTAGCAGCATTTTACCAGCTTTCCCTGGTGTCCAATCTCAACTCTTCTTTGTGCCACGTCAGCCCATTTTCTCTTCCTTAGGACGATGACAAATAGCTCGTCCTCCTAGATCTTCCCTCTTTTACAGCCACCATGCCCTCCCCGACCCTTTCCTCCAGGGCTTTGTTCATAGCACTTGTCCCCATGGAGCCTTAGTTCTTTCTGTCCCTCACAGGCTCTGGGGCCACTGGCCACTACTGTGCAGCTCCCATTGCTTCTTGGGCTCTCTCGTGTGGATTCCTACTCCATCATATCTGGAAGGGAGATGGAGGTCAGCAGGCCCATCTGCTTGCTTTACAGGGACTATATTCCCCTTTGTAAGTAGACACTTTGAGATGGGGCAAAGCTGGGACTAGGGTCCTGGCTGCTGAAGTCCCGGTCCAGTGCTCACTCAGCCTCTCAGCTATTAAGACTCTGGCAAGGAGGGGAGAGGAGGTCAGTGGTCCAGAGCTTGCAATGCCCAGCTGTCTTGGGCTTAAGAGGACATCAGCCATAAATCAAGAGGTCTGCTCTAGGCAAGCCAAGTGGGATTGGGAAAAATGCAGGCTTCAGAAGGAAGATCCACATGTTTACTTGTCATGTTGATAGGGACAGAGTAAAGGGACAAAGTAGGTGATTAAATAGTTAAGTAAAGGAAAAGGTACGAAGACCCCTGTGAGTCAATGATCGAGCTAGAACGCAGGTTTGCTTAGCAACAAAACCATGTGACAGGAGCACACGATGGGCCCCAAAACAATAAAACAATGGTAGCATGAGACCCACATCCTTCCTAGTGAGCTCAGTAAATTAATGACCCCAGGACACGCTCTCTGCACACACAGAAACAATAATTTATGGAAATGTGATAATTCAAATTCAGTGGTTAGGACTCCAAGCTCTTTGATCTCTGGTTGGGGAACTAAAAGCCCACAAGCTGTGCAAGGCAACCAAAAATTTTGGGCTTCCCAGGTGGCTCAGTGGTAAAGAATCTGCCTGACAATGCAGGAGACACAAGAGACGCAGGCTCAATCCCTGGGTTGGGAAGATCTGCTGGAGAAGGAAATGGCTACCCATTCCAGTATTCTTGCCTGGGAAATCCCATGGACAGAGGAGCCTGGTGGGCTACGGTCCATAGGGTCCCAAAGAGTCAGACATGACTGAGCACACACAGCATATCATAGGCATTTCAAAGTGAAAGGCCCTCATTGTACTGAGACCTAAATTAATTTTCCCATTGTGCTATGACAGTCCTGGCTTGACCATGTAGTGGTAAGAAAACTCCCCTGCCCAATCTTGGAGGAAGAGCTGCTAATGGAAGCCTGAGGACTATTCAAGAATGAGAAAGAAGGTGGTCTTTTCCCCCTCCCCACTTTTCCTTTTATAAGACTGTAGCCCACTTAAGTTCTCTGGGCATAGCACCCTCTTGCCTGCCTGCTTGTAAGCTTTACAAACATCTTATTCTAATAAATCACTTCTTGTCTATCACTTTACCTCTTGTTGAATTCTTTGTGTTGAGACACAAAGGACCAGAGTTCCCCAGAGCCTCTGGAAAGCCACTCAGCAGTTTCAATGTGATTTTGGGTGAAGTTACACCTCCCTGGCCCATTGTTTGCTCACCTGTGAAAGAGAGGTGAGAACACCTGCTCCGCACGTCTCTGAAGGATTCCCAAATTGAAGGAGACGTGAAGTAGGATTTGGAACCTTCCCCTCCCTCACCCTCGCCCACACTACCACCATGATTTGGGTTCTAGACCTTAAAGAATGACCATCTGCTCTGAGCCCTGGCCTTGTCTCTCCTTGGTAAGACTGGAATGGAGACGTGTCATCTTTCTTATGAAGCTGTTGACGGTCTAAACAAGATGGTGTGTTGTAAGGATGCTCTGGGAGACGTGAAGATCCTCACACTTCAGTTGTGCTCACTGCAGTGGGCCTGAAGCCCCTTCTAATCAGCACCAGGCCTTGCAAAGAAGCCAGAATGGCTGCTCTTTAGTCAGTTTTGACTGTGGGAGAAACATGTATATAAATTTAATCCTCACAACCACCCTGGGATATAGGGATTATAAGCCTTAGATGTGGAAAATGAGGTTGGGCAAAGGAAATTTGCTTGTCAAAAGTCACATATCTTATAATTACAGTAAGGATGATGCCGATGATAATGATGGCAGTGATGGTGGTGATGGTGATGATAGCACCAACTCATGTTTAATGAGCAGTCACTAAATCCCAGGCCCTCCTGTAGCTCTGGTGTCTGTTAACTCATGTAACCCTCACTAGAACCCCATGAGGTGAGTTATTTTATTATCATCATTTTACAGAGGATGCTGCTGAGGTTAAGAAACATGTCCAACATCACACAGCATGGAAGCAATAAAGCTAGAATTTGAATTCAGGTGGGTCTGTCTTTAGAGTCCATGCACTTATTTATTTATCTATTTATTTATTTATTTATTTTGGCTGTACCATGGGGCATGTGGGATCTTAGTTCCCTGACCAGTGATCAAACCTGTGCCCCCTGCAGTGGAAGCATGGAGTCTTAACCACTGGACCACCAGAGAAGTCCCTAGAGCCCATGCTTTTAGCTGCTACACTTCAAGGAAACTGAGCCACCAAGACGTTAACTAGTTTGCCAAAGGTGACAAGGAAGAAAGTGATGGAGTGGGATTTGAACCCATCGACCTGCCCAGGACCTCACTAAGGGCAGCCCAGCAGCAGGCATTGTTATTCACCTCCAGTCCATCCCACACATTCCAGCCAGAGTCAGGTCCTCAAATAGCTTCCCAAAGCTCCCAAGATAAAATAAAACTCTTCATTGTGGCCACTGAGGCTTTGGCTACCTCACCCCTGTGAGGTTCCCACCTTGTTTACTCTGTTTCAGCCACATTGCCCTCCCTTCCTGTTCCCTCCACGTGCCAAGCTCCTTCCCGCCTCAGGCCTGACCTGCTTTCTCTTTCTGGAACACTCTCCCTCCCAAGTTGTCCACAGCTTATTTGTTTTGTCATTCAGGTCTCCGCTTAAACATCACTGTCTTAGAGCAACCTTCCCTGACCACTCCATTTAAGACCACCTCCCCCCTCAATCCAGCTTTCTGTTCTGTTCCCAACAGCAACTTAAAACTTTCTGTATATTTGCTGCTTTATCTGTTTACTGTCCCCAGACTAGATCATAAGCCCCACAAGGGCAAGAATGACATCAGTTTACTTGCCCACATTGGCACCTTGGGCCATGCTTGGAGCTTGATAAATGCTCAAGAAATACCTGTGGGGCTTCCCTGGTGGTAAAGTAGTTAAGGCTTCGCCTTCCGACATGTGGGGAATGAAGGCCTTGCTCCGAGCCCCCACCCAGAGCCTTCTAGGACTGTCTAGAGCAGGGGTCCCCAACCTCCGGAATCTAGTCTGATGATATGAGGTGACACTGATGAAACAATAACAGAAACAAAGTGCACAACAAATAGAATGCATTTGAATCATCCTGAAACCATCCCGTCCCACCTCCAGTCCATGGAAAAACAGTCTTCCACGAGCTTGGAATCAAGTCTAAAGTCCCTCTTGTTCCACTTTCCACAGATTCCTACACGCCCTCTACCAGAGTAAGCAATGCCCTTCCTGGCCTTGGTGCCTCCATTCACCCAGGATGCTTGGCATCCCGGCTCCTCACTGGGCCGGCACGAGATGCATTCATGGCAGGTGCCCAGCCTCAGGCGGCCTGTGTTCAGTCCTGAGCACCTCGCCCTGAGACTCTGAAACTGCAGGGAGGCGGAAGCGAGAGGGCTGGAAACCACATCACATGAACACTGCAGGAATGGAGGAATGTTTTCCCTGAATAAGAAAATAATTAACGGGGCATTGGCATGCTGCCTGGCTCCATAAATGTTGAACAGAAAAACAAAACAGCATTCTTTGAATTCTAAGAGGCCATCATGTGGCAAGGAAACTGATTACTGTTTGTTCTTGGGGGGTGGGTAGGGTGCAGAGGGTGCTGGGAAGAACTCGTTAAAAGCTGTAGGAGGCAGTTTTATTGAGAAAAAGGAAGAGCTGCTGAAAAGCTCCAGACTAGTCACTCAGCGCTGACAGAGGGCTGGGCCAGGGCCTGGGGCTCCAGACAGTGCTGGGCTGGCCTCCCTGCCTCCCAAGGCCCACAGTCCAGCAGAGCAGGAAGGAGCGCCAGGAGATCAGCACAACACAGGGGGAAGGGGTATGAAGAGGACCTGGGGATTCATGGTGACAACGACTGACCACACATCAGAAGACAGTGCCCCCACCCCCAGGAAAACTGAGGCACATGGCTACTCACCAGGAGGCCTCCCGCCCTCCCTGTGCCGCTCACCTGGCCTCCCAGCTCCAGCATCTATCTCTTGGCATCTAGCTCCCGCAATGGTCAGAGTTCAGGGTCAAACTTGTTTTACCCATACAGTCCCCTCCACTATTGGATTTTTTTTTTTTTTCCTGGCCGAGTAGCATGTGGTAATTAGAGCTTCCCAGGTGGCGCAGTAATAAAAAATCCGCCTGCCAAACCAGAAGATGTGGGTTCGATCCCTCAGTCTGGAAGATCCCCCAGAGTCAGAAATGGCAACCCACTCCAGTAGTCTTGCCTGGGAAATGCCAGGGACAGAGGAGCCTGGCGGGCTACAGTCCATGGGGTCACAAAGAGCTGGACACCACTGACCACACCACAGCACAGCACAGTATGTGGGATCTTAGTTCCCCCACCAGGGATCGAACCTGCATCCCCTGCATTAGAAGCACAGAGTTTTAACCACTGGACCACCAGGGAAGTCCCTGGATAATCTTTCGAACCATTTCAGACTTACAGAAAAACTGAGAAGATGGTACATCTTAACCAGTTTCCCGGTTAAGATCTCACATTGTGTAATAGTTTTGTTACAATTAATGAACCACGATGGATACACATCAATAACTGAAGTCAATGAGTTATTTAGATTTCCTTTTTCTGTTCCACAGTCCTCTCCAGGACACATTACACTTAACTGTCATGTCCCTTGAGGTTCCTCTTGGATATGGCAGTTTCTCGGACTTACCTTGTTTATGATGATCTGGACAATTTTGAGGAGTTCCAGTCAGGTAGGTCTTGGGTTGCCCCACTATTAGAATCTGACTGATTTTTTCTCATCATTGGATGGGGGTTATAGGTTATCGGGAAGAGGATTGTAGTACACCATTGTCATCACATCACATCCCACATTTATCATCTCATAAATAAGGGACATACTATCAACATGATTTATTACTGCCGATGTTGGCCTTGATCATCTGACTCAGGAAGCACTTTGCTTTCAGTACTTCTTCCTCTGTAAAATTATTCTTTTCTTCCTCCTTTCTATACTGTACTCTTTGGAAGTAAGTCACTACGTGCTGTCCACGCCTAAGGAGCAGTGAGTTATACACCTTCTTTCAGGGCAGCATATCCACATAAATTATTTGGAATTCTTCTGCATGTGAGATTTGTGTCTTTTCCCCATTTATTAGTTTATTCATATGTATGCATTATAGCAGTTTGCACTTACAGATTTTGTTAATTTTATTTATTTTTGGCTGGGCTGGGTATTCCATTACTACGTGCGGGCTTTCTCTAGTTGCGGGGAGCAGCGGCTACATTCTAGTTGTAGTGCATCTTTTCATATTGATTTCTTTCCCTTAGAAATATTCTAAGGGAATTCCCTGGTGGTCCAGCGATTAGGATTTAGCACTTTCACTGCCAGGGCCAAGGTCAGTCCCTGGTTGGGGAACTAAGATCTCTCAAAGCACAAATTGCAGCCAAAAAAAAGGAGAAATATTCATTTAACTTTGCCACATCTTTTCATAGTTTGCTAATTTCTTTTGATTGCCAAATAACAATTCACTGTATGGGTTTGTCAGTTTGTTTATATTTATTTACCTTTCCATATAAATTTTAGCATCAGTTTATCAATATCCACAAAATAATTTACCGGGATTTTGATTGGGATTGCACTGAATCTATACATCAAGTGGGGACAAACTGACATGTTAATGATACTGAGTCTTCCAATCCACAAACATAGAATATTTTTCCTTTTATTTAAATCTTCGTTGAATTCTTTCATTATAGTTATTTGGTTTTCTGCATATAGTTTCTGAACATATTTTGTTATATTTATACATAAGTATTTATTTTTTGGTGCTATTGTAAATGGCACTGCATTTTTTATTTCAAATTACAACTGTTCATTGCTTTATGCCTTGTGACCTTGCTATAATCATTTATCAGCTCAGGAGGTTTTATTTGTTCTATTTTTTTGTTTTATTTGTTCTTTTTTTTGTCATTTTGTTTCATTTTTTAATTCTTTCGAATTGCCTATACTGACAATCATGTCACCTGCAAACAAAGAAAGCTATATTTTTTCCTTCTCGATCTGTATTTGTTTAACTTCCTTTTCTTAATGCACTGGCTAGGACTTCCAAAACAACACTGAATAAGAGTAGTGAGAAGGGACACCCTTGCCTTCTTCCTGGATTATTTTAAAGCAAGTCCCAGATGTCATCTCATTTTATCTATAAATATTTGGATATGTATCTCTTAAATATAAGGACTTTTTAAAAAAACATAACCACAATACATTACCACATCTTAAAAAGTCAGTAATATTTTTTAATATCACCAAATCCAGAAAAGGATGTTTTCAAACCTTTACTCTCATTACCTAGCACCCTCAGCCCATCATGTTACACACTGTATTGTGAACAAGGCTCTCTGCACACTTACCAAGATCTCTCCTTGCTCCACGGTGTGGATCTTCATGTAGGCCCCCACCGCAGCCTCCTTGGGGAGATCGCCATACTTGGTTTGGATCATGGGACATTCGATCAAATGAGAACACCTAGACCTGAAATTAGACAGCTTGTTAAAGAAAACTTGCTTGTAACACAGCTCTTGAAGCCCTTGATAATCAGCCCTCACTCGACTGCATGTTAAGATCACCCCTCCCTTCTCCCAGGTGGTGAGAACACAGAAAATAAAACCCTGGGAGAGACAGACTGTCAGGAATTGTAGAGGTTTAACAGGGAGGAGACTTGGGAGAGGGGGATTTCATCAAACTTTTTGGCCAATCCATAAAACAAGTGGCCAATCCAGGTTCAAATCTCGATTGGACTGACTCTAAAGCACTTATCTACTGACTCCCTTAGATGAGTAGACTTTTATGAAAAAGCTCAGATTCAAAAAGGCCGAGTGATACACAGACAGAAAGTCACCACCAAAAAATGTATGCAGCCCCTTCTTCTTTGGATGGGCTCCCTGAGAAAAGAAGAAGCTGACTGCCTGATGAGGCCCTGTGAGTTGGAGGCATCTCAGAGAAAGCAGACCCAAATATCAAACCCAGGACCTCTCTCGGCTGCCTTCTTTTTTAAGTCTTTTTTGAATTTGAATTCGTTACAATATTGCTTCTGTTTTATATTGGTTTTCTGGCCACGAGGCATATGGGATCCTGGCTCCCCAACCAGGGATCAAACCCGTGCCCCCTGTATTGGAAGGCAAAGTCTTAACCACTGGACCACCAGGGAAGTCCCCCTAGGCAGCCTTCTACACACACCACAGCCTTTGGGGGAAAGCTGTGATTGCTACCTCTGCTCACCCCCTAGCATACTTGACAGTCTGCCCTGTAAGTTATACCCCCTTTCAACCAGACTCTGAACCCTCCAATCTGTCAAGGGCAAAGCTTACTTGATTTTTGAGCCAAAGGTCTTTGGGAGAGTATTTCCTGAGGTTTTAATCTTCCTACTGAAGCTGGATCCTTCTTGCTCCTGGGCTTTCCGGAGATGAAAAAGCTTCAGAAAACTAAAGTCCTGTACAGGATATGACCTGATCTGGAATTCCTTAAATCTCTCCATAGGAGACAAATCTGTTAGAGAAAGCACAGGAAAACACATTAACGACTCTTTCCATACATGAGGATTATCCTGGTGGTGTTTGGAGGTGTATCATAGTCTTCTGCGTGGTGAGTCTGATGCACAGGGGAATTAAGAAAAATAGAAAAGAAAAATATTGTGGCTTCTGCGTATTTTCCCTCTGGGCCAGGCCCTGAGCTAGAGCTTTATAACCATTACATCCAGACGAATGTCATTAGCCTGATTTAAGAGAGAAAATGAGAAGCAGAGTTCAACAGGAAAGGGCCGAAGGGCTTCCAGGTAAAGAATCGCCTGCAATGCAGGAGACCCCGGTTCAATTCCTGAGTTGGGAAGATCCCCTAGAGAAGGGATAGGCTACCCACTCCAGTATTCTTGGGCTTCGCTGGTGGCTCAGATGGTAAAGAATCCACCTGCAATATGGGAGACTTGGGTTCAATCCCTGGGTTGGGAAGATCCCCTGGAGGAGGGCATGGCAACCCAGTCCAGTATTCTTGCCTAGAGAATTCCATGGACAGAGGAGCCTGGCGGACTACAGTCCAAGGCATCACAAAGAGTTGGACACAACTGAGTGACTAAGCACAAAGGGCCAAAACTTGAATTTGAACTCAGGTGTTTCTAATTCAAAGCTCGTGTCTTTCCATTAACAGATCACATTTATCTGGTTTTTCAAACTGGGATTGGGGGTAAGGGTAGCAATAAAAGATAAATGGATGACCAGTGATAAAACCCTGAGTGTGTGCTATGCCTAGCACAGTGCCTGCACCATAACAGGCCCTCTGTGAGAAGTATTAAAAAGATTTCCAAGAGAATACCACTCAGAAATGCTATGCTGAGTGAATGGAGCCAGACACTAAAAAGTACATACTGTATAATTCCATTTACATGAAGCCCTAGGAAAGACAAAGGAACCTACAGTGATAGAAGACAGAAAAGTAGTTGGCCAGGGGTAAAGGATAGAGATTGACTGGGAAGGGGCACAAGGGAACTTTTAGGGGTGATAGAAATGTTCTATAACTTGGTTGTGGTGGTTACAACAGATGTAAATTTGGTAAAACTCATTGAACTATACACTTTAAATTTGTGTCTTTTATTTTAGGAAAATTGAACCTTAATGACATTAATTTAAAAAACAGATCTCCTGAGAGTTCCCTGGTGGTCTAGTAGTTAGGCTTTCACTGCCATGGTAGGGATTCAATCCCTGCTCAGGGAATCAAGATCTCACAAGCTGAGCAGCAAAGTCAAAAAAAAAAAAAAAAAAAAAAGAGCCCCAGTGTTAGAATCAATTGTTAAAATTAAAATTAATGTTAGTAGAAGTAAATCCAAACTACAGAAGGAGTAGTATTGGAAAAACAGAGCACGTACTTTTGTTTAAACCCTAAATACAACCTATTTAGAAGACGTTGTAGCAATATTTATCAACATTTTAAATGCATTGCCAGTACACACTGGACCAATTACTTGATCCAGCAATTCTAAGAATTTATCCAATATGTTTCTGTGCACAAGTATGCAAAGATAAACACACCAGGAAATTCACCACAGTAGGGTAATAGTGAAAAACTGAAAATAACCCAAAGTATTTGTAAAAGATAATTGGTTTAACTGTAGTATGTCCATACAAGAGAATAAAACTCAGCTATTAAGAACCAAAGATCTAGAAGATGCAAGAAATGTTTACCAAGGACCTAGAATAAATAAAAAGGAGTCAATATATATTGAATAATGAAATAAAGGAGATAAAAGACACGCTGGAGGGAACCAACAGTAGAATAACAGAGGCAGAAGATAGGATAAGTGAGGTAGAAGATAGAATGGTGGAAATAAATGAAGCAGAGAGGAAAAAAGAAAAAAGAATCAAAAGAAATGAGGAAAACCTCAGGGACCTCTGGGACAATATGAAACGCCCCAACATTCGAATCATAGGAGTCCCAGAAGAAGAAGATAAAAGGAAAGGCCATGAAAAGATACTCGAGGAGATAATAGTTGAAAATTTCCCTAAAATGAGGAAGGAAATAGTCACAGAAGTCCAAGAAACCCAGAGAGTCCCAAACAGGATAAACCCAAGGCGAAACACCCCAAGACACATACTAATCAAATTAACAAAGATCAAACACAAAGAACAAATATTAAAAGCAGCAAGGGAAAAACAACAAATAACACACAAGGGGATCCCCATAAGGATAACAGCTGATCTTTCAATAGAAACTCTTCAGGCTAGAAGGGAATGGCAGGACATACTTAAAGTAATGAAAGAGAAAAATCTACAACCCAGATTACTGTACCCGGCAAGGATTTCATTCAGATATGAAGAATTCAAAAGCTTTACAGACAAGCAAGAACTGAGGGAATTCAGCACCACCAAACCAGCTCTCCATCAAATGCTAAAGGATCTTCTCTAAACAGGAAACACAGAAAGGTTGTTTAAACACGAACTTAAAACTACAAAGTAAATGGCAACGGGACCATACTTATCGATAATTACCTTAAATGTAAATGGGTTGAATGCCCCAACCAAAAGACAAAGAGTGGCTGAGTGGATACAAAAACAAGACCCCTACATATGCTGTCTACAAGAGACCCACCTCAAAACTAGGGACACATACAGACTGAAAGTGAAGGGATGGAAAAATATATTTCATGCAAATGGAGACCAAAAGAAAGCAGGAGTCGCAATACTCATTTCAGATAAAATAGACTTTAAAATAAAGGCTGTGAAAAGGGACAAAGAAGGACACTACATAATGATCAAAGGGTCAATCCAAGAAGAAGATGTAATAATTATAAATATATATGCACCCAACATAGGAGCACCACAATATATAAAGCAAATACTAACAAGTATGAAAGGGGAAATTAACAATAACACAATAATAGTGGGAGACTTTAATACTCCACTCACACATATGGATAGATCAACTAAACAGAAAATTAACAAGGAAACACAAACTTTAAATGATACTATAGACAAATTAGATTTAATCGATATTTTCAGGACTTTCCACCCCAAAACAAGCAATTTCACCTTTTTCTCAAGTGCACACGGAACTTTCTCCAGGATAGATCACATCCTGGGCCATAAATCTAGCCTTGGTAAATTCCAAAAAATTGAAATCATCCCAGCCATCTTCTCTGACCACAATGCAGTAAGATTAGACCTCAATTACAGGAAAAAAACTATTAAAAATTCCAACATATGGAGGCTAAACAACACGCTTCTGAATAACCAACAAATCACAGAAAAAATCAAAAAAGAAATCAAAATATGCATAGAAACGAATGAAAATGAAAACACAACAACCCAAAACCTATGGGACACTGTAAAAGCAATGCTAAGGGGAAGGTTCATAGCAATACAGGCGTACCTCAAGAAACAAGAAAAAACTCAAATAAATAAACTAACTCTACACCTAAAGCAACTAGAGAAGGAAGAAATGAAGAACCCCAGGGTTAGTAGAAGGAAAGAAATCTTAAAAATTAGGGCAGAAATAAATGCAAAAGAAACAAAAGAGACCATAGCAAAAATCAACAAAACTAAAAGCTGGTTTTTCGAGAAGATAAACAAAATTGACAAGCCATTAGCCAGACTCATCAAGAAACAAAGGGAGAAGAATCAGATCAACAAAATTAGAAATGAAAATGGAGAGATCACAACAGACTACACAGAAATACAAAGGATCATAAGAGACTACTACCAACAGCTATATGCCAATAAAATGGACAATTTGGAAGAAATGGACAAATTCTTAGAAAAGTATAACTTTCCAAAATTGAACCAGGAAGAAATAGAAGATCTTAACAGACCCATCACAAGCACGGAAATCGAAACTGTAATCAGAAATCTTCCAGCAAACAAAAGCCCAGGACCAGACGGCTTCACAGCGGAATTCTACCAAAAATTTAGAGAAGAGCTAACACCTATCCTACTCAAACTCTTCCAGAGAATTGCAGAAGATGGTAAACTTCCAAACTCATTCTATGAGGCCACCATCACCCTAATTCCAAAACCAGACAAAGATGTCACAAAAAAAGAAAACTACAGGCCAATATCACTGATGAACATAGATGCAAAAATCCTTAATAAAATTCTAGCAAACAGAATCCAACATCATATTAAAAAGATCATACATCATGACCAAGTGGGATTTATCCCAGGAATGCAAGGTTTCTTTAACATCCGCAAATCAATCAATGTAATTCACCACATTAACAAATTGAAAGATAAGAACAATATGATTATCTCAATAGATGCAGAAAAAGCCTTTGACAAAATTCATCATCCATTTATGATAAAAACTCTCCAGAAAGCAGGAATAGAAGGAACATACCTCAACATAATAAAAGCTATATATGACAAACCCACAGCAAACATTATCCTCAATGGTGAAAAACTGAAAGCATTTCCCCTAAAGTCAGGAACAAGGCAAGGATGCCCACTTTCACCACTACTATTCAACATAGTTTTGGAAGTTTTGGCCACAGCAATCAGAGCGGAAAAAGAAATAAAAGGAATACAGATAGGAAAATAAGAAGTAAAACTCTCACTGTTTGCAGATGACATGATCCTCTACACAGAAAACCCTAAAGATTCTACCAGAAAACTACTAGAGCTAATCAATGAATATAGTAAAGTTGCAGGATACAAAATTAACACACAGAAATCCCTTGCATTCCTATACACCAATAATGAGAAAACAGAAAGAGAAATTAAGGAAACAATACCATTCACCATTGCAACAAAAAGAATAAAATACTTAGGAATATTTCTACCTAAAGAAACAAAAGAGTTATATATAGAAAACTATAAAACACTGATGAAAGAAATCAAAGAGGACACAAACAGATGGAGAAATATACCGTGTTCATGGATTGGAAGAATTAATATAGTGAAAATGAGTATACTACCCAAAGCAATCTATAGATTCAATGCAATCCCTATCAAGCTACCAATGATATTTTTCACAGAACTAGAACAAATCATTTCACAATTTGTATGGAAGTATAAGAAACCTCGAATAGCCAAAGCAATCTTGAGAAAGAAGAATGGAACTGGAGGAATCAACCTGCCTGACTTCAAGCTCTACTACAAAGCCACAGTCATCAAGACAGTGTGGTACTGGCACAAGGATAGAAATAGAGATCAATGGAACAAAATAGAAAGCCCAGAGATAAACCCACACACCTATGGGCACCTTATCTTCGACAAAGGAGGCAAGAGTATACAATGGAGAAAAGACAATCTCTTTAACAAGTGGTGCTGGGAAAACTGGTCAACCACTTGTAAAAGAATGAAACTAGAACACTTCCTAACACCATACACAAAAATAAACTCAAAATGGATTAAAGATCTAAATGTAAGACCAGAAACTATAAAACTCCTAGAGGAAAACATAGGCAAAACACTCTCCGACATAAATCACAGCAGGATCCTCCATGACCCACCCCCCAGAATATTGGAAATAAAAGCAAAAATAAACAAATGGGACCTAATTAAAATTAAAAGCTTTTGCACAACAAAGGAAACTAGGAGCAAGGTGAAAAGACAGCCTTCAGAATGGGAGAAAATAATAGCAAACGAAGCAACAGACAAACAATTAATCTCAAAAATATACAAGCAACTCCTGCAGCTGAATTCCAGAAAAATAAACGACCCAATCAAAAAATGGGCCAAAGAACTAAACAGACATTTCTCCAAAGAAGACATACAGATGGCTAACAAACACATGAAAAGATGCTCAACATCACTCATTATTAGAGAAATGCAAATCAAAACCACAATGAGGTACCATTACACACCAGTCAGAATGGCTGCTATCCAAAAGTCTACAAGCAATAAATGCTGGAGAGGGTGTGGAGAAAAGGGAACCCTCTTACACTGTTGGTGGGAATGCAAACTAGTACAGCCACTATGGAGAACAGTGTGGAGATTCCTTAAAAAACTGGGAATAGAACTGCCATATGACCCAGCAATCCCACTGCTAGGCATACACACCGAGGAAACCAGAATTGAAAGAGATGCGTGTACCCCAATGTTCATCACAGCACTGTTTACAATAGCCAGGACATGGAAGCAACCTAGATGTCCATCAGCAGACGAATGGATAAGGAAGCTGTGGTACATATACACAATGGAATATTACTCAGCCATTAAAAAAAATACATTTGAATCGGTTCTATTGAGATGGATGAAACTGGAGCCCATTATACAGAGTGAAGTGAGCCAGAAAGAAAAGCACCAATACAGTATACTAATGCATGTATATGGAATTTGAAAGATGGTAATGGTAACCCTATATGTGAGACAGAATAAGAGACACAGATGCATAAAACAGTCCTGTGGACTCTGAGGGAGAAGGTGAGGGTGGGACGTTCTGGGACAATAACATTGAAACATGTATATTGTCATATGTGAAGCGGAACACCATTCCATGTTTTATGCATGGGACGGATGCTCAGGGATGGAGCGTTGGGATGACACAGAGGGATGGGAAGGGGAGGGAGGTGGGAGGAGGGTTCGGGAGGGGGAGCACATGTGAACCCATGGCTGATTCATGTCGATGTATGGCAAAAACTACTACAATATTGTAAAGTAATTAGCCCCCAACTAAAATAAAAAAAAAAAAAGAACCAAAGATCTAGACTTTTGCTTCCAACCAGAGTAAAAGGGACTAGATCCACTAGATCTACTCTCACCAGAAACTAATAAAATACTGGGCTAAATACTCAGGAAAAAAAGTGGTTTTCAAGACATTGGGCATCAGGCCATGAAGAATCATTATCCCTGCAAGATAGAAGACAGATGGGATGAGTTCTTCTATTGCCCCAGCCCACCACCTGGAGGCTTTCTGGACAATGGTGCGGCAAAGGGAAACCCAGGAGGAGTCCTGCCATCTCTCCAAATTAATGCAACAGAAGTGCGAGTGCCAGAGAAGACAAGGCAGCTGGAGCTCACAGAGCACAGTTCTGGAGAGGAGAGAGCTACACGAGAGAGAGAGGCCTGAAGATCTTCCAAGGGTCTCCTTCAGGCTCAGCTGAGCACTGAGCAATGCACATATAATGTCAGGGAAGCACCAGCGGATGCAACCACTAAGGTGGCTCTCAGTGACTCCCGCCTCCTAATGGCCACACAGGTGTGGATGGTCTTCCCATTAAGTGCAGGCTGGATTTGATTCTAACAGAATACAGCAGAAGTGACAGGATGTCCTTTTGAGATGAGGTTTTAAAGATTGTGGCTTTCGCCCTTGGGTATACTCTGTGTTGCGCTCTCTCTCTCTCTCCAGGGGAAGCAAGCTGCCATGTCAGAAAATAGCCCTATAGAGAAAGCCACAAGGTGAGGGACCAAGTAAGGTTTGCAAACAGCCATTAAGTGACCTTGGAAGTGGGTCCCTCTCAACTGAGTCTTCACATGAGAACACAGCCCCTGGAAGACAGCTGCAACCTCACAAGAGAACTTGAGCCAGAGGCACCTGGCTAAGCCACGCTCAAAATTCTGACCCACAGGAACTGAGAAATAATAAGCATTGTTTTATGTCATTAAGTTTGGGATAATTTGTTCTGCAGTAATAGATACTACATAGTAGTAACAGTAGTAATACCCAAGGCTGGGGAAAGAAACACCCAAAATGTTTAGAGGGATAAATCATCAGAGTTTTCAAAAGACCAGAAACAGTTCCTATTCCCAACAGCTAGATTAGAAAGCCTCACAAGTAAAAACGGTTTTGTCTCATAAATGGGGCAAAACTAGCTCTAGATTAACTGCTCTGATCTTACCTACCAAAGCCTAAGTACTAGTTTTTAAACGATCAAAATATTTCCAGATAACTTATCTGCATCCCAGAACAAATCTCAGAAATACTTACAGGAATTTTAAAATATGCAACACCCAAAATTCAGTTTTTGGCATTCTGTGAAAATTTACCAAACATGCAAAGAAGTAGGAACATATGAACCATATAAAGAGAAAAAAAGCTAAGAATTGAAACTGACTCAGAAATGATACAGATGACAGAATTAGTATGTAAGGACATTAAAATAGTTACTACCATTGTAGTCCAAAGAGGAAATTTTGTGTACATTAAGCAGAAAAATAGAAATTATTTTTTAAAAGACCCAAATCAAACTTCTAGATGTGAAAACTGCGAGGTCTGAAATGAAAAAATGTATTGGATAAGATTAATAGCAGATTAAACAATGCAGAAGAAAGACTGTTAAAGTCGAACACATAGCAACAAAAATGATTTAAAATGACAGAGAGGAAAAAAGTAAAAATTAATAGAGCATCAGTAAAACAACTTCAAGCAGCCCAATATACATATGATTTGAGTCTCCAAAGTGGAGGAAAAAGATAGAAAAAAAGAGCATTTTAAAAATAGTGGTTAAATATTCCAAATCTGATGAAAAATATAAACCCAAAGATCCAAAAATTAAATGAACCCCAAGCACAGACACATGATGAAAAATTTTCCAAGGCAAAATGTAATCAAATTGCTTAAAACTGATAAAAAGAAAAATTTTTAAATAGCCAGGGCAGGGTAGTGGTGATGATTTTACCACTTACATTGAATTGCTACATTGTACACCAAGAACAAACATACTGTTGTGGGTCAGTTTTACTTCAAAAATAAACAAACAAACTCGTAGAAAAAGAGATCAGATTTGTGGTTACCAAAGGAGGAGTGTGAGGGGAAAAAGGAACTGGCTGAAGGTGGTTAAAAGGTACAAACATCCAGTTATAAGATAAATACTAAGTAACAGAGGTGCAATGTACATTATTAATATAACTAACATCACTATATGTTATATAAGAAAGTTGATAAGAGTAAATCCTAAGAGTTCTTATCACAAGAAAAATTTTCTTTTTCTTTTATTTTGTATCTATATGAAATGATTAATGTTCACTAAATTTATTGTGGTAATCATCTCATGATGACTTGTATGTCAAACCATCTTTCTGTTTACCTTAAACTTAAATAGTGTTACATGTCAATTGCATTTTGATAAAACTGGAAGAAAAAATAACAGCCTCAGCAAAAAGGCATATTATGTATAAAGGATATAAAAAGTTATGCAAAGAGATTATATGAAGATAAGAAGGTTGGCAGACTTCTTACTGAAAACAATGTGAGCCAGAAGACAGACTTTAAGGCAAGTCTTTAAAATATTGAGCAAAAAAAAAAATCTGTAAATCCTGAATTCTGTACCCAACAAAAAATTTCTCTATAAAATAAATACAAAATCATTCTTAAACATAGAAAAGCTGAAAGAAATGTTAAAGGAAGCACTTTAGGCAGAAAGAAATGGTATTATGGAAATCTGATCTATACAAAGGCATGAAAAAATCAGGAATGGTACCACATAAAGATAAAATAGTTTTGTTCTTATCACTTAAATATGTTTAAAAGATAATTATTTAAAGCAAAAGTAATAACCATGTGTTGTAAGGTTTTTAACGTATGTGAAGGCAGAATACATGACAATAGCACAACATCTGAGAGGGGAGAAATAAAAGTACACCACTGCAGGGTTCTGATTCCATATGTGAAATGGCATAATAGCACTTGAAGGTAGCCTGTGATAAGTTAAAGGTATATACAACAAACTACAGAGCAACCACTAAAATAACATGACAGAGCTAATAAGCCAACAAAGAAAATGAAATGGAAGCATATAAAATGATCCAAAAGAAGGCAGGGAAGAAAAAGAATGTACTTAATACTGCTGAACCGTGTGCTTAAAAATAAAGATAGTAAACTTTGTGTTATGTGTATTTTACCATGGTAAAAAAAAAATGGGGAAAAAAGTGTGAGATGTAGTTTTTTCTCAGGTGGATTAGCAATGGAAAAGAGAGAAAAAGAACACTTTTTTCCCCATTTTTTTTTAACATGAGAAGAGAACTAAAATTTACTGAGTACCTCCTAGGCACTGTGCATACAAGATTTCCCCTCATTCAGCAGTAACCTCTGTGATCATGACAATAACACATCTAGGTAGAGTTCTAAGAGTGTTATATATTCATTCGCTTAATTTTATAAAAAGCCTACATGGTAGAGACTAGGGTCTGTCTTACAGACGCTGAGGGCATCAGTGTACAGGCACACAGAATCACTTGCCCAGTGTTCACAGCGAGTAAGAGAAGGACCCTGGATTCAAACACAGTTTGGCCCCTAGGCTTATGCTCTTAACCATCACACAAAGCAACAGACTCCAGGACACCAGGCCCCGAGGCCTGAGTACTCACCAAAGTCAGGCTGCTAATCAGTGGAACTCACACCCAGCTCTGTCTAGCTCCAGGCTATCTTTTCTCCACCCCTCTCCCTGGAAGAACCTGAGGCTGAGGGGAAAGGCTGCAAGGGGCTGCAGGGTTCAGCAGGAGCCTCACCTGGAGGCCATGTGGACCCGGGTTTCCACAGCTGGTAGAAGACTGTCTATCCTGCCAGGCTTTGCTGGCTCTAGGTTTCTAAGATGCTGTGGACCAGGCACCAGGAAGCTGCAGGATCAGGCGCCCCCTGCTGGCTGCCGGATATGGATGTTGGCTTACCCTTGAGGTGGAGGTTTGGAGGTGTGTCGTCTATCAGCTGCAGGTGCTCCCAGATCCACTTATGGTAGAAGGACGAGTTCTCAAGGTCTATCAACCTCCGGACTTCACAGATGCCCTGGACACGCAAGGGACACAAGCAGAGGGGTCAACTGCAGCTCCAGGCAGGACAGGCTTTGAAGATAAGCTCTCTTTTGTTTTACTTGCTTCATGCAAGTGGTTTGAGGTCCTTTTTAAAAATGAAAATGTTATCTACTCATAATTAAAAAATTCAAATAGCTAAACGGCACAAGAGCTAAAAAAAAAAAATCACCATTAAGGATATTATACATATTTAAAAT
Organism: Okapia johnstoni; assembly: GCA_024291935.2. Classification (NCBI taxonomy): domain Eukaryota; kingdom Metazoa; phylum Chordata; class Mammalia; order Artiodactyla; family Giraffidae; genus Okapia; species Okapia johnstoni. Next base: position 54,176,742 of record CM044324.1, on the reverse strand, counting down.
TTTGAAATATATTGTCAACCAACCCTCTAGATACATTAGATAAGTTTATACTCTCCCCAACAGTGCATAACAGAACCCATTGTAATACATCTGTGTAGTACACTGACAACTTGGTTTTCACAGCCCTTTTAATCTTTCCTAATCTGAGAGACAAGAAAGATATGTCATTTTTCACATGCATTTCATATCTTTATTAGACCTTCATTTTTAAAAAAATTTTGGCCACATCAAACAGCTTGCGGACTTTTAGTTCCCCAACCAGGAATTGAACCCAGGCCCTTGTCAGTGAAAGCATGGAGTCCTAACCACTAGAAAGTCAGGGAGTTCCCAATCTTAATCTTTTTTAGTAGGAACTCTAAGAGACACATTAGGATTAATGTTCAAGATAGATTACTGTTGAAGAGATCAAACATTTAATAAGCCCTTATTATATTCCAGGCATTGTGTTAGGAGCTTTACTCAACATTCATTCAACAAACATTTATCCACCAGGAACTGCAGGTACTAGAAAAATACACATGAGCAGTTCGCTCTGGAAAGACTCTCAGGGGTGTTTAATTGCATCTGAATCTGTGGAGAAAACAATTTCACCATGTGTTCCCAAATGATAAACTGTTCAAAATGAGTTGATTACGAGCATTAATTATGTTTGCAATGCTAGCAGAAATTATGTTCTCCAACTTTGCCCAGGCCCCAAGGACACCCAGCCGCCCAAGGCCGGTTTCTCCCTCTAGTGGCAATAAGAGTAAACTATAGGAGTTGGGACAACTGTTCAAACAGCTGGCCAGGTGGGAAATAAAAATGAGGAAAAAGAGCAGTCCCTTTAGAGGTGGCAGGAGCTCTTCAACTCCAGCCAGAAGGGCCACACTAGAATACACCCTGGTATTGCCTGATCTTCTGAATATTCTAAATAAGCCAGAAATCAGAATTTTCATGTATTATAGAATTTTCACATTAACAATTAAATCAGGGGGTTTGCTTCTTTTGCCTACTCAGGCTTCTCCCTACTCAGGCTTCTCTAGTTGTGGCTCCAGGGCTGCAGAGTGTGTGCGCTCAGTAGTTGCGGTGCAGGCTTAGTTTCCCTACAGCATGTGGGATCTTAGTTCCCCAACTAGGGGTGGAACCCACCTGCCCTATATTAGAAGACAGACTCCTAACCGCTGGACCACCAGGGAAGTCCCATAAATTGGGTTTTAACACAACACTGTAAGGGACTAGTCTACTAATCTGCTAGTCAAGGGGCCCTCTGCCTGCTGTCACTTTGTGACATCTATATCAGGATTGCACACAGTCGGACACAACTGAAGCGACTTAGCACACAGGTTGGCCTTCAGGGCTCTCCCCTACCAGTTCCTCCTCTAGGCCCTCTCCCACCTCCCCTCACATGACAATAGGATTCTCCAAATTTACCAAACCATTCCCCCCCCTTCACTGCAAGGACCTCACCCTCCTCTGGGTCAGATTCCGTGCATTCAATCCCCCTTCAGTGTTAAGCGTGTAGAGGCCAGAAGCCAAACACTACGTTTCCCAAGCTCCCCTGCTGCTCAGGCTCTGGATGTGATTTTTTTTTTAATTATTGTATTTATTTATTTTTGGCTGTGCTGGGGCTTTGTTGCTGTGTATGGACTTTCTCTAGCTGTGGTGTGTGGGCTTCTCATTGCAGTGGCTTCTCTTGTTTTGCAGCACACGCTCTCAGGTGGATGGGTTTCAGTGGTTGTGGCACATGGGCTTAGTTGCCCTGCAGCATGTGGGATCTTCCCGGACCAGGGATCGAACCTGTGTCCCCTGCATCGGCAGGCGGATTCCTAACCACTGGATCACCAGGGAAGTCCCTGGATGTGATTTAGCCTCCACCAATCCACTGAATCTGGGCAAGGCTTGGTTACGGAACTGAGGGACATCCACTTTGTCAGTGGAGACAGTGGTTGTAGATGTGGCTTCCTAAACTTGGCAGGGGCAGCAAGTATCAGGGACAGTCCAGTTCTGGGTTCTGATTTGAAGCTATGTGGGAGTCATTTTCAGTCCAGAGCCTGTTTATTCAGTTCTCCCCTCATTAGTAAATCTGTTAGCCGTTTAACATCCTGCTTACAGTAAATCCCTTTCCTACTTACACTAGCTAGACTTGACTGTTCTCTGGGACTCAACACAGAATCACAACACAAACACACTCCTAGTGACGCTCAAACAGCCGGCTCTTGGGTCAAGTGTATGCATGTCTATACATTTTACTGTTATGAAGGGTGCGTTACACACAATTTATAAACAGTAGTAAATATATACCATACTCTTATTGAAAATTCCATATAGCCAATTGATTCTCACAGAATGCTTTTGTTGATGTTGGCTGAACTCATATGTCTGTGGCTAGTCTGTACTCACAATTCAACCGTGATTTGACAAACTAAGTTACATGCCAAACTACTCTTTTCCCAAAATAATTAATAAGTCTCACTTGTAATCTACTGGTAAACTATTTCTCACCCTATTTCTCATATAAATTATATTCATTACACTGAAACCTCTTTTAGTTTTAACACTATGTATATTGACTTTCCTGGTGGCTCAGTGGTAAAGAACCCACCTGCCAATGCAGGAGATGCAGGTTTGATCCCTGGGTCAGGAAGATGCCCTGGAGAAGGAAATGGCAACCCACTCCAGTATCCTTGCCTGGGAAATCCCATGACAGAGGAACCTGGTGGGCTACAGTCCAGAGGGTCACAAAAGAGTTGGACATGCCTTTGTGACTAAACAACACTATGCATATCAGAACTTCACCTCTTCATCAATGATATAACTTTTATGATGAATCTATGATGAGTCTTTCTTAAATACTGAAAAAACATTTCCTTAATTTTGTTCTCTTTACAATGTAACAGCTAGAGACCCATCCCACTGTGGAATTTAACCTGTATTATAAATATTTTCTGTATAGCTTTCTTAAGACAGTCAGCCAAGTCATAAATCAAGACCTGACTTAAGAGTGTCTGCCTATTTCCACTGCATACATACTTACACTATGGCTGATTTTCAGCTACCAGTGGGAAGTCACTGAACACGGAATTGAGAAGAGATGTGCACAATGGTTTACTTTCCACCATATGGATATGACAGGCAAAAGTAACCTCAAGAGCATAGATAATAGTTAAATGCATTAACACTCAGGGATGATACCTTTTTCAGTATTAATAGCCTTGTTTTCAATATAATACATTTAACTGTAATTAAATAAATAAAATAAATTCCTGAGAACTCAACAATCAGCTCTCACAGGCCAAGTGGAACCAGCTCTAGCACACAACCAATCTTGACCCCTGCTTTTGTCTAAGGGCCCTATATTTCAAGGTTCATCCCCCACCTCACCTTCTCCAGGAAGCCCTCCTGAGAGCCTTCAGCCTTTAAAGAGTTTCCTATCCTGAGTTCTTATAATTCACAGAGCTTGCACTAATTGCTTGGTAACTGGAACTGACAAGTTTGTTTGTCTACACACAGAATCTAGTGGAGAATATATATAAGGAGAGAGAACCAGCCTTTTCCACCTTTGTATCCCTCCAGGGCCTGAACCAATGTGTCATGATCTTGGCAAAAACTTGCCAAATGAACGTGTTGATTTAACATGTAAACCATCGGTATACAGGAGATACTAAAAGTCCAGGGGCAGAGTTCTGGCTCTGCTACTTACTAGCTGGGTGGCCTTTCCTAAGGCATCTTAGCTTCAGCTTCCTCAACTGTAAACTTGGAATAATAATACCTTCCTGGTAGAGCTCTGGTGAAGATTTATGGTGGAATGGTACTTGATACACAGTTATTCATCAAAGCACTATTTGAAACAGCAAGTGTTGAGATAACCTAAATATCCATCATTTAGGGAACTGGTTAGATAAAATACAACCATACAGTAAAATACTATACAAGTGTTACGAGAGAATGAGTAAGTTCTTTAGGTACTGATATGGAACAACCTATAGAAATACTTACAAATGAAACAGCAAGGTGCAGAAGAGTCTGTATAGGGTGACGTGACTTATGAAACAAAAGGAAAAAACATACACTTGCATTTGCCTGTGTACACAGACAACGTGTGCAGAACAGAGACATAAGAAACTGGTGCCAGGTGTGGTCTGTGAGGAGGGGTAGTCCGGGGAAGAGAGGGGAACAGGAGACATCATCTTGTGAGTATTTTGAATTTTGAACCATGTGAAGTGCTACCTATTCCAAAGTAAACCAAAACAAGATTAATGATGCTAGTAGAACTACTAGCACAGGAGTGAAGAGGCCCTCCCCCGCAAAATGGTGGTTTTGATGATGAGGATGTTGGTGGTGACAATGAGCTACTTAGGGGTTTGAGCAGAGTCAACAGTTGACAGAAAGGCGGACTCAAGTCAATCCCAAGCCCCAGCTTCTGGGAAAAGGAGCCTTGGGGTCAGATAGATCTGGGTTCAACCCTGCCTCTGTCCCTCATCAACTGCATGAAGTTAACAAGCCACTTAACACCGTCCCTTCCGAGTCTACAAAACGGGAATGATGACAATAGCAACATCCTTTGGTTACACAGTAAACACACAATAAATGTTAAATTTTCTTTTCATTATCAACCAACAGAGAGCAAAGGACATAAAGCAATTCACAAAATACAAAATTTAGAGAGTAAACAAATAGGATTAATCTCGTTAGTAATCAGAAAAACTATATAAGTTAAATCCTCAAAGAGGTAGCAACTGTACCTATTAAATTATTGCAGAAGACAAAATTTAGATAGTAAGCAGGATTAATCTCTCTAATAATCTTAAAGTATATATAAGTTAAATCCTCAAAGAGGTAGTAATTGTCACCTATTAAATTAAAAAAACTTTTGAAAGAGTGACTGGCAGAGGTTGGTGGCACTGGCAAAGCTGTATGTTGCTAGGAGCTAGAGAAAGTGGAGCTCTCCTTCTGGAAAGCAATTTGCTCCAAGAGTCAAAAAAATGTGATTCTAAGAAATACCGTTTTTGAAAATCTATTCTGAAGTGATGAGCTCATTTTCCCCTCTTCCTGGAAAGTTTTATAACATGGTCATTATCACTTTTATAATTTTAAGATTTTAATTTTTAAAAGTGATCCGGAATCCTTAAAATTCAAGAGCCAAATGCATCATTTAAATATGTATCTGTAATAAACACATATATGAGCTCAAGGAAAAGAGAACCCTCCCCCGACACCTACCTTCTTTCTAATGGAACAGCTCTGTATCTTAACGTTCACAGATACCCTCTGAGGGTGAGAGGCCAAAGTGCGTCCTTTGCTTTTTTAAACTTGGACCTGTATAAATCCTTAGTCGCTCACTCTTAGAGACCCCATGGACTGAAGCCCATCAGGGTCCTCTGTCCAAGGAATTTTCCAAGCAACTTGGATGTGGGTGCTCAGAAAACGATGTGTTGGGACTTCCCTGGTGGTCTAGTGGTTAGGAACTCGCCTTCCAATGCAGGGGGAGGGGCTCAATCCCTGCTCAGGGAACAAAGATCCCACATGCCTCACGGCCAAGAGAAAAAAACATTAAAAAAGGAAAGAAACAGTATTGTAACAAATTCAATAAAGACTTTGGTCCAGGTCAAAAAAAAAAACTTAAACAAAAGAAAAGGATGTGTTACAAACCAGGGCTCCACCCGGTCACCTGGCCACAGGCCTTAAGATTAGCCGTGCTCTCCTCAGCTTCACCACCCCCACCCCAGGCCTCTCACCTCACAGACAAATATGATGGAGGACGATTCTATAAAGTCCTTTGAGATCAGCTGCCCGTAGGAGAACTTCTCTACCTTCCCCAGGACTACAAGCTTCCAGAGCCTCTCATCGGACCAGGAGTGAAACAGGTCCATCTTCCTGAGGGGAAAAGCCCGTGAGACTTCCTCACTGTCCATCATGGGAGAGGCCTAGCATTCAGCGATTCCCGGAAAGGGAGTATGTGCTCCTACTCTGGCAAAAGCCTGAGGTGGACGATTTCGTACCTGTCCTGCTCGCTAGCCTCGCCTGCAGCCGGTCTCCTGTCACTCATCCTTTGCTCCCCTGCCCTCCAACTGCTCCCCTCACTGCGTCTCAGATGCACTGAGGTATTGGGGCTTTGCTTCTCTCACTTTCGATCCTCCCTCCAGAAGCTTCTCCCAGCTGAATCCCCCGCTAAGCTGGCTACCACTAAACTGCTCCCATTCCAAGGAATACCCAAGAGTTCCTCACTTCACTTTTGGTCCTCAGCCCTGGGCCTGGGGATGGGGGAGGTAAGGACCCTCTTCTTTTGACCTGTTGGTGCCCTGTGGTGGAAGGCCCACCCCGCAATGACCACCCCTTCCCTGACCTCAAACCTAGTATACCATCAATCACGGGCTTGCCTTCCCTCATAGGTGGCCCCACCGGGCTGCTAATAAGCGTCATAGATCTTTTCTCAGCTCCAAATTATGAGCTCAGAACTCGGATGACTCAGGCCTCAAGCTGGGGGTTGGTACAATGAGGTCTGTCAGGGCATCAAAGGGGAACAGGGTCGGCACCGTGTCCAAGAAGGAGAAGGGTCTGGAGACAGGAGGAAAGAGGGGCCACCAGAGAAGGAGCTCCTCCTGGGCCAAGACTGGGCCACACACTTACCATGAACATGGCACTGGATTCTTACAATGACCTCAGAGAGAGGAATCCTGATCTCCACTTTCCAAGGCAGGAGACAAAAGCCCAGGGAAGTGAAGTGACCTATCGAGGGTCCTGTGGCGGATAAACCTAAGAGCTGCGATTAGAACATGGCCCTCTTTTCCTTCCACTGTATGAAAATATGAACCGCCCCTCCCTTCAGGACTGAGTCCACCCTTGAAGGGCTGCAGCCCCTTCATGCGGGTGGCACTCTCAGCTCCAGCCCGCAGAGGCCAGAGCCCTCTGTTCATTATGCTTCTCTCTGCCCCTGCATCCCTACAACCTGTATTCTCGGTGCCAGCACAGATGCTGCAATTGATCTTCACTCTTTTCCTCAAGGCGAGAAGCTAAAGATAATTGGATGAGCACCTGCCTGTGCCTGGCACTGTGACAACAGAGAGAAGATGATGATGAAAAAGGCAGGTCTGCCCTTGCCACTGAGCTGCTTGCTTACTGTCTGATGGCGCAAGAATTACAGCTTGGATGGGGCTTTAAGGAAACACAGGGTGTGATGGAAGCACTGAGGGAGCACTCACTCTATTCTGGGGTGCAGGGAGGTGGCCTTGGTGAGGGAGGCGGGGCAGTGAAGCCCTGGGACTTCTAAGTCAGACATTCTGGACACATCACCATCCTGAGCTTCACTTCCTTCACTATAAAATGGGGAAAATGAGAAACAACACTGTGGGACTGAATGTTTACCTTAGATTAAGTGGGTGGTACAAAGGGCTGAGCACCCCATCTGCCCAACAAGTGTGCAAAGCATGTTATCATCCCACTAAGAAAGGGATATTTGAGCTGTGACCTTGAAGGTACAGTAGGAGTTTGCTAGACAGAAAAGTTGAAGTTGGGTGGGAGGTTGGGTCCCAAAGAGCATTTCAGGCAGAGAGAATGGCACCCAGTGTTCCCCACCAGGCCGAGGACAAAGGTACCTAATAAACACAAGGAGGAAGATGTTGGCTGGTAGAGTTACCTAAAAAATTCAAACCGAAGCTGAGCATCCTTTTTAACTTCTTGGTCCAGCTTATTCGCCAGGAAATCCTCTCGGTCGACAACCAAGAACTCCGTTTCTTCCATACAGACCACGGTGGCCCTCCTCACTGAAGAGGTGAGAGAGCCCATTTCCTGTTGATGGACAGGAGCACAGGCAAATGAAAGGCACCCCGAGCTTTCTGTCTGCAGCCTCGATCACCTCTTCCCCGCTTCCATCTCCCCCCAGAAATCTCTCCTCCCCAGAATGCAGGTTCCCTGGCCCATCCTGTGTCCCTGCTCACTCCCTGCTGCTGTGGACCGACCACCCCACACACACACCTCCCCCCCCCCCCACCATATTCTGCCTGTGGAAAAAGAGGCAACCAGCTTGACCAAGGCAGGGAAAGGAAGCTGGAGAGGCCTCACTGAGGGTTCACTGCGTCTCTGGGGGTTACAGAGGGAACATACTCCTTAAAACATCACAGATGAAGTGGTCAGACTTGGACATTACCAGGCCCAACTCAATCAACATTTGACAGGTGAGGGTATGGTGACCCACAACAGGGCAGGCAGCAGAAGGAAGGACCGGGCCTGGCCTGGAGGTTCCACCAGGAGTCCTGTCACCCCCAACCCCACACCAGGAGGGCAGACCCTTCCCCTGTGCTCACCCCGAAACAGCTGCCCTTTTGCAGCAATGTCGGGTGGGGATCCAGGAAGGCACTGCTGCCATCCTCGTCCTCCGTCACGGCCACCGTGCCCAGGTAGATAAAATAAAAGCTGTTGCCCCTCTGGCCCTTCTTGATGATCACACGCCTGCGACCAAACCTGGGGAAAGACCATGGCCAGTTGGTCTGGTAGCAACACAGAGTCCCTGCCAGGAGGAGGTCTAGATGGTCTGCTCTTTGTTCTGGAGTGTGAAAGCACAGATGGGCTTCCCAGGTGGCACTAGTGATAAAGAACCCATCTGCCAATGCAGGAGACCTCAGAGACTCAGGTTTGATCCCTGGGTCAGGAAGATCCCCTGGAAGAGGACATGGCAACCCACTCCAGTATTCTTGTTTGGAGAATTCCAAGGACAGAGGAGTCTGGCGGGCTACAGTCCATAGGGTCGCAAAGAGTTGGACACAACTGAAGCAACTGAGCATGCACGCACACCTGAAAGCACAGATGGGGCTGGAGGGACCTCAGAACTGCCCAGCCCCAGCTCCATCAAGCTTGACCTCCTCACTAACACGTGTCCAGTTCCCACCTTCATTAGACGGAAGCTTCAGGAGAATACAGCCTTTGTCAGTCTGCTTAGGCATCTAAGTAAATGCTCAGTGAATGGTCACTGAATAAATGAATGAACAACTCCTGGAAGCAATGGATGAGTAGCTAAATGATTAAGAGCACTGGCTTTGGAGTCAAACTAGGATCCAAATCCTGGTTCTGCCCTTAGCTGTGTGATAGTAGGTGACTCATATCCCCTCTCTGAGCCTAAGTTTCTCCTGTCTGTAAAATGGAGATGAGCATATATAGAAAGAGATGAATAAATGGATTTATTATGATCCCTAACAGCTCACTACCCAACTGACAACTTCTAGAGCAGAGGTGGCCAGGTTCAAAGCAAACTAAAAGTTCTTAAGCTCAGAAGAGGATAGTTTCTATATTTCAAATGCAAGTTCAAACCACACTTCTTTTAATATTTATTCATCCATTCAATAAGTTAGACAAATACCAGTGGTGTCAACCAGGCATAGTGATAAAGGACACAAATCTTGTTCTCAAAATTACAATTAAGTACAGGAAGTAAATAAGATTTTAAAATGCTTTAAAATGAGAATTTCCTGGTGGTTCAGTGGTTAGGGCTTCACACTTTCACTGCCTGGGTTCAGTTCATGGTCAGGGAACCAAGATCCTGCAAGCTGCAAGGCATGGCCAAAACAAAATCACTTTAGGAGAGGCTAATACAGAAGCACAGAGAAAGGGCACTTAACCCAGTTTAGGAAGACCAGAGAGGGCTCTAGGATAGTGAGTGGAGTCATCCAGGGGGACAGAGAGATGGAAGAGAGTCCTAGGCAGAGGGACCACCATGTCCAAACGCACAGAGATAGCTGGAAGCCTGCACATTCAGAGAAATAACAGTAAGCTCCAGCAGAGAGGACAATGTACAAACCAGAGGCTTTATCAACAGAGGAAAGAGGAGACGGCCCAGGTAACAGTGACTAGATTGGAGAAGGCAGGCATATTTAGCCAGGAAAGAAGACTTCGGGGATAAAAGAACACAGGCCAGCCTGTATTCCAAGATAGACCCTCAGAGATCATCCAGCTCACCCAATATTTGGGGGGTGAAGAAAGATATCTCTTATAGCAGATATGTGTTTCTTTTTTTTCTTGCTGTTAAGCATCTGGTCACCTTTTTCCACCAGCTGATTTTTGTTTTTGTTTATTTTTGGCTGTGCTAGGTCTTTGTTTCAGTGCCTAGACATTATTGCAGTGGCTTCTCTTCTTGTGGAGCATTGTGGAGTATTCTCATTATTGTGTGCTTCTCTAGAGCACTGGTTCAGTAGTTGTGGCGTACGGGCTTAACTGTTACACGGCATGTGGGATCTTCCTGGACCGGGGATCCCACACAGAACAGAGACTGTCCACTGCATTAGCAGGCAGATTCCTTACCACTCAACCACCAGGGAAGTCCAGCCCTGATTTTACTTTAGGGGAAACACCTTTTCTTGACTCTCAGGCAATCAGAACATCACTGACCAATTGGTGATTCAAGTGAGGTCAATCTGGTTCAGAAAAAACTAATCCCAAGGCTCTGACTTAACTGGGAAGAGGTAACTCCTTTTCCCAGTGGACTGAATTGGACAGATGGAAGCTTGGAGCTGTGGCTGTCGTATCAGGCTGGCTACCATGAAGAGGAAGTCTCAGCCAGAGACCCTCCTTTGCATTCGTATTTGCATAAGCTGCTTATGCAAATCAAGTGCCAAGAGATGGAGAGAGACAGACACAGACTGTGGGTCACTGGTGACACTAAGCCCCTGGATCCAGCTGAGCCTGAAGCTGGAGGACTATCCTAGGACTTTTCAGATATATGAGCCATCAACACATTCCCCTAGGCTGGATTTTCTGTCACTTTCTAGTGGAAGAATCCTATTTGATCTGCTAATCCCCAGTCCCAGAAATAACAAGCAACCAGCAGAGAGCTTTAATAATCATGACCTCCTGATGTTCACAAAAAACCTGGAGATTTCATATTATTGTTTTCATTTCCCCCATGGGAACTGTAGGCTCAGAAAGGTTAAGTGACTTGCCTGAGGTCACACCAGGGCAGATGGGACATTAAATTCCAGAGCTTCTAGGCCTGTGATTCTTTTTCTTTCTGTGACACCATTTTGCCTGCTATTGAATCTTACAATTAAGACAGCAGTGATACCCTCTCCTCTCCACTGGACGGGAACAAAGAAGATGGTTTCCCCTGCCTGCAATGTCCTGTCTACAACTCCACCTGTCAAATCTACCTGCTCAAATGCCACCTCTTCTGTGAAACTCCCTTGGCCACGTCAGCTGGAAGGTTACCTCCCTTCCCTGGCTTTTATTATCTGTGAGATGGACCCTGCATTGGTAATGAAGGGTCCATTTAGTTAGAGGTGGTTATACCCAAGACTGTGACCTTTATGAAGGAAGATAGAACACAAACCTATAGTAAGCTTACATTTAGATTTTCAAGACAGGTCTTACCTCAAATATTCTACTAGGCTGCCCCCCTGAGGCCACTGAAATTTCCTGGAAATAATGCGGAAATACCACAAGCATCTCTTAGGCTTCTCTACTACCAGGGATTTACTCGGTCCTTTCTTTGTGTCATGGACCAACTGACAATCTGGTGAAAGCTTCACAAAACAATGTTTTAAATGTATAAAAGAAAATATAGCCAAAGTATAGTTAACAAAAACCTAAGCTTGTGATACTGCAATATATCTGCCTCTTTCTTAAGGCATTGCAAAACAAAAGCTAGCAACAGACCTAACAACTACCATCTTTTCAAAGATGTGATCAATGTAAATTGGCTTTTGAGAAATCTGCAACAACTTAAATATGTGATAATATCTCTAAGTTCTTTCGGTAAAAATAAAAATTATATATTGGTTTGTTACCTACATTCATGACTGAAGGAAATGATGAATTTGAGAGGGTAATGAAAAAACAAATAAAATATTTTTCTCATCCAAGTTCACAGACCCTTGCCCTAGTTGTTCCTACCTGGATGAAGTGCCTCATTTGTGATCCCTTCTGGCTTTTAGGACCTGAATTTGAGTCTCAGCTCTGCTACTCATTTAGGGGGTGAAATCAGATGAGTCATTCCCCCCACTTTGCCGAACAAAGGTCCATCTAATCAAACCTATGGTTTTCCCAGTAGTCGGGTGTGAGAGTTGGACCATATTAAGAAGGCTGACCACCAATGAACTGATGCTTTCAAACTGTGGTGCTGAAGAAGACTCTTGAGAGTCCCCTGGACAACAAGGCGATCAAACAGGTCAATCCTAAAGGAAATCAACCCTGAATATTCATTGGAAAGAGTGATGCTGAAGCTCTAATACTTTGGCCACCTGATGCGAAGAGTCAACTCATTGGAAAAGGCCCTGGTGCTGGGAAAGATTGAGGGCAGAAGGAGAAGGGGGCGACAGAGAATGAGATGGTTGGATAGCATCACTGACTCAATGGACACGAGTTTGAGCAAACTCTGGGAGATAGTGAAGGACAGGGAAGCCTGGCATGCTGTAGTCCATGGGGTCGCAGAGTTGGACACAACTAAGCAACTGAACAACAACAAATTCCCCCCCACCCCGAGCTTTAGTTTTCTCTTCTGCAGACAGAGAGAATTGGACCATATCCTTTCTGAGGTTCTAACCAGATCCTCTCCAGACTCAGTAGCTCCTTAATTCTGAGCAGATTCTCAATAAATGGCTGAGATACAGTGTGCTGTAGTCATAACGGTGAGCACGAAGGTGAAATGACAGATGGTTTCTCACAGCTGACACCTCACAGAGGGGCTGGTGGACCCAACGTGGCCTTCACAGCCAGGTCCTTCTTGCCCAGCCCAGTCCCAGCCCAGGGGCCAAGGGGCGAGCCCCTCACTGACCGTTCAAAGCGCATGACCTTGGCCAGGAGCAGCTGCAGGGGCTCCGAGTAGTTCCGGTAACTGTCCAGAACCTGCAGGAGGTTGCAGAGAGACTGGATCTCGTGCTCTGCCCTCCAAGAGGGCTTCTTCTGCGCAATCTGAATGGCCCTTGGAGGGAAGTGACCCTGGGGAGAGAGCGCGCCAAAGTGACGCAGAGGACCCAGCAGTTGCCTCCAGAGGCTGGTGGGCAACTCCCCACACTCCTGCCCCCACCTTTTCCCACTCCCAGTGGCTGACACGTGATGAGTGTGCCCTGTGTGCTGGGCATCGGGACAGGCATCTTACACACACCATCTTGCTGCATCTTTGCCCAAAGAAGCATGGCGTGATTATTATCCCCATTTGACAGATGCAGACACTCAGACAGGACTGTGACCTAGAACTGCCACATGCCAAGGCCTGTGTCCTCAACTACTGACCAAGAACTGCTCCCATTCACTGACCCCACCAGTCAGTAATGGGGCTTCCTGGGCCCATTCGACACATTGCACACTTCAGTCAAGGGAGACGTCCCTTGCCTCAGCCTGTACCTCAGCAAGCCTCAGAAGCCTAAGGAACAAAGAGAACCTACAGAGACTCTCAGCTAACCTTCCTGAGCCAGGACTCATGGACCAAGGTGCGGGCGGATCCAGGCATTCGCTCACCACTACCACCTGCCAGGAAACAGCGCTGTGATATTTATTTGTATGTATTTGGCTGCACTAGATCTTAGTTGTGATGTGTGGGGTCTATTAGTTGCGGCATGTGGAATCTAGTTTCCCAACCAGGAATCGAACACAGGCCCCGTGCCTAGGGAGCAAGGAGTCTTAGCCACGGGACCACCAGGGAAGTCCCAGGAGAAAATCTGGACTCCTGCCACAGCCTGAGGCCCCCCGTGGTCTAACTCCCTACCTGCTGACTGCCCTCCACCTGTACCTCCTGCCTCTCTCCTTCATTCTCTAGTCCCCACCCATCTTTGCTTGAACCCAGCTCACTCCTGTCTTTCAGTTTTTGCTTGGGCTGTTTCCTCTGCCTGGAATGTTCTTCCCCTGGATTTTCACAAGAATATGGCTGCCACCTCCTTCTCTAGTCTGCTCTCAGCTCATATGGTGTCACATCCTCAGGGACTCCCTTCTGGATCATCTGAGCTAAAACAGCAGAGCCCCTCCCAGCACTCTGTAAGCTCAGAATCATTTTCTTCAAAGCATTTAATACTTTCTGAAATGATCTTACCCTTTTTTGTTAAAGTAATAGAAAGTGAAAGTCACTCAGTCGTGTCCGACTCTTTGCAACCCTATGACTACACAGTCCATGGAATTCTCCAGGCCAGGATACTGGGGTGGGTAGCCTTTCCCTTCTCCAGGGGCTCTTCCCAACCAGGGGATCAAACCCTGGTCTCCTGCATTGCAGGTGGATTCTTTACCAGCTGAGCCACAAGGAAAGCACCCCCCTTTTTTCAACCCCAGGGAGTGGAGCCTGCAAGGCCCCTCTGTCCATGGAATTCTCCAGGCAAGAATACTGGAGTGGGTTGCCATGCCTTTCTCCAGGGGATCTTCCCGACTCAGGGATCGAACCTGGATCTCCTGCATTGCAGGCAGATTCTTTGCTGTTTGAGTCACCCAGGAAGCCTTTTTTGTTAAGGTGTATATTATGTCATTTTCCCACCCTAAACACACACACACACAAATCTTGAACTCCATTGTCTAACATGGTAGCCAACAGCCACATGTGGCTATTTAAACTAGATCAAATTTAAAAATTAGTCCCGGACTTCCCTGGTGGTCCAGCAGTTAAGAATCCACCTTCCAATGCAGGGGACACGGGTTCGATTCCTGGTCCAGGAAGATTCCACATGCCCTGGAGCAACTAAGCCTGTGCACCACAGCTACTGAGCCCACGCCCCAGAGTCCGCACTCTGCAACAAGAGAAGCCACTGCAGTGAGAAGCTCATGCATCGCAACCAGAGAGCAGTCCCCACTTGACACAACTAGAGAAAGCCCAGGCACAGCAACAAAGACCCAGTGCAGCCAATAAATGAATAAATAAAATTAAAATAAAAAAATTAGTTCCTCAGTCCCACTAATGACAAGTGCTCAATGGCTACATGAGTCTGCTGGCTGCTGTACTGGATAATGCAGACTACTAAACATCTCCATTGTCACTGAGAGTTTGATTGAACAAAGGTGTTCTAGATATAAGCCCCAATACAAACACAATAAGGACCTCATGGTGGTCCAGTGGTTAACACTTCACCTTCCAATGAAGGGGGTACGGATTCAATCCATACTAAGATCCGAGCTAAGATCGTGGCCAAAAAAAAAAAAAAAATGCAGACTAAATATTGTAACAAATTCAACAAAGACTTTAAAAATGGTCCAAGTGAAGAAAATCTTTTTTAAAAATAAACACAACAGTGCCCTCCTCTACCTTGTTTACCACTCTTAGAATGTCTCACCTGTAGTGGACACTCGATGAAATAAATATTTATGGAAGTAAGGATGAATGCAGCATCTTACATAACAGCAACTGTCTTGAAGCAAAAGGAAAATGGGTCACGATGAGAATTCTGGTCATCACACCAGGAGATCTGAAGACATGCACATCCACTCGGAAAGGCAGTGTAGCACAGTGGTTAAAAGAGCACAGGCTTGGGTATCAGATGTTGGGTTTGAACTTGGTCCTGCTACTTCCCAGCCAGCTGTGTGTCCTGGCACAAGTCTTTTCTCCCAGAGACCCAGTTTCTCTGTCTGATAATAACAGAAACTATATGGGCATACCAGAGTTGATGTTGTCAAGGGCTTACAACGTGCCTGATGCAGAGCAAGGGTTATGGAAGTGTCACAGTCTTTTTTATGGTCCGAATCCATTCCTTCTCTCTTACTATCAATAACCCATTAGGACTTCTATTATAGGGTCTATTTATGGCAAAACACAGATGCCTCTGGCCTCTATGAACCAGGCTCACTTGGGGCCCTAATTCCTCCAGGAAATCGTTGTTACCACCCTCAACCCTTGAGACCCCTTTCTGTGGATTCCTAAAGATTGTTATTTAACTTTCTGAGTAAGTTCCATCACCTTAACTCCTATTAGCTCCTTAAGGGCAGGTGTGAATGTTACAGTCATCCTTGTTCCTCGTATCCATTCGGGTGGGGTGGGGAGAGGTGGATTGGTTCCAGAACCCCTGTCAATACTAAAATCTGCTGTTGCTCAAGTCCCTCCCTTAAAATGGTGTAGTATTTGTATGTAGTATTTGTAAATCATTTCAAGATTACTTAAAATACCTAACGCAATGTAAACCCTATGTAAATGTTGTAAATACAATACATAGTTACTGCCTGCAAATATTTATTCCAATTTTGCTTTTTGGAACTTTCTGGAATTTTCCTTTTCTGAATATTTTCTACCTATGGTGGGTTGGATCTGAGGATGTGGAACCTGCTACAAAGATACAGGGAGCCGACTGTATTCCCCACCACAGACACAGACCGAGGCCTATCTAAGGAGCTCAAAAAAATATCTGCAATGAAGAAAAGGAAGTATCACTCAAACACAGCCCTGTTTCTCAAACACCATTTCTCAGCACTGTCAGTTTCACTCACTTCAGGCCAGCTATTCCTTCATTGTGGTCCTCTAGCACAGCACTCCCTAACCTTTTTAGCCATCAGGGACTGGTTTCGTGGAAGACATCTTTTTCACAGACCAGGTCAGGGGGATGGTTCAGGTGATAACGCAAGTGATGAGGACTGATGGGGAGTGGCAGTTGAAGCATCACTTGCTCGCCCACCACTCACCTCCTGTTGTGTGGCCCAATTCTTAACAGGCCATGGACAGTAGCGGTCCACAACTCTGAGGCTGGGGACTCCTGCTCTAAAATACAGGAAGGATAAAGGAAAATAAGAGGGGCCATCCATAATCTCACCACACAGAATTAGCCATTAACATGTGGCATTTTTGCATGTGTGTGTACGTGTGTGTGCTCAGTCGTGTCCGACTCTTTACAACTCTGTGGATTGTAGCCCATCAGGCTCCTATGTCCATGGAATTTTCCAGGCAAGAATACTGGAGTGGTTGCCATTTCCTTCTCCAGGGGATCTTCCCGAGCCAGGGACCAAACTCTCATCTCCTGCATCTCCTGAATTGGCAGGTGGATTCTTTACCACTGTGCCACCTGGCATTCTTGCTTCCTGCCTTTTTCTTATGTATAAGTAAAATTTTTGAAACTAACACAATATAATGACTATTTTCCATTAGAAATCAGAACGATAGTTAAAATCCCCTCGTACCATGTCACACCTAATGCAGACCTGCTCTCCATCACTGGAATTAACCATTTATATATGCTATTTTTTATTATATTTATTTTTTACTGTGCTGGGTCCTCACCGCTGCACGTGGGTTTTCTCTAGCTGCAGTGAGCAGGGGCTACTCTCTAGGTGTGGTGTGTGATGGCTCATTGCAGTGGCTTCTATCATTAGGGAACACAGGCTCTAGGGCTCCAGAGCTCCAGTAGTTGTGGCTCCTGGGCTCCAGAGCACAGACTCAATAGTTGTGGCACACGGGCTTAGTCGTTCCGAGGCATGTGGGATCTTCCCAGATCAGAGATTGAACCCGTGTCTCCTGTACTGGCAGGCAGAGTCTTTACCACTGAGCCCCCTGGGAAGCCCTATATATATTATCACAAACAATATTTGATTTTATACATGTGACCATACCAGAGTATGTATAGAATGATTTTGGTTTTATTTACATAAATGTTAAGATTGCTGACATTATTTATGCAACTTGCCTTTTTTTTTCACTCAATGTTTTTTTAAACTATGCTTTAGATATGTGCCCGTTGTTTCCAGTGTCTCACAAATGCTATAATAAATGAGTCTGTGATTCTAAGCCTCGATAATTCTTAAGATTTTTTTGAGAAGCTTAGTGTTAGTAGAGTCCTAATATGGACTATACTGAAGTTTAGTTTTCAAGTGTTATCCTGAGAGACAGCTTATATATGTACAAATATGTGTATCCGCTTGATTGATATACAATTTTACATGATTCACCACTGAAAGTGTCCAGATCAATTTTTAGTTTAGTCAGAGTGGTACAGATATCACTACAATGGATTTTAGAGCCTTTGAATCACCCTAAAAAGAAACCCGGTACCCATTAGCAGTCACTCAAAGGGCAGGTTGGATGGCATCACCAACTCAATGGGCATGAGCTTGAGCTAGCTCTTGGAGATGGTGACGGACAGGGAAGCCTGGTGTGCTGCAGTCCATGGGGTCGCAAAAAGTCGGACACAACTGAGCAACTGAACAACAATAACAAAAGGGCAGGTTTTTAAAGCAGGTCTTTATTCTCCGTCTCTGTGTTGGAGACAGAGCCAGAGAAGCCTTGCCTATAAGGTGGACTTTCCCTCTGCATTCTCCTCTCTCCCTCTGCTGCTATGCACAGAATTGCCTGCATCTCTAGAGCTCTGTGGTCCTCAGAAAGACCCCTAGTTTCTCCCATCTGAAGGGCAAAACTTGGGTAACCTTTCATGGCCAGCATCAGACACTGGCTGGTCTTGAAATCTGAAGAAACTCAGAATTTGGATGAGTTACTGTGCTTCATACATAATGGGACATAAGAAATTAGATTATGCCCCGTGGAGGCAGGCAACAGAAGCCACACCTTGGTTCCAAGGGAGGAGAGGGGAGCAGAGCCTTCCAGGAGGTCCTGTACCCATTAGAAAGTTCTGTGCTCCCTGCTCTTCCTGAGAGGAAAACCAGCATGGCTGCTTCAGGCCAGGGTTGAGTCAGGTCTACAGGGGTGAGAACTTCAGATCTTTCCTATAAATAGAGAAGTCCCTTTAAAGTTGACATTAAATTTCAAATTTTAATGTAATATATAGGATTTGTTGGAGAGAAGCTGGGAACATAACAATGCTTGAAATTCGGAGAACAAATCACACAGGCCAAGTCACATGATGCTGGGAAAGATGGAAGGCAGGAGGAGAAGGGGATGACAGAGGAGGAGATGGTTGGATGGCATCACTGACTCGATGGACAGGAGTTTGAGCAAGCTCTGGGAGATGGTGACAGACAGGGAAGCGTGCTGCAGTCCATGGGGTCGCAAAGAGTCAGACACAACTGAGCGATGGAACAACTGAACAACAACCACAAAGTCACACGAAGGCACTCCCTCCTCAGGTGGCCACCCAAGCCCAGGTCAAGGACAGATGTGCCCAGCATCTCTCGGAAAGTTTGGGGAGTTCACATACAGGTCAGGGCTTCTCCTGCCTCACTGATTATTTCTCCTCTGTCTGCAACTCTCACATCCTCTGCTTTGCCTTCCACTCTTTCCTACTGGTCCAGGCGCAGGAGATCTCCCCTGCTGGTCTGGCTCAGCTATAAAGCAACAATGTGGATTTCCCTGGTGGTCCAGTGGTTAAGAATCTGCTTGCCAACAAAGACAACATGGGTTCGACCCCTGGCCAAAGAAGATCCCAGATGCTGCGGAGCAACTAAACCTATGCACCACAACTACTAAGCCCATGCTCTAGAACCCTCAAGCCAAAACTACGAAGCCTACGACGTGCCCAGAGCCTGCGCTCTGCAACAAGAGAAGCCATCGCAATGAGAAGCCCATGCACTGCAACTAGAGAAAGTCCACGCACAGCCAAAAATAAAAGTACAAAGTAATAACAATAATAAAGTAAAAATTTTAAAATAATGAATATTAAAATAAATAAAGCAACAATGGGTTCAGGGTGGGGGGTGGGCTCATAGTCTTGGGATGCCAGAACTGAAAGGGACCACTGACAGCAACTATTTCATAGGTGAGAAAACTAAGTGGCTAGCTCCGGATGGCACACTGGGTTGGTAGCAGAACCTGGTCTGAACCCAGCAGTCCTGATACCCAGCCCAGGGCTTCTCTGAGGCTATGATGCAGAAGAAAAAAAAAAAATTCCCAGCAGAAGGTCAGAGCTTTCTATACATACCGACTCTGCAACGAAGTCCATAGTATCAAATGTGATTCGGCCTTCTTTCTTCTTCTGGAAAAAATAGAAACAAAAAAAGGAGAGGAAGAAGAATCAGCCAGACTGCTTTTAGAATTTTTCACTGAGACCCTTCTGCATACCTAGACCACCATGCAAGGCAGGCAGCCTTGGGAAACGGCCACCTCTGCTCAAAAGCCCAACTCTGCACAAGACTTGGGCCCAGAACTGACAATATATTATTATGGAGGCAGAGAGAGAGAAAGCAGGGGTGGGGAGAGGGAAAGCAGGATAAAGAGAGGAGGGGAAGCCAAAAGAGGAAACAGAGGCAAAAGAGAAGGGGAGGGAAGTACATAAGTCCCCTACATACAAATGAGTTCCATTCCAAGAGCGCCTTTCTAAGTCCAGTTTGTTCCTAAGTCCAACAAACAGCCTGAGAACCCAACTAACACCATCGGCTGTATAGTACTGTACTGTAATAGGTACATAATACTTCCCACACAAATAATGCATTAAAAACAAACAAAAAAATACAGAAAACATTCTTAATCTCGCAGTACAGTATCTTGAAAAGCACAGTAGTACAGTGCAACAGCTGGCACACAGGGGCTGGCATCGAGTGAACAGGCAAGAAGAGTTACTGACTGGAGGAGGAAGAGGAGGTGGGAGATGGTAGAGCTGAAGGATGTCAGCAGTAAGAGACAGAGGGCCAGCTGCAGTTTCACTCACATCTGACACTGATGAGATGCACGTGTGCATCTTTGAAAGTTCACAAATTGAAGGTTTGTTTGTAGGGAACTTACTGTACAGAAGGGGAAAAAAAGAAAGAGGGATAAAAAGGAAGGAACAAATGAAGCCTACCTTCACTAAGTACCGATAGCAAGCCAGGCACGGCTTATCTTATTCCATTTCATCATCAGGACAAAGCAGACAGTATTGAGCAGCCCCACTGGGGACTTGAAGTGGGTGAAGAAAGTTGCCCAAGAAATCACACAATGAGTAAATGTCCTGGTCTGAAGGATGGCCAGGAAGAAGAGGTGTAGGAGGTCTTAGGGACGAACTAATCCAACCCTATTTCCTAACAGATGCAGGGAGGATGTGGAAAGAGTAAAGAAAGGGGCAGAGAAAGAGGGAAAATGCTATGATGGTGGGGAGAAGAAGGGAAAACCGGGACAAATAAGGCCGTGACCACCCCTGGGCCACACTAGGGAAAGTGGAAAATGAAAGTTGCTCAGTCAAGTCCGACTCTTTGTGACCCCATGGATTATAGTCCATGGAATTCTCCAGGCCAGAATACTCGAGTGGGTAGCCTTTCCCTTCTCCAGGGGATCTTCCCAACCCAGAGATGGAACCCAGGTCTCCCGCATTGCAAGCAGATTCTTTACCAGCTGAGCCACACTAGGACCCTCATTCATTTCTCTGAGCACACCTCACTCCTCCCCCAGAGCCCACTTGGATCCCTATCTTCTCCCTCCATTTATAGTTTGTGCATCCATCTGGTGCTTCTCAGGGAGGCTGCTGAAAGAAAGATGTGGTATTCAGAGAGATCTGGACTCAAATATTTCACTGAAAACCAGTCTATGGCTCTCTGCCTGACGCTACTCCCCAGCCCACCGGGTTCCCTGCCTGGAAGCTGTATGACCCCCACAGGCTGACCCTGAGAGGCCTCTGCTCCACTCAAGGCCATCTGGACAGGGCAACGTTGTTACGTTTAGCCTCCCACGCCCCTGATGACAAGCCTGTCATCTGGTCTTCAGCTTCCAGCTGCCCGGGCATCACCGCAAGTCCTCTGGTAACCCGGAGACTCCTGGTCTCCAGGGCCCTTCCCTTCACCACTGTGTGACAGCCTGCACCAGAATGTCCTTCCTGAGGTTACGATTCTCCTACTCTATCCCTTCTCATCTCAGGGCAGAATCTGGCTGCAGACTTTTTGGCAGCATAGCATAGCACAGCATCTTCAAAACATGTGAATGTGAATGTCTTTAAATGGGGCAAACCCTTCTCCTTCAGCTGCCCCCAGGTGCCTACTTCCTGCTACATCTTCAACTCAGCCACAAACGCACAGTTACATTACCTGCTGTCCCCTTAGAAACCAATCTAAGACACTTTCCTGTCCCCCATCACCACCACTCTGTGACCCTCTCCTTGGCTGCTCGCCTTCAGAAACCATGCTGGGAAATACTTCTGAGGGAATCACCAGATGTAGGGGGGGAGGCGGGGCTGGGTCTAGTCACTTTTGGCAAACAGGACTCTGGGTAGGGTTTGTCCAGGAACTGGATGAGGAAACTTTGGAGCCCTGGATAGTAATGAACACACCTTTGGGGACCCAGAACAACTTAATAGAAAGGTGATCTTTTTTGAGCCAAAAAGGGACTCAGGATCTACCGCTGGGATAAAAATATCTGAAATTGAGATCTTCTAGAAAATCTAGAAAGCATGGTCACCAGGGTGGCCCTGCAAACATCTCCTTCTTGTCCAGGTGGAGGGACAGAACAGAAGGAAAGAAGGCAGACGAGATGAAGTTGAGAGGTATGTGGGAAATCCTGGCTCCATCGTGACTCCTGGGTTTTTTCTGGCTGTTTTGATCGCCCTTGGAAGGGAGATGGCTCCTTCCCCTCTCCTAATGCTTCTCTCCATGTGGAGGGAGTTGTAGTAGCAGAACATGACTAGCCCTGCTTCTTTCACATTGAGAGGGAGTAACTTAAAACTCTCTGGTGAATTTGAAAGAAGAAA
Source organism: Okapia johnstoni (assembly GCA_024291935.2). Taxonomy (NCBI): domain Eukaryota; kingdom Metazoa; phylum Chordata; class Mammalia; order Artiodactyla; family Giraffidae; genus Okapia; species Okapia johnstoni. The sequence goes on along the minus strand of CM044324.1, from coordinate 54,154,291 downwards.
CAGACCACAATCACCCCCACCCCCCTCCCCTTCAAGCCCACGTTCCGCTCTGCCCATCTCTGCTATGAGTGGAGGGCAGGAAACCCTGCTACTACAGTGGAGGCCTGCCTTGGTCCAACACTGCCCTTGACTGGGGTCGTCGGTAACACTGTCCCATTCTGGGGTCTTAGTATTAGGTAACCATCTGGCTTGATGACACCCAATGTAAGTTTCCTCATCAATACAAATGGCAGCTGGTTCTCCCATCTGCTTCATCCTTTGTCTCCTCTCTCAGTTGATTCAGAGCTTGGGCTGGGAAGTGAGGTGCTATTTGTTGGACCCCTTTAAACCCTCTTATAAACTTGCTAAGCCCAGCAGCTTACATCCCAGAAAGAGAAGATAGGGTGCTTTCTGTGAGCAGTCTCAATGATCTGATATTCCCGAAATCCCCTGAGTCCTTGACGGAACATTTTACACACTCGGTTCATCATCATGATGTCCATGGAGAGCTGGTACAGCCTCTGTGGAAACAAAACAAACACGATCCCTGGAAACCAGCTGATTTCAACAGCCAACAGCAAGCTGGATAGTGATGAGCAAGGTGAAATATAACAGGATTAAATGCAGTGCTGCTGCTAGAACCATAGCTACATCTTCAGGAAGTTTTCAAGTCTGCTGAAATCCTATTGGTAGCTTGAAATTGACCACGATGGGAGTATTTATGCCCTAGAAACTGGCAACTATTATCAATGGGGCATCTCCCTCTCCAGGAGCCAGGTATTGAAACATTCACTAGCCTGTCTTTGGTTAAGTTCTTCACTTTGGTCCAATAATATGCACAAGTAACCGCAGGCGGTGAAGCGTGATGGGGAAAGCCTGCATGCTGAACTCAGATGGATCTGAAGGAGATGCAACACTGTTGGCTCTTAAGACAGAGGGAGGGGCCCTGAGGCAAGGAATGTGGGTGGTCTCTAGAAGACAGGAAGTCAAGGAAATGAATTCCTTCCTCCATCCTCGAGAAAGGAACACAGACCTGCTAACATCTAGATTTTAATATGTGCCAGACTTCTAGCCTCCTGCAGATAATAAATGTGTGCTGTGGGTACTCCCCTGGTGGTTCAGTGGTTAAGACTCCGTGCTTCCACTGCAGGGGCCACGGGTTCGATCCCTGATCGGGAAACTAAAATCCTACATGCTGTGCAGTGCGGCCAAAAAGTGTTGGTCACTCAGTTGCGTCTGACTCTTTGTAACCCCATGGACTGTATCCCGCCAGGCTCCTCTGTCCATGGGATTCTCCAGGTGAGAATACTGGAGTGGGTTGCCATTCCCTTCAGCCAAAAAATTAAAAATAATTGTATGTTGTTCTAAGTCACTAAACTGTGGTACAGCCCTCAAAAAGAAAACTCATGTAACACCTCATCCAAGAGAGGCCACCCTGTCTTTTCTCTGGAATTTGGAATTGGAGCTGAGAACAAATCTCACCATCCCAGTGTGAACTGAGGATTAAGGGAGTCATCCTCTACCTGCCAAGTAAACACGGGTAACAGGGAAGCAAGTTCAACATAAAAGAGACAAACCTAGATTATAACACAATCTCCACATCAACTCACCCAGTTTCCTCAGAAAGTCAATCTCATGAGGAAAAAAATAAAGTATGAGGGATGTTCTAGATTAATAATACTCCAAACAAATGCAAGACATGAACTTTGACTGGCTCCTGATTCATAACAACAAGCTGTGAAAGCCATGTTAGGGACAGATAAGAAAACTACATTCGATAAAGTCACAGGACTGGACATGGCACTAGTGTGTGTGTCACTGTGGGTAAAACACATAATTCTGAGTGGAAAAAAGGTGAAATGAGCTGCCATGCATGATACCACTTGAAAAATGTGCTGCACACTGCAGCTGCTTATGGATGCACACATTTGTAATAACATTTTAACATACAGATAGGAAAAAGACATATCAGTTTCTGGAAAGTGATTGCCAGTGAAGAGAAAGGGAGTGCGATGGTGAGGCACTTTGTCCATAACTATAATACTTTTTTAAAACATTTATTTTTCTGCTCTGGGTCTTAGTTGCAGCATGCAAACTCTAAGTTGCAGCATGTGGGATCTAGTTCCCTAACCAAGGATGGAATCTAGACCCCTTGCATTGGGAGTGTGGATTCTTAGCCACTGACCACAAGGGAAGTTCCAGTAACTAAACAATTAAAAAAAAAATCATATAGCTAAAGGAAATATGGGGGAAAGTCTTATCAATAAAATTTAATATTTATTGGGAATTCCCTGGTGATCCAGAGGTTAGGACTCTGCACTTTCACTGTGGACACATGTTTGATCCCTGGCCTGGGAACTAAGATCCCACAAGCTGCATGCTGCTGCTGCTGCTGCTGCTAAGTTACTTCAGTCGTGTCCGACTCTGTGCAACCCCATAGATGGCAGCCCACCAGGCTCCCCCGTCCCTGGGATTCTCCAGGCAAGAACACTGGAGTGGGTTGCCATTTCCTTCTCCAGTGCATGAAAGCGAAAAGTGAAAGTGAAGTCGCTCAGTCGTGTCCGACTCTTAGTGACCCTATGGACTGCAGCCTACCAGGCTCCTCCGTCCATGGGATTTTCCAGGCAAGAGTACTGAAGTGGGGTGCCATCACCTTCTCCAACAAGCTGCATAGTGTGGCCAAAAAATAAATAAACAAAATTTTTAAATAAAATTAATATTGACTGAATACAATTTGCCATTGTCAGGCACTATTCTAAGCCTGTTACATGTATTGACTTATTGAACCCTCAACAATAAATCAGTGCAGTAGGTACTAATGTTATCATTACCCTTTACAGAAGAGAAAAGAGGCACAGCAAATCAAGTAACCTGCCTAATACTACTATTAGTCACATGACTAATAGATGATAGGGATTGAGGGGACTGCTTTGTTTTTAAACAGTTTGGGTTTTTTTTAAGTTGCATCTATGTATTTATTTATTCATTCGGCCACTCAGCATGACATGTGGAAACCTAGTTCCCCAACCAAAGATAAGATCCCACACCCCCTGCATTGGAAGCTCAGAAGTCCCAGTGATAGAGATTTGAACCCAGGAAGTCTGGTTCCAGAGTCCATAAATTTAATCTATTACCCTACCCTGAGGCTGGGCATTATTCTCTCTGAATCTCCTAATAGCATGAAGGATGAGTTTAGAGCAGTTCTCAGGGGCTCCAAGTGCAGCCAATGCCAAGGACAGAGTAGGCTGCAGGGCAGGGGTGAGAATTCAGTCTTTCTGAAGCCTAATCTGAAACTCTCTCCTTTGCAACTCCAACTGGTACAGGGTGGCCTTGTTTATCCAAGGCCACCTCCTATACCTACATCTCCCTTCTTTCAAAATACCTATCTGTTCAGTCTTCCACTCTTCCTCTCAGGGCCCTTGACATTCCTCACCAATTTCTTCCTCAGGATCTGCCAGGAATGAGATACCATATATCTATTCATGGTTTTTGAATTGGCAAACTGCATAGCAATCCCTTTGCCTTTCAAGAGTAGGACCACAAATCTCTCCCAAGAATCCAGTTATATTAGAAAACAAAGTTTCCCTCAGTGGCAAGGTAAGAGCTCCTCTCCGTTCCTCATACCCGACCACAGTGGCTGGAAGCCTTGTTCTAACGAATCTATTCTCAGAACCTCCTTATGTCACATTCGAAGATTCTGGAAGGAAGATCGGGTTACGGAAAGTAACTAGAATCTGGGAATCTAACATTTAGTGAGCACTCAGATGCATTACTTCAGTTAATCCTCATAACTATTCCAAGGTGAGGGGCTTTGTACCCACTCCCTATGTGAGGCTGAGGCTCCACGTAGCTAAATGACTGCAGTCACGGCCAGCTCAGAGAAAGTAGGCTTTTGGGATGGGGGTAGGGGCATCCAAAATCTCAGCCTGGGGACCACTTTGAGGATTAGAAATTGGAGACAACCCTGGAGTGTAGGTACGCGGCACTATCTCATAAATCTTGTTAAATTGGCAAATCAGGAACACTCAGGAAGTTGGAAGTCCTCAACTAAATGGGGTGCCAAGTGTTAAAAGGAACTGGATGGGGGACTTCCCTGGAGGTCCAGGGGTTAAGACTCTGCACTCCTAATGTAAAGGGCCTGAGTTCAATCCCTGGCTGGGGAACCTAGATCCCACCTGCCCCAACTAAAGATTCCGCATGCTGCAACTAAGACCCAGCGCAGCCAAATAAATAATTTTTTTTTTTTTTAACCAAAGGAACTTGGTGACTGGAACTCAATGACTCTGAGGTCCTTCCAAAAGTACAGTATTTAAGTTCTAAAATACTTTTTCCTACTAGATCAAACATGACATTGTTACTGTTCAGTTGTTAAGTCATCTCCCACCCTTTGGGACCCCATGGACTGCAGCATGCTAGGCTTCCCTATCCTTCACTATCTCCTGGAGTTTGCTCAAACTATGTCCATTGAATAGGTGATGCTACCCAGCCATTTCATCCTCTACTGCCCTCTTCTCCTTTTGCCCTCAATCTTTTCAAGCATCAGGATCTCTTCCAACGTGTCAGCCCTTAGTATCAGGTAGTCAAAGTATTGGAGCTTCAGCTTCAGCATCAACTCCTTCCAATGAATATTCAGGACTGATTTCCTTTAGGACTGACTGGTTTGATCTCCTTGTAGTCCAAGGGAATCTCAAGAGTCCCCTCCCTCTTGAGCCTCCCTCCCCACCTCCCAGCCCATCCCACCCCTCTAGGTTGTCACAGAGCACCAGGTTTGAGCTCCCTGCATCATACAGCAAATTCCCACTGGCTCTGTATTTAACACATGGTAATGTATATGTTTCAATGTTACTCTCTCAATTTGTCCCATCCTCTCCTTCCCTCACTGTGTCCACCAGATGTTTCTTAAACTGTTCCAGAGCATAAAAAGAAGGAAAACTATCAAATTCTATTTATTAATAATAGGTAATGAGAAACTGACACTGAGGCCTGATAAAGGTAGAATAAAAAGAGAAAGCTAGAGATTTATCTCATTTATGAATATTGTTTTTAAAATCTTAAATAAATTGAACAAATGGAATTGAACAGCACATTCTAAAATAACGTATTATTTCAGGAATGCAAGGATGGTCAATAGAGAGTCCATAAATATAATTTATGTTAGCATGACTAAGGAGAAAAATCATCCGACCTTCTTCATAGTTTAAAAACCATTTCTGACAGAGGCTGAGTGCCAAAGAATTGACTGTGGCAATTCTTCTAACTGTGAGAAGACTCTTGAGAGTCCCTTAGACAGCAAAGAGATCAAACCGGTCAATCCTAAAGGAAATGAACCCTTCATTGGAAGGAGTGATGCTGAAGCTGAAGCTCTAATAATTTGGCCATCTGATGCAAAGAGCCAACTCACTGGAAAAGATCCTGATGCTGGGAAAGATTGAAGGTAGGAGGAGAAGGGGATGACAGAGGATGAGATGGTTAGATGGCATCACCTATTCAATGAACATGAGTTTAAGCAAACTCCAGGAGATGGTGAAGGACAGAGAAGCTTGGCATGCTGCAGTCCATGGGGTCGCAAAGAGTCAGACACAACTTAGCAACTAAACAACAAAATTAATGAACTTGTCACTTTTGGTATCTAGTGCTCCAACGTGGTGGGGACCTTAGCAAGACTGCACAGAGCATGCCTCTCTCAAGGAGGAAGAAATTTCCCTCTGCCTTTCTAGGTTCTTCTGGCTGGTCTAAAAATTAAACTGATATGAGACAGATTAACAGGAGAAAATTACACAAAAGTTTAATAACATGTATACTTGGAAGAAACCAAGGAAAACTGAGTAATTTGCCAAAATGGCCAAAATCTTCACTTTAAATTTCAGCTTCTTTAGTTAAAAACAAAAGAGGATGTCAGGGGGACTTCCCTGCTGGTCCAGTGGCTAAGACACACGCTCCCAATGCAGGGGACCAGAGTTTGATCCCTGGTCAGGAAACTAGATCCCACATGCCCCAAGTAAGTGTCTGCATGCCGCTACTGAAAGATCCTGCATGCCACTACTGAAAGATCCTACATGCCACAACTAAGACCCACCGCAAATACATTAATAAATAATAATAATAATTAATTTTTTAAAAGAAGATGCTGGGGATTGTGATTTGGGACTTGAAAGGAAAAGAAAGACAATTTCATATGGAGATAGAAAAAAACAAATATTTGATAAACACACGTTTGCCAGCCTTGCAGGCACAATGGTGTAACCAGGGAGGGTTAATTTTTACTTTAACTCTTGTTTTTGCCCATTTTGTTATAATCACACATAATGACCTGCCTCAGAGAACCCTGCCCCCTCTGCATGACCCTTACTCTAAAGTGCCTTTGTTCAGCTCACAGGGAGATCTGACCCTGCCCACTTGTCAATGACTGTAAGGAAAAGAAACTAACACATCCCCCTGCCTGAGACTTGCCAGGCTAGCAGATAGATATTCTCAAGAATTAAATGGTCTTTGACTTTGTTTCCTCACCTACCCCATCTCCGATCCATCAAAGAACCTGACATCCAGGCCCCCAACAAGATGGTTATTTTGAGGCATGAATCTGTCATCTTCTCCGACAGCCAGCTTTCCGAATAAAGTCGTATTCCTTGCCTCAACACCTTGTCCGTGGGATTCACTCGGCCTCTCGTGCGGTGAGCAAAGCAAGTTTGGACTCGGTAACAATGGAACATGCAGTAGACTCTGATTGCTAAGGTTCTGTGAGTTTCCTCCACCACACTCAGTTCATATTCTTTGCAGGTATCTCTGGTATTAGCTCTATTCCAGGTCCTTTATCTAAATTCTCTAGGCAGCTAAGGGGGTGGGGGTGGGGGTAAAAAGAAAGGCTCCTGAGGTTTCTATTTCTTAAAAATAATCAGATTAATCTTAATGCCAAAGACACACATTTGGGGGTGGCAAATTTTGCTTCCCTACACCTCAGAGCTGTCACATTGGTTGAGGGCTGCTCCTAAAGGCATTCAGATCAGTTCAGTTCAGTCACTCAGTCGTGTCCGACTCTTTGTGATCCCATGGACTGCAGCACGCCAGGCTTCCCTGTCCATCACCAACTCCCGGAGCTTATTCAAACTCACGTCCATCGAGTAGGTGATGCCCTCCAACCATCTCATCCTCTGTCATCCCCTTCTCCTCCTGCCTTCAATCTTTCCCAGCATCAAGGTCTTTGGAATGAGTCAGTTCTTCACATCAGGTGGCCAAAGTATTGGAGTTTCAACTTCAGCATCAGTCCTTTCAATGAATATTCAGGACTGACTTCCTTTAGGATCAACTGGTTGGATCTCCTTACAGTCCAAGGGACTCTCAAGAGTCTTCTCCAACACCACAGTTCAAAAGCATCAATTCTTTGGTGCTCAACTTTCTTTATGGTCCAACTCTCACATCCATACATGACCACTGGAAAAACCACAGCTTTGACTAGATGGACCTTTGTTGGCAAAGTACTGTCTCTGCTTTTTAGTATGCTGTCTAGGTTGGTCATAGCTTTTCTTTCAAGGAGCAAGCGTCTTTTAATTTCATGGCTACAGTCACCATCTGCAGTGATTCTGGAGCCCAAGAACAGAAAGTCTCTCACTGTTTCCATTGTTTCCCCATATATTTGCCATGAAGTGATTGGACCAGATGCCATGATCTTAGTTTTCTGAATGTTGAGTTTTAAGCCAGCATTCACTCACCAGCATTCTGGGCCGAGCAATATAGCGGCAGAAAAAGCCCCCTGGCAAAGGTGTTCAGAGTGGGAACTCATCTCGTTAATGAAGAAATGGCAAGTACCAAGAAGACACAGAAAGTTCAAGTCAACAGAGGAGGCCTGGGACTGAGGTCTCAGGGAGAGAGAGCTGACAGAGTTTAGAGTGCTCCAGAGGTCCTGCATCGTGAAGGCAGAACCAACACCACCTTCTCTTGAACACTGGGGCCGTGATGAAAGGGCTGGCTCTGAGAGCTTTCCTGATACCACTGGCACCAAGGAGAAGCAGGGCATGTGGGCTGACCAGGGAAACACACAGACACAGACATGCCCGTTTTGCAACCCTGCAGCTGTCAAGCTCCATCTGCCAGCATGAGGAAAAAACTAAACCAATTCACTCACACAAAACTCATGTCCTAAGGAGCTTCATTAATGACCTTAAAAGACTTCCTGCCAGCCTGTAATTCTACTCTAGTCCCTTCTTCATGCACAATTCCAACAAAGATCTTGACCAGGAAGAACTCACTTCATTTAAAGGGGAGTTACAGTAAAAAAAATAAAATAAATAAACAGCATCAGACCTATATAAATACAGTACAGAAAAATTGGAGATGGAGGCAGGGAACAAGAAAAACAAATGTTAAATGAAAGGCACTCACCAGAAAAAAAATTAACATGAAACAGATGATAATCATGAACAACAAAGGACTCAAAGGGCTTAATGAATTTTAAAGCGAGAGATCAAAGCAAAGACGCAATAGTTCAAAGAAGAGATGATGAAGCAACCGGAGGAGATGGCACTGGCAGAGCTTAGGAAATAAAGTACTTTTTTTAAAAAAACACACCTTACAAGTGAAGGTCATTTCAGAAACATCAAAAAGGAAACGAGCCTTGCTGAATACAGAGGATAAGATTGCAAAAACCAACGGAAGGAGCTGGAAACGAGTAATTAAAAGGGAACCCAGGAATAATATAGCCAAAAAGTACAGATATACAGAGGGTGAGAAAGTAGGAGGGCTGAGTACATGGGTTTCTTTAACTTTTATAGCTGTAAATCTTGTTACCTTTTACACCTGGTAAACCAAGAAACAGATGTCTAAGCATATTTAAAGACGTTAATACAGGGCTTCCCTGTCGGTTCAGTGGTAAAGAATCCGCCTGCCAATGCAGGAGACATGGGTTCAATCCCCGGTCTGAGAAGATCCCACATGCTGCAGAGCAACTAAGCCCATGCACCACAACTACCGAGCCAGCACTCTAGAGTCTGGGAACCACAATTACTGAAGCCCAAGTGCCCTAGAGCCCACGCTTGGCAACAAGAGAAGCCACCGCAGTGAGAAGCCCGCACACTGAAACTACAGTCGCCCCTGCTCGCCGCAACTAGAGAAAAGCCTGAGCAGCAATGAAGACCCAGCACAGCCAAAATAAGTTCAAAAAAGAAATAAATAAAATCATATATATATATAAAAGATACTAATATAAAGGGCACTAACAATAAAAACTAAAATGGGATAAGAAAGGATGAAGGAAAGTGGAATATAATCATTACCCTTTTTTGACTTCTGAATTCTGTACTAGATAAATATATATATACAAATAATCTATTCAAATGAATAAATCAGTATTTTAAGTAATAAAATCAGTGAAGTATAATAAGGAACACAGAGCTACTGGCAGAGCACCACAGTGAAAAGTTTCATTAAAAACTGGGAACTAGGAGGGTTGCAGTTGAATACAGATCAGTGAAAGGAGAAAGAGGCAAAATGATTATGATGTAGGCTTCTGAATTTACACTGGTTCATCAAGAATGAGAATCCCTAAAAACAAGAGTTAATTACAAACATAATTACATACCTAGGGTCTAAATCAGTTATCTTCTCCAGTTCAGCAAAACATCAAAAGATAAAATAGATCTGCATCCCAAGATCAAACGTAGATGATAAAAAAAAAGGTTAGCAAAAAGAAGTTAACAGTCAGTAGGAGACCAGAGCAAGGCTCTTGGACTTCATAATAAAAAACTAAATATACACAGACACACAGAACAACCTAGGAGCTTTTTATTCAAACCACATTAGCTGAACTTGTTTTCTCTTCACCACGAGCACAGCTGGGCCCCAGAAATAATAAATGTAGTATGTGGTGTAATGTAAGTGAAATAGAATTATTAAATCTAAATTCTGTTGAAAATCTGAATTTCTTGTCCACTGATAACTTATCTTTTATGTATATATAAATGTATTTATTTTATTTTTGACATGTACACATTACTTTTATTTATTATTTATTTTTTTGGCTGCGCTGGGTCTTCACTGATGACACGTGCTTTCTCTATTTGGTAATGTATCTTAAAGATTTCTATTTAACATCTCACACTTACAAGAATATTGCAAAATAACAAGTGTTGGCAAGGATGCAGAGAAACTGGAACTCATGCACATTGTTGGTACGGATATAAAATGGTGGAGCTGCTGTGGAAAACATAAGGTGGTTCCTCAAAAAAATTAAACATAGAAATATCATACAATCCAGAAATTCCACTTCTGGGTATGTATGCAGATATAAGGCAGGGGGTCTCCAGATAAAGAGAACCAGGCACAGCTTTCTTGACATACGAGAAGCCATTTTTGGCCTAATATATTTTGTGATATAAAGCTTGTCTATGAACAGGTCTCAGTAATTAATGATCTTAAGGGAACAAAGGAATGCAGAAGCATTGCCTATCAGGCACAAGAAGTAACAATAGCAAAGACTGTAAATCAGTTCTAAAGATCCCCAATTCTGTTTCAAGGACCCTCACTTGGTGGTCCATTCCAGAAATTCACCCAAGACCTGGGATGTGACCATCTTTTTGCATCCCATTTTCTTGCAACGTCTTTACAAAGGAAGAAGGTGGCCTTCTCCCCCTCCTCATTTTTCCTTTGTTTATAAAAATGTTGTTGTTTATCCACTAAGTCATGTCTGACTCTTTTGAGACCCCATGGACTGTAGCCCACCAGGATCCTCTGTCCATGGGATTTCCCAAGCAAGAACCCTGGAGTGGGTTGCTATAAGGTAGCATTTAACAGAAGGCTTCCTGTATGCTGCTTTTGGTCTTGCATAAATCCTTTGTTCCTCATTAGCACCTGAATGCAGGCACTAGAGGAAGTGCACGCAGTTCCCGTAATAATAGGAACTTATGCATCTCCTTCGTATGGAAAGTAACCTCTCCGTTCGGTGAATAGCTGCCATTTACTACTCTTTTCCCTTCTGATATGGAAAGTAACTTTTACAATCCCCTCCCTTGAAAATGATTCTAGCCTCCAGCTTCCTGAATAACTTGTAAGATTTTTTTGATCCCTGTCTCTGCTAAAAAGGGCTATCTTGTAAGAGAGTATATATATGCCCACGATACGTTGAAAAAACGCATTTGTTCCACCAGAGCACTGGTCCCGTGTCTTTCTTCATTTCTCTCTCTCTCTCTCTCTGTCCCCTTCAGGCTACTCAGCCTCTTTTCTTCCTTCTTTCATTTTCCTATCGGTTGACTCTGTACCCCCAAGTTCCGGTCCATTAAAGGACCCCAACAGGTTGCCACTCCTTCTCCAGGGAATTTTCCCAATAACGATATTTAACCCATGTCTCCTGCATTGGCAAGCGGATTCTTTACCACTGAGCCACCAGGGAAGCCCTATAGAAATGTAGCCCACTTAATTCTTGGGGCAGCACCCTCTTACCTGGCCACTTGTATCACAAGTGTCTGGTATTACTAATAAATTTACTTTTTGCCTATCACTTTGCCTCTTGCTGAATTCCTTCTGCACTGAGACATAAAGAACCTGACCTTCGTTAAATTCTGAGACCAGGTTTGCAATCTGGGCTGGAAGGTTGTGGGTTCAAGTCCCCTCCTAAGCCAGAGATTGTGGGTTCAAGTCCCATCTAAGGCATGACTGGATTTGAGTCCCATCTGAGGTGAGAGGTTTCAAGGTACAATTTTATTTCCTTTCCTCCACCCTTCCTGAATGATTCTGTTTAGAAGTCATTAGGCCATTAGGCCAGGCATGGTAGGCCACTGCCTGGGGGCTGAGGGAGGCTGTGCTGGGCTAACACAAGGTGTAGGAGCCTTGAGCAGGGTGAGAAGGACAGAGAACAGAAGGGCATGGTGGTGCGGGCCATGGTGGGCATGCAGCAACTGGAACAGGAGACTGGTCACATTTAGGAGGCCTGGTCAAAGAAGATCACGAGCGCCACGTGTCTCTGTCAAAGAAGGGACTAAATGTATGGAAAGAGACAATACTAGAATAAGCCCTGTGGACTGGAGTTGAAGGTGTTGGTGTAAACTCATGGATTTCACCATACACAGATGTAGAAATAAACAGAAATAAATGTATGAGCACTTACCATATATACATACATATATATCCTCACTCTGTCCATGAGACAGCCTAAGAGCAGCAATCACTCCAGGAACAATGAACAAACCCATTGCCCAAATCTTGGTTTCTAAACACCATTCTCCACTAAAAGAACAAGGGTTTTGTGAAAAGAGAACTGATTCCTGAGCTGAGAGAAAGAAGGTAAAGATACGCTAGAAAGTAAGGAAATGCTCAAAAAACAATGGAAACATGTCAAAAGGACACAGATGTCAGACTTCACCGGCTCCCACTGGTCAAATCTGAGATAATTTGAGCATCAGAATAAATAAAGAATTCCAGTGGCAACCAAGATGGAGTAATCCCATTAAAACCTCTCTCTCTCATCCATTACAACTAAAAACTCTGGACAAAATACAAACAGGAACTAACCTGAGACTCTGAAAAGCAAACAATGCCAAGTGGACTTTAGGGGTGAGGGTGGTAAAAACTTGAAGAAACAACCCCAGTGAGTTTCCTGGTTTAATGAAGGACACAAGTTATTACACGAAAATCAACTGTACTTTTATATACTATCAAACGATTAGAAATCAAAACATCAACAACATCCTGGATGATCCTCATCCACAACAACCTGGATGAATCTCCAGGGAATTATTCTGAGTTAAAAAAAAAAAAACCCAGTCCCCAAAAGTTACATACTACATGATTCCATTTATATAACATTTTGAAATGAAAAAAAGAGATGAAGAATAGATTAGTGTTACCTATGGTTGGGAATACGGGGTATGGGAGAGGAATGGGCGTGATTATAAAGCAGCAGCATGAGGGATCTTTGCAGTGATCAAACATTTCTAGATATCGATGGTAGAATAGTTACATGAATTTACACATATGACAAAACTGCACAGGCCTACACATACATACAAATGAGTGCACATAAAACTGGCGAACACTGAATAATGATTATATCACTGTCAACCCTCTGGTTTTGTACAAATACATTGCACTATGGTTATACAAGATGTTACAATTGGGGAAAACTGGGTGGAGTCTAAACTCTTTATGCAATTTTCTATGAATCTATGATTATTCCCAAATAAAATGCTTTTTTTAAAAAAAAAAAGTATCCAGGCTTCTGTTCCAAAAGCCCCAACAGTGTGCCATTAAAAGACACCAGTCTCTAAAAGAGACAGGAAATCATACTGGAGCTCTCTCTTCATAGAGATGGTCTGCAATCCACCGCTTGTCCTCTAATCAACATTTACTGAGTGTCAGCTGGGAGTCAGGCCTTGTGTTGGAAGCTAAGTGATACAAAATGAATGATTTATGATCCATTTCCATGCGCTCCCAGCTTAACGCTAATTCTTGTTGTTCAGTCACTAAGTCATGTCCAACTCTTTGTGACCTCCTGGACTGCAGCACACTAGGCCTCTCTGTCACTATCTCCTGGGGTTTGCCCAAGTTCATGTCCATTGAGTCGGTGATGCTTTCAACCATTCAATGCTAATAAAAATGCCTAATATGATAAGAGCATTGGACTAGGAAGTCAAAAGAATTCTGTCCTCTGAGAAACACTTACAAGGTTTTTGATTTTGAACCAATCCTTTGCTTCTTGGTATCTTGACTTACTGACCTGCAAAATTTAAGAGAAGAGAATACATGTAAATATACATTTTAAACATAACCTCAGTCCTCTGGATGGGTTCAGGGAAACCTGAAATTGTATGCAGAAGTATATAAGTGCATCCCTCTTCTAGGAAGAGATATTATAACTTAAAAAAAAATTATTTTGGGGGTTCATTGGCCCATTAAATGTTTAGAATAACTGAATCTGATTTTTGGCTTTAATCTCTAAGGTCCCTTCCATTCTAAGGTTCCACAATTCTAGTAGATTTCTGAGATCTCTCCTTCCGTCTCTAATATTCTGTGGTTCCAAGAGGGATGGAAGAAATGGGCTAGAACTCTAACATTTGGAATTTCCAGTACCACAAGAGTTTGTTTCCTTCTGCAAGAGGACAAGGATTCAACTTTTCAACCTGGAATTCCAGGCTGTTTAGGATTCACCTCTACTTGATCTTCCAACCTCAGTTATCACTTCCCAAGACCCCACCTCAGCCTAGTTTCCGCAAAGCTTCGCTCCCATTCACTCTATGCCTTAGTCCACACAGGACCATCTGCCTGGAACACCGCTAATTCCACCCTTTTTCTTCTTGAGTCTAGGTTTAAAGGTCCCCTTCGCAGTGAAGGCTTTCTAGGACCTCTCATCCTCACAACAGGCTTCTTAGCCCTGGATAAACGGGACTATTGGTTCACTCAGGGCAGCAAACCCAGCTGCCAAGGGGTGTGGTAGAGGAAGTAGAGGTTTGAAGCTGGTAGGTATAACCAACTCTAGGCCCCTGTTTTTCCCACTGCTGAAAAGACAGAAAAATATCAGCTCTTAGGAAAGCGACAACCTGAGAGCAATAGTAAATCAACTATTCTGAATGTTAATATAACATGAAACAACATTCTACTTCAAACAACAAGAGGGAGTGGTGGGGACCAAGGTTGACTGGAAGAGTATCTTGTCTAAAGGTAGGAGACCAGCTCCCGCTAAAACATTAAAGATCCACTGTGAAGACGAATTTCAAGGTTTTCAGGCTGTGAACACTGTTCTGTGAGGATCTACTTTAACTCAACTACAAGAGCACATCCTATCGGGTAGGCAAGTTTTATACAAGGGCCATTGGCGTGTTGATGGTTGTCAAAGAGGCCAACTCCTTCTGTGCAGAAATCAAAGAAACTACAAGGGTTATATAAAACCTTTCATAAAGGACCCCTGTCTTTCTGCTTCTTTGTCTGTAAAATGGGCATGATTGTGTGCATGCAGTCATGTCTGACTCCTGTGACCCCATGAACTGTAGCCCACCAGGTTCTTCTGTCCCTGGAATTTTTCAGGCCAGAACACTGGCGTGGGTTGCCATTTCCTTCTCCAGGGAATCTTCCCTCTTCAGGGATCAAATGCTGATTTCCTGTGTCTCATGCACTGGAAGGTGGATTCTTTACCACTGAGCCATCTGGGAAGCCTTTAAATGGGCATGTGAGTTTGCTTGTGTGTGCCTAGTCGCTCAGTCATGTCCAACTCTTTGCAACCTCATGGACTATAGCCCACCAGGCTCCTCTGTCCATGGGGATTCTCCAGGCAAGAATACTGGAGTGGGTTGCCATGCCCTCCTCCAGGGGATCTTCCCAATCCAGGGATTGAACCCTAACCTAACCAACGGATCTCCCGCATTGCAGGCGAATTCTCTGATCTCTGAGCCACCAGGGAAGCCCTAAAATGGGTGTACAAAACATATTTGAGAGCCAGCTGTCAAACAGAATATACTATCACTTACCTAATTGCTATCAGAGCTACATGCTTTTACCTACATCATCTCATTGAATTCTCCTTCCTAATGAAGTAAGTTCTAGCACATCCACATTTTACAGATAATGAAGCTAGAGCTCAGAGACAGCAATTTACTTAATGAAGACAAACATTTAAAAAGACGTTTCTTTCCCTGGTGACTCAGACAGTAAAGAATCTGCCTGCAATGCAGGAGATCCAGGTTCGGTCCCTGGGTCTGGAAGATCCCCCAGGGAAGGGAATGGCACCCGACTCCAGTATTCTTGCCTGGAAAACTCCATGGACAGAGGAGCCTGGCAGGCTACAGTCCATGGGGTCGTAAAGAGCTGGACACCACTGAGTGACTAACACTTTCACTTTTTTCCGAAGTCTTTACTATTTAATCCTCTCAACAACTCTGGCAAATAAACCCTGCAGGGGTTTCACCATGGCAGCCTGACTGTTCAACGAATATATAATGAAAACTCTGTACGGAATGCAAAATTTTCTGGTAGCCACAATTTAAAAGTAAGATGCCAGACATGAATTTTAACAATATATTTTATTTGACCCAATATGTGCAAAGTATTGTCAATCCAACATGTAACCAATATAAAAAATTATTGAGATATTTTGCATTACTTTCTTTTCATACTAAGTCCTGTGTGTATTTCACATGTCAGCACATCCTAATTCCGACTTGCCACATTTCAAGGGCTCATAAACACGTGGCTAGAGGCCACTATATGAGGCTACGCATTCGTCATCCTAAAGTTAAAAGCAGAAGCCACAGAGCCACCTGTCTCTTGGTTTCAGAAGACAGGCAAAATAATAATAACAAACGGTTCTTGGGCATTTACTCTGCGCCATAAGACGGCCAAGTTTTATTACTACATGTGTCGAGGATCTTGCACACGTCATCCACCCGCAACCAGGTGAGTGTAGTGCCCTTCTCTTTTGACTGAGCCAGAGAACTTTCCCGAGTTGGGCCCTCCCCCAGTGCCTGACCACCGTCCCGTTGTCCTGCCACCCGCCGGGCGCCAGCCCGCGCGAGTCCTCGGCTCGCCACCATCCTAACCAGGGCCAAGTACCAAGGCGCGCTTGCAAGGGCGGACACAGGTCACCTGCAAGCTGAAGCGATCAAGGCGGGCCAAGACGCTTTGGGGCTCCTCCTCCGACCCCTCCTCCGGCTCCTCCTCCTCTGACTTCTCCTCCTCCGACTTCTCCTCCTCCTCTGACTCCTCCTCCTCCGACTTCTCTTCGAATAGGTGCTCGGAGGCGCCACTATCCGGAGCCAGCCATGGCAAGCTAAGATCGGCCTGCAGCCCCACAGGCGCCGCCACCTCCAGACCCGACGTGGGAACGCGAGGGGGCGCCGCTTCCGGGAGCCCAGACCCGGCTTCCGGACTCTCGTGCGCCGAGCTCATCATAGAGAAGCCAGCGGGCACGCCCACTTCCGGCCGCCCCAGGCTCTTCGCCGGCGCTGGTAAGCTCGGCGCGCCCTCCGCCCGCCTCCCTCAGGGTCGCGCGCTCCGCCCTGTAGGGGAAAAGTCTCCTTTGCCCCGCCCCCTTGCAGACGCAGAGCTGAGCCAACAACTGCTGGACAAAGAGTGACGCGCGGAGCCAGAGTTATGGCGGCCACCGAGCAAAACTTGGCTCCAGCCGGAAGCCCCGCGCCGCTCTCGGGGAAAGAAGAAGGAGCCGGCCCGAGCTCAGGCCCGGAGCGTGACCGTGCGGGCTCCTCCTCGACTCCTGAAGCCCCACCATCTATCCCCGACTCCTCCAATCCCGGCGCCGCGGTCCCCGAAGCGAGTGTTATGCTTCCTGCGGCGGCCTCCGCCGCCCTAGACCTGCCTGTCGGACCCGCACCCCAGGGCCCAGCGCCGCTTGCCGAAGCCTCTCCGCGCTCCCCTCCAGGTCCTGGCGGCTCCCGGCCCGGCCCAGAGACTTTCCGCCAGCGATTCCGGCAGTTCCGCTACCAGGACGCTGCAGGCCCACGGGAGGCGTTCCGACAGCTTCGGGAGCTCTCCCGCCAGTGGCTGCGGCCCGACATCCGCACAAAGGAGCAGATCGTGGAGATGCTAGTGCAGGAGCAGTTGCTCGCCATCCTGCCCGAGGCGGCGCGGGCCCGGCGGCTTCGCCGCCGCACCGACGTGCGCATCACCGGCTGAGCGGCGGAGCTGCGGGGGACCCGAGTCAGGCACTCTCTGGACTGGAGCCATGATCGGGTCCGGGACCGTGAGCCTGGCTCCCCAATACGCGATCATGAAAAATGAGTTTTGGCAGTTCCTGCAAGCTCCTGTGTCCTTTCCGTTCGTCCTTTCCCGTGTTTATTTTCCCGAAACTATTTCCACCCTCTCTGGCTAGTTGTGAAACCAAGTTGGGAGCCCATGAGAATAAAGCCTTTGTTTCTTATTCACTTGGCCTTCGTTGGCTTTTGTGGGATCATTATGTGTTGGCTAAGGGTCTCTACATCTGGGAATTTTTTTTCCTGCGCGTTCCCCAGCGCCCCACGTGGGTTTCCTTTGTTTGGTTGGAGCCTATGCAATGAGGACTCCGGCAGCTTGCTTCCATATTCGCCCGTACCTCTCATTGGCTAGAATGAGCTTGTTTTCCTACCTAAGCGGATAGAGGACAGTGATACTCTTGTATGTGGTTGTGGTTCGTGCAGGCAAATAGGTGGCTGTACCAAGTGCTGATTTAACTTGCTGCTGCTATAACAATACTGCCCTCAACTTGCTCCATCAGCCTACCTTGTGGGCGCAGGCTTCCCCAAAGGCCCAAGTTACAGGGCTATTTTAATAAGTGTTCACTGCTGGTCCTTACCGAGAGGCTAGTTCTTGTGAACTCTGGTTTAAGCCTCCAGACCCTTCTTAGCAAATTTTAGGCCTCTTGAAAGATTTAAGGAACAGATTTGGTGTGAACTGATGGATTATTTACATTGTTGGAGCTACTCATAACTTTCTAAAATAAGCATAATTGTTTAGGAAGGGAAGAGATTTGGCAGATAGGGAAGCTCTGCAGTATAATTCTATTTCTTGAGTCTTCTGCACACCCAGGAAGGAGCTGCCTGGGGTCCAAAGTCGTTTGGCTTGGCCTTCAGAAGGGTCCTAATTATCATGGATGCCATCTTTTAATATAAGAAAGGCCAGACCTGTCTTCCCTGCACTGCTTTCAACAAACAAAAAGATAATAGTCCTGCAGCTTACACCACAAAGCGTGAGTCAAACTGCGCTAGAGGGTGGTGTGGGGCATTTTACTTTAGAATATTAGACACTTAAATGAATTCAAAAGTATTTTGTATACTGCTTGGAATTTTGGATTTAAGCCTGCATCTGCTCCTTACAGGGCTTCCCAGGTGGCTCAGTAGTCAAGAATCCACCTGCCAATGCAGGAGATCCAGGTTCGATCCTTGGGTTGGGAAGATCTCTTGGAGGAGGAAATGGCAGCCAACTCCAGTATTTTTGCATGGAGAATCCCATAGACAGTTGAGCCTGATGGATTACAGTCGACAGGGTCACAAAGAGTTGGACATGACTGCGCATGCATGTGTGGCTACTTCCCTGCCAAAGATAAATCTATTTAGGATGTAAAAGCAGACTTGCTTTAAAAGGTAATGTTTATGGAAAATTAATGCACATTAAAGATTGGGTAGATAACAAATGACTGAAACGTAGCAACAAAAACCTGTTTTATTTTTCCAAATACAGATACAGAAGTTTGCATGTTTTGCAAATATTGCTTCAAAGCAACTTTCTATATACAGCGCCTTCTGTTCTAACAGCGCGTAAACATAGATATGTATCCACAGTGCAATGTTGGCTCATCAAGGGTCCACCTTGCATACACTCATCACTTAAAGAAACAAAATGATTAGTCAAACCGGAACTGTTTTTGTCAAGGCAATTTTTCTTTTTTATAGGTGGATAGTTTTTCTCAAAAGAAAACTTAGGTAGTGTACATATTTCTAAATGGTAACAGTAATATTTGCAAAGAACAGTTTCCAGTGCTCCAGCTTGGGGTTAATTCAGCTTGACCAAGGAATTAGGGATGGAGCCCCTCAACATGGCTTTAAATTAGGGAAGCACACTGAAGTCATCAGAACTTCGGAGTCATCTTGCTTCCCAAAGGACAAAAGTCACAATGAGTGAAAAGGGATTATTTCCTTTACAAAAAGCATAAAATAAACCCAATAGTGACCACTTGGTAAAGTTAGGGTAACTCAGTTTCTTCTTCCATCTTGAAAAAGATGTGAGATTTGACCACCGTTACAGCTTCCCCAGAGGTGATGGTCAAATGTGTTTTCAGGAAAGAAAAATCAGTAATTTAATAATATTAATACAAGTCACTGTACCTCACAGTTGTGGCTACAGAAAATCATCCTGTTTCTTCCCTTTTTGGACAAGCATCACACAGTTCTTAAAATGTGGCCATCTGATAAATTACACAAAATACAGACAGATGCCATGCATACTCCTTGAGTGTTTCTTCCCACACCGAAAGTCCTAACATTAGCAATGGGAAGCAACCTCATAGAGGAATTGTGTCAGCTTTATCACAGATGTCGTAGCCACATGTATTCCCTCTGATAGATAAGCTCCAGCAGGTCAACTTGCCCTATATTCATTTTATATCAAATGGCGAATTAAGTCACTAGACAAAGCATTCCCTGAAACAGATCTTGGTACAGAGGCCCTTGTGACCACAATTACCTGTGCCGTAAAGCCTAACCATCCCAGAGGTCACTGGAGATCCTGTCATTGCTATTGAGATATTGGCTACTTCATGTTTACATAGTAAAGATTTGCAGCATATAACATTACAGATCCATAAACCCAGATTTAACTCGTGAGTGTTAATGGACAGCTGTGCTTTGATTTTTGCCTTTAGTGATAGGAAAACTAAATGGTAAAATGGGTCACTCCTCAAAGCATGGAACAATTTCTTTAACTTTACCTAGTAAGGAAAAAACAAAACAATTAACACATGGAACCGTAACCTGCGAGAGTAACAAATATTGTCTCCAAAGGTACAAATTGTACCTGGACCTTAAGCAGCATAATCACCTTGATCTCACAAAATAATACAAACAGGAAATTTAAAGTGTTAAAGTATATTAAAACAATTCTGAAAATGCTGACTACTGAACATATACCCTTCAGGGAAGGAGAAAAGCGGCAGATGTAGAATCTGGTTTCTTTACAACAATATAAAATAAGGTCATCCCCCAAACCACATCTTTGTAGCAAATCTTGACAGTGAAAGAGTTCAAATTTGGGAGAACCATTCTGGGGACGTTAAATAGAACTGGTAAGCTGTCAATATTAAGAAGTGGGTAGAAAATGCTGTCCTTCGGGTTCCAGACCCTGTCTGCTTCTGTTTGGGATTCCTCCTAGATTCTTACGACAGTGAGATTCTACTTCTTCCACAGGCTGTATGAGTTCTGCTACAAAAGAAGCACTTAAAACGTGGCAAATGCAACTGAGAAACTGAATTTAAATTTTATTCCATTTTAATCAGCCACACATAGCTAATGATGACTGCATTAGTCTATGATCTAGTAGGCTTTGAAATACCCACCTTTCTCAGTGTTACTGCCCACCTTCATAGTGAAAGTGAAAGTGAAGTCGCTCAGTCATGTCCAACTCTTTGTGATCCCATAGACTGTAGCCCACCATAGACTGCAGCCTACAGGCTTCTCCATCCATGGGATTTTCCAGGCCAGAGTACCTTCATAAGGCTTTCCCATATTGAAAATCAGAGAGCTTGGTGTGTTAGCCTTCTGTTAAGAAAAGTGAATCTAACAGGACTTGAAAAGGTCTATTTTTATCTCTATAAATTGATTTGTTTCATACTGATTCCTAGCATGAGTAGCACTGAATACTCTGATTTCATTTCCTAAATATTTAATGTAAGATGACCAGATAATAAGTTTCCCAGGTGGTGCAGTGGTAAAGAATCCACCTGCCAGTGCAGGAGACAAAGGAGATGCAGGTTTTATCTTTGGGTCGGGCAGATCACCTAGAGGAGGAAATAACAACTCACTCCACTATGCTTGCCTGGGAAATCCCATGGACAGAGGAGCTTGGCGGGCTATAGTCCATGGGGTCACAAAGAGCTGGGCACTACTGAGCACAACCAGGTAATAACAAACTTGATTATCATTAGGTCAATATCTAACAAACTTGATTATCATTAGGTCAATATCTAAAAAGCTGTCTTGCTTCTGAAAGCATGATTTTTCTATAGAAAGATATTCTTTCCCAAGCCACTCCCTTAAGCTCTGGCATTTGGGGAGAGGTCATCCAGGAACCCTGATTCTTTAACAAGAGTCGCCCCCTCCCCCGCCCCGGCCCAGACAGGCCTGAGGCTTGCCCCAGCCTGCAGGTAGTCTTTCTAGTCTGTGCACCAACCTGTACTGAGAATTTTCTGGACCCTCAAGCCAGAGGTGCAGAAAGAGGAAGACCATGCAGGGCCTGTTCCTCAAGCAGTCTGCAGCCTTGCACACACTCCTCTGCCCTCTTCAGACCAGTCCTTCATCTTCCTTCCCACCTTTCTAAACCGTTTGTCCCCTGCAAGCTATTTCTCAGGGAACCCCACCCCACTCTATAATCTGAATCCAGTCCTTGAGTAACAAGTGCTATGCTATCACTTGCTCTCCTTTGGAGCACTTATCCTGGTTTGTAACTAAAAATAATAGGATGGGGCTGCCCTGGTGGTCCAGCGATTGAGAATCCACCATGAGATGCAGAGGATACCAGTTCCATCCCTGGTTCAGGAAAATCCAAAACACCACAGGGCAACTAAGGCTGGGGGCCACAACTACTGACTCTGTGTTCTAGAGCTTGTAAGCCGCAACACCAAGCCCATGTGCTGCAGCTACTGAAACCCCAGCACCCTAGAACCCATGCTCTGCAACAAGAGAAGCCATCGCAATTGCTGAGCATGTGTGTGCACACTCAGTTGCTGTTGTGTCTAACTCTTTGTGACCCCATGGACTGCAGTCCACCAGGCTCCTCTGTCTAGGGAATTTTCCAGGCAAGAATACTGGAGTGGGTTGCCGTGCCCTCCTCCAGGGGAATCTTTCCAACCCAGGGATAGAACCTGTGTCTTTTATGTCTTCCTATATTGGCAAGCAGGTTCTTTACCACTGAGCCACCTGGGAAGCTCACAATTGCTGAGAGGCCCCTGATAATGCCACTGGAACTACACAGATCTGATTCAGGCTCACCTAAGATGTCCCCCAACACCTTGGTGACCCAGTAGGCACACACAGGGAGAAAGAACCAATCAGTGTGCAGACTAGACGAGTGTAGCCCAGAGGTCCCCAAACTTTTGGCACCAGGGACCAGCTTGGTGGAATACAATTTTTCCGTAGACAGGGGTGGTGAGGGGGGCAGATTTCAGGATGATTCAAGCGCATTACACTTATTGTACACTATTTCAAATCTAATGCTGCCCCGATCTGACAGGAGGTACCACCAGTCTGAGGCCCAGAGGTTGGGGACCCATGGTCTAGGCCACTCATAGTCTATGAACTTGGTTAGGAGGAGTGTTTGGAGCCGCTAAGGGGGAAGTCTTCTCTCTAGATCTGCAGGAATGAAGACCAGACACATAACTGTGGGAGCCAACAGCACCTCCTCTGGACCCCAGCATCCAGCCAGCCAGCCTTCTCTCCACACCAGGTGCTGGACCATAACCCCAAGTTTTCCTTTTAAGGAAGCTCAATGGTATAATGACTGCAAGCAAGGCAGAAGGTTATAAGAATAAAGTTTCATTTCAAATACATTCCCCCAGACCATCTAGATAGAGGCCAATGCTAAGATAACATTAAAAAAAAAAAAAAAAACCTAATGCTAAAATATTCAGTGTTTTCATGATCATTAAATATGTTTATCTTTTAGTTTTATAAGACTGTTCACACAACTAACATAAGTTATTATATAATGGTTAAATACTCAAACAATGACATTTGTTAAATTATAATCAGTCGATATAACAGCTTATTAGATTTTTAAAAAGGAATATTATATACAAATTCCTATAAAAGCTCAGTTTATCTTGAGATATTTAGATGAAATGAAGATAGTAGAAATAAAACGGGATTTTGAAGAATCTTAATTAAATACAACGCAAAGTCTGTTTACGTGAATAAAATCTTTAAACTTAAAATTGATTTTATTGCTTCCGGTACCTCTCAGGGCCTGGAATATAAGAACACAGACAGAGTATGTGGCCCCAAATGAGTAAGACACATAAGAGCCCTCTGAAAGCCCAGAGAAGGGAGTTCAGGCTTCTCATCCTGGCATGGCCACACTGTCCACTCAGTGAGCTCAGGGCTGGAGCAGCCCAAGCTGGGCGGGAGGGGGTACACCAGTAATTAAGTGGGTAGGCTCTGACCTCTCCTCTAGAGGCAGGTTCCTTTGGCAACAACAGAACCTTCGCCCTGTTTCTACGGTGCCTGAGCTTCTTCTCAGGGACCCAGAGTAAATTCCACGATTTTCAGTCCATCACTGGATCTTCTTTCAGCTTTCTACTAGCAAGGTTTTCCATAGATCTGGCATCTGTTATAGTCCTAAGGAGCTCAAGGAAACCTTTTAGGAGTAAAGAGAGAGAGAAACACTCTAGCTTTCAGCAATACCCTCACAATGGACCCTGGACTGGCCTGCCATTCCCAGTTCAGCAGGTTTGCCTCTGGGGCAGGCCAGGCGTGAGGGCACGTTAGTCTTTGTCCTCCAACAGGGCCATCCCTTTCCGAGTCAGCCACCTCTTATCATCCTGCCTCAGTCACCCCGCCTGTAGCAAGAAACACAGCTCTCTCCAAGGCTCCACTGCAGTCCCTGGAGCTCCAGGAAGCCTTCCTGTTCTCGCTTCCCCTCTTGATAGCTGTCCTCCTCTAGCCTAACCTCACCCACACCCTGTGACCTTTGCTTACATACATGGGATTTTTCTTCTGAGTTATTTCATCCCCAATTATAGTAATAATAGCCTAGCTATCCTCAGAATCCTCAAACGAAACATTTATTTCTTAATCAGGCTTCTTTCTAAGGGTGAAAAAAAATAATAATAATTAGGAAATAAGAGAACAAGAAAGAAGGAAGTCTGTCTTCAAAAACCAAACTGACAACCCAGGGGATCAACATTTCAGTCCTCCAAGCCCATCTGATAACTAATATCTAGGAGATATATCTGGGGGCAACATAAATGACTCCATCAAGTTCTAAAATATCTGCTGATAAAGAGGAGAAGGCTTCATTTTAGATTTTAGGAAAGGCTGAAATGAAAGGGGTTTTCAGATTAATCCTCATATACCCTAAAAGCTCAAAGCATCCACATTTATCAGTTCCCCACAGAACTCGGTCAGTAAAGATCTGCTCAGAACACACACTGCCCACAGGCAGAGTGCAGCTGCTCCTCTGCACTCTCTCCTGGGAAGAAGGGACTGGGAAAGTGAGGTGGGACCCTGGATATCACACAGCCCTTAGAAGTGCCTGGTCGATACTGAAAGTCAGGCTTGGCCATCTTGAGGGGAGAATGGAGATGAGGAGACTGACAGAAGAAGAGGCAAGAACACAGCTATCCCTGGAGAGCCAAATCAGAGGGTTCAGAAAGTAGCTCTTCCTACTGGCCCACAGAGCCTGCCAAGGACGGGAACCCAGGAGGGAGCCCTACCATCCAGCTCCTTCTCAATGGAGTCCATCCTGTGTGTGACTTCATCCTGAAGGGATTCCACGTGTGTGAGCAGGTTAAACTGCCACTGGTGCTGGGAGCTCAGCAACCCCTCTCCACTTCTGTCCAGCAGCTTCCGGGTGGGGGCTTCCTCAGGTAGGACCTTTTTGGAGACATATTCCCTCACCTGGGGGTGCAAAAGCATCAAAGTTACCAAATGGAGACAGCTCCCAGCCCCTTTTTCCAACCAGCCAATGTTTGCAACCATTTGAGAACCCAGTTGCAGTTTGAGTAGTCCAAATCGTTACCTCCCTGCCCCCCTCCTTCTCTCTAAGGCACCGGGCAGAAGCGGGCCTGCTGTACCAATAACAACCGCCTCAGGGCCGCACAGACCTCTGGCTCAGAGGCTCCCAAGCTGCTTCCCAATGAATGGCCCAATGCTTAAGGCCTGAAGCAGGCCTCGCAGAACCACTTCCTGAAACCTGGGATCAGAGTAGAGCAGGGCAAGTGTGGATGAGTGTTCGTATGTAGTGTTCGTATGTTCGTATGTGGGTGTTCGTATGCAGACAAACTAATTTTAAGTCCTAGTTCCATATCTTGCTGAACGCATGCACCTGGATGAGTTACTTCACTTCTCTGGGCCTCTGTTCCCTCATGGGAAAGAAGTAGTAGTAAAACCTACTTTAAAAGTTCATGAAGATCAAATAGGATAATGTGAATAAAACACAATGCTGGCCTGTGGTCAACCTGTCAGTCATGAAAGAGATTTTTAACTCTAGCTGCCTTGTATGGGCCCAGGACTTCTTGATTTTTTACATCATGTTCCAGGTGCCTCTAGGCAATTTTCATAATTTGCTCGACCACAAACCTTTTCTGGGTTTTGTGACTGCAACCCTTCATTCATTGATTAGAAATGAAATAGGTTCTAGTTAACATCTATGGAGGAGTGAGTGTGTGCAGAGCCACGTGCTGAGAGCTTTTCACAGGTGTGCTGCACAGTAAACTGAGAGGTCACCATCACCAGCTTCACTTGGCAAGGGGGTAAGGAGACACCTCTGAGGAGGGGAAGGGACCTGCTCAGTGTCACAGAGCAAGTGGCAGAGCCCAGACTTGAAACCGGGTCTGCCTCCAAAGACTGTGTCCTCACCAGCCTTACCCAGCCCTGCTTAGACCCTGGCAAGGACACAGGCTGAACGAGGTATAATGCCCACCGCTGAGGGGCTTCTAATCTAGGCTATTCCCCCTCGGCGAGAGGCAGTGATGGACTTAGGGTGGTAGTATCACCCCACACAGTGGAGTCTGTGACAGTAAGTATGACAAGGGTAGGAAGCTCTCATCACCGAAACCCTCACTGACAACGGAGGATGGGAAAAATGAAACCAGGGAACACTGCCAAGAGAACACATGGGGCTCCAGAAGAGAACGACTGAGTAACAAGAACCAGGGAGTATCTCGGGGAAACTGATGAAACCGGCAAACATTTGGACACAATGGACTGTTCTTATGTCTGGGCTGCAAAGTTAAAAGTAAAGTTGTCATAGAATTGTACTGAAAAACTTACGCCTGACAAAACTCATTCTTTGCTCTTGCTAAGGATTAGCACCCAGATGCAATGATAAATTGTACTGAAGAAAAAAAAAACCTCATTTTCCTAACTTGTTTTCATTTGTCAAGTTCCAATCAATTACCCTTTTCTTCTGGCTGCCTCCGGCCTCTCCACCCCCACCACCACTGACTGCCATTTTGCCAACATTTCCTAGAACCAATGATATCTGGGGTTTAAGTGGGCTCTTTTGACTTTGCACTCATTTTAAAAGACAGAAAAAAAAAAGAACTATGATAAACAGATTTATATGCAATTTTAGAATAAACGCAGCTCTATCATAAACATCTTCCTCTGACCATTTAGCCCTGGGAGGAGAAGGTACAAGCTCTCAAACAAGCATAAGCACAAGCGAGCCAGTACCTTTGGGGAACTGGGTTTGGGGTCACTGTCCCCTCTGCTCCTGTCTTGGTCTAGAGGCCAGCCCAGGCGTGGAGACAGGGAATCGTCACCGTTCTCGTGGCAGGGGTTGACAGCGTCGTCGAGGGCGGAGCGTCGGGTCTCCACCACTAGCTTCTGTTCCACAGCCGGGTAGTAGGTGCGGGGCTTCTGGTAGCAATGCTCGCTGGTGATATAGGACTCCTCCACGGAGAGGGGCAGGGGCAGGGGCTTCTCCACTGCCCCGTTCAAAGTTCTATAGCTTGGGGCTTCCTCCCTGCTCTTGGCTTCAGTGACATGGATGTGTTTGGAATGAGACCGCCCTTCTGCCAGATGCTGCTTCCAAGGCTGGCACCACAGCTGCAGGTCAGGATGCCCCCGGCTTCTGTTGGGAGGGAAAATACAGAAAGGGCTCTAATCCTTCTAACCTTAACCCTAACCCTAAGGGCTCTAACCCTTCTAACCCTAATCCCTCGGACCACCGTAGGGGCTTCCTACCCTAGGGGGAAGACCTCCCACCTGGGCCAAGTGGAGCAAGCCACCAAGAGGGACTGTAGATTCACAGCCTCCAAGGAGATCACTTCCAGGCAAGCTCCTGCTGTATCACTCACAGTGAGCAGGACTGGACTGGGAGTCAGAGGACCTGGCTGCATTTCAGCTCAGCCGCTGATCACAGTGCAGCTGAGCCGAGTCACTCAGCCAGCCTCATTCCCACTTCCTCCTCTGCAACACTGGCTAACCCCCTCAGCAACCACTGAGTTTAACTGAATTAATCTGAACGGAAGTCCAGTATTTTGTTGGCAGTAAAGAGTTCTTCAAATGTGACTTACTAAAAATAGACTTAACTTAGGAATAAACAGCCATGATAACGTTGCCACGCCATGGCACTCAATTACACAAACCCAATGAATGCTTCCCTGGTGGCTCAGACAGTGAAGAATCTGCCTGCAATGAGGGAGACCTGGTTTCGAGTCCTAGGTCAGGAAGATCCCCTGGAAAAGGAAATGGCAACCCACTCCAGTATTCTCGCCTAGAGAATTCCATGGACAGAGGAGCCTGGTGGGCTATAGTCTATGCAGTCACAAAGAAATGGACACAACTGAGCAACTAACACTTTCAGTGATGACCCAGGAGGGAGGTGGTAACCAAAAGTCATCAAGGCATAAGCCATTAATAACAAGGTGTTTTATTTTTAATATTATTTAATATTTATCTATTGATTTGGCTATGTCAGGTCTTAGTTGTGGCACTCGGGATGTCTTGTAGCAGCACACAAACTCTTCAGTTGTGGTGTGTAGGCTCAGTAGTTGTGGAGCATGGGCTTAGTTGCCCTGTGGCATGTGGGATCAGGGATCCAACCCAAATCCCCTGCATTGCAAAGTGGGTTCTTTAACCACTGGACTACCAGAGAATCCCCCTTAAAAAGAAAAAAAATTATTTGGCTATGCCAGGTTTTAGTTGCGGCATGCAGGACATTTAGTTGTGGCATGCGAACTCTTAGTTTGCCACAAGTCATGGCATGTGGGATCTAGTTCCTCGACCAGGAATCACACCCAGGCCCCCCGCACAGGGAACACATAGTCCTAGCCACTGGACCACCAGGGGAAGTCCCAATAGCAAGGTGTTTAAACATTCTTCAAAAATCTTCTGTTCTCCCCATTCCAAAGAGGATAATTTGTTATTAAAGAAGGACTCTGCTCCCTTTCTGGCCAGCAGACACCTCTGAGAATCTCTGCCTACACGTACATGTGTACATAAAACAATTTACTGACTCATAACCACTTGTATAAAAGGAAAAATAGAACAGAAAATACAAGACTGCACTATTCTAAGAGGAGGTGTTTTGTGAAATTTTAGTATGTTTTGTATGTGTGATTAAAAAAAATGTACTTCTTACTGTGGGATGCATGTTTTTTGAAGTTTAAAAGCCACTACTCTAGATAAACTTCACCATTTAACATTTTGTTCACCACCCAGAACTTCCACTATAACCTTTGATCATTAAATGAAATGAAGGAAGAAAGGAAAGGAAAAAAGGATAGAGGAAGAAAAACCAGGCTCCCCAAGTAAGGCAACAAGTGAGAAGACAGACAGGAGCTACTCATGTTTGGTTCACAGATGTGCAGAAACATGTGGAGACCCTGCCGATTGTCACAATGACTACTGATTGTCACAAATGGACTACCGGCTCTCAGTTCATTGAATTCATGAATCCTAAATATCTTGTAATGCTTGGTACAATTCCACACACATAAAGAATTACATCACGATATAACTATATACACTATCTTCACCAGTCTGAACTGAGAATCACTGAAACCACATCAGCAGGAACTCACCAGCAACTCCCACATAGAGGTCCCCCTACCACCACCAACACACGCACACACATGCCTTCCTGAAGCCTTCCTATAGAAATGGAATACGTCATAACTATGACAGCATGGAATGAACTTACAGAACCTAAAATTCTGCTCATGAGGGGCTATAACTAGGCTTACTCAGCTCTCCCACTCCAGCAATCCCCAGTAACACTCCCATCCACTGAAGGAGGAGAGGAGACCACCAGCATTGAAGCAGCCTGGGTCCCTGGCCACTTCCAGTAGGGTATTGTAGTCTGTATCGGGGCCCCAGGACCCCAGACATACCTCTGAAATCATAACTCCAACAGAGAAAATGGGAGTCATTGTTAACTTTCAGGTCTACTGTAGTCTGAAATCTGTTCACCTGGAGCACATAAGCCACAGTATGAACCTGTTCTTGCATGAAAATCACAAAAATCTTTGCCTCCTCCCTCCTACTATTTTCACCCTCCCGGCTAAGATCTGAAGCCCCAGCTACTGATAATACTGGCCTTTTTCAGTAAGCCCTGTCGATCATGAAGAAGGTATGCACATTCATGCCTGTTACTTTTTAAATGACAACAGATGCTCTGAAGTTACACCCAGTTTTACTGTTTGCCTCTGAAAATGAATCCACTAGGTTGCTTAGGAACAAAATTTCTGAGAATGAAGACTGCGAGCCTGTGATAGCAGAGACTGTCCAACTGTGCAGAGACAGGGACCACCTGCCCATCTCCCATGATATCTTCCACCTATAATGACTAGCAAGATCTCCCAATGCTCTCTCCTGAATTGCTTGGAGAAGTCAGGTTTTAATTCCAGTAAAAAGTCACTGCTACAAAGATGAAGGATCTCAACAGGAATTCGAAAGGAACAAGGTTCTGGAATATGGGACACAGCTGGAGCACTTATATTTCCGTGAGCAGAAAGAAAAACATCTTATTGAACCCTCAAATGAAAAGAAACACAGCAACATGTACAATCAGGATCTGAGGTTTCTGTGCACCTTCCATCTGTCTCAGTCAATTTCTGGCTTCTCATTAAGAAGAAATTCATCTGGCTTACATGAAGTCTTCTGATTTTATAAAATGTAAGGGAACACCCAGTCTATAACATCCTAAACAGGGGCTGTCACAGTAATGGCTAACTTCCCCAAGTAACTATCCTTTCCTTCTCTTCTACCCACCTCCACCCTCACTCCTGGGTCTGTGCAGGGAATACAGCCACCTGGCTGGCCTCTTGCAGTTAGGTGTGTCCACAAAACCACCTGTTCCCCCTCCTGGGTGTTAGAGCGGAACTGAGGTACAGGTGAGACTGCTTGGATGAGACAGGTGAGATTAAACCCCAAGTCCATAGCTGGAATCATGGCAAAAGGCCACCTACCTGGCCTGGGCTCCTGCCTACCTCTGCTTTATGTGAGAAAGAAAATTCCATTTTGTTTTAGCCTTTATTTTTTTTGTCTTTCTTACAGCAGCTTGGCTTTTACCCAGATCAATACAGACCCTTGCTGAATGTGCTCTGCTCAACCACTTCTTGCCATGCCAGTGCTGGAAGCCAAGTCTCCATGCATCAGAATGCAGGAGAAGGCAAACCCTCATTCTGTCATCTCCAAGCTCTGACGTTCTACTTCACCTAACACAGGAGGGCTCCAGGACTAATGAGCACCAAAGAAACCTTGTCGGGGACTGGCCCATGGGGTCTAATGCATGTGTGGTACTACAGTTTGCACTGTTGATGACTTCATTAAAATGGCGTGCTATAGGGAGGTTCATGGGAGAACTTAAGGATTCTATCCCAGCCATACCCTGTGCTACCACCAAAGGAAAATTCACAGACCCACTGAGGAGAGGCGGTTAGAGAGATAAGGACAAGGACCTGACGGGAGCTGGGACCTGAATTGTAGCCCTGGAAACCAAGGAGAGGGGCTGTCCCACTCAAGGCACAACTGCCCTATTTGGTAAAGTGGGAGCAGATTATAAAAGCCAATAGACCCCAATATGAGTTACATTTCTTTCTCAGCACTTAGGTGAACTTGGGTCATCTGATACATAGAATCTGACCACAGAAGGAAATTCACACTCAATTTTACTCCAAATTCCAGCCATTAAAAACCAGAAGTTCAGCTCCAAAGGGCATAAAACTTCTTCATCTGAGCAAACTATCAAGAGACGTATTTACTGAGCAACCATTATGCTAGAGAGCAGGCCTACCAACAATGTCTCTTCCAGCAGCTTTCAATTTTACTTTGTTTACCAATCAAGAATGTTTAGGATGGGAGTTCCCCAGTAACCTAATGGTTAGAATTCTGGGCTTTCACTGTTTGGGGCCCAGGTTCAATCCCTGGTAGGGAATAGAGAGCTCATAGCTGCACAGCAAGGCCAGAAAAAAAGAGAAAAGAATGTTTAGGATGAATGGATAAACAAAATATGGTATTACAAATAATGGACTGTTATTTAGCCTTAAAAAGGAAGGAAATTCTGATGTAGGCTACAACACAGACAAATCTTAAGGCTATTATGCTAAGTGAAATAAGCCAGTCACAAAAGGACAAATACTGCTGAATTCCATTTATATGAAGTTCCCAGAGAGAGTCAAATTCATAAAGACATAAAGTAGAGGGATGATTGTCAGGGGCTGGGGGAGGGGAAGTGGAGAGCAGTTGCTTACTGGGTACAGAGTCTGCTTTGCGTGACACAAAGAATTCTGGAGACTGGCTGCAACAGAGCAAATGTACTTAACACTGCTGAACTGTACACTTAAAAATGGTTAAGATGGAAAACTTCATATTATGTATGTGTATGTTTGCTCAGTCGTGCCCAATTCTTTGCAACCCCATGGACTATAGCCCATCAGGCTTCTTTGTTCATGGAATTTTCCAGGCAAGAATACTGTAGTGGGTTGCCATTTCCTTCTCCAGGGGATGTTCCCAACCCAGAGACTGAACCCACTTCTCTTGGATCTCCTGCACTGGCAGGCAGATTATTTACCACTTCACCACTGGAAAGCCCCTATATTATGTATATCTTACCACAATTTTTAAAAAAACAAAAAACTCAGAATGGTACAACAAAAAAACAACTAAACTATAAAAACACACTGCATATCTTGATTTAGTAGTGTGTGCAAGGGTATACACATGTGTCAAAACTCAACAAACAAATGCTCTGTGATGACCTAGAGAGATGGGGCAGGGGGTGGGAGGGAGGTTCAAGAGGGAGGGGACATATGTATACTTATGCTGATTCACGTTGTTGTGTGGCAGAAACCAACCAAGCATTGCAAAGCAATTATCCTCTGATTAAAAATAAATTTTTAGAAGATGAATATTTAAAACGGGTGAGGCTTAATTACATGTAAATTATACCTCAATAGAGTTACATTAAAAAAAAATGTTTATCATGTCACTGAGAATTTTTAATACAGGTCTCAAACTCACTCTTCTCATCACTGGTTTTGTAGCTTTCCCGTTTCTCACATTTACCCTGCCCTCTGCCCGTGCCAAACCAGACTCAGCCCCAGAGCAGCAGGTGCCACACTTACTGCAAGATGCTCATCTTGAGCTGCAGGCCATGCAGAACCTCGATCACTCTCTGCACGTCGCCGAGAAGCTGGTGGGTGGCCACGATCTTCTTGGCGTTCTGGTGGGAATAGTTCTCTTCTAAAAATGCCAGGCCGTGCATGTGTCCCCTGCTCAACCACTCCTTGTCATACCAGTACTTGAAGCCAGGCCTCTGACCTACAGCAGTGACAAGGAGAGAGTTAATCCTTGGTCTGAAGGAAACCCAGACCATTTCATCATCGCACAGTTACCACGCAAAGTACTGCAAGGATGGACTGGTGTTTGCATACTGTTCATTCATTCATCCAGTATACATTTACCTGGTACCAACTAGATGCTGGCTCTCTACGAGGTGCTAGGGATAAGGCAGTGAGAAAGGTTTATTAATGTCCTGATCTCTGCAACCGGCCAGAGGGAGAATGGGGACTTCGTCATTCCCACTTAAAACCTTCAATGACTTCCTACTGTGAACAAAAGAAAACCCAAAGCCCTAACTCTGGTCTAATGAGGCCTGCAGGACCTGGCTCCTCCCTTGCCCTCCTTGCCCTACCCATTCTGGAACACATCAAGCTCCTTCTGGTTTTAGGGTATCTGCTCCAGCACACCCCCACGTGTCTGGAGCACTATTCCCCAAGACCTTTGCAGAACTGGCTCCTCACTGCCTCCTCAGACAGGCCCTTTGTTACCTCCAAAAGTAAGACAGATTCTTTGGTACCTCCCAGTCATTTCCTATCCGAGGGCTTTTGCCCCATCAAAGCATTCATCCCTACCTAATATGTTTTTGTTTATATGATTTATTTTGACATCTGTTTCTGGCCCCAACCCCTTTTCCAGCCAGAAAAGCAACTGTTTTGTTCATGGTTATATCCATAGTGTCTAGTAAAAGCCATCTTGAATGAATTTATCACCTGGAAAGATGCCCCAAGCCCCCTCCAACTGTCACCTACGACCTAACTGAACGAACAGTCAGGCCCCTGCTCCCTTCGGCCCCTGCTCCCTTCTCTGGACGTCCGTTTCCCACCTGTTAACAATGACAGATGAACTGAACAGCCTCAGTGATCCTGTTCACTACCGGGATCCTTGGACTGAAAACACAACCACATGTGACTTGGCAGTGTTTCCTATTGCAAAAGCCCAGGGAACAGCTTCCAATCAGACTGCTGTTCACCTCTCAATAGCTATTAAAAACCCTAAAATAATCAATCCTTGTCAAGGTCCTTAGACTCTTTCTGGCTTTACTAAGACACATGGTGGGGATGCACCTCCACTCTGTTAAGTAACCTTTAAAGAAGAGCTCTGTTAGGTTAAACTTTTGGGCCAAGACACTGCAGAATCAAACACAGACAGTAAATGTGACAGTCACCGAGTGCTCAATTCGAGGAATCCACTCCCAGTCTTGGCAATCTAGTTATAAAAGTCCAGAAAGTGCCTAGGGATTGATGAAGATGATGTATATGATTTCTTAACAGGAAAAAGTGGAGGAAAAAGTGAGAGACAAAGTAGACAAAAGAAATTTTTAAACAATGCCCCAAAGGAGCCCTGGGGACTACGTGTAGAGCCTTACAGGCGGCTGTCAGGTGGCCTGAGCAGCAGGATTCAGAGCAGCATTACCGGTTTGACAAGACAAAGGTCAGAGACACCAGTTCTCATCTTCTATCTGTCACTGAGTGATCTTATGCCAATCATGCCCCTTCTGGGCCTGATGCTTGCCTGTTAAATGTCAAGGCTAAACTAAGTGGTCTCTGAGATCCTACCCATCAGTTATATTCTATGACTCATGGACTACTCTTCCGACCATGTTCTTTCCTTGGGGTAAAGGGAAAAACAGAGGCAGATTGCTCTCTGCCTATAGACTAATCTAGCACAAGAAGACACAGTGTCATAATAGACCTTATCAGGCCCCAGGGGGACCTACTTGCTGGAAAATGAACTGTGGTAGCCCTTCCTATATAACCAGCAAAATCAAGAGAGTTAGTCCCACAAGTCAGTTCTAATTCCAATTTGCTTCATGGGATCAGGAAAGTCATTTGTATCCCCGGGCATCACTTTCTTCCTCATAAGCAAAAATATAGGACTAGGAGCTCCTACCAGTGCCATCTCATTGTTACTAAAAGGAGTAACAGAAGCAGAGGCTCTCAAGCATTGTCTAGCTGTAAGGGGATCATGGGACTGGACCCAAGGGGAGAGACCTCACAGCTGATGAATGGAGATAATGTCCCCATCCCACTGACAGCAAGACAAGAACCGCAGAGATTTATAATCCATTCCTGAGATTTTTGGAAAGGGGCACTTGACAGCCACAGGCCAGCCCTGTGGTCATGGAACAATGAAACGAACTGATCCTGAGGAACGAAGTCACTCCTCTGGGTGACAGACAGGCTCTTCGCAAACACCTTTCCCGTCCCCCTCAAGGAAGGGCACATCTCCCTTCCAGGTGGCAACGATGCAGTGGAAGGCAGATGCCACCAGAGGGAGCAGAGGCCAGTTGCCAACTCTCCAACAGCAGCCAAGGTCAGAGCCCACATCCTCATGAACTCTCAAGAAAAGGAAAAGGTGTTCGCTCTGGCAGCACATATGCTAAAACTGGAACGACAGAGAGATCAGCATGGCCCAGCATACACTGGGACGACATGCAAGCCTGTATAGCATCCCATAGTTCACACAGAGTGTCAGTCGCACCAGATGAGAAAGTTACAGAGATCTGTGCGTACAGTTTATAAACAATCATTGCACCAGACCCTTACAAATTTGTTAACAGGGTCGAGCTCATGTTATATGATTTTTTAACCACACACACACACACATACACACACAGATTCTAGCTCAAGGCCAGGTCTTCCACTAACCGAACCTCTCCATGCACTCTTTCTTACTGCCAAGTTCAGGACAGCTGGCCACCAGGTGGGCTAGCAACAAGGGTGAGGAGGCTGAGTCTAGCCAGTGCTGAAGAAATGAGTCTCAAGACCCCAGACCTTCAGGCTGCTGCACCGCCCGCTGTGCTAAGGAAAAGGCTACATACTGTTAAGATCCCTGACTCCAGAAATCACTACCTGGAGGGTCTCGGCAAACATAACAGGTGTATTTCTCAGGCACATTTTCTTCCAGTAATCCCATGCAGACCCCATGCTGCCAGCACTGGCACTCTTCACACTGTTAGAATTAAAGAAGCAATAAAAAAATTAAACTCAGAAGGAATCCTCCATCCAAAAATAAGACCCACCTGTGGGGGGAGGGGCACTGGGAGGTGGGAGGAAGAGGGAGGGCACTCCCCATGGACTCACAAGGGAGCTGAACTACAGCCAGCTACTGCGCTGGCCAATACAGTAGCCACCGTGTGCTTTTAACATTTAGATTAACGAACGAAGTTAAAAATTCAGTTCATTTTCCCACTAGCCACATCTTAAGTGCTCAACAGTTGTATGAAGTTAGTGGCTACTGTATTGGACAGTACAGATAAAGAGAATTTAGATTACACAGTACTTGATCTCAGAAAAATGACTCCTTTCCCTCCCATATCTAGAGGCTTTCACTTTTCTGATCACTTTATAAAGACAGAGGAAAAATTGTTTAAGCCCTCAGAGGAAGGTTAGAAAGACAAAAACCTGAGTTTGAATTCTGGCTCAGACATTCATTAGCTGTGTGACCTTGCAGATCAGGTCACTTCTCCACCCTGGGCTTCAGTCTCCCCATTTGTAAAACAGGATACTATTCCTACTGACCATGTGGGGCTGTCAGTGAGGAATCAATGGGTCATATGTCATACCGTGGAGCCCAGCACACAGCTTTTATGTATAAAGAGCCTATTCCTACTATAAAAGGGCAGGCTAATTCACTGCGATGCCTCCTGAAGTAGCCATGTGCTGTAAATGTGCTAAGTCGCTTCAGTCATGTCCGACTGTGCAACGCTATGGACTGTAGCCCTCCAGGCTCCTCTGTCTATGGAATTCTCCAGGCAAGAATTCTGGAGTGGGTTGCCATGCCCTCCTCCAGGGAATCTTCCCAACCCAGGGATCAAACCTGGGTCTCCTGCATTACAGGCATATTCTTTACCACTGAGCCACCAGTGAAGCCCAACCATGTGCTAGCACTCTGCACTTCTTCTCTCTAAACCTTACCAAAGGTCACACAGCTGAGAAGAGGCAACAGTGGATCAACACTGTTGGATCCACTGTTGATCAAACACAAGTCCAACTAACTACAAGACTAGTTCTTTTAACCCAGGGGTCCCCAACCTCCGGGATCAAATGTCTGATTACCTGAGGTGGGGCTGATGTAATACTAATAGAAATAAAGTGCACAGTAAATGTAATGCACTTGAATCATCATAAAACCATTCCCCACCCCCAGGTCCAGGGAAAAACTGTCTTCCATGAAACCGGTCCCTGGTGCCAAATAGGTTGGGGACCTCTGTTTTAACCCCTAGGCTCCACTGCCTTCCCTGGGGAAGGAGGAAAGGGAGAAGGGGCAGGAGGCAGAGAGAGAAAAGAAAGGAGCAGAGGGTGAGAGCAGCACTGGGAGAGCGGTGGCCTGAGGAGGGGAAGCCTGAGGGCTCAGGGCCAGAGGAGGGGATGGAATGGAAAAGGATGCCAAGGGAGACACCAGGGTACTTCCAGCAGTTCCAGACCAGGCCCTAAACCGTTAACTACCCAACCACATGGACAGCTCTGGAAAGGGGAGAGTGAGCTTCTGACATGGTTTGAGGGTGGACCACCGGCCTGGCCACAAGGGAAAAGTCTGAAGCTCACAGTCTTCAGCCACCTGGAATCAGATAGGCCTCAGCATCAAAGGGCTTTTATGGGCTGATCATATCAGAATCAACAGGGGCAGAGCTAGAAGAGAGACTTCAGATGTGATCTAGATTCTTCCATTTCCAACGAGGAAACTAAGGCTCAGAGGGAAAGAAAAGGGTGTGAGACAACAAAGGCGTCTGGTAGCAGAAAATAGACAAATAATTAAGAATCAAAGTCTCTCTCACCAATAACTTCATGTTTTAAGAACTAGGAGACACCAAAATTGAGTCAAATACAGCTAAGCTGAAAATTTTAAAATAATTTTCTCACATGGGTCAGGCTAATATACACTGTTCACTTTTAAAAAGTTTAAATTGGGGACTTAATCTGGCAGTCCAGTGGTTAAGACTCTGCACATCCAATGCAGGGGGCACAAGGTTTGATCCCTGGTCAGGGAACTAAGACCCCACATGCCATGCAGTGCAGCCACAAAATTAAAATTAAAATAATTTTTTTAAAAAGTTTTTTAAAATTTGTGGGGCAGGGGTTGGAGGGGAGCACCTCTGTTGTAAGGCTTGCAAGATCTTGGTCCCAGACCAAGGACCAAACCCAGGGCCCCACCCTCAGTCATTGAGAGCACTGAGTCCTAACCACTGGCCTATCAGGGCATTCTCAAAAAGTTTAAATTTAGAAATAAACAGAAACAATAACAGAAAAGATAAACTATCTAAGAATAAATCTAAGACTAAGAATAAAAGCATGCAAGATCTAAAGAAAATTTTTGATTATTTGAAGGGCACAGAGACTTAAGTCAATGAATAAGCTGCACTTTATTCCTTAATAGCAAGAGTCATTATCAAAAGTATGGCAGTTCTCCTTGGATTAATATATAAAAACAATGTAGTGCCAATAAAACAATAAACTAATAGCTTTGGAACTATACAGAAGCTGATTCTAATAGCCAGGAAATTCATTAAAAAAACAAAAGGGAGTACTAGCCCTACCAGATATCTTAAACATATTAAAAAGGTATAATAATTAAAATAGAATTGTACAGGCAAATATAGAGAGCGATCAATGGAAAAGAAGACAGAATCCAGAATAAGAAACAAACTACATACAGAAATACAGTAAATAAAGGTAGCTCTGCAATATGTGGCATGGTGTTGGAACAACTGGGTATCGAGAGCCCTCACCCAGGCAGATCAAATATTTACATGGTTTTTAAAAAATAAATGAAACTGCAAAACTACCAGAAGAAACCAGGAGAAATTCATTTACTGAGTTTTCTGTAGACTTTTATGAACTTCCAATGAGGAAGCAACTCCTACTCAAATCTTAAAAGCCATTAAAGAAAAGTTTGATATATTTGACCTCATAAAAACAAAGCATCTATAAGACAAGTCAAAACACAGATGACCAAACAGATATAAATATTTGTAATCGTTCTCACAGCTGATACAAAAACATATCAACAAAAAGCCTATACAAACCAGCAGGAAAATGACCAACCACCCAACAGATAAATGGATAAAGAACATGAACAGACAGCTCAAAGGAAAAAAACAAATCTTAAGTAAAACGACGCTCAAATTAACCACTAGAAGAATAACAGAAGATCGTATTAATATAAATTAATGTGAAGTCAAATCAGCTAATAATAAGCATACACATTGGTATTTCTAGATTTTGAGATTATACGTAAGTATCAAGTAATTCTTCATGCCTTTATGTATTCCCCCAAATTTTTAAAGATTTGCTGCTTTCATCATAGAAGTGTTATTCTCATGAAAAGCTGTTTATAGATTACAATTTTCATTTATATATGCATTTGTATGTGTGTATTTAAAAATAACAGTGGTTATTTCTGGGTGAAAATAATCTGGGTCATCCTTGTTTTCTTCTTTGTAGCTCATGGAAAACACAGAAAAATCACAATCATAATTTTTTTTAAGCTTATTTCAATTACAAAATAGCTATACTAGAAGACTGTTTTTATCTGAAGAGCAAAGATAAAAAAAGTTTGATAGTACTCTGTAGTGACAAGGGCACTGGTAAGGCTGTTCTTGGTACACCAGTGAGTGAAAAGTCGCTCAGTCATGTCCAATTCTTTGTGACCCCGTGGACTACACAGTCAACGGAATTCTCCAGGCCAGAATACTGGAGTGGGCAACTGTTCCCTTTTCCAGGGGATCTTCCCAACCCAGGGATTGAACCCAGCCCTCCCACATTGCAGGTGGATTCTTTACCAGATGAGCCACCAGGGAAACCCAGGAATGCTGGAGTGGGTAGCCTATGCCTTCTCCAGCTGATCTTCCTGACCCAGGAATCAAACCAGGGTCTCCTGCATTGCAGGTGGATTCTTTACCAGCTGACCTACCAGGGAAGTCCCTGGTATACCAGGGAGGGTTTCTATAGTGTTGTTACGACAAATAACAGTATTTGTCAAAATAACAAAGGCACACCAACTTTTGCCCAGAAACTCTACTTTAAAACTCA
This sequence comes from Okapia johnstoni, assembly GCA_024291935.2. Lineage (NCBI taxonomy): Eukaryota > Metazoa > Chordata > Mammalia > Artiodactyla > Giraffidae > Okapia > Okapia johnstoni. The sequence continues at coordinate 54,114,099 of CM044324.1, read as the reverse complement.
GTTTCACTCTTATTCTGGTGTTCTTGCTCCTGCTCGAACTGAGTCTTTTGTCTTGTACTGAAGATTTGGTTAGACAGGCTCAAGGGGGAATAAAGGTGAGTTTCTGACAGATTTTTGAGGTCTTGTGAGATAAACAAGGCCAAGAAAAAACAAAAACAAAAACCTCAGTCTCACAAGTATACTTACATAAAATTATTCATTACACTGCTATTAAGATTAGAAACAATCTAAATGTCAATCAATAAGGGAAAGGTTAAATAAATGACGATTCGTTCATTGTGCAGCCATAAAAAAGTCTGGGGAAGCTTTTCGAGATTTGAAAATGGAAAGGTCTTCAACTTACATATTATTAAATGAAAAAGGATATTGAAAATACTATGTATTAAAATAATATTGTGTTTAAATTTTTAAAAAGATGGTTGTATAGCAAAGTAAATGATGTACTCAATGCCAGTTCACTTAATGCCACGTAAATTTAAAAATGGTTAGTCTGGTAAATTTAGTGATGTGGATAAACCAAGAGTCTATCATACAGAGTGAAGTAAGTCAGAAAGAGAAAAACAAATATCATATATGTGGTGTTGGAGAAGACTTTTGAGAGTCCCTTGGACTTTAAGGAGATATAACCAGTCCAGGAGATCAGTCCTGAGAGTTCACTGGAAGGACTGATGTTGAAGCTGAAACTCCAATACTTTGGCCATCTGATGTGAAGAACTGACTCATTTGAAAAGACCCTGATGCTGGAAAGATTGAAGGTGGGAGAAGGGGACAACGGAGGATGAGATAGTTGGATGGCATCACCGACTCAATGGACATGAGCTTGGATAAACTCCAGGAGTTGGTGATGGACAGGGAGGCCTGGCGTGCTGCAGTCCATGGAGTCACAAAGACTCTGACACAACTGAGTGACTGAACTGAACTGAATGTATAGATATGGAATCTAGAAAAATGGTACTGATGAACCTATTTGCAAGGCAGGAACACAGACGTAGATGTAGAGAACAAACCTGTGAACACAGGGAGGAGAGGGTGGAAGGAACTGAGAGATATATTGCCATATATACACTACCATGTGTAAAACAGATAGCTAGTGGGAAGTGGCTGTAGCACAGGAGTTCAGCTCAGCGCTATGATGACCTAGAAGGGTGGGAAGAGGGTAGATGGGATGGAGGCTCAAGAGGGAGGGGATACATGTATACATATAGCTGATTCACATCATTGTACAACAGAAACTAATACATCATTGTAAAGCAATTATATTCCAATTAAAAAAATTTTTAAAGACAATAAACTTTATGTTACGTATGCATCCATGCTAAGTTGCTTCAGTCATGTCCAACTCTTTTTGACCCTAATGACCATAGCTCACCAGGTTCCTCTGTCCATGGGATTCCCCCGGCAAGAATACTGGAATGGGTTGCCATGTCCTCCTCCAGGGGATCTTTCCAACCCAGGACTCGAACCCATGTCTCTCAGGTATCCTGCATTGGTAGGCAGGTTCTTTATCACTAGCGCCACCTTGGAAGTCCTATGCTATGTATATTTTATCACAAAAAGAACGGGGAAAAAATGGCGAGAATATATGTATTACTGCTTATTTTGCCACTGAATGTTTCTGGAGTGATACACAAGACCATGACGAAGACTGCCTCCAGGAAAAGCAAACAAGTTTTTTATATGGGCTTCTTATTAAAGATGCTACACAATTTTCACTGGGGTTTGGCACCTAATGTTATATATTTGTTGCTCTAGGGCAAAGGTCAACAGACTATCATCCACAGGCCAAATTCAGCTTAAGTCCTATTTTGGCAAATTAAGTATTATATGAACATAACCATACTCATTCATTTTTTGGTACTATTTCTGGCTGCTTGGGGCAGAGATGAGTACTTGTGACAGAGACCAAATGACCCAAAGCCTAAAATATTTATTATCTGGTCTTTTAAGAAAAAGTTTGCCAAACCTGCCCTAGAGCAATTAAAATAATTCAAATATTAAGTGAGTTTCTTGATGTTCATTTTTATGTGGTACCCAGATTTCTCAAACATTCATGATTATTAAATCGGATTTTAACCTTCCAGTGATTTAAATTAGCACTGGTAAATAAAATCAAATAATAATATACATGAGCAATACTGATACCAAATAATGAAATGAACAAAGAAAACTATTTCTCTAAAGTAATCTTCTACAGAACAAATTCTAAATGTATTCCATGACTGTGCAAATTATCAACGTAAGTTAAAATTTTAAGAAAAAAAAATGACTTGAACTTTCCTAGACAATGAATATATTTAAAACTAGATGAATACATTTTAAAGGTTTAAACTGTATTTGTTCCTGCTGCTGCTGTTGCTGTTTAGTCACTAAGTTGTGTCTGACTCTTTGCTACCTCATGGACTGCAGTCCGCCAGGCTTCCCGTCCATGGGATTTTCCAGGCAAGAATACTGTGGGTTGCCATTTCCTTCTCCAGGGCATCTTTCCAACCCAGAGATTGAACCCATATCTCAAGCTTGGCAGGCAGATTCTTTACCACTGAGCCACATGGGAAGTCCCATTTGTTCCTATCAGCTTCCTTTAAATTTATGCCTTTTGCTGAAATTACTGAGTAGAAAAGGTATACTGCTCATGATGACAGATAAAGTCAGGAACTGTCCCTTTATAACACAAAGCCAGCTGGCAGCAAATGAACACAAAGTATTCTACAGCAAAACCCACGGTGTTCTGAAGTGAGCTTGTCACTACCACAATGCCAGAAAGAAAGCCACATTGCTGAGCTGAGCTGGGGGGAATGTCATGTGGAGCCTAGGAAGCACAAAATGGACTCAGTCATGTAAAAGCTGGTGTGGCCTCAAACTTTCCAAACTTAGTTTCCTAGCACAAAAATGGTACTTCAAGCTCTGTCCCCCAAACACCCCATGATCCTTGCCACTTACAGAAAAGTCAATGGAGAAAGTACCATGGTGGATCAGAACTGCATCTCCTACACTGATGTGCCGGAAAAGCCTTGCCAGGAGAGGCCTTCGTTACTCAACCACTAATGATTTCTGTGGACATATGAGGACCAAATCAGGCTTCCAACGCCCAGAACTGAGCACATGCCCAGAGAGACAGGATAAAAACTAACAATCTTCAACATACTTTTAAAACCAAACTTAAAAAAAAAAAATCTACTTTAAAAGAAGGGGGGGGGGGATGTTTCATGTTATATAAGTTTTTGAATTATATTCCACTGAGCTTCAGAGATTCTACACACAGGTGTGTTTTATAAAATGCGACTATTTCAAAAGAAAAAATAAAACAAAAAAAATGCACACTCCCAAGCCTAATGTTAAGACAACATATGTTAAGAGCCCGTAACAGTATACATAATTTGGTACTGTTAGGCAACTAAGTATCATGCTGTCCTTAAAACAAAGCTTTTCTTCCTGTCTCTGATTAATCAAAGTGACTACATAGCATGCTGTTTAGGAAGTCACCCACGCAATGGCCATGTTCATTAGGCTTGTCTCACAAAAAGAAGAAAACAACAGAGACACTGAAATGCTCCAAGTCGGCAACCAGCACACCACCCTGAATACATATTAGACCTCACGGAAAGAAGGCTAGTCATTACCATTTCTGAACTTCAAAGTAAAAATTATTCATTCTTAGCTTTCAAAACTACTGCTTTTACCCGTTATACATTTTGGGGTTCTGTGAGAGTCTATGTGGGCAAGGGGTTCTGATGCAGAAAAAGTCTAAGAACCACTGACCTAATGCATGGTGGTGGTTTAGTCACTAAGTCATGTCCAACTCTTGTGACCCACGGACTGCAGCCCACCAGGCTCCTTTGTCCATGGGATATTCCAAGCAAGAATACTGGAGTGGGTTGCCATTTCCCTCTCCAGGGGATCTTCCTAACCCAGGGACCAAACCCGGGTCTCTTGTATTATAGCAATTCTTTACTGACTGAGCCACCAGGAAGCCTGACCTAATGCATACTAATGATCATAAATATCAGGAGCTACTGGAGACCATTCACATACGTTGAATTTCGAGAGGCTGCCATGAAGGCTATTCAAAGAGAAAGAAACTTCTAAAAGAATTCTAACCAATGTACACATAACTTGTGTAAAAAACTGAGGTTCCCTGAACACACAGGGTATTTATGACAGTCCAGGGAGTCAACCAGACAACAGTCACCTCCAGCAGGACTGTGATTAAGAGCAAGAGAAGGGCAGAGCAAGCAGGTGCTAGCCATTGACGGTCTCCCAGAGCAGGCAAGGAACTCCCCCCGCCCCACCCCTGCCAGGAGGCACATCCCAGAAATGGAGATGACAACTACAAATGCCAGGGAAATAAAGAGTAAGAAACGGATAAGCTTTAAAACTGGCCACCATTTCATTAGGTCATAAAGAAAATCTGCTTTAGAGAGAAGATATGGGTCCACAGGAAGATCAAACTGCCCCTCCAGAGAGCTGGGTCCCTACTGTTCAACTCCTCACTGTGTGACCACAGGCAAGGCCCTTCCCATTGGTGAGTCCAGCTGGCCTAAGCAGAGCATGAGAGATTTACACTCAATGATCCTGCAAGTCCTCTCTTATTCTATTAATAGGTTATTTATACCAGCCTGAGATGCAGAGGAAGCTGAACGAGTAAGCAAAGCTCAGTCTGGTGCTGACAGTACCGCCTACCTGGGGCTTCTGACCTGACTTGTGATTTTTGCTGGCCTCAAATGGTAGTCCTTCAAAATTCCCACCAAGGACCAGTTTGTGTTTCTCTGGACCTGTGGCTCCTGGAAGCTCCACCTACCTGAATCATGAAGTCATTTTCCTCCTGAACCTCACAGATGCAGCGGACCACTTCAAAGTCATAACGGTCATCCCCGTCAAGTTCCTCGTCTGGGTTAGTGGTCACATCGACGTCTTGGCCATACTCCTCATCGCTCCAAAGAAAGCTCTCGGAAGAGGACTCACTCAGATTATCCTCTTCTATGAGGAAAGGGAAAACAACAGTCATAAAATAAAAAAATAATCAACCCTAGATCACCAAGACCTGTAAGAAATGACCTTACAGACCCTCTCCTCTGTGAACTTTCACAGAGCTGGGAAATACAAACTCCAGTTGGTTCCTTGGGCCTGTCATCTACTAACAGCCCAAATGATATCTGCCACATGGCAGTAAACTGAGCTTCCTTTCCTCATTTTCCCGACAGTGAAGCCCAAGGTAAGTGGCTACTCAAGGTCACAGAGCTCAATAGCAGAGAAACTGCAACTCCCCATGAACCATACAGATTATCATCCCTAATGACACAAACGTATTCCTCAGCCTCACCCTATGTACCCAGGACCTGGCTTATAGCAAAGTCTGTATCCACAGTCACCTTCAAAACTCTGTAAACAGTGGAGAATGAGGAAGGGGAAGATTATAGAGATAGTCAGAACAAGAATATCTAGTGTGGGGTGCCTGATTAGTGATAATAACAGCTAACATTTACTGATCACTTATTCTGTACCAGAGACTGTTGTAAGTACTTTACATATACTTATTAACTACTTTTAAACTCATGATAACCCTTTAAGTTGCTGAAGATGGGGAAGTTTCAAGGTTGACTCAGATTTCCCCAAGCAACCAGGTTATATGCAGAGGCCACCAACAAGAATTGGAGGAACAGGGAGGCAGATGTGCAAGGGGAAGAGGGATAAAGGATTTGGTTATAGACACACTGGCTGAGGGGTACCTATGAGACATTCTACTAAGACCAAAGTTGGAGAGAAGGGAAATTCAGGAAAGGTATAGCTAATGGCCTATTTTATTTGATGTCTGGTTTTTTTTTCCAGCTGCTAACTCTTTTGCAACACCATGAACTGTAGCCTACCAGGCTCCTCTGTCCATGGGATTTTCCAGGTAAGAATACTGGAGTGAGTTGCCATTTTCTTCTCCATTTATTTGATGTACTTTTTATTTAAAAGATCTAACAATTACTTGCAGAAGGCCTGAGAGTAGACTACAATATCAGTATAAATCCAGCGTTCTCAGACTATAGTGTTGTACAAACAGTCAAGCCAGCAGACAGCCTCCTCACCAGACACTTTCACTTTCCCTTTGTGGTTTCCAGACTCTGAGCCTTGGATCTGTGGGCTCATGTGGACACCAGGCTTGTGTGAGGAACCACACTTGGTAACAGCAAATGCCTTGGGTGGAGAAGGTTCTTGGGAAGTGTCACTGACTTCCTCACTGCAAGGGCATTCTGGAAGAACAAGATCAAGAAGAAATTAGCACCCCTAGACATCACCAGGGCATTCCAAAATCAACCCCATCCAACCAACAGCTCTGCTGGTCAAACTGCTCAAATGCTCAGGAGGAATTCAGCTACAAAAGAGTACAGATTAATACTTATAGTTACCTCTAAGAACCTCAAAACCAAAGCCTTCCTCCTCACCATCACCCTTCTCCCTCCTTTTCTGAGAAGATTGTTTCTCTAAGCCAGAAGATGGTTTGAGAATAAAACGTGGCATTCCTTTAGCTCCCAAGACTGGAGCACTGATTTTCTTAAAAATCAGCATTTTTGTTGGAGCTAGGCACACACTTTTAAAGAAATATATTCTTTATTGCAAGGGTTCAGAAATGTACATTTAAGAGTTGTATGTGCCCCCAATTAGAGAACAAACTTACGGTTGCCAGGGGGAAGGAATGGGGGGAGCATTAGGGAGTTTGGGGTGGACATGTACACACTGCTATATTTAAAATGGGTAACCAAAGTCCTACTGTGTAGCACAGGGAACTCTGTTCATGTTATGTGGCAGCCTGGATGAGAATGGAGAATAGGGGAGAATAGATACATGTATATGGCTTAGTTCCTTCGCTGTTCACCAGAAACTATCACAACATTGTTAATTGGCTATACACTAATACAAAATTAAAAGTTTACAAATAAATACAATAAAAACTAAAAAAGAGTTGTGTATGCAAAGAAATACAGTTATTCACCTGCGTATCCTCTCCTACAACGATGCTTTCACCGTGAAAGGGCAATGCTGGCCAACACAGCAAGAGGGAGAGCTTTTTAAACACCAATGCGGCCTTGAGGCACCCAGGGTAAGTGGGCTCTTCCCCTGTCACTGCCCATCCTAGGCTGAGCCCACAAACTCCATTGAACGCTTGCTGATCCCTCCTCTCCTCAGAGGCAGACTATGAAGAAGCAACCCCTCCTTACCTGTAAGGAAACCCAAGTGAAATGCCCCAGGAAAAATTTACCAGGTTTGGTTTTCTTTTTCTTTTTCTTTTTCTTCTTTGGCTTCACTCTCACAAACTCTTTGAATTTCTTCTCTTTATTCTTCTCCTTGTCTTTTGCAGCTAGAATTAAATAGAAGCATAAGTGTTGGAATTCTAACACTCTGTTTTCAATGCTGGGATGTTTATGCTTAAGTAACTAGGAACTGAACTGAACTGACTGAACTGAACTAAGAACTAAAATGGGCAGCAGAACAGAGTTCCCGATTGGGTACGGCCTGGGAGGTCATCTTCCATCCCCCTCAGCACTCTGCAACCCCTTCTCTAAAGCCCCTTCTGAGTCTTTAGACTAGGGGCTGGCAAACTCTGGCCCACTGCTTGTTATTTTAAGTAAGTTTTATTGAAATACACCATGCTCATTTGTTACATGTTGACCGCAGTGGCTACTCCCATGCTTCAATGACAGATGTGAGGAGTAAAAATAGCTGAAAATACTTATTGTCTGGTCTTTTACAGAAAAAGTTTGCCAACCTTACTTAGATCACTTCTTGAACACTGGCTACATATTGCAATCACCAAGGAAGATTTCAGAAAGTGAATGCCTGAGTCCTACGCACAAAGATTCTGATTTAACTGGTTTGAATCTTAAATGTCAGGATTTTGTTTGCTTGATGATGATGGTTCTTTTCTTTTAAAATAATTGAAGTACAATTCACATCATATAAAAATATCCATTTAAAAAGGAACAATTCACACCTTCCAAAAGCCACAACTCTTTTCACAGCAAAGCTTCTGAAGTTATCAACACTTCCTGCCAAACTTCTCAATTCAATTTTCCTAATTCCTACGTAAAAAGCTTCCCACCTAGCACTCAACTGAAGCTGCAGTTTTCAAGTCATTAATAGCTTCACCATTGCAAAACTCCAGTTGTTTCTTCTTTCTTATCAAACATATCTGTAGCATTTCAAATAACTGCTCACGATTTACTTTTTCAATGTTAAGCCATGTTTAAACATACACAAATCCTCTGACCCAGCCATCCCACTCCTAAGAGAAAGGATAACTTATGTCCACACTGAGAATTATACATGAATGCCCATACTGAGTAAAAGGAGTCACATAAAATCAAATGCATACTGCATGATTCCATTTATATAAAATTCTAGAAATTGAAAACTAATCTATAAAACAGAAAGCAGAATAGTGACTACCTGGGGATGAAAGAGTGGGGAGGAGTGGAAAGGAGGAATTAAAAGAGGGCACAAGGAAATTTTAAGAGGTAATCGATAGGTTTACCATCTTACTGTGGTAATGACTGGGTACATATATATGCAAATCTCAAATTAAGCTTTAATAAAGCTGTAGGGAGCGTGGGGCAGGGTGGGGGGGGCAGTGGCTGAGAAGGAACAATCCAGCGGCATGTAGTACACAATATTGTACAACCAGCTCTACCCTAGTTCCAAAACATTCCTATCACTCAGGAGTAAAACCACTTCCCATTAAGCAGATTTTCCCCAAAACCTCAACCCTTGGCAACCACCAATCTCCATCTGGCTCTGTGGATTCATCCATTCAGGGCATTTCATATACATACAATATGTGACCTTTTATGCCTGGCTTCTTTAACTTAGCAAAATATTTTCAAGGGCATCAGGGTTTTTTAAAAATACTCTTCAAGTGACTCTGATGTAGAATCAAGATGGATCACAAAGCAAGTGTGGGATAGAGTGAACATCCAGATTCAACTGATTTTAACTGAGCACTTGCATGCAACGATCGCAAACATCTCATTCAATCCTGACAACCAACTGTGTGTATCATTACAGCTTTACAGATGAGGAAACTGAAGCTTGGTGAGGCAGACACCAGCTTGATATCATAAAGACTTAAAACAGGTTCATCTGGCTCTCTAGCACCAAGTCAGCACTATCACCCAAGCCCCTCTCCCAATCAGACATCCAGGAACTATCAGAGAAGACGGTGGGCTGCATCTCCCAGCTGGCAAGCCTAGCTCTACGGGCAGAAGTTAATCTACTGGCTAAAGAACATAGGACTTTAGGGTCTCTAAGCTCCCTTCCTGTTAAAATACTCTGCAACTGGGAAAGCTCAAAAACAAGAACTCTAGGAAAGACCTTAGTCTAATTTACAAAAATACTCTTCTTAAGATTAAGAAAATAGGGGCCCGGGACTTCCCTGATGGTCCAGTGGTTAAGACTCTGCACTTCCACTGCAGGGGCATGGGTTCGATCCCTGGTCTGGGAACTAGATTCCACATGCCTTGTGGTGTGGCCAAAAACAAACAAAAATCAGGGCCCAAAGAAACAAGTTGACTTAGCCAAAATCATGTAGTTAATTAGCAAAATATGGTTAAAAGTCTTCTAAATGTCATAAAAGCTACCAAAAATATTTACTTTTCCTCTGATCCTGGGAACAGTCTTCCTCAGGAATAGAAACAGAACAACTCATTTCTGCAATGCCCACTAGAACTCATTCTATGCAGCCAGCATTACTCTAATACTAAAATCAGATAAAGACATTATAAGAAAGAAAATCTACAGACCATTTTCTCTCATGAACACAAATGCAAAAATAATAGCAAATTGAATCCAACAATGTATAAAAAGAATTATATACCACGACCAACTGGGATTAATTCCAGGTATAAAGGAAGGCTAGTTCAACAATTAATGTAGTCTATTGTTTCCCTATATTTCTTTGCATTGTTCATTTAAGAAGGCCTTCTTAATTTCTCCCTGCTATTCCCTGGAACTCTGCATTCAGTTGGGTATATATTATCCCTACTTTCTTCAATATAAGCCTGAATTATGCAATAAGGAGCTGACGATCTGAGCCACAGTCAGTTTCAGGTCTTATTTTTGCTGACTGTATCAACTTTTCTATCTCCAGCTACAAAGAATATAATCAGTGTGATTTCAATATTGATCATTTGGTGATGTCCATGTGTAGAATTGTCTCCTGTGCTGTTGGAAGAGGGTGTTTGCTATGACCAGTGTATTCTCTTGACAAAACTGTTAGCCTTTGCCCTGCTTCACTTTGTACTCTGAAGCCAAACTTCAGGCATCTCTTGACTTCCTACTTTTGCATTCCAATCCCCTAGGATGGAAAGAATATCTTTTTTTTTTTTTTTTTGGTGTTAGTTTTAGTCTAGAAGGTCTTGTACATTTTCACAGAACCAGTCAACTTCAGCTTCTTCAGCATCAGTATTTGGGGCACAGACTTGGATTACTGTGATGTTGAATGGTTTGTCTTGGAAATGAACATAGTTCACTCTGTTGTTTTTGAGACTGCACCCAAGTACTGCGTTTTGGACTCTTTTGTTGACTATGATGGCTACTCCATTTCTTCTAAGGGATTCTTGTCCACAGTAGTAGATATAAAGGTCATCTGAATTAAATTCACCCATTCCTGTCCATTTTAGTTCACTGATTACTAAGATGTTGATGTTCACTCTGGTCATCTTCTGCTTGACCATGTCCAATTTACCCTGATTCATGGACCTAACATTCCAGGCTCCTATGCAATACTGTTCTTTGCAGCATTGGGCTTTACTTTCACCACCAGATATATCCACAACTGAGTGTCATTTCCACTTTGGCCCAGCCACCTCATTCTTTCTGCAGCTATTAGTAACTGTCTTCCACCCTTCTCCAGTAGCATAATGGACATCTTCTGACCTGGGGGGCTCATCTTCCAGTGTCATATCTTTTTGCCTTTTCATACTGTCCCTGGGGTTCTTGCGGTAACAATGTTGGAGTGGTTCACCATTTCCTCCTCCAGGGGAACACGTTTTGTCAGACCTCTTCACTATAACCCATCTGTCTTGTGTGGCCCTGCACAGCATGGCTCATAGCTTCATTGAATTACACAAGCTCCTTAGCCACAAGAAAGCTGTGATCCATGAAGGGGATCAGTTTTCATTCCAATCCCAAAGAAGGGCAATGCCAAAGAATGTTTGCACTACTGTACAACTGCACTCTTTCCACATGCTATCAAGTTTATACTCAAAATCCTCCAAGCTAAACTTGACCAGAATGTGAATCAAGAACTTCCAGATGTACAAGCTGGGTTTCGAAGAAGCAGAGGAACCAGAGATCAAATTGCCAACATTCATTGGATCATGGAGAAAGCAAGGGAACTCTAGAAAAATATCTACTTCTGCTTCATTGACTATGCTAAGCCTCTGACTGTATGGATCACAACAAACTGGAAAATTCTTAAAGAGATGGGAGTATAAGATCATCATACATGTCTTCTGAGAAACCTGTTTAAGGGTCAAGAAGCAACTGTTAGAATCAGACGTGGACAATGGACTGGTTCAAAATTGGAAAAGGATTGCGTCAAGCTGTATATTGTCACCCTGCTTATTTAACTTCTGTGCAGAGTACATCATGCGAAATGCCAGGGTAGATGAATCACAAACTGGAATCTAGATTGCCAGGAGAAATATCAACAACCTCAGATATGTGGATGATATCACTCTAATGGCAGAAAGTGAAGAGGAACTAAAGAGCCTCTTAATGTAGGTGAAAAGAGGAAAGTGAAAAAGCTGGGTTGAAACTCAACATTCAAAAAACGAAGATCATGGCATCCAGTCCCATCACTTCATGGCAAATAGATGGGGAAACAATAGAAACAGTGGCAGATTTTCTTTCCCTGGGCTTCAAAATCACTGTGGACAGTGAATGCAGCCATGAAATTAAAAGACATCCACTCCTTGGAAGGAAAGCTATGACAAACTTAGACAGTGTATTAAAAGCAGAGATATCACTGTGCCAACAAAGGTACACATAGTCAAAGCTATGGGTTTTCCAATAGTCATGTATGGATGTGAGAGTTGGATCATAAGGCTTAGCACCAAAGAACTGATGCTTTCGAGCTGTGGTGCTGGAGAAGATTGTTGCGAGTCCCCTGGACAGCAGAGATCAAACCAGTCAATCCTAAAGGAAATGAACCCTGAATATTCATTGGAAGGACTGATGTTGAAGCTGAATCTCCAATACTCTGGCCACCTGATGGGAAGAGCCAACTCACTGGAAAAGACCCTGATCCTGGGGAAGACTGAAGGCAAGAGAAGAAGGAGCCAACAGAGGATGAGCTAGTTAGATAGCATCGCCGACTCAAAGGACATGAATTTAAGTAAACTCCAGGAGATAGTGGAGGACAGAAGAATCTGGCATGCTGCAGTCCATGGGTCCCAAAGAGTTGGACATGACCCAACAACTAAACAACAACCATATCAACAGACTAAAAAAGAAAAATAATGTATCAATTGATGCAGAAAAAGTGTTTGACAAAATCCAACACTCATTCATGATAAAAATTCTCAGAGAACTAGGAATAAAGGACATCTACTGATACAGCAAATTTGGAAAACTCAGCAGTGGCCACAGGACTGGAAAAGGTCTGTTTTCGTTCCAGTCCCAAAGAAAGGCAATGCGAAAGAATGCTCAAACTACCGCACAATTGCACTCATCTCACATGCTAGTAAAGTAATGCTCAAAATTCTCCAAGCCAGGCTTCAGCAATACGTGAACCGTGAACTTCCAGATCTTCAGGCTGGTTTTAGAAAAGGCAGAGGAACCAGAGATCAAATTGCCAACATCCACTGGATCATCGAAAAAGCAAGAGAGTTCCAGAAAAACATCTATTTCTGCTTTATTGACTATGCCAAAGCCTTTGACTGTGTGGATCACAATAAACTGGAAAATTCTGAAAGAGATGGGAATACCAGACCATCTGACCTGTCTCTTGAGAAACCTGTAGGCAGGTCAGGAAGCAACAGTTAGAACTGGACATGGAACAACAGACTGGTTCCAAATAGGAAAAGGAGTATGTCAAGGCCGTATATTGTCATCCTGCTTATTTAACTTATGTGCAGAGTACATCATGAGAAACGCTGGGCTGGAAGAAACACAAGCTGGAATCAAGATTGCCGGGAGAAATATCAATAACCTCATATATGCAGATGACACCACCCTTATGGCAGAAGTGAAGAAGAACTAAAGAGCCTCTTGATGAAGGTGAAAGAGGAGAGTGAAAAAGTTGGCTTAAAGCTCAACGTTCAGAAAACTAAGATCATGGCATCTGGTCCCATCACTTCATGGGAAATAGATGGGGAAACAGTGGAAACAGTGTCAGACTTTATTTTTTGGAGCTCCAGAATCACTGCTGATGGTGACTGCAGCCATGAAATTAAAAGACGCTTACTCCTTGGAAGGAAGGTTATGGCCAACTTAGATAGCATATTTAAAAGCAGAGACATTACTTTGCCAACAAAAGTCCGTCTAGTCAAGGCTACGGTTTTTCCAGTAGTCATGTATGGATGTGAGAGTTGGACAGTGAAGAAAGCTGAGTGCCGAAGAATTGATGCTTTTGAACTGTGGTGTTGGAGAAGACTCTTGAGAGTCCCTTGGACTGCAAGGAGATCCAATCAATCCATCCTAAAAGAGATCAATCCTGGGTGTTCTTTGGAAGGACTGATATTGAAGCTGAAACTCCAATACTATGGCCACCTCACGTGAAGGGTTGACTCATTGGAAAAGACCCTAATGCTGGGTAGGATTGGGGGCAGGAGGAGAAGGGGACGACGGAGGATGAGATGGTTGGATGGCATCACCGACTCGATGGACATGGGTTTGGGTAGACTCCGGGAGTTGGTGATGGACAGAGAGGCCTGGCGTGCTGCAATTCATGGGGTCGCAAAGGGTCGGACACGACTGAGCGACTGAACTGAACTGACTGATAAAAAAAACATACAGCTAACTTCATATTTATGGTGAGAACTGGATGCTTTCTCTTAAGATCAGGAACAAGGCAGGATGTACTGTCTCAACACTCCTACTCACCATGGTACTAGACATCCTAGCTAGCACAATAAGACAAGAAAACAAAATAATATATAACACTGAAATGGGAGAAATGAAACAGCTTATGCTTTACAGGAAATTGGTCTTTACTATGAATTTGAGCAAATCATTGATGGGATTTGATGTACCTCCACCCACACACATATAAAAACTACTGTTCAATCCAGTTCTTGATTTGTAAACTCAGGTTTTAATGACCTTCAAACTAAAGTAACTATATCCATTAGCTTAATGTAATGCTAACAGCATTAACCCAAACACTAGCAGATCTGGCTGAAGAGATACAACCTAGGTTCTGAATCCTTGAGAAGGAAAGGTGCAAGTGTAGGGTATAAACTGCCAAATCCAGGGCATGCCCAGTTATGGGAGTTCCTTTGGGTTTCTCTAGCAACAACATTTTTTGCATTTCACATTTTATAAAACAGGATTCCATCCTTTAGGGAACCCACAGGCTGTAAGAAAAAAGATGGGGAAGTTCATTCCATACAAGAGATTCCTGAAGACCCCACATTACTCAAATTCACATAATTCATGACTAATATTCCCAGAAAATAAAGGCATAATGAACACACTTTCATTGGCCTACCAGCTTTGAAATCATGTGGTTGATGAATTTTCTCAATTTGGTAGGATTTGCATTAATTCAAATTTTATACATAAGGCTTTTTATATTGCACAACTTCAAACTGATAAACTTCAATTTTGAACAAAATACATCTATATCTTAACATGATTACCACTTTACAGAGAAGAAAGTGAAATTCAGAGAAGATGCAAGATCATATAAATTAGTATATAGAAAAGATGAACTCAGATATATGGGTCTGAGTACTTGGGCCATGTATGGGCCCTGTGCACTGTCCCTGAAATAGGAAATGAGCACAGAGCATGCCGACTGCTCTACAATTCAACACCACCACCGCCCTTTCCTTAGCTGTGCAGGGCCTGCTGGGTGGACTTGCTGGGTGCAACAGACATTGTAGGTACAGCCCAGAATCTCTTCTACCCTTCCTTCACTGTGCAGTATCTAAGGGTCTGGACAGGATTAACCTCACACTCACTTAAATACATAAAAGTAATCCCATGCCTCTTGTCACAGTGATAGGCTTGGACAGTCTGAGCCTCGGCCAACTGGTTCATAAGGCAGGGACAGGAATAAATTAATTCAACCCAAACTCGGGACTCTGGTCCAAAGTTTATAAAAAGGGCGTGCTCTTACTTTACTGTTAGATTTGAATGAAGCAGCATGAAGCCTTAAATCTACTGGCTTCCATCCTCTGACCACAAGAGTTTAACATAAAAACAGCAGTGAGAGGTGACATGATAAGACAACCAACAGTCCTGGAGCAGTATGCCTTCCCTGGACTTCCCTATTAACGTGGACTCACACATCCCCTTTATTGTGGAATCAAATTGAATTGGGTTTCCTGTTACTTGTAACTAAAAGCACCCTAACTGTTGCAGCTGTTCAGAAATATGGTCATATTAAGCCTTAA
Source organism: Okapia johnstoni (assembly GCA_024291935.2). Classification (NCBI taxonomy): domain Eukaryota; kingdom Metazoa; phylum Chordata; class Mammalia; order Artiodactyla; family Giraffidae; genus Okapia; species Okapia johnstoni. Next base: position 54,098,500 of record CM044324.1, on the reverse strand, counting down.
AGAGTCCCCTCCTGAGGCTTCAATTAGAGAAGTAAGCAATGAGGATAGAAACAAGAGATATTTTACAAAGTTGTTCTATATGAATCTGTGTTTCTTGAACACAGAGGAAGAGAGCAAGCCTTCATAGGCTCACCCTGGCTTCTGGTTGAAGACTGTCAAGTCACACATGGCCTGAGGTGGCAGAGCCCATAGGGAGAACTGTCCAGCAGGGACTAAGCTAACTCAGGTGAGTCCCTGAGGAACAGGGACAGACAAGGTGACAACAAGAAGAACTCACTCGTTCGGTCTAGCCATGTGCACAGGAAGTCTCCTGCAGGGAGGCACTTCTGTTCCCCACTGCAGGGCCCAGCGGCAGGGCACCCTTCCCCGGTGTATGGCCTAGAGGGGAGAGAATGTGCGCTGCAACTAAGTTCAAATCCTGGCTATGCCAAGTGCTAGATGTGTTGATGCTGTTCAAGTTAATCCATCTCATCAGCACCAGTTTCTAACCCATCAAATGGGCACAACAGTACCTGTCTCATAAAGTTTGCTTTGAGGATTAAGTAAGCCAATACAAGTAAAGAACTCAGAACAGTGGCCGGCACATGACAAGGACTCAAACAGGTGCTGGTGTTACCTCGCTTGTGATACTCTCTCCCTGGAAAGTGGCGCTGGTCTCTGGTCAGGTCTCTCTCTGAACAGCTTGACCAATTGCTCCATGACCCACAGAACAGATGCTTGGCTGCAGGGCTTCTTCCCGAAAGCTCAGACTTGGACAAAGAGCGACTTCCTGCCAGGGCCCTGGAGTAGGCAGCAGCTTGTCGCCTGAGGAGGGCCAGGCTTTTCTGGGACAGGGCCACTTGTCCTCCCTCCAGGCTGCAGGTGGCCATCAGAAGAAATACCAGAGCCTTTCTCACTCCCTCTGTACAGCCTGCTCCCTACTTCTCCCTCAGACCCTCACTGTACTGTGAGAGCAAAAGGACACCAGACTGCTGCTTGCAGGAGGGAAGCGGGGAAAAATGACATCACCCTCCCGCCACAGGAGAACTGCCTGTACACTACAGAGCACCGCCGCACGCTGGGGACAAGCAGTGACCAGAGCCTGCTGTCACCTGCATGCTGCTGCTGCTAAGTCGCTGCAGTCGTGTCCGACTCTGTGCGACCCCATAGACGGCAGCCCACCAGGCTCCCCCGTCCCTGGGATTCTCCAGGCAAGAACACTGGAGTGGGTTGCCATTTCCTTCTCCAATGCATGAAAGTGAAAAGTGAAAGTGAAGCCGCTCAGTCGTGCTGACTCTTAGCAACCTCATAGACTGCAGCCTACCAGGCTCCTCCATCTATGGGACTTTCCAGGCAAGAGTACTGGAGTGGGTTGCCATTGCCTTCTCCAAGGGGACGGCATCTTGAGGGCAGAGCAGGAGTGTGTACGCCCTTGGAGGGATCCTCACTACCCATCAGAGGACGCCGTCTCATGGCTTCCTAACACCATCACTTCATCTTGTTTATCTTTCCAGCCTCATCTCCCATCAGTCCCCCACCATGGATCCCACCCAGATTCTGGCCCAAAGGAGCCCTCCACTAAACCCTTCCCTCAAGTCCTACCTTTTTCTACCTTACCTCATATGGCAGAGACTACTATGCACTCCCCAATATCCACTTCTCCACCTCTCCCACAGGAAAAGGGTATACTTGCCAGCTTCCCCTAAACAAGGTGTGGATATCCAGATGTCCTGGCTTATGGGATATGAACAGAGGTGATGTGTGGCACTTGTGAGATGTGCCCTTAAAAGAAGAAGGCATGCCTCACCCTTCCCTTACCAGCAGCTGAAAGACAGGCAAGGTAGTGAGCGATGCTGGTCCACGCAGAGAGAGCAACACCGTGGGCTGGTGGGATACTGAGGAGGAAGCTGGCCCTGAACAACTGCTCAGACCACAGCAGAGTCACTGTAGGAAGCCTGCAGTTTGGCCAGAGACATAAAATAACCTCCATTTTAAGCCAGCCTCTTTGGTTGTCTCTTTAAGGCACCATAATCTACATCCCAATTAAGTTCCTATTGCTCCTTTCTCTCTAAGGGGAGAGGGAACGGTTCTATGAGAAGGTCAGTCTAGCACCACAAGAAAAGGTGCAAAGAAGTGCCCACCCTGGTGCTCCAAGGCACCTTTCAGCCTAAGCCAAAGTTTACCCAGAGTGAGAATATGAACGAAATGGACATAACAATAGGTAATAAGCACAGGTGAGGTTCCCTTTGATCCTCAAATAGTCTTTCTGGGCCAAATCTCTACTCAGGACTGAACTCACCTATGCAGAATTAAAAGCCAACACCAAGGAAGCCTGAATTCACCCCTGGAAGAGAAGTTACTAAACAGATTCTGGTATTCTAAGAAGTCTCATTTGGAAAAGCAAATTTAAACTGACCTTCCAAATTAATGTATGTGACTAAAAGGCCTGGCTGAGCAAAGAGGAAACACATGAGGGTCAGAAAGGTACCTCAGGGACAGACGACGACAGTTGGTTCCTCTCAACGACTCTGAACTCTGATCTGCTTGTTCCTGGCATAGGGAGTCCTTTCCTAGTCCTCTGCCTCCTAGTCCACCCCTGACCTACCCTCACCCTTTCAGGCCTAACTCAAATGTCACCTCCTCCTCTGGAACTTCCAGCCCCTGCTCTTACAGGAAAACACCTCAATCTGTGTTTCTATGGCACTTCATACATTCTTTACATAGAGCTTAGAAGTTCTCACTTTATCTGTTTCTGTGCTTTTCTTCCCACAGGAAGAAGCCCTGTCTTATGCATACCTAGTCCTACATCATCATTTTGGAAAGGAGGCGTTTAGATCTGTGAAGAGCTCAGATCACATGTGAACAGGAGCAGGACTGCTACTGAGACTGAGTCTGTGGGCTTCAGGCCAGAATGGTTTCTCCTCCCTAACTCTACCAAGCAGGAAATGGGGCCTGCGGGGACTGGAGGACCCAAAAAGGTCTCTGCAGAACAGTTTCTGATGCTCCTGGACCAGAAGCTTCAGGCATCTCCACATGAGAAATCTATTAGAATTCAAGTTCTCAACAGCCATAAGCAAAGTAAGCAACATAAAAGGGGGCACTATTTTACAGTAACTGTCCCCAAGCAGCACACGCTACGTAACATTCTGCTTTTCACTTAAGCATTATGTCAAGTTCACACTGCCTGTGATCGAGGACACAGGCAGCCTGGTGTCAGAATCTCACCTTGAAACATTTCCCCACCCAAACTCCCCCAGTTTCTGAAATTCCACTCCTATAGATAAGAGCTTTCTTAGAAGTGAAGGTGAAACCTAGATATCCTGAGAGAACAGGGCATCTACTGAGCCGGTTTTATTCTTTCAAATCATAAGAAATTTAGTTATCAGATTAGTCTAGTACCCAGAAAAACCATGAGGAAACCGAAGGAGGCTCTGATGTGAGAAAAGTGAGGGGCGATGTGTGGAACAGGAGATGCCTTCTGAAAGGCTGGGGCCTACGACATACACTGAACATGACTCTGTGTTGGCTCTCAAGGATATCCAAGGGTCTGATGAAGGCTGAACATGTCTAGTAACCCCAGTTCACAGACGGTGACAACTGAGACTCCTGCTGGTTAGTGGCAGAGGCAGGACGAGTGCCCAGGGTTTTAATGTACCAGCTAGAGCACAGCAAGATGAACAGTCTAGTTCCCTCCTTCCTGGGAACTGCTGGCAATCTCAGCAGTCAGGGCTGTCAGAGCTGTGAAATCATCTATGTGACCCGCGTGCACATGATGGGGATGGGGGCACCAGAGGGCAAGGCCCTTCCTGGCTGCGCAAACCTAATCTCCATCTGAAAGGGTAGAGGAATGACCAGGCTAGACCCCAACAGTGGCTGAGGGGCCCGCATGGCAAGCTCTGCCACCAAATAGACCAATTTTCAAAGGACCAGCGGGGGGGTCACAAGTTAAAATATATGGATTTAAAAGACCCTTTCGTTCCCCCTAAAGCATTTTGTAATTGTCCATCCCTGCCAGTCTGGAGAGTATAACCATAGCAGATCTTGTTATTTCAAAAACCTGGCAGGCAAAAATCTCCAATTCACCAACGGACTCCAAACCCCAGTGAAAGGGATCCTTCTGTATTAAGAGAGAGAATTAAAAAACCCCAGGTCAGTATGAGACCCAAATGCAATATATAAGAGTAGAAAAGTCACTCACTCAGGTTTCTTAATTTTATCAAAATGACAATACCTTGTCTATTGGTTTTGCAGTACATCAGAGGTCAGTTGAGTTTAGAACTAAGCTCTGTGACTGCCTGGGTTCATGTCTCTAAGATAAAGACCTAGTATTTATCAAGAGTTTACTGTAGGCCAGACATTGTGCTAAGCATTTCACATTAGGTCATTTCATATAATAACGTTCTGAGGCAGGTAGTTATCGCCATCTCACAGATGGAGAAATTGAAGCTCACGGTTATTTGCCCAAGGTCACAGAGGAAGCTGGGTTCAAATTCAGGTGTGCTGACTTCAAGCCTGCACATATTCACTCCACACAAATCAAGACACTCAAATACAGTTAATCAGGAATTCCAAAACCAAACAAGAGATCTGCACACCTTCTTGGGTGGGAAACACCCACCCTGTACTCAGGTGCACTACACTGGGAGAGGTCCCTCCTCGGACAATCACCATGATCATCAGTTACAACCACCATGCAGTTCACATGGTGGTTACAGTTCTGTGGTTACAGAACTCCAGCACCTCAGGAGTCTCCCTCCTGCCCCTCTTTCAGTCATTCATCCACCTACCCCCAAGGATAACCACTGTACAGCCCTCAAACATAACAGATTCATTTTAATCAATTTTTGAACTTTATATACATATCCATCATATGTATCAGTTTATGTTCGCGTCTCTGGCTCAACATTATACGTATGAGATATCCCCATGTTGGCAAGTGTAGCTGTACTAGTTCATTCACTTACTGTTGCACACCATTGTATCAAGACACCACAATTCATTCACTTGATTTACTCTTTACACATTTATTTACTCTACTATGAATAAACATTTGAGCTGTTTCTAATCTAGGGCTCTTATAAACAGTGTGGCTTTTAACATGTGTGCAACATTTCACAATGATTTTAAATGCCTAACATAAAGACCTTCCCAGCATTTTTGCGGGGGCCACAAGTCTAACCTTCATGTTACATATCAGAAGCTGAGGTATTTAATCAATACCAGAAAAATCAGAGTGGCAGAGCTTAGACTCAAACTCAGGCCTTCAGGCTCCCCTACTACTACTGCTCCTTCCTTTCTTCCACCACAGCACTGAAAAGGGAAAGAGATGGGGAGGGTGCTGACAGGAGTCAGGGGTCAGTTGACCAGAACAAACCAACAGGCCAGACCAATCCACAGAGAGAGGGGCTCAGACAGAATGGCCCTCAGAGCAGACCAAATCCCTCAAGCCACAGCTTCCTCTTTCAGGCTGTGTCTCAGAACGGGATGGGGTGGGAGCCCAGCAGAAATAGGGGAGACTTGTAACAATTCCAACTCTAATCTAAAAAATACAAATGTTTTTCTCAATGAGAAAAACAAGGAGACAACCACTTCAAATTCCTCAGATTGGGCACATTTCTGTCAGATAATACCAAAAGCTGATAAGGATACAGACAAATCACAGAGTGGACGGGAGCATTCAAGTCGGAGCCACCATTTTCAAATACATTCTGGTACATTAAAACCATTCCATCTAGCAATTCCTCTTCTAGGTAAAATACACAAAAGAAAAGCTTGTGCCCAGGACATGTCCACAGGCAGTCCCTGAAACATCACTTGTAAAAGTAAAAAACTAGAAACCTAATGACCCTGAGTAGGAAGGGGCTAAAGAAACTATGGCTTACTTTTTTTTTTCTTTTAAAGGACTTCTCTGGAGGTCCTGTGGTTAAGAATCCACCTTTCAACATAGGGGGTGCGGGTCCAATCCCTGGTCAGGAGAACTAAAGACCCCACATGCCACGAGGCAACAATGAGAAGCCCACTGCCTCAGTGCTGCAAGGAAGACCCAGCACAGCCAAAGAAAAAAAAAGAAAAGACGTACACCTGAAACTGGGGGATGGGCAGACAAGCCGAAGAATCCATGAGATGCACCTATAGGTTACAACTTGGATGAAACTGAACATGATGGTGAACAAAAGCAGGAAGTTCCAAAAGAGTAAGTATGATATGATACTATTTATACATTTTTTTAAAACACACAAGATAACCTATCATTTACCAATATGTTAATAACACTCAAAAAGACTATACATTATTTCTCAACATATATGTACATATTTGGGAAAGCACGAACAGAAAGAAAGGAAAAGCAATTTAGGGGGTTTGTACCTCATCCTAGTGTTTTGTTTCCCTTAAAAAAATAACCTAAAGGAAATATGGCAAAATGTTCATATTTTTTAAATCTGGGTGGGGAATGGATACCTGCATGTTTGCTGTATAATCCCATGTACTTTTCTATATATTTAAAATATTCCACAATTTTTAAAATAAAAGATTAAAATCACTGAAATATTTTTACCTGTCAGACTAGCAATAATTTAAAACTTGATAATACTGCTAAGATTGTAAAGAAACTAATGTGCATAACCAGTTGGTGGAAGATTACAAACTAGGACAAGCTTTTTGAAGGGTGATTTGGCAACATCTATCAGAAATTTAAATATGCATACCCTTTGCCCAAGCAAATCCCACCTCTAGGAATTCATCGCATGAATTTTTATACAAGAGCAGCCTTACCACTTGATAAGAGTGAAAAAAATCAGTGAACCATGACTTTTTAGTAGGAAAATGTTTAAAGTCCAGTACACCCGTACAATTAAATAATGGCCACTTTCAAAATGAGGTAGAGCCACATATCTATACTACATGAAATGAGAGCCAAGACATCTTTAAGGAAAAAGCAAGCCACATATATCAACTGTATAAAACTTTCCATTTAGATATTTTCTATTTAGACATAATAGATATGTACAGTTTGGATATGCACAGAAAATATATGAAAAGTTATAAAAGAGTTTGTTAAAAATAGTTACATCTGCAAGGGAGGTGGGGCTGCCGGGGGAGGGAGACCCTTTTCCCTTAGTATTTGTTCATATTGATTTTACAGCAATCAAATGTCACTTTTATACTTGGGGATGTGTACACAAAAACTACACATTCTAAGAGACTTAGAGCCACTGAACTGGAATGTCAGTAAAGCAGGGTCCAATAAATCTGTATTTTTAACAAGACACCTAGTGACTCCCAGGCAGCTAAGCTGGCCACTGCTCCAGGTGATACCTGGGCCAGGTGACACGTGGAGGGAAGGAAAGGTTCTCAGTGACAGGTCTCTCAAGTTCTCAGAAATAAGCCTGTCCCCAGAAGCAACCATGTATTCAATGGCAGAGAAAGATACTTACCTAAAAGACACAGAATGGACACCAAAGCCAGTGGGACTGGCCAGTAAGACATTATTGACGTCCCTAAGGAATCAGTTTAACCCTAATAAAGCAAGCATTGCCCAGGCAAGATGATGCATGCACCCATCTGACAACTGAGCCAGTCCTTTCTTCTTCATGCCAGGAATACCCACAACCAACAGCATCAGGCAGAATGGAATTTAGGTTTCCTTTTACTCCCCAGAACAGAGGCATTTGATAAATAGTTGTTGAATGAACAAGTCAATCTATCTTAGCCTAAGGGCTTCTAACTCCAGTGCTGTGATCCAATACTCAATAAACAACTTTCTCTTCCTATATAGGTCTAGACAGAGGAAAGGGATTTTGATAGCTGTTGGCTTTGTTTTAAATAAATAACTGGTACCTGGCATTGAGCTTCAGTCTACTGCTATCTGGTTTCCCTGGTTGCACAGTGGCAAAAAATTCACCTGTTAATGCAGGAGACTCGAGTTCAATCCGTGGGTCAGGAAGATTGCCTGGCATAGGAAATGGCAACCCACTCCAGTATTCTTACCTGGAAAATTCCATGGACAGAAGGAGCCTGGCAGGCTACAGTCCGTGGGATCACAAAGAGTCGGACACGCACATGCATGCACGCTACTGCTATCTGATTCATGCCAGCCTACTCTGAGAGATATCCATCCACTGGTGGGTACCTGAGCAGGACTCAGGTGAAGTCACTAAGGTGGTTAAGTGCTGGAGTGTCCTATAGCCCACATGGGGAGTCCCCTCCCTGGTGAATACTGGTCAGCTGATCTTCTTCACGTAGCTCCTTTTAGCTCAATACTTGGGCTTGCCAAGTGCACAGCTAGACGGCCTACAGCTGAGGGTAACTGAGCTGCATGGACCAATTCTGTGGCCACCAGCCATACGCAGCTACTAGCTCCTAAAATAGGGTGAGTCTGAATTGAAATGTTCAGGAAGGGTAAAACACATATTGGATTTTAAAGGCTGAATATAAGAAAAAGAAAATATAATGGCTTATTAAATATTAATTTTTATACTGATTATATGCTGAAATGATAGTAGTTGATATTCTGAGTTAAAATTTATTGAAAGAGATTTCATCTGTTTCCTTCTATGTCTTAAAATATGGCTACTAGAAAAAATTATATGCTAACTCACATTATATTTCTAATGGATAATGCAGCACATATGACCAAGAAACGGCCACCTGACCAATTATGCTTTACAGCCTAACTAAGGGATGACCTCTCACACATCAGAGATCACCTGAGTTTGCATGGCCCTGCTCCACTGTCCTGAAACCTAACTCCATACTTCCTCAGGAACAATGTCAGATATACCAGGAGTTGCATAAACCACCCAACACCTATGTATTTTAAAGGAAAGGCTTCAAACCAAAAATTATATGATGATGTCACAATTTCAGGAAAACTGAATCTGAGAAACTTGTAGAATTTACTGGAAACTCATTAATTATTCTGCAATCCCCAAGAAACATGTGATTTTTCAATTTCTGTAAGTTTCAGAAGAAATCTCCAAAAAGGTTCTCTTGTAATAAACAAGACATGTACTCTTGAGTTTTTATGGTAACCCTTACTACCATCATTGTAGCTTCTGTGCAAAATAAACACTGTTGTTAGAAAACATCTCCAGGTGCAGTTATTATGAAATTGGACCCCACAGGAGAATCACACATCACCTCCTAGCTCTTTCATTCTTTTGTTCTGTTAGCAGGGATGGAGCACAGGTTGGGGCGGAGGCGGCGGGGAGCGGGGATGACTGCACCCATGCTATTCTCAGCACTAGTTCACCTGCTGGCTGCTAATGGAGCTCCCTTTCCTTGACTGTCCCCAGTCCATACCTTCAGAGGCTAAGGGACTTTCTCAAGGTAACTCAAGCAGCAAGAGGTAGAGGTAAGAAAAAGAGTCAGGTATTTCTGTTTCTTCCAGGAGGGCTACAATTCCATGATGCAATTCCTGAAAACTTGTCATTTTCAATTTGGGGGGAATTTGACTGGACCAGATCAACCTAACACCCGCTTTTTGGGTCAGCCCTTCATGATACAGATACATCTCAGAACCAAAATGCTTACTTGGGGAACTGGCTGAGACCCGCTTCCTGGTCAGGCTTTCCTGGCTGGCCTTGTCTGAAGCCGAAGAGCCCCTGGTCTGGACGTGCCTCTTTCCTGGGTTCTCCTCTGGCTCTGGTGACTTTTCTATTCCGTGGAAATACTTCATGTGATAATGCAACAGTTTGGCTTTGCGGAAAATTTTGAAACAATCCACAACCGTGCACCTAAACTTGTGATTTAGGTCGCTGGCTGGTGCTTTAGATGTCACAAAATCATTTGTTCTCTTAAAAGTATTTGTTACTGGAAAAAAAAAAAAAACAGATCCCTCATGCTTATTGGAGCTATTACAATACATGCATCAACACAACACATGGCAATAGAATGAGAGAGCAGCATGCATATGTAGAGGGAGACATCGATGACCATTGCTGTTTGGAAGAATGGATATAACTTCAGGGTAAACAACAAAGACTCAACTGTGATTCATCTCTTGAAAGAAGAGATCAACTTTTTTTTTTCTTTTTTAAAGCAGCCACACAAGTTCTCACGGTTTCGGAAGAACAAGAGAAAATCCTAAAAAAGAAAAAAACCAGGAATCCAGCCCAGCACTTGTTACTCATGAGTTGGACCAGACTCAGACCTTCCATCATTCGGATATGTTTGTGTAGGCACGACTAGAGAATATTCCAGTAGGATCTCTTTATGAAACTGAGAGGATCTTATACAAGGAGAATCACTATTACAAAGGTTTTAGTATAGAGCTTTTGAGCTCTCAGTACGATATACTCTGTTTGATCAAGAGGACTCAGAGAAGAAGAAGGAAAAAAGACAACCAACTGAATGAACCTGGAAGGCATGTAGAGAACTCAATGATAAAATTCAAAGAGACAAAAAAAGTTTGACACCCCCTCCCTAAACCAAGAGTCTTCCCAGGTGGCTTTAGCGGTAAGAATCTGCCTGCCTACCAGTGCAGGTGACACGGGAGACACAGGATCTGTCAGGAAGATCCCCAGAGTAGGAAATGGCAACCTACTCCAGTATTCTTGCCCGGAAAATTCTACAGACAGAGGAACCTGGTGGGCTACAGTTCATGGGGTCACAAAGAGTCAGACGTGACTGAGCACGCACGCAGGCCCCAAACCAAACAAGCAGAAGGCAACTGTCTGTCATGCATCAATAATAGAAAGTAATGCTGTCACAAGGAAATCATGAGTATTAGAAAACTCAATTTATTGAAGACTCCCTTCACAATACCCTCATCCCAATGAGAGCAATCACCTTAAACTCAAGTCACCCCTACTCTACAGATTACATCACCCAAGAATATCCTGAATGTATGGACCTTTCTTGAGTGAATCAATTTTTTTCTAAATGCAATGATACAATTTTCATTATAAGCAAAGAGCATGCTGAACTTTTGGTAAATATTATGATTACCTTTTCAAGTACCATTCCATAATCAGAAGGAATAAAAAAAAAATTTTAACTCGTCTAAATCATACTCTACATTTCAAAATCAGCAGGAAGGTATGATTATAAAACTGGTAGGCTTGATGATCTGATGTATACACACACACACACCCCAAAGCAGAATGCCTTAACTCATTTTCTATCCATGACAAGAGATATAAGAAAGAGGTTCAAATCAGTCAGATACAGTTAAGAAAAAGTAACATGAAATGAAATAGAATACATACTTCTCCCTACACATAGTTGCACCAGAAAAACAAAAAAAGTCAGTAAAGAAATTCAAAATTCAAACCTCTAATATATCCTAAAATTCTCTCTTAAAACAAAATACATTTTCTCTGGAATCTCCTCCCCTTTGGCCTACTAAATTGAACCATATCAATTTGCCATTTTTATAGGTTAAGAAAGGTGAGATATCGGCCATTTCAAATGGTCCAACCTAATAGTTTCTTTTCCACCTAACAATCTTCCAAAAATCAGTGCAGAAAATTCCACTTAGCACTGTGTAAACAAACCTAAGGTCTGAGGAGGTTATAGAGCACCAAGCCTGCCTACTACCACCCGAGGCCCACAGCAGTCAAGTTCAGCTCCAGTAAACTCAGTTATCCTTCGGCTTGTGTCTGAAGCCCTGTTTGTGATCAACTATTTATTTAAAAAAAAAAAAAAGAGCCAAAATACAAACACCCTAGAACTTTTTTAAAAAGTTAACAATAATGAGAACTTTGAATCAATTCTATGAAGAATTACCACTCTTTCTATTCAGAATCTTTGCACCCTTGTGTACACACACCAGCCATTTGCATAAGGCAAAGACAGGACAGTGGTTAAAAGTGGGGGCTCTGCAGCTGGGCAGCCTGGTTCAAATTCTGGCTCCTCTAATTACTCCTCCTGCCTCCTAGCACCTTCACATGCAGAGTGGAGATAGCAATAATGGTAACTACTTCACTGACTTGAAAGAATTAAATGAACTGCATGCAAAGATTCTAAAACAACATCTGTTCAATAAATAGTGAATATATAGTACAATTTTGTTCAATATTCTGGGACAAGCTATAATGGAAAAGAAAATTTTTTAAAAAGTATAGGGCTTACCTGGTGGCTCAGTGGTAAAGAATTTGCTTGCCAATGCAGGAGACATAGGTTCGATCCTTGGTCTGGGAAGATCCCACATGCAGCAGGGCAACTAAGCCTATGCATCACAACTACTGAGCCTGTGCTCTAGAGCCCAGAAACTGCAACTATTGAAGCCTGCTCTCCCTTGAGCCTGTGCTCTGCAGCAAGAGAAGTCCGTGCACCAAGCCTGTGCAGCAACAAAGACCCAGCACAGCCAAAAATAAATAAATACATAAATAAATAATTTTTTAAAGTATATGTATACAGTATCATTTTGGATTAAAGAACAAATGCGACTTACGAACAGTCTTTCAGCAATTAACCTCTCACAGCAGAAGGGCAGAAGCTCCCTTCACCCTCAGTCTCACTGCATGCCATTGCAGATTCAGGGCAGTATAATGGAAACCACCCAACTTTAAATCCCAGCTCTACCCTTTATTAGCAGCATAAATAAGCTGTGTATGTTTTTTTTAAAACTCTTCTGATTATCCAGATTCCCACCTATTTCAAAAGAGTTAGAGAGGGGGCTATAAGATAACATATACACTTGGCGCAAAGGAGGCGATTTCAAATAGAAAATAATCCTGGTAAACAGGCTTCTGTCATTTATGGAATGTGGCTAGAGACATATTATAATTATCAACCAGAGTGAACTACTCCTTCGAAGAGCCCTCATAAGCTCTGGCTAGAAGACACATCACTCGGTAAGCATTCAGTTTTCTCTACATCCTACTAGAAATGTGAAGTCCAAAACCAACCTTAAGATTCCCAGCATGGCCATTCAGTGGGATTATTACCCCCACCTTTCAGGACATCTTACTTTCACTAATGCAGCCCTCCTCCAAAAAATTTTTTTAAATAATTACATTATACTAGGTGCTGGACAGTACCAAGCTTGATCCACCAAAATCCTGAACTTCGTGTGGTCTGTCTTTTTAATACACAAATTAAAGTGCATTTTCTCCAAAAGTTTTACCAAACTCTATGTTGGAAGTTACATTTATCCCTAATAAATTCCACCTGATTATTTTAGTCCAAGAACTTTGTAACTTTTGTCTCTGGAACCCTATATATTCTTAGGTCTTGATCCAGGCTGTTGATAAAGATCCCGTAGTACAGAGCTGAGGACAGCCTTCAGAATAACCTTCAGGCTGACATCAGCTAATCTACACTCTCTGGTTAAGAGTTGCCTAAGCCAACTGAACTTGATCTATGCATATTACCAAAGTACTCACATATCTATTTCCTCTTTGTTCATAGATAAGATTTTAAGAGGGATGTGGTCAAACTGTCTGCTACAACAAAGAGATATCTGGTCTGAGTGCTACAGCAGACTCCTCACATTCCTATGTTGAAACTTAATTCTCAAAGTGATGGTATTTGGATGTGGAGCATTTGGGAAGTGATTATGTCACAAAGGCAGAGTCCTCATGAACAGGACTAGTGGCTTTATAAAAGAGATTCCAGAGAGCTCCCTTGCCCGTACCTCCATGTGAGGTTACTGTAAAAAGATAACTGTTTATGAACTAGGAAGCTGGCCCTCAACAGACACTGAATCTGCTGGCATCTTGATCTTGAACTTCCCAGATTCCAGAACTCTGAGAAATAAATTTCTGTTGTTTATAAGACACTCAGTCTATGGTATTTTGTTACAGCAACCCAAATGGATTAAGACAGACAGTCTACCAATCCAGTATAAGCCTCTCAAAAGGAAATACATTCAGTTTGGCAGGATAAAAATTCATCCCCACAAAAGCAAAATCCTTGATTCCTCACAAGGAAACAGAAGGTGGAAACAGCTAGACCTCAAAAGGTAAACAAGCTTGGCAATCAGGTGGGCCACCTGCCTCAGAGGTGGTACTAGGATCACAGGGGCTCAGGTAAACAGATAACTCCACAGGAGAAAAGACACTACCTGGTGTCTCTGTCACAAAGCTCCTGGCCAAACCTAGAGCCCTTTTCAAGACAGCAACACTAATAAGACAAAATGAGTTGCTGGTTTTGTCTGAAGGAGTAATAAATATTTGAGAATTATGAATCTTCAACCATGGAAGTTCAAGAAGTAAGATTTCCCCATAAACTCAACTCAGTTAAGTATATAAACTCATTGATATGCAAGTCCTTCTGATTCTAAGCCTGTAAGTATAACTAACTTACTTTGCCATCTGGAGAAAACACAATCAACACAAGCATCAGGGTGAGACAAGCAGCAAAGAGAGGATAAATTAATTATGACAAACTAAATTAATTATGCCTGTGACAAACTCTGATAGATTACACAATTAACTATAACTTCAGGCTCACAAATGAAGAAGTAGATCAAACACCCCAAGACTTAAGTAATTTCCCCTTTTCATGAAGGTCTTGGAAACCGTACTATTTCAATTCTGAACACAACAAATTTTTAAAGATATGAAAATTGTATGTTCCAGGCTTCACAATTTTATCCTAATTTTCCCATATGGCAGCCCTCTGTATGCATAAAGAAAACTGCATTTCAGGGACTCCCCTGGTGGTCCAGTGGCTAAGACTCTGCGCTCCCAATGCAGGGGGCCTGGATTCGATCCTTGGTCAAAGAACTAGATCCCATATGCCACAATTAAAAGTTCATATGCCACAACTAAAGATCCCACATGCTGCCACTAAGACCCAGCACAGCCAAATAAATACAAAATAAATAATTTTTTAATGAAGTTATTAAAACAAAAAAGCTGCCAGTTCAGGCAGTACAGGCCTCTGACACACCTCTCCCACATGCAAACCAAGCCCTGTTCAGCTTTTTCCTTGGTCTCTGAGCAAACAAGATTCTGTCCTGCCTTCTCTGAATTCCTGTGTACTTCATGGAAAATAAAACTTGCAGTTATCTGTTCCTTTCTATTTATACTACAGTTAGTTCTGTTCACTCCTTCTTCTAAAATGAGGAATATGCTCCATTCTTTACTAAGAGTTGGACACGACTGAGCGACTTCACTTTCACTTTTCCCTTTCATGCACTGGAGAAGGAAATGGCAACCCACTCCAGTATTCTTGCCTGGAGAATCCCAGGGACGGGGGAGCCTGGTGGCCTGCCGTCTATGGGGTCGCACAGAGTTGGACACGACTGAAGCGACTTCGCAGTAGCAGTAGCAGTTACTTCTCCTACAGTCCCCACCTCAGAGGACTACTTCATCAAACAAGAGAGTTAGCCCTAGCCTCTCCAAGACAGTTTCCTTCTCATTAAATGGGAATAAAAATACTTATTTTACATATTCACAAGGTTCCCACATGTTTCCATGAGGTATTAGAAGAGAAATCCTCTTACAAATTGCAGCAGGTTACTTGAACATTAGCTGTCACCTGGCTTGTCACTGACCTCACAGTTGTTTGCTTAAAAAAAGTTATGCATAATCCCAGCCAGGGGTCGTCCATGTACCAGCACACAATCTGAAAAAATGTAACATCTAATTGTCCCATTTTATTAATCAAACACTGAGGTGTTAGTGGTAATTAGTAAAAGCACAACAGGAACAGCAAAATGATGGAACCAGTAAAAATGTTTTACATTTTAAAAGAATTCTAAAGTAAAACATGCACAGCATAATTAAGCTTAATAAAACCCACAAAAGAAACAGTTTCAGCAAAACAAAATTATATATGTGTAACATAAAATATAATAGTGTATTTTTTTTAGAATTGTAGGAATATAAACAATGATAACGGTTTGCTTATGAGACTTCAAGTAAAAAAAACAAAAACACTGATTTTTCCCCCTACTCTTCCATGTTATAATACCCATATCATCTCACAGTAGAAAGAATACAATTCTTTTATATTTTATATTATATTCCTCCCCATAACAGTGGTCTTGTGACAAGAGAAATATGGTATTGCGAGCACAGCAAGCAACCAGGAGAGCCACTGGTTGTCAAAGGGCATCCTGGGCCACAGTCTACAGCAATCCCAAGTCTCACACACACAATGTCTATTTCCCAGTGGGAAGACAGTTCATCTGGAACATACATCACTGATAGCACCAGCTAAGTGACATCATCCTCTCTTGGGATACTATGGTCCTTTGTCAACACGAGAGCAGTTATTAGGTAACAAAGGGCAGAAAATATGTAAATTAAATCCTCCAGGGCGTCTGGTTCAAAATCTAGGGGTAATGGAATTATCCTTAGGTTACAAGCTAAACTACAGGAGCCAATTTATTCCTGTTTTAGAAGGTAGCATCTAAATCAATATTTGCAAGTAGTTACAGGTATTACTGTTCAAATGCTGTGTTCTTCCTCATGTTTAACAGATCTCTGTATGGAAGAATGCAGGCAAAGCAAGGAGCTCTATCCTAGGCTCCCAGGCTTAAAATCCCAGGTCACTCTCTGCTCTGGCCTCTCCCAAATTATATGAGGAGAAAAATGGTCCACGGAATTTGAATTTGCTGTAAATAATAGTATAACTCTATTAATTATACTAAAAGAGTGCTTTCTTTTTCTTTCGAGGGGGAAAGAGAGGTAGAAAGATACTATAAACTGTCTCCTAATAATCCCTACCTCCAGGCATCCACTCCCGTGTGCAATTCCCTCCCTTTGAGTGTGGGCAGGACCCATATAACTTGCCTCTAACGGAACAGGCAAAGGTGACAGCAGATCACTTTCATGAATTGTGTTTTGTAAGACCATAACATCCATCTTACTGGCAGGCACTCTCCCACGCTGGCTAGATGCAACAAGTGCTATGTTGTGAGCTACTCAAGGGAGAATCCCATGTGGCAAGGAACTGAGAGTGCCCACAAAAGACTACAGCCCTCAGCCTGACAGCCTGCAATAACGTGTGAGCCTGGAAGCAGACCCTTCCTCAGTAGATTTTTCAGATGAGAACCAGCCCTGGCCAACTCCTTGACCGCAGCCTTGCAGAGAACCCTGTTAAGTTGTACCTAGACATCTCACCCACAGACACTGTGAGAAAATAAATGTATTATTTTAAGATACTGTGTTCGTGGTAATACTGCCACACAGCAACAGATAATATAGAGTAGGATCAGAAGCTCTCGGTTTCTATTTGCTTGGGCAATGCTTTATATTATACTTTCCCTTTTATGATAAGCATAATCTTTATAGTAAAAAAAGCTTTTAAACTATGTTTTCTGAGACCTGGCTTAGAAATCATGTCCTATATAACTACCCTGTTTTTGTATACCCATTGCCAAGTACCTCAAAACCTGACAGCTAGATTGTTTATGATGATGGTATTCACTCTGGCTGGCAACTCAGTCTGGCCTTCTAAGCCCATGCCAAATCTAAGAGCCATCATGCTTTCCAAACTCATCTCCCATTAGTCAGTCCACAATGAGGCCTCAGCAGCTGCCCCAGCCAACTGCTGGCCCCAGCGTCTGCTTCATGCTCTTATAGCTCACACCTCTGCTCACGCTGGGCCCTCTCCCTGCCATTCCTCCCTGTCTCAGCCAAGTCTACTTCCACACAGACCCAGCTCACTCCAAATGCAGGGAGGCAGCCAGATGGCCTGGTTCTCAGGGACCACATGCTATCAACTCCTGACACAAACCACTATCTACTGCAGCCTCTCTTTAGCACTGTGGATCTGCTCCTGGATCCTGCTGTTTGCCACTGCTCCAGCCAGAGGATAAGGTTCATCGTCGTGTATGCCCTCAGCACTGACCCCTAATATGACTGGCATTCTTGTCACCAACAACTCCACATAACCCCAGTAGTTTAACACTTTTTTGACATGTACTTGAAATACTATAATGAATAAAACATTTTTCAGGTCTGTGAAGGCATAGCTTTCTCAGCTGTGAAGCAACAAAAAGCAACCAAAGAGAAACACGAACAGATTTAAATACTCACAGCAACTCCAGTCAAATGTTTGAAATAAAAAAAATAACAAAATGTTCATAAACAGAGAAGCAGTTCGTTATGCAAAGTCTGCACTAAGTAATTCTCTCATCCAAGTACTAACCAGGCCCGACCCTGCTTAGCTTCCGAGATCAGACAAGATCGGGCACGTTCCGGGTGGTATGGCCTTGGACAGCACTACGTAATTCTAATTAGTCATTCTTTTAAGAATGAAGTAGCTCTGTACTTACTGATATGGATACTCTCAAGATACACTGCTAAGTGAAAACAGAAAGTTGTTCAGTGTACACTGTACGACTGTATGACATGTATGGTTGCAGATGGGGGGGAAGGTATTATAAAATGCATAGAAAGGAAACCAGAAGGATAGGTATCAAACTGTTGACAGCTCTAGAGAGAAGCTTCAGCTAGGAAAACAGGTGGTAAAGAGTAACTCTCACATATCCTCTGTGTACCCCAGGAGCAATGGGTGTACCCCAGGAGCAATGGGTGTACCCAGCACTCCGCTCTTGGGTTCTAAACACAATTCACCACTTAAAAGAAATCAGGGCTTCCTAGAGAAATGGCTGAATCCAAGGTTGGGTGAGTACAGGATGAACATGCTACATTTTCTCATGCCAGAATGTAAAGAAGACACAGGAACTAGCTTGAAGGGCTCCCACAACATGGTTATTAAAATAAATAATGATAGAAATCATTATAACCCACAGAACAAAAGAAATTCCATGAGACCACATGGATAAAAAGAGGGAAGGAAGGAAAGAAGGGAGGGAGGGAGGAATCTGGAAGAGAGGGAAAGGCAGGCAGGCAGGCACTTCCTTAACAGAATACAAACTAATAAATGTAGAAGGAGTGATGAGAGTTAGAAATCACCATTTGGTAGACATCAGAGTAAAAATATTTATCAGGCAAGAAGCAGAAGTGGATATTAAAATGAGTGAACTCCTGATAAAGAAACATACAGATATTTGAGTATATGTAAATAAAGATACTTACATATATTCAAGGTATCCTCTCATAAGAAACTTAGTAACTATAAAGGGAAAAATAACAGCTTTACAGTAGAGAAACTTGGTGGGCAGTACCCTTAGCCAAGTGACCAAAGTTAACTTCACCAATAAACGGGACAGATATCATGTGGCTCCTGATAGAATGCACTTGAAAAGGACACATCACTTGCATGGTGTTGCTGCTAAAAGGGAATAACCTAAATCTAATTATCTGGATACATCAAAAAAAACCCAAATTCAATGACATCCTATTCTTCAGAAATGTCAAGGTCATGAAAAACAAAAAAAGACTGAAAAAAAATGTTTCAGATGAAAGGAAACTAATGAAACATGACAATTAAATCCAGTGTGACATCCTGAGTTGGATCTTGATCCCCTCAAAAAAAAGTTTTCTCCATGTTTGCTATGAAGAACATTATCAGAACTGATGAAGTCTGAATAAGGTCCTGGCTTTGATAATTAAATTATGGTCATATAATCAAACGTTTTAGTTATCAGGAAATCGACACTGAAGAATTTAGGAGTAAAGGTCTGCAACTTACTTGCAAATAATTCACAAAAATAGTTTTTAAAGAATAGAATAATGAAGCAAACATAGTAAACTGCTAACAAACAGGGAATCTGGTTGAAGGTATGTAAGAATTCTTTCTACTTTTTTTGCAACTTTTTATGTCTTCTAATATTTCAAAATAAAAACATCTTTTAAATATAAAGATGAAAAAATTTATGCAGGAAAAATACTTCGAGGTCACAGAATAGCTAAGTGGGAGGAAAGCAACCCTGGCAAGGCTATCCGCACTTGGTCCTCACAAGAGAAACTGAGCATTTATTCCACAAGATGGCAGAGCTGCCCCAAAGGCCAGAGCTGCGTATGGAGCAGCTAATGCGGGGCTCCTGCTCTAGACTAGATGGTGTTGCCTTCCCAGCCTCCTTCACACTGATCTTGACTCCACCCCAAGTTAGAAATTACAAGACTGGCACCAGCTCAGGACAGCAACCTCTAAACAGTGACTAACACAGCAGCACCTTGGCCTCCAGGGGCCTCGCGGGATGCTTCTGAGAATGATCCCGCTCTCCTTCCTGCTGACTTACATAATACATTCCTGGTGAATGAGTTCTCAACAACCAGCAATCTTTCTGGATCGTCCTGTGCTCACCACTAAGCCCATGTTCCAAAAGAAAAACCAGGAACACCATTCAGTTTCCAGATCAACACTTCTGCCCCCTCAAATTAAAGAATTTCAAAGGCACCACCCTGTCTGGAGTACTGACATCACTTGTACCACACAGAGTGCTCTTCAAAGCTGGCCTACTAAGCTGCTTACTTGAGTATACACACTGCTTTAACACGTGCCCTCAAGGGCAGTGCGAGCTCCGTGTTAAACACTGTGCAACCTCTCTAAAGACAGGATGTATGTTCACTTCACCTGATTTATACAGCACCCAGCATCTCATCAGATGGCATTCAGTACTCAGTCAGAAGACAGGAGTTGGAATGACCCAGCCATTGGGAAATGTGGTTTTCTAACTCTGGCTGAGTTACCCCTTCTTGCCAAGTACTAGGTTCTTCTATCAAACAGGGAGAATTAACAGTGAAAAATTAGCAAGAACTTGGATGTCTTTCACAGTGGGAAGTTAAATAAATTATGGAAAATCCATCCAATGAAATAAATTATATGTAATCGTGAAAGAGCTATGAACTGACATGGAAAAATACTGTATAAAAATGACAAGCCACTGACTAATACAAGAATATGATTCCACTACTATGTTTTTAAAAAGTTACATGGGTACATGTGTGTTCATATATGCAGAGAACCATGTGTTGAAGAATAGAAAAGCATATACCAAACTGTTCCATGGTTCTTTCAAGAGGGGGAAGAGTAACAGAGGACTTTTCACTTTTTTTCCTTTTACTTAGTTTTAATTTTTCCTAGTATGTTTGGTTTTGAAATTTATAGGAGGAAAACAAACAGCAAAATGACTCTATATATTAATAATAATCTTTAAATAGGGGTCCTAACTGTCTTTATGCCAGGGTAGTTATGAAAACTCATCAAGAAGTTGTACTTACAAAGAATTAGTATTCCTTAGTGTTCTCACTGTGAAAAATCAAATTTAAATTTTAAAATCAACACTAAATAAAACCTTTCATTGCTGTCTCCTTATGACTCAAAAATGATGACCGTCCTTGCTTGGAGGACAGCAAGGAGGACTGTGGCTGGAACAGAGGTAGCAGGAAGGAGAGAAACTAAGGAAAGATGAAACTGGAGAGGTAGCAGGAAGCAGCCGGGCCAGAATAAGGACCTGAGGCCCTCACTCATGACCAAATACCAACAGTTCAGGTGGTGGGAAACATGCATGTTATTTTTATTGTTCTTGGTACTTTTCTAGATTTCTTTTCAACTTTATGAATGTAAAAAGCAAGTTACCAAAAAAGAATATGCTGAATAAAGACAAGATTACCTCCATTAATGAGGTAAAAAGTACCAAGAGATCCCTAGTGGAGTTTGAATAAGGTCCAGATTTTGATAATTGTGGTAACCGTTGAATCTAGCAATCATACTTGCAAAAACATATCCTACAGGGCTCTTCATAAGCGTTCAAGGATTACCATATTAATGTTTGAAATACTTTGCTATTGCTCAGTAATAATCTAAATATCCTCAAAAGGAACCATTTATCAGAAACTTAACATTATGAAATTGTGATTTTTTTTCGCATTACCAATAATATCCAAATAGCTATTAATGTAACACACGATCACGATACTTCTCTTTCTGTGTAGTCATGGATATGTGCAACTACCTAAACTGTGTGTCTATTAACATAAGGTAGAGTTTTCTCCATCAGTAATGGTAGAAGACCTCACATGGAAACAACCCTTTCGATTACAATCATTATAAACTCTGGGGAAAAAATATAAAAGAAAAAAATATCTAAAGGCACTGAAGAGCAACAAAGAGAGACAGAAACACAAGTCAGACATTTGAAATAAACTTTTCATCTAAAGGTGGGCTCCAGTAAGAAGCACTGCATAGCTAAAACCCTTTAGTCTTATTGGCTGAAGAAACAGAAGACAAAGTTCAGTGCAATGATAACAGCTAGAAAGTGAGGAGTAAAACTTAGAAAGAAGACAGCCACAAAAGGGTGGCTTCATTTGATACATTTAAATTCTGTCTGATCTCTTACTGATCTCCAAACCTATAGAATTCCAAGAAGACCAACTAAAGCTCAAAAACTGAACAGAGGTTTCAGATTCTGCCCATTGCAGGAGAAAAGAAAAACATAAAACAGAAGCATATTGCAACAAATTCAATAAGGATTTTTATTAATAAAAAAAAAAGGTCCACATCAAGAAACTGGAATTTTGAGTTCAAATAAATTTCCCTTTAAAACAAAGACATCATTATTCTTCAGAGGAACATAACGTAATCCAAACTACAATCTATCACTCACAATGCAGAGGATATAATCCAATACATTAGAGATATAAAGAAATGGGAAAGTGTCACCTAGAGTGAATAGTCAGTCAATGGCGATTAACTTCAGAATAATCTAGATGTTGTTAGATAAGTATTTTTAAAAAGCTATTAAAACTATGCTCATGATGAGTAAACAGACTGAAAATCTCAGCAGAGAATCTAGGGGAATAAAAGAAATATTGTAGAAATAAAAAGCACTAGAAATAAAAAAGTTCACTGGATGGGCTTAAAAGCAGACTGGAGCTGAGAAAAGCATTTGAAAATAGATTGAAAATTTTTCAGTCTGAAAATGAAGGGGGAAAACTGAACGAAAACATAAAAATCCACAGAGTTCCGGTGACTTGTGGGACAGTTTCTAAAAGTCTCACATAAATTTGATGAAATAGATCAGTTTTCATATTCAAGCTCAGTAAATTTCAAGCAAGTTACATATAACACTAAAACAAATTTTAACACGTCATAGTCAACTGCTAAAAACCAAAGATAAAGAAAATCTTGAAAGCATCCAGAAAGAAAACAACACATTACAGCCAGGGAAAACACAATGAATGACCACTAACTTCCTTTCAGAAACAATTGAGGACCATGAATAATATCTTTAAAGTTATTGTAAAGAAGTGATACTTTAAAGTATTTAAAGAAAGAAAAACTGTAAACCCACAATTCTATATCCAGTGAAAATATCCTTTAAGGATGAAAGTTAAATAAAGTCATGTTCGAATAAACAAAAACCAAGAGAATGTGTCACCTGGAAACCTGCCCTACAGAAAAAAAAAAAAACCACAAAAGGAAAATTTAACATTAAAAAAATCTTCAAGAAGAAATAAAGAAGGAGGTTCAAGAGGGAGGGGACACGCATATACCTATGGATGATTCATGTTGATATATGCCAGAAACCAACACAATATTGTAAAGCAATTATCCTCCAATTAAAAATAACTAAATTAAAAAACAAAAGATATGAAGAATACTGGATATGGTAAATACATGTGTAAATCACCATCTCTTTTATCTTCTTTAAAACACATGAGCAAAAATTATAATACTATACTGTCAACTTTACAGCATATGTAGATTCAATTCATGTGATAACTAGAGCATAAAAAGGGGGTGTTAATGGATTATACAACATTTTACATAAGATGGTTCAATATTAACTATAAGTAAACTGTGAAAAGCACATATATACATTGTAATGCCTGGAGTAACCTCTAAAACAAATGCTAAGAAGTATAGCTTAAAGCTAATAGATGAATTAAAATTGGATTTTAAAAATTCAATTAACCTGAAAAAATAGGAAAGAAGGAAAAGAACAAAACACAGGATCAACACACAACAAAAAGCAAAATGGCAGACCTGAATGCGATAGTATCAGTAATTTCATTTAACGTAACTAAACATTGTAGTTAAAATCCAAACCCATCTATCTGTAAAAGACATAGTTTGAATTTAAAGGCATAGTTATATTGAAAGGAAAGAGACAGAAATAGATATACCATGTATATACAAAGCAAAAGAAAGGTGGAGTACCTGTTCTAATATCAGAAAAAGGACACAAGAATTAAGTCAATTTTCATATACAACCTCAGTGACTCTCAAGCAGGTTAAACACAAAGCTAAAACAAATTTAAACACATGATAGTGTGACAGTCAAGAAAAAGACTACCACCAAAGATACAGTGATATTTCACATTACAAAGAGGGCAATTCATGGTTAGGATATGGGGCTTTCACTGCCAGGGCCTGGGTTCAATTCCTGGTCAGGGAACATTCCACAAGACTTACAGCCAAAACAAAACACAAAGCAGGGCAATTCATTAGGAGGACATAGCAATTAAATATATGCATGCAAATAAAAACAAAACTTCCAAATACATGGATCAAGACTGATAGAATTAAAGGGAGAAAAAGATAAATCCACAATCACCCATCTCTTAGTAACTGGTAGAAACAGATAAACACACAGAAAAAACAAAACTAAACCAGTGGCAATGTATCAGAAAAACACCATCAACCACCCCGACCTAACTGACAGATTTACAACCACGGCAATTTTTTAAAATGCATATGGAATACTCATC
Source organism: Okapia johnstoni (assembly GCA_024291935.2). Classification (NCBI taxonomy): domain Eukaryota; kingdom Metazoa; phylum Chordata; class Mammalia; order Artiodactyla; family Giraffidae; genus Okapia; species Okapia johnstoni. Next base: position 54,073,997 of record CM044324.1, on the reverse strand, counting down.
AAGACAGATCATATGCTGGACCATAAAAAGCAGCACAGCAAATGTATAAAGATTGGGGTAATTCCCTGGCAGTCCAGTGGTTAAGATTCCATGCTTTCACTGCAGAGGGTGTGGGTTTGATCCCTGGTAGGGGAACTAAGAGCTCCCATGCCCCGTGGCATGGCCAAAAATAAAAACAAATAAAGATTTAGATCCTATAGAGTATGTTCTTTGACCATCATGGAATTATATTAGAAATTAGTAACAATAAGGTATCTATAAAAAACCCAACACTTGGAAATGAAACATATTTCTGAGCAACGAACAGTCAACAAACAAATCATAGATATTCTGAACTGAATGAAAATGAAAATACAACGTATCGAAATTTGTAGGATGCAGCTAAAGCAGTGCTTAGTAGAAAATTTTATAACTTTAAATGCTCATATTAGAAAAAAGATCTAAAATCAATGACCTACATTCTAGAAACATTTAAAGAAAGAAAACAAGATCAAAACAGAAATCAATGACTTTTTTTAAATAGAGAAAACTAAAGCAAAAGGTGAGTTCTTTGAAATTATTTACAAAACTGATAAATCCTCAGTAAATCAAGAAAAGAGAGGAAGCACAAATTAGCAATATCAGACAAGCATGTAGCATTTTTTAAGTATATGGCATCAAAATAAGAAATTGTTATTAATAAAGGGTGGAAAAAAATTAGGAAAGTTCATTTTTTTAGTTCACAATCAAAGCAGAAGCAAAAGTACATTTTATAAGTGGATTATGTTAACTCTAAATATGAACCTGCCACAGTAGAAATCTCTTGTAATTCAGCAAGGGGAGAAGTCGGTTCTGTTTTCATAGTGTTTTCTCCCATTGACTTGCAGTTCAACTCCAAGCCTGCAGGCCCCAATCCATCCCCAATGGAGTGGCAAGTTAATGTGGATGAGACCTGGCCAGCTTCCAAAGGAGATTTCAACTGACCTAGAAGAAAAAGAGAAAGATTGGGGAACATATACATGTATTTAGTCTAAGAACCAAAAGTTCCACAAAAGACTGATAAAGTCAGGGTCTTTTTAGAGGAAGCCATTCACTTCACAGCATACAAGAAAGAATACATTCACAGGGTCTAGCACACATAGTCAGGGTTGTAAGCATATCAAAGAAAAAGGCTAATAAGAAGCTAAAGTGAAGGGAGGATCTACTGGAAATATTAACAAAAAGGCAGAGGCACTAGAGTAAGATGGCATCAGAAAGACAGAAGAACAAGGCTCTTTAGCACTGTACCTCCAACCCAACATTCACATACGCAAGCAAAATCAATCAAAAATGCACACAAAAGTTTTTCTGTGAATCCTCAGTGAAAAATAATATGAGAAACACTGCAGCCAAATCAATATCTTGATTTCAAGATAATCTAAAACTTGTGTAAGGCAGTACACAATGACTGATTTAGATTGGTTCTCACCAGACAGGCAACAGGATGGCAAGACCATTCTAGAACAGACTCTGACTCACCTTCTTCTGATTCCTTGGTATTGGATGAAGTGTTTTGCAAAGGATCAGTATTAACTGTATCAACCAAATCTGATACAACCAAGTCAGGATCTAGAATTTCGTGGGTCCCATTAGTGGACAGCCTGGAAGACCGTCTCCTTGATAAGTCTTTGTCAGTGTTTTCCGAGTAGTTTTTTGACTTTTCCTGGGCTATAAACCATTAAGAGAGTTGTAGTCAAGAGACCAGAAGAAATAACTCTGCTACTACAGATTTCCGGGGCTTCCCACAATGTGCTAGTGGTAAAGAACCCACCTACCAATGCAGGAGACATAAGAGACGCAGGTTCGATACCTGGGTTGGGAAGATTCCCTGGAGGAGGAAATGGCAACCCACTCCAGTATTCTTGCCTGGAGAATCCCATGGACAGAGGAACCTGGCAGGCTACAATCCATGGAGTCACAAAGAGTCGGACACTACTGAAGTGAATTAGCACACACAGATTTCTGGACTGGCTGCCTTGATAAGGGCTTCAAACAGACTTCTGGCATCAGTGATGAAAGGAAATACCTTATCCTGGCTTATAGTTTTAAATAAAGGTACAGTCTTTCTGCCAGAACATAATTTTCCTAATTTAAGGATTTGTGATCTGAAAATATGTGGGCAAGGCCACATCCCAATCTTGACAAGTTCTATTTTGGAGCTTTCCAACATAAAAATGTACGTACTAACAATACCCCAAGGCAATAAGGTTTACAGAGCCTTAGAGCCATCACAAGTCCTTTCTGGAACCAAGAGGGTATTTTTTAAAAATCAATAAATAGCATTTTTTTTTAATGGAAGTATGGTTGATTTACAATGTTGTGATAGTTTCAGATGTGCATGAATATACAGGTTCATGCACATATATATGCTCTTTTTCAGACTCTTCCACTACACTAGGTTATTTTAAAATATCGAATATAGCTCCCTGTGCTAGAGTAAGATCAATAAATATATATTTAAAGTTTCACTCAGCATATGAAATCCATCACTTCCTCAGCCACTAAATTTCCAGTGGAATCCAAATCAGATGGGTATGGAAATGGCATTACTGAACTCAACATTAACACAGCTTGTGCTTTGGGATTAATTTTCCCTCTAGCAAAACTCCTCTGATCCAAACACATCCCACTCACACTAGCCCCTGTGATCAACAAGCATTAGAGTCTATAAGGCCCAGGGGACAACATGGACACAGGGGAGCTAACCCAACAGTTGTCAAATTCCAGCCACACATACACAAACTGAAGACTCACATGAATTTTTGTGAAGCCGAGGACGTTTTAACGGGACTTCATTTCCTTTTGATATTTTCCGTCTTCTCAATTCCAATGTTATTGGTTGCAAAGTTTGAGAGTTTGAATCCACAGCTACAACGTATATAAAACCACACACACACAAAAAGATATGTAGTTTTTTATTGACCAATTCTCATGCTGTATACAAATAAAACATAAATATGTGTGTGTGTGTGTGTGTATATATATATATACACACACATCCACACAAATCGTTGCATGATAAATAAACCCTCAAAGGGCATTCTTACTTAAGCCAAAAGGAGTAAAAAGTGAAATGGGTGAGAGATTACTTCCTTATAGGAAATGCTGACACCCTGCAGACTGACCTCTGAATCTTTGTGATATACTGATCTCCTGAAACCCACTCCTTAAATATCCTAATATGACTCCTTTAAAATATGAGGGTACAAAGGCAACAGTAAAGTCATTTTTATAACCATCAAATCTTATCATCAAAATTTGTCTTATCCAATACTCAGGAAATCCACCATACAGGCTAATTCTTAAAATGTTGTACTCTGGGACTTAAGCTTGATTATTATTTTCAACCTCTACTTGCTGAACTGGTTAGCTTGGTTTGGTCCTAGTTTTGAGGGACCAAAGAGAATGTCAACATTTACAACCTCTTAAAAACAATTCCAGAAAAATCTCAGGAGACCATGCTATTTGATAGCCAGTGTTCCAGACAAGGCTGCTTAACACTGGCAAATCCAGCACTGACATAATTTTAGCAGTGCAGAAGCTAAACCCTTAGATAGTACTCACTTTTTATTTTTTAAACCTAACACTTAAGAAGTTCTCTCCCATTAGGAAAGATAAGAATACAAAAGGCAGGCAGAAGAAAAAAACAAAAGAAAAGAAATTGGGAAGCTTGAGGGAAAGGTAGGGCTAGGGGGTCTGATGAAGGTTGAAATGAGAGAAAGCAGCAGCCAGGGGAAAGAAGAGAGGGAACAGGGGAGGAAATGGGAGGGGAAGAAGGCAGGCAGAGAGAAGACTCAACTAAGACCAGAAGCTTCACATCTGCCATGTCAAATGTACAAAGGACAAAGGGTTGAGCTTTGAGGAGGCAAACTTGATGAGAATGCTGATCTCTTTGGTTCTTTGTGTGTTCAAGCTTCTCAATGTGCCAACATTACTTTGTTCCAAGGGTGGGAACTTAGAGATCACACACATTCCACATTAAATACAAACATTCCTCCCTAAATAGTTCAGATCTGGTTCCAATAAGATTTGTATAATCTAGCGAGCTCAAGCCTCCACCATGTCAATGAACTTATTTCAAGCAATTTTTAAAGGAGATTTGAAGTATATGAAATCCTGGCAAACCTTCACTTTGATACCATATACAAACCGGGGCTAACCACACAGAAATTCAATGTTTCCCAACAATGAATTCTTTTTACAGTAAGAATCATCTGGGAAGGTTGTTAATAATTAGTATTCCCAGATCCTGCTCCAAAGATTCTAACTGGAGAGGAACAGCTCAGTCAAGTGTTAACAGTAAGCTTGGAAAACCCCAGTTCTCTACTAAATTTGAGCATATCTGGTATAACATCCTACACTTAATACAAGCAATAAACTGAATGCCCCATTTTTAACCTGAGTGAAGTAAGGTGGCTTCAGAGAAGTAGTCTGCAGACTGGAATGCAAGTATCCCAGTCCACACTTTCCAGAGAGTACAACCCACTGTAAGAGTAACCAAAGGGGAATCTGTTTCAGAACACTCAAGTCCCACATACCCACTCTCTTCCCTAAACTATGGTGACGACACATCAGATTTCTGCCTGTTCACACTGTCTATCTTTCCTTGAATAAGTGCCCTTCTCCCACTTACACAAAAAGGCCTGCTATTTACATCCCACATTGTAACACGGTACACTGCCCAGAGGTTTAAAACGTCTAGACCTTCTCAACAGGGGTTCCTCATTTGAAAACAGAACAAAGGTTATTTTCTTAATTCTCCCAAGAGTGGTTTATAACTAGTACCACCACCAATTGGCAGAAGTCAATTCATTACAGGTCACAGATGCCTTGGGCATTAGAGCTTAATTCTCTCTTGGAATCCTACTGAGAAAGCCAGCGAATTTAGACCACTGCTGTCCAATAGAAATATGAGAGCCACAAATGGAAGCCTCATAGATAATTTTAAATTTTCAGTTGCCACTTGAAAAAGTTAAAAAATTGAAATTAATTTTAACTTATATTTTATATTTATGTTAAATATATAAAATAGCTACATATTTATATTAACTGGATGAATTATATTGAATATAGGTTTTTAATTTATATTTATATAAAATATTCTATAAATATAAAAAGTAACATTCATATACTTAAATATGCATATTTAATTCATATTTTATTTAACCCAATATATCCAAAAATATCATTTCAATACGTAATCAATATTGTTAAACTATTGAGATACTCTACACTTATGGATGGGTTTTTGTTGCTGTTGTTTAGTACTATTTGAAACCCAGAGTGTGTTTTGTGGGTTTTGTTTTGTTTTCTGTTTATTTGGCAATGCCATGTGGCTTGTGGGATCTTAGTTTCCCGACAAGGGATTCAACCCAGACTCTGGGCAGTGAAAGCATGGAGTCCTAACCACTGGGCAGCCAGGGAATTCCCTCCAGTGTGTGTTTCAGAGTTACAGCCCATCTCAATTCAAAATAGCCACATTTCAAGTGCTCAATAACCACGAGAGGCTAGCAGCTACCATACTGGACAGCGCAAGTCTAGACCCCAGTTAGGCATAGGTACAATGCTGAGCTCTTTGAGAGTGAAAACAACCACTGAAAGGGGAAGTGCCTTATTTCAACCAGGAAGAAATCAAACCATCATCCAGTTTCATACCTTAAAATTAGGACTAAGATGTAAGAAGGCTGCCTACTGGGAATGAGCACTAATACATTTATTTGAAGTAAATAATAGTTTTTCCACAAAAATTACGTAGGATATTGCTGTCTGGATTGATAGATAAGACTGGTTTTGCATTCTGCATCATTAAGGGGACAACAAATGGGTTGATGCTATAGTTCCACAGTTTTATATATATATTTTTTTAACCTTTTATTTTGTATTGTGGTACAGTCAATTAGGGCTTTCCCAGGTGGCTCAGTGGTAAAGAAGTCGCCTGCAATGTAGAAGATGTGGGTTCAATTCCTGAGTCGGGAAGATTCCCTGGAGAAGGAAATGGCAACCCACCCCAGTATTCATGCCTGGGAAATCCCACAGACAGAGGAGCCTGGTGGGCTACCGTCCACGGGGTCACAAAGAGTCGGACACGACGTAGTGGCTAAACAACAATAATGAACCTGGCTGACCGGCATGTGTGATAGTTTGAGGTGAACAGAGAAGGGATTCAACCATACATACTGTAGTTCCACAGTTTTGACGAAAATATATTTTATGTCATAGTTTATATTTTTTCATTTATCTTTGGCAGCTATTTAGACTTATAAGAAAAAAAACAGATATCACTTTAAAACGGTAGAGATTCATGGTTTTTATGTAAAGTACATGTAACCAAGAATATCTTCAGGCCTCTGCCACATAATCATAGACAGTGTTCAGTACAGAGATCCTGGGAGCTTTTCACGCCACTCAATCCAGCAAAGGAATGTTTGGCTTAGGAAGAAATTCAGGGTTTGTTTCTTTCTTGGCTATTCTAGAAGAATTCCCAATTTCAACTTTTTAAAATAATTGTGTACTCTTCCCTAAATCCTCTAACATTGACTCCACCAATTAGCCATCTCAGCTTTTCATTTAGACTGAAAATTACCCATCCATAATCACTCTGCAGAGAGCCCAATTTCAAATGTAACCCTCCCTTCGGAGGTCCAATGTTCTTTGTTCCCACCTCCTCCAGAGATGCCCACACCTACTTACCTCTCTTTTTCCCCCTTCCATGTCGCTCATGAAAACACTATTTCCGGGTTCCAGGTTCTAGGTAAGCTTACTTGAAGTGAATCATTTGAACTGGCACAAGCAAAAGGCCCTAGCTTACTAGGTTTTATCATATAAGCTGAAGCATCTAGTGAAGAGCTATCTTTCACCTCAGGAGCCCAGCCAAGAATATGTTTCCCAAATTTATGTTCCTCTGGATATATGCCTCCCATAAAATTCAGCCCCATGGACAGGACTTGTTTTCAGATGACAAGATGACTCAAGGTCAGTCACAAAAACAAAGGGTTGAATAACAAAGTTATAAAGAACCACAAAGAACCACAAAAACAACACTGTTGCAGTGCAAACCTGGGAAACTCACCAGTAGGAGCAATGGAAGGGGGTCGGCCTCGCTTTCTTTTTGGCTCCCTCAAGTTTTCCTGTGGACTCTTCACAATGTCATTTTCAGGTTTCTTATCCACTTGAGCATCTCCAGAATACTCTCTGTCATTTTCTGAAATGTTCTCCTTATCTTCCTTCTCGTTCTTGGGAAGGCTCTTCTCTGAAGCTTTCCCCTTTTCAGCACAGATTAACTTTCCGTCTTTATCAGACTGCTTGGCTCGCTTTTCTGTCTTTAAGGCTTTGTCCTCTTTGTCTTTCTTCACAACGGCTGTGGGTTTTCTCTGTTCTTTAAACTTTTCTCGTTTATCAGATGATAGGAGACTTTTGTGTTCTGTTTCTTTAGGCCTAGCATTACCCACAATATTCTAAAATGAGCAAAATAGCGATGAAACACACTTTGTGATTACTTGCAAATATAAAATCAGGTGGTTTTTTGTAAACTTATGAAGATAAAAGAAATTAAAAGAGGATATATTTCAGGTCACATAATGGAAAGCACCACTGAAAATATCCATCCATATGCTGAGGTTTGAGAACCAGTCCTAAGTTTAAAGAAAATAACAGAGTCATGTTGAATTCCTTCTGAAACAATGCTATCTCCCTTATGATTAACAAGTTAATGGAAAGTAGTTAAAGGGACAGACAACTACCCCAGGGATCTCTTCTGGGAAGCAATCTTTTTGATAGTGGTATTCTAAGAAAATGCCTTCGTGCCCTGTCTGTTGTCATCCCAAGCGTGACTGCACTGACCCAGGGTCTTTCAGAAGCTGATGTCCTGTGTAGAGAACCCAATAAACTGATAACTGGTGGTTGAACAGGAAAGCTGTAAAGATTGTCCAGCTCAGAAACAGACTGTCTTTGCTTCCTCTACTGGGTAAAGGCTGTGCTCAGTCCTACTATGTTCCTGAGCTACTGAGTTTTTGTGCATCAGGAAGAAGTACTACTTCTTGGTTACTTTCCTTCTAAATTACTTTCTTTTAAAATCTCGTTTCCCAGTACACTGTTTACTGTCTCATAATAAAGCCAGCTCTGAAAGCTCTGGAGTTTCCAAAACTACCATTAAGTTTATTTGTGTATGTATCTTCCTTCCAAGATCTCAAGAGCAGAGCAGAGGCCACCACATCAAGTTCATACGGGACCCCTAGCACCAGGCACAAACTAGGCACACAGAGCTTTGCCAGGAGCAAGAAGGAGTGTCTAAATATGGGGTGAGTAGAAGTTTAATTTGTCCCAAGGGGAAAAATAATAAATAAGGACAATCCTTGTGGTTAGAGCCTCAGAGGAAATTTTATTTTTCAAGTCCTCTAAATTGTCTACAAGCAGCCAGGTTTGAGAACAAGCCCTCCTTAGTAACTGCTGGCAGAAATATAAATTGCAACCACCACAAAGGGGGGTTGGCAGTTTGGGTCAAAAGACTTACGATTCTACTTTTGAATTAGAATAAATTCCTAGAAATGAAATTTGCTAACAAAATAATTAGACTTGTATACCCAGACTTACAAATATCTTTAAATGACCACTAGGAAACTGGTTACACAAAGTTGGTTTATATACATATTATAAAACGCTACATAGCCATTAAAAGCTATATTCCCATACAGGACTTAGGAACTTGGGAAGACATTATTTCGTTAAAAGAGCAAGTTATAGAACAGTAACGTATGACTCAAATTGTGAAAAGAAATACATATATACAGAAGTATCTTTTTAAAAAATACAGAAGGCTATACATCAAAATGTTACGAGCAATTGTATCTAGACGACAGAATTAAACAATTTTTACTTTCAATGTGCTTTTCTGTGCTTTCTAAATTTTCTACAGCAAACAAATATATTTTTATAAGTACAAAAAAGATAGATGTTCTTGAAATATAGATTATCAAACTATTTAGGGCAGTAAATGCCTATTCAAAAAAAAAAAAAGAAGCAATATTACTATCTGAAAAAAAGCTTTAAAAATTGACAAATATTTTTAAGGAAGTTTTGCTTTGTAAGTGACATCACTTAGAAGTCATTTATCCAAAACACTATGTCCTCTTGGGAAAGGAAAACAAAGAGGAGCCATGGGCCTGTGCTTGACCACCTACCAGGTGTGAGATGACAAGAGACACTCAGAGGCAACTAGGAGTTGAGGACTGAAGACCCACAATCCACACAGGGTGAGGTGCCCATCTCCAAGTCAAGGCCCTGTGAGTACTACCAACCAGAGACAGCAGCTGAATGTTATTTGGAGCCCTGTCCTTCCACTTGGGGAGATTCTAGACACAATCTTGCAGCTTTTGACATGTTCTTAAAACAGTCCTCTGTCTAAATTAACTCATTCCACAAACTTAACACAAAAACTGCCAAATTTAAGGCCAAAATAATGTATAGAGTGCTGCATAGCTCCTGAGATGCCCGAAAAGCAAACGATCAAAGAGAAAACATCTTCAGGGCTAAAGCTTTATAATTTTATCAATTTTCTGAAGAGGAAAACCAGCAAAAGGCAAAAAACACTTTTGAGGCTATCTTTAACAATATCATATATCATGATGCCTTGAAATGCTAAATATGTACAGAAGAATTTATTAAAGTAAAAGCATTTGATCATAAGACAACAGGTTCCAGCATTACCAAATACTGCCACATCAACCACCCACAGAGATAAATAACAGTAATGATCAGAATCTTTCCCCTCAGCTGTTTCATTAAGACATAAATGCAAAATAAACTAAAAGGGGAAAAAAATCATGAAGAAAGTAGGCAACACTTTACAATGTCAAAACTCAGGACCTGTGCTTAGATGGTGAAAGGGACAACAGGAAACAAACTTTTCAACCCAGGCACATCTAGCACAAGTGATCGCCAAATCTATGTCACCACCAAGCTATGGTCCTGAGCTAAAAGGCAAAGTCAGATGAGGAGGAGAAAACATCTCTAGATCTCCTCAAGCTACTCAGCAAGTTCACCAAGAGAGGAAACAGCTCTGGGGGCAGGGCACAGGGAGAGAGAGAAAAGAATAACCCCCAGGCATTTTGGAAAAAAGACCTAACAGGTAATGGTACTTAAGTATTGGCACTTCAGAAAAGAAGACTGTATGAAAAGGAAAAGGCAGAGAGAGAGAAACATTTACAATATCTGAAAACTTGTATATTGCTTTCTGGAGAAATCATGTCAGATGAAGGAAAGAATTTGCCATCACAAACAAACGTAGCATCTTTGAGAAACAAAACTACAATATCACATTATGCATACCACAAAAGCATAAAACCACATTTCTCACCTGATCTTTGGAAAAAGCTTTGACATGAATATGTTTGACAGTCTGAACTACTCCATCATAAAATTTCACAGTGTAAGTACCTAAAATTCAAAAAGATATGATTTTAACTTGTAGTTTATGAAAGCAATAAAACTTTTCAAAGCATAAACACAAAGGAGCTCCAACCACAATAATAAACCTACAGGAATTAAAAAATTGTTTAAGAATCACAATTGGTTTTTCTTATGTCCAAGATAGTAATATGTTTGCCTTTTTTCTTTTTATCATTATAGATTTGTTTACCTACACAGATCAAAATCCATCAAAAAAATTCATTTTTATGGTTCTACATTAAAATTTTTAAAACTTGCATTGAATTTAGACTAAGAGCAAATAGCAGTAAAACAATTAAGAATGTAAAGAAACACCAACAATGAACTACCAGAAAGAGAAATTAAGGGGAAAATCCCATTTATCATTGCTTCAAACACAATGAGTCCTAGGAATAAACCTATTTAAGAAGCTAAAAGACCTGTACTTGGAAAACTATAAGACACTGATGTAAGAAACTGAAGATGACACAGATGGAAAGACATACTGTGTTATATTCTTAGTGGGAATGTAAATTGGTACAGCCACTGTGGAAAACAGTATAGAGGTTTCTCAAAAAACTAAAAATAGAACTACCATATAACCCAGCAATTCCACTCTTTGATATACATCCTAAACAAAACCAAAAACATTAATTCAAAAAGATGCACGCACCCCAATGTTCACAGCAGCATTATTTACAATCGCCAAGATATGGAAGCAACCTAAGTGTCATCAACAAATGAATGGATAGAGATGATGAATGGATATATGTATACATGGATACACACACACACACACACACACACACACACTGGAACACTACTCAGCTATTAAAAAAAAATGAAATTTTGCCATTTGCAGCAACATGGATGGACCTGAAGGAGGGTATTGTGCTAAGTGAAATAAATCAGACAGACAAAGATGAATACTATATGATCTCACTTATATGCAGAATCTAAAAAATACAAGTTAGTGAATATAATAAAAAAAGAAACAGATTCATAGATACAGAGAACAAACTAGTGGTTACCAGTGAGGAGAGGGAGACAGGGAGGGGCAAGATAGGGGTAGAGGATTAAGAAGTACAGATTATTATGGATAATGTACAAGGATATACTATACAACACAGGGAATATAGCCAATACTTCGTAACAATTATAAGTGGAGTATAACCTTTAGGAATTGTGAATCACTATATTGTACACTTGTAACAATATAATACTTTGTATCAACAATACTTTCGTTTTTTTAAAAAAAGAGATGTAAGGAAAATGCAGGCTTATTGCTTGGTGAATTATTGCTTATTACTTAATCTTTATTTTCTGAGCTGAGAAATAGTAATATCCTTTAAACTTCAAAAGAAATATGACCACCTGCTAAAGATATGCTTTTAGAGGTCATAATAATCTCAAAATCCATATGAATTACCTGCATGTTACTATGTTTAAAAACAGAGACTAGGCCAAAGCACTAAATGGTGCCTGCTACAGTTAGCTTTATTCCTTCTTTTTTTTTTAAAGTCTAATAAAAATCACTCTCTGCTAAAAACTTGAAACTGGTAATACAAATAATCCTGTCCAAATAAGGCATTTAGCTACAAAAGTTCTCATTAGTCCACCCAAACCAACGTTCTCAAACTTTTGCATTTTAGAACCCACCCATGTCTCTCTTTTGCTGGTTCCAGGAAGTTATTAAAAAAAAAAAAAAAATCACAGTTAATCTTGTCAAGATTACCAATGAACCACTGGTAATCATGCAATGGTTTACCACTAGTAAACAAGGTTAGTTTTCAGAACTAATTTACGACTCAACATGGAAGGAAAAAAAATAAATCTCAAGGGTTAGGAGCAGAATAATGCCAACAGTGAAGTTAAGGTCACCTGTCTGGTTGCCTCCATCTTATACACTCTCTCTCCCCACCTCACCCACCCTTCTCCTCCAGTCCTAAACAGGGCCCTGTGAATGGCTACCACCTCTACTGAAACCTCTTCAGTGTTTCAAAGTCCAATGCAATATGAGCCCAGTTATTTTCCAAACATTATTTAAAATTACTAGCATACAATACCCAACAACTCAAAGTGACTAGCTACTTGCCACCCACTGAAACTGTCTTGGTACATTTCCACCTCCACATCTTTATCAAAGTGTTTTCCTGCCTGGAATGTGCCACTCATCCTTAAGTGCTCAGCTCAAAAGACCAGAACATTCCTGTAAAACCTTCCTGACTTCCCTGGTCCTGGAGATTTCTCCCTCCTCTGAACTTTTCACTCCTCTGGTTCCTAGTCTGCAGAGCCTCACACTTAGGTGCCTTCACATAGAAGGCAGATGCCAAATCAAAGGATAGAGACCACATCTAACACCAGTTTCTCACACAGCGCCTGGCTCACTGTACTCCAATGTTTCTCAAAGTATGGTTCCCTGGACCAGTAACATCAACAACCCCATGAACCTATCAGAAATGCAAGTTAGCAGCCCTATGCATCATATACTGAATAACTTTGGGAGCATGAAACAGAAATGTGTGTTTAATAAGGACTTCAGGTGATTCTGGTGCACACTGAAGCCTGAGAACTACTGTTGTAAACAATTAGTAATTACCTACTAATTTTACTCCTGGTAATTACAAAATGATTATTTGTCACAAGTATTGTCAACACATAAAAGTGGCTAGCAAATAAGATAGATACAAGGATATACAGTAGGTTGGTTAAAGCAAGCAATGAGATGACAGGCTATGATAAGGATTTTATCTAAGGCAGGTCAGCAATTACTGATGAGTAGTTAACAACAAAGACCTGGGTTCCTGTCTTCCTGCCTCTATTGTGAGGGTGTTGGCAAACAAAGAAGCATTACTGTGGGACTCTAAACAGACTCTTTTCAAAGCAAAGCTCTGGTAAGTCTAAGGATTGCAGTTTGGGGGTGATGACCTTAAAAAACCAATTCTCTAGAAATCTTAAATATCAAGCATGCCAACGGGCCATCCAAAACTATACCTTCAATGATCTTAATCAACAAAGCTCAGCATCAGTTACATCAAAATGGAAACTCTCCATTTCTACAGACATTTCAAATAGCCAGGACACCTTAAACAGCGCTATGCAAAAGTCCAAGGTTTTCAGCTACTTGAGGTCAATATTGAAGCTTACTCCTGAAGGCAAGCTCAGATGGAGGCTTCAGAGGAACAATAGAGCTAGAGGCAGAACCCAAGCCTGTCTGCTCACTTCTCTCCCAACCCGCATACCTATTCCCCAAGTCCCTCAGCCTCAACTCCAAACCACAGACCAGAGCACTACTGGCCCCTCTGAAATGACCCAAACTATGGCCAAAGGGCCTAGGGGACCACTGCTGTTAGATAACAATATCCCAGCCTTGACTCTTTTTACTTTCAAAGAACTACAAGGGATCATCTTGAAACTTTCTCCCTTGATCATGCACACAGCCTAACTTGGGCTTCAATAGCCCAGAGGAAACACATCCCGCAGACAACAGTGGCCTAGACCTGGAGAGAGGCTCCAAGTCGATTTTAACGGTTTCATGCATAACTAAACGGAGAAGGCAATGGCAACCCACTCCAGTACTCTTGCCTGGAAAATCCCATGGACGGAGGAGCCTGGTAGGCTGCAGTCCATGGAGTCGCGAAGAGTCGGACACGACTGAGCGGCTTCACTTTCACTTTTCACTTTCATGCATTGGAGAAGGAAATGGTAACCCACTCCAGTGTTCTCCCCTGGAGAATCCCAGGGACGGCGGAGCCTGGTGGGCTGCCGTCTATGGGGTCGCACAGAGTCGGACACGACTGAAACGACTTAGCAGCAGCAGCAGCAGCATTACTAAAAGAATGTCTTCCCACGGAATCCTCCAAAGGGTGGCTGGCAACGAGCTCTCCCACAGCCACAAGCAACATTAACAAAACACATGTAAATGATAGGATTCAAAATGAGAACATTTGTGACACAAAGGCAACCTGCCTCAGGCTCCCTTAAGAAGCTCCAGTCTCTACCAGATGAAACCAAGCTTCCTGGCCTTGCTCTCTGTGGGTTAAGAACCCAGCATATCAGACAACCTTATAGAAGTTAGTAATAGCAGAAGGGAGGTGAGAACGAAACTTGAGACCAGTAGCAAGCTCATCCTCTCCGGGACCAAGAAAAGAAGGATACACAGGTGACTCTGGAAAGGACAGATTTACGTTGCTCCTGAATCTACCGTAACTGTGACTTCAGGGCCCTTTTTCTATCCCGCTCATTCTTCAGGAGTCATAGAATTCCACAATATCATGGAGAGGAGTTTTCAAACATGGTTTCTCAAAGTCCTGAGGTTCCCACAGATGTGCCTCAAAGGTGAGCAAGGGGATGGGACAGGTCCATGTCTGCAGGCAAACCTCCCCCTAAGCCTTCTCCTCTTAGCAATTTTACATAATGGGCTTAGGTTCTGCAGCCAACAATTTCCCAAATTGCTCGTCCATTCCAATTCCTTCTTCCATTTACAACTGCTCAGATGAATTCAGAGCAAGGAGAGTGAACTGCCTATGATCACCATGCAGGGACTGGGACAGAGCCTGTCTCCACTAATTAGGGCTCTCAAGACACCACTGGGCTCCAGGAAGCGCAGACCATCTACTCCCACCCTATTGTATCAGGTGCACATACACGTGTACACACACACGCACACACTCTCCCATCAGGCACCTGGCCCTAACTGAAACTCCTTCCTGCTCTTTAAGGAAAACCTTGCTCCAGAGAAGCAGGCTGATACTGTAGCCACTGCAGTTTCAGGAACCTTGGAGCCCCACAGACCTCCATTCAGACTTCCGTGCTACTATTTACATATGTGCTCTGCAACCTCAAGCAGTTTCTCCTGTGAGCTGACTTCCTCATCTGAAAAATGAGAATGGGGTTGATGGCAACAATCTTTACACATTTGTATGGAAATGAAGAAGAAATGAACTCAGATATGGAAACTGCTTAACAAAGGGACTATCACAGAGCAAGGGAACAGTTGCTGTTGTTTAGCCGCTAAGCTGTGTCCGACTCTTTGCGATGCCATGAACTGTAGCCCGCCAGGCTCCTCTGTCCATTGGATTTCCCAGGCAGGAATACTGGAGTGGGTTGCCATTTCCTTCTCCAGGGGCTCTTCCTGACCTAGGGAGTGAAACCACGTCTCCTGCATTGGCAGGCGGGTTCTTTAACACTGAGCCACCAGGGAAGCCAAGAGATCAATATGTGGTTCTAATTACCATCATCTGTCATGTCACTTTAAAAGGGAAACCCCCCACCGCCCCACAGATAGTAGGAACCAAGATAGCACCTGCATGTATGGGCCTAAATTGTCTTTCTATCTCTAGTCAAAGCTGTTCATAGTCCCAGAGTTCCCACATTTCAAACGCAGGATCAGCTACAGCAAGAAGAAAACAAAAAATAGTAACTGCTTCAGCTAGAGACTCAAGAAATAAGACCATTTCCATAGAATCTCCTGGTAAAATGCAGACTTAGGCACTGAACAAGGAGATTGAACTGGGGGGCACAGGACCTAACAATATGCATAACTTGAAGGAAGAGGGACCTGCTACGCCTGCCTGCGCACTCAAGTTAAAGAACCACAGATCAACAGGAAGGAATGATTCCTCATTTTGTTGTAAATGTGAATCTGCTTTCAGTTTCCTCTGGAGAGATTGCCTTGCAGAGCAGAGGGGTACAAACCCCTGACAGGCAAGTGGCTCTGACACCTCCTTAAAGATGGGGAGCTGGGCGGAGCTGAGGTCAACTCACCAGAGAAGAGAAGGCTTCCAAACAAGGAATTCCTGGAAGCAGAATCCCTTCCTTCACTCCAACACAGACCGAGGCTCTAACAAGGCTACCAGGTGTGGCTGCCTTCACGGAGAATGATGCTTAACTGCCACTGCCAAAGACTGATGCCAGGTAAAAAGTGCTAAATAACATGGTATTGTTCTCCCAAGTTTCCAATTGCTAAATGACTCCCTTAAGAAACTCTAAAAGTTGCTCACTAGTTGTGAGTCAATCATGTGGGACACCCAATGCCAGCAGCCAGGGCTCTCCACTCTGGCTACAGCCCCTGCCCACCAGACTGCCCAGTCAAAGCTCAGCCTCGGCGAAACCACCAAGGAGGTTATGAGTGGCAGAAAGATCAGACCAAGCCTTCCTAAGATGAGTCTATAAGGAGTGACTTCACTGTATTCCCAGCCTCCTCCCAGCAGCACCAGAAAGACGGAATAACTTTACAGGAAATATAGGGAACACCTTGCCTGCAGAGGTTCTGCCACCATTAAGCTATGGTGGCCCCTGCTACAGACAGAACTGAGGCAGGGCAGAAAACATCAGGGAAAGAGTGAAATTAGAGTCCAGTATTGTCCTTCTCAATCATGCAACTGAACAGTAGAATAAATCATGACGTAGAAACTCTGCCAGTTCCCCTGGATTAAATCTAACCCAAAGGCAGCACCTAACAGTCATTATTTCATCTCAAAATCAGGCACAGACCTGACCTCCCACAAAGGAAATCCCACAGGATTTCCTTCTCAGTCCTCAGTGCAGGAATAATACCACACGGCTGGGTGCATTCACTTTCAGGATTTCCTCTTCTCCATGCCTCCCCCTTCTCTTCCCTCTTCCAATTAATCTCAAGAACCAGAGAGGATGGTTGCATAATGCAGGACTTCAGACCCAAAAATTCTGGGAAAAACAGGTTCTCCCTAAAATATCCACTCATTTTCAATGTCCTCCAGGTAACTAAAATTTACTGAACAGAATTCGAAGCTTATCGAACAAATATACTAGAGTGGCAACTCACCATTGTGGGAGCAACCATTACCTCAAGACTCTCCCTCCTATCATTTTAGCTCATGCAGGAAAATAAACTTTAAAGATTTTTAAAAACAACTTGCAAAGCAAATAAACTACTTTAAAAGGACTTCTCTGGCAGTCTAGTGGTTAGGACTGGGGAAAGTAAGATCCCATCCTGCATGCCACACGATGCAGCCAAAATGTTAAAAAAAAAAAAAAGATTTCAGACCCAACTGACACAAAAAAACCCAACAACTACAGACAAGGGTCCCTCCTCACACCTCCCCTTATGATTTATCTGCACCATTCTGCACCTGTCATACCTCCCCCGGTTGCTCTATCTCAACACCTACTTCATTCTGCCTTGAACAAATTCTTTATTCTTTTTTAATCCATGATGCTAAGGCCTAGGCTCTACAGATATCAGATGCAAACAGTAGGTTCCTAAGCCTTTAATGCTTCCACCTAGACCCCCACCCTACCTCTCTACAAGACACTCCCAGGACTCCCCAAATCCCTCCTTCCTCAATGTGCCCTTCCTTCCCCATTCTTTTAATCTAACCCTCTTCTCACTTCTGTCCTCCATGTGACTCTGGGACATCACTGGAACAAAAGAGAAACGTTGCTTCCTTTCTGCTACCCACTTTATCAACAGTTATCCGTGTTTCTATCCACAACCTTCATTTGATCTAAGGAGCAGCCTTTTCCCAAAAGGGCACACCTCCCCCAGGGGGAACATCCAACTTGATCAGCATAAATCAACCTAACAGACTTTCAGAAAGACATCTATGCACACTAACAAACACCTGTGTTTCATATCATATAATTTAAATCCAGTAAGAGCAGAAAAAAATTACTAATCTAAAAAATAAGATTCTAAAAAATAAACTTTTTCTTTTACTGTGACATTTTTTTTAATTGAGGTACAGTTACTTAACAATATTATATTGGTTTCAGGTGTACAATTTTAGTGATCGACAATTTCTATAGATTATACTCCATTTTAAGTTATTATAAAATATTGGCTATATTACCTATGCTGCACAATATATCCTTGTAGCTTTTTTTTACTTTTTTTTCCCATATAAATGAGATCATTCACCATTTTAATACAAATGGATCTATAAGCATATGAACTTATAATCTATTTAATGAGTGTTTGATATAATAAACTATGCCTTTTACAAAAAGGATCTGAAGCAGTTTAATAACATGTCACTTGAATAATATCCATTTATTAAAATTAAAGTAACACATATGAAAAGTAATATGAGATTTTATTTTAAACACAGGCTTATAAATGTAACTTGGGGAAAACAAGGGACTATCCAAAAAGACTTAACCATAAACAGGAGGATCAGTAACTGCTTAGATAACTTAGAAGATACAGCCTTGCTCTGGAGGCCTGTGGTAAGAGGACTATGTTTTAGGGATACATCTGTCAACCCCTGCACCCAGTCTAACAACTGCCGGGACTGGTGAACACAACAATAGAGGAACAAAAAGTCCTGCTATATGCAAATGTACAGTTCATTTTTGACCATTTCAACCCATTCTGAGATGAAGTTTCTTGTTTACCCCAAGGTCCAGCATTTAGCAGAGTGCTAAATAAATACTTGAATAACTTCATTGAATGAAGTCAGTCTAGCCTTAGAGTCACACCTAACAGTGGTACTAAGAGGTCTGTTTGCCCTAAACATTCACTGCAGAGATCATGGACATACCACAAACATCTCAGTAGAAAATGCTTTAAAAAGGTATCACTTGAACCCTGCCAAGTCTGTTCTGTGTGTCAGGATGCTGACCGCACATACCATGTTCATAACCGTCCTCTTCCCTTGCCTCTATATTCACAAAATGGGCCTCTTTGGGTTGTGTTTCCTGTCTTGATTTCTCACATGTTCTGAACTCTGGCAAAGGTATCCCAACCCAGAGCTCTAAACCCCAGTACCTTAATGTCAACTAGCAACTCTGGTATCACACACCACTCTCAATCACGTGGCATCCACAAAATACATTTTGTAAGAAATGTTTGTTG
The DNA here is from genome assembly GCA_024291935.2 of Okapia johnstoni. NCBI lineage: Eukaryota > Metazoa > Chordata > Mammalia > Artiodactyla > Giraffidae > Okapia > Okapia johnstoni. The sequence goes on along the minus strand of CM044324.1, from coordinate 54,054,721 downwards.
CCTGCTTCACTTCTAGACTGTTCACAAATAACTAAAAGGAATATTAGGGACTTATTTCTTCAATTATATTAGGAACTCCTAAACAGCAAGAACCTGCAAACTTCCCAACAGAGGGATAGATGAACCATGACTGTTTCAGAAAACAATGATTAAAATTTAGAAGGCAGAGAACCAAACTTCCCCTCTTTAACCTAGCTTTCTCTCCATTTATAATTTCTTCCTAACTCCTGACATAGTAATTAACTTAGAGAGGACTCCAAGGCAATAAATACATACTAAACATACACCATCAAATTCCAGTATTATAAACTCACCCCTAAGTCAAGAGTAAAAACAATTACAACTCAAATGCCTTACCATCCTTGTTAACAGCAGTGACTTTGGCTGGGTAAAAACGACAATCAGACCAGCAAGCAAGGACCTGCTCGTTTATTTGAAATTCCTAAAAAATATTAAAAAACAAAAAAAGATCCTGTTACCAATCCAATTTCATAGGACATACATGGTAACCAAATTCATAAGACAGGCTGAAACTGACAAGGGCAGGTAGGGGAGGTGGTTACTGGGATGAAGATGTTTCTGCTGTTCAACACTGCAAGTCAAAACAAAAGGGCTGGACACAGCCTTTTCCCATTTAAGGCGTTCTGGACAGGCAAGGCACAGCACTGATGATAATTCTATCTTGTCCCTGAAAGTGCGTCTAACAGCCCAGGACCACCAGGGAACACAAGTACACAGCTGGAAGGAGAGAGGCTGTTTCATCTCGAGGCAAACAGCATTCATGCCACCTAATGCCATCCACATTTTCAGAGGGTCTTTGGACAAAGGAGGCACTCCTTCACCATTAATATTTCATACTGCTTTCCCAGCACACAGTTTGCATTGATACATTTTGTAGAATGAATACCCAGCAGCCAAACTGGGCAACAGTGAACAATCTTAAACTGGGAGTGGGGAGGAGGGGGAAAGGCTAGCAAGATTTCAAGTTCCCTGGTCACGGTTAAAGTGGAAAACAGAATCCAGGGCTGAGTCAGCTCCAAAGGCAGCAGGATTTCTACAGATGTCTCAATTCCTATTTAAAAAACTGAAAACAAATGCTTTATCCTTTATTTTGAAGTCATAAAAGTGCCAGAAATAGTGATGAAATTTAAAAAACAGGAATCCAGTCCAATCAATTCCAAGATTTTCAAGGGCTTATTAAAAAAAAAAAAGCTAGCATAATGCCACATGGAATGACTGCTTAATGATCAGACAGCAGATGAGCTTAATAAGCAATCTAAAGGGATACAGCAGTATAAAAGAGAGAGATCAAGTCCCCATTCATCATCAGTGCAGTCTCAACCAAATAAGTTTATGAGCTGTCACGTCAATCACGTCATACAAACAGATGACAACTGAGATTCTTCGACAACCCCAAGAGGCTGTAGAGATCTCAAGGTTGCACTCCAAGCCTAAATAAGGATGGTCCCCAGCTGCTACAAACGTTCACACTAAACATCAAAGACTCAGCCCAATGGCTGAGCCCGCTCATCACTGAACTGCCCGGATTTGTTACTCACAGATGATCCTTCCTCTTCATGCAAGCCCTCTTTCCTCAGCTGTATTTTCTCTAAAGGACGTAAATAAGGACTGTCCCAGCAGAACCACTCATCATAACGATGGTTCCAACGCTTGAAATGGATGAGTACTTTTCCTTCTTCGTAATCAATATCTTCTATGTGAGCTGGATACCTGAGTCAGGAAAGAAAAAAAAAAATTGAAATGCCCTTAATATTCACCTAAAATAATCAAAATGATACTTTTCCAAACCTCTTACTAAAGAAGTAGATCTCAAAGTACTAAATAAAGCCTATCATTTAGCAGTTCTCTGTCACTGTGCCAAATCGAAAATCATGGAGGCTAACAGACTCGGGATTCAAATCCCATCCTGGATTAAACTGTGATTAAATTAGCCTTTCAGAGCCTGAGCTCTTTCATGTAAAGCGGAGGAAGGATACACTGTGTTGCAGTATGAGTCAAACAAGACGACATATACACAAACCTGAGTACAAGAGAGGCAGGAAGCAAACAATTAACAACTAGACTGTATTTTACAGGTGTCAAAAAATTAGAATGACCGGGCAGCCCAGACTGTGTTAGTCTCAATTTTAAAAATTTTGTCATCTATGTATTGTAATATCATGCAGTTGTTAAAAAGAGAAGATGGCTCTATGTCATGATATGGAAAGCTCTCCCAAGATGATCCACTGAATGAAAAGAGTGAGGTGCAGAACACTGCGTATGGTAAGTAAACTACTGCTTATTTTTTTTTAACAAGACAAAAAAGAATATACGTATTCAAACATGCTTAAATATGCATAAAACATCTGGAAGAATACACAAGAAACTAACACTGGTTACTTGTAAAAGTGTGGTCAGTTCAGTAGATGGGCTCTTTCAATCTCCAATCACTTCTAGACTGAGAGTTAGGTAAACCAACAACTACATCTGCGTGACTCACTTGAAACTGGCAATCAAGGTCATGGAGATCTGTGGGTTTCGAAGCAACTGTCATGACAAGAGCCAGTACTTTAGTGCAGGACTGCTCAAACTTTTATGCAATGCAAATCATCAGGGGATCTTGTTAAATGCAGATTCTGATTCAGTAGGTGGAGCTAAGTAAGGCCTTAAAAGCTGTAAACAAGCTCCCAGGTGATACAGACATGCTGGTCTATAGCAGCAAGGATCTAATGTCTAGTCACTGACTTCTTGAGTGTCAAGTACCAATGGTGGGGTGGGGGTGGCAGTAGCAGTAGTGACTTCCCAACCTCCAGTTCACACTCCAGGGGTGAGTCCTTCAAATTTAAACTCTAAGGCCAGTCCCCTTGAGTCCCACTCCTCCAACTTTTCCAACAATTTTCTAAGGACCCAATTACTTGTGTTTAATCCTTTTGTGGGTCAAGTACCCAGGATGGTTTCTGTTTCCAGCATATAAACCTGACTGATACAAGAGGGGTACTGGGTATGGGGCAGGGAGGGGCAAAAGTGGGAGGGAGACCTTTTGCAATACACCTTTTAATACTTTTTCATTATTCAACCATATAAATGTATTGCTCATTCCAAAAATAAGTAAATGATTAAAAATAAAGAAAAACAAATATGCAATTGTTCTCTTAAACACGTCTGTACTGACCAGAATGCTATTCTACACTGAGAAAGTTTAGATTCTACCAATTTGCATTTTCTCCCTACAACTTGGACTTGCCCCATTATCTTCCTTTCTTACGTCTAACACTCAATACCCTACTGTCCTAATAAGTATGTGCTACCTAAACGAACAGGCCTGCTTCCATTGTGTCCTCTTCAACCCTACACTGGTATCTGCTAAGGCAGTTTACTTGGAGTAAACCAAAACACAGTAGGATGCAGATACTGGGCATTCAGTGAACATCCAGGAAATCAATTCCATTCTCCCTATTCTTCCCAAAGATTGGATGTCCTGTCAATTCTTCAATCCCAAGGCTTGCTGACTCCAGCTACCCACCCCAAGTTCAGTCACTCTCCAGCTTCAGGCCCCAATCCCTTTATGTGGGTATTTCTCACACAGGACTGACAGAGTATGCTTTTCAAAATTCCTAATTGTATTCTACATACATTAATTGCTCAAGAAATATTAATAAAAGGAATAAACAGCCCTGAAACTAGTCTCCCTACTCCAATCCAGCTGACACACAGCTGCCATAAATACAAGCTATCTTGACAACAGACTAGCTAATCAGAGGAGCTGGTGATCTGAGTAGTACACTGGTAGGAGAGAAAAAAGCTTCCCGAAGTCTATCCCTCCCTGTAAAACGGGGAGAAGGATATGGATATGTCAGCTGTATTCCTCTTGATCTCTCAGTCAGTCAGCCTACCACAGATTAGTAAGCCTCTGTAACTCAGTCCTATTCAAAGGTCTTTCTTTACTGGTTTACTATCTTGAGCAATAGTTAGCAAACAGGTCTTTGGACCAACACACAGAATTAATTTTTCATAGAACCAAATTTATTTAATTTATAGAATTTTCCTTTATACTAAGATCACATTCTTTCTTACTTTTCAGTGCTTAAACATACTTTTCAAATTAAAAAGATAGCTGTTTTTAATCCTTACTAATATTATGCAGTATTGCAAACAATAAGGCAGTTTGCTGTGTACTGATTTTTAAAGGTCTCTAGGAAAAGTGGGGGGAAAAAAAAACAACTCAAGATGCAAAACGGTACTGAATGCACTACCATTCATTTGGGGGAGGGGAGAGAGCCAATACATTCGTACCTGTTTTTAAATGCATGGGCTATCTCTGGAAGGATGATCAAGCAACCCGATTTGCCTCTTGGGAGGGGAACTGGATAGCTAAGGGACCGGAGAGGAAGTATGAAACTTATTCAGTGTATATCCTTTTGTGTTGCATGTTGCACCATGAGCATGTATTAAATATAAAAAATATAATTAGATATTTGTTTTAAATGTTCTTATTTGGTAAAATAAGAAGCTGGCACTGCAGGACAACTTCAAATTCTTTTGAATTTGCACTTGGTCAGTGCCTTCTGAAAGTCTGGTAAGTTTGGATCCATAGAATTAACTGCAAAACCCTAGGTTAGCCACTCCACTGTACACAGATTATGAAAGACCCCAGGGCCCTTGGCTAGCCAAAAGCTACTCCCTTGATCAAAAAACTTCACAGGGCATAGGCAGCTTACTATCCACAGACTACACAAATCTCTCCAGGTGGATCAAGAATAGCCCAGGGGTCAGTAAGTCTTCCTAAGGAGAAGGTGGTTCTCTCTACTTCTCTAAAGTGTGACAAGGATGTAAGTCACTCATAGTGAATGGGGAAACCCAGCTGCAATCCAGAGAAGAGAGAGGCAGTTGATCTTAGGGATCAATCCGGCTAAGACCTGGTGGATCACAATTACACAGCTGCCTTGGGGACAGCTCAGATTCATCTGTCAACAAATCTTATTAAGTGACTTTGATCTGGCCAGTCAATTTCAGGTATCAGGCGATTATAAAATGGATGTGGTTCTGGCTTCTGTCTTTAAGAAGAACCAGACACCAACTAAGTTTTAAAACTACCAAGTGGATAGACATTTTCCCAAAATGGAAATGTAGATGGCCAACAGGCACATGAAAAGATGCTCAACACTGCTAGTCATCAGGGAAATGCAAATCAACCCACAACAAGCTATTACCTCACACCAGAATGAAAATCGTCCAAAAGAACACAAATAACAAATGCTGGCAAGGATGTGGAGAAAAGGAAGCCCTCGTACCCTGTTGGTGAGAATGTAAATTGGTGCAGCCACTGTAGAAGACAGTACAGAGGTTTCCCAAAATACTAAAAATGGAACTACCACATGACCCAGCAATTCCACTCCTGGGGATATATCTGAAAAAAAAAAAAAAAAAAAAAAAAACGAAAACACTAATTCAAAAAGATACATGCACCCCAATGTTCATAGCAGCATTATTTAAAATTGCCAAGATATGGACTCAACCTAAGTGCCTACCAACAGATGAATGGAGGGAGTTCCCTGGTAGTCCAGTGGTTAGGACTCAGAGCTTTCACTCCTATGGCCCTGGGTTCAATCCCTGATCAGGGAACTAAGATCCTGTAAGTCGAGAGATGCAGCCAAAAAAATAAATATTTATTTTTAAATAACAGATGAATAGATAAAGAATATGTGTGTTTGTGAGTATATATGTATAATGAAAAACTACTCAGCCATAAAAAAAAAGAATAAAATGTTGCCATTTGCAGCAACATGGATACACTTAGAGGGCATTAACCCTAAGTGAAATAGGTCAGACAGACAAAGACAAACACTGTATGATATTACTTACATGTGGAATCTAAAAAAAGCAACAAAGTAATGAATATAACAACAAAAAAAAGGCAGACTCACAGATATAGAGAACAAACTAGTGATTATGGAAAGGGCAATGCAGGGATGGGCAGGTAGGAGGCACAAACTACTGGGTGTAAGATAGGCACAAGGATATAGTGTGCAACAGGGGAAATATAATCAATATTTTATATTATAATAACTGCAAATGGAAAGTAGTAACCTTTAAAAAATATGTAAAATTTTTTAAAAATTAAAAAAAAAACTACTAGAACCAACAAGGCCCTACTGTATACCACAGAGAACTCTATGCAATATTCTGTGATAACCTATATAAGAAAGGACTCAAAAAAAGAATGAATTATGTATACATATAACTGAATCACTTTGCTATATACTAACACAACATTGTAAATCAACTATACTTCAATAAATTTTCTTTAAAAAACTACTAGGTAGAATCACATGAAACAGCTGATAATCAACTGTTTCTTACCGACAAAAATCATAATTTTATTTCATTCAATCTAAAAACTGGAACAATCATAAAGGAAGCTGGAAAGATGAGGCAAGGTTAACAAAAGAGACAATGTGAATGGAATCTGTATAGACAGAAAAGGGGAGAGAAAATTTCCAACACGTAACTAACAGCCATGATGAGACTCTAGTTTCCAAACTAACACTGCAGCTTGGAGTCATATTCCTAACGGAAATAATAGCCAGAAAAGAGGAGACACTGAACACCAAACTGAAAAAAACTTTAGCTCTGGGGAGGAGAGAGGGATTGGGAATAGCCAAGAGACTTCTGCTTGTAGTTTTAATTTTTATAAGAATTTAAACACAAAATACCTGTGGTAAGCAAAAATAAACTTTTAAATTAAAAGTTTTAAAAAATATTTAATGGGCAGATATCAAACAATAGCTTCATGGTTGTTGAATTTATATGCTGCTGGAGAAGGAAATGGCAACCCACTCCAATGTTCTTGCCTGGAGAATTCCAGGGACAGAGGAACCTGGCTGGCTACAGTCCATGGGGTCATAAAGAGTCAGACACAACCGAGTGATTCACACTTTCACTTTGGGACATCCACAAAACAGAATATTATGCAGCTGTTAAAAAATAAATGAAAACTACGAACTGACAAGATTTCCAAGTTTTAGAAGGCAAACTATAAAATCACCTTTTGTTGTTTCAAAAGAGGAAAGTAAGAATATATACTTGCTTGGCTTATATTAAATAAAGAAATACTGGTAGGATGGACAGAAATTAATAAAACTGGTTGCCTTTGGGAGTAGAGTGAGTATAGGGCAGAAAAAGAAGTGGATGCAATAATTCTCACTGTATACCCTGTCACTGTTCTGACTTTTTGATTCTATTCAATCTCTATCCAATGGATTATCAATTAAAATCCTTTGCATTTCCCAGGCAGACTACCATTATCATACTCAAATTATGATTATACTGTCTCACTTTCAATTCTGATATCTGCCATTTATTTTTCTCATTTACAACACTGATTAGTGTTTCTAAGATGATGTTGAAAATTAGCAGAGATGGTTGACATCCTTCTCTCTAATGAAAATGTCTCCAGTGTTTCATCATTAAAGATTTCTTATTAATGCCTTTATCAAGTTCATGAAGTTTTTCTGTATGTCTAACTTACTGAGAGTTCATCAAGAATAAATTTTGAGAATTTTCAGCCTTTGTCTAGGTGATTATATAGGTCTCTGCTTTTATTCTATGAAGATAATGAAATAATACATTTCCTGCTTTTATTCTATGAAGATAATGAAATAATACATTTCCTAAGTTTAAGTTATCATTACCCTGCTTAAAAAAAAAGTCATATTTGATTATGTGAATCATTCATTTAATAAATATCTCTTTGGTCTTTTCAGCATTTTATTGACTAGTTTTGTGTCTCTTTTATAAGCAGAATTTGCCCAAGTTTCCTCATATTATGCTGTTCCTGCCCAGTTTCATTCAGGCTACACTAACCCCATAGAATGGACTAGAAAGCTTTATTTCATTTTCTGTGAAACTGCCTACTCTGGTGTGTTTTCATAAGAGAGTTATTTATCTACCTTTTCCATTACTTTTATGTTACTAGGCTGGTCAAGTTTTCTTGAGTTTATTTTGCCTGTTTACGCAAGTAAGAGTTTGAATGATCATCAGATACAATTTCAGTTCAGTTCAGTTCAGTCACTCAGTCGTGTCCGACTCTTTGCGATCCCACGAATTGCAGCACGCCAGGCCTCCCTGTCCATCACTAACTCCCTAAGTCCACCCAAACCCATGTCCATCGAGTAGGTGATGCCATCCAGCCACCTCATCCTCTGTCATCTCCTTCTCCTCCTGCCCTCAATCTTTCCCAGCATCAGGGTCTTTTCCAATGAGTCAGCTCTTCGCATCAGGTGGCCAAAGTATTGGATTTTCAGCTTCAACATCAGTCCTTCCAATGAACACCCAGGACTGATCTCCTTTAGGACAGACTGGTTGGATCTCCTTGCAGTCCAAGGGACTCTCAAGAGTCTTCTCCAACACCACAGTTCAAAAGTATCAATTCTTCAGTGCTCAGCTTTCTTTATAGTCCAACTCTCACATCCATGCATGACCACTGGAAAAACCATAGCCTTGACTAGACGGACCTCTGTTGGCAAAGTAACATCTCTGCTTTTTAACATGCTATCTAGTTTGGTCATAACTTCCCTTCCAAGGAGTAAGCATCTTTTAATTTCATGGCTGCAGTCACCATCTGCAGTGATTTTGGAGCCCAGAAAAATAAAGTCAGCCATTGTTTCCACTGTTTCCCCATCTATCAATTTAGATGTTCAAAATCAGCAGTTTTCCTTTGAAGAAAAGAGCTCAAGAGTCAATAGAAACATTTCAACCTCAAGCCACAAACAGGATTTTTACATGACGAATACAAGCACTAGATTGCTAAGCAGTTTATAGGACAGAAACTATGCCCTATAGAGTCCATTATTCAAACATGCCTTAGTTTGGATTCTAGATAACAGCTTACAGAGGAAGAAAGACAATATTATAAGGCACCCTGCGCCTTTGATTTCCTCAGACATACACATACCTTCCCACACCAGGTCTGTTCACTTCACCTGAATCACTTCCCCTCTGTCCACTCTTCCCAGGCAACAGCCTTATGCCCTGCAGCCTCAGAATCTCTGAATATATATATCTCGAGTAGCCCCCATCTCTTTCCAATCTGTGTCAGTTTCCTGTTTCTTCCTTCATAAATAACATTCACCCCAATCTGTAATTACTTCATTTGTTTTTCTGCTGACTTGCTTACATTCATGGCTTGCTTTCCTAGGAGATTACAGACACCCCTAAAAACATCTATCTCATTCACTGCAGTATCCTCAGGAGGAATAAATGTGTATTTCTATATACACAAATAATTGTAATTAAGTATCACAGGTGCAACTATGGAAGACTGTTTAAAGTAGAATAAAGTACTGAGGAGCAAAAGGCTAGTTCTAAAAGGAGAAGAAGGAGGGTGAGGAAGAAGAAGGGGTCAAAACAACTAGTGAAAATGAGACACATGACTCAGTTCTAAAACATGAATCAGCATTTTCCAGGTGATCAAGGAGGCAGTGAGGCTGAAAGTCTTTCTGGGAGAAGGTGTAAAATAAGTAAATCAGCACAGGTACAGAAGAAGAGAAGCACAAAAGGTAAGGATGTACAGGAAACTGAAGGTGAGAAAAAAAACAGCAACCCCGTGTAGAGAACGAAGCAGGAACCCCATGGATTCCACACCTATTGTACAGATGGGCAGCTGGGCCTGAAATGATTGTTGCCTGACAGCAATCCATGGACCACTGGGTGTTCATGAACACAGAGCTGGTGGTCCACAAGGTCTCCTTGAGGAATGTTTTATTGTGCTTTTCCACAAATCTGTACCATTTTTATTAGAGCTTCCCAGCTGAGATGCCACAAAAGAGCAGTAACACGAAAAAGGTTGAGATGTACTGATCAAGATGACTCCCATATAATCAAGTACTACTAAGAAATTTTAGTGTGTGTGTTTGCAATTAACCTGGCATTGTATGATCACTCTCAAAAGGTAGATACAGTGGTTTTAAAATATGTCTGCAAATTTTACATTCCTTTCCTCAAAAGGTGGAGCCTAATTATCCACCCATTGAATGTGGCCTCATTTCTAACAAATAGAATATGGCAGCAGTAATGGTGTAAGACTTCAAGTCTGGGTCCTAAAAAGTGCTGAATTCTACTTCTGGGTAAATATACCCTGAAGAATTGAAAGCAGAGACTCAAACAGATATCTGTATACTGACGTTCATAGCAGCATTATCCTTAATAGTCAAAAAATGGAAGCAATTCAACTGTCCATCAACAGAAGAATGGATAAATAAGATGTGGTATGTCCACACAGTGGAATATTATTCAGTCTTAAAAAAGAATAAAATTCTAATATATATCCTAAAACACAGATGAAACTTGAAAACACTGTTGTTGTTCGGTTTCTCAGTCGTGTCCAACTTTTTGCAAGCCCATGAACTGCAGCATGCCAGGCAATCACAAGAGGACAAATTGCAAGATCTAGAGTAGTCACATTCATAAAAACAGAGAGTTGGATGGTGGTTTCTAGGGGCTGGTGAAGGAAGAGGATGAGGAGTTACTTTTTAATCTGTACAGAGTTTCCATTTGGGAAGATGAAAAAGTTCTGACAACACAGAAAATATAGCCAATATTTTATAATAACTATAAATGGACCATAACCTTTACAAATTGTGAGTCACTATATTGTACTCCTGTAACTTATAAAAAATTGTACATAATTACACTTAAATACGGAGAAGGCAATGGCAACCCACTCCAGTACTCTTGCCTGGAAAATCCCATGGACGGAGGAGCCTGGTAGGCTGCAGTCCATGGGGTCGCGAAGAGTCAGACACGACTGAGCAACTTCACTTTCACTTTTCACTTTCATGCATTGGAGAAGAAAATGGCAACCCACTCCAGTGTTCTTGCCTGGAGAATCCCAGGGAAGGGGGAGCCTGGTGGGCTGCCGTCTATGGGGTCGCACAGAGTTGGACATGACTGAAGCGACTTAGCAGTAGCAGCAGCAGCACACTTACATAAATAAATTTATTTACATTTTAAATAAATAAGTAATTGTGGAGATGGGTGGTGGTTATGGTTGCACAACAATATGAATGTACTTAATGTATTAGACACTTTAAAATGGTTAAAACAATAAATTTTATGTGTATTATTTTAATAAACACACACAGCACTGCCACTTCTTAGGTTCCCCATTCTGGGAGAAGCCAGGTGCCACATCATGAGAACATTTTAGATGCCCTACGGAGAGGTTCACACGTAGCCACAAGTCTCCCACAAGCAATCAGCACCAACTTAGGACAAACATAAGACCTTAACCCAGAGGCTGTTCCTGAATTCTTGATCCACACACTGAAAGAATAATGGTAGTGTTGTTTTAGGCCACTAAATTTTGAGAAAATATGTCACACAGCAATAAATGACTAACATAGAAATATTTTGCCCCAATGCTACTAAAAGTGAGATCCATAGATAGTACATAGGTTGGAGGCACTAGTCCCCATGTTTTTTTGCATTTGAGCCACACTGCTCTAAACCACCAGAAAAGTCAACCTACCCTGGGGCTCCACCAAGGAAAGAGAGGAGAGGACCATTGCAAAGTGAAACCCATACCAAATGAGAGGGACTAACTCTATCTGCACAACCAGAAAGGCAGAGAACAGCCCAGGTTTAACATAGAAATACAACCCTGGCTTGTACACAGTATATGACCTCAAGTCCCAGGAAGGCTTAATGCTCAGAGTCTTGGCTGCTTCTGAGTAAAAGTAAGCTGCACACTGTGCAGATGCTTAAATTAGAGCTAGACAGTGCCTGGCAGAAATCTGTCTGGTCCCCCCACATACACACCAAAAATACAAACTGAAGAACTGCTACAGGGGAAAAAGAGGAACCAAAAGGGAATAACAATTTCCCTCTGATTTCCTACTCCCACTACTAGTCAGCATTTCCTCATGTGGCTATTCATAATCAATGTGAGCAGTTTCCTCTAAGGGCTATATACGGCCTCTACATATATCTCACTGGATTTTTACCACCATCCCATGAGGACCTGTGGAATTGTTAGGATCACTGCACCTGTCTTACATGTGTGGAAATGGAAGCTCAAAGAGAGTGACTAGGTAGAGCTGTAACAGAGATCACTGTACAAACCACCTCACTAAACCCAGTGAAGAGACTTCTGCTCTTAATTTGACTTCACATACAAATATCCTTGTAGTAACATAGGTCCACAGAGGTGTCTTTTGTGTTACCTACCTAATGGCCTACCTGGTGGTAGCTGATAATTTGCCCGAACTTTGCCCCAGGGGTTGGGCAGGCTGTTTCCAGATTCTTCCCTGTATAAACAGCCTTTCTGCAAACATACAACAATCATTTACTTCAAGAATCAGAGTATGCCACTCTATTCCTGGCTCAGGGCACATACCAGAAGCAAATGACTTTTATGCACAAAAGTAACATTCTAAGCCATCTCCAGCCTTTGTGGAGAGAAGATGGGGATGGAAATTGTATTCAGGGTAAAACAAAGAGCTGACTATTAAACTACAGAAAAACTGTACTATTTTGGATGTCTTCTCTCTTTCCCTATCCCTTCACCACTTCCATTCTTCAACATCTGACACATCTAACTCTGAAAATGTCTTGAATTCATCTCTCCTCTCTATGCTGATCCTTTCCCACAACTGAACAGTCAGCTCTTGTTGTTCAGTCGCTAAGTTGTGTCTGACTCTTTGTGACCCCTAGACCACAGCATACCAGGCTTCCCTGTCCTTCACCATCTCCCAGAGTTTGCTCAAATTCATATCCATTTGTTGATGATGCCATCCAACCATCTCATCCTCTGTCACCTCCTTCTCCTGCCCTCAATTTGACCCAGCATCGGGGTCTTTTCCAATGGGTCAGCTCTTTCCATCAGGTGGCCAAAGTATTGGAGCTTCACCTCCAGCATCAGTCCTTTCAGTGAATGAATATTCAGGGTTGGTTTCCTTTAGGGTTGACTGGTTTGATTCCCTTGCTGTTCAAGGGACTCTCAAGAGACTTCTCCAGCACCACAGTTCAAAAGCATCGATCTTCGGCACTCAGCCTTCTTTACGGTCCAACTCTCACATCCATACATGACTAATGGAGAAACTATAATTTTGACTAGTGGATCTTTGTCAGCAAAGTCATGTCTCTGCTTTTTAATATGCTGTCTAGGTATGTCATAGCTTTCCTTCCAAGGAGCACACGTCTTTTAATTTCATGGCTGCAGTCACCGTCTGCTTGTTTTTGAAGCCCAAGAAAATAGTCTGTCACTGTTTCCATTTTTCCCCACCTATTTGTGATGAAATGATGGGACCGGATGCCATAATCTTAGTTTTCTGAATGTTGAGTTTTAAGCTAGCTTCTCCAGTATGCCCAAGTAACTCCTATACTCTTCTATCAGCCCTGGCAAAGGGCCAGATATAGAGACACTCAATAAATATTTGGTGACTGAATAAACACCACTACTTTTCTGTTCCTCCAAGGGACTGGACCATGTCTCTCTCCTGCTTAAAATCTTGCCCAAACTCCCACCACTCCTGATCTGTCCTTCTCCAGACTCTGAGAACATAACATGTTCTGTGAACCCTCAATACTTCTGCTCACATTGTCCCTTCTGCCTGCCCTCACACTTCACTCTCATTCTGGAAATCTTATCCTTTAATCTCACTTCCTTGCAGATACCCTTAACTCCCTGGCCCCTCTTGTCCTCCATCACACCTGCCTGGATAAACCCCAACTGTAGGACAACCCACTCTGGCATTCTTGCCTGGAGAATCCCATGGACAGAGGAGCCTGGTGGGCTACAGTCCCCATGGTTGCAAAGAGTTGGACACGACTGAAGCAACTTAGCACACACGCATGTAGGTCCATCAGATTCTCCACATTTTCCACTCCTGCACCCAGGCAGCTGATTATGCTAGAGAATACACACACGTTGATGGGTCTCACTTTAAGTGCACAGCCACAGAAAGTAGTTCCTCTGGGGGTGAGGGGACTCTGTGACTGGATATGGGAAAAAAGATCTTCTAAGGAGCCCAGAATGTCTCTATCTTAATCTGGGTGGTTACACATATATATACATGAATAAATGTTCATCAGGATACACAGTTAAGGGGCATCCCTGGTAGTCTAGTGGTTAAGAATCCATCCGCCAATGGAGGGGACACAGGTTGGAACTCTGGTCTGGGAAGATTCCACATGTTGAGGAGCAACTGAGCCCATGTACCACAACTACTGAGACTATGCTCTAGAAGCCGAAGCCAAAACTACTGAGCCCATGTGCTGCAATTACTGAAGCCTGCACCCTAGAGCCTGTGCTCCGCAACAAGAGAAGCCACCCCAATGAAAAGCCTGAGCACTGCAACTAGAAAAAGCCAGCTCAGCAACAAAGACCCATTTTAGCCTTAATTAATTAATTAATTAATTAAAATTTAGAAAAAAAAGAAACATAAAGCAAATACATGTAATGGGAAAAAAAAAATTTAACTATAACAAATATAGCACCCTGGTGCAGGATGTTGACAGTGGGGAAGACTGTAGGTCTGACTCTCTATACTTTCTGCTCAGTTTTGCTATGAACCTAAAACTGTTCTAAAAAATAAAATCTTTCTCTCTTTTTTTTTAATCTCCTATACTTACTGCCAACTCTCAAATTTCTATCTCTAACCCAGGGCTCACATCTAGATGCTTGACTTTCATTCAACCATCTGCTCAACATCTCCACTTGGTGATGAAAAAAGAATCCCATATTTTAAATGTCTAAAATCAAACAGCTGGTTTTCCCCATTTCAGCAAATATTCTATCAGTACTTTGACCAGAAGTTCTTGGAGTCTTCCTTGATTCTCCTCTGTCTCTCAAACCATCATTGGCGAATCTATTGGCTATACCTTTGAAAAATACCCAGACTCTGATCCCTTCCCATCATCTCCACCAATGCTTTTCAGTTCAAGCAACTATCACCTTAAATTTGACTGCTACAAAAGACTCCTAGTGTTCTCCCTATTTCTCCCCGTGCCTGCCTACTATTACAGGCATATTACACACAATAAGCACAGCCACTTTTAATAACTGAAATCAGATAATGTCACTCTACCGTTTAAAATCTTTCAATGACTTCCTATTACATTTAGAATCAAGTCCAACCCCTCCTCTGGCCTATCCCGCCCCTGCTGACAGCTGTGGGCTCATCTTCTACCTCTGCCCCCTTACTCTTTACTCTCCATCGACTGCCTGAACGTACCCAGTATGCTGTACCTTGGTTGCCTTGACCTGGAACCCTCTTCCCCTGGATATCCCTCACTCTTCAGATTTCTGCTCAAATGCTTCCAGACAGATGTTCCCTGAGCATCCTCTACACTGAAAAGTTCCCATCATAGACATAGCACGTCACTCTCTGTCCACTTACCATTACTTACTCCTCTTCATTTATCACCACCTAGTCTTCATGGAACCGATCTGTTTATTTATGGTCTATCTACCTCCACCGGAAGGTCAGTTTCTGAAGATCAGGGTCTATGTCTAGCCTAATCACCACTCTTCTCCAGCATCTAGCACTGTATAAATGATTTGGCATCAGGCATCTTTTGGAACTCTTCTAAAATTCCTACACACAAAATTAATTGTTGTCTCCCAGGGATTTGTACATGAACTCCGTGCAGAGTAAATGTCACCCCACAATATAATTAATTTCAGGAACTTGACTCTATATCCTAGGTAAAGGACACAGAATGGGGAATCAAAGCCAAAACTTGTCATGCTCAGAAGCCAGACTACCTGGATTCAAATCCCAAATCCATTACTTATTAGTTGCGCCTTTTTGGGCAACTTACTCAATTGCTGTGCCTCTGTTTCCTCACATATAAAATGGTAATAATAAAAGTATACACTTCATTGTATTGTGAGGATTAAATGGGGTATAGGATTAGAGTTAGGGTTTAGACTTGTGCCTAACAGAGTAAGTCACTCATTAAATATGAAATACTAGCAAAGATATAAGGATGACAGGACACAATTAACAATCCTTGGCCAGGGATGCTACAGCCAAAGCTAAATACTTCACTGGCCTTAAACTTCTTGAAGGCCCTACTAGCTGAAGGGAATGATTTCTCTTTATTCCATAGTGCCTAGTATAATGCCTCAATAGCCATGTGTGGAAAGCTCAGAAATGAGGTAACTTTTTTTAAAAAAGATGGCACAAGAAGTGAACAGGTATGAACCAGGAACCCAGACTTGATCAGTGCAAATAATCCTAATGAAAAAGAAATAGAAAAGAAAGAGAGCTAAGGACATTATGGAACTCAGATTCTGAAATCCTTTGTACAAGAAATGGAAGGAGACCATGATCAACTTAAATGGAAACAAGGTGGTGGAAACAAGCCAAAGAGTCAGGAAAGCAACAGGCAGAAGGAGCTTTTTTCACTGTGTTCAGAGTAAGAACACAGAAGGCCAAGCCTACTGTTCAGGACAGATGGTGCGCTCCCACCAGATGACAGCAAGAAGGCATCAGAAAAAGCAGTTTCCATTCCATCCACCAAGCATCATTACTAGGAAACTGCAGCCTCTTATACATTAGACAGTCAGCTTATTGATGCAACAGCGGAAGTAAGAGGGCAGGCAGGATTACTCCATCTACAGAGCAGAAGATGGATATGTGGAAAGTTCACCCCACAGTGGTAGGTCTAAAATTAGAATGTGGATTCTTATCAATATTCTTATCAATATTCTATAGTCTGTTTGGTGAGATAAACTGCTTTGAGAACTAATGATCTCCATGGAAAATCTAAATGTATTTTATAAATGCCTGTCTCTGAGAAAACAGGTTTCCCTGATAGCTCAGTTGGTAAAGAATCTGCCTGCAATGCAGGAGACCCCAGCTGGATTCCTGGGTCGGGAAGATCTGCTGGAGAAGGGATAGGCTACCCACTCCAGTATACTTGGGCTTCCCTTGGGGCTCAGTTGGTAAAGAATCCGCCTGCAATGCAGGAGACCTGGGTTCGATCCCTGGGTTGGGAAGATCCCCTGGAGAAGGGAAAGGCTATCCAATCCAGTATTCTGGCCTGGAGAATACAGTCCATGGGGTCACGAAGAGTCGGACACAACTGAGCTACTTTCACTTTCACTGAGAAAACAGAAATCCTATTTCTGAGGGAATTCCCTGGCAGTTCAGTGGTTAGGTCTCTGCACTTTCAATGACAAGGGCCCAAGTTCAATCCCTGGTCAGGGAACTAAGATCCCACTAACTGCACAGCATGTCCGCCCCCCCCCCAAAAAAGGGAAAAAAAATCCTAAATCCATGATTTTGGGGGGATCTTGTAATTTAAGAAAAGCTGGGTTGGGTGTTTTATAAATAAATTCTGGAAAGGTACACAAAACACTGTCATCAAACAAAACTAGGTCAGGAGGTCTCAGATTCAGCAGTGATTAACTTCTAACCCTGGGCAAGTCATTCTGTCTCTGAGCTTCAGTTCCCAAAGGGCTTGCTATGGGGGAGTAAATGAGATGGACCATGTAAAAGCAAATAGCATCATACCTGATACATAGAAAATCTTTCATAAACGTTCACTGTCATTGTTACTGTTAATAGTTTAACAGAAGTAGAAAACGTGCAGTTTACTATATTCTATAGGTGAGAAAAGGTGAGTTTACAAAGGTGAACCCTTAAACAGGGTTCTGTTTAAGCAATACAGACAAAATTAATCAAAACTACAGACCTTTTATAAAAGCATTAACCCAGAAAGACCACTCGAAGTCACATTTTTGTCTCCATTACACTTCTGTCATGTGTTTTGAAAAGTAACTCTTCTCATTCCCCCTATTTATTTTGTTCTTTTTTTGCAACTAGTAGCCAATCTAGGAAATAGGGAAGCACACACAGAAAAAATACCACCAAAGAAAGGAATCACCTGGGAGATAAGGCCAAGCTTTGGAGTCAGATCAACAGGATTTTAAATCCCAGCTCTACCACTCACCTGCTCTGAAATTTGGGACAAAGGACTTTTGCCTCTGTGAGCCTCACTTTCTTCCCTCATTTGTAAAATTGAAACAGTAAAGAACCTCATAGCTTGTTAAGAAATCTTAATGGAGATGCCACACATGGAGAGCCTGGCAGTCAGCCCTTTACCTAGTTGCTATCTAATTCTATAACACTAAAAAAACATTTTCTCAAGGGAATCTTCATACACTGTTGGTGGAAATGCAAATTGGTATAGCCACTATGGAAAACAATATAGAGGCTTCTCAAAAAACTAAAAAGAGAGCTACCATATGATCCAACAATCCCACTCCTGGGTGGGATTGGAAAAATATTCAGAAAAAACAAAAACTCTAATTCAAAAAAACACATGCACCTCAATGTTCATACCAGCACTATTTATTAAGAAAATAGCCAAGACATGGAAACAATGGAAGTGCCCATCCACAACTGGCTTAAGA
This sequence comes from Okapia johnstoni, assembly GCA_024291935.2. NCBI lineage: Eukaryota > Metazoa > Chordata > Mammalia > Artiodactyla > Giraffidae > Okapia > Okapia johnstoni. The sequence continues at coordinate 54,036,297 of CM044324.1, read as the reverse complement.
AGGTGTGGTATAAACATATATAATGGGATATTATTTAGCCGTTAAAAAGAATGAAATACAACATTTGCAGTGACATGGATGGACCTAGAGAATATTATGCTTAGTAAAGTAAAACAGTCAGAGAAAGACAAATACTACACATTATATGTGGAATATAAAAAACAATATAAATGAATCTATAAACGAAATAGAAACAGACTCACAAGCATAGAAAACTTATGGTTACCAAAGAGAAGGGAAGGGACAAACTAGGTGCATGGGATTTACCAAACTACTGTATAGCATGAGAGAAGTCTTTGAAGCACTCTGCTTCCTGTTAGTGCTGATGCTTACAAGAATCTATACATGAGTTAAAACTTATAGGCATATATACCAAAAAAAGGGAAATTTTACTGTATGCACGTAAAAAAATGTTGATGTAAAAATAAAATTATACTGTAAGAGTATTGAGAAGGAGCTCACATTATTTAATTTAGAGTCCTATTTAATTTGTAATAAATTAAATATAATTTATCCTGGGGGGAAGGGTACATAATTTTTTTTATATATTTATTTATTTGGCCATGACAGGTCTTAGTTGTAACATGTGAGCTCTTGGTTGTGGCATATGGGATCTAATTCCCTGACTAGGGAATGAACCTGGAACCTCTGCATTGGGAGCTCAGAATCTTAACCACTGGACCACCAGGGAAGTCCCCATAATTTTTTTAAATGTCAGGAAAATCTTAAACTTCACTCAGATTTTTTTCATACGAGTATTTTAACTTTGAAACTATTTTGTGTGTAATACAGAATAAAGCAAATGGGTTAATATATTAGTGTCATTAGAAACAGACTTTTAATATAAAAGAAAGGCAAAATTTTAAAAATTACAAAATGTTCCATTTAAATTAGAAATATAAAGATGAACTCACAGGGACTTCCCTGGTGGTCCAGTGGTTAAGACTCTGTGGTCCCAATGCAGGGGGCATGGGTTTGACTGGTCTGGGAACCAAGATTCCGCACGCCACGTGGTATGGCCAAAAAATAAAAATGAACTCATAATGTTTCAAAACAACTATTTCTTAGCTCCAACCACTAAAAAAAAGTCTTAAAAGCAATGACATGCTAGCAGCAATAAACAAACCCAGTGCCCAACTTAGAACTTAAGTTCTAAGTACCACTTCTAACTAAAAGAAACCAGGTTTCCTTGGAGAAATGGACAGGGTCTGGGAGCAGGACAGGTGAAATAAATCTGGGGCTTCTAGTAATGCCAGAAAATAAGGAATACTCAACAACTAACAGGAGTGTGTCAAAAGATCAAAGAAGCTGGTTTAAAGAGCCTGTCACTGACCAAGTTTGGGGAAATTTCAGCACAAAAGAAAATAATGAATGTAACTGACTACAGCACCACATGGAATAATCTCAGTCCTTAGTGATCCTTAAAAAGGAATAAAGAAAAAAAAATGCTCTTCTTACAAAAGAACATCAGCTGTAACAATAAAACACTGAATGAGAGAGGTGAAAAAAATCACTATTCTTCCACTTCTGGTATAATAACTGATTGAGGTAAGGATTATCGATGGATGCTAAAAATCATTAGGTAAATGGTATAGGGAAACACTTAAGATATATTCCAAAGTACCCCCACAAATTATTGAGTACTCTGACAGGGAAAAATACACTTTTAAGATGGTGAGAAATGGCAGTCATTACTTTATCCAAGTGCTACACTGGAACAGACAGTGGGATGACATAGCTTTATGTGTCCCCTGATGGGATGCGATATGAAACATACAGCATTACCATTCAACCATTCTGCAACACAATGTTTAACCTGAAATCTAAACCTAACTTCTAGTTTACAGGAAATAGAGAATACAAGAAGCAAGTTAAACTCGCCATGAGAAAACAATGTGACCAACTCAGAATGTGGAATCATCTACAAAATAAATGTTGCTTAAAAATAATGTCATGAAAGGCAAAGAGTACAGGAGAGGAGAAGGATTATCATGGAGTAAAAGTAACTAAAGAGACATAAATCTGAATAGGTTCTGGATATTAGATATTATGAAATTATTGCTAATTACAATTAATTACATTACAATAAGTATATAAAGTATGTTGGGTAAATACATTAACAATTAGTGAATACAGGTGGAAGGCATAGTATTCATTGCACTATTCTCTGAACTTTTGATTATGTTTAAAATCTTTTCATAATAAAAAGCTGAAACTCGAGACTTCCCTGGTGATCCAGTGGTTAAAACTCTGTGCAATTTCCAGTAAAACTGAAAATGTGTTTATCATATTACTTAACAAACTCACTGGAGTAGGGCTTCTCAGACTGCAGTACATTGTAAAATCAGTAGACTGTAAAATCAAATTAATGGTTCACAACCAGCAGTTCTGTGTGTATATTAGGAAACATTAGAGTATATTGAATGTATTAAGGTTAAAGACTGTTTCACAAAAGTTTTGCTTCTTTTAAATTTATATTGTGTATACGGCAAGTACCACACTGGCTTTCTTTAAAATATTTCTTATATTAGATAATGGTCAAAAAAGTTTGAAAGCCATTACCCAAGAAATATTCTTGCACATGTGCACAAAGAGATATTATAGAAATGCTCAGGGTAGCAGTGTATAAAGTGAAGAACTAGAATCTAAATGTCCATCAGTAGGAGACTAAGTAAACAAAATATGGTATATTCATACAGTGGAACTCTATACAGAAATGAGGACAAATATCTATACCAATATGGGTAAGTCACAAAAACATGAGTTACAGAAAAGAAACAAACAATATGAGAACACTTACATGAATTTTTTAAAAACACCCAAAGTGATGCTAACTAGTATTATTTATGGATACATACAGTAAAAATGTAAAACATGGGAAGGACAGAACTAACTACAGGATGCTGGCTGCCTCTAAGGAAAGCAAGAGTGGAACTGAACTGAAAAGGGCATAAAAGATACCACCATTATACCAGGAACATTTCATGTCCTTTATTTGTTTAAATATAAATAAAACAAAAGTGTTAAAATTCAGTAATTCTGAGTGAAAAGTACACAGATTATCTTATGGTTAGCTGTAGTTTTGAACTCTTTCAATATTTTAATTTTTTCTGCAAATCTAAAAAGAATTCTTTCTCTTGATTAAGCTGCCTTAAAAATTATTGAGGGAAACCATAAAAGGGAAATAATTCTAGAAACAAGCAGGTGTTCAAAGGGTCTAATTCTCACATCAAATCCCCCAGCCCCAAAAGGCAGCAGAGACACATTCTACCCATTCCCCGCTTCTCTTCCCATCTGCTCTTCCTAAACACCAGGCGCTGGCCAGCCTGTCTATTTTGACCCTCAAAAGCACTAGTCTTCCTTATGAAAACTCACAGAAAGGTTTGAATTTTGAAATCCTCACTTTCACTTTAAGCATAAACAAAAGACTAAACTCTAGGATATCCTCCACAACAACCACCACTTTACAGTTTGCAAGGCCTTTCTCCACACATCCTGTTATTTGATTCTCAGAAAAACTCCGTTGAGGTTGGTGTTACTAATACCCACACTTACAGATGAAGCTGATGCTCCGAGTGGCTCATTACCAACCAGAGGTCACGAGTCAATGACAAAGTTGGGACTACAACCTCTCAGGTTCTGAAGCTAATCATCCCTACAATGTGATGACTAAGTTTCAACTATACAACAACACACCCAGAAAACAGGAGGGGTTGTTTACAACACACAAGCTGCTCTGACCTAACGCCCTTTTCTTCATTCTTCCATCTCTGATCTTCCAGACAGGCAGCCAAAAATAAGTTGCCACTGGTAACTCTCCCCTTCCCTATAGCCACTCCTGCTTCTTCCCATAACTCCTCCAGATGAACAGGCAGAAAAGGGAGATACTTATAACTGGATAGTCCCCTCGACACAGGGATCCCAGCACCAAAGAGAAAGATATTACCACAGCTCTAGACTTAAGAGTCAGGGAGCAGGAACACACTGCAGAAAAGCCTAGGCTACCCCTCTTTATCAGTGCCGGCAAATGTCCTTTACTGAAGGGATTTAATTAACAGAAAAATGTAAAAGTACCAGTTTTTTAATCGGTCCCGGGCTTCCAACTGGGCTCCCACTTCAAAGCTGATTCCTCGTCTGTTAGGTGGATGCTTTGTCATTTTCAGTCATCAACGGGGCTGCTTTTATTCTCCTGAAAAAGCCAATTAAATATTTATGAAACTTAGGCAAAGTCTGCCCAGAGTGGAGTATCACTCACTACACATAAAAGACAAACAGGCATTATTCAAAACACAAAGCTCCAGGAAACCGTGTCAGCACCCTGCTTTACTCCTGCCCTCATCCTAGCACAGGTGTGCCCTCCACTGGTTCCTCCTTCTCTATCACCCAGGATCTTGCTGTCTCTGGAACTGGAAGGAGTGCTCAGTTGCTTCAGTCATGTCCAACTCCTGTCGACCCCATGGACTGTAGCCCCCAGGCTCCTCTGTCCACGGGATTATACAAGCAAGAACACTGGAGTAGGTTACTATGCCATCCTCCAGGGGACCTTCCCAACCCAGGGATGGAACCTGTGTCTCTTACGTCTTCTGCATTTGCAGGCAGGTTCTTTACCTCTAGCGCCACCTGAGAAGCCCCTAACACTGCTTACCAAGGATTCACCTGTAAGGGGGACTCCTCAGAACACTAAAGAAAAAGTCACTCAGAAGTAAATTTAATCATTTGCTGAAGACAAATGATAACAAACATCTGCTGAGAGACTTTAGAAAAACAGTCCTCAAGACCAAAAGAGACACAATTCCTGGCCTCCTGAAGCCTCCAGTCTACTGGGAAAAAAAAATGTAGCCAGTAAAACAGACAAACGACTTAACTGCAAACTGCAACTGCTATGAATTTTAAGTGCCAGAAAGGAAGGAAACAAAAGCTGAACTCCGATTTCTGGCCCTTTACTTTTGGAAGGCTAGACAAGAAACGTCGGTCTATTCATTCTTTGTTCTATTTGTATTTTCTGCTTCTTCTTGAGTAAATTCTGACAAACTGGGATTGGTGATCATTGTCCATATGAGTAAAATTGATCTTTAGGGGCCAGTGATGGTTCTGCTGGAGATGTAGCCACTCTGAGCTCTTGGGGCACTTGAGCAGGCCACCTCCAAATACCAAGGCCAACCCCCAGTAAATTCTCTCCCACTGAACTTTGGATCCCAACAGCCTACAGTGCCCAAGCAATGCCAGAGCACTGTCAGGGCAATATCTGCCTCATATCACAAGGGCAATCTTTGCAATGGATGAACAAGGAGTAATCACAGAAGTGCGTCCTCATATCTAATGTGTACATACCATCACATTTTCTTGCAATATATTACATGAAAAAGCAGGAGGTAAAATTATATCCCTCTGACTGAGCGACTGAACTGAACTGAACTAAACTCATAGTAAAACTCATGTGCATTAAAAAGAAAAAAAAAGACTGGAAGAAAAAAAAAAAAAACAGGTTGTAAGTTATCTCTCCCTCTTAAACAGTTTCCTAAATTTACAATTTTTCACAATAGAAATTTCCCATGAGGAAAAAAAATGTAAAGGATGAGCTATCCATTATATTAAACAACTCATTCCAAAGGGCTAGTATTGGGGAACACATAAAGCAAATATTAGACTAAGAACAGCTGACAGTTTCAACTGAAAAGCTATGTCAAACAAGAGTATTTGGATGATATGGACCCTAGGAAAGGGCAAGTCAGAGGTACGACTGGCTATACTTCACACTCTCCAGGAAAATGAGATATCAAACCTAATATAAGTAAAAAGTCTTCATTTTGACTTGCCTGAAAAACACACCTCAAATTATCTTTTTGACTTCATGCATACCAAGTAATATTCAGATTAACAGTTTTGCCTCTCAGATTATATGAAAAGATAATGGCACACAAGAAGAAAGAGTGGCACTGAAAACTCACCAGAGCAGCTAGCAGTTACTAGACTTCCTGCAGGGAGACAGTTCCCTTTTAGAGATGGCATTAATGCAATAGGATTAAATTCTTGGCCTTTAATCCTCAACCGCACCCCTTATTAGCGGAATGAATTTGGGTGAATTACTTAACCCCTCAGAATTTGTTTCCTCTCCCTAAAATGGGGATGGTGATACCAGGTACCTATCTCCAGGCAGTGGGTGTGAAGACTAAATGAGATACTCCATTTAAGGAATGGTATAAGAACTATATTAGTTAGCAGCTAATTATAATCCTATTATCACATGAGAAGAAATTTGGTTTAAAGTAACTGGGCTAAGGTTCTGGTGCTAAGTGACCAGCCCCAGAACAAAAGCCCAGGTCTGCTTGATTTCTGAATTAATTCTTTTACCACACAGCTTCCCTAAGGAGGCCTTCCATTAAAATACAGGAGTGTGGGAACAAGGCAGTGAATGAAAATGAGCAAATTATTCTTAATGGCTCAAGAAAACCATTCTGCCTCTTGAGGGGGAATTGTTGAAGGTCTTCCTTATCATGAACTGAAACAGGTTTCATTGTATCTCTGACCCATTTATTTGAAGCTCCACTCTGGTTATCAGTCAGAACAAGACTAAGGACTAATCTAACTTTTATGTCCCATGCCCAAATCCCTCCACTTCTCTGGGATGGCAGAGTTTGTTTTTAAATTTCACATTAATTCATTCAACAAATCATTAGTGAGTACTGTTAGAAAGGCACTGTGCTGGAAATCAGGAATCAGAAATCCGACTCAGTCCCAGCTCCTGTCCACCCGGGAAGACAAACACAAACACTGAGAAGAGACGAAGGAGCTCTAACAAAGGGCAAAGGGAGGGACAACCATCTGAAAGTCTCCATTTAATTTGACAACATCTACTAAAGAACAAGAGTTCAAGACAGAAATAGGAATTAAGAAGATTACATAAGTTTTTACTTCTTACATTTAAACACACATTTTTCTCAAGCTGCAAGAGGGCTAAGGTTCTGTAGTTTTTAACTTATGCTTTCTTCAGGGCCTTAGATTTTTTCTTCCAAGAAGTTCTAGTTCCAGAATAGGAAGAGGAAATATGTTCAATCAAGACACCCAGGAAAACTATGAGAAAAAAATCTGATGCAATCTGTACCCATACATGATTCCATTTTAAAGACCCTGGCAGGATTTCAAACTACTCCTTTACATTCAAATTTCCCTACAGGGAATTCCCTGGAGGTCCAGTGGTTAGGGATCATGGGTTCAATCCCTGGGGAGAACTAAGTTGCCACGCAGCAAGGTCAAAAAAAAATTTTTAATTAAAAATAAAATATAGAAACAAATTACCCTACAATGTGTGCTCACTGCTACACAGGAGACAGACAGCCTAGTTTATTTCCTTAAATACAGTATTTGCAGTCAATGCCCCTGTATCAACAATAATGAAAGCTTTAAATGTATACTGTATAATACAGTTTAAAGGGCACTTTCACAAACAACAAACTTGGAGAAAATAACTTCAAGACATATGATCAAAGGGCTAACTTACTTTATTAACAAGGAGTGCATATAAACCAAGAACAAAAGAGCCAAACAACTCACTTAAAAATGAGCAAAATGTAAGAACTGGCAGATTCCCAGGTAGGGAAGGGAGAGGCTTGGGGGGAAGGGGAGCAGGAATAACACAAAGATCTAATAAGCATATGATTATATTATCCACTTATCATCCTAAACTAAAGGAAATGCAAATCAAAGTAACAATTTTTCACTCTTCAGGCTAATAATTTCAAGATAAAATACCCAGTGCTTTCAGGGATGAGGAAAAATGATGCTTATAACTCTGTTGGTAGAAGCATAAATTGGAAAATCTTATCTAGAGGCAACTTGGCACTATCTACAAATATGCAAATACCTGCAACCCAACAGACCCACAGCCAGTGACATCCTACAGATACATCCCCCAAAGTCTGCCAAATTACCTGTGAGGGTGAACAATAAATTTCTGCAATTAAAATGCCCATCAAAAGAGGCCCACTTAAATGAATTATGCCCATCTATACAACAGAATGTGGTACAGCTATTAAAAGGAAAAATGGTAAGCTGTAGATGCTGATATGGAGCCATCTGCAAGATACACTGTCAAGTAAAAAAAGCATGGTGTAGAGGCAGGTATACAGTATTACCCCTTCAATACAAATAAACATATATACAGACAGATCTATTATATGCATACTCTATGCATATTTCTTCCCTCTAAGAAGGAACAAAATAACTGTTCAGTAGTTCCCTTAATGAAAGGAATAGAGCAAGAAAATTTAACTTCTCATTTTTTAACTTTATTGTTTGAATTTTCTAACCTTAAGAATATCTACTACTGTGGGTAAGAATCCCTTAGAAGAAATGGAGTAGCCCTCAAAGTCAACAAAAGACTCCGAAATATAGTATTTGGGTGCAGTCTCAAAAATGACAGAATGATCTCTGTTCGTTCCCAAGGCAAACCATTCAATATCACAGTAATCCAAATTTATGCCCCAACTACTAATGCCAAAGAAGCTGAACAGTTTTATGAAGACCTACAAGACCTTCCACAACTAACACCAAAAAAAGAAGTCATTTTCATCATAGGGGATTGGAATGCAAAAGTAGGAAGTCAAGAGATACCTGGAGTAACAGGCAAATTTGTCCTTGGAGTACAAAATGAAGCAGGGCAAGGGCTAACACAGTTTTGCCAAGAGAACACACAGGTCATAACAAACACCCTCTTCCAACAACACAAGAGACAACTCTACACGTGGACATCACCAGATGGGCAATACAGAAATCAAACTGATTACATTTTTTGCAGCCAAAGATGGGGAAGCTCTATACAGTCAGCAAAAACAAGACCAGGAGCTGATTGTGGTTCAGATCATGAACTCCTTTTTGCAAAATTCAGAATTAAATTGAAGAAAGTAGGGAAAACCACTAGACCATTCAGGTATGACCTAAATAAAAGCCCTTATGATTATACAGTGGAAGTGACAAATAGATTCAAGGGATTAGATCTGACAGACAGAGTCCCTGAAGAACTATGGACAGAGGTTCGTGACATTGTACAGGAGAGAGTGATCAAGACCATCCCCAAGAAAAAGAAGTGCAAAAAGGTAAAACGGTTGCCTGAGGAAGCCTTAAAAATAGCTGAAAAAAGAAGAGAAGTGAAAAGCAAAGGAGAAAAGGAAAGATATAACCATCTAAACGCAGAGTTCCAAAGAATAGCAAGGAGAGATAAGAAAGCCTTCCTCAGTGATCAATGCAAAGAAATAGAGGAAAACAATAGAATGGGAAAGACTAGAGGTCTCTTCAAGAAAATTAGAGATACCAAGGGGACATTTCATGTAAAGATGGGCACAATAAAGGACAGAAACAGCATGGACCTAATAGAAGCAGAAGATATTAAGAAGAGGTGACAAGAATACACAGAAGAACTATACATAAAAGACCTTAATGACCCAGATAACTACAATGGTGTGATCACTCACCTAGAGCCAGACATCCTGAAGTCCGAAGTCAGGTGGGCCTTAGGATGCATCTCTAAGAACAAAGCTAGTGGAAGCGATGAAATTCCAGTTGAGCTATTTCAAATTCTAAAAGATGATGCTGTTGAAGTGCTGCACTCAATATGCCAGCAAATTTGGAAAACTCAGCAGTGGCCACAGGACTGGAAAAGGTCAGTTTTCATTCCAATCCCAAAGAAAGGCAATGCCAAAGAATGTTCAAACTACCCCACATTTGCACTCATCTCACACGCTAGCAAAGTAATGCTCAAAATTCTCCAAGCCAGGCTTCAACAGTACATGAACCAAGAACTTCCAGATGTTCAAGCTAGATTTATAGAAAAGGCAGAGGAAACATCAAATTGCCAACATCCGTTGGAAAACAGAAAAAGCAAGAGAGTTCCAGAAAAACATCTACTTCTGCTTTATTGATTACACCAAAGCCTTTGACTGTGTGGATCACAACCAACTGTGGAAAATTCTTCAAGAGGTGGGAATACCAGACCACATTACCTGCCTTCTAAGAAACCTGTATGCAGGTCAAGAAGCAACAGTTAGAACTGGATATGGAACAATGGACTGGTTCCAAATTGGGAAAGGAGTACGTCAAGGGTGTATATTGTCACCCTGCTTATTTAACTTATATGCAGAGTACATCATGCAAAATGCTAGGCTGGATGAAGCACAAGCTAGAATCAAGATTGCCGGGAGAAATATCAATAACCTCAGATATGCAGATGACACCACCCTTATGGCAGAAAGTGAAGAACTAAAGAGCCTCTTAATGAAAGTGAAAGAAGAACATGAAAAAGTTGGCTTAAAGCTCAACATTCAGAAAACTAAGATCATGGCATCCGGTCCCATCACTTCATGCCAAATAGATGGGGAAACAACGGGAAACAGTGACAGACTTTATTTTCTTGAGCTCCAAAATCACTGCAGGTGGTGATGGCAGCCATAAAATTAAAAGACGCTTGCTCCTTGGAAGAAAAGCTATGATAAACCTAGACAGCATATTAAAAAGCAGAGACATTATTTTGCCAACAAAGGTCCATCTAGCCAAAGCTATGGTTTTCCAGGGTCATGTATGGATGTGAGAGTTGGACCATAAAGAAAGCTGAGCGCCGAAGAATTGATGCTTTTGAACTGTGATGTTGGAGAAGACTCTTGAGAGTCCCTTGAACTGCAAGGAGATGAAACCAGTCCATCCTAAAGGAGATCAGTCCTGAATATTCATTGGAAGGACTGATGCTGAAGCTGATGCTCCAATACTTTGGCTACCTCATGCGAAGAAGATTCATTGGAAAACACCCTGATGCTGGGAAAGATTGAAGGCGGGAGGTGAGGGGACGACAGAAGATGAGATGGTTGGATGGCATCACCGACTCGATGGACATGAGTTTGAGTAGGCTCCGGGAGTTGGTGATGGACAGGCAGGCCTGGCATGCTGCAGTCCATGGGGTCACAAAGAGTCGGACACAACTGAAGCCACTGAACTGAACTGAAGCATGTACTTCTTGGGCTTCCCTGATGGCTCAGTGGTAAAGAATCCACCTGCTAATGCAGGAAACACGAGTTTGATCCCTGGTCCAGGAAGATCTTACATGCCTCGGAGCAACCTAGCCTGTGCACAACTAGTAAGCCTGTGCTCTGGAGTCCTAGAATGGCACCTACTACACCCCATGCACCCTGGAGCTCGTGCTCCGCAACAAGAGAAGCCACCGTCATGAGAAACCGGCACACTGCAACCAGACACTAGCCCCAACCCACAACTAGAGCAAAGTCCTGCAGCAACGAAGACCCAGCACAGCCAAAAATTAATTAATTAATTAATTAATTATTTTTTAAAAAAGAAAGAATGTGTATCTTGGGACTTCCCTGGTGGCCCAGTGGTTAAGACTCTGCTCTTCCACAGAAGGAGAAATGGGTTAGATCCCTGGTCAGGGAATTAAGCTCCTGTATGCCATACAGTGTGAGGGGGAAAAAAAAAAAGATCTGCAAAGCCCCTGTATGTCTAGCAGCAGAATTTTCTGAATTCATAACATATTTATAGCTAATGTACTGACATGGACTCTAGATTTTATTTTGGGAGAGGTTTAAGAGTACTGTAGCCATGGTAACTGGAGGCCCTGCCCTCAGCAACCCTAATGTGCTGGGGAGAAGAGACTAAGGACTCAAAATAACAAAGAATTTGTGATAGGTGGGCAGGGAACAAGACCTTTCAATGAGTTGGCTCTCTTCAGGGTTAAGAGAAAATAAACTCTTAAAAGATTGGCAACCTCCAGAAACTACAGAATGGGCTTTACAATAACCTAATAGTGCTTACACTAGGCTTGCAATTCAATCTCCATTAAAGGATGATGGTGCCTTTTAAAGTTAATGTACACCTCACACCAGCCAAAACGGCTATCATCAAAAAATCCACAAACAGTAAATGCTGGAGAGGGTGTGGAGAGAAAGGAATCCTCCTACACTGTTTGTGGGAATGTAAACTGGTACAGCCACTAGGGAGAACAGTATGGAGATTCCTTACAAAACTAAAAACAGAGCTACTGTATGACCCTGCAATCCCACTCTTGGGCATGCATCCAGAGAAACGCACATACACCCCAATACACACTGCGGCACTGTTTACAACAGCCAGGACACGGAAGCAACCTAACTGTCCATCGGCTGAGGAATGGATAAGGAAGATGTGGTACATATAATATTATTCAGCCATTAAAAAAAAAAAAGGAAATAACACCATTTGCAACAACATGGGTGGACCTACAGATTGTCATACTAAGTCAGACAAAGAAGCAGAAATATCCTATGACATCCCTTATATGTGGAATCTAAAAATAAATGATACAAATGAACTTCTTTATAAAACAGAAACAGACTCACAGGCTTAGAGAAAGAACTTAACGGCTGCTGGGGTGAGTGATGGAGGGAAGGGGTAGTTAAGGAGTTTGGGGTCAACATATACCCACTGCTGTATTTAAAATGGATAAACAACAAGGTCCTACTGTATAGCACAGGGAACTCGGCTCATGTTATGTGGCAGCCTGGATGGGAGGGGAGTTTGAGGGAGAAGGGATACATATATATGTATGGCTGAGGTTCCTGCTCCCCGCCGCCAACTACCTGAAACTATCACAACATTGTTAACCTGCTATACTCCAATACAAAAGAAAAAGGTTAAAAATATATAAAAAACAAAATAAGAAAAAAATAAACTTAATGTAACCCACTTTCAAACTGAAGGACACTTCAAGCGAAAGACCAGCTTAAATCTTTATGCCTCCTTCATTATTTACTGAGAGCCGGCTCTGTGTCAGGGGCCCAAGATAGATGGCAGGAGGACAAGATACCCCCGGCCCTGTTCTCTAGCAGGGAAGGCAGAAACACTATAACACATATGCAAATAAGATCATTTCTGGAAGGGTAAGTTCTGTAGCGGAAAACCCAACAAAACCAGTTGATGTGGAAGGATCCTTTAGATAAGGCTGTTAGAAAGAACTCTGAGGAGCTGAGGTCTGAGCAGAGATCTAAATAACAAGGAGACAACTATGTGAAGAACTAGAGGAAAAGAATTCTAGGCAGAGGGGAAGTCCTAGAGGCAAGATGTCTCAGCAGGAATGAGCTCCCCTCCCAATCCCCCACAGCCCTGAGCCTAGGAGGTGGAAACCTCGCTGCAACCCTGCAGCCCTGACTATAGTTCCAGAAAAGCACTTAGTATCAGCAGGTCCAGGGACACCTACAACCCACAGGAGGAAGCTTCCAAGGGGACTCTTCCAAAGTTCTGTCTTGGAGGAAGGCCAGGCAGTACTTAGGGATGGGAGCAGACAGGTTTCAGACTCAGATTCTGACCAATCCTGGCTCCATTCATTGCCTGCTAAGTGAAGATGAGAAAAATCACTGAGCCTCCCTGTTTGCCCTTCTATAAAAGGGTATGAATAACCCCTACCTCCTGGGGTTGTGAGGCTAAGCGAGCTAATAGATGTCAAGTACTCAGGACAGTACACACCAAATATTCAATATTGGTGATAAAATGGCTGTGTGAAAGTAGTAGCACTAGCAAAAAGGACATCAAACACAAAGGATTACGGTCACTGTTATTATGCAACATTAACAAATAGTATTCAATATAACGAACATAAAAAGAGCACATCTAGGGATTTCCCTTTGGTGCAGGGGTTAAGAATCCACCTGCCAATGCAGGGGACATAGATTCGATCCCTGATCTGGGAACTAAGATCCCACATACAACTAAGCCCTTGTGTCACAACTACGCCCCTCAAGGTCTAGAGCCCAGGCTCCACAACAAGAGAAGCCACTGCAACCAGAAGCCCATGTACCATAAGTAGAGAGCAGCCCCCCACTTGCTCCAACTAAAGAAAGCCCATGAGCAGCAACAAAGACCCAGCACAGTCAAAAATAAATTAAAAAAAAAAATTCTTTTTTAAAAGAGCACATCCATAGTCCTAGAGAACTGACAAGTTGTTTCAAGTAGGGGCAAAGGCCCCTCCATCACTAATTTCTCCTTAATGACACAGAAAGAAGACTGAGTCTAAAGCCAATCATTACCACTCCCTCAGGCTTGCCCAAACCACACTGAAAGAACTGGATTAGCCTCCTTTACTTGAGAGGGTAGAGAAGGAAACAAGGGAAGAGGGGAAGAAAGGAAGGAGGAAGAAAGAAAAGAAGTAGGCCAAAAAAAAAGTTCCCTTACCCTCTTCCCAGATACTTGAAATGTTTTCTCTAGAAGTCAGTCTTTTTCTACCACAATTAAAATTCAGACAGACAACAAACACAGGTTGAGCTTGTGTCTTCTGAATTACTGCGAATGAACTGGTTAAATGAGAGGCTCTTCCCAGAAAGAGTGGAAAGGAGCCCAGGCTTAACTCCAGAATCTATTTGCTGAATGACTGACCTTTGGCACATTACTCAACCTCACTGAGCTCATCATCTTACCCTCACAAGTTCCTTCTTTTCTCCCCATCACAGTTTGAGGTCCCAAGACTGGCCAATGTGCCAAGCCAGGAACATGGGCACTGCCTTCACATCTCACTCTCAGTCACCATTTTGTCACACCTACTTCTAGGTTTTCCCACTATCCAGTGGCTGCCCAGTTCAGGCCCCCATCAGTTCTAATCCAATTAGTGCACCAACTCTCCGGCTTCCCAGGTGGCACTAGTGGTAAAGAACTTGCCTGCCAAAGCAGAGAAGTGAGTTCCAATCCCTGGGTCAGAAAGGTCCCCTGGAGGAGGCCATGGCAACCCACTCCAGTATTCTTGCTTGGGAAATCCCATGGACAGAGGAGCCTGGCAGGCTACAGTCCATAGGGTCACAAAGAGTCTCACACAACTGAAGCGACTTAGTGCACACAAAGGCAACAACTCTCAGTGGAGCTCAAAACCTACAGCCACATGCTCCCCGGATCCAAATCAATACTGTCTTATAAGCTGACTTCTGAGTGGTTATTTTATGATAGACACTATTCTAAGTGCTTTATATATACATCATCTCATTTAGTGTCTACCTCATAGGTCTGTGATGAGAATTATTATTATTGTCATTTTGGAGATGAAAAAACTAAGGTTCAGAAAGTAAGCTGCCCAAATGACAAAGCTACCAAGTACTGGGGCAAGGAATTGAATGAATCCAGGTAATCTGACTAGTCAACTAACTGTGGCTCTCTTCATCAGTGCTATTACACTAATATTTCTAAAGTACAAATCTGACCATAAGACATCTCTGTTTAAAACTTCAGGTTATATGTCAATTACATCTCAAAAAAAAACCCACCTCAGTAGTTTCCCTACAGAACAGAGTTCAAACTACTCAGTGCAGCATCAAGGCCTCTAGTGAGTTAGCAACTATGACCAAGTCAAATTAGGGGCTGTTAAAGATGAGAACGTAAAAGGAGTGGAGCAGACAATCAGCACAGGGCCAATGGCACATGGTGGTTATGAGCCAGAATTCTAAAGAGGCTGCCTGGGTTTGACCTCCAGCTCCACCATTTTCCAGATAACCTTGCATAAGTCATTTCCTCTCTGAGCCTCAAGCTACTCATCTGTAAAATAGGGATAGTACCAGTACTTACTTCATACCTTCCTATATGTGCTGTGAAGATAAAAATTACTTAACACAGGGATTTCCCTGGTGGTTCAGTGGTTAAGAAACCCTGCTTCCAGGGCAGGGGGCACAGGTTTGATCCCTAGTCAGGGAACTAAGATCCCACAGGCCACATGATGCAGCCAAAAAAAAGCAAAAATTACTTATCACAGAGCCTGGCACATGACAACCTCTCAAGGTTATTACTGCTCATGCCTCCCACACACCCAGACTCCCTGCAATGCTGCTTCCTCTCTGCCTGGTCCTTCAGATGGGGCTCAGCCATCAGCACCTCCCCAAAGGGCTGCTGGGCCAGGGCCCACCCCATTATTCACACGTGGCAGCCTTGCCTGCTGCATGGATCACAACACAGCACTCTACACTGAAACCGCCTGTGTCTGAGCCAATCTCTCCTCAGGCATTTAACTCCTCATAGGCACCCCCAGAGTCTAACAAGCAGCACCGTTACTTGGCAGTCAGATGCTTCTTTAATGAGATAATCTTAGTTTCCTCGTTGACAAAACAGGAGGGAAGAAAAGAAAGAGATCAGTATCACCCATCTTGAGGGACATAGGAATTCAAGGAGACAATTCCATGGAGACTCTTTGAAAAGTGCTCTCCACAGGTAAATGTAGGAACTGGTGTTACTCCACGGCGGTAAGGCAAAGCACACGGAACCAGGCACCTGAAGACAGACCAGAATTTCGCCCCTGGAGCCTAAGAAAAGCTGTACTCTGTTTTCAGCTGCTGGGAGGGCTCTATAAATGGTGTCACGCAGCTCTGGAGTGGGTTTGTGTGGGTTCTTTTTAGGGAAGGGAATCTTTTTTAAAACATACCTGACTAAACTGTTCTTACAGAATTCCTTAACTGAGGTATCACTATATTACAAAGGAAAACAATTTGGAGATGGAGTCATTATCCCATGGGACCTCCAAAGACATTTCCCTAAATTACAACCAATTCATTGTGCATGGGGTTTTAAAGATAAATAAAAATTATTTAATAGTCAATTAATTAACTCAATATTTAAGTATTATCATTCCTGGTCTTTATTATTAATACTAGGAGATGGCTAACTTGTACTGAGTTTTTATCACATGTTAATCCATGAAAAATACTTTATTCCCAACAATGCAGAAAAGTTGGCAGTATTATCCTATTTTTCAGAGGAGGGAAAACAGAGCAAGTAACTTGCTCTTGGTCACCTGGCTAGGAGGAAGAGCTGGGATTTTAAAAGCAGGGCCTACTCCAAAACCCACTGTATTTATACTGCATTTGAAAATAAGGCCTTGGAATAAAGAAGATGTGATACATATATACAATGGAATACTGCTGCTGCTGCTGCTAAGTCGCTTCAGTCGTGTCCGACTGTGCGACCCCGTAGACGGCAGCCCACTAGGCTCCGCCATCCCTGGGATTCTCCAGGCAAGAACACTGGAGTGGAATGGAATACTATTCAGCCATAAAAAAGAATGAAATAATGCAGTGTGTAGCAACATGGATGCAACTAGACATTATCATACTAAGTGAAGTAAGTCAGAAAGAGAAAGACAAATACTATATGACATTATTTGTATGTGGAATCTAATATATGACACATGCATGCATCCTCAGTCACTTCAGTCATGTCCAACTCTTTGCAACCCCATGGACTGTAGCCCACCAGGCTCCTCTGTCCATGGGA
The DNA here is from genome assembly GCA_024291935.2 of Okapia johnstoni. Lineage (NCBI taxonomy): Eukaryota > Metazoa > Chordata > Mammalia > Artiodactyla > Giraffidae > Okapia > Okapia johnstoni. Next base: position 54,019,029 of record CM044324.1, on the reverse strand, counting down.
TTCTCCAGGCAAGAATACTGGAGTGGGTTGCCATGTCCTCGTCAATATATGACACAAAGAACTTATTTACGAAACAGAAACAGACTCACAGACATAGAGAACAGACGTGTGGTTGCCAAGGTGATGGGAGGTGGGAGAGGGAAGGACTGGGAACTTGGAATTAGCAGATATAAACTATTATACATAGAATGGATGGACCACAAGGTCCTACTATATAGCACAGGGAACTATATCCAATCTCCCGGGATAAACCATAATGGAAAAGAATATTAAAAAAAGAATGTATGTATGTATATAACCAAGTCACTTTGCGGTACAATAAAGATTGGCATACTGTAAATCAACTATGCTTCAATTTATAAAAACTAAACTAAAAATTTTTTTAAAAAAGGTCTCTGAGGGAATCCCCTAGTGGTCCAGTGGTTAAGACTTGGCACTTTCATTTCTGGGGGCCCAGGTTAGATCTCTGGTGGGAACTAAGATCCTGCAAACACTGTGGCCGAAAAAAAATATTAAGGCCTTTGAACAACAAGGTCCTACAGTATAGCACAGAGAACTATATTCAGTATGACATATTCAGTATACTCCTATGATAAACCATAATGGAAAAGAATATTTTAAAAAGGATGTATATTTGCATAAATGAATCATTTTGCTATATAGCAGAAATTAATACAATATTATAAATCAACTACAGTTCAGTTTAAAATATATACATATTTTATAAAGGACTCTGAGAAACCTGAACACTAATGATATTAAGGGATTACTGTTAAATTACTTTGTGTGAAAACAAGAAACAAATTTTAAGTGTTCTCTCTTAACAGAGAGTACTAATGTAGTTACAGATGAAATATCAAGAAACAAGGTCAATGAGGGGATTTTACAAACATTTTATAAAAGGAATAAAACAAATTAATGGTAACATATACTCAACTCTTCACAGCTCACCAAGTTTTAACAACCTTATAAATTAGATTTTCTTATTCCCATTTTACAGATTAGGAAATGGAGAGAAAGGGCAACATTTACCGATATTTCTAACGATAGATGTGAGGCTAGTATGATACTTGAGAGAGAAAACAGGTCGAGATAGGTTAGTAACTTGCCATGCTGGAAGTCTGTCTCCAATGTCTCTGCCACAGGGACAGTCCCAAGAGGTTTGAGCCCCACTCCCACATGACATGGAGCCCCAAGAGAGTGGCAGATGCCTCCAAATTCTGGTTCTCCGCCACCACATACCATGCAGCCTGGACATGAAAGGTGGCATCTTTAACTATCACGCCTTTCTGAATTGCAGATGCATAAATTTCATACAGGGCAGAGCATGACCAACTTCCTACCCATCAAAGCACTCCGGACAGCATTCACCACTCCATGAGACCAAGGGGCTGTCAAGCAGCCCAAACCAGCCATGCTCTAGAGAGTCTCAAGAAGCGGAGAAAGGCAGCCTGAGCTGAGAGAGTTTAGCGTCTACAATTAAGGGAAGTTTCCATGGTCAGGAACGGAATCTGAGATGAGGTGGCAAAGCCACGTCTTCTCTCAACAGTGCTTCAGTCCTGCATTTCAGGCTGCCACCTGTCTGATGCTGTGACCAATGTGACTTATTCAAACCCTGAAGGAGAAAGGTAAGGCAGCTGTTGAGAGGAGGATGTATGAGCACCAAACTTGAAGGCAAAGCAATCTGGGTCATTAGCCAAGTGACCTTGGACAAATAAATTAATCTCAGAATAATAGATAAATTGTAAATGTTCAATAAGATCTAACACAGTGCTCCAAAAACTGCTAACTAAAATGTCCACATTCCCAGGCAAGGGTTCCATAACCTAGAAATTCCAGCACCTGTAGAAGCAGGGTAGATATGTCAATCCACCTAGCCACGCACCTTTTCCATACAAATAAGAGACCTCATGAAAATCAGGTCTCTACTAGGACAAAGAGAACCAAAGACTCATTTAAGATGTCTGGGAGTCAGTCTTTAAAATCCTAGAATCATGTTCCTGACAAGGGATAAGCTCTTATCAAATATGTTAGTGTTAGTCGCTCAGTCAAGTCCGACTCTTTGCAACCCCATGGACTGTAGCCAGCCAGGCTCCTCTGTCCATGGAATTCTCCAGACAAGAGTACTGGAATGGGTAGCCATTCCCTTCGCCAGAGGATTTTCCCAACCTAGGGATTGAACCTGGGTCTCCTGAATTGCAGGCAGATTCTTTACTGTTCAGTGTTCAGTGTTCCTACTGAACCACCAGGGAAGTCCCAATTTAAAACCCTTCCCCAGGCCATTCCTCTTCCTCCTTCCCCTAAGTCCACTGATTCAAGCACCACCTCCCTCTTATATTGATACAACTGCCCTATTTATGTTTGGCGACTCATACTCAGCTCCTAAAATTTTACATGATTTCTACAAGCTCATCTCTTCCATTATTTGGCCAAAGAAAACAAAGAACAGCTGGATACCTAACACGAGATCCAGCAAAGCTGTTACAGCATCATTACAAATCAAGGTTTCAATTTTCAACAGGTTACCCCACGGTTAATCAACAACCTGTAAAGGGCAGTTGCTGAGATGAGTAAGAGAGAAACAAGACTTTCTCCAAGCTTACAACCTAACCAAGGAAGCTCTAAGTACACATTTTGGTTTAAAGAAAATTTATTTAAAAAATAAAAGGTCATCAAGAAACATGTAAACTTCCCCCCCACCCCACGACCCATCATTTCCTAGAAAGATGAAGAAGGGTCATTAGGAGGTTAAATACACCTCTGACCCCCAATCTGGGAGACCTGAAGAGAGCTAAAAGCATGACATTCATTTTCCCCAAACTCCAGCTAAGGGCAAACTACCTGCTTCATTTTTAAATTTCATTCTATCTACTCTGCTAATTCAAAGCAAAAATGAAAGCTAGGGTGAGCAAGAGGGGAAGACATTTTTTAAATACACATCGGATAAGAGAACCTATGAATAAAGTTGTGTGTAAACTACAGACTCCTTCTTTGTGATTCAGGGAAGTAGCTAACACGGAATAGAGAATTCAAGAAGACTTCTTTGGGAAGCTTAGTTTTGAATGAACTAAAGCATGGAAATTGCAGAGACACTGAGGCAGAAGAATGCTGAAGTTGGGTTTGAGGACAAGCTGGCTGCCTTGGCTAGAAGAGCCAGTGGCAGAAGTGACTCGGACACGGAAATGATTGGCAGCAAGCCCAACAGAGCACGTGAAGGAAACCAGATCTGCTCTAACAAGCGCCCACAGGCACTGGGTTTCTAAGCAAGGTACGGACAAAGGCTCAGAGCGCAGAAGACCTTCGAGATAATCAGCCCCTCGTTTTACAAATGGGGAGAATGAGGTCCAGTAGCATTAAGTGACTTGCCTGAGGTCTCACAGTGAGTGGAAGTGCTGGGACTAGAGCCAAATCAGGATCAAATTTGTTACTGAAGAGGATCTATCTAACACTCATGTGAGGGATTGGGGGGGGCGGGGGGGGGGGGGACAGTGTGGAGAGGACAAAAATTCAGGTTTGTCCTGATTAGGGCCCAGAATAGGATTATGGTGGGGAAAGGCCATGACAAGTGATAGCCAGGGAAATAGGTACAGATGATCTGAAAGGAAAAGCCTACTAAGACTTAAGAGACAGATGTGGATACAAAAGGAGAGAGAGCATCGTAAGGCCATGATTCCATCAAAGAGTAACGTCATATTCCCAGCACATTTGCCTTGGTGAAGCTCCCACAGATACACAAATCAAAGTGCGGGCACCTGCCTCTCCCAGGGCTATCTGGGACCCAGAAAACCGAGGACTGCTTGGTAATTCCAACACCTGTGACCCTGCTGACTTGGGTTATCTCAGACTCTTTATCCATGGTAGGATGACAGATGAGGAACCAGAGAGACAAGCTGACTGGTCACTATATGGGCTACGCAGTATTTGCTAGAATGATTTTATGTCAAGAGTTATGATCAAGGGCTTCTCTGGAGGTCCAAGAGTGAGGACTCAGTGCCCTCACTGTCAAGGGCCTGGGTTCAATCCCTGGTCTGGGAACTAAGATCCCACAGGCTATGCTGCACGCCAAACCCCTGACTGCACCCCTCCCCCAGAGTTATGTTCACCTTTAAGCTAGAAATAGTTAAGCATTTAAATCTGACAAAATAAACAGGAATCAAACTCCTGGAGAAGTGCTAGCCATGATTTCAAAAGCTAAATGCTAGAACAACTGTAACTGAATATAAACAGTAGTCCTCCAAAGAGGACTGTGGCCTTGTACAAACTTTAAGGGACACACATCTAGGTAAAGAAAGAAAAATAATGCTCCAGAATAAGGCAAACCACCACCTTCCTACTTTCACAGAGAAATCTTAAACTTTGCACATAAAACCTAACTACTCAAAGTGTAGTTCAATAATATCAACATCACTGGGGAATTAGAAAAGCAGATACTTGGGCCCCACTCTAAACCCACTGGATTAGAATCAGCATTTTAGCAAGACACTCCCCACCCTAGGTGATTTATTTGCACATTCAAGTTTGAGAAGCACTGGTGTAGAATACTTTAAGGGTGAACTATATATAGCAGTACATAGATAGGGCACCAATCAGGCAAATAAGATACAAAGTACCTCTTCACTTTCTGTACACCATATTTTATTAGGTACTGCTCAGACAGACCTACAGTGTTTTTTAATGAATCTGGTACTTACTAATGATCATATGATATAAATGTGGGATCTATTTCACTTCCTGAAATAACACAGCTCCAGGGATTTCATGCACATGAAGTATAAAAAAGCTTAGTTCTTCTGAAAATACAATAATGATTCATTTTATTCAAGTTCCAACACAGAGTTCAGCACACTTCACCACAAGCCCCATTAATTCCTACAGGTTCCTGGGAGTATCATTAAATCCCCCAGCATCACTGAGAAGCAGGTGCTTGGCAAACATCCAATCTTCAAATGAGATTCAGAAGGACGTGGTCCTGAAAATGCAGTATTTTTCTGCCTTGTCCTGCCAGGGTTGCTTCTCAGGCTCATACTCTCTCCCGCCCTGAGGTCTCATACAGCTGCACACTCAAGTACTTCCCCAAAAGGAGAAAGGTCAGAGGTGTCATTATCCCATAAGCACTTGAGATTCCAGCTGTGGAGAAATTAATCTGGTTCGGGTTCCAGCTGAGAAGCCCTGAGTAAGATCTGGAAAGACAGAGGGAAATACAAAAGAAAGAGCCTACTGAGGGGCTCTTAGGAGAGGACATTTGCAGATTTTAAGGTGGGGTTGGGGGCAAGGTTTGGTAGGTAAGTGAGAGGACCACAGGGAGAGATAAAGATCCATCTCCCACCTCTACTCCAGGAACAAAAAAGAGTGACCAAGAGATTCCTCCAAAAGACCTCTTTTCTTGATAAAAGGAAGGAAAAGAGCCAATGAGGAAGCTTAGGAGCTGGAAGCAAGACTAAGAATCTCTGGAGGGTTTTTTTGTTTTGTTTTATTTTCCAATGAAGGGAAATAAAGCAAAGGAGAAAGCAGTATCCTTCTAACCAGAATCTTATAAGCAGCAGGCCATCAGGAGGATTAAGAGACCTGTGAATAACCAAAGAAATACAAGGGGGGGATTCGTTTTCAGTTTAAATCCAGCGCTGGGGAATCAGGCAGCCCTGGACTTGAGGCCACTTCCAGAGTAAGGGGAAGAAATGGGACTATCTTTACAGCCACCAGTAAGCAAAGCAGCGTCCAAAGGAAGAAAGGAATCAGAAAAATGCCCGGGGATAGAGCAAGCCAAGAGAAAGAGTTCCTGTTAGCAGAAAGAAGAAAGATAAAGTAGACATATGAAAGACAACATGCAGGCACCTCTTTGGGATGGGCGGGGAGATCCTCCCCCAGGGGGAGGGGACTTCAGGAGGTGAGACTATAGGAAGTGAGTATAGAGAAAAGGCCACAGAAGCAGAGAAAGTGCCATGCTGAAGAAAGGTATTTATTCACCATAGGAAGGAAGACGAAAGGTGTCACTTACCTGACAGGGAGAGCACCTAAAGGAAAATGGGAATCCAAAAAGGGAAGCTGAGGAAACAAAATCTCTCCGATGGCTGAAAAGCTCAAGAACCACGGACCACTGTCTGGAAATGAGCAAACTAAGAAAAAAGGTGTGCCCTCCCAGATTTAACAAACATCAGGACGGTGGCTGCACGCTGAGAACTGTGTAACCAAAAGTAGAGCGTGGGGGGTGGGCGGTGGGGACAGGAAACACTTTCAGATATGAAAATCTGGAAATAAGGTGGTCCGATTTGGAGAGCTCATGAAAAAGGGTGGAACCCCAAGGACAGAGTGATTGGAAAAAGCTATGAATTCCCTTGTGTAAATACAAATACTTATCTTAAAATTTCAGGATTTGGACTTTATTTCGGGTAGACTCCGGACACTGTGCTCTCCCAGATTTTGAAAGGCTGGGAAAAGGAATCGGCCCCTAAATTTAAGACATTCTGGAAAGCATTCTGCCAGATTTCAGGCCTCCGCGCCCTGGGCCCGCACCCCGCGGCCCAACCTCCTCAGGCGGCGCGATTGGCCTCAACCACCGTCACTCCCTCAGGCAACCCTGGGGATTGGGCGCCACTCGCACGCCCCACGCTCTCAACAGCGGTCCCCGGGCTTCCCTCCGGGCAGGGCAAGCGGGGCCAGGCGGGGAGCCGCGAGCTCACCTCACAGCCCCGCTCCGGCTGCGCCGCTCCAGGACCAACCGACAGAAGGACTCTGCGTGCTGCGCACCACGTGACCCCCGGGACGCGCCCAGCGTATCCCCCGCCCCCCACACACACGCACCATCGCCACCACCGAGTGACGCAGCTCCTCAGCTGCCCCGCCCTCGGCCCCTCCCCACCCGATCACCGTGGCGACGGCTCGGGCGAGCCACGCCCACTGCCCTGACGCGCGGGAACCAGCCTGCGCCCGGATCCGAAGCACGAAGTCCCCACTCACCCACATCCACTGTGATCACACGAAGCCCGGGACTGGACCCTCTCCGTCATCTGTTAGTTGTGCCTCCTATATGCGCCTCGAAGCCTCCTACTTCTCTCCATCCTGCTGCCAACACTCCAGTCTAGTCCACCATCAGATGGTTGTCCTCTCCACCCACTCTTCTTCCAATCCCTTCTTCATGCTCAGACAGCAAGAGCTTCTCAAAACGCAACTCTGTTCATAGCCATCCTCATGCTCAAAGCCCGTTGCCCACTGTTCTTCAGATTAAGATCTAAATATTCACCGTAGCCTATCTGCCAGACTTTTCAGAGTCTGTACTAACTTGCCTCTCTCACATTCACGCGCATTCAACTCCTCCACTTTCTCAAGCGTCTTGCAAGTCCTCAAACAAGTCAGGTTCCTTCCCGACCTAGAGTCTTTGAACCGCTCCTCCTGCGCCTTACCTCATTAACTCCTCGGAAGGGATTCCAATTGCTAGTGCGAAAAGGAGCTGTATTCTACCTCCGGGGACCAAGGGCGGTGTTACAGCCACCCACAAAGGGTCTGAAAAGTTTTCCCAGTGGGACTTGGGAAGTTCCAAAGAGGAATGCTAAATATTTGTTATTTAGGAAGGCAATAACGATTTTATTTTACCTTGGAAAAACAGGGCAGCTAGATTGCACTACTTCAGATGTAAATATAATCATGTCACAAACCGGCTTAAAACAACCAACCTTTCCATCACATCCTCCACCCTTGCTAACTGTCTGGCCATACAAAGTTGCTCATTTCTGTGGTTCTCTCCAAGGTCTTTCCAGGCACTGAGCCATTGACTAAGCTGTTACTTTTTGCAAAACTAACTCTTTAAAAGACTCTTTAAAAGGTCTCAGTTTGTCATCTCCTCAGTAAGGTCCTGTTTGACCACATAATCTAGAAGTGCTCCCCTTGATCTGCTTCAAACAGGGCAATTGCTCTCTACCTTATCAATGTTTGTTTTCAGCAGAGCACTTAACACAGCTTGTAATTATTTAATTGCTTTGTTCTCTTTATTTTTTCTCCCCTGAGTTAGAGTTAGGGACTATCTTGTATCTACTGCATTGTCAAAATCTGACAGATAGTAGATGTTCATTATTTATCTGTGGAAGGAATGAAAGGGAAGAGAATATTTGAGTGGGGGGGTGATAATTGAAAATAACGAGTAGATGGGACTTCCCTGGTGGTACAATGTATAAAAATCCACCTGCCAGTGCAGGGGACATGGGTTCCATCCCTGATCTGGGAAGACTCCACATGCCACAGCGCAGCTAAGCTCGTTACTAAGTACTGAGCCCACATGCTGCAACTACTGAAACCCTCAGATACAGAAAGAAAGGACCTTCCCAGGATCCTCTGTGTTTATGTTTATTAACATGAAATTGCTCAGATTTTAATGGCTATTATAGGATATAGAAAATTTTTGCCCCCTCCCCCACCACCACAGTACTGTCAAGAATTCATGGCCCCATATAAATACAGCATGTTTCTTTACTTATTCAACCTGTACATATTGAGACCTAGCCTTGAGCTGGGCATCAAAGACACAGAGTAGGGGACTTCCCTGGCAGTCCAGTTAATATGACTCAGCACTTCCACTGCAGAGGGAATGGGTTTGATCCCTGGGCTGATCCCACATGCTGCATGGTGCAGGCAAAACAAAAAAGATACAGAGCAGAATGCTTCCCTGATGGCTCAGTGGTGAAGAACCTGCTTACAATGCAAGAGACTCCAGAGACACGGGTTCAGTCACTAAGTCATGGAAGATCCCTTGGAGGAGGAAATGGCAACCCACTCCAGTATTCTTGCCTGAAAAATCCCATGGACAGAGGAGCCTGGTGGGCTACCGTCCAGAGGGTCACAAAGAGTTGGACATGACTGAGCATGAATACAGGACACAGGACAGAGCAGCATGAGGTTTAGGCCCTGCTCTCAAGGAGTTTACTTCCTGTTAAAGAAATCATCATAATTTGTAAATTAAAATTCTTCTTGTCTATTGCAAGAACAAACACTGACACTATTGCAAGAACAAGCAAAAGAGAAATATATTACAAGAATGTTTGGGGCCCCAGAGAGTGGATAGGAAAACAAGAGGCACAAGAGCAACTCTGGCAAGAAGCAACAGCTTCTGCTGCCAGCAGCACCACAGGCCACAGCTGGGATTCAATCCCAACATCCCTTTGTTTCTGAGTCACTCACTCAAGAGGCAAAGTCTTGACCAGGACCTGATGTTGACTGGTCAATCTCAGGTCACATGGATTAGTCTAGGTTGTCAGGGGACAAGAGGAATAATTTGCCCCTAAGGATATCCCCCCAAATGAAAATGAGAGGAGGACTGATGCTGGTCAGGCAAAAATAACTCTATACAAGTATGAATAAAATACCTTCGGAGTCAAGCTGAAGCTCCTGATCATCAAGTCAAACCTGTGGAAACCTGGTTTGCTAGCTTCTGAACAGTCACTGGCTGCTTGCCATAGAGCTCCAATTTGCAAAGTTCTGATCTAAAGTCCAAGTCTCAGGACTTCCCTGGTGGTCCAGTGGCTAAGACTCTGTGCTTCCAATGCAGGGCACCTGGGTTCCATCCCTGGTCAGGGAACTAGATCCCACATGCCTTGACTAAGAGTTCACATGCCACAACTGAAGATCCCAAGTGCTGCAACTAAGACATGGCACAGCCAAATAAATAAATAAATATTTTAAAAATCAAAATTAAAAAATAATAAAGTCCAGGTCTCATCACTGCCTGTTTAGCAGGATCCACCATTTTGCTTTAAGGTCTTCCCCAGCATTTCACTAGTAGTTGATTTCAACCACCCAATTGTTTTTAGCTTAGAACCTTTCTTTGTTGAGATAGGTGCTCAAGTAATGGTTGTGACTCTGTGAATGAGTGAAAGAATGAATGTACAGCAGCCTCAACTCCAGAAAATAGTATCTCTCCAACCATTTCAGAACTGTGGTCCCAGGACATAAGATGACAGCTCCACATATACTGCATACACACAAGCATATACAGAAGCACCAGAGACTACTATGTCTCTGCATGAAGAGTCCTTTCTCTCCCTAAGCATCACTTTTCTTCAACTACAAAGTGGGATGATATTTACTCTCATTCACGAACTTGTCACAATTAAGTGAAACAACATGTGTGAGTGTATTGTAAACTGCAAAGTTCTGTGTAAATGATTTTCTGATTGCTTTCTTACTAGATTCGTTGTCTAGAGTATTTAAAATGTCCCTAGTAAAGGAACAGCAGAACTAAAGATCTGAGATGGGATATTCATTTAGAAAACTGATCTTGCTCAGCCTCTACCCAGCAAACCTTTATACTCTGTCCTTAGGCAACGCTGAGGCATTTACAATGAATCTGTCAAGAGGAGGGGGAAAGTTAAAACAGAAAAGCAAGCTCCTTGGCTGTGATTCACACCCACAGACCCCATGTACTCAGAGTATCACCAAGCTTGAGGATGTCAGTCTCCAAAGCAGGAACTGGGGTAAAATATCTGCAGCACAAAGCTGAGTGTGAGAACTCAGGAAGCAGGAAACCATAGTCATAGCTGTATCTGAGAAGTCCAAGAACCTCCACAAGGCATCAGGGGCCCAAGGGAAGTGGATTGAGTTGACCCTGGTCTGAGGTCTCTCCAATCTGAGCCTGATGGAAAGTTCCTGAGCTCCTCAAGCCTTACTGCTCTCCAGTGAGGGGGAGGAGAATTATGTAGGAATTCCAATATATTTCCAGCATTTTGCAAGATTCTAAGGAGGGAGGGAGAATGAGGGGGAGAGGCAGAGAGAGGAGGACATTTTTTATTCTTGTCCTGGCCACTAAAGAGACTGATAAAATCTACCTGGACCACTTCAAGGGCAGGGACTGTGTCCTGTTCTTCTTTGTCCCTTGGGAGTCCTAGTACCTAGTACAGTTCCCTGTAATTTAATACTTAAAGCTTGTTTCTTGTGGTTGACACTCCTGCCAGCTTAGAGATAAAGAGGCAAGAGAGGAGTTTAGCCCCAGGGACTACTGGAATGGAGATTATAAAGAAGTCCATTGAAGAAAGTCTCTAAGTCTGCTAGACTCCAGTTGACTCCCCAAATTTCTTATGATTTAATTTTAGATAGTGATGCTATTCCATGACTCAAATGCCAAAAATTATATAAAAGATAAACAATACGAAGTCTCCCTCAAATTTTTGTTCCTCGTTTATTTTTTTTTCCTACTGGTAACCACTTTCTTATGAATCCAATACCCCACTTCTTTTCTTTTGGCTGCTCTAGGTAGCATGCTGGCTCTTAGTTCCCTGACCAGGGATGGAAACCTGGAACTACTGGATTGCCAGGGAAGTCCCCCTTTCAGTATTTATGAGTGTATGCAAAGCTGGATACAAGTTCAAATATATTATGAACCTTTTACACAACAGAAAGATTTGATACATGGTGTTCTACACCTTAATTTTGTCACTAAACACATTTTGGACCCCTTACACTATGTCTTTTATAATGATACAAAAATAACTCTCTCATTATCTTGTTTTATTTTACTGCTACACAGTATTTCTTGTGTGGATGTACTGTAACTTGCTTAATCAGTCCCTTATTTGAGGACATTTGAGTTGTTTCCAATCCCTGGTAACTTAAAAACTATGTTCCATTTACAAATAGTTCAACACATGTGTGCAGAGAGAACTGTAGTCTAAATTCTCTGAAATAGGAGATCTGAGCCACAGGGGTGTATACATTAATAATTTTGATAGAGATTGCAAGTCATCATTACTCGTAACATTTAAAATCTTCAATGTACTTACAGTTTAAGGATTATTTCAAGATTATTCCCGTAATGTTATTCTAACTTCCTTGCATTCTTGATAGAGAGAAATGAGTGATGTGGCAGTACAACCTACTGCCACATATTTGTCACACATGTCATCATCATGTGTCTTTTTTTTTTGGCTGCACCCCACAGCTTGCAGGATCCTAGTTTCCCAACCAGGGATGGAGCCCAGGGGACTGGCAGTGAGAATGCCAAGTCCTAACCACCAAAATATCAGGGAATACACACCATGTGTCTTTAGAAGAAATTGTCTTGATGTAGGGGGAAATGCAAAGGACAAACCATTAAGGAAAATGCCATAAATTCAACAACATAAAAAAATTCTATTCTATCCGTGAAAATATGTCTACACATGGATGGTTTGGGGACTATGGGGGAATGAGAAAAGGAATGGAGGCTAAGGAAGAGTAACTCAGAGGGACCATTTACTTTGTTTCCAGTGTTTATAAACAATGTTGCAATGAATAATTCCCTTCCTGATGATTATTCACAATGTTTCCAGTTGCTACAGACAATGCTACCATAAAGAGCCTTGGACATTCAAAAAAGGAAAAACAGGGACTTCTCTTGTTGTCCAGTGGCTAAGATCCCCAGCTCCCAATGCAGGAGGTCCAGGTTCAATCCCTGGTCAGGGAACTAGATCCCACATGCTGCAGCTAAGGGTATGCTGCAAAAAATGGATCCCACATGTCACAATGAAAAGATCTTACCTGCCACAACTAAGACCCAGTGTGGGCAAATATATAGATAAATAAAATATTTTTAAAAAGGAAAAAGAGGGAAATCTGGGGCTGTGTCTCAATTATCAATTGTCAGTTGAAGCTCTGCCCCTTACACTCCTCTGCAGTCCTTCTTGCCTGCTTATTGACCCACTAAGACCCCAAAACTCTCTCCTCTTCCTCTTCTATTGCATAGTTGTGAGTTTGAAATCTCACCTCCTTGACGTCATCCTACTTGACTCAGCCCATAGTTCCCCTGGGCCTAAAAAGTATCTTAAGTGCAATTGCAATTCCAAATTCTAGGCTGGAAATAGTTATCAAGAAAGAAAGTCCCTGAATGACAATTATGGAAAAACAGGTAATCACAGGTTCGCTCACACCTTATTCTGCTTCCTCTGATATCCTTGCCTATAGCATGGTCTTTTTTTTTTACCTTCTCTACTTCATAAGCTTTTTCAAGGCCTTTATGCTTTTCAAAGGTTTATTTAACCTACATGCTGAATCATCACCACTTCTCGTCCCACTCATCTCCTTCTATTTCCAGGGGAACCTTTTTACTGTAGGAGGTAAAATAGAAACCTGACTAAAGTAGAAACTAAAGGGGCCATGAAACTCCAAATGCTGAAACCTTATGAATACAGAAAGCACTGGCTCTTGTCCGCTTTGAACTCTCCCTGCCCTAGAGAGCCTGTGTCGTCCCACCACATAAGTTGGGATAAAATCACTGGCCAAATGGAGAAATAAGTTATATTTCCTACAGATTTTCCAAATTTCCCTTATATCTCTGCATAACACACCTACCTTTGCCTGTCTCCCCTTCCGATTCTGCTTCAAATTTTTATCCCTTTTGGAAAAAAAAATAATGACAATATTTATTGAATTTTCATCGTTTGCTAGACACTGTGCTAAGTGAATTATTTCATTATAAATTATTTCATCATAATAAATTACATTATTTCCTTTAATAACCCCTGAAGAAAGTCCCTTGTAATGGAGGCCCAGGGAAGTTACTTGTCTAAGGTCATATCACTAAGGATAATTTAAGCACCAACAGGTTAATTACAGATCTCATGCTTATTAATCCTAAACTAACCAGATTCTGAGGAGAGTCTCCTCTTGTTCCTCTGCCCTCAAACTCTCTCCAATCTGGCCTATTCTCCCAATTATTCAAATTGCCATTCTAACATAACAGTAGTAATAAATAAACTGATGCTTTAAAAACAGATTGGGACTTCCCTGTTGGTCCAGTGGCTAAGGCTCCAAGTTCCCAATGCAGGGGGCTGGGGTTCAATCTCTGGTCAGGGAACTAGAATCCACATGCTGTAACTGAGTTTACCTGCCACAACTAAAGGATCCTACATGCCGCAATGAAGATGGAAGATCCCTTGTGATGCAACTGAGACTCAGCACAGCCAAAATAAATACATTTTTAAAATACTTTTAAAATAACCATATCATCCACTTCCCCACACAAGTCCTTCTAATGTTGTCCCCTCTCTAAATGAAAGTAAATCCAAAATCTTTACCCACCAGTCATCCGTGATCTGCCTCTTGTGTTCCCCAGGTCTCTGACCTCCAATTCTCTTCTCTCTGCTTTGTTCACTCCAGTTACATGAGCAACCTTGCTTTTTCTTGAGCACGCTAAGTTCACTTCTACCTAGGGTTTTGTACTTGCTGTTCCCCCTACCTGGAAAAATCTACCCTCAGATACTCATAAAACTTAGCACTTTGTTTCTTTCTGGTCTCTGTTCAAGTGTTTTAGTTTTTTGTCATAGAAGCTGCCTCTCTAAATACAACAGTATCCCGTCTTTCTCTCTCTCCCCTAATCTCATTTATTCTTCTTCAAAGCACTTATCACCATCTGGCATATTACATATGTATTTTTTGTTAATAATCTGTTTCATATCTTCAGAATTTAAAAAATTCCTGAGGTCAGGGACTTTGTTTTGTTTACTGCTATATCCCCAGTGCGTGGGATGATACCCATCATAAAATAGGTGTTTAACATTTTGCATGAATAATAAAATTAAACAGTATTTTTTTAGTCCTTCCATTACACCAGGTATTCTAAATATGTCACCTATGAATTTTCTAATTTAATCTTTATAATAATCTTATGAGATTTAACCTTTTAAATATGATATCCAAAACTTTTCAGTAGTTTATGAACAACTAACTCTATGAGAAAAAATGAAAAGATTGAGTTGTAGAATTTGTGATATCTGTGGTATAAATATTCACACTCTGGCTGATTTAAGACTGCCAATATGAGATCAATCAGCTCACTAAATTCCTGGGCACTTATTGAATCATAAACTGGTATGAGTCTGCTCCGGCATGCTGTTGCTACTGTTATTAGGAGAGCATAGAAATCTCTTCACAAATTAGCCCTGATCCATCTTTCCAATGGAATCTTCTCTGACTCTCCAACTCACCCACACAGCCCACTTTCAAATCATGAAGAATTCCAGTCTGTGTAAGGACATGCCCTGCTTGTTTTATACTTAATTGTCATTGGGCAATGTGCTTTATTTCTGAGAAGTTCTTTCATCCTTCCTTACTTTGACTCTACTGGTGTGTCTTCAAAGCAACATCAACCAATTCAACAAATAGTAGTCAAGCAACTAGCACATTCCAGGCAGGATGTTAGGAGCTGGGGGATAGAAATAAAGGAGAAGCAGTTGTTGATATTCCCAGAGTGGCTCACAATCTCGTAGTGAAGGCAAATGCATAAGCAATAAACCGAATTATAGCTTAAAAGAAGTAATAATGAGGGATTGACTGAGTCTGGCAAGAGTGGGCAAGATCAAGATGCACCTTCTAAAGGAAAGTAAAGGAGACTTTACTTCCTTTACTTCTAAGGAAGTAAAACACAGACATCTTTCCAGATAGACGTTTCAAGGCAGGGAGATACAAGCAATTGGAGACTTCTGGAGCAGATCGAGAAAGTGCTATAGGATGGACAGTTATGCTTCCTGAACTCCTTTTTGCTTCCCAAACCCTCAGTGGGTAACTCGATTCCACTCCATTATAGCTGAATTGCCAATGGGTAAGTGGTCAAAATCAATAAACAGTCACAAACACAGGAGGAAATACAATAATATCAACATTTTGAAAAATGTTTGCCAAAATTCTATACATACTGTTTGGTTACTAGCAAACCATGGCCAACAAACTAGGTGGCAAATATAACAAAAATAATTGGAAATGACAAATCAACATTGGTGGGATGTGGAGAAAAGTACATTTACTAAATATGTACTAAAATTAAACTATGTGTCAGCCACTGATTTGTGTGCTTTACTTGTATTAACTCATTTAACTTATGCCACAATTTTATAAAACAGGTTCTCTATTTTTTGACTGATTTTAATTTATTTTTTGACTGTGCTGGGTTTTTGTCACTGTGTGGGCTTTTCTCTAGTTGCATTGAGCAGGGGCTACTCTCTAGTTGTGGTGCACAGGCTTCTCAATGCAGTGGCTTCTCCTGTTGCAGAGCACAGGCTTTAGGGTGTGAGGGCTTCAGTAATTGTAGTGTGAAGGCTCAGTAGTTGTAGTTCCCGGGCTTTAGAGCACAGGCTCAATAGCTCTGGGGCATGGGCTTAGTTTCTCAGAAGCATGGGGGTCTTCCCGGACTAGGGATCGAACTCGTGTCTCCTGCATTGGCAGGTGCATTCTTCACCACTGAGCCACCAGGTAAGCCCCCAAAACAGGTTCTATTATTATCCCACAGATATTTCACTAAGAAAACAGAACTTAAGACAGGTTAAATAACCCATTCAGTGTCACAGACATTCAGTGGGATGCTGGAGTTGGCCTGTACTGGCTTGTAAGAGCTGATTATTATTAATAAATATTCAGTTGGAAGCTTAAAATAGGCCCTAGTGAAAATATTTACACAATGAATATTGGCAAACATCAGACCTTTTTTAAGAGCAAATTTATCAGCACACGATTAGTAGTCTTTGGTAGTATTCCAGGCCCTAGGGATATAACAACAAAATAAACAAAAACCTCTGCTTTCATGAACTTTATAGTCTAATTGTGGGAGATAAATAATGAACAAATAAATAAATAAAATATATGGTATGTCAGATGATGACAAGGGCTATGGAGAAAAATAAGTGAAAAAGGGGTATAAGTATGCCATCCTTTTTTATTTATTTATTTTTGGCTAAGCTACATGGAATGCAGGATCCCAGTTCCCTGACCAGGAACTGAACCCATGCTCCCTACGTTTGAAGCATGAACTCTTAACCACTAGACCCCCAGGGAAGTCCCCATGCTCCCATTTTTTTAAAATGATTTTTATTGGAGTACAGTTGCTTTACAGTGTTGTATTAGTTTCTGCTGTACAACAAAATGAATCAGCTATATGTATACATACATACCCTCTTTTTTCTATTTCTTTCGCATTTAGGTCACCACAGGACAATGAATAACATTCCCTGTGCTATAGGCAGGTTCTGAGTTCTATTTTATACATACAATAGTATGTATGTGTATATATATACACTAGTATGTATACATATGTCTGTACGGGTGTTGGCAATTTGATCTCTGGTTCTTCTGCCTTTTCTAAAACCAGCTTGAACATCTGGAAGTTCATGGTTCGTGTATTGCTGAAGCCTGGGTGATAAGTGTACCTAGGCATTATTTTTTAACTTAAAAAAAAAAAAAGACCTTGGAACACATAGCTGGATAAACCGTAAACTAATAGCAAAAATAATAACTCACGTTATGTGAAGTCAAGTGGAACTTGGAAAGCATCACTGCAAACAAAGCTAGTGGAGGTGATGGAATTCCAGTTGAGCTATTTCAAATCCTAAAAGATGATGCTGTGAAAATGCTGCATTCAATATGCCAGCAAATCTGGAAAACTCAGCGGTGGCCACAGGACTGGAAAAGGTCAGTTTTCATTCCAATCCCAAAGAAAGGCAATGCCAAAGAATGCTTGAACTACCACACAATTGCACTCATCTCACACGCTAGTAAAGTAATGCTCAAAATTCTCCAAGGCAGGCTTCAGCAATACGTGAACCGTGAACTTCCAGATGTTCAAGCTGGTTTTAGAAAAGGCAGAGGAACCAGAGATAGAATTGCCAACACCCGCTGGATCATCGAAAAAGCAAGAGAGTTCCAGAAAAACATCTATTTCTGCTTTATTGACTATACCAAAGCCTTTGACTGTGTGGATCACAATAAACTGTGGAAAATTCTGAAAGAGATGGGAATACCAGACCATCTGACCTGTCTCTTGAGAAACCTGTATGCAGGTCAGGAAGCAACAGTTAGAACTGGACATGGAACAACAGAGTCGGACACGACTGAGCAACTGAACTGAACAACTTATGTTTATTTTTTTTTCACATTTATTGACTATTTCCTGTGAGTTCAGCCCAGTTCGGTTCAGTCGCTCAGTCGGGATTCTTTGAGACCCCATAGACTGCAGCACACCAGGCTTCCCTGTCCATCACCAACCCCCAGAGTTTACTCAAAGTCATGTCCACTGAATCAGTGATGCCATCCAACCATCTCATTCTCTGTCACCCCCTTCTCCTCCTGCCTTCAATCCTTCCCAGCATCAGGGTCTTTTCCAATGTGTCAGTTCTTCATATCAGGTGGCCAAAGTACTGGAGTTTCAGCTTCAGCATCAGTTCTTCTAATGAATATTCAGGACTGATTCCCTTTAGGATGGACTGATTGCATCTCCTTGCAATCCAAGGGACTCTCAAGCGTCTTCTCCAACACCACAGTTCAAACGCATCAATTCTTCGGCTCTCAGCTTTCTTTATAGTCCAACTCTCACATCCATACATGACTACTTGAAAAACCATAGCTTTGACTAGACAGACCTTTGTCAGCAAAGTAATATCTCTGCTTTTTAATATGCTGTCTTTGTTGATCATAGCTTTTCTTCCAAGGAGCAAGCGTCTTTTAATTTCATGGCTGCAGTCACCATCTACAGTGATTCTGGAGCCCAAGAAAATAAAGTCTCTCACTGTTTCCGTTGTTTCCCCATCTATTTGGCATGAAGTGATGGGACCGGATGCCATGATCTTAGTTTTCTGAATGTTGAGCTTTAAGCCAACTTTTTCACTCTCTTCTTTCACTTTCAAGAGGCTTTTTAGTTCTTCCTATGAGTTAGGCCACTGTAAGCGCTTCACATACATTATCTTACTAAATCTTCTGCATATTATTTTACTTAATCCTCAGATCAGTCTGTGAGGCTGGGGAAACTGAAACAACTGTGAGTTTAAGTAAATTGAACAGAGCTGTACTGTGTAGGGGAACGGATGAGAGCCCATATCTGCTCTCGCTTGCTCTATACCTACCCTTCTCTATTAGAGTCGTTGGGTAAATCTATTATATTCCACGTGATTATTCTGAGTGAAGGTGCTTCAGTGTAATTGTAGGGCAATATTATTATTAGGTATATGAGTGTGACTTGGCATATGATTATGAAAACAAAGCCTATAGACCTTAAGAAGGGCACTAAGAATTAAGTGGAGGTATAATTTTAACTGAGGGTAATTGGAAAAGACATACAAAGAAGGTAGCATTTGAGCTGAACCTTGAAGAGCTTCCCTGATAGCTCAGCTGGTGAAAGAATCTGCCTGCAATGCAGGATATCCCGGTTCAATTCCTGGGTCAGGAAGGTCTGCTGGAGAAGGGATAGGCTATCCAACCCAGTATTCTTGGGCTTCCCTGGTGGCTCAACTGGTAAAGAATCCTTCCGCAATGCAAGAGACCTGGGTTTGATCCCTGGGTTGGGAAAATCTGGAGAAAGGAAAGGCTATCCACTCCAGTGTTCTGGCCTGGAGAATTAAGTGGACTGTGTAGTCCATAGGGTTGCAAAGAGTTGGACACAACTGAAAGACTTTCACTCACTTTCATGTATTAGTCAAGTTCATGGAGGGAGGTAGAGACCACCTATTATCTGAAGAGAGACAATTTGATATAATGGATTGTCAACCATGTAACTGAAGAAGGAAAAGAAGAAATCTAAGCTATCGTGAAGGCAGTAATTGTTAATTGTAGGAATACCTACAACGCTTAGGGCTGAGGGAGCAAAGGGAAGAAGCTGGAATGATTAAAACACATACACTTAGAGGAAGTGTTTAGCTTCTGTTTAGGAAGCTAAACAGAACTGAAACAAACCTCTGAAGAGAAGGCCATACTTGGTGTGTGCTTGTGTCTCTGAACTCAGAGGGGTTGGGACCAAGACCTTTGTGAAGGAGTCACTGGGCAGTCAGTGCTAACGAGACTGATCCTGTGAGCATTGTAAAATTACAAATTGGTTTCCAGAAGGAAGGGAGATTGGGAGTGGAGAGAAATAAATAAGGAGATTGAGACATACAAACTTTCAGTTGCAAAATAGATGAGTCATGGGTATGAAATATAGTGTGAGGAATATAGTCAATAATTATGTAATATGTAAGGCAACAGGTAATAACTAGACCTATCAAGGTGTATATTTTGAAACATATAGAAATGTTAAACCATTATATTGTGTAACAGTAACTAACATAGCCTTGTAGGTCAATTATACATCAAAAACAAGCAAACATGGGACTTCCTTGGTGGTCTAGTGGTTAAGACTCTGCACTCCCAAAGCAGGAGGCCTAGGTTTGATTCCTGGTCAGAGAACTTGATCCCACATGTCACAACTAAAGATCCTACATGCCACAACTTAGACCTGACACAGCCAAATAAGTAAACAAAGAAAAATATATATTAAAAAAAGAAAAAAAACCAAGCAAACATTTCTTTAAAATGGGTAACCAACAAGGACCTACTGTATAGTACAGAGAGCTCTGCTCAGTGGTTTGTTTTTTTTTTTTTTCCTGCTCAGTGTTTTGTGGTAGCCTGGATGGGAGGGGAGTTTGAGGGAGAATGGATACATGTATCCGTATGGCTGAGTCCCTTTGCTGTTCACCTGAAACTATCACAACATAGTTAATCAGCTATACACCAGTACAAAATAAAAAGTTAAGAAAATGACAAAAAGCAAACAAACATAGAGAATGAGATCAGATTTGTGGTTAACAGAGGGAAGGAGTTCAGGGGAGAGGGAATGGGGTGAAGGAAGTCAAAAGATACAAATTTCCAGTTATAAGATAAATAAATGGACTTCTCTGGTGGTCGAGTGGTGAAGAATCTGCCTGCCAGTTCAGAAGATATGGGTTCAATCCCTGGTCCAGGAAAATTTCACATGCCTTGAGTCATTTAAGCCCACATACCACAACTATTGAATCTGTGCTCTGGAGTCTTTGAGCTACAACCATATGCTGCAACTACTGAGCCTGCATGCCTAGAGCCCATGCTCCATTACAAGAGAAGCCACTGCAATGAGAAGCCAGGGCACTGCAACTAGAGAAAGTCCATGTGCAACACTGAAGACCAAATATAGCCAAAAATAAATAATAATTAAAAAAAAGAAATTATTTCAATATCCTGAAAATAGGGAAACATATGATGTGATCTAGAAACCTAGAAACCAGGGATTTGGGGGACTTTTATCTCCCTGCAGCATTTTGTTATAGAGTCTGGGGGTCCTTAGATGACCCTTCTCCTTTCTTTCCTTTTTTAAATTGAGGTAAAATTCATATAACGCAAAAGAAAATTAACAATGAGTCATGCTGAATTATACATTTTTTGGCATTTCCTACATTCATAATGTTGTGCAACCATCTCCAGTTGCTAGTTCCAGAGCAATTTCAACACTCTGAAAGGAAATCTCATACTCATTAAGTAGTTATTCTCCACTCCTCCTTCTTCTTAGCCCTTGGAAACCACTAATCTGCTGTTTTCTGTCTCTATGAATTTATCTATTTTAAATATTTCATATACATGGAATTATGTGACTTGTGTCTGGCATCTTCCATTTAGCATAATGCTTTTGAGGTTCATCGACTTGGTAGCAAGTATCAGTACTTCAATCTTTTTCATGGCTGAATAATACTCTCCTGTATGGCTATACCACTTTTAGTTTATATAGTTATCACTTGACAGACATTTGTGTTGAGTTCATTTTTGGCTATTATGAATAATACTGCTATGAATATGTGTGTACAGGTATTTGTTTGAAAACAGGCTTTCAATTCTCTTGGGTCTATACTTAGAAGTGTAATTGCTGGGTCATATGATAATCAGAGAAGGCAATGGCACCCCACTCCAGTACTCTTGCCTGGAAAACCCCATGGATGGAGGAGCCTGGTAGGCTGCAGCCCATGGGGTCGTGAAGAGTCGGACATAACTGAGCGACTTCACTTTCACCTTTCACTTTCATGCATTGGAGAAGGAAATGGCAACCCACTCCAGTGTTCTTGCCTGGAGAATCCCAGGGACGGAGGAGCCTGGTGGGCTGCAGTCTATGGGGTCGCATAGAGTTGGACACAACTGAAGTGACTTAGCAGCAGCAGCAGCATGATAATTCTATACTTAACTTTTTGAGGAGCTGCCGAACTGTTTTCTACAACAGTTGTACCATTTTACATTCACACAGCAATGTCTAGAAAGTTCTACTTTCTCCACATTCTTACCAAAATCTCCTTTCTTTTACAGCAACTGCACAAAAGTCATGTTCACACTGCCCATATTCCAACTCTGATGCTTCATCTCTATATTGAGTTAGGACTTGCTTATTTAGAGATGTTTGTGCACGTCATGTCCCTTTGGGTCTCCTCCAGAAAACGACTGTTAAGGACTTTTTTTTCTTGCTCAAAAACAAACAGAAAAATTGAGCCTATTAGATACACCCTTTCAGAGATGTTGTCTTTCTGGGCTCTTCATTTTCCTTCACTCATATCATGGAATTACATGCTTTTCACTTAAAATCACTGTGGCTTGATGATTGGTTTATCATCCATCACTTTCAAGGTGTATCTCCATCTTGTGATGCCTTGTCATCAGAATCTTCCTCTCCATTGGTAGATTTGCTTAAATTCCAAATCTTTTGCAACATTATGTTTGATTGCATTTCTTTTTGCTTCTGTTAGCAGATGTTTTAAACAATACTCTGCCTCTTAATTTTCAATGTTTTATACATTTCTCTGGTTGTTGAATCATAATATTTTGGAATAAAATATATTGCTTTTGTGGTCCTCTAAGCTTGCTTCTGCCATTCCTTCATCTTAAAGAAAATTAATATTGTTTAACTTATATGCATTTGTGAAAACTCATATATTAGTACAATTAAGATTTTTCATTTCATTGTATGTAAAATTTATCTCACTAAAAAAAAAAAACCACAAATGTGAACGACTACTAAACTGTCTGGAGAAGGAAATGGCAACCCACTCCAGTATTCTTGGCTGGAAAATTCCATGGACAGAAGAGCCTGGTGGGCTAGAGTCCATGGGGTTGCAAAGAGTTGTACACAACTTAGCAACTGAGCACTAAGCACTAAACTCTAGTTAAAAATATGCAATGCTGAAGAGTTTAGAGATGGTATGCATTAATGTCTGAAATTTTGAAAAGCATTAAAAAATTAAGCTGGATACCTGGATGGAAAGAGGAATAGGCAGATGAATAGATATGTAGTAAAACAA
Source organism: Okapia johnstoni (assembly GCA_024291935.2). Taxonomy (NCBI): domain Eukaryota; kingdom Metazoa; phylum Chordata; class Mammalia; order Artiodactyla; family Giraffidae; genus Okapia; species Okapia johnstoni. The sequence goes on along the minus strand of CM044324.1, from coordinate 53,995,972 downwards.
ATATTGAAAAATGTTAAATTCAAAATAATTGGTAAGCATATGTATTATTTTCTCAGCCTGTTTGATAATATTCGTAGTAAAATTAAAAAAAAAACACGCTTCTTAGTTGCTCTGATGACTTATGTCAGTCAGTTCTTTGTGAAGATTCTGTGATCATTTCCATCATAGTCTGAACCCATCAATTTATTTAATCCAATTCCAGTAAATAAACAACATTTAGAGGAATAAATGAGAATGTATAGAAAATGGTTTGTAAACTGTGTAGAACTATATAACCATGGTATTATTAATTCTATGATGGTCAAGGGATTGAGTATGTGTAAAATCTTAATACAAAACACTATCCCAAACATATCCCTGGCAGTCCAGTGGCTAAGGACTCTGAATTCTCACTGCCAAGGGCCCAGGTTCAACCCCTGACAAGGTAACCAAGATCCTGCAAGCCACGTGATGTGGCAAAAAAAAATTAAATAAATGAAAAAAAAGAGTTCTCTAACTAAACTGGAAAGTCTTAAAGGAAAAAAATTGTGTTTTTTATTTATTTGGTCTTCACAAATTGTCCACTGAGTGCCAAAAATTCAAAAGGTACTAAGCACAGAATGAATCAGTAAATGGCACATTTCACAGATAAAACTCCAAAAGAAAAGGGGACAGGGGACGTCCCTGGGGGTCCAGTGGTTAAGAATCTGCCTTCCAATGCCGGGGGCCTGGGTTCTATCCCTGGTTGGGGAACTAAGATGCCACATGTGAGGTGGCAACTAAGTTCTCGCACCAGAACCCATGTACCACATCAGGAGAAGCTCGTGCAGTTCAAGGAAGACTCAGGCCAAAAACAAAAGGGGAGGGGCAAAACAGGGCTATTAAGAGGTACTAACTGTTCTCTATAAAATAAACAATCTATCAGGATATACTGTACAGCACAGGGCATATGGCGAATATTTTATAATAACTATAAATGTAGTATAATCTATAAAAATTTTGAATCAATATATACTGAACCTAGAACAACATACTTCAATCAAACAAACCTCTGAAGGAATGTTCTAAATTTGTTATAGCTTATTAAATTTTTGCCATTTTTATGTTTAATCTAAAATAATGTTTGTTTTTTAAATAGTTTTTTGAGGGAGCTCCCTCCTGGCCTAGTAGTTAGAATTCCAGGTTCAATCTCTGATCAGGGAACTGAGATCTCACAAGCTGGGTGGTGTGGCCAAGAAATAAATAGTGTTCTTGCATAATCTTTTTTATCATGAGATGGACAGATGGACAAATAAGTGGGTGGTGATATGGCTATCATGAAACAGCTCTTCTCTTAAGGACAAATTTATGCAAATTCCTTTTGGATATGTCACTACAATGCCCCTGACATTATGGCCAGTAGACAGGCAAGTATTTGAAATGAATGCCAAATTCAATCTTTAAGTAGATTGATTATACAATCAAGTCCAGATGAGGGTGGAGGGGGATGATTTGATCCTTCCAAATCAGGCAAAATTCATAAGGCTGGCAAAATTACCTCCACTAGTATGAAATGGGATTAAGTTTCTCATTGTTACAGAGACTTAGAGGGAAAAAAGAAAGTTCATAGTGTCCCCTGTGGCTCAAGAATTGCTGGAATCTGTCAGGTAAAGTATGCAAACAGTTGTTGGTTCAGGTCAGAAACTCTGGCCAATCAGAAACCTTGGTCCTCTGAGATAGTATCTGAATTCTCTTGGAATGTTAATATCAAAATTTTTTGAGATGATAAAACCTTTCTGTTATAAGCATCTTTTTACACAGGGAAATTTCAATTTAAAGACTTAAAACTTTCATATTAAGAATACTTTGTACATATATATGTTATATGTTAGTCACTCAATTGTGTCTGACTCTTTGTGACCCCAAGGACTGTAGCCTGCAAGGCTCTTCTGTCCAGGGAATTCTCCAGGCAAGAATATAGGAGTTGATAGCCATACCCTTCTCCAGGGGACCTTCCTGACCCAGAGATCTAACCAGGGTCTCCTGCATTGCAGGTGAATTCTTTACCATCTGAGCCACCAGGGAAACCCACTTTATACATTTCTGTATTTAAATTGTAACATTTAAAGGAACTTGGTGTACTAGAAATTCAGGTAAAAAATGTGATTAAGTAACTGACGAGATTTGTCATTTTAATTGGAAAAGTATGAGACTACATCAGAATATTTTAAGAAAATTTAAAACACTATATTTGTGATTTTAATTTTAGGTTTAGAAGAGTTTATATACTTGGAAAAGTTTTAAAGTACTCAAAAATAACACATTAAAAAAAAACCCCGCACCATGTTAAACTGACAAAAGCATAATAAATTTGAGGAAATTTATCTAACATAAATGAGACTGATTTTTTGAAGGGAGTTTAGTCCATTCAGTTTGAATTCAACTCAATATTAACAGAAAAAGTGAAGATGATTCTAATATTCTAGTTAGATTTATAAATAAAACAATTTTTCTAAGTCAGTCTTTAAGTCTCAAGGAAACTAGATTAACACGCACTTATTCTATATGTTGAATGTTAACTTTTAAAATGCAAGTATGAAAAATAGCATCTTCTGTCCATGAAAGTCATACACGAACGTTAAAAAACTCACATTGGCAAAATATATTTAATTATCAGCCAAATTCTCTAAGCATAATATGTTACCTTCTTTATCCCAGGCCCTTAGTTAGCCTGTGGTCTCTTCACAAGTTTTAAGATAGAATGATATTCTTCGTGGCGATGATTTAACCCAACTACCTTTGAGGCAAAAGACTTGAGAACATAATGATGAAAGGGGAAAGAGTCCATGACCCAGAGTGTGAGAGGTTTTGCATGGTGAATAAAAAGCATATCATATTTTTAATATTTCTTTTTAAATACATAAAAATACTTTCATTTTAGAGACTGAGTTTTCCAGTTGGTGTTTCTTGTTTGTGTGCTAAATTGCCAGGTTCACTCTGATCATTCTGGAACAGAAAACAATTTAAGGGATATTCAATACTCAAGTAACTTAGAGCTTAAAATATTTCTCTTCTCAAATAAGAAGTCTGGAGGTTAAAGTCATCTTCTGTGCAGTCATATTCTCAAACAAACAAACAAAATTAAGTAGGGACCACCATCTATGTTTTAATATTTTCACAATTAACAAGTCACAACACTGGAATTAAAGGGAAAGGCAAAGCCTAGCTTGTCTTCTAAAATAATTGTTTCAATATAATGTGATGATTTTCAACATTCAAAAAATGAAAAGAGTATCTGAGTTTTCAGGAAAAGAAGGGAATATTACTAATTATGCAAAATCTATTAATTCTCTAAAAGAAACACCTAAGTGCAAAGTTAATCTGAAATGCAAAGCCTCTTTACACCAAGATTTCCTCTAAATATTTTATTTAGAGATAATAGAAGTTAACTCTTTTGAGGATTAAATATTTGCCAGGCATTTTACATGGCAAAAGAGGCTATTACCTCATTCAATCCTTACTATACTATTAGGCCTTCATTCATCCATTCATTGATTTAATGAATTCCTACCTGCGCATCTGGCTAAGTGCTGAGAATTCACTAGCGAGCATTACTGGCCTTCCTCACTAACAAGAAGTTTAGTAATTATACTCTTCTTCACAGGAAGAAATGGAGGGGACGTTCATTTACTTGTCCAAGGTTACAGTATTGGAGCAGCTACACAAACTTATCTCAAATCTTTGCAGTCAATCATTAAGCTGTCAACAGACTCCTATATTTTCTCTCTCAAGATTTTTTTGCTTTTAATTTTTTTCTCCCTAAATTTTTTCAACCATTTTTATCTTAGAGTTTAAAGTCTTGTAGACAATGACCTCTCTGCTCTCCGCTCTTTCACCGCGTAGACCAAACAAGTGGTGAGTGTACATTCTAACTGCCACGCATCTGAGAGACTTCTAAGGAGCCAAGTCCCAGGGGGATTCTTGTTCACTCGCTAAGTCGTGTCCAACTTTTTGCGAGCCCATAGAATGCAGGTTTCCTTGTCCTTAACTGTGTCCTGGCGTTTGCTCAGTTTCTTGTCCGTTGAGTACATACCCAGGGGAATGGGGTACATTTCTGAAGAAACAATAGCAACCCCCACACAAGGTCAGATTATAAATTCGAGGGGCACAGAGCTGGACCACTGCCAAGGGATGTATTGTTTTTTCACCTTCTCTTTGCCTTTGCCCACTACTTCCAAGGGTATTTTGAAGCTAGGCAGTCAACGCAGTGCCTGGTCCACTGGCTCCACAGGCCGAGAAATCTAACTTTTTGTTTCACGCTCTTAGCCCCCTACCCCTGAACGTCTCTTTTCATCTTCTGTCTTGCTTGTTTTTCACTCCGTCTTCACCCTTGGCAGATAATCTGTATAACAGCGTTTTCGTTTTATTCTAGAGCCCTATGTTCTAGATTGGTTTACGGCGACCTTGACAGACACCTGGGTGGGAGGCCCAGGGGAGGGGGCAGCCGTCAACTCAGAAACCTTCTGATAGCTCTGGGGCGGTGCCACGAGGAGGCAGCGACCACTGAACTCCACTCAGTGATGAGTTTTCTGAAAGATTGACAGTACGTGTACCAACTGTCTTTGCGCTAGCAGCTTGCGCGATCTCGCGAGATGTGGACGCCGATCCGGAGTAGGGACTCAAAGGCGCCTTTCTGAGTGGGGGATGGGAATATCTGTGGCGCAATCATTGCGCGAGATTGGGCCATGGTCGCTGGGGGCCCCCCCAAGGCTTAAATCTCGCGATATTTCGGCTGCTCCGGACTGGAATTAGGAGCTGCTTCTCGCGAGAGCCCGTGCTGAGGGCTCTGTGAGGCCCCGTGTGTTTGTGTGTGTGTATGTGTGTTGGTGAATGTGAGTACGGGGAAGCTGCGGCCGCCATTTCAGAGAGCTTGCCGACACTGTCGCAGGGGTGGATCCTGAGCTGCCGAAGCCGCCGTCTTGAACTCCCGCGCGGGCTCCTCTAATCCCATTGTCTCTTTTAGATTCGCTTGGGCCTGTCCGCCCTCTGAGCCCGAAATTCGGGCTGGGTGGTAGTACCGCGGCCTGGGCCTAGCGGCTTAACAGTAGCAACAGCGGCAGCCACAGCCCCCCTCTTTCCGAATACGAGCACCGCAGGGACCCGGAAAGCCCGCACAGGTGAGGAGGCATCGCGGACCCGCGTATTTTCAGGGCTTTTTTGAGGTTTGGTTCTTTTCTGGTTGAGGAGCACTCCTTTGGCGATTTTAAGCGACCGGGTTGGGGGCAGGGGGTGGAAGGTTTTCTAGAAATCGTCGTCTTTTCGACGACCGCGCCCTTTGCCGGTCGAATATTTTTCAGGGTTTTCGGGTTGCGTGGGCTTCAGAGAGGCTTCGGGCAGATGGCAACCTGTCCCTTCGAGGCCCGGGACGACCGCGACCTCCCAACATGGCGCCAGCCGAACGCTGCCATGGCACACAACCCCTCCCAGCCGAGGGAGTTTCCCTTTGCCCCTAAAATGGCAGCGCGGGTTTTTGCGCGAAAGCGGCGCTTTGGCTCAAGATTCTCGGGTTCTGTTTTTTGAGGCGCTGTAGGCTTTTTAAAAAGAGGGTACTTAATCTGTCTAGCGTGTGTGATGTTGGGGACATTTTAGATTTAATTGTCAAGCCTACTAAAGTGGTCTCGCTTTAGTCATTCTGTGGGATCTCTCTGAAGTTTTGAAATACGTCCGGTAAAAAGGAAATTTAGCACAATTTAAAATTGTTTACTTACCAAATTCTCCTCCTCGCTTTTTACCTAGTCGTTTAGAGAAAATGGCAGACGATATTGATATTGAAGCAATGCTTGAGGCTCCTTACAAGAAGGTGAGAAAAAACAAGTCGGTGAGGTTTATCTATTTCTTAATTTAGCATTATTCACGAAACTACTGCTGAAATGTAAACTAACCTCCCCGGAGCCCTCTTGATTTACCTTATCAGAGATGCATTACGTGTAACTTACAAAAGTAAATATATGCTATTGATGTAATAATATTGTGCAGTAGTTTCACTTCAGCGTGATGAATAAATGCCCATCTATCTCTCTTTGTAGACTTGCCTAACGATATCTCACCTCTACTCCCATGAATTCACCTTTGATTCCAGTGTGAACTGTCAATCATAAGGTAGTAATTGAGTGACTTATCGCTGTACCGTGGTCCCCTAGGTAAAATGACTCAACTAAGAATTACCAGCTCCAGTTTGGTATAGCAAAAAGGTGAATGTAGTGGTTTGGGAAAACAGCAGGGGTCCAAGAATAACAAAGCATAACCAGTCTGTGGCAAGCAAATCTTAAAATAAGACAAGTCTTACAAGAAGAAATGGGTGAGATTTAAAATTTATCCTATACATAAGACTGGTGATAGTAAATATTAAAACAGGCAGGTGATGATCTGCTGCTCAGTTAAAAATTACTAAAATTCTTGGATCCCTGAACAGAAAAAATTTCTTAAAGCAAAAGAGGCAATATCACAACTTAGAGTCACTTGATGACTGTTTAACTGTTCTCCATATTGTTTTATTTTTAATTCGTCCCTGCCATAATATTTCACACTAAAAACTACAAAGGAGTTATTTTGGCTAATAGCGTAGATCCATTTCAGTATCACAGTAAAAGTAAAGTGTCTTTTCATTCTTTAACCACCAGTTGGTGGTGAAAATAGCAGTATGCATGCGTTATCACTGATGTCACAAACTGTAAGCTTTGTAAGTTAGCACTTATACTCCTATAGCTGATGTGATCAAACTTGAAAATAAACATTTCGCTAAACCTTTTAAAAATAATACATTTGTTTTGGAGTGTATAGCTCGACCATGTGGTACCAATTTGGATGAATTCTTTAAAGCTTTGAATAGTGTACTTAGTTTGTAATACTTAGACTCTTGAAGCTCTCCTTTCTATTTTAATGTTAAGATTCTGTCTTAGTTTAACATGGATGTAATTCCATGTAAACAGGTATGGAAGTAGGACTGGTGGATTATTAATTGACTTTCTTGGGTTCTTGGGAGTCAACATTACTAAAGCAGTGTGAATCCCTGTTTGCTTCAGGGCGAGATGTGTGACAGAGGTGGCATCAAGCTCTTACAGTCCCAACCCTCCAACCGAAATGGGCGAAGATCTCAGGAATGGCATCGGTCACAGGAAATCGATAGTGGCTGGCTGCTAGCATGGCCACTTGGGGCTTAGGCAGAAATAGAGCCATGGTACTGATCAAAGGGGCCATAGCACATGGAATAAAACTCAAAACAGGACTTCATTCATGTTTTATAGAAATTCTATTTAACCACTTCAACACTGTAAATCTGGATAACTTAATATCTAACTATATAAGAAAATTTAACATGCTAATATGCATTTTTATTTTTGTATCTTGATGACTTAATTTGTAAGCAACAAAGTGGTTAAACATACATCCATCTAAATTTTTTTATAGCCTTCCATGTTAAACTATAAATAAGTAATTAGTTTTAAAATTGTTTTGTATTTTCTTATTCCTATTCCCTTTACCCTTTGACAACTTGAAATGTTACCACTTCGTCCTCATGATGTTCTTCTATCAACCCTGCTTAGGATGAGAACAAGTTGAGCAGTGCTAACGGCCATGAAGAACGTAGCAAAAAGTAAGTTTCAAGAAGGGACCTGGGTTGGGGGGAGGTGCTGTACATGATTGAGACTTTTAAGTTGTACCCCTGTGGTTAAAGCATCATACCTAGGTTCTCTCCTGAAGCTTTTCTTTGTCTGTCTTAGAAAAGTGGGTTCTTTAGGGAAGAGACACTTATTTGAGGATGAAAAACTATGGACTCTTTCCTTAGATTTCAGGCATTGTTGTCATTGAACACCTTCCCCTCCAAGTCCATCCACGGCAATCTGGATGAGTTCTTATATTCGAACTTGTCTAAAATTTGTTAACTGGGGCTTAATATTTATTACTTAATGTTATCAATAAAGCTACTATATCCACTGAAGATGGGTTAGAAAGAAGGGTATAACTGTGGGAAATGTGTTTTGCCCTAAATTACTGAAAGAGTCAGAGCTGTGAATTATTCATGCTCTTTGATGTTTTAAGATTCTTTTTGTTACAATGTTACAGCATACTTGAGTACTTCTTAATGTTCTTACATGGCTTTCATTGTCTTAAGCTTTTTAAACTCTGATAGAGTTAATAGAATGGAATTTCAGAAAATTATGCATGTTATTTGTGCTAAATAACTGACCCTTAATAGGAACTAAGTGACAGATGAGTACACAATACAGTGTGAAAGAAGTCTAAATAATAGTATAAAGCAAATGCACTTGATAAGATTTGATCCTATTGAGTTTTCTTTAGCTCTAAAGTAAATGATTGTTAGCATCACATGTTCTATATCATAAGCATAAAGATGTTTTATTAGCTTTTGTGATGTCATATTCAAATGTTTTGTTGCATTCATGACCTCATAATACATTACAAAAAATGATGATAATGTGAGCCACTTACTTGATTCTTTTTGGCTCTTCCAAGAGCTCAAAGTGTTTCATAATATACCACCTCAATATCTCACAAGAAGTTTGTAAGGTAGGTTAATAAAATTTCATAGAATGGTTGAGATTGTCTAGATGGATTGTTCAGGCTTTGCTGCACCGGTATTCTTACCCCTAGAGTATTGTATGAATTGATCAAAATGGTAAAATTTGTAGGATATTTCCTATATTTTTTCTGCATGGGTGGGAGTCTGTTACCGCTCTTCACTAATCACGTTATGGGTATTGAGTTGGGTTTAGTCTTGAGTTGTTATAGTTTAAGGCAGTCAGCCAACCAATCATTGCATGGTTTAGTGTCCTTTGATTTAATACCTTTTACCAAAGTATGTTTCCTAATTAACAGTTTTGATTTGCAATTCTGCAATTAAAAGGTGGGAAGGGGTATCCATATAAATTGCAATGATCCAGTCTCTAGATAACATGCTTAGTGGATCAATAAAGATCTCATCTGTAATGAAGACATTGGTAGTGCACATGCTTTCTGTGTTGTACCATTCTTTAGATGTCTTGCTACTAATAGCATCTTTACTTGTTAGTTTCCTGCAAGTAAAGACTACCAAACTTTTACAAGGAAATTGAGCATCAAGCTCTCAATGACTGGTGCTTAGTGGCTTTTATATAAAGTGTGAAGTCTTACAAGACTAAATAGAAGAATGGACAATTTTCTTTAATTGGCCATAGGAGTCTTTGTTTAAGGGAAGAATATTTACAAAACTTCCAATTGTCATCTGGTTTATTTTTAAATATACAAATTATTTCTGTCAGACTTATCATCATCAGTTAAAGCTGACTCCCTTGTTTTTCCTGAAGGGAATTAATCTTTCGAATTAATTTGAAAATTATCTAGAAGAAAATTTTTTAGTTATAAATTATAAAACAATGTCCTGTGCATTAGCCTTTAGTGTGAATAAATTAAGTCTCTTAACCAAAGAAAGGTGCCATGTTGCCAAATTTTTCATTCTGAATCTTCATTGTTTTTTAAAAGCCATTGGGTATTGGGATGTAGTTTTAAGGTAGTAAGAAAATGCATTCTGAGAAATTGAGAGTTGACTGACTAGTAAATGTTTTCCTCTAAAAAACAGTATAATTCTCAGTACATACACTCAATTGATTTCAGTTAATAAGCTTAACACAAATTGTTTATCTATTAGCCTTTCTGAAAAGCTATATTCCTGAATTTGGCAAGACCTCAAAGTATGCCTTTTTAAGTATCTGAGCTTGCCTTCATGAGAGTATTATTAGTATAACCAGTTTTGCAAAGTCTCAACCAGCATCCATTCAGCACTTTTGGAATTACTCAAAAAGGATAAAAAAAAAGAATGACACAGTTGAAATATATTGGCTACTGTGGTGTGGATTATCTATAAATTTTGGAATAAATGACTTTTCTATTTTTTTTCTTATTTTCCAGAGTACTTTGCATTTAATATTTAGATCTTCTTACATGGAAGAGGTCAAATCCAGTTATAGCAAAACACCTTTACAGCAGAGACCATATAACCAAAAAGTCCAAAGGCCCAGCCCAGTGGACCATTTACTTCAATGGTGTTCAGTACAAAATTCCACTGCCACTAAAGACTTTGGAAAGTCCCTTTTAAGTTGTAACAGGATTTGACTAATTAGTGTGGATTTTGATAACCCTTCTTTAGTTAACTTAATAAATGTTCTTTGAAGCTTCATTTTATTGTAGAGAAATATTCTGCTTTCTTGCACCCTTAAATTTTTGTCTGGTCTTTCATAAAGAGGATTATATTTCTGAATGTCGTAGTATGTTGCTGTCTTTTTACCTGTCTGGGGTTGCCTTCAGATGTGCGTGGGGGCTCATTTATGAAAAGTCCTAGGAAGACCTTAAGTTGAAATTAGTTCTTCAATTTTTGAGTCCTTTTCCTTTGGCACAATAAATTTTGGGCCTAAAAAGAGGTAAATTGGAAGGTTGGCTGCCTCTCTGCAATGGGCCATCTATGAGCAGAGCAAATCTTTGTCTTTTTTGTGAGGGATGGAGTGTTAACTTTGTCCCCTACTTGATAATATTTAAGATTTTTGATAGCTATCTCACAGAATTCTTTAGTCTAAGAGATGGTTTCAGGTTTTTAGGCAACAAAGTTGGAATGTTATCTGTTGCCCTTCTGGGCATTGCTTTGATAACGTCTATAAAAGTAATGAGTGTAGCCTAATTTTCTGTCATGTGCTACCTAGTATATACATTTCTGACAGTCAGGTGGATTATCTTGAAATTTTAGACAAAGTTTCTGCCTCCTTGGAAAGCTCTACATCTCCTTGTGATTGGAGTGTGGGTTTCAAGATTCCAGAAGGTGGGTGTCTTCATTTTCTATTTTCAATGCACTCTAAGATGACCTGCTTTACAGGTTCTCTGAGGCAGACTTCAGTTGCTAAGTGTGCTAAGCTTGCTTTGCTAAGGACTAAACAATTAAATTTCCAAATGATGTAGTTGTCACGATGTTTAATCTTTTTGCCACTATAAAATGACCTTTAAGTGGATAAGCTTAATTTTAAATGTCTTTCAATTTATATTGAAATATCTGAAGGCACCTCTAAAATTTAGGTGATGACAGAGGTATGAAATAGATGGGTCGTATGCTGTGAGGAATACAGAAATGAACAGGAAAAGATAATACTGACTGGGTTTTTTACCTTTCAGAGTTTGAAAATTTATAAAGATTTATAAAGGTGTTGATTCTTGTTGATTGTATCCCACAGGCTTGTGTAAACTGGAATAAAAATGGCATGCTCTAGTATCTGGTGTACTCACTGTAACTTTAAAAAGAAATTATTTGAAATGGTCACATTAAAGTCTAGGAGTGTCAGTGCATTTTACTGTGTTAGTTTGTCATTTATCATTATAAGTAACAATTTTGCCCATGAACTCCAAAATAGTGATGCTTGTATGGCCCTTTGAAAGTATAAAATACTCATACGTGCAAATTGGGTCAAAATTTGCTTTACCTAGGAGAAATTAGTGGGTTAATGACAATTTTTATATATGATCCAGCACTAATACTTGATGTAAAAGTATTCTGTTGTTAACTTTGACTTCATATTTTGTGGATTACAGTAATACTTGGTTGGCCAGTTACATGATCGAACTTTCTGTTTAAAAGTTCAGATTTTGATCTATACCTCCCAGCAAGTCCTCTCCTTGTTAAAGCTGTAGCTGACTCTCAAGAAGTATCATTATAGTATCTTTCTCTGAAACATTCATTATCAGCTGACTGCTGATTTTCAGTAGTAGAAGGCAAAGGTGGGGTGGTGGTTACCTTACCTTGGAATTATTTTTCCATAAGTAATTATTACGTTATCATTGTATGAAAGTAAAAATAGCAAAATAATTTTACAAAAATGTTTCTGACCATAAAGGGAAGTATATTTTGGCAGATTCTTAAATCAGCAAGATGATGGTGACTTTTTTCTTCTCAGGAGGAAAAAAAGCAAGAGCAGAAGTCGTAGTCATGAACGAAAAAGAAGCAAAAGTAAGGAACGGAAGCGAAGTAGAGATAGAGAAAGGAAAAAGAGCAAAAGCCGTGAAAGGAAGCGAAGTAGAAGCAAAGAAAGGAGACGGAGCCGTTCAAGAAGTCGAGATCGCAGATTCAGAGGCCGCTACAGAAGTCCTTAGTATGTAACTATAATTATGATGATACTGGTTTGAGAGATTTCTCTGGGTATTCAGATAACAGTGTAACCAGAGTGATTTGAATTGTGGAATTTTTATTTTTCACTATTATATCAAGATTTTGGCATCAAAAAGTCCAGTAGAAAATACAGTGTGTGGACAGATAATAGTGGTTTTACTAGGCATACAGAACATTTTCTGTTACTGCCATCTAAAAGTATTTTAACTGTGTGCCATTCCAAACTAGACTAAAGCACTAAAGTGCTTTTAAAAAGAGATTTGATATTGTAGTGCCAAATATGTGAAAGCTTCAAGTCTGTGAGCTGTTAACAGTATTCTTTACTGAACATAAGTTACTTTAAAATTTAAAACTCAGTTGGATACAAATTATAAATATATATAATTAGTCACATACGTAATTAGTTAACAATCTTGTCGGGCTGTTTTCAGCTGAAACGACAGACCAATTGTGAATTTTTTGTATGCTTTTTTATATTATTGGGGGGGCACTCGTCACACATCTTAAAGGTATTTTAATAGCAAGAATGCAGTAAAAGTGCTCTTGAAGGTTAAAGTACTGTGGAAATTTTTATGTGGTTATTTGAACCAGTTGGAAATGTTTCATTATAGTTATTTTTAAAAAGCTAAACTGTACGAATGACTTTGGAAAGAGCCTTGCAACTCTTAAGCAGGGACTGAATCTAACAGTCCCTAGTGCTTTATGATGTTCTTTCTTATTAATAAATAAATACATTGTTGTAAGCAATGGACTATATTAAAATTAAGTTTTAATTGAATTTGATTGAATTCAGAGTCCTGGATCAGAGCCTTGGCTTTTTCACTTGGTTAGGAAAGATTCTTAAGCTTTAGTTTTCTCATCTTTTAAGAAGGAAGTGTAACTACTGATACAAGCTTTGAATGAGAAGAGGATGTAAATTAAAGCACCCACAATACTTAGTGCTGTTGATGAAATGTTTTGGTATTACTTGAAGCAGATACAGTTAGTAAGTAACACTTAAGAGTTTCTGGTTCATCAATGAACAGGATTCCACTCCTTGTTCTCCAAGGTCCTCTTAGCTGATTATTTTACAAACTTGGTAACAGTTTAAAAAGGACCACAATGTTTTCAATTTTAAGTGCTCTTTTGAGAAAATACTTTGCTTTTTGTCCAGTTTATCAAAATTTACTTCGTTCTTTTTTACCAGAATGAACTTAGTATTGGGGAAGATTACTTTAATAATTCTGAATACTGTTATTTCTCATCAGTGATGGATACTTAAAAGTCAGCCTATGATTCTGGTCTGACTTAAAATTGACTTGGTTCTTATGTTTGGTTTCAGGTGATTTTTAACTACCAAGGCAGTGATTGGAACTTTTACAATTAAAGGGGAAAGAAAGAAAATAGCTTGTAGACTTACTTATCCAGTAAATGTAAATTCTTAATTGTCACTTTTAGTGTGATTTGCAAAGGACCTGTTTAATACAGTTTTATCTGAAACTTCTTGGGTGTAATAGATACATATAGAGTCCATGATGACAAATCTCAATGTGAATTGAGGACCACCATATGTTTTCATTTTGCTACCCATCTGGTAAAGGATAGCAGGATGAGCACTAAGAGACATCTGACCTGACCTTTTAAGTTAGCTTGGTCTTTCAAAATAAAAGGGCCATAAAATACTGGGCCTTTTTAGACTGTTTTAAATTACAGAGTAAAGCTTTGAAAACACACTTCTAATATAATAAAGTTCTGAAAAGAAATTTTCCTGAGGGGTTGATGAACTTCCTTCACATCTTTAGTACTGACTGTTTTGTCACCAAGAACTGAAGTGCATGACATGCTTAAATATGCTTACATGAAGTTTTGGAGACTTAAAATGGAAAAATTTGAATTTAATGTAAAGAATTAGTCTATTTTTTAAAAGAAGCTTCTCAAGGGAATTCCCTGACAGTCGAGTAGTTAGGACTGTGCACTTTCACTGCCTATGGCCTGGGTTCAATCCCTGGACAGGGAACTCTGATCCCACAAACCATGCAGCATGGCCAAAAAAAATTATTCAAAACATATGAATATTGTATATGTATGTATATATAAACATGTATATTCCTGAGGAAGGATCTGCAGATAATGCACACCAAATTGTTGATTATACTTATTCCTGGTGTGAGGGAAGTTCAGGATAATTTTCACTACATGTGCTTCCCCCAACCTTCAAACCTCAGGAATGTACTCATAAAGATGTAATCAAAGAAAACTAGACTGAAAATTTAAGCATTTTCAGAATATTGAAAATTTTGAGGCTGTAACCTTTGGTCTTGGCACCTCTCAGTGGTCCAGGATGGATAACTGTAAGAACAGTTTACCTGGGATAGAGTTGAAAAGAAAGTCTTTTATTTCCTCTTCATAATTGAGGTGGAAAACAAACAGCCTAAACAATGTTAAACTTGCTGGAGAGCGCATGAACGCGATCTTAGCAAGACCCTAACCCTGTAACTAGTGTAATTTTGTGTTTCCTTTTTAGCTCCGGACCAAAATTTAACAGTGCCATCCGAGGAAAGATTGGGTTGCCTCATAGCATCAAATTAAGGTTTTTAAACATACTTCTGAATTGTTTAAATTGTTTTTCAAGGAACTAATGTGGTGTACTTGTTTGGGTAACTTTTGAAATTTTTTAACTTTGCAGCAGACGACGTTCTCGAAGCAAAAGTCCATTCAGAAAAGACAAGAGCCCTGTGAGGTAATCGTTGTCTCCATTTCTTTTCTTTTGCATTTTTAGCTTCTGTAAAGTTTATACAATTTATACTACTGCAAAATTTAATGACATTCAGTAACTTGGATCATGTTAAATCTTTATTCGGTTTGCAGTCCTAGTGTTGTTAATGTGAATTGCAAAGTTTTCAGTAACTTGTATCTAAGAAGAATGGAGCAAAAATGACCACTTTAATTGTAGATATTCCATGTGCTTTTATTCCCCTTTATAGTAACTAAAAATTTTTTAATGGTAGCTATTGGAAACTTCAGACTTGATTTACCTTCGGAAATAATGAGTTTGTGAAATAACTTCCTGTGGGAAAATAGTGAAAATAGTCATGAGTTTTATCGTTTGGCTCCCTTATTTAAGAGAAGTGTTTAATCTCCAAACTCTTAACTGAATTGACTTGTGCTTTTTACTGTTTTTGACTGTTTCTGTGAGTTATTTTTTTCTTAAATGAAGATAAGACTGACCTAATCCAATCTACAATTTTGGTTCAAGGAACATTTTGTTACATGATAGCATTGTTTTTTACTTCTGGTTTCCCTTAAAGGGTGTTTTTTAACTAAGTATCTTATTATTTGGCATATTCTAATTCTAGGATTTAAGTAATAGCCTTAATGATTTTAAAGGGTTTCTATAACAAATACTAAGTTTTTACTCTTTTAATACTTAGTTTTATCTTGCGAGAAGACTCATTTTTAGTTCTCATTTTTTGGATCTAGTTGGCTTTGTATCTCTGTTTTATAGTAATAGGTTTAAAATAACTGCAGATTTCCCAAGGGATGTACCTAAGGTTTGTAGGTGGAGTGTTTCAAAAATACTTCCTGAGAATGTCAGAACGTGGTTAAGAAAGCATATTTATGCTTATATTTTTAAGGATTAAAACCTTAATCGTAGTGAAATTTTATAATAGATAATTTTAGTAGTGGACATTGTTATTTTTCTTTGACTTCCATGATGTTAAATTTCATCTACTGTGTTCTTTTACTTTTCTCACTTATTGGGCATTTAAGTTTGCTCAGTAAATTTAGAAGTGTAAGCATTTGTAAACATGAGTAAATTAAATCCCACTGTTACTTGTCTCCATACCTCCTGCTTTTTACTTCTGATTTGCTCCGTTGTTAGTATCTCTCTGCTATAAAAAGTATCAAGTATTTTTTTCAAGTACTGAATTTGTAGTCTTAATAAGACCAATCTAATTCTAGTAAACAGCTACCTCACTATTCTTTATGACTGACTGAGTTTGTGAAATAAAGTTCTTAAGAGTCAAAATCAGTTCAGTTCAGCTGCTCAGCTGTGTTTGACTCTTTGCGACCCCATGGACTGCAGCACACCAGGCTTCCTTGTCCATCAGCAGCTCGTGGAGCTTGCTCAGACTTGTGTCCATCGAGTCGGTAATGCCATCCAACCATCTCATCTTCTGTCATCCCCTTCTCCCGCCTTCAGTCTTTCCGAGCATCGGGGTCTTTTCCAATGAGTCAGTTCTTTGCATCAGATGGCCAAAGTATTGGAGCTTCAGCGTCAGTCCTTCTAATGAATTTTCAGGACTGATTTCCTTTAGGATTGGCTCTTTGATCTTGCAGTCCAAGGGACTCTTCAAGAGTCGTCTCCAACACCACAGTTCAAAAGCATCAATTCTTAAGCGCTCAGCTTTCTTTATAGTCCAACTCACACAGAGTCAAAATAGTTTTTATCATTTGGGGTTTACTTTCAAGTTATTGTTTGTGATTATGAAACTTAGTTTTACTTTATGTTTTCTTTTTGGGGAAACATCCTTTCTGCTAGTTTGGACCAATTCAACATTTGTGTCTAGTCAGGGGTTATTAATTGACTGTCAAACTCTTGCGCTTCTGATTGGCTGTTTATTATCCTGGAGAGAATACCATTTGTAAGATTGAGAGACCAATGGACTTTGGTCCTGATAATGTAAGATAATATCAGAAGAAACTTTAGAAGCTCATTATGTTGAAGGCGTTTGGGTCACATTGAATTATTTTATGAGCATTTTATATATATCATAGTGAAAATAGGCTTGGGAGTAGTGACAAACTGGTTTCAGGAAAGTTTATTCTGTTTACTAAAAGTATGTATTAAATGTTACTTTGAAAGAAGTTATAAAGTTAATTCTGTACTCTTTACTCGTGTTAGGGAACCTATTGATAATCTCACTCCTGAGGAAAGAGATGCAAGGACTGTTTTCTGCATGCAGCTGGCAGCAAGAATCCGGCCAAGGGATTTGGAAGAGTTTTTCTCTACAGTTGGGAAGGTAATCTAAGCTTATCTATGGAGCTAATTTAAGTAGAAGTTGCAAGCTACAGTTTAATAGTTGTCAGTATGAGAGATGAAATGAGAAAAAATCTAAACCAAATTTGTTTGGTGGAATTTAGTTAGGGAGTTTATTTTTAGTTTTGGAAATTGATGTATTTTGATAAATGAATTGAGCCTACAAATTTGCCTATTTTAAGAAATCTTTTTAATTGCTTGCTTCATAATATTGTTTATGTGCCTCTTGTCTTTCGAAATGATTGTACTTACTGTGAATGGTTGCATAAACAGAACCCTGTGTTAAGTGTATGTTTTCTTTATAGGTTCGTGATGTGAGGATGATTTCTGACAGAAATTCCAGACGTTCCAAAGGAATTGCTTATGTGGAGTTTGTTGACGTTAGCTCAGTGCCTCTAGCAATAGGATTAACTGGTCAGCGGGTGTTAGGAGTGCCGATCATAGTACAAGCGTCACAGGTAACTTCCTAGTTAAGAATTTGAGCACTGATAGTGCTAGCAACCTGCTGTTACTTAGTGTTGTAGTGCCTTGAGCCTTACAAAGTCACCTCTTACTACCTTGAGTTAGATGTTCTCAGGACAGCTTTTAAAAACAAAAAAACCCGATTCCTTTGATATATTTGTATTCTCAAAATTCTCTTGTTATGTCTTAATATAAGTTGTAAATATTTATTTCATGCTGAAGAATTGAACTTGTTTTAGAGTTTTATTGATTTGTAATGACTTACTTGGGGATAGAAGCATCTAAGAACATGTTTTCCCCTTCCTATCTTTCAAATGGAATGTTTTTCACATTTTTAATAAATATATTTTCACAATTTTTATGAAATTATAACATTTGAAAGTAAGATGTTTCAGACTAATTTTGAAAATGTCTTTTAAGATAATCCAAATTATAATTTCTCTTTGCTGATTCTTCACAATAATTGAGTGTTGCCTTTGGAAAAATGAAATTAGGGTTAATATTTTAGTTCATTTAGATGTGGAAAAATGGGAATACATCGCTACTGAGTATCTAATATGAAAATACTTTTAGGATTTATCATCACTACCTATTTATACTAAGAAACAAGTTAGTTTCTGTGACTACCAGATAACTTAGCTTTTTAAAATGGAGAATATAGATCTTAAAGATCTTTTTTTGGCCTCATCACATGGTTTGCGGGATCTACATTCCCCAGCCAGGGATTGAACCTGGGCCCGGGCAGTGAATCCACCCGAATCCTAACTACTGGACCACCAGGGAATTCTCAAGGACTTAAAGAATATTTTCTGAGCAATATGAGATAACAGTATAGTTATGCTCATTCCTTTTCAGACCCCTGAAATAAATATTTCACATAACTTCTGAAAAATCTGGTTGCTTATCAAAAGCTTTTAATATTTTATAGTTAGGCACAGGATTTAACCAAATCTGAAGTGAAACTTCAGTTTTCACTGTTAAACTCAAAATTTGGTCAAATTACTATCGTCTGTCTAATGTTTTAGGAGTATGTAACGTTGAGTACCATTTGATTATAGGTCAACAGTAGGAGCCCAGGGCTTCCCTGGTGGCACAGATGGTAAATAATTGTTAAGGAGCATGCTGTGGGTATCATTGTTCAATTCATTTCATATGACGGAGGACAAACCTTATAATAGTGTGTACTTTTTCCTGGCAAAGGGCTGAGAAGAATCAAATTTATAAATGAGATTTTGAATTCATTTAATTTTAACCTCCTATGGTGCCCCAGTTTGTTAAAGGAGTTTATGTTAGAATGTAAATTGAGAACCATTTCGTTTGAGAAGGACTTGACAGGAGAAAAATGACTGCTGAACTGAATGGTTTACTTAGTTTGGTTTATATTGCATAAGTTCTTTAAGATGGGTAGCCAGTTGGTATACTGGATATTGAGTAACAGTGATCTTGAGAACATATTTTAGTGAAGGAGTATATTTAGTTCCAGGAAGTAATCTTACATTTCTGCATTTAGTACATCTGATACCAGGATGCTGCTTTATTAGTTTTGTATATGCTCTTAAATCTAAAAATTTTTTTACTGGAAAATATAGTAAAATATAAAATTTTAATTTAAAAATTTGGCTTTGGAACCATTTTAGGTGTACCATTCAGTCAGTGTCTGTACTGACAAGCATATGAGGTGGAATCATACAGTATTTGTCCTTTTATGTATGACTTAACACTGGCTAATTTGGTATCAGTTGTCATTAAGCAAACCTAAGATGTGAGTGGGATTTACTATGTTCAAAATGGTACTTACTCATTGTAAATTGATGTGCATTTTGTCTTATCTAACTTGCAGGCAGAAAAAAACAGAGCTGCAGCCATGGCAAACAATCTACAAAAGGGAAGTGCTGGACCTATGAGGCTTTATGTGGGCTCGTTACACTTTAACATAACTGAAGATATGCTTCGAGGGATTTTTGAGCCATTTGGAAGGGTAAGTCTCAAGTTTTTCAGTGGATCCTAAATAGGTTCTTTAAACAAATGTAGCTGCATAATTTATCTGCTTTGTGATGTTTCTAAGACATTAATGTTAACATGGGAGGGAATGGTTCTATTAGAATTTTTTAAAAGTCAACCTGAATGATAAAATGTACTGTACATTGGAACAAGAGATTTTTTTCCCCCTTGGTTTGTTTTGGGATACTTTTCTTACTGAAAATTTAGGAGTATGTAATATAATTGCAGCATAGCACTATATAAGCTTCAGCTGTACAATGCAATAATCTGAGTTACATCGTGAAATTAGTACTGTGATTACTCTTGAGCCTTACTTTATGACATACAGCTGTGTAAACAATCAGACATTGCATTTCTAGAACTTAAAACTGGAAGTTTGTACCTTATGACTACTTTCATCTAACCCTTCTCCACCCACCTCTCTGTTAGCCACAAATGTGATGTTATTTTTCCATGAGTTTGGTTTTGAAGAATAATTAAACTGCAACACTATTTTCCTGGTACACAGCATAGACTTTTTTGATATTTCTATATATTTATCAAAATAATCACCAAGATAAGTCTAGTTCTCATTTTAGAAGAGATGTTTAGAATCAATGTTATCAGTAGGCTGTGGTGTGGTGGTGGTGGATTAGTCGCTAAGTTGTGTCTGACTCTCTTTGACCCTTTAGAGGAGCCCGCCAGGCTCCTTTCTGTGCATGGAATTTCCCAGACAGAAATACTGGAGTGGGTTGCCACTTCCTTCTCCAGGGGATCTTCCCAACCCAAGGATTGAACCCACCTCCTATTTGGCAGGCGGATTCTTTACCACTGAACTACCTGGCTGCTCTGGATTAAAAAACTTTTTGTGTGGCCATGAATAAAAATCTCAATTCCCGCTGTACTTTATCCGTTACTTAATCTTTATTGCTTTTGGATATATATTTCATTGTTCTCTTTTGTTATCCCACTCAACTGCTTTGTTAAATTGTTTTGAAAAAAAATAGTGAAAGTGTTAGTCACTCAGTTGCGTCTGACTCTTTGCAACTCCATGGATTGTAGCTTGCCAGGCTACTCTGGCCATGGGATTCTCCAGGCAAGAATACTGGAGTGGGTAGCCATTCCCTTCTCGAGGAGATATTCCTGACCCAGGTGGAGCCCTGGTCTCCTGCATTGCAGGCACATTTTTTGCCACCTGAGACCAAATTGGGTAAAGCCTAAATTGGGAAACCCTAAATTGTTTTAAGTGATAATAATGAGAATGTTTGGCTGTTGATTTTTGTGGATAGTTTCTGTTTATTGGAAATACAGTAATTGTGCACAAATCATAATTACATCAGTCATTGCAAAACTAATATGTTCTTGAAACAACAGATACATGAAGAAATAAAATATATGGGTGCTATATTTTAACTTTTCATGCTTCCTCTGTGTGGCTCGCTTTGTTGCAATATTGTGTAACTATAGTTCCTTCCTTTGTAATAACAGTTCCCTCATTTAATCTGCTTTGTAGCAGATTCACAGAGTTGTACAGACTATGAACCACATCCAGTTGTTGTTATTAATTATTCCAATATTTTGGGCAGTTTATTATGTCTGGCATAATTGCATATTAATGTTTGGTGTATTTTAGCATAATGTGAAGGAAACATGTTGATTTGGTTTTTTAACATATTCTACAAAGAATTTTAGATTGTGTTTTTTCATGCAAAAGATTAAGGTTAGTATGTTCCCAGACCTCTAGAAAGAAGGTACTCTGGGCATGAGGGATTTTTACATGTGTTCGATTTCTTTCAGGGGGAGACATTTTAAAATTGTACTTCAAGAAATTTTTTGCCTCTCCTTTTCACTTGCATAAACAATAATTGTGGTTTTCATTTTTAGATTGAAAGTATCCAGCTCATGATGGATAGTGAAACAGGTCGATCCAAGGGATATGGATTTATTACGGTATGTAGTTAACCATGATTTACATAATGACTTGAACATTTTTTTTAATCTGAGTAGCATAGTGTAAAACTTGATTAGTTATTCATAGTGGGGAAGGGATAAAGTTAATATTTTCAAGTGGTTTAAATTAGTTTGCTGTTAGTGGCCAATTTTTAGTAGCTGAAAATAGGCTCCCAAATGCAAAACTTCCAAGTACTTTGCTATCTTCTTGTTTATGGACAATTTGTTTAGCCAACTCCTCATGTAAATTGAAGGCAATCACTTCTTCAGTTTGACTCGTGTGACCCAAGATGTTAGTTGCGTTAAAGTCATTTGAAATTCATTTTTACTTTTTATTATGGACGTAACATGGTTTGACATACCATGACCAGGATTGCCTTAAGGAGCTGACCATTGAAACCCAGTCCTTAATAGTCCTTAATAGGCAGCTGGAATAATTGTGAATGGAGGTGCCCTTTTAAAAGTAAACTCTCAGTTCATTTAGTTTGTACATTAGTTTGTAATTAGATGTAATTATTGAATATACTAGCATTAATAAGTTGAGGTTTCTTTGCCTTGCATATAAGTAATTACCTTTTATCCCCCTCTCAATTGTATAGTTTTCTGATTCAGAATGTGCCAAGAAAGCTTTGGAACAACTTAATGGATTTGAGCTAGCGGGAAGGCCCATGAAAGTTGGTCATGTTACTGAACGCACTGATGCTTCCAGTGCTAGCTCATTTTTGGACAGTGACGAACTGGAAAGGACTGGAATTGACTTGGGAACAACTGGTCGTCTCCAGTTAATGGCAAGACTTGCAGAGGGTAAGTTTATCTTACTGTTGTAAATATGGTAACGAGAAACATAACTGTGCAAACTGGAAAAGCATGCAAACAAATGGAAAATGATTTTTTCTTTTTTTGAGTTTGACTGTTTCCTTGAGCAGCACCCAGGGTTTCATAGGTGAAATCCTTTGCCTTTAAGTTCTAATGGAATCTACTTTATGATGGTGCTTTTTGAATGCCACAGCACATGTTACAGGATTCCTTTTGTTTTCTATAATAATTAATATCCTCATACTTTTGCAGCGTTTACTCTGTGTCCTGCTTGGACAGTTGGCCTCCTGTATCTGTAGGTTCAGTGTCCTTGAGTATGGAGGGCAAACTGTACCACACCTCTTTATATGTGGGACTTCAGCATTTGTGGAGTTGGACAACCAGGGGGGGATCCTGGAAACATTTTTACCCACCTGGCTACCAAAGGGCCACTGTAGTTTTTAAAACTTGACTTTGGTATTAAGCAATCAGAAAACCTAGGATTTTCCCACTCTTAACAAAGCAGGGACATTAAGACCTATTCTTTTACAGGTACAGGTTTGCAGATCCCGCCAGCAGCACAGCAAGCTTTGCAAATGAGTGGCTCTTTGGCATTTGGTGCTGTGGCAGGTAGGAATTGAATCTTTTCTATTTGAAATCATTGTTTTTTTCACCTAATTCGAAAATTTTCCAAATTTTTGCATTTAAAAGGACTTACTGAGAATTCAATTCATCAAGTACTTTTTAAACTTACAAATTTCAAGAGTTAATGTAAGGAAATGGTGATATAGGACAGACTTAGCTACTGATCATCATAAACTGTCGGGGTATTATTGAACCCTGCATACCAGTTTGTTTTTAGTTGAAATTGATATAAATTGTTAAATCTTCAAATGTATCACTTTTATTGAAGATCAGAAAGCTCCTATTGTTTCAAAGGAAAAATCTTTTGTAATGTTTGAGATTAGAAAGTTTTATTTTAAAGGCCTTTAAAGGAAGCTTTATTTTAAATAATTGAGTGCAGAGAAAACTGCTTTCCTAATTAGAACATAACTACAATTGACCCTTGAACAACACAGGTTTGAAATGCAAGGGTTCCTTAGACATGTGCGTTTATTTTCATAGTAAATACTACTGCACCATATGGTTTGTGGTTGTTAAATCCATGATTTTGGAAGGACCAAGGATATGGAGAGCCAAATAAAAGTTACATATGTATTTTAAGTTACTCAGATGGTTGGTGTCCCTAATTCCTTAAATTTGAAGGCCAACTGTATTTTGAGATTTTGACTGACAGAATGAAGTTCCTGGAGAGGTGAGGGGAAGGAAGAGGGAATTGAATTGATAGTTTGTTACAATTATGTAACCATGGGCTTAGTTTATGAACACTTTGTTTTTTCTCTCTTTGTGGCTCAGTTACTTGAAATTAACCCAAATCTATTAGCTAAGATAACATTAAATTTCAGTATGTTAGAAGACTTGCTTGCAGAATATATGAGAGTAAACCATTGTATTTTGGACTTCAGATGACAAACACTAATCTAAGAAAATATGGTGACTTTCAGTTACACATTGGTCCTATGATCTTATCTAGCTATAAAGTCAGATTCGGTCAATATGTAAAATATATAGGATTGTGGTACCACATCTGAATATAGAAGTTCCATGTGGTTGCTTCATGATTTTTCCTTTCCAAATGAGAACCCATTAATTAAAGGAGACCATCATTTCTGCTTCTATATTATTATTTATTGTGGGCGCTTCTGTGTTTTCCTTTTTTTAGTTGAGTATTTGAGAGCTTGTTTTTTCTTTAGCATCTCATGGTTCCTTTCAAACTGACTTAAATTTTGAAATCCGCTAGGTAAAGTTCTTTAAACCACCATGCTAGTGTATCCACATAAGAAAAATTGCAACTGTTAAGCATTTCTGTAATTATGAGTCATTTGATGACTCCAGGTTTTCCTGTATTGTTTTGACTTTTTGAACAAGTATTAGTCATTTCATTTCTTTACAGTGAACACGTAGTCATTGAATGCCATCTAGTGTAATTGAAGATACTAAAGAAACCCATCACTGCAGAAATACATCGTGATCTTTGGTTTTCAGAGTTACTGTTTCCTGAAAACTCTGTCCTCCTATTGCTTCCCATTGTTAGATCATTCTTTCAATAATTTAGAAAAATGCTTGATTATTTACCATAGTCTCTGTTTTTCGATAAAGGCTGGTCCTTTAGGGATTTAATACAAAGACACACAATTCATTTTTAAACAATCTTACCTTATATTCTGGGTGCTGTATCAACTATATTGATTTGGTTTGTTAACAGTATCTTTGCCTAATTATAGATTTTCTGTGTTGTAGACATTGTTATTTCCCTCAGTTCTTTCTCCTGGTGAATGAAGAATGATTACACTTGCCTGGGCACATTTATTGTGTAATTTACATTAAGGCTGATAATGCTAAACATCTGTATGGGTTGCTTAAAATAGCCATGTAGTTTACTTATTTGTTATATTCCCACTTTTCCCCCCACTTTCTATTGTTTATTGATGTGCTGTGCTTAGTTGCTCAGTCGTGTCTGACTCTTTGTGACCCCATGTATGTAGCCTGCCAGGCTCCTCTGTCCATGAGATTTTCCAGGCAAGAATACTGGAGTGGGTTGCCATGCCCTCCTCCAGGGGATCTTCCAATCCAGGGATTGAACCCAGGTCTCCTGCATTGCAGGCAATTTCTTTACCAGCTGAGCCACCAGGGAAGCCCATTGTTTATTGATAGATGATTCTGTTTTCTTAAAACTTTCCATAAATTGCTATTCTGAATTAGTACTCAAGTTTTAGGTAAATATTCGCATAACTGGGTATATTTCTCCTGACTGTCATTAAAACCTTACACATTTAGTATTAAATCGCTAAATGTTAATGTATTTGAGGGCCTTGGCCTCCTAAGTTCTTTAAAACTGTTTTTTGAAACCAAGAGTGGCCCATCACTACATCAGCATGTCTTTGTTCTGAAAGTTTAATAGCTCTTTTTTAAGAAAAGTTCTTAATTTTTATGAAACCCATGCTTTGTTTCCTAACTGGTTACAAATGACCTGAAGAATCAGTTTTGAAATTTTGATTTATATACACTCAATATAGCATGGATTTCTGATGCTTATACATTTTTTCCCATTTTAGGAAAAAAAAAATTGTGTTAAAATTTAAAGTTTATTGACAATGTTCCTATGATCATATCTTCAAGTTCCTTCAGTATACACGTTACATTTCTTCAACTCCCTGAGATGCCAATTTTGAGCACCTAGGACCCAGGTATTCTTACATCCCCATATGACTTGGGCTGCTGATCCTTTTTCATTTTTGCCCATATTTTATGATTATTTTCTATACTCAACAAGAAACCCAGATAGTAATAAAGTATGCAACTGAATCACATGTTATTGAAAATTAGGTAACTGAATCCAGTTTCTTCATTGTATTATTTTAAACTTAAAAAGATAGCTTTAGATACTATGACATTTTCTTTACTATTCATACTTCTGTTTACATTTGAAATTAAGAAAGCTGCAGCTTTCTCCTCATTTGCCTTCTCATGTAGAATTTTAATGATTATATATGAGAAACTATATTGGTAGAAATCACTGTTCTGTTCATGTTTAATAGAGACTAGATGCTTAAATTTTTCTAGTAATACATAGATTATAGTAAATCGAACTAGATTTCATGCATGCCTCATTACATTTCCAAAATAGGCTAGGAAACCAGACCTAAGAAAACTATCACCTTCTGGGCTGGACATGACAATTTAAAACTTAAAAGGACTTAAAAAATAGTATATACATATGGTTACAGTAGTGTCACTACTTATGGACAGTGTTTGACATTTACTGTTGCAGTATTCTTTTACTAGTAACTTTTAAATGTAAAATGCTTACCGACACTGATAGAATAATAAAAAAGTTGAATAACCCAAGTACTTGGAATTGAATTCTCAAGATCAGGGTTTTCATGCATTTTCTGACCGGTGTGCTTCCCTTTCCCCATTTCCCATTATTCCCAAATGAATAGTAGTATAGTGGAATCCATTGAGATGTGAAAGAGTTACAGGACTAGGAAGAGAAAGGCATAAGTAAGTTTCCTAGGCTAGGAGGAAAAGAAAAAGGCCCCAAAGCCTTGTCAATGAGGAATGGGGAAGGAGGTTTGGCTGCCAGGTTTTACTATAAGTTCGTTTTGATAAACCCTGCTACCATAGTCCTCTTTTATTAATGCTCTCCTGACATTTACCCTGTTAGTTGAGGCTCTTCATTGTTCCTGCACTGAGCTGTAGAATTCTCTTTTGTTATAGATTTGCAAACAAGACTTTCCCAACAGACTGAAGGTGAGTTGAGTTTATTATTTGTGTTTGTTTGTTTTTGAAGTGGATATAAATGTAGTATAAGACATAGTTGTGTGTATATATATATCATTATTGTAGTTTGTCTTTTTGGCCCGATTTTGTCTGAATGACAATACAGTGTCATTAATCATAAGCTATCTGGTAATTCGTACAAAGAAGGCCTAATTTGCATCATTTACAGTTACATGGATAAAGATGGTAAATGTCCGTGCCTTTTTTCTTTTTGGCTGTAGCTTGCTTAGAGTTTTTTTCAGCTTTGTTTGCTTATCTTGTGTTCTGATTATAAGTTTTATATAGATATCAGACAATGAAACTTGTCGTTTAAGTAGACAAGGAGTCTTGAATTTATCAAGGTCAGGAAAAACTTAACCCCAGTGATTTGCATTAACAAATCACTGACAGGATGCAACTTCCTGTTGATTCCCAGTTTTGAATGTAATCTTTAGAATTTTCTGGTATCATTTTAAAGAATGAGAGTTTTAATTTCGTTGCATCATTTGTTGTTATTCCATTACTAGAAACAGTACCAAGCAATAAGACGATTATCCAGAACTAAGTTGCATGCAGATTTCAGAGATTGAAACAGTTTATAAAATAACCTGGTTTTTTCTTGGTCTTTAATTATCAAGTAAACTGTGCCATTTTATAGAGCATTCTGTTGCAGTAATTTCGTATCTTACAGGATATGCTTTAAAGTCTTCTGAGTAAATCTGTATTATACAGGTCTATCTGTATTACTTGACAGTCAGGAATTGAATGTGTATCTTTATTTTTTTGGCAAATGAGACAATTGTATTCAATCTTTTTTTTCCTAACAGATTTTTGAAAGTAGAACTGGTGGATTTTCCTTAGCTATATATTTCTGTGCTGAATTCTTTGTGTTCTGCATTCATCTAGGCTAAGCTGGAATATTTGCATCATACATTTTCTAATATTTTTCAGTATTGATAGTCTATAATGACCTTGTAGTATTTTTTCCAAGCATACTACTTTGGTTTATGATAAGGTACACAGTGGGCTTCATTTTTTTTTTTTTATTGTAATATAGGCACAATTGCATCTTTAAATTTCTCCAGTAGAATTTGACGTTAGTTATTTCAGCATTTTTATTTTCATACAGTTTTACAAAAGACAAATACTTGTTTATCAAAATAAACTATAAAGAAGTGAAAAGCATGTGTTATTCTACTAGAAATCTTTTTTATGATGTATTCATGCACAGCCCTAATTTTTATTCAATGGAATATCTCTGATACTTCTCAGGTTATTGTTCATTTTAAGTACCATAATTTCTAATGTACTGTTTTATCCGTAGCTTTGTTTATTGTTGTTATGTATTGGAATGAAATTTGATCAAATATTATGATTACGGTGAGTTCTGTATCAGCTACTGGTAATGTTTTTTAAGTCCTGTAAAAGCAATGGAGCAGATGTCTTGGAAAATGCTATCACTTCAAAATTAAAACCAATATTGGTTTAAATTTGCTCCTAAATATTAGTATCAGTAGTTTTTTTTTTTCATTTTCAACAGTGATTATTATAGATACATGTTACTCTTTTTAGTGTTTCAAGTATTTTAAAAATAGACTGTGAGACTTTGTTGTGGTAGGTTTTATAGTCCCTAGGATATTAAATCTTTAAATACTTGGATGATATACATAAATATTATTTTTAAAATGTCATCCTTTTTTATAATGGTTGTATATTTATAAGAAAATATGTGACTATATATTCATGGGCAGATAACCTAACAAAATTTTTGTTTAGATTTAGTCAGGATTTTAAAGGTTGTGTTTTCATCACCCCTTGAGTATGAACTCTTTAACAGTCCTACAAAATCAGTACTATTTCCTTGAACTGTATTGATATTTGTCTAAATAAATATTCGCTACACTTGAGGTTTAATTTCCCTTACAAAGATAAAACTCCCAATTTATTCAAGATCAGTTATCTGAAATACCAGGTTGCCTCTGCTTTTTGGCAACTAAAATAGAATATTGTTACATAAATTGATACTTGATAGCATTATCAAATATGGGGACTTAGTAAATGAACTGATGGCCCTATTTTCACTTGGTCCAGTTTGTTTGGTTTGGTTTCATTCATAGGGAATATACTCTGATGCATTTTCCATGAAACTAATTTTTGTTTTTTGGGTTTTTTTTTTTAGCTTCAGCGTTAGCTGCAGCTGCCTCTGTTCAACCTCTGGCAACACAGTGTTTCCAACTCTCTAACATGTTTAATCCTCAAACGTAAGTAATTTACTTTGGTTGAATTCAAAGGGTCTTAAATTATCTTTAACTTGTGTAAG
The DNA here is from genome assembly GCA_024291935.2 of Okapia johnstoni. Taxonomy (NCBI): domain Eukaryota; kingdom Metazoa; phylum Chordata; class Mammalia; order Artiodactyla; family Giraffidae; genus Okapia; species Okapia johnstoni. The sequence goes on along the minus strand of CM044324.1, from coordinate 53,966,902 downwards.
TTAGTGCTTAGGATGTTTGAACATATTTCATAGTTCAAGTATTGGTACAATTCTGATCATTTTACTGCTGTTATTTTTATGCACATTACTAGTTATTCCCCTTGAATGCGTTGGTAAGGTTGGAATTCAGTTGAAAACTTGCAGATTTTGTTTTCCATTTATACCTAGTAGTTTTTCTGTGAAGTTTGTATCAGTATGTATTTGTATTAACAGGATAGTGTTCCCAATCCTATGAAATGATGATAAGCTTGGTATAAGTATCTTTCAAAAAATGTCAGTTAACCATTTTAAAAGGCCCATGATTTTTAAAATACAAATTTTTTAAGTAGATTAGAGTATATATTGTGTCATTTCATCAGTTTGAGTTGTTCTAATGGACTTAATACTTCGTTACAGAGAAGAAGAAGTTGGATGGGATACAGAGATTAAAGATGATGTGATTGAAGAATGTAATAAACATGGAGGAGTTATTCATATTTATGTTGACAAAAATTCAGCTCAGGTATTTTGACTGTTACTTTCTTGTGTCTTAATTTTCAAACATACTTGGGTCGTGGTTTTTCCTTAAAGAAGCTCACTAGTATCCTGAAAACATACTGACCAAATATACTCACTCTACAATAAAAACAGTTTTCAAATATTTGAAGAATAGATCAGGTCATCACGTAGTGTTGCTGGTTTGTGTTCAAAGCTTGCCATGAAATCTGGCACCTTGCTTTCCTTCAGCTGCTTTCAAATCATAGAAGATAGTAACGGCTAGTTTTGTGGATAATGAACTATTTTCAGTAAATTTCTATGTACATATTAGCTAGTGGAGCAATTATATGGTTATAGAGCCGTTTTTGTACAGTCAATTTGAATAATCCTATTGGTATCCATGTTGTATATATCACAGCACATTAAATATTTGTTGTTGTATTTTAGGGCAATGTGTATGTGAAGTGCCCATCAATTGCTGCAGCCATTGCTGCTGTTAATGCATTGCATGGCAGGTGGTTTGCGGGTGAGTTTGACCTTTTTTCTGAGTGATGGGTTTTTTTTGATGGTCTAATCTAAGTGAAGATGCTAATCATCATATCTATTTCTTTCAACAGGTAAAATGATAACAGCAGCATATGTACCTCTTCCAACTTATCACAACCTCTTCCCTGATTCTATGACAGCAACACAACTACTGGTTCCAAGTAGACGATGAAGGAAAATATAGTCCTTTATGTACATAGCTTTTTTTCTTTCTTGAGAATTCATCTTGAGTTATCTTTTATTTAGATAAAAAATAAAGAGGCAAGGGTCTACTGTCATTGGTATACAATTCCTGTTACCTTGGAAAAATAAAAATGTTAACAGGAATGCAGTGTGCTCATTCTCCCTAACTTGCAAATCCCACTGTATACAAAGCTGTTCTCTTGTTCTGCCTTTTAAATGTACATGTAGAAAATTACATTAAGGATCTATAGGAATAGTTATAGGGGAACAAATGTGCTTAACATAAAAAGGCAGACAGGGATGTAATATTTTTAATGTTTCAGAAGCCTAACTTTTTACACAGCAGTTACATTTCACTAATGTTGATATTTGGTTAATGGTTTAGCAGAGGTTTCTGTAATACCTAGTTTATGGAAATTCAAGACAGCTGAACGGGCTGTTTAACATGTCATCTTGCATTCTGATCAATTGGCAAGAAAAGGAGGTTTCAAAAATACATTTCTGGATGGTATCTTTTCAATTATTGTATCTGTAAAAGTTTCTTTGTAAATATTATGTGTTCTGGTGTGTCTTAAGATTCCAAACAAAATGATCCCTGCATTTCCTCAAGATGTTTAGTGACAGTCTGGTAAGCAAAGCAGTCTGAGCAAGAAATAGGAAATGCAGAAATAGGTTTTGTCTGGTTGCATATAATCTTTGCTCTTTTTAAGCTCTGTGAGCTCTGAAATATATTTTTGGGTTACTTCAGTGTGTTTGACAAGACAGCTTGATATTTCTATCAAACAAATGACTTTCATATTGCAACAATCTTTGTAAGAACCACTCAAATAAAATTCTCTTAAAAAGGCCACAAGAAATCTTCATTTTTGAGACGTTTTAAAGTCATAGAAACTTGGAAGTAACAATAGACTATTAGTTTCTTTGACTTTTTTAGTTGATTCTATAGAACTTAAGTGAAACTGTTGTCCTAAAGTTGTCCCTCTACATTCTTTTGTATTAGTTTTAGTACACTTGTTGTTTAGAATATTGTGTAAAAATTGATGGATTTATGATATAAAGAAAACCCAAACAGGTTTGCCCAGGCCTCAAACCTGGACATTAAGTTTCTTCTGTGTTACCTGGGCATCTTTGGCCAGGCGGGCTTCATTATTTAAAAGTAAATAATTGCGTAAATTCAAACTGGTTTCCCAAATTAACTGCAGTTTTGATCTTTAATTTCACTTGGGCAGCAACCCTCCCCAATTTATACTGTGAACTCTGCTTCAAGTTTTTGTATCTGGATTGAATCTTTGAGTAGGTGATGCTACTCCTAATTACTCCTTCCAATATGGATTTCCTTACCTGATTTCTAAACCCTTAAAATTGTTAGAGATGAAGGACAAGTATTACAAATTTAGTCAGGTATCAAGATAATTGGTTTGACTTTGGAGGCATCACAGTTTTCTACCAACCGTTTTGAGGGATGTTTGTAATTTCTTCAATTATTTAACCTGAAGAAAAAATTCAAGATTCATCTTTATTTTTGAACACAGAGCAGCAGTTTTTGGGTGGCAGAGACTTATATGACAACTTACTTTTTTTTTCAAACTATCTCCCAGTATCTTTGTAATTTAAAGATTTTATTCTCGAATCAAGTACTGGCAGGTTTGTTTCTAGGGAACTGGGCCGGCAAAGGTAACTACAGATATTTAATCTCATCAAAACATTTAACTACCATTTTTTATTGGGTTTTTTGTTTCTGGGTTCTTTGGCTGCGCAGTGAGGCATCTTAGTTCTGGACCAGGGATTAAGCCCATGCCCTGAGCACTGGGAGTGTGGGTACTTAACCATAGACAGCCAGGATAGTCCCACCATTTTCTTAATGACAGAAATACTTGAGGAGCAACTCAGAACAGTATCAAGGAATATGTTGCCTGTACAGGTAAGGAGCATGTCTCATGATGGAGAAACTACCTTAACAAGCTAGTTAGTTAAAAGGAGGGAGAGTCAGCTGGTAAGTTTACATCCTCATTGATGGCTGGTTAGAAAATCATCTGAGATGAAGCTGTGTGAGCTGTGTGCCAAGTTGCTTTAAGTCGTGGCTGGCTGCAAACTGTCCATGGGATTCTCCAGGCAAGAGTAGGTTAGTTCGCTGCCAGGCCCTCCTCCAGGGGGTTTTCCCAACCCAGGGACAGAACCTATCTCATGTCTCCTGCATCAGCAGGTGGATTCTTGACCACTAGTGCCATCTGAAGTTGTGAGGCTACAAAAGTGGTTTGAATTTGTTTTTTCTGATAAAACGATTTACAAGAATTATGAAAAGTCTTAATGCATGATAAATCATTCCAAGTTTGGATTAACAGAGAAGGTTCTTGTGAAACAAGAAACCAAACTTCAGCCCACCTCCAAAGATCTTTAAGCAAGCTGGGTAATAGGCTGTGAGATGAAAAAATGCTTCTAAACAAACTCCCGAATACTCAAAGACTTGCTTTATTATAGTACACATGGGATGGAACTGATGGGAGGGGTTGGATGTTGTGGACAACCACTGCCCTGATTAGCATCGGATGCCCATCCCGATGGCCATGAATGTGCCAAAGGTGCCGCCACTCTGCATCATGGTTTTTCCGATGCCGCCCATCAGCTCACGACCCCGCATTCCGATCCTGAGGGAGGAGAAAACCAAGATGGGGCTTGGGGACAACAATACAGGGAGGAGCATTAACTGCCCCTTTCCAATTTATAACCAGGCACTGCTGTCTCGCCACATGGAGTGAGTAATGCTAAGGAAAAGGATCCATTAGGATCCCTACTAGGCAACTGACGGGTTTGTGGGAGGCAACAGAAGCAGTATAAAGTACAGAAACAGGGTAATCATTTTTGGGTGCTGGTCTTGCCTCCAGGGAATACATGATCCAATACAACATTTTTTAGATGGTCTCCTAGTGTTAAAACAATGACTGGGAAGTCAGACCTGGGGTCAAGAACTAAGTGCACTTACAGGCTGTATCAAGTGTATAATGAGGCTCTTAACATTTCACAGCAGTGTTGTGATAACAGGGCATTCAGCACTGGGACTGACAGTAAACGCTCAGTAAAGGATAATTTACCACTTGGAAAAATAGGAACAATAGCGTCTTTTAGGTGTGGAAATTAAGAGTGTAGCGTTTATCTGCTTAATTTCTACATCCTGTTCCCAGTGCAGTAAAATTTATCAAGTTTGTTTCTCCATGCGCCTAACAGGAGTAAAACAGAACAGCCATTTATTGAGCACTTAATATGTGCCAGGTTCTTTGTTAAGTGTGCTTTGATTTGAGCTTAGAATTCTACATGATGTAGAGGTTTACTGACCTCATTTCTACTTGAAACCCAGGCTCCAACTTGCCTAAGATTACAGAATAAGGGTCCGAAAGCAGTTTGAATCAGAGCTCGTATTCTCAACCATTTTTAGATTATCATCTGTCCTCCCAGACTGAAGGTGATTAGGAAAACAGTCTCGTTCGTTACAAGGCAGCGACAGAATTGGGAAGTAGTAGGTTCTATTCGGGCTGTAGGCCGAAAGCTGTGGGCTGGGAAAATCAGGTAGTCCCCAGAGATTACCGCCCGCGCCCCTCACCTGAGACAGGAAAAAGTGCCGAACAGCGCCCCCGCCGCCATGCCCACGGCGCAACCCATCACGAAGCCCATCTTCACGCGGTCGAAGCAGCTTGGCTGGGACTGTCCATAGGGACCCACGGCCACCGGCATCTGCGGGGTTCGAAGGTTAGGGAAGTGCGGGCCTAGCCGCCAGCCCGAGACTCCAGCAGGGGCCAGAGGAGGTGGGATAGGGAGCCAGCCCAGGGGTTCTGGGAAATCCGAGAAAGAAAATAAGGGTGTAGCCCGACTCCATCACCCCCTGTGCGTTCGAGTCCCCGCGCCACGGTGCCCCCACCTCACCTCGCTCGTGGCTTCGGTCGCTCAGACCTACGTCTTACACGGAACGCGAGCTGGAGCGCACTTGAGATCCGAGGAAGCGCTTCCGGGGCGCGTAGTACTGCTTCCGTTATCCTGTAGCTGAGGACTGTAGCCGCTTCGGGCGCGGGGCTCTGCCACCGGGATCATGCTGCTGCGAACCGCTTGGAGGCGGGTGGCCACGGCCGCGCCCGCGGCCCCGGGGCCGAGGGCCGAGGCGCCCACTCGGGGGCTGCGCCTGCGCGGTACGCTCGGGGGCCCACTCGCTGCCACCTCCCTGGAGGCGCGGAACTTTCTCCTGGGCTAGGAGACTTACCTGCATATTCAGGAGCCTCCCTCTTCCGCTACCCAGATCCTCTGACCCTTCCTCTTGACTGCTCCCCTCAGATTTTCTCATACTGGCACTCTGAACCGTTGACTTCGCCGCAACCCCCGCTCCCGCACTTCACATCCTGCCCCGCAGGCCCTCAGAGCCCTAAAATTCGGCCATCGGATCTCTCCTGACCCAATTGTAGAGATGCTAGTGGTCCAGCCAGTAACCTTTGAAGGAGATCTTACCTACCGTCTTCACGTTCCTTCTCAGGGGCTTTGCCCTTTCGGAGATTTCCTCACTCCAACGACGCAATTTAAATGTTGTCTCAGCACCCTACCCTGAGAACCCTGTCTCTCTCCCTTACCACTTTTTTTACAGTTTGCTCAACTTTTATGATGTTCTGTTTACTTTTGCGTTGAGATTCGCTCGGCATCGCTTAAACTTATGTCACCTCCGTCCAGCCTTTCCTTTCTGTTTTCCGGGATGCCCTGTGTGCAGAGTTGCATCCTCTCTCACCTGGCCCCTCCGTTCCATTTTTTGTCAGGTATAGACCTTACTCCCCAGTCTGCTGTTCCTTCTGATGCAGCCACTACCCTGGAGGCGGAGTCAGTGCTGCGACCTCTGTACATGGATGTGCAAGCTACAACTCCTCTGGTAAGGATGGAGGGGCAGCTTTCCCCGAGCTGTTTAGTGGAGTTATACTGTAGAAGTGGCAATGCACAGAAATGGCTGAATCCCTGTAGAAGTGAGAGCCATTGAGAAGTGTGTGCTGGGAGAGCAATGAGCCAGGAGACTGGAGGCTTGCGTTGTAATCCACTAGAAGCGTCTTTACTGCTTACTAGCTATTGATCTTGGTCAAATCACTTCATTGCAGGCACTCTCCTAGTAGTTAAAAGCATAGGCTCTGAAATTACCAGACCACTACTTACTGTATGAATTTGGGCAAGAATTAAATAGGTTAAAAGATATAAAGCGGCCCTTAGAATAGTGCCTGGCTCATGATGAGCACTGGAATATTAACGCACGTTTTCATCAACATCCTCTCCTAGATATCACATTGCTTGGCAGTGAAAACACCTACAGACACAACTGTCAGGAAAAAGCAGTGTTTGTAGATTATCTGAGCAGATGGTAAAATAATCTGATTTAAGACGGATTGGGAGGAGAGTGTATTAAGCTAACATTTGGTTAGAACCTGGGGGGATGGAAGAATGTTTGAGGCCTAATCTAGGCAGGGTCTGAAGGATTGGGGTGTGTTGAGGCAGGTTGGGTAGGTCAGGGGATGGAGTGGGGCCCGAGGTAAGTATGGGCTCAAGGAGACTGTTCTGTTTTGTACAGGACCCTCGGGTGCTTGATGCCATGCTCCCTTACCTAGTCAACTACTATGGAAACCCCCACTCCCGGACACATGCTTATGGCTGGGAGAGTGAGGCTGCCATGGAATGTGCTCGCCAGGTTAGTACAGAGGACTCAAGGAAGTTCTGATGTCAGAGGTTTCAGTGACCTGTGGGTGGCAGTTTGTTTTTTTTTTTTTTTTCTTTTTTGTAGCTGTGGGTGAGGGTGGAAATGGTTTGGGGCTCTCTCAGCAAGAGATTCAAAGAACAGACCTTTGGAGTCCCTCTGAAGGCATTTGATTAGTTTCCACATTTCCTGGCTAACTGACCTTTGTTATCTCATTATCTGACTTCTTGAAGCTTCAGTTTCCTCACATTGAAAATGGGGGTTGAGGGGAGTCCAGTGGTTAGAATTCCGGGCTTTCGCTCCTGAGGGTCTGGATTTGATCCCTGTTCGGGGAACTAAGATCCAGCAAGCTGTGTGGCATGTCCAAAAGAAAATGGAGATTGTAGCCGTTCCTGCTCCTTAAGGTTTTGGGGTGGATTAAATCAGGCAATACTGGTGATATGTTTGTTGACATGATGCCTGTGCATACTAAGAACTCAGTAAGTGCTTTTCAAAAACACCAAAGTTGTTATTAATTTGTGTTGGGCTGGAAAAGAGCCTTTGATCTGGGATGTAGTTGAATATATCCCTTTGTCTGATCCTAGTGGGTACAGAACTGCTTCTTGAGCAGTTGACAGATTGCAGTGGAGCTCTTCTTGCTCCAGACTGCTGTCTCAGTTGTCACCGCAGCCCCATTCCTGCTGAGGAAACTGATGCTCCTTATTTCTGCTTCTCGTCTTGACTTGCAGCAAGTAGCATCTCTGATTGGGGCTGATCCTCGTGAGATCATTTTCACTAGTGGTGCTACTGAATCCAACAACATAGCAATTAAGGTAAGAGAACCAGAGGGCATATCTGGGTTTTCCTGACCTGGGAGATGGTTTCCTGCCATCAGTTAGGCTCATGTGTCTTTCCCAGCCACCCACTTTCACCATATCATGAAAAAAGACACAGACACACCACCCTCTTTCTAATTTGTTGCTTCCTTCAGCCCTGTGTAGTTGACTCTATCTAAAGTTTGCTCCCGGTGAACTGAATTCAGTCATGTAGTTGGATAGGAAAGGAGGTGGCTCTTGGGTCATCAACCACGTGGTGTTTTGGATGACAGCTACTTCAGAGGATAAATAATGGTGACTCAATCCTTTTCCCCATCCTTTAGATCTAGTCACAATGAAGTCCAGAATACACTTGTAATTGAGTAGATTTGTCTGCTTCTTGTTACCAAGTTCACCCTTACATCTATGATTTCAGGGCTGCCTTTTTCTCAGCCTTCCTTTTGTGTCCAGTGAGATCTATTTGCAGCAAGTTCCTCCTGTTTCTTTAGATGTCCCTGTTTTTAAGTCCTGGTTGCCATGGTGCTGTCTGCAGACATTTACTTAATCACCTGTTCTGAGATTAGTCGCTCTGTCCTTTGAATGCCTTTGGTGCTAACGAAAGTAAAATTCCACTCTCAGTAATCATGTCAGTGTTTCATAGAACATAGTCATGCCTGACTGGGCCTGGTTGCCAGCGTCACTTGTGTAAATACCAAGGCTCTGATAAATTGTGGGCTGCTGTAGGTTCAGCGCTGGCTCTATCCCCTCTCATCGTGATCTCTCACCTGTGTGGCCAGTATTGTTTTTTCTGACCTTGGACTCAGTGTAGGAGGTCTAGGTGTGGGCCAAGTTCCAGAGTCATCAGCACTCTCTGGATCCTGTTAACAGGAAAGTGTCCTTCCTTGGGACTGCAGAGACCACAGAGCCATGGGTGTGGTCTCTTCAAAGATGAGCATGGTTTCTGAAATGGGGAGCGTTTTCAAAACTTTGAAAATATTTGCTTTGAAAGTTTCCATAGATTCCTAGACCTCAAGGTCAAAGATTGCTAAGAGTGGTTGTGACCATCTTCCCCTTAGACCCCTGGATGGATAGAGTAAATATCTGTCTGCTGGTAAAGGATTCAACACTCTGGATAACTGAGCTAGGAGGAGCAGGAGGGAACTTTTAAATGTTTTCATTTTTATGTTCCTTGTCCCCAAAAACATTTTTATGTAGTTGTAATTTTGGCCTAATTAGTTTCATATTCTGCTTTTAACATAATCTCCTGGGAGGGGTGGGGTTTCACATTTTATTTAATTTTTTTAAGGAATTCATGTATATGCAGTGAAATTTATTTTAACCCTATGGAAAGGTTTATTAATTTTTATTAGAGTATAGTTGCTTTACAATGTTGTGTTAGTTTATACTGTACAGTGAAGTGAATCAGCTGTAAGTACACATATATCCCCTCTTTTTTGGATTTCCTTCCCATTTAGGTCACCACAGAGTACTGAGTAGAGTTCCCTGAGCTATACAGTAGGTTCTTATTATATGGAAAGGTTTAAACTCAAGTGTAGGTCTTCCATTTCCTCCTCCCCTACTAAGCAGACCTCAAGTCTGTTTAGTATTGTTCCAGAAAACAAATTGTACACACATATGCATTTGCTTTTAATAGCTTCATATATTGTAGCATCCACATTTATTTTTCCATAGCGATTAATAACATGCTGTATTTTTCCATTTCAAACTCCATAATTTTTAATATACCTACATTCTTTTTCATGGAGTTGTATAATTGCAGTTCACTGTTTATTCCTCTATTGTTGGATGTGTTTAATCTCTCCATCTTCTTAAGGATTGTGAATACAATGAAAGCATATTTTGTCTCTATAGCATCATCTATGCTTTGAAATATTTCCCTAAAGTAAATTCCTAAAAGAGGAGTCACAGTAAAGAGTGCAAATACAGCTTTTTAAAAAAATTTATTTATTTTTTAACTGAAGGATAGTTGCTTTACAGAATTTTGTTAATACAGCTTTTAAGACATCTTTATAAATAATTCTCTGAAGAGTTTGTAATGTAAGTAATGCCATCAGCAAGGAATGAGTGTATGAGTTTCACTTCTACACTGCCAGCTTTGGGTATCAGTATCACCATATTTGTATGTTTTGTTGTTTACATAGAAATAAAACATATATACCCTACCATGTGTAAAATAGATAGCTAGTTGGAAGCTGCTATTATAGCACAGGGAGCTCAGCTCTGTGCTCTGTGATGACCTAGAGGGGTGGGATGGGGGTGGAGTGGGAGGGAGACTCTAGAGACACGGAAGACACGTATGTTGTTGTTTAGTCACTAACTCGTGTCTGACTCTTTGCAACCCCATGGACTGTAGTCTGCCAGACTCCTGTGTCAATGGGATTTTCCAGGCAAGATACTGGAGTGGGTTGCAGTTTCCTTCTACAGGGGATCTTCTTGACCCAGGGATCAAACCCATTTCTCTTACATTGGCAGGCGGATTCTTTATCACTGAGTCACCAATTCTCTGCTGAGTCATTTGTGGTACAGCAGAAACTATTAACAATACAACATTGTAAAACAGTTATCCTCCAATTGAAAAAAAAGAAGTAAATGAGAAACACTTTTCCTGGGATACAAGGATAGGAATGTTTTCCATTTTCCATCTTTGATATAATAAAAAATATATTTGGTCTCTGTTCCTAGCATAGGGCTTCAAAAACCCTTGTAGTTTCCTGAATACTAAGAATGTCTTTGTTATTCATAATAAGCCCCCTTGGACCATAATGTGTTTCTGGTGATGAAGTGACTCTTGGTGGGCCCTTAGATAGTTTTAAGATGCAGGCTGGTCACTCCAGAAGGACCAAGAATGTGATTAGAGGGTTGTAACTTTGATCTGGGGAAGAAAGGGGGTTGGAGATTGATTCTAGTCATATGGCCAGTGATTTAATCAGTCACGCCTGTGTTATGAAACCCCTGCAAAAACTGGAAAACAAGGGGGAATTCCCTGGGGGTCCAGTGGCTGGGACTCTGTGCTCCCAACACAGGGGGCCTGAGTTCAATCCCTGGTCAGCGAACTAGATCTCACATGCCACAACTGAGACCCAGTACAGCCAAATAAATAAATAAAAATAAATATTTAAAAAAAAACAAACTGGAAAATAAGAGTCAGAGGAGCTTCCAGGTTAGCTAACACATGGATGTGCTGGAAGGTGGCATGCTTGATGCTCTGTGCCCTTCCCTGCTTCAGACCTCATCCTGTGCATCTCTTCTATTTGGCCATTCATAGGTTTTATCTTCTGTGATAAAGCTATGATAGTAAATGTAGTGTTTTCAGTGAATTCTGTGAATCATAGGGGATTACTGAATCTTAGAGGGCTGTGCATCACCAACTCAATGGACATGAGTTTGAACAAACTCCGTGAGATAGTGAAGGATAGGAAAGCCTGGAGCTTTGCAGTCCATGGTGTCACAAAGAGTCAGACTTGACTTAGTGATTAAACAACAACAACAAGGGGGCTGTGGGAAGTCTTTTATTTGTAGCCAGCTGGGGAAATATGGATGGGGGGCTTGTGACAGCCAGGCCTCACAGCTGGCATCTGAAGTGGAGGCAGTCCTGTGAGACTGAAACCTGTGGGATTTTCACTAATTGGGATAGTTAGTGTCAGAATTAAGTTGAATTGTAAGACACACAGTTGTCAGAGAATTGATGTTGGACCATACTGCCCTTATCCACTTACTACTTGCAACTAGAATGGAAGTCACTGCTGTCTCTCTGAGTATATTCTTCTTCTTTCCACCACCACCAACTTCTAGGGAGTGGCCAGGTTCTATAGGTCCCGGAAAAAGCACTTGATCACCACGCAGACAGAACACAAATGTGTCTTGGACTCCTGCCGTTCACTGGAAGCTGAGGGCTTTAAAGTCACCTACCTCCCAGTGAAGAAGAGTGGGATCATTGACCTGAAGGTAAGAGGGACATGATAGGGGGAGCCTGGCTTCAGCCTATGAAATTGTCTCTTTAGCCTCAGCTGGAGCTTGAAAGAATAGTTCTAATGGTGAGGGAGGGCTTTAGAGAAATAGGTCTCTCAGTGGGACCCAGAGTATGTTCCCCTTGAGTGTGCACCATCTTCCTTTTGTCTGGAGGATTTGTTTCTCAGCTTAGTTGGTGCTTCCTGGTCTGTGTGAGAGCCACTGACCATGTATGCAGGATGCCAGAGACTCACACTCACCACCTCCTTCAGCCTTCACTGATGTTTCTCATTCTTCAAAAGGGTAGGTGTAGTTTTGTGAAGAATATTTCCCTTTGGGGCCCATATATACATTTTTAAATCTTATTTATTGATTTATTAATTTTTGGCTACGCTGGGTCTTTGTTGCTTTGTGTGAGTTCTCTGTAGTTGCAGTGCACAGGCTTCTCATTGTGGTGGCTTCTCTTGTTGTGGACAACGGGCTCTAGGTGCATGGACTCAGTAGTTGCAGAACATGGGCTCAGTAGCTTCGGCTCAAAGGCTGTAGAATGTGGGCTTAGAAGTTGTGATGCACAGCTTAGTTGCCCTGCAGCACGTGGGATCTTCCTGGACCAGGGATTTAATCCTTATCCCCTGCATTGGTGGGCAGATTCATATCCACTGTGCCACCAGGGAAGTCTGATTCACAATTTTCAAAAGGTGTATTCCATTTATAGTTATTATAAAATATTGGCTATATTCCCTGTGATGTGCAATATATCCTTATAACTTATTTATTTTATACAGTTTTTTGCATATTTTTATTTTATTATTTTAAAATTTTTGGCTGCACCCCGTAGCATGTAGGATCTTAGTTCCCTAACCACAGGTCAAACCCACACCCCCTGCATTGGAATTCTTTAACCACTGGACTGCCTGGAAAGTCCCTTATTATTTTTATTCCAACAGGTTTTTTGTTTTTTTGGCTGCACCTTGAGGCATGTAGGTCCTCAGTTCCCTGATCAGGAATCAGGCCATTCCCTTTATTTTGTTTAATGGCTTTTTACTTCTTTGCTCTGTTGTATACCTATGCCTCTTTTTCTACTAGGCTTAGCTTCTTGAACCTGAGGAGTGCATATTTTCTGTATTTTCATTTCTCGTAATACTTAACGTAATGTCTTTTTTCACTCTGTACTATTTATTGTGTCATAGTTCCAGGCACTGGGGATAAAGGGATGAACAAGACAAGCCTAGTCTGTGCCTTCAAGGAGATTATATATATTCTAGTGAAAGGACAGTTAACATGTAAACAAATGTATAAATAATTATGAATTGGGATATATACTATAAAAGAAGTAAAGAAGAAGCTGAGAGAAATGAAACATTGAGAACTTCCATTAGACCAGTGTCAGGGAAAGCATCAGAGATGTTGGGAGGTTGATTATTAGTTTCTTTAGGATAAATGTTTTCGTCAGATGTGGTCCCTACGTCAGTGTTAATGATAACCTTGTTTTTTACTACTTATTTTGTTCTTTGCCACTTACTCTGACAACCTTATGTAGGAAAGGCTCCCCCTCTTTTTTTTATTAAGTTTTTAATTTTTAAATTATAGATTCTCATGTAGTTGTCAGAAGTAATTCAGAGAGATCTCATGTATCCGTTATTCATTTCCCTTAATGATAACATCTAGCAAAAGTATGGTACAGTATTACAACCAGGATATTGATGTTGATACAATCTGCTGGTCTTGTTCTGATTTTCTGATTTCCCCAGTTTTACTTGTACTCACTTGTGTGTGTGTGTTTAGTTCTATGCATTCTAGTTTCATCACATGTGTAGGTTTATGTAACTATCACCACAGTGATGCTTTATTGTGGTTTTTTTTTTTTTTTTTTCTAAATATGTATTTAGTTTTGGCTGCGCTGAGTCTTCATTGCTGCTTACAGGCTTTCTCTAGTGGTGAGCAGGGGCTATTTGTGTTGCATAGATGTCTAGTTGCATAGTAGTCTAGTTGCATTACATAGATGTCTCGTTGCAGTGGCTTCCCTTGTTGCAGAGCACAGATTCTGTGGTATGTGGGCTTCAGTAATTGAGACATGTGGGCTCAGTATTTGCAGCTCGAGGACTCCAGAGAACAGACTCAGTAGTTGTGGTACATGGGTTAGTTGCTCCATGGCATGTGTGATCCTCCTGTACCAGGGATTGAACCAGTGTCCCCTGCATTGCCAGGTAGATTCTTAACCACTGGACTACCAGGGAAGTCCCATGGTATTCTTTTAAAACCACTAATTTGATCACCATTTCTTTAATTTTGTCACTTCAGTAATGTTATGTAAATGAAACGTTCGTAATATAATATGTAACCTTTGGCTATTTTCACGTAGCATAAGTCTTAGGCGAATCATTTAAGTTGTTGCCTGTCTCAGTAGTCTGTTCCTTTTTGTTGCTGAGTAGTATTCCACATAATGGAAGTACCATAGTTTCTTTAACCATTTACCTATTGAAGGACCTCTGGGTTGTTTTTAGATTTTGGCTATTAAGAATAAAGCGATCATGATAATTCATAGGTTTCTTATGTGAATTTAAGCTTACATTTTCCTGAGTTAATGCCCAAGAGTGCAGTTACTGGGTCATATGGTAATTTCATGTTCAGTTTTATAAGAAACCAAAGCTGCCGAACTGTTTTCCAGTGTGGTTGCACCATTTTATATTCCCGTCAATAGTGTATGAGTGATTCAGTTTCCTTGCATCCTAGCCAGCATTTTGTGTCGTTGCTATTTTAATTTTACCCACTCTTGTAGGTGTGTAGTGAAAGGCCCCTTTTCACAACTAACCTCATGTGGTTATAAAAGAGTTGGACACAACTGAGCACACATGCATTGCACTGCACTAGTATCCTTTTCATTTTACTGCAGTTGGTGCAGAAAGAAAAACAAAAAACTTCCACCTTTTTTTCTCTTCCTCTTTTACCTTTTTCATTTTAAAACATCTGTTTACTGTGCTCATTTGGAGCCAGAGACACGCACCCTGTAACTTCTTAGGTACAGTAGCAAATAGATTTATTAGTTTTTGCTTCTTTTAAATCAATAAGGATCTAAAAGTTAATCTGATATATTGAAAGGCCAGTGTTAATGAGGTAGGAAGAGTCTTATAAATCAGAATATTGGGTGAGTTTTGATTTGATGCTTTGTGCTTTTTTTTGACCATCATAACTTTTATTTATTTTATTATTTATATAAGTTGGACTATAATCGCTTTACAATGTTGTATTCCTTTATGCTGTACAATGAAGTGAATCAGTTGTATGTATACATATGGTCCCCTCTTTCTTGGACCTCCCTCCCACGCCCCCCCCCCCCCAACCATCTCACCCATCTAGGTCATCACAGAGCACCAAGCTGAGCTTCTTGTACTTTACATTGGTTCCTGCTAGCTATCTATTTTACACATGGTAGTGTATATGTGTCAATCCTAATCTCTCAATTAATGCACATTATGTGGAATCTAGGAAAATGGTACAGAGGAACCTATTTCCAGGCTAGTAGTAGAGATGCAGGCATAGAGAATGGATGTGTACACTTGCCCTTATTTATTCTAGTTAAGGACACTAGAGCTGAGAATGAGAGAGAGACAGAGGAAGTGATATAGAGAGAAGTGATTTACTATGTGGCTAGGGCCAATACCAGATGTAATTTTGCCTCAGAACTCATAGTATATTATAGGACCACTGCCAGGTTACTTCCTAACATTGTGCTCTGGTTCTTCCTCTCTGTTGTTTTCTCAGGGCAGATTTGCAGTTCCAGAAAGGTGTATTTCCATACCGATGCAGCCCAGGCTGTTGGAAAAATCCCACTTGACGTCAATGACATGAAAATTGATCTCATGAGCATCAGTGGTCACAAAATCTATGGTCCCAAAGGTACTAGCCCCTCCTAGATTTCCTCCTCTCTGCACCACCCAACAAACCCTTTGACAGGTGTTCCTGGGACTCATTTGGGACCGTCATTGCTCTCAGAGGAAGAGTGCTCTGCAGAATGCAGGTGTCATTTAATAATAGCCAGGAACACTTTCCTATTTGCAGATTCTAGCAGTTACTATAAGAAGACCATCCTTCACTGGTCTCTTTAGAAAATCCTTTCATGTAGATGTTAATTTTGTTGAGGAACAAAGGTTTTTTCATATCAAATTAGCTTAATAAGTCCAGTTATCTTGTCTACTCAACTATGATTTGCAGATCAGTATTCTTTTTTTTTTTTTGACTGTGTGGCATGTGGGATTATAGTTCCCTGACCTGGGATTGAACCCATGGCCCCTGAAGTGGAAGCCTGGAGTCATAACCACTGGACTGCCAGGGAAGTCTCAGATCAATATTCTTTGAGTCCTTTATTCCCTCGTGTTTTGCTTTAGCCTTAGGGGAAGATTGTATGGGCTTTTATGTGTTTTGGTGTTTGTTCCTAGCTTTATTAGTCTTTGCTCCTGTTAATCTCTCAAGGATACTTGTCTGTGTCCTATGGTCCTATTGGCCTAGGAATATTTTCCAGCTGGAATTCTGCCTTTGCACGCCAGCCTTTGGGAAGAGACTGTTGTCCTCTGTTTTACGGAGGTAGCCATCCAAAATGAACAACTGTTCCTCTCTTTCTTGGGTGAGGGCCTGTGGTGGTTGGTTATGCCAGCATGCTTTCTGTGTCTGCAGGGTGTGTCATCTGGATGGACACCCTATGGGAAAAGGTGTGATAATTCCTGAGAGTATATAAGATGGCTTCGTCTAAAGCAGCAGTCCCCAACCTTTTTGGCAGCAGGGACCAGTTTCATGGAAGACAATTTTTCCATGGACCAGGGATGGGGGTAGGATGGTTTCAGGGTGATCCAAGTGCGTTACATTTAATGTGCACTTTGTTTCTGTTATTATTACATCAACTCCACCTCAGATCATCAGACATTAGATCCCGGAGGTTGTGCTTCCAGATGTTGTAAAGAGTGTGTTTTTAAGTTAATTGTTTTTAAAAGCCCAACAGTCATTCTATCTTTAACTAAAATTGGCTTATTGGCTTTTCTTATAAATAAATCTGTTTTGATAAAACTAATTAACTCATATTGAGCAGAAACTCTGTTCAGCACTTACATGTATGCAGGTATCCCTCACTATCCAAACTCTTGTTTTTGAACTCAGAATCTAAATAGATTTAGATGACATGGTAGCCTTTACTCTCCAGATGTAGTGTCTGAGCCCTTACTCTCTGAACTTGGGAACTGCAGAGATTCAGATAGTGTCAGATACTTGAATATGATTTTATTTCAATGGGGAAATGGAATATGTCTTAATAAATGAAGTTTGGTACATCCTGCATTAGTCTCTCCCCATCCTAACATTTTTTATTTTGAAGATTTTGGAGCTTACAGAAAAATTGAAAGAATTTTTTGACCCCTTTGGAAAGTGATATTTTGTTTCATCTGCATATTCCTTTTTCTTTTTTTTTGTAACAAATTTTGTTTCCCAGGGGTTGGTGCCATCTACATTCGCCGGCGGCCCCGTGTGCGTGTGGAGGCCCTGCAGAGTGGAGGGGGGCAGGAGCGGGGTATGCGGTCTGGGACAGTCCCCACACCCTTGGTGGTGGGGCTGGGGGCTGCGTGTGAGGTGGCACAGCAAGAGATGGAGGTATGGGGAGAGCAGTTCCCTCCCACAAATTCTTCCCCTGTGCTGGGTCTCCTGTTTAGCAGGTTCTTGGCATGACTGGGTCAAATCTTTGCCAGAAGAGGTGGTTTAAGAAAACCGTCTTACTCTGAGTGCTGCTGGCATCCTGTTCTGAGGGAGGTGTCATTGTTGTTTAGTCACTCAGTCGTGTCCGACTCTTTGCAATCCCTTGAACTGTAGCCCACCAGGTTCCTCTGTCCATGGGATTTCCCAGGCAAGCATACTGGAGTGGCTTGCCATTTCCTTCTCTAGGGGATCTTCCTGACCCAGGGTCAAACCCGCATCTCCTGCATTGTAGGCGGATTCTTTACCGCTGGGCCACCTGGGAAGCCCTGAGCGAGGTCTTATGGGCTCCAAATACCAGGTCCTTTACTGGGACCACGTGTCCAGTTATTGAGCACCCCCTGTGCTCAGTGCTGTGGATACAGTGGTCTCCATGAGTAACAAAAGACCATAGGTGGTTAAATGCACAGTCACTTCTGGGCAGGGTAGGGTACCTCATCCTTTATGTCTCTGAGCTGTTAATAGTCACTATGCTTAGTCCTCCCTTACCTGCTCCTCAGTATGACCACAAGCGAATCTCAAAGTTAGCTGAGCGACTGATACAGAAGATAATGAAGAGCCTTCCAGATGTGGTGATGAATGGGGATCCTGAGCACCATTACCCAGGTATGGTCGTGCCCATTCTGTCCCCACCTGGAAGAGCCTGAGACTCTGAGTCTCCTTTCATAGTAATTCTCTCTTTCAGGTTGTATCAACCTCTCCTTTGCGTATGTGGAAGGGGAGAGTCTGTTGATGGCACTTAAGGATGTTGCCTTATCCTCAGGGAGGTGAGTTGGACTGGATAGGCAGGGTCTGTGGCAGGACCAGTTAGTCTGGCTTTAAGTGTTAGGTTAATAAGCTTCCCATTGTGGAGATGACACGCACAGGAGCTTTTGGTTGAGAATAAAAGTCATTTTGTAAGCACCTGTTTGTAGCCAGTTGGGCACAGGCTAAAGTTTGCCACCTTCAGAAGGCTTCCTGTGGTAGAGTTTTGTGCCTTTTGTGGTCCCAGGAGATGCCTGTATCTGTTCTAATGTTATTCTGGTAGTTCTGTTATAGCCCTCTAGAATTCAAGGATGTTCCAGAAGATACCAAGTGTTTAGCTGCTGTCTAGGCTGCTACAGATGACGCATTTGGTTGTAGGGAAGTGACCCCATGGTTCTCTTCCACTTCTTGTTACACTCAGCTCATGTGGTGTCACACTCTGTGATGCTTTGGCTGTTTCCTTGCTCATGGAGGATATCCTCCACAGGGGCCAGAGGAGCTCGATCCACATACTAGAAGGTGCAGACAGAATCTGTCTCTTTAGCTCTATCAGATGAGAATGTCTCTTTTGTCTTGATATGACTTCAGGGGTCTGGGGGTAGGAGCAAGACTGGGGGTTTGTGGCCAGAAGCAGATTGGATGCTGAACTGAGCAAGGTTCTGTGTCTTTCTCCTCAGTGCCTGCACCTCTGCATCCCTGGAGCCCTCTTACGTCCTTCGAGCAATTGGCACTGATGAGGATTTAGCTCACTCTTCTATCAGGTTAGTCAACGAGCTGCAGCATTTATGAAAGGCGTGTACTTTTGTATGATTCATCTCCTGTTAGAGTCTTCCTCAGTCTAGTTTTTTTTTTAATAAAAAAGTACCTATTTTTTATTTGGCTGCACAGGGTCTCAGTTGTGGAATGCAGGATCTTAGTTATGGCATGTGGGATCTAGTTCCCTGACCAGGGATAGAGCCCTGCTTTGGGAGTGCAAAGTCTTAGCCGCTGGACCAATCTAGGGAAGTACCCAATCTAGTTTTTCTTATCCCTTCTTCATTCTTCACGAGTTTCTCGAGCAGTGGTTCTCATACTTCACTGACTGTCACCTGGGAAGTTTGTGAATGATGAAGAGGTCTGAGTGCTACACTCAGAGATTCTGATTCACTAGGTTTGGAGAAGTAGGAAACTTCTTGGGTGATTCTCAGGTGACTCACAGACCATGTTTGGAGAAACTCTGTCCTCCAGCGGAAGGAGGACATGTCTTTTGTGGAGTAGAGCCTCATTGGGTATTTGCTGAATGAATTTACCCTGGTGCCACAGGTCTGATGCAGAGTTCATCTCTGTGTCTTTTTCAGGTTTGGCATTGGCCGTTTTACTACAGAGGAGGAAGTGGACTACACAGTGGAGAAGTGCATTCACCATGTAAAGCGTCTTCGAGAAATGAGGTATGCACTCTTGTTCCAGAGACTCTTCGGAAGAAACTGCAATGCTAGCTCCTTTCTTGTCCTCAAGCTGTGTATTCACCTTGCCAGAAATCAAAGTTTGAAAATCCTTGGATTTCAGGATTTAGAGGAAGTCCTAAGGCAGAAAAGTGGATTTTCTTGGCTGCTTGTCAGAAAATGAAAAGGTGTCTTTAAAAACTAAAGAACCACATAAATTCAGATTTTTTTCATTATTTTACTTTATTAATTTACTTATTTGGCCTTAAGACTTGCAGGATCTTAGTTCCCAGACCAGAATTGAACCTGTGCCCCCTGCAGTGGAAGCACGGAGTCCTAACCACTGGACCTCCAGGGAATTCCCCATCATTTTATTGATAATGTTAATTGTTGTCTTGCAGCCATATCAATACAGAATTCATGATTTGTAGACTAAGGTTAGGAAAACTCTCTAAGATAGGGATTCTTATTTTGGGTTCTATGGCTGAACTTCAGGATAACCCTGAAATTGTATGCTAAGTGTTTTACAGTTGTGCATTTTCTTTGGAAGAAAGTCCATAGTTTTCATCAGATACTCAAAAGCTTAAGAACTTTCACTCAGAGTTTTCTTTGTAAAGATGCTTACAAAGGTCAAGAGATCCTTTACCAGCCAGCTGCTACTAGGAGTTTTCCTAATAGTCATAGAGCTCTATGTTCATGGGAACATAAAGGCCTTGGGAATTCTTCAGAACTGTGTTCTGGTTTAGTTTGACTTTTAAGATTTTCTTGGTCTAGTTGGCAAGAGTGAGGTACTTCAGGTATATACTGCTTTCCTTTGTGAGCTCCCCAGGCCTTTCTGGGCTCTGAATTTTCCTTCACAGAGTCTGGTTATATTGCTGAAATATCTATAGCTTGCTTAGCTTTCTTAGGCTCAGGATTCCTCCTTGGCTTGGCTCTCTCGTATACTCTGGCACACTCAGGGGGCATTTCTACTGACTATGCTGCCAAGTAAGATATTCCTCATAACCATGTGTTTTCAGCATCTTCACCCTGTTCCTTCTGATGCCTTGCAAACAATTTCAACCTTGTCCCATTAGCCCTCAGCCAGAGTTTTATTTTGTGAGCCTGTGATATTCAGTGACCTTCCCTAAAGAGAAGGCTAACTTCAAAGAGTCTTAGAAAATGTCAAATAGAAAGGTGCTGGGGGACTTCCCTGACAGTCCAGTGGTTAAGACTCTGTGCTTCCACTGCAGGGGGCAGAGATTTGATACCTGGTCAGGAAATTAAGATCCCAGCATGCCATGTAGTACAGCCAAAAAAAAAAGTGTGCTTGGAATGCATAGTGTAATGGAGAGAGATAAACCAAGAACAGAATGAAATTGGGTAGAATAAAGTTAACTGGAGAACTCCAAATCAAAATCCTATGGTTGTAACACATTGAAGTAATATCTGGTCTGGGAACATTATCTAAGGCATTCAAGCTGAGCGGGATCAGAGCTTAGCAGAGATCTCTCAGCAGCTGTTCTTGTATGAAATGGGATGCCCAAGTCCAAGACTCAGAAGATCCTTTTGAATTGGAGCTGGGGATGTTGGAAGCAGAGTCACCTCTGGGGAGATGAATCTTGTGGGAACTGGATAATGGTGATACATACCCAGGTGATTTAGGGCCAAGTTCTGTTTCTGAGAACGAGAGCAAAACCAAAAAGCAGGTGCTAAAAAGTCCATTTGTGTTGGGAGTTAGTAGAGAGGCCAAAACTTGCTACTTACACATGTTCCAAGGGTCTTGGTTCTCCCTTGGAAACTGTGTCCATAGCCTCTCATGAGTGGCTTGAGAGCTTCATGAATATAACCACACTTGACACTCTTGGAGTGGCCTCATTGGAGCTGAGCCTGGG
This sequence comes from Okapia johnstoni, assembly GCA_024291935.2. Taxonomy (NCBI): domain Eukaryota; kingdom Metazoa; phylum Chordata; class Mammalia; order Artiodactyla; family Giraffidae; genus Okapia; species Okapia johnstoni. The sequence continues at coordinate 53,945,457 of CM044324.1, read as the reverse complement.
GTACCTAGTTATTAATGTTGGCAGCTGGGGAGAGGCTAGAGCTGACAAGGACTTTCTCAGACAGTTGAGAAAGACTTGATAACTTCTTGTTTTGGGGTTATCAGGGTAGGAGGTAGAGGAGAGACAAGAACAGATGGAGGCAAGTTAGGGCTCACTGCTATCTGCTTCCTAAGCCTTCACTCATCCAAGTACCTCTTCTCTTTGGCAGCCCTCTCTGGGAGATGGTGCAGGATGGCATTGACCTCAAGAGCATCAAGTGGACCCAACACTAGAAGAGTGGGCCTCTAAGTTTGTGCTGGCCTGTCTCCTCCTGCCTCATCAACTCATGCACAGCCAGGCATTTCGTTACCCCCAGTGGCTGCTCCATGTTCAAACTAGAACTGGTATAGCCCACCTGACTTCAGCATTGGCCTGCCTCTAAGACAGAAACATGGGAAAACGGTCTTTCTCTGGCCTCAGCTCCTTTGGTGGGGAACATTCCCCATTCATTTCCAGGAATCCTTCTCTGGTCTTATAGTGAGTGGATGTTCTCATCCTGAACCAGGAGGGACATTTGCTATGATTTGCTGCTGGACTCATCTGTATCCTTGGTGGGGAGAGCCAGAGGAACTGGAAAAACGCTCTTTGTTCAGGGACCCTGATGCCCTTGGTGGATATTTGAATTGTTGCTTACTGCTGCTTAGAGACTGACTTCTTCAGATAGAAGCATAATCATCTATGATTTCATCTGTTTTGTGGCTCCAAAGGCTACCTCTTCATATTGTCTATAGACTGAACTGCAAGTTTCTTAGAAGGCTTGTCTCCTCTGTGTTCTTGTCCTTCTTTTCTTTTGACCTAATGGAGCTAGAAATATCTGTATGACTGACTCTACCTAGTATTGTAGTAATTTATGTTTCTTTTTAAAAAAATTGTTAATTTGCAGATTAGAGAAATAAAATCATCCTGTATTTATTCTATGACTTTACGAGAGGCTCAAGGAGAATTCCAAGCCTGGGAATCGTGGGGCAGACTGCTACTTGACTTAATGTCGACAGATGAGTCTGCTTGCTTCTTTCTTCAGTCAGCAATTATTTGGGTGCCTCTCAGGTGTCTGACATTATTCTGGGTATTTGGGATACATTGGTTAACAATACCAAAAAAGTACTCTCAGTGAACTTTCATTCTAGTAGATAGAAAGAAAATAAGAATTAAATAAGGCTATTATTATAGATTGTGATGAGTGCTGTGGCAGAAATTGAGTGGTAGAGGAAGTAACAGGGAAAGAACCTACCATGCTGGGTATACTAGGAAAGCTTTTTTGAGGAGGTGTTAATTAAGCACAAACATGATTTCTAGCCATCAAAAGAACTAGGGATTGGTGAGGAATAAGAAGGAACAGTAACAGCAAAGGGCCTGAGGCATGAAAAAGCATGGTGTGTGAGAAAGAGAGAAGGTCAAAACAGCCAGAGTAGAGTTTTTCGATTTGTGGGTCTGAAACCATAAGTGGGAGGTTACTAGCATTAAAAGGGGTGAGAAATAAATTTTATTAGAGTACATCACATGTAAATATTTAAAAATTTTATTTAAGTATAGTTGATTTAAATTGTTACATTAATTTTTGCTGAAGAACAAAGTTACTCAGATATATGTATTTTCATATTTTCCATTATGGTTTATCACAGGACATTGAGTATAGTTCCCTGTGAAATACAGTAGGACCTTGTTGTTTATCCATCCTGTATATATACTAGTTTGTATCTGCTAATCCCAAACACCTGATCTTTTCCTTCCCCATTTGTCTTCCCCTTGGCACCTGCAATTCTGTTCTCTGTATCTTCGTCTAGTGTACAACAGGTGGTCAAGATGACATCTATGTCCTGCTAGTTCAGATTGAAAGCCACTGTGAGTCCTCTGACTTCTCAAATAAAATTGGTGGGTTCCTGACTGAAAGATCTGAATTTAGTTTTGACTTGTGACAAGTCAGACATAGGAAAGGAGAAATGAACTGAAACAGTGTCTATTTCTCCATTGGCTATCTCAAGGAGAAGCAAAAGATTTTCAGGGAATTGAGGGTGTTCCTGAGGGGAATCTTAGTTTCTGACCAGGGATCAAACCCCTGCAGTCATGACCAAAAAAAAATTCAACATATGGGTACAAATATCTTTTCGAATTATAATTTTACTTGGGTGTATGTCCAATACTGGGAGACTGGATCATATGGCAACTCTAGTTTTAGTTTTGTGAGGAAGTTCCATACTGTCTTCCATAAAGGCTGCACCAATTTACACTTCCATCAACAATATAGCACATATGTTAAGTATCTTATTTTTATCACATTTTAATGAGTTTACAAGTTGCAAATGTATTTCTCATGTGAGTGATACTCAGTTTGAAAGCCATTAGGCTAACATATGGTGAATGCAGACAGACGAGAAGGAGGAGATGGAATTATAGTTTTTTTAATAAATTTTTTAATTTTGAATAATCTTAGAGAAAGCTTGCAAAGATAGTATAGAGTTGCATGTCTATCACCCAATTTCCTCTGATTTTTAACATCTTACATTATGATGTCACAACTAAGAGACTGACATCTGTACATCAGTATTAACTAAACTTCATATTTCATTCAGATTTAACCAGCTTCCCCACTAATGTCCTTTTTCTACTCCAGGATTCAATCCTGGGTACCACGTTGTATTTAGTAGATTTTGTTCTTAACGCACTGTATTTTACCTGCAAAAAGTATATATAATGAAGTATACATTTGTTTAAAAGCGTGGCCTGTTGTTTCTTTCTAAGTCAGCTAGCACCAGGCTAATCTGCACCACAAATCTTCCCCAAATTTTTTGGGAGTTGTGGAGATTTAGTCCCTGATTTTGTTAGTCAATTGACTCTTTTTCTGCCTTGGAAGATTAGTTCAATTATGGTAACATTAATCAAGAGATAGGATATATACGAGCGAGTGGAGTCTGCGAGGCTTAGGACCAAAGCAGCATAAGAATAATTTTTTCTATAATATAATAATACCAAAGTGCAGTCGTGGAGGGGTTAACGAGGACTGGTAAGGCTCCCCGGGCTGAAATTTTTAAATTTCACCACCATTCTGTTGTTCATTTAATCTCAAAGCAATTCTGCGAGGTAGGCAGTACTTCCCTCCTCTTCGCAGAGGCTTGAAGTGAAGTAATTGCTTGAACCCAAGCGCCAAATACTTGACCAGATTCATCAAGCAGCGTCGCTTCCCTAAAGGCGGAGCTAGTGCGCAAACGTCGCAAACCTCTTCTCGCAAGAAACACAGGCAACTTCCGGGAGCTTCCCGAGATGCTCACGCGCCGCTCCGCCCCGTGCGTCAGCCCCGCCCTTTCTGGAACGCTGAGCGCTCCGCCCCTTGTGAAGCGGAGAAGAAGGAGGTGGCTGCTCTGGGCTCCGGGAAGCCGTTCGGGCTGGGGCTGTCGGCCGCGGGGCGGAGGCACTCGCGCGGGGGGTAACTCGGGTCTGGGTTCGGGTGCCGCGCAGCTCTCGCCGGTAAGACTCCTGCAGCCCCGGAACTGGCGGGGCTGTGCGGGGCTCGAGCCGCCCCTTGGTGGCCCGGGGCGGGGCCTTCGGAGGCCTCGGAGCCCGCCGCAGCGAGCGCCCTACACAAAAGGGTCGGGGCTTGGCTGCGGGGGTCTTGGGGCGCCACTTGCGCCTCTCGGTCCTGAGAGGATGCGAGAAGGACACGAGAGGATGATTCTGCCTACCGAAGAGGGCACAAGGCCGTAGCGAGGACGCCCCCGTTGTCTGAGAGGAGAGGAAGCTAGAGCTGGGTTCCCCAGCGCCCCGCAAACGAACGGGAACTGCAGTGAAAACACGCTACATTCCGAATGAACAAGATTCTCTATGCCCTCACGTGGGGCAGAGATTATAATTGTGTCCCGAAGTGAGGAGATAATCGTAGTGAGGACACTCCCCCACCGGAAGTGGAATGAAGGCCCCTGAAAAAAGGGACTGGACACACCTGTTGGGGGGAGCTGTAGTCGGTTCTCTCCCTTGAGTGTAGGAGGCAAGTCAGAATTGGCTGGCCGCCATGGAGGCCTGAAGGTAGAGGGGGTTGCTGTGAAAAGCATCTGAGGCCCAGCTTTGGGGCGGGGCTTGTTCTCCGGGGTGTAGTTACTTTGAGAAGACCGCACGGGTAGCGTGGGGGTGAGTCCGCCTCGAGAGTCTTAATGAGAATTGTTAAGATGTTAGGCCCTTGGTTCCCGCGTAGTGAAGGGTCTGCTAAGAGCATCACCTTTACGTGTCCCCTGGGAGAGAACCTCCATTTGAGGAGGAGGAGGTTCAATGGGATGCGGAGACTGGGTGATTTTGATGGAGAGTGAACTGAATTTTTTGATTGAAGGCTGGAGATGGTAGTTTGCGGCCACGTGAAATGAGTGGGAACGGTTTTGATAATCCACTGGTTAGTGACAGGAAGATCACTAGTGCAGGGGGCTTAGTTGCTAGGTTGTAAGTGCGTGCACTATGTATTTTCCGTATAGTGGAAAATTTGAGCTCCGTTGAGGGTTACTCGGTTTATTCAGCTCTGAACGTACCGAGAGCTGTGTACTGGAAATAGCACACAACATAAGCGAGGTTTCTGTATTCTAAAACCCTTCTTGCTCCTGATTCCCAGAGATGACATAATGTAAATTGGGATAGTTGGCAGGAACCAAGATATACAAGATTAAGGTGATGCCAGTCGATATAAACTAAAAAACTGATTGCAACTGAAGGTTTTGTTGAAGCAGAGACTATGGACGAGTATTTGTTTTAGGGCTTGTATGGTTTTAAATGGTGTAATTTTTTTTAAAATGCAGTAGTAACATGAATTTCCTTGGGTTTTATTACCTAATTTACATTGTTAATGCATTTCAGAGTATTTGCTATTGAAAAAAAAATCTTAGAAATCTGGACATACAGGCCGTTCTTGTTGCGTTTTTAATTATAGACATACACCAGACTGAGTCGTACTTTATAGTTTTGATACCGGGAAGGATTTCTGGATTTAGTGGAAGGAAATTGTGTTCAGGCGTTTTCCAAGAATATTAAAAAGCTGGGAGGAACTGTTACAGGAGGTTAAAAAATGTTTATGGTAATTAATCTCTGAAGAAAATGATATGTTTGGCTTGTTTTGTAAAAGTTGAGGAAGTGCTCGGTATTGTTACTGGTAAATTTTAATGAAGCAGGGAATGCATTTTTATATCACTTCTATATGCTCTATTATTGGTTATTTTGTTTACGGATTGTGATGCATAATTTCAGTTTTTTTATGTTTATATCTGTTAGGTGAAAAATGTGAAGCTTTAGAAACCATCGTGGTAGTTACTTGGAACATATTGTTATGTGCTGATTCCAGAAAACTTCAGGCTTCTTTCCCTTTCTTCGACATACCAGATGACTTGATTTTTGCATGATGAGTTTGGGGGTTGTTGTTATAATTTTTAGACGTGAAACTTGATTTTGTGGGCCAGTGTATTCCAGGTGTTGAAATTCAGCGACGGTATTCATGCTGTTTTTATTCCATTTTGTAGATAGTCACTCCATCCTTCTATTGAATATTTTCTCCTCTAGATGAAATAGGAAGAACTTCTGTCAGTAACGGTTGCGCAAAAGATGTTTTTAGATATCCCTGCCTAAAACGCAGTGACTATCTTCCATTTCTCTGATCTTCTGCCTGGCCAGTAAGTGCTTGATAAATGTTTGTGGAAAAAGTGAATGTTGTTAAGTGTTTTAGGTCATCGAAGAAAAATCACTTAATCTGTAGTCTTATCAGATTTTACTACCACCACACATACACCTTTTGGTTTGCATAGAGTTTAGTTCATTAAATTTAAAGCCTTAAAACCAGTAGTGAGGGTGAATGTGGTTGGCTAGGTTAGAAGAAATACTGTTTTTTTGAAGTCTAAAGCCAGTAAGACAATGAACTTTGTTGGCATTTGGGGGGATATAAAAAATAATATAGTCTTTTTGGCAAGAGCATAAATATAATATTTAGAAATGTCTTTTTGATTTAGTGCCTTTGAATACTGACTGGAGATAAATGAGAAAGTAGAGAAATATGCTATCAAAGGTTTATATCTCCCTCAATGTCAGAAGATTTGTTTTAAGAACGGTCCCAGGACCTGAAATGTGATCCATTTGGAGATGGAGACAAAATTAAGTCGATGAAGCTATATTCTTTCTCATAATGCATACCATGATGTGGTTATGTTGCATGTAGCATGGTGCCCGTTACGGTTGGTTCTGTTACTCATCTTTGTGGTGAACATTCAAAGGGTGCTGATGTTTGTTTTCTTTTGAATCTGAAGATCTTGGATTGTACCTGTACCTGGTTCTTGTGATCAAAAACTGATTAAACAAAGTTAAAATTCACTTTCGATGTTTACTACCAAATGAATAGTGGAAATGGTCAAGTTCTGATTTGTGCCTTGGCTTCCTGGTAAAGAAGATTGTTGTCAGATTCCAAGTTTTCAGTGGATTTAATGGTAAATTTATCCTGAAAATCCAAATATTCTAGATATAGCATGTTCCCTTTGGGCTTAACTGGCTGATACCAAGCTTGTTCCTCTGTGGGTGGACATATCTTACTTACCTTCTTGGGTCTGAAAGGGAGGAGGCTGAGGAGCTTGTTTCACTTGCCTTCAGGGCACATGTCCTGACCCCCATACCAGACCTTTTGAATTGGAATCTCCAGCAGGAATCATCACAAGTGCTTAACTAGAAAATTACCCTGGTCAAACTTGAACATTTAGGAGAAAAAACTTGCAATAATTCATGCCCTTCTTTGTTTGAACATAAACTTTTTGTAAAGCAAGCTTTTTTCTGTTTTACATTGCCTTTTGTGACCTGTTAAACTACTAGATGTGGCTTTTTAAGTAAAGAATTGTAGAATTCCAGATAAATTAGGATTGATTGTATAACTATTAAAAGATTTAACACAATGCTCTGGACTTTTGAAAGTGTTGTTTATGACATATAGCATAACTTTTTGTCGCAGAACAATCTCAGTGTTCTTTAGTAATTTGAGTGGATGTTGATGTTTATTTTAGCTTGTTCTTCAGAAAAGTTTGGAGTAAGACTGAAACTTTTGAATGTCTTTCCAGTGATGCATATTAAGCTCAGTGGTGGTATCTTGATCTTGACAGATAGCTAAAAATAGGCATCATCATTCTAAGTAGGCTTCTGTGGGTAATCTTAATACTCTTTTGAATATAGTTGTCTAATCATTTGGTGATATAAATTGCTTGTGAATTGTTCATAACTTCACCAGTTCGGGAGAAATTCCAGTGAAAGATGAGTGATCTGTTTTTACTTTGAAAGTACTCTTAATATGCTGGACTTTTTGTTTTTAACAGGTTTCTTGGAACAAGTTTGGTGTGTTAGAAGAAAAAAACTTTCCCTTAATATTTTGAACTCTGGTGGTTTTAACTAGGAGTTACTCTTACAGCCAGAACTTTTACTTCATTTATGTTTTTGTGTTGTTCGATTGCTGTTTTGGTGCGAAGGAAAATATATTGAAAGAGTAACTGCAGTAATTTCCATGAATACCCTTGAGTTGATGACTTACTTTGTCCAGTAACTGTTACTGTGTGAATTTGTGCTTTTTCATAAAAATTTGGCGGGAATCTGAGGAGATAGATTGCAGTTGGACTTGTGTTATGGAATTTTCTGGACTGGTTTAATCATCAAGTGATTAAAGCAATTACCAGATGTGAAGTTGAGCTTTATGACTGTTCTAGTTTTCAGTTGATTCATTCTTGGGCTAATTCATGACACATTCTTGATGTGTGTAAATATATAATATTTTGAGAGAAAGCATTTGAAAGCAATAATAAATAATAAACGTGGGATTTTGGTACCTATTTTTTTTTTCTAATACTTCATAATGATGTGCTCCAGTGGTTTCATACTCGCCTTCATAATATACAGTTCAGTGTGGCCTGTGCGTATTTTTCTGTTTTCCTGCATTGATTTTTGCCTCCATTTATTCTCTATTGCAGTCTAAAAGTTGGTTTTAATTGGTTGCCCACAGGATTGACTTGACCTCTACTTCTTGTTAAGAAAATACATCTCTTGTTTTATCAGGTAAGAGAATTTGAATAGAGGGTTTGTTTTTATACAAAATAAAATGAGATAGCTTATTAAATAACATGAAAATACATATAATAACTAAATGTGGGGGTTTTTTTGTTTTTAACAAGCATATTTGAGGGATGGGATTCGGGTGGATGGGTGTCTTGAACATTTGTTGATTGCTTTGGGAGTCAGTTTTTTATGGATGCGTTTCTCCTGCTGAATTCCTCATTAGGCAGTGAGTAGCTATTTTCTTTCCTCAGTATCATTTTAGACCACCTACAAATAGAGGTGCTTGTTATTGGTATGGTTTTTTAATATTCTTTTGTGGAATAGGTAGAGAAAATGGTAGAAGTATATATGTCATATATTTTAGAGTACATATTGACTTTAGATGGAACCTTATTGATTGGAATCTGACCCTCGTGTTAAATAACTAGGATAGGCTCAAGCAAGATAGATTGAAATGACTCATCTGTCAGACAGGTACTTTGTAGCAGAATAGCAGATTTTATTTCATGTTTTTCCAGAACCTAAAACCTTCTCCTCTTTGGATGGCTGTATGAATAAATCTTGTGCACTACTTTGGTTTACTCAGCCCTTTTCTAGATGGTAATTTGGGCCGACCTTCAATATCATGTTTTCATGTGTACCTTGTACAGACTTTGACTAAATCCCATCCCTCAGCAGCAGATGGTTTGAAGACTTAACTGTGTATGTCACTTTAGCCCTGTGTTTAATTCTTGGGACATAATAAAATTCTCATCTTATTGTCCTAATGTAAACTAATATTCTCTTTGTCTCTCTCTCAAGTTTTGGGGATCTAGATTACCCAAGATGTTTCCCCCAGTTAGTGATTAAGTGATTTTTGAAGTTGAATGGATTATTGTCCTGGCTTTGCTGTATAGCCAATCTTTTAGAATTAGTAAGGAATGAGAATTTGATTTAATGAATCAGAACCTTCTTGATGAACTTCTTATAGACTGCTAAGTAGTAAATAAGGGCAAAAGAGTCTGTCAGTGTGATGTCTTTAGTATTAATTTTTCTTACTGATCCTTTTGACCAAAAGTGAAAAGCTTCCCCCTGCCTCTTTTCAGATTTCTAGTGTTTTTTATGGTCTTATTTTCTGTTTGCCAGTCCATCTTTCTGGGTTAAATTTGAAGGTGGCTTTTATTTTTGTGTAGGTGTGTTTGAGAATAGTGTCTGAAAGCCAAACAATGTATTTCTCTTGTGTACAGCAGTCGTAATATTGAGAGATAATTGCAGATTTTGTTGCCTCAAGTTAGTATTCATGTAATATTTGACATTGGAAAGCTGCTTTCATGGAGCTAGTATCCTTAAAGCTTGCAGCAGGAAACTTTGCTCTTCTTTGTTCTTATTTGAGAAGTGATGAAGCCAAAGCTCACATAATTTATAATTTCCCTAAGATCACAGAGCCAGTTTAAAAGGTTTGTTTAAAAGTCGATTTTTAAAATGGCTTGGAAAACATCCTATGTTGTTGACCACATAAATTTCAAATTAATATATTTTTTCAGTCCTAGGAATTTGTTTTGGATCACTTTACAAATGGCTGCTTTTGCATTTATTCTTAGAAACTATACTGAACTGAAACTAAACTGAACTGAAATACTGAAGTTTTATTTAAGTCTGGGAGAAACTTCTTTTTGATAATATCAAAATGAATATTATCTACAGAGATTGGTGAGCACCCAGAAATACTATAGGAGTTATGTTGGGTCACAATCACTGAATAAAGTTCATTCACTACATTCACTAGTTCAGAAACAAAAAATAGCTCTTTTTCATTATCAGCCCTCTCTGTGGGATAAACAAGACTTTATTAAATGGAGGGTTTGAGAATGAGTCCTTGGACCTGAGTTTTAATTGAAACAGCCTTGTTGAATGGCGCTGTAACCAGGTTCTATTTTTTGCAGTGATGACGTCAGGTATCTAACATTTTGGCGATTTTATTCAGTATTTCTTTCGGATACTTGGTATGTAATGCATAATCCCATACATCATTTTTTTTTAAATAAAAAATCTTTCTGTGATAAAACTGTTTCATCCTAGGGTGAGATGTGGAATCACTTCTTATTTGAGACTTGAATCTGCTTTAGTGTTATTATTTGAAATTCATTGTTATTCTAGTTTTTATTTTGAGATCAAGCCATATAAAATAATTTTACAATAGTTCTACAAAGTTATTAAGTTTATAAGGAAGATTCTGAGCCAGTTTTAAATATTACCTTTGATGCATTCTTTGTATCTTTTCCCCTGTAGATAAACTTTGTTTCCTGATTTGATGTACACATTTCTTTTAAATCGTATTGAATAATTAGTGGCCTAAATGATGATGTAATTGGTGATTTTATTATCCTATGGTGGTTTTTTTCCCTGAAACTTTTGAGTCTTGGGGCTGAACTTCTAATTGTTTTCAGAATTAATGTCTTTTGGATGTTGAAATTGGGTTTTACATTGTAAATGGCAAATAGTACCCAGTTTTTAAAATATCCACATTTTAAAAAATGACATTGCTTGTGAAAGTTTGAGGGAATACTTGAGGGCCTAATACGGTAGATGGTCATTCTAGTAGCTGAAAACTTGGTGTGATAAACAGGAGTCTGACCTGGCCGTTGCCTTTTCTCATCTGCAGGTGTGTGTGGTTTCAGCGCAGCATGGCTGTGGTCATCCGTTTGCAAGGTCTCCCAATTGTGGCGGGGACCATGGACATTCGCCACTTCTTCTCTGGATTGACCATTCCTGATGGGGGCGTGCATATTGTAGGGGGTGAACTGGGTGAGGCTTTCATCGTTTTTGCCACTGATGAAGATGCAAGGCTTGGTATGATGCGCACAGGTGGTACAATTAAAGGGTCAAAAGTAACACTGTTGTTGAGTAGTAAAACGGAAATGCAGAATATGATTGAACTGAGTCGTAGGCGTTTTGAAACTGCCAACCTAGATATACCACCGGCAAATGCTAGTAGATCAGGACCGCCACCTAGCTCAGGAATGAGTGGCAGGGTGAACTTGCCTACAACAGTACCCAACTTTAATAATCCTTCACCCAGTGTAGTTACTGCCACCACTTCTGTTCATGAAAGCAGCAAAAACATACAGACATTTTCCACAGCCAGCATAGGAACGGCTCCTCCAAATATGGGGGCTTCCTTTGGGAGCCCAACGTTTAGCTCAACTGTTCCGAGCACAGCCTCTCCAATGAACACAGTCCCACCTCCACCAATTCCTCCAATCCCAGCGATGCCATCTTTGCCGCCAATGCCATCTATTCCCCCAATACCAGTTCCTCCTCCGGTACCTACAATGCCTCCTGTGCCTCCTGTGCCCCCAATTCCCCCAGTCCCTTCTGTGCCACCCATGACCCCACTGCCACCCATGTCTGGCATGCCACCTTTGAACCCGCCACCTGTGGCACCTCTACCTGCTGGAATGAATGGCTCTGGAGCACCTGTGAATCTGAACAATAACCTGAACCCCGTGTTTCTGGGTCCATTGAATCCTGTTAACCCTGTCCAGATGAACTCGCAAAGCAGTGTGAAACCACTTCCCATCAACCCTGATGATCTGTATGTCAGTGTGCATGGAATGCCCTTTTCTGCAATGGAAAATGATGTCCGAGATTTTTTCCATGGGCTCCGTGTTGATGCGGTGCATTTGTTGAAAGATCATGTAGGTCGAAATAATGGGAATGGATTGGTTAAGTTTCTCTCCCCTCAAGATACATTTGAAGCTTTGAAACGAAACAGGATGCTGATGATTCAACGCTATGTGGAAGTTAGTCCTGCCACAGAGAGACAGTGGGTAGCTGCTGGAGGCCATATCACTTTTAAGCAAAGTATAGGACCTTCTGGACAAACCCATCCCCCTCCTCAGACACTTCCCAGGTCAAAATCGCCCAGTGGGCAGAAAAGGTCAAGGTCAAGATCACCACATGAGGCTGGTTTTTGTGTTTACTTGAAAGGGCTGCCATTTGAAGCAGAAAACAAACATGTCATTGATTTTTTTAAAAAGTTGGATATTGTGGAAGATAGTATTTATATTGCTTATGGACCCAATGGGAAAGCAACGGGTGAAGGCTTCGTAGAGTTCAGGAATGAGGCTGACTATAAGGCTGCTCTCTGTCGTCATAAACAATACATGGGTAATCGCTTTATTCAAGTTCATCCAATTACCAAGAAAGGTATGCTAGAAAAGATAGATATGATTCGAAAAAGACTGCAAAACTTCAGCTATGACCAGAGGGAAATGATGTTAAATCCGGAGGGGGATGTCACCTCTGCCAAAGTCTGTGCCCATATAACAAATATTCCCTTCAGCATTACCAAGATGGATGTTCTTCAGTTCCTAGAAGGAATCCCAGTGGATGAAAATGCTGTACATGTTCTTGTTGATAACAATGGGCAAGGTCTAGGACAGGCATTGGTTCAGTTTAAAAATGAAGATGATGCACGTAAGTCTGAACGCTTACACCGTAAAAAACTTAATGGGAGAGAAGCTTTTGTTCATGTAGTTACTTTAGAAGATATGCGAGAGATTGAGAAAAATCCTCCTGCCCAAGGAAAAAAGGGGTTAAAGATGTCTGTGCCAGGTAATCCTGCAGTTCCAGGAATTCCCAGTGTGGGAATGCCCAATGCGGGATTGCCCAGTTCAGGAATGCCCAGCGCGGGACTGCCTAATGCGGGAATGCCCAATGCAGGAATGCCCAGTGCGGGAATTCCTAGTGCAGGAATACCTGCTGCAGGAATGCCTGGTGTGGGAATGCCTGGTGCGGGGATGCCTAGTGCAGGAGGTGAAGAGCACGCCTTCTTGGCTGTAGGATCTAAGGAGGCCAACAGTGGGCCTCCATTTAACTTTCCTGGTAATTTTGGTGGGTCAAATGCCTTTGGACCACCACTCCCTCCTCCAGGATTAGGAGGGGCCTTTGGTGATGCTAGGCCTGGAATGCCTTCAGTTGGAAATAGTGGTTTGCCTGGTCTAGGACTGGATGTTCCAGGTTTTGGAGGTGGACCAAATAATTTAAGTGGACCAGGATTTGGAGGGGGCCCTCAGAATTTTGGGAATGGCCCTGGTAGCTTAGGTGGCCCCCCTGGCTTTGGAAGCGGCCCCCCTGGCCTTGGAAATGCCCCTGGGCATTTGAGTGGGCCTCCAGCCTTTGGTCCTGGCCCTGGCCCTGGCCCTGGCCCAATCCACATTGGTGGTCCTCCTGGCTTTGGATCTAGTTCTGGAAAACCAGGACCAACAATAATTAAAGTACAGAACATGCCCTTCACTGTTTCTATTGATGAGATTTTAGATTTCTTTTACGGTTATCAAGTGATCCCGGGCTCAGTGTGTTTAAAGTACAATGAAAAAGGTATGCCCACCGGTGAAGCTATGGTGGCTTTCGAATCTCGGGATGAAGCCACAGCTGCTGTCATTGACTTAAATGACAGACCTATTGGCTCTAGGAAAGTAAAACTTGTATTAGGGTAGCTGTTCACTTCAATTCTTCATAGGGTAGATATAGTCTTCATAGTGCTGTGACTAATGCATTCAGATTGTTTTCCTAGTGTTTCCAGGTTAGAACCTGTGGATTGTTTCAATTGCATATAGATTGGTTTCCGTAACATAGAGTGTTGGTTGACTGTTTACAGAAGACTCATAACCGAGATAAACATTGCTGTATGTTATAGTAAAGCTGTCTCGAGAGAACACAAAAATGATTTTGGCATACCATTAGAGAAACCATTTGTAAAACTCAAATGACCACATAAAGCTTATCAAGGAGTCTAGATTGGTTTTTGTTTTATACCATATGGATGAAGAAGATAGAAATGTTAATAGAGCTCATTAAGGGTGCTCTTGCCAGCTCCTAAAAAATAGGAGCTGGCTACTCTTGGAATTTGGTTCAAAGCTGGACAGATTTGCTTTGTTACAGGGTCAAAGCATTGTCTAAAGTTCTCGTTTTCTTTTAAAATTGAATAAAATCTCTGTATACAGATTCACTGTATGTACCTTTATTGCTTCTTGAGGGTTCTTGCTGTATAGACAGTCCTGCTTCTGAAGTTGCTGCTTTGTTTGCCTAATTGACTCATTTGTAAATGAGCAGAATTGCTTTGTTGTTGTTTTTCTATTATAAAACTCCACACTTGGTTTGTGCTATAACCTTGAACTTTTAATTTCTATTGTCACACTTAAAACTGTGTGGAATAAGACATTTGCCACAAAAGTAAAACACAGAATCCTCTACCTACCAGAGCCTTTTTGGTTTGACCGCCAAGTTGTAGTTTAGTCAGTTTAAAAATTGTGCCTGTTGTTTGGAGGGCATCAAAAACCAGAAACCACTTTCAATAATCATTGTTTAAGATGCCTAAGTTGAAATCCTGCCCAAGATGGACTCTAATGTTCTGGCAGTTTCCTTCTGTCCCAAATTTATGTGAAATGACTTGTAAAACTAAAAAAAGGGTCCATTCATAAGAAAGCATCATTATATATATAGGTTTTTAAAATTGAAGTTGAAATTGTTAGTTCTGTTAACTATTAATAATGTGATAGGAAAAATCCATAAACTAGTCCATAGATTGATATGTGCTTAATCCTGTTACTTGGAGGCTTTTTGGTCTAGTTGTTGGATCAGGAGCCTGTTTACAAAAATTCTAAAGAGTACAAGTGCCGCTGCTAGAGGGGAAAGAATTGAGACTCTTTGCCCTTTCATACTTTGGCATTCAGGACACTAAGGCAGGAGGACCACATGGGTTCTGGTTGGTGAGTGTCCTTGTCATGAAAACATTTGCCTTACAACGTCCTACTCACTGCCGCAAAAGGCTCTACTTATGGTTACTTTTCTTAAAATGCTCTAAAGATGTGTCACATATTATAAACATGGAATGGGAGATTGGTGAGATATCATGAAAAACAAATTTGTCTTTTACATGGGCCTCTGTCTTGGTTTGAAACATCCCCAACATTTGCTACAAATCAGTGTACTTATAAAGGGGTCAGCCTTTTAAAAGAAGTATTTTCTATTTAAGAAAAATAGTGCCTTTTTGGTGTTGCAATTCAGCAGAACGCTTAAATACAGCGTCTCTTGTAATTTAGAGTTAAGAGTGGCAACAGTTTCATTTGTGTGGTAAGATTTGGCAAGCCTTTTCATCACTACAATCTTAGAGGATTGACAGTACAGGATTTTTTGTTTAGGGAAAGGATTATTTAGACTTTGAAAGACGAAATGGCTGTGTTGTGGGTCTTTTGGTAATTCACAAATACAAATTTGTTTTGACAGATCACTAGATAATTGCCTCCTCAACTAAAAAAGCAATATGTTTGTATATGCTGTTCAATTTAAGTTTTCTGTTAAGTAATCATTTCTCATTCCAAAGACAGAGTGCAAAAAACTTCGGCGCTGCTTGGGAATCTTATTTCAACTGCAGATTATTTTCCCAATTGGAAAGCTATTTTCATTTTAGAAAAATGGGTTGCTTGAAGATGAAAGTCTTTTTATTTTTCACAATTTATTTTGGTTATGTGTTCATAAATTCTTATTAAATATTTCATATACTTTATTGCAACTACTTTGTTATTTCTACATTTTAGATAAATGCTAAAAAGGAAAACTTGATTTCATTGTTCACCAAATTAAATAAATGAAGAAAATAGTGGTTTGTGTAGAAATTGGAGAGAATTGTGTTTCATATTTGGTCGAGTCACAACAGTGCTTTTCTTGTTGTGAAATGTAATTAAATACTTTGCCCTCTGGAACTTGATTTTTGTGTATCTGAGACTTATTAACATAGTGCTAACTGCTAAGCATACTGTTCATCTAGTTCTGATTGGAGTTTGAGTTTTTAAAAAATTCTTGAAAATATGTTCTGTGAAACTATTCATACCTCTCTTCCTGCAAATTTTCTCCTAAGAATGAGGTTTGGGATGAAAATTTACATTATTTTCTCATTTGCTTTGTATGGTATGAAGGATTTGTAAAGCTTTGCTCAAAGTTTTGTGCATTTGTTAACACTATCATGATATTTTCAATCTTCTGTGTAAATTTTATTGCCTGTTTTTGGTGACTCAGACATTAATAGAGAAACTTTTCCATTAGGTTTAGTGGATCCCCCCTCCATTTTTTTTTTTTTTTTTTTTTTAGTTTAAAGGGTTAGTGAAATCTATAAAATGTATTTTATAAATAAGCAAACTTGTAAACTTTTCCTGAACTTCAGTGAAACATTTAGTTCATAAGCAACATTTGGAGGTGTGTTCTGCGTTTGCACTGTAGTTTGGATGTAGAATTATTAGTGGCTTTTGTTTTTAAACACAACACTATTAAGTGATAAGTTTCTAGCTTTGTGCTTCAAGTTGTCAAAGCATTGATAGTGGAAATTCCATTAGGAAACTTTATTCAGAATTTCAGAGAGTAATATTAAGTGTAATTAGGTCAGTCTTAACCCACTGGATGAAAAGATAGGGCTGTGTATGGAAGTAAACAGACATAACATTTTGGATGGAAATACCTTGGATGAAAATGAGGATGCACGAAAGCCTTAATCAAGCTCAGAGTCCCTTTTATTGGATTCTGTCATTGTGTACAGGTGTGGGTCAAGTGTTTAAAAATGAATCCACTAATCAGTTGAAGAATACTTTAAAAATGAGTAAAGAAGATGTAAAATTGCTGCTAGTTAAATTTTCTGGAAAGAATTTCTGGCAGTGATTACTTGAAAAAATTATTTCCCACTCTTGCAAACATTTAAATTGTTTTACTGGCAGTTCAAAGTAGTCCAAACTTTAGTAAGCAGACACAATAAAATGACTTATTGCCAATATGGCCACAACATTGCCAGCAAAATACTGCCTTGGCTTCATTCAGCAGAGATTTTTGTTTTTATAGATGAAGTCTTGAATATTGTTCAATAAACTTGTCACGAAATAAAACAGGCTGATGCTTTTAATGCTTTAACTGCACAGACGTACTCTATTGAGCTATACCTTTAGATATTTTTGGGTCTTTTAAAAACTCTTGAAAATATTTTGTGCCTTTGGAAACGTGGCTTTGGTGATCTTGGAGGTAACGGTTGTTGCTTATCCTTGTCTGCTAATGCTGAAAATATGGAAAGAAGTAAAAAAGTTTCCATAAACTCCATAGAGTCTCTTAAAAAAAACACAAAAAACTGAATTGGAGTTGCAGAGAAATTAGCAGGGCTGTTCCTTTTAACCAAAACTCTTGAAAAATATTTATAACTTTTTTCTTTATCATGAAAGTTTTAGCCTGAATTTGAGTTTGAATCCCCAGCTTGTTTGAGAAAGTTTTAGACTAGACATAATAAATTCCAGGTAGTTGCTGAGCTGTTTTTAAAATTGTGACAGTTTGACTAAGCATTTGAAAAATTACAGAATGCAATCAGCTGTTTGGAATATCCAGAATGGCCTTTACCATCTTAAAAGGGTGGACTGTGTGCTAATATGTCTCCTTGCTCAGGAGAGATCACTCAATTTCTATAATTCATGGTTGTCTGCTTTCCATTGTTTTACAGCAAGTAATTGTCAATTATGTGCATTGCCACCATTCTCCTTACCCCCCAAAGTGGAGTTTTTATGGGATGTGGTAGACTCCAAGCTTAATAGCTATTCTTTTTAATTAAAAAAATCGCTTGATATTCTGCTTCCTCTTTTTAGCATGGAATCTGGTAGATGACCTTAACTTATTTTAAAATGTTCTTGGAAGAGTATCCTCTGGTGGTGGCACAATCCTCTGATGCTGTGGTGACTTTGGGGAAACTCTTCTGTTCAACCAATAAGCGGGCTCATCTCTTGTTGGTGCCTGCTTGTGTAAATCTTAATTCTTCACTGTGCTGTTCTTGGATTTGTTCTTGGTGCCTTAGCTATTTTGTGCCAGAGGATCTCACAAGCATATGGCTCCTTTTCTGGATCACCATAACTAGCAACTAGCAACCAAGGCACTGCTTTTCTACATACTGTTCTTCTACTGAAGGGGCAAAAAGCCACCTGGGGCAAACATTCCAGCCCCAGCGACCGAAGGACAGCACTCTTAAAACTCTGGGGAAAGGAAAGTATTGCTCATTAACCATATTCCATGAATTCTGTTGAGAGCCCCAGGAACCTCTTCCTAGCAAAAATATTGACCATTAGGTCATAGAGACTAAACAAACACCAGCTGTAGAGAAGTGGGTAAATAGCACAGCAGAACATTGGAGATGGCCCCCTAGCTGCTCCAGACATCTGGACTCTGATTTTAGTGACTTAATAGTTTCGTATCAGTTTCCCTAGTCAACTGATGGCTTGCCATTTCATGTCAAGTGAAGGAGGTGGTGCCTATTCGGGGAAAATAGAGCCGTGACCAGGAAGAGAACATAATTCAATATGGACAGAGTCAAAGATGTTAAGTAATCATAACACATCCCAGTATTCCAGTATTAGACTGCCCCTTGGTGTTCGATTCCCTGCCTATTTTGATGCTGTCAATTTTCCCCTTTTACCTGCTTATACAGTAAGCTTGCCTGGTAACCAGCACAATTAAGTTTTACTTACACTGAAGCCCCCTCACTGCTCTCTTTGTAGCCCTAACTTAGTTGGGGTGAGTGTGAGTTCACCTACAGCTCTTGATTAGTGAAATAAGATTTGTCATTTATGCATTTGTGCTACACATCGAATGTAACCACCACATTGTACAAGAAGTCACTTGTTAGCCCTTGCAGAGTGGGAAAGTCTTAAGGGTAAGGAAGTCAGCTACTTAGGGGGTCTTAAACCATACTAACAGGTGGTATTGCTAATTTCCTCTTTTGTCTTTTGTTCCACACTTCCCTACGTGTTGGGTTGTGATACAGAAAATGTCATATCCTTTATACATAACTCCTTTCTGTGGTGTGGGCCCAGGAGGATCCCTCTGCTATAAATCTGGCTTAGGTGGTAGAAAGACTTGCATTAGTTGCATCACTCTTACTGAAGTAAAGAATGCTAACCACCTTTGCTTCTGTGACCACTGAATTGGCAGGTTGGAACTGGAAACATCTGTTACTGACAGTTTCACACGGATATACAGCCTAGCCTTATAGCTCATGCTGAGTAAGTGTTCTGAGCAGTGTTGTGCGCCTAGCACTTACACATCGTGTTGGGAAAGGAAGTTTAAAAGATGCCTGTCCTGCAGTGTCTGAAAAAGAGACTGAAACGTCTTAAAAAAAAAGTCTTCAGACTTGAAAGTCCTAAATGATACAGGTGCTCAGTTGTACTTGTATATATTCAAGGTATATACTCATGACCCACTGGAACTATCAGTAGATAAAGAGATTCCTAACCAGTTGCTAAATTGTGGGATAGAAACAAGTGTAACGGAATCCTTACATGTGATCTCTAACCAGGGTTCTTGGGAACACAATATTTGTTAGTTTAGTAGAATGAAATGATCGTGTGAGGCAGCACAGCGGCAGTATCTAAAATTGTGCCTGTCCTGAGAGCTTTTAAGTTGTCCCATAATGGCATAGCTTGAGGTTCCAGCAGCCTGAGTGGTATGACTGAGCTGAATGGTCTGCAGGGCAGGCAGACAAGGCAAGGGTTGGTTCTAGGGATGTGTTGACCTAGCAGAGGGCCAGAACCTTTTCCCTTTTTAACAATCTTTTGACTGGCTGCCAGATTACACTTTTTGTAAACAGGTGGTCTAATAAGACATTCACAAACACTTCAGAATTGTGAATTTCCCCATCAGCTTAACCACTTAACATGCATAGTGGTTATGCATTCCTTTCTGGGCTTAGATACATTCGAAACAGTCTTAGCTTTTCTGTGTGAAATGTCCACCTTTTAGTTCTTGTTTTTCTTAACCAGCACTGTCCAATAGAATTTTCTGCAATGGAAGTGTTCTCATCTGCGCTAATGCAGTAATTGAATTATATGTGACTAGTGGCTACTGTACTGAGCAGCACAAGTGTAGAGATCTTGGGCAGCACTGTCCAATAGAAAAAAGAATCAGTATCATTTAAAATTTTCCAGTAGCTACATTTAAAAGGTGGAAACAAGTGAAATTTAAGGATATAGTTTATCCCAGTAGATCTTAAATGTTACAATTTCTTTAAATATACTCAATACAAGATTATTGAACTATCTTACATTCCTTTTTTTGTACAAAGATTTCAAGATTCAGTGTATATTTTATAGCACATTATGACTTGAATTAAGCATATTTTAGGTGGTGAATAGCCACATGTGGTTTAAAACTACCCTTTTGGACAGCCCAGATTTACAATATTAAAAAGTTATTCCCTGTCATTTCTCTCTTGGTTCTGCTGCCTCTTTCAGCGTTTCTTCACTTTTGGGTGTTGGAATGTTGTTGCATTCCTGCTAACTTTTCTCCTCCTGTTGTGTTTGCAGGCTTGTTTTGTTTTTGAGAACTTGCCTCAGTTACCTTTCTTATGGGTCGCACTGGAGGTTAACTAGGTGACAGTTTTATATTGTAAAAGCCCTGATCCTGCAACCAGCAGCAGCCACAGAGCTAGAATCGCCCTCCACCCCACACCCCATCCACAGTGGCAAGTGGGCAAATCCACGTGTATCTGTAATGTAGTGTCTTCATTTTTGAAATCCTCATTTTAACTTCTCAACTTTCCCAACATAGAAATTCTGAAGATCCACCCATCTTAAGTTCTACCATGTATGACTTGTAGATTTATTCCAGTGAGGGGACTTACATTATCAACTGTAGGTAGGACTCTTTTTCCAAAGGCTCTGGTTCTGCTGCTTTTGTTCATTAACTAAGCTCCTTCTGTGCCATTGGTCACATTGCACACTGGAGATGCACAAGTTCTTATTGATGTCCTTGTCCTGGAGATGCTGAGGAAGGTGGTCTAGTACTGTTGTCTCAGACACACTACAGGCAATAGAGGCAGATGTCTCATTTAAAGAACATGGATTAATATATATAGATTCCAGCAGGGCAGGTTGAAGGGAGAGGTGACTGCCCAGTTGGTGTTCTTTGAAATTTTTGGTATAATTCATTTTCTGAAGTAAATTCTTGATGTGCTATATTCATGCTTGTTATTTAAAGTTTATTCCTTTGAAAAAATGTTATAAATATGGAGTACCACAGTGTCTCCATTCCTGCCTTGGCAGACAAATAGGGAAAGAAAATGAGTGGTGGATGCAGAATTATTTTCCATCTGTGTGCGAAGTTAGTGTAGATCATGAGAAGAGGCCACATGAGCCCACTGCTCTTTTAGTGGCCAAGTGGGTTTTGGATTGAATTGGATTACAAAGTGTGGGATGTTGGTAAAATGGGTGGAAACCACATCCTCAGGGAATCAAGTTGTGGTTCACCCAAGTATGTCCCTGGACTAATCATTTCCTTTCTCTGTCTTCAGTGGGATTAATAGGATTAATTAACAAAATGGGATTAAGTTAGA
Source organism: Okapia johnstoni (assembly GCA_024291935.2). NCBI lineage: Eukaryota > Metazoa > Chordata > Mammalia > Artiodactyla > Giraffidae > Okapia > Okapia johnstoni. The sequence goes on along the minus strand of CM044324.1, from coordinate 53,923,991 downwards.
TAATCTCATTATATCTGGTTTTAAACTTCTGTGAACCCAGCCATTTCATTTCTCTCTGGAAATCTGTAGTTAATTTGAACCTTTTATGAAACACCAGTGGAACTAAAAATTTTGGTCTGGCTATCGCTTTATGGCTTTTCCTGAGTGATAGCATTTTCACATTTAAGGTTGAAAATTTCATTAGGAGAGGACAGGGTCTTCGTTTCCCTTTTTTTAGAGGCTGTTCCTTTCCTGCCAGTTAAGTTCTCTGGAGCTGGTAGACCCAGAGGTATTCCCCTGGTGTCAACCCCCAAGTAGCTAATGAAACAGTAAAAGGAACCATTAATGAGCACTGAACAGAGGAACAGTCAACACATGTAGGGCAGTTTCCACAGTTGATCCCATTTAAGTCTCGCAACAATCCTGTAAAGTTGCCATTACTATTATCCCCACTTTACAGATGGAGAAATCCAGGCAAAGAGAAGCAAAATCACTTGCCCAAAGTCTCTTTGATAAGGGAAAGAATTAAATGATCATCTGTCTGTATGACTCGAGGTAGAGCCCCTCCTTTCCTTAGCTGTTTCCTGCCTCTCCTTGACCTTTGGGGGTTGGGGTGCAGGGAGGTACACGAGGCCATTGGCATCACTCTTCTCATGGATCCTGAGCCAACTGAGAAAGGGCCTCTAGCCTTGTGCCCATACTCCAATTGCTTATTTTGAAGTTAGAAGGGGGAGGCTTTGTTAGGAAAACCTTCCACTCTGATACAGTCTTATCTTGCTTTGATTCCTTCCCCATATTCTCTCCTTAAGCTAGATTCCCTTTGGGGAGTTGGACACAAATGGTTGGATTTGCCCATATTTGGACAAGTCTTTTGGGATGTTGCCGTTGGATCAGTGGCTTCTAAACTTTTTTGACCTTGGCAGAAATATAGCAGGATGAGAAACCCTGCGACCATTTACTATACCATATTTCCCCACTTTTCACTTTTTGTGTGAACATGCATATCTGAAGCTTTTTAGTATTGCCAAGTACTGCATGACGACCAGACTTCTTAATACTACTGCTACTGCTAAGTCGCTTCAGTCGTGTCCGACTCTGTGTGACCCCATAGACGGCAGCCCACCAGGCTCCATGGATCTAAATCAAATTATTGCTTAAGATTTTAGTTTATAAACACTATTTTAGTAGCCATTAGTCATACGTATGAATAAAAAATGTCAAATTTTGTAGTAAGGATTTGCATATTTGGTTCAGCTTGTGACCCAAGAGGACTGTCCCTTAGGCTCCTGATTTAAATTTGGGGAATTCCTGAGTTACAGAGGGAGAGGCAGGGGTAGAAATACTTGTCTTCCTTCATGTCCCTTGACGCAGAGAGGGAAAGGAAAGGAAGAGTGGTGGCGATGGGCATAGTTTGTCTTTTCAATCTTACGAGAAGAGGGTATTCCATGAGTGGTCTTCTCCCCATTGGGAGCTTATGGAGAACTTCCTGATGGGTTTTCAAGATTTGATCCAGCATGTGAGCTGCTGCAGCATGCCAAGGTAGGCAACAGGAGTGACAGCATGGCTCTAGTTTGTGAATGAGTGATCCTGCCATACAGATGGGTGCTCTGTTCTTCCTCACAGCCTGGAAAAATGGGGTCAAAGGCTGATGCCTTGCCTTGTTAGGCTTTGGGGAATGAAGGAAGGCAGTAATAATAACTCCTGAGCATGAAGGACTTTTGAGTTTCAGCTCAATTGGCACTGAATTGAATCCATCTGGATCCAGGAGGAAAGATCTGTTCTTAGTTTATGAAGAGCCAAGTTAAAATCTCACGAGGTAGGGGTAGGGGAAGCCAAAGAAAATACAGAGTGAGTTACTCCCTGTTGGCAGACAGTTGGATTCCCTATCAACAGTCGAATGCTAGTTAACTGGCTTGCTGGGGAAAGGGAAGCCCTGATTTTTAGCATTTGCCTGGTTTCTGTGGTTCAAACTTTTGACAAGGCCACCTACTTAAAAAATTTGTTTACAGTCCTCTCTCGTAAACTACAAGCCTGCCCCAGCACACCTACTGCAAGCCTTCCTCAGGTGTTCTGAATTCCCATTGTGTCCTCAGGTCTGTGCCGTGTGACATAGAGATACTGAAGCAGTGTCTTTTCTAAAGAAGCTTGTTATTTCATTGACAGGCCAGGAGCTGAAAACATTGACAGGGTACAGTTGTGTGGATCGAATATAGTGGTCCGTAGTGAGGAGAGTGCTGGAAACATCATGACAAGGGAACATTTGAGAGCTAGACTTGAAGGATAATAGTGATGGCTAACATTTGTTGGTAACAGTATCAGAGTCTGTACTAAGCATCTTGCATACATTATTTATGTTATTTTTTTTAGAGATAATACTTTCCACTTTACACATGAGGAACCTAAGACTTAGTAAAAAAAAAAAAAAAAAATTCTGCCCAAATTGCATAGGTAAGACATCATTTTGGTGGGTGTGTAGTAGTATTTCATCGTGGCTAGAAAGGAGTAAAGCCAGTACTTGGAGCCTGGTCACTTCACTGCAGAACTCATACTCTTGCCCACTATATCATATTCCTATTAATAGAAGAAGGAAGGTTCTTTCAGTGGAGAAGGGTATAACTACAGCCCAGAGTCTTGGGACTAGGTGGGAGTCAGCATATTTGAGTTCTAGTCCTCATTTTACTTACCCATGTATGTCTCTTTAGCCAAATCACACCTTTCCTCTTTGCCTTGAATTGAAGATAAAATGATCACTCAGTTCCTTTTTATTTCTAACATGTTGTGAATTGTAGGTTACAAAAATGAGAGTATAGTTTCTTTAAGGAGCAGTGGGAAAAGTATCCTGTCAGGGTATTAGGCATGGGAAGCTCTAAGTTTGGCTGGTGATGGGGTAAGCAGAGGAAAGCGATCTACAAGGGCAAGTGAAGGGAATGAGACTCCTAAGTGGTAGAAAGCAAAAGCAGAAAAAGTTGTTGCTGAACACTCAGTTGTTTCCATTTGCAATTCCCCAGGTGTAAAGATGTGAATTGTGGGTGCACAGAGAGAACAAGCTAGTCTTTTGTATTGGATGTTCCTAGACTGCTCACTTCTCCCTTGATGGCTTTAGCAGCAGGCCGGGGCTTTATTTGGGCTATTTCTGAGGATCCTTAAGTTATCACTCCTTTCTTTTAGCATTAACTTAGCAGTTACTTATAAAGCACTTGCTATGTATGAGTCCCTGGAATGGAAATAAGACAGATCTGGTCCATCCCCTGTTGAATTTATAATTTGGTAGGGGGGATGGATAGTATGCAAGTAAGTTACACATTTTGATAGGTTTGTGAGAAGCTGGGTTTTGTTGATTGGAGTCAGGAGAGATTTCTGACTTCAGCATAGAAAACAGATGGGAAGGGACCGAGAGTGGAAATGGGGAGACCACTTAGAAGATGATTACAGACATCCAGGCAAGATGTGCTGATTCAGAAGCGAGTACACAAAAGACCTGACGAATATTAGCCAGATCTCTTGCAAAAATAAATGAAAAAATTCCTGAGACGACTCTTTTATTGACTCAAATGTTATATTTAATAAAGTTTTGTAGAATTCCAGTCCTATAAAGGATACTGAAAATCCCATGAAATTAAGGACAGTAGATGAAAAGTAAATGAGACTGGTGTAAAGTATATGGCTGTTAAAGGGATATGAGATAGAAGAGTGACACGGACTAGTTTTAACTGTAGATTTCCAAACAGGCAGACTTGGAGGTGAAATTTAAAGGAGATAAAACAGGATTTAGGAGAGATTAATAATAATCCCATGCGTTTGAAAGTTTAAAGGGAATATGACTCAAAGGATAGAAAACTGCACATTATAAAAATTTGCTTATAAGAGTCACTAATTCCAATGAGAAAGTAAAAATCAGATTTGTGAAAAAACAAAACTGTAGTTATCCAGGAAGCTCTGACTTCTCAGAATGAAAGCCAGCCCTGTATGCTTCTGAGACACATACAGGCCCACAGCATGAAGAAACAAGAATAGGACCAGCTGTGAAGAAGGTGGTTTTGGTAACGAACTAAAATAGAAGGCTGTAGCCTACCAGAAATTGAGACCTGGCACAAGAGGAAGCTCCTTACCCCCCATGTGTTTGACTCGGACCAAAAGCATTTTTTTCTGGGATCTTTGAGAAGTTAACGGAGGGGAAGAGCAACAAGTCCAGTTGTTGTCTGTAATCTCACCACCGCAATTAATTGCTGCTAATGCTCTTATAGTTCATGACAAAGTCTTTCTCAGGAATAAACCTGTAGTCTTCCATTTAAATTTTTCCCCCAACATTTTTTTATTATTTTAAAAAAATGTTTATTTGATTGTATCAGGTCTCAGTTGCAGCACACAGGATCTTTGTTGCATCATGCAGATCTTTCATTGCAATATGCAGGCTCAGTAGTTGTGGCAAATGGGTGCTCTAGTTTTGGCGCACAAGCTTCATTCCCCTGTGGCATGTGGGATCTTAGTTCCCTAACTAGAGATCAAACCTGTGTCCCTGTCATTGGAAGGCAGATTCTTAACCACTGGACCACCAGGGGAGTCCCCTTCCATTTTCCTCTCACTCCCCAGCATTTTATTACGAAAACTTTCAACATACGGAAGAGTTGAAAAAATTATACAGTGAATTCCCATATATCCACCACTTAGATTCTACAGTTTAAAATTTCCCATATTTTACTACATGCATTCCATAAATCATTTTAATTTTTGGTGCATTTCAAAGAAGTTGCAAGCATCAGTGTACTTTACCCATAAACATTTCAGTATGCCTTGAGTTGAATATAGTTTATGAGTTTTGGGACAGGGGGCTGATAAACTTTACATATAATAAGATGTATATAATTTCAATGTACCATTAGATGAAAAGGGTAAATACACCTGTGACTCACATTCCTCTCTCAGTAAAGAACTTACATTCTCCCTAGAATTCTCTTCTGCCTCTTCACAGTTAATACCTGCTTTTCCCCTGGGGGACAGGGGAAGAACAACCACTATTCTGAATTTTTTTTCATGATAGCTTTTGCCTGTCCTAAAACTTGATAGTGTGTAACTGCATTTTATGCTTCTGATTCATTCATGTTGCAGATATTAATAGTTTGTTTCTGTTTTTGCTGAGTAGTTTTCTACTACATACACAAACATAACTATGGTTTGTTTATCCATTCTTACACTGATGGATACCTGGGCTGTTTCAGATTTTTGGCTATTATGAATAAAGCTGCCATGAACATTCATGTACAAGTCTTTTTGTGAACATAATGTATTTTGGATAGAAGACTAGGACGTGGGTGCTCTTAGACTAGGTATGTGTTTGGTTTTCTAATAAGCTCCCAGACCTTCAAAGCGGTACCTTTATCACCTTCACTAACACCATGTGAGGGTTTCACATCCTTGCCAAGATTTGGTGGTGTCAGTTTTTTTACTTTTGGCCATTGTGACGGGTAGGTAATAGTATCTCACTGTGGTTTTAATCTGTATTTCCCTAGTAACCAGTGCTATTAATGACTTCTTCCTTTGGCTATTTCCAGTTCATATGTTTTCCTTTATGAAGTATCAGATGAGGATTTTTTTTTACCCATTTTTTACATTGACTTGTCATTTAACATTGAGTTCTAGGAGTCCTGCATTTAAATTTTTAAACGTTAGTTGTAGAAGAGTACAACTTCTGTGTTACTGCTAGACATTAGTTCAAATGGAAAAGGCCTGAAAGTTTGAGTTGAGCAGAAGTACATATACCTTTTAATCGGTGAATGGTTATGAGTACCAACTAAGCACTAGTGTTAAGGATACAGAAATAATACCTACCCCTAGCTCCAAGGAGCCCAGATTATGAAGGAGACAGACAAAAGTAAAAATTCTGATGTAATGGTTTCAACATTAAGTCACTAAATATTTGCTGAGTTCTTACTATAGGATGGGTACTGTTGTAGGTATTGTACATATAGAGTTAGGCAAACCAGACATAGTTCCTACTCTAATACAGCTTATTTATTTTCTGGAGTATATATGGGGGAAGTATTCTTGCTTGGAAACTCCCATGGATGGTGGAGCCTGGAGGGCTACAGTCAATGGGGTCCCAAAGAGTCGGACACAACTGAGTGACTAACACTTTCATATGGGGGAAGATAGTGCAGAGGCCCTGAGGTGAGGAATGAGATGGATGTTGAGTGTATGTGGATCAGAAATGAAACCTGTCTGGAAGGTACATAACAAGATGATGTGTTAGGTGAGGGTCAGGTCTTGCAGGGCCTTGTAGACGGTGGTAAGAACTTTGGATTTTTTTATTTTGAGCGTTTTGGGAAGCCATTCCAGAGTTTTAAGTAGAGAAATGGCATGAACTCGTTTCTCTTTGGCTGATGAATTTTGTGTGTGTGTGCGTGCATGTGTGCACATGTATATACAGAAGAGCTGGTGAAGAAACTACTGCAGTCATCCACAGGAGAGAGAAATCCGACCTGGGGAAGGTGGGCAAGACTTCAGAAAGGAATAATGTCATAGCATAACGATGGATGACAAGGCATTTGCTAAGGAAGAAAGTTAGAGGTATCAGCAAGTATGTGTGTCTGTGTTTGAGGATCAAGAAATAGCCTTCAATGACTAGTTGGGTGGGTGGTGGAATGACAGGAGGTATAACAGTCAAAAAAGGCTTTGAAGGTTGCATTATAGATGCAAAATCATCATATTACACAGTTAACTTAATTCTGTATAGATTGGTCCTCTGGAGTTGCGCCACAAGGTGGCTATGCTAGGGAATTAGGCTTTGAACCTAAGGGCTGTGAGCAGGTATATACTGGGCTTCTAGTTAGTGTAGAGACTTTCAGGAAGGTGGCATCAAGGATGACTAGGTAAGACACTGATAGGATGAAAAAAACAGGAAACAAAGAGGCCTGAAGTTATGTGGAAAGTGTGTAGAGGCTTTGGGGTTAGAATATTGTCAGGAGGACCTGGAGGAGTGGATTGGGGAAAAAAGTTGAGTCCCTTTAAAAAATACAAAATAGTTTAAAATATTGAAATAATATAGAAGTGTCTGTGCGTGAGAGTTGCTCAGTTGTGTCCAACTGTTTGTGACCCCATGGGCTGTAGCCCACCAGGCTCCTCTGTCCATGGAATTCTCCAGGCAAGAATATTGGAGTGGGTTGCAATTTCCTTCCCCAGGGGGTCTTCCTGACCCAGGGATCGAACCTGCGTCTCTTGCATCTCCTGAATTGGCAGGCAGATTCTTTACCACTACGCCACCTAGGTTGTTGTTTAGAAGTGTCTAAGAGTATGTAAAATTCTCACCTTTATTCCATTCCTCTGAAGTGTACCTAAAAGTTGCATTTATTTGGTGTGTCTTCCATTTTTTAATGTGATTGTATTTATTTTGCATATATATTTAAATCTATTGTATATACACATAACAATTGAAGTTTGAAATGGGGTTAACTTTTCTTACCATTTTTGCAACTTTATTTTTTCATATTGATACCATTATACTTCTGCCTTAATTGTTTATTTACTTGCTGCTCGGCATTCCATTGACTAGCTACCGTAATTTACTTAGTCACCAACTAATTGATAGACCTTTAAGCTGTTTCACGTTTTCCACGGTTAAGCAGTAGTGAAATGAGCATTCTTCTTTGTCTCCGTACTGTGCAAACACTGCCTGAGAGAACGTGTAAAGTGAGAAGTGTGGGGTCCAGTTATGACCTGGGGTTAAGTTACGGTCCCATTCCCTTCGGGAGGGTGTGTCATTCTCTGGATCTGTCCTAGGGGAACCTGCAAAGCAGTGACTTCTGGTCAGAAGTCTAAAAGCCACATTTTGGTGGCAATATTCAAAAGAACTAGGGCTATTTCTCCAGATTTTAGCTTGGGGTTCACTGCTTCCAGGTTTTAGATGGTTCTCAGAGGGAGATGAAATAAAGCTTTCTTGTTGAATTTTAGACTAGAGAAAAAATAGGAATAATGTGTAGAAGTGAGAATTCACTTGGGTTGATTTGGGTAGAACTTGATGGAGCAGGATTTTCCGATAATTGAATTATAAGAGTGGTGGATCATTGGATGCATTCAAGCAGAGGCTCAGATGCTATGGAGGGACAGTATATGAAGCACATTGAACTCTTAAAAATCACTCCAGTTTTGCTTGATAACAGCATTTGAGATGGAGACCATGAGATACCAAGATGGGAATAGCCCTGACTGTGGGCTGGGTTGGGGGAAGGATTGACTTGAGGGTCGATTTAGGGGAGGTTGAGGCTAGAGGCATCCTGGGGTATAGTGCTGGGAAACCTGGAATGCTAGATGAGGCTAGGTGAGGGATCTGACCTTGTCTGCACTCTTGGCACAGATGGTCTGCAGGTATATTGGTCATTGGGGACAGAGGGTTAGTGAAGAGTCTGAAGATAACTGTTATGGAGACTTAGGAAGATGGGTTTATATGGAGGTCATGATGATCCATGCAAGAAGATAGTGTTTCTAGCAAAGGAGATGGATGCATTGGAGATGCTTTGGTGCTGTTTGACGGCCAATCGGACCTGGCTGAGATGGGAGCAGGGGCTGGAGATGGCCTTTCAGATTTCATTCAACAAATATTATCTAGGTGCTTGAGATAGAGCAGTGGAAAGAAGAGATAAATATCCCTTCCCTCATGGAGTGTACATTCTAATGGGGAAGACAAAGCATATAAATATATACAGTATATTAGTGATAAATACAAAAGAGAAAAAAAGCAGGAAATAAGTATGTGATGTATCAGTAGTAGTAGAGTTGAAATTTCAAAATGGCCAGAAAAGGAGAACCTTTTTGTTCAAAATGGAGAAGATGATTTTGAATAGAGACCTAGAGACATTGTAAGGCAACAGCAAGCCATGTGGATTATAGGAGGGAAAAACCTTCTAGTTGTTGAGGTGGAAACAAGCATATTTGTGGAATGACAAGCAGACTGTGTGGCCAGAATGGAATGAGCAAGAGGGGTCAAGTCAGATCTAGATCTTTCAAGACCTTGTTAGTGCGTGCTTGTGTGTGTGCACAGTCACTCAGTGGTGTCCGACTCTTAGCAACCCCATGGACTGTAGCTCACTAGGCTCCTCCGTCCATGGGATTTCCCAGGCAAGAATACTGGAGTGGATTGCCATCCTCCAGGGGATCTTCCAACCCAGAGATTGAACCTCCATCTCCTGCAGCTTCTGCATTGGCAGGCAGATTCTTTACCACTACATGACCTTGTAGGCCAACGTAGAGTTTGGATTTTTTCTAAGCAATGGGAAATCTGTTGGGTTTTGGTAGCGGTGTGACATGACCCATGTTTGAACAGGATCACCATAGTTGCTGTATTGAGAGTAACCTGTTGGTGTGAGGATGAGTGAAGGTGAGAGTGGCATAGGTAGGATAAGGGAGACCTCTTAAAAAGGTGATGCAGTAAGGCTGGTGAGAGATGATGGGCTTGGACTAGGTAGTGCAAATAGGAGCTGGACCTGAACAGCTGATTAGAGGCTAGGAGAATCAGTGTGGGGATCATAATTCTACCTCAAGATGTAGGTCCCCAGGGTTAGTGGGGAATTACTGAAGGAAGAGACTTTGGGAAGAAGAATCTGGATCACAGTTGTATTTTGGGCAGTGTTGGGCTTGGAACTTGGACTCAGGTCCCATCTGAGGCCAGTAAAGGCATCAGAGTGAGAATGATTGGTCTCTGAGAAGATCAAGTTTGGGGTCCAGGTCCGGGGAGCATTACTGGGATTAGGACCCAATTTGGGGCTGAGGACTAGTTTGGGGTCAAAGTTGTTGATGGAGGCCAGTACACTGTTTCTGCATTTTACCGTGGTTTTCTTGGATCAGGGTTGGCTGTAATCGCCACCTCCCATCCCATTGAGCCTACCCCAGGGGACTGGATGAGTTTGGAACCTATAGGGCCTTCTTTTCCTTAGGTGTCATGGGGGTAGACACAGGCTCAGCACTGCCTGGCTGAAGCTGGCTGGCTTTACAAGTTGGGACCTACAGTCAGGGAAAGGTGGAGAAGGGTCCTCGGTGCCTGATTTGTGTCTTTCCCCCACCTCCAGATGGCCCACTGCGTGACCTTGGTTCAGCTGTCTGTTTCATGTGACCACCTCATTGACAAGGACATCGGCTCCAAGTCTGACCCACTCTGTGTCCTTTTACAGGATGTGGGAGGGGGCAACTGGACTGAGGTAAGGAGGACTATAGGGGTTAAAGTCGTGGAGGGATACTAGGACTGTTTGGGGATGGAACGTGCATGACTGTGATGCTCATTGGCTTCTGCCCACAGCTTGGCCGGACTGAGCGAGTACGGAACTGCTCGAGCCCTGAGTTCTCCAAGACTCTGCAGCTTGAGTACCATTTTGAAACAGTCCAAAAGCTCCGATTTGGCATCTATGACATAGACAACAAGACACCTGAGCTGGGGGATGATGACTTCCTAGGAGGAGCTGAATGTTCCCTGGGTCAGGTATGTAGGTCCAAGGATTACAATCCTTCAGACACAGGTTGAGTCAGAGCCCTGTGAGATAAACCAGAAAGCCTAGAACTTGGAGGTGGGGGTCAACAGGACCTAACCTTGTCTGAGATCTTGGTCCCCCACCCCCTGCTCTAGATTGTATCCAGTCGGATGCTAACTCTGCCCTTGATGCTGAAGCCTGGAAAGCCTGCTGGGCGGGGGACCATCACGGTAAGGCTGGGGTTTGGTGGGGGAGTGTGCTCATATCAGTGAAGAATTCATGAGACGATACACGTCTCCTGCCTCCCCTACTTAGGTCTCAGCTCAGGAGTTGAAAGATAATCGTGTAGTGACCATGGAGGTGGAAGCCAGAAACCTGGATAAGAAGGTGTGTACGGAAGGAGGCCCTGGGGGTTCAAGAATTAAGCGGACAGGGGTGGTATATTGGAGGTGGGAGGGTGGGAGGGGACAGAGGTCTTTCATAGTGTTTGTCTCTGCCTGAGTCTTATAACTGGGGCCTCTGTGACATTGACAGGACTTCCTGGGAAAATCGGATCCATTCTTGGAGTTTTTCCGTCAGGGTGAAGGGAAATGGCACCTGGCATACAGATCAGAGGTGTGAGACCCCTGGGATTGGGTATGATGGGGTAGGAGAGAATCTCCTGGGGTTTGTGACTACCAAGATTTGGAGCACAGGGAGGAGTCTGCATATGGCTAGGGAAGGATGGCAGCTCCCCACATGCCAACCCAGAGCTCACTGGAGGCTTTGTATTCCACCCTCAGGTCATCAAGAACAATCTGAATCCTACTTGGAAACGGTTCTCTGTTCCCCTTCAACATTTCTGTGGGGGAGACCCCGGTACACCCATCCAGGTGAGGAGCTTGCCTCCTGAATGGACTGAGCAGGGGCAGAGAGTCTAGGGAGGGATTTATTCTCACCTGCCACCTGCCTCCTGGTCTTTACATACACATACACCTTCCCTCCTAGGTGCGATGCTCCGATTTTGACAGTGATGGTTCTCATGACCTCATTGGTACCTTCCACACCAGCTTGGCTCAGCTACAAGCAGCCCCAGTGAGTGCTGGCTCAGGGATATTGAGGTGGACATAGGGGCTACAGCCCCAGGAATAGAGGGAATGCAAGACAGCTCCCATCCTGGCTGGTGCTCTGGAAGTTTCCTACTCTAATTTTTCTTTCCTTACAAGGCTGAGTTTGAATGCATTCACCCTGAGAAACAGCAGAAAAAGAAAAGCTACAAGAACTCTGGAATTATCTGTGTCAAGATTTGTCAGGTGAGACAATAGCCCATGTGACCCAGCCTCTGACTTCTAAGCTCCATGACCCCAATCCCTTCACTCCAGCGATAACCCTGGTTTCATCTACAGGTAGAAACAGAACATTCATTCCTGGACTATGTGATGGGAGGCTGTCAAATCAACTTCACTGTAAGTTGCTTCATCAGGGGCAAGAATACAGATCTGGGGCTCAAGATGGCCTTCAACTCCCCTCCTCCCTTCCCCCCAGGTGGGCGTGGACTTCACAGGCTCCAACGGAGACCCTTCCTCACCTGATTCTTTGCACTACCTGAGCCCAACAGGGGTCAATGAGTACCTGACAGCACTGTGGAGTGTGGGCAGTGTGGTTCAGGACTATGACTCGTAAGTAACATTGTCTCTTGCTCATCGCCGCTCCCTGCAGATGCTGTTAGCCTCTGGGCTCGTAGTCCTCTCACTGCCTCTTCCCCACTTTGCTGTCTTCCCACAGGGACAAGCTGTTTCCAGCATTTGGATTTGGGGCCCAGGTACCCCCTGACTGGCAGGTGAGTGTTTTCTCCTCTCCACTACTCCTGTTTTAGTTTCATGGTCCTGATCAGGGGGGATATGGTAAACTTGCTACTTGGCACCCAGCTTTATGTGGAGTTGCAGGGATTCATCTGTGTAGGTACGTATACAACAGATGCTCAGGAGTAAATACCTCCTAAATAATGCTTTGTACATATCCTAGTGCCCTTTTTCTTAGCACACAAGTGATCATGGGGAAAGAACCTCATTTTTATTCTTGCCTTCAGGTTTCCCATGAATTTGCTTTGAACTTCAACCCCAGTAGCCCCTTTTGTGCAGGTAAGTCCCCCATCCTCCAGCATAAGGTGTATCTGTCCAATCTCTGCCAAGCTTGTGTGGGCAAGGGAGAATGAGGGTGGGGAGATAAGACACCTGACTCCATTATCTAGAGGAGTGGATTTTACAACTAGGCCTCTGGAGTCAAATCTTCATCCTGCCACTTGATAATCATGTAACTTGGGGCCAGTTGCTTAGCTTCTGTGTGCTTTGGCTTTATAAGAAATATTATAGGATATTGAATATTTTAAGAAGATGCATATAAAGCTTGAAGCAGTAATCCTGGCACATTCTAAGTGCTCTCTAAACTATGGTAGCTGTTATATTATCATTATTATCTTTGCCTAGAGGCTCACAGGTACTTATTTGGACGTCAGTAGAAGCATTGGTGCCTCCTTGCAGCTCTATTCAGGGTACTTTTTGCCCCAGGTTCTTTTGTCTAGAGAGGACCAAACCCCATATTTCCCTAGCCACCCACAAGTAAACAAGCTGAAGTTGAAAACTTGATCTGATCTAATCTGACCTGTGCTTTTATTAAGATTACAGGTCAATAAATATGTATAATGTCCTTCAGTTTGGGTTTACCGATTTCCTCATAGTTAGATTCAAGTTATGCATTTTTGGCGGGAATACCACAGAAGCCATGCTGTCTGTTCCGGAGGCACATGTTGATTTATCCTCTTACCAGTCTTATTAACTTTGATCATTTGGTTGAGGTGGAATCTACCAGGTTTCTCTACTATACAAGTATTGTTTTTTTCTTTATATGTAATTTAAAACATTTTTAATTGAAGGATAATTGATATACAATGTTGTGTTAGTTCCTAATGTACAGCAGAATGATTCAGTTTATATATATATATAAACTCATATTCTTTTCCATTATGGTTTATTATAGGTTCTACTATATAGCACTGAGAACTATATTAAATATCCTATGATAAACCATAATGGAAAAGAGTATTAAAAAAGTATAACTGAATCACTTTGGTGTACAGAAGAAATCAACACATTACAAATCAACTATACTTCAATTAAAAAATAAATTGATTCAAGTAATTTTGAGAAAGATAATGGGTCTTAAACTGTTTCTTTAAAAAAACAAATGAAGGGAATTCCATATGGTTTATTATTACCTTGTTGTCTATATATAGTAATTTGTATCTGCTGATCTCCTAATTTACCTAATTTACCTCCTAATTAGGAACTAACTCCTAATTTACCACTCCACTATGCTCTTTCCTCTTTGTTAACCATAAATTTGTTTTCTGTGTCTGTTTCTGTTTTGTATACAGACTCATTTGTATCATATATTAGATTCCAGTTATATGTGGAATCTAAATACCACATATCATATGGCATTTGTCTTTCTGGCTTACTTAGTGTGGTAATCTCTAGGTCCATACATGTTGCTGCAAATGGCAATATTTCATTCCTTTATATTCACACACACATATATGTATTTAACTAATTTTTATTCATTTTTAATTAAAAAAATATTTTATTTTTTGGTCGTACCATGCAGCATGCAGGAACTTAGTTTCTAGGGATCATACCCAGGCACCCTGCAGTGGAAATGTGGATTCCTAACCACTGGACCACCAGGGAATTCCCTTCATTTGTTTTTTTAAAGAAACAGTTTAAGACCCATTATCTTTCTCAAAATTACTTGAATAAATTTATTTTTTAATTGAAGTATAGTTGATTCGTAATGTGTTGATTTCTTCTGTACACCAAAGTGATTCAGTTATACATATATATATTCTTTTTTAATACTCTTTTCCATTATGGTTTATCATAGGATATTTAATACAGTTCTCAGTGCTATATAGTAGAACTTGTTTATTCATTCTGTATATAAAAGCTTAAATCTGCTAACCGCAACCTCCCACTCACATCCCTCCCCTAACACCTTCCCACTTGGCAAGCACTAGTCTATTCTCTATGTTCATGGTTCTGTTTCTGTTTCTTAGATAGCTTTGTTCATCTGTTGATGGACATCTAGGATGCTTCCATGTCTTGGCAACTGTAAATAATGCTGCTATGAACATTGGGGTGTATGTATCTTTTTGAATTAGTGTTTTCTTCAAATATATGCCCAGGAGTGGGATTGCTGGATCATTTGGCAACTATATTTTTAGGTTTTTAAGGTGCCTCCATATTGTTTCCATAGTGGCTGCACCAATTTTACATTCCCTCTAACAGTGTAGAAGAATTCCCTTTCAAAAAAAAAAAAAAGAATTCCCTTTCTTCCACATCTTTCCAGCATTTGTTACTTGTAAATTTTTTAATGATGGCCCTTCTGACTGGTGTGAGGTGATACCTTACTGTAATTTTGATTTTCAGTTCTTCACTTGTGGGGGGCCATGCCACGCAGCATGAGAGATCTTAGTTCCTTACCAGGGATCAAACACGTGCCCCCTGCAGTGGAAGCACAGAGCCCTAACCATTGGACCGTCAGGGAATTCCCTTCATTCCTATAATAATTACCAGTGTTGAGCATCTTTTCATGTGACTACTGGCCATCTGTATGTCTTCTTTAAAGATTTGTCTATTTAGGTCTTTTGCCCACTTTTTGATTGGATTATTTGGGTTTTTTTGATACTGAGTTGTATGAGCTATTTGTATATTTTGGAATTTAAGCCCTTGTTGGTCACATCATTTGCAAACATTTTTTCACAGTCTTTAGGTTGTCTTGTTGTTTATAGTTTCTTTTGCTGTACTGAAGCTTGTAAGTTTGATTAGGTCCCATTTGTTTATTTTTGCTTTCATTCCTATTTCCTTGAGAGACTGACATTGGTACAATTTATGTCAGGAAATGTTTTGCCTATGTTCCTTTTTAGTTTTATGGTGTTATGTTTTATATTTAAGTCTTTAGGCCATTTAGAGTTTATTTTTACATATGGTATGAGGGAGTGTTCCAACTTCATTCATTTACTTGCGGCAGTCCAGCTTTCCCAGCACCACTTGGTGAAGAGACTGTCTTTTCTCCATTGTATGTTTTTTCTTCCTTTGTTAATTGACTATGGGTGGGTGGGCCTGTGTTTTTTTTTTTTTAACTAATCATCATCATCCTTTGGGAGGATACTTTGAGACTATAAATATCCAGTCACTCATCAATTTTTACCTTGTAGCATCCATTGATAATCCTTGCCTTAATCAATTATCTCTGATTGTCAAATGATTCTATAATTTCTCCTTCTACATTTATTAAGAGCTTTTCCTTGTCTACTATATCTCTGTGAATTCTTATTTTATAAAATGGGTTATAATTCATTATTTTTTAAGTGCATTATAACTTAATGCTCAACTTTCCTGGATTTGTTCAGGGGATTCCCCCAATCTGGATTTTAATTGAAGCTGTGGTTCAGGGCACGTGCCCTTCTTCTCCTTGGCCCTAATTTTCTCATCTGTAGGGTAAGGTTAAGAACCTTGGGTTACAGGGGCGAGTGAATGAAATGCACCCAGGTTCCCAGATCTCCTTGGCCAGGATAAAGTGTCGTCAGGGCTGGCAGAACCCTGAGAGGCCCAGAATTTTATGGTATTTTTTGCCTTTCTTCTCTAGGCATTCAGGGCATTGTGGATGCCTACCGCCAGGCCCTGCCCCAAGTTCGGCTCTATGGTCCTACCAACTTTGCACCCATCATCAACCATGTGGCTAGGTTTGCAGCCCAGGCTGCAAATCAGAGGAATGCTTCGGTGAGGGTCATGGGAGGTAGTGGGCGAGGAAGGAGGGGACTTGGTCAAGGGCTCCCTTGAGGAGTATATAATAAGAGACTTCTTGTCAGTGTGGGAATGTGTGGCTGGGATGTTTAGAGGGTCTGCCTCAGTATATGAATGGACTTGCCTTTAGCAATACTTCGTGCTGTTGCTGCTGACCGATGGTGCTGTGACAGATGTGGAGGCCACACGTGAAGCTGTGGTTCGTGCCTCCTACCTGCCCATGTCGGTGATCATCGTGGGTGTGGGTTGTGCTGACTTTGAGGCCATGGAGCAGCTGGACGCTGATGGTGGACCCCTGCACACACGCTCCGGGGAGGCAGCCGCTCGTGATATTGTGCAGTTTGTGCCCTACCGCCGTTTCCAGAATGTGAGTAGAGGCAAGCCTGGGGACAGACTACAGCTGGGAGTTCAGCCTTCCACCTCTCCCTGGTGTGTGTGGGGATATTTATCCCTTCACCTGAGCCTGGGGCAGGGTTGGGTGTGGGATTCTGTATCCTTTCTTAGATGTGAAATGTAGACCTTGTACAAATGAAGCCATTATGGCCCATCACTGAACTTGCCCCTCTTCTCCTGGCAGGCCCCTCGAGAGGCACTGGCGCAGACTGTACTTGCAGAAGTACCCACGCAACTGGTCTCCTACTTCAGGGCCCAAGGTTGGGCCCCATTCAAGCCACCTCCACCTGCAGCCAAGGGCCCTGCACAGGCCCCCCAGGCCTAGATTCCCTTGAAGGACTCGACCGTGGCCATTTCTCAGTCCCATGTTACTAAGGTCCCCAGCCCCGAACACACATTCCCTAGTGCTTGCACTTTGTTTTATACTTTTATATTTAATTCTTTTTTTTAAAAAGTTATATGTATATTATTACTTACTTTTCATGACATTAAACAGTCTATTACCATTTCTATTGTCTACGTATTATTTTTGTAGAGTATCTTCTTAGATACTATTTCCATT
Organism: Okapia johnstoni; assembly: GCA_024291935.2. Taxonomy (NCBI): domain Eukaryota; kingdom Metazoa; phylum Chordata; class Mammalia; order Artiodactyla; family Giraffidae; genus Okapia; species Okapia johnstoni. Next base: position 53,906,766 of record CM044324.1, on the reverse strand, counting down.
TTTTCCTTTATAAACAACAGTGTGATCGACATCCTTAAGGTAATAACTTAGATTATGTCTGTGTATCCTTTGGATCCATTCTTAGAAATGGAATTGCTGTGATTAAAAAAAGTATAAAAAAGTTAAGACTTTTCAGCACCTATTGTGAAAATGCCCTCCAGAAAAGCTGTATTAGTTCATTAGTTAGGAAACTTCAGACTTTAAGAGTACTCATTAGATTCTTTTCCCTGTGTCTTCAAATTACAAAAGTAATAACCCCCAAATTTAACTATCCTCACACATAATCTTGCATTCCACTTCCTAGAGGTATAACACTGTTCATAGTCTGTAGATTCTTCCAAAACATGAGCACACTGGAAAGGATCCTAACAGTCAAGATGTTGCATGTGTTTCTTTGTTGACACTTCTCCCCCTTTTCGAGCCCTCTGCCCAAGTAGAACTCATTAATCCTTTGATGTCTGTCTCCTCCATCTTTTCCCCTCTGATTCTACTTTTGACCCTTGGGATGAAGAGTTTTGGATCAATAAATGAATTGTCCCATTTTCTGGAGCGTCTTCTCTTCCCTGTCAGGCTCCTCCTGGAGGGCAGGGACTGGTCAACACTCTACCAACTGTACTGATCCTAGCATAGTTGAACACTCAAGTTTCAGTGAAAACAACCTGAGTAGGGACAATCAGGCCTGCATCATTTCTGACTCAAATGCCCCCTACAGGTTCTCAAGTCTCCCTAAGATTTTACCTGAAAAAGGGGGAAGTTCTGCCTCCACCTGCACCTAGCAAGAGTTGGGGTGAGAAGTGCAGGGCACAGCACGGCTTCATGCCGACTGGTAGCTCTGCACGAAGGCGACCTCTAGAGAAAGGTAGGCTCAGGGTCCCACTGTGTGACCTTGCAACTTTCCCAATCTAAGTGGTTTCTCCCTCTGGTTGTGAAGGTTAGTTAGAGAAGGCATATAACATCCAGAGTACTATCTTAGGTGCATGGTAGACACTCCGTACACAAGCTACTGGTGCTACTATACTGATCTGGGCTTCTCCAAGAAGAAGGTGCTTTGATAGATGCCCCCCACCACATTTATGTACCAAAGGCAACTAGAGTGCCAGCCTCCCTGCCCACGACAGACCTCCCAGCAACTAATCCAGCTTCTTTCAGCACAGACTTCCACTCTACTCCAACAATCAGCATGTTTAATGGGCGTACCCTGTGGCACTGTCCCCTGCCCCCTCTGAGGTTCGAATACCATGGGCTCGGACTCGATACAAGCACGTGAAACGGGGGTGGCCCCAGTTGCTTAGAATCTGGATCTTCACCTTGGGAAAGGCAGCTGGGGGGTCATTCTGGAGAGACAAATGGATAATGCCAATGTCTGCTCTCCTAAATGTGGCCTTCTTCCCCAATCTTCCCTCATTGTCCCATTCTCTTAGACCCCTCACCTCCCAGACACTAACATACCTGTAGGTGGAAAGTCTGAATCTCAGATTTCTCCACGTCGAAGGTAAATTTCCCCAAGAAGACCTCAGTCTCGTCATCAACTTGGAGGCCCTGATAAGTGAAGAATGAATGGAGGAACAGAGACACAGGTGGGGGTGGAGGTGTTGAGAACCTACTTCGTGTTCAGTAGTTGTATGCACACTCTCATTCACTTTTCAGTGTTAGGATGGTAGAGTGTGGAATCTGGGCTCAAAGAAATCAAGTTGCAAATTTAAGTCTGACCACTTGTTAGCTGTGTGACCTTGGACAAGTTACCTCCCCTATCTGAGCATTACTTTTTCTCATCTGTGAAGGGGGGAGATAATAGCACTTCATAGGTTGTTGTGTGGATGCAAGGATATATAATCCATGTAAAGTACTCAAAACAGATTAAGGACTCAATATACCATAACCAATATTTGCATATGGTATGGTTATTTAAGACCTATGGCAACCCTGAGAGGCAAGTGGTAATATCTCCATTTTATGGATGAGCAAGCAAAGATTCAGTAGCCTCAGTTTTCATGACTGCCTTGTGCTCTGTAGGAAAATCCCCCACCTCCTTGGCCTCAGCCCCACTTACATAGACTGCAAAGTCACGGGGGGCACTGTTAGCTCCCCGGGTGTGTGCCACAGTGGGTGGTGGATGCTGCAGAGTGATATCGCTCAGCTGCACACGACCTGGCAACCGGATCACCACCTGGCCCTGGTCGCCCTCAAAAGCCCAGCAATTTCCAGGGAACACATCTGGCTGCAGGGGGGTGGACAGATCTTCAGAACCACAGGACTGAGCAACTGTGGCCCTTCCCCAGCCTCCTGGGCATTGGTTCTGGTAGGCCCCTCCATCAGCTTGACCCTATCAAGGGCCCACCCAGAACTCCACCCAGGACTCCAGTCCCTAGCAGTGCCAGAAAGTGTTAGTTGCTCAATCGTGTCCGACTCTTTGTGACCCCATGAATTGTAGCCTGCCAGGGTCCTCTGTCCATGGAATTTTCTGGGCAAGAAAACTGGAGTGGGTAGCCATTTCCTTCTCCACGGGATCTTCCTGACCCAGGGATTGAACCCAGCATTGCAGGCAGATTCTTCACTGTCTGAGCCACCAGGGAAGCACTGCCAGGTCTCTCCAGTATTATGCTGTCCTCCGCCTCACCCAGAGCCTCACCCCAGGCAAGCCAGGCCCGCCTCCAGGCGGCCAAATTATGCCCAGCAGGGCCCCCTGGCGCCACGCCCTCAGCTAAGTCAGGTCCCACCCCAGGAAGCTGTGGGATCCTTTCTCCAGAATCCACCCCTGGTTCCCTTCCGGGATCTTGGTTCCAGGCCCACCTCCAGGATAACTGTGGGCGGTCGCGCGTAGTTCCAGAAGCTGAAGCGATTCCAGAAGTAGGCAGTGTTGGCATCCTCATAGTCCTGGGATGTCTTCTCTAGGTCGATGGAGGCTCCTGGAGCAGGGAGAAGCAACTAGTCAGAGGCTCCCAGGCCATACCCACAGCGAGGGCAGTGTCCGTCTGAGGTCGGTCTATCTGGGCAGATCTTGTGCATAGTTGTGTCTGCGTCTCTGAGTCTCAGTCTCTCTGGGCCTTACCGACAGAACTCAGCGCATAGTCGGGTTTCCGCACCAAGTCCTCACTCAGCCTCTGGAATACGAGTTTGGCCACTCTCTGAAAAGAGAGAGGGCGGAGCCTGGAGGGGCGGGGCTTGCGGGCAGGTTTTATACTGGGGCGGAGTTCTCGGGGGCTCTGGTCTGGGCATTAAGACTCAGGAAGGAGCAAGCGTGGCTCCAAGGTGGGCGGGGACTGCACAAAGGGCGGAGCCACGGGGCCAGGCTCTCCCGGCCGAGCTTCCGGACCGGGTTCTGAGAGCAGGCTGCGTCTGCGGAACTCACCTCGCTGTTGGCGGCGCGAACGCTGGACATCTCCTTGTGGAGTTTAACCAGTTCAGCCTGGAGCTGCTGCAGCTGCTGCCCCTGGGAGCGCACGCGCTCGTGGTATTCGCTGCAGGCAGAAGGTTGGTACGCTGCAGTTGGCTCCCTGTCCCCCTGGCCACTTCCCGTAGGATCTCCCCCCCCCCCAACTCCAACAGAAGCATCTTTGAGGCCCCCAACTCCCCACCCCAGTGCCCTCTTTCACCTTAGAGTCAGCATCTCCTTAGGTTCCTATTGGAGGGAGGAGGAAGGGACAAAAAACAGCGCCGCTTAGCTCCCACCTCAGTGTGGGAGTGGCCAGATACAAAGGGCCTTCTCTCTGAGAACTGCCTACCTACCCCCTTTTCCTGACCTTCCAGCATCTCTCCAAGACAGACCCTGAAGCACCTCTGGGCACAATCCCCCAGAAATCTCCTGTTTATAGCCAGCCTTTCCTTAGGGTGATAGCTTCCGGCACTGCCCCCGTCCCCAGTGGCCCAGGGGACTCCCCACAACCTCCAGGTTTATAGCCTGCCTGCCAACCACCCAACCCCATGACAGTCTCCCCGACTCACATTTTCCAAAGGAGGGGCGAGGTACAGGAGCCCCCACCAAAGTGCTGGAGAAAGAAGGAGTGGTCTCAAGGGAAGGGAAGGGAGGAGTTTTCTCAGGCGAAAAGGGGACGCTGCGGGGAAAGAGGCTTGAAGGAGCTGTCTGAGGAGGGAAGGCTCTGAAGGGGACTGTGAGGAACTGTGAGCCTCTGAAGGAACTGAGTGGGCTGAAGGATATAAGAGAAAGTGTACCAGGTTTGGCTTCAAAGCTTCCAGAGCTGGGGGCCCAGGGAACTGATCACCCTCTCACCTGCCAGAAAGAGGCTCAGCAGTGACACAGCCGTGAGCAGGAAGCGGATGGAACAGACCTCCCTGAGGAACCGAAGGGAGGCTGAGGCCCAGAGACCCCAGAGAATCCTCAGCCCCCACCCCAGGGTCCTAGACCCAGCTTCCTGTGAACACAGGTATGAATCGGCTCAAGCCTCAGCCGGGTCTGGCCGTGCTCCCCACCCCCTCCAAAGAGCAGCCCCTGGGGCTCCCCCTTCCCTCCCTCTGACCTGTACACACTGACCAGCACGTCTCCTACCAGGGATAACAACACGCTCAGCACCTGGAAGAGTAGGCCTGAGGAGAAGAAAGGGGGCTCAGAGAAGGGACTAGGCTTAGGGAGGGAAAGAGATGGGGGGAGGGGCTCACAGAGCTGGTGTTGGAGGTTCAGAAAAACCTAGGAAGGGGGTTCAGGAAAAGAGGGGTGGGCTAGGAGACTTAGATGGGGACAAGGAGAATGGCTTATCATTCTTAGAGAAGGTAGGTCGGGCTCAGGGAAGGGGCTGGACAATCAGACATGGGCCGGGGGCTCAGAACTGAAAACAGGGCCTCAGAGGTGAGAAATGGAGTTCAGAGGGGAGAGCCAGAGGGGTCAGAGGGGATCTGGGCTGGCTTGGCCCGTACTCAGAAAGCTCTTGGACACTCGCAAGGGAGGCATCTCCTGCCTCAGATCCAGAGTCGGGAGAAGGTCGAGCTGCTCCTCAGAGACTGCGGAAGAGCCAGCCGGTTCTGCGGAAGCCCAAGGGCTCCATTGGGGCCTTGTGCACCGCAGGCCCTCTGTTTCCCCAGGACCTGGCTGCAGGTTCCCTTAGCCCAGAAGTAGGGCTGCCTCACAGGTTTTGGTCGCACAGAATCCACATCCCTGGGCATTCTGAGGCCCCGCCCCCCACCCCGGTAAACTCAGTCTAGTGGTTGTCCCACCCCGCAAACGGTGGTGCCGCCCCCAGTCTTCAGTCTTGATGCGGCCCTATTTGCCAGATAGCTGAGCGTGCTAACAACCGAGGCCACGCCTCCTCGGCGGTGCCCAATCACAAGCTTTTCCCCGCCCCTTCCCAGGACCATCCACCTCACGAGACCCACACTTGGGGCATCTTATTCATTGCCTACTCCTTTTTTACCCCTGCAGGCCCCTCCCCTTAGAGGGTGCCCAGATAGTTTTATCCCGCTTCCGCGCCAAGCCCCACCCTTTAGGCCCCACCCCTTCCCTCCGCTCACCCGGGTTCGACCCCGCCCGCACCCGAGGCCCCGCCCCTCACGGTTGCCGCGCCACGGGCCGTCTGCCTGTTGTGGCTCCGAGGCGCCGGCTTCTGCCGAGAGCTTCCAGCCCATGTGGTTCCTCCGGGCACTCCAGCGCTCAAGGCGGGCTCACCGCAGCTCGAGCCCCGGGCTCGTCTGCCCTCGGGCTCCCCGGGCCCCGGCCCAGTTGACCGGTGCCCGCAGCTGTCCCCCGAGGTGACGCTCACAGAGCTGTTGCTGTTGTCGCTGTAGAAGTTGGGCGTGTGCTTGTGCTGGGACGCGGCAGAACCCGGGCCGGGGCTTCGCCGCATCCTGACCCGGGGCTGTGGCCTTCCGACGCCAAAGGCACCGTCGTGGCCTCCAAGGCCCTCGGCCCTCCTTCAGCTGGTGCGCGCCACCCGGACCCCTCGACTCTGCGTGCAGCCGGCTGGCCCCGTGGCCTGCCGCAACCCTCTCCTCTGTAACCGGGCCGGGCTGCTGACTTCATAGAGGAGACCACCGTCTCCGCGGAACGCCCTGGCCGGCGTCACAGAGCCAGTCGTGACGTCAGTGGGAGCCTTGGCTGTCTCCCTTATTCTTTCCCGAGTTAAAGCAAGCAATGACATTACAGCATTTCCCAAAACACCCTGTCTAAAACTACTGCTTAACATGAAAGGATTTCTGTCCCCCTTCCTGCTTTGCTTTTCTCCTTAGCACTTACGTGTTGTATTTCATTCTTCATTACGTGTCACTCCCAGTAGAGCAGTAAGCCTTATGAAGGCAGAGATTTTTGTTGTGTTCACTACTGTATCTTTCAGCACTTCGATAGGCTTAGCATGTAGTGTCGTTCAGTCGCTCAGTCGTGTCTGACTCTTTGTGACCCCATGGAATGTAGTATTTGGTGGGTGCTCATGTATCTATGAAGGAATAGATGTTAAGAAGGGGCAAGGGATCACCCCCATGTGGCACTTCTCAATACAGTCTTTTTAGTCTCTTTTGCTCTAAAAACCCTTCAGGCTCCTCCTCCTCTCATCCTACTCATCAGGCCAGAGAACTCTGACCTCAGGGATCTATGATCTCTTCTGGACCCATATTCACCAGGGGTCTGTGGGGAATTCAGTACCCCTCTACCACCATATCTTTTTGTTCTTTTATACAATTGATGCCTTCAAACTGTGGTGCTGAAGACTCCTGAAAGTCCCTAGCACAGCAAGGAGATCAAATCAGTCAATCTTAAGGGAAATCAACCCTTAATACTTATTGGAAAAACTGATGCTGAAGCTGAAGCTCCAGTATTTTGGTTATCTGATGCGAACAGCCGTCTCATTGGAAAAGTCCCTGATGCTGGGAAAGATTGAGGGCAGAAGGAGAAGAGGGCATCAGAGATGAGATGGCTGGATGGCATCACCGATGCAATGGACAAGAACTTGGCAAACTTCAGGAGATGGTGAGGGACATGGAGGTCTGGCGTGCTGCAGTCCATGAGGTCAAAAAGAGTCGGACACGACTGGGTGACTAAACAACAAAAACAATCTCCATACGGACACTCAGACCATCTGAGTCACCTAGAACAGAAAGGAATCACACTTAGTCAAGAGACCAGATGTTCCCAAATTCCTGCTGTGCAGCAGAATAGTACCAGAGTGGCTTCTGGAAATTCAGGTCCCAGGCACACCTTGAGATATTACGTTAGCATTTCTAGAGTGGGAGCAAGAATGCATTTTTAACAACCACGTGTGATCCTGATTAAAGACCACACTTTGAAAAGTAGTGCGGTTCATCCCGTGGATATTACACAGTGGGCAACCAGGCCCAGAGAGGAGAAAGGATTTTCTGGAAACCACACAATGAGTGACAGCAGTTGGAATTCCCAAACCTTGCCCTGGAGTTTAGTACTCTTTCCACCACATCCTATCTTTGTTGGAATGTTAGGACGTGGATGTAGGAGTTCTTAAAGGGTCGAGGCCCAGGGAGAACCTGCCAGGGTGTGTTCCAACCCAAAGAGGAGGCACTTGTGTTAGCTTCCAGAGGCATCAATAATAACTCACTTGAGGGACTTCTGTGGTAGTCCAGTGATTAATAATCCACCTTCCAATGCAGGGGAGATAGGTTCAATCCCTAGTCAGGGAACTAAGATCCCACATGCCATGGGGCAACTAAACCTGCGCTCTGCGACTATAGAGCCCGCTCACCCCAACTAGAGAGAAGCCCACAAACTGCAGTGAAAGATCTGGTGTGCTGCAACTAAGACCCCATCCAGCCAAAAATAATAATAAAATAAATTTCAAAAAAGAAAAAAAACAAAGCAAAAATACCTTGCTTGACTAGATGCCACAGAGCTCAGGAGAGGGAGGGAAGAGAAGGCCAAAGCAGTGACACCTAATAATTCTGGTCCCCTGTCCACCCTCCTTTGGGTCCGTGTTTCCATCTGTCAAATGGGGAGATGAAGCCCTCTCTTAACATCTGGGAGCTTTGAGGTGTAACCTTGCTTAGGAATAGACTCACCCATGCCTCTTGTCTGGTGTTGTATAGGCCCAAAAACTCATTTGAGCATATTACACCTGGGGAATAGGCAGAATGAGACTCTCCAACCTCAGTACAGTTATCCCTTGCTTTTTACAAAAGACCTATTTTAGTACTGGTTTTTGCTGACCAAAAGAAACACGAAGAAGATTTCACTTTCACAAAAAAGGCAAAAAGCAAAAACGGCATTCCCATCGAGCTGTTACAAAGGCGGCTTGCACCCAGAACTACAAGACTGGCACTGCCAAGCTCCTTCCCCAAGAACTACAAACTCAACATCTCAGCATAAAGCCTCCATAGCCTTGAACTGTCTGTGAGCATCTGTGCTTCATTCAGATTTATTTTGTACATCCAATAGCAAGATGTATCCTAGGGCAATTGCTTTGTCACTTTCTGCCACTTTGCCTTAGGACAGCAGGGGGAATCTGTGCTGAGATGGAGCAGCCAAAGCACAGGAAGTGACCACTTCTGGTTCAAGGAACTGGCAAGACCCAGCTCCTCTGACTGCCTTCTCTTATCTGCTGCTGCACCTTGATACATTCCTTGTACTCTGGCCAAACCGAACAAATCAAAAAGTCCTGGAACATGCCCTGCATTTCTCCCCACTTCCTGGATGCCCTTCTCTGCTGAACTCCTGTCCTCAAAGCCCAATTTAAGCAGTCGCTCCTCAAGGAAGCCCCTCTGGCCTCCCTCCCCTGAGCAGTGTAGCCCTGACCCTCTCCTGCTCCGGATGGGGATCTAGGCTTTGTTTGGTGTTAGAGTCCATGAAGCAATTTGGAAGAAATGCCTGAATCACTTCTGTGGTGGCACCTTCTCCGCCAAGAGTGACACAGCATGTGTTCTGTATATAGGCAGTGTCACCGATGGCCATGAGATGCACTCAACACAGAGTTACCGTCACTCATGGGTTCAGACTGTGAAACACAGTCATTCCTTCATTCATTCAAAGTACTTCACATCTGTTTCAGGATTAATAACCTAGCTTAGGTTAGACTCCTAGCTTAGTCCTCCTAGCTTAGGAGGACTATGTCCAGAAAAATGCACATATGCTCAAAATTTTAGACAATTTCAAGGGTTTGCACACTCCCTGGAGACCATCTATGGTCCCACCAGTAAACCCAAAGATTTTGGTTAAGAAATGTTCTGGGACTTCCCTGGTGGTCCAGAATGCCCTGGCACCCTGTGAAGATTTCCTGCTCTTCGCTGTGCTGTTCGAGGCCACCATGATCGACCGGGCCATGGCCACCCAGCCCATCAGCTTTGAGATCTCCATCGGTGTGAGACCTAACCAAAGTCCTAAGGGCAGTGGGTTTGAGGGTGGTCACTCTTGTTCCAGACTTAGGCCACTAGAAGGAACAGTTTACCTTCAGTAAGGGGTGGGCTCTGACTTAGCTACTGGGACAGAGGTTGAGGGAGAGAACCCTCAGGCTGGTACCCACTGACCCTTGTGGCTCCCGGCAGGTGATGCTGGTTGCAGAAAGGAGCAGTTGAGCCAAGGGTCCAGGGCAGGGGAGGAAGCAGAGGACACAGAAGGGGAGGAACAGCTCCTCCTGGAGTCAGACATGGGAGTCGGGCCAGTGGAGGAGGAGGAGCTGGGAACCCCAGCTCAGCAGCCTGAGCCAATGGATGGCAGTGGGTGAGTGCTCCCGGTGGCTGGAAGGAAGGCATTGGGGGATTCCCAGTCGCCCAGGACTGCCCCTTGCAGACTCTGCTCCTCTGCATCCCGCCCAGGCCTTACTTCTGCTTGCCCCTACGTCACCGCAAGCCCTGCGTGCGCGTGTGGAGCTGCTGGGAGAATCACTTGTGGCGCCTGCAGAGCAGTAACTGTGTGCGGAGAGTGGCCGAGAGGCTGGTAAGAGCAAGGCGGGTGCTCACAGGGCGAGGCCAGGATAGAGGGGCATTCGGGACACCCTGACCTGTGAAGGGGGTGCTAATGGGTAAAGCACTAGGGTTACCCAACACCTAATCAGCTGCAAGCTCCTGGGAGAGCTGAGAAGGCCAGAAATTGTGGGAGGGCTGGGATTCAGAACTGTTGGACTCAGGAAGAACTCAGGAGAGTGGAGCTCCTGGGGTTCTGGCCTCACAGCCGTGGAGCCAGTTGAGGGCTTAAGAAACTGAACTCAGAATCAGTTGGCGTCAAAGAAGGGTGGGGCCAAGAGGAGCAGTCGAGAGTGGGTGGGGCCTTGGGATGAGAGTGTGGTCTAAAGGAGGTGGAGTCTGACCCTCTCAGTTTGGCACAGGACCAGGGGTTGCAGGAGGTTGAGACTCTGCAGCGCCGGCCAGGACCTGGGGCCTGCACACGGCTGAAGCAGGCACTGGAAGAGCTGGTGGCGGGCAGCAGGTGAGCGGAGATCCTCCCCTTCCTTGCTGCAGACTCTGGGGTGAGGGAAACCCATGATAGCTGTCTGGACCCAAGGGCCCTGGATGCTACAGTCTGATCAGCACTTTACAGGAGAATGAGGAGATGATTGTGGAGGGAACTTGATGGAAATTATTGGATGTTAGGCCACTTCCCTTCAATAAACTCTTTCCCCCTCTCCTCTAATCTCCACATACCTTCCAGTTCCTCAGATGAGGAGCCACTGAAGATTTTGAAAAGAAAAGGGATATGCTCTAACTTATCCCTAAAAAGGATCAGTGGGGGAGGGATGATATGAGAGGAAGCAGAGGGTCTTGTAATAATTGAGGTGATGGTTGAATTGACTCTAGGATGGACACAGAGTGGCGGGACTGGATTCAAGGGCAGTATGGGTCTGTGAAAGTGACATCTTAAGACTCACTCATGAATAGTCAGGGGACTTGGAAAATGTGCAGAGAAGAGTTATGAATGACTCCTACAATTTTGACTTGAATAACTATGGAGATGGTGCTATTCACTGAGCTATGGAAAGTGAGAGGAGGAGAGGTTCTGGTGGGAGGGGAAGGAATATCAAAAGCTCATTTTGGGGCTTGTTAACTCTGACTTCTGGTTTTAAAATACTAATTTAATTTATTTATTTGGATACTCGATCTTAGTTGCATGTGTGATGTTTAGTTGCGGAATGTGAATTCTTTAGCTGTGGCATGTGGGACCTAGTTCCCTGACCAGGGATCAAACTCTGGTCCCCTGCATTGGGAGTGCCAAGTCTTAGCCACTGGACCACCAGGGAAGTCCCTGAGATAGACTTCTGTTAGACTTATAAATGGATATGTCTGCTAGGCTATTAACTATGAGTTGAGCTCTAGGGAGAGTTCAAAGCTTAAAATGTAAAATTGAGAGGTGTTAATACAGAGATGGGACTGGATAAGATCATCTAGAGAGCAAAAAAAGGAAAAAGAAAATTCCAGGGACCTGGCAAGCTCCAGCATTTATAGAGAGGGAGGAAGAGGAGAACTCAGCTAAAGACTTGGTTGTTGGTGGTTACTTTTCTTTCTTTATCTCAATCAACCTTTCAGTTCAGTGAAACACTGAGGTGAACACAGTAGACCCCACCCTCTTTCTTGAATGAAAGACTCTCCTGTTGACTTCCATGTCCTTGGTTTTCCTTGGGCTTCCCTGGCCATTCCTTCTCATCTCTTTTGCTGGTTCCCTATCTTCTTGACCTCTGAATGTTACAAATTTCATGTGCTATGTCCCTGGGCTTCACTGTAAGGCTCTCTTCTCTGTCAGTGTTCTCTATGTCTCCAAAAGAACAACCATATTTAATACAGTTTAATTACTTGCTTAATTTTTTTTATATGATGCAATGAAACTATTTCCATTTTCACTTCACTGATTTCTGATTTTGAAAGTTTTAATTGCTTAGTCGTGTCTGATTCTTTGTGACTCCATGGAACTGTAGCCCGCCAGGCTCCTCTGTCCATGGAATTCTCCAGGCAAGAATACTGGAGTGGGTTACCATTTCCTCCTGCATCCCAGGAGGATTCTTTACCATCTGAGCCACAAGGGAAGTCATAATTATTTTATTGCTAAAATTATTCTTTGGCAGGGAAATTTCAATGAAAGATTTACTCATATAATATTTCACTTTTTATAGCTTTATCCAGTGTGGTTTTGTGTGTGTGTCGCTATTATTTCTACCAGATCTAATTTTCCTGAATCCAATTTTGTGGATCTAAGTCTTGTCAAGAAGATATTTTTCTCTTGTCAATTTTTAATCAATAGCAATGTTAATAAGTGAAGTTTTAAAAATTATACAATTAACACTTAAATAGGTGTAGTTTTGACCCTTGTCAGTCAGATTGTGTCTGCCAATAGAAGTCTGGGAATAAAGAGCATTATAAGTTAAAAAGATAAGCTCTGGGAGCAGTATTAGGTGAAAAATCCTTGGAGTCACTTATTTTATATATATATAATATGTATATATATTTAAAATTCCACAATAAAAAGTTAAGAAATCATTGCGGGGGCTGTCAAAAAGGGCCCCAAATTCCATGGATTACAAGTCATTTTACTTTACCCAGCAAGTAATTTTTTGAATATCTACTAGGTGCCAGGCCCTGAGGATACAGTGGTAATCAAAATGAAGTCCCTGCCATGGCTTAAATTCTATTTAGAGAGACAGAAAAAGCAGAGATGAGGATGAGAAAAGTGGGAGGGGTTGTTGAGATGGGATGAGCAGGGAAGGTCTGTGAAGAGGTATTTGAGCAAAAGCCTTTACAAAGAAAGGGAGAATGAGCTATGGGAAGGTCTAAGGCCAAACATTCCTGCATAGGGAGCAGCTAATAAGAGACCTTGAGGACAGTAATAGGCTTGGGGTATTCAAGGAGGAGCAAAAAGGCCAGTGTGACTGTAGGGTTGAGCTTGAGGGGAGAGTAATATTTGATGCAGACAGGGAACTAAGGAGAAATAGAGCATGTAGGGCCTTTTAGGCTATTAAATTTTTATTTATTTATTTATTTTGCTTCACCAGGTCTTAGTAGACCTGTGAGATCTTCTATCTTCATTTTGGCTTATGGGGTCTTTAGTTGTGGCATGGTAACTCTTAGCTGCAGCAGGTGGGATCAAGTTCCCTGACCAGGGATTGAACCCGGGCCCTCTGCATGGGGAGCACCAAGTCTTAGTCAATGGACCACCAGGGAAATCTCCCCATTAAGACCATTTTAAGAATTTTGTTTTTAATTCTGAGATGAGAAACTTCTGGGGAGGAGTGAAATGGTCTGAAGAGCATTGAAAAACTCATTTTGGTTGTTGTATTGAGAACATTCTGTAGGCCAGAGGGTAAGAGTGGAAGAAGTGAGAACAACTAGGTGGCTATTGCAACAGTCTTGGTGAGAAGTGATAGTGGCTTGGACCAGTGTGGGACTGGAAAAGGAAGAAAGTGGTCAGATTCTGAATGTACTTTGAAAATAGAGCCTAAGTAATATTCTAAGTGATATGACATGTCCATTGGGTCGCAGAGTCAGACACTACAGCGACTGAACAACAACAAGAAGTGATATGCTGATGGGTTGATGTGGCATGTGAGTGAGAGAAAGAGTAGTGAAGGAGACTTGGAAGTTTTGAAGTGAAGCAGGGTTTGCTTTTGGACGGATAGGGTGGGACAGTCATTGGAACTCATGCACTTGGTTTGGGCATGCATTGTTGAAACTATCTTTAGTCCATGTTGGAACTGTCAAGTACAGCCCATGTGAGCCTTTAATATGCACTTGAATCCTCCAAGTATAAACATGTAGATTTCTGACAGAGAAGGTCAGGGTGGGGCTGAGATTCTGTGTTTCTAACTAAGTCATACCAATGCTGTTGGGCCTGGGCTACACTGAGTAGCCAGGGAAGTAAATAGTTAATTTATAGTACGTTCTAGGGCTCCAAAGTGATGCTGGCCTTGATGAGTTGGGAAATGGTCCAAATACAGAAGCCATCCTTAACTAAGGAAGGATGCCTGTTATTTTTTAATTTTTAAAAAGTTAATTTATTTTAATTGAAGGATAATTACTTTACAATATTGTGGTGGTTTTTGCCATGCATCAACATGAATCAGCCACGGGTGCACATGTGTCCCCCCATCCTGACCCCCCCCACTTCCCTCGCCCCCACATCCCTCTGGGTTGTCCCAGGGCTGTTATTTTTCTTTTTTAAAGATTATTTTATTTTTTGTCTGTGGTGGATCATCAGTGCTCTGCAGACTTTTCTCTAGTTGTGGTGTGCAGGCTTCTCATTGTTGTGGCTTCTCTTGCTGCAGAGCACGGGCTCCAGGGGCTTCAGTAGTTGCAGCTTGTGGGCTCTAGAGCACTGGTTCAGTAGTAGTTGTGGCACATGGGCTTAGTTGTTCCATGGCATGTGGGATCTTCCCAGACCAGGGATGGAACCTACTCCTTACGTTACAAAGAGGATTCTTAACCACTGGACCACCAGGGAAGCCCCAAGGATGCCTGTTTGCAAACAAGACTGAGAGGAGCTGTGAGGGAGGGTGGTGTGGGAGACCTGCTCTGAGGAAGGTGGCCCCTAATGGACCGTGTTCCCACCTGCCACACCTGCCTCTGCTCATGCAGACAGTTCTGCCACAGTGCTGAGCGCAGGACAATGACCCGGCCCAACGCCCTGGATCGATGCCGAGGGAAACTGCTGGTGTATAGCCTGGTACGATCTGGGGAAGGGGATCAGGGGCAGCCAGCAGAGATCCGCCACTCATGTTCTCTTCCTGACTTTTCAGAACCTGTTGGCAAAGCAAGGATTGCGGCTCCTAAGGGGCCTGAGGCAGAGAAACATGCCAGAGAAAGTGGCTCTGGCCAAGAAGCTCCTGGTGAAATTGCGCTTCCTGGCACAGGAGGTAATGCCTTACGCATCCATTTTCCCACCCTGAATAGTCTTTCTCCTAAGCCTACCAGCAGCATTTGGGTAGGACTGACCTAACATTAGTCCTGTGGATCCATGCCCGGCCATAGGATCCATGCTCTGAATAGAGGACCAGATTCCATTTGGAGCAGCTCCAAGGGTAATGTACATTCTAGGACCCAGCAGGGATGCAAGGAACAGTCAGGATCTCTTCAGAAGATTTGAGAATACATTCCTTGGCATGACTTCCCTGGTCTGAAGCTCTGAACACAACACATGTGAAGGGTGAAGGAAGTTCACATTTTTAGAAAGTTTCCTTTGCTAAGTATCTGCATGTGTTATCCTGTGTAATTCAACAACCTTGGGAAGATGCACCTCATTTGACAAGTGCAGACACTAAGGCTTAGGGAAGGAAAGTGACAGATCCACTGTGTCATGGCTGGTTAAGTGGCAGAGTTAGACTTCAAAGCCATTTCTGCTCCACTGTGAAGCTCAGTCATTCCAAAGGCACAGAAAGTTTTGACCACCGGAACCAATATGTCCTCAGGGTCAAAGAGTGAGGAGTTGGATATTGGTCTCAGATTTTTTTTCAAAAAATCACATTTATGTGTTTATTTATGGCTGGGCTGTATCTTCGTTGCTGCATATCAGCTTTCTCTAGTTGCAGTGCATGGGTTTCTCGTTGTGGTGGCTTATCTTGCTGTGGAGCATGACCTCTAGAGTGTGGGCTCAGAATTTATGGCACATGGGCTTAGTTGCTCCTTGGCATATGGGATCTTCCCAACCTAGGGATTGAACCAGCATCTCCTGCATTGGCAGGCGGATGCTTAACCACTGGACCACCAGGGAAGTCCTTGGTCTCAGATCTTGAAGGGCATGCTGGAGTTTGGCAAGTATGAAAGAATAAAGAGCATGTGCAAAGACACAGCTGGAAAGCAGTATAGTGGAAGAAGAGGTGGGGATCACAGCAGAGAAATCAGGTTGGGAGGAGGGAAAACTAAGGAAATCAGGCTAACACCTGCTCCAACATGGTGAACCTTGAAGACCTTATGATAAATGAAAAAAGCCAATCGCAAAAGGGCAAATACACAGGATTCCACTAATATGAGGTACCTAGAGTAGTCAAATTCATAGAGATAGTAGGATAGTTATTGTCAGGGCTGGGAGGGGAAAATGGGAAAGTGTTAAATGGCTACAGAGTGTCAGTCCTACCAATGAAGAAAGTTGAAGAAGCTTCTGGAGGTGGGCAACAGTGATAGTTTCATGACAATGTGAATATCCTACTTAACTGTACACTTAACAGTGGCTGAGATGGGAAATTTTACATTATGTGCGAGTGAAAGTGTGTAAGTGTCGGTTGCTCAGTCATGTCTGACTCTTTGCAACCCCATGGACTGGAGTTCACCAGGCTCCTCTGTCCATAGAATTCTCCAGGCAAGAATACTGGAGTGGGTTGTCATTCCCTCTTCCAGGGGATCTTCCCAACCCAGAGATCGAACCTGGGTCTCCTGCATTGCAGGAAGATTCTTTACTGTCTGAGCCACTAGGGAAGCCCATGTTTTGTGTATTTTAGCATAATTAAAAAAAATAAATAGAGAGACCAGAAAAAAAAAGTCAGGCCTGTAGGCGTAGGGCATCCAGGGGAGAGATGTGCAGGATGTAGGTGGCCAGGTGGACCTGGGGTTTGAGGGGAAGTCAGGGCTGGAAATGTCCATCCAGTGGAAGCTGTGGGAGCAGGTGGTCTCAACTGTAAGTTCACCACTGTAACCCAGTTCTCTGCCTGCAGCCCCAGTCGCCCCTCCCGGATGTGCTGGTCTGGATGCTCAGTGGGCAGCGCCGTGTGGCCTGGGCCCGGATTCCTGCCCAGGATGTGCTCTTCTCTGTGGTGGAGGAGGAACGGGGCCGGGACTGTGGGAAGATCCAGAGCCTGCTGCTCACAGTGAGGGGTCCTGGGGGGTGAAGGCTCTGGGGACTGGAGTGGGATGAGGCTCATAGAGCAGCACAGGCATTGGGGTGGAGCCACACAGTGCACAGTAGGAGTCCCTAAACTCTTTATTTTTTTATTTATAATTGTTGGCCGCACCACGTTGCCTGTGGGATCTTAGTTCCCTGATCAGGGATCGAAATCATGTCCTCGGCAGTGAAAGTGCTGAGTCCTAACCACTGAGCCGCCAGGGAATTCCCTCAAAACTCTTTATTTTATTTTTTAAACTTTTTTAATTAAAATTTTTTAGTCAAAAATTTTAATTAAAAATTTTTAATTTGATTTTTAAACTTTAACAAAGTAAAATGTTTCAATTAGAAATTCATTATTAAAAAAAAGTATATCACATGTTGTTGTGCCATGTGGCCAAAAAAATTTTTAAAAGAATACCAAACTCTTAATTATCTAAAATGCCAAAAGGAAATTGTGCCTTTGCCCAAGTGAGTTTTGATGTGAGATAAACAGCAAATCTTGTCATCTCTGAGCATGAACTGGCCCTTCTGCTGACTAGGCTCTGACAGGTGGGCTGGGTTATGAAAATGGGACTAATTAGTTCCTTATAAGTCCAGCTGATTTGGGGGCAGAATATTTCTGAATGAGGTGTCCTTGGGGTAGACATCAGCAGGGGTCCCTGATGGTGAGTTGTGATCTCTGGGTAAGGGACAGGGAATCTCATGTGTTGGGGATGAGAGGACAGAGGGCTGAGTGTGGGGTAGCGGAGTGCAGAACTCAAAGCATGGTTTGGGGTGTGCGGTTTGGGGCATAGGTGGTGGCAGTGTTGGGGCAGGGGGGACAGGGAATGGAAGTTAAGGATAATGGGGTCTCAGGTGGAAGGCACGAAAAGGGTCAGGTACAGGGAGTGCCCTCTTTGTTTTTTTGTTTGGTTTTTATTTTGGCCATGCTGCCAGGCAAGTAGGATCTTAGTTTCCTGACCAGGGATCAAACCCATGTCCCATGCATTGGAAGTGTGGAGTCTTGACCCTGGACCACCAGGGAGGTCCCCAGGGAGTGCTCTTTGGATTAGGGATCTGGTGATATAGAGAGCAGAGGCCTACCTTGGAGGAGGAAGATGATTGGTCTCGCAGGGGTAGTAAGAGGTGGGGCCCTAACATGGCTCCTCCCACAACAGGCTCCAGGGGCAGCCCCTGGTGAGGTCTGTGCCAAACTGGAGCTCTTCCTGTGGCTGGGGCTAGGCAAGCAAGCCAAGGCCTGCACTGCAGAGCTCCCCGTGGACCTGCTGCCTGAACCTTCACCTGGGCTGCCCCACAGCCTGTATCGGGACGGTGAGTGCAGGCCGTGAGGCGGGCAGGCTGGCTCTCCATCTGCCCCAGGTGTGGGGCTAGATGCTCAGCTAGGGATTCGGATGGGTCTGAGGTCAGGGACTCCAGTGGTCCCTGAGCTCACACAGCCCCTTCTTTCTCTCCATCCCAGACTTCAGCTACTTCCAGCTCCGGGCCCACTTGTACCAGGCCCGAGATGTGCTGGTGGCAGATGACAGTGGGCTCTCGGACCCCTTTGCTCAAGTCCTCATTTCTAAGCAGTGCCAGACCACGCGGGTGAGGACTGGGCTGGGACGTGAGTGGTGGAGGGGCACTGGGAGACAAGGTGGGTGGGAACTGAACTTCTTCCAAGGCTCCCAGTCTCTCTTCTGCCCTGGATTTCCATGACAGGATGTTGGATCAGACCACCCTGATTTAGGGGGTGGTGTAGAACCAGAGGGTCTTAGGGGTGACGGGTTCTCCTGACACTAGCCGCCGTTACCTCACTCCCTGCATGGCCCTCAAGGTCCTGGAGCAGACGCTGAGCCCCCTGTGGGACGAGCTCTTAGTGTTTGATCAGCTGATCGTGGACGGGAGGAGGGAGCACCTGCAGGATGAGCCCCCACTAGTGATCGTCAACGTCTTTGACCACAATAAGTTTGTGAGTGTGACCTGGGCCCCACCTGGGTTCCCACCCCCAAGGACCCTCCTCTCCTCGTCTCGATGCACCCTTCCCGGGTTCCTGAGCCTCTTCTACTTTTGTCTTCACTGCTCTGCTCCCTGCAGGGCCCCGATGTGTTCCTGGGCAGGGCACTGGCTGCCCCGAGGGTGAAGTTGATGGAGGACCCTTACCAATGTCCCGAACTGCAGTTCTTCCCCCTGAGGAAGGGGCCCCGGGCATCAGGGGAGCTCATCGCCACCTTTGAGCTCATTGAACTGGACTACAGTAGCGGGCTTGAGGTCAGAGTGCTGGGGTCTAACGGGGACACCCCGTGGACCGCTCCTGCAATTCCTCTAGGTCCTCTCACTCCGGGAATGTGGGCACGTCCCAGGGTTACTCCTCCAACTTCCTTACCCCCAGAGAATGCGGGCTGCAGGTCTGTCCTGGGGCCACCTCACTGGACCTCCTGACTCCAGGGAACACTTGAAGTAGACCTTCCCTCGATTCACCTTGCCAGGCCTCCAACCCCAGAGAACCCAGGCTATGGGTTGATCCCCTTGCCTGAGACACACCCATCTTCTCCCTGTGCATGGCTGTTTCTGAGACAACCCCCTCCTGCCAATCTAGTCTTGCCAGGTTCCTCTGGATTTCTATCTCACTAGCAGCCCTCCATTTCTTTACCGTGAGTCCAGACTTCCCCTCCTCCTGCCAGATTCCTCTTTGAGCTCTGATCTCGTCTCCCTGCAGCCTTCAGTGCCCAGTGATGTGGAGCCCCGGGACCTGACCCTCCTGGCTGAGCCCCTCTCTGGACGCCTGTCCCTGCCACCCCATGTACACCCAGTGCTCAAGGAGTTCCGTGTTGAGGTAGTGAACTCACATCCTCCCACCTTCCCCCTATCTGGGTGTCCTTCAGTAAGGTACAGGCCCCTGAATCTCCCACTTCCCAACTTCAGGTACTGTTCTGGGGTCTCAGGGGCCTTGGCCGCGTGCATCTGTTCGAGGTGGAGCAGCCCCAGGTTGTGCTGGAGGTGGCGGGTCGGCGAGTGGAATCCGAGGTCCTGACCAGTTACCGTGAGAATCCCAATTTCACTGAGCTCCTCAAGCATCTGACAGTGGTGAGGACATGGGCTGGGGCCAAGAAGTGCTGGGCTGAGAAATGGAATAGGGCAGTGAGATGGCGAATTCCTGGCTGGTTATATTAGATTAACCCAGGGGTCACCAGACTTTCTATAAAGGGTGGGTGTACTCAGTTGCTCAGTTGTGTTTGACTCTTTTGTGACCCCACGGACTATAGCCTGCCAGGCTTATCTGTCCATGGAATTTTTCAGGCAAGAATACTGGAGTGGGTTGCCATTTCCTCCTCCAGGGGATCTTCCCAACCCAGGGGTTGAATCCACATCTCCTGTGTCGCCTGCATTCCTGGTGGATTCTTTACCACTGAGCCACCAGGGAAGCCCCTCTAACAAAGAGCAAGATAGTGAAGATTTTAGGCTTTGTGGGCTATATAGTCTCAGTTGCAATTACTCAACTCTGCTATTATACACAGTCTTAAGACAACAAGGAAATGAATGAGTATGACTGTTCCAAGAAAACTTTATTTACGAAAACTGGCAACAGGCTAGACTTGGTTTACAGGCAATGATTAGCCGATCCCTGGATTAATCCATGAACCGGTGATGCTTTATTGGCTCTATTGATTGAGTGGATTAGCCAACAGTCATGAAGTGTGAGTCTGAAGGAAACTGAGACACTAGGGGTTAGAAAGATAAATACATTCTTTGTTTAACTTGTAATTACCATACTGTAGTGTGGGCTTGGAGTCAAATTCTGGCAGTGTCACTTAAGTGCTTGTCAAATCACTTCTCTGATTTGAGCTTTAATTTGTCTGCTTGTTTGTTTGAAAGAGAGTCAGAAGTGTGTTATGAGGAGCCAATGAAATAAAGGCTCTTTAATATTTATTTATTTTTATTTTTTGGCTGCACTGGATCTTCGTTGCTGTGAGCAGGCTCTTCTTTCATTGCAGCGAGCAGCGGCTACTCTCTGGTTGTGGTGCCTGGGCTTCCCATTGCAGTGACTTTTCTCATTGCGGAGCACGGGCTGTAGGCACTTGGGCTTCAGTAGTTGCCGCACACTGGCTTAGATGCCCCACGGCATGTAGAATCTTCCCAGATCAGGGATAGAACCTGTGTTCCCTGCATTAACAGGTGGATTCTTAACCACTGGGTCACCAGGGAAGTCCTTAATGTTACTGATACGGTTGGATTTACATTTGCCATTTTGCTATTTGTTTTCTATACATTTCATTTATTTTTTGTTCCTCCTTTACTGTCTTCTTTTGTATTAAATAGATATTTGTTAGTATACTACTTTAATTCCTTAGTTGATATTTACTTAGTAGTTGCTCCAGGGATTATAGTATGCATACTGACTTTTCACAATCTGTTTCAGATTAATACTAATTTAGTTTCAGTAAAATAGAAATACTATTATAACTCCATTTCTCCCTCTTTTGTGCTGTGATTGTCACATATATGTAAAATAAAGCCAAAAATACAGTATTATAATTGTGTCCCCCCTCCCCACTCAGGATCCACTGATAGATATAGAATTTCCGGATTAAAAGGTATATATAATTTTATGGTTGTAAATCTATATTAGCAAACTGAGTATTTCTCCTTTACATAATAATAACAACCTCATGTTTCTGATAGCACTTTGTAGGCTCCAAATTACTTTTGTATCTGTTATGTCATGTGATACAATAGCCTTTCCAATCCAGGACAGTGTCCCCTTTTTAGCTGGGGAGTGGGTTGGGAAGGCAGTGACTCACCAGAGATGACTCAGTGAGGCTGTGGACTTCGAATGCACATTTAGCTGCCTTGTTTTCTCACCTGTCTCTGCTGCGGCCTTTCCCTCCTCCCCGAGTCTGCAGAGATCCAGGTCCTCTCTCCCACCCCCAGGACTTGCCAGAGCAGTCTTACCTGCAGCCTCCTCTCAGCGTCCTGGTGATCGAGCGCCGGGCCTTTGGCCGCATAGTGCTTGTGGGGTCCCATGTTGTCCCCCACATGCTGAGATTCACTCTCCGGGGTCAAGAGGATGCCCCTGAGGAGCAAGAAGAGGAGGAGACAGGGGACCTGGTCTCCGAGGAACCTCAAGGTAAGGGGCTTTTCCCTTAGGGGCCACCAGACAGAAGTCTTCATCTAATTCCTGGCTGAGATGGCTCCCAGAGATCTTCCAGTGGGACATGGAGTCTGATTTCTACTTGCCTGTCCTTCTCCTGATGTCGTTTGTCCCTTCTCAGGACAGAGGTCCCTGGACCCCTTCAGGGCCGACGTGGGGACACCCAGACGGCTCCTGAAGGTGATGGAATGGGGGGATGGATGGAGAAGGGACTGGCAGGGCTTGGGGTGGTGCTGGGCTAGGGGTGCTGAGTTCTTGCTCACCCAGGCTCCTTTGAAGAAGCTGCCTCTGGGAGGCCTCCTGAATCAAGGCCCAGGGCTGGAAGAGGACATCCCAGAGCCTGACGAGCTTGACTGGTGGTCCAAGTACTATGCATCACTTCAGGAGCTCCAGGGCCAGGTGGGAGCAGGGGGAAAGTGCTGGGGGTGGGTGTGGGGGAGCTGGAGGCAGAGGAGGGTGAATGGTAAGAAGGTCCTCATCAAACATGGAGCTCTACAGATTTTCAAAACTCTCTGTTACAGCCATCTTTGCTCATCTTTACCACAGTTTGAGAAGTTGGGGATTATTAACTCCATTATCTAGAGCTGTGTTGTCCAACGGAAATATGTGAGCCACATATGCAATTTTAACTTTTGTAGCACCCACATTTAGAAAAAAATGAAAGGAACCAGTTGAAGTTGATTTTTAATAATATGTTTTATTAACCTAGTATATCTACAATAGTGTTTCGAGAAGTAACTATCAAAAACAATTAATAATGAAGTAATTTACAGCCTCATTTTATACGAGTCTTTGACATCCAGTGTGTAGTTTACACTTTGAGCACAGCTCAGTTTGGACCAGCCATGTTTCAAGTGCTCAGCAGTTCCACGTGTAACTGATGGTTACATATCAGGACTACATGATAAACTAAGGCTTTGAAAACACAAGTGGGCTTACCCAGCTGGAAGTGAACTAAAGTTTCCCAGCTCCCTATCCTGGGAAAGGGGTAGATGAAGGAGGTGAAGGGAAGGGAAGGATCTCTGACCTGCCCGTTGATTTCAGGCCAACTTTGATGAGGATGAAATGGATGACCCTGGGGATTCAGGTAAGAGATGGGCTTTCTTGCTTTTCCTCTTTCTGTCTCCCTCCCTTTCCCAACATCATACTTCTTTCTCTCTTTTTAAGATTGATTTATTTATTTTTGGCTGTGCTGGGTGTTTGTTGCTGCGTGAAAGGCTTTCTCTAGTTGCAGCCAGTGGGGGCTCCTCTTTCTTGTGGTACACAGGCTTCTCATTCTGGTGGCTTCTCTTGTTGTGGAGCACGGGCTCTAGGCACATGGACTTCAGTAGTTGCAGTCTGTGAGCTCTGTAGTTGCAACTTGCAGGCTCTAGAGCACGCAGGCTCAGTAGTTGTGGTGCATGGGCTTAGTTGCTCCACAGCATGTGGGATCTTCCTGGACTAGGGATCAGATCTGCGTCCCCTGCATTGGCAGGTGATTTTTAACCACTAGATCACAAGTGAAGCCCCACACCAGCTTCTAATGGGGCATTTCTGCTGTTCCCAGATGGGGTTCACCCCATTTCTGTGGATGGGGAAGCCCATGACCAGAGTGAGCCTGAAGTCAAAAGCTCTGTGTCCCAGAAAAAAGCACTCGCCACTCTGAAGGTAACTGGGTGCTGGGAGAGGGAATTTTGCTTGGATTCTGAAACACTGGGCTGTCACTGAGGTCCTTGCCTTGCAGATTTACAACACCTCCCTGGAGGAAGAGTTTAACCAGTTTGAAGACTGGCTGAATGTGTTTCCCCTGTACCGTGGGCAGGGGGGTCAGGGTGGAGATGGAGAGGATGAAGGGTCTGGAAAGCTTGTGGGCAAGTTCAAGGTTTGTTTGGGGGAGGAATGGGGGACCAGGGAGCACAGATGGGGATGCAGGAGGAAGTCTCTCTTAGCAGTGTTTTTTCTGCTCCCCACTCCCATCCTACCCAGGGCTCCTTCCTCATTTACCCAGAATCAGAGGCAGTGTCCTTCTCTGAGCCCCAGGTCTCCCGGGGGATCCCACAGAACCGGCCCATCAAGCTCCTGGTTAGAGTATATGTTGTAAAGGTGAGCATCCATTGACCCTGCATGCCTCTAAGTCCAGCAAAGGTAATGTACACAAAACCTACAGACAGAAGGGATCAGAGTCTGGCTTTTTCATTTTTCAGGTGGGAAATCTTAGGCACAAAGTTAAGAGACTCCACTAGGTTACACAACTTGCTCATGGCAGAACCTGAATTTACTGCTTAGATCTTCTGACTCCTTATTCGTAGTTCTAGTCTCATATTAAAAGAATGGGGAGAGTAATTCCAGGAAGAGCACAACCCATAAAGCTTCGTGATGGCCTCCCACCAAAGCCTTTGTACAGGTCTTCCCACTGCTGCAGGATTTGTTTATTTTAAAAAAAGTCAATCAGTGATCGCTTCAGCAGCACATATACTAAAATTGGAACGATACAGAGAAGATTAGCATGGCCCCTGCGCAAGGATGACACGCAAATTCGTGAAGCGTAAAAAAAAAAAACAGTCAATCATTTAATGAATTAACTGTTTTTGGCTGCCCTGGGTCTTCATTGCTATGCGAGGGCTTTCTCTAGTTGTGGTGAACAGGGGCTACTCTTCGTTGCAATGCCCAGGCTTCTCACTACAGTGGCTTTTCTTGTTGCGGAGTACGGGCTTTGGTAGTCATAGCACGTGGGCTTAGGTGCTCCGTGGCATGTGGGATCTTCTCGGACCAGGGATTGAACTTGTGTCCCCTGTATTGGCAAGTGGATTCTTAACCACTGGACCAGCATGGTTTTCATATGGCACTCAGCAGGGCCCTGAAGTTTCCTTAATGGCATCTCAGAGAATGAAGGGGGTGAGGGGGTTACTACACATTTACTCCCAGCACAGAGCAGATGCTGTACTTTAATCTAGTTTAAATATAGGGATTCTAAGATGTAATTTAAAGAAGCATTCTGTGGCACTCTTCTGCCATAATCTAAGCATCCTAGTGCATACACTAGATAATGTGAATTACTTGGCTCTTTTTCCTTTAATGTTTCATGGTCAGACAATGCAATATGTTCTGTATCTAATTTTGATGGCTTCTTTTCTGTGAACATTTTTGTTTTTGTTTTTTGGTGTCTCTAGTCCTGAATACAAGCTGTAAAGAGGAACAGCTTTGCATCACCTATGAACTGTTTAACTTTGGGCACAAAGTTTTGCTTTTTAAAAAAAAACATTTTTATTTTGTTTTTTTGGGGGCTGAGATGGGTCTTCGTTGCAGGGTTCAGGCTTCTCTAGTCATGGTGCAAGGGTGACACATGGGATCTAGTTCCCTGACCAGGGATCGAATCTGGACCTCCTACAGTAGGAGCGCAGAGTCTTAGCCACTGGACCACCAGGGAAGTCCCACTATGCTTTGTCTGGGGACTCAGTATCCTTATCTGTCTACAGGCAGATAAGATATGCTGTCTTCAGAGCAATTGGAAAATCAAATGAGATGATGCATCAGTAACTTGGTCTAGTTTGTTAGACTACTAGTAGACTAGACATACTAGTTTGGTAATTATCCTTATTTTATAGGTGTTTTTGTACCTGTGGAAAAGTCCAGACTCCCCTGCCCCACTCCCCTCTTCCTTCTACTCCCACTTCCCATATCTCAGTCCCAACAGTACATTCATCCTAGACGATAGGAAAGAAGGTCCTTTCCCTTCTATTTATTTATTTATTGTTTCTCAAATTTTGGCTGCACTGGGTATTCATTGCGGTGCTCGGGCTTAGTTGCCCCACGACATGTGAGATCTTAGTTCCCTGACCAGGGATTGAACCCTACATTGCAAGGTAGATTGTTAACCACTGCACCACCAGGGAAGTACTTCCCTCCCTTCTATTTATATCATAAGACACCTGTTTCCTGAAGTCTCTGGAGACTTTGCAGTCATCTGGACCTTCTGCTTCTAACAGCATTGTAGCCTAGATGGTCTGAAATAATTTCCTGATATAATACATCTAGAAATGCTAGATAAGCAGTCTTTTATACAAATGCTAAACTCATAAGGGGAATTCTCAATGGTCAAATGAGGAAACAGCAGGAATCCCTGAACAAGCCCTAAAGTCAGATTCTCTTGAGAATATCCAGACCCCAAGGCTTAGGTTCTAATACCGAACAGCCTATACAAGGTGGGAGACACAACTAAGCCACTTGCATAAAGCAGGACCCAGGAAGGGCTCTATTGTCAGTGAAAGGTGGTCAGGAGGAAGCCCACCCACTGGAAAAAGAGCCTGCAAGGTAAATGGTCTGTCTCAGCCTCTGTTACAGCTGGGTGAAACAGAAAAAATACCTTTCCTGAGGATTTATTATTAGAGTTTTGCCCTCATATTGATTTAAGACTTGAATTTTTTTTTCAATGTATTTCTTTACTTGGCTGTGCCAGGTCTTAGTTTCGGCATGCAGGATCTATGTTGTGTCACGTGGCATCTTCATGTTGTGGTACACGGACTCTAGTTGTGGCACACGGACTCTAGTTGTGGCACATGGACTCTAGTTGTGGCACACAGACTCTAGTTGTGGTGCATGGACTCTAGTTGTGGTGCATGGGCTCAGTAGCTGCAGCCCACCGGCTTAGTTGCTCTGCAGCATGTGTGATCTTAGTTCCCCGACCAGGGCTCCACGTCCCCTACATTGCAAGGTGAATTCTTAACCACAGGACCACCAGGGAAATCCCTAAGACTTGAGATTTTATTTTTGCAAAATCCAGAAAATTCAAAGCTGAGAAATTGACTTAAAGTGGTCCCAAAGCAGTCTTCACAGACTCCAGAGATTTAGATAACCAAATTTGGGTTCACAATCCTAAATGACAATCTATATAAGAAAACAATCATCAGGAAAAATTGTGAGAAAGAAACAACACAAAGGAGAATTAGATCTCTAAAGGCTTTGGATGTTAGAATTTTCAAATATTAAAATACAAAACAGATGTTTAAAATTATTTCACAGGCAGAGAACAAAAGGCTATAGAAATTGACTGGCAGGGCTTCCCTGGTGGACCAGTGGCTAAGACTCTGCCCTTCCAATGCAGGGGGCCCGGGTTTGATATCTGATCAGGGATCTAGATCCCACAGGCAGCCAAATAAATAAATAATAAATAATACTTAAAAAAACTTGCTGGGCAGTTTTGAAAATAAGGGCTTCCCTGGTGGCTCAGCTGGTAAAGAATCCACCTGCAATGCGGGAGACCTAGTTTTGATCCCTGGGTTGGGAAGATACCCTGGAGAAGGGAATGGTTACCCACTCCAGTATTCTGGCCTGGAGAATTCCATGGACCACAGTCCATGGAGTCGCAAAGAGTCAAACATGACTGAGAGACTTTCACTTTCACTTTTCACTTTCCCTTTGAAAATAATGAAATCTAAAGCTGGAGTGCCATTAAAAATCAAATGTCATTTTTTGTTTTATTTTTAAAATTTATTATTTATTTTGGCTGTGCTGGGTCTTCTTTGCAACATGTGAGCTTAGTTGCAGTATGTGGGATCTTAGTTCTCCAACCAGGGATTGATCCTGGGCATTTGGAGTGCAGAATCTTATCCACTGGACCACCAGGGAAGTCCCCAAATCAAATCTTATTAAATGCACATACATAGCAGAATGGGTAAATAAACTATGGTTTTTAAGTCCACACACCAGTGTACTATGCAGCTGTAAAAAAAGAATGAAGAAGATCTCTGAACTGATATGGCGTGATTTCCAAGACATAGTATAAAGTGAAAAAAGCAGAATACAAAAGAGTACCTACAGTGTGGCGCTCTCCACGTAAGAAAGAGAAAGAGCCAAGGAATTTGTGTGTTTGTTCCTCTGTGCACCAGAATACCAGAAGAATAAACTAGAAACTAAAGGGACTGACTTACCTAAAGAGTGTGGATGGTTAAGGAGTGGAAAGAAAGGGAAAATGCAATTCAAGCAGTGTAGTGTGTACTATAAGCCAGGCACAAGGCTAAGGGTTGCTACCCTGGAATTAAAAAGCTAATTCTAAAATTTCTGTGGAACAACAAAGTACCAAGAGTAGTCTAGATAATTTTGAAGAACAATGTAGGAAGACAAGAATTCTTATAAGCTGTGATAATTAAGGCAGTGTGGTTTTGGCATGGGAACAGATGATTAGGCCAATGGTACAGGGTAGAAGTTAAAAAAAAAAAAAAACAGACACATGTGGGAATTCCCTGGTGATCCAGTGGTGAGGACTCCATGCTTCCACTGCTGGGAGTCCAGGTTTGATCCCTGGTCAGGGAACTAAGATCCTGCAAGCTGCTCATCTTGACCATAAGGAAAAAAAAAACAACAGACATAGAAATTTACACCAGAGTAATCAGATGCAGATCATTTGGGGGAGAAATGAGACTGTTTTGTAAGTGGTCCCATGAAGATGGCTTATTTGTGTGGAAAAAATAAAATAAAATGAAATTCCTAACTTATAGCATCCACAAAAAAATCCAGCCAAATCTGATATTTGATTGTGAAAAGCAAAACTACAAGGAAATGTTAAGATATCTTTATGATCTTAGGTGGGGGGAAGTTTTCCTAAATTAGGAAAAAAAATAACACATGTGACTCCATTCAGACTAAACTTCTAGGTATCCATAGACCCGTTAGATTAAATGACAGCCTAAACACAGGCTGGGGTCAGATATTTACCCTATGCATAATCAATAAAGGGCTAGTGTCTGCCATATGCTTAAGCAACTCCTGCAAATCTGTAAGAAGACCAAAAAGAAAAATTGAGAAAAAACTATGAAAAGGGAATTGACTGAAGAAGAAATTCCAATGGTCAATAAACATATTAACAAGTCCTACAACTTAGGACTCCCCTGACAGCCCAGTGGTTAAAACTCTGTGCTTCCAATGTGGGGGTGGGGGGTGGGGGCTGGTGAGGGTTTGATTGATCATTGGTCGGGGAACTAAGATCCCACAGACTGCGCAGTGCAACCAAAGAAACAAAACAACAACAACAAAACCTGCACCTTAATTGTAATCTGACAGGCAAATAATTGAAACCGTGTAGACAGGGGCTGGGCAGCTGTAGAACTCTACTGCAGTGCTGGTAGAAGGAGGCATTAGTTCTCTTTGCTGCTGCAACCAGTTACCGCATACTTACCGTCTATCTATCATCTTGCTGTTCGGAAAAGCAGAAATCCAAAACAGGTTGCACTGGGTTGAAATCAAGGTGTTGGCCCAACTGCCTTCCTTCTACAGACTCTTGCAAACAATCATTTGCTTGTCTTTTTGACCTTCTACAGGGAGCCTGTGTATCTTGGCCCATGACCTCTTCCTCCATCTTCAAAACCAGCAGTGTAGACCTTCAAATCTCTCTCCCTGACTCGCTCATCTCCCTCTTTCACTTATAAAACCCTTAGTGATTATATTGGACTCCCCTGGATAATCTAGGCTACTCCCTTCATCTTGTGACCTTTAATTGCATCTGCAAAGTCTCTTTTACTACGTAAAGTAAGATATTCATAGGTTCAGGGATACTTGGACAAGGTTGTGGGGTGATCTATTCTGCCTGCCACAGAATGTAAATTGTTATAACAACTTTGGAGAACAGTTTGTAGTAAGATGTACAATATGTTGTCAAATGGAAGATTCTCATAGCCAAAACCCAGTAATTATGCTTCTAGATAAAATCTTAGAAAAATTTTCATATAATGTGTCTTAGAAAACATATATGCTCATTCTAGTATTAATTGTAATAATAAAATATTTAGAAATAACCTAATTAGGATTAGGTCTAAGTGTTCCTAAATAGGAGAGAGTATGTGTATCGGTCATATAACAAACACTACAGTTAAACTGAATGAACTACAGTAACATGTAGCAACAAGGATACATCTCCCAACAGAAGTTTGGATGAAGTAAGCAAGTTTGGTGATTCCCAGTTTGTGGAAGGTGGCACCAATGGGGCGTTTCCCCTTCCTTTTCCTGAAAATCACCCCCAAACAAGAACAATTAACAAAAACTCTGAGTTCCAATTATGCTGAAATCAGAGCCTTAAAACTGCAAACCACCAGGGCAGCTGAAGAACCTCCAAGAGCTGTGCAGATGGAGTCATGTGCATGAAGGAAGAGAGAGAGGACGTCACTCATCAGAGCTCAAGGTCAGCAGAGTCTGTGTCTCAAGGCAGAAGAGCAAACCCTGAGGATTAAAGCTAGCATCACTCACCAAAAGCTAAAAATGGTGGATCAAATTTTTTTTTTTTGGATCAAATTTTAAAGACATCTTAAAAATTTTTTTAAAAATTTCATTGAATCATAGTTGATTTACCATGTTGTGTTAATTTCTGATATAAAGCAAAGTGATTCAGTTATATATATATATATATATATATTCCTTTTCATGTGTCCGTTATGATTTATCACAGGATATGAATATAGTTCCCTGTGCTGTACAGTAAGACCTTGTTGTTTATCCATCCTATATATAATAGTTTGCATCTGCTAATCCCCAACTCCCAATCCATCCCTTCCCCACCTCCTCCCCCTTGGCAACCACAAGTCTGTTCTCTATGTCTGTGAGTCTGTTTCTGTTTCATAAATAAGTTCATTTGTGTCATCTTTTAGATTCCACATGTAAGTGATATCATATGGTATTTGTCTTTCTCTCTCTGACTTCACTTAATATGGCAATCTCTAGCTCTATCCATGTTGCTGCAAATAGCATTATTTCATCATTTTTTTATGCTGAATTGTATTCCATTGTGTGTGTGTATATATATATATATATGACATCATATATATATATCATATCTTCTTTATCCATTCATCTGTCAATGGAAATTTAGGTTGTTTCCATGTCTGGTTATTGTGAATAGTGCTGCTATGAACACACGAGTGCATGTATCTTTTTTGTTGTTGTTATATTTTCTCTGTCTATCTTTTTTTGGCCATGCCAAGAGGCATGCAGGATCTTAGTTCCTTGACCAAGGATCGAACATTTGCTTCCTGTAGTGGAAGCAAAGAGTCCTAACCACTGGACTACAGGGAATTCCCTGTATCTTTTTGAAGTGGAATTTTTTTCTGGGTATATGCCCAGGAGTGGGATTGCTGGATCATATCGCAACTCTATTTTCAGTTTTTTGAGAAGCTTCTATACTTCAAAAACATCTTTTAAATGCAGTGCTGAACTTCCAAGAAAGTAAGAGATTTTAGGGTAGGAAAAAACCCAAAGTAAAAGCAGGAACTGCTTTAAAATGCACCCACAATTTTGTTATTATCCACGTATGGTGAAGCCAATAGATCGGATGGCCACCATTGAAAAGATTGTCTATTGTTTGTTTCGGTTTTCTAGAGGCGGGGCAGGCTGTGCCTTGCAGGGTCACCCAGGAAAACATGAGGGCCAGTCAGAAGGCAGAAGGAACAAGGAGAGTATGAGGGCCAGAGCCTTTGTTTTGTGTGTGTGTGTGTGTGTGTGTGTGTGTGTGTGTGTTTGATGGAAAGGTGGGGCAAGGCAGCATAAGCAGGTTTATGACTGGCTAGTTTGAATAATTCCTACGGGCTTTAGGGTACAGGAGTTGTCTCACTGTCTCTAGCTGTCTGAACCTGGCTGTGGGGATGATAAAAGCAGAGGAATATTACTTTCTGGAGTATAAAGGCCAGATAGAGGAGGTGGTTGGATGTTGTATGGCGTTTCTGGATTAGTTGGTTTGTATATGAACAGTATTCTGGCAAATGTGCTGCTTACTAACTTTAGGAATTAGTCTCCCTGGCAGGGGCAGTCTCTCCAGGATCAGTACAGCCCCAGATACCAGAGCATCAAGAATACAGAAAATTGGACTGGTGGTCCAGTGGTTAAGAATCTGTCTGCCAGTGCAGGAGCCACAGGATTCGATCAGGAAAGATTCCACATGCCTTGGGGCAACTGAACCCCTGCACCTAAAGCCTGAGCTCTAGAGCCTGCGAGCCACAACAAGAGAAGCCACCACAATAAGAAGCCCGCACACCACAATGAAGAGTAGTCTCTGCACAGCCAAAAACAGATACAAGAAAAGAATACAGAAAATATGGAAGTATAGCTAATATAGGAACTTAGAGAAAAGGAGTAGTAAAGCTGGCTTTCACCCCATACTCACTGCTGACCAGAGAGACCTCCTCTTCCTCATGACAGGCAGTGAGGACAGAAGATGAAATCCCGGGGTCACCTGGAGCCCCCACACCTACATCTTCAGCATAAGGATGAACAAAGATAGGAACATGCAAGGCAGAAGGAGACACCAAGGAAGCTTGCCTGTCTTAACCCTGGCATTGGTTAGAGGGGAAAAGTCTCCCTAAGCATCCATGACCACAAGCTACATTCTCACCCCTGGTGTGATCCCCACAGGCTCAGCTGGAAGATTTCATTCATTCGTTCATTTACTTGTTTATTGATTTTGGTTGCTATGGGCCTTTGTTGTTGTGAGAGGGCTTTCTCTAGTTGAGGTGCACAAGCTCCTCATTGTGGTGGCTTCTCTTGTTGTGGAGTAGGGGATCTAGGCGCGAGGGCTTCAGTAGTTGCAACACTTGGGCTCAGTAGTTGTGGTGTGTGGGCTCTAGAGTGAGAGGGCTTGGAGGATTTAATTTAAAGTGGCTGCAGGTTGGTAGTTTGCCTAGGGAACTGGCAGGAATGAAAACAAACCCTCCCTGGCAGAGAACACCCACAACAAGCCCTCAGCTTGAGTCATACCAAATATGAGTCATGATTAAAAAGTACCATAAGAAAAAGAAAAAGGCCATCAGGAGTAAGAGTTAGCAAAAATAACAACAGATTCAGACTCCACGGTCGTCGATATTGCAATGATTAGATAGAGAATATGAAATGTTTAAAGAAATAGAATGAAATTAAAATGAGCAAGGAACAAGAGACCATTACAAATAAACAGCAAGTTTGAAGGACCAGTTAGAATGTTTAGAAATTAGAAATGTAATATTGAAAATTAAAAACTCAGTGATGGAACAAAAGATTTGAAGTCATTTCACAAAAGCAAATATATATATACAAGGCTAATAAGCACATTAAAAAGTGAAAAAAAAAAAGCTCAACATGCTTCATCAGCAGGGAAACATAAATTAAACCTCAATGAGCTTCAATTTTACGTGCATGAGAATGACGAAAATAAAAAAGATTGACAATACCAAGTGCTGGGAAAGATGAGGAGCAACTGGAACTCTGCTGTGTAAAAATTCTATTTCAGCAATTTATGCATAAGTTATATATTTACTAAATTACGTAGTTTTCAAAAACAGAAAAAGTAAGTTTACTACATACAGTGTAAACCATGAAAAATCATGCTATATATACTGCTTAGGGATGCATGTATATGTAACAGAAGTATTTTTTCTTTTTGTGTGTGTGTGTGTGTGTGAGAAACCCCAATTAAAAAACCCCAAATAAAGAGTTCTCCCTACGTTAGAGATGGAAAGGGAATTAAATCTGGTCAGGGACTCAAGAGACATTTGTTGGTAGTGTTTTATTTATGAAGCTGGGCACACACATGCTCATTGTATTATTTTTGTATTTAGTTAAAATATTCTTAATTTAACAAAAAAAGACTTCCCTGGTGGTCCAGTGGTTAAGAACCCAGCTTGCAATGTAGGGGACACCAGTTTGATCCCTGGTCCTAGAAGATCCCACATGCCGTGGAGCAGCTAAGCCCGGGCGCCACAACTCCTGAGCCGATGTGCTGTAGCTCCTGAGGCCTGCACGCCCTAGAGCCTGTGCTCCACAACAAGAGAAGCTGCTGCAGTGAGAGGCCCGAGCCCCACAATGAAGAGTGGCTCCCCCTCACAGCGCAGAGAAATCGGTGTGCCCAGCAACCAAGACCAGCACAGCCAAAAATAAAAAAACAAAATAAAAACAAAACAAAAAAAGGGACAAAAAGTAAAATAAAGTGAAAGTAAAATGAAAGTAAAATATGTTCATTGTGAAAGAGTGAAACTCAAATGATATGGAAAGTTATGAATTGAATAGTAAGTCCTTTATACAATGGAAACAGTGAGAAACTTTATTTTCTTGGGCTCCAAAATCACTGCAGATGGTGACTGCAGCCATGAAATTAGAAGACACTTGCTCCTTGGAAGAAAAACTATGATCGTCCTAGACAGCATATTAAAAAGCAGAGACATTAGTTTGCAAACAGAAGTCCGTCTAGTCAAAGCTTTGGTTTTTCCACTGGTCATGTATGGATGTGAGAGTTGGACTACAAAGAAAGCTGAACACTGTGGTGTTGAAGAAGACTCTTGAGAGTCCCTTGGACTGCAAGGAGATCCAACCAGTCCATCCTAAAGGAAATCAGTCCTGAATATTCACTGGAAGAACTGATGCTGAAGCTGAACCTTCAATATTTTGGCCACCTGATGCAAAGGACTGACTCACTAGAAAAGACCCTGATGCTGGGGAAGATTGAAGGCGGGAGGAGAAGGGGACGACAGAGGATGAGATGGTTGGATGGCATCACTAACTCGATGCACATGAGTTTGAGCAAGCTTCAGGAGTTGGTGATGAATAGGGAGGCCTGTCCTGCTGCAGTCCATGGGGTTGCAAAGAGTCGTGCACAACTGAGCGACTGAACTGACTATACATGTCTCCACGTATTTTGTTTCATTATATATATATATAAAGTTGTATTTATTTATTTATGGCTGCATGGGTCTTTGTTGCTGCACACGGGCTTTCTCTAGTTGTGGCAAGCAGGGGCTCCTCCCTAGTTGCGGTGTGTTGGCTTCTCATTGCAGTGGCTTCTCATGTTGAGGGTTGTGGGCTCCAGAGTGTGAGCTCGGTTGTGGTCCACAGGCTCAGTTGCCACTCGACACATGGAGTCTTCATGGACCAGGGACTGAATCCATGTCCCCTGCATTGGCAGGTGGATTCTTAGCTACTGGACCACCAGGGAAGCCTTCATTATATTCCTGTTACACCTATTTGTATGGCAATAATTACTGTATTTCAATAATTAAGTTAAAAGAAAGTAAGTCACTTCATCCAACCTCTCCGCTAATGTCTTGCAGTGGAAGAATTTTCCGTGGTAACTTCCTGTTTTGACTAAACTGGAGAGTAGGCCCAGCAAGGGCAACCTTGGGTTTTGACGTTTCTCATTTCCACCCCATACTGTCTCCCTAGGCTACCAACCTGGCTCCTGCAGACCCCAATGGCAAAGCAGACCCCTATGTGGTGGTGAGTGCTGGCCGGGAGCGGCTGGACACCTAGGAACGATACATCCCCAAGCAGCTGAACCCCATCTTTGGAGAGTGAGGCTGGGCCGTGGGCTTGGGGATGGAGAGTAACTTTGCCATCTGGCCCTGTGACTCCCACTCAGACAGCTGGTGGTGATGGTGGAGGAACGGACAGAGGTGCTGAGTCCACCCCCAGGGCGTGGGGGTGTTCTCATCTGTGCTCTCTCCTGGCCAGGGTCCTGGAACTCAGCATTTCTCTCCCTGCTGAGCCTGAGCTGACGGTAGCTGTGTTTGATCATGACCTTGTGGGCTCTGATGACCTCATCGGAGAGACCCACATTGATCTGGAAAACCGATTCTATAGCCACCACAGGGCTAACTGTGGGCTGGCGTCCCAGTATGATGTGTGAGTCCCACAGGGCCCTCGGGAGTCATTCTAAGTCTGACCAAAGACGTTCAAGTTCACATCCCACCTGAAGGTCCAGATCCTTTGATTTCATAGCAGGGGACTCCCCTGCAACCAAAACATTATAGATTATTGGTCAAGAAATGGGCTTGGGAGTTGGGATCTGTAACTAGTAAGTCACTTGACTTCCTTGAGCTTCAGTTTCCTCATCTGCCAAATGGGGGTAATAATATCAATATCTCTTTCATAGGAGCATCTGGCATGCATACTTGATTTTCACCATTACTGTAAGCGAGGACTAACCTGTTCTCCAGTAGAGTTATGAACCTGGATCCTAAATCCTCAAGGGCCCCCATCCCTGCCCCTGTGCCCAACTATGTTTATATGCTGGATCCAACTGAGGCACCTTCCATTTTCACCTTCAGGGATGGGTACAATGCCTGGCGTGATGCGTTCCGGCCTTCTCAGATCCTGGCGGGGCTATGCCAACGCTGTGGCCTCCCTCTGCCTGAATATCGAGTCGAGGCTGTCAAGGTGGGCAGCAAACTCTTTCTGACACCGCCAGAGACTCTGCCCCCAGGTATCAGCCTCTCTCTGTTGGACAATCCAGAGGGGGCAAGATGGTAGAGCAAGGTATGGGGAAGGCCACTGATGATCAGCCTAATGTGTCCCCGAAGATCCCGCCTCCCTCTGCAAGCAGAGGAGGTGAGTTTGGCTGAGTAAGGACAATAGTGGAGAGAAAATGGTCTTTGTTGGTGAGTGTGAGATCTCTGGGGAGCCCTAGTGAACCCCTCAGAGCCATAGCTAATTGAGGACACAGGGGTCCCATGCAATATACAAAATGGTGCAGAATTTAGCTTGTGCTTTATACACGGCCAGTGGTCTGTTCTCTAAACAAGGTTTGCACAAAGGCCACAGCCCCTCCAATCCCACTGTCCCCTGACTGCTAGCTTTTCACTGGCAAAAGTTGTTACAGCAGCATCTGCCACTTTCTATGCATTGTGGACATGCCCTCCCAGGGAATGGGTTTGTCCAGGACAGCAGTTCCTTCAGCCCAGAGCGTCTATTGAGGCTGGGGGGGTGGGAGGAAGGGAGCAGAGTTGGGAACTGTGTGGAACCCAAGCTCACAAACCTCTTGTTGTAGGTATCAGGGGCTCCAAGGTGGCAAGGGATGTCTCTGAGGAGGCCCAGGCATTGCTGGTGCTGCGGCGCTGGCAGGAGATGCCAGGGCTTGGGATCCAGCTAGTACCTGAGCACGTAGAAACACGGCCCCTCTACCATCCCCGCAGCCCAGGGCTGCTGCAGGTGAAGGAGGGCTCAGGGTGCATCCCCAGAGCCCCACGACTCTCACTTGGTCCTGGACCTGGGCACGGCCACTTCTGACTCTGGCTCTTGATCCTTGTCCCCACCCTCCCCACTCCAGTCTTGCACTTCCATCCTGGACTCCCTCCCTTCACCCCAGGGTCTGGTTCTGAAGGAGTCCCAGCCCTGGGCTACCAAGGCTCAGACCTGGCACTCCCAATCTGACCTCTACCCCAGATTTCTAGGATCTGGACCTGGGAACACTGGATCTCACTTTTGATCTCAGCCTTCCACTTCCAGGGCCTCATCTCTGAACCCCAAGACTAACCTCAACCCTGGAATCCCCAGTTCAGACCCCGCCTTCCTCCTCTTCCCCCAGGATCTGCTCTCCTGACCCCAGCTCTCCTTTCCACCTGGGGCAAGGCACAACCTCTGGCCCCCAGGGCTGTTAGGGGAGGTGGGACCCCCGGAAGACCCTTCAGCCCGGTCCTGTGCCCCCAGGGGTCTTTTCACATGTGGATTGACATCTTCCCCAGAGATGTGCCTACCCCCAGTTGACATCAAGCCTCGGCAGCCAATCAGGTAAGAGGAGTCCTGGCCCCTTCTCCCATGGGGCGGGCACATCTTGGCCAGCCTGGACAAGGGCCCCTGGTGAAGCAGGCAGAGCTGACCCAGGCTTCAGGTAGGCGAGCCATTATTCTGTTTTTTCATAAGCCACTGTGAGTTGGGTGTCACTTGCAACTGAAAAGAGTCCAAGTACCACTTAACTACCTTCTGACCTGAGCTGGTCTGAATGGGGAGTGTGTGCACTTCAGACGTCATCAGCAGTCTGTCACTTTCTACCTCTGGGATCTGCTTTCCTTGGTGTTACTCTCATGGAAGCTTTCGCAGTCTGGGGTCAAAGTGACTTTTAACAGTGCAAGCTTACATCTTACCAGCCAGACTACTTGAGCAGAAAAATAAACACCTCTTTCCCAGTTAGAGCAAAAGTCTTGGGTTAACTATCACTGGACCAGCTTGGGTCAAATGCTGATCCCTGAACCAATCACTGTGATTAGGGGGCGGTAATACATTGATTGGTCAGTCCTGGGTGATGTCCCCTAGGTGACAGACCCTCGGTCAGTCCTGGGTGATGTCCCCTGGTGACAGACCCACCAGTATGACACAGTTGACAGTAGTGGGGGTAGGGTCACCAACAGAAAATCAAAGTGCTGTCAACAAATGAGGGGAAATTAACACTGGACAAACAACAGATATCTGGAGACCACTTGACAGCCCAGGACAGGGCTATCTGGGATAGGATCAAGAATGTCGCAGCCCCTCCTTCTGTCCCTTAGGGGCTTCATGCTCTCATCCCCACTTGGTGTTTCTCTGCAGACTGGCTCTCTCCACTTGCACAGCACTTCAGCTTGTGGTGACTCCAGATCTATGCCTGATGCTTTGGGACTCACGTTTTCAGGGTCTTGATTCCAAATTTACGGGAGGGAAAATCTCAGTGACCCAGCGTGTGTCAGCAGACCATTCCTGGTGCCATCCGCAGTGGCTGGAGTGGTCAGTGATACCTGGGGCTGCCCCTTCAAGGGACCACAGACATCTGATCACCCGGCTAGGCACGCTCCAGTTGCTGAGTGTCAGTGGCACTGGCCCAGGTCCTTCCTGCAGCTCCTCCCAGGACCCCTCTCAAGAGTCTAAAAACCCTGCCCCAATACATTCCTCAGCTATGAGCTCCAAGTCATCATCTGGAACACAGAGGATGTAGTTCTGGATGATGTGAACCCGCTCACTGGAGAGATGTCAAGTGACATCTATGTGAAAAGGTAGGCCTGCAGGCCGAGCCGGGCACATGGCTGTGTACCAAGGTGAGACTGCGAACAGGGGCTTGGGTCCTGGGCTGAGCCAGAGCCCTGCCTGTCCCATGCGCCCTTGATGGCACGGGGAGCTGGGTGGAGGGACCAGCCTGAGGGTGAGCAGAGGGGCATACTGGGTGAGGAGCTGATTCTGGACTCGGCCCAGCACGGATGCCCACTCTCTTGGCCTCTACCTTTCCCCTGGTCCCAGCTGGGTGAAAGGGCTGGAGCACGACAAACAGGAGACAGACGTTCACTTCAACTCTCTGACCGGGGAGGGGAACTTCAACTGGCGTTTCGTGTTCCGCTTTGACTACCTGCCCACGGAGCGCGAGGTGAGCGTCCGGCGCCGCCCTGGACCCTTCGCCCTGGAAGAAGCTGAATTCCAGCAGCCGGCCGTGCTGGTCCTGCAAGTCTGGGACTATGACCGCATCTCTGCCAATGATTTCCTTGGTACTGCTGAACTGTCCTCCCACCTCCACCCTAGCCCCGATTTCTGCCCTCATTGCCCTGCCCTTGGCCCCTGGTTTCCCTACTCTAACCCAACCCTGAATCTTGGATTTCAGATCCAAGTCACAAATTTTTGCTTTCTGGCCTAATTTATTGAATTTATTCAGCCCTGAGCATAATAACCTCTGTTCCCACCCAGTCTCCGACTCAGTCCTCTAATTTGACCTGAGCTCAGGTTACTCTGGCACCACAGCTGTTAGTCCCTGATGTGCCTTGTCCCATAGGACAACCTGCTGACATTTGGGCTGCGGTGTGTGGTCCATAGCTGTGGCCTGACCACCACATCCTAGCTCCTTCTTAAAAAAAATTTATTTGTTTTCAGGAGGTGTCATAGTTGCTGCAGCTGGGACTTTTGTTGCAGTGTGCGGGATCTAGTTTCTTGACCAGGGATTGAATCTGGGGCCCCTGCAATGGGCGTGCAGAGTCTTAACCACTGGACTGCTATTCTAGCTCTAGATACCTTGAGGTCCATCTCCCAGGTTTCGGTCAGCCATCAGTCACTTTCTAGCTCTGGGGTCTGCTTTCCTTGGAGTCACTCTCAGGGATGGGAGTTTGGCTCAGACAGACCTCCTGCTCGTGCCTAACCCAGAGCGCTCTGGACTTGCAGGATCCCTGGAGCTGCAGCTACCAGACATGGTGCGAGGGGCCCGGGGCCCCGAGCTCTGCTCCGTGCGGCTGGCCCGGGACGGGGCTGCACCCAGGTGTAACTTGTTTCGCTGCCGCCGCTTGCGGGGTTGGTGGCCAGTAGTGAAGCTGCGGGAGCCGGAGGACGAGGAGTGGGAGCAGCGAGAGGTTCAGACCGGCAAGAAGAGGAGGAAGAAGAGGAAAGGCCGGCAGGAAGACTTAGAGTTCTCGGACTCAGGAAGCAATGTCTACATCCTCACGGTGGGTGCGGTGGTCGGGGCAGGAACAGGGGTGGCAGCGGGTGAGGGGGTTGGGGGTTGGGCCTGAGCCCACCCAAGAACTTGGCTTCTGTCCCTTCTTTTCCAGGGAAAGGTAGAGGCAGAGTTTGAGCTGCTGACTGTGGAAGAGGCTGAGAAACGGCCAGTGGGGAAGGGGCGCAAGGAGCCTGAGCCCTTGGAGAAGCCCAAGTGAGTGGGGGCGCAGGAAGCGGGGCCACATCCGGGGTAGGGGGTAGGGGTGCTGGAGGAGACAGGCCAGGGTTTCCTCCTCATCTGACACCACCTGCTCCCCTGCAGCCGCCCCAAAACCTCCTTCAATTGGTTTGTGAACCCGCTGAAGACCTTCGTCTTCTTCATCTGGCGCCGGTACTGGCGCATCTTGGTGCTGCTGCTGCTGGCGCTGATCACCGTCTTCCTCCTCCTCGTCTTTTACACCATGCCCGGGCAGATCAGCCAGGTCATCTTCCGCCCCCTCCACCGCCCCTAACTCACTGTGGGCACTCATCCCGTAATGCCAGCTCCTGCCTCCTTCCCACTAACAGGAAACCATCCTGGGGTTCCCCCATTTCCTCTGCCCAAACCTTCTGGGGAAAGGAAGGATTCCCCAAACCATCCGGGGAATCCACTCTTGCCACCTGCACACCCATGGCAGATAATAAATAATGCTCCAGGCAGAGAATAGAGGTGTTCCTGGGTGACCTTGGGTGCTGGGGTTCACTGGACTAATACACAGGATGGGGGGGGGTACTGCCCACATGGCCCTACTGCCAGGAGGAATAGGACCCAGGGGAGGTTCCCTGCTGAGGAGGCCTGGCCACTGAGGTGTCAGGCCCTGTGAGCAGCCCTCCTGCCCCTGCCAGTGCCTGGGGGCTCTCACCTGATCTGCTAACTCTGAGAGTAGGCAGGTCACTTAGTGACAGAAATCCCAACCCAAACTAGCCGAAGCAAAACGGGACTGTTCTGGCTCCTGCAGTGGTAATTCTCAGGATGTGGTGGGTTTCAGGCGCTGTTTGTCACAGGATTCAGACAATGTCACCGAGACTGGTTCTCTGCCTCTGAGCCTGGCGCTGCTGTTCTCAGGGGAAGCTCATTTACGAGGACGGTCTCGCCTTGGAAGTACAGGATGGCTGCGGCAATCCTGACTCTCCCCATGCTCACATCCAGAAGAAAAGAAAGATTCCCTAGTCCTGCTGGAGCCTGGCTCCTTCTGGGTTGCTGGGGCCAGCGGGGATGGGGCATGCTGACTGGGGCCCTCCCCTGGAGCTTAGAGTGAGAGATCGACCCTCCTCAAAAATCACACAAGCTGATGGGGTAGGCAGGGAGGTTCCCAGAGGAAACCCAGGATACTGTTAATAGGGGGACTGGTTCCTGGGCGACCAAAAAAACAAGACTCACTGAAGTTGACAACATCATCTGCAATTTGTTGGCAAGCGCCCACCAATAACATGTCCAAGGTCGCAGCTCCCAAGTGGCCATGTCAGAGCCGGGCCTCATGTCCCTCTGCCTCCAGCAGTTTTGTGGTCATTGCTTTGGTCTGCTTCTCCCCTCTACTGTCTTCTACTGAAACTCCCCGAGAAATGATCAGCTGAACGGACCAGCTTCTAAAATCCCTGGTTCCCCGGGCTGTGCAGTAGTGAGGTCTTATGGCTGCTTCCCCACACGTCTGAAGGGCTCAAATGGAAAGCCCTGACGAGGTCCAGAGCCGAGGTCTAATGCTAGCCCTGCTAGCACCACTACCTTCCCTCCCAGTTTTTCAGTTCTGTGTCCACCCAGAAAATTGCAAAGGACCTGGCTGGACCCCCCCTGGACACCAGGAGCCAGGAGGGGCTTCGCACAGAGCAGGGTCAGTAAGCAGGACAGGATCAGGTGACTGAGCCCAGGGTGGCAGGGAGGGGCCCCAGCTTTAGCCACCACTGCGGGGGACAAGCCCCAGCCTGCACACAGGGCCCATAACCAGCAGGGTCGGAAACTCACAAGCCTGGGAGCTGCGGTGACTCCAGGAAGCTGGATGGAAAGCTAAGATGGAAAGTTCCATCTTAGCCCTGGGGCTAAACCCAAAAGGCCCGAAGACCACAGCGGGAGGACTGACGACAGGGTTGTGGGGTGGACATCAGTCTGGTTTGAATAAAGTCCTATTAAGCCAGGGATGTCCACTTGGGGCCCCCAGAGCCACCTGCTCTGATCTGCTAGTCCTGACTGCCTTCAGTAAGTGGCTGCAATGAGGGGTTGTTCCCACACTCCAGCGAGACCCAAGAACCACACGGAGACCAGCGAGTATATCACAATCAATAGATTCACCAACAACCTGGAGCTGCAACTGCCTTTTTGAATGGGGGTGGGGTGGGGTGAGGGAGTAGGGTAAGAAGAGGCTGGGAAAGTGACTACAAAGTCAAAGAGAAACAGGAGAAAGAGGGAAGGGGTGGGGAGACAGACAACTATGTTGTCTTCCCTAGATCAATTTTCTTCTGGATGGCTCGAGCTGAGTGGTAGATGAGAGAGTCGATGAGTCCGGCCACTGGGGAGAGAGACCAAGGCTGGTACTGGCCCAGGTGGGCCCTTGGTTTGACCTCTGGGCCTTGTCACCTGACTGGCCAGGTCAGCATCTCCTTCTGGCCCTTGAAGTGCCCCTCCTCCCTCAACCAACACCCGACTGGGGGGTGGGAGTGTAAAGCTTTCCACTCCCCACCACGCCCTCAACCCCAGAAAGACACCCCAGAGCTTCTGACCTGTGAACATGCCCCCGATGATGGCGCACACGCCCGTCAGGAAGTGTGTGAAGGACCTGGCAGAGGGGCAGGGAAGGTCAGCAGGCACCCTGCTCCCTGCAGGCCCAGGCCCCTCCCTTCCCTGGCCCTCACCTGTGCTTCTCTGTCAGCTTCACCATCATGGGCGAGAGCTCGTACAGCACGAAGACTCCAGGAAGACCCTGATCACCCATCAGCCCGTTGGCGACCTTCTCATGTCTGGTCACAGAGAACTGATTTGTCCTCAGCACCTGGAACAGGAGGGGAGACTGGGCCAGGGCCAGGTCTGTGACCTGGCTCCCAACCCCGCAGTCCTACCCCCTGCTCCTGCCCCTGGCTTGGCAGCGCCTTGACTGTGTGGAGGAGAAAGCAAGGCCCCGTGCTGGAATCAAACACTGCAAGGCCCGGGGACCACCTCAATGCCCTCTCGCAGCCTGACCATCCCTGCTTTCCCTCCAGGCACTAGCTCTTTACGAGTTACCAATCCCAGCTCTGTATGGTGGACCCTCTCAGTGGGGGAGAACAGCAACTCTTCAAGGCTGCACCATGAACCCCAGGCAATGCTAGGCCTGCATCTTCTCCACTCAGTCCTCACACATTCTACCCATCTGCAGAGACGCTGCTCCACAGGCCACAGGAGAGATAGGAGGGAGGGGCGTGGAAGGGTCAGCCTGGCTAGTCCCTGGCCCAGGGGCGACCATGGGGGACAGAGAGGCAGAGAGTGTACATGGGAGGAGTGGATGGCAAGTAGAAAAAGTGCTCTGAAATCTGACAGCCTGGGGCCTGAGCTCTAGCTATGGGGCAAATCACCCAGCCCCCTCTGAGCGTCAGCCTGTCACCCATCATATGGGGTAAGAGTAAGCTTCACTTCCCAGGTTGAAGGAATTCCCGGGCTTGGTACCAGAGGGTGCCCTTAAGCCTGGGCCCCCTCGGACTCACCTCTCCGTCTACCTTCATGTACACCGTGGGCACCACCTTCACAAAATACTGAAACATCATGGAGGCTGTGGGGAGAAGAGGGCACTGGGCATGGGTGCGAGCAGGGCTTGGGCCGCTGGGGGCTACCTCCCGGGCTGGTACCTTGGGGTGCCGTGACATTGGTGTGGTCCAGGGGGTTCACAATGCCCGGGTAGTCCTCCCCAAATGACAGGTGCTGGATGTAGTGGGTCATGTTGATCTGCAAGCAACACCAGCGCCTGGGCCTCCGAGCACTGGAGGCTCCGACAGGCCCCACCCTCTCAAAGGCTTTTCACACAGGGGCACCTGGGTCTGGGGAGTGGGTATGCGGAGATGGGTTTTCCCTTAGAGAACCTGTCTGAGACAGGCACCCCAACCCCCACCTAGGAATTCCTTCCTCAGGGTCTGGGGGCTCATGGGGCTGCAGAGTTTGAGGTTCTGGCTGCACCCACACATGAGACAATCAGCACGGGCCCTTGGTGGCCGGTACTGGCTTTGCCCAGAGGCCTAGGCTGGAGGGGCCCCAGATCTCCCAGCTCCCCGCTTATTCTGCTCCTGTCGAGTCAAACAGCCACTAGAGGGATCTTTTAAAAATTATGCAAATCTGATTCCATTATGACCCTGCTTGAAGTAAGCCAACAGTCTCCCACCGCTCTGGAAAGAGACCAGACTCCCCTGAACGGCACACGGCCTGTCAACCCTCCAGGTTCATCCTCAACCAACCACACAGCC
The DNA here is from genome assembly GCA_024291935.2 of Okapia johnstoni. NCBI lineage: Eukaryota > Metazoa > Chordata > Mammalia > Artiodactyla > Giraffidae > Okapia > Okapia johnstoni. The sequence goes on along the minus strand of CM044324.1, from coordinate 53,862,349 downwards.
CTGTTTTTCCTCAGAAGTGCCCCAACACTCCTGACCTCACTCCAGGCTCCCTCTGCCTGGCTGGATGCTCTTGTCCAAGCCCATCCCCCGTCTCCAGCCTATGCAGACCTCAGTTCAAAAGTCACACCAGTGATCCTCACACTGCACCCCTGTCAGAACGTGGTTTATTTTTCTGTATCTGCTCCCCCATCCCAGGATGTCTCTACAGAGAATGAAGGCGGCAACTAGGCCTCCACCTCCCTCCGCCCTACATGGTTTCCACCTGGTACGTACGTTGTCGAGGCCAAAGCTCTGCAGGTCGTGGACTAGGAGAGAAGGGAGAAGGTGTCAGCAGGGGAGCAAGCTCTCCAGACCCTTACTCGGGCCTCCCCACTCCTCCTGCTGGACCATGACCTGCCTGGCTCGTCTTCCACCCCTCATTCACTCACCAACCCGGCCCTGCTTGAGGGCAGCCAGAGGGCCCGCTGCGGGCCTGTGTGCGAGGTGAAAGTTCATGCCCTCTACAGGGCATGTGCAGGGAGCCCTTCATGGGCACCACTCCAGGCCTTTGCTCCCACCAAGGCCCGAGGCCCTGCAGCTCAGGAGATGAAGCCCATTGACTCAGGTCTTTCAGGAGCTAGAGCCGATGGGCTAGTCACTGAACCCCAAAGCAAGGTGGGACTTAAGAATGTGGTCTAAGTTCTTTCCTGGCCTCCTCTGCCCCCACCCTCAAGCCACCAAAGGGAACCCAGCAGGCACCCTATACCCCCTGTTCCAGAACAAGTTCCTCCTGCCCTCGAACCCTGATCCCTCCTGCTACAAGGAACTCCAGCTAATGGATACACCCACCGCCTGTTATAGTCACCCAGCTGTCAGGCCAGAGAAGGCCCCCCTCCCAGGCCCACCCACACCCACTCCCCTTCTTGGGAGGGCAGGCTGCTCCAGGAATGGGGGCTTGGCTTCCCTGGGGGTAGGGCCACTTACTCTCCACAGCGTGTACTGCAGCATGGGGGAGAGAAGGAGAGAGAAGGGAGGAAGAGAAAAAAGATTCAAAGCTTCACAGCGAGAACTACAGAGAAGGACACGTGGTAGAAGTGGGCACCAGATATTCCTGCCTCAGTAGCGGGGTCTGGACTCAGCTAACAGGCCTCCTCCCGGTCCCCTCCTCTGGCCAGAGAAGAGTGCAAGGGGGTTTGGGGCAGAACTATGGTAGCCTAGGAAGAACAAAAGACCTAGAGTCCAGAGGGTCACTTTCCTAGCTGTGTGACCTTGGGCAGGTCACCTGTTCTCTCTGAGCCTTGGTGTTCTCTGCACAGGGCTATCTTGAAGACCAGGTAGGATCTAAGATAAACTTTACAATCTTCCCCTCTCCTCCCCCAAATCAACACGATGTCAGAAACTAGCTTCCAGGCCTTCAGTTCAGCCTCTGGCCTTGGGCAGCTGTAGCTCTGTGTTTGGAATATCCCTCAAGGGTTATGGGGGACTCTGCCCTGGGCTCCCTGCTCTGACAACAGCCAGACAGAGAAGCAGAAATGGGTCGCGTCTCACTGAGCGCCCGCAGGCCCTGTGCCCACAGAACTACATTGATCATCTTCCTACAATCCCAGTGAGACCACCTTCCCTGGCCCCTCCAGATGCACATGCCTGCCCCAGTGTTCAGGCGCATCCTCACAGACTGCCTTGAAGACCAGCAGGGCCATCTTCACCGAGCCCGTTACTTCTGTTCTTTGTTACCAGGCAGCTCAGGACTGCCGGGTCATCTCTTGTCCCCTGGACTCTTACCACCACGTGGCTCTGTATGTCCCCGAGTACAATCCTGACTCCTATCCCTTCTAGGTCCTTCCACATGCCCTGTTACTCATCAGCAAAACGCCAACATCTCCAACCTCCACACCTCTCTCCCCCTCACACTCTGGCCACAGCCCGGCTCGCCCTTGCAGCCCCCAAGCAGTGACTACTTCTCTCCCACACCTGTCCTCCTTCCTGGCCTTAACAGAGGTCCTCTGTGCTCCTTGATGCCATTTCTGGATCACTTCATTTCCCTTGATTTTTCCTAAAAATCTCAGGTCTGCAGCTCATGGCACTATACCACCTTCCATCCCCATTTGTTTAAATCACCTGGAGACCCACACAGAACCACCGGTCAGTCCTCTCACACCGGCGCTCTAGAGTTTTGGCCACTTGCTGTCACACTTTCTTAGACGATGGCCCTGTCACAACTCCTGATGATTTCCATGTCACTCTGCTGCCAACCTACCTGTACCTATGCAGGTCAGCCTTCCCTCCTGTTGCCAAGTTTGGACTTTCTACACCTCTAAGGCACTACATTGTCTTCCTTTTCCTTCTCAAGGACTTCACTCCAGCAAATGTCCCTCTCATCTACGCAGCATCACCTCTGTTCTCTCCACTAGGCAATTTCCAACAGCATATTGATACATGGCTACACCACACATCTTACAAAACTCCCCCTTGACTTCCGTTCTCTCCAGCGACGGGCCCCTCTCCCCCTCCCCTTGAGAGTAAGCCCCACAAGATCTGCCTCTGTTTACCACTTCCAACTCCTCTCCCACACCCTCCTGAACCACTCAGTGGGTGCTTCCTGGCCCAAACTACTCTGTTAAGGTCACAATGACTCCTGCCATATTCACAGTAGAACCCATGGTCGTTCTACCTGATGTCCAGAAGCACCTGACACAGTTCTGGAAACACATCCGTCTCTTAGCTTTCAGGATATCACTCTCTGGGTCACACTCTCATCTCCCCAGTGTCTCCGCTGCTGCTTCCTTCTGTCCTCTAATTTCGGGGGCCCGGCGCTTAGACCCCTGAACTCTCCTCTTCTCCATCTACCCTCACCCTCACCTGAAAGGTGATTCATCCAGTCTCATGGTTTTAAATACACAGATGACTCCAACATGTGTATCTCTAGGCCTGACCTCTCTCCTGAACTCCAGACTTGGAGTGGCCAATTGCTTACTTGACATCCCATTGCTCTGAACATGTTAAAGGTGACTATCTGTTCTGACTCCAACCGTCTAAACCTGTTCCTCTAAGCCTCCCCTTCTCACTAAATAGTAACTTCATCCTACAAAGTCATCTTGACTCCTCTTTCCTTCACCTTCACATCTGTCGGCAACCCCTCTCAGCTCTACCTTTGAAATATCCACGGTCACTTCTCACCACCTCTACCCTCACTCCGGCCCAGCCCCCATCATCTGGTGCCTCGACTGATCACTGCAACAGCCTCCTAACTGGCCTCTCTTGCCCCTGTCCTCCCACACTCTGCCCCCTCACCCACAACCCCCCAGACTCCTCCATGAAGCAGAAGGCTGCCTATCACAGTTAAGTCAAAGTCAAGTCAGATCACGTGCCACTTCTTCAGAGCCCTACAACACCCTCCCATCTCAGGCAAAGGAAAAGCCCAAGTCCCTACAATGCCCTTCCAGGCCCTACATGACAGGGCCCTGTTACCTCCCTCACCTTATTTCCTAACCGTGCAGCTCAGCTTACTGTGCTCCAGTCACCCTAACTTCCTCCCTGCACCCTGAGTTCACCAAGCACATTCCTGCCTTAGGGATTTGCATTCGCTATTCTCTCTGCTTGAAACACCTCCCCACAGTCATCCACATGGCGGGGCCCTGTACTCACTTCAGATCTTCACTCAGATGTTACCCATCAGTCTTCCCTGACAGCCTCCATGGAACAGTATACACACACACCATCTCACCCAAGCCTCTCACTTCAGTCATTCTTATCCTGCCTTTTTTGGGTTTGAGTTACTTAAATATATTCTTGATATACCATATCTTTATATGTACTTGTTGAGTGTCTCTTTCTTTACTAGAATGTTCTGAGGGCAGGGACTTTGTTTTGATTGCTGCTGTATCCTTAGCACCTAGACTGGCACATGACTAGACAATCACAAAAGGTGATTAGTAAGTATCTAGTGAATGTATGAATGAAAAAAGGAATGAGAATAAATCTCATTTATTCGTCCTTGTGAACAACACTGTAAGGCACGTACTATTTCAGGCCCGTTTTACAGAAGAAGAAACCAAGTAGGGCTCACTATGTCCCAATTCAACACAGCCTGAGAGGCAGAGCCTGGGTCCCAAACCAGCTCTGCTTCCATCCAAGTCTCACACATGGGTTACTTGACATAGGGAGCTGCCACTTAAACAAGTACCTACCACACACCAGGTTCCCTGTTATCATCTTTAACCTGCCCAAACACCATAGGAGATAAGTACTATCATCACCACTTTAGAAAGGAGGAAACTGAAGCTCAAAAAGTAAAGGAGCTTTCTCAAAGTTGCAGACAGCCTGGAAGGTCTAAAACTGAAATCTGAAGCCAGACAGTCTGGCTCCTTGGCGTGTGCTCTTAACTGTTTGCCAAACTACTGCCCTGAAACGAGGGTCTGCTCTGGGCCAAAGACAAAAGAGCATCAGGCAGGGGAAGGGGCCCTCCAACTCGCCAGGTGTCCCGGCTGATCTGGGTCGCTTACCGTGCACGTGGGACTGCTGGAAGCTCTTCCCGGGGGCAAAGTGGAAGTTTCCGGCCACCTGGGGGGAGATGCGCTCTCATCCTCCAGCCGTTTCCTCCTTTCCCTTTGTCCTTTGTCCCCTGAGGGCAAGTGTGCCCTCGAGTCACAGTGGACTGGGGCCAACCCACAGCCCAGCTGGCCTGTCCCGCCTTGGCCCCTCCTGTACCTTGTTGACCTCCAGGAAGCCGTACACCTGGCAGCCTTCATTCTTCTGCTCCTGCATCTTCTGGCTGAAGCCCTCCCGCCGGCACTGCTCAATGGTGTCCGGGTTCTTGAAGGCCCAGCCTCGACGGCGATACGCCTCCCGCACGTCCTCACAGGAGTTACAGCACCTGAGGAGGGGAGGTGTGGGGAGAGCGTCAGAGAGGCACCCAAAGAGTGTTGGCACCTTGGGAAACAAGGCAGTGCCGCCCACTAACAAAGCCTCCCCCAGCCTCATCCTTGATCATCCAGTGTCCTCCAGGTAGGTTTCCTCAGCGGCAGCAGGGCTGTTAAAACATACATACTCCCATTCTGTTTGAGGTGATGAAAAGTTTTAGACTGGATCATGGTGATGGTCACATGGGGCTATGCATGTAGTTAATACTACCAGATGGCACATATGAAAACAGTCAAAATGGTAAATTTCATGTCACATATATTTTACCTAAATTAAAAAAAGATTGTAAATACATATTCCCAGGCCCTACCCTAGATCTGCTGAATCAGGGGTCTCTCAGGGGTCAGGGCCCGAGAAACAAAACAGCAGTTGCCATATGAGGAAGGGTTAACTTGGGCCAGGCCTTCCAATCTCAGTGCTGTACATAGAGAATACATTTATTTCCTAGGTGAGTCTTAAGGGAAAGGTGTCCTTTTCACCCCCTTCACAAGGGTTATGTAGTTTGGCCCAAGGACACATAGGTGGCACCCAGGCAGCTGGACTCCAGAACTACCACTTTAACCTTGTTCCCAGCTCTGCAGCCCCCAGGAAGGGCCTGGCCACAGAGCCTGACACCTGACCTGGGATCAGTGACCAAGGCACACAGCCCATCCTGTCTAAATTCTTGGCCAACACCCCCCCACCACACACACACACACACACACACACACACCCCAACAGAGGCCAGGGATGACTGACAAAAAGCACCTGATGGGAGCCCTGCTTCCCACCCCCAAGCCTGACCCCCTGACCCTGGCTCACTTGATGTCTTCCGTCTCAGCACCATAGCAGCTCTCACAGCGATTAGGGTCCAGGGAATCAGGGTCAAACACCTTCACCTCGACTTTCCCGAGCTCTAAGGGGAGGGCAGAGGCAGGGCCATGAGCCAGGGGCAGGCACAGTGAAATCCGTACCCCTAACCCTCGCATGGGCTTCCCTGGTGGCTCAGATGATAAAGAATCCACCAGCAATGAGGGAGACCTGGGTTTGACCCCTGGGTTAGGAAGATCCCCTAGAGGAGGGCATGGCAACCCACTTCAGTATTATTGCCTGGAGAATCCACATGGACAGAGGAGCCTAGAGGGCTATAGTCCATGGGGTGACAAAGAGTCAGACATGGCTAAGTGACTAAGCACAGCACAACCCTTGCATGGGCCTTCTGGCCTGTGGCTTAGGAATAATAAACATTGTAACACCTAATATTTACATAGTGCATACTATGTGTCAGGCACTAAGCATTTCCACACACATAGTATTTCTTTTAATAAAAGGTAATAGCAATAAACAATAACAGTGAATACTAAAGATTAGCTGAGTACAGGTTGCTGTACTTTACACAGTCTCTTTTCAACCCCACATGACTCTGAAGGTGGAGGTTACTATCCCCACAGTAATGAGAAGGTGCTGATGCTCAGAGATGAAAAGTGATTTCACCCAATGAAACACTGTAAGTGGCAGATTTCAGCTCTGAATCCAAAGTGTAAGCCCTTAACCCCCTCACCCTGGTGCTTGCTCTCAGACTGCTCCCTCTGTACCTGGCTCCCTGCCTTTAACTACCTCACTGTAACCGGTGGTTTCAATATTCAGAACCCTGATTTCTAGTCTTCCAATAACCTTTTTATTTTTGTCAACCATCCTCAACCAGCCATTTCCATACTCAGTTAATACCAGTGGTTGCAAACCTTCCAAAATTCAATTTCATATATCCTAGTCTTAGATCTTATCCTCTTTTTCCCAGCCCACTCTCTCTGGTACCCAGAACCCACCGATTCTTTGATACGACTATCACCCCTTCATACCCTCACTTCCCTCTTTATTTAAATTCTATGGTTCAAATGGGTAATGAACCGTCTCTTTATTAAATGGTGCTGAAAAAACCAGATATTCACATGCAAAAGAAGGAAATCACACTCCTATTTTACACCACTCACAAAAGTTAACTCAAAATGGATTAAAGACTTAAATGTTTAAGACCTGATACTGCAAAACTCCTAGGAAGAAAACATAGGGAAAGAACTTGATACCGGTCTCGGCAATGATTTTTTGGATACAACACCAAAAGCACAGGCAACAAAAGCAAAAAGAAATAAGTGCTACTACATCAAAAGAAATAGCTTCTGCACAGCAAATAAACCATTAACAAAATGCAAGGGCAACCTATGGAACAAATGGAATATTTACAAAAGATATCTCTGATAAGGGGTTAATATCAAAAACATTTGAGGAACTGATATAATCAATAGCAAAAAACCCAATTTGTCCAATTAAAAATGGGCAAAGGAGTTGAATAAACATTTTTCAAAAGAAGACATACAGATGGTCAACAGGGACATGAAAAGGTGCTCAGTGTTACTCATCATCAGGGAAATGCAAATCAAAACCACTAGATAACACCTCACATCTGTTAGAATGGCTATTATTGGAAAAAACAAAAACAAAAAATAACATAAGTATTGTCGACAAAGCAGAGAAAAGGGAACCCTTGTGCACTGTTAGTGGGAGTGTAAATTGGTACAGCCATTATGGAAAACAATATGGAAGTCCTTCAAAAAATTAAAAATAGAACTGCCATATGTCCCAGCAATCCCATTTCTGGGTATATGCAAAAAAAAAAAGAAAGAAATCACTATCTTGAAGAGATATCTGTAGTCTCGTGTTTATTATAGCATTATCCACAAGAACCAAGACATGAAAACAAGGTAAGAGTCAATCAACAAATGAATGGATAAGGAAACTGTGACTTGTGTGTCTGTGTGTGTATGTGTGTGTGTATATATATATATATATACACACACACATATTTCATATGGTATATATATGTAATATTACAATATATATATATTGGAATATTATATATTCTGAACAAATTTTTTGGCCAAACCAATATATATTATGTATATGTATACGTGGGTGTGTGTGCTTAGTCATTCAGTCGTGTCCAACTCTTTGTGACTCCATGGACTGTAGCCCACTAGGCTCCTCTGTCCATGGAATTTTCCAGGCAAGGACAATGGAGTGGTTGCCATTTCCTCCTCCAGGGGATCTTTCTGACTGAAGGATCGAACCTGTGTCTCTTGTGTCGCTTGCACTGGCAGGCGGATTCTTTACCATTGGGCCACTTGGGAGGCTCTGTATGTGTATATATTGGAATATTATTCAGCCATTAAAAAGAATATCCTACCATTTCCAACAACACGGATAAACCTGAAGATATTATAAGTGAAATAAGTCAGACAGAGAAAGACAATTACTGTTATGGTCTCATTTACACATAGAATTAAAAAATAACAAATTCATAGAAAGACAGTAGATTGTTGGCTGCCAGGGGTTCAGGGGTAGGGAAAATGGGGAAATGTTGGTTAAAGGGCACAGACTTTCACTTACAAGATGAATAAATTCTGGGGATCTAACATATAGCATGTGGACTATAGTTAATGATATTGTAAACTTGAAAGTTGCTAAGAGTAGATCTTAAAGGTTCTCACCTCATATACAAAAAAGGTAACTGTGAAATGGCTGTTAGGGTAATACGGTAAAATGGCTGTTACCCTACTATGATAATCATCTTACAATATATATGTATGTTAAATCATCATGTTGTATACCTTGAATTTACATGAGGCTATATTCCAATTATATATCCACAAAGCTGGAAAAAAAATTCTCTAGTCCACTGCTGTAATTATTCTCTTGCACACAAGCACAGGTCACTTGTTCCTCTCCCTTCATCGTACAAATCTAGCAAAACCCAACTCCTAGCTGAGTTCAGCTCTCCGTGCCTACTTCTTCCTGTGCCTCCCTTAAGACTGCCTGGTAATCCTACTTCCTTGCACTAATTAGTTCATTCTTCTATGCTCTGAGATAACTAATTTATATCTTCTCCTCTCTCCTTAGGCTTCCAAAAGCCCTTCCCCCTTCTCCACTCTTAGCTAATGAACTGGCTTTCAATCTCCACTAAAAAGACAGAAGCAACAGGACCTGGCTTAATCTCAACACCAAACCCACCAACCCATATGCACTCTCTTCCAGTCCCCACCCCACTTCTCTGCTCTTTCTTACAGCAAAACTCCTGAAGGGTCATCTATACTTGATGTCTCCACTTCCTTTTCTGCTCTTTGATTAGATTTTCATCCCCAACAGTATCAAAACTATTCTATTCAGTTTCCAGTGACCTCCATGTTGCCAACTCCAACGGTCAGAACAATCCAACCAAGCCGCTTCCAAATTCCTGACCCACAGAAACTGACAAAAACAAATGTTTGTTGAATTAAGTCACTAACTTTTGGGGTTACTTGTTACACAGTAGTGGAGATATATATATCCCCCCCCCCAACCCATACACAAAAACCCTCTTCCTCTTCTCTGGTCATTAAATCATTCACTTGCTCAGACCAAAGCCTTGGAATCGACCTTGACTCCATATCCAATCCTATAGCAAATTCTATTGGTTTTACTGGTGTTCAACATTTGAACAAATAAATGATAAAGCTGACCAACAAAGCAATCTCTAAGGTGTGAAAAAATCAGAGCTTTCAGGAAGGTTTGTTATGGAAGGAAATGGAGTTAATGGAGGTACTGGGAGGACACAGAGAAAAGAAAGGAAGCTAAAGTGAACAACACTCTGAACTACGCATCATACATGTATTACTTCATTTGATCCTGCAATTCCATGTGGTAGGTACAACTGTTTATCACCATTTAATAGCCGAGGGCACAGACAGCAAGAGACAAGGCTACATCTGAACTCAGGCAATCTAATTCAAAAACAAAGATTTAAACTTAAGCCATCCTGCATTCCAAGAGGGAAGAGCATTATGGGCTGAAGTCAGTCTGTGGGACGGGGAAGCAGACAGCCAAAGAAGCCTCAGTCCACCTAGAGGAGTTCTGCCAAGGCAATAGCACATAGGACCCATCCTCTGACTTCTGTTACTCAACCACAACAGGCAGGGATTGGGGACCTCTGAGAATGACAGCCACGTAGAGTACTCTCCTCAATACACAGAGGCTAGAAGCCAGGATTTCGGCCCAACCTGACTCTTAATGGCTGGGGACCCTTGGCAAGCCACTTGGACTCCTCTGGGTCCTAGTTGCTTCATGTGTCACTGGGTCAGTCACAGCCCACTTGCCAGAAGGTGTGGCTTGGGCATGTCCAGCTCTGGGATTTGAGATCTGGCCTCTTCCCCCCAAGTTACCATGACGCTCTGCCTCTGAGCTCACGGGAAAGCCATCCTTATCAAGCCGTTTTTTGAACAGGTTGTGTTCCACATCCAGCTGCTGCTCCCCAGCCACATCCATGGCATCGATGCTCAGATCTGGAAGCAGGAGGTCAGGGTAAGGAGCTCTGTCCCAAGGGCAAGGGTTTTGGAGAGTAAGGGGACGCTGAGCTTGTTTTGGGGTGGCAGTGGACTAGGGGAAGGAGGCTGTCCTGGAGTCCAGTCCAGAACCTAAGGCTGGAGCTGTGAACCTGGAAGCCTATCTGAGAACCCTAGCGCTTGCCATTCCCACCCATGGTGAGGTACTCACAGGCACAAGGCATGTGCGGAAAGAGCACATTGATGTTGATCTTCAGTTTATCCCCCCGTGACTTGTCCACGTAGAGTTCAGGATGCACCTGGGGCAGGACTACCTTAGTAAGATTTCACCTCAAGCCTCCCTTTCCCCATTCCATAAGCTCCTACCACTATAATGCCAAGCCCCGCCCACTTACTAGCCCCCGCCCCTTACCTCTGTGGTGAGGTAATACTGCAGCTCGGACAGGAACAATAGTAGCATAAGAAGGCCACTGACAATGGTCACTGCAGGGCAGGGAGCGAGGGTCAGAATGGTCTCTGTCCCTCTCCCTCTGCCCCCGGCAGGCCGGACAGGTTCCAGGCGCCCCGGCCAACCTCCAGGACACCCCACTCCCCGCGACCCCGACCCCGCCACGCCCTACCCGTGGCGCCCCCGCAGGTCTTGACCCGGAAGTCCTCCAGAGTCTTGGGATAGGCATCGAACTGCTTCAGCTTCCCCAGCGCCTCCATGGGGACCAGCCGGAAAGGGGACGCCAGCGGGCCCGCCCCGGCAGGCTCCCGCTTCCGGCCTGGAGCTTGGGCCACGCCCCCTCTTTCCGCACGCCGGCGCAGCAATCCCCACGCTTGGCCCCACCCCTCGCCGGCGTTCTCACTCAGGCCGCCCCGCCCACCTGTGCTGCCTCTATCTTTGGCGGCTGGAAGCGGCACCCGCGGGGTGGTTGAGGGGTGAGGAAGTAAGGGGTTAGGTTTTATGTGGAGTAGAGTGCCTGGAAGAGGACTCCACCGGATAGACACAGTAATAGCAGCGTTCGCTTGCCTTATGCCCGGAACTGCACCTCGAGTTTTACATCAGACTCTTGGAACCTCCTAGAACAGCGGTTTTCACAGTGTTCTCAATGGGCAGCCTCATTATCATCTGAAACTGATTAGGAATGCAGACTATTGTGCCCTGACACAAACCTGCTGGTCAGAAACTCTAGGAATGGCTCCCAGACTATTTCCTGCAGTTACAGCTTGAGAATCACCTCTGTAAAAGTCGGTGTGACTTTTATATCCATTTTTCTCAAGGATAAACTGTGGCCGTGGAAAAGCTAAGTAACTTACCCTGTGTTTGTGTGTGTGTGTGTTAGTTGCTCAGTAGTGTCTGACTCTTTGCTATCCCATAGACTATAGCCGGCCAGGCTCCTCTGTCCACAGGATTCTCCAGGCAAGAATACTAGAGTGGGTTGCCATTCCCTTCTCCAGGGGATCTTCCAAACCCAGGGATCGAACTCAGGTCTCCTGCATTGCAGGCAGATTCTTTACTATCTGAGCCACCAGGGAAACCCAACTTGGCCTAGATGGTAGGAGTTAATGGCAGAGCCTGATTCCAACCCATTTCTTCTGGACCTCAAAGTACTCTGGGAGCAAGAGCCTTTGGGGTTGATTCTATGCAAACAGCCTCTCAGTGCTTTTCCTCAGCATGGCTAGTGGAGGTGCCTGGCTCAAATCATTTCAGTAGCATTAGACCAGAGCTTCTGGGCTTCCCACGTGGCCCTAGTGGTAAAGAACCCATCTGCCACTGCAAGAGATTCAGGTTCAATCCCTGGGTTGAGAAGATTCCCTGGAGTGGGATATGGCAACCCACGCCAGTATTCTTACCTGAAAAATTCCATGGACTGAGGAGCCTGGTGGGCTACAATCCATGGACTTGCAAAATGTCAGACACAACTGAGCAACTAACACACACACACACACACAGACCAGAACTTTGTAAAGAGGGGTTCAGGGAACTGTGGAGAGTCTATAGAAGAAAATTACTGATACAGTGGGTCAGGGAAGGCTTCCAGGAGAAAGAGAAGGGACACAAATGGGGTGCATTGTGGCAGTCCAACTCAGGAGAAGCTGAGTCCCCCTTTCTGTCTGCAGGCTACAGCCTGCTAGGAAAGGAAGAAGGAAAGGACTAATGGATATTAATTGAAAACTGAAAGCATGTCAATTACTGTTATCCATTTTACATCAGCCTGGAGAAGGGAATAGCAACCCACTCCAGTATTCTTGCCTGGAGAATCCCATGGACAGAGGAGCCTTATGAGCTACAGTCCATGGGGTCGCAAATAGACATGATTGAGCAACTGAGCATATTCTACATCAGAACAGCCCTGGCAAGTCAGTGCTATTTCAAACCCCATTTTGTAGATGAAGAAGCCAAGAGTTGGACTGACTTTGCCCAAGTTTGCAGGAGGAGTTAACAGGGCAAAGCTGGGGTTCAAGGCCCTCATTTTTCTGACTCCAGAGCCTGGGTCTTTCCCACACATTAGCTACCACCACCAAGTGCAAGAGAGGTCTATTCTCAGTTGGATGCCCACCAACAATGTTGACAGAAATTATCCTCTCCTCTCTGCCATATGTCCATTCTATGCCCATTCGTGTTTGACTTCCAAGCTCTCCTTCCTCAGTGGGGTTCCCCACTAAAACACACTTCTTCATCCTTCAACATGTATTTCTCAAGCTTTTCTTGTCTCCCCTGTTATGGAATACCACGGTGAGTAACAAAGATGTGGTTCATACTTACTCTTGAGGAGATTTCAGTGGGGAGTAAGGAGAGATAAACAACAACAAAATAGATGTATGTTATATAAACCACTGAACTGTGCTCTGAAAATGGTTACAATGGTAAATTTTATGTTATGTGTATTTTACCATAATAAAAATTTTTTGAAAAAATAATAATCAATTAACTACCTAAATAAAGGAGAATGTGCCTTGTACTGTGAAGGAAAAATCAGGGAACTGTAATACGGACAGTGAAGTGGAGAGACTTTCTGTTTAGGAATTCTAGAAGTAAGTAGTCCTTTCCCTTCATAGAGTTCTTCTAGGTGACCATGACACAGAAGTCACAGGAAACCAAGATACTGACCAGTTGGAAACTTTGCTCTTCACAATGTCAGGCTCCCCGTTAATACTTCCAGTCCTCCCCATCAAGGTGAGGTCCTTTGGCCATGGGAGCAGTTAGATCCCGTACAGGAGTGCCTCACTCTGCACACTTGGTTGCAGGAAGAGGGGGTCACTGGTCACATGTAGATGCAGCCTAAGCCTGACCAGAGAAGGGGAAGGTTTCAGCCCCTTTCATTGGTTCATTCTGCCCAGTCACAGCCTTCTTTCACCTTACATGAGACACTGATAAATGAACTTTTCCTAAATCATCGAAGAAATAAATATATTTGAGGGTTTCCCTAGTGGTCTAGTGGTGAAGAATCTGCCTGCTGTTGCAGGAGACATGGGTTTGATCCCTGGGCTGGGAAGATCCCACATGCTGCAGAGTAACTAAGCCCAGGCACCACAACTACTGAGCCTGTGCTCTAGAGCCCAGGAACCACAGCTGATGAGCATATGAGCATATTCTGTGTGCCACAACTTCTGAAGCCCACGCACTCTGGAGCTCATGCTCCACAATGGAAGACACAGCAATGAGAAGCCTGTGCACCACAACTAGAGAATAGCCCCCTCTCACCACAATTAAAGAAAAGCCTGAGCAGCAGCTGAGACCCAGCACAGCAAAAACTAAATAAATATTAATAAAATTATTTTAAAAAGAAATAAGTATATTTGGGACTTTGCTGATGGTCCAATGGCTAAGACTCTGGGCTCCCAATTCATGGGGCCTGGGTTCAATCCCTGGTCAGAGGAAGTTAAACAAAGTGCAACAAAGTTCAAAGATCCCATGTGCTGCAACTAAGACCAGGCACAGCCAAATAAATGAATAGATAAATATTTTTTAAAGCAATGAAACTGTACAAAATTGTCAGAACAATCACCTTAGGACTCTGGAAATTAACCAAAGGGATACATCAAATTGAGATGCATTTATTCTAGAGAAACTATCAAATCTCAGTAAGATCAATGAGTTTCATGGTGCATTTTAGACAGCAGCTGTTCCCACCTTCCCCACTCCAGATTTGTGGTGGCAGTCCTGCAAGAATGGGGATGCCTGTGAGCACTAGGAGCTTTGCCCTTGGAAGGCACTGATTTGATTTGGAGCAGAGTTTGGAAAACACTTGCCCAAGGATGTTGTTGAAAATAATAGCAATCTAGTGGCAAACAACCAAGGAAAATCAACAGTGCAGAAATCCTGAGGTCATGATACTGGTTGGGACAAGCAACAGACCAGTAAGCCAACCAGAAATTTAACAGATCTGGAAAGAAGATAGTTACTGTGGGGTCTTAATAAGGTTTCATGAATCCCTGGTGGTCTGGAAGGCTGCCCACCTGTACAAGCCTATACACATGCTCAGGAGAGACTGGAGAGGGTTCTAGATATCCTGTCATCCCTGGCTGAATGTGAGGTCTGGAGCAGGCAGAAAGTTAAAGGGAACGAATCTGTAAACTGCCTGAATTGTCAGTGTGTTCTCGAAACCACATGGAGATCCATTGGTAAAGGGCAGAAGCTTTATTAGCTCAAGATGTTTAAGTACAACTTACAACAAATCAGTGACTGGACCATTAACCTACATTGAACCAAGGTCACCCCTAACCCTTCATGATCCTGGGTTAGGCAAATCCATGATACAAAGTCATGATCCATAAAATAAATTGGACTCCACCATGATTAAAGCCTTTGCATTTCAAAAGATACTATTAGGGAAAAGTTTGTAAACCATGTATGATAATGGACTTATATCCAGAATACATAAGGAACTCTTAAAAATAGTAAGATGACAGCTTAATTTAAAAATGGGTAAAGGATTTGAGTAGATATTCACTAAAGAAGACATATGAATGGCTAGCTAGTAAGTGCAGGAAAAGATGCTAGGCATCATTAGTCATTAGGAAAATGCAAATTAAGACCATAATGAGATACCATCTCATACTCACTAGAATAGCCATAATCAAAAAGACAGACAAAACCAAATGTCACTGAGAATGTAGAAAAATTGCAACCTTCATACATTGCTGGTGATAAATGTAAAATGGTGCTGCCATTTTGGAAAATACTTTTGAAAGATTTTTCTTAACTTAAATATAAATGCACATATAAACCAGCAATTCCTAGCTGTCTACCCAAGAGAAATGAAAACGCATGTTCCTGCAAAGACTTGTAAACAAATGTTCATAGGAGCATTATTCATAACAGCCAAAAAGTGGGAACAATTCAAATGTCCATCAGCTGGTGAGTGGATAAACACAATGTGATGTAGCCACACAGTGGAATACTACTCAACAGCAGGAGTTAACTCCTGGTGCATGATACAATATAAGCTTTAAAAATATTATGCTGAGGAAAAGAAGTCAGATATGAGAAACTGCATATTGTATTATTCCATTTATAAACAAGGCAAATCTTTAGAGAAAGTGGGTTAGTGGTTGCCTGGAATGAGGAGTGGCCTTGACTGCAGATGCAAATGGGGATCTCTGATGGAAATGTCCTAAAACTGGATTGTGGTTATGCTTGTACAGCTATATACATTTATTGAATCATACACTTAAAATGTGTGAATTTTATGGCATGTGAATTGTGCCTTGATAAAATTGCTAAAATGCAAAAGCAAAGCTAATGTTTTTAAAAGGTTATATCTTGCTAGGGCTGGAGAAGAAAGGAATGGGGAATGACTGCTTAATGGGTATGGGGTTTCCTTTTGGGATGATGAGTATGTTCTGGAATTAGGTAGTGGTGATGGCTGCATTTTGGTGTGAATGACTAAATGTCATTGATTTATTGTACACTTTAAAATGGTTTAAGTGGTAAGTTTTTGAGTGTTTTACAACAATCAAAAATATTATGTTAGTTCATGTGAGTGAAACACCAATAAAGCTTACTATGCATCTTTTCCTAGATGATTTTTTAAAACCTTTTTATTTTAAAATAGGTATAGGCACATAAAAAATTACAAAAATAGTAAAAAGAGATCCCATGTACCCATCACCCAGTTTCTCTTGATGGTATCGTCTTACACTATACAAACCAGGGAACTGACATTGACACAATTAATTAGTCTGCAGTAAGTTCAGTCACTCAGTTGTGTCCAACTATTTTCGACCCCATGGGCTGCACCACTCCAGGCTGTCATCACCAAATCCATCCCTGTCCATCACCAAATCCCGGAGCTTGCTCAAACTCATATCCGTCAAGTTGGTGATGCCATCCAACCATCTCATCCTCTGTCATCCCCTTCTCCTCCTGCCTTCAATCTTCCCCAGTATCAGGGTCTTTTCTAATGAGTCAGTTCTTTGCATCAGGTGGCCAAAATATTTGAGTTTCAGCTTCAGCATCAGTCCTTCCAATGAATATTCAGGACTGATTTCCTTTAGGATGGACTGGTTTAATCTTCTTGCACTCCAAGGGACTCTCAAGAGTCTTCTCCAACACTACAGTTCAAAAGCATCAAGTAGTCTACAGACCTTACTCACATTTTTTGGTGAATTTTTTTTTGGTTGCCATACTTGGCATATGGGATCTAGTTCTCTGACCAAGGATTGAACCCATAGTCCCTGCAGTGGAATCTTGGGAGTCTTAACCACTGGACTGCCAGCAAAATCCCCTGGTGAATTTTTTAAAGCTATAAAATACCCACTGCAGATTTCCACTAGTTATGACAACTGTTTTCCTGTTCTCATCCCATGGAAGAAAACATTTTGATTTTTTGAAAAAGTAAAATTTATTTCTGACCCCACCCCCTTTATTAAAAACCTTAAATACAACTCAGTTTTTCATTTTGTTTTTTAACATCTTCCACAGGCCAGGGTTGAATTAAGGGAGTGACACTGGAGATGAGGAAGGTGGTTTGGAGACAGAAACAAAAGGATTAAAAATGGATTTGGAAATCATGGGAGAGAGAGGAGTCAAGGATAGCATATGGGTTTCTGGCTTCAGCAAGAGGTGAGTAGAGGAACACCTGCTGAGATACAGAAGTATTGGGAAGGGTTTGGTTTAAAAGGAGCAACATGAGTTCAGTCTCAGGCTTGTCTGGGGTGACGGGTCTCTGAGACAAACTAAGTCAAGGTGCAACAGACTGCCAGGTTTGGGGGTCTAGAGAAGAGAAGCGAGGTCTGAGCCGAAGTTATGCAATTGCAGAGGGGCCGTCACTCATAAATAGTACTTAAGGTTCCCTGTCCACTCTGTTCCTATATCCCATAAATATTCATTAAATGATTAAGTCTTAGGGATTCAGAGGTAAAAAAGGTAATCATGGGACTTCCCTGACGGTCCAGTGGTTAAGGATCTACCTTCCAGTGCAGGGGACGTGGATTTGATCCCTGGCTGGGAAACTAAGATCTCACATGCTATGGGGGCAATAAGCCCGCTTGCCACAACTACTGAAGCTGTGTGCTCTGGAGCCCACGTGCCACAACTAGAGAGAAGCCCACACACCATAATAAAAGGTTCCATGTGACACGACTAAGACCTGAGACAGCCAAAGCAATATATATATGTATATATATACATATATTTTAAAATGTAAAGGTCAGTCCCTGTCTATGTGGATCTTGCACTCAGTGCAGGCAGCTTGAATGTGACAGACAGGATAGGGTGGTGGCTTTGTGCCTAAAGGAGGGAGGTCACAATGTGTACTTTGTGATGAGATCTGTAATATACTCCTTGGCACGGAGGACCCCACTGAGACTCAACCTCCCTTCTGTGGGAAGGATAGGGGACACACCATATGTTACCTCTCTGCCCTTACACCTTCCATCCCAGGCCCAGTTGGAGGGCCCTTTGAGGGTAAGCAAATGGACAGAGAAGTGGGAGATGAGGGCTTGGGAGGAGGCGTGGTGTGGAGGTCTGGGGAACCACGGAGGCCCACAGGACAGAGAGTTGGGGGGCTGTCTATGACCTCAGTTCCTCACCCTTCCCAGTCCCAGGTAGAGGAACCAGTTGGCTGCCTGCCACTGGAGCCATCACCTGGGCCAGACATGAGGTGCTGGTGGCAGATTTTTGTCCTGTGCATCTTCTGGATGCTCCTCTTGTGGCTGATGGCCCCCTGCCTGGATCTGAAGACTGACTCAGCACTCAAGGAAAAATGGATGGACGTGGCACCATGGCGTGGCAGCTGCCCTTGGTTCAAATTCAGGCAACGTGGCTGCCCATCCGGGAGTCTCAACCACTCTGCCTGCTGCCACACGGCTGGAGAGCACTGGTTTGAGGCAGGCTATGAGAAGATGAGGGGGTCCCTGACGCGAGCAGCAGAGTCCACGCGCCCTGGTGCTGTGCTCTGGTGGTCGGTCAGTGGTCAACACTGGGGCGTCCCATCCCGTCGTCCCCCGGGCCCAGGTCACCTCCCACTTTATGTCCCAAACCCCTGCCCTCGGCCCTGACTTAGAGTGCCTCCCATCTTCACAGCTTCAACTCCCGTTCTCCCGATGGAGGTCTCACCCACTCAGATCTGCTTCCCTTCCTCCAGGAGCCAATACCTGGGTCTCGGCCCCCCATATCCTCCCTCCTGCTGTTTTCAGGACCTGAATGCAGCAAGTGAGCTGGGCAGAGTGTGGAAGAAGCTGCTCAAGGTGATTCCCCGACCTTCAATGAGCCATTTTGATCTCTTCTGTGGGACTTGTGCCCTGATGGGGAACTCGAAGATCCTGCTGGCTGCCAGTCTCAGCAACAACATCAACCAACCCAGCATGGTCTCCAGGTGGGCCTCACGGAGAGGGCAGGGGACTGGACAGCCAGACCTGCCCCCAGAGTTCTTTCAGTTTCTACTTTCTTTCTCAGGAAGAACCAGGTTCCTGTTCAGGGCATTGAGATGCTGGGGAACCAAACCACGAGATGCTCCATCTCCCACAGGAATGCCAGGGGCCAGGGTTCTTGGAGGCAGGTGCTGCTGCTGCTCCTGCAGCTCTTTGATCTCGCGTGGACTTCAGATGCTCTGAGTGAGGAGGTGGTGGTCTGGGAACCCAGACATTCTTAGTATGGCAGGTAAGGAGAGGGCACTGCAGCAGATGACAGAGGGGCCTCCAAGGAGACTCTCTACTGGCTTACTGGGGGCACCTGCCAGACCTACCCAGGTCTCAGGGGCTGCTGAAACCCCTCCACTTCCTAATTCTTCCTTATATTTCTGAAGGTGGTCCAGTTCCCTAGTAGAATGGAAGATAGAAAAGACCAGGTAAGGGTTCGACAGGTGGGAAGATGTGGTTGTGGGCTGCTGGACTGGGACCCAGGTTGGCCACCTCCCCTTCCTCTCCAAGTCCTGGTGATCAGCCCCACCTTCCTCAAGTACAACTGGGGAAACAGGCTGAATTAGAGGGTCACTCTCCATCTTGGGGGCTCATGGCTCTGTTCTGTGCCTTACATACCTGTGACCCAGTTCAAGATTCTTGTCCTTTCCTGACTTAAAACTTTTCCCTGCTTCATGGACTCCCTGGTGGTCCAGGGGTTAAGACTCCACACTTACAATGCAGGGGATGTAGGTTTGATCCCTAGTCAGGGAACTAAGATCCTACATGCTTTGTGGAGTGGCCAAAAAATTAAAACAAAACAAAACAAAACTTTTCCCAGCTATGCCTTCAGCACAGAGACTAAAAGCTTCTGCCTAGCTTCTTCCAAGACCCTGTGTGGTCTGACCCCTCGCCTCCCCTCATCTCTCCCAGGCTCATACCACGGGTTTTTCAGTTCCCCACACATGCCATCTGCCTCGTGCCTTTTCACACGCTGCTCCTTCTGCCTAGAATGCTCTCCCCTTGTCTTTCCAAAGAAACTTCTCTTCCTCCAGTGTGATGAGAATTGTATGATGCTCTTTTCCGGGGTCCAAGGTCACACTTTGTGCTCAGACTCTGTCTTCCCTGGGGAAGGTGAGCTCTGTCCTCCTAGCTTCAGGAAAGGTGGTGTTGAATGGAGGATCATTCAACACCCTCAATGTTGAATGAAGGGCGGTGGAATGAAGACAGGATTCAGACTGCTGATGCATACATCCCTCTCTCATCCACTAGTACTTCCTGCTTTGGATCTGGATCAGAAAAGCAAAGGAGGTGGTCCCCTTACTGGGAGGATGTTAATCAAACCAACAGAGATTCTGTCCATGCTCAACAAGAAGCAGAAATGGAGATCAGCTAGAGTGGACAAGCTCGCCGTTCACACAAGTCCACACAAGTCCTTGTCCTTTGAGCCTGAATGCAGGGGAGTCTTGGAGTTGCAGCATTAGCAGCAGGACTCGGGATGTTCAGGGATAAAGGGCAAGAGGAAATTGTATAGTGATCAGTCTGGTACTGAATAAAATCCTGGCCTGATCCTCCTACCTTCAAGGACAGTGTTGACTTTCGTAGCTCAGGGACAATATTTATATTAATTTCTCTGCCCGGTCCCCTGGATCATTCAGGTGGTGTAAATTTAGAGCCAACTCCATACAAAGTGCAGGCCCAGACTGAGTCTCGAGAGAAGTTAATTTCCCATTGGACAAAAGAGACAAGCTTCCTTATATCACCCTATGCTGGGTGGATGAATTTTTGCGGGGGGACCCAGCTTTTCACCAAGGATTCAGCTCTTTGAGGTTCCCAGTGTTTTGTGGGGGCCTCTGTTCTGATTCTCTGCCTCCCCTGGGATGAAGTTCCTCTGCCCGCATGAGCATTAAACTTCTAAACTTCTGGGCAACCCCTTAGGCATCTTAAGCGCTCCTCGTACTGTTTTTCAGTTCTCTTTTCATTTCTGGCATCTAGGGACTTCCTGTTTTCTTTCAACCTCTGCTCTGCATTTAAAATACTTTTTATTAAAACAATATAGATGTATATGCTTGCAAAATTACCAATTAACTCAGGAAGGATACACAAGACATTTGAATGGTAGTTGCCTCCGGGGAAGAGACTGGGTAGGAGGGGAGCAAGAAAGGGACAGGTTCGTTCTTTTCACTTACTTTTTATACCTTTTGGACTATGTACCACAGACCCATATTGTACATTCAATAATAAATAAAATTTTAAGAAGTTAAAACTATGTTTTGACCAGCAGACTGGATTTTTGTTGTAGGAAAGTTTTCAGGTTATCTTTTAATTCATTAATTTGCTAGTTCAGTTCAGTTCAGTTCAGTCACTCAGTCGTGTCTGACACTTTGCCACCCCATGAACCACAGCACGCCAGCCCTCCCTGTCCATCACCAACTCCCGGAGTCCACCTAAACCCATGTCCATCGAGTCAGTGATGCCACCCAGCCATCTCATCCTCAGTCGTCCCTTTCTCCTCCTGCCCTCAATCTTTCCCAGCATCAGGGGCTTTTCCAATGAGTCAGCTCTTCGCATCAGGTGGCCAAAGTATTGGAGTTTCAGCTTCAACATCAGTCCTTCAAATGAACACCAAGGACTGATCTCCTTTAGGATGGACTGGTTGGATCTCCTTGCAGTCCAAGGGACTCTCAAGAGTCTTCTCCAACACCACAGTTCAAAAGCATCAATTCTTCGGTGCTCAGCTTTCTTTATAGTCCAACTCTCACATCCATACATGACCACTGGAAAAGCCATAGCCTTGACTAGACGGACCTTTGTTGGCAAAGTAATGTCTCTGCTTTTTAATCTGCTGTCTAGGTTGGCCATAACCTTCCTTCCAAGGAGTAAGCGTCTTTTAATTTCATTGCTGCAATCACCATCTGCAGTGATTTTGGAGCCCCCAAAAATAAATTCAGCCACTGTTTCCACTGTTTCCCCATCTATCTGCCATGAAGTGATGGGACCAGATGCCATGATCTTAGTTTTCTGAACGTTGAGCTTTAAGCCAACTTTTTCACTCTCCTCTTTCATTTTCATCAAGAGGCTCTTTAGTTCTTCACTTTCTGCCATAAGGGTGGTGTCATCTGCATATCTGAGGTTATTGATATTTCTCCCGACAATCTTGATTCCAGCTTGTGCTTCCTCCAGCCCAGCATTTCTCATGATGTACTCTGCATATAAGTTAAATAAGCAGGGTGACAATATACAGTCTTGATGTACTCCTTTTCCTATTTGGAACCAGTCTGTTGTTCCATGTCCAGTTCTAACTGTTGCTTCCTGACCTGCATACAGGTTTCTCAAGAGGCAGGTCAGGTGGTCTGGTATTCCCATCTCTTTCAGATCTGGAGTCAAAACTAAGTCTTTATAGCTCTCCTGCAGTTCTATGAACTCGGTGAATATGTGATAAGGTCAGTGAGTTCCATGGGCAACAGCTCAGTGCCTCATTCCTATGGAAGATAGTCTGGCAGTTCATCAGAAAGTTAAAGATAGAATTACCTTGTGAGCCAGCAATTCCACTCTTAGGTAGGTCCCCAAGAGAAATAAAAACATGTCCACACAGAAACTCAAACCCAAATATCTATAGCAGTATTATTCATGATAGCAAAAAGGTGGAAACAATCCAAATGTCTATCAAATGGCAAATAGACAAACTGTGGTATGTCCATACAATGGGATATTATTCAGCCATTGAAAGGGACAGAGTATTAACACATGCTACAACTTGGAAGAACCTCAAAAACATGCTAAGTAAAATAAGCTGAAATAGGAGGGAAGTGGGCAGGACACAACTTTTAAAAGAATGACATAGCCAGTGAAGATACAATATAAATTGGTTAGAACCAACTAGGTCCAAGAAGGCAGAAGATTCGACTTTCAGTAGATCTTAAGCCTCATTATACACTCATTGTAATACATCAACATTTGCTAAGTGACACCACCCACAGGCACCATGACAGTTCTAACCATAAAGGGCCAAAAAAGTGAGCAGTGGCCTGAATCCTGGAAATTTCTGTGCCTTCCCCAAAATAGGTGGAATGATTCTCCCACTTGTTAGCCTATGAACTTACCTAGCCCATAAAAACTAACCACCCCATAACTTTGGAAGCTGATCTCAAGCCTTTTGAGATGGATTGCATTCTGTCTGGAGAATGCAATAGCACCCCACTCCAGTATTCTTGCCTGGAGAATCCCAGGGATGGTGGAGCCTGGTGGGCTGCCGTCTATGGGGTCGCACAGAGTCGGACACGACTGAAGTGACTTAGCAGCAGCATTCTGTCTATGGAATGTGTAACCTCCCAGGGTTTTGCCTTCTGAAATGGCTCACACTCTGTCTATAGAGAGTGTATCTGTCTCCGTAAACAAATAAATCTACTTCTTACTTATCACTTTGGCTCTTGCTGAATTCCTTCTGCACTGAGACATAAAGAGCCTGAGGTTCATTAAGTCCTGAGACCAAGTGTGTGGTTTCAATTAAAAGGCAGTTGTAAAGCAGAAACTAACATAACACTGTAAAGCAATTAGACTCCAATTAAAATAAGTAAGTAAATAAAAGGCAGTGGATTCAAGGGAATCCCTGGTTGTCCATGGTGAGGACTGGATGCTTTCACTGCTAAGGGCCTGGGTTTAGTCCCTAGCCGGGAAACTAAAATCCCACAAGTCGTATGGTATGGCAAACAAAACCAAACAAAACATGGATTTCTCGGGTGATTCAGTGGTTAGGACTCCATGCTTCCAATGCAGGGGGAGCAGGTTTGATCCCTGGCCTGGGAAGTCATATCCCATATGCCATGTGGTAGCACCATCCCCCCTCAAAGACAGTGGGTTCGAATTCCAACCTGAATTTTGACTGGGTTCGAATCCCATCTGAGTTGTGCAGTTTCAAAGACAGACACAAAAGGTCACATATTGTATGATTTATTTTGTGTGATGTACCCATGATGGGCAAATTCTTAGAAGCAGAAAACAGAGGCGTGGTTACCAGGGGTTGGGGGGTAGGGAGAACAGTGAGTGATTCTTTGATTGGTATGGTGTGTTTTTATGGGGTGTTGAATGAAAAAGTCTCTAAAGTAGAGGGAGCTGCTGGCTGCATGACACTGAATACACTAAATGCCGCAGAAATGTATTCTTAAATGGCTCAGTGTCTGTAATGTGAATTTCACCTCAACAAGAAAAGCAGTTGCATGAAAACACATATTATTATATCCATAACTTTAAAAAACACACAAAATTAAATAATATTTTGTTTAGTTATACATAGATTTTTTTAAAAGTTTTGGCTGCACTGGGTCTTTGTTGCTGCGCAGGTGTGGGCTACTCCCTAGTTGCAGTGCACACGGTTTTCATTGCAGTGGCTTCTCTTGTTGCAGAGCATTGGCTTTAGGGTGGGCTTCAATATTTCAGTTTGAGGGCCCCAGGGGGAGCCTGGCGGGCTGCCGTCTATGGGGTTGCACAGAGTTGGACACAACTGAAGTGACTTAGCAGCAGCAGCAGCACACTCCTTTATAGCCAAACTATCAATCAAACCCAAAGGCATTGTATTAGTTTCCTAGGGTTGCCATAAAAAATTACCACTGTTGCTGCTGCTAAGTCGTGTCAATCGTGTCCGACTCTGTGCGACCCCATAGACGGCAGCCCAACAGGATCCCCTGTCCCTGGGATTCTCCAGGCAAGAATGCTGGAGTGGGTTGCCATTTCCTCCCCCAGTGCATGAAAGTGAAAAATGAAAGTGAAGTCGCTCAGTCGTGTCTGACTCTTCACGACCCCATGGGCTGCAGCCTACCAGGCTCCTCTGTCCATGGGGTTTCCCAGGCAAGAGTACTGGAGTGGGGTGCCGTTGCCTTCTCCAAATTACCACTAACTAGGTAATTTAAAGGGGCTTCCCAGGTGACTCAGTGGTAAAGAACCCACCTGCCGATGCAGGAAACATAAGAGATGTGGGTTTGATCTCTGGATCAGGAATATCGCTTGGAAAAGGAAATGCAACCTACTCCAGTATTCTTGCCTGGAAAATCCCATGGACAGAGGAGCCCTGGCAGGCTACAGTCCATGCATGCATGTTAAGTCGCTTCAGTTGTATCCAGCTCTTTGCGACCCTATAGACTGTAGCCTGCCAGGCTCCTCTGCCCATAGGATTCTCCAGACAAGAATACTGAAGTGGGTTACTACGCCATCCCCCAGGGGATCTTCCCAACCCAAGGATCAAACCCACGTCTCTTATGTCTCCTGCACTGGCAGGCAGGTTCTCTACCACTAGCGCCACCTGAGAAGCCCAGGTTATAGTCTGTGGGGTCGCAAAAGAGTCAGACACGACTTAGCAACTAAGCAACAACTAGTAGCTTAAAACAGCAGAAATTTATTCTCTTACAGTTCTGGAGGCTAGAAGTCCAAACTTCAGGTTGATTTCCTTTGGGGGATCGGAGGGAGAATCTGTCCCATGCCTCTCTCCTAGCTTCTGGTGGTTGCTAGCAATTCTTACCATTTTGGTTTTGTAGACAGACACAGCAATCTACTCTCTGCTTCCATCTTCACATGGCACTCTCCCCCTGTGTCTTCTCTTCCTACATTTTCCCTTTTTTATGAGGACACCAGTCATTGGATTAGGGCCCTTCCTAATCCAGTACAAACTCACTTTAACCTGCAAAGACCCTGTTTCCAAACAAGGTCACATTCACTGGTACCAGAGGTCCAGACTTGAAGCTAATTTTTTGGAGGGGGGCACAATGCTACTCACAATAGGCAGAATAATGACTTTTTTGGACATACAAAAATTTAGAAATTTCATTACTTACATAGCTTTTTTCCTAGGGAATTTTAACGAATGAAAAGAGGAAAGTAGTCCTAGTTTACTACTAGATTATATAGGAAACAATGTTTACCTAGTTGCAATATTATAAACACTGATAATAGACATTTGACTTTCAGCATCAGCCTATAATCCTCTGCCATTCAGTATGGTGGAAGAGCAAGTGAAACGTATCTAGTATAAGTGAGAAATTGAAATTTTAATTTAATTAATTATTTTGGGGGGCTGTGGCACACAGCATGTGGGATCTTAGTTCCCTGACCAGGGATCGAACCCATGCTCCCTGCAGTGGAAGCATGAAGCCTTAACTGCTGGACCACCAGGGAATTTCTAACTTAATTAGAGACTTTCTCTGACCTTCCAGTGATTAAGAATCCATGCTTCCACCATAGGAGCTGTGAGTTCAATTCACTGGTTGGGGAATGAAGATCCCAAATGTGGCATGGTAAGGCCAAAAAAAAAAAAAAAAAATACAACAAAAAATTAACTTTAAACAATCTAAAATTTAAAATGAATGCAATTCAGTTTTTGGAGCACTTCTAAATATACTTGTTATAACTGGAGTATGTAGATCTACTTTTCAGATAGATTGTAAAAATTTTTTTAAATCTATAGATCATGTATTTTTGATGAAAACTGAGTGTTCAAATTTAAATATACTGTGAGTACTGTGAGTGTAAAATACATTTCTTATTTAGAAGACTTAGTTTCAATAAAGAATGCAAAATTTTAATATTTTGTATCAAGAACATGTTGAAATGATAATATATAGACATACTTGGTTAAATATGTTATTCAAATTTATTTCCTCCACTTCCTTTTATTTTTTATTAAACTACAGCCACTAGAAAATTATACATGTGGCTTGCATATTTCTTTTGGATGGCATTGCTATAAACAAAGCATGTGAAAAGTAATGATACAACAGATTGCTTATACAACAGAATCTGAACGTTATCCTTGATGATGTAAAGTTTCACATGCCGATGCTGGGAAGTACAAAAAGGAAAAAATTGGCAAATAGAAGTATACAGACACGGGGCTTCCCTGGTGGTCCAGTGGCTAAGACTTTATGCTCCCAATGCAGGAAGCCTGGGTTCAATCCCTGGTCAGGGAACTGGATCCCACATACTGCAACTAAGACCTGGTACAGGCAAATAAATAAATAAGGACTTAAAAAAGAGAAGTGCACAGACACCATATTCTCATCTCAGAGAACAAGGCTTTAAGAAACCTTGTCTTGAAGTGACAGAATGATAAATAGAGATGAGAGTCCAATGTGTAAAGTCACAAAGTGAGCAGGTGGTTATTGCTAAACATAATGATATAATTATATACAATGGGTAGTCTGCATGTAATATCATGATATGGTGGTGTAAGCATATTACTTAGAGATATGGAAGCAAATGCCCAAAGAATAGTTAGAAGAGGAGGCCTCTGAGGAGGGGCCTCAGGGTAAGGAGTCAGGGAGGCTAGGAGGCTGCTGCTCCACATTTAAAGTCTTTCTGAATTCTGCGGTTTTTTGGGGAAAAGTTTTTGAACATTTATCTTGGTAACAATCTTAAAGGAAAAAAAATGAATTCAATTCCTGAGAGATTTCAAGGGTTAACTACACCAAATATTCACTTTTGTCAAAATGGTAAATTCTCTCTGACCAAAAAAAGGTCCCAGGGCTTCCCTGGTGGCTCAGATGGTAAAGAATCTGCCTGCATTGCAGGAGACCCAGGTTCAATCGCTGGGTTGGGAAGATCCCCCTGGAGAAGGGAATGGCTACCCACTACAGTATTCTTGCCTGGAGAATCCCATGGACAGAGGAGCCTGGGGAGCTACAGTCCATGAGGTCAGAAAGAGTTGGACACGACTGAGTGACTAACACACACACAAGCGGTCCCAAATGGCCCCTTCTTTGCCCTCTGGATCTGTTCCTCCACATCAGACTTGGCATATGGCCACTGCTCCCTCACCCTCCTGTCCCCTTGAGCTTAAATCCACACCTCCTTTGTCACCCTGACTCTGGGCTGAACGCCAAAGTGTGTGTTGATGGGGGTGGGGCGTTTGTCAAGACGCCTGTGCAGAGGAGGTCACAATGCGTTCTCTGTCATGAGGCCCCCGGATATAATTGGGCTGGTGTGAAAGACCTCATTGGACACCAGTCTCTCTGGGAGACCACCAGACACACCAATTGACACCTCTCCTGTCCTTTCAGCCTCTAGCCCAGGCCTTCGGAGAGTTCCTTCCAGTGCTTAGCAGGTGGCTGGGGAGGTGAGAGGTAAGGTGTTGGGAGGGTGTGTGGTGTGAGGGCTTGGGGAAGGAATGGAAGCTTCTAGCACAAGGGACGCTGGGGATGTCTGATGACCTCAGCTCTTCCTCCTTCCCAGTATGTGGTGTCAGAGCCAATCTACTGCCTGCTGGGGCACCAGCGTCTGGGCCAGAGATGAGGGCTCAATACCTGAAGCTGAATCTGCTAGCCACCTGTGTGCTTACCTTGTGTCCGATGGTCTTCTTTCTGGACCAGGAGTCTAGCCAGAATGACCTTCATAAGATGCCCAGAAATCGCTCAAAGACCTGCGACTGCCCCCAGAATTCTTTAAGAAAGTGTATCTGTTCATCTGAGGTCCATGAGTGCTCCACCTGCCTCGGTATTCCCAGAGAGTCTGTCTGGTTTGACGAACGCTTTGAGATGGACATTGAGCCCCTGATGAAGTCAGAAGTGCCCATGTCCTCTGATGCTTTGTTATTGTGGTTGGTCAGTGCACATTCTTGGTCTTTGTCCAGTCCCCACCTCCAACCCCAGGCCCCAGCCGTCTCTCCCTACGTGACTCCAGGCTCTAACCTTCTTTTATAGGTGGTGAGAGCCTGGGAAAAGCCCCTATATTTCTCCCTCCTGCATTCCTATGAACTTTAGGGCACGGAGTCAGAAGAGTTTGGGAATCAGAACCAGCAGCCACCTGAAGGGCCTTCCACACACCCACTGGACTGTGTGGGGTGCCGGACTTGTGCAGTGATTGGAAACTTGAAGTTCCTACAGGGCTCTGGCCTTGGCCTAAAGATTGACCAACATGATGTGGTCCTCAGGTGAGTGGAAGGTGAAAGGTGGAGACCGGGAAGATCACGACAAATCGTCCTCCTCCCCAAAAGGTCTATCCTGCTTTTCTTTCCAGGTTAAACTGTAACTTTTAACTAAGCATCTGTGCTGAGTCCCATGCATGGGCTTTGAAACCAAGCTCCAGCAGTGGCAATCATCCTTCTTCCCACTCTGTGTGGTGCGATACGATATAATGGGGCCTGAGCCTTGGGTAAATAGGTCTAGGGTACTATGGTGCTGATCGCAACCCCCCCCCCCATTCTTAGCCGGCCTTAGCTCCATTCCCAAGCTTAGGTAAGAGGAACCCCAGATTACGGTTGGAGGGCCACAGGAAGATCATGCCTGCTTCTTTGAAGAAAATTGTTCTCTCTTAGGCTTTGATGAAGCTGCCAACATTAGGCCTTAAGCCTACACACCGCCTCCACCAAGGTCAGGCCACAAGTGATGAGTCTTGCCATTGTCCATCCTCCTTCCTGGTTCGACCCATGGCTGGACTACAGAGGACCAGAGTCAGTTGCATATGATACACCCAGAAAGGACATGCCCTGAGGACACACACCCAGCACAGAAGGGGAATGAGGCCAGACAGAACTTCTGAACATGAGACTGACTTTAGCCAAAAGCCCATTCAGTGTTTCTGAAGCCCAGAAGTTTTAAGTCAAGAACATATGACGGTTGCTCATTACCCCTGAGTTCAAATCTAGATCCCCAAGGCCCTCCCTCATCTCCCTCACTGCCCATCCCACAGGGCAGACCAGTCTTCTCATCAGAACGCTTGGCTACCCTCCTGAGTCCTCTCCAGCCTTCGAGGGCCAGTTCATACCTTCCTGCCTTAGGCCCGGGCATTTCTACAGCACTTCTAGGCAGCACACAGAACTGTCCCTGACTCAGGGATGGGCATGTGCCTGGTCCTGTCAACTGGGCTCAAGCTTCCTATGGACAGGGACTCTGTCTTGTGTACCTTCTGCAGCCCTTCTCTGTCAGAATGCAGGCAGATGACAAATTCATGCCACCTGACAGGAATCTTTAGTGAAGTCTTCCTTAATAGATGCTCTTGATGTACTGCTGTTGTCCAGCTATACTGTAAAGACAGCAGCAGAGAACAAAAGCCAAGACCCAGGGTTTATTACTGAAGGGGGAGGTGACAGAGGGTGAGGGGCTGGATAAGGAGTTCTCGCGAGAGGCTGCAGATACCCACTTGGCCAGGGCAAGGCATTCTCGGGGTGACTGCAGATTGGCAACAAGTGTTATGTCCTTATTCCAGTGTGAGTCGGGGCCTGCCACTAGCTTTGTGGGTTTCCTTCTCTCTTCCTGGGAATGTCCGCTGACCTGGGGCTCCCAGGTTGGGTCACAGAGCCAGAACTTGTTCTGGCCAACTGCAACTGTGTGGAAGGGCCACAACCCACTCTACCGCCATCTTGTCTGTCTGTGTGCTCCCAGGCTGGCCCGTGTCCTGCCCAGGCTGTGGTTGCTACCTGGAGGCGCCTTGAGCAGGGCTGGGGCTGGGGCACAGTAGGACGGGCCCGGGGGACGTCAGGCTTTGAGTCAGGGACTCATCCAGCTTGCGGGTCTCGGCCTCCAAGACGGTGGCCTCGGGGGCCTGGGCCACGGCCAGGAGGGAGTGAGAGAGGCTATGGTGCAGGCCCGCCAGCTCACGGCTCGTCTGCACTGAGCGGGCGATGTAGTCCTGCTTCTGTTTCCGCTCCAAGGCCAGCTGGGCTCGCAGGAGGGCCACCTGGGGGGCAGGAAAACCAAGAGGGCAAGAGCCATGGAGGACCCTGAAGCTGCCCACCTCTTCACTGCTCGGCTCCTGTGGCTCTTGTCAGACCAGCCTTTGAAATCAACTCCACGCCCATGAATCTCAGGATTAGGCTTTATGGTGTATGGGGGAAGGGCTGCTGGGAATCAGAGAATCCAGTGATTGTCAACCCTGGCTGCACAGGAGGCTCAAAGAGGGAGCTTGAAGTAAAAACAAAACTATTCATGTGTTTACATGTAATAAAATGCCCAGATTTTAAGTACATTTTAACATATTTCCTAACATACATACCCATGTATAACCACTATCTCAATCAAGATACAGAGTGCTTTAATTGCTATAGAAAGCTCCATCATGCCCCTTTGGGAGATTTTAAGAAACATTCTGACTTAACTAGACAAGATGAGGCCTGAGCATCAGTATTTTTTTCAAAGCTCCCCAGATGATTCTAATGTGCATAAGGGTTGAGAATCATTGACTGATCCATTTCTCAGATGGGTACACTGAGGTGGAGTTATTGGGAGCTCAGGGCACATTCAGGATGAGAGTGGGGCAAGAGAGGCTTCTCAAGTGCAAAACTTCAGGAGGCGCTCCAGGTCCACAGTGAGGCCTGCCCTGCCTCACCCTAGTCTGGGCCTGTCTCAGCGATCACTTTATATGAGTCTAACAGAATTCAAAATGAGAGCTTGAGGTCTAGCTGTATAGTCAGGCTCTTCCAGTAGTGACTACTGATTTCTGGCACAGGTTCTGAAATCAGAATTTCATAGTTTTAATTACTTTTGGGCCTTGAAAGGCAGGGTGAACCTTTAGGTGAGGCCTCAGAGGCAAGAAGTCACCTGACACATGTTCCTGGAGTGTGACCTGAGCTCTGGGGTGTGGATCCTGGCGTTTGTGCCAGGCTGCTCTGCCTGGTATGCTGGTGACAGTCCTGCCTGCAAGGGTGTGTGTGAGGGCAGAGGAGGCCTGGGTGCTTCTGCTTGGTTCAGGCTATCCTCTTAGAATCTCCAGTCTGCTCCTTGGCCTTCTTCCTTTCCCTTTCTCTGAGGAGGTCTGGGGCCTGGAGCGTACTTTCTTCCCCGTTCCCACCCTAAGCATAGGAGAGGTTAAGTGCACTCAGTGCAGTAGGTGGAGCTGGGACTGGGCTCTGCTTGCCTCCCATGGGGTCTGCAGTTCTTTGAGGCAGGAACTATCTTCCCTCTCCCTGCTGGACGTGCACAAGGGACCAAGCACATAGCAGACACCAAAGCCTTGCTGTCCGAGTACCAGGGAGGGAAAAGAGGCTTAGATGGAACCTTCTGGAACGTACCTCTTTCTGCAGCTCAGCCATGTGCGTGGCATTCGAGGGGCCCTTCTGTCCTCCTCTTCCATCCTGGGGGAGACAAATATTGTTCTTGGGAACAGGACTTCCATCGGGGGTTTGTGCAGGCCTCCCACAATCGTGGGGCACCAGGGCCCTGGGGCAGGAGAGGCCTCAGAGGGTCTAAACCAAACCAATGGGCAACATCCGTGGAGACCCGATGCCGAATGTCCCAGAGGTTTGGATGGGACTGGCTTCCTTGAGGCACCTCCTCATTTAAAGTACACCGCACATCTGCCTCGTGCTGGCCCCAGGCAGCGCACGAAGGATGCAGAGGGGAAGTGAGACAAGGGCCCTGCCCTTGGGAAGCTCTCCTTAAAGGAAGGGGGCTGGAGGGCTAGGAGGTGCTCAGCCACCAGAGACAGTCCCTGCCTGCCAGGCTCCAGGACTGTCGACTG
This sequence comes from Okapia johnstoni, assembly GCA_024291935.2. Taxonomy (NCBI): domain Eukaryota; kingdom Metazoa; phylum Chordata; class Mammalia; order Artiodactyla; family Giraffidae; genus Okapia; species Okapia johnstoni. The sequence goes on along the minus strand of CM044324.1, from coordinate 53,829,833 downwards.
ATGGGCATAACTCGGTCGAAAGAGTGGTTTGTGGTGTCTTCCCCTAAATCCTTCTGGCCACAGAAAAGATTGAGAGCAGGAGGAGAAGGGGGTAACTGAAGATGAGATGGTTGGATGGCATCACTGACTCAATGGGGAAGCCTGGTGTGCTGCAGTCCATAGGGTCACAAAGAGTCGGACACGACTTAGTGACTGAACACCAGGAAACACCTTGGACCCATATCTTGTCAATTCAGTATTGCAAAGGGCAAGGAAGTCTAAGAAGTCCACGAAGCTGCTGTTGAGCCCCTAGGTACATCGGGGTGTGGCAAGCACCACCCAACACACTGGGAGAGATCAGAAGCCCATGGGCTCTGCTCCTAGGAGCCTGAAGCACTGGTCTGGGGGCAGGTGGACTGAACATCAGCGAAGGCTGCTCAGAAGGCAGGGCTGCCAGCCTTGATTCAAGCCCCACTCACTGATGTTGGGCCTCCTTCCTGGGTCAGAGACAGTGCTGAGCAGGGCAGAGCCCAGTCAGGAGGGGCCCTCTGGACTGGATGAATCGGCTTCTCGCCTTGGATACACATTGCAGAGGACTGTTTCTGGTGGCCAGGCTTTGGCTCTCCAGAGGCTGCAGTCAACGAAAATGGACAAACCTGAGGTGTGGGGGATGGTGTTGTGGCTCCACTGCTCTCTAGGACCCCTGTCCTTGACGCGCGCATGGACTCCCTCTTCAGTTTCCTGCGCTCTCGCTCCACCTGCCGAGATTGGGTGTGAGAGACCAGGGCTTGGGCTTGGCTCTGGGCTGCAGCTGAGCCGCCTTTTTGGGGAGCAGGCTGGTGTGAGGGGTATGGTGTGAACATAAGGGGTCAGCAGTTGTGAGAAGCCCATGGAGGAGAGCCCGTGCTGGGACAGCCCTGATGCACAACGCTGCAGCGACAGAGGACATGGGGACAACCTCCCAGGCTTCTAAACAGGGCCAGCAAGTCTTTTCTGTAGAACTTCAGGCACTGTGGGCCATTCCATCTTTGTCACAAACACTGATACATCACAACTTAATTTTATTTTCAGAAATGGAGAGCAGGCCAAATCTGGTCCTGGGCTATTGTTTCCAAACCCCCGCTCTGGGGGCTGCAAGGAGAAGTGGAGATGCGTGCCTTCCCCCGGAATGGGGGCAGGAGCTGAGGATCGGAGTCACCCACCTGCTCCAGGGTGGTCCGCAGCTGGGCGTTGTGGTGCTGCAGCTGGCTCCGGTCAACCTCCAGCTGCGCCACTGCTCGCTGCAGGTGTTCAAGCCTCTGCTCCCAGCACTGCTTCTCCTCCACCTCAGGACTCGGCTCCATCTTCACCTCCGAGACCTGAGGGAGAGAGACCTGTCACACTCACCCCGGCAGCCCCTGAGACAGGGGAAGGCGGGGGAGCTAGACAGAGGGCAAGGGATGAACCAGGCAGGTGTGCGCTTCAGGGACCCAATTCTCAGGCCTGGACAGGCACTCCCTCCTGGGCCATCTGTTCTCACCAGGCCCCCAGCTCACCTCTCCCAGCCGGATGCCGGGCTCTCCTCCAGGCCCCTGTTCTGCTCGGCTGGTTGGGCCCAGGCTGTGGAGTCGCTCCTTCTCCAGAGCTTGTCTGGTGAGCTCTAGCTCGTCCTGGGGCATCAAGGTGCAGAGCAAAGTCACACCATGGCAACCGCACATCCAGAAAGTGAGAGTAACATCTGCAAATCCACTCCACCCTCCATCCCCAACAATCTCATCAGGTTTATAGTCTTATTTTTCTTGGCACCTTTCAGCTATTCTGGTGCAGTACCTTCATTTTACAGATGGATAAAACAAAGCAACAGAGAGGGATCTTCCCAAGGATACACGGTGGTCGAGGACTAAAATCTGTCTCACTTTATTTTTTATTTTTTGGCCATGCTGCATGGCTTGCAGGATCTTAGTTCCCAGACCAGGGGTTGAACCCGGGCCATGGCAGTGAAATCCCAACCACTAACCCACCAGGGAACTCCCTGGACCTGTCTCATTTTAGATCTTGCCTAAGCTAAGTGACAACTGGGAGCACTAGGTGTTGTGCAAAGAGCATGGACTCAGGAATCACATAGAGGTGGGTATTGTGTCACCACTTACTGGCTATGCGACTTGAGTCAAGACAGGAGCTCTCTCCAAACTCCTTATTTGTAAAATGACCACATGAAGTGTAGCTCAATCAAGCCTCTGGGGTTAAAGCTCTTTGGATAAATGGGAAGACTAGTGTTTAGATTATTTTCTAGACACCCGAGGGTTCATACATGGCAAAGGTCAAGAGGAGAGACAGAGAAGAGGAGCAGAGGGTCTACTTGTGGGCGGAGGCTGTCTGGGAGGGAGAAAAAGCTCAGGAGTATGAGGCCACACTCGAAAGTCAGCCTGCTTAAGTCTAATCCGAGTTCTGCCCTTCACAAGCTGGATGAACACCCTCTATGGGCTATTCCTCAACTATAAAATGAAGATATTAACTGTTCCTGCTTCTCAGGGTTGTTGTAGAAAAAGAAAGCGAGAGTAACAGTGCCTGGCATGTAAAATGCTTAAAATAAAAACCGAAGCTACGATATAAATGTCCATCGACAGATGAATGGATAAAGAAGAGGTGGTAAATATATACACTGGAATGTTACTCAGCCATTAAAAAGAATGAAACAATGTCATTTGCAGCAACAGGGACACCCTTAGTAAGTGAAGCAAGTCAGACAGATAAAAACAAATAACATGATATCACTTATACTTAGAATCTAAAAAAAGTGATACAAATGAATTTATTTACAAAACAAACAGACTCACAGATATAGAAAGCAAACTATGGTTACCAAAGAGGAAAGGGGGAAGAGGGATAAATTAGGAATTTGGGATTAACAAATATACACTATTATATATAAAATAGATGAACAACAAGGACTTGCTTGTATTGCACAGGGAACTATATTCACTATCTTATAATTACCTATTAATACAAGGGAAAAGAATCTGAAAAAGAATATAGGTATATTCAGTTATTTATATATATTATATGTACTTGAAACGTTGTAAATCAACTATACCTCAATTTTAAATAATGATGCTACTGGGACTTCCCTGGTGGTCCCGTGGCTAAGACTCCTCGCTCCCAATGCAGGGGTCTCAGGTTCAATCCCTGGTCAGGGAACTGGATCCCACATGTCACAACTAAGGCCTGGCACAGCCAAATAAACGTTTTTTTTTTTTTAAGTGATGCTACTATGAAGAGGGCTGCTTCTGAAGTGTCCTTGAGTGCTTTGGGAATGGGAGTACCGACCTGAACTCCATTAATGAGTAAATACTGCTCAGTAATTCACAAGTTTAGGAAGTGCCTTCCCGCCCACCTACGTATCTGACTTTTTCTGTGCCGGTAAGAATAGGCCTAGAAATAGGAAAGGAGTCCCACTTACTGAATGCTTCTTTCTTGTGTACTTTATTTATATTATTGCTTTTTGGACTCAAAGTGGCTGTATGTGGCTGATATTATCATTCCATATTTTATCAATGAGAAAAATGAGTCAGAGAAGAAAAAGCATACCCCAGGTCACACAGCTACTAAACTGCAGAACTGTATTTCAAATCCAAGAACTTGACTCCAAAGTTCATAAATGAAACTCTTTGTGTGCATATTGTTTTTTAACCAGAGCAGAGCTTTTGGGGCTCCCGGAAGGCTAGTCCCTGCAGGGTTGTGTGTCTGAGGTCAGGGAGGGGGTTCTCCAGCACTTACATCTAGTCAAGGGACCAGGATATAGAGTCGACTTCTCAGGAAAAATGGGCTGGGTTCCTCTTGGTAAAAGAGATACCTCTCTCTGTCCAGCAGTCAACCCAGCTTTCCTGATGGCCCACTGTGTGCAGACCTTGTGCTCAGTTCAGGGTGCAAACATGACTAAGACATGGCCCTGACCTGAGGATAAAGGTCATACCCTAAGGTCACTTCCTCTGCCGCTCAACATCCTGCCTAGAGGAGCCTACTTTTTCTAACTGCTGACACCTCCGAAGTCTCTACCCCTGGGCTCAGTCTCATCCTTTACCTTCAGCTCACTTTCCAGACTCACCCACTGGAACTGTCCCCTTGCAGGTCCCACAGGTACGTCACTTGTTTCCAAACTGACCACACTATGTCCCTCCTGTTCCCCAAACCCTTTATCCCAGTGAGCGGAAACCTGGGCACTGTCTTTACTTAGTTACTCCCTTCATTTCTTCGTGTCTCCATCCATACTTCCTACCTCAGGTCACCATCTCCCCGCTGACTCCCATTTACAGCCTCCTACTCGGTCTCCCCAGATCGCCAGTTGCTCCACACGGCAGCCTGAGCCATCTTTACGAACTATATATCTGATTCTGTCACTCCTCGGGCCCAAACCCTTCATCTGCTTCCCACTGGTCACCAAGGGGAATGCGAGTACCGACCTGAACTCCATTAGTGAGTAAATACTGCTCACAAGCCCTAAACGATGGGCCCCGGCTATCCTCTCTGCTCTTGCCAGCCCCCTGCTCTATGTCCCAGGCAGCCCGAACTCCCTGACTGATATTCTACATTCTCTCTCCTCTCCCTCCCCTACCTGTGCTTGGCTACTTACTTACTGGTCCCTTCAGATCTAATCTCAAACATCACTTTTACCAGGAAGCCTTTTGGGACCCAGGAAAGGCAGGGCATCCCTCTAGTTGGCTCAGAGCACACTAAACTAACCCTAATTAAGCACTAACCCCATTAGCTGCACTGCATTGCACAATAATTGCTCTTCTACTAGACCGTTAACTCTGGGAGGGCATAGTCTGTGGGTGTCGCCTTGCCCCTCCCACCCCGCACTAGCACACTAACTGGGATTCTACTGTGTTGAAGTGTCCATGACCTCACCTTTTCTCACACCCTGAGGTGCAGATGGCCCCAGAGTCTTACCCCCATGACGTGACTCACCTGCAGCCTCTGCTGCTCCGAGTCCCGCTCCAGCACGGAGGCCTGTAGGAGCAGGGCTGCCTCCTGCAGACTGCTCACGCTGGCCTTGCTCTGGGCCAGGGACAACGCCAGGTGCTGGGCCTTCTCCCTCCACTCGATCTCCCTGGCCTCCGTCTGCCTCAGGGCCGCCTGCAGTCGCTCCAGCTCCCGCTGCAGCCTGGGCCCTGAGGAGTCGAGTCGGGGAGACGGTTCCTCCCCGGGCGAGGCTTTGTGGCTGTGGGGTGAGTCCTCCAGATCCTTCCTTTGCTGGGCCTCCCGCAGCTCCAGGAGCTCATCTTCCTTTTGAGCCAGGGTCCGCTGTAGCTCCCTTAGGCTCTCCCGGAGGCCCCTCACCTTTTCCCCTTCTCTCTTGTGCCTGCGCTCCAGCTTCTCTTGGGCCAGAGACTTCTCCAGCACTTGCTCCTGCCTCCTCAGGTCTCTCAGCTCTTCGTCCCTCTGGGCAAGCGCCTGCTGGAGCTGCTGCATGGCCTCCTGGTGCCGGAGGTCCCTGTCTTGGATCTCACCTTCCCGCTCCCTCAGGGCCTCCTCGAGCTGCCGGGCTTGGGCCTGGCAGGAGTCCAGGGCGGCCTGCAAGGTGGCCGTGCTGGCCTCCAGGTTGCGGCTCAGTTCAGCCTGCTCGTGGAGATGCTGCTCTTTTTCCCGCAGGGCGGCCTGAGCCTGGCCAAGGGCCTCCTGCAGAGCCTCAGCCTGGCCCCGGGCAGCCTCCTCCTGCCGTTGGGAGGCCTGGCCCTCGGCCCGCAGGGCCTCCAGCTCCCGGTTGCGGGCCTCAAGCAGCGCCTCGGCCTGCAGCCAGCTGTCCCGCAGGGCCCGGGCCTCCACCTCGTGCTCCTGGGCTTGCTCAGCACACTGCTGCTGGAGGGCCCGCAGCGCCTTCTCCTGCTCCCGAGCCTCTGCCCGAAGGTCACCCAGCACCTCCTCCAGGGCCTGGCTCCGCCGCCCCTCCACCACCAGCTCTTCCTGGAGCCTCCGCGCATGTTCCTTGTGCTCCTCCAGCTCAGCCCAGCGCTCCTCCAGGGCGGCGTGCGCCTGCTCCAGGGCGCTCTGCAGCGAGCCCGCCTGCTCCTTCACGTTCTCCTCCTGGCCCTGGGCCTCTTGGTGCTGCAGGGCCTGGAGCTCCTGGGTCCTCTGCACCAGGACCCTCTGGGTCTCTTCCAGCTGCCTCTGAAGCTCCTGCTCTTTCAGCTCCCCCTGGTCCTGGGCTTCCTGCAGATGCTGCTGCAGTATCGCAATCTCCTGCTCCCGCTGGGTCAGAAGGAGGCTGGTCTCACCCACCTTCCTGTGGAGGCCCTGGAGCTCCTGTTCCAGCTGGTCCCTGTGTTCCCGAAGCTCCTGGATGTGCTCCTGCTGGCACTCCACCTCCTTCTCCTTGTCTCGCAGGATCAGCTTCATGTGCTCCAGGCTTCCACGCTGAGCTTTGCTCTGGCCCTTCCCTTCCTCTGCCCGCTCCTGCCTCAGCTGCCGCTGTGAGACCAGCTCCCGGCCCCGCTCTCTCAGAGCCAGCTTGATCTGCTCCAGGTCTTCCTCCAGGATCTTGGTCTGCCGGCTCCTCTGATCTTCCAGGGCCTGTGTCCTCTCCTTCAGCAGCACCAGCTCCTGCTCCCTCCTCTCCAAGTCCTGACTCAGACACTCTTTCTGCTTTTGCAGATCCCGGATCTGGTCTTGCTGGGCCGTGGCCTCCTGTTCCTTTTCCTGGAGCTCACTAGCCAGGAGAGCACTGTGGCCCTCCAGCTCCTGGATCCGGCTGCCCTGTGCCAGCAGTTCCTGGCTCCTTTCCTCCAGGTCCAGCGTTAGGTGGGTCAGAGCCACCCTTTGCGCTTCCCTCTGGCCCTCCAGCTCCTCGATCACTTTTCGCTGGCTCTCTGTTTTGTGATGCATCTCCTCGAGCTCCAGAGCCAGGCATTCCATCGTAACCAGCTGCTTCTTCAGGTCCTGAATCTGGCCTTTCTGGGACTCGATCACTTGGGCCTTCTTCTCAAGTTCCAGAAGACGATGCTCTAGGATGCTAGTCTGCGTCTCCTGGTCCTTCTCAAGCTCCCGGATCCGCTCTCTCTGCAGGGCCAGCTGCTGCTCTCGCTCCTGGACAGCCACGGGGAGATGCTCTAGCACAGACCTACACTCCTCCAGCTCCTGGATCTGTCCCTGCTGTAGGTCCACCTCTCGGTTCCTCTTCTTCAGGTCCAGAGACAGCACTTCCAACACAGCCTTTTGCATTTCCCGTTGCTTCTCTAGTTCCTCGATTTTCCCCTGCAGAGTCTCCACCTCCCCTTCTCTTTCCGACAGGGCCTGGGCCAGGCGAGCCAGATTCTCCTGCAGAGCCTTCCCCTGGGCCACCTTCAGCTCACTCTGCTCCTGCAGGGCCTGGGCTCGTTGGCGCTCACTCGTCACCTCCTCATTTTTCAGTTTCAGGGCTGAGCGCACCCTCCGCAGATCTTCCTCCAGGGCCACAGCAGCACTTGCCTGAGCCCTGGCTTCTGTGACAGAGGCTTGGAGATGTTCCACCTGGGCAGTCAGGCTCTCCTTGGCTGCCTGCAGTAACTTGCACTCATTCTGGAAAACAAGATATGAAACCGCCTTAAGGCTGTGCTTCCCTCACACTGTCACTCCAACAGGGGCCTTTCCTTTCCTTCCTCTGTGGCATCAGCCTTGTCAAGGATGTGAGCAAAAGGAACTGAGCGTTCTACTTAGGCTGATGGTGTAAAATAACATCCCGACCACACTTTTAGGCTCGGCTCTGCTCAGAGAAAGTCTGGTGCAAATGAGCCATCCCAGACTCTAGTCCTTCAGGTCAAGGGATAAAGATCTCAACCTCAATTCAGAAAAAGTAATTAAAGGAGGATTCACTGAGGCCTTCATAATGGTCCTCAGGGCTGTGGGGACAGCCAGAGAAACGGAGAAGCTGCTGAAGGAAGCTGGACACTATATATGCATGGGGTTTGACCAGGGGCTAGGATGGGAGCCCAAGCCTTGGCCCCTCCCCAATTCAGTACCACCTTACCTGGGCTTCCACTCCTTGCAGCTCTGCTTGCTGGAGGCGACTCTGAAAGGATGTCACAGTTTCACGCAGTTCCATCACCTCAGATTCCAGGGAGTTCTGTTTGCCTTCCCACTTGGATTTCTCTTTGGGGAGAGATGGAGGAAGGCCCATGATTGGGGTGGAGGAAAAGAGGGATGTAGGGGTGGATGGCAGAAGGGGAACAGAAACAAAGGAAGAAAAGGCCAAGAAGGAGAGAATTACATCCGGTTTCGTAGAGACATGACCCTTCTGCCCACTGCTGTTTTTCTAGGCTCCCTGCTGCTTCCAGACCCCTGTCTGCATCTGCTGCCCATGTCCTGCGCTGCCTGACAATTGTGCCAACATTTCTCATCCCGGTCACACAGCTTCTCAACCCTGGATTCCAGACAGGGTTGAGCTTCATGACATGGGATGTCCTTTTCAGCCAGTAATTCTAGGATTTTGCAGAGGTTCCTAGAGACCAGGGCAGCTCTGCTGGGGGCCCTCCATTTCTGCAAAAGGTACCACAACCCAGCTCTGTGTATGGCTCTCAGGGAGCCCTGTGGGACATTTTAAGACCCAGATCGACTCCCCACGTTGTCTTCTTCTCTTCTGTAGTTGAGCCTTGAGCCTTAAGACCCTCCTCTTTCTCTTCCTGGTGGTCAACACCCTTCCCAGCCTTGGCTGTAGCATAGACACATTCTTCCCTTTTCTATCTCCCAAACAAGCTCAGTGAGAACACAGTTGGAGATGACAAAATAAGTAACACTGATAGATGATTAATGACAGAATTTTACGGTGTTCTTCGAGACTAGGCCTTAGGTAGCCAGTTTTTAAACCTGCAGACAGAAAAAATGGAAGCCTAGCCAGCAACTTCCCTCAGTTCACCAAATCTGTTCCTCCTAATCCCTTCTGCCAGGATGGCCCTCAAAGGCCAAGCAAAGCATGAAAAGTAGTTCACGGGGTTCACCACCCCTTTGGAGATGCCTCTGGGTATCTTCTCGCAGTTGCGGGCAAATAGTAAAGAGTGGTTCCCAGGCCGGATCCCACCCCTCTAGGCTCTCTGCCTTTCCTCACACTTTAGTCGTGTCTGACTCTTTGCAACCCTATGGACCATAGCCTGCCAGGCTCCTCTGTCCATGGGATCCACCAGACAAGAATACTGGAGTGGGTTGCCCTTTCCTCCTCCAGGGGATCTTCCCAACCCAGGGATCTTCTCACCTTCCTCGTTCTGGGAGAGCTGTCTCTGCAGAGCCTGCAACTCTGTGTGGACCTGGCTCTTCTCGGCTTCCATATCACTGAGACGCTGTTCCAGCTTCTGGGCTTGATCCCGCAGATCATCCTGGGAAAGGAAGCACGTGGAACTCAAGCTCTGCGTCTCCCACGACGTCGCCCCCGTCCAGGGCCCGAGCCCTCTAGCCCCTCAGCTTCTGTCAGAGTTTGCCATGGAGGACCTACTCTCAGATTGCTGGGTTATTTACCTCTGAACTCACGTGCATCTGGCTCCCAGAAGTGATGACAGGCTCTGCCCCAACTGGCTAGAGCCTGGCTTCCCCTTCTGACCCGTCCGTCTTTGAAACAGAACTCCTGCTGAAGTCTTAGTCCAGGATCACCTCTCCTCTCCCTGAACCACTTCACATTTTAGCTCAAAGGTCACTGCTTCCTTTCTTCTGACCCTCTCAAGTCAGACTGCACTGTCCCTGCCTCCTATTATCAGAATGTGCACCTGTTACTGATCTAGTTAATTCTAGAAGCTCAGCTTATCTCAGGACGAAGCTGGGTTGCTCAGCCCTGTCATGAGCCTTCCTGAGGGCAGAGAGCAGGTGTTTCTCCTTTCTGTATCCCTAGCTCAGAGTGGCTGGCATATTGACACTCAATTTTCACTGACCGATAGGTTCACCATAAGGTGGGATTTGGAGGATATTTCATATTGTCTTGGGCCTAGAATGTTCCTATAAATGGCAACCTCAAATCTCAGTGATCCCCATTTGTTGGTTTCTTCTCGGAGGTCTTGGCACCAGGAACAATTCATGGCTGAGAGGAAAATGATGTAAAACGATATCCCAGATCTACACAGAGTATCACGGTTTACAGGGCTCACTTGAGTCCCTCACTCATTTAATCCTCAAAGCCCGGTGAAGTGGGCACAGTATGCCCTAATTTACTAAAGAAAACAAGGTCCAGGAAGCCAAATGCTTTATTCACGGCTGCCAGGTAGTAAGCAATAGAGGTAGAACTCATTCCAACTTGATGTCAGAAATAAAACAGGTCAGGGACTTTCCTGGTGGTCCAAGGAACCACCAGGGGGTTAGGGTGGCTAAGTCTCCATGCTCCCAAGGCAAGATGCCTGGGTTCAATCCCTGGTCAGGGAACTAGATCCTATACGCCGCAACTGCTAAGACCCAGTACAATCAAATAAATAATTTTTTTTTTTTTTAAAGAAGTAAGTAACACAGGTCAAACTATATCATGAGCCTTTTTCAGGGGAGGTGAAGAGCTTGAGAAAGGAGAACAGAGACACATACCCGGGCCTGCTGCGTCTTCCACAGGTCTTGGTGAAGCTTGTGGAGGGCGGCCGCCACCGCCTCAACTGAGAGAGCCGTCAGGAGGGGCCCTCTCTTAAAGATGATCCTAGCACCATTCTGGTCTGAAAAAATGAGGAAACACCTCCTGACGTGGCTGCACTATGAAATAGCCACACCACAGCACCCAAACATGGCCCTGGCCTTCCTATCCACCCCTCCTCTCCTCAGAGAATCCCCCTCAGCAGTTTGTTCATCATGCCCTGGCCTGCATACCTATGTGCCAGCCGCTTTGATGGGCACTAGAAAATGCCAGCTATCATTTGTTAGGCATTTAATAAGTGCCAGGACAGGGAAGCCTGGCGTGCTGTAGTCCGTGGGGTCACAAAGAGTCGGACACGACTGAGCGGGTGAACAAGAATAACAAGTGTCAGGGACTGTGCGGGCGATTTTATTTCTGTCATCTCATTAACTCTTCAGAAAAATCCCGAGAGGTGGGTACTTATAACACCCCCATTTTATAGGTGAGAAAATCAAGCTCAGAGAGGAGAGGTCACTTTCCCAAGGACACATGTCTAGCAAATGGCAGAGCTGGGGTTCACACTCTGACTGAACCCATACCAGAGGCTGTGGCCTTGGCCTTGATGCAGTACTGCCTGGAGAACTGCACCCCTCTCCTCCACCCTGGGAGCTAGGCCTGACTTTGCCCAAAGGCCTGAGTTCCTGGGTGGCTGCCTCACCCGGCTCCGGGCCCCAGAGGGAGGGGGCTGAGTCTCCCCCGCCGCTCAGCTCCAGCCTGCCCTCGCAGGCAGACCCCAGGGCCTGCTGCAGGACAGAACAGAGGCTGGCCAGCTGGACCTGGGCCCGGTGCCCAGGCTGCTGCTCCGCCGCCAGCGCCTCCAGCCGGCTCTCTGTGCTGTGCAGGCGCAGCTGTAGTTGGGCTGCCTTGGTCTCCTGGGCCCACAAGGAAGCTCGGAGCTGCTGTTCGGTGACTCGAGATGCCTCGAGCTCCTCCAGTAGCTGAGTCTCCTGGGCAAGGAAGTCAGCCTCCTTTTCCTTCACCTCCTGCTTCAGTAATTCCACCTGCCAGAGAGGAAGTATGGTCACTCTGAGCAGGGAGTGGACACCCTCTCCCTGGACCCTCCTGGTCCCGATCCCACTCGATCCCCAGGGTCGTGAGGTTGTCTGGGGCCAGGAGGATTTCAGGAGGCTCAGCTCTCCAGCAGGTAGGAAGGGTCTGGAATGAGTGTCACCCCAAATCTGACCTACACACCTACCTAAGGACTCCTGACATGTGGGCCTGGGCTATATGCTCATGTGCTCTGGCCCTGGTCTCCTTGGCAACAATGCCAGCTTCCTGCTATGATTAGAAATCTGCCTGAGAGACCTCCCTGGTAGTCCAGTGTCTAAGACTCTGTGCTCCCAATGCAGGGGGCCTGGGTTCAATCGCTGGTCAGAGAACTAGATCCCACATGCTGCAACTAAAAATATTCTGCGTGTCACAACGAAGGTGCCAACTAAGATCTGGGGCAGCCAAAAAAAAAAGAATTCTGCTTGAAACCCTGATACTGAGCCAAAAGAAGACCAGTCACAATGATAATGTCTACCACTTACTGAATGCTTACTGTATTCTATATGACACTTTCTATATTCCTATAATGATTAAGAATTATCACCTTTGTTTTATGGATGAATAAAGTGATATTCACAAAACCAGGAAGCAGTAGAGCAGGGATCACACCCAGGACTGTCTAACAAGCAGACCTGGGTCCTGCTCTACCACAGGCTACGTCTAGCTCTTATTCCATTCATGCTTTTTCCTCCCAGTTCCATCTTCCCTCCGTGCACAGGTCTGGGGTACTGCTGTGAACAGACCAAGTCCGTGGAAGGCCTCTTGCTGCCGCGGACCCGAGGGAAGTAATATTTATTCCCCTTGCTGTGTCTTGCCGGGCAGACCAGGCGCACTTGGCGGTGGCCAGGCTTGAACAGGCCTGCGTGAGCCCTCACCGCTGGGCACCACGTTCTGGTCATCAGCGGTTTGTTCTTGACTCTGAGTCAGGTTCCCATGCTCCACCCTACCCGGTCCTGGCTTCCCTCTCCCGCCAGGTCTGCTGAGGCCCCAGTGTGACTGAGCAAGCACCCGCCAACTCCAGAGGCTGGCTTCCACCAGGGAAGAGATTTCCTGCTGGGGTGGGAGATACCTGGGCGCTGAGCTCTTTCTGCCCGGCCTGGGCCTCCTGCATGTCCTGGCGCAGGGAGCTCAGCTCTTGCTGCTGAACAGAGTCAGCCTCTTGCAGAACAAGGAGTCTCTGTTCCTTTTCCACCAGCGACAGAGTCAGGCTAAAAAGACAGGGGTCAAGCGCAAGTTCAATGCATGAAGTAGGGCACTCAAAGCCGGTACTCCAGGACAACCCAGAGGAATGGGGTGGGGAGGGAGGTGGGAGGGGGTTTCAGGATGGGGGTACACATGTGCACCCATGACTGATTCATATGGATGTATGGCAAAAACCACCACAATACTGTAAAGTAATTATCCTCCAATTAAAATAAATAAATTAATTTTTTAAAAAAGAGAGAGGGGTCAGAGGGCCAGGCCATTCTCTCAGGCGATGAAGAACTACCTTCTCATCTGACTGCTCTAACATAGCATGGATAATTAGCATAGAAACAGTAATGATTATGATTACAGGCTAAGAATAAAAGTCTGCGTTTATTGAGCACCTACTGACTGCTCCTAGGTTCTTCAACTTCACAATTTACGTTTCTCTGGCAAATTCCAGAAATACCTACACAGTACTTCAAATTCAACACGTCCAATTCTTCCCATCTCCTCTGCACCTCCCCTCCCTCCAGTCACCCTTGCTATATTCCCCAGCTCAGTGAATGGCATCTCCATCCACCCTTAGAAGTCCTGACCACATCACCGCATTCTTCCCTCACCCCGCCTGTGTCCATTCCAAGACTACATATAAACCGATCCTAACTCCCTTAACGTCCCTTAAACCCCTTCCCTCCTCCTCTTCCTTACCACCTAGCCAGGGTTCCAGCTTTGGTTGCTCTTATCTGGACATCTGTACAGCCTCCTACCTCTAGTTTCATCAACAAGTGTTTCTCCCCCATCAGACTCCAGGTAACATAATCTGCCAATATCTTCCCTTGGAGATTATTTGATTAAGGTCTTCTCCACAAAACCTTCAATTCTATTGAGGCAGAGACCATATTGTCTTATTTAAACTATATCCCCAACCTCTGGTATAGTGTCTGGTGCAAGAGGCATGTTCTCCACTAAATGAATGAAGTGCAAGCTTCGGAGACAGGGACCATGCCCTCTTTACACAGTTACCTGTAGAGCCCAGAGCTGGAGACATGAGTGGTTATGGGACCTGAGCAAAGAACTGTCAACCTCACTGTGACCCCTGGATCCAGACAGGCCAAAGCCAACTCCATGGCCTGTCTAGCCTACCTGGCTTTCTCTCTCTCCAGCTCCTTCTGAATTCGGCTACACTCCTGGGCCTCTCTCAGCTTTTCCTGAACTTCCTGGTCCACGAACTTCTGGGAGGCTTCTTTGGAAAGCAGCTGAGATTTCAAGTCCTCCACCTGGAAAGTCAGGAGCATGAGGACTTGGGATAGGAGGTCAGTGGAAGGATGCTTCTCATCTAGGGCTTTAGGTCCTTCAAGGTTTACCATAGTCAGCAGCCCATTTCCAACGCTCTGGAGGGTCTGTCAATCCTTACCTGCTGTTCTTAACTACCTCCCTCCGTCAACCATTCATAAGCCCCTCACTACTGTTCAGTCTCATCACCTGTCTCCCCAGCCTCACGTATGGTGTATAAAGGAGGCACAAAGAAAAACTTTGCGTGAATGTAAATCTGTCTAAAGGCCAAGTGATTATATATTTTTTTAAATAAACAATCCAAATACCATCTGATACAGGATTCTAAGAAGGAAAAGCAACCTGGTATAAAAACACTGGCTCTGTGGGGGAGGCTGGATCCAGAGGGCTGCCAAAAAAATGTGAGGTTTGGGCTTCCCTGGTGGCTGAGACGGTAAAGAATCTGCCTGCCAACGCAGGAGATGTGGGTTTGATCCCCAGGTTGGGAAGATCCCCTGGAGAAGGAAATGGCAACCCACTCCAGTATTCTTGTCTGGGAAATCTCAAGGACAGAGGAGCCTGGGGGCCTAAAGTTCATGGGATCACAAAGGACTGGACGTGACCTAGTGACTAAACAATAACGACCATGGTCCCCACTGAAAGAGGTTACTAACTGTCCCAGGGGCCTGGGAGGCACGTGCTCAGCTCTGAGCACCCTTCACTTCTCCCTTAATACTGGGGCCTCCCCTCCCCATCCCAAGCTCAGGCAGCAGGGCCAAGGTTTCCCTGTCCTGCCAGAGGGAGTGGGAGGGCCTGGCTGTGCAAGGGAAGGGCTGTGGGGCTGGGAGAGAGGAGCTGGTACCTGCTTCTGCAGGTCTGTCTTATCCTGCAGCAGGACGTGGCCCTCCTCCTGGAGGGCCGCCAGGCTGTCTCTATGCTGCTGGGCTGCCTGTTCCAGCGCCTGCTGAGCCTCCTGGATCTGGGTCTGCAGCATCCCGGTGGTCTCCTGCAAGGGGAGAAGAGAGCAGGGAGGGGAAGAAAGCTTCCTTGGTCACAAAATCTGTGTTGCAGAGATTGCGTCGTATAAATACTGGTTTTTAGGTTGGGTTGGCAAAAGCCGAGGCGGGGCCCAGCTAAGCCGTGTTGTTTCCATGATACTTGTCACCTCAAGCCCTCACCTCCTTCTCCTGCTCCTCGCTCACCAAGTACACTGCTCACCCAGGCCTTCTCAGCCAGGGTGCCTTACTCAGACCACTGCAGTAGCTCCTGTCGGGTGTCCCGACTTCCACTTCATGCTGCCACGACCACATGCACACGTGTACACACACACACACAATTCTCCCCTCAGCAGCCAAAGTATTTTAAAAATACATATAGTAAATCATGTCCCACTCTGCTTTTTAGATACCATCCAGCACGTTCCCGCTGACCTTAGAACAAAATCCAACCTCCTTCCATGGCTGACAAAGGGCTCCTGCCCCCAAGCTTATCAAGGGACTTGTCCCGGGTCCTTTCTGCCTGTCCCAGGTCCTTACGACAGCTATTTCTACTGCCTGAACTGTTCTTCAAATGTCTGGCTTCTTTTCTTTTTAATGGTTTTATTGAGACTGAGTTCACAATATCCTGCAACTGACCCATTTAAAGCAGACAATTCAATGGTATTTAGCACATTCACAGGGTTGTGCCATGGTTACTATGATCATTTTTTACCATTTTTATCACCTCCAGAAACAAACTGCATACCCTCCCACCCCCCTTCCTCACTTCCAATCACTCATCTACTCTCTGTCTTTATAGATTTGCCTGTTTGGGCTACTGCCTACAAGTGGAATAATATACCATGGCCTCTTGTAAGTGGCTTATTTCACCTAGCAAAATGCTTTCAAGGTTCACCCTTATTGTTCTAAGGACCTGACTCCTTTCAACCTTCATGGCTCAGCTCAAATGTCACTTTCTCAGTGAGGGCCCCGCTGACCACCTTTGTCCAAAGAGGCCTCCTCTGAATCACTCTCAGTTACCTCGTCCTATTCATTTCCTTTACAGCCCTTATCGCGATCCACAATTATCTCACTTATTCTGTGTCCTCTCTGCCACTTTATAAAACACCATGACTGTCACGTTCACCATTGTGCCACATCTTTCTGTTGGTCGAGTGTCAGCAGCTAGCCCAGGGCCCGGTGCAAAGAAGTACCAAAGAGCAGGTCAGTGTGAATGAGTGGGGACTTCCCTGGTGGTCCAGTGGTTAGGAATCCGTCTGCTAATGCAGGGGACATGGGTTTGATCCCTGGTCCAGGAAGACTGCTGGACATGCTGCAGGGCAACTAACCCCGTGGGTCACAACTACTGAGCCCGTGCTCTAGAGCCTGGGCTCTAGAGAGGCCACCCCAATGAGAAGCCCGAGCACTGCAATGCAGAGTAGCCCCCGCTCACCACAACTATAGAAAGCCTGCACGTAGAAACCAGGATCCAGTGCAGACAAAAATAAATACATAAATATCAAAAAAAAAAAAAAAAAAGAATCCACCTGCCTATGCAGGGGACATGGGTTTGATCCCTGATTGGGGAACTAAGATCCCATATAACACGGCAGCTAAGCCCACCTGCTGCAACTACGGAGCCTGCACGCCACAACTAGAGAGAAGCCTGCATGCTGCAATGAAAGATCCCGTGTGCCACAGCTAAGACCTGACACAGCCCAATAAGTAAATATTTTAAAAAGAAAAACAAAACAGTGTGAAGGAGTGAATCACTGCTCCCTTTTCTCCCTGCCCAGGACTACCCTCCATACCTGCTCTTTTAACTGCTGAAGCTTCATGTCCTGCCTCAGCCTCTCCAGCTGCTGGCTGGCCTCTGCCAGCTCCTTCTGGGTCTGCAGCAGTGTCTCCAGGAGGGACACCCTCTCCTTCTCTGTCTCGAGCTGCATCTGTGAAGGGGCAGGAGGGCCGGGGCTTGTTGGGTCAGGGATCACCATGCTCATCCACGAAGCCACAAGCACACGCCAGCTGCTCTAGGTTCTTCTGGCAAATGGGGTGGGGGGCGGCAGCTGCTGAGGGCAGAGGAAGGTTGGGACCACTGACTGAGAACCAGGAAGTGTGAAGATTGCCACCGGTTTGCAAGCTGACAGGATGTGGTAAACAGCAGCCCTCCCTCAGGAAGTAGGACACACGGCCAGCCCTGCAGCTAATGGTGCCGATCGCCTGCTCACGGGGGCAGAGTGGGAGGCTTGGAAGCCCCTGTAGCCCCACTTCCGGGGAGCTGGAAGGAAGTGGTCCGAAGCAGGGGGTCACAGGGAGCACACAGCCCTCCTAGCTGCCCACCTGGCATAGGGCGCTCTCGGCCTCGGCCCGCTCTTCCTCCCTCTGAGCCTGCATAGCTTCCATTTCTGCCTGCTGTTCCCTCAGCCTCGTTTCCAGCTCCGTCTTCTCCCTCTCCAGGCTCTCCAGAACCTTCTCCAGTTCCTGCAGGCGCTGGGAGCGCTCTTCTTCCTGGTCGTACGAAGGAAACATAGATCGAGCCGAGAGGGTGAGGCGTGGAGGCAGAGGAGCACTGCGTGAGTGTAAGAAGTCTACCGCTCACCAGCTGTGTGACCTCGGTGTCTTGCTCACCAAGCCTGTTTTCTCATCTGTGAGGTGAGGCTAGTTATTCTGCCTTGCCTATCTCACCAAGTTTTATTAGAATCAAGTGAGATTTATTAAAAAAAAAAAAAAAAAATCAGGGGTGAACTTGGCGGTTCAATGGTTAAGACTCTGCACTCCCACTGCAGAGGGCATGGGTTCAATCCCTGGTCTGGGAAGATCCCACATGCCGTGGGTTAACTAAGGCCATGCACCACAACCACTAAGCCTCTGAGCCACAGCTTTGGAGCCCACGTGCTACAATGACTGAAGCCTGTGCGCCTAGAGCCTGTCCTCTGCAACAAGAGAAGCCACCGCAATGCAATGAAGAGTAGCCCCTGCTCGCCGCAACTACAGTAGGCCTGCGCGCAGCAATGAAGACCCAACACAACCAAAAATAAAATGCATAAATTAAGATAAAAAACCCTAGGGATATCCCTGGTGGTCCAGTTGTTAAGACTCTGTGTTCCCAATGCAGGGGGCACAGGGTTGACACTTGGTCAGGGAACTAAGATCCTGCATGCCATACCGTACCACCAAAAAAAAAAAAAAAGATATAATACATGTAACAGTGTTTTCTAAAGTACAAATGTCCCTCACATAAGCTACAAATATCTGTTATTTTAAAGCAACCACATCATGCTTGGTGGTTATAATAGCAAACTGAGGTGGTGGACTCATTCTCTGCTGCCCCTCTCCCCTGCTCAGAGTGGCAGGGTCAGCCTTCTGAAAAGCCAGACCATGTCTAGCTATGATGTCTTCTACAGGATCCAAGACCATCAGGATGGAGCATCCTGGTCCTCCCAGAGTCCACCAGTGACCAACAACTTCTCTGATTGCCTGGATGAATCCAGCCCCTCTGTCAGGATCTCAGGATGGTGGTGAGGGGTTCTGGAGTCAGGCTGCCCTGTGTTGCAGTCTTTACTCCAGCCCTACTAGTATGACCTCAGTTAATTTCTATCACATCTCTGTGCCTCCGTTTCCTCATCTATAAAAATGAGGATAGGGAATTCCCTGGTGGTCCAGTTGTTAGGACTCTGTGTTTTCACTACTGAGGGCACAGGTTCAATCCTTAATCTGGGAACTAAGATCTCGCAAGCTGCACAGCATGGCCAAAATATAAATAAATAAATTCTGGGTAAAAAAAATAAGTGCTAGTCACTCAGTTGTGTCCGACTCTTTGCAACCCATGGACTGTAGTCTACCAGGCTCCTCTATTCATGGGATTTCCCAGGCAAAAATACTGGAGTGGGTTGCCATTTCCTCCTCCAGGGGATCTTCCAGAACTAAGGACTTCCCTGGTGGCTCAGATGGTAAAGAATCTGCCTGCAATGCAGGAGAGCTGGGTTTGATCCCTAGGTGGGGAACATCTCCTGGGAAGGAGATGGCAACCCACTCCAGTATTCGGTCCTGGGAAATCCCATGGACAGAGAAGCCTGGCGGGCTACAGTCCGTGGGGTCGCAAAAGAGTTGGATATGACTTAGTGACTAAACAACAACAAAAAGAATAAAAGTAAAACAGACATTTTCAGACAATTAAATATCAACGTACGCTCACCAAAGGTTATCTTACTTCAAGAAGGAAAATAAATCCAAATAGGAAACCTGACATGCAAGAAGGAATGGTGAGCAAAAACAAACCTTGTAAAATTTTCAGGATATCTAAACAGTGATTGACTGTATAAAATAATCAAAAGGCATAATGTATGGTGTTAACAAACTAGTAATAATTAAACACACTGACTAATACAGTTGACAGGTGAGGAGGAGTGAAAGCAGGTAAAATGTTCTGTGATCCTGTGTCATTCAGGAAAAGGGTTAACATACAAAATTAACTTGAGATTCTATTAAGTATGTATTTTAAAATATTAAAGAACAACTAAAAGAACTAAAAACACAGTACATATCATCCAAAGTCGCAGAGCGGAAAAAAAGTTAAGAAAAGAATACAACTTAATCATTCAATACAACCTTCTAGAAGAAGTTAAAGTGATCTCCCCGTCCCAAAAGGTAAAAAGACAAGATGAGTAGCAAAAGATGACAGAAATAAATCCAAACATACCTATAATCACAATAAAAGCAAATGGACTAAATTATATAATTAAAAAGCAAAGGAAACACAGTTCTGAGTTGGGCAAGAATTATCCAAGGCATTCCTCTGCTCCCTTTACACCCTGGAGGCCAGGTCTGTCTCTCCCATCCCCTGGCCACATCCACCACCTACCCACTTCTCTTGGAGCCGATTCACCTCCTCCTCATGGGCCAACTTCAGCTGCTGCAGTGCAGCCTGCCCTTCTTGCTCAGCCTGGGCCAGCTGCCTGGCTGCTGTATTCCGTGCCTGCTCTGCCCGGCTCCGTTCAGTGTCCAGTTCCAGCTGCAGGCACTTCACTTCCCCTAGGATGCCAAGGATAGGATCTGTCTGGTCTCTGAGCCTCTGCCCTCCCATCTTTCACCCTCCTCCCCAGGCCTCATGAGGAATTCCCATCTCAGAGGCCATGTGTGTGTGTGTGTGTGTGTGTGTGTTAGTCACTCAGTCGTGTCCAACTCTTTGCAACTCCATGGACTGTAGGCCGCCAGACTCCTCTGTACATGGGATTCTCCAGGTAAGAATACTGGAGTGGGTGGTCATTCCCTTCTCCAGGAGATCTGCCTGACCCAGGGATCGAACCTGGGTCTCCTGCATTGCAGGCAGATTCATTACCATCTGAGCCACCAGGGAAGCCCCCTCAGAGGCCCTGGGTCTGGTTTTAATAGCTTCCCACCATCTTCCTGGCTTTTAACATCCCCGTGGACTGAAGTGTGCCCACCCCAGCTGGGTTCTCACCTTGGATTACTTCCTTGGCTTGAGTGACAGTTTGAATCTGGACCTCCAGCTGCCCTTTGGTGACCTCTACCAGAGAATTTTGTTGCTGGGCCTCAAACAGACTGCTCTCCAGTACCTCCTTGGCTGAGCTGTCAGGTTCAGGAATCAGGAGAGTTCTTACCCATTAAGTCCCTTACCTTTCCTTAAGAAGAGTCGGGTTCTAACTACTGGCCACCTAGAGAAGCTAGGGGGACAATTACAAACTCATAACTCATTGAAACTCCCATACACTTTGGGCAAGGAACTCAGCTTGGCTACGCCTTGCTTTGCAAAGCTCTCTGCCCCTGGTAGAACTGGGGGTGGGCCCTACCTGAGCCCTAGCAGTTGTTCTGAGAGCTCCTGCCGGTCTCGCTCCACAGCCTGCAGCCGCACCTCGAGAGCCGCCTTCTCCCGTGCCAAAGCCTCCTTCTCCTGGACTTCTCGGGCAAGCATCTCTTCCTGGCGCTTTGTCTCTTGCTTTAGCTGTTCCATCTGAGCTGAGGCTGCCTCCTGCTGGTGATATGTCTGGGGGGACAGAACTGATGAGACAGGCGCAGAGGCAGGACCCCCCCCCCCCCCCCCAGGCTGCTATCACCAGATTAGGGTCACTGGACCCACCTCTGTGAGCTGTGCCCTCTCACACCAAGGGCCATATATCTATTTCCCTGATCTATCCAGAGTGCGCAGCCCAGGGAACATGCTCTCCTTTGAGCAAGACCCTGTGTTAGGGTGGCAAGAGATCTACCTCTGAGGAGCTTTTAGTCTTAAGAAGTAAGACATACACACATTACCATGAAGAAGGTGATCAATGCCCAGAGAAAGAGACTCTGAGAAGGGAAAAGTGAAAGTGAAAGTGTTAGTCGCTCAGTTGTGTCAGACTCTTTGTGACCCCATGGACTGTAGTCTGCCAGGCTCCTCTGTCCATGGGATTTTCCAGACAAGAATACTGGAGTGGGTTGCCATGCCCTTCTCCAGAGGATCTTCCTGACCCAGGGATCCAACCCCGGTCTCCTGCATTGCAGGCAGATTCTTTACTGTCAGAGCCACCAGGGAAGCCCCCTGAGAGGGGAGATTACATACAATTATTAGGTCAATGAAATGTTTGGTAGCAAAGAAAGATCACCTTTGAGTTGGGTCATTGGTTCAGAAAAAACTAATGGAGCCCCTTGCTATGTGTTAGACACTGTGCTAAAAGCTGGAGGGATTAAAAGCAAATAAGACATAGCCTTACTTCAAGGAGCTTTTGGTCTAATGGTGGCGACACGTAAACAGATACTTATAATACAGTATGAAGGCTGTGGTGGTTGAATAAACATGACATATTATCAGAGAACACAGGAGAGGCATCTAACTCAAACTGATGGATGTGAAGCAATGGGGCCGAACTGAAGGATTCCTTTAGGAATTCTTTTAAGCAACTGGAAGATGTACCCCAAACTATTAATAGTAACGCTGGTCATTTCTAGGCAATGAGACTTTCCCTTCCTGAATCATTTCTGTAGTGTTTTCGTTTTTTTACAGTGAGCACGTATTATATACTTTCATGAGATGGTGGCAGTTTTGTCTTCTCACCTCGCTTAGTTTCTCTTGAATTTCTTGCTTCTCTTCTTGGATGCCTCTGAGATCCGCTTGCAGCTCCGCCCTGGTATCCTCTGTTTTCTGCAGCTGGGCCTCCAGGTGGGTGTTCTTTTCCCACAGGGCTTCCCTGCTCCTCTCGGCCTCTGCCAGGTCCACCTGCAAAGTGCTTCTCGCCTGCTCTGCTGCCTCCATCCTCCTGCACACAGAATGGTTCTCCTGTTCTAACTACTGGCCAAAAAGGGAAGGGCATCAAAGACAAAGGGTTATGGTTTAGAGATGAAGAGGTGAGACAGAAATCCACATGAAATATATGACTGTTCCCCACAAAAGGACACACACAGGAGTGCTTATGGGAGAGGAGGACTAAGCATGCATTTGGGGTCTAGAGCCTTTACTCCAGGTACTAGATGTTGGGGACAGAGACAAAAAAGGCAAAATCCTGGACTTCCCTGGTGGCGCAGTGAAGAATCTGCCTGCCAGTGCAGGAGACGTGAGTTCAATCCCTGATCCAGGAAGATCCCACATGCCTTGGAGCAACTAAGCTTGTGTGCCACAACTATCGAGCTTATGCTCTAGAGCCCGTGAACTGCAACTACCGAAGCTCACATGTCATGCTGCAAAAGGAGAAGCCACAGAAGCCCTGCAGAGCAACTAGAGAAAAGCCTGGGCAGCAACAAAGACCTAGCACAGCCAAAAAAATGAACAAAATTACAAA
The DNA here is from genome assembly GCA_024291935.2 of Okapia johnstoni. Taxonomy (NCBI): domain Eukaryota; kingdom Metazoa; phylum Chordata; class Mammalia; order Artiodactyla; family Giraffidae; genus Okapia; species Okapia johnstoni. The sequence continues at coordinate 53,807,013 of CM044324.1, read as the reverse complement.
AAAAAAAAAAAGGCAAAATCCTGCTCTTGAAGAATTCAGAATAAGGGAACACAGAATATTTCTAGGGCTCAAGGGAACAAGAGTGATTGAAGAGACACGTTAAATCTGTTCTATTTGTTTTTCTAGCACCATGAAGCATGCTGGATCTTAGTATCTCCACCAGGGATCAAACCCATGTCCCCTGCAGTGGAAGCTCAGAGTCTTAACCACTGGACCACCAGCGAAGTCTGAGACATGTTAAATTTGTAACCTCTAGAGAAGATTCTGAGGCTTGGGCTCTTCAGTAGATCGTTTTGCAGTGGTTGCTGTAATCTCAAACAGGATTAAAACCTAGTCTTCCTTCTAGAGGGCATGGACTTCCTTCCTAGCCCTGGTGATTTCACTGTAAAGCCCAAAGGTGGTCCTGCTGTAGATGTGGGAGGGATCTACTTTTAACGGTTGAGCCCAGGCCTTATAATTTTTGCTTTCCTCTGCACTATAAGTGTTCCTTTTGCTCGTTCCAGGACTACAAGGGAGCTGATCTGTCTTGGACTAATCCATTTGAGAACTGTTCCTGTCACAGGCTATCAGCTCTGTCTGTCTCTTACCCTCGGTTGGGGCCCAGTCCTACCCTGTGGGTCAGAGATCTTTGCCCACCTGGAGAAGCTGCTGGTTCAGTCCAACTTTATCTAAGGCCAAAGCCTCATTTAAGGCACTGAGCTTGACAGCTGCAGCCCGAAGATCAGCGACCTCAGCCTTTAGGCTGTTCTCAGAACTCGACAGCTCCACAATGGACTGTTCTGCCTAAAAACAGAGTTAAAGAGTTTCTTTTCCCAGTTTTCCTGCAACAGTGAACAGCTCACATTTCCAACACCTGCTGCTTCCTGTGTACAGACAGTAGTTAACACTTCATTCCCTCCCTTACATTCTAAACTTTTCCCTTCATTCATTCATTCACTCACCCATGCATTCATTGAAGAGTGAAAGAGGAACTCATATGACAGAGGCACAGACATCAGGATATATAAACAACCACCACTGTGATGACACCACAGACAGTGGAAACATAAAGTGCTCTGGGACCTCAAAGAAAACATTAATTCAATTTGAAAGAGTCAAAAAATGCTTGGTTGAAGAGTTGACAGCAAAGTTGGACATTGAGAGATGAGGAATGGTTTGCAGTTAAAGGGGAAGGAAAGAAGCAGTTCAGGCAAAGGGAAGAGTTCATACAGAGTGTTAGAGTCACAAGGGAATGGGTACCATGGAGAACGCACTTAGTAAAGGCATAGGAGGAGTGAGGACAGGGATCTCGGGTGAAAAGGAGGCTAGAAAAGGTGGCAGGGGGCAGAGGGCTGTGAGTGTGACACCAAGGAGCTGCGGAGCCACTAAATGGTTTTAGGAAAGAGACTGACACGACCAGACTTATACTTGAGAAAACCATTCTAATTCCAATAGTCTGTTGGGAGGGACAGAAACTAGGAATTGAGGCACGAAATAGGAAGGGCCATAGCTTACAAAGTGAAGAATGACTCAGGTTGCATACCCTTTTCCTAGAGACAATCAACTTTCCAAGCCACCCGCCCCACCCTGCCAGTGAGGGGGAGGCCCACGCACTCTGGCCAGCGCAGCAGTCACTTCTGTTTGCTCCTGCCTCAGCAACTCCCCTTCCAGGCGACTGGACTCCAGGGCTTCCCGAAGGGAGATCAGTTCACTGAGGGACTCGGATTGTTTGGCTTCCAGGACCGCCAGCGTCTCCTGGCTAAGATGAGAAAGAGAAGAGGGCTAGAGGAAACCTTAGGGAGTGGCAGTATCTCGAAAGATGTTGAAGCTGAAACTCCAATACTTTGGCCACCTGATGCAAAGAACTGACTCATTTGAAAAGACACTGATGCTGGGAAAGATTGAAGTCAGGAGGAGAAGGGGACAACAGAGGATGAGATGGTTGGATGGCATCACCGACTCAATGGACATGAGTTTGAGTAAACTCTGGGAATTGGTGATGGACAGGGAGGCCTGGCGTGCTGCATGCAGTCCATGGGGTCGCAAAGAGTAGGACACGACTGAGCGACTGAACTGAACTGATTTGCTTTTGTGATACAAAAGAACGAAGGTGGTCTCTAAAAACTGATAAGGAGAGATCTCCAAGACATAATGTGAAAAAAGCAAGGTGCAGAACACTATATGTGATGTGCTGTCTTTTATGCAAGAGACTGGGGGAAATATGAATATATGCACACATTTGCATAAGGCACCACTAGAAATATGAAAAAGAAATTAATTTAAGTGATTACACACAAAAGGAAGGGATATCGGATGGATGAAGCAGAAGGGACAAATACTCTCTGTGTGCATACCTTTTAAAATAGTTTTGGCTTTTGAATTATATAAAATGTTTTTTTTGGGCCACACCACGTGGCATACATGGTCTTAACCCCCACAACCAGAGATCAAACCTGTGCCCCTGGCAGGGCAAGTGCGGACTCTTAACCACTGGACCCACAGGGAAGCCCCATGAATCATAGAAATATTAATAAATGTATTATTGAGTCAAACAATTTAAATTTAAAAACATAAAACTATCTTTGCGGATTGTTGGTTCTTTGCCTTGAGATGGGGAGACCCTTCCTTGCACCAGTCATGATCCTTACAGTAGTCCTTCAGGATTCCATCGTTTGTGACCATAAGATGCAAGGAGCTGGGGAACAGGAAAGGAGAGGAGGTACCAAAGACGAAGAAGATCCAACCCCTGTTACCAGGTACTGAAGACCTACCACAGGTCACGCTCTGTGCTGGCATTTTGTAAAACACAGTTTTAATCTTCCCAATGACCCTTCAAGGGAAATATCATCACTCCTATTTTACAAATAAATTAATCCGTCCAAGTGGCCAGAGCAAGTATTTAAACCAAGCTTCTAAAGTCCTTGCTTTTTCTGTAATATCATATTGGGGAATTTACAGATAAGCTGGGTCTCTTTACTCTGGAATTTCCTTTTTTTTAAAAAATATTTATTTATTTGGGTGTACCAGGTCTTAGTTGCAGCATGCTGGATCTTTAGTTGCAGGCTGAGGGAGCTAGTTCTCTGACCAGGGATCAACCCGGCTCTCCTGCATTGGGAGCTTGGAGTCTTAGCCACTGGATCACCAGGGAAGTCCTTAGAATTCCCTTTCTTGACCAGCTCATTCTCCATTACTTCCCAGGATCAGTCCTACTCTTTGGCCAGTCCGGCCTCCTCTGAACATGCCATGCACCTTCCCACCTCCTTTTCTTTGCTAATCTGTTCCTTTAGGCCTTGTCCTGCTCTCTACCAACCAAAATACGTTAAGGCCCAGCTCAGCAGAGCTCTCCTCTGTGCAGCTTTCAATAACAAACTGTTACCCCTATTCTCCCAGAGGACCCTAGCTTGAAGCTCTTTTTAGCTCATGCTTCACCTGGCCACGGTTTACTTGTCTGACTTCCCCATTACACTGCAAACTGCTTGAGGTCAGTGTCTTATTTATTTCTGTTTCCCCCCATGGGGCCTCAGTTCCTCTGGGTGCTCAGCAAAGCCTGGATGATCTTTGTGCTTTCATCCTTCTGCCAAGGGTGGAGCAGTAAGCTAAGCTGAACCCACTGCACACCAGGCTTCTGTTAACTCCGCTTTCTCAGGGTGGGGAGGGACGGGGCCAGGGAGGGAGGGGACTGTCACACGCACAGACGCTCCCTCTCTCGGATGGCCAGGTGCAGCTCCTCCTGCTGTTCCTCCTTCTCGCCCTGAGCAGAGTCGCCCTGCAGCTGGAGCTCCATGTTGGTCCTCCGTAGTCGCCACGCTTCCTGCTCCAGCACCTCCAGCTGCTGCTGCAGCTCCTCCCTGGTCTTCTGCAGGAGCTCTCGTTCCCTGGAAGAAGGAGGCCAAACGTGAGCACAAACCCTGGAACCTAAAAACCCTCCTGGAAGCAGACAGCAGAGGGTCAAAGGAGAGGGGTCTGCTTCCTTTAAATATCTCATCTTCCCTTTTGAGAAGGAAACTGGTTTTTTTTTTTTTTTAACATCTATTTATTTGGCTCCGGCAGGTCTTAGTTGTGGCACATGGGATCTTTGTTGCGTCATGTGGATCGTTCTTGGGCCACACAGACTCTCTGGTTGCCGTGTGAGGGCTCTGTAGTTTCGGTGCTTGGGCTTAGTTGCTCTGCGGCATATGGGATCTTAGTTCCCCAACCAGGGATCGAACCCTGGTCCCTTATACTGCAAGGTGGCTTCTTAACCACTGGACCACCAGGGAAGTCTCAAAACTTTTTTTTTTCCCCTAAATCATCACAAAGACCCAAAACTGAGTGAGCAGGAGCCAGCAGAATGCAAGGCCAGGCGGTCCTGAACAGCCCTGGGTCTGCCAACCACACACACACACACACAATGGGAGTGGGAAAAGGCCGGGTGAGGACTGAGCCCGGGAGGAAGCTGGGGGACGAACAGCCCCCACTCACCTGCTGAGAGAGTCCACCTCCCCCTGCAGGTCCACCGTCTGCCCGGCCAGGGTGTCTCGCTCCCCTGTGAGCTGCTGCAGCCGCTGTCTCAGGGCTTCACCCTCTTCCTCCCACTGGTGATGCTGCTGTTGCCAGGAGCTCACAGCTTCCTGGCAGCCTGAAAGCTGCTGCCTTAAGTCCTGCAGAGGGAGAGGGACAGAAGGGAGGTGGTGAGCAAGAGGGCAGGGCAGGGCAGGGATGTCAGAAGCCTGGAAACAGGGCTGGGCAAGCGGGTGGGGACTGGTGTGACCAAGGTAAGTTGTGAATATAGATGAGACCAGTCGAGGAGACAGAGCATCAGAGGTGACCAGGTTCTGTGGCTCTCAGAGTCTCAGAGTTCATCATCTTCAAATGTACCAAGTGGAAGGTGGGGTTAGTGGTAACTAGGGCTGGGACCCTTAGAACTGGAGAACACTTACCCACACTCCCTGGGGCTCCACTTCGCACAGTGCAGTGTAAAGACTGCATCAAAGTGGAGCATGCCAGTGGCGTGGGGAGTGTGCTGGCTTCCCACCAGCACAGCTGGGGAGACCCAGAGATTCCAAAGGGCACTTTGGGGTATTGACAAAACTCCTCACATCAGGTCAATGTAGAGAAAGGGGCAGTCTGGGCTAGCAGGGTACCTGGGGCCCAAGTCAGTTTAGACACCGGTCCCCACGCTGAGGAAAAGTATGGGGTTCTTACCTGCACAGCCTGGCGTCTCTGAGTCAGTACCGAACGCACCAGAGAGACAGCCTTGTCTGGCTGCTGGGAATCAAACTGAGAGGAGAAGCCACTGGGGTCCAACTGCAAGGAGCTCTCATGACTGGAACCTTGGGCCATACTGTCCTCTTCTACCATGGCCTGAAACCCAACACAGCAGGGTCACCATCCCACTGACCAAGGGCTAGAGTCCATGCAGAGGACTCACACTCCAGCCTGGACAAACCTGATGTTTTCTCTCTCCCAGGTCCTCTCCCTAGGGGGTGGGAGGAGGGCATTTAAGAGCAAAAAAGGTTGGGTTCCTTCAATTCCTCAGATCAACTGTTTACCATCAGTCACCCAAACCCAGGATTAGCATCAGAGCTGGAGCACCCTTTGAACACTCTCTGAATAAATGAAGGAAGAAGAGGTTATTGAATCCTGCCACTGTCTGAGAATGAGGGCCTGTTTCAGCAGGCAGGGCCAGCCCACAAAAGCTTAGCTTAGGGTTCCACTTTTCAAACATACCCAGAGAACTCATCCCCACAAGACCCTCAGTCCAAACTCCCCTAGGCACACCTGACAGGACAGGGAGGCCTGGGTAAGGGGAGGCTGGACATGTCACCGTGAACAGGAGGCTGACTGGTACCTGGGTTATATCCTGGATCACTTGCTGTAAAGACAACTTCTCCTCTTGGGCGTTCCTACTTAGAGATGCCTCATGTTCCATTAATTCTGCATGATTTGCCTCCTGAACAGGGAAAAAAATGGAGCCTCTGAGCCAAACTTTCAGAGGAGGATTTATCATTTCAGGCCCCTAAATCAACCAGTCTCCTTCTGTCTCTTCTGTCACCCCTACTTTTCCCCTGACCACATGGGAATGCTAACGCTGTCCTAGAACTCTGCGGACAAATGTGATGTGGTGATTAAGAGTTCAGATTAAGGGGTTAAGGGGTCCGAAGTAGGCTGTCCAGATTAGCATTCTTTCTCTGTCACTTTCTAGCCTGGTAACCTTAGGCAACTCCTTCTTTGAGCATCCTTCTCTTTAAAATGGGAATAATTAACAGCAACTACTTCATAGATTTGTTCCCAGATTTGAACGAAAAAATTGCATGTAAGTTACTCAACACAGTGCCTGTCACAAAGCAAATGTTCATTAAATGTGAGCTATCATTGGATGAAGGATGACTGCTGTTTCTGGACAGCAAATGGACATGTGAGACCTAAGGCCAGAGGAACCTCTAGCCCCAAGGAAGGCCAGCAGTAAATCTGAACTCTCAAAATTTCCCTCCTCCTTCCTACCTTATTGTGCTAGTGAAGACCTAAAGACAAAGATTTGTGGCTATGGAGTTTTTTTTCACCTATGCAAAATCTGAACCAACATTTGTAAATGAAGAGATTTTTATAAGCTGAGAAATTCATAAAAATCTACATTTCTGGCTTCTCTCAAAAAGTTAACAAATGGGCCAAAACAGCCCCATCCCTGTTGCTATTATTGTTGAGGTGCTCAGTGGTGTCCAACTCTGCAACCCCATGGACTGCAGCATGCCAGCCTTCCCTGTCCTTCACCATCTCCTGGAGTTGGTGATATCCATCACCAACTCATGTCCATCGAGTTGGTGATGCCAATCAACCATCTCATCCTCTGTCGCCCCCTTCTCCTCTTGCCTTCAATCTTCCCCAGCATCACGGTCTTTTCCAATGAGTTGGCTCTTTGTGTCACGTGGCCAAAGTATTGGAGCTTCAGCTTCAGCATCAGTCCTTACAATGAATATTCAGGATTGATTTCCTTTAGGATGGACTGGTTGTATCTCCTTGCAGTCCAAGGGACTCTCAAGAGTCTTCTCTAATACCACAGTTCAAAAGCATCAATTCTTCAGTGCTCAGCCTTCCTTGTGGTCCAACTTTCACATCCATACATGACTACTGGAAAGACCATAGCTTTGACTAAACAGATCTAAGGCCTCATTCCTACATGGCAATTATTTCTTAAAGTTGAACAGTGGATGCCTCCTCCAGACAGGACAAATGTGTCTCAGGGTCCTGCAGTCCCACTTTTCCTCTTTTTTTGCTGTGTACTGAGATCAAGTGTCCCCTGTTATACTAAATATGACAATATCAGAAAAATCAGAATTCTTATAGCTGAACCTGCTTGACTCATTTATAGTATTTGGGCCATGAGGACATCTGAATTTGCAAATTGCTGAACACAATGGAAGCAAAAAGGCATAAGCAAGTTTGCTTCCCAGCTGATCTCAGTTTGGATGAGAAGACTAGGGATATGCATGGGGCTTCAGGATTTGCCTAGAGTCAGAGATACAAAAACTCCTAGAGATGGAAGAAAACATGGAACCAAGCCAGAGGTTCTGACGTCCAACCTAAGCAAACCCCTTTGATAACATCCTTGGCAGATGTTATCACGGACTTCACTCCTTCCCAAAGCGGACTGTTCAACTACTGAGCAGCTCCAGCTGCAGCCGAGGTCTACCTTCCAGTAACTTCTAGTCACTGGCAGGGCTTGCGGCTCCCTGGCATACATTAAAACAAACCAACTCTCTTCCCTGGTGTCAGTCCTTCAGTTATGTGAAGGCAGCCATCATGTCTTCCTCAAGCCCCTCTCCGCCAGGCTACCCACTGCCATGCTCCTCAGGTGTTTCTTGTATGAGTAGGTTTTGAATCTCTCTACACATTCCCCTCCACCCTCTCCTACTTGGCCACTGTGCCTCTTCACATGTGTCCCCCTCTCTCAGAAGAGGACACACTGCAAAGTTCCCCTAAGAAAGTAATAGAGATGATGCTGTTGCTGTTAAGTTGCTAAGTCGTGTCTGACTCTTTGTGACTTCATGGACAGTAGCCACCAGTCTCCTCTGTCCATGGAATTTTCCAAGCAAGGATATTGGAGTAGGTTGCCATTTCCTTCTCCAGGGGGATCTTCCTGACCCAGGGATCAAACCCACATCTCCTGCCTGCATTGCCAGGAAGATTCTTTACCACTGAGCCACTTGGGAAGCCCATAGTAGAAAGAGTAGATGGCTAATGTTTATTAATAGGTAAATGGATGAGTTAGTTAATTTTCAGATGGAACCAAAATTAATTTTGTAGCTTCAGGGGATTTTATCAAGGAACATTTGACTGGTACTCTGCACTCTTTGTCCATAAAGGACAGGAACTCACAGCCCCACTCCCAACTCCTTCCCAGAACAAAGGCTCACGTACCAGGATCTCCATCGTCTCTCTCAGAGCCTTCAACATCTTTTCATAGTCTTCATTTTGCTTCTGAGACTGGGTCAGCAGAGCAGAGAGCTCAGTCACCCTGATGAGAAGAGCACAGAACTGTCACCTGGGCACCCATGGATGTGGACAGAGCTATGCAGCACACCCCCTACCCAACACAGACACCCCGCCTACAGGCTCCCCAGAGTCCCTTGGGCGCCCCCAGCCCCTGTACTCCCTGAACACATGATGCTATAGCCTTGAACTCAGCGGGGGAAGCCAAATACCACTCAGACACATGCAGGGATTTACCACATCTCAAGGCTGGAACACGTGTTTGGGGGCCCGAGAGCTGAAGGAAAGCCCTGGCCCAGGCCCCTCCAGGCCCCGCTTGATCTTGAAGTCAAGCACCCTGAAGCCAATGAGAACATCAGAATTGCCACATGGGATAGTTCCAAGGTCCCTCCAGCCCAGGGTTCTAACTCTGATAGAGAAAAAGTAGGGGCAATTTGGGAGAGATTATGGTCAACCTCCCTGATCTTAACCTCAAAGTTCAGGGAAATCACCGGGCATCTTTATCACCTTTATCCTGGAGTGCCATACTTGGTATTATATGGGTATCTTAACAAATATTTCTTGAATGAACTCATCCAGGAGTTTAATTTTTGTTTCAAAGTCTTCATAATTTGATTCTGTATCATCTTTAAGAGCCTGAACGCACTTTACAGTCACTCATTTAGTTATCGTATCACTAAATAAGCATTCATTAAGTGTCTACTATATGGCAGGTGAAGTGCAAAGCACTAGGTCACACAACTTTACTAAGACATTCTCTGTGCTTTCAGAGCCTTCACAACCAAACAAAACAAACTGCAATTTACATATGCCACCGATAGGTGGTGATAGAACCCTAGCCATGGGGTATAGACTGAACTCTGTCCTGAGATGATTCAAATAGAGCTCTTTGCTTACGTCCCTGCCCTTCTTCTCATTTTTTTTTATATCGATTTTATTATAATCCAAAAAATAAGAGAGCCTAACCAAAAAAAGAAAAGAAAAAAACTAAATAATCAATGAAATTAAAAAACTATTAATAAATAATCAATGCTATAACAAGCAGTTCCAAAGACCATGGTGGGGTACAGTAGTGCAACAGGCTATTGAGGTCACAGAAGAGGTGACATTTGAACTATGCCTTAAAGGATAAGGCAGAGAGAGGAGGGAGGGAGGCATTCCAGGCCAAGGTCAGCATCTACAAAGGCAGGGAACGTGGAGGAACTTGGCTGCTCTGGGAATGGAAGTAGTTCGGTATAGGGAGTCACCGCCAGCTCTGTGAGTCAACAGGAGGGAAACTGAGCTGTGAGATAGTCTGAGGGCAGAGGGCAGCGACACGGCCCCAGCTGTGGCCCTGGGTTTCACACTAGATACTCCTCTGGCACATCTCCTTCCCCTCTTGTGGGAGGAGGGCTCTTCAGGCCTCCCCTGCCTGCTTGACTCCCCAAAGGAGTCAACTTTCTCCAAGCAATCCCCTCCTAGGACCCAGCCCATCTCACCGATCCTGAAGCTCTGCCTTCTCCAGATCCCCTTGACTCTTCAGCTGTATTAACTCCTGGCTCCTTTCATGGGCTTCCCTCTCCAGTTCCTGGGTCTTGGCTAGTAGCAGCATCAACTGGGACGGCTCGCTCCCATTCAGTCTCCCAGATCCATCAGACTCCCGAGACGGTGGTACTCCCACAGTGAGGCGCAGGCAAGAGGTCAACAGAGACCCCGAAAGCCTTGCATGCTCAGCCTTGAGCTCCGTCAGGTCTCTGAGTCCAAGGAAGGAAAGAGCAGACTCCAACAGGGACCAGGAACAGGAATGGGCATGTAGATGTCAGGCCCCAGGAAGAGTGGATCTGGGAAAACCCATCTGAATCCAACAATTCCATCCCTCCCCACTAACTCTCCACCCCTGCCCTCCCCCCACAACCTTACCCCTTCCTTCTATAGCAGCCCACTGTCACAAATCTAGAGTCGGCAGGGGCAAATCTTCTCCTGTCTTATCCCCACACTGACCTGTCAGTGGCTGACTTCATTTCCAGGAAGTGGCGTCGGAAAGTCACCACCTCCCGCCATAGACCCAGAAGGCGACTGTGCTCCCCTTTCAGGTAGCCCTTGAAGAACTGTGTGTTCAGAAAGCCAGGTCATATCAAAGGGTGGAGGACATCGTTTGTCAAAACAGGCGTCCTGGATCCCTTCTGACTATTGCAGGGAAGGGAAGGAGGGACTTATAGGAGACAGCTTACGAATGGGTGTCTATGTTCAGGTGACGCTGAAGTGTTTAATAAACTTAGCAGAGGGATTCAAGAGGTCAGAGGGCCTGGGATGCTATACGGCCTTCCCTGAGCTAGATTAGAAGAAGAGAAACAGTAGCTGCTCAACCAACGAGAGCTATTACCAACATCAGCACAGATTTACAGTGAGGATTAAATGATACAACATATATAAATCACCTAAGACAAAGCCTGGCACAGAGCAATGGCTCAGGCAACATTAGTTTCCTTTAACTGGGATCTGAAAATGTCTTCCCATTCAATTTCAATGGCTACCTCCTTGGCATCTAGCTTGCAGACCTCCAGATGAGGGGAGTCTAAACTTTGAGATCCATCTAAAATCTGAGTGAGTCACTAATGCACTAACGGAGCTGCTCCCTGCCAGCGAAACCTCGACTGGGCAGGTAAGGACAGAACGAAGCTGATGGCCCGAGCAGAGCTGAGCTGCCAGCATGAGTGCTGAGGACGGCCAGAGACTTAAACCCCAGCTCGGTTCCCATCCGGGTCCCGAAGCTAACCTGTTCCTTCTGGCACCAACCAGGCAGTGCCCAGCAGGCAGGCCCTCCTCTCACTATTCCCGCCCCATTTCTCTTACCTCCTGCTCCATCTGCCACTGGCTCTCCTTCCTCATTAGCTCATCCCGGGCCCGGCTCCAGTCGACTGTCAATTTTTCCACGTCTTCCCGAAGCGCTTTATTCACCACGTCAGCTTTTTCCATGTGCAGCCGAAGCTGGGTGTTCACCTCCGCTAGACTCTCACACCTGCAGTGGGGAAGGGTAGGGGCAAGTACTAAACAAAGGTCGGAGCCAACCCCTGGACCTCTTGGAGTAAGACGACAACTGCTGGAACTTTCCATTGCCAGGAGCTGGAGGGCTAAGGCTGAAGTCCTTGGTTCTAAACCATGTCAGCCCTCCAGACAGAGGTTTTCCATCAGCCTTCTCCACCCGCCGGCCAACCACCCAGGCCAGAAAGTTGGGGCCCATCACCTCTGTTGTTCCTCCTCCAGTCGGATTAGCAGCTGTTCCAGGTTTGGCTCTTCCACGCTTTCCCACCTTTGAGGGATCGGTCCCTTAGCCAGACAAAAGCAAGCCTTATTCACCTCCAAAGAGAACATCCTGCAGACCAAGTCTCTGATGGCCCCTTCTACAGCAGACCGCTTTTCCAAGTTCACACTTTTATTTTTACTTTTGGCCGCGCCGTGCAGCTTGCAGGATCTTAGTTTCCAGATTAGGGATCGAATCTTGGGCCCTTAGTAGTGAAAGTGCTGAATCCTAGCCCCTGGACTGCCAGGGAATCCTCCCACTTTCTTTTCATTCTTTTTCCCCTTTGTTAGCGATATGTCTCTTTTCTCAATCACTGCATCCTGCAAGTAAATCCACTGTATATCTCTCTCCAAATGTGAACCAGTGACTTCTCATGAAAGACAGCATTTGGTAGTGAAAAGAACTTTTGAGTTAAGAAGCATAAGATACAGCTGCCAAGGATTTCCCTGGCAGTCCGGTGGTTAAGATTTTGCCTTCTACTGCTGGGGGTGAGGATTTGATCTCTGGCTGGGGAGTTAAGATCCCATATACCTCACAGCCAAAAAACTAAAAATGGAAGCAATATTGTAACGACATCAATAAAGACTTAAAATAATTTTTTTTAATCTTTAAAAAAAATAAACAAAATACATCTTTTACTAATGGCTTTGGCTTCTATTACACTAATCTTTGGACTTTGGGAAGTTATAACTTCTCTGATCCACAAGGTTTTCAGCTCTAAAGTGAAGGTGATATCATTCCCCTGAGAAAACTGCTTTGCAAGTAAAGTGACATAATTCTATGACAATGCCTAAGGGTGCCTACACAATGCCTACATATCGGTACATACTAAGTCTTTGTCCTTTCCCTCCTCTGAGAGAACTCTTCTGAGGGTAAGGTAAGATGGTGCTGAGGGGAGCTAGAACAAAGGCAGATGGGTTTTTGAAAGGCAATTCTATCCTGCCCACAGCACAAATAAATCCATCTGTCACAAACACATCTTTTTTTTTTTTCAAGTCTGTGAGGCACACATCTCTCCACAACAGATAAACACTGACACCTGGAGGAAAAATGCATCTCTTCTCTCAGATTCCATACTCCTTCCAATCTGGTCCAGATGGTAAAGAATCTGCCTGCAGTGCAGGAGACCTGGGTTCAATCCCTGAGTCAGGAAGATCCCCTGGGAATGGCTACCTGCCCCAGTATTCTTGCCTGGAGAATTCCAAGGACAGAGAAGCCTGGTAGGCTACAGTCCATGGGGTCACAAAGAGTTGGACACGACTGAGTGACTTTCACTTTATTTCACTTCCAATCTGATAATCTTAAGTTTCCTAAAGCTGTATTTTGCCCTTAGAGAGCCCTGGGCTGGAGTCTGTTGGGGCAGGAATAGCCAGGTGCCATGAAGGTATCTGATAAAGCTCTCAGGGAACTTCCCTGGTGGTCCAGTGGCTAAGCCTCTGCGCTCCCAATGCAGGGGGCCCGGGTTCGATCCCTGGTCAGGGAACTAGATTCCACATGCCTCAACTAAGAGTTCAAATGTCACAACTGAAAGATCCTGCAGGCTGTAACTAAAGATTCCCCATGCTGCAACTAAAAAAAAAAAAAAAAAGAAAGAAAGAAAAAGATCCTGCATGCTACCTAAACCCAGTGCAGCCAAATAAATATTAAAAAATATTTTTATTATTAAAATATTAAATATTTAAAAATTTTTCCAAATTTTAAAAAAAAAGGCAAAAAAAAGCTCTCAGGAGCTGACAAAAGAGCCGCTTCTACCAAACACTGCCTTACCTCTCCCCAGCTTCCCTCAGTCAGCAAACAGGGCCTAACCACACTCCCTGAGGGCCCGTGAGGAGCACAGAACAGCCTCACTCACCCCGGTGGCTTCCAGCCGCTTCTCCAGCTCCTGACACCAGCTCCGGTACTGCAACACCTGAGGCAAACGGAGCAGGACATGGCAATGGGCCTGGCTGGTACCCACAGCCCAGAGCAGGGGTCCCCCCAGGGTCATGGGCAAACCCCTCGGTGAATAAGCGGCTGGGTGATGGGAGTCAGGTGAGGCCGTAGCATCTTACAGCTTCCGTTTGGTCATTTAATAATACGTTTTCTGCAGCTCTTGTTATTGGAGAAGCAACAAGTTTGTGGGCTCGGGAACTGGCAGACCTAGGGTCAGGTCCTATTCTAGACTAGGAGAGCAAAGCTAGGTGACTGATGGAAGCCCCGTGAAGGGTGTCTATGAAAGGACGCGGTTGGCAGCAGGTGGAAAAGTTGGGAGTATCACAGGAGAGCTGTTTAGGCATTGCCACCGTGCGGCTCTGGGCTCCGGCCAACCTCGTCCATCTCACCCCCAGCCCCAGGAGTCCTCCTCTTCCCCTTCCTGAGAGGGCGGCTGCCTCACCTTGGCCTGCAGCTTCCTCACAAGAGCTGCTTGCCTCTGCTGGGCCTCCTGGGAGCTCTTCAGCTTTCTCCATGAGGCTGCTTGGTTCTCGGCCATCTGCTGCTGCAGCGCCAGCACCTGCTCTTCCAGCACCAGCTGCAGGGATCGGGGCTTCATATTGTTCAACCCAGGGCCCCCAGTCTCCATGGGGGCCCTGGACAGCAAGCCCACCAGCCCCTAGGCAGCCAAACGTTGTTCACTCCCAGAGCGGTCTCTGAGTATCACTGGGTCACTTGGACCTCCTCTTGAGCTGGGGACCAAAGCACACATTGGAGTTGAGAGAACTGTCTAGATGACTCACATGTATTCAGCAAGTACTCATTAAGTCTGGCAGAACTGGATAGGATGAAGTAAATAGGTTATTTTACTACAGGACTTCTCAGAGCTTTTAAAATACTAAGATGGACATAATCTCTACGGGGGGGCCACAATGAGTGGCCATTCCCTAAAGTTATTGGACCACGACACAAGGACTCGTGTTTCCTGGCATGCCTTCCCAAACTCTGCACCCGACCAAGGGCTCCTAGTTTATCAGTGCATCCCTCGTGCCTGGCGCAGTGCCTAATAAACATTTGCTGAATGAATCACCGAAGGTGCTTTCAGGCTAGCTGGGGGATGGGTATAATTACAATACAGTGTGGTCTGTGCAGTAATAATAGATCACAGGATAGTATGAGAAGACAAGAGATGGGCATGTGACCCAACCTGGGGAACTGTGAAGGTCTGAATATCATCATCCTTGTTTTGTCATCACCTGCTAAGTTGCTTCTGTCGTATCTGACTCTTTGCAACCCCATGAACTGTAGCCTGCCAGGCTCTTCTATCCATGGGATTCTCCAGGCAAGAATACTGTAGTGGGTTGCCATGCCCTCCAGGGAATCTTCTTGATCATTGTTATACCTGTTAAGTGCTTCTATGGGTCAGCCACTTTGTTAAGTGCCTTACACACACTATGTCATTTTGGCATCACAAGAATCTCGAAACCTTCCTATCACACTTAAACATTGGTACTACTTTAACTCTTCATACATGGATGAGGACACTGAGGCTTATAAAGGTCAAGCCTTAGTTAAGAAACTAGGAAGATTAAACAATTTGTCCTAGTTCATACAGTTGTTTGGTTGACGGGGGATTTGAACAAGAATTCTGACCCTCTGACATAGAATAGCAGCCATTTCAGGCAGGGGATACAAAATAGAGAGGGAAGAAGGAACCAGCCTCAGGAGGATGGAGGAGGAGCAAACCCATCTCAAGCACCAGGAGCTGGGCCAAAACCGGGCAATGGGGGCCAGTGAGGGAGCCCAGCCTAATCAGTGACTTCAGAGGGAGCCAGGAGAGGGGAAGGCAAGATAGTCAAGAAGAGTTCGGGGTGCTCATCCAAATTCTGTCTCTAATGAGCTCTGTGACCTGACCAGGCTAGTTTCCCTTTAAGGTTCCTCATCAAAAAATGAGGGCAAAAAAACAAAAAAAATGAGGCACCCAGCTCCGTGACCTCCGAGTTTCTTAGTCCTCTAAAACACCTAGGGCTGGCGGGGCGCTTATGGAGTTCTCTCATTTTATCAGCCCTGAGATACCCATCAGCAGGGCTGAGGAATATCTGTATTTCTAACTACCTATCAAGAAAAAGGTCTACTAGAGCTGCCTTTTTGGCAGCATCAGTCCCATAATCTGAAGAAAATGGCATATATAGCAAATGCAAATGCAACACTTGCATTTACAAATGGGAGTTTCAGGGCCCCAAGTCCCTTTAATGCACCAAACTGTTGATTTCTTACCAATGCCACCTTCTATCAGGTCCTTCTAGATTTATTCAGGAATAATTAATCACTTTTATATATTTTTAAATTCTTGAGAGTCCCTTGGACTGCAAGGAGATCCAACCAGTCCATCCTAAAGGAGATCAGTCCTGGGTGTTCATTGGAAGGACTGATGTTGAAGCTGAAACTCCAATACTTTGGCCACCTGATGCAAAGAGCTGACTCACTGGAAAAGACCTTGATGCTGGGAAAGATTGAGGGCAGGAGGAGAAGGGGACGACAGAGGATGAGATGGCTGGATGGCATCACCGATTCGATGGACATGGGTTTGGGTGGACTCAGGGAGTTGGTGATGGACAGGGAGGGCTGGCATGCTGCGGTTCATGGAGTCGCAAAGAGTCGGACACGACTGAGTGACTGAACTGAACTGAACTGAAATTTATATTTAATACAGAGATAATGTCTATGTTACATCTTATTATCTATCTTCACTAATCTGTGAGTTCCTGATAAGGCAAGAGCTTACTAATTCATTTTGGTCCTAGGTCGATTAACAGGGCTTCCCAGGTGATGCTAGCAGTAAAAAAAACTGCCTGCCAATGCAGGAGACAAAAGAGATGTGGATTTGATGCCTGGGTCAGGGAAGATCCTCTGGAGGAGGGCATGGCAACCCAATCCAGTATTCCAACATTTACCATTGGGAAAATACATACAAAAGTTCCCTTTAGATAAGGCACGCTCTTCAGTTCACCTCAGCCTTGAGCCCGTGCCTGGCTTTGCCTCTCTCTCATATACTGATAGCAGATTTCAGTTGTCACGTCACTCTACTTGTGCTATTGTTTTTCTTACAGCAGAGTTAGAGAGGAATACTCTGCTTCCTAATTTACATCACCTCCTGAGCAACTGCAGACAGCTGAGTTTGTAGAGATTCTACTAGACAGCAAGGAAACAGCATAATGTAGGAAGAGCAGAGTGGTACCAATAACAGCTTAGGGGCACCAGCACCCCAGGCTGCCTCTTCCTGGCTGACCAACTCGGTTGCTGTGCTGTGCTTAGTTGCTCAGTCGCGTCCGACTCTTAGCAACCCCCTGGACCGTAGCCCGCCAGGCTACATGGGGATTCTCCATGGGGATTCTCCAGGGAAGAATACTGGAGTGGGTTGCCATGCCCTCCTCCAGGGGATCTTCCCAACCCAGGGATTGAACCCAAGTCTCCTGCATTATGGGCAGATTCTTTACCGTCTGAACCACCAGAGAAGCTGAGTCCTCCCTTTCTGCCCTTCCCTTCCGCCAACCCACCATGGCTGTGAAAAGCTGACTCAATCTGTCTCTTCTGGTTGGAGGCACACACCTGCTGGGAACAGCTCTTACTGCCTACACTACCAACAATAAGAGTAGCTCTGAGTTGCTTCAAGGGACTGGAAGAGCCTTTTCTCTCCTAACACTGTGGGGGCTGGGCCAGGCTTTGTAGAGTGTCAGAGGCCCTCAAGACTCCCTTACCCTCCTCCTTTGAATCCTTTCCCTCAAAATTAGGCTGATCCATACAAAATTGCCAATATTTGCCCTTTTTTAACCTATAAAAGATAATTTCATGTAATTCAACCTAATAATATTATATGTTGTATATATTTATAATCATATGTTTACATATATCATACAAGCCTAATCTATAAGCAGCCCTCCCATTGTTTCTGGAATTCTCCTACTAAATCTTCTTTTAGAATAAGGCTATTGTTAAAGTATATACACTATTTCAGAAAATGACAGTAACACTTCAATAAACAAATGGAATTATATTAGAATTATATGATTATTTTACCTTAGAAGATAAGTTAAAATTTTAAAGCTATTTAAAAATTTAGTCCCACCCTCTCCTTTTACAGATAAGGAAACTGAGGCTTATGGCATGAAGTGATTTCATTTTGTTCATACTTTATTTATATGCCCCATTTACCTCAAAAAATGACTTGACATTGCAGTAAATATACCATACTAACATAAGATGTTTCTAATAAAGGAAATTGGGTGCAAGGTACATAGGAACTTGCTGTACTATGCAATTTTTCTGTAAATCTAAAATTGTTTCCCCCAAATAAAGTTTATTTTAAAAATGATTTGAACAATTTTATGATTAACTCCACCACCATCAATTTTTTTTTCCCACTAAAACAAGAGTAAAAAGATAGAGGGAATAGAGAAAAACTACATCAGGAATTTTTCTGAAATTGAGATTTAGTTTGGAGCTGCCTCAAGACACAGTTCAGCACCTTTTATTAACACACTGTCAGATCAGCCAATGAATAAGTAAACTAGCATAGCTCCAAAAGAAAGGTAGTTTTCAGTGTCCCTCGGGAAAGGAAAAGGTCAGTAGTTGGCAACAGGTAACAGGCTGAATTGCATTCAATAAGACAACGGATGTTGGTGTGCTTTGTAAACTGTAAACCATTGGATAGATGTTATCATTACTGAAGGTAAAGGAAAAAGATTCCCTTCTTTCATAAATTAAGTTATCCTATAAACACTCATGAATTTCAGCTTAGTATCAGATAACTGGCCACAGTGATACAGAAATGAATAAGGCTAACTTCCAACTTTTGCTAGGAACCAGACTGGGAAGGGCAGTGACCTCTAAACCTAGAGTGAAGAGTAACATAAATTATATTTTGTCTTCTCTCATCTAGCTTCTTTCAGAAAGTGATTTAAATAAACTTGAAACAGAGGCAATGCCACCTAAACTTGGAGTACAGATGTAAATGTTAGGAGGACTAAGCTGAGGACTGGTATTATTAAACAGGATTTGTCACTTAGAGCAAAAAAGTAAAAACACTTGAGGCATGGACATTTTATTTCCTGAGCAAAGAAACGATATATATTTGTCTGCACAGACAATTTGTTTCTTATCCCAGAAAAAAAAAAAATTTGCATACAGCTTCTTATATAAATCACATACGTGGGGCCTCTCTTTCTGTCCTCCTCCCACCTCTAAGGCTTTTCCCTTTAGTCTCCTCTGTGGTTCCTCCTCATTTCCCCACTATCTAAAAGCTGGAGGCCACGTGCCGTATGGCATGGCCAAAAAATGAAACAAAATAAATAAATAAAAACTGAAATAGTGACTGATTAGGCCATTCAGAACCCTCCGGTGGCTAATCAAGAGTAAAAACCACAATTGCTATATTATTGGCTTACCTCGTCCTAAGTATTTGATCCCTGCCTCCAGTTGTTTTCATTCTATTTCTTACCCCTCTCCCCATTGCTCACATCCCTCCAGCCATGCAGCCCTCCTTGCTGTATCTGCTTGGAACATACCAAGCCACACACTCATCTAGGGCATCTTCTAGTTATTCTTATGATCGGCTCCCTTGTCACCTTCAGGTCTCTGTTCAAATGTCACCTTCTCAGTAAGATATTCCCTAGCCACCCAATATAAAATACCACCACTCCTACACACACACACACAGGTATTTTTCTTTTTTTTTAATTGCCATACTATGTGCCATGTGGGAATCTCTTAGTACCTGGATCAGGTAAAGGAACCTGTGACCCCTTCATTGAAAACTCAGAGTCTTGAACACTGGACTATCAGGAAAGTCCCTGATATTTTTCTACTTAGCTTACCATGCTTTACGTGTCCCTATCTGAGTATTATGTATAATATAGCTAACACAATGCAAATTTCCCAAGAGCAAGAATATTGTTTTATTGACTGCTGTATTCTCAGCTCCTGGTATATAGCAGGTACTCTTTAGGCATTTGACTAAATGAATGAATATAGGAACTCTAGGCAACACGATTCATATCAAAGGTCTTACAAAATGCTGACAGTTGTATAACCTTCTAAAAGGAAAAAATGAACAACAACAAAGAAAGACATCATGTAGTTTGTATCGCACTTTACTCCCTCACAATTGTTTGCAATCTTCATAAAAAAAGAAACCCTTTGAGAAGAAATTACTGCCTTCATTTTATGGACAAGAAAACTAGGCTCGAAACACAGAAGGAATATAACCGGTCAGTGGCAGAGGAGATACTGAACCCCAATCTGCTTCTAAGGGCTTCCCAGGTGGAGCAGTAAAGGATCCACCTGCCAAGACAGGACACGGAAGAGACACAGGTTTGATCCCTGGGTCAGGAAGATCCCTTGGAGGAGGAAATGGCAACCCACTCCAGCATTTTTCCTGAAGAATTCCTGACAGAGAAGCGTGGCGGGCTACAGTCCATGGGGTGGCAAAGAGTCAGACAGGACTGAGCACGCACACATGCAGGCAATCTGCTTCCAACTCTATGCCCTTCCCTTACATCATGCTTCCCCTAAGTCATGAAATATGAAATCACAATTCTGTGAGGGACACTTTCTAAAGGATGTGAAATAATGAGTCTTAGGTCTTCAGCTCTTTGATGGAAAAGGACCAATGAAAGGCAGAATGTCCTGGCATTGGTTTGGTCATGAACTCACTCAATTCTTTCTAAGCCTTCTCATGTGCATCATAACTCTGGCCTCCCATAATTCACGGGCCTAATCTAAACACCAATTCGACCGACATTCACCAAACCCAAACACAGTCTAGGAATTATCACATGCTCTGGGGAGGGACAGCCTAGAATTCATATCCCAGCTTCACTCACTTTAGTCTTTGTGGGACTCTAGGCAAATTGATGTAAGAGTACCTTAGTTTCGTCATGCATACGATGTGAAGCTATAGAACCCACCTTATGGAATTGCTCTGACGATTGAATGGGCCTTTACAGGTAATGCATTTAGTAGCACCTTTGTCCTTCCAGGGGAATCGGAGGCCGCTGGCCAAACGAGATTCCTTAAGGCGCCCTGGGCAGGCCGATCACTGGGCTTTGGACCGTTAACCCGGTACCTCCCTCCTGCCCTTGAGGCGCCCACCTCACCACGCTCGGCTCCTGCAGATTCCCAAGGTGCTTCTCAGCGACATAGCCTCCGAAGCCTCAGCTAAGGCCGGGCCGGGGGCGGGGGCCCACCGAGGGGCTGGGGCGTAGGCCCCGCCCCCCAAACTCCCGCCCTTTCGGAGGGCCCCGCCCCTCCAGGAAGCGTGCCTACGAACGGACTGCGCCCCCTAGGGGCCTCCGCCATGTTGAGTACTGGCAGCCGATTTACAAGAGTGGTCCAAAAGGAAAAAGGAGATCCTATTAAGCGATGATGTTAAGATCCCCTCGCCCTAAATGGGGACAGCTAGGGTTTCTGGATTCCAGCAAAGGAAGTTTTGGTAACAGAAATAAACTTGCCCTCAATCGTACCCCTTTTGGCTTCGGAGTTACACAGTGCGCATGTATAAGATCGCCGGTTCTAGATGCGTCTGCGCACTGCTCCCCCCACAAACCCGAGTGCAATGAACAAGTGCGTGAAGGATAAACGAACCCGCTGCGGCGTCGCTGTGAAACCTTTCCTTAAGAACCTGAAGCGTCAAGCAGCTTCAGGCAACACAACATTCACACCGTAGTTGCTCAATGTTATTTGAACACGCATGGCATTGCACAGGGTTTTTTTTTGCCTGAATATCCTGCATCCGTCCGGAAAAATGCAGTCTGCTTGATTTTCTGCGTGAGCCTGACTTTGTAGAAGACTCTAGAAGCGTTATTCCCATAAGTTTTGTGCATAAATAATCAGTGCACTTTTCTAGCATTGTAAAATTCCGTTTACCTGTCTCTCTTCTCCATTCAGTGGTTCTAATTTTTTTTGTGTGTGTTAGTAGCTCAGTCGTGTCCAACTCTGAGTCGTGGTAGCCCACCAGGATCCTCTAATCATGGGATTCTCCAAGCAAGAATAGTGGAGTGGGTTGCCATTCCCTTCTCCAGGGAATCTTCCCTACCCAGGGATCGAACCCAGGTCTCCCTCATTGCAGGCAGATTGTTTACCATCTCAGCCACCAGGACTTGGAAATTTTTAGTTGGAGTTAAAAAAAATACCTGGGGAACTTCTTAAAATGCAGACTCTCGGATTCTTCCACTAGAGTCAGTGTTGTGAGGGAAGAAGAGATCCCAAACCCTCTCCCAAACAGAGAAAGATGCATAGACTCAGTTGTATGGGCATCAACACTGGGGAGATATTCCCCTAATAGGTTGTGTGCAAGTGTTCACTACAATATTTGGAATGTTACACACATTAACTTCAGGGGTTTTGCACATACTTTTGCCATCTCCTAGATCAGTTTACCCCAAACTTTTGGATTAGCTGATAACTTCTCCTCCTTCAGGTCTCAAATGATAATTCTTCAGCTAGATCTTCCCTGATCATGCTATTTAAAGTAATACCCTATCATTATCTATTGCAGTTCTCTTTTCACAGTACTTTTTACTTGTTTTGGTTTACCTATTATTTTTCTCCCTCAGGTGGCCCTAGTGGTAAAGAACCCGCCGGCCAATGCAGGAGATGTTAAGAGACTAGGGTTCCATCACTGGGTGTGGAAGATCCGCTGGAGGAGGGCATGGCAACCCACTCCAGTATTCTTGCCTGGAGAATCACCTGGATAGAGGAGCCTGTTGGGGTACAGTTCATAGGGTCGAAAAGAGTCCAACACTACTGAAGCGACTTAGCACACACGCCCTTGAAAGTTTAAGCTTCATGAGAGTAGGAGACTGACTTATTCCTAGCATTTAACAAAGAGCCTGACACATGGTAGGTGCTAAATAAGCATCCATGGAATGAATGAATGAAGTCAGCTTCAGTGTTACAAAGGTTAATGACATAAAACCCATCAACAACCACAGGATACACTTTAAGACCAAGAAGAATAAACATAGGTTTCAGACTATCCAAACATAACAATAAAGGAAAAATGGAGTAAAAGAGTATTAAAACCAGGGCTTCCCAGTTGGCACTAGTGGTTAAGAACCAGCCTGCCAATGCAGGAGACATAAGAGACGCGGGTTCGATCCCTGGGTCCGGAAAATCCCCTGGAGGAGGGCATGGAAACCCACTCTAGTATTCTTGACTGGAGAATCCCATGGGGTGGTCCACATGGTCTCAAAGAGTTGGACACAACTGACACAAATTTAGCACGCATGCACAAGATTAAAACCAAACAGTAATCTTTGCAAAAGGAAATTCATTAGTTCATTCTCTAATTCATTTACTCATTCACCCAGTAAACATTCTGAATATCTATTCTGTACTAGCATTGGATAATAATACAATGTATTAACATCAAGTTGGAAATTGTATTAAAACATAATAAGATAGTACAAGTGGGTATTTTGTCTGGGCCAGAACAGAAAGTGGAGTTAGCTGATGTATGAGAGTGGGTTACATGCCCCTCAGAGATTCTGTAGGCTTTGAAAGTACATCAGCCCTCAACTATCCAATGAAGTGCCAGGAACGTTTGGAGCAGAAAAACAGGTGTTCAGGGAATTCCCTGGTGGTCCAGTGGTTGGTATTCCATGATTCCACTGCAGGGGGCCTGGGTTCGATCTCTGATCAAGGAACTAGGATCCCACAAAATACATAGTAAGACTAAAAAAAAAAAAAAAAAAAAACTGTTCATCTACAACACTTGAATCTCTTGGGATCCAAGAGCCCTATAGGGAAAGACTTAATCCAGCCACAATTAGAGCCTGGCCATGTTCAAACCTGTCTGATAAACTACAGTGGCGGGAAGGCCTCAAAGGAGGCTGGATTGGACAGAGAGAGAACGAATCAGTTGAAAGAAAAACAACTCTGGTCCCCTCCAAGTGAACTGGGTTTCTTCCTTTGTGCCCTAAATTCCATCTCTGGGGACATGCTTTATAATGTAACCCTTTTCCAGGGCTATAATGTGGATCCTGAACCACAGACTTGCTCATTATTTATAGATATTTCCCCTACCCCATGCCAAGAGGCTGCCTGGACTGATTGACTTTCTTTCTTTTTAAAATTATATATGTGAACTTTCAAAGTGACGGGTTAAAAAACCATATACATATATTTTTTTCTAGTAGTCTAAAATCTATTTTAAAGTTCTTTTTTTTTTAAAAAAAAATCATTTATTTGGCTGCACCGAATCTCGGTTGGGGTACATTGGATCTTTGATTTTCGTTGTGGCATGTGGGATCAAGTTCCTTGACAAGGGGTCAAACCCAGGACCTCTGCATTGGATGCACAGAGTCTTAGCCACTGGACTACCAGAAAAATTTTTGTTTCAAAGTTCTTAAATCCTATATCTAAGGTGTCAAGAGAATGGAGGATAGAGAATTTGTGTGGAAACATTTCTGGCTGTGAGTCCTCACCCTTCTTGGGGAAGAGGTAATGCTCAAAAGAAGTGATTGAAAGAGGGGAGTTCTAGGAGGGTTTGAGGTACCACATCCAACCCATTGCAAGTGGGGAGCATAATGACTGGATCCACCTCCTGCTCAGGAAATTTATCAAGAGGCAAGCCTTCTAACTGCTTTGGTGGCAGACCCAGGAGAGTGCTGCTATATTGGGTTTATCCTACTCTCCCAGAATGCCAGATGTGGACTAAGTAAAAGAGAGCCTCTCTAGGCCTATCCTGGGTCCTCTTCAGCAGAGCCTTCTAGAGGAATAAAGGGACTACAGACAAATGACCCCTAACAGGTAGAGATGCCTTTGCTAAGAGGAGTGCGGGAAAGAGGTCCAGCGGGGAACCCCTGGAGAACCCATAAAAGCTCCCCATGATCCTTTGTTGATGGACAGGAACAGCTATAAACATCTGCCAAATCCAGAAAGCACAAAGTCAGCTATGACACTAATTCAAAGAAGACTTTTCCCACCCCTTTCTCCACTTTCCTCTCCATGTCAACAGCCTGAGTGACTAAGGTGGGCTGAGGATAACAGAAGAGAAAAGTTGAAAAACAAAACAAAAACTAACAAACTCTCAATAATTTCCCCTCTTTCTCACTGCAAGCTAACTGCCTAAAGCAGCGCTGGGGGCACCAAAAGAATATAGCATCCTGTGGGACTTCCCTGATGGTGCAGTGGGTTGGAATCTACCTGCCAGTGCAGGGGACACAGGTTTGATCCCTGGTCCAGGAAGATCCCACATGCTGCAGAGCAGCTAAGCCTGTGCACCACAACTGCTGAGCCTATGCGCCTAGAGCCTGTGCTCTGCAACAAGAGAAGCCACCACAGTGAGAAGCCTGAGCATCGAAACAGAGAGGAGCCCCTGCTCTGCGCGACAGAGAAAGCCTGGGCAAAGCAACGAAGACCCAGCACAGCCAAAATCAATAAATAATTCTTTAAAAAAAAACATTGCATCTCGTAGTAGGTTGTGAACAACTTGCTGCTTTCCATCAGAGTCCATTCATTTATCATTAAACAAAATATTGATTAAGCACCTACAATGTGTCAAATCCTATGCTAGACACTGGGAGAGACTGAAAGAATAATAACACATGGACTCTGCCTAAAGCCTCAGTCCACGGACTCACGTGAAGGCTGGTGGGTAATGTATCTTTCACAACCTACAGGGTGCTAAATTCTATAAAAATGGAGTGGCTGACTTTGTAGAGGTGGTGGCATTATAACCTGATTATGAAGGATAAATCTGCAGAGCAGACAAAGATAGGAAGGATGTTCCAGGTAGTGTGCATGAAACAGTGACATGCAAGAGCATGGATTATTGGGGAATACCCGAGGGTTTCCTCTGGGCATGCCTCTGGCTGATTCTGCTACTAGGTTGGATCTTAAGAGTCTCCTTGGATTTATAATTAGATGATAATACAGTCCTCTTCATCAGGTGGGTATTTTCCCCTCTGTCCTGACCCTGTCTCAGTGGGCAGGTCTCATTCCAGTCCTTTCCCTTTTCACTGACCAAGTCAAGCTCTACATATCCACTCAAGCTTGACATTTCTTGATGTGGGTGCCATCTGCTCACCATCATTCAGAACTTGGTTGGTAAAAGCATGTACAGGGACAGCTCCCATAGGTCCTTTGCAGGGGACATGGGTTCAATCCCTGGTCCGAGAAGATGCCACATGCCACAGGGCAACCAAGCCCATATGCCACATCTACTGAGCCCACATGCCACAACTAGAGAAAGCCTGCACACAGCAGTGAAGACCCAGTGCAGCCAAAAATAAATAAAATTTCAAATGAGCCCATAATTATATTCTAACCTGAGACTCTATCTGCTGCTTCAGGTGATACAGCAATTAAAACTCTAAGAATCTGGACAGGAACCAAGAGGAACATGGCAGGAAGAACACTGGACTTGGAGGCAGACACACTCCCCTGGGTTTGAACTTCTGGGCTCTGCCTTGAGTCCGGAGCAACCCACCTTCCCTCTCTGAGTCTCCAGTTCCTTTGCTGGCAATGGGGATAATAACACTTACCTATTAGAGTGGAAAGTGGGAGATATAAGTAGACAAAGGGAAGAAGTGAGAAGAGTCTAGCAAGAATCCAAGGTTTCTGAGCTCAAGAATGGCAATAGATTTCCAGGTCCCTAACTATTAATAGTGGTTACCTCTAGGGAGAGAGATTGGAGAACAACCTCTTTTAATTTATCAAACTTTGGTGTTGTCTCAATTTTATTTTTTTACAAAGAGCATGATTTAAGTTTGTAATTAAATACGTATTCAGTACAGGTGTTATTCTTCAATAAAAAGTTTTTTTCAAAGCTATATTGCACAGAAAGTCATCCAGGAGGGACTTCCCTGGTGGTCCAGTGGTTAAGACTTTGCCTTCCAATGCATGGGATATGGATTTGATCTCTGGTCAGGGAGCTAAAATCCCACATGCCTCGCGGCCAAAAAACCAAAACATAAAACAGAAGCAATATTGTAACAAATGCAATAAAAATTTTTTTAAAAAACAATTTTAAAAAGAAAGAAACAAAGTCATCCAAGAGACTAATAAAAGTGGTTGTTTCCGAGAAGGAATGAAAAACTGGGGGTCTGAGGTGGAGGGGGACTTCCTGTGTACTCCTTCATACTATCTGAATTTTTTTCACCATGAGTTTGTGTTACCTTTCTTTCTATTATGCATTACTTTTTAAATTTCTAAAAATATTTTTAAATATTAAAAAGTTTTAAAATAAAATATTTTAAATAAAGAATAAAAGTGAAAATGTATGGTTATTTTGGGCACCACACCCATAACAGGTAGAAATACACATACACCCAGATTACCCTGCAGGGAGTGGGATGAACTGACCTGTTTCCAGATTGCAGTATCTGCAGGGAGTGGGATGAACTGATCTGGATGAAGGGCCCACAGTACTCTGACAAGGTGCAGTTCCTAAGAAGCTCAGCGGGGGGAGCCATGGAGAACTCAGTGGAGGAGAGCCCATAGGAGTGGCAGCTCCGGGGAAGTTGAAACAACACAAACCAGAATGATGATTGCAGGGAGGATTAAGTGGCTCTGCACCTGCTGGGGCTCTCTGGGCTCCCTGGATGGGGATGACCCAGGTCCCACAGATTATAAGAAACACAGATGGAGGGTCCAGGGCCCAGGGCCCTTCTCCCAGCCAATCCTTTTCATGTAGAGTGATGCCAGGAAAAATCAATCCTTGTTTGCTGTGGGGAAGAGCACTGGATTCAGAGTCATGTGTTTGAGTTGAGTCCTACCCTGATCATTTTGGGCTGTGTGACCTTCTGTCAATTACTTAACTCCTCTGAGACTCAATTTTCTTATTTGTGAAGAAGAAAAATACTAACAACTCTTTTTTTTTTTAAACCATAATTTATGGAGCACCTACTATATGCAGGTCACTGAAAGAAAGGTGCTCTACATGTATAAATACATTTAGTTCTTATAAGATGTCTGTGAAGCAGATTTTCTTTACTTTCTTGTTTTTTAAGTAAGAATTGAATTTATTTTAGAGAGAAATACACTCCACAAAGTGTGGGCCATCTCAGAAATGTAAAAGATGCTGAAGCAGATATTTTTATACTAATTTTTACAGGCAAAGAAACAGATTTAGAGAAGTGATTTTTTAAAAAGACAGTAATTATAGGTAACATTTATGTAGTGCTTACTATGCACGAGACACTGTTCTAAGAACTTACAACAAAAATCTGTAATAACTCTAATTATCATTAGCCTCATTTATATATGAGGAAACTGAGGCACAGAAAGATTGAATAACTGGCTTGAGATTACACAGCTGGTAAATTAGGGAGCCAGGATTTGATTGTAGGTAGTCCAGCTCTTAATTGTTATGTTAGACGAATTTCCTGCTGAAAACTGTGCACTAAAATCCCCACTGCACTAAAAATAAAATCCAGCCTCTTTTCTCTGGGTTGTGGGGCCATACTTGTTGTGGTCCTGGCATGATCTGACCTCATCTCCTATCAGTACTCTGCACTCTGTTTCAGCAGCACTGGCTTCTTCTGGTTCCTCTGATATGCCAGGCATGTTCACGCCTCAGGGCCTTTGCATCTGCTGTTCCTTCCACCAGGGACGATCTTTTCCCAGACCTTTTTACTGCTCATTCTCTCACTAAATCTGGATCTCTGCTTACACATCACCCCCTCAAAGAGACATTCCTATCTAAAATAGACCTCTCGGACTTCCCTGGTGGTCTAGTGGTTAAGAATCCATCTGCCAATGCAGGGGACATGGGTTCAATCCCTGGTCCAGGAAGATCCCATGTACTGTGGAGCAACTAAGCCTGTGCACCACAACTAAGCCCATGTGCCTGAAGCCCGTGCTCTGCAACAAGAGAAGCCACCTCAATGAGAAGCCCATGCACCAAAACTAGAGAGTAGCCCTCATTCACCGCAACTAGAATCTAGAGAAAGCCCATGCACAGCAACAAAGACCCGGTGCAGTCAAAAAAGTAATAATAATAAATAATACAATAAAACAGACATCTCTTTGACTCTGCTTAATTTTTCTTCACAGCACTAGAGTTTTCTGAAGCTATACATTTGTTTGCTTGTTTTTCTGTCTCTTCCACCAGAATGTGAGCACAGACTTGGTAGTCTTGTCCTTTGTTAGATATCCAGTGCTCAGGCCCAGGAGTACATAAATGAATGAAAACCCAAAGTCATCCAATTGGTTCATGGCAGACCCAGGATGTAAACTGAGTTATCTGATCCGGTAACCCAAGATTTTAGCCACTGAGCTGTGCTGAACTGATTGACTCCAAGAAATAAGAGATTCAGATAGTTTAGTATAAAATAGATAACTAATGAGAACTGACTGTACAGCACTGGGATCTCTACTCAAGGCTCTGCGGTGACCTAAGTGGGAAGGAAATCCAGGAAGAGGGGATATATGTATACGTGTAGCTGATTCACTTTGCTGTACAGCAGAAACTAACAGAATGTTGTAAAGCAACTACACTCCCCTCCCCCAAAAGAGACACAGAAAGAGAAAGAGAGAGAGAGAGAGAGAGAGAGAGAGAGAGAGAGAGAGAGTGCTTAAAGAATACAAAGCCACTTTGCAAATTGCTAAGTGCTTGAAGAAAGGAAAAGATGATGATGATAATGCTGATGATTCAGTTCACTATTGGCTCATCTGTGAAATGGGTATAAATAATGCTCTGGCCTGCCAACTTTAAGAGGATGTCTTGTGGAGTGCCCATGAGATGGATGGGGAAACAGGTATGAAAGTTAAAGGCTCTAGACAGTAGAAGGTCATTTCCATGCCAATGGCTTGCCAAGATTCCTAGCCTCTACCTCGAGTCTGACATTAATATCACTGACAGGCGAGGGGGAGGTAGGGGGACATGAGTACCGAGGGACTCTGCATCCCTGTAATTAAACATGTTGGGACTGAAGCACTGCCAGCAGCAGCATCTGGTTGTAATTACCAGAGGGGACCGAAGAGATTAGTCACCTTTATAGTGAGATCCAGACTGGTCCCCTGGGCTCCTCCCTGGAGAGGGCCTTATAAGCAAGCTCAGAATCCCCCTTTCCCTACTCCCACCCCATTTCTGAAGTTCTCTGGTCCTCAAATAATAGGCCTGCTCTAACTTTTTCAATGTCCCCACTTGACTAAAAGCCAAGAAGACCACAATTGCCCCCAACCACTCTTTCATTTCTTATGTTTCTAGAATCCAGGTTAAGAGTCTTTGGTATGGGACTTCCCTAGTGGTTCAGTGGTTAAGAATCTGCCTTGTAATGCAGGGGACACGGGTTCCATGCCTGGTTGGGGAACTAAGATCTCACTTGCCATGGAGCAGCAAAGCTAAGACTGGTGCAGTCAAATAAATAAATATTACAAAAAAAGATTCTTTGGTATAAAATGTATCAGAACAGGAATTAGACGTTAAAGGTAATTTAATGTTTCCAAACTTCAATTTCTTCATCTGCAAAATCAAGGTACTGAGAGTGCCTTCATCACAGGTTATTGTGAAGATAAATAAGATAAAAATACAGTGGGATACAAAGGCCAGAGTCTAGTTTACTCTAGTACACGCTCAACAAATAGCAGCAATTATGATTTGCCAGGTACCAGGCTAATCACTTTTTATATTTTATATAATTGAATCCCCACAAACACCCTGTGAGGTAGACACTGTCATGATTCCTGTTCAGAGTTTCACAGAGGTTTAGGGGCTTCCAAAGATCACATAATGCACTAAACCATAAAGCAGAAGCAGAATTCAAAATCAGGCCTGTTTATCTCCAGAGCCCTGACTCCTTATCAAGCCATATTTAGAGACATCTTTTTTTTTTTTTTTTTTTGCTGCACTGCATGGTATGTGGGAGTCCCTGACCAAGGATCAGACCTGCACCCCTTACATGCAAAACATGGAATTTTAACCACTGGACTGCCAGGGAATTCCCAGGGACACCCTGATGGTTTGTTTTATTCATCCCTTCCTTTATTAACTCACTCAAGCTTACAGAGTACCTGATAAGTGGCGAGACAGAATCCCTCCCTTTAGGGAACCTGAGAGTCTGGCAGGGAAAGCACAATATATCTAAAAGTAACTATACCTGAAAGTAGAAAATTGTGACTTTTGTATATAAGGGCTGGTTAGAGATCCATCCATCCATATGACACACTGAGAACCCACTATGTGCTGGGCCCTGTACCCAGGCCTGGGAATAATTGAAAGATAAATATGGTGTCATCTAGTCATAATCTAATGGGGTAAGCAGGTATGTAAATAAATTATTACTGCCCTAAGGAATTAGGCTATGATTTTTAAAATATGAAAAAGGACACAGAGTAGAAGAAATGACCTGTGTCTGAGATGGGAGTGGTTTAGAGGCAGAACAGGATAATTTTGTGTGCCAAAGTGGAAAGGGAGCACAGAATGTGTGATGGCAATTCAGAAGTGTGTATTTTCTGGTGGAAGAGGGAAGACTTCATGGAGGAGAGGGCAAACAAGTTGGCACTTTTCGATGGAAAGTTTTGGGGGAGGGAGTTGGGACAGAGCAATCTGGAAGCCGGTTCTAAGGGAATTCTCTAAGGACAGGTTGTGACAAGGACTGAGACTGCAAGGATGTGGGGGTGGAAAGGAGAAAGGAATGCCGGAGATGATGGCTTAAGTGGGACAAGTCAAAAGGGAAGCCAAGTGTTGTGAACCTGGGCAACTGGAGGGATAGGAAGGAATTCAGCTCTCCTTCAAGTGAAAGTGTTAGTCCCTTAGTTGTGTTCAACTCTTTTCAATCTCCTGGACTGTAGCCCACCAAACTCTGTCCATGGAATTCTTCAGGTAAAAATACTGGAGTGGGTTGCCATTTCCTTCTCCAAGGGATCTTCCTGACCCCGGGATCGAACCCAAGTCTCCTGGATGGAAGGCAGATTCTTTACCATCTGAACCACCTGGGAAGCCCTCAGCTTTTCCTTTTTTTTTTGAATTTTTATCACTCAATTTTATCTGAACGAATTCATTACCTTTAACTTTTATTTTGTAAGATTTTAAGAAACAATCAATCATTTCCTACAGTATTTAACTTAGAGCTTATGCTCAGTCTTGTCCGACTCTTTGAAGCCCCATCGACTGTAGCCCACCAGGCTCCTCTGTCCATGGGATTTCCCAGGCAAGAATACTGGAGTGGGTTGCCATTGACTCGACCATCTCAGTCATCTCTTCCTTAAAGTTCCCGTAAAGGAGTGTCTGGCAGTGCGCTGATCCTTTGAGATGGGGAGGTGGAGCTCTCCTGGGGTTTCTGACCTAGGAGCGCCAGATGAAGCTTCAAGAGGCCAAGTTATGCAGCTGTGCTCTAAGAATCAGTGAGGATCTGAACATATCACCATGAAAAGGTTGGCTGGGCACCTGGACACCCCGGCCGTGAGTTTCATCTTCCTTCATTCATCGAATACTTACTGAGCTTCTACTCTGTGCCAGATGTGCTAGGAAACCAATCTGGTGACCTCAGAGTGCAAACAGATCTAAATATATCGCACTTAAATGAGTTTAGACAGCATGACATCAGAGAGTAATTAAATTGGTTTGGGTTGGAATTCCGTTTCCAATTCCTGAGTTCAGGTTTGTAAAAGATTTTTCTGAGCACCTGCAGGCTTGTGTGTGTGTGTGTGTGCGCGCGCGCGCGCGTGTGTGTGTAAGTATTTTCACTGGAAAGGATTCAAAAGTTAGCAGCATTACGCCATTCTTCCTTCTTGGAAAAATCCCTGAGCCTTATACAAGCCTCCTTCAGGCCCTCAGTCAGTTGTGCAGGAGAAAGGGGGCGGTCGGCTTTCTCCTTTCAAGAACGAGTTATTTTCAGCTGCTGACTGGAGACGGTGCACGTCTGGATAGGAGAGCATTTCCACTATGGGACTGGATACAAACACACACCCGGCAGACTTCAAGAGTCTCAGACTGAGGAGAAAGCCCTTCCTTCTGCTGCTACTGCTGCTGCCGCTGCTTTTGAGGGTCCGCTCCTTTCATGGTTTTTCCTGCCAAACCAGAGGCACCTTCGCTGCTGCCGCTGTTCTCTTGGGCGTCATTCAGCGGCTGGCCAGAGGATGAGACTCCCCAAACTCCTCACTCTCTTGCTTTGGCACCTGGCTTGGCTGGACCTGGAATTCATCTGCACTGTGTTGGGTGCCCCTGATTTGGGCCAGAGACCCCAGGGGGCCAGGCCAGGACTGGCCAAAGCAGAAGCCAAGGAGAGACTCCCTCTGGCCCAGAACATCTTCAGGCCAGGGGGTCACAGCTATGGTGGGGGGGCCACCAATGCCAGGGCCAAGGGGGGCACCGGGCAGACAGGAGGCCTGACACAGCCCAAGAAGGATGAACCCAAAAAGCTGCCCCCCAGATCGGGTGGCCCTGAACCCAAGCCAGGACACCCTCCCCAGACAAGGCAGGGGGCCACGCGGACGGTGACCCCAAAAGGACAGCTTCCTGGGGGGAAGGCACCCCCAAAGGCAGGCTCTGTCCCCAGTCCCTTCCTGCTGAAGAAGGCCAGGGAGCCTGGGTCCCCTCGTGAGCCCAAGGAGACGTTCCGCCCGCCCCCCATCACGCCCCACGAGTACATGCTCTCGCTGTACAGGACGCTGTCCGATGCTGACAGAAAGGGAGGCAACAGCAGCGTGAAGTTGGAGGCTGGCCTGGCCAACACCATCACCAGCTTTATTGACAAAGGGCAAGGTGAGGGGGCGGGGTGGCCGGGGCACGGCTCAGAGGGAGGGGCATCTGCATGCATGGAGGGGGCTTTAGAGCCCAGACACTGCACTGGGGGGAGATGGTGTGTGCTTCTGGCCTGGGGCGGTATCTGGGATTAACCTCACCCACACCAGGTCCCAGGCTGCTGGCATGTCAGAGCCGGAGGGCACCTGGGGATCCCCAAGTGCGATTCCTGCAAGATGTGGAGGGAGTTCCTGAAGCCTGGGAAGGAGGCAAGCCCTGCCGGTTGGTGGCAGAATTGAGGACCAGCCTCTTAAACTCTTGATTACCAGGCCACGCTCTGATTCTTATTGAGTTGGTCAGACTTTCTAGGCTGCAGGGGGTTGTAGGTTTTCTTGGATGGCAGAGAGAAAAACGAATCTCAGATGCCCATGGTTCTGCCACTTTCCCTTCAGGCGTGGGGGCAGAGAAAGTAAGATAGGTCAAGGCAGGAAATGAGGCATCTTGGAGTCATGAAATGATCTTCAGATATATGGGATGGGGTAGAGAACAGACCTAGGGTCTAACTCACAGTGTGACCTTGGGAAAGCCCCTTCTCCCTTTGGGGTCTCAGTTTCCCCATCAATACAACTCTGTGGAGGTTGGATAAGGTGACTTCTGAGAGCCCTTCCAATATGAAAACTTTATGTCCTATCCTAGACACAGATTATTTTTATCATGAACCCAGGAGACAATCTGCTTCCCTCACTTCGCATTCTGCCCTCCTAGCATCACTGTCTTGGCTTGTCCCCTCAACTTGCTGCGTGATTTCAGCAAGTTCTTTCCCATCTCAGGGCCTGAGTTTATTCACAAGAGTGAAGAGGGAGGTTGACCTGATGGCTAGGGTTGCTGGCAGCTCGCGTGCTCTGGTTCTGGGAGTCTCGGGACTTTGTCTGGCAGGGTGGGGGAGGGGTCAGAGAGGGGAAGAGGCTCCTCATTAGAGCTGGCCGGTGGGGAGTGACAGAGGGCGGGGGAGGCACAGAGGCAGCAGGTCTGGCTGAGGTGGGGGAGGTGGTCTGGCTGTCTGCCCAGCCAGAGAAAGCTGTGACCCCTTGGGGAATCATAAAGTAAGTCCTTGTGCCCCCCAGCTCTAAGGGAGCTTGGAGGGGGAGAGATGGGGAGTTTAAAGGCCTAATTAGTCACCTTCTAGAGCAATATTATGAATGCTTCCCAATGGCAAATTGGTATTTAGGAAGGAGGGCGTGCTGATTCGGACATACCACTGAGCTTCTTGTGCACACGCAGAGCCTTATATGTTTGTACATACATGGTGAATCACACACACGCATACACAATGTGCACACACACACCTGACATATACACACAGAACTTTCTTACATATATACAGACACATATATTGGGTTGGCCAAAAAGTTCATTTGAGGTTTTCTATACCATTTAATAGAAGAAATCAAAAGAACTTTTTGGCCAACCCAATACATACATACCCTTCAAATATTCACACAAGCCCAATCATATATGCATATAACATGACACTCAAATATGCCTTAGTTTCCATACTCACGTGTGGACCCAGTCATACATACACACACACAAACTGTCATTCACACATACAAACACACCTAGCAGAGTAAGAAACATACACCACAAATCATTAGACTAGCCAGGAAAATTGGATCATAGACCAGTTTGGCCATTAACTCACTGTGTGACCTTAAGCAAGTCACTCTCCCTCTCTGTGCTTCATCTGTGAAACAAGAGCACTAAGATCTTCTTTAAGGCATAGTATAGTAGAAGCAGCTCAGGATCAGGCATAACAAGTTCTAGGCTGGAGTTCCAACCCTGCTTTTGCCAGCTGGGTGGCCTTGAGCAAGTTACCTAACTTCTCTGAGCCTCAGGTTCCTCCTCTGGAAAAACAGGGGTCATTATAATGCCCACCCTGCCTCTCTTACCAAGGAGATATCATATTGGATAACAGATGGGAGGGAGACAGGCAGAAGGCAGTTCTAAGGCTGATGGACCTCTGCTGTGCATGTCATTGACACAGACACCCAGAATCACTCAAACCCCCCACAGTCACATCTATAGATCAACAGCCCTGCTTGGTTGACTGGGTAGGAAGCTCCCTTATTTTGGAAAAGGCTCTCCATGATTTGGGCCTTGGCCTCTGTCGGAGTGGGGAAGAGGTTAAAGACAGCTCTCTTGGGGGAGAAGAGCCCCGGTCCTCCCCTAAGGCTGCGTGGTGACCGGCTCCCTTGATGAGGCCACGGGCAATGACTTCTGGGTGTTCTCTCTAGATGACCGAGGTCCCGCGGTCAGGAAGCAGAGGTACGTGTTTGACATTAGTGCCCTGGAGAAGGATGGGCTACTAGGGGCTGAGCTGCGGATCTTGCGGAAGAAGCCCTTGGACGTGGCCAAGCCAGGGGCCCCCGGCAGTGGGCGGGCTGCCCAGCTGAAGCTGTCCAGTTGCCCCAGCGGCCGGCAGCCGGCAGCCTTGCTGGATGTGCGTTCCGTGCCAGGCCTGGATGGCTCTGGCT
This sequence comes from Okapia johnstoni, assembly GCA_024291935.2. Classification (NCBI taxonomy): domain Eukaryota; kingdom Metazoa; phylum Chordata; class Mammalia; order Artiodactyla; family Giraffidae; genus Okapia; species Okapia johnstoni. The sequence continues at coordinate 53,771,153 of CM044324.1, read as the reverse complement.
GGGAGGTGTTCGACATCTGGAAGCTCTTCCGAAACTTTAAGAACTCAGCCCAGCTGTGCTTGGAGCTGGAGGCCTGGGAACGGGGCCGGGCCATGGACCTCCGTGGCCTGGGCTTTGACCGCGCCGCCCGGCAGGTCCACGAGAAAGCCCTGTTCCTGGTGTTTGGCCGCACCAAGAAACGGGACCTGTTCTTCAATGAGATCAAGGCCCGCTCTGGCCAGGATGATAAGACCGTGTATGAGTACCTGTTCAGCCAGCGGCGAAAGCGGCGGGCCCCCCTGGCCACACGCCAGGGCAAGCGACCCAGCAAGAACCCCAAGGCCCGCTGCAGTCGAAAGGCGCTGCACGTCAACTTCAAGGACATGGGCTGGGATGACTGGATTATTGCACCCCTGGAGTACGAGGCTTTCCACTGCGAGGGGTTGTGTGAGTTCCCCTTGCGCTCCCACCTGGAGCCCACGAACCATGCGGTCATCCAGACCCTGATGAACTCCATGGACCCCGAGTCCACGCCACCCACCTGCTGTGTGCCCACGAGGCTGAGTCCCATCAGTATTCTCTTCATCGACTCAGCCAACAATGTGGTCTATAAGCAGTATGAGGACATGGTCGTGGAGTCTTGTGGCTGCAGGTAGCAACACTGGCCTCTGTCTTCCCAGGTGGCACGTCCCCAGGATGCTGGTCACCAGAGCCCCTCCCTGCACTCCTGGAATCATAGGGGGATCCAGAAGCTACAGCCAGGAGCATCTACGCAACCCCCGTGAAAGGGGATGCCAACAGCCTTGCTCAGTTGCTAGAGATCCCTTTCTATCCATGAGTCCCCCTGTCTGGGGATTTCTGCCTTCTGCTTCTCTGATTGGCAGACACAGGCCCAGGGAGACAGACTCGGAATGGGACTGAGACCCAGGGGACCTTGTTTTCCAATGAGATTCAGCCCATGACCTCTCTTTACCTGGGCCTTCTCGACCTTGGCACTCTCTAGGGAGGCCTCTCCTTGGGAGACCCACAGGTGCCACCTCCCCCTTGAATCACTCTTGTACCTGGTGACTTTCTGCCCCTGGGGGCAGATGGATGCTAATTGGGCAGGGGTGGGAAAGAAGGGGAGCGGGCTTGGGCAGGGTGAGGAGTGGGAGGCTGTTAGACTGTTAGATTTAAATGTACATTGATGAGATAAAAAGCAAAACTGTGCCTAAAACTGTGGCAGATTCTTGTCTATCCCGGGGGACCCAGCGACCCTTCAAAGAAGACTGACCCAGAGAGGGGACACGGGCTGCCTGAAGCAGAATGGGACAGAGAGCACAGGCTGAGCTGGGCCAGGGTTTCACCTCTCACCCCATTCCCAGTTTTCGCCGAGAGCTCTGTCTACTTCGCTGGGGCCTGGCAACAGAGGTCGGTTTCCTTTTCGACATTCCTTAGTCAAGTTTGTTGTCTCCAAAATGAATCCCTAAGTGGGAGGGAACTTGAGGATTTAATTTCCTCTAAAATCATCCCCATTTCATACTCACCCCCCAGCTCACACTCACAGAATCCACTGGTCACCAGTTAAAGGGGCCCTCGACCTCCTCTTCACCTATTGGGGCATCTCCTTTGTCACTGATCACTGCTCCTCACACGATCTTGCCTGCGGCCCTGCTACCCTCCAGCTTGGCACCCCTTCCACCCCTTTACCCCAACTCTAGAAAAAACTGGAGCCCCTCCCCTTTCCATCATACAGGATATAGATACATAATTATCCATTAGACAAGTAAGCTCCCCATGGACCTTACTGACCTTAGACAGACCAATGCCAGACACAGACTGACAGTGTTTCCTTCTGGGGCCTGGCCCAGAGTCAAGACCGACTTGCTCCTCCCAAGAAGAGCAAGGCGTGAACTCTTGGGAGGGGAGCAGGGCCCTCTGGTAGGGAAATGTGGGCACCTAAGTCCTCGTTCTAAGGGCTTGGGACCAGGTTCTGCCTGACTGAGGAGAGGGAGGACCAGAAGAGGAGAACCCAGCCTTCTGCTTCCCACCCAGGGGGCCTCAAAATTTTCCCCACCCCTGTCCAGCTGGGGCTTTGATTCCCAGGGCTCCTAGCCAAAGCTGTTTCAACAGTAAGGATGCTTGCCCAGCTCTGGGCAGATCCTGTGTCCCTTCCCTCAAGGCCTGAAACCTGGGTTGACAGATCCTGAAGCGAGAGCCCAGGGCTGGGGGTGAGGGGATGGGCAATGTACCTTCGCGATGCCTCCCTGGCTTGGAGGCCATTCCTTGTCCCTGAGAGGCCAGCCTGAGCCTGGAGCCTAGCCCTCCCTGGCTGGGTTTCGTTGTGTTTGGCTGGGGGGCAGGCCTGCAAGCTCTGGAAGTAAACAAAGGAGCTGCCACGGCAGACAGAGTTCTGGTGTATGTGAGAGGAGAGTGAGCCTGGAAAGGAGGTGCTGGGGAGGCCACGCAGTGGGCTGGGGACACAGAGAGAGCAGTGTAGAAGCAGGGTGGCTGGAGACTCAAGGGCAGAGAGGCAGGGCCCTGATTTCCAGGACAGTACATCCCTAGTTTCTTGGAAAGTCTAACAGATCGGAGGTCTTCCTGCCTTACCCCTATCAGAGAGCCTCATGGCATCTCAGTCACGGTACTCTTCCTGCTGAAGGCCTGGACATTGATTTGACTGTTGTGGCCCTGGCTTGATACCCTGGGAGCTTCTTCTCCCACCTCCACCTATCCTAGAACTCTCTCCCACAAAAGAAGCAATCAGCCTGTGTATATTTCCCACCTAGACTGTTGTTCAGTCGCTCAGTCATGTCTGACTCTTTGCAACCCCATGGACTGCAGCACACCAGGCCTCCCTGTCCTTCACCAGCTCTCAGAGCTTGCTCAAACTCATGTCCATTGAGTCGGTGATGCCATCCAACCATCTCATCTTCTGTTGCCCCCTTCTCCTCCTGCCTTCAATTTTTCCCAGCCTCAGGGTCTTTTCCAATGAGTCAGCTCTTTGTATCAGGTGGCCAAAGTATTGGAGCTTCAGCTTCAGCATCAGTCCTTACAATGAATATTCAGGATTGATTTCCTTTAGGATGGACTGGTTGTATCTCCTTGCAGTCCAAGGGACTCTCAAGAGTCTTCAACACCACAGTTCAAAAGCATCAATTCTTCAACGCTCAGCCTTCTTTATGGTCCAACTCTCACATCCATACATGACTACTGGAAAAACCGTAACTTTGACTATACGGACCTTTGTTGGCAATGTAATGTGTCTGCTTTTTAATATGCTGTCTAGGTTTGTCATAGCTTTTCTTCCAAGAAGCAAGTGTCTTTTAATTTCATGGCTGCAGTCACCATCTGCTGTGATTTTGGAGCCTGAGAAAATAAAGTCTGTCACTGTTTCCATTGTTTCCCCATCTATTCGCCACGTAGTGATGGGACTGGATGTTATGAGAAGCCAATTAGAGATAAGTGTGGGTGTGAACACCCCTTCCATCCTAATCATCTGATTTACTGAACTGCCTCCTTGGACATTTATGGCCTCCAGGCACCCACCTCCAGTCCCAATCATAACAGGCTGCATACTTGTACAGGATATTCTTGAGCCAAAGGGTACAAGAATTATATCATTCTTTAGAGTTCACAAACACTTTCAGCCATGTTGTTGCAGCACTGTTGGGCTCAAAGGGCAGCCCGGTTTCAAATTTCAAGATTTTGTCACTTCAAGTTACAGGCCTTGGGCAAGTAGCCTAATTCCACCAACCTTGATTTCCTCTTTGGTGAAAAAGAAAAGAGGGGGAAGGGTAAAACAATATACCTGTTTCATAGGGCTAACTGTTAGGATACGAAAGACACTCAACACAGTAGCTGGCACTGAGGTGGGATGCCGCAAATATCAGCTGTTATCATTAGTGTGCCTCAGACAGTCTTGTGAAGCAGGCAGGGCAAAGAATATTACTCCTTATGGTCAGTTGTCAGTCGTGTCTGACTCTTCGCAACCCCATAGACTGTAGCCTGCCAGGCTCCTCTGTCCATGGGATTTTTCAGGCAAGAGCACTGGAGCAGGTTGCCATTTTCTACTCCAGAGGATCTTCCCTACGACCCAAGGATCAAACCTGCATCTCTTGTGTCTCCTGCATTGGCAGGCAGATTCTTTACCATTGTGCCACCTGGGAAGCCCCCGTACTACACTTGACCTTAGCCACCTCCATTTTTACAGAGGAGAAACTGACAAACCAGAGAAGTAACTGCAGGTCTTTGTATATTTTGCATCATTCTTGCTATTTTTCTGGACATCCAGTTCCACTGACCCCCATCTTGGAAATTAATCAAATTATCTTCCTGGGATTTGGCTTCCTCGTCTTAAAAGTATCTCCTTAGGGACATAGCTTGTTGCTAGTTCCTAGGGAGAAGTAGCTAAGCATATAGCTTAGGACAGGGAAAATGGAAGGCCCATAGGGGTAGAAAGAGGTGAGCCCCCAGCCCTCTGATGCCATCTCTTGGTTCTTTCCACATTCCTGTGCCCCAGTGCCACAACAAGCTGGAGAATCAGCTTTTCTAGGGCTTGGAACACACGACATTGGGAAGTCTCTTAGACTTCACTCAGCTTCACAATTGGTTCTTCTGATCTGAATTATGGATGTGAGGAAGCAGAGTAGTCATATACATTAAGAGTCAGGCAGATCTGGGTTCCAGTTCTGGCTCTACCACTTTCCAGCTCAGTGACTTTGAGCAAGTTATTTAACTTCTCTGAGCCTCAGTTTTTCTAGCTGTAAAAGAGAGATAATAACATCAAATTTAGGGGGCTTCCCTAGTGGCTTGGTGGTAAAGAATCTGCCTGTCAATGCAGAAGACACTGGTTCGATCCCTGGTCCAGGAGGATCCCACATGCTGTGGACTAAGCCAGTACACCACAACTATTGAGTCTGAACTCTGGAGCCTGGAAGCTACAACTACTGAAGCCCTTGCACTCCAGAGTCTGCAGTCTGAAACAAGAGAAGCCACCACAGTGAGAAGCCCGGGCATCACAACTAGAGAGTAGTCTCCACTTGCTGCAACTAGAGAAAAGCCCATGCAGCAATGAAGACCCAGGACAGCCAAAAATAAATAAAATTATTTTAAAAAATATCAAACTTAATGGGCCCTGGATTCCAGAAAGGGGCTATTCATTTATTCCATACATCTTTGATCCATCTATTCATTTATTAACCAATAAATATTTATTGAGGGTCTGCTGTGACCCAAAACTGTGCTCAGTGTTGGGATAATAATAACAACTACAATGTTTATTGAGGGTTTATTATGTACCAAGTACCGTCCTTAGCACTTCACATGAAGTCTCTTATCTTACAATGCTCATGCCCTCAAGTTCCAGGCATGAATGAAAGAGAAAATAAAGATCCCAAAGGATGCTAGAATGGTAAGATAATATACTGAATCAAAGGAAATGAAATAAGACAAGGGGAAAAGTCAAGTTATGCATCAGAATGCATGAAACCAACTATACATGTGCAAGAATTGAAACGTGATTTCACAGTATCTGATGGGAAAGAGAATTCATGGCGGTAGGTAGCCATGAATTCAGTAGAATCAGTTGAATACAATGTGGGTGCCTAAGTGCAAATATAAGTGTGGGCTTCATTAATAGACATGCACTGTACAAAACTCAAGGGAACTGTGGTTCTGCTCTGTTAGCAGGACTTGGGGAGTGTTGGGATGGTTAGTGTGAGGGAGAAGCAGAGTCAAGGATGAATCCTGTGGTTTTTAGCTTGGGAAACTGAGGGGACGGTGTGCCACTCAACAACAATGAAAAGAAAGAATACACAAGGAGGAACAGATTTAAAGAGTACGATGATGGGGTCAATTTTGAACATGTCAAGTTTGAAGAAATTTTATGAGGTTGGCTTTAAAATAGCCATTGGAAGAAGAGCAATTTTTCCATGAAATGATATGTAGAAGAAAGGACACATGCATGCGACACACGCAGGTTTGTGAGCTGGGTGGTAGGAAGCTGAGTTTCTTTCTGTTGGCTTGTGATTTTTATTTTCTCTGTGCAGCAGGAGGTGAGGCCAACTGTTTACAGACAGTAGGAAGGGGTCAGAGTCAAGGAGTGTGAAACAAGTTCCTGGTATGGGTTAAATGATGTCCCTCAAAAAAATATGTTAAGTGGGACTTCCCAGTGGTCCAGTGGTTAAGACTGCACACTTCCAACGCAGGGAGCTCGAGTCTGACCCCTGGTTGGGGAACTAAGATCTCACATGTCATGAGTCAAGACTGAAAAAATTTTAAAATATATGTTAAAGTACAACCTCCCTGCTCCTAATATGTGAATATAACCTTATCTGGAAAAAGGATCTTCACAGATGTAATCAAATTAAGATCATCAGGGTGGGCAATACGGCTAGAGTACTTATAAGATGTGGAGCTTCCCTGGTGGCTCAGTGATAAAAGAATCCTCCTGTGATGCAGGAGATGTGGATTCTATCCCTGGGTCGGGAAGATCCCCCTGAGGAGGAAATGGCAACCCTCTCCAGTATTTTTGTCTGGGAAATCCCGTGGACAGTGGAGCCTGGAGGGCTACAGTCCATATGGGTCACAAGAGTTGGACACAACTGAGCAGCTGAGCAGGCACACACGCATTTACAAGATGAGAAGAGTCAGAGACAGGAACAGAAGAAAGACACGTGATGACAGAGGCAGAGATTGGAGTTTTGCAAGCTGTAAACCAAGAAACACCAAGGACTGAGAGTTCCCTGATGGCCTGGTGGTTAGGATTTGGTGCTTTCTCTGCAGAGGCTTAGGTTCATTGGATCCCTGGTTGCAGACTGTCAGGCACGCAGTGCAGTGCAGCCAAAATATAAAAACAAACAACCACCCCCCCCCCCAAAAAAAACCCCACCAAGGATTTATAGCAATGACCAGCAGCTAGGAAGAGGCAAGGAAAGAAGCCCTAGAGCTTTCAGATAGAATGTGGTCCTGCCAACACCTTGATTTTGGACTTCTAGGCTTCAGAACTGGGAGACAATACGTTTCCGTTGTTTTAAGCCACCTGGTGTGTGTGTTTGTTTGCTATGGCAGCCTTCGGAATCTAATACAGTGATATTAATAAACAGTAGTTTTGGAGAAGAGAGTAGAGTTAAACATAATAAAGGTTGGTATCCATATTTGGTGGTATCAATAGGCTCTTTGCATGGTTTTCTCCAGTAGAACTTAATAATCTAGATGCAGGCATGGAACAAATGGACATTTAGAGGCAGGACGTCTCTCTAGCTGAGATGGGGAGAAAGACTTTTGAGCAAGGAATTTACACTGGCAAGAGACAATTTGGCAATTAAAGTGACAGACTGTATGATGTAAACTAGATGGGAAGAGAGAGGGGAGAAAGTTGACAGACTACTGTGTAAAGAGAAGAGATAAAAAGCCTGGAGGTCTCAGTGGGGTAGAATGACAAATGTACTAGGAATAAATAGTTGCTTAAAGAATAGGATGATGAGAGAAATCCTTGGTGGTACAATGGTTAAAACTCTGTACTTATACTGCAGGGCGCATAGCTTCAATCTCTGGTCAGGGAACTAAGATCCCACAAGCCACATGGCATGGCCAAAAAAATAGTGGTGAGAATCCAGAATGGAAAAAATAAAAAATTTCATAATTAATTCTGGTGGTGAAGTTCAGGAATTGGCCATGGCAGTGGGCAGCTGGACACTTCACAGAAATGGATCATACTCATACAATACCCTTTAGTGACTGACTTCTTTCACTTAGCATAATGTTTTCAAGGGTCATCCATATTGAAGTGTATCAGTAGTTCATTCCTTGTCGTTGCTGAGTAATAATCCATTTTCTGGATACACCACATTTTATTTATCCATTTCATCAGTTGAAGGATATTTAGGTTGTTTTTGGCTACTTTGAATAATTTTGTGATGAACATAAATATGCAAGTTATCATGTGGACATGTTTTCCGTCCCGTCTGTCCTAAGTTGCTTCAGTCGTGTCTGACTCTTTGCAACCCCGTGGACTGTAGCACGCCAGGTTCCTCTGTCCATAGGCTTCTCCAGTCAAGAATACTGGAGTGGGTTGCCATTTCCCTCTCCAGGGGATCTTCCTGACCCAGGGATTGAACCCAAGTCTCTTATGTCTCCTGCACTGGCAGGTGGGTTCTTGACCACTAGCGCCACCCATATGTTTTAATTTCTCTTAAATATATGCCCAAGAATGGAAACACTGGGCCAGATGGTAAGTCTATGTTTCTCATTTACAGGAACTGCCAGACTGTTTTCCAAAGCAGCTGTATAGTTTTACAATCCCATGCATGAGTTATCCAGGTTTTCACATCCTTGTCAGTACCTTGTATTACATATCTGCTTGATTATAGCCACTTAGTGCGATGTGAAGTGGTATCTCATTATGTTGTGTGTGTTTCCCTAATGACTAATGATGTTGATCATCTTTTCATTAGCTCATTGACCATTTGTGTATCTTACTTGCAGAAATGTCTGTTCCAATCTTTTACTCATTTTTGACTGGGTGTTTATTTTTTTTTATTACTGAGTTGTAGAGCTCTTTGTATAGTCTGGATACAAATCCTTTATCAGATAGGTGATTTACAAACATTTTCTCCTAATTTGTATCTTTTCATTTTCTTGATGGTATCTTTTGCAATGAAAAGTTTAAATTTTCATGTAGTCCAATTTACCCAGTTTTTCTTTTGTTATTTGCGCTTTTGATGTTGTATTTAAGAAGGTTTTACCTAAAACAAAGTCACAAAGACTTACTCTTATGCTTTATTGTTTAGTTTTTACATTTAGATCTATGATTCATTTTGAGTTAATTTTCCATATGGTGTGAGATAGGAATAAAACTTCATCCTTTGGCACTGTCTTTAAAATTGTTGTGAGTATGTGTTATACTTTCACAATCATAATATGCTAAGGACCAAGTTTCACTTCTTTGCATTTCCCATAAAACCAACAAGTAAATTTTTTCTTTGGCAGAAGATTTTAAGAGTGGTTTGGATGTTTTTCTTTCAATTTTAAAGGTAATTATATAGATACAGTACAAAGTCCAAACAAGACAAAAGGATATAGGTGGGAAAAATATGCCTCTCTTCCAGATCTAACATCCTAGTCCCCTAACCCTCTTCCTCAGAATCAGGCACTATAACCACCACTACCAGTTTCTTGTGTAGCCTTCCAGTGATTTTCCTGTAGCTATAATAACACACAGAATAGAATCTAAAGTCTTTACCAAGGTCAACAAGGTCCCCCATGATCTGGCTCCTAGGACCATCTTGTCAACCTCATCTCTTATCATACTCTTACTTATTCATTTGGCTCCAGCCAATGATAAGCTCCTTTTTCCTTCCTTGGAAACATCAAGCATTCTCTCATGTTGGGACCTTTATACTTGCTGTTCTCTCTGACCAGTATGTTCTTTTACATGGGTCACTCTATCATTTCATTCATATTTTTGATCAAATTCAGTATGGCCTTACTGGATCATTCTATCTAAAATAGCACCCTATTATATTTTGTTCTTACCCTTCTTAGCAGTTACCATACCTGACATTATATTTATTTGCTTATTGCTTGGTCTTTCTCCACTGAAATATAATCTCCATGAGGGCAGGAACTTTGTTTTATTCTCTTTTGTATCTTAAGAATCTAGATCTGAGCCTGGATCATGGTAAATGCTCAGCACATATATATTTGTAATGTATGATTTAAAAAAATATATATATTTATTTATTTGGCTGCCCTGGGTCTTCATTGTGGAACAAGAGATCTTTAGTTGTGGCATGTGGGATCAAGTTCCCTGACTAGGGACTGAACCTGGGACCCTGCATTGGGATTTCCTTATTTGAGTTCAAAATCTGTCATAAAGCAGCAGACATAATTCTCAACATCAACTACACATTGGCCCAGGAACTGCTAATGAATGTACAGTGCAGTGGTGCTTCAAGAAGTTTTGCAAAGGAGATGAGAGACTTGAAGATGAGGAGTGTAGTGGCCAGTCATTGGAAGTTGACAACAGCCAGCTAAGAGCATCATTGAAGCTGATCCTCTTATAACTATATGAGAAATTACCGAAGAACTCAATGTCAACCGTTCTATCACTGTTCAGCATTTGAAGCAAATTGGAAAGGTGAAAAGCACCCTTGGTAAGTGAGTGCTTCATGAGCTGACTGCAAATCAGAAAAATCTTTGTTTTGAAGTGTTGTCTTCTCTCACTCTACGCAACAAACAAAGAATCATTTTTTGATCGGATTGTGATGATCAACGAAAAGTGGATTTTATATGACAACTGGTGATGACCAGCTCAGTGGCTGGGCCAAGAAGAAGCTCCAAAGCATTTTCCAAAGCCAAACTTGCACCCCCCCAGAAAAAGTCACGGTCACTGTTCGGTGGTCTGCTGCTGGTCTGATCCACTACAGCTTGCTGAATCCCAGCGAAACCATTACATTTGAGAAGCATGCTCAGCAAATTGATGTGATGTACCAAAAACTGCAATGCCTGAAGCCAGCATTGGTCAACAGAATGGGCCAAATTCTTTTCCATGACAACATCAACTGAATGTCATACAACCAACACTTCAAAAGTTGAACCAATTGTGCTATGAAGTTTTGCCTCATCCTCCATATTCACCTGACCTCTCACCAACTGACTACCACTTCTTCAACTATCTTGACAACTTTTTGCAGGGAAAATGCTTCCATAACCAGCAGGAGGCAGGCAGAGTCTCTGTTAAACTTAATTTTAAACTTTCTTCTTCTTATGAAATACAATGTCATACCATCTGCCATCCTTTGAGCAGAAAATTCTCCTGCCAAGAGAAAATAGAAGCCATCAGAAAGGAAGTTAAATATCAGTCTTTTCTATTGTCTTCTACATCTTAGTTCATTCACTCTTGTGTGAATTATTTACTTGATCTTAAACCTGGTGGCTCAGACAGTAAAGAATCTGCCTGCTATGTTGGAGATCCGGGTTCAATCCCTGGGTGGCAAAGACCCCTTGGAGAAGGGGACAATTATCCACTCCAGTATTCTTGCCTGGAGAATTCCATAGTCAGAGGAGCCTGGCGAGCTACAGTCTATGTGGTTACAAAGAGTCAGACACAACTGAGTGACTAACACTTTCACTTTTCAAACCTGTGATAGTTTTTGTATCACATTTGCATCTTTAAACTGATTAACAAGAATATTGCTCTTATCGTTTATAATATGTGATGCCACTTGTCCTAACTTCCCTGTAGGAGCACTTTGTTGTTGTTTAGTCACTAAGTCATGTCTGACTCTTTGCGATCCCATGGACTGTAGCATGCCAGGCTTCTCTGTCCATGGGATTTCCCAAGCAACAATACTGGAGTGGGCTGTAATTCCTTTTCTAGGGATGTTTCTGACCCAGGGATTGAACTGGAGGCTCCTGAACTGGCAGGTGGATTCTTTACCACTGAGCCACCAGTGAAGCCCACAGAAGTGCTACACCACTGTTTTCAATTCCAAACACATAAACTGCTCACTTGAGTGGAGAAAGCATATAAAGGGTAATTTCCCATGTTATTCTCTAGTTTAGCTCTTTGTTGTTTCCTTCATAGCACTTACCGCAATTTTAAACTATTTGATTTTTCTCATTGGCTTGCTTTTGTGTGCCTGGCCCTCTCACCAAGTCTATGAGCTCCAGGAAGCCAGTATCCACACCTGTCTTAGGTCCAGCACACAGTGAACGGTCATAGGCCTATAGCCAATGGGTCTATATGTTGACTGAATGAAAAGTAAGGAAGTCCTTCAACATTCTGCCCCTCTGCCCCCTCCATAACCCCAGGAACACCCACACCTTCTCTCCTCTAATGTTCCTGGGGTACAATGAATGCAAGAGGTCTTCTGGCTAAAGCCATTCTCTCTCACTTTCGGAGGAAACGTCTTGCATCCTTGCATCTTCTATATCTTCTTCAACTTTATAATAATTTCCTATCAATACTCAAAGATGCTCCCAATTGCAACCAACCTACCAGAAACCCCTAACGTTTCTTTCTCAGGTTTCAAGTCTGCATGTGATCACTCTCTTCCCCCGAATTTCAGGACTCAGCCGTGTCCTATGTCCCTCCTTCTCCTCCGGCTCGTTTCAGGGAGTCTTAAAATGCTGGGATTTCCCCCAAGATCCTGTAATTTTCAACCGCTGGTGAAAAGGCGGTAATCCCAATGGGGACAGAGTCTGGGAAAGAGGAACTCCGACAAGGAAGTGCTGAGGAGTGAGGCGGGCTAAGAAGAGAGCTACGAAAAGCCCGAGGCAGATGTCACAGAGGACTGCTGTTGTGGAGACTACACGGGTCTCTGTGACGCTCCTGACCTAGACTAGACAGAGTGGGAGGCGCGCGTTCGCGTTCCGACTGTCCGGCCGCGCGCCCGGGCCCTGCCTTCCCGTGCACAGCGGGGAAAGCGCGAGCTCGTGCGCCCAGCGGCCTCTGTGCGCCTGCGCTGCGGTTGCCGGGCACCAGCCCGCGAAAAGACAACCTAGTGGAGGGTTGGCGGCAGCGGGGATTCCGGAAGCCCATCCTTCACCCGGAAATGGTTGTCGAGAAACATGGCGTTGCTGGTGCGAGTCCTTGTGAGTGAAGGAGTAATTATGTGCGGTCGCCCGCCGGACTCCCGGGTTGGAGTTGGAGAGGGCGGGACGGGTACAAGTGGACGGAAGTGCAGGAGCGGAGCCTGTGCGGTAGCGCGGCTACTCGGTCGCCTTTCTGTGGGGAAACTGAGGCAGCTTCCCAGTCCCCCGGACCCTCGATTTTTCCGTGCCTTTCTCCTCTTTGGAGAAGGGAGGAGAGTCACTTCAGACCTAAATTTGACGAAACTCGCTTTTCCTCGGTCACCACCTGTGACTCCTTACTCACAGGGAGAGAGGGAGATCCGCGTTCTAATTCCTGTTCTGTCACTAATGCACGGGGTGACCTTGGGCAAGTTACTTTAGGGCTTCAGAGTCCCTAGGCGCAAAGCGAGGACGTAAATCTGCAGGTTCTTCAAATTCTGAGGTTCTCTGGCTTTATCAGAGAGATCAGTAGATTAATTCTTAACCGTACAGCTAAGTGGAATACTATTATAGGTTGTTGGAGTGAAAGCTGCAGGAGAACTTGGGTCGTATCAGTTGTTTTTACTCTACCTAGCGCAGTGTGTGGCATATCATAGGTGTTAAATAAATATTTGTTGAAGGAATGAATGAAATAAGTTAGGAAGAACTGTTATACACTTGACTAGTTCACACCCATATGGGAAGCTGCTGTACCCCTTGTGATTCAGTCCTGTCCTAGCGGATTCTTACTTCTAGGAATTAAATAGAACAAAAATTAGGATACAGAGCTTGGTTCCTAGTTATGGAAGGATGAGAGAGTTTATACTTGCAGCAAGTCTTTAAAAAACTGGGTCAAGGGCATTATTTTTTGTAGCAGATCTCTAGTCTTTCCCATTCTGTTGTTTTTCTCTATTTCTTTGCATTCCTGCCTCTAGCTTTCCTTTGAGTTATGATATTAGGGACACTTGTTTCTAATCTTTTTATATGTGGCTTGTATGGACCGCATTTTACTTCTTGTATTTCTTGTAAGCCTAGCAAAGTACAGTGCCCTCTATTGTTGTGTAGTAAATGTTTGTTTGAAGAGTATCTCCTTCAAACAGTGGCTCAGTTGGTAAAGAATCTGCCTGCAATGCAGAAGACCTGGGTTCGATCCCCGGGTCGGGAAGATCCCCTGGAGAAGGGAATGGCACCAACTCCAGTACACTTGCCTGGAGAATTCCATGGACAGAGGAACCAGGCAGGTTATAGTTCATGGGGTCGCAAAGAGTCCGACATGACTGTGTGACTTACACTTTCATAGATACTTTCCTTCAAACAGAAAGTCACTCACTGAAGTAATTGTTGATGCCAGGGCAGAAATTGATTTGGATCTGAGGACTGCTGGGGAAGTGGCAACTAGGATGTCAAAAGTGTTTTTCAGATGGATATTTGCGGGGGAGAAAGATGAGGATTTTGTTGGGCTGTAGATGTGAAATGAATACCTTGACTCCTTTTGGAAGTTAGTGGCTGCCCCCGCTGAGCATGCTGCTGAGCTTGTGGACGGTTGCAGGTTCATTTCTTTTTGGTAGCATCCATTGAAACCACCTCTCTAACTGCTTCTATTAGTTGAATCTCCCCTCTCCCCATTTATCTCTTTCTAGTCATCTTTTTAAGTAAAAAACCAAGAGTAGATAAGGAATGTCTCTTTCACATTATACTGTATACTATAATTCTTTGAAGTCTTATGTGGTAAAACGTAGTATGTAACAAAGCAACTTGGGACTAGAGAGTGACAGTAAACATGAAAGTAGCAGATATTTATTGATCCCTTATGCTGAAGAGGCATTTGGGTTAGGCATGGTGAAGAATTCACAAAAGGAAAATGCACCTGTCTAGGAGTTGGAAGGGCCTTGTTTGAAAGCTTGGCCCCATTACCGACTATGGGTATGGCCCTGAGCAAGTCAACTAATTTCTCTGAGCTTCAGGTTTTCTTAAGGGTAAATTTGATAGGGTTGATCAGAGAATCAGTTGATACAAGTGATACTTTAAATGCTTTTCTTCCCTTTTATTCAGCAACTATTTTGAGTGTTTACTACATCCTGGGTGCTCTCCAACGGGCCAAAAATGAAAAACATAGACCTTATTCTCATGCTTATAATCTAATAAAGACAAAAAAGAAAACTACTAATACAGTTCTTGAAATGCTGTGATAGAAGTCTGAACTAGGTGCTCTGGTAGCAGAGTAGAAAGGCAGCTAACCCACACTGAGGATGAGCATTTTAGATACTTAATTAGATGGGGAATAGAGGAAAGGGCATAGAGCAGAAGCATTAGCTTGTGTTACTGTGCTAGACAGTCAAGAAGCTGTAAGTAAATCTTTGGCTGAACTTAGGGGCCCTTGTGGGGAAATGGCAGGAGAGGAGGCATTACCTTGCATGTCAGTGTTGGGAGTTGGAGATTTATCTTAAGGCAGAGGGCAGACATTGAAATATTTTAAACAAAGGGAGGATTGATTTTTAAAGGTTTTTTTTTTATGCATTTACTATTTTTTCTTATTTAAAATTTTGAAATTGAGGAATAATTGACATACAGTAAATCACATTTATTTAATTGTATAATTTGATAAGTTTTGACACAGGTATACACCTGAAAAGTCATAAGCATAATAAAATTAATGAACATATCTGTCACCCCCCCAAATTTCTTTGTGCCTTTTTTCAGTCCTTTTCTTGTATTTGTCTGCCTGTTTCCAATCACCCTTGATCAGGGGGAACACTTTGTTTCTCCTCTCATTTTTAAATTGAAATTAAAATTTTATTTTGAAGGTACAAAAAAGTAAAGAAAAAAATTCGACATAGTAAACACTCATATATTTACTACTAGATTTTTGTTTTAATAGATCCTTGTAACAGGGATGAATTTAACAGATGGATCAGTCAGAGAGGGCTGAGATTACAGTCCCCATGGTCAGTGAGAAACTACTTAAGTAATCCTGGAAGAAGTGATAAAGGCCTGTACTAAGGGGGCAGGGACAATGTGGTGAAAGAAAGGGTGGTTTCAAGAAATACTGAGGGGAGAGAGTCTGCAGGGCTTGATGAGAGTTAGATGTAAAGGATGAAGAAGAGGGAAGAGTCTTAACAGTGAGTTCATAGCAGTGTTCATCACTGGGAAAATCTAGCTGGAGATTTTTTTTTTTCTTTTTTGCAGCTGGAGATTTAGTGTTCAGAAGAGAGAACTGAAATATAGGTTGTAGTTGAAACAAGAAGTTGTGATTTCTCGAGCAATAGTATTGATAGCTGATATTTTAACATTCATAGGGTGTTTACTATGCAGGACTGGGTGGATCACAATAAACTGTGGAAAATTCTGAAAGAGATGGGAATACCAGACCATCTGACCTGTCTTTTGAGAAACCTGTATGCAGGTCAGGAAGCAACAGTTAGAACTGGACATGGAACAACGGACTGGTTCCAAATAGGAAAAGGAGTGTGTCAAGGCTGTATATTGTCACCCTGCTTATTTAACTGATATGCAGAGTACATCATGAGAAACGCTGGGCTGGAAGAAACACAAGCTGGAATCAAGATTGCTGGGAGAAATATCAATAACCTCAGATATGCGGATGACACCACCCTTACGGCAGAAAGTGAAGAAGAACTAAAGAGCCTCTTGATGAAGGTGAAAGAGGAGAGTGAAAAAGTTGGCTTAAAGCTCAACGTTCAGAAAACTAAGATCATGGCATCTGGTCCCATCACTTCATGGGAAATAGATGGGGAAACAGTGGAAACAGTGTCAGACTTTATTTTTGGGGGGCTCCAGAATCACTGCTGATGGTGATTGCAGCCATGAAATTAAAAGACGCTTACTCCTTGGAAGGAAGGTTATGGCCAACCTAGATAGCATATTTAAAAGCAGAGACATTACTTTGCCAACAGAAGTCCGTCTAGTCAAGGCTGTGGTTTTTCCAGTGGTCATGTATGGATGTGAGAGTTGGACGGTGAAGAAAGCTGAGCACCGAAGAATTGATGCTTTTGAACTGTGGTGTTGGAGAAGACTCTTGAGAGTCCCTTGGACTGCAAGGAGATCCAATCAATCCATCCTAAAGGAGATCAATCCTGGGTGTTCATTGGAAGGACTGATGTTGAAGCTGAAACTCCAATACTTTGGCCACCTCATGCAAAGGGTTGACTCATTGGAAAAGACCCTAATGCTGGGTAGGATTGAGGGCGGGAGGAGAAGGGGATGACAGAGGATGAGATGGTTGGATGGCATCACCGACTCAATGGACATGGGTTTGGGTAAACTCCGGGAGTTGGTGATGGACAGAGAGGCCTGGCGTGCTGCAATTCATGGGGTCGCAAAGAGTCGGACGCGACTGAGCAACTGAACTGAACTGAACTGAACTGAATCACTCTTAAATAGTTTATATATGTGAACTTAACTAAATCCTTACGACAGCCCTTTGAAAAGGTAGGCACTATTATCTCCTCATTTTGCAGATAAAAAAAATTGAACCACTGAAAGGTAGTATTCCTGGAACATTCTCATTAGTCTCACCTTACTTTTTCCTCTTTCTGTCTTTTTGACCAGTTTTTACCCTTCTTCACCAGTGGGTTTGGGAAGGAGGAGTAAACTGAAACGTTGCTATTGCTGAGTAGCTCTAGCAGAGGAACTGAACATTTAAGTAGTGCACTGGGACTTTCTTATAGTTCTATGAGCTGTTCTGGGCATTGGTAATAATTTTTACTTTTCTTTGACAATAGTAGAAATTGCAGAAACCGCACTATTTTACATTTATATCAGCAAAGTACAAGGGTTTAAATTTCTCCACATCTTCGATGACATTGTTATTTTCTGTTTTTTGTTTTTTTTTTATCATTAGTTCAGTTTAGTTGCTCAGTCGTGTCCAACTCTTTTCAACCCCATGGACTGCAGGATGCCAGGCTTCCCTGTCCATCACCAACTCCCAGAGCTTGCTCAAACTCATGTCCATCAAGTCTGTGATGCCATCCAACCATCTTATCCTCTGTCGTCCCCTTCTCCTGCCTTCAATCTTTCCCAGCAGCAGGGTCTTTTCCAGTGAGTCAGTTCTTCGAATCAGGTGGCTAAAATATTGGAGCTTCAGCTTCAGCATCAGTCCTTCCAATGAATATTCAGGATTGATTCCTTTAGGATGGACTGGTTGTGATCTCCTTGCAGTCTAAGGGACTCTCAAGAGTCTTCAAACACCACAGTTCAAAAGCATCAATTCTTTGATGCTCAGCCTTCTTTATGGTCCAACTGTCACATCCATACATGACTACTGGAAAAACTGTAACTTTGACTATATGGACCTTTGTTGGCAATGTAATGTGTGTGCTTTTTAATACACTGTTTAGGTTTGTCATAGCTTTTCTTCCAAGGAGCAAGCATCTTTTAATTTCATGGCTGCAGTCACCATCTGCCGTGATTTTGGAGCCAGAGAGAATAAAGTCTGTCACTGTTTCCATTGTTTCTCCGTCTATTTGCCATGGAGTGATGGGACTGGATGTCATGATTTTAGTTTTTGATTGTTGAGTTTTAAGCCAGCTTTTTCACTCTCCTTTTTTTTTTTTTAAATCATAGTGGCCATCATAATGGGTTTGAGATGATACCTCCTTATAGTTTTGATTTGTATTTCTCTAGTTATTCAAGTTCTGTGCCCATTTTAAAAAATAGTTAATTAATTATTTTTGGCTCTTCAGGGTCTACATTGCTGCATGTGGGCTTTGTCTAGTGTGGCAGATGGGGGCTACTCTGTTGTAGAGCATGGGCTTCTTATTGCAGTGGTTTCTCTTGGGGAGCATGGGCTCTAGGTGCACAGGCTTCAGTAGTTGCGGCACATGGGCTCAGTAGTTGTTGTTCCCAGGTTCTAGAGCACAGTCTTAATAGTTGTGGTGCATGGACTTAGTTGCTTCAAGGCATGTGGGGTCTTCCTGGATTGGAGATCGAACCTGTGTTCCTGCATTGGCTGATGGATTCTTTTTTTTTTTTTATTAATGTTTTAAATTTTTATTTATTTTTGGCGATGTTGGGTCTTCACTGCTTTGCACGGTCTTTCTCTAGTTGTGGCAAGCAGGGACTACTCTAGTCGCGGTACGCGGGCTTCTCATTTTGATGGCTTCTTGTTGCTGAGTATGGGCTCTAGGGTGCAAGGGCTTCGGTAGTTGCCAGGGTCTAGAGCACAAGCTCAGTGATTGTGGCTCATGGGCTTAGTTACTTCTTGGCATGTGGGATCTTCCCAGATCAGGGATCAAACCTGTGTCTCCTGCATTGGTAGGTGGATTCTTTACCACTGAACCACCAGGGAAACATGTGCCCATTTTTTAAATCAGGTTATTTTTTTGTTTTTGAATTGTCTGAATTCTTTATGTTTTTAGTCAGTCCATTATCAGGTATATGATTTGAAAATATTTTCTCCCAGTCCATGGGTTGCCTTTTCCCTTTACTGATAGTATTCTTTGATGCACAGAAGCTTTTAATTTTAATGAAGTCCAACTTAACTATTTTTTATTGCCTCTGCTTTTGGTAATGTATCTATGAAATCATTGCCCAATCTAAGGTCATGAAATGTTTCCCTTATGTTTTGCTCTAAGAGTTTCATAGTTTTAGGCCTTATGTTTAGGTCTTAGATCCATTTTGAGTTAATTTTTATATATGATGTAAGGTTTTACTATATTTTTTGTTATTTTCTTAGTGTTTGCTCTGGGAATTACAACTAATATCTTAATTTCTAATAATCTAATTTAAATTAAATACCAGTGTGATTTCAATAATATATAAAAATTATGATTCGATATTGCTTCATTACTTCCCTCCTTCTTTGTGCCATTATTGTCATTCAAATTACATCTTTATACATTGTGTGCCCTTCAGTACAGATTTATAATTATTGTTTTATGCAGTGTCTTAAATTAAAAATGAAAGTAAGAAAATTATAGGCAAAATATTTATACTATTTTTAGTATTTATCCAAATATTTACCTTTATTAATGCAATTTATTTCTTCATGTGGGTTTGAGTTTCTATACTGTCAAAGGTATCATTTCAGCCTGAAGTTCTCCCTTTAGTATTTGTTGCAGGCCAGGTCTGTTGTTGACAGATTCTCTCAGTTTTTGTTTATATAAAAATTCTTAATTTTTCCTTCACATTTGAATGAAAGTTTTGTTGGGTATAGATTTCTTGTTTGACATTCTCCACTCTACTACTTCCAACATTTTGAGTGTTTCATCCCACTGCCTTTTGGCCCCCATGTTTTTTGAGAAATACAGCTATTAATATTATTGAGGATCTCATACACCATGAGTCCCTTCTCTTACTGCTTCCAAGATTTATATCTTTCCACAACTTGATTGTGATATTTTAATTTGTGAATCTCTCTGCATCTGTCCTATTTGGAGTTAGTTGAGCTTCTTGAATTTATAGATCGTTTTCCATCAAATTTTACATATTTCTGCCAGTATTCACATATTTTTTTCCTGTTCTTTAAATTTCTCTCCTCTCCAGCTGACACGCCCATTATACTTATGTTGGTATGTTTGATGGTATAGGTACATTTGATGGTAGGTCTCTGAGGCTCTGTTCAATTTTCTTAATTTTTTTTCTTTCTGTTTCTCGGGTGGATAATCTCAATCTATTTTTAAGGTCACTGATTCTTTTGCTCAAAGCTGCTGTTAAACTTCTCTAGTGACATGTTCATTTTATTTACTGTTTTTTTCAACTCAGGAATTTTTATTTAGCTTTTTGTAAAAATTTCTCTTTATTGATATTCTTTATTTGGTGAGATACTGTTCTCATACTTCATTTTAGTTCTTTAGACATGATGTCCTTTAGATGTTAAATTTTTTAAATAGCTGATTCAAAGTCTCTGTTTAGTTTGTCTAATGTCTAGGCTTCTTCAGGGGAAGGTTCTGTTGATTTTTTTTTCCCTTTGTATGAATCATACTTTTTTGTTTTATTGTATTTCATAAGTTTTTGTTGAAAACTGAACGTTTTAAATAACATTATGCGGCAGCTCTGGAGATCAGGACTTTCCCCAGAGTTTGCTGTTACTTTTCTGTTTAGTGACTTCTCTGAATTAATTCTGTCAAGTCTGTATTCTTTGTTGTGTGCTCTCTGCTCTGTTAGCTTAGTGGTCAAGTAATGATTGGATGGAGATTTCCTTAACTGCCTGGAACCAGTGAGTCTTTCAGTATTTGTTGAGGGGCTCTGTGTGCATTTTGGAGCATGCTTTCAATATTTTGCTGGTCATTTGACAGTTCTGCCTTAACCTTCACTTCCTGCTTATGCAGCGCCTCAGCGTCAACCAGAGATGAGAGCTTTAGGGCAGTCTCAGGTCTTTCCTTTTCTGGGTGTGTGCACAGACCTGAGCATCCACATGGCCTTCAGAGTCCCAGGAGCGTGTCAGAGCTTTTCAAGGCCCTTATGAATATCTCATTCCATTGATTCTCCTTTAAACTTTTTGGCTAGCCTATTATTTTCCCAAGTATTATGTACTACCTCAGGCAGTCACAAAGTTAAACAGTTGCCTCTATTTTGATGGTTGGATGGCATCATTGACTCAATGAACAGAAGTTTGAGCAAACTCCAGGAGATAGTGAAGGACAGGAAAGCCTGGCGTGCTGCAGTCCACGAGGTTGCAAAGAGTAGGACATGACTGAGCGACTGAGCAACAACAACAAACAAATAGCTCCTGGGGAGCTCCTGGGGAAAATGGTTTTCATACTGGGTGAGTTCCTCTTAGATAGATGGAATCTTCCAGGGAACTGCTAGACAGATCAAATAATTCCAGACATTTGTGAATAAGGTTTGAGGAGCTTCAACCCCATTCAGGATTCAACTTTTCTCCAGAGAAGACTGGCTCCTTTTAATAAATATTTCTGTTTAGAAGCCAAGTTTGGATGCTACATGTAGTCATTGCAACTGGGGTTTCATTGCTTCCAGGCTTTATCAGTACTGCTGCTGCTGCTGCTGCTAAGTCACTTCAGTCGTGTCCGACCCTGTGCGACCCCATAGACGGCAGCCCACTAGGCTCCCTAGTCCCTGGGATTCTCCAGGCAAGAGTACTGGAGTGGGTTGCCATTTCCTTCTCCATTTATCAGTACAGGAGTAGGAAATATATATATGTGTATACATATACATGGACTTCCCTGGTGGCTCAGTGGTAAAGAACCCACTGACCAATGCATGAGACATGGGTGTGATCCCTGGGTTGGGAAGATCCTTTGGAGAAGCAAACAGCAACCCACTCGAGTATTCTTGCCTGGGAAATCCCATGGACAGAACAGCCTGGTGGGATGTGGTCCATGGGATCACAAAAGAGTCAGACTCGGCTTAGCAACTAAACAACAACAGCATACATATACATAAATACACATACATATTGATTTCTTTATTTATCTCTATATATTAAAAACTCATACCAGTTACTCTAAATCCAGCCCAATAGCACAGGGTTTATTCTATCCTTTTGCCTTTTCATATTGGTTAACTCCTTTCTCTGATAGAAACCTGACCCCTCATCCTTAATATATTTACTGATTTGCTCAAATCTTGCATTTGTGAATTCATATACTTGCTAAAATTTATTTTTAACCCAAGTCAATACTTGTGGTGCTTTTGCAATCATTTGTGGACACGTGCAGAGGGGTAAAAAATTTGACTGTAACTTGCGTGTTACTAGCTGAGGTGATACTCTAACTTTCTGTTTCACCTCTTATACTGTAAACAGATAGCCTTCTCGTAGTCTATTTAGTGACTTTTTTTTTTTTTTTTTTGCATTTTTGTGCTCTTGTTCCTTATTTGCTTGTGTAAAATGCATCCCATATGTAGTGCTAAAGTGCTGTCTAGTGTTGCTAAGTGCAGGAAGGCTCTGATGTTTCTTATGGAGAAAATTCATATGTTAGAGAAATTTTATTCAGGAGTGAGTTATAATTCTGTTCACTGTGAGTTCAATGTTAGTGAACCAACATATTTGACATAATGAATTAACATTTATTAAGTAAGGTGTCTTTAAACCAAAACACACAAAACGAGATCATATGTTGATTGGCTGATGAAAATGTTGTGACCAGAGGCTTGCAGGAACCTAACCCTCTGTTTCTCCTAGGAGCAGTGGTTCAGTGTTTGCTAACTCTGTTTGTGGTCACTTTGTAGAACGTAACTATGGGGAATAGAAGAATCGACTATCTGTAAAGTCTTTTCCAGCTCATCAGTGAGCAAAGTAAAATACTGTGTGTCTTTAAAACCACATGAAGAAACAGTCTGTGGGTTGATTATAGTCAGAAAAAGAGCTAATGTGTCAGAATATTTTGAAATACAATGTAAGATCACCTGCAAATTGCAAATGCACAGGAAATGCAAACATAAAACCTACCTTTAAAATTTTGGTTTTGAAATGTTGATGACACAAAAGGATGATAAAACCAGTTCCCACTTATAATGGTGTTTATAGTATCCTAAATTAAGATAATGATTTTAAACCACTGAAAATTTTTTCTGAACTTAGGAGAATTGAAGTTTGCTAATTGTTGTAGACCTAATATATTGGTACTTATAAGAGGATGATCAGTACTTCCACAGATTTGTATATTTATAAATGAAGTGTCGGGAGAGATGGGAAGGGAAAAGGACTTAGTAGAGTCAGTAGAACCAGAATTTGGCATCTAGGTTGAAGCAAATGAGCTCATGGTTTGGGTAGAAGTGAAGAAGAGAGTCTCAGAGGAACTGACTGCACAGGGATTAGCTTGTGTGGAGAGGAGCAGTAATTCTCAAAGCAGGGAATATGAGTCAGGTTTTGGAACTGCTGAGTGGAGAATGCAGGGCAGGATATGTAAATATATTGATGGATCTAGAGGAATCAAGTTGGTAAAGATCAGGTGTTTGACTACAGAGGTACTTGGAGGCACTGCAAGCTTTTGAGAAAGGGAATTCCAGGTTCAAAACAATATTTTAAGAAAATGGTTCTTGCTGCTGTGACAGTTTGCTGGGGAAAGAGGAGTTTCTTACATAATTCAGTAACAATTGTTAATAGCAGTAATGAAGCATTTGTGTGTGTGTGTTACTGTTACTTAAGAGCTTTTACAAGTGGTCCTTGGGATACTTCTGTGAGGTAGCTTTTATTATTACCACTTTAAGAGAAAAATTATTTATTTGGCTGTGTCGGATCTTAGTTATAGCATGCAAGATCTTTCATTCCACATGTAGGCAGGCTTCTCTGTAGTTGCAGCTTGCAGGCTTGCATGGGCTCAGTATTTGTGGCACATAGGCTTAGTTGCCCCGTGGTATTTGGATTCTTAGTTCCCCGACCAGGGATCGAACCCAAGTCCCCTGCAGTGCAAGTCAGATTCTTAACCACTGGACCACCAGGGAAGTCCCTATTCTCACTTTTACATAGGGGAAACAGAGGTCCAGAGTGTTGAGTAACAGATTCATGGTCACATAGCTATTTAATGGTAGGCTTGCAATTCAAACACCTCAGTTTCAATTAAGGGTTTGGACAAATAATTATTGTTATAGGATTAGAGAAGGAAAGGACAGAGCTGATTGTTCCTTTCTTCTAATAAGAAGAAGTATTGGCATGAGACTAAATAGAATCAAATATTAGAGAAAATTTTATTGATGTTGGAAAACATATGAAATTCTTCAGAAAATCCAGAAGTTTGCGTTGTTCCTACTTGTAATTTCCTCTTACCCTTTTTTCCCCCTGTGTTTGGGCCTGAATCTGCTGAAGTTTCATCTTACCACATATTTACATTTTTAGGAAAGGAACTGACACTGGTAAATGTGTCAGCTGTTAGTAAACAAGAAGCCAATAATTGTATCTCATTTGAAAACAATCCCAACAGGTGAAACCTGGCTGAAATAAAATCCTGTTTTTAAGCTTTAATTTTCATTTGAAACATAAATTGCTGTGATTAGCCTATTAGAAACAGTCACACAGTTTTTAGAAATGAGATACTTTGGAAAGTATCTCTAGATTTAAAATTCTTAACCTCTCTCTCCCCCTTACCTACCCCTGGCCCTTCCTGTCTGCTCATGAGGAAATGGAGATTCAGCTTCAAGGTAATATTTTATTGAGTTGGACATACTGCAAAGTACATTTTTCCTCTTAAAATCCTGAGAGATGTAGGGATTTTTATTGATTTTATAGAAGAGGCAACGAAGACTCACAGTTCACTGACAGTGGAACTGAGTCAAATCAGTGCTTTCTAAGTCCAGGACTCTTCCCATAGTATTATGCTGTATCTTAATTGGTTCAAGCCTAGGTCACAGAGTGTTAGAGCTAGGACTTTGGAGATATTTCCTTTACCTTTTCATTCCATAAGCGAGCTTGGATCCAGGAATTGGGCTGCTTGGATTCAAATCTTAATCCATCATTTATTAACCATATGATCTTAGGAAGTTACTTATCCTATGCTTACTTCCATTTCTTTATCCATATACGTGGGATAGTAACAGTAGTAACATGGATTTGATCCCTAATCCGGGAAGATCTCTGGAGAAGGAAATGGCAACCCACTCCAGTATTCTTGCCTGGGAAATCCCATAGTCAGATGAGCCTGGCAGGCTACAGTTCATGGGTTTGCAAAAGAGTTGGACACAACTCAGAGGCTAAATAGCAACAATAAATATTACTAATGATTGTTAAGAGGAAAATGAGCATCATTGAGGTTTAATTACTTCTAAAGATTATATTAAAGTAGCTGAGTTTAAACTGGAATCTGGATCTTTTACTCCTAGTATTGTAGTTGATGGGGCTTCCCAGGTGGCACAGTGGTAAAGAATCCACCTGCCAATGCAGGAAACGCAGGTTTGATCCCTGGGTCGAGAAGATCCCCTGGAGTAGGAAATGGAAACTCGTTCCAGTTTTCTTGCCTGGAAAATTCCATAGACAGAGGAGCCTGGCTGGCTACAGTCCATGGGGTTGCAAAGAGCTGAGTATGACTGAACAGCTGAGCTCACACACACACGCACACACTTTGTAACTGATGCTTGGCAAAGTGTTTTCAGACAGTTTGTATATCCAGTCTTCATTATGGCCCTATCAGGTCTACAAGTCATGTGAGAGAAACCCTTGGATTCCCCAGAGTTGGTTTCTAGAATAGAGATTTCCAGTGCTGTGTGCAGCGATGCCATTTATACAATGGATTGCATTTCAGATTCGTAAAATAGAGCATTCTTCTCATTGAGCAAGCTAGAGCTCCTCCTTTCTCCAGTCTAGCCTTTCACTTTAGTCCAGAGACCTTTTTGAGGTAAGTTAATGCCAGAGGGGAAAATTGGACCTCACTCATAGCTCTAACAGCCATTTAGTATCCCTTTGTCTTGGAAGTCAAGTTGCCCAAGTGTATTTTCCCACCCTAAAAATTTCAGCCCTAGTTTCTTCATCCTTTTCGGGATAATGGTAATGCCAGCACTGTTTCGTGTAAAGGGATTTTATGAAGAGCAGATAAATCAGTATTTATGAAAAGGAATAACAAACTAAATGATAAGGTAACTGTAAAATGCCTGAAGTAGGTTTCTTTTGTTACTGTTCTGAGAGGAAGCTCATGTCCTGCAGTTTGAGTCAGCTCTTAACCAGAATCCTTTTAGTCTGTGGTAGGCAGGTGTGCATTTTATCTTTGGAGAGATGAGCATGGGCAGCCTTGGTCCCGGTCCTGTTTTGGAAGTTCTCATTTCATTTGCCGTGTTCTAGAAAGATTTCTAGACTTAGATACACTCTTTGCCTTCTACACATGGAGTCTGATATAGATTCCTGACCATGTTTTTCTTTCTCTAGGGGAATCAGATTAGCATCTCCCAGTGGGTTCCAGGATGCAGCCGACTGCTACTTGCGTCTCGTACACAGGGACAGCGGGGCAGGGCTCTGTCTGGTACTTTCCAGGTAAGATTTGTTGTTCCTTTGCTTGCTATGAAAAAACCTTAGTGTTAATGTGCAAATGTCATGTATTTATAGATTAACCAACCAAATTGTGTGATGGAAAAACCTCATGAGACCACTTCTGGGTCTCTGTGGTGCCAGCTCAGGACTGATCCTTACTGTATGGTGTCTAGGGCGTGGCTTCTAAATACCCCAGTGGTGGAACTTAGCCTAGGATACCATGGTACAGTCTGATGATTTTTACTGTTGGGAGTGTTTCCAGATATTCATCTGAGAGTTAACCTTTCTTCAGTTTTCTTCTTGTAGCCACTTTTACCTGGAGTAAGAAAATGTTTCTTTTTTTCCTTTTTATGAACATAAAATTAGAGGAACAATTATTGGAGGCCTTAGTTTACTGCTGATCACCTGATCCATTATAATGTAGTTTACTTTGGACCCTCCTTGAGGATTTCTTTTCCTGATTTTTGCTAATTATACAAATAATTCAGTAATAAAGGTAATAAAAATCAGCCATGACTTCAAACCTGTAAACATCTGCTGGTCCTTTCCCAGTCTTTGAGTATGTGTGTGTGTACTAATTTTTTCCTTAGGTACCTGAACAAATATATACAGGATTTTATGTTCTGGTGCTTTTTCACATATTAGAGCAGACATTATTCATGTTTTAGACATATTCCATAATTAATTTTTGAAATGGCTACATGTTATTCTACTTATTTAGCCTTTATTTATGTTAAAATTATTTCTAATTTTTTTTTGCCATAGTAGACTTTAATGTGGTTACCATTTTCTTGCTGTATAGTTTTTCTTATTTTAAATTATTTATTAAGGATAAACTAGGAGAGTACACCCTAGGTCAAAGGATGTGAGCAATTTTCCTCTCCAAAAGTTGTTTTAATTTATACTGCCACCAGCAGTGTTTATATAACTATTTTTTCATCATTACTTCCCCTAAATTGTATATTTTTTTTTTTTTAATTTATTTATCTTCCGTCTCGGGTCTTAGTTGCATCATGCAGGATCTTCGTTGCTGTGCATAGACCCTCCGGTTGTGGCTTGTGGGCTTAGTTGAGGCATGTGGGATCTTAGTTTCCTGACCAGGGTTCGAACCCACGTCCCCTGCATTGAAAGGTAGAACCACTGGACCACCAGGGAGGTCCCTAAATTGGATGTTTTTTAAAAATTTAAACTAATTGGGTAGAAAATGTTACCTTGTTTTGCTTAGCATTTCTTTATCAGTGTTAAACATTTTTCTGTGTTTATCAGTTGTGTTCTGGTTTGTAAAAACTGTATGCCTTTATCACTTCTTCATTTATCTACTGGGAATTTATTTTTATTACCAATTTATGTAAATTCCTTTTGTAGCCATTAATCTTTTTCATATTTAATGCAATGAAAATTCATTTTTGATGTATAAATTATATACTATGTAATTTATTCGTATAAGCAT
Organism: Okapia johnstoni; assembly: GCA_024291935.2. NCBI lineage: Eukaryota > Metazoa > Chordata > Mammalia > Artiodactyla > Giraffidae > Okapia > Okapia johnstoni. The sequence continues at coordinate 53,743,311 of CM044324.1, read as the reverse complement.
TACTGACAAAATATGTTAAAATGCAGAGTAATTCCCTTCAATTAGTATATAAGGCTTCTGAGAATGTCTTGTTTGTCCCTGTATTTCCTCGCTTCTCACTGAGTCTGGCACAGAGGAGGCAATAAATGAGTGAATGAAGAACATATTTGTGCGGAAGAGGGATCTACTTTAGTCAGGTAGCTGTTTCTTTCCAGAAGTTTTTGGGCTGTGTTCTGTTTTTGTCTGTGTATGCATTGAAAAATTACTTATTTATTTTTGGCTGTGCTGGGTCTTCATTGCTGCCTGGGCTTCTGTCTAGTTGCAGAGACCAGGGACTACTCTCCAGTTGTGGCGCCTCGGCTTCTCTTAGTTGCAGAGTGCAGGTTCTAGGGCGGGCAACTTCCTTAGTAATGGTGCTGGGGCTCAGCAGTTGTGGCGCATGGGCTTAGTTGCCCTGAGGCATGTGGAATCTTCCTGGACCAGGGACTGAACCTGTGTTCCCTGCATTGGCAGGCAGATTTTTAACCACTGGACTACCAGGGAAGTCCTAGAAAATTTTAATAGAATTTATCCTGTAGCTCTAAGTCATTTGTAAATAATGTGTGCATAGAAGGTGGAAGGGGGAGCTCATCCTATCAGTCTCTGACTTGGGCCTCATTCTTTGAATCAATAAACATTTCTTGGGTATCTAATATGTACCAGGTACTGTATTAGGTTCTCGGACAGCATTACAGCAAGGCATCCATGTAAATAACTTAGAGTTGTTTATCTCATGCTGACAAGATGTCATTTCGGCCATTGTAAATAAACTGGACATTTTGTCATGTTGACCGTACCTCGCTGGTACATCTTCCCAGTTTTGAGTTCTGGTTGGAAAACTCTGCCTCAGAATGACATCCTCAGGCGCATGTCCGAGAGGGAGGCAGATTTGGCTCAGGATGAGGAAGAACCTTGTGTTAACTAAAATTGTGGTGTAATGGAATGTGTTGGCTATATTTGGCAAAGTAAATTTACTCTTACTGGAAATATTCAAGCAATGATTGGAAGACTGTGTTAGGGGCATGACATAAAAGTATCTTTCATTGGGTGAATGGTAGTATCAGAAGATCTCTAAGGTAATGTCCATTGCTATAATCCTGTTACTGTTTTCAAAAGGCTAGGGACTTTGGATTCTCAATTATCTTCTCTAAATAACCTCTCGCAGTTCTATCATACTTGGATGAGTCTACTTTAAAACTTTTTTAAATTTTGAAATAATTTAAACTTATAAAATGGAGAAGGAAATGGCAACCCACTCCAGTGTTCTTGCCTGGAGAATCCCAGGGACGGGGGAGCCTGGTGGACTGTCGTCCATGGGGTCGCACAGAGTCGGATACGACTGAAGCGACTTAGCAGCAGCAGCAGCAAACTTATAAAAAAGTGATAAAAATAGTGTTCCCATATATCCTTCATCCTAGCTTCCTTTAATGTTAACATCTTATATGACCATAGTGCAGTTATTGAAACCGGGAAGTCAACATTGATGTAATGCTATTAAATAATCTGTATACCTTATTCCAGTTTTTTTCCCCCCATCAATTCCTTTTTTGGTTCTCGGTTTGGGTTTGCCTGATATTTTCTTAAAATTAGATTGAGGCTATGCATTTTTGGAAAAAGTGACATTGTTTCCTTCTCATTGTGTCATATCAGGGGATACGTGATGCCAATATGTCTTATTACTGCTGATGTTAACCTTGGTCACTTGGTTATTAATTAAAGTTACTGTTTTCCCCTTTGTAATTAGTATCTTGTGAGAAGATACTTTGAGATGGTACAGATTTCTCATCATACTTTTGCTTATTACTTTTAGCATCCATTGATGGTTCTTTTTTAATGGTATGTAATAATTACTTTAAAAATTATGGTAAAATACACATAACAAAGTTATCACCATTTTTAAGTATGCAATTCAGTAGTGTAAAATATAGTCACATTGTTAAACAGTACGTATCTATAGATTTTTCATCTTCCAAAACTGAAAATGTATACCCCGCCTGCCCTTGGCAACCACCTTTCCAGCCTTCTGTTTCTATGATTTTGACGACTTTAATGCTACCTACGGGACTTCCCAGGTGTTGCTAGTGGTAAAGAACCCGCCTGCCAATACAAGAGACGTGGGTTCGATCCCTGGGTTGGCCCTAGAGTAGGAAATGGCAACCCACTGCAGTATTCTTGCCTGGAAAATTCCATGGACAGAAGAGCCTGGCAGGCTACAGTCCATGGGGTCACAAAAGAGTCAGACATGACTGAGCAACTGAGTACAGTGCTACATATGAGTGGAATCATACAGTAATAGTCTTTTTGTTACTTATTTTGCTTGGCATGATGTCTTCAAAGTTCATTTATGTTATAGCATGTGACAAGATTTTTTTCCTTTTTTTTTTAAGCTGTATAATATTCCATTGTATTTATTATATGTTACAATTTCTTTATCCATTGTTCTGTCAGTGGGCATTTGGGTTGCTTCCACTTCTTGACTATTGTGAAAAATACTTCAGTGAAGATAAGTGTGCAAATATCTCTTCAAACTCCTGCTTTAAATTTTTTTTTTTTTTAATTTAGCTAGAAGTGGTATTGCTGTATCATGTGATAATTCTATTTGTGGTTCTTGACTGCAGCAGTCATTACTGTGGTGTTTGCTTGATGGTCATTTTCTAATTCCATCAATACCTACTCCATTTGTTGACTGGAATTCTACTGTAAGGATGGGCTGTCACTTCCTCTCCATTTATTTGTTTATTCAATTGTTTTGTTTGTATCAGTATGAGCTAATGGATATTTATTCTGTGAGTTATAATCTATTCTCATTATTTATTTTATTGATCAAATTGTCCCATGTTTGGCTGTTGAGAGCTCCTTCAAGTTCTTTTTTACATGCCTTCAGTTTTTGAACACTTCTTTATTTCTTGGGCCCCATAAGATGTTTCAGGTTCATGCTGTATTTAATTTGCTCTAGCAGCAGCCTAGAGTCAACAGTTTCCCTGGGGAGCCCTGGTTCCTCTTATTGGAGAAGAATATTAGGAATATTTAGAAATTAAGATCTGAGTGCTAAGTGTACATTAGCCGATGTTGAACTCTGTTTAGGTTTTTGAAATCAGCTAGGGGAGAGAAGAGAGCTCTGAATATATGTTTTACCCCTTAATGACCTTTACTTCTTTGAGCCTTAGAGTCCTTATTTTTAAAATGGGAAAAAAATAGTATCAACTTTGCAAGATTGCTGTGAGATAACAAAAGTAAAACAGCAAGCATACAGGTGCTGGACATATGGGAGATCTTTAGTAAATTGTAACTATGATTTTTGTTGCTATTTATGTTCATGCTCCTTGGGTAAATTTTCTCATCTTGTAAATGGAAACTTGAAAAAAATTTTTTTTGTCCTAAAACTACCTTAAGTTGCAACCTCTCCCTGGGTCTTGGTTTCCTCATCTGTGAAAGGAAAAGGTTGGGCTTAGAAGATCTCTGAGATTCCTTCCAGCTCAAGTGTTGTTATTCTAAGTTACTCCTTAGTTCTTTAATTGCTTTTTCTCCAAGCTAAACAGCCTCAATTCGTTTTAACCTTTCCACTAGGACCTTTTATTCATCTCTTTGATCATTCCTGTGGTTCTTTTCTGGACCTTCTCCAGATTGTCCTTATATTAAAAAAAAAAAAAAAAACCCACCTAGTTTTTATTGAGTGCTGACTCCATGCCCAGAATGGTGTTGAGCAGTGGGACAGAAAATAAAAGAAGTATAAGATATACTGTGCCCTGGTGGAGCTTATAGTTTTGCTAAAAGGACCAGATATTCAAGAATTGCTGAGTCTTTCTCTCCTTTTCCCTTTTTCCCTCCCTCCCTCTGTTCATTCCTTCCTTCTTTCCCTCCTCTCTTTCTCTACTTCTTTCAGATCAGGAATGTCTTTTCATTTTTAGAACCTTTTTGGAAGCGAAAAAGAAGAGTGAAATTTTAGCATTTCACTTAATGAGGGGCTGCTTGCATAAGAGTTTGCCATTGGATTTGTCTGGAACAGGTCTTCATATTTGTTTTGTGCGTTGAAGTTTACCCATCTCTTTTACATAGATTATTATATTTGGTTCTAAAACAAACATATGAGATAGGCAGAGCTGGAGCTTCTAACACTGTTTTTCATCTTCCACTACCCCATGCTTCTCATCGTTGTCTTTTCACTCACCTTCTCTATGCTGCTGTCATCTTAAGGCTTATCCATGATCTCTTTTCTGATGACTCCAGATCTTTTTGATCTCTAAATTTCTATTTTTTATTGAAGTATAATAAAAACACAAAAAGGCATTAGTCATAAATATGTGACTCAATGAATTATCCCAAAGTGAACATAACCAGCTCCCACATCAAGAAATAGAACCCCAGAAGCTCCTTGATCCCCTTCTAGTCTCTTTCCCTAACCAAAGTTAAGCAGTCTTCTCTTTGAACACCAGAGTAGTTTTGCCTTTCAGACATATGGTATGTGCTCTCTTATGTTTGTCTGCTTTCATTCAACTTTGTTTTAGAAATTCATCTGTGTTATTCTGTGTCGTAGTAGTTTATTCATTCTCATTGTTGTATAGTGTTTTGTTGTCTGACTGTACCACAATTAATTTTTCCACGTATTTATTGATGGATATTTAGATTGTTTCTGGTTGTGCTTTTATAAATAAGGCTCTCATGAACATTCTTGTATACATTTTTGTGAGGATATAGATACACATTTGGAGAAGGCGATGGCACCCCACTCCAGTACTCTTGCCTGGAAAATCCCATGGACGGAGGAGCCTGGTAGGCTGCAGTTCATGGGGTCGCTCAGAGTTGGACACAACTGAGTGACTTCACTTTCACTTTTCACTTTCATGCATTGGAGAAGGAAATGGCAACCCACTCCAGTGTTCTTGCCTGGAGAATCCCAGGGACGGGGGAGCCTGGTGGGCTGCCGTCTATGGGGCTGCACAGAGTCGAACACGACTGCAGCGACTTAGCAGCAGCAGCAGATACACATTTCTATTGGGGTATATACTTAGAAATGGAATTGTTGAATCTTACAGAATGTGTATACATTCAGCTTCCTAGATAGTGTCAAATAATTTTTCAAAGTGATTGTATCATTTTATACTCCCATCAACAGAGTATGAGAGTTCTAGTTGCTCTATATCCTTTCTGATGCTTTGTGTGTGTGTGTGTGTGTGTGTGTGTGTGTGTGTGTGTGTGTGTGTGTGTGTGTTTGGTGGGTGGTCTTTAAACATTTTTAAATGTTTAAAAAAAAAGTAAATTGAGTTTTCTTTCTCTTCACAAGGTTATGAGCTCCATAGGATAAGGACTGTTTTATCTTAAAACCTGGCACAAAGGCTGGCATATTGTGGGTATTTAATAAAAGTTGGAGGAAACATGTATGCATGGTATGTGTGTAGATTAAGAAGGATATATAATAAGGGCTTCCCTGGTGGTCCAGTGGATAAAAATCTGCCTACCAATGCAGAGGGTGCAGGTTCAATCCCTTCGATCCCTGGTTGGGGGAGATCCCACAGTGTGGAGGGGCAGCTCAGCCCAAGTGCCCCAGCTACTGAACCCAGAGGCCCTAAAGCCTGTGCTTCGCAATAAGAGAGGCCATAGCTATGAGAAGCCTGCATACTGCAACAAAGAGTAGACCCCGTGCAGCAAGGAAGACCCAGTGCAGCCAAAACATAAATAAATGAGTACATTTATGAAGAAGCATAAAATAAGTAACTTTACAAGTGGCTGGGTTTGTTCGTTCAACAAATATTTAAGTGTTTCCTGTGTATAATGCACTGTATTTGATTCTGGTAATACAGGCAGTTCCTACCCTCATGGATATTTTTGATGGTGGTGATAGAAAATAAATATGTGTGTAATAAAAATATAATTGTATGTTGTAATGAGTACTGTGAATGAAATGAACAGGCTACTGCTATGATAGAGAATCATGGGATGACAAGAAACTGTTTTAGATACAACAGGCAGAGAAGGCCTCTTTGAAAAAGTGACAGTGAGTATTTTGGGGAATTTCCTCTCTCTCTCTCTTTTTTTTAACAAAAAGTTATTTAATATCTTTTTGGTTCAAACAGAGGAAAAATTAATGTTTTTTAAGGTCAAGGGAATCTTTTTTAGGGGGCAAGGGCAAGAATGGGTAGTATGTTTAGGTATGAGGAAACTAGATGTTTTCTGGGGAAGAAAAAGATCATGTATTTAATATAACTTGCCCCAAAGCACAGCTTGTTGAGACTGTTGTTTGTGTTCCTTGAACCTGTTTAAGTGTTTCACATTCTAGTTGGCCGTTGCATTGATATATGCAATAAAATATAAGTTGTTCTGTGCTTAGTGTTACACAGCCTTCTTGATTCCTATGAATTTAAGTGTAAGTCCTTGGCACTGCCCAGAAGAATCCTGACTAATCTTTTTAATATTCTTGTTTGGAAAGAAAAGTAAATAGTAACTCTCCACATTTAGAAATTATATTTTTTCCTTCATTAGTATTAAAGGAAAAATCATTTTCATTTCAGTGTGTCCCTTCTCTTGGAATAAAACAGAATGGAATCCTCCTGCTACTCCTTCCCCACCACTTTATATTGTAAAGAAAATATAACAGTACTGAGAGTTTGGAAACTAGGTTCCTAAACTCTTGCATATTCTACCAGCCTAATGAAATAACTCATTTCTGTGTATTCCATTTAGACTTGCACATATACATTTGTGTGTCTACCTATAATTTTATACATAAATGTGTTTTCACGTTGCTAAAAATAATAATCTCTCTTATAAACTGTGGATTTTAGGTGATAATGTTGTGTCAGTGTAGGTTCATCCATTGTAACAAATGTATCACTCTGTTGACAGATGTTGATAGTGGCAGATATTGTAAATGTGTGGGAAGGGGTATGTGGGAGCTGACTGTACTTTGTATTCATTTTTGGTGTGAGCCTAAAACTGCCTTTAGAAATAAAGCCTATTAAAAATCTGATCATTTGATTTTCCATTGAGGGACTGAACCTTAATTTAGTTAACCACCTCATTTCTCATAGGACTTATTCCCCAGTTTTCACTCTTGTGAATAATGGTATAATGAGGATCACTTGCATATTGTTTTTTTCCATAGGAATTTATTTTCAAAACTATATTTATTGGCCTTGATTATAACATTACCAATATTGGTAGGATTATGGTGAGGATTCCATAAGGCACTTATGTACAAGGCACATTCATTGTAAGGCACTTACATAGTGCCTGGCACATAATAGTTTTAACTAATGGCTTCCCTGATAGCTCAGTTGGTAAAGAATCTGCCTGCAGTGCAGGAGACCCCAGTTCAATTCCTGGGTCGGGAATATCTGCTGGAGAAGGGATATGCTAACCACTCCTATATTCTTGGGCTTCCCTTGTGGCTTAGCTGGTAAAGAATCCGCCTGCAATGCGGGAGACCTGGGTTCAGTCCCTGGGTTTGGGAAGATCCCCTGGAGAAGGGAAAGGCCTATCCAGTATTCTGGCCTGGAGAATTCCATGGCCTGTATAGGTCGCGAAGAGTCAGACACGACTGAGCGACTTCCACTTTCAGTGGCTGTTATATTGCCAAAGTGCTTTTAAATGCAGTGTGAACATAGAAGGAAGACAATTCTGATCTGTACAATAGTGATGTTGACAATGATGATGAAAACTTCTACTACTTATTGTGTACTTATTTTGTGAAAAGTATTTTATATTCTTTTATTTATTCAGATATTCACCAGATGTTTGTTGAGTATGTACTAGATACCATTAGGAACTGGGTTAAGCAAGGTTGGAAAGATTCTATATTTTTTACTTTGAAGTAACTCTGCTCACATTAACCTTCTAAGTGTGAGCTCAGTGTTGCTTACATCTGTTTTTTTGTTGTTTTTTTTTCCTTAAATCTCCCCGGGGCTCCAGATGAGCCAGGCCGTGGCATGTGGTGGATCAGTACAGATTCCTGGAGTAGACACTGAGCTGAGGAGGAAGTATCATAGCACAAGTAAGGTGAGACTTAATGAGTTCTTTCTGTGTCTGTAGCATGCTTTCACACAAGTGTTCTTATTTGAAACTCAGCAAAAGTGTTACCTGGTTGAGGCAAGAAATTTTACTGAAGTTTAGGGAAGAAGAAGTTTAGGGAAGTAAAGTAACTTGCCCAGGGTCACAAGGATGGGAGGAGACAGATCAACTGAATATTGGAACCTAAGGCTTCTGATCCCATGTCTTGTATTTCTTCCATTGTACTCTCTAGCTTGAAAAGCACTTTAGAGAAAAAGTCATAGGTTTTTTTTTTTTTTTTTTAATGTTAAAAATAAAGTAATATTTAACTTCTGGAGAATTTCTTATTAGTTAGATAGCCTGGCTTCATTTAGAGAGGCTTAGCATTAGAAAGGCTTTCCATGGAGTTTATTTGTGAACTACAAAACTTATCTATAGTCATTAATAAAATTTGTTATACTAAGAATACAGGAGTTTAAAAACATGTTTTCAGTGCTTGCTTTGGTTGATTATGTCTATGATTTTGTCTGCTTTCAGATAATATTTTTCTTTCCTTTTCTTATAATGTCAATAAACATAGAACATTCCTCTTCTCAGAATTGTTCTTTGAGAGGTGGGGCGTCAAGTTTTCTTTTTTAAAACACTCTTTTCTATAGAACTTGAATGGGGTGGGTATGTCTGCTCTGGAATTTGGAGGACATCGATTAGGGTTCCAGATATGTTTGTACTGAGTGAAGAAGTACCCAGAAAAATGAGAATTAAAAATTCTAGGTGAAAAAAAATCTAAGCAATAAAAAATTCCGTTACACCTAACGAGAAATAAAAGCATACTTTTAAGAAATTTTTTTTTTGCAACTGATTTTTTATTCCTTCTTTTTTATTAAATAGCTTTCTTCTACCAAGGATTCACCACAGCCTGTTGAGGAGAAGGTTGGTGCTTTCACAAAGATAATAGAAGCCATGGGATTCACAGGACCTCTGAAATACAGTAAATGGGTAAAGTCTAAGTTTTTCTCATTTTTCTTTTTGAGCTTTGTGCTTTATGCTCCTTGCAGAAGATTTTTTTTTAAAGCTTCTGCTTTGCTTTGTGTGAAATGCATGTATTATTTTGAGAGCTTTAAAACATGTTGTATCCCCTTGTCTCCCATTCTAAGTCAGGTCTATACAGCACGTGGGACTGAAATACTGCCTCTACTCCCTTAACTTGATTCCTTAGAAGTATCTCAGTAGCAGGCAATCGAATAAGACTAGTTTTTCCAGGTCTTTGCCATATGAATGCTATATAGATAAGTTCTAAGGAGTTAGATGGGCTAAATGTGCTGATGGGCAGTGTTCTTAAGGAAACATTACTTTCTATGACTCATAAGTGATTTTCTCTAGGTCATGGTAGTGATTTTCTTTAAAATTTTGTTAATGAGCGTTTTTAAAATTAATCAATTCTGTGATTTATTATTATTCATATTATGGAGGGCTGTCATTCCTCATGAGATCTTGGCCTTGCACATTATCTGTTATATAGTACTTGCTATAAATGAGTGAATGTCCTCTTTGCATCAGGTGCTACTGCCTCTGGACTTTGATAGAAATGCCTCTAACCAATTAAAGTAATAAAACACAAGTCACTGGATTTTTCTCAGCCAAGTTATCTTCTAGTACTACCGTTTCTTTCTACAATTATGGCAAAAGTACCTTTTAATACTTTTCAAGGTTGCTAGAATGTTGGATAAGCCTAATCAATCGTAAGTTATAGTCATAAGTCATAATCAAAGCAAAACAATACAAAGCAGTAGAGAAGACTTTTCTAAAAAACACCATATCTTTGCCCAAAATGACTAAATTATTTCACTTACACCATGTTAACAAGTTGTAGTCAAATTTTATAGAACTTCAATTTTATTGTGGACTCTACTTTTAGTTTTCTCTTAAAATGTCTGGCTATCTTCCTAACAGTTCTAACTGCAACACATATAGGCTTTTTTCTATACCCTCCCTTTTACATAAATTGAACAGCGATTCCACTGGCATTTTGTCTGTAAGGGGCTTTGAAAAGTATAAAAGATAAGGCACATATACTCGGTTATAATAATGTTCTTGAGACCCTAAGGTTATGAAGTGCCTTCTTAATCATTAATGAAATATGCTCCTTAAAGTTATCTCTTTTTACATCATAATTCCTTGACAAATGTTAATCATTGGTATATTTGGTAATATTAAGCAGGATCTTTTCCTCTATTAAAAAAAAGATTTGCAAAAAAAAAAAAGACTTGCAATCATAGCATTTGGATTTAAAAACTTAAGTGTTTTGTTTGAAAGTAAGAAATTAAAAGGGAAATAAGAGCAGAAAGAAAGAAAGAAAAGAGAAAAAAAATTGACTGTTTTATTAATTTCTTGATGGTTGAGTTCCACTTGGTTGCTTCCATATGCTTTGTCTCGTCTGTATTTTTATGATTCCAGAGGGAAAGTTGGCTACCATTTGGAGGATTACTAAATCATCAGGAAAATTTCTTCACTGTTTTAGTTTAAGTTAGTCTCTAATTTTTCTTGGTTCCCTTGTGACCTCAAGTAAGTCTCTAATTGCATTTAAAAAATCTTTTGTGATGTGGCAGCGTCTGTTTCCTGTAACCTTCATTTTTAATTTGTGACATCAAAACATCAAAGTATGACATTCTAGTATAATTTGGGTGGGAAAATGCAGGTACAACTTTCCATTTTGAAAGAGCTTTTTTCAGCAAATGTTGACTCAGAAGTCGATGGCAGACACTTGTATTGGGGTTGCACTGGCAAGAATCTTTGAATTTTGTCTTTTCACATGTCTTTCATTAGGGAGTAAAATGTCTGCTTGTCTCTCCACATCAACAGTGTCAGCCATCTTTCCTCCATCTTTTTATGTAATGTTTTCGTGTGTGGTTCCATTTTTCTTCTAGATGCATATTCAGGAATTTAAATGTGGCTTTTCCTTACCTACTGACTATTGCGAAATAACCATTTTTTTTTCATTATCTTTATGGAACAATTTCAGGTAAGATAAGGATAACATTTAACAGATTTAGCCACATGTCATTGAATAGGCAGTTTCCAGATTAGCAGTAAGCCAAAAAGTTATTCCTGTTCTGAAGGACACTGACAAACTGGAATGCATTCAGAAATGGGCAGTGAGCCTTGTGAAGCCTTCAGAAACTTGAATGAAGAGTGGTAGAAGGAAATAGGGATGCTTTGCCTGGAAAGAGAAGACTAATGGTTCTTCTCAGGTATTTGAGGAAGAAATGTAAAAAAAAGGAGAGGGACTTCCCTCGTGGTCCAGTGGCTGGGACTCTTTGCTCCAGTGCAGGGGGCCGGGTTCAATCCCTGGTCAGGGAGCTGGATCCCACATGGCATGACTAGGAATTCAGGTGTCACAACTGAAGATCCCATGTGCCGCAACTAGGATCCAGTGCAACCAAATACAAAAATAAATATACTAAAAAAAAGGAGAGACTTAATCTGAGGTATTCCAGTGTGCAGATCATATTTAATGGATGTTACACAAAGCAGATTTATGTTCAGTATAACAAAAATCTAACAAGAATTGTCCTCCAGTGGACTAGGTAGCCTCACAAGGTCATTGGGCTTAATCTGATGAGGTCTTCATTATTTGTAATGAATGCTTGCTTCATGAACGTGTTGTGGGGAAAAACCTCTTTCTCAAGGAATGATGTGGGGCCCTGCAGGCAAGTGTGCCTTTCCTTAGGCAAAGTGATTAATTTTGAACCAGAAGACTGTATATAAGAATTGGAAGGAAACTGCAGATTTTAAAAAAATTTTGACTTAGGCTATTAGGAATTTTACTTGAAATTATAACTGTGTTGGGACTTCCCTGGGCATCCATCCACTGGTTAAGACTCTATGCCCCCAGTGCAGGGGGCACATGCCACAAGGTGAGGCCTAAAATAAAACAGAAAAATTTTAAAAGTGTCATGATAGTTAAACTAGGCCTTAGTTCCATGAAAGGAGTTTTTAACTGCTTTGTTTATTGCTGTATTTCCTAGTGTCCAAATCAGTGTTAGGCACTGAGTTAGGTGCTCAATAAATTATTTATTGACTGAAATGAAGAGCTTACAGATGTCCTAAACTCTCTGTTTCAAGGATAATAATAGGCCTGTCAAGGCCAAGTCATTTGGATAATGGTATCATTAGGATATCATTAGTTTGGCAATGGTACAGACCAGTGCTTCTCTAAATGTGTTCTATATAAAGTACTCCCCCAAACTGTAGGTGTTAAAAAGTGAAACATGCTGCTTTTTTAGGTTGCTGATATGGTGAATTACACTGATTTGTGAATGTCAAATCAACTTGAAATTCCTGGGATAAATTCCAATTGATCATGTTATGTTCTCTTTTAAAAATACTGATGGATTTGATTTGTTAGTATTTTGTTAAGGAGTTTTGGATCTGTGTTCATGAAGACTATGGTTTTACTGTTTTGTTTTCTTCTGATGTCTTTGGTTTTGATACCAGGGTAATGTTGGCTCATAGAATGAGTTAGGATGTGTTCTTTGCTCTTTTTCTGCAAGAGTTTATGTAGATTTGATATCATTTCTTTAGATATTTTATAGAATTCTCTAGTGACGCCCTCAAGCCTGGAGCTTTCTTTGGGGAAGATTTTTGACAACAAATCCAGTTTTTAAAATAGAGGTAGGAAGACTTCCCTGGTAGTCCAGTGGTTAAGACTCCATGCTTCCACTGCAAGGAGCTCAGGGTTCCCTGGTTGGGGAACTAAGATCCCGCATGCTACACGTAGTGGCCAAAAAAAGGGAAAGAGATAGGACTATTCATGTTATTTATTTATTCTCGTGAGCTTTGGTAGCTTGTATCTTTCAGTGAGTTTGTCCACTTCATCTAAAATAATGACATTTATTTACTTAAAGTTGTTCATAATATTATCCTATTACTATCTTTAGGATATATAGTGATGTTCCCTCTATTCTCTGATTTCCAATATTGGTAACTTATGTCTTCTCTGTTTTTTCTTTCTTTTATTTTTAAAAAAATATGTATGTATCTATTTATTGGGTCTTAGTTGCAGCACAAAGGATCTCTGATCTTAGTTGCGGCACGCAGGATTTTCTAGTTGCAGCAGGCAAACTCTTAGTTGTGGATGTGGGATCTAGTGCCCTGGTCAGGGATTGAACCCAGGCCCCCTGCATTGGGAGCTCAGAGTCTTAACTACTAGACCATCAGGGAAGTCCCTGTTTTTTCTTTTTATTCCCCCTAGATTGGTTCTACTAAAGTTTTGTCAATTTTATTGATGTTTTCAAAGAACCAGCTTTGGCCTCTATGATTTTCTGTATTATTTTTGTTTTCAGTTCCATTAATTTCTGCTCTTTATGTATCATTCTGCTTGCTTTTAAGTTTAATTTGCTCTTCCCTTTTAGTGTCTCACCAAGAGTTTTGTTTAAATGTGGGCTTCTAACGCTAATTTGTTGCCCATAAAAATATACCTAATTTCCATTGGTTATATGTTGTTTTGTTTTTCCCCATATGAACTTTAGGCTAAAGACATTGAAAATATAACATCTCAAATTAGCAAATAAAAAAATCTTAATTGCAATCAAAGACATAATACTTTATTTTATAACAGGTATTTCTGCCCATGAGAAACTGAAACATGAATATTATGTAGTAGTGGATATAATATATCCTTGATGACTTTGAACCTTAATAACAAAACTACTCTGCTAATATTCTAGGTTGGTTTTTCCTCAGTTGCTACATCATTTGCATATATATGTATTTTTAGTCTATGCATATTTGAGTACTTTTCTCTGTCATTTTAAAGAAAAATAAGCTTCTGTAAGCCTTTTGTTGATACACTAATTGTATCCTTAAGGAAATATTTTGAAAGTCCTTAGAAATTCTTGTTCCTTTAGCACTGAGTTGGTCTTTAGACCTACAGTTCATAAAAATTTACTTTTCATTTTTAGGCTTACTTTTGTGAAGGTATAATGTACATACAGTAAAATATACAAATCTTCAGTATACAGCTCATGAATAAATTAAAATCACTCAGATTAAGATTCTATGAGAATTCTTAGTGTTTTGGGGAATAGTAAACAGTTGATCCTTTTACTATATTTTATGTTCATTAGAAACTTTTCTTTAAAAAGAGTTACTGCGTTTATTGTTGTTGTTCAGTTGCTAAGTTATGTCCAACTCTTTATGACCCCATGGACTGTAGCACATAAGACTCCTCTGTCCTCCACTGTCTCCTGGAGTTTGCTCAAATTCGTGTCCATTGAATCAGTAATACTATCTAACTGTCTCATTCTCTGTCTTCCCCTTCTCCTTTTGCCTTCAGTCTTTATCAGCATCAGGGTCTTTTCCAATGAGTCAGCTCTTTGCATCAAGTGACCAAAGTATCAGAGCTTCAGCAACAGTCGTTCCAATGAATACTCAGGGTTGATTTTCTTTAGGCTTGACTGGTTTGATCTTCTTGCTGTCCGAGGGACTCTCAAGAGTCTTCTCCAGCACCACAGTTCTTCAGCGCTCAGCCTTCTTTATGGTCCAACTCGCACACCCATTCTCATATCTTTGACTCTACGGACTTTTGTCAGCAAAGTGATGACTCTGCTTTTTAATATGCTATCTAGGTTTGTCATAGCTTTCCTTCCAAGGAGCAAGCATCTTTTAATTTCGTGACTGCAGTCACCATCCACAGTGATTTTGGAACCCAAGAAAATAAAATCTGTCACTGCTTCCACTTTTTCCGCGTCTATTTGTCTTGAAGTGATGGAACCAGATGCCATGATCTTAGTTATTTTTTGAAAGTTGAGTTTCAAGCTGGCTTTTTCAATTTCATCTTTCACCCTCATCAAGAGGCTGTTTACTTCCTCTTCACTTTCTACCATTACGGTGGTATCATCTGCATATATGAGGTTGTTGATATTTCTTCCAGCAGTCTTGATTCCAGCTGGTGATTCATCCAGCCCAGCATTTCGCATGATATACTCTGCATAGAAGTTAAATAAACAAGGTGACAATATACAGCCTTGATGTACTCCTTTCCCACTGTTGAACCAGTCCGTTGTTCCATGTTTGGTTATAACTATTGCTTCTTGCCCTGCATACCGATTTCTCAGGAGACAGGTAAGATAGTCTGGTACTCCCATCTCTTTAAGGATTATCCACAATTTGTTGTGATCCACACAGTCAGAGGCTTTAGTGTAGTCAGTGAAGCAGAAGTAAATGTTTTTCTGGAATTCCCTTGCTTTCTACATGATCCAACAAATTTACAAACATAGTATTCTGTTCAGTTCAGTTCAGTCGCTCAGTCGTGTCCGACTCTTTGCGACCCCATGAACTGCAGCACGCCAGGCCTCTCTGTCCATCACCAACTCCCGGGGTCTACCCAAACCCATGTCCATTGAGTCAATGATGCCATCCAACCATCTCATCCTCTGTCGTCCCCTTCTCCTCCTGCCCCCAATCCTTCCCAGCATTAGGGTCTTTTCCAATGAGTCAACTTTTCGCATGAGGTGGCCAAAGTATTGGAGTTTCAGCCTCAACATCAGTCCTTCCAATGAACACCCAGGATTGATCTCCTTTAGGATGGATTGATTGGATCTCCTTGCAGTCCAAGGGACTCTCAGGAGTCTTCTCCAACACCACAGTTCAAAAGCATCAATTCTTCAGCGCTCAGCTTTCTTCACCGTCCAACTCTCACATCCATACATGACCACTGGAAAAACCATAGCCTTGACTAGACGGACTTTTGTTGGCAAAGTAATGTCTCTACTTTTAAATATGCTATCTAGGTTGGCCATAACCTTCCTTCCAAGGAGTAAGTGTCTTTTAATTTCATGGCTGCAACCACCATCAGCAGTGATTCTGGAGCCCAAAAAAATAAAGTCTGACACTGTTTCCACTGTTTCCCCATCTATTTCCCATGAAGTGATGGGACCAGATGCCATGATCTTAGTTTTCTGAACGTTGAGCTTTAAGCCAACTTTTTCACTCTGTTAGGATCAGCAAACTATAAAACTAGGGAAAATAAAGAAAAAAATGACCCCATCTCTTCAGGGAAAAAAAAGGCTTATGGAATAGATAATAGTGCTTCTGAGGAAAGATCAAATGATTGAGGGTTTTGTTTGATTTTGGTCAGGAGAATGGGTAATTTTTTTTTAATATAAAGGGTTTCAGATTATAAAGAATTAATGTGGATGTTTCTGAACTGTGATTTAGAGGCTCAAATGTGGTAAAATGGGTCTGAATTAAAGGATAGATTTCCTCTAAATATTAGAAAAATCTTTCTGACATTTTGATGCTAAAATCATAAAATCTAGAATTTTGTGAAGTCCAAATGTCTTGATTTAATAAAAGAAAGCTATCTATATTGTTTAGCTATTTAAATTTGCCTAGAGACAGGTTTGGACCCATCCTTCTAGTTGAAAAAGTATAAAATTCTGTGACCTACATCTAATGGTACCAGAACATTCACTTGATCATGTCTTGAGTTTGTTTTATTCTCTTTGTCTAGAAAATTAAGATTGCGGCCCTGCGCATGTATACTAGCTGTGTGGAGAAAACTGACTTTGAGGAATTCTTTCTAAGTAAGTTACTGTTTTTGAGAATTCTGAAAAGGAAAATGAATCTACTGTTCATTTTTATGTTTGTGTCTTGGTCAGATAGTTTTCAAGTTACTAGTGAAATAGTTTTTCTTGCACAGAGTATATAATAAAAGCTTCCTATTTTTCTCCTAATAGAATAAACAGAGGCCAAAAGAACCTTATAAATAAGATGTTTTATTTGGGAAAAATAAAGCATTTGGGGAAAAAAAGTAAAAATTTGTCCAGTACTTCAATATTATCATCCCCTTTGTCTACATATGTATGTTTTACATAAGAGTACTCAGAGTAAACATACCTTTTTACATTCTGGATGTTTTACTTAGCATTTTTGACATGAACTTTTAGCCAGTGATTCCTCTTTTATTTCTAGTTTATAATTGTTTTAGTTAATCCTGGAATATGCCTCATGATTTTCCTTCTTTCTGTAAAAGGACTGTTGGGTCAAAAGGTACGTATAATTTTATTATTTTTATCCCATTGATAAATTGCTTTCTGACAGTGTTTTACTGGTCTAGATGATCATCACTAGCAGTTGATTATATCAATATAATACTCATTTTGATGCTGTAAACTGTTGTAGTTATAAACAAGTCATTTAAAGCAGATACTTATAAAGTCATTGGGAAAGTTTAAACTGTTTCCAGTTTCACAGATTTTGAAAGGAAATGTGTGCTGTGCACCTCTTGTGGTAATAGCCATTATCCTCAAAGCAACAAACACTTAACTATATGTTCTTGATATTTTTCATGGACAGCAAATAATTAATATATAATTATGTTAACAACAATGAAGAAAGGGATGCAACTTTGTTTACTATTTTTTAAAATTAGATGCAAGTTGTTTTGTTGATTTTACTTTCAGCAGATTGATATTATATTAGAAACTTAAAATACTATGCTGAGTTATAATCCTAATTTAGTATCTGCCTTCCATTTCCTATTTACTCATAGTGAAGAAAGAAGACCTTCCTGCTGCTTTTTCACCTTTAGCAATTTTTTATTTTAGGAGAAATTAGTCTGAAAGGAGAAAATATTCTTTGTCTACCTGATGAAGAAACTATTAATTTTAGAAGTTGGATTTTTCTTAAGTAGTTTTTAAGTCTGTGTACTTAAGTATTTTTCTTTAGCTCTTTTTAAAAATTCCTCCTAGACATCTATTTAATATTAAATATCTCATAAACTTAAAATTATTTTGAAAGGATGTTTACTAGCTATCTTTGTTTAGCTAATCCTTATTAAATATTCTTGAGTTAATATTATAGTATTAAATAATGAGACTATTATTACATACTTAATGTATCATGTTTCAATTTATAATCTGTTATAGACTACTTAGAAAAATAAAAGTTTGTTGAAATGATTATCCATTACATTTTAATAATTCACACTTACATGCTTTTACGTTTGTTTCCTTTTGGAGTTATAAAACCTTGCAAGACTGGAGAGCTTATATTCTTATTTTAACTTTTGTTTTGTTTTCAGAAACAATTGAAACTTAAAGAGGCTAAGTGATTTACCCAAAGTTGCTTACTAGTCAAGCCTTGATCTATGTCATCTGGCTTAAAATCCAGGAATTTTTCTGCTATAACCTATTGCCTGTGAATGAATATAATTGCAAGATAGAATTATAGTCCATTTTAATATTTTGTGTTTTGTAATTCTTTGTATTTTACAATTTTTAATTGAGAGCTACCTCTATGATGTGTTCTATTAATTTCATGAACTGCTGTTTATATATTATTAAAATGTGTACACCTCAGTGAGCTTTGTTCTAGCCTTACGCTTTGAATTAGTTATCTAGGGAGGCAGTACATTTTCCAGTGATACCACTGTTGCTTCAGGTTTTCTGAGACTCTCTGTGAGAATTACCTTTTAGACTTATATCATGTTCATTTGTATTAGGCTCCACTGTGGTCCATCTTTGTCATTTGTGGTTAGATTAAATTTCAGAATCAAACCAAAGTGGTTCCAAATTGTGGCCAGTGAATACAAAGGGAGCAAATCTGAAAAGTACCACTTAGAGGCAGACAAAGAGTTATCTATAAAGTAATGAGACTGGCTTTCTTGCATCTTGGATTCTAAAGAGTAGGCCAGACAAATTTGGGGTAAAAGAAGAGAATGTATGTGTGTGTGTGTGTGTGTGTGTGTGTGTGTGTGTGTATTGCTTCCCAAGATTACATCTGTAAAGTGGCTATTGCTCCCTTGGATTTTTGGTATTTTAGGGCTTTACTTTTAGAGTCCTGAGAATTCAGTAGCTTTTTAAAAGGATCGAGAGCCTCAGGTAGTGGTAGGTGTCATTCTCACTCTTCCAACAAAAGTGAGGCCAATTGTATGTCATGAAGGTTTAATTCTTTACTCAGTAAATGTATGCCTGTCAGCCTCTCGGACAAGTCCCCATAAAATGCCAAAGCTACAGCTACTCTGTCATGTCAGAGCCAAAGTGTTCAGAGGTCTCGATCCAGAGACCTAGATGCTGAGGATTCTGACTGGTGAATACCTTAATAGTCCACCGTTGTTTCCAAGATGTTCTGATGATGTCGTTATGGCATAAATGAGTGTGCCCTCTGTGAGCCCGCAGTGTTTGCTAACTGGTCTTTTGGAGATCAGTTCCATTATAAAGAGCACTTTTGGGGCAGAAGTGGTCAGCCAGTCAGTAAAGTTTGTGTTTAAAACCACATTGTTGTCTGCAAACTGCTTTGTTTTTAGCCCTAAAAGCCCTTATATCTTGGAGAGGAGACTCTTTAATGAATCAATTTTGAGTTAATAAAAGTGAGGTTCTACCTTTATCTCTTTCTGCTACTAATACTCAGCTATCAAATATATCAATTTTGTATAAGTTTATGATGTATTTTTTTAATTTGAAAAAAAAAATGAGGTTCATCATCAATAGATGAAATCTTAATGAGTTTTTTCAAAGACAGTTTAAACACTACTGTTTAAACAGTTCACTAAAAAACAATAGTGAATGTGTGCTGTGCTTCGTCGCTCAGTTGTGTCTGACTCTTGACAACCCCATGGACCGTAGCGCAGCAGGCTCCTCCGTCCATGGGGATTCTCCAGGCAGGAATCCTGGAGTGGGTTGCCGTGCCCTCCTCCAGGGGATCTTCCCGACCCAGGGATTGAACCCAGGTTTCCCTCAGTGCAGGTGGATTCCTTACCAACTGAGCCACCAGGGAAGCCCTGTGAATTCACAAAATTCAAAAAACATTCACAAGTACCTATTAAACATGAACCACTTTGTTAAATGTTCTACAGGTCTTATCTCATTTATTCCTCACAAAAACCCTCTAAGGTAGGTTCTCTTATTCTCCCATTTTTATAGAGAAGAAAACAGGTACTGACAGGTAACTTTGCCCAGAGTCACATAGCAAGAAAGAAGTGGAGTTAAGGCTATGAATCAGGATGTCTGACCCCAGTGTACTTATTAAACATGCAACTATATTAGTACTGCCGCCTCATAACAGTAATGAATTAATTTAATTTTACTCAACTAATGTTGAGGAAGACAATATCTGCCTCATATAACAGTGCACTGAATGTATACTGGAGCTAAGTGTGGTTATGGGAATACCTTGTGATCATGGAAAGACCTATAGCAGTTTTTAACTTTGAAGTGTCTAAAGACATTTCATAAAGCTAAAGAATCTGCTGTTTGTTGAGTTGCTTACAAACTTTCAGTGGTCTTTTTTTCAGGACTTTAGCCCATGCTTTTCTGTTCTGACCCCAGTGGGTACAGGGAGTCAGTCATATGCCAGCTCTTTTCCCATCCTCAGCCCTGAGCTGTCCCCCAGAGGGAAAATTGTGACCCAAGTCCAGTTGCTGGCCTGTCTGTCTGTCTGCGCTTTCCAGCTCAAGAACTGATTCCCTCTTTGAGAAAATTGGAAAGGCTCCTGGAGGCTGCTGAGAAGCTTTGATGTAGAGGTAGCAATTGAACAGATTGTCCTTTAGAAGCAGCCAAATTTCATTTTCCAGATTGAAAGACAGACTTCCAAGAAAACTTTTCTTTTTAATGTTTTGTTCTAGCATCCAAAAAAGACCCAACTTCAGATCCGGGCTCGAGAGTTTCTCATGGCTATTCTTGTTCTAGGTGGAGGGTGGTTGGCCCACTCTCAGATGGCATGTGTCTTAATAGCTGAATGACTGGCCAGGCCAGCTTTCACCTCCCTCCTGCTGGGCTCCAAGAGGAAGTCCACTTGACAGATGCTGGGCACCTCCCAGTAAGCTCACCAGAGTATTTTGGTGTCAGTTTGTGACAGACCTGGACTTAAACGCTATTCTAGCCACTAGCTTTTTAATATTGTGGCTGCCCACAAGTTCCTTAGCTCTTTAGAGCCCATTTCCTCATCTCTAGAATGAGGCTTCTAATGCCTTCCTTCAGGGTTAAAGTGAGGATTAAGTGAGATAATATATTGACATGACTAACAGTGGACTTGGTAGGAAGTTTGAACCCTTAATTGAATGTTCACTTTCTGATCCTAATATTAGAGGCCATTAGCGATTAGGCCATAGTATATGGAATCAAGCAGATCTAAATTTGATCCCAGATGTCTGATTGCACAGCTTTGTGACGTTGGGCAGTTGTCACGATCTCTCTAAGTCAGTTTTCTCATTTGTCAGATGGAGATATTATCAATACCTACCTCATAGGAATGTTGGAAAGATTCACTGAGCTAATGCATGTACCTTTCATTAAGTCTGGCACACACATGCTGCTGCTGCTGCTGCTGCTAAGTCGCGTCAGTCATGTCCGACTCTGTGCAACCCCATAGACGGCAGCCTACCAGGCTTCGCTGTCCCTGGGATTCTCCCAGCAAGAGTACTGGAGTGGGTTGCCATTTCCTTCTCCAGTGCATGAAAGTAAAAAGTGAAAGTGAAGTTGCTCAGTCATGTCTGACTCAGCGACCCCATGGACTGCAGCCTATCAGGCTCCTCCGTCCATGGGATTCTCCAGGCAGGAGTACTGGAGTGAGTTGCCATTGCCTTCTCTACTGGCACATACATAGTAAGCCCAAAATGAATTATAGCTCTTTATTATTCTTGATGTTGTTAGTGTACCTTGCTCTGGGTTTTCTCTTAGTGGCCCCTGTTTGTGATCATTTAGTTCATAGTATACTTCATTGTTTGCTGAAGGGCAGAAGATATTAATTTGTTTCTTGAGTCATTAATCCAAGGCACAGAATCAGATTCCCACTGATTCTTTTTTTATCTTCTTGCTCCACCATTTCTCCCCATCATATAATAAGGAGGGCATATTCAGTGGGGGACCCTTCACCATGCCAGAGACATTTCTTAGGGATCTGAGAATTGAGAGGCTTGGATATCTAAGCACTGACCTGATTATTGGTATCTTAAACCAAGGAGAAGCCTGCCTGGTTTATCATTCCTGCGGGTGATAAACGGTGTTTTGTTAGATATCACCTGCCTTCTTATTCAACTGCAGTTCCCTAGAGCTCTCCTCCTTTCTCTCGATCATATATTTTGGTTGCATCATTTAGCATACACCAATATTTCAAATAGAGTCCATATTCCTCTTCTAAACCCTACACTCTGCTTCATGTCTGGTAAGTGAGAAATTTAAGTGAAGTCACCATTTTTTTTTTTTAAACACTGCTGACTTGTTAAGGTATAGCCTTCAGTAGAGCTGATTATATGAAATGGCAGTTGTTCAGGCATTAAAAACTGTTCCTTTCATTTTAATAACTGGTGTCTACGGCACATTTTTTATTAAAGGTCAAAGCATAGTCCCAGAAAGAAACTAATATTTGTAGGAGTCTCTCAAAGAACACCTAATCCAGTGAACAATGCTATCAGTATCTCTAAGAGACCCTATGGGCTTGGGTGGAAAGTTCTTTCCCTTGGCTGTTTTAGGAAAGTTCACATTTACGTAAAAGTGGTTTGAATTGTGATCATCCGTGGTCATTTTCATTGCTGGTCATCAGAAACCTATAACAAATTATAGCACTGACATTTACGCCTGTACTCTAAAATGTGCATACAGGTTAGATTCATGCCAGGTTTGTTGCATGTAAAAATATTTAACACCTTAAACAGTATATTTTTTCTTCAGCTGCAAATTACGTAGCCAAAAAAAATCAATTTTTCATCTAATGTTACACAGTATTAAAGGTCAGAAGGATATAGGAGAGGCGTTGGAAGTGGGGGCTGGGGAATGTATTTATTGAACTGCCAGATCTTGGGAAAGTAAATTCTGGAGAACTAAGTTTACTACTTTGACCATAGTGAGCATCTGAGGAACGTGGGGAATGGTTGCCTTGTCAAAAGGACCCTTGTTTGAGACTGAGCTTTGCATCACAGGACTGACTGCTATATAAAGACTTTTTGGTTTTGATCACCTCTGAAATATTTCTACTGAACTCACATAGTCAGTGAGATTGGCTCAGGGGTCTAAGGTGGCAGTTTGTGTTTTTTTTTCCTAAACCGGTAGTTTATTGAGTGTACACTGTGTCCTGGGCAGTCACTAAGCTATGTCAGGAAGCTCCTAGTCTAGTGAGGGAGATAAGACACTCATAATAGTTGGTTATAAATTGCAATGGCCAAGTTCTGTAATAAATCTGAGTAAGTAGTGCCTGTGGGATCACAGAGGAGGCAGCAGCTCTCAAAACCCTTACCGGGCTTTTGAAATGTGCTGTGTCTTAGTCAGGTAGCTGAGAAGGCAAACTACCTTTGGTCTGAATGGTGAAGGTTAAGAAGAAGTTGGGGGGGAACCTGGATGTACTGAGAGGAAAACTACTTTTTTAAGAGGAAGGCACTGCAGAGGTGGCCCTGGGGAATTACCCACTGCAAAGGTGTGAGGGTTGAGAGGAGGCTAGGCTGTTCCCAGAGGAGCTCAAAGATAATATTCAAAGCCAGTATGAAAGACACTTTATTGCCCGACAGCCAGAGGTATCAGCATGTTAG
This sequence comes from Okapia johnstoni, assembly GCA_024291935.2. Classification (NCBI taxonomy): domain Eukaryota; kingdom Metazoa; phylum Chordata; class Mammalia; order Artiodactyla; family Giraffidae; genus Okapia; species Okapia johnstoni. The sequence goes on along the minus strand of CM044324.1, from coordinate 53,719,790 downwards.
AGGGAGTGGATGGCAAAATAAAAATATAATCTTTGTGACCACATCCCAAGGTCAGTACCTGACTAATAGCAGCTGGGGCAACCTTGTAACTACCTGTAGTTCTTTCAACTTAGCCATGATTTCCAAATGTGCCTGCTGAGTCTCCCTTGCTGAGATTGGTTTAATTTCTCAGAGGCATGGGGAGTACCATCACCAGGTAAGTAGGGGGAGGGAGGCTTGTCTACACTTGGTCTCTCTTCCATCCTTCCTCCTTGGTTCTCATGATCTGCTGCTTTGGTGAGATGAATCAGTAGCTTTTCAGTTTGAATCAGCAAACTCTGTGTTAAGGACTGGCAGGCACTGGAGAGAAGGATGTGACATGGTGTGCACCTTTAAGAAACAGTTGAGTGGAAAGCAGACCCAGTACAATTGCGTGTAATGGATGACAATGAAAGAAGTGCTGTGCCCAAGGCACACTCAGGTACTGCAAAAGGACACGAAGGTGTGACTGAGTCCAAATTTGGTGGATGGGGGGAGTATTGGATAAAGAGTTGCTGTGTGGTAGAGGTGACATATGAGATGTACCATGAAGGGTGAGTAGCATTTCTGTCAGAGAAAGGAAGGCACTCTAAGTGGCAGGAGTATTAGGAGCAAGACATAGAACATGTACAAGAACGTGGAGTATTTGAGGGCAGCCACGTTGTCTGTAGCATCTAGAAACGTAGTGGAAAAGGGTCACCAGAAAAGTAGTTTAGGATCTAGTGTGCTATGATCCTCCAAGAGGAAGTAAGGGATTCACCCCAGGACTGCGGGAAAGCCGTGTTCTTCTAGTCCTGTTTTCTTAGCTTGAAACTCCAGGAGGTTAACTGAGGGATCACCAGGTCCAGCGTTACCAGGGTCAGTGGACTTGCTGGGGATGGGCAGGGCTCAGATAACCTCCTGTGAGTGGTACTGTGAAGGAGAAGTGGGGAGGCTTAGAAAGCAGGCATAAAAATAGAAAGAATTCCCCACTTCCTAAAAAGCCCCTCACAAACACTAGAATACTCTTGCTTAAGTTCCCAAGGGTGATGATGAGCCCCAAGAGCCCTGTTGGCTCTTAGAATAGGGACAGGATTTCTCATATCCTGTTAGTTCCCTGGAGGAGGTGTTGATGTCCCCCTTATCATTTCTGCTTTCTCTAGGTCCCACATTTTTGTGTGTGTTGGGATTTAGGAGTGGGAACCCTTCAGTTCCCAGACGGCCCTTATCAGTTGTGTTTTCTTGTGAACATGCAGCTGTGGTGACTATGTGTCCTTTGTCTTTGCTGAACAAGGTTAGTGTTCACTACAGCTGCTGAAAAAATGCTGACAGAGGTTGCTGTGGGGGCTTTGTAGCATCTCCACACGGACTTGATAAAAGCAGGCTTCCTCCTCTCTTCCCTGTCTGGGGCAGTGGTGTTGAGATCCATTCAGGTGCCCACCCCAGAAACCTGGGAGGCCACCTTTTCCCTCATTCCCTCCATCTGGTCAGGCTCCAGTCACTCATCTCAACCTCTTTTGACCATGACCCATAGTAACAAATGTATTTTACCTTGTAGTCCAGAACAAACAGATCTATGATGCAAAAATTTTATAAAACTTATCCTACAGCATCAAATAATCTCTGATATTTTCTATTTCATTTGAATTCATTTAAAACAGAAATGTAAGATATCACCCACTAATTGATGTCACTGAATTACAAGCAACAGTACCTGAAAACAGGTATTTGGACCTCAACTTCCCTCTTCCTGTGCCATAGATCTTCTCAATACAGATTGAATTCACACACACACACACACACACACACACCCTCCTTAGTATTTTCTGTTGTTCTCAGGATACAGTGTGTTTCCCTAGCATGTCTTCATATTCCGCCAAATATGCTACCTTTACCACACTCATCTGGTGCCATTCTAGGTACCACTACTACCACACTCCCTCCCTTGTAAGAAAAAATAAATAGAAATGTTTATGTATGATAGAAATATCAAGTCTTCTGCACAAAGCTTTCTTCTGCCTAGAAAGCCCTTCTCCTTCCTTTTCACCTGACAAACTTCTGTTTTTCATTCAATTGCCAACTCATATCATCTCTTCTTTGAAGCCTTGCTTTCCTTTCAAAGGCAGAGTTAGTTCCTCTTCTGAGTTCCCTTAGTCTTTTGGACACCTCTATTATAGCACTTACCACATGGCGTTTTTAAATTTTATCATATATTTTCTATCTTCTTTGTGGATGGTGAATTTATTGAAAGCAAGAATTATTTTTATTATCCTTTTGGAAAGACATGAAAATGAGATACTTTTTCCCTGGTCAGGAAACCAAGATCCTGCAAGCCAAAAAAAAAAAAGAAGTGGAACAAATAAAATTAGAATATGCCTAGGATAGAGGTGGGGTGGAGGGGAAAATACAGATTGTATTTTTAAAAATTACCAAAGTCACGTATATCATAAATATAGTAACTATTAGGTCCTTTACAGTATTGTTTTAAAATTTATTTACATATATTATCTCACACATTTTTATAAATACTTTATTCCTGTTACATATGAGAGATCAGAGACTTAGAAGTCAGAGAGCTTGCCCATAGAACTAGTTAGTACATGGTAGAGAGGAAATTCAGATATGGGTCTGACTAACTCAGAGTGTTAAGTTCCTTTCCTCACTGGTAACTGAAACTATCAAAGTAGCTAATTAAATAATTATTACTAATTAGTACTAGTAATATTTAATATTAATTAATACTATTTATAGGAGCTTCCCCAATAGCTCAGTTGGTAAAGAATCCACCTGCAGTGCAGGAGACCCGGGTTCAATTCGTGGGTTGGGAAGATCCCCTGGAGAAGGGAAAGGCTAACCACTCCAGTATTCTGGCCTAGAGAATTCCATGGACTGTATAGTCCATGGGGTCGCAAGGAGTTGGACATGACTGAGCGACTTGACTAATACTATTTATGACTTATTTAAGTATTTGCTTATTCTTTTTTTAAGACTATTCTTTTATTATTTATTTTAATTTAATTTTTTTTTTTTGGCTACTTGACGTGTGATCCTAGTTCCTTAGCCAGGGCTTATACCTGTACTCCCTGCATTGGAAGCACAGTCTTAACCACTGGACCACCAGGGAAGTCCCAGTAGCTGCTTATTCTTAAACATAAATCCATAAAATTATAGCATTTATTTTCTAATTGAACCTACTATATGCAGCATATTTGTTCCCTGCCCTCATGGGGCTAAGGGTGTGGGAGAGACACGTTAAACAAATCATTAATAAAATAGAACTGGGATGGATGCTATGGGAGCCGGCAACAGGGTTCTGTGGAAGAAGAGGGATCCAGAATTTAGTTGGAGGTGGGTGGGTCACTCAGGGAGGGCTTTGTTGAAGAGATGGCATTTAAACTGACACCTGAATGAGGAATGGAAGTTAGCAAGTTAAAGAGTGAATGCAAAGGCATTGCAGGCAGAAGGGCCTCATTGTTTTCAATCATCTTACCAGGAGAGCCCTTTTCACAGATGAGGTTTTACGCTCATCCACAGTGTATAAATAGATAAAAGGACTGCTACTCAAGTTGAAGAAGTGGTAATGGTCTGCTCACTTCAGGTGTTCGCCACATGCCCAGTGGTAAGGGACTCTTACGTAGTTCCATGGAAACTCAGAGCACAGTTTAAAAACCACAGATCTAGTCCAGCTCCCTCTTTTTACCAATGGGCAGATGATTTTGGCCGTTTTAAAGGATTTGTCACAGGCTTCTTTATCAGTAATGGAAGATTTGAGACTCAAATCCAGAACTGACTGTGTGAATTGCTCTTTATGCAACACTATGCTTCCTGTCTGCATGTCCCCTTTTGGTAGTCATGGGATGGGAGTCTCTTGTCCTGAATTTGAGCTGCACAGCACTGACCACCAACTCTATGAAAATGTGTTTCTTAGCACTCATATCTGTGTCCTGGGAGAGGCAACACGTAAACCTGGGAATCGTATAGGGTGCCGGGTGCCATGTTTGATAGGATCTGTTTGTTGATAGACATACAGATCTTATGGGAGCTTGGGGCAGTGGGGTAGCCTGGGATAGTCAAGGAGCCTTCTGGGGTCTAAACCTAAAGGACGTGGGGTCTTGAGGAATTATTGGGAGAGGAAGAATTAATTGTAAGATGTTCCAAGTGAGGAAGAAAGATGAGAGGATGGTCACTAGAGGGAGAAAACAGGGTGAAGAGGGGAAGCATTTGGTTATTTGTGTTTTATTTTAAGATGGGGGAATACTGGAAAATTTTTATAAGCCTAAGGGAAGAAGCCTCTGGGAAAGAAGAGAAAGAAGTAAAGTGTGGAGGTGGAAGGGGTTGGAAAACAGACTAGTTCCAGTCTCAGTCCAGCCAGAGAACTGCCCTGGCAGGCACTCCCGGCCTTTGCAAGAGGGCTCTTTAAAACCATCGCAGCAGTTTTGATGTAGCTGTAGGGCTTTCGAGCTCATGCTGGATTCCAGCGGCTCCAGACCTGCTATATATGGTGAGCCCTAGCCATGTGCACATCCTCTTTCTGCCTCCCCCAGCCAGAGTCGCTCTGTTCAAACACCCACACATGTAGCTTTTTGCCTAAAGGAAAGGCCTAGGCAGCATCATTTTACCAACATTGCATAACCTCCGCACACTGGTACCTGCTACCCAGGAGCTTGTTCTTTACAGTGGATCTGACAGGCAGGCTGCAGGCCAGGTGTAGCTCTTGGAGGAGGTTCTCGGTCAGGTGAGATGGTTTCAGGAAATGCCTCGCCCCACTTGCCTGTTTGCCCACAGACTGTCGTCTGGCCCCCATGCTCCCCGCCTAAAGGGTAGGCTTGGTGGGGAGGGAGTTTAGGAAACCAGGTGCAGATAGCCATGCACACAGCCCCAGGAAAGGGTCAGTGTGCCAGCTCGCTAATAAATAAACTCATTCATTAGAACACTGCTGAGGCTTGAGTGTGGCCATGTAAGCCCAGTTTTCTTGGCCTCGACTTGTGGCAGAGTTGGGGAGACAGGCTACGTGAAAGTCCCTTTGGGATTCCTTCCTAGCAGCCAGAATGACAAACCTGCCCAAGTGCCCACTAGTCTTCATTGAATTCAAAATCAGATCCTCTTTGAGCATCTTATAAACTACCATGAGGGAGAAGCAAGGCCAAAACACAACTGGCATTGTCAGGAGACCCAAACAGAGCAAGCAAGACAGGATGCTGGAGCTGCCAGGATATGGCAGGAGGTCAGCGTCAGGAATAACAAGAATTCTTCTCTCCCAGATTTAGGCAGAGAGGAGGAAAGCGTGGCGAGGAAACCCTCCTTCCTTTGAACTCTATAGACAGCGCTGTTGTCTTCCTCTGGGTCTGACCTCTGGGTCTGATCTAGCAGGAAGGGGCCCTTGGAGCTGTGCTGTCACAGGCTGGGGGAGCAGTCAGCACTGACGCTGCCCTGGGAGGCACTGTGGCTAGAGGGAGCGACTGGGAGCTCAGGCTTCCCTCCAGCTCCCCTCTCCTCCACTGAGCAACCTTAAGTTACTTCACCTCCTCAGAGTGTCAGTTTTCTTTCCTGTGAGATGGGGACAGTTATACTAGGTAGATGGCCAGTTATACTAGGTACATTGTGAGACAGTGAATGCAAAGGTATCTCTTACGGTGACCAGTCTCATATTAGAGGACTTAATAAATGGTAATAATCATCATTACTATTTGCCATAAGGCAAAATTTACATCTTAGCTCTTTATATTTTGAGACTCACTAGTGAGTGCGGTCTCCCCCGCCACCCCGTCTTTCTGACTTAGTGAACATACAACAACAACCCATCTTTTAGAGATATTAGAGAACCATCAGACTAGGACTTGAACACTCCTTTTTTTTCCTTTACTTTGCTAGCTGGGTTATTTGCTTTCCTTATATGTAAAAGAGATCAGTATTATTTATGAGGCACTGGAATCACTGAGAGACAAGGATAGTACTGTGAAGCTTAAAACCTCAATAATAAATTGTGGGTTTAAGAACATCATCAAACTTGGGAGGGGCACTGGAATTGCTCCTAAACAGAGAGTAGTTTATGCATAGATTAAGTCTTTACTCAGAGTTAGGTACTTTGAATGAATGATTAAATTATTTAACACAGGAATATAAAGATTACGAGATTGTTTCTTTTTAAAAAGAATTTTTTTTTAAAAAAAGAATTTTTTAAAAAGACTATTTTTTAGGGCAGTTTTAGGTTTGAACGGAATACTGTCATTTTTTAAAGTGTCTATTGCATCCGTAAGGGCAATTTTTACTATGTTTTAGCGTTGAAGTCTCCCCTACCCCTCCTCCCCCAGAATAACTCTGAAATCATGACGTTTAATCAGTAGCAAAATGTAATTTGACCTCTCAACATTTAAGCTTTATTATGAGGAATGCATCCATGATCTAAATTGAAGTAAAGCTGTCCTGATCTTTTATTTAAACCTAGTATTCTCAATTGTGGAGTAGTTGACTTAATGACTCAAACATTACTATTGTACAGAGAGAGCCTATGACATGTGTTGGCTTTCTTTGGTAGTGGGTACCACGACCATCAAATCTTTTTTTGTTCTTGTTTACCATTTTGAACTTGTTTTATTTATTTTCTTCTTACCTTCCAACATACTGTAACCTCTTTAATCATTCAGGAGGTCCTGATAACTGTATTTTGCGAGGCTGTCTTCTTTTAAGTTGCACTGGGTAGCTATACCTTCCTTGTTGAACTGCTGTTGTGTTTGTTCTAAATACATTTTTAGGTTCTTTTAGGCTGCCAGGAGTTAGTTTGCTGTTGTAGGTATGTTTGCCTCAGGTTAGCCAGTCTTTCCACTTCTGGCGTTTTATTTCTAATATGATGCTAGTTTTGAAACTTAAATTATTGCCCTTGTGAGGATTAAGTGAAAAACAGAGGAAATGGATTCTGGAAGGTTTGTTCTAATCATTAAAGAGGCAGAACAACAGTGTAACTCTGGGAGCAGATAATCTGGGTTCAGATCTTAGTTTTGACACTTAACTAGTTTTGTAACTCTGGGCGTTACTTTTCGCTAAGACTCAGTTTCCTCAACTATTAAGTGGGGACAGAAGAATACCAGTCTCTTATTACAGTTGTTACAAGGATTAAATGAAATAATGTATCTGAATCACTTAGCACAGTGCCTGGCATATGCTTCTGTTAGCTGTTAATTATAGCATTTGTCCATTTTTGCCATTAAAGGATTTTTTTTTTTTTTGCTTTCTTCCTATTTCTTAGTCATATTAGAATAGGAAAAAATTGCCAGATAAACTGAATTCAGCCTAGATCAGATGTTAGCTTAACAATTGCTGAGTAAATGACTACAGCACTATTATCCTAATAAGTTTCATTGGGATAACTGTAGTGTCTGTGGATAGAGTTGGAGTTGAGATATCTTCACCTCTATCCTTCTGTAACAGATTGTTTTTTCAGTATAAGAAAAGTATGTATAGAATGCTACCATTATGGAAAATGGAGAGAAAAGGGGAAAGCTACTACATATACACATAAGATTGTGTGTGTATAGATTACAGCTGGAAGGTTTCTTAAGAAGCTGCTCACTTTGGTTGCCTTAGTTGGAAAGGAACTTGGTGGTTAGGAGATGTGTGTTAGGATGGAACTTATGTTTGTTTGTTTTTAACATGTGCATGTATTATCTATTCAAAACAGTTACTAAACAAAGAAAGGAGTAGGTTGAATGTGTAAGCTTCAAGGTTAAGTGTCCCAAGAATTGACCTTCATCTTGGTCCGGACATTCCAGGCAGCTGACTTGTCTAAGTTGTGGGCCCCAGCCTTCAACTGTGCTTTTTCCTTGAAGAGGGCAAACACAAAAGTTCTTCATAACAAGACAACTCTTCTGTTCTTAACTATCTAGAGAATTGATTCACAAATTCAGGGCAAAAATAAGTTGAACCTTTAGTTAGCTGAATTTGGTGATGGTGGATGAATGGACAGCCCTGTGGATTAGAATCTTATTTTCACAGTAGAACTCGTGGTTATCTTCAGCACACTTCCTGTTGATGAGAAGACTGATTGTTTTATTTTTGTAACTATGTGTGCTGAAATTTACTGCAGAACTTTATATTTGATAGTGTTTTCAAATTGTCATCAGTTGTCTACTGAACTAATTAGGTACAGTGTTTTAGGAGTAATTAGAATTTGCCCTTCTTCCATTTACCATGCTTGAATCTATTTTTTAAACTCTTAGTTATCAGCAAAATTAGGTGGAGGTTGCAGCAAACTTTGCTGTTGCATTTCTCTCAAAAGGCAGGTATACACTTGGCTGAAATTTCTACATCAGACTGTTGTGAATACCACAGTTCTCCTGAAGTAAACATTCTTATCATTTTCCAGGCTTGGAAAGAAAGGGTTTCCAGCTGGGAAGAAAGAAAGGGTTAACTTCTGAGAGACTCATCTGTTCTTAAAGCCAAGGTGCTAATCTTACTATGCCCCTTCTTCCTGAAAAACACTCGGTGGCTCTCCTTTGTCTACTTGGTAAAGTGCAGACTGTTTAGCCTGACATTTCAAAGCCCTTCATGACCTTTTGGCATATTTTTCTGTTTCCTATACTTGTCCTTCCACAAAATTTAGGTATTGTTTCCTTACAAGTGCTGAGCTTTCCATGGCCCTGTTTTTGCTCATAATGTTCCACCTGCTGGAAATGATATTATTAATCTTTTACCTGTCCAACTTCAGCTCACCTTTCCAAGCCCCAGGTGCAGAGTTTCATTTTCTTTTTATTTAAACTTTTTATTTTGTATTGAGATATAGCTGATTAACAGTATTAACGATAGTTTCAGGTGAACAGCAAAGGAACTCAGCCATACATATACATATATCCATTCTCCCCCAGCCTCCGCTCCCATTGAGGCTGCCACATAACATTGAGCAGAGTTCCATGTACTTATACAGTAGGTCCTTGTTGGTTATCCATTTTAAATATAGCAGTGTGTACATGTCCATCCCATACTCCCTAACTATCCCTTCCCTCCATCTCTCCCCTCCAGCAACCGTAAGTTCCTTCTCTAAGTCTGTGAGTCTCTTTCTGTTTTGTAAGTTCATTTGTATCATTTGTTTAGACTCCACATATAAGGAATGTTTCTCTTTCTCTGTCTAACTGAGTTCAGTTAGTATGACAATCTCTAGGTCCATCCATGTTGCTGCAAATGGCACTATTTCTGTCTTTTTAATGGTTGAGAGAAATATTCCATTGTATATATATATACCACATCTTCTTTAACCATTCCTTTGTCGATGGACATTTAGGTTGCTTCCATGTCTTGGCTATTGTAAACAGTGCTGCAATGAACATACAGTGTTTCATTTTCCATGAAGTTTTCTCTGACCCCACTCAGCCAAAGGTAATCCTCTCGCAGCCCATGGCACTTTGTATTCCTTCTGGGACACTTACTAAGTTCTCTCATAGAGCTCTTGGTCCTTGGAAGCAGGGCTCTTGTTAACCATCACTTTAATCTCCACACAGTAAAAACTCAGTTTATATTCACTGAGTGAATTAAATGTCAGCCAGCATCTTGAAAGTGTCTTTAATTTGCTTTTCTTTTTCAACCCAGATAACCATTTGACTATTATCTGTAAAGGCTATAGAACAAACTGCTCTGGAACAAAAAAACACTTCACTCCGTGTTGATATAGTTAGTAAGTTTATGATCTGAGAAAATCGGTGCCTTTTAAACCTCAGAGGGCAGGTGTATTAACAAACTACAGAATTTTCATATAAATGAATTCCATTACCTCACTATTGCTGTTAATGAATTGGCCTCTGACAACACTTAAGCATCAAAACACACAGCATCTTTTCAGGTGGAGAGGCTGACATGAGAGATTTGGTTAACTTTAAGAAAAATCTTATGAAAAAAGGACTGTTGAACTTTCCCTGGTTTGTTTCTGTCTTGGAATATACTCTATATCATATAAAGTGGCCACATCTTTTTCTGTGACCTGTTTCTATTGTCACAAAATGTTATTTTTTAGGCACTTACCAGGGTTCTGAGGTTATGAATTTAGAATCACAGCATCAGCAAATCCCAAGGTCGCAAGGAACTTTAAAGATTATGTAGTCAGCCTTCTGTCAGATAGATAGCCAAGTTGCAAATTTTCTACATTTTGAGGTCATCCATTCTTTTATTTGAATCTTCAGAAACTCTCCTGTTAGAAAGTTTTACTTCTAGCATTCAGTGTTGAGTAATTCTTTCTCCCTCTGTGACCCACCCATGGGTTCTGATTCTACCTTTTGGACAGTCTAATCACTTTTCTGTAATATTTAAGGCAACTCTCCTGTTTTTCTCCAGGTGAAATATCTTCTGATCTTTCATCGCTTCCTTTTGTCTCTTAAAATATAATGGTCAAAACTGTAGACATATTCCAAGTGGAGTCTGACCTCTGCTGAACAGAACAAAAATTTCACTTTGCACATGAAGATATTATGTTTGGATTACTGTATCTAAAAATCACATTAATTGCAGGGGGCAACCTTACCCTCTTAACTTCCTTTGAATGTACACTATCATCATAAGCCTGTGAGGCTTTCTCACACCGAGATAGGAGTGGCACGCCTCTCCTGTGCCTCGACACCTGTTCTTTTAGGCCCCAGTGCAGGACCTTAGATTGATCCCTGTTAGAGTCAGCCCATTGAAACAGTCTATTAAGTATTTTTGGCTCATGGTTAGGTCATCTGACATATTTGTCTTCCTGCCCAGCTTCTTGCAATCTACAAATTTGATAAGTTTGTTTTCTCTTCTCCATCTTAGTCATTCATGGAGATGTTGAGGCAGGCCAGGATGGAATCATTCCATTGGACCATACGATTGCTAGTAGGTTTAAATGGGCATTAATTGTGTTTGGAGATAGGATTGTCAGTTTAGATCAAATATGCCATAATTGTAGTAGAAATTGTCTTTTAGGTGAGTAGTCTTATTGTAGCTGCTTAGTAACTGTTTAACAAGAGATAATAGAACTACATATGGTCATAAGAGTGAGATTAGGAACTAGCTTGGAAAATTAGTGACCCTGCTTATATTCTTATATATGATTAAATATAATATTACATTTATTAATTAATAAAACATAATTCTTACATTCTTGGGGTTTCCCTGGTGTCTCAGACGGTAAAGAATCTGCCTGCACTGTGGGAGACCCAGGTTCGATCCCTGGGTCAGGAAGATCCATTGGAGAGGGGCATGGCAACCCACTGCAGTATTCTTGCGTAGAGAATTCCATGGACAGAGGAGCCTGGTGGGCTACAGTCCATGGGGTCGGAAAGAGTTGGACACGACTGAGTGACTGACACTTTCCTTCTTCTATTCTTATGTAAGGTGTTAAGCAGAGAACATTCTGGACTGATTAGAGGCAGTGTGGTATAGGGAAAGAGCCCTAAACTTGGCCCTGAGATGTTTTATTCATTTATTCATTCAGCAAATATATATTGAGTGCATACTATACTTAAGCCTTAGATATACAGTGATTTAAAATAAAACCAACCCAGACTTCATGTTTGCCATCAGTGGAACTTACATTCAAATCGGGAAACAATTTGATAATTATACAGATGAAATCATGATACTTTCTTTGACCTATATTCTAGACAGGTACTGTCCAACAAAAATATAATACAGGTCACAAACTCAATTTAAAAGTTTCTAGTAGCTCCATTTTAAAAAGTGAAAAGAAAAAAATGAAACTAATTTTAATAATGGGTTTTATTTAACTCAGTATACCTGATAATATTTCAACAAGTAAGCAATATAAAAAATTTGAGATACTTATGTTCTTTTTTCTTGAACTAAATCATTGACATCTTAAACTTATACCACATCTCAGTTTGAACTAGCCTGTTTAAAGTGCTCAGTAGCCATGTGTAGCTAGTGGCCTTCGTATTGGACAGCACAATACTATCCCCACCTTTATAGATTGCTCTATGGTATTGGGGAAATCACTCTCCTTATTTAGAAGTCCTGTTTTCATCAGTAAAATGAAGGATTCAGACTTATCTTTAAACAGCTAAAAGTGGTCCTTTTCGTGTATGAGGGAGCAATCTAAGGTGTTGTAAATAATCTATGTACTTACATGGGTGTATATGTAAAGATTCATCAAGCTGTATACTTAAGATACAGGTACTTTTCAGTATCCATGTTATCGTTCAATAAAAGGTTTTTTAAAAATAAATTCTAATTATTTTGATCCTATGCCCTTCAATAAAATTTCTCAGATGAACTGACCTTCAGTGGAAACAAGTGACATGAAAAATGCCAACAGCCAGTGACTCTTTATGTCTTCTTCCCACCCAGGATGTGTCTAGTCCGAATGAAACAGGAAGGCCGGAGTGGGAAATACATGTGTCGTACCATAGTTCATTTTATGTGGGAGGATGTTGAGCAGCGTGGCAGAATCATGGGGGTAAGTGACTACTATCAGATTCTGGTTTTGGAAAACTCCCGTGAGTGATTGCCTGACTTGAGTTGAAGTTCTAGAATGGTCTGATGTCAGGTGGTAATTCAGCTCAACTCACTTTTGCCTCTGTGGATTCTGACAAGCTCCGGATACTTTCTGTGTTTGCACACATTGTCACGGTTTGTCGGTATGAGAACATCCTGTGTTCAGAGATGGGATTATTAAAAAGCAAATCATGGTGATAGGAGGAATGGATTTGGTGAATAGATGAAATCAAATAATAATCCAGTTTTAGGATACTGTACCTGTGATACCAGTTCATTGTGTCAGTTCGCAATTAGTTTGGATAGAAAGATCCTGACTCGGGGGCCTGCACTGTCCTCAGGAACTTAAAAACAAGCTCCTTGATCGCTGACAACCTAGAATACTTTGGCAAGGTATCTACTGAAAAGTTCCATTAGTATATTTAATAACCTGAGAAAGGAGAACCTATAGTATGTGTATAACATAGAATATGATGACAATAGAAAGCCAGAACCAAAACATTAGAATACAATAGATTATATAAGTACCAGTGTCTTCCTTTGTGTATATTGTGTATATTGTGTATTTTGTGTATCTAGACCATATTTTAGTAGATTGTAGTTCCTGATTTTTCCCATATCATTGCCTCACAGCTTGGGAGCGTCTAAAGCCAAACCATCAGACAGGGTCACGAAATGGGGTGACCTGGTTTCTTTCATTACAGAGGAGAGTTCTGTGGTTTTGTGTGTATGTATTTTATTATATATGGTATCATTCTGTGTGCACTTAATTGCGACTTTTTTTTTTTTTAACTCAACAATGTGTCTTGGAGATCTTTGCATGCAGCAATTTAAGTGGGAGATCTCCCTTTTTTCACTTTTATCTACTGTAATTATTTTCACACACTTCCTATGTTACTGTCTAATGGTATCATGTGCTTAGCTTACTCTATGTGTAAAATTGTGGTCTTGGAGACTAAATGATGGAAATGATGGTTTCCTTTGGAGAATTTAGATTGAGGGTACTTTCAGATTCTCATGTCTTTGAAGGAGCTGGGTATACAGAAAGCATAGGAGACATGGGTTCACCTTTAGATAGCTTCATTGACACTTATGTGCCTTTCTCTGGGAAAACAGACCATCAGCATTTCTACTCATTCTAAAAAGATGATAGTGTATTTCACAGTTTTAGCAGCTGTCATCATCATCATAATCCATCCAGGGGAGTCAGTATTCTCCTGTCTTTGTAATGTACTCTTTGCTTCATGTTTCTCACTGCCATGCCTTACTGCTGTTTAGCTGCCCAGAGTGGGATCAACAGCCTCTAAGCTATTCATCCTGCTGAGTGCTCCACATTCCTTCAAGTACTTACTGTCCAACTCTGTGGCGGTACACAATGGACATACCGTACTGCTGGCGGTCTCAAATCATCCCTTTTAATGACGACCACTGATATGCCCCTGGCCAGCCAAAGTCTCTGCTGACTGCCATGCAGTTACACAGTAGTTCTGTTAGTCTGTTTTCTTATCACTGTTGACTAAACTCTTCTGGAAGTTGAACCACTGGAACCATGTGGGCCATAGCTGTACCCAACTTGAATAGCCTTATGAGCCGTTGGTTGCTGACTCCTAGACCACAGGAACCTTTTACTCTACCCCACTTCCACCCCCCATTGAATTTCTTTTTGGACCTGCATATAAAGGGGGCTTCCCTGATGGCTTAGCAGGTTAAGAATCCACCTGCAGTGCCTGAAAAATCCCACGGACAGAGGAGTCACAAAGAGTCAGACATGACTGAACAACTAAGCATGCATGTACACACACATATATTTATCTCCCATCACAATATTCAGCACTTTGAACCTTCTCCCATGTTACTTTATAATATCCCTCCTACTTGACTGTATGCTTTATAAAGGCAGGAAACCTGTCTTATCCACAGTTTTTTGTTTACACAGTGAGCAGTGGTTGAATAAATACTTGTTGAATGAATGAATAAATTGAAATTTATTCTGAAATTGTTTTAAAGCCAACTTATTTGTTAGATAGATCATACTTGGTTTGTTAGTCTCTGGTTCAGTTGTCTATCAATGCAGTCCTGCAGGAATTAGCCTTTCCTCCCCCCCCCCCCCCCATTTTATCCAACCATTTTTCTGTCTGAATTGTTCTAGGTATTATGCTGTCTTATAGAGAAGTGTGTTAGATCAGCATTTCTCAAACTTTAATGTACCTACAGTTCACCTGGGGATCCTGTTAAAGTACAGATTCTGATTCAGTAGGTTTGGGGTGAGGTCAGAGAGTCTCTCTGCATTTCTAAAAATCTTCAAGGTGATGCCAGTAGCGCTGATAGGGCAGGATGGGGAAAGGGCAAGCACACTTTGAATAGCAGGGTTTTAGATGATCCATAATGCTCCCCAACTGTAGACTGTTAAATTTGTCTTCATGAAGAGAAATGCCAAGCTCCAGTTCAGTTACAAAGACTATAAAAGATGATGATTTAAAAATAGTGGAGACTTGAAAGAGTTGGGGAATTACTGTTATTATATTTCCATTATAACTGATTTGCTCCTCCCTTTCCAATGTCATGCTATAAATAGACACCCTTTATACAGGCAAGAAAATTATATATTAGCCAATTCGAAGTTAGGAGTGTGATTGTGTGTATGTAGAGGGGACCTCAGTCTTTGGTGTGTGTACAGCCTGAAGAAATGGGAAGATTAGGCTGAACGAGAATGACATGTGGCTGGAGAAAAGTAGTAGGCAGAGGGAGCCAGTCTGGCCTGGTTCTGACCTTAGCTGGCAAATCTTTTCTCCTCCCCTTACTTCAGTTTCTTGGCTTAAAAAAAAAAAAAAAAAAAAACTTGGGGGGGGCGGGTGGCTACGTAGTTTCCAAGTTTCTTTTCCAAGCTTTGAAAATCTATGATGTGAAGGTGGTAATTTGCAAATCTATTTTTGTGTTATTTGGCATCTTTAAGAAAACTTGTATAAAAAGTAGAATTTATAAGACTGATCAATGTAGTGGTGATTTTTCTTCTGCCAAAGAATTCTTAGAGCCATTACATTACTTGAGTGGACTGGTGTAGGGAAGATTGAGAATGTGAATTAATGACACATTAGAAATTTGGGTCAAGAAATCCTTTGAATTCGAGTTCCAGTCTAATTTGGTGGGAAAATTTTCACTTTCCAAAAATTTGCTTTTTACCAGCTGTTTAGGAGCCCAACTATTGTGAAAAACAAGGCAGCCTCATATATCATCAGTGAAGCTGGTATAAAAAAGCAAGTGTTAAATTTGAGGTTACAAAAATCACATCAATAATTTAGAGAGTTCTCACTTTAAAAAAAAACATTATTTGGGATTTAAACATATAAATTAGCTGTGGAAATAAAGTTCATTATATCACCTCATCTGGTCTTGTTTTATTTCATTAACTGGTTCTTAAAAACCTTTGTGAGCTGAGTTGCAGCTGAAGAGGTTGGAGACCATTTTTCCTTGGGCCCTTGCCTCACTCCTGAGTGTTGGTAAGAGTAGGGAACTAAGACTTGACACAGCTGTAAAAACAGACAGCGCCTTTGGCCTCAGCACTTTCTCCTGGTGCAGGCAGATTTCAGATGTAAATTTCACTTTCTGCCTCTCCTACTAATGAAGTAAGTTTCTTTTGCTGGGTTTGCAGCCAGGTGTGTCCAGTCTTGTGGCTAACCGGGGCGCTTTACTTAATTTTTCCATTTGTGACATTTCAACCAAACTTAAAAAACAAACATAAAAATTAGCTCAAGGCAGTGGCTCAAAGTGTTAATGGTAACCTTAGGCTGGCTAAACGACTTCCTCTCAGTTCTGCCCTGCCAGACATCTCCACCTTGTGGCTTACAATGAGCAGGTTTAAGCTTTCCAAACGGTGGAGACAAGGTAGAGGAGGTGGGGATGGGCTTTAGTTAACTAGTTGCACATTTATCTCTATCAGCGGTCCCTGGCATGACAGTTGCCTCAGCAGCATTTCTTGCTGAGGACAAGAAACCTTGCTGAGGACAGTTGCCTCAGGTGATTTCTTGCTAGCAGCCTTCTGGGATCAGGATGAACCTCCTGTCACCACAGTCTCCTGCTGCTCGCTCTAGCAGAGCCGCTTGATAGGGGATGGTGTGGAGGGCCTAGAAGGAGGTAGAGGAGCTGTGGGCTGAACTGGACTCCTTTGTAAAATTCTACTTTGCTTTTCAGAACCAGCATTTTGCTTTGCAAGGCCCTCTGTGATCATACTCCCGACTACCTTTCCAAACTCATTTCCCCTAGCTCTTCTTGAGCCTTAAAGATGAGAAACCTCTAGCACGTGTGCCTGGCACATAGTAAGCACGC
The DNA here is from genome assembly GCA_024291935.2 of Okapia johnstoni. Lineage (NCBI taxonomy): Eukaryota > Metazoa > Chordata > Mammalia > Artiodactyla > Giraffidae > Okapia > Okapia johnstoni. The sequence continues at coordinate 53,703,014 of CM044324.1, read as the reverse complement.
AGTGAACATCACATTCCATCGTTGCCGCACACACTTTTTCACTGCAGCCAAGCTGAATGTCTTGCTCTTCCTGTGTTTTGCCTTTGCTCATGTGGTATGAATATACTAGATTGCCCTAACATGCCAGCCTCAATTCCTCCACATCCCTCCACTTCAAATTGGAAGCCAATCCTGGTTTCCCCTAGCTGTAAGTACCTTTTTAATTTACCCATACTCTTCATTGGAAAAGACCCTGATGCTAGGAAAGGTTGAGGGCAGGAAGAGAAGGGAGTGACTGAGGATGAGATGGTTGGATGGCATCACCGAATCAATGGACATGGATTTGAGCAGACTCCGGGAGATGGTGAAGGATAGGGAAGCTTGGTGTGCTGCAGCCCATGGCATCGCAAAGAGTTGGACATGACTGAACAACAACATACCCTTCTTCTGGCTCTTAACTGCTTCTGTTTTGCATAACTGTCATTCATGTATATTGACCACCTTCTGGGTGAATTCCTGGGGGGTGGGATCACATGTATCCCTTTGTACTCTCCAAAGTATACTCTCATTGCTCCTTGGGTGAATGTATGCGTTCTTCTGATGAAAGAAGACAGTTCTGAAAGCCCATTATAAGTGTTGGAAAAAGTGGAGTGAGGAGGTATCCTTTTTATTCTGAGAATATTTATTTACTCTTAAATGTGGGAAGAAAAAGAAATGAGGAATTATCTCCATTCTCAGTTTTCTTTTTTCTTTGTTTATGCTTTCTCAATCTTCTAGTGGAATTATTTGATTGAAAAATAAAAACAATTTATACACAAAGTACTTTATGTTTCTAAACTAGCAAAGGCTTTGAGTCTATAAAAGGTAGTAGAATTACTTATACTTTAGTTTTTCTGGAAATTTCCTTCCAGGTCTCTATATTTCCATTGCCGTGTCCTCCCTCCCCCCACAAAAATCTTCATTCAAACTCCTCTGTTTTACCATGAGGTAAAAATTTTGCTATACTTTGCATCTCTAGGTCAGAGTTAAAGCTCACTGCCAAAGGTATTGTTTAAAAGGCAAGGGCCACTTTAAGGATATAGTTTTTTGTGGCCAATAATATGAATGGTTGAGTGTAAATACAGAGCCGTCCCCTGGGCTCAAAGCCTTTAAAATAAGAATACATGTTTGTTTTCCAGTATCAATCGTTCTTTTGAATGTTTTTTAAATGTCCTGAGCAGTTGGAATGGATACTTAGTTATTAGGGGAGGGAAGGCTAAATTCTTAGAAAGCAGAACAATTCTGTTTTAGAATTGGCTCATGAGTTTAAGCAGGGACTAACTGAAGATGTACCTCTAGTGGATAAGTTCCTTTCTCAACACAGGTTTCTTATCCTTAGGCCTTAATAGGTAGCAAGAGTGCATAGAGTATATACTTTAGGTGTGTTTTTTAACATTTATTTGGCCTCATTGGATCTTGGTTGTAGCACATGGGATCTAGTTCCCTGACCAGGGGTTGAAACCAAGACCCCTGTATTGGTAGTGCAGGGTCTTAGCCACTGGACCACCAGGGACATCCCTTTAGGTAGTTTTCTAACTGATTGGTTGCCTGGGTGTATACACCCAGGATGCTTGTCTGATGGCCCAGGTACCTGACCTTCTAAGTGGCATACTGGATTCACTCCACTTCAGGGAGGGTCCTTGAAAGAAGTTATAAACCTTTCTGTATTTGAAATTATAAATGGTGAGTTTCCCGAGGTCTAATTCCTACTTGTTTGTCTTTGTATTTCTATAGTGTCTCAATGGAGTTTTGTCTTGAATAGGCATTCAGTAAGTGTTTCTTGGCTACATAAATAATATCTACTCTTTTGTCTTCAGTTTACCTCCTGAAATTTCTGTAGAAGAAAAGTGACCTAGTTCCATTTTTCAAAGCCCTGACTAACTCAGTGCGCTGACTGAGTTCTGCGTTTCCCCAATACCTTCTTAAGTACTCCTCATGCTAAGTACTCTCAATTCAGCTTATCATTTCAGAACTGTTTACCTCTCCAACCCATCACTTTTATTTTTTTGCCTCCACTCTCTTTTGTACCATAGTTATAAAACTGCTTAGAGCCGTGTTTGTCAGGCACAGCTAAAGCCATTTTCCATACCTCTCTTTCAGGGGTCGCTAATGGCTGTGTGTTAGTTGGACTTCCCTGGTAGCTCAGCTGATAGAGAATCTGCCTGCAATGCAGGAGACCCTGGTTGGATTCCTGGGTCAGGAAGATCCCCTAGAGAAGGGAATGGCTAGCCACTCTAGTATTCTGGCCTGGAGAATTCCATGGAGAGGAGCCTGGCAGTCTGCCTGTTCTTCTTGTGTTTGTTGTCTCACTTCTGATGTCATCACCACCAATCCAGTCCCCCAAGCTAGAATTCCAGAGAAGGCAATGGCACCCCACTCCAGTACTTTTGCCTGGAAACTCCCGTTGACAGAGGAGCCTGGTGGGCTGCAGTCCATGGGGTCGCTAAGAGTCACACATGACTGAGCGACTTCACTTTGACTTTTCACTTTGACGTGTTGAAGAAGGAAATGGCAACCCACTCCAGTATTCTTGCCTGGAGAATCCCAGGGACAGGGGAGCCTGGTGGGCTGCTGTCTATGGGGTTGCATAGAGTCGGGCACGACTGAAGCGACTTAGCAGCAGCAGCAGCAGCAAGCTAGAATTCTTAGGGCTGTCCTCAACTCCTGCCTCATCCTCTGCATCCACTTGTCTTCTCACTTTTCCACCCAAAATACCTCTGGATTTTATCCTCGCTTCTGTTCTGTTGTTTCATGTCAGTCCTTGCCATCTCTTCTTTATGGGGCATGGCCTCCTATCTATCAGTAGTTCCTGGACTACTGATCGTGAACCCTGCCATCGTATAAGCTGCCAGAGATGTGTCTAAATCCCACATCTGATCATATCCCTCCTCTGTCTAGAAATCTCTGAGGGGCAAAATTCAGACTTCTTAGCAGTGGCATATAGAACCCTTTGTAGTTATATTGGAGGATGTTCTTGTTCTTAGAAGACACCTGCTGAAGTATTTAGGGGTGAAATGTATTGATATCTTCAAATGATTTAGCAAAAGAAGAAAGGGTATGTGGGTATGGATAAAGGTCAAGCAAATGTCACAGAATAGTAAAAACTGTGAATCTCAAGTTCATGCAAGTTTTTGCTGTATTACTCTTACAGCTTAAAAAGAATAAGTTTGAAGCTTTTCAAAGTGAAAAATTGGGGGAGGGGTCTTCACATTCTGTCTCTAGCCCACCCTTTCTAGTTTAATTTCCAACAAACTTCTACATGCAAATAGTCATGATTAAGCGTGTATACAAACACACTGAAACACATGTTCTACTCATGCTGTAGTTTCACTGGTGCTGTAATATTCTGTGTTCCTTTGTGCCTTCATTCACACACTTCCCTCTGTCTGAAGTGGTTGTAACCCTGTCTCCTCTGCTCATGGCCCTCAAAGACACAGCTGGATAGTACCTCTTCCAAGAAGCTTTTCCCAGCAACCCCCAGTAATACTAGTATACTTGCCACTCCCTTGTCTGTATTCTTCCAGCACTTTGCACAAACTTCTGAGATAGGGCTCGTCATTGCTATACTATATATGGATTTGTGTAGGTCACACCCATTATATGGAATGAGGATCCCAGGATCCCTAGTGCCTAACACAGAGTGCCTAACATAGTTACCCTTCAGATACTTGTTGGGTGTATGAGCTTGCTTCTATTATTAATCCCTGGCCACTACTATCTCCCAAATACTGACTTTAAAGATCGCTTATTGTACCTGGATTCCGTTTCTCTGACCCATTCCCCACCCCCACCCCCAAAGGTTCATGTTTCACTCTCTGCCCAGCCTCATGGATTCTCTGGCTCTCTCATCATTTATATTTTTAATCCACTTTATAGGATAGATGAACCTTAGAACATTAGAGTTGGAGCCTCAGAGATTCTCTTGGTCTGAAGGTGTTCAGGTGTGGGTATTTTGGAAAACTTTTCCAGAAGATTTCTGATGCCCATATCAGGTTAAGGACTATAGATTTGTTCCCACCCTCTCACTTCTGTGGTGAGGAAATGAAGTTCCAAAGAAGTTCATTGATTTGCCCAAGGTCACGCAGCTAGCAGACAGCAAATGAGGATCAAAACTAAGGTATGCTGATTCCCAGTCCAGTGTCTGCCTTGCTATACAATGACACCTCTAGGGGGGTCAGGGGGAGGTGGAAATCAACTTCATGGGAGGGTCCTTCTCTCCTGTCTTATCACCAAAGACTTCTAAAGACCAAGAGGACAGCTTTCCTTGAATCTAGAAGTGTTCTGTTTCTCCAGTGCAGTCCCATGCCTGAGGCCCCTTTATTCAGAATTTCTAATCCAGTACGGCAGAGGTTTCCTACTCCACAGGACTGATAGAGATTAAGGGAGAAAAAAAAAAGATGAGAATGCGAACAATGTTCTGAATTTGTTTCTTTTTCCAGCCTTTAGAGCCTGAATGTCTCCACATCGTCTGAATTTGCCTTAGTTGATTTTACAATTATTTTTCAGAGACTTCTTGGTTCTTTTTTTTTTTTTTTTTAAGACTAGAGGAACACCGTGCTTGGAGAGGCTTGGCTGGGAGACTAACAAAGGCAGTATTATACTGTGCACGGCAGAGCCAATAAATGAATTCAGGAGACACCTAGATGTGTTTCTAGAGGAGGGCATGAGGGGGAGGGGTCTGGTGCAAAGGCAGAAAGGTGGGATTAAGATAAATTAAAATGGGGCCAGCATGTTGGATCAGGGGACAGCCTCTTCCTGTTCCCACCATCGCTTAAGATTTTTCATTCTGCTTCATTTGAAAGTTAAAAGTAGTCTTGACCATATAGCCTCATATTCTCCCATCCCCCACTGTCCTGTTTAGGAAAAGAACTTAGTCTAAAGGCTATTTCAGCCTGATAACAGCTATGTTTATTTACTGGAGTGCTACATATATGGGACATTCCTCGGGAATCTTAGACTGTTAAAACTGGAAAAGAACCTTGAAATAATCTAATCCAGGGATTCTCAAAGTGGCCTCCAGACCGGCAGCCTCAACACCACTTAGGAACTTGTTATGAATGCATGTTTAGGGCTCCACTCTGGATCTGCTGAGCCAGACACTCGGGAGGCAGGGCCCAGCAACCTGTATTTTAAACTTTTAATTTTGTATTGGGGTATAGCGGATTAACAATGTTGTGATGGTTTCAGGTGAACGGCAAAGGGACTCGACCATACATATACATGTATCTGTTCTCCTCTAAACTCCCCTCCAGGCTGCCATATAACATTGAGCCGAGTTCCCTGTGCTATACAGTAGGATCTTGTTGGTTATCCATTTTAAATATAGCAGTGTGTACATGGCCATCCCAAACTCCCTAATCCCTTTCCTCCATCCTTCTCCCTGCCCTCCCCACCGCACCCCCCGCCCCTGCCCAGCAACCATAAGTTCGTTCTCTAAGTGTGTGAACCTCTAAGCAATCAATATTTTAACAAACCCTCCAGTCTTAGAGCTACTGCTCAAGTCTGATCCTGTCATTTAAGTGGTGGAGAAACTGGCTCTGGAAGAGCTGAGTAAGCTTGAGTTAGAAACCAGCTGAAGAACAGAACTCAGGTCTCCTGATGGCCAGCTGTTACTCCTCTCCCTGTGAAGAGGAGCAGGATCTGGGCATGGACTAGTGACATGTGAAAGTTGAGGGTTTCAGCTAATGCAGAAAGAGTTCCCCAGTAGTAATAGCTAATGTTTATTGAGCACTTTCTCTTGGCTGTGCATTTTTTAAGCACTATTTCAATTTATGTTTACAGCAGTCTTAGCTATGAGATCCTATCCTCATTTTACAGATGAAGAAACTAAGGATCAGAGAAGTTAGCATTAATATGTTAGTTCCCTGTAGCTGCTGTAAGAACTTAGCACAGATTGGTGGCTTAAAACAGTAGAGCTTTGTTCTCTCATAGTTCTAGAGGCTAGAAATCATTTTCAGTAGGCTGAAATCAAGACCTCACAGGGCTGTGCTCAAGGGAAGAATCTGTTCTTTGCCCCTTTCAGCCTTTTGGTAACTGCTGGCACTCCTTGACTTGTGGCCACTTCACTCTGATCTCTGCCTCTGCGGTCACGTTGCATTCTTCTCTTCTGTCTGGGTTTAAGCACCCTCTTCCTCTCTCTCATAAAGGTGCATGTGATTGCAGTTAGGCCCACCTAGATAATCCAGACTGATCTTCCCATCTGAAGACCCTTAATTTAATCACAGCTGCAAAGTCCTTTTTTGCCATATAAGGTAACATTCACAGGTTCTAGGAATCAGGATGTAGCTATCTTTTAGGAGACCAGTATTCAGCCTACTGGTTAGGTAACTTAACCAGACTTACGCAGTAAATATAAGAGCCTAGATTGGAACCCAAGCCTGCCAGACTCTAGAGCCCATGCTCTTAATCATTACTCTGTACTGCCTGAAAAGGTCACTGCTAAAAACTATGGTTCTAGCATTAGCTTTAGATTTGTTTTAATGTTTCCTTCTTCCCCAAACTTGCATAATATTACTTGTCACATAACTCTGAACCTCTGTGTCCTTAAGCAGCTCTGGTCCTGATTCCTTCAGTTAAATTACTAGAGGGCAGATCTTGTATTCCTCCCCACGCCCCCACCCCCCATTTAAAAAAATGGAGATATAGTAATAATTCATATATCATAAAGTTCACCATTTTGAATGTGTTTTTTAGTAAATTCACAATGTTATGCAACCATCACCACTGTCTAATTCCAGGACATTTTCATCACTTCAAAAAGAAACCCTGTGCCTGTTAGCAGTTACTCCCCTTTTTCTCAGCCCTTGGCAGCCACTGCTTTCTGTCTCTATGGACTGACTTATTCTGGGCATTCCACATAAATGGAATCATATAATATGTGGTCTTTTGTGTCAAGTTTCTTTTACTTAGCATAATGTTTCATGGTTCACCCATGTTGTAGCATGTTTCAGTACTTCATTAATTTTTATGGATAATCTATTGTATGGATATACCGCATTTTATTATCCATTCATCAGTTGATTGACATTTGGGCTATTCCCACTTTTGGCTTATTTGAATAATGCTGCTGTGAACATTCATGTACAAGTCTTTATCTGAACATATGTTTTCAGTTCACTTGGGTATATACCTAAGAGTGGAATTGCTGGGTAATACGGTATGCTATGTTTAGCTTTTTGAGCAACTCAGGTATTGTATTTCATATCAAGTTATTTGAATCCATAGAGTGACATTGTACATTCGTTCATAATGAAGTAATATTCTCATAATCTGTAATCTTAATAATATTTCTCATCTAATTGCCAAATAAATATTTATACCTACAGTTTTTGACAGTAAAGAGAAAGGATGATGTGGTATAATGGAAGGAGTTCTGGCCTGCCCAGCTATTCTCTGGGTGAGCTTGAGTACGTCAGATCACCTCACCTCTCTGGGGAGGAGAGCTAGATGATTTCTAAATTCTCTTCCAGACTTAACATTTGCAACTCTGTGAAAGTCTGAAAAGCTAGCCTTGTGTTAAATCCCAGAGCTTATGTTCTGTTTTTTTAGCAGTTCATCATTCTCTGTCTGATTTCTGTTCCCAGACACAAACAAAGTTTTACCCATCCATCCATCCATTTTATTGTGGTCTGCTAGCTTCCAGGTACTATGCTAGGCACTGGAGATACAAAGATGACAAAGATATTGTCCCTGACTCCCCAGTCTAGTAGGAGAAGACAAACATATAAACAGGTGATTACAATGTTAAGAGATGATGATATTTTAAAATTGTTCTGCCCAGAGTAGAAAAGTTTGGGTAGATGACATTTGCATTGTATTTTTTCAGATGAGTGTTTGCTAGACAAGAAGATTTTGGTTAGAGCAGTGGTATAGGTAAAGGCAGAGTGGTGTGAGAGGACAAGAGCATGTTTGCCTTTGATAGATGGCTTTTTTCCTTCTTTTCCTGTAGTGGTGAAAACACTGTTCAGACTAGCTCCGTTTTGAGATCCTTCTGTGTGTCCAGTATCCACAGACTCATCAACTCAAAGGCCTGCAGAAGAACATATTTTGTCTAAGTCCTGGCCACCTATAGGTCTTCTTCCATTTTTTCTAAGAGCACTTCAGACTCAATTTCTGAGTCAGGAGATTCACTGAGTGGGTAAGGAACTTTGATCAAGATTTGGGTTTTCTCCATCATACCAGCTTAGTTTGCTCTTGAAAATGCCCTTTCATCCCTCTAAGGGTTTTAGCTACATAAAAATATTAGGAGCATAAAATTTTACAATATGATCAGCATAGCACAAACTAAATTTCTAACCTTTGACTACAAACATATATATGGAAGGCTTTGTGTCTTAAGCTGCCCCCTTCCCAGCCTCCTAGCCTTCAGGAGAGGTCATTGTACAGCTCTTTCCATGGTCACTGTTCTCTTCCTTTTTACTGGAGGGCAAAACTAGGGCAAAGAAATAATTTTTATTCACTTCTGAAAGGTTACAGTAATAAAGAAACTCTTGTTAACATCAGAGAACGTTGCAGCCAAGAGTTTTCACAGTCTGGCATTGTTTATTTTACATGTAATTTGGAACCTTCTGCACTCTTAAAATATTGGCACAAAAATGTTTTAACTGTTGAAGTACTTCACTGCATGCAGCGGTGGTGTGGCGTCAGAGAGGCAGCTGGACTCTGGAGAGCCGTTTGCCCCGTTCCTGTTGGAAAGAGAAATGGTGTAAGCATACTTATGCGTGTGGAGATACACATTCACTTGTGTGTATATATGAGCCTCTCTGCATTGAGAATTAAGAACTTTCTCTGCCCTGATGAACTTCTGTGCCTCCCTTTATTTAACAATGAGAAGGGTGTAACAATCCTGCTTTCCTGTTGCCGTGGCTGCCAGAAAGTATAGCACTTCCCTTATTTGGATATTTTGATATGATTGTTCATTATCCCCTTTCTCTTACACACACTTTGTTACTTAACTCTTTTCTTTTATCCATCAAAGGATTTTTGTTGTTGTTGTTGTTGTCTTGTTAGGTTGAAATTAAGATTTGAAAATAACTGCAGAAGGATCCCACATATAAGATGGGAAGACTTCTAGGCTGGTGACTGGGCTTCCTGAGTTCCAGGTCCAACTTTGCTCCCAGAGTTTGGAGGACCTTCTTCTTCCCCCATCTGCTTCGTGTCCTGGGAGTTTAAAATAGAGCTATATATTAGCCTGGCCCTTGCTAAGACCCAGGGGTTCCCCAGGGCTGGTGATGCTCTTTGTAACCTGTCTGAACTGGGGACAGTAGCCTGCTGTCCCATAAGCTTTTCTTCCTCCAAATCTGACACCTTGTTCCTTGGCCTCCACATTGGAGCCTGGGCAGAAGAGGCAGAGGTTACCCCCACCCTGTGAGCTCTGCCAAGCTGTCTCCATGCCAGGCCCTTCTCCAGGGACCTCCAGCAGGGGGCTCCTTCTCCTGTAGGAGTTCCACTCCAGCTCCGAGAAAAGGATGCTCCGCTGGCATGGGTACCACAACCACCATGCCCTGCTCCCACAGGCTGTAGACTTTCTGTCACAGCCAGCCAGGGATCCCTCACTCTCTAACCCAGATCAGCTTTCAGTGCCCTCCAACAGAAGACAAAGTGCTCAGGACCTTGCAGTCCTTCTTGGTTCAGTGAGCTCTTTTCCCTTTTGGAAAACACTGCCTTTGGCTTCTTGACCCACAAGAGCAGTCCCTATGATGGAGAATCCAGAGGAGTACATGCACGTGCAATTTCGGGCAGAGGAAACAGGCCTTTTCCTAACAACCTACTGAGGGCCCCTGTGTCCTGCTCTCCACCTCTAAGGTATGGGCACTTTGTGCTTAACTGTCCAGAAACCATTTTCCCAAGCAGTTACCTCCCATCACATTGGCTTTGGAGCCAGACAGACCTGGGTGCTAATTCCTGCTCAGCCGTAGCGTGGCCTTGAGACCCTGGGAAAGTCTCTTTACCTCTCATTTCTTTCTCTGTACGCTACACAGTGTGTGATTTAAACAATATGATCTGGTAAAGACTTGGCACAGTACTTGGCACATTTTAATCACTTGATAGGATATAGGCACTGTGTTCGGACCTTTTCTACAGCACCTGGCATGGGCTGCCTTATTTCATGAGGATTTGTGTACATACCTGTCACACTCCACTGGATTCTGATTGCTGGAGGATAGAGATTGTATCTTTTGTCTTTGTATCACGTTTGCCTGGCTTGGGTCACGGGCATAGCAGACACTCAGTCACTGCTAGCTGAATCTATTAGGATGACTTGAACAGACAGGGCCGGCATTATTGTTTTAGTTTCTCCATCTGAACCTGGGGAAATAGTAACCCCTTATTTTGGAGCCTTTGAGGACAATTTAAAACGATATGTGTGAAGTGTTTGGAGTCCTTTGAAAGGAAGGTACTGGGGAAATTAATGGTGTTTTTGCTATTCTTGGGAAAGCCCTTTGTGGTTCCCAGCGAATAAATTACTTGGAGTGAGTTTTCCAACACCTCCTATTCTGCTCTGTTCACTGAGGCTTTTTAAAAATAATAATAATAATAACTGTCTGCTGTAATGCTTTTTTGCTGTGACTTATAAAGATATATAATTTTGGTTTTGGACTTTTGACCCCTTTCTGCTCCCAGGGGAGAAATTTCTATCAGAATAATAAAAGGTGTAAACTGTGTGTGTTGCCCTTTTTCTGGGCCTGGGGTAGTTCAGCCTCTGGGGTTAAGAATCAGAGGGCTTGTGGTTTGTACCTGGTTACAGGGCAAGTAGGAGACCTTTCCCATTAAGAGCTCAGTGGTATTCTAAGTGTCTCCCCCACTCCCATTCCTTTGTATCCTGTGCCCTTTTGCTAAAATTCTTCAGTTTTCACATGAACTCTGTTTTGGGGGGATTGTGAGCACATTTGTTTATGGCTGTACCTCTTCTAGAAGATGTTTATCATCTGCTCTACTTTAGGTCCCCAGCTGAGTTGCCTGGCAGAGAGGATCCTCAAACAGGATGAGAGAGGGGAAAAACCATTCACTAGTCTTGGAGCTAGAAGAGCAAGGAACTAAACTTGGTTCTACCATTAGTTAGCAGATGCAGAACTTGGACCAGGATATTTCTTTTTTTTTTTTAATACTTATTTTATTTACTTATTTGGTTGCACCAGTTCTTCTTTGCAATATGTAGGATATTGGTTGTGGCATGTGAACTCTTAGTTGTGGTGTGTGGGATCTAGTTCCCTAACCAAGGATTGAACCTGGGCCCGTTGCATTGGGAGTACAGAGTCATTAGCCACTGAACCACCAAGAAGAGTCCCTGGACCAAATCGTTTCTAAAGATCTTTCCAGCTTGGGCGAAAAAAAATCTGTGAGATAAGACTTTTCCAACCCAGGGGAGAATTTACAATTCCCGTGTGTTCGCTAAGCCTCTCTTGCCATGTAACCCTGGAAGAACTGGCCCTGTTTAACAGCCTCAGCTCAAAGGCTCGTGAGAGACCAGAGTGGTTTGAGAACAAATGTGGGTTTCAGATATGCTAGAGTTGTCTGGTCTGAAGCAGTGGGTAAATGTGGATGTCAGAAGAATCCCACTTGGCAATGACCACCACCCACCCCACCGCCCGCCAGGAACTGTGTAAAGGAAGTCCAGACTGCTCTGGCTGGGGGCAGGAAGCCCCAGTCAGGGCTAGCTCTAGCTAATCAGAATTGGAAAGCAGTCAGTGATTATATTTTGTGCAGGTTCAGTGACTGGCAATCTCCTAGATGCTTGACAACCACAGGGATAATCCTAATTCAGCGTTTTCCAATTGAGGATACTTAGTCCTGGCCAGGAAAATGACTTGTTCAGTGTCACATATTAGTAGCAGGGCAGAGATTAAAACTCACTGCTGATTCACTCAGTTGCTCTTTTCATTATATCATTCTGTCACCTTTGCCATCATCCTGCTACCTTTACCATCCCTAGAACTACCATACATACACTCCATTTTTGTCTTCCTATCTTAGAGACCTCATGGGTTATTCTTTTAAGGTCAATGTTCCTATGTCCAGTGCAGTGCCTCACACGTAATAGGCCTTTAACAGATGTTAGTGGATGAGTGAATGAACTTACCCAAGTCTTCCTAACTCATTAACTGACCCTAAATTGTTAGTGGATGCTAATACAATAGTGTTTTACTGGTTCCCAGGGGCTTTCTGTACTCGTGTCTTCTGGAGGAGTGGTGGCAGTAGCACTGGGGAGGGAGCTCTTGGGTCAGGCAAGTTGATGGTGCCCCTCACTCCATGTCTTTCCACAGAGTAGGTGGCCATCTGCTCTTTTCTCCTGTGAGTTTAACCCTTCACTGGGCACTGCCAGAGGGCACTGGCTCTGCTAAGATGGGGGTACCTATGTGAGAACAGTTCTGGAAGCCAAGAGGTCAGACCCAGGATACATGAGAGCTATACATTGATTGCAGCTGCCCTAGATGCGCTGTGAATATTTCTGGATCCTTTGGTGAGACAGCTAGTAGTATAATACTCCTCTTCTTGGTTGCTTCCCTAAAGTGCTGGCTGAATGGTCCTTTGGGGTTGGTTAGAGCTGAACGGGCCCAGCTGGAAACCAGGGACTTCTTTCTCCATGTTGATTGCAATCTATTGAGCTGATTTTGAATGTTCGCGATATGTGCCATAACCGTGACATCTGCTCAAAGGAGCAGGAAGAACTACAAGGAGTGCTTCTTTAAAACAACCGCTAGCCGGACTTCAGTTGCCTTACACTCACCTAAATTCGCTGTCGGCGGCTTCACTGGTTTCCCCACCTCTCGACTCTCTTCATCTTAGATCCATCCTGCAAATCATTTAACAGCCTAGTTCATCTTCCTAAACACTACTTATGTCAAATACTCATCACACAGCAACGCCCAGTGGCTCCACAGTGCCTGCTAGATGTGCACCGTACTCCTCAACCTGTCTTCAGGCTCCTTGTGATTCATCATCATTTTTCTGTCTTTCCTGCCTGCCCTGCTTTTCTTCCAGTCTCTTCCTGTCTTCTCCTGAAATCTTTCCTAACTCATCCAGATTTACATTTGTGTCTTATTCTACCAGTGTGATTATAAATTTCTTTTCCTTTCTTTTTTAAGTTTACTTATTTATTTGTTTTTGGCTGTGCTGGGTCTTCATTGTTGTGTGGGCTTCTCATTGGTGTGGCTTCTCTCGTGGTAGAGCATGGGTTCTAGGCTGTGTAGGGCTCCAGTAGATGTGGCCCATGGACTTAATTGCTCTGGGGCATGTGGGATCTTCCTGGACCAGGGAAGACCCGTGTCCCCTACATCGACAGGCGGATTCTTAACCACTGGACCGCCTGGGAAGCCCTATAAATTTTTAAGTACAAGGATCACGGGCATCCTTGAGTAACCTCCTTAGTGCCCAGCACAGAGCATGGCCCATTGTAAGTACACAGGAAATGCGTCTTGATTTGATTTAATTTAACAAGTACTTTTGTTGCATGGTAAGGGGCTTCAAGGGGAAGAAAAGAATGAAGTAAAGATAATCCTTTTAAAAGCTGACATGGGTATTGAGATATCTGTGCTAGGTAAAGTATATTCTGAATAACATTTTCTTGATTTATTTTCCTCAGCTACTCCCCTGACCCCTTCTCATCTGGCAGGGTTGTTGCAGAGCAGAGTGATACACATGGAGGCCTGGGGATTCCCATTCTCCCTTCCTACAGTGCCCAGATCATCTGCACCATCAGGTGTTCTCTTAGTACCTACTCTGTGTTGGGACCACATGGCCTTATCCTCCAACAATTTACAGTGGAGCTTCCATCAAACATCCCTGGTTCTGTCCTTGAGTAGTTCTTCACATCAGTGCTGGCCAGCTGTTAGCAACAGCATGCTCTCACCCCATCCCCATTATCTGTACACCACACACAGGCACTTCTCATCTTAGGGATCTTGAATGACAGGACTGGAGTAATAGCACTAAATTACTATCTAGCATCCTGTGTGTTTTATTGTGAGCCCTCCTCCCTTCCTAGAATGTAAGCTCCAGGAGTTCAGAAATTGTGTCTCATTTATTGCTGTTGCCTCAACAAGGCAGAGGAACCAGAGATCAAATTGCTAACATCTGCTGGATCATCGAAAAAGCCAGAGAGTTCCAGAAAAACATGTTTCTGCTTTATTGACTATGCCAAAGCCTTTGACTGTGTGGATCACAATAAACTGTGGAAAATTCTGAAAGAGATGGGAATACCAGACCATCTGACCTGTCTCTTGAGAAACCTGTATGCAGGTCAGGAAGCAACAGTTAGAACTGGACATGGAACAACAGACTGGTTCCAAATAGGAAAAGGAGTACGTCAAGGCTGTATATTGTCACCCTGCTTATTTAACTTATATGCAGAGTACATCATGAGAAACGCTGGGCTGGAAGAAACACAAGGTGGAATCAAGATTGCCGGGAGAATTATCAATAACCTCAGATATGTAGATGACACCACCCTTATGGCAGAAAGCGAAGAAGAACTAAAGAGCCTCTTGATGAAAGTGAAAGAGGAGAGTGAAAAAGTTGGCTTAAAGCTCAACGTTCAGACAACTAAGATCGTGGCATCTGATCCCATCACTTCATGCGAAATAGATGGGGAAACAGTGGAAACAGTGTCAGACTTTATTTTGGGGGGCTCCAAAATCACTGCTGATGATGATTGCAGCCATGAAATTAAAAGACGCTTACTCCTTGGAAGGAAGGTTACGACCAACCTAGATAGCATATTTAAAAGTAGAGATATTACTTTGCCAACAAAGGTCCGTCCAGTCAAGGCTGTGGTTTTTCCAGTGGTCATGTATGGATGTGAGAGTTGGACGGTGAAGAAAGCTGAGTGCCGAAGAATTGATGCTTTTGAACTGTGGTGTTGGAGAAGACTCTTGGGAGTTCCTTGAACTGCAAGAAGATCCAACCAGTCCATCCTAAAGGAGATCAGTCCTGGGTGTTCATTGGAAGGACTGATGTTGAAGCTGAAACTCCAATACTTTGGCCACCTCATGCGAAGAGTTGACTGATTGGAAAAGACCCTAATGCTGGGAAGGATTGGGGGCAGGAGGAGAAGGGGACGACAGAGGATGAGATGGTTGGATGGCATCACTGACTCGATGGACATGGGTTTGGGTAAACTCCGGGAGTTGGTGATGGACAGGGAGGCCTGGCGTGCTGCGATTCATGGGATCACAAAGAGTTGGACATGACTGAGCGACTGAACTGAACTGAACAACTCTTAGAACAGTGCTTGGAACGTGGTTAGCAAAAATATACATTTATTGAATGATGAAGGTATTGTTGAATTTTTTTTCCCTTGAGGTCCAGCAACATTATTAATTTGTATGGCTCTTTTAAGTATTATTTTCCCATAGTATTCATTTATCCACTCATTGATTTATTCACTCATTCATTTATTTGGTCTTTAACCACATGCTAATACCTAAATGCTGTTGGTAGAGAGTATATTATAGAGAAATGATCTTACAGGGTTTACAATCTAGTCTCTGCCAAGAAGAGAAATGAAGTTGAATCTTTCGTAGGTTAATTTCCAAACTCAATAGATGAACAAGTAAGATAGAGTTCACCTGTTTTTTGTTTCATTATGTTTTGTTTTTGCCACAGACTTTACCTAGAGAAGCTGGCCCAGGGCAGGGTTGAGCCTGCTGACAGGATGGCACAGGAAACGAGGCAGCCCCTGGTGCCGAAGGGAGGGACGGAGACTGTCAGGCCCTGGGCTCATGTGGAGTGGGTCGGGTTTGTCACCTCCTTTCCAAGACAGTGGCAAGGAGGTTGAGAGCATGTGGGCTCAGGTCCTACCCCTGCTATGTGTCCCTGGGCAAGGTCTTAATCTGTGTGCCTCAGTTTTCTCTCTGTAAAACAGGAGTAGCTGTGTTAACCTGCCTCACCTTCCAGCACTGTGGAAGGTGAACGAGCTCCGACATGGGAGACTCTCCGAACAGTGCCTGGGACTGAGATAGGTGTTTGATGCTATAAACTTTATTACTTAACTGTTAAGCATTTTTTTTCTTGTGCAATAATCTAAAAAGAAAAAAGAAAGGCAATTTTGCAGAGTTTGAATGGAAAAATAGAGACTCAGAGATCTGTCTTTCCAAGTCACCAGGAGGGAAATGGAGCTCCTTGGACCCAGAATTTACTTAGATGTCAGAGCATTTCTTAGGTTTGAGTGGGGCTTGAATACTAGAGAGAGAGCATCTCTTTAACAGATAATAGCATTCCAGCATTTGTTTTTCCTTTATAAAATGCCTATCCTTTTAAGAATGTTGTATGGGAAAAAGAGGAAAAAAGAATTACCTTAAGAGATGGGGTTGCAGAGCTCATAAGGCTAAGTGTCCTTCCATTGTTGGGGGGTATTTGGACGTCATTCCTTGCCTCACCCTTGGATTCCTCATTACTTGAGCAGGATTAATCATATCACTCCTCCTCAGAATCCAGGCTCAGCCATTCCCAGGATACTCCTACAGGGTTCTGTAAGCTACCAGCTGAATGGCACATCTGTTTTGAGTCTTAAAAAAATGTTGGACTAGGAGTCAGAACACCTTGTTGCTGTGAACATCTTGAGCGTTTATGAGCTGAGCGATAACTAGGCGAGTCATCTGACCTCTCTGAGCCTTTGTTTCCTCATCTCTACAGCAGGGAACAACTTCTTTCTCAGATTACCACAGAGTCAGTATTTCGGAAGTTGTATGGTGCTGAACAGTAAGCAGGAAGGAAAAAACAGTGACGGACAAACATTCTGTGATCCAAACAGAACAATGGAAATGTCCACTGTACTGTTTGGGGCTGTGGACTTTGGTCTGACCTTCTCTGCCCTGCTTGGGTCACCGGTTAACATGTATGATTCAGTTAATTAGGGTTGCCCGTCTCTTTTGCTCCCCATTCCTGCAGAGAAGGAGAATTCATGACTGTGATAAAAGGGCTAGAAATCTCAATATCAGAAAGGAACTAGATTTTGGATCTTCTGAAAAACCATTGTGGTCCAGGTGACCTGATGTCTCTCTTGGAGTCGCTGAGTGGGAAAGGACTCTGGCTGGGGCCTGTGAGCTCAGTGTTGCCTCTAGGTCCTCTATCTGTTTAGATCCTCAGCACCCGGGGCAAGTGAAGAGTGTCCAGGCTCTGTTAGCAAAGAGCTCTTGAACTTTTAAAGTATCCATTTTCAGCTGTTTGGCTTGTATGTCTATGCACTTGAGATGGCCAGCATTGATGGGGAACAAGCATCCTCTAGTTTTCCACTGTCCCCAGTCTGCCTAAATTTAATAGAAAAACACTAAAAAAGCTAAGTTGTGCCTGCAGCTTTTCTGCACTTACAAATGCAGTCATGAGGTCCAGGGGGCAGTTGGGAGCCTGCAAGTGTCTCTGGAAACCTCCATGTGTCCATAGCTTCTTGCTGACTAAAATCAGACCTCATGGCTGCAGGTAGGATGCAGAGAACTCGGAGGAATGACAGTCACTGACACACAGTGAGCAGATCAGTGGGAGGAAGGGGCCTGGGCTCCTCGGCCCTGGTGTGCTATACCGCTGCTCCATCGGAGACGCCTGCAGGCTCGAGCTAAATACACATCTTGCTCGTATTTCATCTTGTCCAAGTAAGATTTTCCATTACCACAACATAAGAGACATTGAGGGCACCGTGATTGCTAAAACCCTACAAGACTGGTTGTCTGTGCTTAGTGTCGCCAGGGTCAGCAAGTCATCAGCCTAGGATTGCATGTAACGGTTGCATTCTTTTTCTCAGCTGGCACTCAGTGAGGTCTGATTCTGTGCAAGTCTCACCTTCTGCTCCACACTCACTTGATAATCAAATCCTGTTAATCTTGTTGGACGTTTTCCTCTTTATTCCTTTTTGTCACTTATATTAATTCAGTTTCTTACCAACTTTCACCTGAGCCATTGCAGCAGCCTCCTGGCATTCCTGCCTCCAATTCTTCCCCCAGGTATATGGTTTGTACTTGCCAGGTTACTTCTCGAAAACAAATCTATGCAGGGGCTTCGCTGGTGGTCCAATGGTTAAGAATCTGCCTGCCAGCGCAGGGGACACTGTTTCGATCCCTGGTGCAGGAAGATCTCACATGCCTTGCATGCCACAAGTACTGAGCCCACAAGCTGCCGCTACTGAAGCCTGACCACCTAGAGTCGATGCTTCGCAACAAGGCAAGCCACTGCAATGAGAAGCAGCCCCCAACCCCCGCAGCTAGAGAAAGCCCGCGCACAGCAACAAAGACGAAGTACAGCCAAAAATAAAAATAAATTAATTAAAAAAGCAAAAAGAACAACAAGGAAACCCCAATCTATCCAATAGCACAGGGAATTATATTCAATATCTTGTAATAACATAAGATGGAAAAAGAATCCAAAAAAGAATTAAATATAATTATCCATATTTATATATGTATGAGTCACTTTGCTGTACACCTGAAACTAACACAGCTTTGTAAATCAACTATACTTCGATAAAATAACAATGACAGCAGATCTCTCCATGCAGCTTCCCTGTGCTTGGAACTCATCCTTGTCTTTTCTTCATGTCGCTTGCAGGGCCATTTACAGACAGACATAAGCTGCCTTTCCAGCTCTGCCTTCTTCTTCCCATCATGAGCTCTTTGTTATGGATTTCCCTCTGAGGATGCTGTAATTGTTCAGCTGTCTGTGACTTTACACATGCTATTCTTTCTGTCTGAAAAGTACAGATCCCTCGTCACCCTTTAATACCCAGTGTAATAAATATTACTGCATCTCTGAAGCCTTTGAGCCCCCAGACTCACCATTGCCATTTTTAACCTGCGGTATGCTGTTCCAGTCTTTTGTTGTCACAGGTCTTTCACATGAAATTACGAATTTCTTGAGGACAGGTACTGGGTTTTATTCATCTTTTACACCCAGCATGCCTAAAAATATGGTAGGCACTCAATATATACTTATCAAACGTGTTGAAGTCAATGAAGAATTCTGCACTCAGACAGCTTATGGTCTAGTAAGGAATATAAATTGCTTCATGACACTAGAGCTCAGAATCAAGAAATACCATGAGAGGTTTTAATAAATACATATACATGGTTAAGTCACAGATTGAAATACTTGTGTGGGAAGAACCACTTGTAATTGGAATTATCTTTTATTGTGGTGAAATACATATGTTATTTTATCATTTTAACCACTCATAGGTATACAATTCAGTGGCATTAGATACAGTCACAATGTTGGGTAACCGTCACCACTGTCTATCTAGCCCCCAAATTTCTTCATCATTCCCAGTAAAAACTCCATGCCCATTAAATAACTCCCCCATTTCCACTCTGCCCAGGTCATGGTAATCTCTGTTCTGCTTTCTGTCTCTATGAATTCGCCTGTCTTGGGTACCTCCTATGGGAGAATGGTACATTATTTGTCCTTCTGTGTCTGACTTACTTCACTAGGCATAATGGTTTCAAGATTCATCCATATTATAGCATATATCAAAATTTTACTCCTTTTTATGGCTGAATAATATTCCATTGTAGGTATATACCCTTTTTGTCTCTCCATTCATCTGTTGATAAATACTTTGTTTCCATCTGTTGGCTGGTGTAAATAATGTTGATATGAACATTGGTATACAAATATCTGTTGCAGTCTCAACTTTCAGTTCCTTTGGGTATATAGTTAGGAGTGAAATTACTGAGTCATAGAGTAGTTCTGTTTAACCTTTTGAGAAATCACCAAGCTATTTTCTATAGCAGCTATACCATTCCCACCAGTAATGCGTGAAAGTTCAAATTTTCCTGCATCCTCATCAATACTTGTTATTTTTCTTTTTAAAAGAATTATAGCCATCCTAGTAGGTGTAAATGGAATTATCCTTTGTTTATGCTTTAGATAATTGTCTTGATAACTGGTTTTAACTTGCTTATTGACTATTAGTGACCACTGAAAAATTAACAGTTTTCACTTTCCAAATCTTGTATTTAATGACAGAAAACCAATGCGTTAGCACATGTTTGCAGAGCGTAAGTCCTTTCTTCAATTTGGAAATACAAGCAGAAAAGCACTTCTTAGAAAGTTTCCGAATTACTCTTCCATAGCACTTGTGATAGAGCAGGTAGGCATCAAAGGTCTGTTAATGTTTAATCTATTCACATCACAGAGTTAATTGGCTATTATCTTGTTAGCATGAGAAGGAAAAACTTCATTCGCCCACTTGATGTTTTCTTATCCTGGTAACCACAAAATTCTTTCTCTGAATTTCAATCACAAACTTCTTTTTACTTCAAACTGCTTGTGTATGCATTTTGATTCCAAATCTAGAATGCTAGCAGATGGTAGTAATAGAACTAGATGTGGTCTTCAAACTTGTTTCAGTGGAAGAGATTGCTTTGAGAGAGATATGGAGTTTCAGAGGTGATGTGAAAACAGACTAAAAGAACAGGAGTTGGACGTCCTCAGGCTAGAGCAGAATTGTGTTTGGAAACCATGAAACCAGCAGCAGCATGTATCAAAGTTGTTCAACGCCTTCCCAAATCTTTGTACTCAGGAAATTATCCTAAAATTGGTAAAGTGCCTGGGTGTCAATAATCAAAGAGGTAATCATGACAGGAAATACTATGTTGATTCATTTTACAGACATGTGATGAGCAGTGTGGCCATCTTTGCCGTCAGGGAGCTTGCAGTCTAATGCAGTGGATGGGTGGGGGGGCAACTTGTAAACAGATTATTAAAATAATACAGTAAGTCTTCCTGATAAAAATATTAACAGAAAACAGTGATTTTTTTCTATAAAGTGGGGACAGTAAACACCCCCTTTTAGGATTATTGTGAAGATTAAAGAAATAATGCATACAAAGTTTTTAATACAGTTGCTGGCACATGGCAAGCATTCAGCAAATGTTAGCTAATGTTATTATTATGGAGAGGTTTTATTGAGTTGATGAATGACAGTATATCCATTGATCGCAAGCAACAGAGACCACAGCTAATTTAGACAAAGGATTATTGGGGGTAACTAGGGCTGACAGGATGGAAAGGACGGTTTAACGACAGGCCTCAGGTAGGAAAGATACAAGGGAGCTCAGGGATCCTAGTGTTAGCGATAGGAAGTTAGTATCCTCTTTGGGATGATCCAGCTTTAGCTGTCATTTTAATCTTGGATGTTTCTAGCCAGAAACAACCATCTGATTAAATTGCTTAGATTCTGGGCCCATCTTTGTCTGTGATGAGAAAACAAAATTCTAGGATCAGCAGCCTACTAGCTCGCGGAATGGGAGAGGAGTAGGAAGGCCCCAGGGAAGGGATACAGAAAAAATGAGTGATGTTCATTCAGGTGGTATCAGATACTTCCCAGATCTGCTGATCCATTGAGGCTGATGATACAAGCCGTGAGGCCAACCCATGGAACAGCCTCTTGGAGTATTTCTGTTGGCCATAGAATCGACCGTCCTGCCTTGTGACCGGTGCCAACCCAGTGTGATCATTCCTATCTGACATTCTTCATTGAAATTTATCTGGTTTCCTCGTGTTTATTCTTAAGTACTGTAGCTAAAACAAAAGACTCAACTATTACAATAATAGAGGAAGGAAAACTTCTGGAGCTTCGTAGACTGCATTTCTTTTGATATATTCAGTTATGATTATCCCTATCGCATTTCTCAGCTCATGATCAGGAATTTGCTCTGGGTCTTAATTATGACTCCATAGTCAGACCCTCCTTCATCCTGTTATTTTGTCCTAGATGTGCTACTGTGCATTTGACCTTGTTGAGTTTCGTCTTGTTTCTAAGATCATTTTTCAACACTTCAGAGTCATTTCCATTTTACTTTTGTTTTCCAAAGTACTGAAATTAACAATTGGAGCTTTTTGCTTATGTGATTCTCCATTTCCGATGTGACTCATCAGATACAGAAAGGTGTGACAACTGGAGAGAAGATGCTAGATTTAGGTACCAGCTGTCTGAGATAAAAGTTCCAGCCCTGACTGCTAACACACAAGCAGGGTGTGACTTTGGGGCAAGTTACTTAACATCTTTGAGCTTCTGTTTCCTTGTTTATAGATTCAGGACAACAATCAGGCTATGAGATCTTGGAGGGCAAGGTTATTATGGTTGTGAGGCGCAAATAAGATCATACACATGAAAACATTGTCAAATCAAATGTGATGTATGTTCATCATTGCTGCCTCCACTGTCATAATTATGAGCAGTACAGAGAGGGCCCACCCCCCCACCCCCGCCGAATTGTTTCCTTTAGGATATCGTGCTATCAGTGCTGTTGTTAAAAGAGCCACTGTTTGAAGCCAGTGTTGATACCTCTATCAGTATGCATGAGACGTGTTCAGAAACTTCAGAAATTTAGAGATTATGGCTATCTCACTCTTACTTGTATGTCTTGACATGGAAGAAAATTAACTTGGCATGATAGTTGTATCTTCCCAGGACCTTACTGTACCTCATCAGCTTCTTCTCAGGGTGATTGTAGGTGTGTTTGAATGCTTTGTCAAGCGAGTAAATGACTGTAACTTCCACAGCCATCTCTTGCTTTGCTCTTTTCCCAGCCTGAAGAAAAGGCTCCTGTACTTTGTAACCATTCAGAATGTAATATTGAGACATTAACAGTTTTGGGTTTTAGAACATTATCAAGCTATACAGATCTTGATATTCACATCCCAAGCAGTAAAACTGGGACTTTCAAAACATACAAATAAATAATAAGGAAAAATATTTTTAAAGGCATTTCAATGTAGCAAGCTTCTCTTGTGCATTAAACATTTGAAATGATTTATTAAGATGAGATGTAAGGATTATCTCATGCCATATTTAGGTTGGCTTTTCATCACAACTGGCACATGCTATACTCAAATGTTCACATTTTCTTTAAAAAAAAAAAAAAGGAAAAGAAATTGTCCATCTTTTATTATTTTTCCTTTTCTTTCTTCTTGGTATTAACACAGTTTTCTCTGGCCCTACCAAATGCACACACACACAGAGTTGCATTTGTTGGGTTTTGTGATCATTGCTAAAAGATCTTCAGTAGATCTTTCATTCATAATGCAAGTGAGTTACATGCACACGTGTATTTGGTCTCTCCGTGTGTCCTTCTGTTTTCACTGTTTCTGTGTATTTCACATAATATTGCACAGTGAACTCATTTCTAACATTAGATAGACTAGCTGATGTTCAGTGCACATTAGCCTATTGCCACACAATGACTATAGCCCGTGGTGTTGACATTGCAAAGTGTTGCTGATGTCATTACTAATCCCTAGAAAGACAACTAAAACCTGACTTGCCATCCTTTGTGCTGCATTATAGCCTTACATTGAATTTGATATATTATTTATGCTTCAGTCAGCAATTCTAGGCACGCTTTATCATTCTTTCATTCTAATAAATTCTTATTAGCCTGCTACTGTTAGCAGCTTTGCCTCAGTAGCCTTAACATTTATTATTACCTTCATGCTCATCAGTTCTTGTGTTGCCCTTGCTAACTTTCTTTCATTCTCTTCTCCTGAACCATAATTATACCTTTCTCCCCAGTTTACCCAGGAATGGGGATTAGTTTTTACTGGAGATGTCTGATGTATTAATATTAGTAATTGGCCACTGATCACCCATCGGGTAGCCCACCCCTAGCTACTTTTGTAATTGGAAATATCTGAGTTGTTTTTACCCATGACCATAGTGGCACTAGTAGTAAAGAACTTGCTTGCCAGTGCAGGAGACACAAGAGACATGGAATTTATCCCTGGAGCAAGAAGATCCTCTGGAAGAGGATTTAAAATGGCAAACCCACTCCAGTATTCTTGCTTGAAAAATTCAGTGGACAAGAAGAGCCCAGCTACACTCCATCATGGGGTTGCAGAGTCAGACACAACTAAATGACTGAGCACCCACACAACACGCTCACATAGTAGCTTTTAGCCCTGCCTCTACTGATAACCTAAGTTGTAGGGCACGTGGAAGGGCAGCCACATTATTTATGGTGTTTGTTCCAACACAGATAAGCATTGAAGTCAAACTGCTCTGTATTCTGTTCCTGACCCACTATTTCCTAGCTGTATAACCTTAACCTTCCCAGATAACAGGTTCCTCTTCTCTGAAGTGGGGATAGTTAATAGCACCTATCTCAGTCACTGGGAAAGATTCAGTGAGCTTATGTGTATGAAATTCTTATCATGGCTCTTGGCACATGGTAAACAGTGAATTATGGGGACTGTTTCTGAGCTACTTTTGTGGCACCTGTAAACTGGAGAGAGAGGAAGCTTTTTAGAAGACATCATTTGTAAGCTAAGACTTAGAAGATAAGAAGGAGTTAGCATCCCTGTGGATAAAGAAAGGAGGATTCCTGGCAGCAGTATACTTGAGACCCAGGAGAGAACGTGACATGTCTGTGGAAATTGTACATCGTTTACTCTGACGGAGGGCGAGATAGAAGTACAGAGACGGGAGGAGGTGAGGCAGGAAAGACGACCAAGAACAGATCACTAGGAACCGTACAGGGCTCACGGAAGAGTTTCAACTTGATCTTCCATCAGTCCCTCCATCATCAGTTTCTCTGTTACGCAGCCACATAAATGTCTTAAGAGCAGCGACAGGGAAAAGGGGAAAGAGGGCAGCGAACTGGCCTCAGACGAACTGGCATCTCTTTAAAGCAAACATTCCTCCTTGAGAATACTACATTAATTAAGCATGTGCCTGGCAAGATTCATTATTGCTTTACTTGTGTTCCCTGTTGGTTGTCTCATTCATTAATCTGCTGATTAGTAACCCTGAACTCTTGTCCCCCACCCCCCACCACCATTTTTGCATCGCCTTTTTAATATACTGTGCTATTCCCCCGGGACGTAAACTCCAGGACCTGTCCCTGGCCTGCTCATGTTTGTTTTCTTTGCCCCTTGTGCCTGCCTCTGCTGTAACATTTGTAGTATGTGTTAAGTAATCCTTAAGGTAACATTTTTATTATGTCATAAAAAGTGCATGGCAAATATATTATAACTCATGGACTTTGTTTAAAAATGAACGGATAATTTATTGAGTGTGTTACATGAGCCCCGCTCCCCTCCCCATTTCAGCTGAGACTTGCTGCTCATTTAGCCTAGCCTCCTATCGAGCGCTCCCACCCTGTGACATGCTAGGAAAGCAGACCCATGGTTGGCTAGAAGTGACATCATAGTTTATGTACTCAATAAAAATTTAATTAAGTCATTACAGGAATTGCAGTCATCATTTAACCCTCTGATTTCTTCTGTTTCGTTTATTATTAAACATTCAGTAATAGCAGTCACCAAATCCTGATGGCTTATAAAATATCTGCATGAATTTTAATAGCTTAAATAAATGGGAAAATATGAGTAACTGATATAAAAGGAACCTTTTCCTTGTGGTGGTGCTATATGTATGGGTTTTTATAAAAAAGCAAAGCATGGAAAGGAGAAGAGTTTATTAAGAGAACAACCCAGCATTAGCTGGGGAGAGTTTCTCATCTGATTTGTCTATGTATTCATGGGAAGGGTGCTCCATATGGAATTATCGGGCGGTGAGGACACAGAACCTGCACACCAGCAGACAAAAACTTAAGTGAGGGAATAAGATCCCAGCAGAGGTTCTGTGTGTTGTCTGTGCTCAGTCGCTCAGTCGTGTCTGACTCTCTGTGACCCCGTGGACTGTAGCCCGCCAGGCTCCTCTCTCCATGGAATTCTCCTGGCAAGAATACTGGAGTGGGTTGCTATTTCCTTCTCCAGGGAATCTTCCCGACCCAGGAATTGAACCCACATCTCCTGCGTCGGCAGGTGGATTCTTCACTGCTGAGCCACCTGGGAAGCCTCAACAGAGGTTCACTAGAGGGAATATCCAGCCTCCTTGGGCTGCTGGGCTGGTTAGAAGGGCCCTGCAGGGCAAGTCCAATAGTTCAGGAAGCTGCTGTCACTTATCCTCACCTGTTGCCTGCAGATCATGTGTCTGCACTGATGGAGCTTCCACCCTCTTCCAGGAAGGGCCCTTTTCATGATCTAATCCTGCTTCAGTGATGATATCTAAAAACCATTCCTAGCTGTGGCAGCTTGCCACCTCTCAGCTGGAGGTGAGGGGAGAGGCAGCTTATAGGTCACCAGAGTTAGAACAGAGAACTAGGAGGTTGAGGATCCTTGCTCATAAGGAATTGGACTCCTCCTCTCCATTCCTTCTGGGCAATAGCTAGCCAGAACTCAGGTGCATTCCAAGAAAAGAGAGGATGCTGCTGCTGCTGCTGCTAAGTCGCTTCAGTCGTGTCCGACTCTGTGCAACCCCATAGACGGCAGCCCACCAGGCTCCGCTGTCCCTGGGATTCTCCAGGCAAGAATACTGGAGTGGATTGCCATTTCCTTCTCCAGTGTGTGAAAGTGAAAAGTGAAAGTGAAGTTGCTCAGTCGTGTCAGACTCTTAGCAACCCCATGGACTGTAGCCTACCAGGCTCCTCCATCCATGGGATTTTCCAGGCAAGAGTACTGGAGTGGGGTGCCATTGCCTTCTCCGAGAAGAGAGGATGTCTGAATGTAAATGAGCCTCATTGGAAAGCAGGAATTGAAATTTGCAGGTTAATGTGTTGGTGATCTCTGGAAATGCCCTGCGGATGGTGAAATAGGGAAAGCATCCATCCAGAAATCAGTTCTAATCTTGGCTCTGAGACTAAGTTGATGTGGGACTTGGGGGGCAAAGTCCCTTCCCCTTTAGGGTCTCAGTTCACCATTTCCTCAAAGGGATGAGCAAGGTGACGTCTGAGGGTCCTTCCAGCTCTAAAGCTGACTGGTTTGATGTAGCACACAAGCCAGCTCTGCTGAGCAGGTTCATTGAATGTTTACCTTGGACAGTTGCTGCCTTTGTGCTTGACATCTCTGACATCATCTCTTTGTGGCCCTGATTCTTTTTTTTTTCTTTTTAAGATTTTTTTGATATGGACCATTTTAAAAGTCTTTATTGACTTTGTTACAACATTGGCTTCTGTTTTATGTTTTGGTTTCTGGCTGCGAGGCTTGTGGGATCTTAGCTCTCCAACCAGGGATCATACCCGCACTCCCTGTATTGGAAGGCAAAGTCTTAACCACTGGACCCTCAGGGATGTCCCACTCTGGTTCTTCTTGCACAGTTAGGAGAACGACTCATACGGGAGGAGGGAGAGGAGCCCCTCAGTAGGAGGATGGGTTGTGGTCCCACTGTCTCCTTGCAGAAGGAAGTAACTCGAGCTCTGGCCTGTTTCTTGACTCTACCTTAGCCCATACTGGAAGATGGCACAGTAAGAAGTTCGGCAGTTCTGAAATTTCTGAAACACGGAAGGTACTCAGGAGCAATAAACGGAAGCAGACAGAAGGATGTGACTGGATAGAATACACTCTGTGTGGCACTCAGGCCTTGTAAGGATTCAGTCCTCAGCATGCCAGCCCTAAACCCTGCTCTGGCCAGGCACTAGCCTAGGCGTCAGGGGTGCTGAGATTCATCAGACGGAGTTCCTTATGGCCTTTGAGCTACTCGCAAACTGGTGGGACAGGTTCATGCCCTAGGGGACAGCTGCTGTGTCCCCAGGAGAAGTGTGGACAGAGAGCTCTGGGAACACAAAGGACGGATGGCTGTTTTGGCCTGGGGTGAAGGTGGGGTGGGAAAGGTCATGGATTGCACCACTGGCTGCATCCAGTCTCACATTTTCCAGTCTTGAGTCTCACAGTTCTCTCTCTCTCTCTTTTTGAAAATCGTCCATGACTATAAAGTATTGGAGCTGGTTTTAGTTTTATATAAACAAACCAGAAGGTATTACTCATAATTCCTTGCATTTGCAGAGCACTTTGCAGCTTACCAAGGCTTTCAGCATACATCGTGGAATAAATGAATGAGTGAACAGATGAATGAAGTACATGCTAATTCATTTGCTCTATAAACCAGTCCTCTGTGTAGGGCATTTCAAAGACAAAGACATAGACTTAGATAGGTTACTTGACTTGCCCAAGATCGCATCCTAGGTATACAGCAGAATTATGACTTGAACCCAGGTTTTCTGACTAAATCCAGATCCTTTCAGTACTCCTTTCTGCCCTTCTTCAGAGACCAGTGATAAACCACAGGATGAAATCATTCAGTATTTGATTTATGACCCAAAGTAAAATCATCTTCCCGGAGGCAGGAACCTGATGGAATGTCAGGCACATGGACTTGGGATTCAGACTGACCTGGATACTTCATCACTACTTTGCTGTGGGACCTAGAGCACCTCACCTATCTGAGTCTCATTTTTATGTGTCTCTAAAAGCATGATTATAGCATATCTACCTCTCTGAGCTCCAGTGACAGAAGAGATGATGTCCATAAAGCACCTGGCCTATAACAGGTACTCAGTAAATGGAGATGATGGTGGGCAACGGTCATGGTTGTTAAGCACAAACCTTATTCTCCATATAAAGTTCCAGATGACTCTGGGTTGTTTCTGAAACTTGTCAGTTTAAGTAGTCAATGAGTCCTTTCTATGTATTAGTTTGACACCAGGTTTTCTCCTGGGATGCCAGAGAGGAATGAAACATGGACCCCTTTCCTTAAGCATATTCCTGGAGGTAAGATTTCCCAGAGTCAAAGTTTCATCCAGTTGAAGAGGTTTCGTGAACTGCACTCTAGGTTCCGCAGGCTCACCTGGCTGTTTTCTGAGAGGAGTTCTACGTGAGGCTCCACAGTCTCACTGACATTGCGTTTCTGCAACAGTCCATTCACATTAACAGTCTCACTAGCTCAGCCCATCCTGTTCTCCCCTCCTCTTCACAGCCTCAGGGGCTCACCTTTCTCCTCAGCATCTCACTCACAGCCCAGCCTCTCTTCCTCCTCTTCCCACCTCTGACCACTTCGTTTGTGCTGTCACTGCAGCAGACTCCTTTCTGTTCCTGCCCATTCACCCTCCCTCATTTTCTTTCCTGCCCCTGCACCTTGTACAGCTTATTCCCTGTGTCTAGAATGTCCTCTTTCCTACCCCCCAGCTCTCTCTCGTCAGACTCCTCTTCCTCTGAGGTCCAGTTAAACATTGCCTCCTTAGAGAACTTCCCAGCAGCAGCAGCACCACCACCACCCCCGCCCCAAGCAGAGACCATTTGTACTAAAATCTACTTATCAGTCCCCACTTTGGGGAGGGAATTGGAGGTAACATGTTGCAGTGTGATTATTTTTTTTTATTAATACAGGTCTGTTTTTACTAGACAATGTGCTTCTCCAGTCAAGAAGCTGTTTCTTTTTCTTTGTGTTCATAGGATCCAGCACAGAGCCTGACACATAGTTGGGGCTTAGTTCATAAAACTAAATACTGCTTTGTATAATTCAGGACCAAAGTCTAGAAGAAGTTGTCAAATTGGGGAGAATCCTGACAGACCAGGGAGATAGGAGGGTGGGGCGGGAGTTTGACCTGTTAGGGGCCCTCTTTCTCTGCTCTGCTGTCCGTGTCAGTCAGGAGCCAAAAGTCATACTTTATGTTTTTTTTCCTTTCTTTTATACTTCTGTTTTTGCCATTTTGTTTCTGTAGGTTAATTCCTATATCCTGAAGAAGAACATGATGCTTATGACAAATAATTTCTATGCCGCAATCTTAGGATATGATGAGGTAAGATGATTTCCCAAGCCTTAGACAGAACAGTGACCTCCCCCAACAAAAGCTGTTGACGAGAACTTCTGAAAGAAGCTTCAGGGGCCGTCGTCACTACCTGCCATTATTTTACTATTTTACTATTTCCTTACCTTCATTGACTCAGCAACCAGAATGAGTGTGCCCAGTAGTTTGCCTAGTCCTTGAGAAAGAAAGCACTACGTCATATGGTCAGATGATTCAATTAGCCGGCGTTTATTGAGTGCCTGTGGGGTGCTGGATGGAGGGACACAGGCAGATCGGTCACTATCTCAGCCCCAGATGCTCGAGAGAGAGGAATGCACGCCCTCATCAGCAGCACAGTCTGCCAGACAAGTCAGACACTTTTGGGGGCTTCAATTATAAAAGCAATACACACTCATTTAAAAATTCATGAAACTCTGCATAAATTGTTGAAATAGAAAATAGAAGGCCCCTTTTCTTGCCTGTCCAGCTCCCTGCCCCAGAGGAAAACCTTGTTAATAGCTTATTGGGTGTCCTTACAGCTGTTACCTGTGCATACACAAGCACCTATGGATTTGTTTTCTTTATGCAAATGAAAGTTATACTACATACACCATTCTGAAACTTGCTTTTTTTTTCCTGAGAAATGTACCTTGGATGTCCTACCTAACGACATTTAGATCTGTCTCATTTTTTATTGCAAAATTTACATAACATAAAATTTACCATTTTAAAGTGTACATTTTAGTGGCATTGAGTAGATTCATGTTGTTGAGCAGCCATGACCACCAGGCATCTCCAGGACTTTCTCTGATCTTCCCAAATTGAAACTCTGTGCCCAGTAAATAGTAAATACTATTCTGCTGTTCTCCGCTCCTCCCAGCCCCTGGGCCACTAGTCTACTTCCAGGGTCCTCCAGGGCCAGAGTTCCTTGGCTTCCTCTCAGTTACTCTAGACCTAGGCATCTCAATTTCTGGAAGGATGCTTTTTTTGTGTCGTGAGGGAAAACAAGTTGATATCCTAGTAGACTGTGGGAAAATTGTTATGCAAACTAATTTTTGCCTTCTAGGCACCCATTTTTTTTTCCTTGCTTCCTCCCTCAGACCAGTCTCCCATTTGTCTTCAACTTATGAGCATTGTGGTGGGAAGAGGGCTGAAGTGGGGTTCGCTGATTTATTCAGACATTTGTATCGTGCTCCTGCTCTATGCCGCTACCACGTCCTGACTCGAGCTGGTCAGCGCCATCCTGTGACCTCACATCAACCACCAGTTCGCTCGAGAACCTCTGAGCGTACTTATCTTCCCAGCCAGGGTAACAGTTTCTTCCTGGCATACAGTTTCCACCTGGTCATCAGAGCCAGGTGTGGGAAAAAAACTTGACAGTCTGGAACAGTCACGTTGTTATCATTGTTAATCTGAATTCTGAGTCATTCTTTTCCACCTAGTTGATTATGGACTTGCCCCTTCCCAGCCATCTCACCCATCACTGAGGCTGCTTGTCTGTGGCAGGCCCTGGCTCCTGGGGCTTTTGCTGTCCTGTGCTCTGGGCTCATTTTCTAAGTCCTCATAATACTTGCTCCCACTCCTGTTCCCTCTCGTGTAGCACATATGAGCTGCTGCCAGCAGCACTCCGGCATGTGCCCAGGGCACTTCAGACACAGGCAGGCTGTTGTGTTAGCAAATAGCTTGGAGAACAGAGATGTGCCCGAGCTTGTTCTTGGCTCCTGTCCCCATATGCCGGAAGAAGTTGGTTTTCCCAACTCAGCCATTGTGCCAGGACAGTCTCTTAAGCTGTGGAATTGTGGGGGGGTTTAGCAGGGGGCATTTGAGACAGGTGAATGGTTTTTCCTTCAAACTGTCCATACCCCCTACTGGACATGGCCCTTCCTGGCAACAGACCTAAAGCCAAACCTCAGGTACCGCAGTGCCCCAGGGGCCTGACCACAGCAGGACATAGAATAAGTGATCCTGGCTCTGTGTAATGTCCTTACCACTTACAGAGCCTTTCATGACCATCATCTCTTAATTCTCACAATTCAGTGGCACAGGTGTTACTTTGCTCATTCAGGTTATGAGAAACCAGGGCTCAGGAAGGGCTAGTGGCTTTCCAAAGGGCACACAGCTGCCAAGTGACGGAGCTGCCATTTGAATTCAGGTGGTCCGATCTCCAGATCCCACTGTTTCAGTTCTATTCACAGCTGCACACCAAAGCCTAATCTTCGTATCACACTTCACAAAATGCCTTTATGTTCTCTCTTATAATTCAAAGATGCTATAAGCAGGGCAAGGATTTTAGTCTCTGTTTAACAGATGGGAAGGTTGAGACTTGGGTTTAGTAAATTGCCCACCATCTCTGAGCTGGGGACTGACAGGGCCAGTACATGATCCGGCCTTCTAGCTGACTTCCAAGGCCCAGTCAGCACTTCCTCTGGTTCCACATGCTGCCTTGGCACCTGGACAGAGCAACTTCTTAGGGCCTGTCCCTTAGTCACCCTTGCCCAGGAAGCAGGACCCTCCCCTCTCCTTCCTCAGAGCTCCAAGCTAGAACATGGCCCTAGTCCATGATGCAGGCCTCTGTGATATTTGGGCTTCCCAACAGCACGCTCTCTGCTGAGCCAGGACAGCTGATGGTAGGCACACACAGGTTCTGAGCACTCCCCTGTGGCCCGTGGCAGTCCTGCCGGACAGCCTGTTCCTCTGCTTTGGAGGAGGCCGGGCCACCCCAGAGCTGGGTGACAGTGAGGCCAAGGTGCGGGCTCCCGTCCCCAAAGACCTAGCTGCTGTGCAGATGTGTGTCCTTGGACCAGGAGAGGAGAACACTTAAACTCTGTTCTTAGGAGGAAGTATACACTCACAATACGCTGAGCCCATTCTTTGTGGACGGCACTAGAACTACTGCTGCTCCCGTTGCTCCTCTCTGGTGTTGGCTGGGCCTGGGAAATGCTGTAGGCAGCTGTGACCTAGGAGGGTCCATCAGACACGACCCCATCTCTGCTTCCACCTTTTATCCAGTCACTTGGCCCCTCTGGGTTCCATATTGTTCCTCTGTATCAAATGAAGGGGTCAGACCACATGCTGTCTAAGACCCCGTCCAGCTCTGCCATGTAGTTGCCCTATTTCTGTGTCATGTCCTCTGAGCCGATCCTAGGGTTGCTCACATGTTCACGAAATCCCCAGCTTTTGTCTCCTGGCTCTCTGCCATTTGCCTCAAAAGACCAGTTGTGCTGTGTGTTCCAGGGGATCCTTTCAGATGACCGTGGGCTGGCGGCCGCCCTCTGGAGAACCTTCTTCAACCAGAAATGTGAAGACCCTCGACAACTTGAATTGTTGGTAGAGTATGTGAGGAAACAGGTGAGCAGCCCCTCCCCTCTCCTGCAGAGTCTCCCGGACAGCAGGTCCTTCCTGAGGTCTGTGGGTTCTGGACTTCAGAGGGTCATGAGAGGTTGAGTTCCCAGACTCTAGTCTGAGGGAATCCTGACCAAATCATGTCAGCAGCGGGCACGGACAAAGAACACCTTCTGGGAGACACAGAGTTTTTCGAGGCAGAAGCCCAATGTGTGTCTCTTTGCCTGGCAAAGCAATAAAGCTCTCCTTTTCTACTTCACTGACCCCCTCCCCAGAAAAAAAAGAGCCCCTTCTTTGGCTCCAGTCATGAGCTAGGTCAGGGGGCGGGGAGTAGGAACAGAAGAACAAGGGCACCGAGTGGTCTGCTGCTTTCATAAACCTGAAGTCATTATTCACTGCACACTCGGCTGTCTGTTGTGTGCCCAGTGCTATGCTGGATCCTGGGTGCACACAGTCCGCTTGTAAGGTCATAGCACGGGGTGCAGAGCAGCTCCCCTGTGTACCCACTTTGAACCCCTGGCTTCTAGCAAGATTGGGCTCCAGGCAGCATCCCATGATCCTCTCCCCACTGGGTGCTGCTACCTGTCATCAAGCAGGGTTCCCCCACTTCATCCCTCACTCCTCTGGCTGCCCAGGGCTCCCAAAGCTTCTAAGAGAGAGCTCCCGAGTGACGACTGCTTAACTACACAGTTTTCCTTGAGCCCAGGGAGAATTTACTCCTGTTCTCTCTGCCCCCTAATCCTGTATTGATGAGAAATCCATATGCTAGAGACAAGGGAGCTGAGTGGCAGGGAAGAGGCACATGTAGGCTTTTCCAGGGTCGCCCAGTGAGTCAGGCTGCACAGCTGGGTGATTCATGCAGCCACTAGAGGCTCAGCTGCTCCAGACAGCTCATCAGCTCAGCCTGTCCCATGAGTCACACCTTTGCTTTGTTGGCCTGGCCCCTGGACCTGAAGGGGCCTCACCTCACAGTCATTCCCTTATTCACCTGTGTCCACGGCCTTCAAGCCTCCAACAGCCAGGAAAGGGAACGCCAGGCTCTGGCTCCGAGGAGAAGACACGGCCAGAAGGCCCAGCTGGGTGATTACTGGAAAAACTACATACTAGGGCTCTTCAGACCCAAAGGGTAGAGAACCCCAGAAGCCAGGACTTCTGTTTGACCATTCTTCAAATCTGCCAGAGCGGGAAGAAGGCACTGTGGCCAGAGGACCCCACCCACAGAGAACTCTGAGGCTCACACTGTTGACTGGACCCGCCCTCAGACAGGAGCAGCAATTGGCAAAGCAAACGCTATGTTTTCTGAGAGACCAGCCCAACTTTTCCATTGGCTGCGGTGGGCTTGTGCCAGGGGCCACAACAAGGGCACAGCTGGGACCTCTCTGAGGGCCCTGAAGGAAGGGACTGCCACACCAGTACCTCTGTAAGGAGTGCCCTAGTGCCCGGATGAGAGGCAGGCAATAGGAAAACAGTGAGGGAGCTCTGAGGCAAGCAGTGAGCTTTGACGGGGACCCAGTTCTGTCAGCAAACCTTTTGAGCACCTATTGTGCCACCCACTCTGTTGAGAAAGCAGAAATTAATAAGTCCCAGTCCTGCCCTCAAGGATCCAGCTCATGATTTGACAAGGAAGCCAGTCAGGCACAAGGCTCCCCTGGAATAAGTCAGTCTGCGATGTATGCAGGCAGGAAAAGAGTGCTGTGGAAGGCTGAAGAAAGGAGGGACTAACTCTGAGTGAGTGAATCAGGGAAGACTAGGAGGCTGGCTGGTCCTGGCCATGATGCCAGTTGGTCTGGTAGATTGCCCGAGACCCATCAGAGATTAAATTGAGAGTTTCTACCCAGGAGATGGGCAAAGTGGTGGCATTAAGGACAGAGTGGAGTAATTGAAAAGAAGAGTGGGTTTTAGGGAAGATAACAGTGTCAGTTGATCTCTTGCCCTGGAAGACAGCAGAGCATATCTGGAGTTGTGGAAATCCAGGCCCGAGGTATATGTGAGAGACGGGGTGAACACGAGGCTCCGAAGGCTAAAAACAAAGCAGCAGGAGTGAACGGTTTCTTGGGATAGGGAGTTGGATCCGAGGCCCAAGGTGAGGCCTCCTGACTCCTGCCACCTCTCCTTGCCCCCCAGTTGCCTTCTCACCGATCCCAGTGGAACCTCATCTTTCTGAATCCAGTGCTGACTCCTGCCCTGATCCAGCTCTCTGCCCTGAAGTTAGCCTGTCTCCTGTAAAGCATTTCTCCTCTCCTTACTAGCAGGAGCTTGGGAATCCTCCCAGAGGAGGCCTCTATCGCCTAAGGCCTGGCCACTCGTTAGAGCCCCTCCCTGCAACTGCACCTGTTCTCTGTCAGTGTCCCATCTCCACATTGTTCAGGGGGATAAACCCCCTGAGCCATCCTAGAGGAGTGAAGCTGGGACCCACTAACCCTGGGGTCAGAGCCTACCAGAGGAGAGTAGAAGCATCCTTTTTTTTTTAAGTTCCAGTAACTAGCAGTTACTGACTTCCCTGGTGGCTCAGTGGTAAAGAATCTGCCTGCCAGTGCAGGAGATTTGGGTTCAATCCCTGGGTTGAGAAGATCCACTGGAGGAGGAAATGGCAACCAACTCTAGTATTCTTGCCTGGGAAATCCCATGGACAGAGGAGCCTGGCGGATACAGTCCATGGGGTCACAAAAGAGGCAGAGACAACTTAGCAACTAAACAACAAACTAGCAGTGTGCTTATTAAGACCTGTGGGGTGCACATCACTATTTATGTGTCTCTCTTTCAGACAAGGGAACTTAAATTAACAAACACATACACAAACACACCAAAAATCTGTCTCCCCCAGCACACACTCCATGGAAAGTTCCTGCAGTTCAGAAAGTCAGTGCTTGTGTGTCAGACATGTGTCCATTCAGAAGTACAGCGAGGAATTCCCTAAGGCCTGAGAAAGCTTCCTTAATGACTTGTTTCTTCAAACCCCCTTAAATGAAATAATCTGGGAGATCAGAGACCTCTCCCCGTCCCTGGGCTTGGGAGCTGGGATGGTCAGAAGCCCCTTCTGCCCCCACTCTGTCCTCTCCTTTGGGAGGCTCATTCCTTCCACCACCTCACGCGCCACCTCACATCTGTCCTGCTCTTGTGACTTTCTCGTCTGGTGGCAGATACAGTACCTGGACTCCATGAACGGTGAGGATCTGCTTCTGACAGGGGAGGTGAGCTGGCGCCCTCTAGTGGAGAAGAATCCTCAGAGCATCCTGAAGCCTCATTCCCCAACTTACAACGACGAGGGTCTTTGAGGGGCTGGTCCCTCCGAACAGCTGGACAGCTAGCTTTGAGGAACTGCCAGAAGAGAGGTGCCTGTTTGGCTCAGGATCCTGCAGAAAGTGGCCTGAACTGACCTTTGAACAGCATCTATCAAATACCTGGCCCCATTTGTGTTGATTCTCCTCTCAGTACTCCCAGGAGTCTGATCGGGTGGGGTACAGTGCTGGGAGAACCCTGAGCAGGAGCTCCCTGCACACGCTCCCCAAGTGCCCTCCAGAAACCTCGTGATTGACCACTGAAGGGAAAGGGGGTAGGTTCGATAGGGGACAGCTGCCTCCCCCCAAGGACCCACCGTGGCCTAGAAGCAGTGAGTAACGCTGCTGAATCAGGCTGGGTAACCACACACTGTCCTCCAGCTTTGAGCTGTGGGCTTGAGTTGGCCATTAAAACACACAGAGACGTCTCTCTGCCACGTCTCTTCTTTATTCCCGGGTCTTTTAGAAACACACCTGAGGTGGAGGAGGCCATGAGTTGAAAAGCACGGCCCAGCTCAGTTCGAGACAGGAGCAGGAGAGGTTCGGGTGGGGTGGAGTCTCTGCTGCTGCTTCTGTCTCCAGTTCACAGAGATGTCACTGTGCTGGCCAAGGCATCTCCTGCCGACCCCATCCTCAGGGACCCAGGAGGCCTGTCTGGCCAGGGGTCTTGTCACATCCTGTTCCCTTTGTCACACATGCCCCCACTGGGCTGGGGTAGAGTCATGCTGTCTTTTCTCCCTTGGCTCCCCTTACATGAGATACTGAGGGGAAGAGAACGCTTCCTGGTTTCATTGCACCACCCCCAGGACCCTGCTTGTGCTCAGCCTTCCACCCCCTTCCCAGCTTCCGGAGCACGTGCTGCAGAGCCACCATGGTCTGAGCCCCTGAGGACTAGTCTCCTCCTCCCCCTGAGTGTGGGTCATCTTTCAGGGGATTTTCTTTAAATTGAAGATGGGGGTGGAGAACCATATCGCCCCTCCCTTCCCCCCCCCATCAAACTTCCTTCATTTAACTTGCTATAAAATGAGTCATATAAAGAAACTCTATATGGATGAGGTATATCCCACTTCTATGAAAACATTACAAATCAAACGGCCTTCTCTGAGTTTATTTAAGATGCTTTTGTTGCACACGGAGCTCGAGAGTGAAGCCTCCTCTGTGTGTGTGAGATAATAACACCTTGTAACTCATTACAGCTGGGCACTATTTACATAAACCAGAGCCGAGCCAGGCAGGAATTTGCTGATTAATTTATTTTTAATGGAGTGAAGTATACCATGCACCAAAATAAACTTTACTGTGTGTACCTAACTGCTCCTGGAATGGATGGAAAAATTAATGGAACAGATTTTGGCTCCCAACTCTACACATTAATTTATATATAAAAGTTATTTGAGCCTTAACCCATTTGTTGCCCAGGGCAGCTCCCTAACCACAGAGCCCAGCCCACAGCCCCAGTTCAGCTACCGGGCTTGCTTTAGAATCATGGAATCTCTGATTTGGAAGGAACATTAGTGGTCATTTAGTCCAGCCCTGGTCCACAACTGGACTCCATTTCTCAGCATCCCTGTTGACCTGCGTCCATACAGGCCCTCCAGCAGCAGATAGTCTCTACCTGCAGGGCCAAGTCCTGTATCCACAAGATGAGTAATCATTAAACACTGCAACTTGTAATTCAGAGCTATGTTGCAAAAAACCAGGTTGATCTGTCATGTCTGTGATGTTTCCAAAGCCCTCACTTCCTGGCCATGGGCATCTTGGAGGCTGCCAGGCTCTTATTTTTGTGAGTCTCTAGCCCATTTCTTCTCTGAGCAAACTGAACCACTTGGGGCTACCCTGTATGTTTTCTCTGCCTGGAATCCTCTCCCCTCTTCTGTCTGTAGAAATCCCACATATCCCTAAATGCCACCTCTCCTGTCCAACCCAGTATCCTCCAGTGGAACTATTTTTTTACATACCTGCCGTCCACCCTGCACCGTGAGCCCCTTGAGAGTGGGCACTGGTGTTTGGATCAGTCCCCTTTGTTTCTCCAGCGTCCAGCAGCATGCCTGGACCTTAGTAGGCACCAGGGTGATCTTTGATAAATGAAAGAAGGAATGAATGACTAAATCACCAATCATGAGCCCAACAAGAGCCCCTTTCTGGACTGTTCTCAGTCTATACTACAGTTCAGCTTATTGTAACAGTTCAGTATGAAGTGCCTCCCTTGGCCTTCAAATAAGAATGAAAGTCAAACATTTTTTCTATAGCTAAATGCTTTTCTATTGCAAATTGTTATACAGAACAAGTGAGAGATGTGGTTTCTTGCCATCAGGGATATTGCTCTCTAGAAATAATTTTGTCTTTTATTTGTATTATGTATACTTCCAGCCTTTGGTTGGGAAAATCCCCTGAAGAAGGGAATGGCAACCCATTCCAGTGTTCTTGCTTAGAGAATTCCATGGACAGAAGAGCCTGGTGGGCTACAGTCTATGGGGTCATAAAGAGTCAGACACGACTGAGTGACTTAACACTTTTGCATACTTCCTGAAAAGATAACAGCAGATTAAGAGATAACAGGTGTAAAAACTGCAAAACAGTTAAAGTTTAAAAGAGAAGATGCAAGTATTGGGAGGGAAAATAATCATGTTATCACGACTTTGGGGGCAGTCCATCAGTTGTCTCAAGCAGACCTGTTAAATAGGTATTGTTCTCCTCCTGGTCCTTCTCCCCTTTACATAAGAGAGGGGACTTGGCTCAGAGAGGCCTGGAAACTACCCAGCCCTCATCTTCAGCCCCAGGGCCCTTGCTCTCTTCCCACCCAACACTGCCTCCCGCAGGTCAGTGAAGAAACCTGCAATTGAGGATAAAACCTTGCTCTGGGGCTTCCTGGTGGTCCAGTGGTTAAGAATCCGCCTGCCAATGGAGGAGACACGGGTTTGATCCCTGATCCGTGAAGTTCCCACATGCGGTGGGCAACTTAAGCCTGTGTGTCACAACTACCGAGCCTGTGTTCTAGAGTCCATGTTCTGCAGTAAGAGGAGCCACCTCAGTGAGAAGCCCGGGTACTGCCAACGATGAGTAACCCCTACTCGCTGCAACCAGAGAGAGTCTGCGTGCAGCAGTGAAGACCAAGCACAACCAAAAATAAGTCAATTTAAAAAGAAACAAAAAACCTTGGTCTGGGCTCCCTAGAAGCCAACAGCAGAAATGAGGTTGGCTGAAGGCTGTATAGTTCCCACTGTCACATAAAAGGAATTATGCTTAGTCATCAGAAGAAACAAATGTCTTACTTAATCTCAGAGAACAATGTAGGGTTTTTAAATGAGAAACCCTGAACAGTGTAGCAAATAGTACCCCTAAGCTTTCAGTATTGCCTAAAATTTAAAAAATTGCAAGTATTGGTTTCTTACATCAAGCTGTGATTAAAGCCCAGCCCACCCTTCAGCCAGTATTTTTCGTGTTTCTGTTCTACGCCAGACGCTGCTTGGTATTTTCACTGAGTATCTCACTTAATCCTCAGTGACAATTCTGTGAGGTAAATATTACCTATAAGCTCATCTTAACTGTTGAGGAGGACTGCAGCTTGGGAAGATCCA
Source organism: Okapia johnstoni (assembly GCA_024291935.2). Taxonomy (NCBI): domain Eukaryota; kingdom Metazoa; phylum Chordata; class Mammalia; order Artiodactyla; family Giraffidae; genus Okapia; species Okapia johnstoni. The sequence goes on along the minus strand of CM044324.1, from coordinate 53,663,249 downwards.
AATTTATCCTGCATGTGGACTCAGGCAGTTCTGACACTCAAGTGCAATGCTTTTAGTTCTAGAAAAGGAATATGACATGGGGAAAGGGTCAATTGTGCCCCGTTAAAAAGTGAAAGGAAACCTCGAGTAGTATTCCAGCCTCATGGGCTTCTGTGGGCGTATTAACAGGAAAAGTCAGTGTGGGGTTCAGGCTCCAGAGTCAGAAAAGCCTTGAAGGGAGTTGGGATGTAGAGGATGGGCAAGGTTTAGGTAGGTGGAAAGGAAAACGAAGAGGATCTGCGGCACGAAGCTGGAAACTTTCAGACTGAGTGGACCGACTGAGTCGGTTGTTAAGGAAAGAAAAAAGGTTGCAGAGATTCCGGTGGGGCCACGAATCAAAGCCTGGTAACTGCATCAGGACTATGACCTGGTGGGAGTGAGGATGCACAGCGGTGTCAGGGTGGGTGAACATAGTCAGCAAGGATTCTGGCCATCTAGGCTTGAGGGCCTGGGTGCAATGGTAGAAATTTAAAGGAGTTCAAACCCCAAAGATGCACAGAATAAAATTGTCAGGACTTCATGCCTCACAACTGGAGCCTGAAGAGCCATCCAGAGCTTTCCTGGGAGCGGGGAGATGGCAATGTCTGGCAGAAGAGGGCAACTTGAAGAATCCTCTTTGTCTTGCGGGTTTTTTTTCAAGTGCTAATTACATTATCCTATGAGACAGGCCAGGGAGGTCTACTGAGGAAAATCCCTTACAGAGTGAAGCTAACAGCCTCGGTGTCTTCCGAGCCCCACCGCACTGCTTTGGTGCAACTGTTAGCAGGGGAGCTGGGCTGCAGAAGATGCCACAGGAGGGCAAGGGCATAGGGCAGGCTTGGATCTCACGGTGAGGGTGGTTAAGGCCTCAGTGCCAAGGACTTTGGCCTTGTCTTGGGTATAGAGAGGACACTTGAAATTATGAAACTGGATGTGTTCCCAGAAATGAGATGTGGAGGGTAGACCAGCGCCTGGGGTGGGCGTGGGAGAAAACATTCACAGTGATGTGGGTAGGGTGGGGGCTGTGGTAGGAAGAGCAGGAACTAGTGTGGCAGGTGAAGCCTGCCGTGGGGCTGTGGGGGGTTGGGGGGTTGGGGGTGGCCAGCTTCCCTAAGGATAGGAAGGTTCTTAACGCAGCGGATTGCAGAGGCTAAGGGCTGGGAGTAAGTGGGTGAAGCGTAAGTGCTTTATACTGTTTCAGAGTCAAGACTTCCGGGAGCAGGTTATGGCAACAGTTGTGAAATCTTGGGAGGTGCTCTTGATGAGAAGAAATGGAGGGAAATCAGGCAGGAGTTAGGAGAGCAGGTGTTTTCAGGACAGGAAAGGACTGAAGATGTATGTGGGGCTGGGGAGGATCCTGACTAAGTGTGAAGCAAGGAGTAGGGTTGGAAACTTCCCACAAGTGTGAGGAATTATTGTTAGATCCCTCTGAAAGTGGAAGCCTGGTCTTGAGAATAAGGGCCTGGCTTTGGAGAGGAGGGAGCCCTTTCCTGAGACCAGAGATTGGAAGACGCATTGGGGGCAAGTGATGTCTGTGATGAGGGCTAAGAGGGAAAGGAGCTCCTGATGCCTAGGTAATGCAGAGCTGATGAGCCCTTGGGGCGGGGATGTGGAAGGGAGGGGAGCAGGCAAGTCTGTGGGCTGAGAACACGACAGTCCCAAAGTGTTTGAGCTCTTCCCTTGGGAGCAGCCCTCTGCTCGCTGCTCTGGTTCTGCCTGCTTCAGCCTTCTCCCACTGCATCCCACTGAGCCTTGTCCACTTTTAATTTCATGGCTGCAGTCACCATCTACAGTGATTTTGGAGCCCAAGGAAATAAAATCTGTCACCGTTTCCACTTTTTCCCCATCTATTTGCCATGAAGTGATGGGACTGGATGCCATGATCTTCGTTTTTTGAATGTTGAGTTTTAAGCTAGCTTTTTCACTGTTCTCTTTTACCCTCACCAAGAGGCTCTTTAGTTCCTCTTTACTTTCTGCCATTTGAGTGGTGTCATCTACATATCTGAGGCTGTTGATGTTTCTTCAGGCAGTATTGATTCCCGCTTGTGAGCCATCCAGCCCGGCATTTCGCATGATGTACTCTGCATAGAAGTTACATAAGCAGGGTGACAATATACAGTCTTGACATACTCCTTTCCTAATTTTGAACCAGTCAGTGATTCCATGTCTGGTTCTAACTGTTGCTTCTTCCCCTGAATACAGGTGTCTCAGGAGGCAGGTAAGGTGGTCTGGTATTCCCATCTCTTTCAGAATTTTCCACAGTTGTGATCCACACAGTCAAAGGCTTTAGAGTAGTCAATGAAGCAGAAGTAGATGTAGATTTTTTTTAATCCCCTGGCTTTTTCTATGATCCAGTGGATGTTGACAATTTGATCTCTGATTCCTCTGCCTCTTCTAAATCCAACTTGTACATCTGGAAGTTCTCGGTTCATGTACTACTGAAGCCTAGTTTGAAGGATTTTGAGCATTGCCTTGCTAGTGTGTGAGTTGAGCCCTAGCCATGATCTTCTACTCCCTCACCCCACCCGGGGGTTAACCACCCCTCACAAGTTTTCTGTGGCTTCCAAGGGACTTCCCTTGGGCCACGCTGCTGAGCCCAGGCCCAGACCCTGCCCAGCTCAAGGGCTTCTGTACCTCTATTGAGGGGAGAAAAGAGATCCTGGCTGGGGAATTTCCAGGAAGAGAATCTTCAAGTGCTGACCTGTAATGTCAAAAAGTGATAGAACACAATGTGAGCACTAGAAGGGACTTGTAGACCTCCAGCCCAGTCTCCTCTTGCTCTACAGATGGGATGCTGGGGCCTGGAGAGGCTCACTCAAGGTTTCACAGTCAGAAACCAGAACCCCTGACCTGTGCAGGCTTGCTTCTTCCCTTTTTTTCTCTCGCCCTGCAGCCAGAAACAGCTTCTTCACTTCCCAGTCACCATCTGAGAAAGAGCCAGCCACAGGGCTGTACTCTAATTGGGGTGGAGGATAGGACGTTGTTCGTCTCAGTTTCCAGAGTGGCTCATGAGCTATAAACCCCAAGTGATGGGTTCATACCTTGGCTTACTCTGTGGCTTAAAATTACCGATGAGTCTGCCTTCCTCGCCAAACTGAGTTCCTTCAGGGCACAGACCATGCCTTACTCATATTTGGGACCACAGTGCTGGCCTAAAGTAGGCATTAAATACATGTTGGGTAGACCAGATGGGCAGAGGGTGAGGGGATGGGCTGGGCTGAGGACGGAGAGGTGGCTGGACCAATAATGTTGGGGCAAGGTGGCAGGTTTGCCATTCCCTTCTCCAGTGGCCCACATTCTGTCAGACCTCTCCACCATGACCTGTCCATCTTGGGTGGCCCCACACGGCATGGCTTAGTTTCATTGAGTTAGACAAGGCTGTGGTCCATGTAATCAGATTGGCTAGTTGTCCGTGACTAGTTTCAGCCTGTCTGCCCTCTGATCCCCTCTCTCAGTGCCCACCGTCTTACCTGAACAGTATGAAAAGGCAAAAAGATAGGACACTGAAAGATGAACTCCCCAGGTTGGTAGGTGCCCAATATGCTACTGGAGATCAGTGGAGAAATAACTCCAGAATGAAGGGATGGAGCCAAAGCAAAAACAACACCCAGTTGTGAATGGGACTGGTGATAGAAGCAAGATTCAATGCTGTAAAGAGCAATATTGCATAGAAACCTGGAATGTTAGGTCCATGAATCAGGGCAAATTGGAAGTGGTCAAACAGGAGATGACAAGAGTGAAGATCGACATTCTAGGAATCAGTGAACTAAGATCAACTGGAATGGGTGAATTTAGCTCAGATGACCATTATATCTACTACTGTGGGCAGGAATCCCTTAGAAGAAATGGAGTAGCCATCATAGTCAACAAAAGAGTCCGAAATGCAGTACTTGGATGCAATCTCAAAAACGATAGAATGATCTCTGTTCATTTCCAAGGCAAACCATTCAATATCACGGTAATCCAAGTCTATGCCCCGATCAGTAACACCGAAGAAGCTGAAGTTGAACAGTTCTATGAAGACCTACAAGATCTTCTAGAACTAACACCCAAAAAAGATGTCCTTTTCATTATAGGGGACTAGAATGCAAAAGTAGGAAGTCAAGAAACACCTGGAATAACAGGCAAATTTGGCCTTGGAGTACAGAATGAAGCAGGGCAAAGGCTAATAGAGTTCTGCCAAGAGAACACACTGGTCATAGCAAACACCCTCTTCCAACAACACAAGAGAAGATTCTACACGTGGACCTCACCAGATGGTCATCACTGAAATCAGATTGATTATATTCTTTGCAGCCAAAGATAGAGAACCTCTGTACAGTCAGCAAAAGCAAGACCAGGAGCTGACTGTGGCTCAGATCATGAACTCCTTATTGCCAAATTCAGAGTGAAATTGAAGAAAGTGGAGAAAACCACTAGACCATTCAGATATGACCTAAATCAAATCCCTTATGACTATACAGTAGAAGTGAGAAATAAATTTAAAGGACTAGATCTGATAGACAGAATACCTGATGAACTATGGATGGAGGTTCGTGACATTGTACAGGAGACAGGAATCAAGACCATCCCCAAGAAAAAGAAATGCAAAAAATCAAAATGGCTGTCTGAGGAGGCCTTACAAATAGCGGTGAAAAGACGGGAAGCGAAAAGCAGAAGAGAAAAGGAAAGATATACCCATTTGAATGCAGAGTTCCAAAGAATAGCAAGGAGAGAAGAAAGCCTTCCTCAGCAATCTTGCAAAGAAATAGAGGAAAACAATAGAATGGGAAAGACTATAGATCTTTTCAAGCAAATTAGAGATACCAAGGGAACATTTCATGCAAAGATTGGCTCAATAAAAGACAGAAATGGTAGGGACCTAACAGAAGCAGAAGATATTAAGAAGAGCTGGCAAGAATACACAGAAGAATTGTACAAAAAGATCTTCATGACCCAGATAATCATGATGGTGTGATCACTCACACTCACCTAGAGCCAGACATCCTGGAATGTGAAGTCAAGTGGGCCTTAGGAAGCATCACTATGAACAAAGCTAGTGGAGGTGATGGAATTCCAGTTGAGCTATTTCAAATCCTGAAAGATGACGCTGTGAAAGTGCTGCACTCGATATGCCAGCAAATATGGAAAACTCAGCAGTGGCCACAGGACTGGAAAAGGTCAGTTTTCATTCCAATCCCAAAGAAAGGCAATGCAAAAGAATGCTCAAAACTACTGCACGATTGCACTCATCTCACACGCTAGTAAAGTAATGCTTAAAATTCTCCAAGCCAGGCTTCAGCAATACGTGAACCGTGAACTTCCAGATGTTCAAGCTGGTTTTAGAAAAGGCAGAGGAACCAGAGATCAAATTGCCAACATCCGATGGATCATCGAAAAAGCAAGAGAGTACCAGAAAAACATCTATTTCTGCTTTATTGACTATGCCAAAGCCTTTGACTGTGTGGATAACAATAAACTGTGGAAAATTCTGAAAGAGATGGGAATACCAGACCACCTGACCTGCATCTTGAGAAACCTGTATGCAGGTCAGGAAGCAACAGTTAGAACTGGACATGGAACAACAGACTGGTTCCAAATAGAAAAAGGAGTACGTCAAGGCCGTATATTGTCACCCTGCTTATTTAACTTACATGCAGAGTACATCATGAGAAAAATGCTGGGCTGGATGAAGCACAAGGTGGAATCAAGATTGCCGGGAGAAATATCAATAACCTCAGACACGCAGATGACACCACCCTTATGGCAGAAAGTGAAGAACTAAAGAGCCTCTTGATGAAAGTGAAAGAGGAGAGTGAAAAAGTTGGCTTAAAGCTCAACATTCAGAAAACTAAGATCCTGGCATCCAGTCCCATCACTTCATGGCAGATAGATGGGGAAACAGTGTCAGAGTTTATTTTGGGGGGCTCCAAAATCACTGCAGATGGTGACTGCAGCCATGAAATTAAAAGACGCTTACTCCTTGGCAGGAAAGTTATGACCAACCTAGATAGCATATTAAAAAGCAGAGACAACAAAAACAAACTCAAAATGGATTAAAGATCTAAACATAAGACCAGAAACTGTAAAACTCCTAGAGGAAAACATAGGCAAAACACTCTCCGACATAAACCACAGCAGGATCCTCTATGACCCACCTCCCAGAATATTGGAAATAAAAGCAAAAATAAACAAATGGGACCTAATTAAACTTAAAAGCTTTTGCACAACAAAGGAAACTATAAGCAAGGTGAAAAGACAGCCCTCTGAATGGGAGAAAATAATAGCAAACGAAGCAATGGACAATCTCAAAAATATACAAGCAACTCCTGCAGCTCAATTACAGAAAAATAAACGACCCAATCAAAAAGTGGGCCAAAGAACTAAACAGACACTTCTCCAAAGAAGACATACAGATAGCTAACAAACACATGAAAAGATGCTCAACATCACTCATTATTAGAGAAATGCAAATCAAAACCACAATGAGGTACCATTTCACGCCCGTCAGAATGGCTGCTATCCAAAAGACTACAAGCAATAAATGCTGGAGAGGGTGTGGAGAAAAGGGAACCCTCTTACACTGTTGGTGGGAATGCAAACTAGTACAGCCACCATGGAGAACAGTGTGGAGATTCCTTAAAAAACTGGGAATAGAACTGCCATACGACCCAGCAATCCCACTGCTGGGCACACACACTGAGGAAATCAGACTTGGAAGAGACACATGTACCCTAATGTTCATTGCAGCACTGTTTACAATAGCCAGGACATGGAAACAGCCTAGATGCCCATCAGCAGATGAATGGATAAGGAAGCTGTGGTACATATACACAATGGAATATTACTCAGCCATTAAAAAGAATACATTCGAATCAGTTCTAATGAGGTGAATGAAACTGGAACCTATTATACAGAGTGAAGTAACTCAGAAAGAAAAACACCAATACAGTATACTAACACATATATATGGTATTTAGTCAATCGGTAAAGATAACCCTGTATGCGAGACATCAAAAGAGACACAGATAAATAGAACAGTATTATGGACTCTATGGGAGAGGGCGAGGGCGGGATGATATGGAAGAATGGCATGGAAGCATGTAAATTATCATATGTGGGGCGAATCGCCAGTCTAGGTTCAATGCATGATGCAGGGTGCTCGGGGCTGGTGCACCGGGATGACCCAGAGGGATGGGATGGGGAGGGAGGTAGAAGGGGGGTTCTGGATGGGGAAAATGTATACACCCATGGTGGATTCATATCAGTGTATGGCGAAACAGATACAATATTGTAAAGTTAAAAAATAGAAAATAAACTAATTAAAAAAATAAAAATAAAACAATGAGCCACTATTAAAAAAAATAAAATAAAATAAAAAGCAGAGACATTACTTTGCCAACAAAGGTCTGTCTAGTCAAGGCTATGGTTTTTCCAGTGGTCATGTGTGGATGTGAGAGTTGGACTATAAAAAAAGCTGAGCGTCGAAGAATTGATGCTTTTGAACTGTGGTGTTGGAGAAGACTCTTGAGAGTCCCTTGGACTGCAAGGAGATCCAACCAGTCCATCCTAAAGGAGATCAGTCCTGGGTGTTCATTGGAAGCTGAAACTCCAATACTTTGGCCACCTGATGCGAAGAGCTGACTCAGTGGAAAAGACCCTGATGCTGGGAAAGATTGAGGGCAGGAGGAGAAGGGGACGACAGAGGATGAGATGGCTGGATGGCGTCATTGACTCGATGGACATGGGTTTGGGTGGACTCGGAGTTGGTGATGGACAGGGAGGCCTGGCGTGCTGCGGTTCATGGGGTCGCAAAGAGACAGGACTGAGCGACTGAACTGAACTGAAGGTGGCAGGGAATCCCTGGCTGTCCAGTGGTTAGGACTCTGTGCTTTCAATCTCTGATCTAAAAACTAAGATCCCACAAGATGTGAGGTTCGGGGAAAAAAAAAAGTTGAAGGCTTAAAAGGTCACTAGATATTTCTTTTTTGAGAAATAAGAGACAGGTGGAGGTGTCTCTTATTTGGAGGCATTCTGTTTTGGAAAAGTGGTTTTGTCTGGGTCTAGACTGTGCGTGCTGTGACGATGGGGTCTCAGCCTTTCCCCCACGTCCTTCCCTCCACCCCCTCTCCCATCTGTCCACGTATCCCCTCCCCCCTGTCCTCATTCATGTTTCCTTCAGGGAGAGAATTCCCACTCCCCTCTCCTGGAGGCGAAGTGTGAGAGGACCACTGCTGAATCCTCACTGGCTCCACCCTCCGCAGAGAAGGGGAATGATTCGTCTTTCATTCGAAGACAAAACGGTGTCTTTACCAGTATTTCTCTTTTTATATTTATTTATTTTTGGCTGTGCTGGGTCTTCGTTGCTGCACAGGCTTTTCTCTAGTTGCAGCAAGTCGGGGCTACTCTTCGTTGAGGTGTGTGGGCTTCTCATTGCGGTGGCTTCTCTTGTTGCAGAGCACGGGCTCCAGAGCAAAGGCTCAATAGTTGTGGCGCCTGGGCTTAGTTCCTCTGTGACATGATCTTCCTGGATCAGGGATCGAATTTATGTCTCCTGCATTGGCAGGTGTATTCTTTACCACTGAGCCACCGGGGAGACCCCTACCGGTACTTCTGATAAAGCTGATTGGAGAACATAGCTTTTGCTCTCTGGCCAAACGGACTTTCTAATATCTTCCCCAAACTAAACATGCACACCCCCTGCCCGAAGACAGTAGACCTCTATCCCTTGTGGGGACAGAACCTCCTCTGGAATTTTACCATGTAGATCAGTGGAGAATATGCTACTTTTGCAAAACTGAGACAGAGAGACAGAGAAACCCAGAAATATCTGAACCCAGCTCCTTCCCTCAGCTACCAAGTGGACAAATCATTCCCCTTCTCTGCAGAGGATGGAGCCGGTGAGGACTCATGAGTGGTCCTCTCACACGTCGCCTCCAGGAGAGGGGAGTGGGAAACATTTCCTGAAGGAAACATGAATGGGGACAGGTGGGATGGACTAGATGGACAGATGGGTAGAGGGCGTGGAGGGAAGGATGTGGGGAAAAGGCTGAGACTCCATCATCACAGCACTCCACAGTCTAGACCCAGACACAACCACCTTTCCAAAACAGAATGCCAGAACCCTTATTCCTTGTGATGGCGCTTGCTTGGCGCGCATCCGCGTATGCAGAGTAGAGAGAGGACCTTGCCTCCTGTGAGCTGAGCTAAGAGGCCAAATCTCAGAACCACACTCCACTGACACAGCCCAGGGTCACATTCACCTTTAGGGCTGGCCTCTGCTCTGGAGAGGCCCAGAGACTCACCAGGAGGAGCTCCTCTGATGCTGCTTCGTTTGTTGTCAGGCCTTCCCTGAGCCCCTGTCCCTTCATGGCTGCAAAGACTCTAAACCAGCATGTACTGAACTCCTCATCCTCCTCCCAGTCAGGTCCCTGACACAGGGAGTCCACTTATTCCTCTCGACAACCTGGTGAAGGAGACGGTGTTGGCCCCATCTTACAGATCAAGCCACTGTGACTCAGTGCTCAGCTCACCCATTAAGTGCCAGAGCCAGTGTGGCCTCGAGAGACCTTTGTGGTGCTCTAGAGCAGCTAAACCACAGCATCTGGCTTGTTGCTGGGACTCTGGTGGTTTGGGCCAGTCTGCCCCCCATCCCCTGACCACTGCACCCAGTTCCTTCAACAAGTCTGTCCCTGCCCCTCTGGTCCTCCAGCCTGGCATGCCCAGCCCACCACTCCACACATCTTGAAATCTTTCTCATCCTCTAATTCCCAGCACGAGCTAGTCTCTGGGAATCCTCACAACTTGTCCCGGTGTCTAGCTCTTAGCTTTGCCTTGATTCAAGAGATCTGGGGGACGTCCCTGGTGGTCTAGTAGTAAAGAATCTGCCTTCCAATACAGAGGACATGGGTTTAATCCCTGGTGGGGAAACGAAGATCCCAAATGCCATAGAGCAACTAAGCCCTCGCTCTGCAACTACTGAGTCCACGCACCTCAACTAGAGACTCCGTGCGCTGCAACAAGAGAAGCCTGCATGCTGCAACAGAGTTCACATGATACAACTAAGACCCAAGACAGCCTAATTAATTAATTAATTTAAAAAAGAGAGATTTGGGCATACTCTGGCTCTCCTCCCAGCCCTGGCTGCTCCTTCCAGGAATCTTGTCTTCTCTGACCCACAGGGTGCCCCAGTAAAGGTGTGTGGCCATGTTGGCATCAGAGCCATTTGCAACTGAAGAGCTGCAGCCCAGCCTCTGCTCCCACCACCCAAACAGGACATTCACCTGCCCAGGCGCCACTCAGCTTGTAAGAGAGAACAGACAAGGCTAAATAGCCCCCAGGATGGTAGAATGACAGGCGCCTGACACACCTCCTGGACAGGAAGAGCTTTTTCTTCCTCTTAATAATAGTTATTAAGGAGCCTGTTCCTGACACACTGCGGCCAGGTCTGTGCTTAGCTATCCACATGGCTCTCATCACCCTGGGTCCCCACCCCTAGGCTCAGCCCCAAGGCTAGGATCTACCTGTCTACCCTCCCACTGCTCTTTACCCACTCAGCTCACTGAGAGAGTGAGTGGTGCCGCAGCCATGGGGAATCTGGTTTGATTTACATGCTTTTATTGGCTTGGCCAATAAGTTTGTTAGGGGTTTTCCATAAGATGTAATGGAAAAATCCAAATGAACATTTTGGCCAATCCAATACTATCAGGGTATCAGGGATCCTTGGGGCACTTTTCAAGTCAGTCTTCCTATCCTGGCCCCTCTCAGCTGAGTTCCCTTGTGCAGACACTTAGGCCCATGGTCTAATGTTAGGGTCAAAGACCACTCCTGATGCCAGGCACTCATACATCCAGATATGCACCCACCCACACACACGAGAACACACACAGATGCACATGTAGGTAAACACACTGATGTGCAGCTAAGGCAGCCAAGCAGACACACAAACATTGCAGATATACAGCATGTAATGTGTGTACATGCACAGGTACAATTGTGCATAGGTACAGTGTACAGGCACACCTCATTTCATTGCACTTCGCTTTATTGTGCTTTGCAGATATTGCATTTTTTACCAACTGAATCTTTGTAGCAACCCTGAGTTCTCAGATGATGGTTAGCATTTTTTAGCAATAAAGTATATTTTTAAACTTTCTTTTTGTCTGTGTCATGCATCAAGTGGGATCTTAGTTCCCCAACCAGGGATTGAAACTTAACCCCCTGCAGTGGGAGCCCTGAGTCTTAACCACTGGACACCTAGGGAAGTCCCAGCAATAAAGTATTTTAAAATTAAGATATGTATTTTTTTAGACGTAATGCTATTGCACACAATAGACTACAATGTAGTATAAACATAACTTCTGTATGCACTGGGAAGCCAAAAAATTTGTGTGATTCACTTTATTGAGATGTTTGCTTTATTGCAGTGATCTGTAATAAATGGTCCGAACTCATAATATCTCTGAGGCATGTCTGTATATGTTGAGCCATATGAAATGTGAAATTGCCAATATTCAGTGGGTTTTTTACTTACAGAAATGGAACGTAATACAAATGTGGGCATGGAGGGAAATTTTTAAAAAATACAGAGCCAAATTTTTACATCCATGTTCAAGCAGCATTATTCACAGTAGCCAAAAGGTAGAAACAATTCAAGTGTCTATCAATGGGTGAGTGGATAAACACTGTGGTATGTACACACAATGGAATATTATTCAGCCTTTAAAAAGAAGGAAATTCTGTCACACACGGTCGAACATCAGTGAACCTTGAGGATATTATGCTAGGTGAAATATGCCAATCATAAAAAGACAAAGACTGTATGATTCCACTTACATGAGATACCGTCAAATGAACTAGATCCCACATGCCACTAAGGCCCCGGTGCAGTCAAATAAATTTAAAAAAGTAAATTAAAAAAAATTTAAGATGGTAAACTTTATGTTAATTAAAAATAATTTTTAAAAAGAGCCAAAAATATGTATCATCAGGTAGATATATACACACTGAGGGATAAACCACAGAAACTCAACAACACTGAAATATGCCTGCTCCCTTCCCAATAGAGCGTCTCTGACCCAGATAAGGTCCCTGCTCCCCCCTCAACAGATCTGGAGATAAGGCCCTAATGAAGGCCCTGCCACCCTGGCTACCCCCACAGCTTATTACCCTCCCACGGTCTGGCTCTGCTTACTCACCCCACACCCCTCACTCAGCCTCCCCACCTCCAGGGAAGGGCCTCCTTCTATTTTTTTGGCTGCACAGCGTGGCACACGGGATCTTAGTTCTGCAACCAGGGATCAAACCTGTGCCCTGTAGACACAGAGGAACCTGTGTCTGGTCTGGGCATGACCACAGACCAGTTGAAGCAAGTGTAGCCAGCACTAAATGGGGTCAGGAGACATGGCCTTAGGTCTCCTGCTGTCCTGACCATCCTCATTGGACCTTGTCCCACCACAGAAACGTGGTGCCTCAGGCTGGCACTGGGCACCGCTGCAACCACTCCTGCCCGGCCTGCCTCCCCCGTGAGCTGCCATCTGCTGACTCCTCTTCTCCAGCACAAGGCCTCTCACCCTGCTCCTGAGGACTCTGGGACTTCGGCCCTTGATGGTGGCAAAAAACGGAAACTTGCCTCCAGACCTGTTTGCCTCCAAACCATGCAACGTGTGCCCTGATCCTCTCAAATGACTTGCTCATAACCATTAAAAATTAAATTTTATTTACTTTTGGCTGTGCTGGGTCTTCGTTCCTTTGCATGGGCTTTCTCTAGTTGCGGCGAGCAGGGGCTACTCTAGCTGTGGTGCTTCTCGCTGTGCTCCGGCTGTGGAGCAATGGCTCTAAGCACACGGGCTTCAGCAGGTGCAACCCACGGGCTCGGTAGTCACTGCTTGCGGGCTCTAGAGCGCAGGCTCGGTAGTTAATGGCTCACGGGCTTAGTTGCTCCGTGGCATGTGGAATCTTCCAGGCCAGGGACTGAATCCATGTCCCCTGCGTGGGCAGGCAGATTCTTATTCACTGAGCCACCAGAGAAACCCATAATCATTTAATATCCAGCCCCTGAGGAAGGTTAGGGTTAGAGTTAGGGTCTGGCCCCACCAGGTCAAGAGCTTTCCCGGAGTTGAGCTTGTTGGAAACAGCCATCTGAACAGAATTTTTCCGGAGTGGGACAGCATTTTTCACCGGGACTCTGTAAGGTCAGGGTTTGGAGGAAATTGCTAGGAGCCTGGTGGGGAAGGAGCAGGTGATGCTGGGGTGGGGCTGAGGGGGGTGGGGAAGGAGAGTGTGCTGAGGGCCTGCCTTTCCCTGGGCAGGCGAGTCCCAACAGCAGGCAGACAGGTGAGGCTGACCCGACAGGTTCCTGAGGCCGGGGGCAAAGGGGTGGAGCATGGCTCTGACACAGGGTGACAACAGGCCCGGGGCCCTGCCACACAGGGCAGGCGGGGCGGCAGGCAGGCCTGCTGGGATCTTCTTCCTGCCGTGGCCAGCCCAGGGTGCAGGCCATGGAGCCTGCTGGAGGGTGAGAGGAGCCAGTGGGCAGGCGTGTTCGGAGGCCCAGGGCATGGCGGGGCCCCTGAGGAGCCGGGTGGACGAGCTGAAGCGACCCTGGTGGCGGGAGAGCTCCCCGCTGGTGCTGCAGCACAGCGAGGCGGCCCGGCTGGCGGCCGACGCCCTCCTGGAGCGGGGCGAGGATGCCTACCTGCGGGTCATCTCCGAGGAGCGGGAGCTGCCCTTCCTGAGTGCCCTGGACATGGACTACATGACCAGCCACACGCGAGGGGGCCCGGAGCTCGGCGAGGCCCAGGGACCCGAGGTTTTGGGGCCCGACCGCCTCAGCCTGCACTCCGAAGTCACCTCAGGCACTTACTTCCCCCTGGCCTCTGACATAGACCCTCCAGACCTGGACCTGGGTTGGCCCGAGGTGCCACACACCACGGGCTTCAGCCCCACACAGGCTGTGGTCCACTTCCAGCGGGACAAAGCCAAGAGCATCAAGGACCTTCTGCGTTTCCTCTTCAGCCAGGCCCGCACGGTAAGGGCCCCATCTCTTCAGACACCCATTCCACAGATGTGGAAACTGAGGCCCAGGGAGGGAAAAGGACCAGCACGCATGGCCACCCAGCAGCTTGGGGGCAGCACTGAGACAAGAACCTCTGTGCCCTATCAGATCACAAGCTCCTAGAGGTTTTATTTACCTTGGTAATCCCTTGGCGGGCTTCCTTGGTGGCTCAGATGGTAAAGAATCTGCCTGCAATGCAGGAGACCTGGGTTAGATCCCTGGGTTGGGAAGATCCCCTGTAGGCCGGAAAGGCAACCCACTCCAATATTCTTGCCTGGGAAATCCCATGGACAGAGGAGCCTGATGGGGTACAGTCCATGGGGTCGCAAAAGAGTCAGACACGACTGAGCGACTAAGCACAGCACAGCACAATCCCTTGGCGATCAGGGACATTATGGATAAGCTTAGAATGGGGCCTCAGAGACACCACAAACACCCTGAAAACAGGTGCAAAGTGGTGCTCATTGCAGAGAGTAATCCTCTCTCTTTTGGGGGAGAAGGTCCATGGCTTCCATCAGATTCTCAGAAAGGTCTATGATCCTAAGACAAAGAGCCCCAACCTCGGTGAGCATCTGAGCCACCCCCTTGACTTACAGAGGAGGAAACTGAGGCCAGGGAGGGGATGGTACTTACTCAGGGAGGTCCAGTCCATTGGTGAAATGGAGCCAGGGCTCGGTAGAGGAAAGAGGTCTAGACTCAGGCCCCAAGACCCAGGCACAGCCCTGGCATATGGCTCTGACCACACCTTGCCTCTTGTGTACCGTGTCTCCACTGGCCTGAATCAGGGGAAGGGGCACTGGAGCCTGGGCCTCCACTTGGCCTTGAGGGCTGGGCTTTTAGCTCTGCACCCAAAGGAAGGAGGAGAGGAGGCTGCTGGGCTCAGGGATGGGGAGCAGGGGCTCCGGAGAAAGGGAAACGGGGGAGGGCAGTTAAGGGTGCTAGTGCTGGGAAGGCTGTAGCCACAGACTAGCCTCACTCTTGGAGCCCAGACCACTGACTCAGGAGGCAGGGGGGTGAATCAGATGATGCCAGGCAGGGTTTGAGGCAGGTTAGCCCCAGTGCCCTGGCTAGGGGAGCAGCCTGCAGGGAATCCACTGCAGATGTTAGGAGCCAGGACGCCGGGATCTACCGGGACCTCCAGAGCCTCCCTGGCAAGTCTCCCTCCGCCCCAGGCAGGGAAGGGCAGGGCCTGATTGGCAGCGGGAATGGGGTTATTAGTGAGTGGCTGCTGTCATCACTTCTGCTGCTTTGATCTTTCTTGCTTATCCTCCCCCCCAACCCCCACCACCATTCCTGGTCAGACCTGTGCCATGGACCAGGGCATCCCTCAATGCTTTGGTTCCTTGAATCTAGACCCTCCGCCTCTGGGCCAGAAGCCAGACTCCCACTCTGGGCTGTCACTGACTCTCGGTGACCTTAGGAAGCGCTTCCTCTCCCCGTGGCCCAGGGTCCTTGTTTGTTAAGGAAGCAGCAGGAAAGGATCATTTATTGAGCTTCAGTTGTGTGTTGAGGTTTTTCACATTTGATTCTCCATAACTCAGAGAGGTAGCTATCATTATCTCCATTTAACAGATGAGGAAGTTGAGGCACCCAGAGGTGAAGGAACTCGCCCAAGGCTGTGTCAGTAGAAAGTAGCAGAGTGCAGGTTTGAACCCAGTTCTCTCTGGCTCCAGAACTGGAGTGCTTTGCTCGGTACCTGCTGCCTCTCAACCTGGAGGACTGGGAGGGGAGGTTCTCACAGAGGACAGTGAGCAGAAAACGTGGTCCCAGTTGGTGTGGGTGGAAAAGGTCACAGCAGCCTCTGCAGCTTCACAGAGGAACAGATGGGTCTGGCAAAGGGCACCGAAGACCCCAGTCACTGCCTGCAGCTCTGATCCGTGACAAGGGAGCTTCAGAGACACAGCACGACAGCTGGAGCTAGTGGGGGGACTGTGAGGTGCTGGCCTGGGAACTGGGCGCTGGGTTCTGTTTCTGACTCTTTCCCTCTCTGGGCATCAGTCCTCACCTATGTAAAGTAGACCTTCAGACTAGAGCAGCTGATCCACGGACCTCTTTGAGAATCTGACAACAGGTAAACAAACTGTCCTTAGAAAAATGCACACAAAAACTTTCAAACATCCAATAAAAATCAATTAAAAAAAAACCCACAAAGCTTTCAAACAGCCTTCTGGGCTTCAAGACAGTGAAACCTCTTTCTTTCTAAGTCAAGAAGCCCTGGGCTGGGTCACCACTAAAAGCCCTCCCAGTTCAGATGGTCTCATGGGTTCTGGCCTCCTGCTTTTCAGTCCAGCGCCTGTTTCCTGGGATCTAGCCTCTGCCCCGGGGCTGGGTAGTGCCCACCGGGCAGGGCTGAGCTCCCCTTCCCTCCTCAGGTGGTGGCTGTCGTGATGGACATATTCACTGACATGGAGCTTCTGTGTGACCTCATGGAGGCCTCGAGCCGGCGTGGTGTCCCCGTCTACCTGCTCCTGGCCCAGGAGCACCTGAGGCACTTTCTAGAGATGTGCTACAAGATGGACCTCAATGGAGGGCACCTGCCGGTCAGTGAGGGATGGGACAGAAGCCAGGGCATGGGGTGGGGCGGTCCATGAGCACTGGGAATCAATAGGAGGGACCTGGGGTCTCTTAGTTCTTTCTGGTCAGAGACTCCATGGGATTTAGACATGGCTTGAGCCCAGATCTCTCAAGGTCACTCCCAACCCCCTTTCCTCCTTGGTTCAGAACATGCGTGTACGGAGCATATGCGGGGACATATATTGCAGCAAGGCAGGTCGCCGCTTCACAGGGAAGGCCCTGGAGAAGTTTGTCATCATCGACTGTGAGCAGGTGGTGGCGGGCAGCTACAGGTGAGTGAGTGGGATGGGGTCGGGGGTGCACCTGGGGCTGGGCCATGGGCTGGTGAGGCTGCCTGGGAGCTGGCAGCTTTGAAGTGCCCTTCTTTCATCTGTCCTTGCCAACATGGACTGACCAGCTGCCTAATGTCAGGCATGGTGCAAGGCCCAGGAGCCAGGGTAGGGAGCAAGAGAGCCCTGGGCTGGGCCCTGGAGAAACTCACTCTGTGGAAGGATTACTTTAATGCACAGAAAATGCACAGAAAATGTTATTGTTGTTTAGTTGCTAAGTTGTGTCCGACTCTTTGCAATCCCATGGACTGTAGCCTGCCAGGCTGCTCTGTCCACATGCTTCTCCAGGCAAGAATACCGGAGTGGGTTGCCACTTCCTTCTTCAGGGAAGTCTTCCTGACCCAGGGATTGAACCCTTCTCCTGTCTTGGCAAGTGGATTCTTTACTGCTGAGCCACCAGGGAAGCCTAGAAAATATTGGTGTTGGCCAAAAAGTTCATTCAGGCTTTCCTGTATGATCCTATGGAAAAACCTGAATGAACTTTCTGGTCAACCAATAACTTTTGCACCTTGGAACTGGAGGGACTTCAGGGAACCTAGCCCTCGGTCCATTTTACAGATGGGGAAGTTGAGGCCGCGACGGGAAACCGTGTGTCCAAGTCCACTAAACCGAGCAGCACAGACTCTGGAGTCAGAGCTCTGCCCCTCACCTGGGCCCTTGCGGTGGCGGTAGTGGGGGTGATTTTGTCTTCCTCCCCTGGTTGTGACTCCCGCCTGGTCCCAAAGGCCTGCACTTTGCCTCCTGACCCTGACTCTCTGCCCGCAGCTTCACCTGGCTTTGCAGCCAGGCCCACACAAGCATGGTGCTGCAGTTGAGGGGCTGCATCGTGGAAGACTTTGACCGGGAGTTTCGCTGTCTTTATGCCGAGTCCCGGCCGGTGGAGGGATTCTGTGGAGGTGAAGATCCCCCGTCCTCCAGGGCACCATGCCATCCCCCAGTGGCCTTGGCCTTTGGGCCAGGAGTCCCCAGCACCACGTCCTCATCACCCTCCTGCACCAGCCTCAGCAGCATCAAACGCTCACCTCGCATGGGCCACTCGTACCTTGCTCTGCCAGGAGGCGGTGACCGCACTGACATGGGTGTGGGGTCCTCATCCCCTGGCCCTACCCGCTGTGAGGCCGATGGCCAGCCCTCCCTGCAACGCCAGCTGTCTGACCCTAACCATGGCCCGCTGCTAGGGCCCTACAGGGCCAACCTGAGCAAGCTGGGGGCGTCCCCCTGGTGCCAGTCTTCCCCTGCCCTCAACCACAATAGCACCAGTCCCATGACACTGGCAGGGGGGTCACCTCTGCTTGCTTGCTCTCGCCCTCTCCTCCCCTTTCCCTGGAGTGTCTCAGGTCTGTCCCGGTTCCCAGAGAACGGGGTCCCAGGAAGCCAGGAGCCTAGCCCCTCACGGGGCCGCTGGGTACCCAGCACAGTCCTAGAGACACTGGAGGAGAACAAGGTGTCTCTGAGTCAGAGCCATGGCCAGCTGGATCTCCTTGTCCCCTTCCCCAGAGCACGAGAAGCAGGAGGCCCTGATTTGGGGGTGGCCCGCAACTCAGGCTCTCTTTGGCCTGGTGAGCAGACCCCAGAGGACAGGAGGTTGGCCCCAAATCAGAGATACAACCAACTGGATTTCCTGCCCCAGGCCCAGGGTGCCAGGGGACCCCCTGATTCAGGCTCACCAAAGGTTGGCAATCGGACCCCAGAGGACAAGAGGCTGTCCACAAACCACAGCCATGGCCAACTGGACCTCCTGGTGCAGTCCCCCCAGGCTGGGGGCTCCAGAGTACCCCCTGAAGCCAACTCCTCGGCCAGGGCTGGCAAGCAGGGTCCAGACGAACGACGGAAGACCCTGGGCCACAGCCAGCTGGACCTCATCACAAAGTTTGGTCCATTCCTGGGTGAGGGGCCTGGGCCCAGTGAACTCCCTAGGCCGAGCCCTGCTCAAAAGGCTGGAGAGGACTTGGGGGAGGAGAAGCGGCGGACGCTGGGCCACAGCCAGCTGGACCTTATCACCAAGTATCATCAGTTGCAGGGCGCCAGGCAGGGATATGAGCCCGGCCTCTCCGGGAGCCCCACGGGTGGCCAGCGCAACAGCAACAGCAATGGCCTGTCTGAGGAGGAGAAACGGCGGACCCTGGGCCATAGCAAACTGGACCTCATCACTAAGTACAACAAGTCCAAGTTCAAGTTGCTCCGAAGCCGCTTTGAGACCTAGTCGTGCTCCCAGAAAGGGACATGTCTGTCTTCCACCTACTGTGACCATATTTGTTCAGGTCCCAGACTCTGGGGAGGAAGCTCGGATAGGAACTGTGTGGGGAGAGGGATCTAGAAGCCCAGGTTAGACATTCCCTGGGCTCAGGATTCTTGATCATATATGCATATGCACACATATGGGAAAATGGAATTTATAGTTACTGGGCACCTGCCACTCGTCACTGTGCTGAGCCCTCCATACCGGTTACTTCTCATCATTCATCCTTGCTCACAATATCCTACAAGATAGATTCTGGTAGGTAAACAATTCTAGGACCATAGGTATCATCTCCCCTATAATATAAATACGGAAGCTGAGACCTAGCAAGTTTGATGACTTGCTTGGAATCAGGTTCAAGTAACTGACAGGGGCTCACATCTTTATTTCTTAAAGAGATTGTGTTTTTGCAGACAGGACACACAATATCAATAGTTCCCATGTCCTCATGCACACAAAATCCGTATATCATAGAGGTGCCCCAAATACCTGCACAATGTATACTGCACACTGACAGAGTTCACACCCACAGACACGGTCCATGTGGTAAACCAGAACACTCAGGATTCTAGTTATATTTACTCAATAAATGTCACTTGGCTAAATGAATCCAGTGCACACATTCAGTGCACACTGTAGACCCCTCAGGATCCACAGACTATAAATATGCACTCAACTACACACACACACACACACACACACACACATACACACACACACTCATGGGCATGCATGTACCAACCAATAACTTTTGGTACCTAAAGCTGTGTATCCAGTCTTGTGCTGGACACGCAATAGGGCTCCCAGTCCCTGGAAAACAAGGATTCAGTGCATAAATCATTGGTGTTTCTAATGAAAGGCTAACCAGTGACAGACGGTGGTAGAGAGCGAAGGCCAGAGAGTGGTGGTGATGATGGAGTGGTGAGAAAAGTTTCTCAGAGGAGGCAGCCTTTGAGCCAAACCTTGAAAGGTGGGAAGGACTTGGATAGATGGAGGTGAGATTTAGAGGAATTCCTGGGAGAGGGAACCAAGTGAAGAGAGACCAGGGAGAGGACTGAGGGAGTGAGTCTGAGAGGAACTGAGGAGGATGGAGAGGACACGGATGCTCAGACCCTAACAAACACACACACACTCATCTTGCCTAGTGTCGCCAGAAGTATAGGCTGTCAGATGTGGGTCCCTCTCCTGAGCTGTGGCCTGCCTGGGAGTGTATTTGTGATACAAATCAATAAAAGCAGACAAGCTCTGACCCAGAGGCTGCCTGGTGTATCTTGAGAAGGCCGAGTTACGACTATGCAGGCGAGGGACAGGGGAAAGGCACCATTTGGGCCTTTCCCTGGAAGAAAGTGGATGGCTGTAGGAGGGTGGATGTGGCAGGGGGTGGGGTAGGAAAGGGGCTCCAAGCTTCCCTCTGCTCTCACTGAGAGTGACACCCTGAGAGACCCTGGGGCTTTTGTTCAAAGTGTGGGCCAAGGTCATCCATCCACCAGAGCATGTCTCTTGACTGCCACCATCTGTGGGTGGGGTGGGACGAGGGCAGAAATTGGCCTGCTGAGTGTGATCAAGCCTGTGCAAAGGGCACAAGTGGAAGCCATCAGCACCCAGACCCTTGCCCACTCTGGACACCCCGCCCCCCGACACTCTGCTTCATCCACCGTCCTCTCTCCAATACCTTCTTCAGTACGATGATTTCCTTTACTTCTCTGGCTGGGCCTCCTCCTCCAGCCTCTGTCACGTCTCACTTCTCCCTAATGGACACTTTCTCCATGAATGACCTCATCCACCCCAGGCTTTGGCCCCACATCTCAGCCCTTCAGTCTCCCCTGGGCTCCAGATTCGGCCTGGAAATCTGTCCCGTACCTTACTCTGTCCCTCACCTCCCCTACACCTTCTCTTCCTCCCCAGGCTTAACTTCAATAAATATATCTCCAGCATCAACCCATCTTTTGCGAGACATCCTGGCTCCTCCATTCTGATACCTCACATCCAACCAGCACAGGTCTCTGTCAGTTGTTCCTCTTACAAAGCTCCCGATTGAACGAATGAATAAAAGAATGAATGAGAAGCTTGCTGGAGGCGGGGCCAGGAGGGAGTCTGGACCGGATCACTTGGAACCATAGAGTCCGCTCAGGGGTTGGGAGCTAGAGTGGCCGCATGCGAGGAGGCGTGCGCCGCCCTCTGTCGGAAATCCTCTTGGTGGAGGCGGAAACGGAAACCTAGCGAGGGCCGAGGAGGGCTGCTGCCGCGTGTGGAGATTGCGTTTACCTGGTGAGTTGTGGCTGGACACCGGAAGGGTCAGCTCGGGGCGTCCTGAGTCGTGAGGGGTGAGGGCCGGAGGATTTGGGACCAGAGAGTCTGGATGGGCGCGGTGGGCGGGACCTGAGGGTTTAGGGCCGAGTGGGGCGAGGTTGCAGTGGGGCTGACGCGCGGAAGCCGGGGGACGGTGACCCGGACCCGGCGTCGAGGCCGAGGCACCCGGTCCCGGGAGAGGATCCACAGGCCCTGAACTCCAGTCCCACAACCTCTAGGCCTCATGGCGGTCCGTGCGTCGTTCGAGAACAACTGCGAGATCGGTTGCTTTGCCAAACTTACCAACTCCTACTGCCTGGTGGCCATCGGAGGGTCGGAGAACTTCTACAGGTGCCGTGGGAGCCCCGGGCCCGCGGGCAATGTGTGGGTGGGTGGCGGGTAGAGGTCCTTGGAGTCGGGCTCCGGCAGAGTGAGGAGGGTTCGGGACCCTTAGCCCCGTGATCATTGAGTCCGTGTCCCCACAGTGTGTTCGAGGGCGAGCTTGCTGGTACCATCCCCGTGGTGCACGCGTCCATCGCCGGCTGCCGCATCATCGGGCGCATGTGTGTGGGTAAGCCTGCTGAAAGTCGCCGAGGGAGGGAGTGGAGCCTCCCAGCGCCTTTAATCTTCCCCCTAGAAGGGACCCGGAGGACCCAGGGATTTCTAGGCTTTCATCCATCATCTCCAGCGACTACAGAATCTCTCAGTTCTGTGCCGGACCCGGTCTAAGTGTCAACAGATCAGGGACAACCTCTGGCAAAGGTTTCTGGATCATTGTAATCAAAACGTTAAGGGCTTTCACTTTTACACTTGTTTCAGTCCTTCTTCACTGAAGACCCTGGGAGGTAGGAATTACTGGCCTAATTTGACTGATGAGGAAGCTGAAAATCAAGGAACCTAGGTGACTCACCCGGTTCCACACCTAGTGTAAGGGAAGATTGGATTGTCATCTCGCCCTCCCTGGCCACTGACTCTGGTAGATTGCTTCCTCTTTCTGAGGGTCCATTTCTACCTCTAAAAAATGACAAGCTAAGATTCTGGGGGATCCTGTGCAGTTACCTATTTAAAGCTTAAGTTCTGTTTACCAGGTACCCCTATAACCGTCAGCACTGTTGACTCTGGCCATTGGTCCGTCCTTTGAACTGGCTCCGTTTTCCTTTACTGCCACCCCTTATTTGTAGTTCTGCTCAAATAGGAGTTTTTCCTTTATTTTTTATTGTAAGCCTGATGATCTTGGACTCTGAGTGTTTCTTATTCAGGCAGAACACTCTTATCTCTGACTATGATCTTTGGACTTGAAGCTAGTTTTTATGTAATAAGAGAGAACTTAGCCTGATCATTTGGAGAAGGCAATGGCAACCCACTCCAGTACTCTTGCCTGGAGAATCTCATGGACTGAGGAGCCTGGTGGGCTGCAGTCCATGGGGTCCCGAAGAGTCGGACACAACTGAACGACTTCACTTTCACTTTTCACTTTCATACATTGGAGAAGGCAATGGCAACCCACTCCAGTGTTCTTGCCTGGAGAATCCCAGGGACGGGGGAGCCTGGTGGGCTGCCGTCTATGGGGTCACACAGAGTCGGACACGACTGAAGCAACTTAGCAGCAGCAGCCTGATCATTGGTTTTTTTTTTTTTTTTAAGGATGGGAGAACCTCATAGTTCAGAAGTTCATAGTTGTGACCTTGCAGAGTTAGGCAGAGGTTTAGTCGTTGTTGTCACAATATAATTATAGTTCATTCATGTTGCTGTGTACTCAGTTTTGTGTAAATGTACCATAATGTATTCATTCATTCTGTTGACAGTGGGTATTTGGGGTAGTTTTCAGTTTGATCTATTATGAGTAGTGCTGCTATATTTCTCAGTGAACAAATGTATGTATTTCTGTTGGATATATAATATCTGGGAGAGGAATGGCTGGGTATCCAGTGTAATAGGTAATGTCACATAAGTATCTGAAGTTGTTGCCCAATTTACACTCTATTGGTTGCTCCATATATCTTTGCCAACCCTTGGTGTTGATGTTCTTTTTAAGAATTTAGCTGTCTGGTACGTATGAAGTGTTACCTCAGCTTTTAAGTAGTGAAATATAGAACTAATGCCCAAGAGCCCTTCCTTTTGGTCCTGATCATCCCTGGTGGATGATGGCAAATTGGGCAGGATGTTTGGGACAGACTCCTAGGCCATCTCTGGCCTGCCCAGTGGGACTCCTGGTTCCCTGGTTGCTCTGTGGCTCAGTGGTTTGGAGGATTGGGGTCTGGATCTAAAGCTTTCCTGGGGAAGCTACCTGGACTGGGTTGTATTTTCAGGCCCCAACGCTCAGCAGGTGTCTTGTGAATTTACAGTTCATCCTTACACAACCTGCCCTAATTTGGGTCTCTCCAGGGAACAGGCATGGTCTCCTGGTGCCCAACAATACCACTGACCAGGAGCTACAGCACATTCGCAACTGCCTCCCAGACAGCGTGCAGATACGGCGGGTGGAGGAACGGCTCTCAGCCCTGGGCAATGTCACCACCTGCAACGACTACGTGGCCTTAGTCCACCCAGACCTGGACAGGGTGAGGCAGCCCAGTTTAGCCCAAGAGTCACAGGATATTAGCCTAGTCAGTGGTTAGCCACTGTTCTTGCCTATCAGGCAGGAATTTGGGGTATCTCTTGTGGTTTCTCTTTACACCTGGGCTCCTGCGGTTCAGGCACTGGTTGGAAGAGTGAATAGAGGCCTTTCGTGATGTGACCAGCTAGGGAAAAGAAGCTAGGGAGTGTATTAATCCTCCCTGTATTAATCAGGGAGATTGACTCATTCAGTCTTGCAGCCAGGGCTGGAGAGAAGATTGACAGTTGAACTCTTGCCTGTGGGTTAGAGGGAAAGAAAGTGATGTGGAGACCAGCCTCTGGCTCTTCAGGGCATGCCTGGCTTTGTAGCTGGCCTTGACTCTGCTCCAAGCTGTATTCCCTCCTTTTTCTGGGTGCAGCTTCCATATGCAGCTGCATAGCAGAGGAATGAGCTTAGGGAGTTACGCCCTGGGTGGGTCTGGGTGTGGAGGCCCTGGGTACTTTGATCTGCTTGTTCTGGGTGCTGAGCACAGTTCCTTTGGCTAACAGGAAACAGAAGAAATCCTGGCTGATGTGCTAAAGGTGGAAGTCTTCAGACAGACAGTGGCTGACCAGGTGCTGGTAGGAAGCTACTGTGTCTTCAGCAACCAGGGAGGGCTGGTACATCCCAAAACTTCAATTGAAGACCAGGATGAGCTGTCTTCTCTCCTTCAGGTCCCCCTTGTGGTAAGCAGTCATGTTCTCTGACCTCTGTTTTCTGCTGGAGCAGATCCCTTTGCCCATTATTTGGGAATCTGGGTTATTACCTGTTGCAGTTTGGGGTTGAGGCCGCAGGTCAGAGACCAGGGATTGGGGAGAGTCCTCATGATTTGCCTGTTGGTGCCATGATCCACACTGAGCCATCCTTTGGCAGGCGGGCACTGTGAACCGAGGCAGTGAGGTGATCGCTGCTGGGATGGTGGTGAACGACTGGTGTGCCTTCTGTGGCCTGGACACAACCAGCACAGAGCTGTCAGTGGTGGAGAGTGTCTTCAAACTGAACGAAGCCCAGCCTAGCACCATTGCTACCAGCATGCGGGATTCACTCATTGACAGGTATCGGAGCCTTTCTTGTGTTGAGGGGAGGGGAGGGAAATGCCAGCTATAATGGGAGCCAGACTGTTCATATTGGTAGGTTCTCCTCTGTGAGGCTACATCCACACAGTGCTGAGTGGGCACAGGGTACAGTCCACAAGCATTGCCTGAGTATCTGCCCATCCCCATCTTTGAGGACGTTGACTCAGTGTATCCCTTCTCTAGGCTGTCTTGCTTTATCGCTGACCACCTTCTTGTATAGTTTTTAATCTGCCTGTGTGTTGGTGTACCCAGCCAATAGCCTGAGACAGGAAAGATCTTTTTATTGAGGGAAGAAGGGAAGGCTGCTTTGGTGCCTAAGGGACTTGAGGGTGGGTGTGGCGAGTGCATCAGAATCACCATCATCTGTACTTCAGTGGGTTTAAATCAAAAGTGGGTTCTTGAGCCCTAACTCTGGAGATTTTGGAGTGTTAGGCTCTAGAATCTCATCCTTTGGAAGAGCGTCAGGTGCTGGATGTTTAGTACCCCCTCCCCCGTTGAGGATTCTTCTCAAGGCATGCCATACATAGCTGGCACAGGAGTCTATTAGGATAGAAAGTAGAGTAAGGGCCTAGTAGGAGACACCCTCCTTAGTAGGGGCAACATTTCCCCACCTTCATTCATTCAGTCACCTGATGTTCATGGAACCCTAGAAACAAGGCTCCATGTGGGATAGTCAGGCAACTTAGTGCTACAACCCTGCCTCTGAGAGGGACTCAGTGTGTAGTTGGGGAGAGAAGACTTAATGGCCACATATAACTTAGCTACCTTCAAAGAAGAAATAAAAGGTGCCTTTTGAGGCTTTGGAGGCTCCCATGAGACACTTAACTGGAGTCCAGGAAGGTTTTGGGAAGGACAAATCAATCAGCCTGGGCTTCAGGGAATGAGGAGCTAATTGAATATGCAGAGATAGGGTGGGGAAGTGTGGAGGGTGTGAAGGGGAAAGGTTTTATCCCCAGGGTTCAGGACTCTGAATGCCCATGTCAAGAAGTTTTGACTATAGTAGGTTTTTTGACCTCTGTTCTGTGTTGGGAAGCT
This sequence comes from Okapia johnstoni, assembly GCA_024291935.2. Lineage (NCBI taxonomy): Eukaryota > Metazoa > Chordata > Mammalia > Artiodactyla > Giraffidae > Okapia > Okapia johnstoni. The sequence continues at coordinate 53,637,058 of CM044324.1, read as the reverse complement.
TATTAATGTAGATTCTTGACATCATCCTTCAAATCCTGATTCCCTCAGTCTGGCGTAGGACCCAGCCACGTGAAGTTATTTCAGTAATCTTTCCTGGGTGATTCTGATGAGGGCAGTTTGGAGACCACACTGACAAACTGCTCTCAGCACTGGAGAGCAGTTGAAAAGGTCTGAACAGGAAGATGGTACCAGTGGTTTTGTTACTTGTTTAACAACTTTTATTTTTTAATACCTACTATGTATCAGACAATAATGATGTGGTGATGAATAAAATATACCCTCCCTCTCCTTTTGGAACATTGACCCTCATAAAGAAAACAGTACTTCCACAATTAACCATTTAATTAAAGAACAAAACAGAGAAACTTCTTAGCAACTGAGAACAGAAAGACATTTCTGTAACCTAATAATTCAGGTCAGTTCAGTTCAGTCGCTCAGTCGTGTCCGACTCTTTGCAACCCCATGGACTGTGGCAGGCCAGGCTTCCCTGTCCATCACCAACTCCTGGAGCTTGCTCAAACAAATGTCCATCGAGTCAGTGATGCCATCCAACTGTCTCATCCTCTGTTGTCCCCTTCTCCTCCCACCTTCAATCTTTCCCAGCATCGGGGTCTTTTCCATTGAGTCAGTTCTTTGCATCAGGTGGCCAAAGTGTTGGAGTTTCAGCTTCAGCCTGATAATTGTTACCTACTAAAAAAAACGACAGCAATGTTGTATTTGATGGAAAAACTTAAGAAACTGCCAGGCAGGACTGCCTACAGGCAGCAGCATTGGTCAGCATTGTAGTTACTATTTTTAAAAAATGGGTACTGATAAAGAAGAGACAAAACTCATTAGCCTCCTTTGGCTTTGAACCTGTTGAGTTTGAGGTGCCCATGAGACCTCACAAGGACGGTGTCAGATAAGGGATTAGAATTGTGTACTTTAGCCAATTCCCTGGAAGCCAAGTGGTTAGGACTCACTGCTTTCACTGCTGAAGGCCTGGGTTCAGTCCCTGGTCAGGGAACCAAGATCCTGTAAGCTGTGAAGCACAGCCAAAAAAAAAAAAAAAAAAATGTACTTCACTTTTACACTCATGCAAATGATTATCACCTCCAGGAAGAATGTTCTGGCCCCAGTCCTGCCACTAGAGGATTTGTGACCTAGACGTGTCCCTTTTCCCTCTCTGAGCTCCCCCATGCCCTTGTCTAATTTTGTCTGTTGGACTTGACCTGTGAGGCTCTGATTATGATCAGCAATTTGAATAAGTTATTTTGAGTTCACCCGCTTGAGTGGAGAAGGAGTTACTTTTCCTTTTTAAGCATTGAGAGTTCTGGACTGGATTGTTACTCGTGGGAGCAGTGGAATCTGGAAGGGGCTCTTCAGGGCAGAGCTGGAACAGGGGTCCTGGGGTGAGGGTGGAGGCAAGCACCCTGAGCATGGAGGGTGAACTGTGCTGTGAAGCCCCTACTGACAACACTCCTTCCTCTCTCTCCAGCCTCACCTGAGTCACCGTCCATACTGGTCCTGGCTCGGACTTTGGCTCCCTCTCAGTGTTCCACCCAGTCTGTGCTGAATGCTGGCAGGGCGGTGGCAGAGAACTCACCTGGACTCGTGGCTGTATGCCCAGCCTTTCTTCATCTGTGCCCATCTGCTGAATCTATAGTTACTGCAAACATCATGCTGGCTGGCAGGTCTTATAGCTTCTGGCTGAGAGCTCTGTTGTCTGTCTGTGCCACTCCCATTAAAGGGCAGCTTCCTCTGGCCATTCTGAATGTGTTATTTGGGGATTTCAGCCTGCACTCAGCCCCCTCATCATTGTTCCAGGGGGAAGGTGGAGTAGGATCCACACACTCCTTGGTTTTACAGTCCTGCCCCCCATCATTAGATGGGCAGCTTCATCCCAGGGCAAGAGAAAGAAACACTCCACTATACTGCCGTTTTCCACACAACTTCAGCCTCATCCTTTTGGCTTCAGAGATTGAGAGTCTATTTCAGTGCTCCCCTACGCCAGTGTGAGGATCCTGAAGGGCTTTGGGGCACCTGGCCACAGGGCAGCCTTGTCCTCTTTGACCCGCGGTGGGGGATGGAGATTGTTGGCCTGGCTGCTAGGTGCCCCGGACAGCCTCAGACTCATCTCCGACCCTTTGCCTTAGGGCTTTGGGTGCGTGCGGAGCCAGGCTTGGAGAGGCGTGGGTAGTTGGGGCGGATCCCATCGTCTCCGAGCTGCTCGCGGGGCGGGGCCCCGGGACTTGGGGGCAGGTTTGGCCTGTTGCTGGTGGGTGGGGTCGGGTATGTTGGGCCCCGCCCCTGCGTCCTGAAACCTTCCCAGGCGTTCAGGGGGCGTGGCTCGTGCGCCGTGACGTCAGGACGCCAGTGCCTCCAGACGCCGCTGCGCTGGCGAGCAGGGAGCGGAGACCCGCGCTGGGACCGTTCCGACGGGCGGCTCCGGCTTTGCGAGGTGAGGGGCGGGCCCCAGCGGGGCGGGGTGGGGAAGGGGTGGTGTGCGGCCGGCCCCGCACCTGACGGGCCTCTCCTCCTGCAGAACATGGGCGCTCAGCTGAGCAGTGGCCAGGGAGCCACGGAGCCGCCGCAGCCCCAGCCGCAGCCCCAGCCGCAGCCCCAGCCGCAGCCCCAGGAGCAGCCCCAACCCCAGCCTGAGGCGCCGGAGGGCCCTGCTCGGCCCCGGCCAGAGCCCAGCCCCTGGGGGCCGCTGGACGACGTGCGCTTCCTCATCGCCTGCACCTCCTGGTACTGACTCGCCGCCTTCCGCAGTTAGCGCCCCCCCCGCCTCCTGTCGTCCGGTCCGCTTCTCCTGGTCGGGCTCTTGTCTCTCCCCACCTTCGCCCACCCTGGAGGCGCGCAGAGAGTCGGGGAGCTCGAGGGGGACTGGAAGGAGGCCTCCTCCGCAGCCTCGCTTCAGGGCACCGTCTTTCCTCCGGCCCCTCCTGCTACCCTGGATTTGTTCGCTTCTCAGCCTGCACCCAGATTAGCTCAGACCTTCGTGTTCTTGCCCACCCCACAGTTTCTCTGGCCGTCTGGGTCCTGGGGCAGCCTTCCCGGTCACTGGCTTCCAGAACCAGGCCGGGACTCTTGGTAAGAAGACCCCAAGGCTACTGATCTCACCTCACCTCACCTCACTTTTCCCTATCACCAAGAACTGGGCTCTTGCTTTTGTCCTGGTCATAGCACCTTGTGCCTTGACTTCAGAAAAGACCTTGCCGCAGTGAACCTGCCCATCCATACGTCTCCTGGGAGAGGCGCCATCCTGGGTGGCCACCCTGGCATTATCCGGTTGTATTGCTGGGACCCCAGGCACAGAGGGCCTCCAGGGCCAGCCTTTTGGAGAGAGAGGACATCTGATTTTTGGGGCTGGCAAATGCGTGGGGCACCTCCTAGATACCCCAAAGCATCCTGTCTCCCAGAAGCTTCTTTAGGCCACTCAGAACCTGATCCCTATTCCGACAGCCCAGGGAAATGACACACTCTGTATTTTTGTTTTATTTAGAAATGATTTAAAAAACATTATACAAAGGCTGATCAGTTTAAAATGTGACTGACACTGAAATGCTGTGATGTTCCCCAGACTGAGGGGAAGCTGGGCTCTGGGGTCCCCAGTGCTTTGCCCCTCTGTCTATCTGCCCTGTCCTGGGATGATGGACAAACAGATGACCCCAAGGCAGGAGAATCCATGACTGGAAGCCTCCAGGCTGAGCCCTCTCTGGGCCTGGCCCTGCGTCCCTCACATCTGCAGCCTGGGCTGCTTGCCTCCATCTCCCGCTCTTTCTCAGCTGACCTCAGTAGTACCAGGAGCCAGTGGGGAGCCTGGGGGGCCTAGAGCTTTCGCGAAGTGAGAGCACCAACCTGAAGAGTCGAGAGGGACCAGGGAGCGGGGAAGGGAGGCCGAGGAAAGATGGATAAAAGAGACACTTCTGATCTCATCTTGGACCCTAGAGGGGTCCACAGGTAGGGACCCAATGCCCAGCAAGCCCACTAAATGGCCTGGGCAAGTAACAGCCTCTCTGTGCTTTGTTTGAGGGCACAGTGAGAGTTATCCTTGGCCCCCCAAGGACTATATGAGTTACATGTGAGTGGACAGGGGTGAGCTAATAAAGTGCTTTGCAAAGTATAAAACACTGTACAAACCTATGAATCACTAATATCTCCGCAGTTGTTCCCCACCCGCCCCAGGGAGCCCGCCCTTGACCAAAATGAGAAAAAAAAACAAGGATGATGACGGAACACAGTGGACCCATATAGGTATCTCTGGGACAAGAGAGATTTTGCTCAAGATGGTTCCCAGAGGCCCTGTCTGCTACAGGTTAAGCAGACCCAAAGCTCAGAGGCCACAGGGTGGAGGGCAAGGCCCGTGCAGACTCAGAGGCCCTGCCAGCACCCCCAAAGACTGACATCTCCTCTTGGATTTGGCAGAGAGCCCGTGGACATTGAGCCCATTGGTCCTGCCTCTGGCTCCTTAGCAACAAGCAGGTCTGCCTCTTCCTGGGTTGGTGTGAGGCACGCCGAGCCCTAGGAATTCCTGCCAGAGGCAGTGAAGGGCGGGCCCCTAGGCTTGGGGCTGTTACCAGTTATGGGTGCCCTTTTCCAAAGAGTAGTGCAGAGCGGTGGGCCCAGAGAGCTGGGTTAGCAGGGGCCAAGCTCATGGTATAAACACTGCGTCTGGGCTGGGAAATTGAGTTGGTCTCAGGGGACCTAGGGGTGTGGGCTCTGAGCATTTCAGAAGACTGCCCTGGGCCCCTTCCCCCAGGGTCATGAGAGTGTTGGCCTGGAGTCATTTCTGTCTTACTTAACCAATCAGGCTGAGCTGTTAGGCCACAGGCGACAGGCTGGAGCAGGGCAGGGACTTAGGGGATGGTGAGAGAGACGGTAGAGTAGAGGACAGCTACAAACTTAGATCAGCCTCCAGAGAGGGGTCAGCTCCTGCTCCCACCCTGTAGCCTCAATAGCAGGGCCCGGCTCCTGGGGTGTCGGGGCACTGGAGTGACCTTAACAGCACCTTGGTCCTTATCGCTGAGGGGAGGGCTGGCCTCGCCGACAGTCACTGCTAATTCACCTAAAGCCTCAAGCAGCCTTTGCAAAATGGGACTTTAAACAATAGTGACAGGACATTGAAATATTCACGACGTGACAGCTGGGTCCTTGTCAGACCCAGCTGGGCCACAGCCCTGCCTGCAGCATGTGACCCTAAATTCTGGGCCTCAGAGGAGACCCTGACATGTGGAGCAGGTTTCCTGAGGGATCTGCTGTGGCCAGCAGGGGAAACCCAGGCTTGTTGCCCACTGTGTTGGCGGCAGGGGTCCTGTAGCCATGGAGGACAGTGGGAGTGGGGTGGGAGGACATCTGACCAGCAGGTGTTGGCAAAGGGGGACCAGGACTGGTGGCATCTCCCAGATGGGGCTGAGAGCTGTGCTGGCTTCCCACAGAAGGTGCTGGGTCCAGCCAGGTACAGTGCCGTGGTGCCTCATGGACACCATGGGGCACAGTGACCACAGGGCCTCCTCCTGGCATGGACCCTGCCTCCTGACGGAGCCTGGCCTGTTCCCTGGAGTAGGGAGCAGTTACCCAGGACAGAAGGCTGGCAGCTGGGCGCCAGGCACCCACCCTGGGGCACAGCCACCATCACTCCCTGCCCCATGCTCAGCCCAGGCCAATGCACCACCACTTCAGCTACGTGACCCTGGCCTAGGGCCCTGCTGGCCCCAGGGGGCAGTGGCCAGAGCTGCCCCTCAGACCCTGGTGAGGAGGGGCCTGGCCGGCCAGACCGAGTGGACAGAGAGGGCTCTGGACTGCTCACACCCACTCCTGGACCGGCCGCTTATAGTAGGTGACAGGCTGAGGGCCCGCCTTGTTCTTGAACTGGAAGATGGTGTAGACCAGCACCAGGATGCAGAGGGACAGGATGCAGGGAATAACCACGGCCACCGCATTGACAGAGCCCGGCATGTCGTTGATGGTCACCATGATGTCCACATCGTCCTGGGGCAGCCTCCGCTCCTTGCGCCGCTCCGCCTCCTTCTGGTTGCAGCCCATCCAGTCCCGCAGGATGTTGCGTGGGTAGCCTGGCTCCACGCTCAGCTTCTGGTTGTCAAACTTCCAGTAGTCCCGGCCCTTGTAGAAGTAGGTGTAATCTGCAGAAACACAGCCCAGCATCACCATCCCAGACACTTCCCTGCACCTGCTCTGGGCCAGCATGAAAAGGCACAGGGGCTGTGGCAGTGTGGAGGAGGGGGTACCTCTCCCACCCGGGAGGAGACCATGAGCAGCTCTGAAAGGTGGGGTGGGCACATGCGGTGGTGGGAGCAGCATGTTGGAACCCCTGGAGTGCCTGGCACACCCCGCAGAGAGTGTGGCTGGTCAGGGAGTATGATCTGCCCAGATGCAGAGGCACCCAGACCCGGAGCAGCCCACTCTGTCATCTCAGAGGTGCTGGGAAGCCACTGAGGGGCTTTAGGTAGAACTGGTGAGTTCATTTTGTGTTTCCCAGACAAGGACCCCTCTCAGCCTTGGGTCTCAGCCCTGTTGTACTATGTCCATACCCCCTCATGGCCCCCACCCCCACATGGGTCAGATGAAACCCCCACTCAGGGCTTGGACAGCACTGCCGCCGCAGCTAGCTCCAGGGCTGCGCCCGCTCCTGCCTGAGCCAAGGGGGACAAGGAGCCAGAATTCTCTTGTTGACAGTGGACACCACCTCTTGGTAATTACCGTGCTTTTTTGGAGGCTTGGCACATGTGACTTCACAACACAGATTGCAGGGTCGCTGGGACCCTGCTGGGGGAGGGGGTTGGAAGGAAAGGAGGCAAGCAGGGCTTGGCAGCCACCACAAGGCTCCCCGCAGCAGCCTTATCGGCTGAGTCAGTCCTGATGCAAAGCAACTCAATCACATTCTCCCATTGGCCGGCTCCTCACCCTGGCTGGGACTTTCATTGGCTAAGGTTCCTGATGTCACCTGTCTCTGAGGCTCCCCCAAAGAGTGAGGCCATGTGTGTAAAGCATCAGCTACACAGGAGAGCCACCAAATAGCAGCTCCACCCCTGTTAGCCCCTGGCTGTCTTACCAGAGACGTCTCCTTGGAGAACCCTTCCTGACAACCCTCTCTCACAAGGCCCTCTGCTCAGATGCTCTCTCCCAAGTGCTTTCCCTTACTGCCTTTGTTGCCACCTTACTTGTTTTTTTGCCTCCAGGCTGGGACCCAGAGATGCAATGCCCGTCTCATTCCAAGCTCCATCTCCAGCCCTCCCACACAACCTGGCTCTCAGTAATTACTGTGGAGTGAATGAATGCCTCCTGTCATTCCATAAAAACTAAAACATCCCAACAAGATGACGGTAATGATAACAGCTGAAGCTTCCATGGCACGGGCCAACTGCTCTATGTAATTTATCTTCATCCTCACAAAGCTCTGTGAAGTAGGGACCATTATTATCCCCATTTTATAGATGAAGAAACTTAAGTGCTATGCCCAAACTTATATTGAGTAGCGGGGGTGGGATTTGAAACCAGCCAGGTTGGCTCCAGAGTCTGCTTCTGACCAGATCAGTGGAGATGAATTCAAACACTCATGGATACGTGCTCGGCACCTGGTAAGTCCCAGCCCCTCTTCTTTTTTTTTCGGTTGTGCTGTACAGCTTGTGGGGTCTGAGTACCCCAACCAGGGATTGAACCCAGGCCCTCAGCATTGAAGTACAGAGTCCTAACCACTGGACTACCATGGCATTCCCTCAGTCCCTCTTCTTGACAAGCTTCTAGTCTAGTGGGGAGAGAGGCTCTGAGTCAGCCTGCCACCCAGCAGAAGCTTAGAAAATATCTCATGCATAAAAAAAAAAAAAGGCTTCTCTCTGTTATCTCCAAGCCCTGTGAAAAAGTCCTTTGAACCACCGCATCCATCATTTCAGATCTGATAACTCAAGGAACTCCTAGAGTACTCCTGAGGACCTCCGCTTGAGAAATGCTGCCTGAGGGAATGAAGTCAGTCTATGAAAACCTCTCTCAGTTGTGAATGATACCCGCAGATGAGAAACTGTGACTTGGCAGCTGTTAAGAGAAGATTAAGTGACTGTGAATGTGGGTCGATATGAGGCAGTTGTCTTTGCCACCAGGTGATCTTTCTCAAACCTGGATACCATGAGAGTATGGCTCCCGTGGGCAGACCCCAATGAGACCTACACTAAACCAGATCCCCCCAAACACGGCCAGGTTCTTACGTACATCCTTCCTTGCTGATGAAGGCCCCTTGGGGAGCCTGGGGAATGCCCTTCCACACAGTGATGGGCTTGGGGTAGCCAGGGTCCGTGGCCCGCCGCTCCTCGCTGTAGCGCCAGTACCGCTCGCCTTTGAAAAAGTAGGTCTTGCCCACAGGTTCCCAGCGCAGAGCCGTGTCAATGCCTTCTCGGGGCAGACAGCTGCCCAGCTCCCCCAGGCTGTGGGGGTACCCAGGCTCCACCGTCACCTCCTTAAACACCCAGTACTTGTCACCTGTAAACAAGAGGAGCCCGGATTAGCTTTCCTCAGTTGTTCAATGCCAGAGATGGTGGTTAGATCCACTTGCCCATCATCTACTGGGACCGAAATCATTCATGAAGCCAGTGTCAAGGGGAAACAGCCCTAGGCCTGCTTGATCCCCATGGTGGGGAGGGCTGGGGCCCCTTGGCCTAGGCAGAGTTTAGAGGGCAAGAAGCTGGAATCTCATGTCAGATCCTGGGCAACTCGCCCCACGCTGCCCGGGCTCTGTGCCCCACCCTCTTTTTGTCTCACATGACTCACTCCTTTCTCCTTTCTGGGCGACCTCAGCCTCTCCTGGCTTCACACACACACAAGTACTCACCTTCCACCAGTGACACCCAGCTCTGAGACTGTGGCCCATGGCTGCTCTCCCAGTGGACCTGGGCCCCAGGCCCAAGACCCTGATTGCCTACTGACCTCTGGGAATTTCCAGGCCTGCTTCCAGAGTTCCTCATCTCCACCATGAGGGCTCCCTCCCTCACCACCTCTCTGCCCTGCAGCATCCCCAAGAAGGTGGCATCACCCTTGGTCCTCTCTTTCCTCCTCCTCTCAGCACTCAGCCTCTTGGCGAGGCCTTTTCCATCTCCTGACCTCACTGCTCCTCCCGGCACAGGCCTTACAGACATTTCCCTCGACTCCAGCAACATCTCAGAAACAGCCTCTTGCCTCTGCCCAGATTGCCGCCTCCCTCTAGCTTTCTGCCACTCACAGACAAAGAGTGAATGCCAGCACTGTCCTGATGGATCGAGACCGCAGTCTGGCTGGGCAGCTAGGGCTCTCAGGACTCGCCCCTAAACGACCTTTCCAGGCATAGCTCTCACATGGCACTCCATGGCCATCCAGTGGGTTTTCTAAAGGACTTGAACTACTCCTTCGGCCTGCTCTTCCTTCCCCTTGGAATGCTTCCCTCGTTTTTCACTACCTGCATCTTATCCTTTGTGCTCCCCCCTCCCTCCAGGCTCTTACAGAGCTCACACGGCGGCCTCCCATGGAACATGGATGCCCTTCAGTTGTCCACCATCCTCTCCCCTGTGTGGGTGAGGCTTGTCACCCCACCAACTCTGGCACATAGAAACCCTCAACGGTCACTCCCTGACTTAACTGCCCTGCCTGAAGGGGTCTGTCCTGTCAGATGTCAGTGTTAGGGCTAGAAAGACCCTTGCAGGAGATCCACCTTCACCCCCACCGCGCCCTGTCTTGCCTCTTCAAAATTAGAGAAAGGGCGTCCTGAAAAGGGAAGGGAACTGTCCCACCCCTCCGCACAGACCATGTTACCTTTGAAGAAGACAAATCTTCCATCTGCCCTTTCATAGGCTGCGTCTATGCGGGCGGGCAGGCCCTTCCAGAACTGCTCGATCTGCATGGGGTAGCCCTCCTGCACCCGGTTATTGCGCAGGCGCCAGAACCAGCGATCCTGGGGGTTAAGATGAGGAAAGAAAGAGGCATAGCCTTTGAACCCAGTGATCTCAGCCCTGGGACTCAGGCCCCAACAACCCAACACCTCCTCCTAATCCCCCTCTCGCAAGCCTCCATGAAGTTTGTCCATTTACTAAATGGACATTTACTAAATTTTGGAGCCCAATGACGAAGCAAGGATGCTCATCACCTCTCTTCAATAAGGCACCCAGTGGCTCTTGTTGCCCAAGGGGCCGCGAGACAGAGCTGGTGGACAGACCTAGGGGGAAGAGGAGGCAGCGTAGAGGAGCTGGAAAGGATGATGCGGTGCCCGGGTTGACCGCAGGAGGGCAGTGGAGAGTTACTGACATCAGAGGGGCCCTTCCCAAGGCTGGGCAGCAGGGGGCGCTCATTGATGCCGGGCAGAGTGCCCGCCTCATGGCGGGCTCCAGCTGGCAAGCAGGGCAAGGACCATGGGAAGCAAGCTGTGGAAATTCCCCCAAGCCCTGGCTGTGAATTCAGGTTCATCCTCTTACAGTTGCATGACCTGGGGCTCAGTACTTGAAGAGCCTCACCTTCACTGTGCTGTGCTTAGTCGATCAGTCGTGTCCGACTCTTTGCGACCCCGTGGACTGTAGCCCACCAGGCTCCTCTGTCCATGGGATTCTCTAGGCAAAAATACTGGAGTGGGTTGCCATGCCCTCCTCCAGGGGATCTTCCCAACCCAGGGATCAAACTCAGGTCTCCCGCGTTGCAGGCAGATTCTTTGCCATCTGAGCCAGGTATTAATGAAGGGAAAGATGAGAGATTATAGGTGAAGTGCCTAGAACAGTACAGGGCCCATAGCTGATGTTGATTAAATGGTAGCTCAACAGGCCAAGTGTGGAAAAAAGCCCTCCTCCACACACTGGTGCCTTGTCCCACTGCAGCCCTGGTTGGTAGGCACTCTGGGCGAGGCCTGTAACTTCCCGGGGCCTCAGTTTTCTTATGTGTCAATGGGAATGATAAAACCCAGACTTGCTTAGGAATCATTCAGCTGGAGGATCCGAGGGTACAGAAGAATGAACGTGATACATAAAAGATGGTTCAAAAGCTAGAGAAGGTTTGCTTTTTTTAGGTGTTTTACAAAGCACTTTCACATCCAGCTTTTTAAACCTTATTTTGACTTTCACAACTCCTGTTAAGTAGATCTGAGATAGACCAGAGTCTTAAGGAAGGCCTAGTAACTTCCTTTGAGCCTCACAGTCAGAGCAGGACTGGGGTGGACCTCCGTTGCCTGATTCTTGGTCAGAGCTCAAAGCTTGCTGGGGAGAATCCACAAGGGGGGTGGGGTGGGGCAGCTCCCCACAATCCCCCAGTGTGCTGGAGACATGCTGCCCAGACCCCCGTCAGTGGAGGGATTCTCATCCTGGGGGCTGGGAGTGTGGTCAGCAGGCAGTTTTCACCTGCCAGCCTCTCTGGGGATGGCCTCGGCTCCAGAGAGCTCCCCCAAGGTCACGGCCTCCTTTGTCCAGGGACTGAATAAAGTTCCAGCCATTTGGGGCCCAAGTGGGACAACTCTGATAGGCCGTTCTAGTTCCAGAGCTCTCTGTGGGGGTGTCGGGTCTGCAGTGGGCCTATTAGTATTGTTAGTTGCTCAGTGATCTCTGCGAGCCCATGGACTAAAACCCGCCAGGCTCCTCTGTCCATGAGATTCTCCAGGCAAGAACACTGGAGTAGGTTGCCATTTCCTTCTCCAGGGGGATCTCCCCAACCCAGGGATCAAACACAGGTCTCCTGCATTGCAGGCAGATTCTTTACCATCTGAGGTGCCAGGGAAGTCCCTCTAGTGGGCCTAGTTGCTGCTCATTAATATCTTCTCCTCCTGCCCCGCTGTGCTTCCCTCCCCTCCTTCCTACAGATGTGGACCCCAAAGTTGCGTCCTAGTCAAAATCCTGCATCCCAGGACTTCCCTGGCAGAAGTGGTTAAGACTTCGCCTTGCACTGTAGAGGGCATAGGTTCGATCCCTGGCTGGGGAACTAGGAGCCCATGTGCCTAGTGGCCAAAAGGCCAAAACATATAACAGAAGCAATATTGTAGCAAATCCAACAAGGACTTTTAAATGGTCCACATCAAAATAATCTAAAAAAAAAAAAAAATCCTGCATCCCAAACACTGTCCCCAGAGTCAGCTTCCCTGACAACCCAACTGCAACACAGGAGCAGGCCACCACCCTGTCAAGCCCATGGCTAGAGAGACTGGAGCAGGACAAGCGATGTAGCCTGGCCAGCTTTCTGTCAGGGGCACCTCAGAACCATCCTCTCAGCCCTGCCAGGACCTGGAGACAGACTCAGCCAAGGCTGCACCAGCCCCTACTCCAAGCTGCTGTCTTCACAGCCACGACTCATGGGATCTGCACACACCCTTCATTAGAGCAATGACTCCCCAAGCTCTCAGGGAGAAACCGAGGTCCAGACGATGGACGTGACTTGCTCAGAGTCACAGACCAGAGGCCAGTCTCCAGCACTTTTTCCCCAGCGTTGACCCCTGGGAAGGGGCAGGCTCACCCATCTTCCCCCCTCCCTCTTGAAAACATAGTCCACTGACCCAGCAGCGCCAGGAAGGGACCCCGTGTCCTGGCTGCTGGACTTGCTTCTGTCCATCTGGGCCCCCCCTGCAGGCCTGATCCCAGAGCAGCCACTCTCTCCCATGCACAGTGGGGGAAGGGGAGGGAGGGGAGCACCAAGGTCCTACCTTAAACACAAACATCTCGCCCCGGAAGAGGGCCACTGTGTTGAAGTTGCCGTCACAGATGTTGGGTTTGGTGCCCGGTGTGGCTGGCCGGTCCCCGAGGGGTGGCCGAGGGGGCCTGGGCTGGCGCTCGTGCTTCCTCTCGGACGGTGAGTGGATCCTGCGAACTGGCAGTGTGGGGAGGGGCCTGGTGGGCTCCAGGGGCTCGGCCGGGGGTCCTGGAGAGAGGGGCTGCGTCTTAGGGTGGGGGCAGCCGTTCCCTGTCCCCCACTGCTGTTGCCTCCGCATCGCGCAGGTGGTGTAAGACAAGCCTGTCACACTTCCCCCTCCTATCCTGTCCCCCCTCCCCATGGTTTACTGCCCCAGTCTTTCAGCAAATATGTGAAAACGGCCATTAAATGGGAACGCTCATCTTCCCACCCCCCAAAGCTGGGATCTTCTCTTCCTTCTCTCCTGTGACGTGTCCATTCTTAGGCTCGGTGTCCCCTACCCTCCCTCCCCGCTCCCCTCTTTCTTCACCCTGCTCCAGTATGGCCTCTGCCCTGTCACCCGTGGAAACTCCTGTCAAGATCACCCATGACCTCCATGTTGCCAAATCCAATGGTTACTTGACTCAAACTTTGATGTCCATATGAATCATCCAGGGGTCTTGATAAAAATGCAGATTGGGACTCAGGAGTATCTAGAGGGGGGGCCTGCCATTCTGCATTTCTTCAAGCTCTCAGGTGAGGCCAAAGTTGCTGATCTGAGGCCCACACTTTGAGTAGCAAGATCACAGAAATGCTTTCCTTAAACCACTCTTCTCGGTTTTCCAGAACCTACACTCTCTTGGTTTTCCTTCTGCCTCCGTGGACTGTTCCGGCTTTGCCTCCTTTGCTGGCAGCCTTTCCTCATCCACTCTGCTCTACGGGTCAGCATAGCCCTGGGCCCTCTTCTTGTCTCTCTGTTTTGGTCCCTAGGTGCTTCTCAACTTGGGTTGCACGTTAGGATTACCTGGAAAGCTTTGAAAACCCTGATGTTCAGAAGGCACCCCAGGCCAATTAAAATCAAATCTCTAGGGGTGAAGCCTGGGTAACAGTATTTTTTAAAATTCAACTCCCAAGATGATTCCAGTGGGAGGTGAAGTTGAGAATCACTGCCCTCTGTGATCTCTTCCCAGGTTCACGGCAGTAAAGACCCTCGATGTTAGAGCTGTCCCATAGGATGTTCTGTGATGACATAAATGTTCTATATCTGCACTGTCTGGTATAGCAGCCTCTAGCCACGTGCGGCTCTTGAGCACTTTAAATGACTGATTAGTTATTAGCGTGGCAGAGGAACTGAAATTTTAATTTTATTTAATTCTAATTAATATGAATTTAAATAGCCACATGTGGCTAGTGGCTACCATATTGAATACCAAAGATCCCAAATCAATATCCCAGCCAGATCTCTGAGTTACAGGAGTCAATCCCATCGCTCCACGGTTACAAAAGCCAGAAACCTTGGCATAATCCGTCCTCTCACCCCCAGTCTACCCTATCAGCAAATATGGTCCATTTTATTTTCAAAATACCTTGCAGTCCTCACCACCTATCCAGTCCTCCAGGGCTTCACCTATGGAGATCCTACCCATCCTTCAGAGTTTGGGTGAAGCCACCTCCTTTGCGAGGTCCTCAGGGCCCCAGATGGAGCCCTCCTCCCACGCTCCACACCCTGGGGTCTGTGGGGATTGTGCTATAAAGACATGCATCTGCTCTAATAAATGGGTCTTCCTGTCTCAACTGCCTTGGCAAGAACAAGAACTTCCCGCATCAGTGTGAACAGAGCATGGAGTGGGGCATGGTAGCGGGCCCCTCAAATCTCATCAAGATATCAGCCTAGTTTCTTTTTTTCTTGTTTAAGCAAAAAGCGCTGGTGATAACACTCATCCTGTTGTACCACCGTTACTTGGGCGGACGTGTGACTCTCTTGGCTTGACATGGGACCCCTTGAGAGGGAACTGCAGAAGGTAAGGGGAGGGGCATGGAGGGAAGGTGAGCGGAGGAGGGGGAATGGGTGGCCCGCTCATCACTTTTGTCCCTCCCATTGGCAGCTCGGACCCTCCCCTACGTTTCCCAAGTGTTCAGGGAGGGCGGTGGGGCCCAGCCTTGCCCTCTCTGGTTAAGCAAAGACACCACAGGTCTCTAAAGGTCGACAGTGGTCAGAGACCGCCGTGCTCCCCAGCCTCCCCCTCCGCCCAGGTGGTGACAGCCCAGCCCCGAGGGGAGAAGGGTGGCCCCTCTCGCCTCCACACACCGTAGATCTTCTGGATGCCCTGGAGATCGTCCTGAGGCAGCTTGAAGTTGTGCGTCTCCATGTACTGGTAGAAGGGCGCCATGATGGCACTGGGGTCGTTGGAGTGCTCGAGGCCCAGCGCGTGGCCCAGCTCGTGCACAGCCACCAGGAAGAGGTCATTCCCTGCAGAGGACGAGATGGGGAGGTGCCCGGGGTGCCCACTTAGGTGTCAGTGTCAGTCAGTCCATTACTTCAGCAACACCCAGCATAAACTTTGTCTCAGGCCCTGTGCCGGACACTGGGACATACAGAGAACTCAAGACATGTCCCTGCCTTCCAGAACTTCCCATACAGTGGCAGTGGTAGGGACACAGAAAAGAAAATAAGTGAAATTAGTGTTCCAGGTGCTTCAATAGCTGTCTCCAGGGGTCAAGTGAGGATTCTGGGGAGGAGGGAGGAGTTGTTAACACTTGGAAGGAAGATGTTCAAGGGAGAGCTTCACAGAGGTGAAGCTTCAGGTAAGTCTATAAAGATAAGAAGTTAGGAGAATGGATTCAGTGGGAAGGAGAGGAAGAGGGGTGGGGGTGGCCTTCCTGGCAGAGGGAATGCCTGTAAACAAGGTCCAGGTACAAGCAGTTTCATTCCACTTGGCTCCGGAACAAAGCAGAGGAGAGGGCCAGAGGGAGATGAGGTCAGCCGGGCTGGCCAGCAGGGCTTGTGATGCCTGCGCAGGAACTTGATTGGCTTCTTGGTCTGCGGGGGGGTTTGAGCAGGAGTGGGGGTGGTGGCATGATGTAATCAGTCCGCAGTTGGAGGAAGGATCAGTGGGTGATGACTCAAGAGACAGGGAGATCAGAGGGGTCTGTCCGGAAGCCGTAGTAAGAAAGGGCCTGTGCCAGGAGGAGGGAGCACAACGGGCAGACGGGAGTCCTGGGGGCGGCAGGCTGGCCGTCATCTTCAGGGACCAGGGTTAGGCGGGGTCTGGGGGTCACGCAGCCGCTCCCAGTCCTGAGGTCAAGATCAACGCGGGGATTCAGATGCCGGTGAAAACAACAAGGTCCAGGTGCTGAAAGTGGGACGTGGGATCCCCAGTGTGAAGCTGAGGCAGCAACACAGCAGAGTGGTCATGAGCTGGGCCCCAGAACAGGACAGATCTTGTTCATTTCCAGCTCTACCCGTTCCCCGCCACCACCACCCCAACCCCGCCAGCTTTGTGAACTTGCGCAGAAGGTCTACCTCCGGAACCTTAGTGTCCTTATCTGTACAACGGGGAGATCATATCTACCCCGCAGGGCTGTGAGCGGATTGGATAGGATAAGACACATGACAGCAGTTGTCACCATACAGAAGACAGAAGCGCGGTCCCCGGAACAAGCCCATTGACCAGAAACGGAGCATGAAGCCATTGGGGTTCCAGCAACCAGATCCTCTTAAAGTCAACTCTCCCGAGAGTCTTGATCAAGCCTGGGACAGGGCAGGGCCTGACTTTGCCAGGATGAAATTGCCCTAGCTTTGGGAAAGAAAGGCAAAGGGCAGGAAGTTGAGCAGGCTGGCATATCAACAGTCCTGACTCATATATGTCCAGTTACAGACTCCTGCTGGCCTCGACCTCTGGCAGTTGAATGTCCCTTGAGCCCTGCCTCTATTGCCCAGCCCTAAAAGACAGTAAAGAATCTGCCTGCAATGTGGGAGACCTGGGTTCAATCTCTGGGTCTGGAAGATTCCCCTGGAGAAGGGAATGGCAATCCACTCCAGTATTCTTGCCTGGAAGATCCCATGGAGAGAGAAGCATGGTGGGCTACAGTGCATGGGGTCGCAAAGGGGTGGACACGGCTGAGCGACTAACGCTTTCACTTTCAAGGCATGTCATACCCGTTCCTGCCACCTTGAAGTGCAGGGAAGGCTGCTAGGAGCCCAGGAGGTGTTCAGGAGGCCTAGCACCCATCCCAGCCCCAGTGTCTCTAGTCAACTTGCCCTACGTCCACCTGGCTGAGGGCCCCCTGAGGGTCAGAGGAGGCCGGGGATTGGGTCTGGCCTTCCTGGATAAGGTTTTGGGAAGCAAGAAGAGCCCTCTGGGGCACACGTGCCTGCCTCCCACGCTGCTGCCGCCACCAGTGCCTTCAGCGAAGGGGGATGGGTAAGATCAGGGCAAGGTTGGCCAAGAGCCTGGGGCTGGCCTTCTGCTGGGGCAGGGCAAGCTGGCATGAGGAGGCCAGCCCGCCCCCAGTTGCTTCCTCAGGCCCTGGCCCCTCTGGCAGCGGGGAAGGGTGAGCTCATCTCTGAGCTCCATCCCAAACAAAGGCGGCTGCTAGCGCCAGCGGGAGGCAGCTCTGCTTCCTGGGGTCCAGTCCTGGCTCTGCTCCTGGCCTGTTCCATGACCTGGGACAAGCTGTTTGGGCCTCGGTCTCTTGACCGGGCTGTTCCTTGGCAGGTGGGGGTGGGAGGGTGTCCTCAGCTAGCAACCAGGGAGCAGAGCCTGAGCATCTGACCAGCCACTAACCCTCGGTCCTGTGTCTATTGAGAGCTTCTGTGCTGGGTCTCGGCAGAGAACAGGAGGAAGTCTTGAAGAAAAGGGGCCTGTGGATTTGCTCCAGGGACCAAAATGGCAGAGGAGAGCTGGGAAGCTGGCATGCTACTCCACAGAAACCCAAGAGACCTGTTGAGTGGGGGGGACGCTCAGGGAGATAGAAGGAGAGAGGAGAGGGACAGGAGAACTACTGGAGCGTGTGAGGGGAAAAGTAGAGGGATGGAGAAGACCCTCTGCTTAATGAGCAGGAGGCGGTTAGGGGCTTCACCATCCAAGAAGGCGAGAGGCAGAGAAGGGGCGTGGTCAGAAGTGGCATCCCTGGGGGCCAGACTGCCAGGAATCCTGGCTCTGCCCTGTCCTAACAGTGTGACATTTTAAATCTCTTCGTCTGTAGAACAAGGGGACTAATGGTACCTTCATCATAAAAATGGGGTGAAGATTAAAGCGGCAAGGTATACACAAAGCGCTCACATCGCCTCCAGGCACAGAACTATTGCGGTTAATTAGCAGGGTCACACTGAGCTGTGTGTTGAAGAAACATCTTCAACAGGGAGAGTCCCCTTGAGCTGGGTGCTCAGGTCCTTTGGGCCTCCTAGCGAGCACCCAGAAGTCTACTTGGCCATTCCAGTATACCTGGTCTCAGCTTCATTTCCTTCTCTTAGCACCTCCACCTTTGGTGAGTCCCATCTCACTGACTCCTGCAACCCCCAAAATGGTATGTGCTAAGTCACTTCAGTCATGTCCTACTCTTTGGGACCCTATGGACCGTAGCCTGCCAGGCTCCTCTGTCCATGAGATTTTCTAGGCAAGAATACTGGAGTGGGTTTCCTGCCATGCCCTCCTCCAGGGGATCTTCCCAACCCAAGGATCAAACCTGCATCTCTTGTCTCTTGTATTGGCAGACGGGTTCTTTACCACTATCGCCACATGGAAAGAACTCCAAAATGGGACAGCATTTTCTTTTGCCTCTATTCTTTTGCCAGTGCTGTCCCCTCCACCTGGAACAACCATACTCCTTCAGTGTTCAGCCACATCCTCCAGGAAACCTTCCTCGATTTCCCCAATTGGCAGCAAGTGCTTCCTTCTCTACACTCTCCCAGCAGATTACCCGTACCATCTTGATGGCCCTGACCTCTTTCCACCCTCCATCACAGCCAGGAACACACTCTCTTCTGCCCCAGGACTGTGAGCTCCTCAAGGAGAATCTCTGTGCTTGACAAGGTAAGGTGACAGCAGCCAGGATAGAACCCTGCTGAATGGTCAGTATTTTTCCAGGTGCAGTCTTTGGATGACCTGCAGCAGAACCAACTGGGGCGATTGTTAAAAATTCAGAGTCCTGGTTGTGAGACAGCTCGTGTTTTCTTTGGACAAGAGTCAGAACTCTGCTCTGGAAAACCAAGCATAAACTTTCCAGATGCAGCTCATAACCCCAGCAATAGACTGCTAGAAACCGGAATGCAGCCATTGTCCAAGGACAATCTTTGGAAGGAGACAAAAGGGACCAAGATTGATTGAGCACCTGTGTGTTATCTCATTTAATTTCCACAGAAACTCAGTGAGGGCATGAGTGCAGCCTCCTGGGAATTTTTTAAAAAATATGCTTATTTTGTTTGGCTATGCCAGATCTTAGTTGCTTAGTTGTGGCATGTGGGATCTAGTTCCCCAACCAGGGATTGAACCTGCATTGGGAGCGTGGAATCTTAGCCACTGGACCACCAAGGAAGTTCCCCTCCTGGGAATTTTTTGTTTGTTGGCTTTCTGCTCTATTCTTCTGCCACTACCTGTGTGAACTTCTTAACCAGTCAGAACGATCCTTTCCTTACCGCCCTGCCAGTCCAGTTCCCAGGGTGAGGAGCGGTCTCTACAGTAACTGAGAAGGGCAGGCCCTATGACTCTTCCGGTCTTGTCACCTTCCCCAGGGCTGGACTCCCTCCCAGTCTCTTCTCTGCTGACTTCACTGCTTGATCCATTGAAAAGAGATGAAGACATGGGGTGCCTGGGAGACTCCCCGAACTTAGCTTAAAGGTGTGGTGGGCCAGATTGCCCTTCACACAGACTCTGAAGAGGTGGGGAATTAGAATCATCTATGCATTCCAGGCGGAGAAGGCAATGGAAACCCACTCCAGTACTCTTGCCTGGAAAATCCCATGGACAGAGGAGCCTGGTAGGCTGCGGTCCATGGGATCGCTAAGAGTCGGACACAACTGAGCGTCTTCACTTTCACTTTTCACTTTCTTGCATTGGAGAAGGAAATGGCAACCCACTCCAGTATTCTGGCCTGGAGAATCCCAGGGACAGGGGAGCCTGGTGGGCTGCCATCTCTGGGGTTGCACAGAGTCAGATACGACTAAAGCAACTTAGCAGCAGCACGCATTCCAGGAGTGGTTCTCCAGGAGCACCTTCTAAATGCACAGGTGGAGGAGATTCTGATTAAGAACTTTGTGGATAGGGCTTTAGTTCAGTTCAGTTCAGTTGCTCAGTCGTGTCCGACTCTTTGCGACCCCGTGGACTGCAGCACGCCAGGCTTCCCTGTCCATCACCAACTCCCAGAGCTTACTCAAGCTCATGTCTATTGAGTTGGTGATGCCATCCAATCATCGCATCCTCTGTCGTCCCCTTCTCCTCCCTCCTTTAATCATTCCCAGCATCAGGGTCTTTTCCAGTGAGTCAGTTCTTTGCATCAGGTGGCCAAAGTATTGGAGTTTCAGCTTCAGCATCAGTCCTTCCAATGAATATTCAGGACTGATTTCCTTTAGGATGGACTGGTTGGATTTCCTTGCTATTCAAGGGACTCTCATGAGTCTTTTCCAACACCACAGTTCAAAAGCATCAATTCTTCAATGCTCAATTTTCTTTATAGTCCAACTCTCATATCCATACATGACTACTGGAAAACCTATAGATTTGACTAGATGGAACTTTGTTGACAAAGTAATGTCTCTGCTTTTAAATATGCTGTCTAGGTTGGTCATAACTTTTCTTCCAAGGAGCAAGCTCAGCTGGTAAAGAATCCACCTGCAATGCAGGAGACCCTGATTCAATCCCTGGGTTGGGAAGATCCCCTGGAAAAGGGAAAGGCTACCCACTCCAGTATTCTGGCCTGGAGAATTCCGTGGGGTGGCCAAGAGTCAGACACGACTGAGCAGTTAGGGCTCAGGCAACCTTTTCAAAATAAAGTCCCCTGGGTGAATTTTATAATGGTTGGGTCAGGCTGACACACCTGTACCAACCGTTCAACCTTCATGTCACTAGGAGTGGGACAGCCTGCATCACACGTGCTTCCCAAATGTGATACAACAGGGAGGACCAGTGCCACCTGGGGAGCATTTTCTCCAGAAGAGTCAGTCCAGCCAGGCCTGTTGATCTAATTATTGTGTGTACCTGCTAAGTCTCTTCCGTCATGTCCGAATCTGTGTGACCCCATGGACTGTAGCCCACCAGGCTCCTCTGTCCATGGGATTCTCCTGGCAATAATACTGGAGTGGGTTGCCCTGCCCTCCTTCAGGGGATCTTCCCAACCCAGGAATCGAAACCACCTCTGTTGCCTCGGCAGGCCAGGTTTTTGTTTTTGTTTTTTTAAACCACTAGTGCCACCTGGGAAGCCTACATCTAATTATTGATATTCAGGATAGACAGGGAAGAGCGATATGGTAAGAGTGCACCTAAGTCAGAGAAAGACAAGTATCATATGATATTGCTTATATGTAGAATCGTAAAAAAATAGGTCAGATGAATTTATCTGCAGAACAGAAATAGAGTTACAGATGTAGAAAATAAACTTACAGTTACCAAGGGGTAAGAGTGGGAAGATTGGGATTGACATGTACACAATACTATATATAAAATAGATAACTAATAAGGACCATATAGCATAGGGAACTCTACTCAATTCTCTGTAATGGCCTATATGGGAAAAGAATCTAAAAAAGAGTGAATATACGTGTAACTGGTTCACACTGCTGAAAACTTGAAACTAACATAACAGTGTAAATTGACTATATGCCAATAAAAAAGAAACAATTATTTATAAAAAAAAGTGAACCCAAATCTAGTTGAGTCTAATGCCTATACTCAGGAGAAATGACCCAGTTTCTTCAACAGACACAGGGGCAAGAAAAGCGAGGTGACTTGTAAATGGAAAGTGCCTTAAGAGACTGTCAACCATGAATGATGTGTGGATGCTGTTTGGATCCTGATGCAAGTAAATAACTGTAAAAGCCATTTTTAGATGATTTGGGAAAATGAACACAGATTGAGTACTGGATTTTTTTAAATTTTATTTTTGGGTATTGGATTTTAAGAAATTATTATTAATGTTGTTGGGTTTGATCATAATTTTGTGGTCATGTTAAAAATAATCTGTTAGAACTCAGGGGCTCCCCTGGTGGGTCAGATGGTAAAGAATCTACCTGCAATGCAGGAGACCCAGGTTCTATCCCTGGGTCAGGAAGATCTCCTGGAGAAGGGAATGGCAACCCACTCTAATATTCTGGCCTGGGAAATCCCATGGATGGAGGAGCCTGGCAGGCTACAGTCTGTGGGGTCACAGAGTTGGACACGATGGAGTGATTAACACTTCCACTTTTTTTTTTTTTTTTACTTTCAGAACTTAGAGAATGAACTTATGGTTGCCAGTGGGGTAGGGTGGGAGGGAGGGATAGACTGGAAGTTTGAGATTGACATGTACATGGTGTTATATTTAAAACAGGTAATCAACAAGGACCTAAAGTAGAAAGAAATGTCTTTTAGCAAGAAGGAAAAAAAATCTGTTAGAGGTATGCATTGGGTTGACTAAAAATTTCAAATGGTTTTTCCATAACGTGTTACAAAAAAACCCGCATGAAATTTTTGGCCAGTCCAGTACTAGCATATTTACAGATAAGATGACATTGTATTTAAAATTTTCTTTAAAATATATATATAAAAAATCAAGGTAGGGGGAAGGTAGATGAACCAGTACTGATGTAATATTGATAATTGCCGAATTAGGCTGATTGGGGCCTGGGGGCTCATATTATCATTCTTCCTACTTTGTGAGCTTGAAATTTTTCCTAATGGAAATTTAGAATAGAGAAGAAAGCCACCAAACAAAAAATTCCCAGGAAGCTGCACTCAGTGCCCTCATTGAGTTTTGTGAAAATTAAACATGATAACACACAGGTGCTCAATCAATCTTGGTTCCTTTCATCCCCTTCCGAAAGCTGTCCTTGGGCAATGGCTGCATTCTGGTCTCCAGCAGTCTATTACCAGGGTTATGGACTGCCTCTGGATAATTCATGCCTGGTTTTCCAGAGCAAAGTCCTGACTCCCATCCAAAGAAGACATGAGCTGTCTTGGAATTTCTATCCGAATTGTTGATCATTGGTCACAATGGGGTGGGACCAACAAGAGGGTGTCAGGATGCTGCCCATCCACTCCTCCCCACACGCACCCCCAGAAGTTCCCTGGATTTTGGGACTGGCCCAAGGTCTCCACCAGCAAGGAGCATTGAAGTGTACGCCCAGAGCTGGGAGGGGCAGGGCAGAGGAAGAGTGTCTTTAATCATTCATTTATCTCTCTCAGGGCTCTGTTATCAGCTAGCAGTGCCTGGCACATAATGGGGGCTCAAAAATGTTAGTTCTCCTCTCTTCACACTTTATCAGTGAGCACAGACCGCTAACTGGTTGACACTGATCCAAGAATAAGAATGAGATAAAGGCTAGGTGTTTAGAAAGCCGGGAAACACATTGAGGACACAAGGGAAGGAATGCCTGGGCAGAGGAAATGGAGCTGGATGGGAAGGAGGACCAAACAAGAGGGGAGGCGACAGGGAGAAATGAGCAGCTTCATAGCATTGGCCAGGCCATCCCCGGATCACCCTCTGACAGGCAGGCCCGTCAAGAGTCGGCAGGCCAAGAGTCGTGGTCCCTGATCCGTGCAATGATATGAAAAGCTTTCAAGGAGGTGCTCCACAGCAGACACAGCCTCTGAGGAAACGGGTGTTTAAAGGCTGCTCTCAGCCTGAAGCATCGCCAAGGAAAAAGAAATCACTAAGGATTCCCAAATTTAAGCATCGGAATCTCCAGGGAAAGGGCCTGGGAATCCACATTTATAATAAGAACCCCAGTTGGTTCTTATGATCAGGCAAGTTGGGGAAACTGCAGATTAAGACAGTGTTTCTTGAACGCCTACCTCAGAAGCCCTTGGGGAATTTATGAGACCATGTGCAAATTCTCACATGCAAATTCCTGACCCCAGAACCAGAGAATTAGAATAGCAAGAGGTCAGGGGCCTGCAGCCTGGAATCAAATTCATAAAAAACGTTTCTAGGTGATTCTGGTGTGCCCTACAGTGGGAGAGCCATGGAAACTGCATGGTGGCTAAGAGTATGTGCTCTGGAGTTGACATACCCGGTTTGAAGCCTTATTTCCCCATTCACCAACTGTGAGCCCTTAGTAGGGACCTTAGTAGGTCACTTATTGTTTCTCAACACCTCAGTTTACCTATCTGTAAAATGGGTATAATAACAACATATACATATTATATAGTATGTGGGAAATATTTGACATACACCTTAGAATATTAACATCCTGATTCTAACCTATTATAATCTAAAATAGAATCAAATCGAATCCTCTGTCCCTCTTTCCTCTAGATTCCTACTGATTTTCTTGGTATTTCTGCTACGTCCTTCAGTATAGTCTGCCTTGTGACAGGGTGACTTCTGTACACATCTGTCTTCCCCACTCGACTCTGGACTTCCAGAGGGCAGAGACTGTGTCTTTTTTATATTTTTATTATTCACATTTAAAAAATTATTTATTTATTTATTTAATTGGCCATGCCGTGTGGCATGTGGGATCCTGGTTCCCCGACCAGGGATCGAACCTGTGCCCCCTGTTAACCACTGGACAGCCAGGGAAGTTTCTTAGCAGTGTATTTTTTAAATGTTCAAACACATGCGTCATGTTCTATTAGAGTTAGAAGAGGTCACCTAATCCAGCCTCTCATTTGATAAATGAGGAGACTGAGGGTGAACAATTCGCTCCAGGTCACATGGCCAGGTGGTTAAGCTTTAGTTGAGCCCCTGCAATGCCACCTAATAGCTATACCATATGAGCCTCAAACTCATCTTTAAAATGGGCATAATAATGTACACTTGCCTACTTACTAAGCAAGTGACTCACAAGTAAATACTGATGAGAAACTCTCACAACCTGAGGAGTCTTGTTATTATTCCTGCACAGAGGATGCTAGAGTAATTACAGGGCCTGTTATTCACCTGTGAGGTTGACATAAGGGTCACTCAGTCATGTCTTCCCACAGCGTGGCCTTTGAAGCCTTCATCAGTCAGGCCAGAGCCTACCACTTTCAGCTTTAATGCCTATTTAACCTTTTCCTCTAGCCTCTGATCCATTACTTTATCTTCTTAGTCATGGCCTAAACTTCCTCCTGACTCTGTTCATTTAGATCATGAACCAAGTGATCTGACTCATCTCCCTGCTCCGATAGATCAAATGTTGACCCAAGTTCCCACCCTCTTAGGTTCTCAGCTATTTGACAAGAATCTCTGGAAACCAGGAAACTCAACTATGGGATCCTCCAAGCTCCTCCTTAGGGATTCTTTTCCTGACAGCCAAGCAATCCCCTGTCCCCTCATGGCCTTACCATCATGGTTGGCATTTCCTAATGTCCACGGCTCGTCTGAGTCAAAATGAGTGTCTCCACCAATCCCTGGGCCAGGAAAGTAGGCATGAGCCAGGAATCCCCCTTCTCCATCAAATGGGGAGCTGTCGCCATGGAAACCAGAGGCAAAGAAGATCATGATGTCCGCCTCCTTCCGGTCACTTTTGATCTCGTGGTATGGCACCTCTTCAAAGGTCAGCGGGGTCACCTTCTGCCACACATCGAAAGCCTGGCGAATAGCTTTCCGAGTGTCTAGCTCACCCACCTTTGGGGTGTAGTTGTGAATGCTGGTGAGAGAGGGAAGAAACCACAGGGAGGAACAGACAGGGAATTAGAGACTAGCAAAGCTAAACAGAACATGAGAAGCTGTGTGGGCCTGGAATCCTGTGAGGTAGCCCAGGGATTAAGGAAGAGGCTGGGTAGATAAGGCTCTGGGTCCTCACCCTGCCTTTTACTCGGTGTTTTTGTATTTGATCTCTGAAAGAGGTTATGTTGAATTTGCAGAAAAAAATTAAGTTGTGTATGGCATTTCCTAATTTTTAAGTGTTTCTCCCAATACATAAAATATGTACATTTATAAAAGTTATAAAAATTCTTACACTGTAGAGAGTTTCATGGAACATCCCTTTCTTTGAAAGGGGTGGGGGAAGGAGAGGGTGGGACAAATTGAGAGAATAGCATTGATGTACATACACTAGCGTGTGTGAAATAGATAGCTAGTGGGAAGCCACTATATAGCACAGGGAGCTCAGTTCTGTGCTTGTGTTGACCTAAAGGGGTGTGATGAGGGAGGCTTAAGAGGGAGGGGATACACGTATATGTGTGTGTGTGTGTGTGTGTGTGTGTGTGTGCGCGCGCGCGCGCATGCATGTTCAGTTGTTTCAGCTGTATCAGACTGTTTGCGACCCCATGGTCTGTAGCCTGCCAGGCTCCTCTGTCCATGGTATTCTCCAAGCAAGAATACTAGAGTGGGTTGCCATGCTTTCTTCCAGGGGATCTTCCTGACCCGGGGATTGAAACTGTTTCTGTCTATGTCTCCTGCATTGCAGGCGATTCTTTACCCAATAAGCCACCTGGGAAGCCCAGATATGTATACATATAGCTGATTCACGTTGTTGTATAGCAGAAACTAACGCAACATTGTAAAGCAGTTATACGGCAATTAAAAACATTTTTTAAGTCTTTGGCCCCAACTACTACTATTTGTCTACCTAGAAGCTAGTATAAAGGGTGGCATCTGATTGGATCAGTTATAGGTTCAGCTATGTAAGTTTACTGTATCCATATTGCATGGTTCTCTGTGATGGAGCATCACCACTTCTGGCTGCTCTGTCCCATGAACACCTGGGGCAAGGACTAGTCACTCATCTACAGATACGGAAACTGAAGCCCGGAAAGGTTGCAGGATAGAAGTTAAAGTCAGAGTTCAGTTAGGAGCCAGTTCTTTCTCTCCATCTACTCTACGTCTTCTGTAGACTCTAAGAGTCCATCTAGGTTTCTTAAGTTTCCTTCTCTTGTCAGATTTCTGAAAAGATTCTCTTCTGGCTTCTACAGCTTGTGAGCAGGAGAGCCCTTAGTAAGTTAGTGAGTGTTAGTCACTCAGATGCCTGACTCTTTGCGATGCTATGGACTGTAGCCCACCAGGCTCCTCTGTCCATGGAATTCTCCAGGAAAGGGTACTGGAGTGGGTAGCCATTCCCTTCTCCAGGGGATCCTCCTGACCCAGGGATCGAACCTGGGTCTCCTGCAGTGCAGGCAGATTCTTTACTGTCTGAGCCACTAGAGAAGTCCCAGGAGAGCCCTCAGCTCAACTCTGAAGATCTCTGTCTTAGATCCTACTCCTGAACCCAGGGGATCCACCTGAGATGGAATAAGAGACTTGAGAGGTGCCAACCAGGGCCCAGCCGAGCCTGCACTATGCCTGGCCCTGGCTCCACCCCATCTGAATCCAGATGTCTGCATCTCCTGTGATGGGTTCCAGCATCCCTGCCTGCGGTCACTGGACTTGGAGCCTGCTCCTGTGTTGCCCTTGGTTTCCCGAGACAGTGAAGGGATAACACTGTTGCAGTTCGGCTCCCAGTCCTTAAGAAACAACTGAAACTCTGTGCTGGGAATCTCGGCTGAAGTTCATCAATCAGACTAAGTGGGGAAGCGATCCAGATGAGAGGGAGTGGGATTTGGCAAGTGGTGGTAGGGAGGATGAGTTCAGCCATGGTTCTTTAGCCCAGGTGAAAGTTATCAGATAAGTCATACCCCACTTTCCGTAACTGAAAATGCTAGGAATCTAAACAGAACAAAATTCATGAGCCCCTAAAGGACCAAACAAACCTGAAGTTGGAGACCCAGCAATCACTGTATGCTACAAGGAAGACAAAGTTGTAGGCTCTTAGAGCCAGGCCCTGAACACAGACCCACCTACAGAATGAGCCTCAGAAACTCAGGCCAGGAAAAGATTGAGTGAGGGTGAAGCCAAAGCCAGGGAGGAGGAGGGGGCGTTGAGGCACCTGTAGGTGATGTGTTTCTGCCTCCATTTCTGTCCCGTCAGGGCATAGCGTTTGTGTCTCCGCCTTCGGCTCAAGTGCGGGTGATCTGGGACACCACACCGGGGCTTCTTCATCCACCTGGGCAGAGAGAGGACACACATCCACGTAGACACTGTGGTCATTGGACACCCTAGGAAGGCACTGCAGCATCCCTGCCGTCCCAAGCTGAATGGCAACGTGCACATTAAACCTAAACTCTGCGCCCCTGGCTCTGTTGGGGTCCCCAACAGGAACACCATCGATTGTTCATCTGTTCATTCATTCCTAACTGAATATGAAGAAGCACTGCTGCTTGATAGACTCGGAGTCAGAAGACACAGGCTTGCTAGTTCCAACTCTGCCACTAATTGCATGAGTCCAGGCCAGTGACTGAATCAATGTGAGCCTCAGTCTCCTCATTGGCAATGCGAGAATTACAGTTCTCCCTGGTCTTAGCTTGTGTGGAGCCTTCAAGGAGGGAGTGCCTGTGGACATGCTCTGTATGTGAAATCAGATCACATCACTCTTTGCTTTAAAACTCCCAATCACCTGGAAAAAAATCCAAATTCCTCACCTTGGGACTTCCCAGGTGGTCCAGTGGCTAAGACTCCGCACTCCCAGGTTTGGTCCCTGGTCTGGGAACTAGATCCCACATACTACAAGAGTTCACATGTAGCAAGTAAAGATCCTGCATGCCGCAATGGAGATTAAAGATCCTGAGTGCCGCAACTAAGACTCAGAGCAGTCAAGTAACTACATATTTAAAGACAAACAATCAAAATAAACTCCTCGCCTTGGCCCACGGCCCCCACGTGATCTGTGATCACCCCGTCTACCAGGCACCTGTACCTCCTTCCTTGCATCCACTCTGCTCCAGCTCCAGCGGCCTCCCTGCTGTGCCTTGAACATCCTAAGGTCATTCCAATTCAGGGTGTTTGCATTTGCTGTGTCCTCTGCTTGCCATGCTCTTCTTCACACGGTTTGTTCCCTTACTTTATGAAGCTCTCCACTCAAACATCACCCCTTCCAAGAGTGCTTCCCTGCCACCTATCTGAAATAATAGCCTCCCCTCACTATCCCACCTCTAACTGTTTATCCTGCTTAATTTTTCTTCATGGCCTTTATCACTGCCTGAAATGACATCTTATATTAGCTTGTTGTTTATCCTTTATCTTTCTTACCTGATTCTAAGGTCCATGAGGGCGGGAACCTTGCCTGTATTCCCAGTGCCATCACAGTGCCTGACTTAGGAGGTGTTGAAGGGTGATGGTTGAATGAATGAATGAGAACTAGCCCATGGCAGAAAGGCACAGCTTGGAAAACAGTAAATTTTATATCATTCCAGATGTTCAAAAAGTGCCTGAACAACTGTAAGCCTTAGAGTATAGTTATCCACAGCACTTAACTACGTTGTACTGTGATTTGAAATCTATTAGTTTATTGCCTCGAATAAACAGTAAATTTTCTGAGGACAGGAATGAGTCGTATTCATCATCCTGTCCTTAGAAGCTAGCCTTGTGCTAGGAGCTAAGTAAATCCTGATGACTATTTATTATCAGTTAAGTTGCATTAGGGAATAGTGAGCCTGGGACTTCTTTGGAGATGTGAACTAGGGGCCCGGGTAGGAGATTTAAAAGATCATGGCTGATTGGAAGGGTCACCCTTGCATCTCATGTCCCTTTGCTGCCCTAATGACCAGCTCACTGAACTAGAGATTGAGATCGCTGCGGGGGAAAACAGTCTGACCTCGTTTCCAGTGGTTGAAAGCAGTTGCCTTTGGCAATAGAGAGGAAAGGAGACAGAGACTATTTTAACCAAATATTAAAAGCCCCTTGAGGGACTTAACCAGGTCCCACTCATTTTGTATCTACCTCACCTAGAACGTCCACACTCAGAAATCAATAATAAAAGACTAAATGTGACAGTAACAGGCATTGATATAAATGTGTACAATTTTCAGTGTTCATTCTCTTTTTTAAAAAAAATTAATTTGAGGGACTCCCTGGTGGTCCAGGGTCTAAGACTCTGGGCTCCCAATGTAGGTGGCCTAGTTTTGTTCCCTGGTCAGGGAACTAGATCCCACATGCTGCAACTAATTTCCCCATACCCCAACTAAAGATCCTTCATGCTACAGCCAAGACCCTGGCAACCAAATAAATAAATATTAAAATAAAATAAAAAAACAAGTTTGATTCTCAAAGCAACTCTGTGAAGTAATCAGAAATGACTGACCCTGATTTTACAGACAAGGGAAAAGATACAAAGATAAAACCAGTAACTTGCAAAATACAACCAAGGGTGAGGCAGGACTGGGACTCTGTTGAATGAATAAATGAACTATCCACTAATGTACCTGAACAAACAAAAGTTGGGGTTTTTCTTTTCTTTTTCCCTCTGCTTAGCACTAGGTTGGGTTAGAGGAGCTATGTTTGTTGAATGAATGAAGGAGTGAATAATGTGTGACATTTCCCAAGGCAGACACTCAAAAATAATCCTTTGAGGGGCTTATCTAGCCTCCTTTCACTGATAGTCCCTGGGAAGAGACCCAGGAGGCACCTTTGCTACAGCAAGCTGGAGCTAGACCCGGAAGGGCCCCGGGGTGGGGCAGGGAGGAGACCAGCTCAGAGAGAGGCAGCGACACCCGAGGTCACAGAGCTGGAGCTGAAACAAAGGTCTCCAAGTTCTCCCCGCAAACACGCTCCCCACTCAGGTCTGGGATTAAGTGTGAGCACCTTGTCCCTTCCCGTGCCTCCAAAATAGCGCCCCCTCCAACCCTGCCCTCCTTCAAAGAGGGGGCGCAGAGCAGCAAGTGGGAAATGCCAGCCCCTTCCCTCCGCCTCCTCCTTTTGCTGCCTCCTCCTCCCTCCTGCCACTCCCTGAACCTGGTCCAGCAGGCCTGGGGCTTCTGGAACAGAGTGAAACCCAGGGCCAGGTGGTGCCTCAGCAGAGCCACCAGTGCTGCTGCTGCAGGAGACGCTGCCATGAGGCCTGCGCAAAGCCCTCAAAATAACCTCAGCTTGGAAAGGTGGCCGGGCTCCCCGGGCCGCAGGCCCAAGGCGTCCACTTACTCACAGCATCACAGGAGCCATCAAGCGTATTGTCTCAGGGGTTCACAACCTCACAGGTTCACAACCTCACAATCAGAGGATCTGAGGCACAGGAAATGTTTGTACCGGGCTATGGGATTATAAAACTCCAGACTCACCGAATTTTATTTGAAAGCTTGAGGCTTAGAATAATGGAATCTAGAATCTGAGAGTCAAAATCCAACATTTCCCCTCCATCCCTTCCCCTCCCTCCCCAAATCCCTTCAGTAAATGAGCAAGCTGAGGGCTAGAGAGATGATTACCTCAAGGAGTGACTCACCCAAGGGGTGGATTGATCCTGGGTCCACCGTTGGCTGGATTTCCCGATCTCTGCCAGCCGCCTACTTGCCCGCATCCTCTCCAAGCCCTGCTCTCTCCTTCCACCTGAGTTCGGGTACCCCCACCCCCCCAACCCCCTGCTGGGAAACTCTTTCCAAGCTCTTGGCTGTGCCTTCCTGGCAGTAATGGCTTTTCTTTTCCTTTTTATGCCTCTTTTTTTTTTAATCTTTTTATTTTGTATTCAGGTACAGCCGACTAGCAATGTTGTGATAGTTTCGGGTGAACAGCAAAGGGACTCAGCCTTATATATACACATATCCATTCTCTCCCAACTCCCCTCCCATCCAGGCTGCCACATTAACACTGAGCAGATTTCCCTCTGCTATATAGTAGGTCCTCGTTAGTGATCCATTTTAAACACAGCAGTGTAAACATGTCAGTGACGGCTTTTCTTAAATAGCTTTAATAACTTTCATGGCTATTCCTTAGAGACAAAAAAACTCAACTCTCTCCCATCTTAAATAAAAATTCACCCCTCTCTAGCCACCATCTTTCCTTCACTTTCAGCATTTTTTTGAGGGGGTGGGCAGGCTCATGGCATCTCAGTTTCCTGACCAGGGATTGAACCCAGGCCATGGCAGTGAAAGCCTGGAGTCCTAACCACTGGATCAACAGGAAACTCCCACTGCTCAGCTTCTTGAAAGTTTCCCCTACGTTTGCCATCACCACTCCTTGCCTCCCCTTCTCCCTATTGCAATCTGACTGTGCTGCCATCATTCCATGGATGTTTCAATGCCCTCTTTGTTACTAAACTCAGCAGACACCTTTCAGCCTCCTGTTTGACCACCGCAGCAGCTGATCCTGCTGATCATCGCCCCCCATCCAGCCCCCTACAATGGCCATAGCATCCCTGCCAGGCTTCCTCCATTTCTCAGGTGGCTCCTTCTCTTGGGGGTTCCACCCCCATCACTCTTCTCTCCCTCCTCTTTATCCTCTCCCTGAGTATAAAACCATCTGTGTGGTTTGGTCTACTTGTCATTACCTCCTAAATATCTCCCTGAGATTCAGTGTTTCCTTCTGAGTTCTAGACCAGCAGAGGTAGCTGATGGTGTTTTTCACTAAATGGGGAGCCTCTGGAGCGCAGGGATCAAAGGACCAAGCCCACTGCCCAGCACACGCAGACATTCAGCAAATGTTTAATAAATGGGAAAAGTGGAACAAGACTTGTCAACTCATCATTATTCTAGAATTTTCTATATCTAGTGAGATGCATACATCTTAGGGACGCCAGAAGGGTGACTCACAGACCCACAAGTTATTAGAATCAGAGGAGATTTAAGGCCATCTGTAACCAAATCCCTTATTGTGCTGATAAGGAAACTGAGGCCCAGTTGTCCAAGGTCACACAGCAAGTTTACAGCAGAACACATCGCCAGCTCATGTAAGAGAGGGCACCTTGGGGTACTCCCTCCTAGCTGACACTGCAGGAGTGGAAGATAGAAAGGTAGGATGGGCGAGGTATTCAGATGAGGCGATGACAAATGTGAACCCAAACGTAACTCTGGAAAGTTCAAAGGCACAATGTCCTGTGCAAATCTTACTCGATTGTTGTCTGATCCAACACACCGGTGACGGGGATCCCGTAGAACTGCTGCATCGTGGCGACTGCTGACTGTAAGGCCTTCCCTGAGTGCAACGCAGATGACCGTGAGTCATAGGGCAGCAGATAGCCATAGGACTTTAACCAGTTCTGAAAGACACATGAAAAGAAAAGAACGAATCACGCGGGGAAGGCTCATTTGCCCTTGAAACTAGGGACCAATTTACCCAAAGGACTTATGCACTTATGTTCTGATTTCTGTCTCCTTCACTCCCTCCTGCAGACGCTGTCAAATGAACCTCCAGAAAACATAGCTCTTGTTGGCTTACTCTTCTGCTATCAACCTTCTGATGGATCTCTATTGGCTATGGAATAAAGAGTAAAATGCATTCCAGCCTTTCCAGCACCCTGTCTCTTTACCATGTACTCAGTAGTTTCTGCTGACATATGACTAGACAGGCAAGAGGACCAGAACAGTCATTCTCTGAAGCAGAGTGACTTGATGAAACACTGTGCCCCCAGACACCCACTGTATCTAGAGACAGAGTCTGCCGTAGGAACCTTTTGTAGAATGGTAACTCGCATGAGATTATCTACAGTTTTCATTGCTAATCCCTCCAAAGAAGCAAGCTATTATTAATAAATAGAAACAAAATAAAACAGCGTATTATTTAATTTAAATGTAACTACATAAATATGAGCATAGAAAAAAGTCTAGAAGGGCATACATAAAATATAATAATATAGCTATGTAAGAGAATTCTTTGCTTTTAGGAAATATACACTGAAGTGTTTCAGCTTACATAAGGATGCAATGCATGAAGTCTGCAACTTTTTCTTTAACAGATTCAGGGAAAAAATTAGAGAAAGAGAGAGAGGAGAGAGAGGAAAAAAAAAAACAAATGTAGTAGAATGTTAAGAGATGGGGAATCTGGGTGAAAGGTGTTCAGGAATTCTCTGTCCCATTCTTGAAAACTTTTTTGAAAGTCTGAAATAATGTCAGAAAAAAATTTTTTAATAAAAAAGGAATGAATGTGATTAGCCTTTGTTATAATATCATGGGGGACTTCTTTTTTCTGTGCTTATCTAAGTGTTATGCATGGAGTCATTAAAAAAAAAGAAGATAAACTTTAAAAGAGCAAGAGAATCTGAAAGTAGCTTGGATGATGAAGTTCAAACAGACAATGAATCTGAAGGTCAGAAAAGTAAAGATGAGTATTTTCATTGACCAGCTAGAAATCTGAAGAAATCAGAGGACTGGGAAATATCTGTGGCATTAATTGGAAAATGAAGAAAACATCCATGTATCTGTGGAACCCACAAGTATGTCCTGGAGAGAGTGCAGGTACATGCTGGTCTCTAAGTCACATGGAAACTGCCGCCCATCCTCAGAAGATTATTTTGAACACCGAGTGAGCAATGAAGAAAAAAGACCTCAGGAAGCTGTATTAATGCTCTTCCCATCGACAGTTTTGTTTCTTTTCAAAAAATATTATTTATTTATTTGGCTGCACCAGTTCTTAGCTGTGGCACGCGGGATCTTCCATCTTCATTGTGGCATGTGGAATCATTTTTTTTTTTTCTAGTTGCAGCATGTGAACTGTTGCAACATGTGGGATCTATTCTTCTACCAGGAATTGAACCTGAGCCCCCTGCATTCCCCACTGCATTGGGAGTGCTGAGTCTTAGCCACCGGACCACCAGGGAAGTCCTGATAATTTTGTTTCTTTGTTTCTGTATGAACATCTTATTGTGGATATGTCTGTTATGACAAGTCAAATCAAACCATTTTGGGAAGGAGGCAGATCAGAAACTATAAATAAGTTATTATTTATTTCACCAAGGTGGCTGTTAAATCTTTACTGCCTTGTGATGAAATCCATCCGACTGATTAAGAACAAAATAGTCAGAATAATAAAGTCTTAAAACATCCCCAAGAGAGCGACAACCTTACTCTTTTATTAGAGATCTACAGCCTACTTTTCATTCTAAATTTTGGCACAGAGTTTCAAGACTTCTTGTGCTTCCCCCAACGCTGAATCTCTCTCATGCCTTTGTATGTTTCCCCCCTGTATGCCTGGCATACTTCTTAGTTTGGCAAAAATCTTTCATTATTTTAAGGTTAAGCCTATAAATTACTCCCTCTGGAAGTCTTACCTCACTCCCTAGCTCGGTACTTTCCTCCTCTTCTGTGTTCCCTAAATCCCCTGTTATAGACAGTATAGCTCTTGTAATATTGGGCTCCAATCATTACTGTATTTACCAGATTCTGAACTCCTCCAGGGAAGGGTCCATGTTGTACTCATCTCTCTATATCCGATGCCCAGGAGCCCCTGACACAGTAGCTGATCATTGTGTCCATTCAATGAACATTATTGGGCACAGACTACCTAATAGGCACTGTGCGTGGCTCTGGGAATGCAAAGATGAATAAGGAGCTCACCAACCAACAAATAAACCCATTGTGAAAATGTACCACTAAAAATCAGATGTGTAGAGAGTTCCATGGAAGAACAAAGTAGGGGGCATGTTATCCACATGGAGGGGTGGGGATGGGGAGCAAGGGGAACTCAAGGGAGGCTTCCAGGTGGTGGTGGTATCTCAATCTTTTTAAAATTAATTAATTTTTGGCTGTGCTGGGACTTTGTTGCTGTGCATGGGCTTTCTCTGGGTGCAGTGAGAGGGGGCTAATCTCTGCTTGTGGTGTGAGGGCTTATTGCGGTGGCTTCTCTTGCTGCAGAGCATGGGCTCTAGAGCACGTGGGCTTCAGTAGTTGTGACACATGAACTTAGTCACTCCAAGGCATGTGGAATCTTCCCGGACCAGGGATTGAACCTATGTCCCCTACATTGCCAGGTGAATTCTTAACCACTGGACCACCAGGGAAGTCCTGAGCTAGGTCTTGAAGGATGCAGTATGTGCAATTACCTGGAGGTGCTCGAGAGCATGGCACATTCTGAGCAGTATTTAAAATGGTGGGAACTTGGGAAAGAAGAGTATGGTGATGAGTGGAGAGGATTGGAAAGGAGGGACATGGAGAGAGATGATACACTATTAATTATCTGTTCACAAAGTGGACAAATCACAGAGAATCACTTGTGACTTGACCGTGGTCTCTGGTTAGCCAAAAAGCTCAAAACATCTGGAAATGAACATGACAGGGCAACTGACAAGTTACCTGTCCATTCATCAAGCTCCAACTTCTATTTCCAGGTCAGTTATGTCATCAAAGTATTAAATCCCTGCACTGTATTCCTCAGTTCCTTCCAGCCAGAATGCCACGTTATGTTCTTTACAGAAACTTCACTGAAGAATTGTTGGATTAAATAAACAGGGTGTTATCGTGGGAAAGAGGCACAAAGTCCTGAGATTGAATCCCAGTTCATCACTTGCCAGCTGTGTGACTTTGGGCAAATTGAGCGTCAGTTTCCTTATTTGTGGGCTTCCCTGGTGGCTCAGATGGTAAAGAATCTGCCTGCAATGCAGGAGACCTGGGTTCAATCTCAGAGTCAGGAAGAATCCCTGGAGAAGAGCATGGCTACCCACTCCAGTCTTCTTTCCTGGAAAATTTCTGGACAGAGGAACCTGGCAGGCTACAGTCCGTGGGGTCGAAAAGAGCTGGACATGACTGAGCAACTAACACCTTCCTTATTTGTGAAATGTAAACAATGACCCTCCTCCACAAGACTGCTGTTAAGAGGAACTGATTGAATGTACCTGACATAATCATTCAGAAATGAAAGTGAAAGTGAAGTCGCTCAGTCGTGTCCGACTCTTTGGGACCCCATGGACTGTAGCCTACGAGGTTCCTCCATCCATGGAATTTTCCAGGCAAGAATACTGGAGTGGGTTGCCATTTCGTTTTCCAGGGGATCTTCCCAGGAGACCCAGGGATTGAATCCAGGTCTCCCGCATTGCAAGCAGACGCTTTTACGGTCTGAGCCACCAGGGAAGTGACTTGTTTATCATCCCCTTAGATGGTGTCTCTGTTACCTTTTGTAAAATCAAGGTGGAAAACACGGTCTTTGACTCCTTCTCTGCCTTTTGAAATCTAGTTATCCTGCCCTTCCCCTGGACCGAGAGCCACCTTGAGGGTGCTATGGAGGATAGCGTGACAGTCACAATCAGGTCCACTTGCTGTCGGTGAGCTGTGGGGCTGACCACCTCTCTGGGAAGGTGGTCACTGGGAACACTGCGTGCAGAGAAATGACAGCTGACTGGAATTGTTCTCCTCGCCCTGTCACTCAGCTTTACTGAGACCAAACACAATCACTCTCTACCAAGATTTACCTTGACGAAAATGGTGTCTCTACAGGATACTCTGTATGCTTTCTGCTTTCAGAAAATGCATATTGGGTAACCCA
This sequence comes from Okapia johnstoni, assembly GCA_024291935.2. Classification (NCBI taxonomy): domain Eukaryota; kingdom Metazoa; phylum Chordata; class Mammalia; order Artiodactyla; family Giraffidae; genus Okapia; species Okapia johnstoni. Next base: position 53,600,134 of record CM044324.1, on the reverse strand, counting down.
GTGGTTTTCCTTTTCTGCCTTTCTGCTGGGAATCTTTTGGTCAAATTTATCACGTAAGTGTTGAACACAGTGATGCTTGCAAGTTGCCGTTACTTTTTTCATTTTTCTGACCACTAAGTTGTGTTTCATCCTTAAAAATCTTATTTAAAAAGATTGTTTCACTCTGTAAACTGCCTCAAACCCTTCCCCAAAGAGGTGTGGTACCAGTCTAAAATCCAATTCCTCCTTATTTGTGGACTCCATTAGTTAATTCTCTTAAAATCCAATTAGGATGAATTACAGTATCTGGGAAATAGCTGGAGAACTTTTTTTTTTAAACAACACTAAGGGGAAGTTTTTTTTTTAATTTATTTATTTTTGGCTGTGTTGGGTCTTAGTTGCGACACGCAAGATCTTCCTTGGAGAACGTGGGCTCTGTGGTTTGCCACACGCAGGCTTAGCTGCCTCACAACGTGTGGAATCTTAGTTCTCTGATCGGGATTGAACCTGTGTCCCATGCATTGGAGGGAGGATTCTTAACCACTCTGGATCACCGGGGAAGTCCCAGCTGGGGAACTTTGGACAGATGCTCCTGACAAACTGGTCAACAGAGTATTTATTGAGCACCTGCCTTCAAGCTAGTATGGAATTTGACAATTTTCTCACCTCCTGCCCTCATTACTATGATACTGTAGGGGATAGGGAATAGAGCATTTTTGGCATAAACTCTCTTCTAAAATTTGGGGGGATTGAAAGGACCTCCTAGTTGGTAAAGGGCACCAGGTTTACCCAGCTCATTTTTTTGGGTACTCAAGCAAAGTGTTAGTGTTAGTCACTCAGTTGTGTCCGACTCTGCGACGCCATGGACTGTAGCCCACCAGGCTCCTCTGTCCATGAGATTCTCCAGGCAAGGATACTGGAGTGGGTAGCCATTCCCTCCTCCAGCGGATCTTCCGGACCAAGGGATCGAACCCAGGTCTCCCACATTCCAAGCAGATTCTTTACCATCTGAACTATCAAGGAACTCAAGCAAGGAGCATCTCAAAGCCAACTAGGACCCATTATGAAGGTCACAGAGTCTAGCTCAGAAGCGTCAGGAGTTAGGATCTAAGTACTCAGACCTTGGCCAATGTCTAGGTCACAAACACTGGAATGGATATGACTTCTCTGGATTCTGCTTCCCTCCCAGGTTCACTGGGGACAATCCTCAGGGCTCAGGGGCAAACCCCTAAGAGCAGAAATGGGAACAGAAGGGGCTGGCCAAATGACAGCTCAAAGTCAGGGTCACTGAGATTGGACCTGGTGTGTGTGTGTGTGGCTGTGTGTGTATTACAAGGTGGGAGGCTAACGACTATGCATTAGGGACCAGACAGTTCCAACTTCTGCTGTTTAACCCTGTCTCTGCTATTCACCCGCTCTGTGACCCAGACAATCCTCTGACTTCTCTGAGCAGAAGCTCCTGATGTCGAAGCAAGTCTTCTACACTGCAGTCACCCCCAATCCAGAACACTCTCTGCCCGTTCACACCTCCAGGCTATTCCTGCTGCCAACAGAGCCCATTCTCGTTAGGCATGCTAGCAAACTCATCCTTCAAAGTCCGGCTGAAATGTCACCTTCTTTGGAAAACCTTCCTAGACTCTCCCTGGCAGAGCTAGTGGGCAACCCCCTTCCCTCCTGCAGTGCTTACTTCTCCGCTGCTCTAAACACAACTACCACAGTGTATATCACACCAGTTGGTTGATATGTTTTCCTCACCAGATTGGTTCCCAAGGAGCAGAGATTGTCATATTTATTTTTATATCTGCTACAGTACTTAGCACAGTGCCTGACATAATAAATAATCAGAGTGAGTGAATGAATGAACGAATTAACAGTTGATCTAGGAGGTACTGTCTGTGTACCCATGAAGGGATTTCATCTAGGGAGGTTTAATGAGTAATACATACGAAAGCACTAAGCAGAATCCATGGTATTGATTCGGCGCTGAAAAAACTGTTTGCTGAAATTCCATCTTTTGTGGTTTGACTTTGCTTGATGAGGCAACAGGCTTCATGGTCCCAATCAAAAAAAGATAAAATTCGCTAAAGGAAAGAAGCCCCATTCAGTTTTAAACAGAATGACCTAACTTTCATCTTTTTACACCTGGATCCATTAATCCATCACCAGCCACGTCAGAATTCTAAACTTTACAGCTCAGTTAACTAACTCTAAGACGACGTCTGTCACCCTTTAAGTGCTGAAAGAGGTGTCAACCCACAGGAAAGTGAGAAAGATCTCAGAGTGCGAGCAAGGACCAAAATAGCTGGGCTGAGCCGGAGATGCAGCCGCGTGATTGGTCCGCTGGCCAGAAGGCGGGATTTTGGTGGCGAAGCCTAAGCTGAGAAGCGGAAGCTGAGACGTTGAGCGGTAGTGGCAGGCAAAGGAGAGAGTGGAGAATAACAAGGAGATAAAAAAGTGGCCTGGAGTGGGAAGGGAGAGGCAGACAGCAGAGGCGGTGGTGAGATTAGAAGTGTCAAAGGAGGCGGCCAGAAGCAGATCAACCGGTTAGCCGCCGTTTGCTCTTGGCAAACAGAGATGGCCATGGGGGAGGAGAGATGGATGGGCCAAGACAGGGTGTCTTCCTGGGGGTGTTCAGGAGCCTCACACCTGGCTGGGCAAACCAGACTGTACAGGCCCGGAGCAGGGGAATGATTAAGATCTGGTGTTTGGTCAGGAACACAGAGGGTGAGAAGGTAATATCAAAAAGGTCAGAGGCGAAATCTACAAAGAAGGGACAGGCAGGAAGGTATTAAAATGGGAAGCATGGACTGGAATGAGAAACAATCAAAGATCCTGATCAAAGAGTTGGGGCAGCTGAGGTCATAATCTAGGGTGACAATGTGAGGAACAGGAAGGAGGGATTGACCTCAACATGCATGGGAGGTCCAAGTCCAGTTCTAGAGGTTGTAGATGCAGTGCATGCATGCTAAGTTGCTTTTGTGTCCGACTCTTTTCAACCCGATGGACTGTAGACCACCAGGCTCCTCTGTCCACGGGATTCTCCAGGCAAGAATACTGGAGTGGGTTGCCATGCCCTCCTCTAGGGGATCTTCCCAACCCAGGGATCAAACCCGGGTCTCCTGTGTCTCCTGCATTGGCAGGTGGATTCTTTACTGCTGAGCCACTAGGGAAGCCCTGTAGATGCAGACAGACAGTGACAAGCTAGAGCATGACTGAGGAAGAGTAGTCAGGAAAGTGAGGCAGCCATTCATAGGAACTAGCCCACGAGGAAAGATGAGGGATGTTTAGGCTGGAGAAGGGAGGGCTGCAGGGGATAGGACTGTCTTTAAAAAGCCAAATGGCTATGGATGAAGGAGATTTATTCTCGTTGGCACAGAGGGCCAAGCTAAGATCAACACAGGAGATCACAGGACATAGATTCAGACTCATGAAAATAAACTACTTTTCAATAGAGATGTTCTATTGGGTTGGCCAAAAAGTTCATTTGGGTTTTCCTGTAACATCTTATGGAATTATAAATTGTACTATAATTACAGTAACCACGATAACATTGTTGTTGTTTTAGTCGCTAAGTTGTGTCTGACTCTTTCGTGACCCCCCCTCCCCCACCATGGACTGTAGCCCACCAGGCTCCTTTGTCCATGAGATTTCCCAGGCAAGAAACTGGGGTGGGTTGCCATTTCCTTCTCCAGGGGATCTTTCAGACTCAGGGATCGAACCGGAGTCTCCTACATTGGCAGGAAGATTCTTTACCCCTGAGCCACCGGGGAAGCCCCAAATGACAACAGTTACTATTATTAGAACATTTATTATATACCTGGCACTGTAACAGGCACTCTAGACTGCAACAACCCCAAAAGATAGGAATTATGATCCCCAATCCGCAGATGAAGAAACTGAGGTTCAGAGAGGTTAAATAATTATCCAGAGCCACAAAGCTAATAAGTGGCAGGATTCAAACTCAGTGTTACCTGAAACCAGGCATTTCACGCTATCAGATCACTAGTCAGGCATCCCATTCCCCTTCCAGGACTTTCTGGACCTCGCACTCCTACAGAGCAATGCCTGATCTCAGATCACAGTATGCTCAATACCCTTCGGCTAGATTCCTATGCCAGGCTATGGCATCAAACCGGAAGCTTCTTATGACCCAGATTTCCTCCTTCTCCTTGGCCCACATTGTCTTTTACCAAAGAACTATTGGCTCTGCCTCCTAAACATCAAATTTGTTTCCAGCTATCTGTTCATTCAGTAAGTCTTTATGGAGGACCTACTATGAGGACCTACTTACTAAGGACCTCCATGTCCCAGGCATGCGGGCTGGGCTCTGGGATAGAACATCGAACAAAAACACTCTGTTTACTTTCTAGCTACAGTCTTGTGGATGAACCACGTCACAGTCAGTGCTATGAAAAATAAAGTAGGGTAAGGATATGGCAAGTATGGGACAGCTATTTTATAGAGAATAGTCAGGGAATGTCTCTGTGAAAGTCACGTGAGAGCAAGAGGAGGCGAGGACCTGCAGGAGGCGAGGGAATTCCAGGAAGAGGGAACAGAAAGTGCAAATACCCTGAGGCAGCTTCAAAGGCTTCCCATCAAGAGCTTTCACAGGAGGGGGAGACGGGAGGTGTAAGTCAAACGGTACAAAGTATCAGTTACACAAGATGACTAGGTCCTGGAGACCTACTGTTCAGCATAATGCCTATAGTTAACAATACAGTATTATACACTTACAACATTTGCTAAAAGGGAAGCTCTTAAGTTCTTAGCAGAAGATGACGATGATGCTGATGCTGATGATAGAAATAAAGACGGCAGGAGGAAACTTCTGGAAGTCATGGATTTGTTGATGGCTTAGATTGTGGTGATAGTGTCACAGGCGTATATTTATCTCTAAACTCATTAAGTTGTATGCATTAAATATGTGCAGCTTTTTGTATGTCAATTTTACCTCAGTAAAGTGTTTTTGTTTTTAAATCAAGGCATCATGATATGGCTCCTGACTACCTCTTCAGCCTCTTTTACCACTCCCCACCTAGCACTCTGTGTTCTAACTCTTCCAGATTCTGACATATATAGTTCCTTCTGTCTAGATCACACTCTTCTTTCTCTAGGGAAGCCTTCCTTGAATTCTTAGCTCAGGAGTTCCACCTACATCCCTGGTCAGTGTTCATCCTTCTTATCACAATTCTTTTTTTTTTCTTTAATTTTATTCAGTTATTTATTTATTGGCTGTGCTGGGTCTTTGTTGCTGTGCATGGGCTTTCTCTAGTTGCAGCAAGCAGGGGCTACTCTCTAGTTGTGGTGTGCAGCCTTCTCATTGTGGCGGAGCACAGGCTCTAGGGTGTGGGCTTAGTAGATATGGTGCACGGGCTTAGCTGCCCCAAGGCATGTGGCATCTTCCTGGAGGGGGAATCAAACACATGTCTCCTGCATTCATTGGCAGGCAGATTCTTAACCACTGGACCACTGGAAGTCCTCTTGTTGTTGTTGTTCAGTCGCTCAGTCATTTCCGACTCTTTGCAACCCCATGGGCTGCAGCACGCCAGGCCTCCCTGTCCTTTACCATCTCCCAGAGCTTACTCAAACTCATGTCCTTGAGTCTGTGATGCTATCCAACCATCTCGTTCTCTGTCGTCCGCTTCTCCTCCTACCTTCAATCTTTCCCAGCATCAGGGCCTTTTCCAATAAGTCAGCTCTTTGCATCAGGTGGCCAAAATATTGAAGCTTCAACATCCATCCTTCCAATGAATATTCAGGATTGATTTCCTTTCAGATTGACTGGTTGGATCTCCTTGCAGTCCAAGGGACTCTCAAGAGTCTTCTCCAGCACCACAGTTCAAAAGCCTCAATTCTTCACCACTCAGCCTTCCTTATGGTCCAGCTCTCACATTCATACATGACTACTGGAAAAACCATTGCTTTGACTATATGGACCTTTGTCGGCAAAGTAATGTCTCTGCTTTTTAATATGCTGTCTAGGTTGGGCATAGCTTTTCTTCCAAGGAGCAAGCGTCTTTTAATTTTGTGGCTGCAGTCACCATCTGCAGTGATTTTGGAGCTCCCCCAAATAAAGTCTCTCACTGTTGAAAAGAACCCATCTGAGTTATAACTGATTTCTTAAAACTTCAGACTTGAGGGCTTAACCATGCAGTTTATCTAGAAAATGCAGTCATTGATAAATAATTTTAAAATTATCTAATTTAACATGCTTATTTTGCAGGAGAGAAAAATTCCACTGAGGGAGAAATGACTTATCCAAAATCACAGAGCAAGTTGGTGGAGGAGCTTGAAACAGAGCCTAATGGCCCTGCCTCCCAGGAGCATTCCTGCTGCCATGCGACACCCTCCACACTAGCTCTGGTTTGCCTCCAAACGCTGTGTTGTTTTTTTCCCCCCACTTACAGCCAGTCTAAAAAGGGCTCTCAGGATCGCCCACAACGCCCAACTTAGCTTCTTGACAAACACCTTAATGGCGCAGCATTGCCTCTTGGCTGCCACCATCTCTTGAGTGGGTGGTAAGTGCACTAGCGGGAATTCCCTGGCACTCTGCACAGTGTCCTTGGCCCACTCCCAGGAGGCCACCACAAGCCAGACCGTCACCCTGCCCAGGGAGGTGGCACATTTGGGGTTTTGGGTCAGCCCTGGGATGTCTGAGTTTCCCAGTTCTGGGCAGGCCTCCTTCCAAGGCCAGGAGTGTAGCCATGCGCTCATTCACTCTCTGAGAAGCGAGGGCTCTTGTTTTCCTTGTCCTTTCCAGTGCCTTCCTGTAAATCCACCATATTTTCTGTCCTCTTTGGGTTGACTTATTGATGAATTTAGACAAGGGAAGAGGGTAGACAAAGACCGTGGTCAGGCCTTAGTTTCTCAACTGAAATGCAGACGGCTGAAGTAGATAACCTCTAAGTAATTATATGAAGTTCTATTACTTTAGCTTAATTAGATTGAGCGTGGAGCAGATCCTCTGGTTCCTCACCGCCAGTCTTAAAGTCCGAGCTCCTCAGCCGGCACTCACAAGCCTCACAGTCTGATGCCAGTGCACCTTTCTAGCCTTAGCCTCTGACTTGTATGCCCCACCCTTCTACTGCCCATCCCATGGGCCCCCTCCTCAAGCTACTGACCTACCTGGATTGCCTGAACACAGCCTGCAAGTTCCTTCCTCTGCATCTTTTTTCACTCCCTCTCCCTAGAAGGCCTTTCCTACATGGACACTAGTCACTCCCTGATGATCTATTAGGTATCCTTAGAAAGCAACCTGAATGCCACATCACCTGGGAGGACCATCCAGGGTTAAATGGACTTCCTCTGTGCTCCAGAGTTTCCTTGGTAGCTCAGTTGATAAAGAATCTGCCTGCAATGCAGGAGACCTGGGTTCGATCCGTGCTTGGGGAAGATCCCCTGAAGAAGGAAATGGCAACCTACTCCAGTATTCCTGCCTGGGAAATCCCACGGTCAGAGGAGCCTGGCAGGCTACAGTCCGTGGGGTCCCAAGAGTCAGTCATGACTTAGTGACTAAACCACCACCACCACCTCTGTGTTCCCATGTATACCTGTTGCTTACAGCGTCTTTCATAGTCCATCATAAACAGTGGTCTCTGTGCCTGTCAGTCCCACTGAACTCTTATTCACGGAGCTTACTGGAGGGGGAGGTAGACATGCAGAGATGAAATGCTTCATTCCAATGGTGATAAGTAGAATGAGGGAAAAGGAGAAGGTGTTGGGAAAGAAAGCCAGTGACACGGGACTTCCCTGGTGGTCCAATGGCTAAGACTCTGTGCTCCCAATGCAGGGGGCCCAGGTTTGATCCCTGGTCAGGGAACTAGATCCCACATGCCACAACTAAAGATCCCATATACAGCAACAAAGATCAAAGATCCCTCGTTGCCACAAGTAAGACCCAGCATGGTCAAATAAATAAAAATTAAAAAAAAAAGTAAGTATGTGACAGGAGATTTTGACCTCCTGGAGGATGTATCATCTCAGCTGAGACCTGTATATGAGCGAAAGAGGTGAAGGTCAAAGAATGAGCACTCCCGGAAAAGAATATCTTATTGAATTCCTGAATGGGAAGAAGCCTGCATATTAGGAAAAGAGAAAAAGGCCAGGATGGCTGGAGTTTACTGAAAACTGAAACTGTTAGTCACTCAGCTGTGTCCAACTCTTTGCCACCCCATGAGCTGTAGCCTGCCAGGCTCCTCTGTCCATGGGATTTCCCAGGCAAGAATACTGGAGTGGGTTGCCCTTTCCTTCTCCGGGGGATCTTCCGGACCCAGGGATTGAACCCAGGTCTTCTGCACTGCAGGCAGATTCTTTACCGTCTGAGCCACCAGGGAAGCCTAACCTCTCAGGGAGGTTACTGAGAAGCTGGTATAAAAGGGAGCAGAGAGCTGGGGAGGATTTGGTGATGCAGGGCCTCAGAGGCCTGGTGCTGGGTGCAAGGGGCTTCATGATACTGTTTGTTATACTTTCAACGCGTGTTTGAAATTTTTCCATAATAAGAATTAAGAGAACTGGCTGTAGTATAGCAATATTAGTTTAGCTTTTACCTTAAAAACCATTTTTAGCAAAGTGAAAGCGGGAGTCACATATCAGATGTTTTTGTTTAAAAATTTTTTTAAATTAAATGTTGCTAGCATTCAGAAAGGCATAAAAATAGCTTTGTTTTTTAAAGCCTTGAATAATCACCTATTGGCTTTGTTAAATTTTGGCTTTGCCATATTTGCTTCAGATATAACTGGCCCTTGTGTAGATTTATTTTTAAAAGGTCACTCTGGCAGCCACGGGAAGAAGGATTAGAAGCGGGCAAGAGAGGCCGATCAGGTGGGAAGTTTCTGGAAGCCAGAAGAGACAGGATGGAAGTTTAAAGTGGAGGCAGTGGTGATGGAGAGAAGCAGTTACAGGGACGATTGGTCCAGGAGGTGGAGGTGCTAGGCTGGCTGCTGGTTCTCCTGAGATGGGCGAGGGGAAGATGAAGGGAAGGATACCTCTTTCTGGTCCATTGCTTTTGGAGCACAGAGAATGGTGTGCATGTGAGTGTTTGTGGTACGGAAGTGTTTTAAAATTATTATTGCTAACAAAGTTGTTCATAACCATGCCTTGTTTTCTATACCTTGTTTGTTATAACAACGTGTCTGATCTTTGAGAAAATATTATCTTTTATATACATGGCTTTGCTGTTATCCTATAGATCATCAAAGCCTAGTTCCAAACTGCCCTTTAAAATGAATGCATGAGACTTCCCTGGTGGTCCAGTGGCTAAGACTCCTCACTCCCAGTGCAGGGTTTGATCCCTGGTCAGGTAACTAGATTCTGCCATATCGCAACCAAAGATTCTGCATGAAGATTAAAGATCTGATGTGCCACAACTAAGACGCAGTACAGTCAGATAAATAAATAAGCACATATTTTTTTAAAAAAATGAATGCATGAAGTAATGATGAAGAAGCACCAGGGAAGAACTTGAACAAAATCAATCCTGAAGTCCAGTGAAACCAAAGGATTTTTTTCCAGAATCACTCTGCTGGGGAAGGCCAGAGCTGGGGTGCACAGCTTTTATCCACACACTAGAACAGGAACACAGACCTGGGTTGTGCTAAGAAAGCTAAAAGAGCCCCACCAGGGGCCAGCACCCAGCACAACTTGGCCTTGGTGCCTCCACCCACTCAACACGGCTCTGAGGTTATGAGCAGGTCACTTCCCTGCTCAGAAACCTTTTATGACCCCCCTCAGCCTTTGGACAAAAGCCAATTTCACAATCTGCTCTTAGCCTCCCTTTCCAGAATTTTCTCAAACATTCTTACTGGAAATAGCAATAAATCACGGCCTCAGGCACATCAAATTGTCCACCATTTCCTAAATATGCCCCGCGCTTGTGTGGAGCCTTGGTTCACATTTTCTTTCTCTGTGGACTGCCCCACTCACCACTCTTTGTCCTTGCCCTCTCTCATAGTTTCATCTTTGATACAACCTTCTTCCTAGAACGTTCCCTGATCTCCCCAACCACATCTCCTCCCGTTTTGGTGCTTGCCCAGACCTTGTTTAAACTTCTAGCACACATTCATCCTTCTTCAAAAAAGGTACTGACTTTTGCATGCCAACCATGACTTTTTTTTTTTACTTTTTAAAAAATTCATTTTTTAATTGGCATATAATTGCTTTACAATGCTGTGTTAGTTTTTACTGTACAACAAAGTGAATCAGCTATATGTATACATATATTCCCTCCCTCTTGAGCCTCCCACCCTTCCAGGTCATCAAAGAGACCCAGCTGAGCTTCCCAAGCTATACAGCTGCTTCCCAGTAGCTATTTATTTTACACAAGGTAGTGTATATATGTCAATGCTACTTTTCCAACTTGTCCCACCCTCTCCTTCTCCTACTGTGGACATAAGTCCATTCTCTATGTCTGCGTTTCTATTCTTACCCTGCAAATAGGTTCATCTGTACCATCCCAACAACTATTAAAAGAATTTAGTTGGGGGGACTCCAGTGGTTAAGAATTCACCTTCCAATGCAGGGGACTCAGGACTGATCCCTGGTGAGGGAACTAAGATCTCATGTGCTGAAGTGCAACTAGGTCTTCACGCTGCAAATACTGAGCCTGCCTGCCTCAATTAAGACCTGATGCAGCCATAAATGAACAAATGTTGAAAAAAAAAAAAGAAGTTGGTGGGGGACACAGATAATATAATCAATTTTAAAATATTTATCAAGTATCTAGAGTGTGCCAGGCAGACACCGTGCTAGGTGTCATTGGCTGCAGTCTTATTAAGAATTGGTTCTTCTGGTTTTGAGTCTAAACTTTACCATATCATAAGGCTAGATGTTTCCTAAGATTAACCTCTATGGTACTATTATAATTTACTTGTATTTGCTCTAAAACTACCTCCTTCAATGACTGGAATGGCTAAAGGCTATTACAATACTCCAGAATAGGACAGTTTAGTATAGAGGGGAAAACACTCAGATCTGGGACAGAAAATCCTGTTTCCGGTTCTTGCTTTATTGTTTATTAGCTCCATGTGGGTCCCTGGACAACGTGTGGATAAGTCACATCTCTCTCTGTGTCTCCATTTGCATCTCTATAAAATGAGGATGATATCTTCCCTTTCTACCTCACAGTGCTGTTGCAAGGATCAAATGGGGCCACATGCATGAAAGCATATGGAAAGTGCAAAGCACTGTAAGATATGAGGCTGTTAAAGTGACAGGAAAAAACACAGTCATAATAAAAGAAAATGAATGAAAGATACAGCAGATTAGACTCAAGTTAGGCAAAAGGAAGAACTTCCTCATGGTGAAAAAAAAACTTTTGAATAGCTGCTTTTAGGGAAAGCATTACATTTTCTATTTATTTATTTAATTTTTGGCTGCACTGAGTGGCATGCGGGATCTTAATTCCCCAACCAGGGATCGAACCCGTGCCCTCTGCAGTGGAAGAATGGAGTCCTAGCCACTGGACCACCAGGGAAATCCCTGAGAAGTTATTTTTTCAGACAAGAATGAAGATATATTGGAGGGCATGATCACATTGAAATAAATTTTGGGCTTGGGAATTTGTTAGCGCTTCCCATCCCTAGACTTAAGTGGTTCAGTGGTATTCTGCGAATACAGAAGACGCAGGAGACATGAGTTTGATCCCTGGGTTGGGGAGATACCCTGGAGGAGGAAATGGCAACCCACTTCTGTATTCTTGCCTGGAAAATTCCATGGACAGAGGAGCCTGGTGGACTACACCCCATGGGGTCACAAAGAATGGGACATGACTGAGCGCGCACACATACATATGCACCCCTAGACTCACTCAGGGCTCTAACTTTTCTCGACTGCAGGTGCAAATTGAAGAACTTTCTCCACCTGCCCAGAGCAGACTCTCAGAACCCGTCTAGAGAGCAGGAGTCCATTAACCCCTGGGACCTGGAGTCACTTTCTGTGCTCATGTGGCCAATGGTGATGGGTTTATCCCTTTCTGCCTATAGCGACCTTCCTCAGAATTAAACTGGAAGGTAGGAGGGCCAAAAATCTATTTGTGGGGCACTCAGCTAATAATAAGAGAAAGAGATGTTTTAAATAAACCAAACTCAGGAAGCCAGTTAGAGAATCAGTGGGACCACCCAAAGTGCAAAATATAAAAAAGACTCAAGAAAGCAAAGGAGAAAACAGATTGAATGAATTTGGGGTGGGCGGGGCTTTCTCTTTTGGTGATAAAAGATGGGAAATATGAAATCAAAGCCAAGGATAGTGAAATTGCTTTCAACTCAGAAGTCAGGAGACCAAGGAAAAGTTCTACTTCAGGCTTAGTGACCTTGGGCAACTTACAGCAATTCAAGAAATACCTGTTAAATACTGCTGTGTGCTTTCTTGGTGATCTCTAAGGTCATGGCCACCTCTTCATTCCCCTCTATTTTATGCCACTACCACTAGATGACAGCCTACCTAAAGAGTTGTGAAAGAACTCAAGGGTATCATCATAGAACCTCTGTCAAGAGGAATAACAGTAATTTCATTGAAGGAAGGATAGGGAGGCAATGAGTCTTATCCCTATGAAGATTTTCGAAGGCATCCTGAGACCACAGGCCCATGAGTGTCCATTTCAGATGCATGTAACTCTTTGGCATAAAGGATTCGGCGCAGAATCATGGGTTGCTTACTAAGTAGTTAACAATGAGCCCTGAGGGACTTCCCTGGCCGTCCAGTGGCTAAGACTTCGCCTTCCAGTACACGGGGCGTGGGTTCCATCCCTGACTAGGGAACTAAGATCCCACATGCCTTGCTGTCAAAAAACCAAAACATGAAACAGAAGCAATATTGTAACAAAGTCAATACAGACTTTTAAAATGGTCCACGCTAAAAAACAAACAAAATACCAACAGTGAGCATCAAGAGTTGGGGACTGTGCTGAATCTAAAAACATAAAGTGGGGTGGTGGTGCTGAGGGGGTAAAGTAAGTAAATAAAAACATAAAATGCTTTGGTTGGGGAAGGTCCTGCCTAAGAACACAACTTTTTTCCCCCCTAAATGATGCTTACATGTTTTTTTAAAATGACAAACTGGAGCTGCCTCAAAGTGCTCCTCTGAGAAGAGAGAAGAAAATGCCTAGAGAAGTCAGGGAGAGTTTCCTAGAGAGCAGGACTTAAGCTGGAACTTTAAGAAAGGAGGCAGACAGATGCAGGGAGGTACAGATGTAAACAGCATGTGTAAATGTCCAGGGAAACACAGGTAGCTTGCCTTAGGATAAAGGAGAGATGAACTTGTCTGGAGTAAGGATGTGTGTGGATGAACAGGGGGAAAGGCAGCTTCTAGTGAGGAGGTAGGGAGAAGTCAGACTTCAGAAACCTTAAAAGACAGAGAGAGGACTAAGCAGTGTTATGTGCTGGCTGAAAAGCAACAATATTTCTATAAGGTTTCAATCACGTGATCCACTCGGATTCAGTGAGAGGATAATAGTGTGCAAATTATTCAGAGAAGCAGTGGATTTAATTATCTTACAGAAAGTTTTGGATGATATATTAGAAATGGAAAATGGAGTCATTGTGAAATTGAGGGTGATTTTTTTTAAACCAAGGCTTGAGAACTCAGAGAGAGACAGAAAACCGTAGAAGGAAAGAAACAACAGAAGAAATAGAAGGCAAGAAATAAACAGGTGGATATAAATAAATAGATGGAGCTGGTCACGTCTCTAAATGAAGGAAGATTAAAAATGCAGGGGGCCCCAAGAGACCATGCCAGGACTTGTCTGATTTAAATTTTTTATAAGTGATCCAGAAGAAGTAGAGCAAAGTGAAAATTTCAGGACTGCAGATCGTGTTAATCCCTTTCAGGTAGGGGCATGCTCTGCCAAAGGACAGAGAGAGAGCGTGCGCTGAAGGAGGGTACTGAGTGGATGCAAAATGGCAGATAAACGTCACCCTGGGGAAATGTAAGGTAACAATGCATGCTGGTAAGAATAATCCACAGATAGGGTGTTGTGTTCCAGGCTATCAATTTTGGCCCAGGAAAGGGATCAGGGAGCTGCTGCAGATTGTTTCCTAAAGGCAGTGTCCTAATATGCTGGGGTCAGGAAGGCTGACAAAATGATGCGCGGAAGTGGGAAGGGACCTAAAAACCAAAGAGGAAATCATTCTCTATTGTATAAGATGAGAAGGTCCCATATCTGGGGACAATGGTCAGGTTGACATCTATTGAAAGTTAGGGCCCAAGGATAGCTACAAAACAGCAATAAAATGACTCAGAGAATGAATGTGGCTATTCTAGAGGTGTAAGGGGGAAATTTAAGTATGAAAAAACAAAGGCTAAGAGAGGTGGAATAATCAAAGCCTTTATAAAACTGATAAAAATAAGGAATAGGTAGCACTACTCTCTCTTCAGATCCTAACATATTCAACCAAAGAGCTTGTTCTTAACGCTCGAAATATCACAGGAATAAAAGGGTTTCAAAGTTGTGATCATTTAGCCCCATCTCTTTGTTGTTGTTGAGTTGCTAAGTCGTGTCTGACTCTTTGCAGCCCCATGGACTGTAGCCTGCCAGGCTCCTCTGTCCTTGGGATTTTCCAGGCAAGAATATTGGAGCGAGTTGCCATTTCCTTCTCCAGGGGATCTTCCTGACCCAGGGATCAAACCCTCGGCTCCTGCCACATCTCCTACATTGTAGGCAGATTCTTTACCGCCGAGCCACTGCGGAAGCCCCTCTTTTCTTGTATTAGAGATGGTCAATTTCAGGAAGGAAATGGCCCAAGGTCACAGAAGCCATGGTAGGATTAGAAGCCCAGGCCTCCTAAATCCCAGACTGGGGTCTTTCCATTTTACCCTGTGCAACCGGGAAGACTAAAGGAATTCTACTTTTTATAGGGTATAAACTCATGTAGTGCATCACTTTGAGGTCAAATAAAGCTGAAAACACAAACAGGCTAAGGAAAGTTTTCACTCAAAGTCAATAACAATTATAAGGCCTTTGGAAGAAAACTACCAGCAAGACTAAAGACTTTCTACACACTTTGATTTGGGGGAACCATATACCCCTTGGCAGTCTGAAGAAATCTAGGGATTCTCTCCAAGAAAAACACATTTGCACATGCAAACACAATTTTATACAAGATTTCAGACTCTGGTGCCCAGTTAAGAATCCTTGTTCTGGCAGATTCTTCTGAACAGACTGTTTCAACAAACACACTCCATCTCTTATGATAAGTGAGGCAATTACTCGGATATTCTTCATCAAAAAACAAAGAGCCCACCCCATCGCACCCCCAAACCTACTGTCTCAACATCATTTATTGGAATTGCTATAGGTTGGAAGAGACCAAAGAAATTACCTAGTCCAATGCCCCTGCCTGGACTTGTGTGACACAGGATAATATCATAGTTAAATATGTGGGTAAAAAAAAATGTGGAGACTACAGTCAGTCTGCCTAGGTTAGAATTCCAACTCCATCACTCACTAGCTGTGTGACCTTGGGCAAGTTACTTAGTTCTTGGAGTCTATATACTCATCTGTAAAATGAAAATAATTACAATTATCTCGTAGTTAGGAGGCTTAAACGAGATAATTCTTATAAAACTTAGCACCAGGCCTGGCACATAGTGAGTGCTCAGTAAACGCTAGCTGGCATGATTGTTATTATTATGCTTGTATCCATGCAGGTATTATGCATGCATCCATCCAATCCCCTCCTGGAGCTTTTGCTTGCACATGTCTGTGATGAGCAGCTCATCGCCTCCCAAGCTGGTTGAGCAGCTCCGATTGTTACAAACTTGTTCCTGTATTGAGCTAAATCTGCCTTCTTGCAACCCTTACCCCTGCCCCTGTGGGCCCTAGTTCTGTCCTGTGGGGCCACGCAGAGCAAGTCTATCCTTCCTCCACGTGACAGCCCTTCAAATAGGAAGACAGTGATCGAGTCCTTCCCCAGTCCCCCGCCACCCCCCCCCTCCCCCCAATCTTCCCGTCTCCAGCTCGAACATCCTCGGCTTCTTCTCCCAACCCACAACAGACTGGCTGCGCTTACTATTTACTCCCAGGCGTTGTACGGTTTCCCTCACACATAGTCATGCAGGCCACACACCCCACTACCGAGACAACAATCCCGACCCTCCTGCTCCGCCCCCGCCCGCTGCCCCTGTCCGCGGTGCTGAAGCGGCTCCGGGCCCCGCGGGCCTGCGCGGCCCTACCCGGCCCCGGTCCAGGGTCGCTAGCCCGGACCCCAGGCGCCGACCCCCCACGCGCCACTTCCGCGCCCCCGGCCCCGGCGCCGCCCCCCCCCGCCCTGCCCGGAAGCCCCGAGCCCGCAGCCCGGCCCGGCGCGCCAGCCCCACCTGCCCGGCGAAGGGCGCCTCCGCCTTGGCCGCCCGCGCCGCCCGCCCGGTCCCCGGCCGCCGCCGCCGCCGCCGCCGCCGCCGCCGCCCGCGCGGCGCCCGGGAGGCAGCAGAGCGCGGGCAGCAGCAGCAGCAGCCGCCCCGGGGCCCGCCAGCGGCTGCAGCGGGGGGGCCAGGCCCAGCGGCGGCGGCGGCCCCGGCGCGGCGCGGCCGCCCCGGCTCTTCGGCATCCCGGCGGCGGGGCCCGGCCGCCCGGCTGCGATGGCGGCGGCGGCGGCGGCTCCGGCCGGGTCCTCCCGCTGCAGCCGCTGCGGAGCCGCCGAGTCACCGCGCCGCGGACACGCGCCCGGCCCGCCTGTCTCCGCCCGCCGCCGCCGCCGCCTCGGCAGCCAGCGCGCCCCCGCCTCCGCGCGCCCCGCCCCGGCGGGGGGCGGCCAGGGGCGCGGGGGGCAGCACCCAGGCCGGACCCGCGGGGCCGGCGGCTCCGGACCAGCCCCGGAACGCGAGCCGAGGAGTGGCTCCGGGTGCGGGTCGCAGAGGCCAAAAGAACAGCTCCGGAGGCAGGGTCCTAAGAGATGAAACTGGAGGAGGGGGCCCGAGGGGCAGCCCTGTGGGAGGGGGAAGAAGCTAAATAAATAATCCTGGAAACAGAACCGCGCCAAGGCTCTGGGGGAGGATATCTGGGATTGGGGGTCCGAAGCCAAAGGCATAGTCTTGGGGGAGAGGGTCTGAGGGGGGGCGGGGGTCTGGGCCTGGCAGAGGGGAGTGAGGCGCTGCCCTGGGGTAATGGTGAGGTTGAAAGGAATGAGCTGAAGAAATAGCCCTGGAGAAAAGGATCTGAGAGGGTGGCAGTGGAGAAGAGAGGGCAGGGAGGGTGAAAGACTAAAGCATAAACCTGAGGAGCAGTTCAGGGGGTAGACCTGGAGACATTAGGTGACAATAAGGTGAAGCTCATTCTCTCACCCCCAGAGCGAGAGACAACCAGACATCTTCCGTCCAAAACCACTTGTATTTATCGAACACTTTCTATATACATGTAGGGCTCTGGGCTACTTGGGATTAGGGGAAAAAAAGAGGTTGATTGCCTGAAGAGTAGAGGTTTATAGTTTGGTGAGAAAACATAACTGGGTGGCAAACAAAGTGTCAAAAAGCATACATGCAGCTGCTCCAGGGATCAAAGGGGACTTGATGGGGGAGTGGTGAAGTCAGGACAGGCATTACTGGGGTCAGGTGGGGCGACTCTGGCTAAGCCTTGAAGGAAAGGCCAGCTTTAGATGAAGGAAGGGGAATGGAGAAGGCAGGATATTGGGTAGGAAGGTGAGGGTGTACAAGATGTGGTTGGGGCAGTAGGTCTGTTTCTCTGAAGCACAGGGTTCCCATAGGAAAGGGCTGGGAAGTAGGGAAATAGTCCGAGACTGTAAATCCTAGGAAAATGGATTATGTTCTGAAGGGCAATGGGAGTGGTGGTGATTGAAGGCTTTTTTTGAGCAGGATGCTGTGTGGAAAATGTTGTTTTATGGTTACCTGTAATTTGGAGGTGTCAGGCTTTGGAGTCAGGTCTATGTTCAGATCCTGACTCTGTTCCATTTTTAGAAAATGATGCTGATATTACTGCATAAGGTTGCCGTAAGATGAAGTGCTTGGCACCTAATAGGTGTTGCATATTAGTTCTCCTCCCAGCCTATAAAATAATGACCAGAGGAGGCAGAGAGATTAGTTGGGAGATTACTGAAATTGTCTGGATACAAGGAAATGATGGTAACAGACAGCAGTCGTGTCCGACTCTTTGTGACCCCATGGACTATAGCCTACCAGGCTCCTCCGTCCATGGGATTTTCCAGGCAAGAGTACTGTAGTGGGTTGCCATTTCCTTCTCCAGGAGATCTTCCCAACTCAGGGATCGAACCTGGGTCTCCCGCATTGTAGGCTTTACCATCTGAGCCACCAGGGAAGTCATTGAATGCCTATCATGTATCAAGTACTGGGTTAAGCCCTTTGATGTTTTGTATCTCTAACCATGTTTCATGAGTGGCCGAGCCAAGGCATCTGATTGCATAACTCATTTTTTTTCTTTTAGAATGGGGCCATAAAAAAAGAAATTTAAGAGATACTGAACAAAGGAGAAAAGGAAAGGAGTTTGGAGTAATGGCAAACCCAGAAAGATGGGTGATGATATCTTTGCAGACTTGTCATAAGGAGGAACAGGCTTGAGGGAATCAACAAGGAGTATGGTTTTAGGCTTGCTGCGGTTGAGGTGACCCCTGAGATGGGTACAGCAATGAGTTCAGAGGAGGGTGGAGAATAGATATTTTGGAAATATCCGGGTCAATATGATAGCTGAATCTGAAGGATAGGAGTAGAAAAGACTGAGGAATCAGGGTTGTGAAATATATGTGTGTTAGTTGCTCAGTCATGTCCAACTCTTTGCAACCCCATGGACTGTAGCCTGTCAACCTCCTCTGTCCATGGAATTCTCCAGGCAAGAATACTGGAGTGGGTTGACATTCCCTTCTCCGGGGGATCCTCCTGATCCAGCGATCAAACCCGGGTCTCCTGCATTGCAGGTGAATTCTTTACCATCTGAGCCACCAGGGAAGGGAGAGAAGGATTTCAAAGGAAAAGAGAGGTGTTGGCAGTGTCAGGGAGATCACAGAGCTGGAAGACTGCATCCACACCATTTGCTTGCACAGCTCATAGTCTAGGAGATAGACATAAGCAAGTCATTTTGGTTATGTGATAAATTACAACAGAAATGAGAACAAACTCTATGGAAACACCGAGGAAAGAGCAGAAGACTGCTCAAAGTTAGAAGATTTGGGAGAGAGTACATTTCAGAAGGAGTAAATAGCACATTCAAGGAGTGAAAGGAAACAGACTGGACTGAAAGTCTAAGGACAAAATCTGTCTTATTCATCTCCTTATTTGTAAGGCCAACTGCTCATTGAAATGCAAATGAGAATGTAGGGCTCAAGTGGTCCATGAGCCAGCTACCAAGGGTGCTGGACATGAGTGGTAGTAGGTAATTGGTGATAAAGAAGGAAGAGACTGGATGCTTATATAATGTAAGCCTAAGGTAGGTCTCTAGTAGGAAAGGTCTAGAGAGCTTTGTGAAGCCAGCCCATGAGGAGGTTTAGCAGGCTTCAGAGTAACATTCTAAGATGGACTCACTAGAGTGCTGACTTCTGTTTTCCCCTCTTCATGGAAAAAGCACTGGACTTAGAATCAGAAACCTGGATTCAGTATTGGCTGTCACTAATTTGTTGTGCATCTTTGGGCAAGTCATTTCATCTCTTTGAGCCTTGGTTTCTGCATTTGTAAAGTAAAACTAATGATCCTGCCCTCTCCACTTCATGCGGAAAGAAAAAGTGAAAGTGAAGTCACTCAGTCATGTCCGACTGTTTGTGACCCCATGGACTGTAGCCTACCAGGCTTCTCTGTCCATAGGATTTTCTAGGCAAGAATACTGGAGTGGGCTGCCATTTCCTTCTCCAGGGGATCTTCCCGACCCAGGGATTGAACTTGGGTCTCCCGTATTGTAGGCAGATGCTTTACCCTCTGAGCCACCAGGAAGCCTTCATGTGGAGGACCACATAAATGCTTGGGATTCACTTTATAGACTAAACAGTTAATTGAGCAGATGTTAGGAAAAAGTTAAGTATTGATAACCTTATCAAGAGGCATTATTTTCATCAGTGCCAGAGCTCCCTATAGGGAAACTGGAACCCTCTCTTTCCTTTACCTCCTCTCTTAATTTTTTGTTCAACAAATATTTCTGAGATATCATTTGAGTGCTAGCTGGGATGGGGGACATAAAGGAGATTAAGTTATAATTGCTTCCTCTAGAAACATAGTCAGTTTGGGAGATAGACACATAAATAGACACCGAGAAGATAAAATAGTATGTGCTATATAAGAGGGAAAAGAAATTTATTATGGGAGTAGAGAGGAAATAACAAACGTCTAGAGATGGCAGGCAGTGAGATGGGCCTTGAATGACCAGCAGGGATGTGCTGGGTAGAATGGGAAGTGAACTGTATACACAAGAGTGTAGAGATCCATGAACGCCATGCTAAGGATAAAAAAAAAATATTAATACAGTTTTATTTATTTATTTATTTTGACTGCACCCTGCAGCACGCAGGCTGTTAGTTCCCTGACCAAAGATTGAACCCATGCCCCCTGCAGTGGAAGCTCACTGCACTGGACTGCCAGGAAAGTCCCTGTGGGAAGGATTTGGGACTTCATCTTCTAAACCAGCAATTTTCAAAATGTGGTCCTGACCCTCTGGTGGGTCTGGAAGATCAGAATTATTTTCCTAATAATAGTAAGATGTTATTTTTCTTTTTAGCTCTCATTTTCTCATGAGTGGACTTGTGTGGTTGTCCAGAGGCCTCATGACATGTCACAACAGACTGACTGCGGAAGTAGACATGAGAAGGCAACTATCTTTTATTAAGTCAGATGTAGCAGGTTTTCAAGACTGTAAGACAATATTATTATTTTAAATGAATTACTATGTAAATATTTCTGTTTTTTAAAAATTGATTCCTTTATTTATTTACAGTTTACTGCACTGGGTCTTCGTTGCTCCGTTGCTGGGGAGAGCTGGCGCTACTGTTTGTTGTGGCACACAGGCTCTAGGTACATGGGTTTCAGTAGTTGCAGCATGTGGGCTTAGCAGTTGTGGTGCATGGGCTTAGTTGCTCCACGGCATGAGAGATCTTCCCAGGCCAGGGATCGAACCTGTGTCCCCTGCATTGGCAGGTGAATTCTTAACCACTGGACCACCAGGGAAGTCCATGTAAATATTTTTTAATGTCTCAGCTTTGATTTCTAGCTTGGTGGTAATTGTCAATAGATGTAATCTACATGAAGAAAGCTCTTTGGAGTCCTCAATAATTTTTAAGAATATAAAGGAGATCTTGAGACCAAGATGTTTGAGAACCTTGTTCTAGGCAGTGTGTCATCACTGAAGGGTTTTCAATAAAAGAATGACATGATACTATTTCAACAAATTGTTCAACAAGTATTTATTCAACACCTACTATATGCCTGGCACTAGTCTAGGTGCTGGGCTTCCCTGGTGACTTATCTACCAATATGAATCTGCCTGCAGTGAAGGAGAACTGGGTTCAATTCCTGGGTCAGGGAGATCCCCTGGAGAAGGAAATGACAACCACGCCAGTATTCTTGCCTGGGAAATCCCATAGACAGTGGAGCCTGGTGGGCTACAGTCCATGGGGTCACAACAGAGTCGGACATGACTTAGTGGCTAAAACAGCAATAATTCTAAGTGCTGGAATAGGGCAGTCAGCAAATCAAATCAAATTCCCTGCTTTCATGGAACTTATGTTATATCGGGTGTAACAGAACACAAACCAAATAATCAATATATATATATAGTATTATATGTTAGTAATAGCTGTCGAGAAAAGCAGGATACTAAGATATGAAAGCTGAAAGGTGTGTGTGTGTGTGTAATTTTGGATAGGATAGCCGGGGAAAACCTCAGTAAGAAGGTGTGTTTTCAGTAAAAACCTGAAGGCACAGAAAGACAGTGGGCCATGTCACCATCTGAGAGACATGAATTCAGGAGAGGAAATAGTAAATGAAAAAATTCTAGGTCAAGAGCACGCCTCCAAGGTTTGAGGAATATCTTGGAGACCAGTGTGATTGGAGTGAAAGAAGGGTGAGGGTTAGGGAAGGAAGGGGTACTCTCCTGAGAAAGAAAAAAAAAAGCAGTAAAAACTTTTGAGAACTGAAGAAACATCTTCTAACTTATCTTTAAAGAAGGTAAGAATCAAAGACGCACTTTGGTTACTACTGAGAACGAGTAAAAGGTCATAAGCAGAAAGGCCGGAAACGAGATTATCGCAGTAATCCATCAAGTGCAAGAGGATGGTGGTTTGAACCAGAGTCCAAGTGGGGTTGTTAGATATAGTTGGAGTCTCAAGAAATTTTGTAAAGTTGACCAAATGTACAGAAGATTGGATATGAGGTATCAGAAAAAGTTAAGAGTCAACCATTTTTAGTTTGAGTAACTAGGCTATGGAGTAACTAGGAAAATGGAGCTGCCATTATCTGACACAAAGAAGATTGCAAGAGGGATGGGTTGGAAGATAAATATCAAGAGCTTGGTTTTGGACATGTGAAGTGGGAGATGTCTGTTAACTTCTGAATGGATGTGACAGGCAGGTAGGCTGTTTCAAGTGTGGGTCTGACTTCAGGAGAGAGGTCTAGAGGGGAAAATGAATTTAGAGGTTCTCAGAATAAAGATAATATTTAAAAACTGAGGGACCAGATGAAATTACTCAGGAAATGAGTGAAGGTAAAAAAGAAAAGCCTTCTAGTGCTTCAATCCCCAAATTACTACAGGCGGTGACTGCAGCCAAGAAATTAAAAGATGCTTGCTCCTTGGAAGGAAAGATATGACAAACCTAGACAGCATGTTTAAAAGCAGAGACATCACTTTGCTGACAAAGTCTACATAGTCAAAGCTATGTTTTTTCCAGTAGTCATGTACAGATGTGAGAGTTCGACTGTTAAGAAGGCTGAGCACTGAAGAACTGATGCTTTCGAGCTGTGGTGCTGAAAGAGAGTCCCTTGGACTGCAAGGAGATCCAACCAGTCAATCCTTAAGGGAATCAACCCTGAATATTCATTGGAAGGACTGATGCTAAAGCTGAAGCTCCAATACTTT
Source organism: Okapia johnstoni (assembly GCA_024291935.2). Classification (NCBI taxonomy): domain Eukaryota; kingdom Metazoa; phylum Chordata; class Mammalia; order Artiodactyla; family Giraffidae; genus Okapia; species Okapia johnstoni. Next base: position 53,577,147 of record CM044324.1, on the reverse strand, counting down.
GGCCACCTGATGCAAGGAGCCAGCTCATTGGAAAAGACCCTGATGCTGGGAAATATGAAAGCAAAAGGAGAAGGAGGTGGCAGAGAATGAGATGGTTAGATAGCATTACCGATTCAATGAACATGAATTTGAGCAAACTCCAGGAGATAGTGAAGGACAGGGGAGCCTGGCGTGCTGCAGTCCATGGAGTTATAAAGAGTTGGACACAACTTAGCAACTGAACAACAGCAAAATGAAGAGGAATCAACAAAAGACTGAAAAGGAAGAAGAAAAAGAAGCAGCCCAGGAGAGTGAGAAATTCTGGAAGAAAATATTTTAAGAAAGAGAGAATAAACAATTGTGTTACATGTTGCTTACAGATCTAATCATATGCAGATTAAGAAATAGTCATTGGACATGGAAGTAAACTAAATGTCCATTAGTAGGTGAATGGATAAAGAAGATGTGGTACATACATAGGATGGAATACTACTCAGCCATAAAAAGAATGAAACAATGGCTTTGGCAGCAACATGGATGGGCTTAGAGATTATCATACTAAGTGAAGTAAGTCTAAAAGAGAAAGACAAATACCATATGACATCATTTATACGTGAAATCTAAAGTAGGACACAAATGAACTTATTTACAAAGCAGAAACAGACACAGACATAGAGAACAGATTTGTGATTATCAAGGGGGAGGGATGGAGGGGAGGGATGGATTGGGAGTTGGGGATTAGCAGATGCAAACTCTTATATATAGAATGGATAAACAACAACCTACTGTATAGCATGAGGAGCTATGTCCAATATCCTGTAATAAGCCATAATGGAACAGAATGTGAAAAACAATATGCATTAAAAAATGGTCATTGTATTAACTGATGTGGAGGAGTCAGTGATCTGGAGAAGAGCAATTTGGGGGCATGTAAGGGATGAAAATCTGATCTGGAGTAAGTTCAAGAGAATAGAAGAGGAACTGAAAATGTTGAGTGTGTATAGATACCTTTTTCAAGCTTTGCTACAAAGGGAAGGAGAACATGTGGCAGCTGGAGAAGGAAGTAAAGTCAAAAGAGGGTCATTTGTTTGTTTGTTTTCAATATGGGAGAAATAATGTTTAGATGCTGACCGAGAATACTCCAGTAGAGAGAGAAAATTTGATGCTGCAGGAGAGGGGGAGCATTGCTGAAGGCACATCCTTGAACATACAAGTATACAAGTGGAGAGCTGGCTATGAGCCAGGACGCTTCATCCACAGTTAGAGGGAAGAAGAGGATTTGCAGGAGTGTGAGCTTGGTGCCAGAGTGGCAGAGAGTAGAGGGGACCTTGCACTTATTGGCTACTTGCTTTTGTCCAGCATTGTGCTAGATGCTCTCCTTATAACAGTCTTTGATATAAGAGGGAGATGGATTATAAGGCTGTTGGAACAAAGGTACAAAAGATGAGAACTGCACTAATGTTCCTGAAGTTTTAAGGCACTCTGCTGTGTGTTTCCTCCCATAGAACTTTTTCTTTTTTTTCTAGATCACCTTGGCTTCTCATTGCAGATATCAGAATGCCTTCCATTTGGTGATAAAGATACTTTGCTTGGCCAAACTTGAGTCAGGCTCCTAAATCCTTTCTCGGGGCCATCTGTGTACATGTCCTCATAAAAATCTAATTTTATTTTTAAAATAGTTCTTTTTTTAAGAAAAAAAACTTGTTTTATTATTAATATTGTTATTTTGTCTATTTTTATTTTTTGGCCATGCCATTGGCCATGTGGGATCTTAGTTCCACTCCCAGGGATTGAGCCCTTGCCCCCTGCTTTGGAAGCTTCAGAGTTTTAACCACTGGGCCCACTAGGGAAGTCCCATAAACATCTAATTTTAGCAGGAACCCAGCTAAGTCAGTTTAACCAGAAGCCTCCCCTCCCCTCGATATCTGATCACCCTCAATATCTAATCAGGTCCCTCATCCTTCACCATCCCTCAGGTGATGTCTGATCACCTTGGTTTATCTTCAGCAGGAATCCTGTTAGATTGGTTTAACCAGAATCCCCTTACTCCTGTTGTTGCTTCTCAGCATCTTCTAGTAATTTTCCAGTCCCTGCTCTTTGCCTATAAATTCCCACTTGCCCATTCTGCATTCATAGTTGAGCCTAATTTCTCTCCCCCAGGGCAAAATTCCATCACAGTGGACCCTATATCTATTGCGATAGTCCCCCTCCAAGAATAAAGTCTTCCCTACAGTGCTATAACAAATGTCACTGAATATTTTTCCCCTTTAACATTGAGTAGGAAGAAAGTAACTTGTTAGCTCAAACACAGTGTAGAGATGCCTGTTTCTTCTAAAGAAAAAAACCATGGAGTGGTCCCCACAGTCTGCAGCACTGGGCTGCTCTTGGTACTGGAGGGCCCTGGGCCTGAAACTAGGCAAATTTATACAAAAGATAAAGACAGAAAGAAAATACAGGGATAGAGGAGAGTGATGTTCTGATTTTGAGTTTGAAAGGAAGTATAGCTTGGAGGTTGGAGGGCATGATCCATCTCAGGAAGTCCTAATTTCTCTCCTCCCTCTGAATTCCTAGTACAGCAGTTGACATTTAATGAGGCCTAATTATGTGCAAAGCAATTTATCTTCATTACGTCACTTCAGTTCAGTTCAGTCGCTCAGTCGTGTCCAACTCTTTGCGATCCCATGAATTGCAGCACGCCAGGCCTCCCTGTCCATCACCAACTCCTGGAGTCTACCCAAACCCATGTCCATCGAATTGGTGATGCCATCCAACCATCTCATCCTCTGTCGTCCCCTTCTCCTCCTGCCCCCAATCCTACCCAGAATTAGGGTCTTTTCCAATGAGTCAACTCTTCACATGAGGTGGCCAAAGTATTGGAGTTTCAGCTTCAACATCAGTCCTTCCAATGAACACCCAGGATTTATCTCTTTCAGGATGGATTGATTGGATCTCCTTGCAGTCCAAGGGACTCTCAGGAGTCTTCTCCAACACCACAGTTCAAAAGCATCAATTCTTCTTGCTCAGCTTTCTTCACCATCCAACTCTCACATCCATACATGACCACTGGAAAAATCATAGCCTTGACCAGACGGACTTTTGTTGGCAAAGACTTTTGTTGGCAAATGTCTCTGCTTTTCAATATGCTATCTAGGTTGGCCATAACCTTCCTTCCAAGGAGTAAGTATCTTTTAATTTCATGGCTGCAATCACCATCTGCAGTGATTCTGGAGCCCAAAAAAATAAAGTCTGACACTGTTTCCACTGTTTCCCCATCTATTTCCCATGAAGTGATGGGACCAGATGCCATGATCTTAGTTTTCTGAACATTGAGCTTTAAGCCAACTTTTTCACTCTCCTCTTTCACTTTCATCAAGAGGCTCTTTAGTTCTTCTTCACTTTCTGCCATAAGGGTGGTGTCATCTGCATATCTGAGATTATTGATATTTCTCCCGGCAATCTTGATTCCAGCTTGTGTTTCTTCTAGCCCAGTGTTTCTCATGATGTATTCTGCATATAAGTTAAATAAGCAGGGTGACAATATACAGCCTTGACGTACTCCTTTTCCTATTTGGAACCAGTCTGTTGTTCCATGTCCAGTTCTAACTGTTGCGTCCTGACCTATATACAGGTTTCTCAAGAGACAGGTCAGATGGTCTGGTATTCCCATCTCTTTCAGAATTTTCCACAGTTTATTGTGATCCACACAGCCAAAGTCACTTAGTCTTCACAATTACATCACTTAGTCTTCACAATTATCCTGTGAGGAAGATTCAAAGAAAGGATGAGAGCAGAAGTAATCTACCTGATGATACACCTGGAAAATGGCAAAAGCAAGACTAAAACCCAAGTGTCTGACACTAAAGCTTGTGTCTTTAACCCCTTGTTCCTTTGTACATTCATTAATCACCTCAAAAATTCTATAAACATTACTAAGTAACTATTCCGAAAGGTGCTATGGTGAATGAGACTGTCTGCAGGTAAAAGAGCTAAGACTTGATCACGCATGTGTGCATGCAAAGTTGCTCAGTCATGTCCGACTCTTTGCAGCCTCATGGACTGTCAGCCTCCACTGTCCATGGGATTCTCCAGGCAAGAATACTAGAGTGGGTTGCCATGCCCTCCTCCAGGGGATCTTCCCGACTCAGGGATGGAACCTGAGTCTCTTACATCTCCTGCATTGGCAGGTGGGTTCTTTACCACTAGTGTCACCTGGGAAGCCCTTGAGCACAAGCTGTGTCAAATGACCACAAAAAGTTACATCCTCTAAGATTTCAGAGGCGGTGAGGTCACTCTGGCTAGGGAAAATCAAAGATCAACAAGGCTTCCAAAAGAAATAGCATTTGAGGTGAGCCTATCTAACCAAGTAATATGGTTAAAACTAATTGTTTCACGTGCAGTATACACTGAACATTATCACACATATGTTTAAAAGTTACAAGCAATGACAAGAGTATGTGAAGTTTTAATTGGCAGAAAGTGGGGATGAAGGCATGAGGGAAGAAAAGAACCTGATTGTTCAAGATATAGAGAGGTCCCAGCTCAATCTCCTACCTCTGCCTCAGAATCCAGCTTCAAATGACTCTGGGTTATTTTCCACTTAGATTTTTTCCCTTAGGAGCATCCTCAAAGTGATGTGCATTCAATAAAACACACTCAGTCATTTAAGAAAATGAGGAAGTACTTTACGAACTGTTAGGAAATTATTTCCAAATAAGATGTTAAACTAAAAAAAGGAAAGTGCAGAATACTGGGTATAATGGGGAAAAAAGAGTGTGTGTGTATACGTGTGTGTGTGTACGTGTAATCCCTTCTTTACAATAATATATGGAAAGATATCCAGGGCACAGATAATAGTGATTGCCTTCCTAGAGAGGAGCTATGTGGCTTGAGGACATAGTGAGAAGAAGATTTTCACTGAACACCTCTATGACTCTTTAACCATATAGATATCTTATCTATTAAAAATATATACATATAGTGACTTCCCTAGTGGTCCAGTGGTTAAGACTTCACCTGCCAATGCATAGGGTGTGGGTTCAATTCCTGGTTGGGGAGCTACAATCCCACATGCCTCAAGGCCAAAAAAACCAAAACATGAAACAGGATCAATATCATTACAAATTCAATAAAGACTTTAAAAATGGTCCACATCAAATATAAATAAATAGATAAATAAATGGATTTCCCTGGTGGCTCAGATGGTAAAGAATCAGCCTGCAATACAGGAGACCTGGGATCGATCCCTGGGGCAGGAAGATCCCCTGGAGAAAGACATGGCAAGCCACTCCAGTATTCTCACCTGGAGAATTCCATGGACGGAGGAGGCTGGCAGGCTCCAGTCCATGGGTTCGCAAAGAGTTGGATATGACTGAACAATTAACACTATCACTTCCTTCCAAAGGAAAATAGGTATGAAGTGTAGCTCCTGCAGAGGTAGGGGGCGGAAAAGCAAACTTAGTTACAGATAAACAAAGTTAGGAGCACTTAAAGTGAAAAAAAAAAGAAAAAAAGCTAGGAATGTTCAGACCTGCTCACTGTTCTATCTAACTTCTATCTATATAAATAAATAAATTTAAGTTGAACTTTTGAAAAACTAAGTGTATTAGTCTGTAAAGGACATTACCTGAAAGGAGGGCATTTATGTTATAATATGGGGACTTCCCTGGAGATCCAGTGGTTAAGACTCTGCCCTTCCAAGGCAGATGGCAAGGATTCGATCCCTGGGCAGGAGCCAAGAACTCACATGCCACCGGTGGTACAGCCAAAATAATAATAATAGTAAATAAATATATTATGATATGGTAGAAGCAAAAGCAGTTTACTTAGGTGGTCAGTTTCAAAATTTCAGGCCTTGATTTGTATTACCAAAAAAATATCAGAAATAAAAAGAAAAAAACAATAAACTAAAGGTAAAATATTTATTATTAATATTTTTAACATAAGACTGCTCTTCAGAAACCAATAAGAAAGGGATCCATTACCTGGTTCAGAAACGGCAAAGGATAAAATGGGCTTCATGTAAAACAGAAACATGGACTTATGCTCTTCTTTTTAAAGTCCAACTTCATTTGTAACTAGACAAAGGCAAATCGGAACAATGAGCTGTTGCTTTCTCACCTATGAGACTGCAAATACCAACAAGCTGGATATCACAGAGTGTTAAGGAGGGCATGGTGAAAGTACTTTGAGAAAGAATATAAATTGGTAGGTTCTCTTTGGAGCACAAATTAGTGATGCTTTTCGACCTTGAAAATAAGAGTGTGCCTTTGACTCATCAATTCTCATTTGGAGAATTTATCCTAGATGGATAATACTTGCATATGTACTCAGACAAATGTATAAAATTATTCATTGCAGCATTCTTTGTAATCATAAGACATCAAAATCAACCTAAATATTTTCCAACTGGGGAAACTGTTACATCTAAACAGAGGAGCACTAGGTAGGTGTTGAAAGGAACAGTGTGCTTCTGTATGACTGTTATGACAAGATTAATTTATTCCCTCTCATTATCTCCTGTTTGGACTACAGTGTTCTGCCAGGTTTCCCTGCCTTTAGCTTGAAGGACCTGCTACATAATGTGCAGGCCCAGGGCAAGATGAAATTTCAGGGTCCCTTGTTTAAAAAACATTATGAATTCCAAGATGATGACAGCAGAGCATTAAAACAAGTGTGGGGGCCCTTTTAAGTGCGAAGCCCTGTGTGACCGCAAAGGTTGCACGTCCAGGAAGCTGGCTTTGCTCCAGGAGTGACAGCTTAGACACTGGCTGTCAAAATGGCATGCAGTTTCCTCTGCCTCCACCATCTTTCTACCACCGTCTGATGCCTGTCATGTCTGTCAAGAAGTAACACAAATTACGGGGGAAATTTTCCCTTGAACTCTCTCACCCAAAACACTCTTCACTGCTCCTCCAAACCTTCCAGATTGTTTTATTAACTTTTTTTTTTTTCTTTTTGGCCGCATGTGGGATTTTAGCTCCCAGGCCAGTGATTGCACCTACGCCCCCTGAATTGGAAGCGCTGAGTCTTAACTATTGGACAGCCAGGGAAGTCCCTGTTTTATTAACTCTTTAACACAGTGTATTATGATTATTTAAAAATCTCTCCCTCTAAGGTTCTCAAAGGTTTGGCTTATGCTTGTTTGAGTAACCCTAGAACTTCATACATTGCCTGGACAAGGGAGGTGAGGAATGAATGAATAGGAGTGGATAAGTTGGGGGTGTGTGTAAAATTATCAGTCATATGGTTTCATGGTTATGCTTTGCCTTTATGTTGCTAAATCAGATTAGATTCTAATTTCACTGAGGTCAGCAGGCCTTGATGACTGGCTTTTGATTCTAAGAGCCATGATAGTTTCAGATGGTCCCCTGAAGGGGAAGAAGGGGCTTGAAACTGAAAGCCTTTGGAGGACCCCCCAAGTCACCCACCCCTATCTCTGCATCTCCTTTTATACCCTTCAGGCATTTAAAAATAGGGGTTTGATTTCATCAGGTCCAACTGACCCCATCAGTCAGTTCCAGGAACCAGGCAATAGTTTCAGATTGCCTCTAATCCTTTGCAACACTGGCTTTCAAATGGAGGTATACGATACCCCTATGCTATAGGGACTTCCTATGGGGTTCTCAAGCACTCATTTTAAGGGAATTTGTTTCCAGATCCTCCACTTCTGTATATATTCTACCAGAGAAAGTTCTGGGCTAGAGGCTTCAAGCTGGCTTTTACTTCATAATTGTAGTTCTGCTAACCTTCATAAGAAAGGCGTATCCTGGGCCAATCTGAATCTTACTGTATTGCCTGGGGCAATTAAAAATACATTTATTGCCTCAGGCAACAAAAAATCCTGGAAGTGACAAAGGGGCAGCATTTCCCTGAGTACCAGTTTTGGGGAAAGGTCTTTTCTTTTTAAGTATTAATGTAATGACCTACAACACTGTATTAGTTTCAGTACACAATATAGTGATTCGATATTTCTATATATTACAAAGTAGTCACCACAATAAGTCTAGTACTATCTGTCACCATACAAAGCTATAACAGTGTTACTATGTTCCTTAAGCTGTGCATTTCATCTCTGTGACTCATTTGTTTTATAACTGGAAGTGTGTACTTAATCTTCCTCACCTATTTCACTCATCTCCATATTCCCTCCCCTCTAGCAACCACCTGTTTGTATCTCTGAGTCTGTTTCTGTTTTTTTATGTTTGTTCATTCGTTTTGTTTTTTAGATTCCCTATATAAATGAATCACATGGCATCTGTCTTTCTCTGTCTGACATCTCAGAATAATACCCTGCAGGTTTATCTATCCAAGTTGTCACAAATGGCAAGATTTCATTCTTTTTGATGGCTGAGTAACATTCCATTGTATATATACACCACATCTTCATCAAACATTCATTTGTCAATGGCTATTTAGGTTGCTTCCATATCTTGGCTATTGTAAATAATGCTGCTATGAACATTGGGATGTATATATTTTTGAATTTACGGGGTTTTTTTTCCAGAAAAATACCTAGAAATGAAATTGCCAGGTCACATGGTAGTTTTAGCTTTTATTTTTTGAAGATCCTCTATCCTGTTTTCTGTAGTGGCTGGACCAATTTGCATTCCCACCAATAGTTATGAAGATTCCCTTTCCTCCACTTTCTCATCAACATTTATTTGTTGTCTTGTTGATGGTAGCCATTCTCACAGCGGGGAGGTAATATCTCATTGTGGTTTTGATTTGCATTTCCCAGTAATTAGCGACGTTGAGCATATTTTCATGTGTCTGTTGGTCATCCACATGTCTTCTTCAGAAAAACATCTGTTCAGGTCCTCTGTTCATGTTTTACTGGGGCTGTTTATTTTTTTGATGTTGAGTTTATGAGTTCTTGGTACATTTTGGTTATTAACCCCAGATATATTGTTTGCAACTATCTTCTACCACTCAGTAGGCTCCCTTTTCATTTTGCTGACAGTTTTCAGGGAAATATCTTTTCATTATGGGGGACATCATTTATCAAAATTATTTTGAGTGGTATATGGAAAAAAAATAGTATGAAGACCACCGGTTCAAAACAACACACTATGGTAGCCTCTGGAGGGTTTCCTAGGAGGTCCTGGACTGGTCTTCTCAACCTCTGGGCCTCAGCAACTGGACCTCAATTTTACCAGGAGGATCAAGTAAATAATTTTTACTTGAATTCTTTTTAAAAAATAATTAATTAATGTATTTATTTTTGGCTGCACTGGGTCTTTGTTGCTGCATGTGGGCTTTTTCTAGTTGCAACAAGTAGGGACTACTCTCTAGTTGCATTGAGGTGCACAGGCTTCTCATTGTGGTGGCTTCTCTTGTTGCAGAGCATGAGCTCTACAGTGCCTGAGCTTCGGTACTTGTGGCTTTCGGGCTCCAGAGCATGGGCTCAGTAGTTGTGCCACACAGACTTAGCTGCCCCGTGGCATGTGAAATCTTCCTAGGCCAGAGATTGAACCTGTGTCCCCTGCATTGGCTGATGGATTCTTAATGATTAGACCACCAAGGAAGTCCTTACAAGATTTCCTTTTTAAAAAACTTATTTATTTATTTAATTTTCACTTGATTTCCTCATAACTTCCAGCACAGTTGGCAGTCTCCCTCTTAAAATGCATTCTTTCCAGGGCTTTTGCACTGTCATACTCTGATTTACCTTTCTACCTCTATCCTTCATTTTAAGTTTCCTTTTCTAGTACCACCTCTTCCAACTGACCTTTTAAATTCAGGAGTTTTGCACTTCAGTTATAATCCCTCTTCTCTTTCTATTTTGTTTCTGTTTTTTGCTGCCTTTGGTTATTTTTATTCCTAGTAATTTATGTTAACAAGTCTTTCTCTGTTGGTTTTCCTTAAAAGCAATACTTTAAGGGAATTCCAGTAGGCACTGAGTGATCTTCTCCAGACCCATAATCCAGCCCCTAGACTCACTTTCCCTCCTCTTTCTGCTCTTTTCTTACTAAGAGATTTCATCCATTAACCACAGTTTTAAATACCATCTGCATCCCAACAACTCCCAGATTTCTTATTCTAGCCTAAGACCTTGTTCCCAAACTCCTAAATCCTATTGCTTATTATACATCTATACCTGAAGGTCCCACAGATTTCAAGCTAAAAAAACCTGAAAGCCAAACTCATGTTTGTCCCATTAAGAATATCATCTTCTGCCAAGCTTCCCCAACTGAGTCACGGTATTCCATCTGCCTAGTTCATGCCAGAGGTCTGGGAGGCATCCATGATACCTCCTTAACCTCCTCCATAGCCAATAAACATTCTATTCCTACGGATTACACTTCATGCAAGATTCCCCTAAGCCTCCAGACTAGGCTACATACCTCCATTCTATACCCTCATATAGCACCTTGTACTTTATAATACTTATTCAAATTGTAACTACATAATTATCTGTGGAAGTCTCTCCCCTCTTACGTCATAATCTCCGTAAGCACAAGGACCATGCCTGCCTTTTTTTTGACACATGGTAGGATCTCAATAAATATTTGTTGAAAGAAAGAAAGTGAAAGTGAAAGTTGCCTGGTAGTGTCCGACACTTTGTGACCCCATGGACTATACAGTCTGTGGAATTCTCTAGGCCAGAATACTGGAGTGGTTAGCCTTTCCCTTCTCCAGGGGAATCTTCCCAACACAGGGATAGAACCCAGGTCTACTGCATTGTAGGTGGATTCTTTACCATCTGAGCCACAGGAGAAGCCCAAATTTAATATTGTTAATTTAACAAATTAACAATACATAGTAGCAACTATGCCTGTCTTGGGAATTTAGTGCCTAATGCTATGTGCCCAGTAGGGGGCAGAAGAGTACGGCTAATGGAAGGCATCTCGGCCTCAGTGTTGAAAAGGGTGACTTGGAGGAAATGATTTAACCTTTCTGAGACTCTATTTTCTTCCTCGGAAATTAAGGCTAATTCTTCTCCCCGCAGGCCAAAAGAGATAAGTAGATATAAAAGGGCTTTAGTGCAAACAAAAGAGAGTGTTATTGGAGTCAGCTATGATAAATATTTGTTGAATAAACGGAGACAGAGGAAGAGGATCTGGTTACACTCTGGAACAGAGGCGAGCGAACTGGACAGTCAGAAGAGATAGCATGAAAGTTCAAGGAAGAGGCTGGCCTGAGTCCAGAGCCAACCGGAGGCAAAGCTGTGAAGTTAACACATTCTGCTCTTGGCAGGCTCCTATCTCTGCTCTCTGATCGCTGCCCGCTGCCCGCGCCTCCTTCCACCTCTGGCCTCTGGTGCCCTATCACTCACCGTGCTGTTGCAGCCCATTCTTTCCCTTTCCTCTCATCAAAGCACATCTGTCCTGTGTCCCAGCCCCTCAGAGGCCTGCTCATTGTGATCCACAACGACAGCCAGTTAACCCAATAAGGGGCCCCAGCTAACACGGTATGGCAGGTAGTGTGTTATTTTATTGCCCCCCAAAATAGGAATTGGACTTTCTTTTTTTTTTAAAAAAGAAATTAACTAATTAATTTTTTAGGAATTTGACAAAGACACTTGCTTCTTGGAAGAAAAACTATGACAAACCTAGACAGTGTATCAAAAAGCAGAGACATCACTTTGCTGATAAAGGTCCATATAGGCAAAGCTATGATTTTTCCAGGAGTCATGTGTGGATGTGCGAGTTGGGCCATAAAGAAGGCTGAGCACCAAAGAATTGATGCTTTTGAACTGTGGTGCTGGAGAAGACTCCGGAGAGTCTCTCGGACAGCAAGGAGATCAAACCAATCAATCCTTAAAGAAATCAACCCTGAATACTCATTGGAGGGATGGATGGTGAAGCTGAAGCTCCAATGCTTTGGCCACCTGATGTGAAGATCTGAGTTATTGGAAAAGACCCTGATGCTGGGAAAGATTGAGGGCAGGAGGAGAAGCGAGTGACAGAGGATGAGATGGTAGGATGTCATCATCGACTCAATGGACATGAATTTGCTCAAACTCCAGGACACAGTGGAGGACAGGAAAGCCTGGAGTGCTGCAGTCCATGGGGTTGTAAAGAGTTGAACACAACTGAGCGATTAAACAACAACTCAGAAAGAATACATTCCAGGGACTTCCCTGGCAGTCCAGTGGTTAAGATTCCATACTTCCAATGCAGGGGGCATAGGTACGATCACTGGTCAAGGAGTTAAGATCCTACATGCTTCTCGGACAAAAATTAAAAAAAAAAGAATAAATTCCAAATGATGAAGCTTTAGGTTCTGTGGAATAAGAAAAAATGGAAAGTTAACAAGGATTAAGGCAGTCCTACAGAGTATGAGGTGGTTGGATAACATCATCGACTCAATGAACATGAGTGAGCAAGCTCCAGGAGGTGTGGTGTTCTGCAGTCCATGGGGTCGCAAAGAGTCGGACACAACTGAGCGACTGAACAACAAATCTTGGTCTCAAGAAAAATAATTATACAAATACAGAATCTGCTAGATGTGCCTTGATAGCAACATGAGGAGAAAATCTTCTTAAAAAATTCATAAAGATATACATCCATCCATTCTTATAATAAATGTATATGTATCCATATATACAACTTAATTGTAGTTATTATCAGTACAGTTGACTTTTTGGTGTATAGTTGTGTGAGTTTTGACAAATGTACCATCATGTAACCAACCACTACAGTAAAAATACAGAATGGTTCATCATTCTCTAAAAATGTCCATGTATTGGGACTACCCTCGTGGTCCGGTGGTGAAGATGCCAAGCTTCCACTGCATCGGGGCACAGGTTAGTTAGATCCCTGATTGGGGAACTAAGACCTGAATTCCATATTTGTTGTTCAGTCGCTCAGTCATGTCCAACTCTTTGCGATCCCATGGATGGCAGCATGCCAGGCTTCCCTGTCCTTCACTGAAGATTGTTGAGATTTCTGAAATACCTGAGGTCGTTGAGATTTCTCCCAGCAATCTTGATTCCAGCTTGTGAGGCATCCAATTAATAAATACATAAAATAAAAATATCTTTTTAAAAAAGTCCATGTGTTAACCCTTTGTAATCCAAACCGTCTCCCACCCTTAAGCTCTGATCATACTGATGGTGTCTTGAGTCCTATAGCCCAACTTATCAAGTTTTCCTTTTATGAATTTTGTTTTAATTTTGCATTTAAGAATTCTGTCTAACCTAAGGTGACAAAGGTTTTTCTCCCTTGCTTTCTTCTAAAAGTCTCATAGATTTTCATTTAGGTCCAAGATTCATTGCAACTAAATTTAAAAAATAGTGTAAGATACAGGTCAGGTTTACATTTTTACATAGGAATGACCAGTTACTCTAGCATCATTTGTTGAAAAGATAATCTTTCCCATCACACTTTTGTAAAAAAATCAATTGACCAGATTTGTGTCAGTCTGTTTCTGGACTCCCTGTTCTGTTCTATCGATCTGTGCATCTATCCTTTTGCCAGACTATGCTATATTTATCAATGTTGTGGTATTTCTCCATCATTGTTCTACTTTCCCAAAATTGTTTTAGCTTTCTAGCTTATCTGCTTTTCCGTATAAATTTTAAAATCAGCTTATTGATATTTACAAAAACTCCTGCTGGGATTTTGACTGGGATTGTGTTGAGTCTGTATATCAATTGGGGAACTATTGACATCTTAACAAAATTGAGGCTTCCAATCAATGAACATGTTGTATTGCTTTGATTTCCTTCACTGATGTGTTTTTCAGCATAAAGATCCATCATATGTTTTTTCGTATTTATCCTTAAGACTTTCATTATTTTGGTGCAACTGAAAATTATTATTTACTTAAATTTGTTGGGACTTTCCTGGTGGTCCAGTGGCTAAGACTCCACACTCCCAATGCAGGGGGCCTGGGTTCAATCCCTGGTCAGGGAACTAGATCCCACACACCACAACTAAGAAGATCCTACATGCCCCAGTGAAGATTGAAGATCTGGAGTGCCGAAACTAAGACCTGGTGTAGCCAAATAAATATTTTAAAAAATAAAATAAATTAGTTTTCCAATTGCCAGTATATAGACATGTAATTGATTTTTTAAAATGTTATTTATTTAGTCTGTGCCATGTCTTATTAATAGTTGTGGCATGCAGGATCAAACTCTTAGTTGTAGCATGTGGGATCTAGTTCCCTGACCAGGGATTGAAACTAGGGCCCCTGCATTGGGAGCTTGGAGTCTTAGCCACTGGACCACCAAGGAAGTCCAACATATAATTGATTTTTACATTATGACTTCGTATCCTGTGACTTTGCCAAACTAATTAGTTTTAGGAACTTTTTTTGTAGATTTAATAGAATTTTCCATATAGACAATTATGTTGGCTATTAATAGAGACAGTTTCATTTCTTCCTTTCCAATCCATATGCCTTTTTTCCTCCTTGCTTTGTTGCATTAGTTAGAATTTTCTGGATAATATCGAATAGGCAAGAGTGAATATCCTTTTGTGTTCTCAGTCTTAGGGAGAAGTCATTCAGTCTTTAAGGATGACGCCCTTTTGGTGAATGTCCTTCTTTTAGGTTAGGGAAGTTTCCTTCTATTCCTAGTTTTTTGTGAGATTTTATCATAAATAGATGCTGAATTCTGTTAATGCATTTTCCATTAACATGTGTTTTTTTCTGTTTTAGTCTGTCACTATGGTAGTGGGTAAAGAATCCACCTGCAGTGAGGGAGACCTGGGTTCGATCCCTGGGTCAGGAAGATCCCCTGGAGAAGGAAATGACAACCCACTCCAGTATTCTTGCCAGGAGAATCCAATGGACAGAGGAGCCTGGCTACAGTCCATGGGGTCACAAGAGTTGGACATTACTTAGCAACTAAGCCACCATGGTGAATTACATTAATGTATTTTTGGATGGTGTATCAGCATTGAATTACCTTGAGTAAATTCTGATTCTTAGTGAATTAGTATCCTTTTTATACGTTTCTGGATATGATTGACTAATAGTCTGTTGAGAGCTTTTGGTCTATGTTCATGTGGAATATTGGTCTGTAGGTTCCCTGTAATGTCTTTTTCTGTTTGTTTTTTTCATTTTGGTGTCAGGATAATGCTGGCCTCATAAAATGAGCTGCATAGTGTCCCTCCTTTTCTATTTTCAGGGAGAGTTTGTGTAGAACTCTACCGCTTTGTCTACTAAACACTTGTTCAAGTGTTTGGTAGAATTTGCCATTGAAATCATCTGAATTTTCTTTGTCTGTGAATTCAGTTTTCTTAAACATTGTCCCACAGTTACCCAAGATGTTTTCTCCTCTGTGATCTTTTTTATAAAAAATAATTAGTTAATTAATTTATTTTTGGCTGCGCTGGGTCTTTGTTGCTGCACTCAGGCTTTCTCTAGTTGTGGTGCACAGGCTTCTCATTGCAGTGGCATCTCTTGTTGCGGGACACGGGCTCTAGGGCATGAGGGCTTCAGTAGTTGTGGTGCCCGGGGTTAGCTTCCCTGCTGCCTGTGAGATTTTCCTAGACCAGGGGCTGAACTGGTGTCCCCTGCATTGGCAGGTGGATTCTTAACCACTGGACCACCAGGGAAGCCCCATATTGTGGCTTTAATTTGCATTTCTTAGAGTCACTTTTTTATTCCTCTATTTCTCTCATGTCGCATCCAATCTGTCAGTAAATTCCGTCACCTCTATCTTCATAGTATGTACAAGTACTTTCGCCATTTCTCGTCACACCCTGGTCCACGGCACCATCATTTTTCACCCATATTATTAGTGTAGCTCTGTAACAAGAGTGTATGTGTCCATGGGGCTCCCTGAGTGTGTCTCTGCTCCCTGAGCTCTATCTTCCCCATGGTAGCCACAGTGACGCTCTTCAAACAAAGTCAGATCACATCACTCCTCTTCTCAAAAGCCTCCAATGGCTTCCCATCTCACTCAGCATAAAAAAAAAATCAAAGTAGTTATAATTGGCCTCCAAGGCCCTTCGTGATCCTGCTTCTTCTTTTCTCCTTGGCAATATCCCCCGCTCCTCAGATAAACACACTTCCTTATTGCCCAGATAAATGAAACTTAGCCCTCAGGACTTTCGCAGTTGCTCTGTCTACAGATTAGATTGTTGCTCCCACAGCCATGTGATGTTTCATTCTCTCTCTTCCTTCAGATCTCGGCTCAACAGTCAGATTTTAGAGGTCTGTCCTGACTGTGCTATACAAAACAGCAACTCATCACCCCTGGCACTCCTTATCCCTTTATTACTGTCCCTCACCTCCTTTACTATTTCTTTTATAAATTAATTTTTACTGGAGTATAGTTGCTTTACAATGTTGTGTTAGTTTCTACTGTACAGCAAAGTGAATTAGCCATACGCATATATAAATCCCTTCCCTTCTGGACTTCCGTCTCATTTAGGTCACCACAGTGCATTAAGTAGAGCTCCCTGTGCTACACAATATGTTCTCATTAGTCATCTATTTTGTGTACGACATCAGTAGTGTATATATGTCAATCCCAATCTCCCAATTCCTCCCGCCAGCCCCCTTCCCCCACTTAGCATCCATATATTTGTTCTCTACATCTATGTTCTTTTACTTTTCTGCCTAGCAGTCGACAGTAAGTTCTATAGGATAGGGACTTGGTTTTGTTCTCTACTACAGTCCCAGCTCCTCAAATAGTGTCTAAAACATAGGCACACAATGTCTTTTTGGAATAAATTCATATAAATTGACAAGTTGTGGTAAGTTCAGAAAAATAATACCAGTATACTAAAAAGCCACGTCACGTAGGAAACCCTTGAGGGAACCAGAGGTGTTTAACCTAGAGAAGATCTGGGGGAACAGGATCACTGTCTTTGAAGCTAGGCAGGGCTGTCACATGTGGTTTTGGAGATCAGAATTTAGACCTGACCCGCTTGAATACTTTTAGTGACAGGGAGCTCCCTACTCTGTGAGGCTGCCGGTTCTGTCGTCGGAGAGCTCTGCTAGAAAGTTATACTGAAGTAACATTTATTTCTCTATGGCTTCCCCTTATTCATTCATCTGTTCTCTGTTAGTGGCTCAGTCACATTCGACTCTTGGCGACCCTATGGACCGTAGCCTGCCAGGCTCCTCTGTCCATGGAATTCTCCAGGCAAGACTGCTGGAGTGAATTGTCATTTCCTTTTCCAGGGGATCGTCCCGACCCAGGGATCGAACCTCAGTCTCCTGCATTGTAGGTGGATTCTTTACCATCTGAGCTACCAGGGAAGTTCTAAAATCTGTTCTCTGGATCTCCACAGATCAAATATCTTTCCCTCTTCACCTGTTACTGGATGGAATGAGATACCAAGGGAGGGAATTCCTGGAAGTCCAGTGGTTAGGACTCCAAGGTCTCACTGCTAAGAGCCCTGGTTCAATTCCTGATTGGGGAACTAAGAATCCACACGCTTCAAGGTGCAGCAAAAAAAAAAAAAAGAGAGAGAGAGAGAGAGAGAAAAACCAATGGGTCTGCCTGAGGAAATTTAAAAAATGAAAGAAAAAAAGTGACAGGATTTCTGTTTCGTAGAAAGGAATGCATGCCTGACTCTTTGCAACCCCATGGACTGTAGCTCACCAGGCTCCTCTATCTATGGGTTTCTCCAGGCAAGAATACTGGAGTGAGTTGCCATGCCCTCCTCCAGGGGATCTTCCCAACCCAGGGATAGAACCCACGTCTCTAATGTCTCTTGCACTGGCAGGCAGGTTCTTTACCACTAGCACCACCTGGGAAGTACATACACACACAGAATTGTTGCTGCTTTATTTTGGTGGAAAGGGCTTCTGAGAAGAAAGAGAAGGGAGGGAGATGAGTTGATGGTTCGGGAGTGGAATCTTGGGGAAAAGGACGGAAATATCTACAGGAGAATTTGATTAAGTGTCTGCTGATGGCATGATGATTGTTTCTACCAGGCTCTCCATGAAGTAATCAGTAAAATATTCCTGCACTGTAGACTTGAATCTATTTGGGGAGGGAATATACAGGAATCTCGAGTCTGGTGAGTGTTGAGTGAGGCTGAGGCTGCTCATAAGAGGGCTGTTATATGCAGGTCCACATACACCAGTCCTTCAGCCCTACAAGGGGATATCAGAGGAAGCAGAGTTTTGGATTCTGCACACTGCAAGTGAGAATAATAACATCTGCCAGGAAATGAGCATAATAACACCCACCAGGAAATGAGGATAATACCTGCCCTTCTTTCCTAATAAATTTGTTTGGCAGATCAACAAAAATTTTAACGAGATAATAGAATAAAAATGTTTCTGTAATGATAAAACTGTATATAAAAGGGATTATTATTACTATTAAGTAAGCAGAAGACTGGAAGACATAACTTCATTTCTCAAAAAATGTCAATTTATTCATTCATCTAGCCATTTGTTGTCTTTCTTCTAAATTCCTGGTGCTGTTCTAATTACTAAGGCTAAAAGGATGAACAAGGGTGTTTGATTTCCCTAGAGGAGGAACTAATTAACTACTGCCTGTAAAATCAAGTATAACTTTTTAGCATGGCATTCTTTCCTTCTTTCTTTTTAAAATTGGCTTTGCTGCCCAGCACTTGACAAGAGATTGAACCCGAGTCCGCTGCAGTGGAAGCACAGATTTTTAACCAATGGGCCACCATGGGACGTCCCCAGCAAGGAGCTCTTAATCTGGTACTTAAATGACCCGTTTTATGTTCCCAAGACATTTCGTATACAGACTGTATTCAGAGCAGCCAGATCAGACCATTTATTATTTTCCAAACATACGGTGCTTCTTCACCCTGTTTGCCTTTATTCTGTCATATCCATCCAAACTCCACTCATTATTCATTCATCAAACAATCATTATTTGACTCTGTTGTCTCAGAGGCCTCTTAGGCTTTCTTCATTTTCTTTTTTCATTCTTTTTTCTATGTTTTGTTCTGTGGCACTGATTTCCACCATTCTGCCTTCCAGGTCACTTATCTGTTCTTGAAAGTGAAAGTTGCTCAGTCGTGTCCGACTCTTTGTGACCCTATGGACTCATGGAATTCTCCAGGCCAGAATACTGGAGTGGGTAGCCATTCCCTTCTCCAGGGATCTTCTCAACCCAGGGATCAAACCCAGGTCTCCCACATTTCAGGCAGATTCTTTACCAGCTGAGCCACAAGGGAAGCCCAAATCTGTTCTCATGTCTCAGTTATTCTGCTATTGATTCTTTCTCGTGCATTGTTCATCTGTTTGGTCTTTCTTTAGTTCTTTTAGGTCTTTGGTAAATATTTTTTGCATCTTCTCCATTCTTTTCCTGAGATCCTAGATCATCTTCACTAGCATTATTCTGAATTCTTTTTCTGGAAGGTTGCATATCTCCACTTGGTTCAAGATGGTGGAATAGAAGGACGTGTGCTCATCTCATCCTGGGAGAGCACCAAAATCGCAACTAGCTGCTGAACAACCATTGACAGGAGGACACTGGAATCCACCAAAAATGATACCCCATGTCCAAGACAAAGAAGAAGCCGCAATGGGATGCTAGGAGGGGCGCAGTCATAATAAAATCAAATCCCATACCTCCAGGTGGGCAACCCACAAACAGGAGAACAATAATATCAAAGACATTCTTCTACTCTTGAGAAGGTTCTGAGCCCCATGTCAGCCTTTCCATCCTGGGGATCCAGCAAAGGGACGGGGAATCCCCAGGGAATCTGATTTGAAGGCCAGCAGGATTTGATTACAGGACTGCCACAGGACTGGGGGAAACAGAAACTCCAGTCTTGGAGGGTACAAATAAAATCTTGTGTGTACCAAGACTCGGAGGAAAGGAGCACTGACCCCACAGGAGACTGAACCAGACCTGCCTGCTAGCTTGATTAGGCCCCATTTGTTTATTTTTATTGCCTTGGGAGATTGACCTAAGAAAACATTGCTACAATTTATGTCAGAGAATGTTTTGCCTATGTCCTCTTACAAAAGTTTTATGGTGTCTTTTCTTATATTTAAGTCTTTAAACCATTTTGAGTTTATTTTTGTGTATGGCATGAGGAAGTATTCTAACCTCATGTGTTTACATGCGGTAGTCCAGCTT
Organism: Okapia johnstoni; assembly: GCA_024291935.2. Taxonomy (NCBI): domain Eukaryota; kingdom Metazoa; phylum Chordata; class Mammalia; order Artiodactyla; family Giraffidae; genus Okapia; species Okapia johnstoni. Next base: position 53,557,187 of record CM044324.1, on the reverse strand, counting down.
TTCCAACACCACTTACTGAAGAAATTGCCTTTTCCCCATCGGATAGTCTTGCTTCCTTTGTTAAATGTTATTGACCATAGGTGAGTGGCTTTATTTCTGGGTTCTCTATTCTGTTCCATTTATCCATAAAACCATATGTATTGAACTAAATTAAAAGGAGGGAGAAGACTGTAAGCCAAGCTACCCAGAAGGAGGCTTTGAGAATATATGAGGGCATTACTTGTTTATATTTATTCCAGATTTGTTTACTTACTGTGTAAATTCAAATTGGGCCTTCAATAGGCTGGCTACTGATGGGTAGGCCTAAGCCAAACATTCTGTGGTTGTTCCAGGAAGAAGAATGGGACTTCTAGAACTTTTACAGTTTCCAAATGCCAGCTGTCTGGACTTAGGAACTTAAAATTCTAGTTATCAGAGCTGGAAAGTAACTCAGAAATTTAAGTTCCCTTTTGGCAGAGTGTGACTTAGCCAAGGTCACATAGCTATGAACAAATATTCACATACATAAGCATAGGCAACGAACCTTCTATTAACTCTTTATTGTGTAGAACTTTCTAGAAATGAGAATCATATCATCTCCCTAGAAGGTCAGAGTTACTCATCCCACTGTTTTTCTGATGCTTTATCTCTCCTTCTTCGGGATGTGAACAAGAACTTTCAGAAAAACCCTGCAAGTAATTCCATTACCTCTACAACTTATGACTCCTGCCACCTCTCACAGCATGTAAAAGAGCATTAACTCAGGATCAAAAGTTCCTAAGTTGTAGTGTCAGTTTTCATGCCAGATAACTGTGGAACCTCAGACAAGCTGCTTAGTCTGTCCCAGCTTCAGTTTTTCCATCAGGTCAACAGTATATCACCTGATGAGAGTATATGGTGTAGGAATGCAAGAGATTTCAGTGCATTAATTTTGTATCTTGGAACTTTACCAAATTCACTGATTGGCACTGCCATTTCTGGTGGCATCTTTAGGATTTTCTATGTATAGTATCATGTCACTTGCAAATAGTGATTGCTTTACTTCTTTTCCAGTTTGGATTCCTTTTATTTCTTTATCTTCTCTGATTGCTGTGGCTAGGACTTCCAAAACTGTGTTGAATAATTGTGGCAAGAGTGGATATTCTTGTCTTGTTCCTGATCTTACAGGAAATACTTTCAGTTTTTTGCCATTGAAAATTATATTTTCTGTGTATTTTCAATATATGGCCTTTATTATGTTGAGGTAGGTTCCCTCTATGCCCACTTTCTGGAGACTTTTTATCATAAATGGTGTTGAATTTTCTCAAAAACTTTTTATGTGTCTATTGAGATGACTGTATGGTTTTTATTCTTCAATTTGTTAACATGGTGTAGATATTGATTGATTTGCATATACTGAAGAATCCTTGCATCCTTGGGATAAATCCCACTTGATCATGGCGTATGATCTTTTTAATGTATTGTTAGATTCTGGTTGCTATTATTTTGTTGAGGATTTTTGCTTCTGTGTTCATCAATGATACTGGTGTGTAATTTTCTCTTTTTTTGTGATACCATTGTCTGGTTTTGGTATCAGGGTGATGGTGACTTTGTAAAATGAGCTTGGGAGTTTTCTTCTGTAGTTTTTTGGAAGTTTTTTATTTTAAGAAGGACAGGTGTTAGTTCTTCTCTAAATGTTTGATAGAATTTCCCTGTGAAGCCATTTGGTCCTGGACTTTTGTTTGTTGGAAGATTTTTAATCATAGTCTCAATTTCATTACTTGTGATTGCTCTGTCCATATTTTCCATTTCTTAGTGGTTCAGTCCTGGAAGCTTATACCTTTCTAAGAATTTGTCAGTTTCTTCCAGGTTATCCATTTTATTGACATATAGTTGCTTGTAGTAGCCTCTTATGACCCTTTGTATTTCTGTGGTGTCAGTTGTAATTTCTCTTTTTTATTTCTAATTTTATTGATTTGAGTCCTCTCTCTTTTTTTCTTGATGAATCTGGCTAAAAGTTTATCTATTTTGTTTGTCTTCTCATAGAATCAGTTTTTAGTTTCACTGATCTTTGCTACTTTTTTTTTTGTTTCTGTTTCATTTATTTCTGCTCTGATTTTTATGATTTATTTCCTTCTACTAATTTCATTTCAATACACTAGCAATAAAAGACCAGAAAAAGAAATTAAACTGTAAGATACTGATGAAAGAAATCAAAGATGATGCAGGTTAAGAGATGTACTATGTTGGTGGATTGGAAGAATCAATATTGTGAAAATGGCTGTACTACCCAAAGCAACCTAGAGATTCAATGCCATCCCTATCAAATTGCCAATGACTTTTTCAGAAAATTAGAACAAAAAAACTTACAATTTGTATGGAAACACAAAAGATCCTGAATAGCCAAAGCAATCTTGAGAAAGAAAAACAGAGCTGGAGGAATTAGGCTCCCTAACTTCAGACAAAACTAAAAAGCTACAGTAATCAAGACGGTATGATACTGGCACAAAAACTAAAGTATAGTTCAATGGAACAGGACAGAAAGCTCAGAGATAAACTCACACACCTATGATCACTTAATCTATGACAAAGCAGACAAGAATATATAATGGAGAAAAGACAGTCTCTTCAATAAGCAGTTCTTTGAAAACTGGACAACTATATGTAAAGAATGAAATTAGAATACTCCCTAACATCACAACAAAAACTCAAAATGGGTTAAAGGCTTAAATGTAAGGTTGGACACTATGAAAACTTCCAGAGGAAAGCATAGGCAGAACACTCTGACATAAATTGCCACAAGATCTTTTTTGACCTACCTCCTAGAGCAATGAAAATAAAAACAAAAATAAATAAATGGGACCTAATTAAACTTAAAAGCTTTTGTAGCAAAAGAAACCATAAACAAGATGAAAAGACAACCCTCAGAATGGGAGAACGTATTTGCAAACATAGCAACCGACAAGAGATTAATCTCCAAAATATACAAATAGCTCATGCAGCTCATTGCCAAAAATAACAAGCAACACAGTCAAAAAACAGGCTGAAGGGACTTCCCTGGTGGTCTAGTGGCTAAGACTTTGAGCTCCCAATGCAGGGGGCTCAGGTTCAATCCATGATCAGGAAACTACATCCCACATGCCAAAACTAAAGGTCCCACAACTAAGACCTGGAGCAGTCAAATAAATAAATATATTTTTAAAACATGGGCTGAAGACCTAAACAGACATTTCTCCAAAGAAGACTTACAGATAGAAAGAGGCCTATATTTCTGTTTTGTGCCAGTACCATGCTATCTTGACTGCAGAAACTCAGTCCCATATTCAGGCTGCATTTCTACTTCTAGTTCTCTTGCTATTTCCATACCATCTGCAGTTGCTTTCTCTGCTGAAGTCTTGAACTTTTTGAAGTCACCCATGAAGGTTGGAATCAACTTCTTCCAAATTTCTGTTAATGTTGCTATTTGACCCCTTAATATATATGTATTTTTTTTGACTGTGCCACATGGCATGTGGAATCTTAGCTTCCAGACCAGGGATTAAACCCCAACCCTAGCACTGGAAGTGCAGATTCTTAACCACTGGACTGCCAGAAAAGTCCAGCCTTGTCATTAAATGTCTTTAATGGCATCTAGAATGGTGACTCCTTTCTAGAAGGTTATTAATTTACTTAGCCCAGATCCATCAAAGAAATCACTACTATGGCAGCTATAGGCTTATGGAAAGTATTTCTTAAATAAAGAAAGTTGAAGTTGAAATGACTCCTTGATCCATGGGCTACAGAATGGATGTTGTGTCAGCAGGCATGAAAGTAACATCAACCTCATTGTCTATCTTCATCAGAGCTCTTGGGTGACCAGTTGCATTAACGAGTAGTAATATTCTGAAAGGAATCTTTTTTTAACTTTAATTCCAGAGAAGTGGGTCTCAACAGTGGGCTTAAAATATTCAGTAAGTTGTAAACAGATGTGCTGTCATCCAAGCTTTGTTGTTCCATTTATAGAGCACAGGCAAAGTAGATTTAGCATAGTCTTAAGGGCCCTAGGATTTTCAGGATAGTAAATGACCATTGGCTTCAACTTAAAGTTACCAGGTGCATTAACCCCTAACAAGAGAGTCAGCCTGCCTTTTGAATCTTTAAAGCCAGATATTGACTTCTCTTCTCTAGCTATGAAAATCCTAGATGGCATCTTCCAATAAAAGGGTGTTTCATTTACATGGAAAATCTGTTGTTTAGTATGTGCTGCTTTGTCTATGTCTATGGAATTCTCCAGACAGGAATATTAGAGTGGGTTGCCATTTCCTACTCCAGGGGATCTTCCTGACCCAGGGATAGAACCATTGTCTCTTGTGTCTTCTGCATTGACAGGCAGATTCTTTACCACTAGTGCCACTGGGAAAGCCCACTTGTTTAGTGTGACCACCTTCATTACTTATCTTCACTAGATCTGCTGTGTAATTTGCTGCAACTTCTACATCAGCCCTGAATATTCATTGGAAGGACTGATGCTGAAGCTAAAGCTCCACTACTTTGGCCACCTGATGTGAAGAGCCGACTCGGAAAAGACCCTGATGCTGGGAAAGATTGAAGGCAGGAGGAGAAGGGGATGAGAGAGCTCCAGGAGATGGTGAAGGACAGGGAAGCCTGGCATGCTGTGGTCCATGGAGTCACAAAGAGCTACTGAACAACAACTACATCAGCATTTTTGCTTTACCTTGCACTTTCATGTTGCAGAGATGGCTTCTCTCCTCAACCTCATGAACTAACATTTGCTAGCTTCAAACTTTTCTTCTGTAGCTACCTCACCTCTCTCAGGCTTCACAGAATTGAAAAGTGAAAGTGAAAGTTGCTCAGTCGTGTCTGACTCTTTGCAACCCCATTGACTATACAGTCCATGGAATTCTCCAGGCCAGAATACTGAGAAGGCCTTTCCCTTCTCCAGAGGATCTTTTCAACCCGGGGATCAAACCCAGGTCTCCCTATTGCAGGTGGATTCTTTACCAGCTGAGCCACTAGGGAAGCGAGTTAGGGACTTATTCTGGATGAAACTTTGACATAAGGGAATGTTGTGGTTGGTTTGATCCTCTTCTCCAGGCCAACCTTTCTCCATATCAGCAATAAGGCTGTTTCACTTCATTATCATTCATGAGCTACTGAAGTAGCATTTTTAATTTCCTTTAAGAACTTTTCCTTTGTAATCACAACTTAGTTAACTTTTTGGTACAAGAGGTCTAGCTTTCAGCCTATTTTGGCTTTCAATATGCCTTTCTCACTAACCTTAATAATTTCTAACTTTTGATTTAATGTGAGAGATGTACAACTTTTCCTTTCATGTAAACACTTAGAAGCCATTGTAGGATTATTATTGGCCTAATTTCAATACTGTTGTGTCTCAGGGAATAGAGAGGCCCAAGGAAAGGGAGTGAGACAGAGGAACTGTCAGTTGGTGGAGCAGTCAGAACACACACACACTTAATAAGTTTGCCATCTTATATAAGCCGAGTTCATGGAGCCCCCAAATGATTACAACAGTAACATCAAAGATCAGTGATCACAGATCACCATAACAGATGTAATAATGGTGAAAAAGTTGAAATATTGCGAGAATTAACAAAAATGTGACACAAAGACAGGAGGTAAGCAAATGCTGTTGGAAAAATGCCTCTGGTAGACTTGCTCAATGCAGGGTTGCCACAAACCTTCAGTTTGTAAAAAACGGCAATATGTAAAATAGATAGCTAGTTGGAAGTTGCTGTATAAAACAACTCCCAGTCGCTCTGTGATGACCTAGAGGGGTGGGGTGGGGGATGGGAGAGATGCTCAAGAGAGAAGGGATATATGTATCCTTATGGCTAATTCACTTTGCTGTATGGCAGAAACCAACACAACATTGTAAAGCAATTAGACTCCAATTAAAAAAAAAATAGAATACCAAAAAAAAAAAAAAAGGAAACACAAACCCACAACCCTGCAACATCTTCAAGGTGCAATAAAGCAAAACACAAAAAAACAAGGTATACCTGCACTGAGGTATAACTCACATACCATAAAGTTCATCAATTTAAAGAATGCAATTCAGTGTTTTCTCTATCTTGTGCAGCTATCATCACAGTCTAAGTTTGGAATATTTTCATTACCCCAGAAAGTAACCCTGTATTCTTTAGCAGTCACTTTTTCTCAACAACTCCTCCTCCCAACACTAAGCACCACCAATATATTTTCTATATCTATGGATTTCCTATTCTGGACATTTCAGGTAAATGGAATCATGCAAGATGTGTTTCTTTGTGACTGGCTTCTTCTTTCATTTATCATAATGTTTGTAAGGCTTATCCATGTTGTACCACATATCAGTATTTCATTCATGTTCATGGCTATGCAATATTCTGTTGTAGAAACACACCGCATTTTGTTTATCCATTCATCAACTGATAGATATTTGGATTGTTTCCACCCTTTGGCTGTTGTGAACAATACTGCTATGAACATTTATGTAGAAGCATTTGTGTAGACATATTTTCATTTCTCTTGAGTACATACCAGGACTGGAATTTCTGAGTCAGTTGAAAAGTATGTTCAACTCTTCGGGAACTGTCAAATGTTTTCCAAAGTAGGCGTACCATTTTATATTTCCAACAGCAGTGTCTGAGGGTTCTACTTTCTCTACATCCTCACCAATACTGGTTTATTGTCTATCATTAAATTTTAGCCATTCTTGATGGTGTGAAATGGTATCTCAGTATAGCCTCAATTTGCATTTCCTTAATGACTGATGATGTTGAACATCTTTTCATGTGCTTTTGACCACTGGCATATATTCTTTAAGAAATGCCTATTCAAATTTTTTGCCTGTTTTTATATTGGATGATCTTTCTATTTTTGTGTTGTAAGAGCTCTTTATATATTCTCAATACTAGATCCTTATTAGATATACGATTTACAAATATGTTCCTCTATTCTGTGGGATATGTTTTCATTTTATTGATAGTGTGTTGTGAAGCACCAAAGTATTTTATTTTGATGAAGCTCAATTTATCTATTTCCTTCCTTTGTTGCTTGTACGTTTTGTATTATATCTAAGAAATCACCACCCAATCTTAGGCCCATATTTACACTTATGTTTTCTTCTAAGAGTTTCATGGCTTATATTTAGTACTTTGATCCATTTTGAGTTAATTCGTGTTTTTAGTGTAAGGTTGGAATTCTGACTTCATTCTTTTGCATGTTGATATCCAGCTGTCCCAGCACCATTTGTTGAAAAAATTATTCTTTCTCCATTGAATTACTTTAGGAAATTGTAGAAAATCAATTGACCATGATATAAGGGTTTATTTCTGGAGTCTCAGTCCTTTTCCATTGATCTATATGTCTGTTGTTATGCCCGTAAAACACTGTGCTGATCATTGTAGCTTTGTAGTAAGTTTTTAAATCAAGAAGTGTGAGTCCTCAACTTTTTTGTCAATATATTTTTGTGAGCTATTTTGGGTCTCTTGCACTTCATATGAATTTTACCAATTTCTACAAAAAAAAAAGCAGCTGAGATTTTAATAGAGACTGCATTGAATCTGTAGATTAGTTTGGAGACTATTGCTGCCTTAATGTATTAAGTCTCTGATCAAGGAATACAGGCTGTTTTTCATTTATTTAGAACTTCTTTAATTTTTTTCAATAAAGATTTTTACTTTTTGTTGTAAAGATCTTATGCTCTTTTTGTTAAATTTATTTTTAAGTATGTTATTCTTTTTCATGCTATTATAAAGGGATTTTTCTTCTTAAATTAATTATTGGATGGTTTATTGCTAGTGCATAGAATAACACTTTGTTTTTATATATTGATCTTGTATTCTGCACTGTTGCCAAACTTGTTTATTAGCTCTACCAGTTATTTTTAGTAGATTCTTTAAGATTTTCCACATATAAAATCATGTCATTTCTGAATAGATATACTTTTATTTCTTCCCTTCCAATCTGGGTGCCTTTTATCTTGCCTGATTTTGTTCTTACCTGTAGAACCTCAAGTATTGATATAGTATATTTTAAAAGTAGGCAGAGCAGAAATTTTTGTTGTTTCTGATTTTAGGGAAAAAGTGAAGTACGATGTTAGCTGTGGGCTTGTCTGTAGACAATGTTTATAAGGTTGAACAAGTTCCCTTCAGTTTCTAATTTGTTAAGTGTTTTTTTCATACAAGGTATTGGATTTTATCAGATGTTCTTTCTTCATGTACTGAGATGACTGGGTTGATTTTGTCTTTTATTTTATTTATATGGTGTCTTACACAGACTGATTTTCATAAATTGAGCCATATATTTATCCCTGGGATAAATCTTACTGGATCATGGTATGTCATCCTTTTTACATTTTGTTGGATTCAATTTGTTAGTACTTTGTTAAGAAATTTTGTGTCTATATTAATTAGATAGCTATAGTTGTCTTGTAATTCTCTATCTGGTTTTGGTCTCAAAGTAATACTGGCTTCATAGGATGACCTGGAAAGTGTCCCCTCTCCTATTTTTTGAAAGAGTTTATCAAGGATTAATGTTAGTTCTTCTTTAACTGTGGTAGAATTCACCAGTGAAGTAATTTGGGCCTGGGCCGGCATTTTTTTGTGGGAGGTTTAAAAGTTACTAATTCAACATCTTTGCTTGTTATAAGTCTATTTACATTTTCTATTTCTTCTTCGTCTGGGTCAGTTGTTCGTATTTTTTAGGAACTTGTCAGTATCATCAATGTTATCTAATTTGTTGACATACAGTTGTTTGTACTATTCCTTACAATCATTTTAATTTCTGTGATAATATTTGTAATTTGATCTTCTCTTTTTTCTTGATAAGTCTAGCTAAAGTTTTGTCAAATTTGTTTATTTTTTCAAAGATCAACTTCTGTTTTATTTTTTATAGTCTCTGTTTCACTTATCTGCTCTAAATCTTATTAATTCCATTCTTCTACTTGATTTAGATTTAGGTTGTTCCTTTTTTTCTAGCTTCATAGATGGAAGGTTAGGTTACTGATTTGAGCTATTCCTTCTTTTTTAATATAGGCACTTAAACCTCTACATTTCCCCCATCTCTAACTAATCTAGCTACATCTCATAAGTTTTGAGATGTTTCACTCACCTCAAACTATTTTCTAGTTTACCTCACAAATTTTTTTTGACCCATTTTAAAATTTAGGAATGCGTTGTTTACATACAAATATGTGAATTTTCCAAATTTTCTTTTTATTGTTGATTCCTAACTTAATCCCACTTAATGCCAAAGAACATACTTTTAATGATTTTCTTTTTAAATTATCGAGACTTGTTTCATGGCCTAACACATGACCTGTCCTTGAAAATGGTCCACGTATACTTGAGAAGAATATATATTCTGCTGTTGTAGGATGGAGAATCCTATAGGTGTCGGTTTAGATTGTTGTTCAAGTCTTCTGTGTCGTTATTGATTTTCTGTAATTATTAACAATGGAGTACTGAAGCCTGCAACTATTATTGTTGGATAGGGTTTGCCAGGGAGAGAAAAGAACATGGCATGAAATGGCACAACCGGAAAGGACAAGGTATGGTGGGGAAAACAAGGGTAGCTTGAAGGGGATAGAAGGTAGGTGGAGAGAGGGGGAGGGTACTATAGACTGAATGTTTGTGTCTCCCCCTCCCAAACTCAGATGTTGAAACCTAATCCTCATTGTGGTGGTATGTGGAGGTGGGGCATTTGGGAGGTGATTAGGTCATGAGGGTAGAACGCTCATGAATGGGATCAGTACCCTCAGAAAAGAGACTCCAGAGAGCTCCCTCCCCAATCCCACCTTATGAGAACACTAGGAAGATGGGCACCTGTGGACCGAGAAGCAGGCCCTCATCAGACACTGAATATACCAGCAGCTCAATCTTGAACTTCCTAGCTTTGAGAACTGTGAGAAATAAATGTTTTTTGTTTAAGCCACCCAGTCTGAACAGACTGAGACAGAGGGGTTGAAGATGAAGCTAGAGAAAAGATAGGTTTGTGCTGGTTCATGGAGAGTCCTGAACTCCAAACTAAGGAATTTAAATTTTATCCTATACACAATGGAAGAACTAAAGAATTCTGAACTGAAGACTGGCATGTTACATAAAGCATTCTGAGGGCAACTTTTTGAGGGGACTAAAAGAGAGTCAGATCTAATTCTAACAGTTCTAGTTAGAGTTGGTGAAAGTCTGAACTACTGCAGCTCCAGCATTGATGAAAGGAACAATGTAACATCTCAGAGCATTAGTACATCTGACTCACACTCCAAGATTTCACTCTTTTCCAGACTGGTCTCTTCCCACCTTCTCCTTTCCCTTTTGCCTCCTAACTTGGGAGAAGAGTTGGTATAGTCTTGATCTGGACAGTGTCCGTGCCAGGTCCTGAAGCTTTAGGGTTGATGGGTCTCAGTCTATCTGCAGCCGAGGACTTCCCTGGTGGTCCAGTGGTTAAGACTCCATGCTTCCACTGCAAGGAGACAGGGGTTCTATCTCTTGTCGGGGAACTAAGATCCCACATGCTGCAGGGTGTGTCCAAAATAAGTAAATAAATACAATGCAGCCGAAAGGGGAAAGAAAACTTCAGCAGTTTTCTATCCAACAACATGTGATAATTTTCCAGGTTTTTTACCACCTAGAGAACACTCCTTCACCAGGCATTAGAGATTCAGTACAACAAAACCCCAGCCTACTCTCGAGTCTCATTTTCCATTCTTCTTTTCTTTAGTCCCACTGGGCTGGTTATCCTTCCTAACATCTACTCTGTTTTCTTTTTCTAACTCTAAGCCATTATTTAAGCTGCTCTATGTTTTCTATCTGTGCACAGTCAGATCTTACCCTCCATAAAACCCATCCCTTCCCCCTACACATTCCTCTGATGCTCTATTTTGGAAAGAGTTGAAAAAGCATAAATTCTAGAACATGAAAGCGTGGGTTTGAATTCTGACTCTGCCACTTTCTTAGCTTACTTACTTTACTTTTTATACTCTTCTAACTAAGACTGTTTCCTAATTTAAAATGAGGAGACTGCCTTTCTTAAGAGATCTTATGGAGTATTAAACGATAGATGAAAGTTAAAGAACTTAAAAACTATAAAGCACTATGTAAATCACACCATAGCATCTTTATATGTTTCTTCCAGATATTAGGATATCTCAACATTTTTTTTTTTTGGCACTGGGTCTTTGCTGTGGTGCTTGGGCTTTCTCTAGTCGAGGCGCATGGACTCCAGAGCATGTGGGGTCAGTAGTTGCAGTTCATGGGCTTAGTTGCCCCGTGGCATGTGGGATATTAGTTCCCCAACCAGGGACTGAACGCGAGACCCCTGCATTGCAAGGCAGATTCTTAATCACTGGACCACCATGGAAGTCCCTTGTCTCGTATTATTTTTATTTGTGTATGTTTTATCTTGCCAAGTAAACAATGAGCTCCTCAAGAAGGATCATGTCTTAATCATTTAATATCTTCTGAAGTACATAGCATAAACCCTTGTATGTGGAAGTTACTGATAAACATTTACTGAATGAGTAAATGCATTGATAAATAAATGAGTAAATACAGTAAGAGATATAGGAACATTAAGGGTTTTGTTTTGGTTTTCCAACATCTGAAAGCCTGTCCTCTGTGCAAACCTTAATGAGAGATAGGGTCCCACCTCCCACAAGAGAAACCAAAGATACTTAAATTTTCCCTCCCATCACCCCCTTGTAACTATGGCAAAGGCAACATGATCCAGGCATGGCCATTTGACTGCTTCCACCAGGACTTTGAATCTTGAACAAATAGTGTAAGACACAGGGTAGAATTTCTTTAAGATGTCACCATGCAGTGGTGATGAAAACAGCGACTCCAGCTGTGGTGTCCTTAACTAGATCATTAGAGAAATGAGGAAGAGTCTATCATCACGGTCTAGTCAAAAGACTGAGAAATTTTCTCAGTTTGGAAACAGACACAGAGAGAGTCAGTCACAGGTTGGAACTTTGGGAAGCAGATGCCAAGACAGGATATGAGGTGCAAGACATTAACTAGGGTCAGGAAATAGGATTGAAACAAGAAGAAATCAAACTATAATGTAGGTCTGACAAAGACCCTTTATTGAGCCCATCTTATTGTCACCCTATTTATTTAACTTACATGCAGAGTACATCATGAGAAACGCTGGGCTGGAGGAAGCACAAGCTGGAATCAAGATCGCCGGAAGAAATGTCAATAACCTCAGATACGCAGATGACACCACCCTTATGGCAGAAACTGAAGAAGAACTAAAGAGCCTCTTGATGAAAGTGAAAGAGGAGAGTGAAAAAGTTGGCTTGAAGCTCAACATTCAGAAAACTAAGATCATGGCATCTGGTCCCATCACTTCATGGCAGATAGATGGGGAAACAGTGGCTGACTTTATTTTTCTGGGCTGCAAAATCACTGAAGATGGTGATTGCAGCCATGAAATTAAAAGATACTTACTCCTTGGAAGGAAGGTTGTGACCAACCTAGACAGCATATTAAAAAGCAGAGACATTACTTTGCCAACAAAGGTCCATCTAGTCAAGGCTATGGTTTTTCCAGTGGTCATGTATGGATGTGAGAGTTGGACGGTGAAGAAAGCTGAGCACAGAAGAATTGATGCTTTTGAACTGTGGTGTTCGAGAAGACTCTTGAGAGCCCCTTGGACTGCAAGGAGATCCAACCAGTCCATCCTAAGGGACATCAGCCCTGGGTGTTCGTTGGAAGGACTGATGTTGAAGCTGAAACTCCAATACTTTGGCCACCTGATGTGAAGAGCTGACTCATTGGAAAAGACCCTGATGATGGGAAAGATTGAGGGCAGGAGAAGAAGGGGACGACAGAGGATGAGATGGTTTGATGGCATCACTGACTCAATGGATATGGGTTTGGGTGGACTCCGGGAGTTGGTGATGGACAGGGAGGCCTGGCGTGCCGTGGTTCATGGGGTCGCAAAGAGTCGGACACGACTGAGCAACTGAACTGAACTGAACTGACAAAGACCCAGTCAACCTGGTGGGGAGCTCTGGAGTGAATACAGCTCATCAGAAATACAGTGGTGTTTCACTGTACTTCAGTGACTTCCCTGGTGGTCCACTGGTTAAGAATCTGCCTGCCAAGCAGGAAACGAGTTTGATCACTGGTCTGAGAAGATTCCGTATGCCTTGGAGCAAGTAAGCCCGTGTGTCACAAACACTGAGCTGGCACTCTAGAGCCTGTGATTTGCAACTACTGAGCCCGAGTGCTGCAACTACTGAATGCTGTGTTCCTAGAGCCTGTGCTTCACAACAAGAGAGGCCATCGCAATGAGAAGCCTATACACTGCAATGAAGGGTAACCCCCACCTGCCACAACTAGAGAGAACCCAAGCACAGCAACAAAGACCCAGCACAGCCATAAACAAATAAATGAAATTTAAAAAGAAATACAGTGGGTCAGAATGGCTGAAACTTTATACTTTATACCCTGGCTTTGCTCAGTCACTGGGTGAGAACAGTCCCAGGATGAGCATGACCTTGTGCAGGACTATGCTCTGCAGTGAGACAGACACTAAAGGAACGGAAGCCTTTAGAGGTTAGCTGCTGATTATACTCTCTATAGCTAAACAGTACATCTTTCCTTGAAGGCAGAACTGCGTGGTACACCTGTTGTGCCTACCAGAGAAAAAGATGAATTATGACATCGTGAACAAAGCAATCGAGTGGAAAGGAGGGAGAGGATTCTACAGATACTGTATTTTGTAGGTGGGGATGAAGAGGAAGTAAACAAACATTAACATTGAGGTCTCTACATTGATATGATTTGATGGTAATTCTGGTTAACCTGGAGTAAACAACGGATGAGAGAGAACAGGTTTGGAGAGAAAGATAAGGAATTTCATTTTGAACATGTTGACTCTGAAATGTCTGCAAAATATTAAGGTAGAGATGATTTCAAAAATCAAGGCAAATGGGGGCTGATCAGGAGCTCAGCAGCAAGTGCCAAATTTATTAAGTATACATATATTGTCTTATATGGTGGTGTGGTGGTGGTTTAGTCACTAAGTTGTGTCTGACTCTTGTGACCCCCATTGACTGTAACCCACCAGGCTCCTCTGTCCATGGGATTTCCCAGGCAAGAAAACTGGAGTGGGTTGTCATCTCCCCCTCCAGGGGATCTTCCCGACCCAGGGATCGAACCCACTTCTGCATTGCAGGCAGTTTCTTTACTGCTGAGCCACCAGAAAGCCCATTTATCTTATATATATATATATATATATATATATATATATATATATATATATATATATATATATATATAATTTAATACTCATAAGCCTCTATGAGGTAGGTATTGTTTTTATTATACCCTTTTTGTATATTTTATTATACCTTTTGTTTATGAAGTGAGGAAGTTAAGTGCCTGGCTCAAGGAGGTAAAACTTGAGTCTGACTTATGACAAAGCACATGCTCTCAAAGACACCATGATGTTCCCCACGGAAACCACCATATGTAGACAGTATTTGAAGTCATGGAAGTTAATAGGTCACCGGAAATGGTACAGTTTAAGGGGAGACAAAAGGAGCCAAAAAAGGAATTTTAGGAGGTCAACATTTCAAAGGTGAATTGAGGAAGCTGATACATGCAAAAGGACTGACTGAGTGGCCAGACCAGTTTTTAAAAGTGAGAAGTATGCTATCTCAGAAATTAGGGTGAAAAGAAATTCCTAGTCCACAAAGTGAATTTTTGCAAATATCATGGAAGATGAAGGTTTCACATGTAGAGGTCACTGATGATCTTAGAGAAGTTTATAGACAAGTCAGATTGCAGTGGGTTGGATAGTGAGTGGGAGACGAGGAAGCAGAAGCAAAGCGTACAGTTTAAGGACTTCCCTGGTTAAGGAACTAGATCCCACATGCCGCAACTACAGACCCCACATGTTGTAACTAAGACCTGGCACAGCCAAATAAATATTTTTTTAAAAAAGAAATTCTCTCTTTCTTAAAAAAGGGGGAGGTATAAGTAAGCTACTTTCCCCAAAGTTTTGCAAAGTAGAGGAAATAATAATGCTGTATACATAAGTAAGGAATTTTATTAGTTATTATTATTGATTACTTAATAACTCCTTGCTCCCATATTACTTGAATTCCACACTTCCATCATTTCTCTGGTTACTACAACCTCTATAGCATCAGTGTCTCTCCCCAAATCTAACATACTTGAAAGCACAGAATGTTGGTTATTTGGGTTGCAGATGACTTGTTTTACTTGGTTGTGTGTTTTGAATGCCTTAGATTCTGTCTTTGAAAGATGGGCCATAGACCACCTCCGTTGCCCCAACCCCATCATCTGTTTTCCACAAATACAAATAAGCATTCACTTCCCAGACCAATTCAGCAAAATAAGGGAGTTCTTTGGTTCTTAGCAAGCCGAGTACCCTGTCTACCTAGGCTCCTCCCCTTCCTTCCCCCAAACTCTTGGTGGGCAGATCTCAGAGAAGAAATAAGCTGCCACTCTAAATCTTCTGGAATACAATGTCCCAGGTGGAGAGTCTGCACAGTTCTGCAGGGAGCTGAGATCAGTCTAGCCTTTTTCCAGCGAGGGCTGGAGATAATCAACACCGCCGCCGTCCACCTGTGCACAGGAAGATGCCTACAGCCACTCCAGTGACGATGAAACAGCCCACCAGGACACCCAGGACCAGTGAAGTGTAGGAACGGCCTGTTTGGCTTCCTGCTGAACGTGGGAAGAGTTAGCTTGAAGAACATACCCCCAAACAAGTGAGTCCATGGTTTGAGTCAAACCCCAAAGGATTTCTTCCCCAAAGGAAGTAGGGGAGGGGCTAGTTTACCAATTCACATAAGATGTGTGTACTCAGTCCCAAATCGCCAGCCCTGGGGCTCCTGTTGCTCAAGGTAGCCATCTTTCAGTTCCACCCTTTTGCCTGGAACCCACCCAACACACAGGTCCCTCCCTGCGCCCATCATACCTTTCAAGTTGTTCGCGGTGATGTGTTTCTGTATGTATTGCACACAGGTGTCCTGTAGAAATTCCCGCAGTTCGTACCGAGTACGGTTGTACTTGTTGAGCTGCTCAACCATGTAGGTGACCACTCTGGACGGTGCATGAGGTTCCGCCACCCATGAGGCTGTCTTTGGCTGGAAATTTACAAAGGAGCTCCCATTCACAGCCACTTCGAAGAAGACACGGGCTTCCGAGCCCTCAGGAGGCAGCTCGCAGCCCAGGAAGCAGCGAATGATCAGAGGAACTGCAGGTAGGGGATTCAGGATCAGGGGACAGTGTGGAAAAGGTGTCAGGTGTGAGGGGGAAGCGGGAGTTCAGGGTGTAAGGTGGATCAGGGACAGGGACTCCCAACAGGGACTACCCCCGAAGTCTTGCCAAGCAGGAAAAGGGCCTGACGGACAGTACAGTACGTCAGCTAGGATACTGACTCTTCTCCAGCCTCAAGCACCCATCCAGCAATCAGCGAAGGCAACGCCGGGCGGGGACGCCCATCCCAGAACTCGGCCCCGCCTCGTTCTCCCATAGCCCCGCCCCTCGTTGTGGCCCGCCCACAGGCCACGCCTCCCACCTCAAGGGCCCGCCCTCGCCAACCCCGCCCCCGTGTGCGTCACTCACAGGCCACGCCCCGCTCCTGGTGCACCACCTGCACGAGGCCCACGAACTCCTCCAGGTAGCGGTTCAGGGATCTCTTCGTGAGTGCCCAGCTGTCGGGCTCCTGCAAGGGCTGCAGCTGTTGGATCGAGACGTTGTGGCCTGGGCCTTCCAGCACGTGCGTCAGGACCCCCCCCAGCGTCGCGTTGCCCCGGTGCCACACTTGAGCAGGGTTGCGGAAGTAGGAGACCTGGGTCATGTGGAGGTCCCACGGGCCTGGGGGCGGAAATCAGAGCGTCGGGTCCGGGCCGGCGTGGCAGGGGTCAGCGCGTAACCCGAGATAATAACCCCCCACCCAGAGGTCAGCCGCCCACCTTCTTGGCCCTTTATAAACATAAATTGCCCTCCCACCCTTCCACCCATTCGACGCTGTCAGTAACCCTGTCAGGAGGGCAGGACGGGGGTTATTATCTTTGTTTTACAGATGAGGAAACTGAGGCTAGACGTGCAGAAGCCACTTGCCCCAGGATAATCCAGACGAGTGGAAGAGCCATTCTGACCTCCTTTCAAGCTCTCACCCCTTCCTCCCCCCACCCCGCCATTTCCAGTTGGTTATTAAATCCTGGTGGCTCAGACACCTGCAATGAGGGAGACCTGGGTTCAATCCCTGGGTCCGGAAGATCCCCTGGGGAAGGAAATGGCAACCCACTCCAGTATTCTTGCCTGGGAATTCCCATGGACAGAGGAGCCTGGAGGGCTACAGTCCATGGGGTCGCAAAGAATCGGACACGACTGAGGGACTAACACACTTTCACATGAAGACCCAATTTCATCTCCTGTCTCTGCCTCTTCTGCCGCTGCCCTACTTCAGGCCTTAGCGGTTCTCATCTGGACTGTAGTAGTGATTTCCTCGTCCCCTCCACTCATCCTTTAGTCTCACCCCTTTTTATCTGACCTCCACCTGGCCCAGAAATAAGATTACATCCTTCTGCTTAAAATTTTCCAAGGACACACTCCTCTATCAACAGCAACAACAATAATAGCTATTAAGTGCTTATTATGACCTGGGCATTATACTTTACATGCACTATTATCTTATTTGTGCCTTCCTCCCATTAAGTTGATGTAGTGGCTACTATTATTAACCCCATCTACATGGAAAACAGACAAGTGGCATAGGAGAGTTAAGGTTAGCATGCAGGCTGTCTGAATCCAGCACTCTTAGCCACTCAACTACACTGTCTCCCCACAAGCTACCTGTCTATAGAATCAATCCAAAGTCTTTAGCCTGACATTCAAAGCTTCCCGAAGGCTGGATCCTGCCCCCCACCCTCCAGCTCTTTTAGTCTCTTCCCTATGCTTAGATAGTACATCAGTACTGGGAGTCCGTCACACTGCCTTTCGGCTGACATGTGAATAGCATGTCAGGGTTGCTCTGCCTCTTGGCGAACTTCTGTTCGTGCTTCAAGGCACAGCTCTATTGCCCTCTCCTTGGAGAAGTTTTCCTAATGCTTCTCCTCTTTACCCTTCCATACACAGTGAGTCAATTTCAGTGATCCCAGATTCTGCATTAACTGTCTTCCAACACACAGACTTCCATCCCTCTTGGTGCTGGAATCATGTCTGGTTATCTCTACCTCCTACACTTGCCAAGGGCCTGGCATGGAATTGGTCCCCAGAGAATGTTTGAGGAGGGAATGAGTCTGGGGTTGTAAATCTATGTGTAGGGGTGTGTCTCTGTCCATGTCTGCATCTGAGAAGTTGTGCTCTGTATCTGTAGATGTGAATAAGTATATCTGTGTGGGTCACCCCCAGACAAGGTTCTTACCTGCTCGGTGACCAGTCTCCTTTGTAAAATGGAGATAATAGTATTACCCACCTTGCAAATATTTTGTTGAGGTTAAATAAGTCAATACACGTATTAAGTGTAGTGAGCACTCATTGAATACTGGTTATTTGCTGTCTCTCTGGGGCAGGGGGTGGGGGAGACTGAAGCTACAGGGACTGCAGGAGAGGAGAGAGGAGGCCCTTGTGCAATTATAATGCAGGGCAGAAACTCCCCTTCTCTGCTTAAATGGAGCCACTGTGACAGCCTGATCCACATTGAGTTTTCCCACTGACTACAGCTTGTCTTTCCCCTGAGATTCTCCTCACTAGTCTTCCTCCACCGTCTCTATAGTCTCCTCTTCTGCCTCACAGTTCTCAGTCCTAGTCTTTCCCAAAAACTCCCATCACTTCTCCCAGTGTCTCTCATTCCTTCTATCTCTCGTCTCATCTCTTTTCCCGTCTTCCCTAAACTCACCTCCATCCACCATCACCCTCAGACCTCTCCCTCTCCAGACTTCACCCACCCATCTCTCCCCTCTCCCCATGCTGATTCTTCACCCTTTCTACCAGCCCCTTTCCCATTTGTCCAGTCTTGTTTCCCCCTAGCCTCCTCCATCTCCCCCTTCCCAGGAGCTGCACTGTAACTTCCTCACCTTGGCTTTGGGACACAAACCAGTCCCCAGGATCTCCTGCCCTCTGGAGAGATCCAGCTGGCTGCAGGCCCAGAACCTGGGGGATAAACTCTCCTCTGGTCTTGCCTGGGTACCCAGACAGGCTGAGAGTCGCTGGAACCATCCCAGGACAGGACATGTGCCCTCGACTCACCATCTGAGGCTTCCTGGCTGCAGAGGGCCCAGCTGGGCAGGAGCAGTAGTGGTAGCAGAGGCAGCAATGTTGTCATCATTCTGTAGCTGAGATTCTCAGCCCCACCTGGGCTCTTGGCTCTGGCAGACTGGGGGCTCCGGCCGGCTGCTGCCTAGGGGAAAAGAAATGAGGACTGTCTGGGAGGGGAGGAGGCTGGACGGAAGAGGCTGGAAGGTGGCCAGGGCTTGGGAGGAGAAAGAGGGCGGCAGGCTTATAAAGTGTTTTTCTTACCCTGTCTCATTTCCTACCAGGGGGCCGGCCTCCCTCTTCCCCTCCCTCTGCCCCGCCCAGCATCACACCATGCTGCCCAGACCTGCCTTTTCCCTTTTCCCTGGGCCGCTTCCGAGGAACATTGAGCGGAAAAGGGGGAGAAGGACCAGAGAGAAGTCCTGCGCTCGCTGAGTCAGGGGGTGGAGCATCCACTCAGAGCAGATTTTAGGATGTTGAGATCAGCATGTTTCTGACAGGGAAACTGAGGCCCAGAGAGATGTAAGGAATTACCCAAGTGTATACATCATGGTGATGACAGATCCGGGATTAGAATTCAGTTTTCCAATATGTTGACTACATTTTATCGGAATTTTAAGTAAATAGTAATTATACAGTCAGGGATCTTGTTCTCAGAAATAGTCACAAGGGGAGGGAGGTGGGAGGGGAGTTCAGGATGGGGAACACATGTACATCCATGGCTGATTCATGTCAATGAATGGCAAAAACCACTACAATACTGTAAAGTAATTAGCCTCCAATTAAAATAAATAAATTAAAAAAAATAGTCACAAAATGAAGATAAAGCAGCTTCATGCAGCATTGTTTGAAACAGGAGAGAATTATGAACAATCTAATTCTCAGTAGAGAATTGGTTCCTTGCAGTAATATTTTTCAAAATGAAGTCACAAACTATTACTGGGCAATGAAGACAGTTAGGCAGGTTATGATTAGCAGGGTTTTTCCTTTGAAAGAAATAGAACAGTATAAAAATTTTCAGTGCATCACCCTTAATCAGGGTAAATATCATTTCATGAAATATTTGTTCAACTGTACATGTGTGTGTATTGGTTTTGTGCATGTAGGTTTCTATGATGGATATTAAGTAGCAGTGTAAAGTGTATTTCTTACTCTAGGAAGCAAATACAGTAAGTCCCCTATACACAAATGAGTTCTGTTTCGAGAATGCATTAGTAAGTCCAACAAAGTTAGCCTGGGTACCCGACTAACACAACTGGCTATATAGTACTGTACTGTAATAGGTTTATAATACTTCTCAGACAAATAAAACAAACACACAAAAGTAAAACATTTTTAATCTTCCAGTACAGTTCCTTGAAAAGTACGGTAGTACAATACAACAGTTGGCATATAGGGACTGGCGTGCATCTTCGCATCTTTGAACATTTGCAACTTGAAGGTTCATATGTAGGGAACTTACTACCAATGCCCACTCTATTTTCATCATATTACTTAGCACTACCTGAAATTATGTTACTTACTCATTTACATGTTTGTCTGAATGTCCCATTATAATGTAAGCCCCATGAGGATAGAGACTATCCATCTTATTTGCTTCTGTACCTAGAACAGTGCAGATAATAGCATAATAAATAATACATACCAGCTAGTGGATGACAGAATGAGATGGTTATAATATGTAGAAATCATCAAGAGTAAGTTATGGAACATTATGTACAGTTTAGAACCACTTATGAAACTCCAATACTTTGGCCACCTCATGCGAAGAGTTGACTCATTGGAAAAGACCCTAATGCTGGGTAGGATTGGGGGCAGGAGGAGAAGGGGACGACAGAGGATGAGATGGTTGGATGGCATCACCGACTCGATGGACATGGGTTTGGGTAGACTCCGGGAGTTGGTGATGGACAGGGAGGCCTGGCGTGCTGCAATTCATGGAGTTGAAAGGAGTCGGACACGATTGAGTGACTGAACTGAACTGATGTGTCAACCACATACACAGCAACTAAACAACCTATTTCTTTGTGGGAGTAAAGGAATCTGGAAGGATATACATCAAATATAGCAGTGGTTTATCTCCAGGGAGGGGCCTGAGATTAAGACAGTGTGTGTGTGTGGTATGTGTGTTAGGGAAGGCAATCTTATGAAAGGTTTTCTCTATTTTGTGAAGGATTTTATCATTCTATCTGTATTGTTTAAAAATTTTGCATCTAGAATGTGACCATGTATCTCTTGTTGAATTAAAAATAGAAGTTTAAGTAACAAATTGTGGTAGAAGAAGGTGGCAAATCACTATGAGCTGATGTGTTGACATGAGACACTGATAAATGAAAAAGGAGAGTGTGTAACAATACATATAGTATTGCTGTGCAGCGCTTAGTCAGTCGTGTCTGACTCTTTGCAACCCCATGGACTATAGCCCACCAGGCTCCTCTGTCCATGGGGATTCTCCAGGCAAGAATACTGGAGTGGGTTGCCATGCCCTCCTCCAAGGGATCTTCCCAACCCAGTGATGGAACCCAGGGATGGAACCCACGTCTGCCACGTATTGTATTGGGTTGGCCAAAAATATCATTCAGATTTTTCTGTAAGATATTACAGAAAACCCCCCAAAAAACTTTTTGGCCAACCCAATAAAATTCTGTTTATTTTTATTTTAAAAATTTTACTTCTGTCCACGTAATCCATATATAATTCCATTATTATATTAAAAGAAACTTTATGTGTGTACCTATATATTTGTATATGCATAGAAAAAAATGCCTGTAAGGGGACTATCAGTAGAGAGTATCTCTGGGAAATGGGATTAGATAAAAGGCTGATGGGGGGATTTTAACTTTTTATTTTGCATACTGTTTCTCAGAGGGAGAGTCGATGTCATAGAATTGGGGCAAACCTTGGGTACATACCAGGCTCCCAGTCTCTGAGCTGAAAATATGCAGGAATATCCATACTTACCTCTCAGTTGTTATAAAATAACATGGAAATAACAAAGTTTTTTCCAGCTCATCAAAACAATCTAGTCTGAAGGAGACGATGGGCCTTGTTTTCCTGAACTGGGGCTCAGAAAAAGCAGAAGAATTTAAGTCACTGCCAATTATATCGTCTCACCTTTTATACAAAATTCAGATCAGTTCAGTTCAGTTGCTCAGTCATGTCTGATTCTTTCAACCCCATGGACTGCAGTACGCCAGGCTTCCCTGTCCATCACCAACTCCCAGAGCTTACTCAAACTCATGTCCATCGAGTCGGTGATGCCATCCAACCATCTCATCCTTCCAGCATCAGGGTCTTTTCTAGTGAGTCAGTTCTTCACATCAGGTGGCCAAAGTGTTGGAGTTTCAGCTTCAGCACCAGTCCTTCCAATGAATATTCGGGACCGATTTCCTTTAGGATTGACTGGTTGGATCTCCTTGCTGTCCAAGGGACTCTCAAGAATCTTCTCCAACACCACAGTTCAAAAGCATCAATTCTTCAGCACTCAGCTTTCTTTATAGTTATAGTCCAACTCTCACATCCATACATGACTATTGGAAAAACCAAAGCTTTGACTGCTGCTGCTGCTAAGTCACCTCAGTCATGTCCGACTCTGTGTGACCCCACAGATGGCAGCCCACCAGGCTCCACTGTCCCTGGGATTCTCCAGGCAAGAACACTGGAGTGGGTTGCCATTTCCTTCTCCAGTGCATGAAAGTGAAAAGTGAAAGTGAAGTCGCTCAGTCATGTCCGACTCTTAGTGACCCCATGGACTGCAGCCTACCAGGCTCCTCCGTCCATGGGATTTTCCAGGCAAGAGTACTGGAGTGGGGTGCCATTGCCTTCTCCAAGCTTTGACTAGATGGACCTTTGTTGGCAAAGTAACGTCTCTGCTTTTTAATATGCTGTCTATGTTGGTCATAACTTTTCTTCCAAGGAGCAAGTGTCTTTCAATTTCATGGCTGCAGTCACCATCTGCAGTGATTTTGGAGCCCCCAAAAATAAAGTCTGACACTGTTTCCCCATCTATTTGCCATGAAGTGATGGGACCAGATGCCATGATCTTAGTTTTCTGAATGTTGAGTTTTAAGCCAACTTTTTCACTCTCCTCTTTCACTCTCATCAAGAGGCTCTTTAGTTCTTTGCTTTCTGCCATAAGGGTGGTGTCATCTGCATATCTGAAGTTATTGATATTTCTTCCAGCAATCTTGATTCCAGCTTGTGCTTCATCCATCCCAGTGTTTCTCATGTTGTACTCTGCCTATAAGTACTCTGCATATAAATTTATACAAAATTAGTATGAAGTAATTCATACTTGAAGTCATTCACGCTTGAAGAATTTTATCACATACACCCACAAGCCCCCAGCACTCAGCATAAGAAATAAAATATTACCAGTATAATTGAACCCTCTTCTATACTCCTCCCTAATTGCATCTCTCTCCCCCATGGCCCATCATCAAAGTAACCACTAATCAGAATTTGCTATTTTTTTACAGCCTTACATTTCTGTATTCTTATACAGCCTATGCATTTACTCTTAAATAATATATGGTGGTATTCTGCAAAAGTTGGGCTTTATGTGAGTGGTACTGAAGTGCTTGTATTCCTCTGCAATTTGCTCTTTTTCTGCCATGTGTAGGTCTATTCATTTCCACTGCTTTATGACATGCCATGATTATGAACATATCACAATTTATTCATCCATTCACCTGTTATTAGACATTTCAGTCTTTTTTTCTAGCTTTTTGCTATTATAAACAGCATGAATGTTCTTATAAACATTTTCTTGTGCATGTGTGGGAGAGCTTTTGTAGATATAAACCTGGGAGTGGAATTGCTTAGTCATAGGGTATATGGACATCTTCAATTTGACTAGATATTGCCAAACTGCTTTACAAAAAGGTTGGACCAGTTTATACCCTAGTAGTGCATGAGAGCTCCCTCATCCATCTCCTGGCCAGCTATAGATGTCGTCAGATGTTGGGTGTCAAATGGCACTTTGTTTTGGTTTTCCTTTGCTTTATCTGGTTCCTACTGAGTTTGTGCATTTTTGCTTTGCCTTTTGTCTCTGTTGGGGGCTTGAAGGGTACTTTGGGATGAAGTGTCATAAAGTATATGATTGAACCAATTTGGAATTGAAGGCTGTGAGTCTTTGATCTAAGTAGATAGGGCCTGGGTTACTGGGATTATTAAAGTGGATACATACCAGGACTTCCCTGGTGGTCCAGTGGTTAAGACTCCATGCTTACAATGCAGGGGATGTGGGCTTGATCCCTGGTCAGGGAACTAACATCCCACATGCCACATGGCCAAAAACATAAACTAAAAAATAAATAAAAAATTTAAAAAGTGGATCCACTCCAATATACACAGAGCTAATTACAGAGAGGTCTTTCCCACCAAGCTAAGCTCTGTTGTGGACACAGTGACAACAGCAACAGCTGTTTCCCAAGCGCCCTCTTCACATACCAGTGCCCTGAAAATTAAGTAGCAGAGGTAGCAATTATTATAGGTAACGTTTATCGTGGCTAGGAACAGTGGTAAGATCTTTACACAAATAATCTCACGTTATTCATGTGCCAGCCCTACCAGGTAGGTTTCATTAACGTCATTTCATAAATAAAGAAACAGAGGCTTCGAGAGGGTAAATGACTTACCCAAGGTCATACAGCAAAAGCTCTAATTTGAAACCACATCTCTCTGATGCCAAAGTTTGTGCATTTAACCACCACATAGTATCTCAAAAATTGGGGGAGCTAACTCTCCATCAATATATTTTTTAACAAATGCTTCCAACATGCTTTAATATATATGTTATATATATAATATAAAACATGCCAAAAGTTCATACCAAGTGTTAGACCTTTATCACTTCCTCTGGGGCAGATAGCCCCAGATTCATTGTCTCCATGTGACGAATTTGATAATTAAAACACAGAAAGGGT
This sequence comes from Okapia johnstoni, assembly GCA_024291935.2. Taxonomy (NCBI): domain Eukaryota; kingdom Metazoa; phylum Chordata; class Mammalia; order Artiodactyla; family Giraffidae; genus Okapia; species Okapia johnstoni. The sequence goes on along the minus strand of CM044324.1, from coordinate 53,532,055 downwards.
AAATGAACTTGCCCAAGGTCACAGAGCTGAGAAGTGCAGAGCAGGGATTGAAACTTGAAGAGGATGGGGTATGGGATTGGGTGCAGGAAGAACAAAGAAAATATTGGGGGTGAGGAAGCTGGTAAGTGGGGGCAGCTCAAGGGGTGTCCCCATTCCCTGTCTAAAGTCAGGGATGAGAGTGGTTAAGAGAAGAGAAATGCTGCGCTTTGAGCCGGAGCCTCCCCTGCGTCTGGCCTGGGTGGCCGAGGGGGCAGAAAACCACCAAGCAGAGTGGGCACAGGGCCAGACACTGGAATTTGACTGAGACCTAAAGAATAAGGGTCCTGTGAGCAAAGGGAAGTGAAGGAAGCGAGTGGTAGGATTTCCCACTGCACAGAGCACATGCAGGGGAAAGATAAGGGAGACAGGAAGCTGATAGGGGCCAGTGCTGGTGCAACCCCAGTGGGTGAGGAGAAGCCCTGCCAGGGCTGCAGGAGCTGGGCTGAGCTGGGGACTGGCAGGGTGCCCAGCTGGACTTCAGAGGACCAGCCCTCTGCCTCTGTGTGAGCTACTGAAGAGAGGCAGCTTAACCAACCAGGTCCAACTCACAAAACAAATAACAGGAGAGTGTGCTTCCTTCAGGGATCACCCTCCCCTGAGGATGTGAAAAAATAACAATAATATGTATTGAAGTTTATTATGTGCTAAGCATTGTCAGTAGAGTTCTTGTGTTTTATTCTCACTGAAAGTGAAAGTGAAAGTGAAGTCGCTCAGTCGTGTCTGACTCTTTGTGACCCCATGGACTGTAGCCTACCAGGCTCCTCTGTCCCGTCCGTAGGATTCTCCAGGCAAGAGTACTGGAGTGGGTTGCCATTTCTTTCTCCAGGAGATCTTCCCAACCCAGGGATTGAACCTGGGTCTCCCGCATTGCAGGCAGATGCTTTACCATCTGAGCCACTAGGGAAGTCACTCTTTAACTATGAAGCCATACTAAAAGGGTAAATGAGATGACTCATACAAAGTACCAGAACACAGTACGTATTCAGTAGGTGGAAGAGATAAGAAAGGAACTTGGCTTTGGGGGCAGCAAACAGAACTGACTGTACAGCAGGAAGAACGGAGGATAAACATTAAGTAGGATTTCCTGAAAGAGAGGCAAAGGGATAGAGATGAATCTTACTCAAGATTTCGCCCTGTACACACTCGCACAGACCAACTTAGGAAACATGAAAACATGCCCCTGAAGTAGAATGATTCCAGCTCCTGCCTTCCCAACAAGTGGTGGGAGACTGGCATTCCTGGCTTGGCACCTGCCCATCTTTCCAGCCTTATCTTTCCATGTATTCCAGTCTCAGCCAAATCTGCTCCTCTTGGTTTCCTGAGCAGAGAACACACAAATGTTATCTTTTCACTTTATCTTGTCTTTAGATAAACAGAAGTTTCTAATGTTAGCATAATCAACTTTATCATCTTTTCTGTTAGTCTGAGAAATCCTTCCCTACCCTGGGATCATAAAGACATTCTCCTATTTATTTTCAAAATCTTTATAGTTTTGTCTTTTGTCTTTAGGGGTATGGTGTGAAATAAAGATCAATATTAGTTTCCTTTATGTGGATAGCCAATTGTCCCAGCACCACTTCTTGAAAGTCTGCCCTTCCTTACTAATTTGCAGTGACATCTGTGATTTATAGTTAGTTTCTTTTGTTTCGATGGCCTAGTCTTCTCTCCCTGCCCCAATGCCACATTCTCTCAATTAGTATAAACATAATACATCTTCATATCTTGCAAATCAAGTCTTCCCACCTTGTTCTTCGAGAGTGTCTTGACTGTTGAACTTCTATCCATAAATTTTGAAATCATTTTAACAAGTCATTGGGATTTTAGTTGTTATTTTTAGTACATATAACATGTTAGTGGCTTTGGGGAAAATTGACATCTTTGCGATATTGAATCATCCAACACCTGATAGAGTAGACTCCATCATTTATTTACATCTCTGCTAGCATCCCAGTGATAAAGAATCCCTAGTGATAAAGAATCCACCTGCCAATGTAGGAGACACAGGAGACATGAGTTTGATCCCCGGGTGGGGAAGATCCCCTGGAATAGGAGATGGCAGCCCACTCCACTATTCTTGCATGAAAAATTCCATGGAGAGAGGAGCCTGGCAGGCTACAGTCTATGGGGTCGGAAAGAGTCGGACACAATTGAGCAACTGAACAAGCACACTGCTAGGGTCTCCCAGTGTTATATGAGTTTGTCTCTAGACATCTTGCCCATACTTTGTTAGATTTCCCCCCTAGGTCCTTTATATTTTAAAATGTTATTGACAATGGTATTTATAAGAAATTTTATGTTCTTACTATTTATTGCTATATATAGAAATACTGGGACTTCCCTTATGGTCCAGTGGTTAGCCCTGATCCAGAAAGATTCCACATGCTGTGGGGCGACTAAGCCCGTGAACCACAACTATTGAGCCCATGCTCTAGAGACCTAAAGCCTGTGCTCTGAGCCACAGGCTGCAAATGAGCCTGAGCACCCTAAAGCCTGTGCTCTGCAGCAAGGGAAGCCACCACAGTGAGAATCCTGCACACTACAGCTAGAGAGTATCCCCCACTCGCTGCAACTAGAGAAAGCCTGCCTGCAGCAGTAAAGACCCAGTGCAGCCAAAAATAAATAATTAAAATACTGATAATTTTTGTTGCATTGATTTTGTATCTAGAAACCTTAATTAACTATTTTATTTATTCCAATAATTTTGGGGGATTCTTTTAGATTTTCTACATGCATAGTCACATCACTAGTAGATAGTGACAGTTTTATTCCTTCCTTTCTAATTTTTATATAGTTTCTTTTTCTTAACTTATTGTTTTGGCTCTGATCTCTAGTACAATGTTAAATAGAAATGGTAGAAAATATAGATGAGTATTCTTGTCATTTTCCTGGCTTTAAAAAGGAAAGTTTTTTTATGATGTTTGTTATATAAAAAAAATAGATACCCCTTATTGGCATAAAGAAGGTTCTTTTTATTTCATTTGCTGAATTTTTATCATAAATCTTTTGAGTTTTTCAAATCCATTATTATCATCTAATGAAATGATCATATGATTTTCCATCTTTAATTTGTTAATGGGGCAAATGGATTAAATTTCTAGTGTTAAACAAACCTTGTAATGTTGAACAGACTTCATGAGGTGTTATCAATGTTACAAATATTTTACTACTCTGATGTTTTTCTCAACTTTCCCAAATGGAGAGTGAGTCCTTCAAAGCTCTCCTTGGATATCACCTCCTTCTGAAAGCCTTCCAGGATGCCCTCAGCTATGGAACCAATGGAACATTGCCTCCCTATGTAGCTTCATTGTTGCCATATTGTCACTTTCTATCCCCTTGTCTTCTCTCATGGACTATAAACTTCTTGAGAGATCTTTGTGCACTCTTCTCAGCCCTCTTCCTCTTCCCAGGACCCAGAGCAGAGATGGTATCAAGTGTAACACCGAGGATGAGGCCATAGGTTCTGGGGTAAAGCTGCCTGGGCTCACATTTCAGCTCAGCCACTTGTTAGCTGTGGGATTTAGGGCATGCCCCTTGGTCTCCCTGAGCCCATCCGTTAAATAGGGAGAATAATAGTACCTAACTCATAAAGTTGTTTTGAGAATATTTTTCTTGTTATCTTAGACCAAAGCAATTGCCACTACAGTCTATGCTTTTCTCTCCCTCTTTTTTCTGTGCTTCTCTTACTTTGAACTACTCACAATTTATTTCCAAGAGTCTCCTTTTTTTTTTTTTTTCCACCACACCACTGCTTGTGGGATCAGCTTGTAGGATCTTAGTTCCCCAACCAGGGGTTCAGGGATTTAAACTGGGCCACAGCAGTGAAAGCACTGAGTCCTAACCACTGGACCACCAGGGAACTTCTTATTTCCAAGGGCTTCTGAGAGCCATCTCATCTTCCTTTGTTTCCTCTAAAGCTGTTCTTATGCTGCTTTGTTCTTTCATTCAGTGGGCATTTATTGAGCAATTACTGTGTGCTAGAACCTGAAGCAGACAACCAAGCAGAGGCGAGAGACATAGAGGCAGTCACTGATAACACAATGTGATAAATGTTAAGAGAGAGGGCCACTGGGGCTGGGGAGCATGGATGGGGATTGAGTTTATGTGAACAGAGTCCTCTAACTTAGCTGGGTGATTAGAGAAAACTTCTCTGAGGGCTTGATGCCTAAGCTGGTCCTGGAGGGTGAGTGAAGGATGGAAAGTGGGGGGAAGGCAGGAGGTGTGGGAAAAGTGATCTCAAATAGGGGAGAAAGTGCAAAAGAAAATAATGCGAGAAGAGAAAGAATATAACATGCTTGAGAAATTGGTAATACTTAAGCATGACCAATTTGCCTTGATTCATGGACCTAACATTCCAGGTTCCTATGCACTATTGCTCTTTATCTCATTAGACTTTGCTTCTGTCACCAGTCACATCCACAACTGGGTGCTATTTTTGCTTTGGCTCTATCTCTTCATTCTTTCTGGAGTTATTTCTCCACTGATCTCCAGTAGCATATTGCACACCTATCGACCTGGGGAGTTCATCTTTCAGTGTCCTGTCTTTTTGCCTTTTTATACTGTTCATGAGGTTCTCAAGGCAAGAATACTGAAGTGGTTTGCCATTCCCTTCTCCAGTGGACCACATTTTGTCAGAATTCTCCACCATGACCCTTGGGTGGCCCTACACGGCATGGCTCATAGTTTCATTGAGTTAGACAAGGCTGTGGTCCATGTGATCAGATTGGTTAGTTTTCTGTGATTGTGGTTTTCATTCTGTCTGCCCTCTGATGGAGAAGAAGGATAAGAGGCTTATGGGAGCTTCCTGATGGGAGATACTGACAGAAGGGGAAAATGGGTCTTGTTCTGATGGGTGGGGCCATGCTCAGTAAATCTTTAATCCAGTTTTCTGTTGATGGATGGGGATGTGTTTCCTCCCTGTTATTTACCTGGGGCCAAACAATGGTGGAGGTAATAAAGATAATGGCGACTTCCTTCAAAAAGTCCCATGCATGCACCACTACACTCAGTGCCCCTAACCCTGCAGCAGGCCACCGCCAGCCACCCCCGACCCATGCCTCTGCCGGAGACTCCTGGACACTCCCAGGCAAGTGTGGGTCAGTCTCTTGTGGGGTCACTTCTCCTTTCTCCTGGTTCCTGGTGCACACAAGGTTCTGTTTGTGCCCTCCAAGAGTCTATTTCCCAGTCCTGTGTAAGTTCTGGCAGCTCTATAGTGGGGTTAATGGAGACCTCCTCCAAGAGGACTTATACCATTACCCAAGTCTGCTGCACCCAGAGCCCCTGTCCCTGCAGCAGTTCACTGCTGGCCCATACCTCCACAGGAGACACTCAAACACAGCTCTGTCTCAGTCTCTGTGGGGTCTCTGGGCCCTGGTGTGCACAAGGTTTGTTTGAGCCCTCTGAGCATCTCTGGTGGGTATGGGGTTTGATTCTAAACGTGAATTCGCCCCTCCTACCATCTTGCTGGGGCTTCTCCTTTGCCCTTGGATGTGGGGTATCTCTCACAGCTGCTCCAGGGCCCCATAGCCGCCTTCTTCAATGGACTTTTAAGTAGGGTTTTTGCTGCAGGGGACTGTCTGTTCTCAACTCTGGGATGTGCCAAAACAGACTGGTTCCAAATAGGGAAAGGAGTACATCAAGGCTGTATATTGTCACCCTGCTTATTTAACTTATATGCAGAGTTCATCATGAGAAATGCTGGAATGAAAATGCTGTGAAGCACAAGCTGGAATCAAGATTGCCAGGAGAAATACCAATAACCTCAGATATGCAGATGACACCACACTTATGGCAGAAAGTGAAGAAGAACTAAAGAGCCTCTTGATGAAAGTGAAAGAGGAGAGTGAAAAAGTTGGCTTACAACTCAACCTTCAGAAAACTAAGATCATGGCATCCAGTCCATCACTTGATGGCAAATAGATGGGGAAACAGTGGAAACACTGACAGACTTTATTTTTTGGGCTCCAAAATCACTGCAGATGGTGACTGCAGCCATGAAATTAAAAGATGCTTGCTCCTTGGAAGAAAAGTTATGACCAACCTAGACAACATATTAGAAAGCAGAGACATTACTTTGCCAACAAAGTTCTGTCTAGTCAAGGCTATGGTTTTTCCAGTAGTCATGTATGGATGTGAGAGTTGGACTATAAAGAATGCTGAGTGCCGAAGGACTGATGCTTTTGAACTGTGGTGTTGGAGATGACTCTTGAGAGTCCCTTGGACTGCAAGGAGATCGAACCAGTCCATCCTAAAGGAAATCAGTCCTGAATATTCATTGAAAGGACTGATGTTGAAGCTGAAACTTCAATATTTTGGCCACCTGATGCAAAGAACTGTCTCATTTGAAAAGACCCTGATGCTGGGACAGATTGAAGGTGGGAGGAGAAGGGGATGATAAAAGATAAGATGGTTGGATGGCATCACCGACTCAATGGATATGAGTTTGAGTAAACTCTGGGAGTTGGTGATGGACAGGGAGGCCTGGCGTGCTGCGGTCCATGGGGTCGCAAAGAGCCAGACACGACTGAGCAACTAAACTGCCTGACTGAAGCGTGACCAAAACAGACCAGGTGGTGGGGAGGGATAAGTGATGTGAAGAGGTAAGCAGGAGTCAGATAAAGTGTCTGTCATGCTATACTAAGGAATTGAGACTTTGTCTCTTTTCTTATTTTTAAAAATTATTTATTTATTTGGCTGTGCCAGGTCTTAGTCATGGCACCAGGGATTGAACCCTGGGCCCTCTACATTGGGAGCTTGGAGTTTTAGCCACTGGACTACCAGATTTTATCTTGAACTAATTCTCACCCCTTTCTTTGGCCCACCTAACACCTGAGTACATGTCACCTACTCCAGAAAGCCTTCCCTGACATGCATGCAAGTCTGTCTTGCATAGTTCCTCTGTTTTACCATAGGCCTTTCTTTTTCCTCATCACAGCCCTTACTTCTTTCCATGATAATTGTCTAAGCATCTTTCCTCCATACCGAAAGCTGTAAGAGGGCAGGGAATACTTTAACATTTCTGTAACACAAGGCTAGTAGAGGACCTGGAACACAGTAAGTGCTCAATAGATACTTATTGGATGAATGAACAAATAAATAGAACCAGGGAAGCAGAGAAAATTGGGAGCAGCAAAATGCCTGGCACAAAATTGGCCCTTAGAAAGTGATTTAATCTTTTAGCATGTATCAGTTTTTTCATCTGGGAAATAGGGATAAAAAAGAAACTACCTCAACAGGATATCACGGGTCTGTGAATTGCTTAACCCGGGGTCTGATGCTTAGTGTAAAGGATAATTCTCTGTGTGTTAAAAACAGTTCTCGTACAAATAGACAGTGAGCCTGGGTCAAAATTTCATTTAACTCATTAGTAAGGGAGCTAGCAGGATGACAAAGCCAGTTCAAAATAGAATATAAAAACTGAGGTTTTTTATAGTCAATGAAAAAGAAAAATCTTGCAATGAGATTGCTAAATTATATACAAAAGGATTAATGTCCTACAGGGTTAAAAAAAAAAAAAAAAAAAACCTTTAGGATCATCTTCTCTACCAGACAGAAAAGGAAATCATCACATCTTATTACTTCACAGAATTGTGAAATGTCTGGCCCCAATCGTCTGTGTAAATAGTGTTAAATTTCTCTTCGGAGGAAGATGACATCTTTTTAATCGGTAAGTTTGTTTGTTTGTTTTTATTTTTTAACTGCACTGTGTGCTGTGTGGGATCTTAGTTCCCCCACCAGGGATGGAACACTCACTTCCTTCATTGGAAGCAGGGTCCCATGGACTGCCAGGAAAGTCCCTGAGGCAGATGACTCTTAAGTGGATTTGCTAATCAACGTTTTATTATGACATCAAAAGGTCACATAATTATCTCTTTAGTTTAGTAACATGTTTTAGATAGTTTTTCTTAACACTGGTAAGTTTAGTTTAACAGATACTGTTATTATAGTAAGGCTCCCAGTGAGTATTTGTGGAAAGAATTTTTGTTCCTTTAGCTTTTCCCCTTCTCTCCTGCATCAGTTTGGGACCTACAGTGCAGGCAGACGGAGGGGAGAACCCTGTAGGGCCCTGTGCTCTTTCTTCGCTCAGCCTGGGGCGGTGTTGGGCTAATTATGTGTCATTAAATAGGTAGAGGAAGTATCTGCTTTGGGCATCAGCAAAGCAGGCACATACCCTCCCTCTTCCAGGATAATTTTTTTTGGAAAGAACTGGATATTTCCAAAAAGGTAGCGAAGTAGGACACCATGGGAAAAAATCAGAAAATTTGGGTACCACTATACTATCCATTTTTGGGGGGGTCCATTTTTCAATTTAGAAAATTGTGGTAAAATAGAGATAACATAAAACTTACCATCCTAACCATCTTAGGTGTACAGTTCAATGGCATTAAGTATAGTCACACTTTTGTGCAGCCATCCATCTCTAGAACTCTTTTCATATTGCAAAAGTGAAACTTGGTACCTATTAAACAACAACACATTGCCATTACCCCAACCCCTGGCAACCACACTTCTGCCTTCTGTCTCTGTGAATTTGACTAGGTATCTCATATCGATAATGGCACACAATATTTGTTCTCGGGGACTTCCCTGGTAGTCCAGTGGTTAAGACTCCTTGCTTCCAAGGGACACGGGTTCGATCTTTAGTTGGGGAACTGAGATCCCATGTGCTGTGTGGTGTGGCCAAATTTTTTTTTTAAATAAATAAAATGCTGCTGCTGCTGCTGCTGCTAAGGCGCTTCAGTCGTGTCCGACTCTGTGCGACCCCATAGACGGCAGCCCACCAGGCTCCCCCGTCTCTGGGATTCTCCAGGCAAGAACACTGGAGTGGGTTGCCATTTCCTTCTCCAATGCATGAAAGTGAAAAGCGAAAAGTGGTCACTCAGTCGTGTCCGACTCTTAGCAACCCCATGGACTGCTGCCCACCAAGCTCCTCTGTCCATGGGTTTTTCCAGGCAAGAGTACTGGAGTGGGGTGCCATTGCCTTCTCCGAATAAATAAAATAGCATCAAAATATTATTTAAAAATTTGTTCTCTTGTGACTGACTTATTTAACTTAGTATCATGTCTTCAAGGTTCATCCAAGGTAACACGGGTCAGAAGTCCCTTCCTCTTTAATGCTGAATAATAGTCCATTGTATTTATATCACATTTTGTTTATCCCATTATCCATTGATGGTTGCTTGCATTGCTTCCATCTTTTGGCTATTGCCTTCTTTCATTTTTATAGTATAAAGTTGTTTTTGTTTTGAATTGCACTTGAGGGATGGATACCATTTTCAAGGGCTTGAGATCTCAAATATTGTAATCTGGCTCAGAGCCTGGGACCGACTAGACTCTGAGACCATCTGTAGTCACTTCTTGATTCTGTACTTTTGCCTTAATACCACCAGGATGACTAGGTTTCTCTAGGCAGATTTAGCCACAGGTCCCTGTTTACATGGAATATGAGTGTTAAAAACGTGTTCTGGGGCTCTGATGTGCTCTAAATTTTGCATACACTGGGGACAAGGGGAATTCAAGCATTTCAACAAAGCAACAGATGGAAAATTTCCCAGGAATAAAGTAGTTATTTCTTGGAAGTCCAAAAGTATGTAGTTCGCAATCTCTGCTCTGGGAGTTGGGAGAATCCACTTGAACCACATGACTTCTTGATTCTAGAAAAGGGATTCCCGGATGCCACCCTGTTAGAAGTAGTGAAAAGCTCGGGGTCAAATGAGGACTAAAATGCCTTGGCTTCCAGCTTCAGGGTTATTATTACCATTATTATTTAGTTGGTAAATAATCAAATTTTATTTTATTTGGATAGTCTTAGTCTCTCATTTTCCAGATTTGGAAACTGAATCCCCAAAAGGGAATGTGACAGAGACAGTGACTAAAGGACTTCTGACCATAAGTCCACAGCTTGTTCCACTTGACACAGAGTCCAAGAATACTGATCTTGTATTAATAAAAACACTCTGCCCATCCTCCAAACACCCACAGGAAGACTTGAACACTCTATGATTCCAAATATTCTCCAAAAGATGTCTTTCCTTTCTACCAAAATTGCAAGCATTTCAAGGGAAAGGTCTGTGGCCTGACTACCTTATCATCTTCATTGTATGCCCAGCACTATGCTTCAGGCTCTTGAGGGCAGAAATTATTGCCTATAACACCTTGGGTTGTTAGGGGCAGATGCTCAATAAATAGGACTAATTAATACACCCCCACTTAAAAAAAAGAGGAATAAGGTAGTGGAGAAAAGAGAATATATATTAAGAAATCAATATGTTCTGGTCACTGCATTAGAATTTTCACCACTCTTCCATTTCCTCCCCAGATATTCTTTACAGCATTATCAATTTCCAGATTTTGAATCAAGAAATTAAGGTTACTCTGAGTTTTCATGAGGAAGTATTCAAGATTGACATTTCTCTGGTGGACTACAACCTTTTAGAATCTCATATGATAACCATGGAGTGAGAGGTAAAGCCAGGAATGAAGAGACCTAATACTTTCCAGAAGGTTAAAAAAAAAAAAAAGTTTTTTTCTCATGAGCAACCGTGAAATCAACCATATAAATTGTGAAAATAAAAGTCATGATCGTATTGGCTCTGACAATGTGGAAACATACATTTTCATCAAGCTAAGAAAAAGAAAACAGGGACTTCCCTGGTGATCTAGTGGTTAAGAATCTGCCTTCCAATGCAGGGGATGCAGCTTCCATCCCTGGCTGGGAAGCTAAGATCCTACATGCAGTGGGGCAACTAAGCCCTGGGCCACAATGTAAGATCCTGCATGCCACAGTGAAGATCCCATGTGCTGCAACTAAGGCCAAATACATTTTTTTAAAAAAAGATCTACATTATAAAAACAGAAAAAACAAATAAAAATTATGAGTATTTGAATCTTGCTAATAAATTGAGACCCATCATTACCAAATCCAGTTAACCTGACTCCACTCTCCCTGCGAACGTTTAATCACACTAGAGTTTTGAATGGAGACAAGATAAGCTACAGGACTTATGTGGAGAAGAACAATTAGGCCTGGGCAAGTTTCATAGCATGAAAGGGCTCAGACCTGAAAAATGCTTAATATCTGTGCTAGGTTAAAAAAAAAAGTGGTTCCCTAAAGGTAATTAGGTCCAGTGTGTGTGTGTTAGTCACTCAGTTGTGTCTGACTCTGCAACCACATGGATCGTAGCCCACCAGGCTCCTCTGTCCATGGAATTCTCCAGACAAGAATATTAGAGTAGGTAGCCATTCCCTTCTCCAGTGGATCTTCCCAAACCAGGGATCGAACCCAGGTCTCCAGCATTATAGGTGGTCTCCTTACCATCTGAACCACCAGTGAGGCCCAGCTAGGTCCTAGTCCCTGGAATCTGTAAGTATGCCCTATTTGGATTTGGGAAAACGGTCTTTGCAAATGTGATCAATTAAAGAATCTTGAGATGGGAGATTACACTGTATCATCTAGGTCAGCCCCAAATGCAGTCCCAAGTGTCCTTAGAGAGGCAGAGGGAGATATGATACAGATCCACAGAGGAGGAGATGGTGTGAATATAGAGGCAGAGATTAGAGTGATACAGGCCAGGAATGCCAGCAACATTCTCTTCTCCCGGAGAAGCTGGAGAGGCAAGCAGTAGATTCTTCTCTAGAGGCTCCAGGGGGAGTATGGCTTTGCTAATATCTTGATTTTGGCCCACTGAAACTAATTTCAGACTTCTGGCCTCCAGAACTGTGAGAGAATACATTTCTGTTGCTCTAAATCACCAAGTTTATGGTAATTATAATTCGTTCCCATGGTCACAGGAGACTAATACCATGCCCCTGTGCTGTTATCCAAGTCTCAGTTTACTGTCATCTCCTTCCCCTTCCATCTGGTACTTCCAAGAAGAGTTTCCAAAAGCTTCCTAGTGTGTTTTGTTTATCTCTTCTGCCAGGCACTGTGACAAGTACTTTACAGGTTCATTGAATCCTCATAAATCCTATTAGGTAGATCCTAATGTTATTCCTGTTCTACAGATGAGTGAAATTATGTTCAGAAGAGAAGCTGGTGGAGCCATACTCATAATAGGTGATGGAACTAGTATTCCGACTCAGGTCTGCTTAGATTTAAAGCCCACACTTTTAACCTCTATATTGTACTACCTCAAGCTCTCTGGGTTAAATCAGGGTTTTAATTCTCATATCTACTGCCGATGTTTTGGCAAGTTTATCTGAGGGATATTTTCAAGGAGTCTGTACCAACAGAGACCAAACATGTCTTTGTTCTAGCTCAAGGAACTGAAGTGCCATTTTTTAGAAAACAGAAGAGAATGGCCAATTCTAGCATCACAGAAAGCTCAGTTTAAAAAGACATCAGTTTCCTTAAAAAACTGGGAATAGAACTGCCATATGACCCAGCAATCCCACTGCTGGGCATACACACCGAGGAAACCAGAATTGAAAGAGACGCGTGTACCCCAATGTTCATTGCAGCACTGTTTACAATAGCCAGGACATTGAAGCAACCTAGATGTCCATCAGCAGACGAATGGATAAGGAAGCTGTGGTACATATACACAATGGAATATTACTCAGCCATTAAAAAAATACATTTGAATCAGTTCTATTGAGATGGATGAAACTGGAGCCCATTATACAGAGTGAAGTAAGCCAGAAAGAAAAACACCAATACAGTATACTAATGCATATATATGGAATTTGAAAGATGGTAACGATAACCCTATATGCGAGACAGAATAAGAGACACAGATGCATAGAACAGTCTTATGGACTCTGAGGGAGAAGGTGAGGGTGGGACGTTCTGGGACAATAGCATTGAAACATGTATATTATCATATGTGAAACAGAACACCATTCCATGTTCGATGTATGAGACAAATGTTCAGGGCTGGGGCAATGGGATGACCCAGAGGGATGGGATGGGGAGGGAGGTGGGAGGGGGGTTCAGGATGGGGAACACATGTAAACCCATGGCTGATTCATGTCAATGTATGGCAAAAACTACTACAATATTGTAAAGTAATTAGCCCCCAACTAAAATAAATAAATTTATTAAAAAAAAACTATACTCCAATAAAAATTAACTAAATGTATATATTTAAAAATAAATCCCTTTCAATAACAAAAAAATAAATAAAAAATAAAAAAAAATAAAAACACTTCCATGATCCATTTATTCAAATTCCTCATTTTATATATGATGAAACTGGGTTTACAGAAGGGGAGGGGCTTGCCTAGGGTCACCTACTGAGGCTTTAACTGGTAAAGTTGGAATTGAAGTCCCAGTTGCATTTCAAACCTGGGGTTGATTCTGCTGCACTGTTCAAAGTCAAGTGTGTTGCTATGGTCTAAAAAGCTGATGAAATTCTGGGAACATGCAAGCAGGAAAATGGAAAAATGGGTCCCGCCTTTCTTAAAGCTATAGTGCCCGATTTTCACCTGGGATAACCCACAGGGCTTCAGCCACTGAGCTGGTCCAGGGGATTGGGAGGGAGAAGCTTCTGCATTGGGACAGAGACTGAAGAGACCATGATAATGTGACCACGCCCCACATGGGAAAAAAGATATGACAAGAATTTATGAATTCCTAGAACTGAAAATATTTCTGAAAATCTTGACAGTAGCAGCTTTGGACAAATAAATGGAAGTAAGCTGTGTCTTACACTTAGCAGGGTACTTGTTTAGGAAACTCAGTATATCTAATTATAGTAAAAGCTGGACATTCTTTATCCATCTTTAAAGGCATCCACTAATAAATATTAAGTCCCTGCAGATCTCTGCTTTAATGCATAATAAGGTGGTTTTTTTTAAAAAGATAATATATTTAAAGTACTCCATACAGTCTTGGTAACAAGTCCTTTAAAATGTTGTTGCTAAGAAAGAACTTGAAGATATCACAAACAGATGGAAAGATACAGTGTGTTCTTGAACTGGAAGAAATAATATTTTTAAATGGCTCTACTACCCCAGGCAATCTATAATTGGATACAGTCCCTACCAATTTACCAGGGCATTTTTCACAGAACTAGAATAAATAATTTTAAAAACCATATGGTAGTACAAAAGACCCTAGATAACCAAAACAATCTTGAGAAAGACAACAAAGCAGGAAGAATCATGCTCTCTGACTTCAGATGACACTATAAAGCTACAGTAATCAAGATAGTATGGTATTGGCACAAAAACAGAGACATTATGGTCAATTAACCTATGACCAAGGAAGCAAAAATATGCAAAGAGAAAAGACAGTCTCTTCAATAAGTGGTGCTGGGAATACTGGGCATCTAGATATAGAAGAATGAAATTAGAACACTCTCTAACACCACATACAAAAATAAACTCTAAATGGACTAAAGAGCTAAATGTAAGACCTGAAAACATTAAACTCCTAGAATAAAACATAGGCAGAACATTCTTTGACACAAATCATAGCATTATTTTTTGGATCAGTCTCCTACAGCTAAGGAAATAAAAGCAAAATCAAATGGGACCTAGTCAAACTTAAAAGCTTTTGCATAGCAAAGGAAACCTTTGACAAAACAAAGTGACAACCTACTGAATGGAAGAAAATATTTGTAAATGATATGACCAATAATAGGTTAATTGAAAATATATAAACAGATCATACAACTCAATATCAAAAAAACAAACAACCCAGTTAAAAAATGGGCAGAAGATCTGAATAGACATTTCTCCAAAGAGGTCATGCAGATTAACAACAGGCACAGGCAAAGATGCTCAAAGCTGCTAATCATCAGGGATATGCAAGTCAGAACCACAGTGAGCTATCTCCTCCCATCTGAAGGAATGGCTGTCATCAATAGGACCACAAATACAACTACCATATGACCTGGCAATTTCACGTCTGGATATACATCTGAAAAAAATGAAAACACTAATTGAAAAAGATACATGCACCCTAATGTTCATACCAGTATTATTTACAATTACCAAGATATGGAAGCAAACTAAGTGTCAATCAACAGATGATTGAATAAAGAAAATGTGGTATTGATATATTTATTAATGGAATACTACTTAGTATTGCTGGGAAAGATTGAAGGCAGGAGGAGAAGGGGACGACAGAGGATGAGATGGTTGGATGGCATCACAGACTCAGTGGACATGGGTTTGGGTGGACTCTGGCAGTTGGTGATGGACAGGGAGGCCTGGTGTGCTGTGGTTCATGGGATCGCAAAGAGTCGGACACGACTGAGCAATTGAACTGAACTAAACTGACTCAGTCATAAAAAAGAATGAACATTTTGCCATTTGCAACATCGATGGACTTGGGAGGGCATTATGCTAACTGAAATAAGTAAAAGAAAGATAAATACTGTATGATATCACTTATATATAGAATTTTTAAAAAACCCAACAAATTAGTGACTATAACAAATAAGAAACAGATTCATGGATATACAGAACAAACTAGTGGTTACCACTGGGGAGAGGGAAGTGAGGAGGGGCAATGTTTTAAGGGTAGGGGATTAAGAGGTACAAACTGTTATGTATAAAATAAGTTACAAGGATCTATTTTACAACACAGGGAATACAGATGATATTTTATAGTAACTATCAGTTCAGTTCAGTCGCTCAGTCATGTCTGACTCTTTGAGAACCCATGAATTGCAGCACGCCAGGCCTCCCTGTCCATTACCAACTCCCGGAGTTTACCCAAACCCATGTCCATTGAGTCAGTGATGCCATCCAACCATCTCATCCTCTGTCGTCCCCTTCTCCTCCTGCCCCCAATCCTTCCCAGCATTAGGGTCTTTTCCAATGAGTCAACTCTTCGCATGAGGTGGCCAAAGTATTGGAGTTTCAGCTTCAACATCAGTCCTTCCAATGAACACCTGGGACTGATCTCCTTTAGGATGGATTGATTGGATCTCCTTGCAGTCCAAGGGACTCTCAGGAGTCTTCTCCAACACCACAGTTCAAAAGCATAAATTCTTCTCTGCTCAGCTTTCTTCACCGTCCAACTCTCACATTCATACATGACCACTGGAAAAACCGTAGCCTTGACTAGATGGACTTTTGTTGGCAAAGTAATGTCTCTGCTTTTAAATATGCTATCTAGGTTGGCCATAACCTTCCTTCCAAGGAGTAAGTATCTTTTAATTTCATGGCTGCAATCACCATCTGCAGTGATTTTGCAGCCCAGAAAAATAAAGTCAGCCATTGTTTCCATTGTTTCCCCATCTATCTGCCATGAAGTGATGGGACCAGATGCCATGATCTTAGTTTTCTGAATGTTGAGCTTTAAGCCAACTTTTTCACTCTCCTCTTTCACTTTCATCAAGAGGCTCTTTAGTTCTTCTTCACTTTCTGCCATAAGGGTGGTGTCATCTGCGTATCTGAGGTTATTGATATTTCTCCCGGCAATCTTGATTCCAGCTTGTGCTTCTTCCAGCCCAGCGTTTCTCATGATGTACTCTGCATAGAAGTTAAATAAGCAAGGTGACAATATACAGCCTTGACGTACTCCTTTTCCTATTTGGAACCAGTCTGTTGTTCCATGTCCAGTTCTAACTGTTGCTTCCTGACCTACATAGGTTTCTCAAGAGACAGGTCAGATGGCCTGGTATTCCCATCTCTTGAAGAATTTTCCACAGTTTATTGTGATCCACACAGTCAAAGGCTTTGGCACAGTCAATAAAGCAGAAATAGATGTTTTTCTGGAACTCTCTTGCTTTTTCGATGATCCAGTGGATATTGGCTATTTGATCTCTGGTTCCTCTGCCTTTTCT
This sequence comes from Okapia johnstoni, assembly GCA_024291935.2. NCBI lineage: Eukaryota > Metazoa > Chordata > Mammalia > Artiodactyla > Giraffidae > Okapia > Okapia johnstoni. Next base: position 53,515,280 of record CM044324.1, on the reverse strand, counting down.
AAAACCAGCTTGAATATCTGGAAGTTCACGGTTCACGTATTGCTGAAGCCTGGCTTGGAGAATTTTGAGCATTACTTTACTAGCGTGTGAGATGAGTACAATTGTGCGGTAGTTTGAGCATTCTTTGGTATTGCCTTTCTTTGGGATTGCAATGAAAACTGACCTTTTCCAGTCCTGTGGCCACTGCTGAGTTTGCCAAATTTGCTGGCATATCGAGTGCAGCACGTTCACAGCATCATCTTTCAAGATTTGAAATAGCTCAACTGGAATTCCATCACCTCCACTAGCTTTGTTCATAGTGATGCTTTCTAAAGCCCTCTTGACTTCACATTGCAGGATGTCTGGCTCTAGGTGAGTGATCACACCATCCTGATTATCTGGGTCGTGAAGATCTTTTTTGTACAGTTCTGTGTATTCTTGCCACCTCTTCTTAATATCTTCTGCTTCTGTTAGGTCCATACCATTTCTGCCCTTTATCGAGCCCATAGTAACTATAAATCGAGCATAACCCTTAAAGACTGTGAATCACTATACTGTAACATAACTAGACACGTTGAGCGGGGTGGCGGTGGCTGCTGCTGCAGCGGCGGCGCTGACAGGACACGATCTCTATGCTTTTCCGGCAGCTTGTCCCGCTTGGCCTCCTGTGTGCGCTGCTGCCCCTGCACCATGGTGCACCCGGCCCTGATGGCACCGCACCCGATCCCGCCCACTACAGGTGAAGTGGGGGGTCAAGCTCCCTGCCCTTCCATAGTTGGGGAATGGGAAGCCCAGACTTGGTCCCTTCCCTAGTCCCTCCATCCCGGGACCCCCATCCTGACCTTCTGGGACCCAGCTACTGGGCTCCCGGCAGAAATCAGGAGATAATTCCCACTTTCCGCCCTGTTTCTTGTCCTTTCCCCTGCCTGGTTTCATTTGGTGACCCTCTGCCTTATTTCTCCTACCCTGCACAGGCAGCGAGTCAAAGCCATGTTCTACCACGCCTACGACAGCTACCTGGAGAATGCCTTTCCTTACGATGAGCTGCGACCTCTCACCTGTGACGGGCACGACACCTGGGGCAGGTAGTGCGAGGGGAGGAGCAAGGGGGAGGCCTGGGTCTAGCAGTCTGGTCCTAGGCAGGCAGGTCTGCTGAGACTGGTGGCTTCATGCTCTCCTCAAGGGGTTCCAGAAAAAGCTCCTAGCCAGGGTGGGGTCGCATTCCCCTCAATTCAGGCCCACGCCACCAGGATCCACCCAGCCTCCTGAAAATTTGGATCACAAGGTGGGTTATCCTAGTGGGCTGGATCTTGGCGCTCTGGCCACAGCAGTAACAGGCACCAGCTGTTGGGACTTGAGCAAATCTCTGGAGCCATAGGATGTGTGGAAGGGCTTCAAGAAGTCAGAAGACCCAACCCCTTCATGTTATAAGTGGTCAAACAGGCCCAGGAGGAGCTATACCTCTCCCAAAGGTGAACCTTCAGGGCCTTGGTAAATGTAACTGAAATGCACTTCCTCCTTTATCCTCACATCCCTGACTGCTTCTTGAGATTTCAGCTCAAACTGTCACCTTACTGTCAGTTCCCTTAAATACCCATCACCTACTAGTCGGTCTCACAAACACACTTTTTAATCTTTGTAGCACTTCTCACTCTGATACTGTTGTTTTCACTTATCTGCTAGTTTGTGTTTCTCACTTTCACTAGAATAAAAATCTATGAAAAAAAAATCTATGATATGGAATCCTCTGTCTTGGTCCTTGCTGAGTGAGTGAAGAATCATTGCAGTTAGCTGAAACTGACATTGATGAAACACTGTGCTAAGCATTTTCCTTGTGTCATCTCATGTAATTAAGTGCCGTTATCTCCATTTTACAAGTGAATATGCTAAGAACTGGAGAAATTAAGTAAAGTGAAAGTGAAAGTCGCTCAGTCGTGTCCAGCTCTTTGGGACCCCATGGGCTATACAGTCCATGGAATTCCCCAGGCCAGAAAACTGGAGTGGATAGCCTTTTCTTTCTCCAGGGGACCTTTCCAACCCAGGGATCGAACCCAGGTCTCCTGCATTGCAGGCAGATTCTTTACCAGCTGAGCCACAAGGGAAGCCCAAGTATACTGGAGTGGGTAGCCTATTCCTTCTCCAGCGGATCTTCCAGACCCAGGAATTGGACCGGGGTCTCCTGCATTGCAGGTGGATTTTTACCAACTGAGCTATGAGGGAAGCCCCCAAAATTTGTTGGGTTGTTTTTTAGTTGAAAAAGTAATGCACGCGAATGGCAAATTTAAGCAGTACAATGTCATATAATAAAATAAATATCTCCCATATGCTAGAACTCCAATCACTGTTAACTTTCTTGTGGGTCCTTCCAGAAATATTTTTGATTTATACCATCCTATAGATATGTATATGCTACCTTGTAGCTCAGTTGGTAAAGAATCTGCCTGCAGTGCAGGAGACCCGGGTTCGATCCCTGGGTTGGGAAGATCCCCTGGAGAAGGAAATGGCAACCCACTCCAGTATCCTTGCCTGGAAAATCTCATGGACAGAGGAGCCTGGTGGGCTGCAGTCCATGAGGTCGCAAAGAGTCGGGCAGACTGAGCGACTAACACTTACTTATAGATATGTATGTATGTGTCTTTTTAAATTAACTTTTTAAAGGTGTAACTTACATGAAATGCACCCACTTTAAGTGTGTAGCAACCCATCATAGTCAGGATAGAGAACCATTTCTGTCACCCTAAAAAGATCCCTTGTGGCCTTTTATAGTTAATCTCTCCACCACCACTGGCTCCAAAAACTGCTAATCTACTTTCTGTATATATTGTCTGTTTTTGAAAATGCAGTTAGAACATATGACACTACCTATTCTGTAGCTTGTCTTTTTCATTGAACTAGGTAATTTGAATATTTTCACATTAGCCCATAGAACTCTTCATAACAATCTTTTTGACAACCTCATAGTTTTGCATTGTTTGAATATATTACAATTTGGTTACTCTTCAACTGGTGTACATTTGGGTTATTTCTAGCTTTTTGCTGTTCTAAAAACAGTACTGCCATAAGTATTCTCAAGCCTACAGTTCTGTGCACTGTGAGATAAAGTCATAGATGTAGGAGGCCTGTGCTCTGAGCTGCAATCTTATACTGCCTCCCTATGGTGGAGAAGAATGCCAGAGAATATAAGCGATGTGTTTAACTACAGTCAGCTGCATCTGCCCACCTCCCAAGTGCCTTAAAAGGGTCAAAGGGTCCTGGCGATTTTCACTATGGTATCTCTGTTGTGACAGCAAGTGGGACTGGCAGACGCATTGCTGTGCCTCACTTATTAGTTTCTGGGGTATCTGATCTGAGGCCTTAATACCTGGTGTCTGATTTTGTTACTAAGCAGCTGATATTTTTGTCCTTTTACAGTTTTTCTCTGACTCTGATTGATGCTCTGGACACCTTGCTAGTAAGTGTCTCATTTATTCCTTTTTCTCTCCAACATTGCATAACCAATATCCTTCTTTTGGCAGCTTGGCTGTGGGTGAAAAGTGAATTCTTCACCTGGGCCTTTGAGTTTCATCTTTCATTTTGATCTTTAATTTGAGGGCAGTGGAAAGCCACTGGCATTTTTCAAGATGAGAGCAGGAAATTAGATTTCTGTTTTGAGAAGATCACTGGCTACAATGTGGGGAAAGATTCATGCAATCATTTAATAAATAGTTTTTGAGTAATTGCTTCATGCACTGTGCTCAGCCCTCTGGGGGAGTGTAGGAATGAGTGAGGCTCCTGCCTGTGCAAAGATTCTCATCACATGGAAAGAAATCGATGCCTCAGAGTTGTGGGGATAAACTTAACTGGGGTCTTTTGAAGGAAGAAGAGGTCAATTTTAGCTAGAGAAGGTAACATGTAAACAATTGAGGGTAAGTTGGATTTCTAAGTGGGAAGACACAGGGTGTGATTTCTGGTGGAGGGAACAGCATGTCTGAGGTTAGAAAATCAAGGAATAGTAGATACAGTTCTACTGCAGTGGATGAGACAAGGCTAGATGAACAATGAGAGACACAGAGGATAGATTAGGTCTAAATCATATAGAGGGCTTTAAATGCTGAGATAGGATTGTTTGGGTTGCAAGCGATAGATTTAGACAGGAAGGAAACTTACTGAGTCACATAGCTAAAAAGTCCAGGTAAAGACTGGCCTCAGACCCAGCTGGTTCCAGACAATATAAATAATGTCAGTAGGAATCTCTTTCTCAATCTCTTATTTCTGCCTACTTTGCTGGCTGTATTCTCAGGCTCTTCTTAAGCTGACAGGGTAACCGATGCTAACTCCGGACTTATATCCCACTCATTTAGTAACTGTGTGTGGAAAGAATTAGTTATTTTTCATTAATTGCAATGACTGAGTCTCAGTGATCTGGCTTGGGTTACACATCTATCCCTGAACTAATCAGTTGGACAAGAGATTTAGTATGCTGGCTGGTGCAGGTGAAGTGCCCATTCTTGCAACTGAAGGAATGGAATCAGCTTCTTCATATTATAAGAGTGACTGTGAAAGAAGGGTGATTCCTCAAGGGAAAATTGGAGCAGTCATATCAGAATAAAAGGTATCAGGATTGCATTTGACTGACAGTTTAAACAAAAAGGGTTTAATTTTCTCAAGTAAAAGTAAATCTGAAGGTATTAATAATTTCTAGCATTGGGTCAGCTGCTTAACTGTGTCATCAGAAACCCATGCTCTTGGTATCCTTCCGTTCTGCCATCATTAGTATATTGACTTTCATTCTCATGCTTAGTACCTCATGGTCTAAGATGGCTGCCACAGCTCCAGAAATCAAGTCTGCTTTCAAAGTAGAAAGGAAAAGAGTAAAAGCCATGCCAACGGTGTCTTGTCTGTTTTTATTAGGCCATTTCTGAGAAGTGCCCTTAGTAGACTACAACACTCAGAATTCATTGGGTAACACAATCACCTCTAGTGGCAAATGAGGCTGAGAAACAAGTGTGCAGATTTCTAGCTTCTATGGCTGGAAGCTACAAGTATAAAGAAGATTGGGAATCAGTGTTGGGTCAACCAACCTGCAGTATTTTCCACCAGGATGAATGTGACAAGGTTAAAAACAACAGATGTCCACTGAAAATGTCAAACTAAGATTTCCTTATGTGGTCTACAGTCTTTATATTGGTTTCATTTAAATGAGTACATAGGATTCTTAAATTGGAACCAAAGAATTTACTAATGTCTCGATACTGGGTCTATGTGATTTCCAGCTCTCAGTGTTTTCAACTGTTACCGGCAGTTCTATAACAGAAACTGTAGGTCTTAAGTTGAAAAAGTGAGAATCACACCAGCATAAGATCCTAGATTCTGATCTAGCATCTCCAGTGCCTACAAGCCTGGGAGCCTCACTATCAGGTCTCTCTTTCCTACAGATTTTGGGGAATGTCTCAGAATTCCAAAGAGTGGTTGAAGTTCTCCAGGACAATGTGGACTTTGATATTGACGTGAACGCCTCTGTGTTTGAAACCAATATCCGAGGTGAGGGGTGCCTTCAAGGGTCCTTGGAAGAAAGGAGACTGTGGAGTTTTGGCTTCCGTATCAACCAGGAGGTGGTAAATAGCATCCTAAGGGCTAGCCTTGCCAGGGTACTTGACTCAAAACAGATCGACAGAGCTCTTCCCTCCTGGGGGTGGGGTAGGGAGGTCTCAGGATTCCTCATCAGTTTTAGACATCAAAGTGAGCAGGGGACAGAGAAAAGACTGAAGAGAAACATGCCAGGATTACTCACATATTTAACGTATACTTGGTACTAGGCTTTCAGCCAAGAGCAAGAAAGATGTAATCCTTGCCTTCTCATAGCTTATTGCCTAGGAAGCACTATCCCATAGAACTTTCTGCACTGATGATGGAAATGTTTTATGTCTGTGTTGTCCAGTCCAGTAGCCACATCTGAAACATGTTTGAAAGGGAAAGTGAAGTCGCTCAGTCATGTCCAACTCTTTGCGACTCTATGGACTGTAGCCCTCCAGGCTCCTCCGTTCATGGGATTTTCCAAGCAAGAAGACTGGAGTGGGTTTCCATTTTCATCTCCAGGGGGAGTGTGTTTACTGCACCTGTAGAACTGAATTTTTAATTCTATTTAATTTTAATGAATGCAAATTTAAATAGCGGCATGTTTTTACTACTTGCTATATTACATAGTGTGAGTCTAGGGTATTAGTTTCCAAACCTGGCTGCTGACCAGAAGCACCTGGGACCTTTTTAAAAGTTCAGCTGTCTAGACTCCACTCTAAATCTAATTAATTGGAATCTTTGGGTTGGGTCCTAGAATCAGTATTTTTAGCAGGTTCCAGTGAATCTTTTTTTTTTAATGATTCATTCCTTTTGTTGAGGTAAATTTACATATACTGAAATGCACAGATTTACACATTTCAGTGAATTTTGACCCAATGATTCTTATGAAGCTAGTACAACCCTTCTTTTCAGTGAGCTTCTAGACCGTTGGTGGCTTAACAGCCATCACCTCTGGATGATACTGTTATATTTTTTCCTCCTTATTTTGCTCATCTTTATTTTATATATTATGTGCAATGAAATTTGTATTACAGATATATAATTTTTTTAATTTTAAAAGAAAAAGACTATGGAGCAGAGGGACAGCATGGTATAAAATCCCAGTGTAGGGATCAGACCTGAGTTTGAGGCCATGCTCAGTGCTGGGTCCCAGAACTGCTGAGCCCAGATTGTCATCTATAAGTTAAGGTTGTCCTTATGTCTGTTTCTGATATGCATGTAATTGTATCAGCCTTCTTTTGGTTGACATTTGCCCAGTATGTCTTTTTCTTCTCTTTTATTTACCATCTTGCTGTATTTTATGATTAGCTCTGTCTTTTGTAATTTACATAGTATGTTTATCCATTCTGACAATCTTTTCTTCTAACTGAAGCATTCAGTCTATTTACATTTACTGTAACTACTGATATATTTGCATTCATTTCTATGGTATTACTTTGTGCTATTTGTCCCATTTTTCTCTCTACTCTTTCTCTTTTTTTTTTTTTAATTTTGTTTTTTTGGCTGTGCCATGTGGCATATGAGGTCTTAGTTCCCCCGACCAGCGACCGAACCCACCCGCACCCCACGCAACAGAAGCATGCAGTCCTGACCACTGGACTGCTGGGGCAGTCCCTTTCTTTTTTATGCCTTCTGTAGGTTGATTTGTTTTCTCCCTCATCCCATTTTTCTTTACTAATCTGGAAATAATGCACTCTATCTAGCTTATTAGTTTTCTTGGAAAATTTAACAAACATAGTCTAAAATTAATGAAGATCTTTATTCTCCTCCTGAATAATATAAAACCTGGCTCTGAGGATATCTGTACCTGAATGCCCTAGTTATATATTTTAATTATTTGTTTTAAGCCATCCATATATTATTGTCATTCTATTGAGTTGAAGGTTTGGATTTACTACTATTTGCCACTTTGGGACCATCTTTCCTTCTTGTATCACAGACCTTACATCTGTGCTCCCTTTCCTTGTATCTGAAAAACTTCCTTTTGAGTGTCCTTTAGTGCAGGTGTGTTCTTGGCAAACTTTCTCAGCTTTTTTTAGTATGAAAATGTCTTTATCTCACTGCCTTTGTTTGTCCTTTGAAGAGGGGAAACTGAAGCTCAAGTTCACCAGTTTAGCCATATTTCCAGATATGTCACCTTTAGGTCTTTTTTTTATAAATCCTAAATATTATGTAATAAATTGAAGTAGAAAATTGAGTAAAATGAAGGTAGTAAGTATCTTTCCCTTCTTCTGGCGATTGGGAGACAGTGACCAAGTGCAGTGAGCGTGGGCTTTGGAGTCAGGCAGACCTGGGTCTACCACCTACTAGATGGGCGACCCCAGGCAAGTTGCTTTACCCCTCTGAACCTCAGTATCTTTGTCTGAAGAGGGCACAAAATACCTAGTGTTTGGTGTACGTGCGTGTATGCTAAGTTGCTTCAGTCGTGTCCAACTCTGTGTAACCCTATGGACTGTAGCCTGCCAGGCTCCTCTGTCCATGGGGTTCTCCAGGCAAGAATACTGGAGTGGGTTGCCATGCCCTCCTCCAGGGAATCTTCTTGACCCAGGGATCGAACCCACATCTCTTATGTTTCCTGCATTGGCAGGCAGGTTCCTTACCACTAGTGCCACCTGGGAAGCCCTGTTTGGTATACCCTAGGGACTAAAAGTGATAGTCATTGTTCTTGTGACCCACCAAGAGGAAAAAAGACTTGGTGACCTTAACGCTGTACCAATGTGGGTGTTACGGACTCTTCTTTCCCTTGGTAGTTCTACCCGCTTCCCAGTGAACCACCGAACAGAGCATTGGGTTTAATTTGCACAAGGGTAAGACTGGTCCTTGGGAGTCTGACACTTGCTTTTTGTGCCGTCTGTAGTGGTAGGAGGACTTCTGTCAGCTCACCTGCTATCAAAGAAGGCTGGGGTGGAAGTAGAGGCCGGATGGCCCTGCTCAGGGCCTCTCCTGAGGATGGCGGAGGAGGCAGCCAGGAAACTTCTCCCAGGTAAGACCCATGTTGAGACAGAGTGGAGAGGAAGTCCAGTAGATCCTGCTGCTCTTGCTGGAGAAGAGAGTGGCTGCATTATTATACCAGACCCTTGGTATTTCTACCTTTCAGCACCCACTGTGGAAATCAGGGGAGTCCTGGGCATTTGGAGGGCTAAACTAGGATGGATAAGCTAACCTCACAACTGTAGGCAGGGAGCCTGGCGGCTGCAAGGCTCTTACCCTTATTTGAGTGAGTGCTGTTGCCCCCTCCCAGGCCCAAACACTGCTGGGATGAAAGGATTCCAGATCTGAGTGTTTGCAACCCCAGATTCCAGATTTGGCTCTGCCAGCCAATCTCTTGACCCATATCTCTCCTTGGTTCAATTTCTCCATCTATCAGATGACAGTCATAATTCCTACTCCCCTCTGGGGAGACATACGATGAGATCAGAATGGAGAAAGCTCTTGGAGGACCTCAAACACCACTGAGACATGAGAGGGACTTGTTTTGTAGCTAAGCCATGTCCAGGACTGGAGGCCAAGCCGCAGTGTTTGTCCGGTGGGGCAGTAGCTGGGCTCGGCAGCATCAGCTGGACACTGTGTTCTCTTCAGGGTGTGGTGGAGGCTCTGAGCGCTGTTCACACCCAAACACGTCACGCTGTGCTTTCCACCAGCCTCTTGGCCATGTCACTTCTCCCCTACACCCAGAACTTGCCTCTCATCCTTGGGGACGAGCTGAGGAGAATGAGCGAGCCCAGTTCAGGCTCGCTGTCTCCCGGCCTGCATGTCTTCTTAAAGCTTCGTGTCCTGTGTGACTCATCCTTGGAGGAAACTCTACCTGGTTTCTCCCTTTTCTTTTGCATTGATTTTTTTTTAATTGAGAAATATACATATTGCAAAGTGCATGTTGGAGTCGGCACCCGTGTCTCTACCATTCAGGTCAAGAAACAGAATTTCGTCAACCCCTTCTCTTTTTAAGACTGCCTGACTTCTCTGAGCTATCTCTTTGGGACTTTCTTGGTGGTGACTTGAATCCTCCTTGCTTTCCATTCATGTCTGCCAGATAGCAAGTTTCTTCTCCTACAGTAAACTTGCTGGGCCTTGTGGTTCTTGGAAGTTTTGACAACTTTGTTCACAGTTTGGTGACGCACAGGCTGCTCTGGGGTTGTTTGACCTTTCAGCCTGGAGAGGAAGTCTCTGCCTCTGGCTTGCTGTCTAGATCCTTGCCTTGAATCGGAAAGCACTGGGGTGGGGTGGGCAGGGCACTGGGCCTGTGGGGAGGGAAGAGGGAGCGGGCACGTGGCAGTCATTCCCATCTTAGCTCCGTTTGGCTCGCCGTGTGACCTTTGAGTCAATTCTTTGCAAGCATGTCTTCCTACCTATGAATTGAGGATTGGATTACAATCAGCAGGTTCATGGTTTATATCCTTTAAAAAAAATAACATAGCCACTAGCTATCTATTTTACACATGGTAGTGTATCTGTGTCAATGCTAAGCTGCTGTATAGCACAGGGAGCTCAGCTCAGGGCTCTGTGATGACCTGGAGGGGTGGGGTGGGGGGAAATGGGAGGGAAACCCAAGAGGGAAGGGATGTATGTATACGTATAGCTGATTCACATTGTTGTACAGGAGAAGCTAACACAACATTGTAAGGCACCTGTACACCAATTTAAAAAAGGAAAGAAAAGAAAATAACATAGCCCCTAAAACTCTTTAGAGCAGGAATCCCGAACTGGCTCCTCTGGGACTGTTAAGAGGCTGCAGATACAGTTCATTTGTCAGAATGGTGTTTTAAAAAGTAGATGAATGGCTTCCTCGTTGTGCCAACAGCCCCACCACTGCCTATGGCTTAAGCCCCACCCGCTTCACACTAAGTTACTTGCCTGGCCCCTGAAGGCACAGTATAAAACAAGTAAAAGTGGAGCTGCTCTAGCTACAGTGAGCATGCATGTTAACCCGGAGCACAGCCTGCTGTTCCCCTCTGCACCACAGGCAAGAGCCCGAGGCATGGGGAGCAATGTTTGGCAGCATCTGGATTAAGTGGCCACTGAGGTCTCCAGTTGCAACACTTATCCTTCTCTGGCTCAGTCTCTAGCAGATCGCCTAGGCCAGGGGTCCCCAAACCCCCAGCTGCTGACCAGTACTGGTGTGCAAGCTGATAGAAACCGGGCCACCCAGCAGGAGGTGAGTGGCAGGCAAGCGAGCGAAGCTTCATCTGCCACTTCCCATCAGTCCCCATCACTCGCTTTACCGCCTGAAACATCCCCCTGTCCCAGTCTGTGGAAAAACTGTCTTCCACAAAACGGTCCCTGGTGCCAAAAAGGTTGTGGACTGCTGAACTAGGGGACAAGAGGGAAGCACTGGCCAAAACCTTAGGCTTTAGGCCTGTGTAAAACCATCCCCCCTCCCCGCTCTTGTCCAGGGTCTTAATTTTGTGATGGTTCAGCCTTTCAGACCCCCACTGGCATGCCGTATGGCACGGTGAACCTCCTTCACGGTGTGAACCCGGGAGAGACTCCTGTCACCTGTACGGCAGGCATCGGGACCTTCATCGTGGAATTTGCCACCCTCAGCAGCCTCACCGGTGACCCCGTGTTCGAAGATGTGGCCAGAGTGGCCCTGATGCGCCTCTGGGAGAGCCGGTCTGACATTGGGCTGGTAGGTCCTGCTGCCACCCTTCCCATCTAGGTCAACTTGGCCACCATGGCCCGTGCTTACGAGGCTCGGGGCTCTGAGCAACAAATTGCAGTTCAGCTGAAGGAAACTAAGAGTGACTTCGGGAGTGGTCCAAGACTTAGGCTCATGACACGGAAAGTAGATGAGACCTCCAGTTCCTGCTGTGGCACAGAGAGGAGGAGAGCGTGAGAGCTCATCCTTTACCAGGAAGGGGGGCCATGACGAGCTCTGACTCCCTGAGCTTCTCTGATTTGTAGGGAGTGGGTTGCATGCTTCATGCCCCGACTCACTCAGTGACCTTAGATAATCAGCCTGCCTGGCCCTCATTTTTACATATTTTTGTGAAACTGTGTTTCCTAGAACCAGAAAATATAAGAGACACTGAATGGCTGTTCCGTGAAAAAAAGATTCCTGGTCAATTAAGTTTGGGGAATATTATAAATAGTATCCCTTTTTCTGAAGAGTCATAATGAACACAAACAGGTTAAAGGTTATGCAAACCTCTGATAAATTCATCTGTTTAATTTTGCTTAATATAATGTTTCATAAACTTATCTGATACCAGGGCTTCGCTTTCCTCTCCACACCTACTAACCCATGAAAAATGTGACCAGTCATCTATGAGGTCGATTGCAGTTCCTAAACTGGATCATCCAGTGAAACTAACAGTAACTGAGCCAGAGCTGTCCAGGAAATAGCTCTGGATTTAGTCAGAAATGAGATTGAGTTCTGGCTTTACTCTGTTGAAACTGTGTGACCCTGGCCAAGTCACTCAACCTTTCTGATCCACAGTTACTTCAGTAGTAGTGGTGACGTACTTACATCTCCTCACTGAGTCATTATGACCGATAAAGACTGTATTGTCTGTAAATGATTCAGGTGGGGGCATGTTTTATACAAATTCTGGTTCTAAGTCACCTTGAAAGTGAAAGTTGTGTGAGGAATCCTTAACATTTCCTTAAGAGGGTGCCACTCTGGGGACCTCGAGTAACTCCGTTAGTGAGTCCAACACAGGCAGTCTTTTCTCCAGCCCTGGAACCATGGTGGACTCCATGGCTGGCCTGCCCACACCCCCTCAGCCCTTTACCATTTCCGTGCACACTGGCCTGTCTTCCAGCTGCTATCACCCAGGTCTCTCTGCCTACAGGCCTTTTTCTGGTACCTGGATCCTGTTCTGCTTGTCCTTGGCTGAAAGCGCCAAGACTTAATTCTCCCCTGGAGCAGTTCTCAATCAATGACTGATACTGATGGGAGTTTGTGGATAAACACCTCACTTCCCCATCCCACCTGAGGACTGAGTGCTCTACGCTGAGTCCCAAAGTTGCCCAGTGGGATGGAGCTCCAGTTCTCATGGTGGTAACTTGCCTGATGGTACACCCTTCCTGGGATGCCTCCCTGCCCTGCCTCACTTTCCCTCCTCGACCAGAGTTTCCAGAAACTCACTTTCCAAATCAACTACTTCCTGCCTTCCTTACTGTGGATCTGCCCAAACTAACAGAACAGTTAGCTGTTTCTTTGAATACCAGGTGAAGCTCTCAGCATCCATTGGGGTTGCAGTTATATGGACAACATATCTCTTCATTTAAATCTTCAAAGTGTATTTCTGTTTTATTTGGCTGTGCCAGGTCTGTCTTGGCCTCACGCAAGATCGTCGATCTTCATTGCAGCATGGGGAATCTTTAGTTGCAGCACGTGGGGTCTAGTTCCCTAACCAGGGACTGAATCTGAGCCTCCTGCATTGGGAGCACAGAGTCTTAGCCACTGGACCATTAAGGAAGTCCCTAAAATTTATGTTTAAGTGGTTCACAAGTCAAAGAATACAAGAAAGTACCCTTAGTTACCCAGTTCCTCTCCTTACAAGCAACTGCTCTGGTTCTTGGGTATCCTGCCCAAATTGATTAACAGAAGTACAGAGTGTGCCTTGTGTCTTTAGACACTGGAATTGCATTCAGATTCTCAGGCTGAGAAGTCTGAGACAGATTGTGGGACCAGCATGTTCTCATATCCTGGCTCACACTCACTCTAGACACTAGGCATGAACACATTCTAGGCATGAACACGTTCTTTGCGTGAACACTCCAAGTCTAGTTCTTTTTTCAGTTTTTGACCGGTTTTGTATAATTAAGTCCTCCTAAATGTACATGAGATGCATCTCCATTGTACAAATATGCAGGAGAGCTGGCTGTGAGCCAGCCTTGCTCCCCAACCTTGTACCCCAAGAACCTCCATGTCTCCCAAGAAGTGCTGGGGTGCCTACCTTGCATCTCACCAGGCAGCCAGGGGGGTGGGGACATCCTTGCTCATCTTGGGCCCTCCTTTAAGACCACGTGTCTTTCTCCTAGGTTGGCAACCACATCGATGTGCTCACTGGCAAATGGGTGGCCCAGGACGCGGGCATCGGGGCTGGCGTGGACTCCTACTTTGAGTACCTGGTGAAAGGAGCCATCCTGCTTCAGGATAAGAAGCTCATGGCCATGTTCCTAGGTAAAGAGGGCAGGGAAGGGGGGCTTTTCCTCTTGGTTTCCCCTGTTGAAATATCATTTATTTATAAACTTTCAGTTGCTCCCAAGTGCCTGCCTACAGAATTAGTTCTAAGTACCGGAGTCTGCATTCAAAACTACCATAGACTTACACTGCCCACTTGAGGCCCGTAACACCTCTTCATGCTGTCCTGTGAGAGCCCAGCTGAACCATGCTGCCTTTCTGTAGGCGGCCCTGGATTTTTTTTTATTTCCTGTATTGCACACACTGTGTTTCCTTTGCCTTAAATGTCTTTTTTTCCTGCCATTATGTGTTCAAATTCTGTTCACCCTTTACGGCTCAGCTTAAATGTCATTTTGCCCAGGAAATAGCTTGATGCTTCCTCAGAATTTAGGTTCTTCAGCATCTTTTTTTTGCCATCAGCTGTCATCACACGTTACAGCTCTACCAACTAAGTGCAACATCCAGGCCTTATTCATCTTTGTACTTTCCATAGTGCTTTTCAGGAAGTAGCTAGCAGATGAATGTCTGTTGAATAGAAACATTTTACCCTCCAGTCCCTTAGACACTAGTTATAATGATACTGAGGAATTATTGGGCACCTAATAATAATTATGGCTACCATTCATTTATTCAGCAAATATTTGTTGGGTACCATTGATGTGTCAACTGCAGTGCCAAGCACTGAACATGGACTATCTCTTTTAATCCTTACAACACTGAGATTGTCTTATTTATTTGGATGTGTTTTTGGTACTTCATTCATTCAGATAATGTTTTGTTTTTATTTTAAATATCTGCTTTTAAAAAAATATTTATTTATTTATTTGACCGCATTGGGTCTTAGTTTCAGCCTGCAGGATCTTTGTTGCATCATGAGGGAATCTTTCACTGAGATGCATGGACTCTCTGGTTGTGGCATGCAGGCCTAGTTGCTCCGTGGCATGTGGGATCTTAGTTCCCTGACCAGTGATCAAACTTCTGTCTCCTGCATTGCAAGGCAGATTCTTAACCACTGGACCACCAAGGAAGTCCCCAGATAATGTTTATTGTGCATATTTATTATGTACTGTTTGTGTTGGGGATCCTGCAATCAACAAAACAAAGTCCTAACTCCCATGGATTTACACTCTAGGGGGAGTTAAAAGTTCAAGTTGCCACTGGAATGCAAGCTCCCTAAGGGTTGAACTTTGTCTTGTTTGCCATTCCCTAGATATCTGGAACCTAGGTGGTTTAGTTGCTAAGTTGTGTCTGACTCTTGCAACCCCATGGACTGTAGCCTGCCAGGCTCCTCTGTCCATGAGATTTTCCAGGCAAGGATACTGGAGTGGGTTGCCATTTTATTCCCCAGAGGATCTTCCCAACCCAGGAACCTAGAGGTGCTCAGTAAATACTGTTGGGTGAACAAATGACTGCATAATCCCATGAGATGTATAACATTACTTTCATCACTTTATAGATAATAAGATTGAGGCTTAAATCTGAAAAAGAGTGGATATATGTATATCTGACAGATTTTATTTTCCTGGGCTCCAAAATCACTATGGACGGTGACTGCAGCCATGAAATGAAAAGACACTTGCCCCTTGGAAGGAAAGTTATGACAAATCTAGACAGTGTATTAAAGAGGAAAGATATCACTTTGCCGACAAGGGTCCATATAGTCAAAGCTATAGTTTTTCCAGTAGTCATGTACAGATGTGAGAGTTGGACCATAAAGAAGGCTGAGCGCTGAATAATCAGTGCCTTCAAATTGTGGTGCTGGAGAAGACTCTTGAGAGTCCTTTGGACCGCAAGGAGATCAAATCAGTCAATCCTAAAGGAAATCAAACCTGAATATTTATTGGAAGGATTGAAGCTGAAGCTCCAATACTTTGGTCACCTGATGCAAAGAGCCAACTCACTGGAAAAAACCTTGATGCTGGGAAAGATTGAAGGCAAAAGGAGAAGAGGGCGGCAGAAAATGAGATGGTTAGATAGCATGGCCATGAATTTGAGCAAACTCTGGAAGATAGTGAAGGTCAGGGGGGCTTGGCGTGTTGCAGTTCATGGAATCACAAAGAGTCAGACACAGCTTAGCAACTGAACAACAACAGCATAACTCTTGACTTTATGGTACACCTGAAACTAACACAACATTGTAAATCAACTGTACTCCAATAAAAATACTTTTAATTAAATTAAAAACCAAAAACTGAAACTTAAGAGGGGGGAAACTTGCCCCAGGGTCACAGCTAGCAAGTAGCAGACCTGGAGCTGGAATTTGAACCTGGAAGTTCGACTCCAGAATCCACACTCCTTCATCCATCTCCTTGCATCCTTGTCTACTTTGAGGCTGGGTCACCCGCGGGTCTTTCAAATGTTTAAATCCATCCCTCAGTTGCCAAAACCTGCCTTCTGTGTCCCTCGTCGCTGACATGTCCATTGTCTTACTTCTTCTGCAGAATATAACAAAGCCATTCGGAATTACACCCGCTTCGATGACTGGTACCTATGGGTGCAGATGTACAAGGGGACTGTGTCCATGCCAGTCTTCCAGTCTCTGGAGGCCTACTGGCCTGGTCTTCAGGTAGGAGCAATCAGAGACGGTGGTCCTTTTTCTATGGAATGGGCAAAGCAACCTCATTCTGATGTGTGATCAAAAGCGCTCGAGTACGTTTTATTGGAGGGCTGGACTGGGGAGGGAAGAGAGGCTTAGAGTGAGTCAGACAGATTCAAAAGTTCTGCCAGACTGAGTTTTTCAGGGGGAGCTTTCAGGTGTCAGGAACTGAACTTCTAGTTTGCTGTGGAATGTTGTACCATTTGAAGTACACAGTGTCTTTTCTGGGTTGGGCGGTCATAGCCATTGGCAATGACCATTTCTCCATTGGACATTTCTGTCACATATCCTCATTCTTGACAGCTGGCCTAAGAAGGGCGTGAATGCATCTGGGGCCACTCTGCTGCCATCCTTGTGTTTTCCCATTACATGGTCTGACAGCATTGCAGTGGGAAGGGATCTTAGAGCCCATGTAATCAACCCTCTGGGTGTCCTCAAATATTTAAAATATTTTTATAAGCTGTAAATATCTTGAAATACTTTATATTTAAAGTATTTTTATAAACTTTTTTTTAACCTTAAGAAGTTAAAAAACGGTAATAACATGTAGGGGCTTCTCTGATGGCTCAGATGGTAAGGAATCTGCCTGAAATGCAGGAGACCTAGGTTTGATCCTTGGGTTGGGAAGATCCCCTGGAGAAGGGAATGGCTATCCACCCCAGTATTCTTCCCTGGAGAATTCCATGGACAGAGGAGCCTAGCAAGCTATAGTCCATGGGGTCGCAAAGAGTTGGACACGTAGATGGTAGTAAATTTTTTCAGCATAATAAGAAATGCCCCAAAAGAGAGGAATACAGTGATAAATAAGTCTCAAGCCCCCACCCTCAGATTCTCTCCCCAAGCCAGCCCTTATTGCCAGTTTTCTGTACCTCTTTCCAGAAATCCATATACATAGATATGTGTATATTTATGGCCCCTTTTTTTCTTTATATAAATAGGAGCATTCTATTACTTTTCACTGACTGTCTTGGAGATCATTCTTTATTGATACATATAGATCAATTTGGCTTTTTTAACAGTTGCATATATTCCATTGAATAGATAGAGTATCATTTATTTAACTAGTTCCGCATTATATAGTTTTAACCAACCCTTTCATTCTACAGATGGGGAAAGAAGCTCTGAGAGAACTTGTGGATAATATTGAATATTGGTCCAGCTCTTCTAAGATCTTCAAATTTTATTACTTGAATATCCCCTAAAAGGATTTTAAAAAATTCTAGTGTCCCTTGCATGTTTTTAATCTTACGAATTTAAATAGTGGCATACCATTCCTTTTTCTCCTCCAACTCATATTTCCATTCTACTACCTCAATAGGATTTTATCCTAATTATAATTTTATGCTGAAAGCATTTTATTTGACACCCTATTATATGTCTCTGTGACAAAATTCCGGAGAAGGCAATGGCAACCCACTTCAGTACTCTTGCCTGAAAACTTCTATGGGTGGAGGAGCCTGGTAGGCTGCCGTCTATGGGGTCGCACAGAGTCGGACACGACTGAAGTGCTTTAGCAGCAGCAGCAGTGACAAAATTTATTCATATGTAGAAATTAAAATTTCCCATGCCCGTAGGCTCTGAGGATTTATTTTCTCCTGAATTTAGTTATCATTACTATGTAAATGATTAAAACTACATTTATAGCTTAAAATTTTCGATGATTATTAACCTGAAAGCAGCTTAATTGGAGGTTTATTTCTTAATGAGATTTTTGGGGCTTTTTAAAATTTTAAGTAGTTCATGTATCTGTGCATGAAGAATGTTGTTGTTTTAGTTGCGCAGTCATGTCCAACTCTTTTGCAACCCAAATGTGCTAAAACGGGGCACAGTTAGCATCAATTTTATTCCTGCTTTTCACTTTTTTTTAGATATAAGTGCCGAGGAGCCTGAGCACATAAATAAGTAGATGGAGATGGAAGGCGTTTGATAATTGCAGTATCATTCAGTTCTTTGAAATCATTGAGTTAAGAGATTGAACTGTATAAAATTGCCAGGATTCAACCATTTTTGACCTGAAGAAGTAGCAATATTATATTGTTCAAAGAAAATCACATGATGATCTGTCATCAAAAATTATTTTTAATGATGTCTCTGCTGACAACTTGACCAGTTCTTCTCTCCATTTTTTGAAAGCAAAGAATTGAAACCCATCTGATTTGCAGAAGGATTTGTTACCCAGTGGTTAAGTCATTCATTTTTCTTAACACCTAAGCTAATATTTTTTGGTTTTGTTTTTCATTACACTAATATTTTAAATTTAACCTAGTTGAGTGTTCAGTGTTCCACAGTAAGGTTGGAGATTGTTGGTGGGTGCATCTTGCTTTGTCAAGTGGTAGAAGGACAGTTGTGAAAGAGACAGAACAGGTAGCCTGCCTTTGTGTTGGTGATACATTTTAGAAAAGATGAGGATCTGGAAATCTATTTCCTTAGAACCGTTTGTAACTACATTCCTCTTAAAAAACCTGCTTGTATCAGCCAGCCATACAACTGATCACACCTATTGACTTTGCATGATTTTATTTCTGTGCATATTTTCCAAGAAAATAATTGATCAGGGAAAGATGCAACTCACATATGGATATTTCTAGCAGCAAAGTGTATGACAAAGAAAAACTGGAAATGATCCAAATATCTAGTAATGAAAGAAAAATAAATAATTGTATTTTTTTTCCTTTTTTTAAATTGTGGCAAAATTCACACAACATAAAATTTACCATCTCAATCCTTTTAAGTGTACAGTTCAATGGAATTTATATTCATGCAGACCACCATCCATCCCCATAACTCTTTTCATCTAGTAAAACTAAAACTCTACACCTTTTAAACACTAACTCTCCATTCTGTCTTTCCCAAGCCTCTTGACAACCAGCATTATAATTTCTATCTTTATGATGTTGACTACTCCAGGTATCATATCAGTGGAATCACATGGCATTTGTTTTCTTGTGACTGGCTTATTTCATTTAGCATAATGTCAAGTTTCATGCTTGTAACCTATATCAGAATTTCCTTCTTTTTTAGGCTGAATAATATTCCTTTGTGAGTATATATCACACTTTGCCATCCCAGTTTGTATAGGACTTGTGTGCTTTGTGTGTGGCACTTTTCCTGCTTTGAGAAAGGTTTCTGGGGTTATTTCTCTGTGAGGTTATAATAACACTAATAGCTAACATTTAGCTGACAGTTTGGTACATAGAGGTGATAAATATTTATGAAAGAATGATTTGTGTGTTGGGCATTTTACACAGAATCATCATAGCCCGTTGAGGTGATGTTCCATAGATGAAGAAAGGAGGACATTGAATTTATTCGTATCCTCAACAGATATTTGGGTGCCTTCACGAAGTTCATAGAGAGTGAAACACAAAGAAAAACTTAGACAAATTCATAAAATAATAAGTTGCAATTAAGGAAACAAATAAGAGGCTAAAAGAGAGAATATTAGATGGGGGCTTACTTTAGATAAGAAGGACTCTCAGAAGTGGTAATGCTGAAGCTGATACGTGAAGTAGGGGTGGGGTGATGTTCCAGGCAGAGGAAACATGATGTGTGAAGGTCTTGGAGGCAGGAAGGTCTCGGGTGTTTATCAGAGACAAAAACAGGATGGCCACAGTCCAAGGAAGGGAAAGAACAGTTAATGGAAAGTCAGCAGTGGCCAGATTGCACAGGGCCTTGAGGACCATGGTGGCATCTTGCCTTATGCTGAGTCTGGTCAGCATAAGCCTCTGAGTAAGACAGTTTCTCTGGCTGCATTGGGGAGAGTGGACTAGAGAAGACAAGTCATAGAACCAGTCAGTGAGGAGGCCTTTGAGGTCATCTCAGTGCAAGATGCTGGCGAACAAGTGGTGGCTCTGGAGATAAGTAGAGGAAAATCTTGACGTTTTAGAGACAGTGAATTGATGGGTGTTGCTGATAGAATGGATGTAAGGGTCAGGGAAGAAGGAAGAGCCAAGGATGACCCCCAGCTATCTAGCCAGAGTGGAATCAGTGGAAGGTGGTGCCATTTACTGAAAAGGAAGAGAGGTGAGAGTAGAGAGGCAAATTTGTGAGAGAGTGAGGGAACCAAGAATTTAGCCTGGAAAACGTCATTTGTTCTATCCCTGAGACATCCGGTAGAGATGTCAGGAAGGTCAGCTGCTTCCTTGTGAGCTTATATTAATATGAATAGCTACTTAGAAGCACCTAGTAAAGTGACAAGCACCTACACCCTCTGACTCAGCAATCCTAATTCTGGAAATGTATCTTATAGATACACTTCACATGTTTGAGGTGACATAAGTACAGGGTTATTTGTTGTAGCATTGGTTATTATAGCAAACAGCAAAAGATTGGAAGCAAGTCAACTAACTATCAATAAAGAGCTAACTAAATTGTGCTCCAAGCAGTGGTATACTATGCAACTGTATAAATAGGAGGAGGGAGATGTACTTACTTGGAAAAATTGAGATGTATTGTTAAATGAATAAAGGAAACTGCAGAAGAGTATATTGAATAAGCTGTATTTAATGCAGGGGAAGTAATATATACTCATACACCTTTGCTTATGTTTACAAACTAATGCAAAATGATTACTTGCTGGGGTGTAGGGCAGGAGTGAAACTTAGTATAATCAACCTTTTTCTTATTAGAATTTCAAATCAGATGGCTGACTTACCTATTTAACTATTAGTAGCCAGTATTGACTGAGCAAGTACTGGTGGGCAGGGACTTTGTATACACTCTGTATCCCTTACAGCAAAATAAAATATACATTATAATTGCACATTGTACATGAGGCTCAGAGAAGTTAAGTATCTGATTTAAGGTTGCAGAGTGAGTAAATGGCCAACTCAGGGTTTGATCACAGGTCTTGAGCTCCAAAGCCTTTGCCTCCTCTTTTCCCTGAGGGTCTGTGTGGGGTTCTGTATCTGGGTTTCCTGCCTGGTGGCTGCTTGCCTGACAACCAGTTCTCTCCTGCAGAGCCTCATTGGGGACATTGACAACGCCATGAGGACCTTCCTCAACTACTATACTGTCTGGAAGCAGTTTGGGGGGCTCCCAGAATTCTACAACATTCCTCAGGGATATACAGTAGAGAAGCGAGAGGGCTACCCGCTTCGGCCAGGTAAGCAGCATCTCTGGCCCATGGCCAGCTCACAGCCTTCAATTCTCCGAACCCCAAGCCCTCAACATCTCTATGAGGTTCCATGCCTCACAAATGCTCACAGGTCCATTTTTTTCCCCCATCTGCTTCTTCCAGTGACTCTGGGTGGTTTTCCTGCTAGGAATTCTATATCCCTTTTATTTTCAGAGAAGGAAATGGAAGCCTGGTTGGTTGCAATGGCTTCCCCAAGGCTGTTAGGTGTAGGAGTTAGGACTGGAACCCAGGTCTCCTCATTACATCTTATGCTCCTTCAAACTTGGACAAGCGAGTGAGATGGACAAAGCCAGGTTGATGCCTTTTGAGTTCCTGCCATTGGGATTTCGGACGCATAGGCAATCTTAATCGTAAGTCAATGGGTCAGGTCGGATAAACTGCATCTGTGAAATGTCGGGACTTTAGGAATGGACTTTAGGAGTGAATCATCTCTTGTCATCCACCTCCTCATTTGCAGCTCAGTCCTTAAGACGTAGAGAAGGAAGGGCTCACACACTCAATAACCCTCTTACATTCTTTTCCAGCTCCGATCTTCTGATTCACTGAAGGAAAGTTAAACATTACAAGGAGGGGAAAGGAAAGGGGGGCAGAGGAAGGAAGCTGAGTCAGCACACAGTCACCCCCCACCACCTCAAAATAGCTTATGTTCCCATTGTTTTTGACTCTTCCCACCTGAATGTCTTTTAGCTGTGGGATGGGCCTTCTAGTGGCTTCTGTCCATTCAGCCCTTCTCTACCCCACTTCCTTCCTCCTCTGACCTGCTGATCTTCTCAGTGATTGTTGTAGGAATCTTGGAGAAGCAACAGCAGCAGGAATAAAACAGCAACTGGAAACAGCAAATTAGTCATTTTTGACTCCTTGGAGGCTGCTGTTTTTACTATTGCTCATGCATTTATTCTCATGGCTTTTTTTTTTAATTTTAAGAGAAAATGGTCAGATTATATTGATGCCATGTTACTAATAAATAGTATGAAGACAGAGTTTGGGACTAAATGTGAGACCTAGGCTTGGGCATTCTCAGAGGGAACCTTGAGAGGTCTTCTAATCCAGTGGCCCCAACCTTCTTGGCACCATGCATCAGTTTCGTGGAAGACAATTTTTCCATAGACCAAGGTTAGGGGAGGGATGGTTTGGGGATGATTCAAGTGTATTACATTTATTGTGCACTTTAATCTATTATTGTTACATCAGCTCCACCTCAGATCGTTGGGCATGGGGATCTGAGGAGGTTGGGGACTCCTGTTCTAATTGATATCCCCCTGCAATAGCCCTATCATGTGGTTATCTTGTGTCTTTATTCAGTAACCAGCAGTGACAGGAGGCTCACTACTTACGGAGGCAATGTGTTTTGTTTGCAGGATAGGCTGGCAGGAAGGCTCAGGGGAAAGTAAGGCACCACAGCCAGGAATCCAGAAATGCCTTAGACCAGTCACTCTTCCTACCCCAAATGATAGCAAATGGGAGATAAGGGACTCTTCTATCATTAGGCTGGCCAGTGCCGATGCTCTGGTGCACATTTCTGACCAGCAGTGTTGGAGCAGAGAACCTGGCCTAAAAGCCTCCGAAGGCCTTCACCTTCACCTAAGTCCAAGTCTAAACCTTGGGCTCTCACCCTCTTCCAGAGAGTTGACCAGATACACAGGAAATTCAAGCAATCACTAGCAGACGCAGGCCTATGTGTGAGGAAGAGGAAACAAGAAACGAGACGCTTGGCCCTGGGTGCACGGAGCCAAACAGCTGCGAGAAGCATAAGGGGAGGCTTCCCACAAGGGCACCATCTTTTCCATCTCTGAACACGCACAGTGTGTCCATCTACCAGTAAATGTACCCCCATCTATGCTTAGAATACGAGCAGTTAGATTAGTAAGTGTCCACAGGCCTGTGGGTTAAAGGGAAGGAGAAGTAGGAGAACACTGCGGAGATCGGCAGTGGTATTTTCTCCCAAAATAAGAAACAGATGGGACTTCCTTGGCCGTCCGGTGGTTAGGACTCTGTACTTCCAATGCAGGAAGCCTGGGTTTGATCCCTGGTCAGGGAACTAGGATCCCACATGCTGTGTGCACGGCTTAAAAAAAAAAGGAAATTCAATATAAAACAATTCTGCTGTCTTCTCAACTCTGCCAAAATGAAAAGGAATAATAATTCCTATTGAAACAAACTCTATAAGAGCCAATGTGTTTAATTCCTTGAATTACACATGAAAATGCTCAAGGGACTTCCCTGGTGGTCCAGTGGTTAAGACAGTGTTTACATGACAGGGGGCACAGATTTGATCTCCAGTCAGGAAGCTAAGATCCCGCAGGCCAGAAAAAAAACAAAACCAGAAATAGAGTGCAGTAATAAATCATTAGGGAAGAAAGTAGTGATCAGGAGTCAGGAGGAAACAGGAAGTAGAACATGAGGAGGAGAGGCTGGTATAGGGAGAGGAGAAGAGTTCTTTCCTGTCGGAGTAAAGACAGGTGAAGAAGTAGCAAAGTCTGTGGAGCTGTAGCTTCTATCCATCGGGCCCACCCCAGAAGTCACATCTTACTTTTCCGTAATGGCCCTCTAGATATCTGAAAGCAACAAACACATTGTGCTGGGTTTTCTTTTCTCCAGATAAATATTCCCATCTAGTCCAACTCCTGTTGGCTAGTTGGCTAATATTCATCTTATGATAGGGCTCATGTCTGAATGTCAGATTCCAATTGTGTAGAACAAAGCAAGACTGTTGCCTTGTTCTGGGCACAGTGAACTGATGGCTGCATCTTTGCTAGATTGTAAGTTGATTCTTGAATATCTTAACCTTCACTTTTTTGCCCATCCCATCTTGGCAAGGGCCTTATAATGACAGACTCATACTCTTTGAAGCTTTAGTATCAGGTTAGGCTGTAAGTGGCAGAGAAAAAAATAGTAGCTTAATTAAAATAGAAGTTTATTTTGGAGGGACTTCCCTAGCGGTCCAGTGGTTAAGACTCCTCGCTTCTACTGCAAGGAGCCTGGGTTCAATCCCTGGTGGGGAAACTAAGATCTACACGCCATACCATGTGGTCAAAAGAAAAACAGGAAATTTAATTTATTCTCTGATTTTCCGGCCTTATGTGGTACTCTTTGGTGTCAGGGACCTTAATCCCACACCTGCCTGCTGGGAATAGTTGTTAATCCAGGGAGCCTTGTGCTTGGGTAAAGTTAGTGATTCTGTTACTAAGGAAGAAGGAGGGAACAGATATTGGGAGGTGGGCAGCAGCCTCTGCTCCCTTCCCCATCCCAGAACCTGGCTGCCTGTCTCTCCCTGGGATGGGAATTCATGATCCATTTTAATGCTGGTCTCCACTAAGCCTTAGATTGTGGGTGGATTGGCTCTGAAGATTCATATCAAGGGAGTTGCCCCCTGTTCCCCCTCGTTGGGACCCTATGGACACAGTAAAGAGGGGAGGAGTCTCTCGCTGCTCCAGGCAGGCTCCCAAGCCTTCCCTGCCCAGCCACTGGATGAGAAGGGTCCACTGTGAACTTTGCAGAACTCATTGAGAGTGCCATGTACCTCTACCGTGCCACGGGGGATCCCACCCTCTTAGAACTCGGAAGAGATGCTGTGGAATCCATCGAGAAAATCAGCAAAGTGGAGTGTGGATTTGCCACAGTAAGTGTTTCCATGGGCCCAAGAATTGGGAAATGTCTCCCTCTGCTGCTAAAGAGCCTCTGGAATATTAACACTGGAAGGACTCTTAAAGGTGTAAGTAGTGTCTTTATTTTATAGACGGGGGTGCTGAGGAACAGAAGCTGAGCCTGACTAAAGGTCACAAAACAGATAGAGGTGGAGCTAGGATTCGTTCCCAGGGGTCTAGACCCCATGCCCTTGGCCTTCTCCCTACTTCAGAGACCCTCTAGCTGTCTGAATAGGCTACTTTGCAAAGAAGTGTTTTGTGAAACATTTTGTGAAAAGGCCTATAAAATGGATTTTAGAAGGGAATTACAGTCCCATAGCCTTATTTGCAGGGAAGCCTGATGGCTCAGCAGTAAAGAATCCGCCCGCAATGCAGAAGACACAGGAGATGCGGGTTTAATCCCTGGGTCAGGAAGATCCCCTGGAGGAGAAAATAGCAACCCACTCCTGTCTTCTTGCCTGGAAAAATTCCCATGGACAGAGGAGTCTGGCTGCCTGCAGTCCATGCGGTCACAAAGAGTTGGACATGATGGAGCAACTAAGCACGCATGCACACACACACGCACAAACAGCCTTATTTATGGGCTTCCCTGGTGGCTCAGTAGTAAAGAATCCCTCTGCCAAACAGGAGATGTGGGTTCAATCCCTGAGTTGGGAAGATTCCCTGGAGAAGGAAATGACAACCCAGTATTCTTGCCTGAAGAATCCCATGGACAGAGGGGCCTGACTGGCTACAGTCCATGGGGTTGCAAAAGAGTTGGATATGACTTAACGACTGAAAAACAACAATAAGCCTTATTTGCAAACCCAAGGATCCTAAATGAAACAGCCCTAGTGGTCTCACAGATGTTTACTGAGTGTATTTCAGGGGCCAGGTGCTGTGCTAGACTGGGGATTATAGCAATGAAGAAAGACCAAGCCCCTGAGCTGACATTTTAGTAGAAAAAACAGTGAATGTGTATCTAGGAGACAGAAAGGAGGCCATTGTGGCTGGAGGTGGGTGAGCAAGGGGGAAAGCGGGAGAAGATACATCCCCAGAAGTAGGCAGGGGCTAGATCACATAGGGCTTTGTATTAGCCATGAGGAAGAGCTGGGATTTCATTCTGCTGGGAACGAGAAGCCTTGGTAGGATTTACAGCAGAGCAGTGATGTGCTATATTTTAGAAAGATCACTCTGGCCCCTCTGGGAGAATGGATTGAGAGGGTCGAGAAGGAGAGCCATATCACATCCTTAGAGGACCCAAGTAGGCGAGATAGAAATAAACAGTGGTTATAGACATGTAAAAACCAGATGTGGAAGCAAACAGTCTAGAAGGAAATTCACCAAAAAGCCTACAGAGGTTTTTTTAGGGTATGGAATTAAAAACAATCAAATCAAAAAAACTCTTCCTTTTCAAAAAGTTGTAATGTGATTATATTCTATGAGTAAAACATAGATGCATATTTTTAAAGAAAAGACTTGTATGTGTAGGAGAACTATAAAGCAACGATGTGCTTTAAATTTCTAGTATGTTGTATTTTGTGAAAAGTCAAAGTGGATGAGCTCAGTGGGGCCTTAGAACTCTTGACGTATTTCCATGAAAGTGAAGTCTTTTGGAGCCCTGCCAAGGCGAATGATGGGAATAGGCATCTGACTCCTCTGCCTTTGGCAAATAGGACAAAAGAATAATAATTCCTGGTACATCAAGTCCATATTTTAGTCACATTTTTTGGGTATAAAATAGATGTCTACTGAGAACTGGTTTTGTTTAAGAAAATGTATTGCTAATTCTAAAATAAATATTTATTTTAGAAACTAAATGTTTGTAGCAAGTAAACCTATTCATCCCCAACTATAAACTCAGTATCAATTTTTCTTTGTAAAGACTCCTAATCAGTTGTGTACAAGAGCAAAAAACTTGGTAACCATCTTAATGTCCAATAAGTAAATGATGCTACATTTTTACATCATTAAGAGACGTAAGCATTAGATCAATGTTTGGAGTCACAAAAGGGTAGGATAAAGGGGCTAGGATTTGTTGTATCATGTAGGCGGACCAAGAAAGACCGTTCTGATGAGGCAGCATTTGAGCAGAGACCTGCAGGAAGTGAAGGAGGGGGAAGATATCTGAAGGAAGATGGCTCCAGGCTTCAAGAACACCACTGAAAAGAACTGGGCCGGGCATGAGCTTGTTCACAGAATAGAAAAGCTGAGTGACTGGACCTATGAAAGCCACAGAAAGAGCAGGAAAAAGATGAGGTCAGCAAGGAGCAGGAGCCAAATCACACCTGTTAGGCCACAATAAGGACTTTGATTTTAGTTTGTGGGAAATGGGATGTTAACAGAGGGTTTTCCATAGAGGAGTAACAGGTAAGACTTAAGATAAAAATATCCTTGAGCATAGCGTTTCCCAGGTGGTTCAGTGGTGAAGAATCTGCCTACCAAGCAGGAGATACAGGTTCGATCCATGAGTCGGGAAGATCCCCTGGAGAAGGAAATGGCACTTCAGTATTCTTGCCTGGGAAATCCCATGGATAAAGGAGGCTGGCAGGCTACAGTCCATCGGGTGGCAAAGAGTAGGATACAACTTAGCAACTAAACAACAACAACAAATCCTTTAGGGTAAGAATGGAAGCAGGAAGCCCAGTTGAAAATTGTGATAAGCTTGGTGAGACATGACGTTAAGTGATTTGCTCAAAGACCCGTATCCTCCTAGTGGCAGGAAGGCCTGACGGGGTCCCTCGACCCTTTCTCCTGCTCTGATGCTAGTCTGACTTACTTCCCTCTTCCACGTGGCAGATCAAAGATCTGCGGGACCATAAGCTTGACAACCGCATGGAGTCTTTCTTCCTGGCCGAGACTGTGAAATACCTCTACCTGCTGTTTGATCCGACCAACTTTATCCACAACAACGGCTCCACCTTCGATGCGGTGATCACCCCCTATGGGGAGTGCGTCTTGGGAGCCGGGGGTTATATCTTCAACACAGAAGCGCACCCCATCGACCCCGCCGCCCTGCACTGCTGCCGGAGGCTGAAGGAAGAACAGTGGGAAGTGGAAGATTTGATGAGGGAATTCTACTCTCTCAAACGGAAAAGGTCAAGATTTCAGAAGAAAACTATGAGCTCGGGGCCATGGGAACCCCCAACAGGGCCCGGAACATTCTCCTCCCCTGAAAACCATGAGCGGGCAAGGGAAAAGAAGCCTGTCAAGCAGAAAATCCCACTTCTCAGCTGCCCTAGTCAGCCTTTTACCTCGAAGCTGGCATTACTGGGACAGGTTTTCCTAGATTCCTCATAACCACTGGATGATATTTTGTTTTTGAAACTAAACTGTAACAATAAATCTGCTTTTGATGATCATGGTTTTCTATTTTACAAATTGGGTTGTTTCATGAGATTTCATTCAAAGGTGGGGTGCACAACTAAAAACAATTGAAAATCTAGTTTTTCTCATATGGTTGGAGAAATAGCTGAACATAAAGTTTGCTGGCTTCAACGACCCCAGGGCTTGATGCTTGAATCTCCCTTCCTTTCAAGGTTCCCATTTTCTGGAGGGTGTTGTAAATGTATTTGTTAGTCCTTTTTTAGGGGGCGGGGGGAGAGGTTTTCATTTTTTAATTGAAGTATAGTTGACTTACAATATTATATAAATTCTATAGGGCTTATATGGTATAGAATTATATAAGAACTATACTGTATGTAGAATATAGTAAATAGATACTTTTATACATTACAAAATGGTCACCACAAAAAGCCTAGTTACCATCTGTCACCATACTAAGTTATTACAGTATTATTGACTATATTCCTTGTGCTGTATATTACATCCCCATGACTTACTTATCTTATAACTGGAATTCTGTACCTCTTAATTTCTGTCATCTATTTTAGTCTTCCCCCCACCCCACCTCCCCCATGGCAACCACCAGTTTGTCCTCTGTATCTATGAGTCCATTTCTGTTTTGTTATATTTGTCCATTTGTTTTTTAGGTTCCACATAGAAGTGAAATCATATGGTATTTGTCTTTTTCTGTCTTATTTCATTTAGCACAAATGAAACATCTAGGTCCATTCATATTTTTACAAAGGGCAAGATTTAATTCTTTTGTGTGACTAATATTCACATATATATATATATATATATATATATGCATACACTACATCTTCTTTATCCATTCATCTGTTGATGGACATTTAGGTTGCTTCCATATCTTGACTGTTCTAAGTAATGCTGCATTGAATATAGGCATACATATCAGCATGTATATATCTTTTCAAATTAGCATTTTTGTTTTCTTCAAATAGATACCCAGAAATGGAATTGCTAGATCTTAAGGGAGTTCTATTTTGAATTTTTTCATACTGTTTTCCACAGTGGCTACATCAATTTACATTCCCACCAACAGTGCACAGGGGTTTCCTTTTCTTCACATCCTCGCCCACATTATTTGTTGTCTTTTTGATGATAGCCATTCTGACAGGTATGAGGGAATATCTCACTGTGTTTTGATTTGCATTTCCTGATGATTAGTGATGCTGAGCATCTTTTCATGTGTTTGTGTGTTATCTATATGTCTTCTTTAGAAAAATGCCTATTCATGTCTTGAGTCTATCTTTTAATTGTTGTTTGTTTTCTTGATATTGAGTTGATGTTGGATAATTAATCCCTTATCAGATATATTGTTTACAAATATCTTCTCCCATTCAGTAGACAGCCTTTTCATTTTGTTGATAGTTTCCTTCTCTGTACAAAAGCTTTTTAGTTTGATATAATCCCATTTGTTTTTTTTTTGCTTTTGTTTCCCTTGCCTGAGACATACCCAAAAAATTGTTAAAACCAATATCAAAGAGCATACTATGTTTTCTTCTAGGAGTTTTATGGTTTCTAGTCTTATGTTTATATGGTATGATAAAGTTCATTTATTATTTCTAATAGTTTTTTGGTGGTGTCTTTATAATTTTCTATAAATAGATTCTATATCATGTCATCAATGAACAGTGACAGTTTTACTTCTTCTTTTCCAACTTGTATTCCTTTTGTTTGGTTGTCTGATTGCTGTGGCTAGAACTTCTGATATTATGTTGAATAAAAGTGGTGAGAGTGGGCATCCTTGCCTTTTTCCTTATCTTAGAGGAAATGCTTTCAACTTTTCATCACTGAGTATGATATTGATGGTAGATTTGTCATATATGGCCTTTATTATGTTGAGATATGTTCCATCTATACCCACTTTGTTAAGAGTCTTTGTCATAAGTGGATGTTGAATCTTTTTTGATAGGCAAGAAATAGACTTATTAATATAGGATCCTATGAAGGATACAAATAGGCAGGCAAGAGGGCTCTACCCCAAGAACTAAGTGGACCACATTTTTATAATCGAAGGAGAAATGGGGAGGGGGAGAAGACCACCTTATTCCTCTTCCTTTGTAAAGATGTTTCAGGAAAATGATGCACAAGAGGGTGGTCATGTCCTAGGTCTCAGGTAAGTTCCTGGGACAGGCCACCAAGTGAGGTCCTTGGCTTCACACAGGAAAGAATTCAAGAGCAAGCCATAGTAAAGTGAAAGAGATATACACTCTATAGACAGGGTACAGTCCATCTCAAAAGGTGAGAGAAGCCCTGGGAGAAACACACCCCACAGATTGTGGGCAGTCTCAGAAAGTGAGAGCAGCCAGATAGGTGTTGAATTTTGTCAAACACTTTTCCTGCATCTATTGAGATCATCATATGGTTCTATTTTTCAATTTGTTAATGTGTGTATCACACTGATTTATGGATATGGAGCCATTGCTGGGATAGATTCCACTTCATCATGGCGTATAAACTTTTAGTAAGATCTGACTGAAACTTGGGGAAATGACAGCATCTAGAAGCTAACAACTACCATTAGCTATGGCTGCTCATCGAACCACAACCCACCCCACTCATTATTCAGAACTTCTTTGTGGCCAAGGCTAACTCACCCCACATTCTGGGATACCCTTGATCATCAGTCAACATACTGGACTCTAGGCCAAAGAGAAGAAGGAAAGTCCTTTCCTAAATCCTATTCCCTTCCCCAATTTACAGAGTGGCATTTTTTAAATTAAAGTATAATTGACTTACAATATTATACTATTTAGGTGTACAACAGGGTGATTTACTATTTCTAGGAGTACCACATAATGATTTGATATTTTTATACATCACAAAATGATCACCAAATTATATTTTTCAGGAATTTATTAACACAAAGTTGTTCTTTCTTATCCCTAATACTACTTACCTATGCCTTGATTAGTCTTGCCAGAGATTTTAAATCTTATTATTTGTTTTTTAAGAACAAACTTTTGACTTGGTTGTTACTGTCAATTGTTATGTTTATTTTTTACTATCCTAATGCTGGCTTTTACTATTTTATTTTTTAAAAATTCTTTCGCATTTTATTACTAATCAGGTCCTTTATTTTTTATTGAAATGTAACTTTCAGTATGATACTAGTTTCAAGTGTACAACGTAGTGATTCAGTATTTTTTATTGTTTTCTTCCTCATACTTTCTTCGAGTGATTCTGATGAGGTTGGCTATCACTGTGGCATAAGCTCGTGTGAGGGTATCTTCCATTTACTGCTCTGGGTGTCCTCTCCACCTTCCCTCCCCCATGAGGGTGGATTGTTCTCTACTCTTGCGGTCCTGTATGAACTACACCACTGGGTTCACTTTTTCCCTGGCTTCTACTTGGGTTCAGTCAGTGGGGTGTCTGGGCGGGAGATTGGCGAAAGGAAGTTGAATGAGGTCATGATATTTATTCCCACGGTTTTCTTCCAGCGGGGGTGCTTCAAGCTAGCTAGTCTCTCAGTTGAAGGTCACTGTTTCTCTCAACTTCTTTTCAGGTGATGGTAACCTTTCTGTTCCCTTATTCTTTCAGGCTAGTTATGGTAATGGCTGTGCTAGTACTAGCCCCAGATTACCATGATATCCCTTAAGGTTCTCTTACACTCGGCCCATATACCTTTGTAAATTCCTGTCAGTTGCCTAACTGTTATATCTAGAGACCATTCCGACTGGCACATGTTTTTAACTTAAAGTCTAAAGTTAATCATTCTTTTTATACCTCTCCCAAATAAGAGAAAAACATTAGATTAACAAGATTGCAGGATATAAGATCAATATACAAAAATTGATTTACTTCTGTACATTTGCAATTAACAATATAGAAATGAAATTAAACATTTCCACTGATAACAGCATAAAAGAGAATAAATTATTTGGGAGTAAATTTAACAAAAATACAAGAAGATTTGTACACTGAAAACTACAAAACATTGTTAAAAGTTTAAAGACCTAAGTAAATGGGAAAATATTTCCATCTTCATGGGTTAAAAGACATAATATTGTTAAGATGGCATTTGTACCAAAATTAGTCTACAGATTCAATGGAATCTCTATCAAAACTCAGTTGCCTTTTTTAGAGAATTGGACAAGCTGATCTTAAGTTATATAGAAAGTCAAGGGACCCGGAATAGTCAATACAATCTTAAAAAAGAACAAAGCTGGAGGATTCACTCATAATGATTTTAAAACTTACTGCAAAGATACAATAATCAAGAAAGTGTGGTGCTGGCATAAGGGTAGACATATAAATTAATGGAACAGAACTGAGAATGCAGAAATAAACCTTCATGGTCAATTGATTTTTGAAAAAGGTGCCAAGGCAATCCAATGGAGAACATTTTTAACAAATTATGCTGGCACAACTGGCTATCTACTTGCATAAGAAAGATTTTGTACCACTATTTAACACTATATAAAAAACTAACTCTATGAATCAAAGACCTAAATAGGAGCTAAAACGATAAAATTCTTTGGAGAAAACAAATTTTTGTGACCTTGGATTAGGCAATGGCTTCTTAGAAGACACCTTAAAGCGCATGTAAACAAAGCAGAACAGATAAATTGGATTTTCTAAAAATTAAAAACTTTGTGCTTCAAAGGACACTATAATTAAAATGAAAAGACAGCCTACAGAATGGGGGAAAATATTTGCAAATCAAATAGCTGGTGAGGGTTTCATATCCGGAATATATAAAGAACTTATACAACTCAACAATAAAGACAATGCAATCAAAAAATGGGCATAGGAGATAGACATTTCTCCAAAGAAGTATACAGATGGCCAACAAGCACATGAAAAGATATTTAACATCATTAGTTGTTAAGGAAATGCAAATCAAAACCACAATGAGATACCACTTCATGCCCACTAGGACATGGTGTCTTAGTCTATTTGGGCTGCTATAACAAGTTATGAATGAAAGCGTGGGAGAATTTTATTCATTTTTGCAACATTGTAATGACTTTCAACTGAGTTTTGGTTAGGAATTTGCAGTGTGGTTTTTTCAGACAGTCCATAATCAGGAATATCTTTAACGTGTGAAAAATGTAGCATTTTTATTGAAATAGTTCAAATTGTCCTCAAATGGACTGTTTTCATGCTACAAAAATTGAGAATGAGAAGGTGAAAATATAGGAAGAATGAATAGTGATATTGGGGAAAGTACTTAGCATTAGTTAGCAGACAGTGGCTTTATTTGTGCCTCATTAAGAAGAAAGGGTAGGGACTTCCATGGTGGCTCAGTGGTAAACAATCCACTTGCCAGTGCAGGAGATGCGGGTTGGATCACTGGTCTAAGAAGATCCCACATGCCTTGGAGCAACTAAACCTGTGTGCCGCAACTATTGATCCTGTGCTCTGGAGCCCGGAAACTGCAACTACTAAGCTCTTGCGCCACAACCACTGAAGCCCACATGCCCTAGAGCCGGTGCTCCACAAGAGAAGCCACAGCAACAAGAAGCCCGTGCACCGCATCTAGAGAGTAGCCCCCACTCTCTGCAGCTAGAGAAAAACCCAAACATCAAGGAAGACCCAGCACAGCCAAAAAAAAAAAGGGTAAGTTTAGTAAGACAGGGTTTTAAAAATATGACTTTATCAAATGTACAAAACCAAAAGTGACATATACTAATGCATTATTTGTAATGATACTCTTGCCAATGAAAGTATCAATAAGCCAGCAATATTAAAAAGATATTTGGAAACATGACATGCTGAATCAGTCCCTTGAATATTTTCAAAAAAAGAAAAGTATATATAATGTGATGGGACAGATTTTTCTGAGCCATGATGTAAGCAATCAATGAGAAATCCTTATTATCATTGTATTGGATTGTATATTCGGTGCCAAAAGGGAAAACTGTTCACATGACTCCTGAAAAAATAAGAAACTGTTCTTCTGGCATATATATATTTTGCTTTTGTTTTTCTTCCAGTTTTATTGAGATAAAAATTGACACACAGCACTATATAATGGTTTGATTTACATAACATTATGAAATGATTTTCACAGTAAGTTTAGTGAACATCCATCATCTCATATAGATACAAAAGTAAAGAAATAGAAAAAAATATTTCCTCGTGATGAGAACTGTTACGATTTATTCTCTTAACTTTCATATACATAGCAGTGTTAATTATATTTACGTTGTATATTACATCCCTAGTATCTATTTGTCTTATAACTGAAAGTTTATACCTCTTGACTACTTTCCTCCAATTCCCAGCTCCCTCCCCCGCCTCTAGTAACCATAAATCTGATCTCTTTTTCTGAGTTTCTTTTTGAAATACAACTGACCTGTGTACACTGTGTTAGTTCCTGTTACACAACATAGTAAATCAATATTTTTAGACATTGCAAAATGATTACCTCAATAAGTCTAGTTACAATCTGTCCCTGTAAAAGACATTACATAATTATTTATTTTATTAAAAAACTTATTTTGGCCTTGCTGCACAGCATGTGGGCTCTTAGTTCCTGGACCAGGGATTAAACCCACGTCTCTTGCATTTGAAGCACAAGGTTTTAAGCACTGGACCGCTGGGGAAGTCCCCGTAATTATTGACTATATTCCCCATACTGGACATTTCATAGCCCTGACTCATTTCTTTTGTAACTTGAATTCTGTAACTCTTAATCTCCTTCCTCTCTCTCCTCCCCCCACCCCTGACTCCCTTCCCCTCTGCAACCACCTGATTGTTCTCTGTATCTGTCACTCTGTTTCTGTTTGTTATGTTCCTTTGTTTTGGTTTTTAGATTCCACATATAGGTAAAATCATAGAGCATTTTTCTTTCTCTGACTTACTTCATTTAGCATAATACCTTCTAGGTTCATCCAAGTTGTCACATATGGCAATATTTCATTCTTTTTTGTGGCTGAGTAATATGTATTTATACCACATACTCTATCCATTCAGCTGTTGGTGGGCACTTAGGTTGCTTCCATATCTTGGCTGTTGTAAATAATGCTGCAGTGACCACAGTAGTGCATATCTTTTTTAATTAGTGTTTTTATTTTCTTTGGATAAATACCCAGGAGTGAAACTGCTGAACTATATAGTAGTTCTATTTTTAACCTTTTTGAGGAATCTCTGTAGTGTTTTCCGTAGTGGCTGCTGCTGCGGCTGCTAAGTCGCTTCAGTCGTGTCCGACTCTGTGCGACCCCATAGACGGCAGCCCACCAGGCTCCCCTGTCCCTGGGAGTCTCCAGGCAAGAACACTGGAGTGGGTTGCCATTTCCTTCTCCAATGCATGAAAGTGAAAAGTGAAAGTGAATTCGCTCAGTCGTGTCCGACTCTTCGAGACCCCATGGACTGCAGCCTACCAGGCTCCTCCGTCCATGGGATTTTCCAGGCAAGAGTACCGGAGTGGGATAGTGGCTGCACCAACTCACATTTCCACCAGTAGTGCAAAAGGATTCTCTTTTCTCCACATCCTCACCTACGTTTGTTACCTGTTGTCTTTTTGATAATAGCTGTCTGACAAGTGAGAGGTGATATCTCATTGTGGTTTTGATTTGCATTTCCCTGTTGATAAGTGATGTTGAACATCTTTTCATATGCCTGTTGGCCATCTGTATGTCTTCTTTGGAAAAATGTCTATTTGGATCCCCTGCCCATTTTTTAATTAGGTTACATAGGTTTTGTTTTGTTTTTGATGTTAAGTTGTATGAATTCTTTGTCTCTTTTGGATATTAACCTCTTATTGGATATGTAATTTGCAAATACCTTCTCCCACTCAGTAGGTAGCCTTTTCGTTTTGTTGATGGTTTCCTTCCCTGTGCTAAAGGTTTTTAGTCTTCTGGTATATTTTTTGGTGTGTACTGTTTTTATGGTAAATCAATAAACATATGTCTTAGCAATAATATGATTTCTCCTTGAATCTTTGCAGAATTTTAGAAGTAGTGTTAATTATGATATTGATTTTGTGATCCAACTTGAGAAAGACAAGTTGGATATTGCACAATGCTTAGTTTATGCCTGAGATGAGTGGTAAGGTCATTTTAAGGAAGGTCTTGTCATGTATTTAGTTATTCTCCTCACACAAAATTGGATTAAAAATGTTGACAAAGTTGATGAGTGCAATTTGGGTCAATATAAATCAGTCTGGAAAAATTAAAATATGACAAAGTCGTTTTAAAAATGTTAGCAGCATCTGAAAACAATGTTATTTGGCATACCCTTATAGGTTGTAAATCTTTGGAAAACAGATTTTGCTGAAATTCATGTGTATGTTGGGCAGGAACAGTGGAAGTTGTTCATTTTATAAAGGAAGTCAACAAAATAGCCAATTTTTGGAAAAAACTTCTTCAGGGATTAGAGATGACCTACCACATATTTTATCATATTAAGTTAGTTGGTGGTCTTAAGGGAAAGTCCAAAGCACATTACAAAAATACAAGAATAAAATTCCTATTTTTCTAGCCAAAAATCAATCTCATTTGGAAAATCTTTTCAAAGTTGTTTTTTTGAAATAACAATGTTGGCCTATTTGACTGATATATTTTTTAACATTCTTAGTGAAATAAATTAGAAAGTTCTTGGGAAACCCAGTCCAACATTTCAAGCCTATCCAAGCATTTCTAATGATATTACTGCGATGGCAAGCAAAATTTCAATGTTAGGTTGGTGCAAAAGTAATTGCGGTTTTGCACTGTTGAAGTTTGCTGTTTGATATTAGAATACATTCTTAAATAAATGTAGTTATGTTATATATCATTTTAATTGCATTTCTCACTTTATGTTTTTTTTGCTAATGACATTACTTTCTGTTTATTTTATATTTATTTTGGACTGTAGAAATGATGTTAGACAAAAAGCAAATTTGAGTGATCTTTTTTATTCGCGTTCAAAATGGGTCATAAAGCAGTGGAGACAACTCGCTACGTCAACAATGGATTTGGCCTAGAAACTGCTAACAAATGTACAGTGCAGTGGTGGTTCAAGAAGTTTTGCAAAGGAGACAAGAGCCTTAAAGCTGAGGAGCGTAGTGGCCAGTCGTTGGAAATTGAGAACGACCAACTGACAGCAGTCATTGAAGCTGATCCTCGTTATAATGATTTAAAATTCACGGTCCGAAACTGCAATTACTTCTGTACCAACCTAACACATGCCACTGGTTCCATGGATTTTAAGTGTGGCCCCTGGTGCAGAAGCAGCAGCATCACCAGAGAACTTGTTACAAACGCAAACCCATGGGCTCCACCCCAGAACTTCTGATTCAGAAAAGGGAGGGCCAGCAGTATGTGTTTTAACAAGCCTTCCAGCTGATTCCCAGGTGGCGCTAGCGGTAAAGAACCCGCCTACCAATACAGGAGAGGTTAAGAGACACAAGTTTGATCCCTGATTTGGGAAGATCCTCTGGAGGAGGAAATGGCAACCCACTCCAGTATTCTTGCCTGGAGAATCCCATGGACAGAAAAGCCTGGCGGGCTCCAGTCCATAGGGTCACAAAGAAGTGGACACAACTGAAGCAACTTTGCATGCTCAACTTGGCCAGGTGATTCTGATGTAAGCTCACGTTTCAGAACCAGGGTATTTGATGTCCCCATCATTGTTGCAACAAAGTGATGAAACCTTATTAATGAAAGCAGCTCAAATTAAATGAAATAAAATTAGAGATTTTCATTGCCCCTTATCTCTTATTGTTGGTATTTGTGTTATGCTGGCCTCACAATAACAGTCGGGGAATATTACTTCTTTATCTGGCTTTTGGAAGAAATTATATATTACTGGTATTATTTCTTCCTTAAAAGGTTGGTAGATTTCATAGCCATTTGGAACTGAAGTTTTTTTGTGTTTGTGTGGGAAGGTTTTTAAATTATAGATTCAATTTCTTTAATAGTTATGGGATTATTCCAATTTTCTATTACTTCTTGTGTACATTTAGGTATAGATTTTTTTTCCTAGAAATTTTATTCCATCTAAATTTTCAAATGTCTAGGCATAAAATTGTAATTATATCCTCTTACGAACTTCTGAATGCTGAAGAATCTTTCAATTTTTGACACTAATTCTTGGTGGGAATCAATCTATTCTGTTTTCTTCATAGGCTCTCTTCTAATTTGATTGATTGCTTTCTAGGATTGCAGCACAACAGTCAATCTGGGACTTCTTTTCCTTATACTGAAGCTTTAAAAAAACAAACAGAAAAATGATGGTTATATAAGATGTAAATATTGGAGAAAGATGAGATATGGGTGTAAGGGAACTGTTTGTACTATTCTTGCAACTCTTTTGTAAATCTAAAATTATTCCAAATTAAAAAAAAATTTTTAAAAACAGAAAAAAATAGGATTAATCATCCACTATTCATCGTTTCACTCAAGGACTTTGGGCTGTTTTTGAGACTTGAATTCACCAGAGAAGTCAAATTTGTCATCTGTCAAGAAGTTCCCAAGAATTATAGGAAAGACTCAGAGGCAGTGGCTTTTACTTAGATTTTTTTCTTTTCAAAAGAGACCTTTTTTTTTTTTTGGATTCTTTCCAAAAAGGAGTTTCAAAAAGGGATAATTATACAATTGCAGGAAATAAGGTTTTGAATGTCTTTTGAACTATATGTATGTTAGGAGGAGGGGAAGTAATCTTGTTACTTTATCCTTCTGTCAGATGCAGGCTACCAGGAAGTTGAAAGAAACCACGAGAACTAAGTATAGAACAATACTAAAAATGTTGGTGAGCAAGGGTTAGGTTGTGCGAGTCTGACCAGAAATGCTTCCGGAGTTCTGAAAAGAGTAGGAACTTAGTCTTAAAGAAAATGTGGGATTTGCAGGAGTTGGGTCTTCTCATTCTTAGTAGGACAGGAGGTCTCTAAGGATCCCAGTCTGCCTGGAACATGGAGGGGATGTGTAAGAATGGTGGGAATCAGGGTGGGGTGTGTGTGTGTGTGTGTGTGTTACTCACTCAGTTGTGTCAGACTCTTTGGAATAATGATGGGAATCAGGGGTGTGTGTGTATGTGTGTGTTACTTGCTCAGTTGTGTCTGACTCTTTGCAACCCCATGGACTGCAGCCCACCAGGCTCCCCTGTCCATGGAACTCTCCAAGCAAGAATAATGGAGTGGGTTGCCATTTCCTTCTCCAGGGGATCTTCCCAACCCAGGGATGGAACCCAGGTCTCCTGCATTGCAGGTGGATTCTTTACCAGCTGAGCCACAAGGAAAGTCC
Organism: Okapia johnstoni; assembly: GCA_024291935.2. Lineage (NCBI taxonomy): Eukaryota > Metazoa > Chordata > Mammalia > Artiodactyla > Giraffidae > Okapia > Okapia johnstoni. The sequence goes on along the minus strand of CM044324.1, from coordinate 53,475,724 downwards.
CTTTGACAACAGAGGAAAGGTTAATTACTATCATCCTAGGGAAAAGGTTGCACTTCCCAGGTGGCTCACTGGTAAAGAATCCACTTGCCAATGCAGGAGATGTGTGTTCGATCCCTAGGTTGCAAAGATCCCCTGGGGAAGAAAATGGCAACCCACACCAGTATTCTTGCCTGGGAAATCTCATGGACAGAAAGGAGCCTGGCAGGCTACAATCTACGGGGTCTCAAAAGAGTCGGACACAACTTAGCATTTAAAACAAGTTGGTGGGGGGGATCGAGATAGCTTCAGTCTTGAGGCCACATATTACTTATTAATTTCAAAGGGAAAAAGTGTACCTTTCCAATCAGACACTTGGCAAATACCACTTAGGCCAAGAGATCAACCTTGGCATCATTAATAATGTGATAAATTTATATTATTTCATCCTGATGTGAAGCAGTGGGAAAGATACCATCACCTATATAGTATTCTTGCTAGAAAATCTGAACCCTAATCTAATCAAGAAATCCAGATAGTAGGGCATTGAGCAAAATTGGCCCAGACTCTTAAAAACTGTCAGTGTCATGAAGACAGAACAGATGAGAGGACTCTTAGACATTAAAAGACACTAAAGAGACATGATATTCAAAAACAAAGCATGATCCTTGATTGAATCCTGTTGGGGGGTGGGGTGGGGGAAGACCCTATAGGACATCTTGGGGGCAACTGCAGACAATTGAATAGAAGGTGATATTATACAACATTAAATTTCTTAGATGTGATGGTGTCATAGTTATTAGAAGCAGGTGTGTATTGTTGGGAGATAATATGCTAAAGTATTGAGGTATGGTATTATGATATCTGTAATTTACTTTCAAATGGTTTGGGAACAAATGTGATGTGTATGTGTGTGTGTATATATATATATATATATATATGCAGATAGAGAAGAATAAAAATAAAATAATGTTAACAATTGATGAGTTTAAGCAAGGATATCTGAGTATTCATAGTATTATTCTTTCAACTTTTCTGAAGATTTGAAAATTTCCCCCAAAAAACTGGAGGGAAAATAAAATATTGCAAATAAAGTGCATGGCCAATGGTAAATGCCCCCCAGCCCCGAAAAAGAAAAGGGTGGGTCTTACATAAGCATAAAAGCTCCATGAGGGCAGACTTGGTTTCTTTTATTTAGCACTGTATCCCAAGCACCTATAATAGTGCCTGGCAAGTGAAACTGTACTCAACAAACATTTTTGAAAGAAATCCTTGAAAAGTTGTACATTAGAAGTGTAATGTGTAAAATATAATCATTGGAAATAACAGCAAAGGACGATATATGAACAGCTGTTTCTATGGTCTGAATATAACTGCCAGTTGCTTTGATTAAAATGACTTTTCTATGTTGAAAAAATTTTTAAATTGCCCCAGAAAATCCATCTGCCCAGTTGAGTAACTAATTTACAGGAAGTGATAGTCTCTGAGTAGTATCAGCATGTTTGGTTAAACCATTTGGGATTAATGGGGGTGGGGGGTGGGGAATTAGCCTATTAAGCTTTAGTTTTTCTAACTCTGACCCAAACTGACATCAGCTGGGCTCTTTTGGGAGGGGTCCTACGCCCTCTGGTGGTGAAAGACACTCGTCTGGTGTCTATGGGAAAGGCCGGCAGAAAAGAGAGGAAGTGGAAGGAGTGCCTTTATCCAGAGGCTTCTAGAAACCTGGGCTTCCCTGGTGGCTCAGACGGTAAAATGTCTGTCTGCAATGCATGGAGACCTGGGTTCAATCCCTAGGTCGAGAAGATTTCCCCTGGAGGAGGAAACAGCAACCCACTCTAGTACTCTTGCCTGGAAAATTTCCATGGACTAAGGAGCCTGGTAGGCTATAGTCCATGGGGTTCCCAAAGAGTTGGACACGACTGAGCGGCTCACTTTCACTTTCTGGAAACCTATCTCCTTATTTCCTAGTCAGTAGTGACTTGGGACTGAACTTGAAGTGATCATTTTTGACTCAGCATATAGACAGATTTGGAGAATGCCTGGGCTAGGCTGGGCTGAGGAACGTACAAATTTAGGAATGGACAGTGACATTTGTGGTTGGGTCACAGCTGAGATGGGAAGACTTGCCTCCAGCATGATGAGTGCCAAGGGAAACCTGAAGGGCCATTTGAGCTGTAAGATCTCTAAGGATCCTGTCTCCCAGTGTGACAAAGATGAGAGTATAGTCCACCATATCTGTTGGGTTGTTTGGTTTTCCTTGATTTTTGTAGGTGTTAACGCATCTGTTCATTAATTTACTGAGCCAATAAACATATTTGATCACCTACTATGTGTCAAGTTCTATTCTGTGTGCTGGGGATATGAATGCAACAATGAGCAAAGGCCAGGATTATCCTCTAGGCAGGGGGAGGGGTGCAGAAAGTGAAAAACCACGTCAGGTCAAACAAAGTAGGTAATAATATGGAGAAGGTAAGTAAGGAGTGCAAATACTGTTTTTATATGGATGGTAGGGAAGGTCTTTCCTTGAATAGAAACCTGGAGTACATGAGAAAGCAAGCCATTCAGAGAGCTTCCTGGGGATGAGAAGTTTTGGCTGAGAGCACACTGTAAGTTCCTCACACATTCTGGATACTGACTGTTTCCCAAAATATTCCTTGCCTTTTATGGTTGTTTATGTTGTCTTATGGGGCTTCCCTGGTGGCTCAGACAGTAAAGAATCTGCCTGCAGTGCCGGAGACCTGAGTTCAATCCCCGGGTTGGGAAGATCCCCTGGAGAAGGAAATGGCAACCCCCTCCAGTATTCTTGCCTGGAGAATCCCATGGGCAGAGGAGCCTGGCAGGCTACAGTGCAAAGGGTCGAAAAGAGTTAGGCATGAACGAGCAACTAACACTATAGTGTCTTATACAGAAGGCTTTAATGTTGTTATCAACAAACTTGTCAACATTTTTCCTCTTCATGACTTCTGGGTTTTATGATTGAGAAGAACTTTTCTACCCCCAAATCATAAAAGTAGTCCCATAGATTCACTTCTACTGTTTGTATACTTCGATTTTTAACATATATAATTTACATATCATAAATTTATGAGGTATAATTTACATACAATAAAACTCACCCACTTTGAGTGTACAGTCTAATGATTTGTAGCCAACTTATGGTTGTATAACCGTTAGCACAATCCAGAGTTAAAACTGTACTTTGATTTTGTTACGTACAGCTTTTAGTATGTCTGAGATTCATTTTAGCTTTTGGTGTAAAGTTCAACACTTAACTTTTTCTTTTTTGTTCTTTCCCCATTGATTTGAAATGTCTCCCTTACCACATGTTCAACCTCCATGTATACCTGAATCTGATCTTGATCTCCTTGTTTCAGGGGTCACAAATAGGGTTTTATTTGGCCCATGGAGTTTTCAAAATAGGGTAATTTCACATAAAAATTCAGACTTTTGGCCTTTCTGGAAAAAACCAGACAATTTAGCAACAACCTGCTGGAGGCAAGTGGAGCCCACTCCCTGCAGATAGGAATGAGGATGGTGACCACAATTCCAGTTTACCAGAAACAGCCTCTTTATATGCCTACTGTCCTGTTGTAATTAATAGCATCCTTTCATTCTTAAAAATGTTCAGTTTGGGGCAATAAATTATGAATTACAATCTCCACCATTCCTTATTGCACCCAGAATTCCTTTTTCATTTATGTTATTAATACAAGACCCCTCCCGGGAAGAAAAAAGGCAAGGAGACGCCACGATCCTGCCACAGAAGTTTGCCAAAAGCATGATTATGTGGGCTCAGAGTAGAGTAGAACATACTAGTGGGGAGTAATCGGGTCGAGTTTCCTCTGACAGTGAATATGATGTCACAATTTACCAACCATTTTCTCTTCCATTATTTCATTTAACTTCACAGCAACCTACCAAGTTACACAACTTACCCTACTGTGCGTCTGAGTAGGGATGTACTGTCTTCCCCTGTAACTCGCATTCCAAAACAGGGACCTGGTTATCTTCTCTGCTCACCACTGCTTTTCCAGGGACCGCTCGGTGCTGGGCTCAGAGCTGGCTCCAGGAAACTATGTATTGGCTGAATAGGCTCCCAGGAACTACCGATTGAATGAATTCGGGAAAATGAGGCTCAGGGAGGTCCGTGGCGAGTCCCAGCAGAAAGAAGCAGGTGGGAACCAGAACAGGCGGCCTGATGCCTGTTCTGGAACCCAAGATCTTTTCCTAGTCATTTGACTGTAACCTCCCCAAATTGGCAAAAAAATGGGAGACTGCGCACGCAGGGAGTTGTCTTCGACCTCGAGGGACCTCAGTGAAATGCTGGACCGAGAGGCCAGAGAGACAAGTGGCCCGAGAAACGCCACATCGCGCTCTCGCATCTGCTCGCCTAAGCCCCGTAGAAGACTACATTTCCGGACAGCAGCCCCGGCGGCGGGGTCTGGGGCTGGCCGAGGGCGACGGGCGGCTGCAACGGTGGCGCGGCCTGCGCCTCATTCTGCCCAGCCGGGGCGGGGCCTCTCTGTAGGCTGTACCGCCGCACGCTGTCAGGCCGCGGCGGGGCAGTGGGCAGCGGCAGGCTAGAGGCTCCGGGTTAGGGGCCGAGCCGGGCTGGGCTGCATCGGGCACTGATGGCGTGTACGAGTCCTGGGCCCAGCTCCTGGATCCTCCCTTCCTTGCGCCACGTCTGCACGTTTGGGGGGACCCTGGGCGAGTTTGCTTTAGCCTTTACGGGCCGGGAGTTTCTCCGCGATGAACGGGGCGGTGGGTCATCGTTGCAGCCACGAAACGGTTCCCAAGTCATCATAAATGTCATTCTCTCGGAGAGGCCTTTCCTTGACATAACCCCTCCCCCCCCCCAAAGTAGGTCCCCATTGTTATTCAGTTACAGCCCAGAATTCGTTTCGTTCACATTACTTTCTTAGTTTCTAATTACATATTTCTTTGTTGTCTAGTCTTTTTCTCGCCTGTATCTTACATTAGGCTGAGCTCCAACGGGTGCAGGGGTTGTATCTGTGTTGCGTGTGTAAAGCGTCCTGGTTAACAGCTAGGGTTCCGGAATCAGGCCTGGATTCAGAACCCTGCTGTCTCTTGGTTGGGCAAGTTTACCTTTCTGTGCCTCAGTTTCTTCATTTGTAAAATGGAGATGATAATTAGTAACCAACCTGTTAAGGTGTTGTGAGGATCAAAGACAATTGTGTAAAGCGTTAAATGCGTTTCTGGTGCGTAGTAAAAAGCTGAAGGGTAATCAGTTAATATTAATGCAGTACTTGTTATCTAGCTTACGCTATGTGCCTATTATATGATTAGTTTTTTTTTTTTTTTAATGAATGAAGGACACTGCTTTAGGGTAAATCAGGATGAATAAGACCAAGGTTGCTCTCTCCTCCCCTACCCCCTCACCTTGTTCCCAGAACTTACCTTGTAAACACACCTGTAAAACATTAGCTTAACTTAAGGACAGCTTTTGCATAAAGAAACTTTTAAGTATGTACAGGAAACTAATAAAGTGATTGGTGGAGTGGGAATTGGGTAGATGAGGGAGAGAATGAGAGTGAGATTTTTCATAGTAACTTAGTTTTGAGCCATTTTAATATTATATGGTTAAAAGGACATATATATGTATATGTGTGTGTGTTTGTATAGGGTTACAGATGAAGAAGCAGTTCTGGGTGAGCAGTATTTTCCTTGCCATAAGATAACCATAGATGAGCAACTTTTTTTCCCATTGCATTCTTCTCTATCTGCCTTAAGATCCTGGAAATACTTGCTCTGTCCTTTAACCCAAAGACTCTTACTGACCTGTGTAGGTAGGAACGGGCAGAAAGGGAACTCAGCTCACCTTTATTGAGTACATGCTTTGCATCAAGCATTGTGCAAGTTATACAGTGTCTTCCTAAGCACTCTTCTTGATAATCTTCTGTGTTCTGAGAGCAATAGAGAGCCACCAAAGTTCTTTAACTTAATGAATGAAAGAAAATTAAGTTCTTTACATTTAATTTCTACCCAGTGCTGGATGACTTGGAGTGGAAGGAGACTGGAGAAACTCATCAAATAGAAGGTACTGAAATGTTCTTGAGCCCCCTTTATAGTCTGTGGTAATAACTGATTACCACATTAATTACCACCATTAGTATGGTAATCAAGTTGTATACAGACAGGTGTGGGAGCTATTTCAGAGGTTGAGACTGAGGTTCCTTCCCAAAACTATAGTGAAGATAAAGTGGGGATCTTCATCTTTCAAATGTGTCACTTCTTAGTAACTTTCTTTGATCTCTTCCTTGCTCCACTCTTTCTCTTCCCCCACATTGCAGAGTAAATGATTTCCTTACAGGTATTTGCATGACACACTGAGTATATTCTCTATGGCCTGTGGAATACTTGGAAAGACCAGGTTAAAATTTTCTTCTTTGCGTTTTAAACACATGATGTAAAGTTTACCATCTTATTCATTTTTAAGTGTGCAGTCAGTAAGTATTCACATTGTTGTGAAGCAGATCTCCAGAATTTTTTCATCTTGTAAATCTGAAACTTGAGCCATTAAACTACTCTTTTCCCTTCTCACAGCCCCTGGTAACCACCATTCTACTACTTTCTGTTTCCATGAATTTGATTACTTTAATTACCTCATGTAAGTGGAATCATACATTGTTTGTCTTTTTGTGCCTGGCTTATTTAGCACAGTGTCCTCAAGGTTCATCTGTGTTGTAGCAGGTAACAGGAATTCCTTGGGAAAAAAACGGATTTTTGAAGTAAGATGGACCTGGACTAAACCCTAGTTCTGTCATTTATTGCTAGGTTATATTATATAACCTCTCTTAACCTCAGTTTCGTTATTTCTAAAATCGCAATGGTAACTTCTACTTTTTAGTGCTGTTAGGAAGAGTGAGTAGAATAATATATCTAAAAAGCTTGCCCAGTATATGACGTATAGTAGATGCTCAGTAAATAGTTGTCATCATCTCATAGATCTGAGACTGGGTCTCTTGAAAGACTGTTTTATTTTTTTCTGTGTCTGCAGAGCCTGAAACAGCACCAGTCATTTGATCCTCAGGACTCAGGAAATTGTTTGCCTTGAAATACTGTATCTGAGGGCTTTGTCTTTCTCAGTGCTGTCTCTTTGTATATCCCACACAGTCCTATGGCTTTAAAGAGTTCTGGAGTCAGATTACTTAGATTTGAATCCCAGCTCTGGTACATACTTGCTGTGTCTTTGAACAAGTAGTTTAATCTCTTTTTGCCTCAGTTTCTTCATTTATAAAATAGAGATAATCATGGGATCTAGCTTGGTAAGGCTGTAGTAAGGACAAAGAGCATTTATACATGTAAAGCACTTAAAATGGTGTCTAAAATATAGTAGGCATGCTATAAAGATTAGCAAGTATTGTTTTTAGCAAAACTATATTCTGATAGATCCTAAATCTGTATTTCCATCCTGATTTCCCCCTTTAGCTCCAGTTGGATATATCCAAATACTTTCTCAGCATCTCCACACAGACATCTAATGGGCACCTCAAAAACTTAATATGGCAAATACAGCCCACCAAACCTGATCTTCCTCAAGTCCCAAATGGAACTTGAGAGGAGCCTGGGAGAAGACTCTGGGCTGAATGATTTAAAATGGACCTATCCTACTTGGATTTTAGTGTGCCTTATTTTCATCTCTCCCTTTCAGTTTGTCCTCTGTCAAGGTAATAAAATATGCTGGTATGATGCTTAGTGTTTACAGAGCCTGTCCAGATTTATCAGCACATTTGATCCCTAAAACAAATCAGATCTTATAATCCCTTGCCTAAAACCCTCCAGTGGCATCCCATGGCAGTTGGTATCAAATCCAGGTTCCTTCTCTGGGGTGCACAGGACCCAGCATGGTCAGTGGGAATTGCGGGAAAGGAATAGACTAGGCAAGGCAACTCAACAGGTCATGACCCACCACACCTAGAGAGATCACTTCAGTTTGGAAATCTTAATGACAGGCTGGGTTATGGCATCCTCTTCTGTTTCTCAAATTCCAGTCAACACTTCCTTCATGATTATTGGTGAATTCTACTTGAATGTTATTTACTTCATATGTATCTTTTTAGATTGACCCCTCTTTTTAAAAAAAAATTTTTTCAATTGGCACTGCCTCTTTCAGCCTCTTTCTAAGCATTAACATTTGAAACCTAGAGGTTCAAATCAAATACTGTCTTCTTTGCCTATCAAGGATAATTTGATATTGAAAACCCCCTGGTAGGATAAATTCTTTTAATTAAAAATATGGATATTTAAACAGGTTTTTATATTCACAAACCATAAAATTCACTTTTAATTATATTAAAACATAACAGATCCCATTAAAGTGAACGCAAGCATTCATTGGTTAATATTACCAGAATAATCTAACAATGTCTTTTATCTTCATTAATTAAAGGTATTTAATCTTCATTAATCTTTAAGAAGGCTATTTACTTGCACTTAATTTATTTCAAAGCGTTTGATATCTTACACTTAGAACTAAACAAATAAAATATACATTTTATGTTTATGGAATTCAGCATTTAATTGTTTAAAAAGAAAAGCACTAAAGACAAAAATAAGTCAACAAAAACTGTAAATGTCTGGAAGTGCAACATTGACTGAATAGGTTGACAGCTTAGGCAGCATGATGTAAGAGATAATCACTCCTGTAAACTGTCAAACCACAAGTACTCCAAGAGAAAAAACCCATACAACACCTGCCAAAAATTCAGCTTTGAAGATGCCTGGATAGTGGCTCTTTTCATCATACTACTCAGATGTTCACAAGGAAAACAAAATCCAGATGATTATTTTTAAATGAGAGTAAATGCCTTGTAAGACAAACTGGTAGTAGTAAAAGAAATTCCATGTGAAGTTGAATATTTTGAATATGATTTGGAGAATCTCTGCGTATCATGAACCTTGTAAAAAATAGCAGCAGTGCCCCCACTTTTCACCCCAAGTTCCACCCTCCCCAGGCAGTCACTGTCCACACTATGGCTGTTTTCTTTTGCAGGCGAAGAGTCCAAGAAACAGGAAAGCCAACATTCTAAATCACATAAGGCTAATTCTTGACTGTACAGTTTTAGAGGTTATCTACTCTCTTCCTCTTATAGAGGATTAGGGTTTAATCACAGCACCCTGTGCCTCACATTTGGTCTCCATGATTCTCCTAATGTGGTTATGTCAGTTTTGGCCATTGGTATTTTCATTATGATGATAGTGATAAGATAACTGTTTACGGCAGAGCCATACAGTATGCAACAATTATATTCTGTATAATATGTTTTTCGTGGTTAAAAGCTGCCCTTTCTTCCCCTACTTTTTAAATTGAGGCCTAGGTATAGTAGAATTCACCCTTTCAGTGTATAGTGCTATAAGTTTTGACAAACACGTATAGTTGTGTGACCACCACGTAGTTAAGATTCAGAAAGTTTCCCTGTAGTAATCGACCCCTTCCCCACCACCATCCCTTGGCAACTGCGCATCTGTTGTCTATCCTATTATGCTGTTTTACTGACTGTCACAGAAATGGAATCATTCCATGTGTAGACTTTTGAGTCTGGCTTCTTTCACTATAATCATCCTTATAAAATGTGCTTTACTTTTTGTTACAATTTACTACCAAATTCTTAAACTCCTACTTTTTTCTTTAAAAAAATTCTTCTTGGAACCCTCTGGCCCGCTTCAGCTTGGGCTACTTACTTGCTAGAATAGCTGTATAGCTGAATTCTTTGGGTTGCTGCTGCTGCTGCTAAGTTGCTTCAGTCATGTCCAACTCTGTACTACCCCATAGATGGCAGCCCACCCGGCTCCCCTGTCCCTGGGATTCTCCAGGCAAAAACACTGGATTGGGTTGCCATTGCCTTCTCCAATGCATGAAAGTGAAAAGTGAAAGAGAAGTCGCTTAGTCGTGTCCCACTCTTAGCAACCCCATGGACTTCAGCCTACCAGGCTCCTCTGTCCATGGGATTTTCCAGGCAAGAGTACCGGAGTGGGGTGCCATTGCCTTCTCCGATTCTTGGGGTTTCCCTTCACCAAATTCAGGGCATTTTATTTCTTTTTCTCATGTTTTGGATCTCTGTTTTCTGAATCCTGTGTTCCTTTTTCTTGGAGTACGTTCTCTAGTAGCCACCTAAGAAAGCATACTTGGGAGGTAACTTTCTTTTAAGTTTGTATGTCTGAAAATGTCTTTTTTTTTTTTCTTATACTAGTATTTAGTTTAGCTGGGTATATAATTCTAAGTTAGAAGTTATTTTCTCTTAAAGTTTTAATGGCATATTATTCCATTATCTTTAAGCATTTGGTGTAACTGTCAAAGGTTCTGTTCTCATTCCCCATCTTTTGTGCATGACCTATATTCCCACTCCTTACCTCCTAGGAGCTTTTAGGGTTGTCTCTCTTTCTGGTCTTCTGTAATTTTAGCTATAATATGCATTGATGAAAGTCTTCTTATTCATTGTGGGCACACTTTGGTAGATGCACATTAAAATATGTAACAACTATAATGAAGTCATGTCTATCACCTGACTAACCCCTCTGCAAAATGATTGCACTAAGTGTTCTCTTTCTTCCTATTTTTAAAAGACATTTTCTCTCCCTTGAAGTTTGGGCTATGATTGCTTTGGAGAACTTGATGGAATAAGTGAGACATGAGTTGGTTCTGAAGAATGAGTAGACTTTTAACAGTAGCATAGATATTTCTCAGGAACACCATTGAGAAAGTCCTCATAACTGGCCATTAGAAGACAGAAGAGAAAGTGAAGTGCTCCTGTGGGAGATCAGTGGGAGATAAGTTTAGATATTTGGGATTATGGTGGGGAACGTAACTAACATTTATTGAACGTCCACAGTGTGCCACTGTGTATATAGTTGGCTTTTTTTTTTTAAAGTTTATTGTTCCACAGTGTGCCACTGTGTATATAGTTGGCTTTTTTTTTTTTTTTTAAGTTTATTGTTAAGTATTTGACCTTTAAAAAGCTGTAATAAGTAATACCAGTGTATTACCACAGTAAACATGTACCCATGGCCAAATTTGAGAAGTTATTAATATATTTAATGCCCCTTTCATGTCAGTCCCTCCCTGCCGGAGGTAACATTTGTTTAGAGTAACGTATACACATGTGCAAAAGGGAGAAAAGTAAGTCTGCCTTACAGATGGCCTACTACCACCTCTACTATCACCCTCCAGTTCTACTCCCAGATGCATGTTTGATACTGATTTCTTATAGATCCCTCTATCTAAGCTTAGGAAAGCAAATATGTCTCTATGCATTCTTCCTTACACAAGTGATACTGTACTATACATACTATTGTGTAGTATGTATACATACTATACATACTATGTGCTTCTAGCTTTTTTCACTTAAAAATGTATTTTAGAGATCCTTCCATAATCAATACATAAGATTATTTTATTTTAGGCATTTACAAAGCTTTCTGTGTTGAAATGACAAATAAAAATGCACAAAGATAAATGAACAGCTCAATGAACTAGAATAAAATTATCTACTATGTAGCAACTACCAGCTACCGCAAAATTATCTACTATGTAGCAACAACTATGGTAGTTGCTAAATAAGTTACATTCCTTACTAACCTCTCTCTCTCCTCTTCTTCCCCTCAAATGAAATCGCTAGTCTAACTTCTAACTTTGCATTTAGTCATACTAGTTTTTATACTTTATTCAAATAGTATCAGGGCTTCCCAGGTGGCACAGTGGTAGAGACTCTGCCTGCCAATCCAGGAGATGCGGGTTCAACCCCTGGATTGGGAAGATTTCCTGGAGGAGGAAATGGCAACCCACTGCAGTATTCTTTCCTGGAAAATCCCCTGGACAGAGGAGCCTGGTAGGCTATAGTCCATGGGGTCACAAAGAGTTGGACACGCCTGATCACGCACATGCATGCATACATACATACATACATACATACATAGAATCAAACAGTATGTACTAAGTCTGCCTTCTACCTTCTTTCAGTCCGCATTGTGAGATTCATCTGTAATGACAGGTAAAGCTGTAGTTCATTCATTTTCATTGCTATATTGTATTAAACCACAGTTAATTCATTGTAATTTTGATGAGTATTGGGATCTTTCCAGTTTTTAGCGGTTTTGAATAATGCTTGTGTGAACATTCTTGTACTTGTCTCTTGAAACATATCTGTGCAATTTCTTTGGGGTATGTACTTAGAAGTAGAATTGCTAGGTTATAGGATATACATAGGTTTAGCATCAGCAGCTAAAGTTTCCCAAGTAGTTGTACTAATTTGCAGTCCCACCAGCAGTGTATGTGAGTTCCTGTTCCATGTTCTGACTAACCTGTGGTGTTGCCATTCTTTTTAATTTTAGTCATTCTAGTGTGTGAGCAGTGGCATCTCATGATTTTAGTTTGTGTTTCCCTCATGACTAGTGAAGTTAAGCACCTTTTCAGGAGTTTATTGGCCATTTGGACTTTCCATCTTGTGGATTACCTGTCTAAATCTTTTACATATTTTTCTGTGGGGTTTTTCATTTAAAATAAATTTTTATTTGAAGTTCTTTTTATTTGCTGGATATGAGCCCTTTGTAGTTATGTTTGACAGATATCTTCTCTTATTTGGTGGCTTGCCTTTTTAGTCTCTCAAAAGCTCTTTTGATAAACAGAAGTGCTTGATTTTAATACCACGATTTTCCCTTATGGTTAGTGCTTTTTGTATTCTGTTTAATACATTTTTACCTACTCTAGGGTCATGAAGATACTCTGCTTATTTTCTAGAAGCTTTACTGTTTTGCCTTTGCCATTGAAATATATGTTCTGCTTGGAATTTATTTTGGGGTGTGGTGTGAGCTTTTCCATAGAGATATCAAGTTTACCAGTTATTTATTGAAAGGTCTTTTTTGTCCCTCCAGTGCTCTGTAGTGTTTGTTATCACATCTGTTTCATGTCCGTTCTGTTCCTCTGATTTGTCCATTCACCCTTATGCTAATATCACATTGTCTTATTTTCTGTAATTTTATGTGTTGATTTCGGTTATAGAATGTTGAATCAGAAGAATAGCTTCTCCTTTTCTTCAAGAATTCCTTGGCTCTTGGTCCTTTGCCATTTCCATATACATTTTTGAAAGAGTGTGTACATTTTTATAACAGAATTTTGATTGGGATTGCATTCAGTCTATTCAGTACAGCACAGTCATTCTCTCCTGCCCTTACATCTCTTTTTCTCTGATTTAATCTTCCTTAATCTCTCTTGATGATATTTTCTAGTTTTCTATGTAGTGGTCTTTCTTAGATTCATTCCTTGGCATTTGACATGATTTGATGGTATCATAAATAGCATTTTTTAAATCATGTTTTCTAACTATAGCTGTAATATAAAAACAAGATTGGTTTTTGTATTGCTGCAGTGTTTATATTGCTCATGTATTTTAATACTTTAGATTATTTTGATGTGTATAGTCATCTGCAAGTATATCTGCAAATGAAGCTTTTATTTTATCCCTTCCTATCTTACGTCTTTTTTTTTTTTTTCTTACCTAACTGTGCTGTTTGGGATGCTCCTGTACAGTGAATTGAAGTGGCATGTTCCTGATCTAAGAGGGAGAGCCTTAAACATTTAACTATTAAGTATGATGTTTGTTGAATATCTTCTGTAGATACTCTTTATTAGTTCACTTCTTAGTTTCTGTGGGTGTTGAATTCTATCAAAATGCTTTTTCTGCATTGAGATGTTAATATAATTGTTTTCCTTTATGTTATTAATATGATGAATTACACTGAGTAAACTTTTCAAATATTAAACCAAATCTGAATTTCTGATTCAAAACTTCACCCTTTTTTATAGATTGCTAAATTTGATTCCTAATTTTCTTATTAGGATTTTTTTCCTTTTGTGTTTATGAATGAGAATGGCCTATAATTTTCCTTTCACCGAGTTTTGGTATCAAGTTTATCCTGGCCACTAGTCGTAGCTTTAGTTGGACCCCACAAATTTTGATCTGTAGTATTTTCATTGTCATTTATTTCAGAATATTTTCAAATTTCTCCTTGGATTTCTTCTTTGTCCTATGCAGTTTTAAGAAATATATTTTTTAATTTATGAACATCAGGGTTTTATAATTATCTTCCTGTTACAGATTTTAGAGTGATTGCACTGCAGTCAGAGAACATAGTTTGTGTTTTGATTCATTTAGATATGTATTGAAATTTGCTCCATGGCCCAGCAACTGGGCATTTTGTAAATGTTCTATGTACTTGCAAAGAACGTATAGAGAGTAGCTATTAAATGTAGTGTCAGTTTCTGCAGTGAAGCCATCTGGAATTTTGATCATTGAAGCATAGTTGATTTGCAGTGTTGTGTTATGCATTTCATTGTTTTATGTATAGCTGTACAGTTGTCCCAACACTGCTTATTAAAGAGGCTGTCTTTTCACTGTTGTATTTTCTTGTGGGTTTTGTTGTAAATTAATTGACCATAGTGGTGGGTTTATTTCTGGGCTCTCTATTTTGTTCCGTTGATCTATGAGTCTGCATCCATGTGCCAGTACTATGCAGTTTTGATTCCTGTAGTTGTGTAGTATAGTCTGAATCAGGGAGTGTGATACCACCAGCTTTGTTCTTTTTTTTTTTTCAGGATGGTTGTGGCAGTTCTGGATCTTTTGTGGTTCCATATACATTTTAGGAATTTGTTCTAGTTCTGTGAAAAATGCCATGGATATTTTGATAGGGATTGCATTAAATCTGTAGATTGCTTTGAGTGTATGGACGTTTTAACTAATCTTCTAATCCAAGGACACAGGATATCTTTCCATTTCTATGTATCATCCTTAATTTGCTTTATCATTGTTTTATAGTTTTCAGAGTATAGGTCTTTCACCTCCTTGATTAAGTTTATTTTTAGGTATTCTTTTCATGTCTTTGGTTTTGGTATCAGGGTAATACTAGCCTCATAGAATGAGTTGGGAAGTGTTCCTTCTGTTGTATGGAAGAATCTGTGAGGTATTTGCCAATTTCTCTTTAAATGTTGGATAGAATTTACCAGTGAAGCATCTGGACTTGGGCTTTTCTTTATGTATCGTTTCCTTACTTGATCCCTCCCTCTTTTTCTTCCTTTTGCATTAAATCACTAGTTTGATCTCTTCAATTGTTTTAGGTATATCCGATTTTCTGTTTCTCCTTAAGTTAGTTTCTGTTATTTGTGTCCTTCTGAGAATTTGTACGTTTCATCTAATTTATGTAGCTTGTTGGCATACAGTTGCTCCTAGTATTTCCATGTAAACCTTTTTATCTCCTTAAAATTGGTGATTGTTTCCTCTTTCATTCCTGAATATATAGTAATTTGAGGCAATGTAAGTTAGTCAGTGTAACTATTTTCAATATTGTTGGTCTTTTCAAAGAACCAAATTTGATTTTGTTGATTTTTTTTCTGTTATTTTTCTTTTCTCTATATCACTTATTTTTGCAAGGATCTTTTTAATTTCCTCATGCTTGCTTTGGGTTGGGTTTACTCCATTTTTCCCCTAGTTTCTCATGATGGAAGATAAGATAATCTGAGATTGCTCTCCTTTTTAATATAAATGTTTATAGCTCTATATAAACTTGTAAGCATTGCTTTTGCTGAGTCCCATGAAACCATTATTGTTTTCTGTCTTTTTCCTTTCGAGGAAGGGAAAAGTGTTGTTTTTTTTGTTGTTGTTGTTTTGGGGTTTGCCTTAACTTGAGTTTGCTTGAAAAATATAACGTTTCTCATAATATTTAGACCTACAGAAATGGTAATTTCCTACAGTTCACCCTAATACAAATATTCAGATACAAATACAAAACATTCCATTACCCTTGAATTATTTTATTTTTACAAACTAAGAAAACGAGCTCAGGAAGAGTAATGGGACTTTCCAGGATCAGAGTACTGATGTGCATCAGGATAGGCCAAGCTGTTACTGAAGACCTGCATGTCCTTTGTAAGCTGCAGTGAGCTTTTGATCTAATTGAGGGACAAGTCTACATAAAATAATTCACTCCTGGCACCGATAATGCCAGGTCCCCAAAATAGACACTGCCATGATTAATGAACCTGTCATTAGACTAGGCTATTGCTCATGCCTTCAAACCCTTTCTGAGTCCCTGCTCTGTGCCTGGCGTTCTTTTAGAGAAAGAAGGTGTGCACAGTAAACACAGCCTGGCACCTACTCTATGGGGGGGGGGCGTGGTTAGGACAAATGAAGCAATAATTATGATACAGTACGATAAATTTTAGATAAGGTCCCAGACCCTCTTAGAAAGGAGAGAAAGGAACTCCTATCAAGGAAATTTTCTGTTTTTTTGGCTTGCATTTTGAAGGAGAAAGAACTTTCTTGGTAGAAAAGACAGGGGAGAAGGAGCTTTCCAGGTAGAAAAGATGTCCAAAAATGTTCTGTGCCAGAGAGTTCTCCCTTGAACAACACAGGGGCTTAGGGGCGGTGACCCTTCACAGTCAAAATTCTTGTATAGCTTAAGAGTCAGCCCTCCATACCCACAGTTTCCCTGCACCTGCAGATTCAGCAAGCCATGGATTGTGTAGTACTGTAGTATTTACTATTGAAAAAAATTTCTCATATAAGTGGACCCATGCATTTCAAACTTGTATTATGTGTATGTGTAAATAATTACCCCTCTTGCTCCCACCTTAGGTTTATTTTCTCCCCATACAGGTGGCATACCTATATACAGGTACATGGCTCTATACAGAGCCATTTACAGGAGATGAACACATGCAAAGAAGCGTAGAGAACACATACATGTGGAGCCTAGAGTGTGTATTGGGCAAAGAAGAAGTTAAGAGAGGAAAGTAGGTGATAGGATAGGAAGGGGGTGTATCATAAACAAGGAGCTAGACTTTAACCTTACAGGCTGTCGGGGAACTTTTGAAGATTTCTAGAAAGACCTTTGACTTACTTGTCCTGGGTGGGTTTGGGAGCCAGCTGCTCTCTTTTGCCATATGTGCTAGTAGTTCTTTCCTCACCAGTAATAGTTTCTTCTTTTTTTTTTTTTGGACTTACAGTTCACTGAAACTTTTTTGACGGAAAGGGACAAACAGTCCAAATGGAGTGGAATTCCGCAGCTGCTCCTTAAGCTGTATGCGACCAGCCACCTCCACAGTGACTTTGTTGAATGCCAAAACATCCTCAAGGTAACTGTTAGGGGCGTTGGAGAGGCTGCATTCAGGGCCTCCAGGTGATACTAGACATCTGGGTTATTCCTCTTCTTCAGTCTGCTTTTTAAAATAGCTTGTATTTATTGAGTAAGCTTTAGAAAATTTGGAAGTTCAGAAAAAGTGCAAAGAAGAAAATAAAAATCACCTATAATCCCACCACCCAGAGATAATCACCATTAAGTTCCCAGTGTATATACTTCTGGGTTTTATTCACACTTGTTTTGTCCTGCTGCTGCTGCTGCTAAGTCGCTTCAGTCGTGTCCAACTCTGTGTGACCCCATAGATGGCAGCCCACCAGGCTCCGCCATCCCTGGGATTCTCCAGGCAAGAATACTGGAGTGGGTTGCCATTTCCTTCTCCAATGCATGAAAGGGAAAAGTGAAAGTGAAGCCGCTCAGTCATGTCCAACTCTTAGCGACCCCATGGACTGCAGCCTACCAGGCTCCTCCATCCATGGGATTTTCCAGGCAAGAGTACTGGAGTGGGGTGCCATTGCCTTCTCTGTGTTTTGTCCTAGTACTTGCCTAATTAAGGAGGCCTTGCCCTGGGATTGGGATACATTCTTTTCAATGGAATTTAAAAGATCCCATTTTGGTGAGACTTCAAGGAAGTGGCCTTGTGGTTGTTGATAAATATGACCGGCATCTGAAGGTGAAAAGATTTGGAAAGAGTGCAGAGACATCCAGGGCAGTTGTTCTCAATCTGGAGTGTGTATCAGAGTCACCTGGAAGCCTTGTTAATGGTGGCCCTGCCAGTAGAATTTCTGATTTAGTAGGTCAAACTTCGGAGAAGGCAGTGGCACCCCACTCCAGTACTCTTGCCTGGAAAATCCCATGGACGGAGGAGTCTGGTAGGCTACAGTCCATGAGGTTGCTAAGAGTTGGACACGACTGAGCGGCTTCACTTTCACTTTTCCCGTCCATGCACTGGAGACGGAAATGGCAACCCACTCCAGTATTCTTGCCTGGAGAATCTCAGGGATGGCGGAGCCTGGTGGGCTGCCGTCTGTGGGGTCACACAGAGTCGGACACGACTGAAGCGACTTAGCAGCAGCAGGTCAAACTTCATATTGGGAAAGCAGGTCCAACTTTGAATTTAGATTACCAGCTCTAATATAGCTAAAACCTATGCAAGTTATATTTGATCATAATAAAATATGTTTTTCAGATGTGAAGTTCTGTTTATTATTTCACATAAATCATTTTTAAATATTAGTAGGGCCAAATAAGTTTAATCTTTACTTCTCGGAAGAGATGTTTTGTCTACACAACTTTTTTGGTAAATTGAAAATCATTCCCAAATAAAAATTTATAAATAGACATTTATGTTCTTGATCTTCTCACAGTTTGATTTAGGATAGAAATAATTATAGTATCTTATGCTTGCTTGAAAACATTTTGTGAAGAATTATACATTATTTCATTTGATTCCTGCAAAATCTCTGAGATATGAGGTAGATGAAAGAGGGAAATTAATATTTGTGAGTGCTGGCTATGTGATCATCGTTTCTTTGTGCATTCAACAAATACTTGAAATTTACTATGTACCAGGCACATTTAATTTTTATGGTAACTCTGAGATGGGTGGTATTAGTGGATTAGTCCAAAATACTTTGATTGCATGTAACAGTAACCCACTCAGATTAGCAAAAAAGATTCTTTATTGTCTCACAACTAGAGAAAGCACAGATGTGAATTCAGGGGCCAAATAGAGTTAGGCAGTCTATGTCTTATCTTGACACCTGTGTGTGGCCTTGTATTCTTCCACAGAAGTAGGGCTGTTACCTGACGAAGAGAAAAGGAGATACTGAGCAGGAAAATCCGGATGTCTTCTCCATTTCCTTTCTCAGTTGAGAAAACAGATTCAGCATAATCCACCCACCGTCATGTGGTTATTATCATTATGATGAACCCAGATTTGTCCTACTCCTGAAACCAGCTCCCATTGTACTGTGTTGCCAGCAGAATTACATTCTAGTTTTATCAATGAGAGAAATGAAACCCAGAAGAAGTAGTTCTCCCACTAATTATGTGACCTTGTACAACTTCGTGATTTTTGTTTTTTAATCTGTAAAATGGGTCAAACTATACTCACTTCATGGAATTATTTTAAGGATTAAATGGACTTAAGTATAGAAATCCAGTGCTTGTCATGTAATAGGTTATCTGTAAGATAGAGTTCTGCTTTTTCTTGATGAGTGGTACTTGGACCAACATCAACATCACTTGGGTACTTATGATAAATGCACATTCTCAGGCCCCAGCCCAGACCTATTAAATCAGAAACTGCAGGTAGGACCCAGCAGTCTGGGTTTTAACACGTCCTTCAGATGATTCGATGCTCACCACTGTGTGAGAACTACTGTTCTAGTCCGGTGTGTTGTGTCTTCCCTTGAGGTTCCTGAGAAGAGAGCATAATGTATTCTTCCTACTCTTTCTCCTGTTTGACCCACAGTAGGTATGCTTGCTTTTGTAAGCACAGACTCAGGAGCCAGACATCCTAGGTTTAAGTCCTGACTCTGTCACATACCCTGTTTGACATTGACAACTTTGTGTCTTAATTTCCTTATCTGTAAAATTGGGCCAATACATTACTGTTACATCATAGAGTTGTGAGGATTAAAAGGTAACATGAAGAACCATGCGTGGTACATAATAAGCATTTAATAAGTTAGCTTCTACTACGATTACAACAACTTTTATCATATCAGCTTTTCTGTAAGTTGGCTTTTTTTAAATTGTTCATTGTGGAAGCTGCCTTTGGCCTCATGGGAGTTCAAGTTGTGACTAAAATGCAAACTGTTCTTTTGGTGTCTGGTTTGTGTTGGATGCTAAAACTCAGTGTCTCTTGGTATCCTTTTTCACTAGGAAATTTCTCCTCTTCTCTCCATGGAGGCTATGGCATTTGTTACTGAAGAGAGGAAACTTACCCAAGAAACCACTTATCCAAATACTTATATTTTTGACTTGTTTGGAGGTGTTGATGTAAGTCATTGTTTATTATTACTACTGCTATTTAATGGCTTGGGAACTTTTGAAATGGGAACTAGGAAGCTTTTTAGATTTTATAGCAAGCATTTCAGAATTCTCTCTTTTAGAAGCTCCATGCTATTCACCTGTGTTGAAGTACCATAGCTTTTACATTGAAAGAGTTGATTTATGTGAATTGGTAATAATATCAACTTTTTAAGGCACAAAGTTAATGTTTCCTAGTTCAGCTGTGATTACTAATTTCTTCTTTGTCCTTCCAGACATCTCTGTAATATATATATATATATATGCGTGTGTATGTAAATAGTAACCCTGACTGCCCCCACCTTAGGTTTATATTCTCCCCATATAGAAGTAGCATATCATGTATAGAGGTACCCTGCGTGCTTTTTTCATGTAATTCTACAACTTGGGGGTAGATTCATTTTAATACATGTAAATCTGCCTCATTATTATTAATAGCTATATAGTATTCCCTGTTACGATTATACCATTATTTACCCAGGCCTTAGTTGATGGACATTTAGCTTTCTCAACACCTTTCCAATAACAAACATGGTTGCAGTAAAAGTTTTTGTACATATGAGTACTATATACTTTTAGCATCAAAGCATATGTCTTTTATTGTTTATAAACTTACCAATTTATGTACCTAAAAGACTTTATCAACTTACATCCCCAGTAACAAAGAAGAAGAGTGTCTTTTTATCCACTCCATCACCAACACAGTGTGTATATGTGTATTTTTATGGACTTTGTTATCGAGGTATAACCTGCATCCAGTGAAGTATGTCAGTAACTATGAGAAGATAAATTCACCTTTGCCACCCAAACCACGAAATAGAACGTTACCAACACATAGTAGCCTCCTTCACTAAACAGTATGTTTTAAGTATTTTAAGCATTTGCTAAGCAGATAAGAGAAAAATGATATTTCTTCATAGTTTTTTAAAGTTTTATTGAGATATAGTTCACATCATATAATTCACCCATTTAAAGTGTACCATTCAGTAGTTTTTAGTGTATTTGTAGACATGTGAAACCACCACCACAGTCACTCTAGAACATTTTTATCACCCAGAAAAGAAACTCCATATGTTTAAGCTATCACTCTCCCACTCCTCCAGCCACCAGCCCCATCATAGGCAACTGTTACTCCACTTTGTCTTTATAGATAACCTTGTCTTGGACATTTCATATGAACAGAGTCACATAATATGTGATGTTTTGTTATTGGTGTGTTTCACTTAGTTTAATGTTTTCAAGGTTCATCCCCATTATAGCATGTTTCAGCACTTTATTCTATTTTATGGTTGAATGATACTCTACTGTGTGGATATATCACATTTTGTATGTTCATTCGTCAGTGAACACTTGGGCTATTTCTACCTTTTGACTGTTGCGAATAATGCTGCTCTTAACATTTGTGTACAAGTTTGTGTGTGGAAATATCTTTTCATTAATCTTGGGTATATACCTAGAAGTGGGATTGATGGGTCATATAGTAGCTCTTGTATTTAATTCTTTGAAGATTTGTCAGACTGTTTTCCAAAGCAGCTGCACCATTTTACATACCCACCAGCAATGCACAAGGTTCTCATTTTTCCACAACTTCTTCAACACTGGCTATTCTTTGTGCTTTTGATTATAGCCATCCTACTGGGTGTGAAATGTTACTTCGTTGTGGTTTTGATTTGCATTTTCCTGTTGCCTAATGCTGTTGAACATTATTTTATGTGCTTCTAGGTCATTTTTTTGTCTTCTTTGGAAAATATCATTATTACGAATTCTGAGAGCTCTTTATATAGTCTCTGCATAGTTTTAAAAATTTATATCTTTCTATGAGTGGAATTGAATATCTTTTCATGTGTTTATAAGTAGTTCCTTTTTTTTTTTTCTATTTGTTTATTAGGCACTTCTCTTATTGATTTTTGTCTTAGTTCAGGCTGCTATAGCAAGATCCATATAGATCGAGTAGTTTATGAACTACAGATTTATTTCTCAAAGTTCTAGAGGCTAGGAAGTCCAGGATCATGGCACTGGCAGATTTGGTGTCTCGTGAAGATCTTCTTCTGGGTTACAAACTGCCAGCTTCTCCCTGTGTCCACACATGATGAAGGGGCTAGGGAATCTCTCTGGAGCCTCTTTCGTAAGGAGTAATACCATTCATCGGTGCTCTGCCCTCGTAACCTAATCACTGCCCAAAGGCTCCATCTCCTAATGCCATCACATTGGGCATTAGGATTTAGCATGATTTTCAGGAGACACTAACGTGCAGATTATAGTAACTTCTAAGTACTCAGTTTTTAAAGGTCCTTTGTCTTAAGTGTTCTATTTTTTCCCCTAGTTTGAAAATTGAATTTTGACTTCGTTTATGATACATTTTAATGTGGAACTTTTTAGGTTTACTTTGTAGGTTGTCAAACTAATCAGTCTTTCCTTTCATGGGTTCAGAATTTTTCTTTTTCCATTGTTGAATTATAAACTATGTCTTTATTTCCATCTGATACTTCAAAGTTTTTATCATGTATGATTAATTTTTGTACCACTTGAAATTTATTTTGGTGTAATGAGTGAGGGTACTGGGATCCTGCTTCTTTTCTCTCAGATATCTGTCCTTTCCCTTGTCACTGGGAGCATGAGGGAGGCTTTCAGGGTGTTGTGGTTGTGTTGTATCTTAATCTGGGTGTTGATTGTGCTGGAATGAGATTCACTTTGTAAAAACTGGAGCTGTGTGTTTACAATTTATACTGCTTGCTCTATCATGTTTTTCAGTTCAGTTCAGTCACTCAGTCATTTCCAACTCTTTGTGACCCCATGGACTGCAGCACGCTAGGCCTCCCTGTCCATCACCAACTCCCGGAGTTCTCAAACTCATGTCCATTGAGTTGATGATGCCATCCAACCATCTTATCCTCCGTCATCCCCTTCTCCTCCCACCTTCAATCTTTCCCAGCATCAGGATCATTTCAAATGAGTCAGCTCTTCACATCAGGTGGCCAAAGTATTGGAGTTTCAGCTTCAACTTCAGTCCTTCCAGTGAATATTCAGGACTGATCTCCTTTAGGATGGACTGGTTGGATCTCCTTGCAGTCCAAGGGACTATCAAGAGTCTTCTCCAGCACCACAGTTCAAAAGCATCAATTCTTCAGCGCTCAGCTTTCTTTATAGTCCAACTCTCACATCCATACATTACTGCTGGAAAAACCATAGCCTTGACTAGACGACCTTTGTTGGCAAAGTAATGTCTCTGCTTTTTAATATGCTGTCTAGGTTGGTCATAACTTTCCTTCCAAGGAGTAAGCGTGTTTTAATTTCATGGCTGCAGTCACCATCTGCAGTGATTTTGGAGCTCCCCAAAATAAAGTCTGCCACTGTTTCCCCATCTATTTGCTATGAAGTGATGGGACCGGATGTCATGATCTTAGTTTTCTGAATGTTGAGCTTTAAGCCAACTTTTTCACTCTCCTCTTTCACTTTCATCAAGAGGTTCTTTAGTTCTTCTTCACTTTCTGCCATAAGGGTGGTGTCATCTGCATATCTGAGGTGATTGATATTTCTCCTGGCAGTCTTGATTCCAGCTTGTGCTTCCTCCAGCCCAGCGTTTCTCATGATGTACTCTGCATATAAGTTAAATAAGCAGGGTGACAATATACAGCCTTGATGTACTCCTTTTCCCATTTGGAACTAGTCTGTTGTTCCATGTCCACTCCTAACTGTTGTTTCCTGACCTGCATACAGATTTCTCAAGAGGCAGGTCAGGTGGTCTGGTATGCCCATCTCTTTGAGGATTTTCCACAGTTTATTGTGATCCACACAGTCAAAGGCTTTGGCATAGTCAATAAAGCAGAAATAGATGTTTTTCTGAAACTCTCTTGCTTTTTCAGTGATCCATCAGATGTTGGCAATTTGATCTCTGGTTCCTCTGCCTTTTCTAAAACCAGCTTGAACATCTGGAAGTTCACGGTTCACGTATTGCTGAAGCCTGGCTTGGAGAATTTTGAGCATTACTTTACTAGCGTGTGAGATGAGTGCAATTGTGTGGTAGTTTGAGCACTCTTTGGCATTGCCTTTCTTTGGGATTGGGATGAAAACTGACCTTTTCCAGTCCTGTGGCCACTGCTGAGTTTTCTAAATTTGCTGGCATATTGAGTGCAGCACTTTCACAGCATCATCTTTCAGGATTTGAAACAGCTCAACTGGAATTCCATCACCTCCACTAGCTTCGTTCATAACAATGCTTCCTAAGGCCCACTTTGCTTCACATTCCAGGATGTCTGGTTCTAGGTGAGTGGTCACACCATTGTGAGTATCTGGGTCATGAAGATCTTTTTTGTGCAGTTCTTCTGGGTATTCTTGCCACCTCTTCTTAATATCTTCTGCTTCTGTTAGGTCCATACCATTTCTGTCCTTTATTGAGCCCATCTTTGCATGAAATGTTTCCTTGGTATCTTTAATTTTCTTGAAGAGATCTCTAGTCTTTCCCATTCTATTGTTTTCCTCTTATTTCTTTGCACTGATCACTGAAGAAGGCTTTCTTATCTCTCCTTGCTATTCTTTGGAACTCTGCATTCAGATGGGTGTATCTTTCCTTTTCTCCTTTGCTTTTCACTTGTCTTCTTTTCTCAGCTATTTGTAAGGCCTCCTCACACAGCCATTTTGCTTTTTTGCCTTTCTTTTTCTTAGAAATGGTCTTCATCCCAGTCTCCTGTACAATGTCATGAACCTCCTTCCATAGTTCATCAGGCACTCTATCAGATATAGTCCCTTAAATCTGTTTCTCACTTCCACTGTAGAATCATAAGGGATTTGATTTAAGTCATACCTGAATGATCTAGTGGTTTTCCCTACTTTCTTCAATTTAAGTCTGAATTTGGCAGTAAGGAGTTCACGATCTGAGCTGCAGTAAGCTCCTGGTCTTGTTTTTGCCTGACTGTATAGAGCTTCTCCATCTTTGGCTGCAAAAAATATAATCAATCTGATTTTGTTATTGACCATCTGGTGATGTCCATGTGTAGAGTCTTCTCTCGTGTTGTTGGAAGAGGGTGTTTGCTATCATGTTATTACTTCAATTTGAAAAAACATTTCCTTTCCTTAAAGATGCCATTTTCCCCAAAGCAAAAACTGAGTGTTGAACATTTACATCCATAGCATGAGCCATAGACTGTATTCCTTTAACTGTTGCTCAGCATTCCCTCTTCAGCAATCCCAGCGGTCCTGTTGCATTTACTTACTGGCCAGTTTGAAGGGCCTTCTCTTCGCTACTATTTGCTTAATAGTAACCAGTGTGTTCCTGGGAGGAAAAATAAGATAAGAGTCTTCAGCCTGGTGTCTTATTTGCAGTGGGAATGAGGCTTTTCTGTTGCAGGTACATGTCCCATCTTAGGACATCTTCGGATCATTAGTTCTTGATTTTGTGGAGTTTTTCTTCCCTGCTTTGAGTTAGGTTAGCTTCTCCAAGAATCTCAGTCTGTTTGCAGATAGAGGCTTTTGCTTGGATCATTTTGTTCTTCACTAACCATTATTTGGGTGCATTTCTTTTTGCTGAATTCTCTTGTCATCTTGCTTCTAAAAGTACCTTTCAAAGATCTTTATTTCTTCCTCTGCCAATCCCCAGAAAGGCTCCAAAGTAATTCCCTTTTCAACATGCTGCCTAATGCTTAGCTGAAGTGGAATAGTGGCTAGATCATTCCTTGTCAACTTGAACAAACCCCTAATGTAACACTAGAAAGTGTATCCTAGAGTTCGTGAAGTTAGATGCCTGTAGGATCAAGTAGTCATATAGTGAAGCAGGCCCAGAATAAGATGATCCACATAAATTAAATGACTGCAGGGACTGAGATGAACTGGAGAGTGCATGCCTGCTTTTATGGGGAAATGACTTCCACTGCTGTTGACCTTTGCCCTCAGGGATGTAGGAAATCTAGATTCTTAAGTAGAATCACAGCTTTTCAGTAGATAGGACCACATGAATTATGTCTGTGGGCCAGGTATAATCCATGCTTGGCATTCAAGGACTTTTAATTTGTTCATTGACATAGTACATCATCTACTTGAAGACAGTTTATTTTAAATATAATAATCTATGCTGGATGAGCTCCTCATACTTTCCTGGGATGACTGAAAAGCAGGGCATCTCTTTGAAAAGCTTTTGTGTAGTACATCTCAAAATCTTAAAGATCGTTACTGATTTTGCTCTGTTTGCGTTTATGTGACTCTCTTCTGAGGACATAAGTCAAAATGAGATAAAGCTTTATATACAAAAATGCTTAGTGTGACATTACATATAATAGTTAAAAATATTCATCAGGAGGAAGGTAGTTTTTGTTTTCCATAAGGTCAGTGGTGATATCCTTAATATTCTGTTATTTTCTATTCTCTGCTAAATTAGTTTCCATTCTAATCTTTATTATTTCTTTTAGTTTGCTTGCTTTGGGTTTGGCTTACACCTCTTTTTTCAAGTGAATTGAAGTAAAAGGTTAGGCCATTGGTTTGAAATAATTCCTTTTTTTTTCTTTTAAGAGAAATTGTTTGCATTTTTACTGAAGTACAGTTGCTATACAATGTTATATAAGTTACAAATGTACAGCATAGTGATTCACAGTTTTTAAAAGTTAAGCTCCATTTATAGTTATTATAAAATATTGGCTATCTTCCCCATGTTGTATAATACTTGCGTGTAGCTTGTATTACACTCAGTAGTTTGTACTTCCCCCACCTTTATGTTGCCCCTCCCCACAACTGGTAACTACTAGTTTGTTCTCTGTGAGTTTACTTCTTTTTTGTTATAGTCACTATTTTGTTTTTTTTTTAGATTCCACATACAAGTGATACTCATATAGTGTTTGTCTTTCTCTGTTTCATTTCATTTAGCATAATGTCCTCCAAGTCTGTTCATGTTGCTGCAAATGGCAAAATTTCATTCTTTTTTATAGCTGAGTAGTATTCCTGTGTGTGTGTGTATTCCATGTGTGCTTTAGTAGAACATGTATTCTGCTCTTGCTGGGCAGAATTTTATAGCTATCTGTTAGAGCTTATTGGTTTATCATGTTCAAGTCTTCTATTTGGTAATACCCTATTTTCTATCCATTATTGAAAGTGGAGTATTGTATTGTCCAACTACTGTTTTTGACTTGTCTGTTTCCTTCAATTCTGTCAGTTTTTGCATCATGTATTTTGAGGCTCTGTTGTTAGATGCATATATATTTATTATTGTTCTATCTTTTCCAATGGATTGACCCTTTTATCATTATAAACTCTTTCAACAAAATGTGTGGATTTTTTTTTTCAGAATGAGCTTTTAAATGCATACTTATTATAAACAGTTGAAACAGTTATGAAGTGAAAGTGTTAGTCATTCAGTCATGTCTGACTCTTTGCAACCTCATGAACTATAGCCCACCAGGCTCCTCTGTCCATGAGACTCTCTAGGCAAGAATACTGGAGTGGGTTGCCATTCACTTCTCAGGGGATCTTCCTAACCCAGGGATGAAACCTGGGTCTCCCACATTGCAGGCAGATTCTTTACTGTCTGAACCACCAGTGAAGCCCTTAAACAGTTATATGTTGTATTAAAAGTATGTAAAATGGTAAATGAATGCACATCCTCTCCGGCCCCTGTGGAAATCAGTATTAACAGTTTATGGTGTATCTTTTGTGATTCTTTTTATAAACTTGTGTTTATAAAAGAACATAAATATTCTAAAGCAAGAGTAATCATTGTTACAATGTTCTGCAGCTTTTAAAAAATTGAAGCCATATTGGATCCCAGAGGTTAACTAGTCTAACATTCTTATCTTTCGAAATTAGAGTTGAGACCACAGTGGGACCCTGACCTGCCCAAGTTTACATGGAGAATAGGTGGCTGAGCTGTGACTAGAACCCAGGTTTCCTGACTCTTGGTACAGTGCTCATGTCCCTGAACTTCACTGCCTCCTCCCTGCGTTGGGAACAAAAGGGTCTTGCAGTACCATGACAGATATTTGGGCCACTAGTTATCACAGCAAAGATTGTTTTTGTAAGTTGTGCTTTGAATTTTGAAGGTTTTATCCTTTTTTTTTTTTTTTTTAAATAGCTCCTTGTAGAAATTCTTATGAGGCCTACAATCTCTATTCGGGGACAGAAACTGAAAAGTAAGTATACTCAGCAGCTACTGGTGCTCATTTCCTAACCTGCTGTCGTGGTGATTCCCAGGAGTGTCTCTTCCTTCCCTTCACACTGAGAACACGCCTTACATTCGGCTGCAGAACATTCTCCGCCTAACTGCTCTCTTTATTTTATACTCGGTAGAAAATACAAATCTGGTGCTTTAAAACAAAAAGTATGAAAACTACTGGACTGAAAGAATTGCATCTTTGTAGTTTCTAACAGTCTTTGGGTTCAGCTTTTATGTTTTCTTTGCAAATTCTTATTTCTCATATCATTAATTGAGAGAGTAAGGGAGAAACTGGCAAGATCATTTATTTTATTTTTTTGAATTATTGTCGTCTTTTTGTTGTTGTGAGGTTATTCATGCTCTTCGTAAAAAGTTCCGTTATTACTGGAATGTGTATGGTGAAAAGTCAGAGTGTTAAGGTAGCACATAATTTCTTGAATTGGGCAGTGGGTATATGGGTATTGTCCTATTATTAGTCTTTATAACTTACACATGTTGCAAATACTATTTTTAGGTAATCCTTTTATAATTTTTAAAAAAACTGTAAGTACACTTACTTTGACATTAAAAGCCAGAGATCAGTTAACATTTGATGAACGTTTACTACAAACATCAGGTTTTTTTGTTTTAATGAAAAATTTTTCTTCCAAACAAAATCAACATGACATAGTGTGTAAGGAAGGCCTTGTTTGTATGTGCAGTAGCAGTGAAGAGGATTTATATTCATCTTTGATGTCGTACCTTTGTATCCTATCTAAATTGATTCTTCATGTCCTTGGTCCTCGTAGCAAGTAGCATCTTGTAATTACCTGTTGGTGTACTTATTTATTCTCTCTTCCCCTCTAAATTTATAAGTTCCATGAGACGTTGTCTCTTTTTTTCCCCTGCTAACCTCTGTATATTCTGTGTATGCTCTAGAGTGGATGCTGAATAAATATTTGATGAATGAGTGAATTCTAATTCCCTTTGAGAATGAAGGTCTTGAAGTACTGAAATATACTGATTTGGTGTTCCAGCCTGCTCTGAAGTCATGAAGTAAACCAGAAAGCCACCTTAGGTTGAAAAGCGGTGGTGAGGGATATAGAACATCTCCATTGTCTCAAGATTATGTCAGTTAGCCCTCTGGTCACTCTAGCTTGGCAGGGCTGCCCACTGGGATTGTAAAGGGAAGCCTGACATTTTAGAGTTTATGACAGCATGAGAATGAATGTAAACAGTTTTTAAAAATAAAAAGTGTTGCCAAACAAAACACGTTATCCATGGTTCATACCCAGCTTTATTATCTCCTGCTTTTGAGGTCATGAAAATTTATTTTCCTTTTTGTCGTACTCTTCTGTTCCTGCTCACGGAGAAGTAACTAGTTCTTTATTAGAGTCAGTAGGTTAGGGATTAAAAGCCTTTTATTTAGCACAAATAATAAAACAGAACACTTTGAGTCTGGAGTAAAAATGACTTCCTTGTTTGCTGCTAATAGAATTTTCAGTGGAGATTTTATAACAACAATCATGGTGCTGATACTTTAGTTTTAGTGGATTCTTATAATTCTGTTTTTGGAAATGTGTTTTAGGGAACCAGTTCAACACAAGCATAAAATTAAGGCTATATGTTATGTTATTTATTTCTAGACTACTTAAATAGAAAAATTAAAAAAAAAAAAGCTGGATATGATTTTAAGCAGGCTACAAAGGGAACATGGCTTATTAAGTGATAACACCACAACAGGTTGAAATTATGAAGACTGTGGAGCCTTTGTAGTAGTATATAATAGTATATCAGACCAAAAAGCTGTATACAAATTGGTTAATAGGCTCTGATAGGCATCCTGAAACTTGGGTAAATAAGGACTGAAAGGAGGTATGCTGAAAGGAAAATAATCATGTTGGGATTATGAGGAGTAATTCTTATGTTTAAAAATTTGATTCTGTTGTACTATCTTTCCAGTGAGAAAAATAACCAGTTGTTCCCCTTTCATTTTCAGTAAGTGATGAAATGTCCAAGGACTGTTTGAGCATCTTGTATAATACCTGTGTCTGTGTAAGTACCCCTGCCACTGGCACCTCATTTATCTCCCTACCAGATCTGCAGTGCTTGAGAAAGGAAGATTTGAATGGGGGTGGTAGACATGACAGCTGTCTTCACACATTGGAGAAATGGACTTATGGACTTATGTTGTGACTAGAAGAAGCAGTTTGGTAGAGAGAGCATAGCACTTAGTGCTGGAAGCTGATTTGGGGTTCTGGCTCTTGTCTTCATGCTTATTCATTCTCCCTGTGCTTCAATTTCATTTCTTAGCAGAGTGTGGTTAGTTATCATACTAATAACACCATAGGGTTATTGTGAGGATTAAATGAGATGATAGATGTGAAAGCACTTTATAAAGCAATATACTGTGTTAATTTTTGTAAGACACAGTACCTGTCTTTTGGGAACTTATGTGGTAAACTGTAAAGAGTGAATCATATACAACAGAAAGAAACAGATGGCTGTTGTAGAAGTGAAACCTATATGCAGTGAAAGCACAAAGGAATATTTCATTTCATTTCATTGCTTGCCTCATTCAAAGAAAGATTTCAGGCATCTTATTAGGAGCATGTAAAATCTACCAGGATCATTAATTTAGAAGCAGGTATCTAGGAATTGGGCTGAACATAAAATCATCTGTACCATGGATGGGGTACAAATTTGGGTTTAAGCTTCTTAGCAACCAACACAAATAGGGAAATATGTTTCAATGCTTAACACAGTTAAGCATCTATTATAACAGTGCTCTGCAATAGAAATATTACACAAAACACTCAGGTTCTTTTTATTTTACCTTTAGGAATAATGTGTTT
The DNA here is from genome assembly GCA_024291935.2 of Okapia johnstoni. NCBI lineage: Eukaryota > Metazoa > Chordata > Mammalia > Artiodactyla > Giraffidae > Okapia > Okapia johnstoni. The sequence continues at coordinate 53,444,599 of CM044324.1, read as the reverse complement.
ATCAATTCAGGATTGATATCCTAAGGTAAAAATCAGCATCCACAAAGATCTTGACAACATACATGATAGACCATTTGAATAAAAAGAATTAAAAAGGGATAAGCTTTGGATATAACTATAAACATACAGGAAATAAAAACTGAGGTCCTGAGCAAAGGAGTTATGTCTTAGGGACATACAAATGAAAAATAGTTTAGGGGCCTAAATTGTCAGTAAGTTCAGAGTTCAAAAGGATTCATCAAAGACTACTGTCACCAAAAAAGGCTAAAGCAAGCTTAGTCTAATGATCAGTCGAAATAAAATATTTAAAAGGAGTTACGTCCCTGTGTGGGACTCAGCAGTGGTGCCCTGCTTCCATGGCTGTGCAGCTTTCTTCTGGGGGCACTCCTTGCCAGAAATTTCCTCCCTCCTGTTCCCTCTGGCCATCTCTCTGTGGTAGGCTGGGGTCCTGGGGTCCTGGCCCCGGGACTGCTTTCCAGTCCCCACTCTCCGGCTCCCGGCCACCGTGCCCACCGGTGGACCTGCCTCCCAGTCCAGGCTTTGGGTGCATCTTAAAGACCATGGGTCCTTGGAAAAGTGATGGAGAAGGAGTACTGTCAGGCCAAAAAGGCACAAAGCATTTAAAGTTCCTTTGGGGACAAAGTTTTATAGAGTGAAACCTGTGTCATGGAAGAAGAAAGTATAATTTATGGAAGAAACTGAGACATTCTGTGACATTTTTCTGATTTGTCCAGCAGTGCTCATTCATCCCTTCCAACACGGCAGGCCATCTTTTTATAGAAAAGTTAAAATAATAGTATAGTTCAGTGGTACATATCATTTACTATTTACCTGGTTACATTTTAGGAACAATAAATTCATCAAAGCTCTCAGCTGAATTAAAGTGGTTTTTTGTTTTTGTTTTTCTACCCCAGTAGCTGTAGAAATGTGGATCAAACTAGTTCCTTTTTTCAAAGGGAAAATGTGCGTTGTGGCTTATGATTAGCCACCTTAATTGCCTGTTACATATACATTAGCTTGAACTTAGATATTCACTGTTAGTTATTGTTAACAGCATTTGTCCTTTTGTGAAACCAGTATCAGAAAACTTACACCTTTTAAGACATTCTTTATAAAATGTGTAAATTCTTCAAAAATATTTGAAAGGGAGTTGTTACTGCATGCAGGTAATCATAATTTTGAGTTTGCCTCTGTAGACTACGAAAGCAAATTGTTTCATTTATTTTTTTAAATGCCCTTTGATGTTTCAAAACAAAAAGAAACTCTAATTCCATTGACTGACTTTAAAATCAGCCATAATCATTAGTCTTCAAAAGCATTTTGCACAGATTGGTCGCCTGGATTCTACAAGAAGGCATGTGCTAGTGTTGGTCTCCAAGCAGCACACAGCCCTTCCCAACACTCTCTTATTCTGCTTAGAATAATCATACTGAGGTCAGAATTCATGGTTCAGTTTCCGAAAAAAAAGTATTCATTGTACATTAACCGTTTAGGGGTCATTTAAATAACAAATGTATTGTAAAAGACATGTAGAATTTTAAAACTATGAAGATTCAGACCTGTTTTTTCTTTGAAAAAAAAAAAAAAAGGAGTTATGTAATAAACCTGCACCTAACCTGCATTTTTAGTCACTGATGAGGCTATGTATATTTTGTGTTTGCTTCTGTGTACCACATTTTAAAAAGTATAAAAATGTATTATACTGGTTTCTCAAGAATATTAGAGTATAATATAAAAATACTCCCCCAAACAGATGAAATAACCCATTACTCCAGCATACTAGGTTGTTTTAAATGTCCTCGTAGCCAGTTTTTTCAAAAGTAGGAAAAGTAGGAAGAAATGATTGAAGTTAATTTTAGCAGTGTATTTTATTTAATACAGAGTATATTAAGAATACTATTCCAACATGTAATCAACATGAGTTATTACTAGTGAGATAACATGTAATCAGTATAAGTAATTATTAATGATACATTCTTTTTTTGTTTTAAACTTTCAAAATCCAGTGTATTTTTTACTCTCACAGCACATCTCAGTTCAGACTAGCCACATTTCAAGTCCTCAGGAGTCACATGTAGCTAGTGGCACAGGTAGGCACAAACAGACCCACAAGATAACAAGCTAATTGTTCAGGTAGTGAGCAATTATTCTTATAACTAAAGCTACTAAAAAATTGTTCTTATTAAAAAAAAGATGATGCATGTATGATATAAAGACTCCATCATTCACAGCTTCCATGCTGTTAATAGTCTTATGGGGCAGTCTTACGAGAGTGTTTGTTAATAATGATACCTAATGTTAATGATACTCCAGTGGAACACAGTTCCGTTTTAATAAAGGGCAAGGAAGGGGAAGGAAAGACAGGGAAAGAAGGAAGAAAAAAAGAAAAGGAAAGAGAGAGAAAGAAAATGAAACAAAGAGAAGAAAGAAGAAGAAACAAAAACATAAAGAAGATAGGATGATATGGTCCAACCTTGTGCTGATCTGATTTACATCCAGGTTAGATGGAGACCTAGGGCTTTTAAAGTTGCAAACACCAGTGCCTCCAAGGATCAGGTAGAAGACAAGAAAGGTTTGCCTGTTTTGGAGTGGGAACTTGTGACTAACCTGGAGTAAGATTGTCCTGCTTAAAGACTTAAATTCAAAATTTTAAAGTTGCTGCTGGCCAAATAAAACTTGGCCTACTAGGTGCTGGTTTGTAGCGCTTGATTTAAATACTAGGCAGATAATAGGTTAAGAACCTATGATGGATATTATTTAAAAACTCCTCCCCAGAAAAAAATGCATTCGTACAATGTTTTATGTATAGTTTTAGGAATTTAAGGTCTCAGCCACAATTCCTGCTATAGCATGGAGTTGCTTCTCCAGTGTCTCGAGGGGATATTTTGCCCTTCATATTTTATTTCGTGATTTTAACCTGTTCTGTCTTTTCTTCTCCCTTGATAGACGGAAGGGGTTACAAAGCGTTTGGCAGAAAAAAATGACTTTGTGATCTTCCTGTTTACACTGATGACGAGTAAGAAAACATTCTTACAAACAGCAACCCTCATTGAAGATATTTTGGGTGTTAAAAAGGTGAGCTGCGTCCTCTAGCTGGTGCATGACCAGGTGGAGCAGAATGTCTCAGACAGTTGTATTCTTAAACATGAGTAATATACAAGAGCTCTTTCAAAGAAGAATTTTACCGTATTCCTTATAAATACTTAAATATATTTATAAATATATAATATTTATTATATATAATATATGCTAACCGAATATTTATATATAAACTTATAAATACTTAAAGATATTTTTAAATAACTTGTTTGTGTTACTTAGATATATTTACTAGGTTATGCTCCTTATAACAGGTCTTAAGTGACTATAAAACTTAGATTGAAATCAAACTAATTATAAAACTCAAAAGGACAAATTGACATGAACTTAATGTGTTAGCTAATGTTACTTTGCTGAAATCAAATTGTTCCTCATTAATTATTATGATGCAGGATCTTTTTAGCAGAGCTGTACTGCTGTATGCTGTGCAGGGACTGTTTTGCTACCACTTCTCTATATTTGAACTGTTGTGCAGCTTTCTTGTGGTGATGTTTGACTTTCACTGGTTACATTCACCTGTGTTTTTTCTCATTGATCTTCAGCAGTTACTTTTAATTGACACCAACATAGGAAATAACAAATATGAGCACTGAAATCCTGCTACTTGGTCTTAAGACGAACTTTCAAATGATCCAGAATATGCTTTAAAAAAAAAAAAAAAAGGCAAACTGTAATCAAAAGCACTAAATTAAAAACTTGTCATCAAGCACTCACAGACCTCCCTAGAACACATCTGTAGACGTGTTAGAGAAGCACTGTATTAGAGTTTTGGCATAATGCTAGTTATGACCTGGTTTTCTTCCCCCAGTCCGTGTCAGTTACAGTTGGCAGATTTCTTTCTTTTACTACTGAGGAGATGGGAGTTAGCATTGCTCTTAGAGTTGCTGTTGCAATGAAAAGAGCACCGTGTGCATTGTGGAGATCCCCACTTTCACTTCTGTCATCCTGCTGCACTTTCCCCAGGCTCTGCTTGTCATTGCCCATGCCAAAGATGCACAAGTGACCCATTGTCTGTAGGAACACACTGGAGATGTGTGCAGGCCCCAGACAGACCCTTTGTGCCCTTTGATGAAAAGGCTTTGTTATTTTTCCAATAATTGTATGTTCCAGTTTGTGAGAAGGGGCTTCCAAGGCGGAAACTCCGAACTCCCTGACAATCTCAGCATGAGACTCTAGGATTGTTCCTTCATAACTTTGCCCCCTTGTCCCTCACGTGCTCTCTCCCCTCTCGTACTTTTCTGTTTTGCCAAAAATGGCAATGAGTTCTGCTAGATGTTACGGGTATATTAGTGCAGTTTGAAAGAATAGACACCGTAAAGAGAGTAGGAACACAAGCCACAAACTGGGAAAAGATATTTGCAACTCATTCAACTAACAAAAGATTGGTATTCAGAATTTATCATGAGGAATTCCCTGGCACTCCAGTGGTTGGAGACTCTGAGCTTCCACTGCAGGGGGCACAAGTTCAATACCTAGTCAGGGAACAAAGATCCCACATGCCTCGTGGCATGGCCAAACAAACAACAAAAGGACCAAAAGCAACAATAGAATTTATCGTGAATTCTTACACATCAGCAGGGAAGAGACAAAAGACCCAGTAGAAAAATGGGCAGTGATAGGAGCAAGCATTTTACAGAAGAGAGACAAATGATCCATAAATAGAAGATGCTTAACTTCCATGAGAATGTGTATCACTGCAAACACGTTACTGCGGACACCTTTTTGTATCAGAGGAGTAAACCTATTTTGTTTTCTAGTTGAATATGTGCTTTCCCTGTGACCCAACACCTACGGAAGCATTGCCTTGAGGACTGAGGCATTAGTATCGTGGCCTAGGTCACCTGTAACCTGTGCCCAGGCACACTTGTGGGGAAGCTCAATTCCAGGACAGTGATTCTTTTATTTATTTAGTTTTGACTGTGCCAGGTCTTCAGTGCTGTGTAGGCTTTCTCTAGTTGCAGCGAGCAGGGGCTCCCCTCTAGTTGCAGTGCACAGGCTTCTCATTGCATTGGCTTCTCTCGTTTCTGGAGCATGGGCTCTAGGGTGCACAGGCTTCGGTAGTTGCAGCACGTGGGCACAGTAGTAGTGGCTCGCAGCCACTAGAGCACAGGCTCAGTAGTTGTGGCACAAGGACTTAGTTGCTCCATGGCATGTGGAATCTTCCTGGACCAGGGATCAAACCTGTATCCCTCACATTGGCAGGGGGCTTCTTAACCACTGGACCACTAGGGAAGTCCCCAGAACAGTGATTCTTAGAAATAAAAACACTCAATTGAAGCCACGAGGGTATGAAATCAATTCAGTGGATCTACCAGCTAATAGAAAAGATAAAAATGTACTGTGTAAGGGTACTAAGTTTTTGTTTCATGTTTATACACATTTATGCATTCACCTATATATGTTTGCTAGGTTGTGATGGAAAATTTATTTTTTACTCTTGAATATTGTCAGAATGGTTTGGAAGCCACTGCCCCAGAAAAACTTCTGCACCTGTACATCAAGAAACACATAAGAACATTTGTAGCATTATTGATTAAGAGCCTGAAATCAGGTCTCTCTGATCCATTAACAGGAAAATGAATAAATGTCCTCTATTCCCACAATGGAATATTATACAATGAATGTTGCCATAAGCAGCAACATAGCCAAATCATAGAAATTATCAATAGAAGTCAAAGAAGATTGTCTATAGTATATCATTTTTACAAAGCTCAAAAATAGGCAAACTCAAATTATACAATACTTTTTTCAGTGAAAAAACAATAATAAAATTCAGGATAGTGGTTACCTCTGGTAGAGAGACAGGGAAATGTGATAGAAAAGGCACACATAGCTGTTCACTTTGTTTTACTTTGTAGCATATATTATACCAAGTATTAAATAAAAATTAAAATGTAACCCAAAGAAGTGCACCTGAAGAGTGGGAGGGCCTGGGTTGTAACCCCACACCCTAAGTTAGCCAGGGCTAGAGGAGCTGATGGGCTGAAAGTCCCAGTTTTCAATAATAACAGTAGCCAACATTTATTGTTACTACTAAGAAGCAAAGGTGGAAGAAATTGTTCCCAAATACCCCTCCACAGACAACCAGAAGTGGGAGTAGGATTCAGGAGGACTTCTAGGAATCATCCACTCGTTCAGTACATATTTATTGAGACCCTCACTACCAGGTTCTATGCACTGAAGCTCTGGAGAGAAGGTAAGACACACCTCGCCCTCAAGATAGTGTCAGTTTATTTGGGAAATTGGATGCAAGAATAGAAAACTTCGAGTTCATGTGATACGTGCAGTAATAGAGAAATACCCAATCCAGTGAAAGTTGAGTAAATTTATGGGATGAGGGGTAGCAGGTGTTATCTGAGGAACGTCAGGATGCTTCAAGGAGAGAAACTCACGTGATGTATGTGCAACATTTGTGGCTATTAAGAAACAAAGGAAATGAGAATATAACCAAATAACAAAAAGCATTTCATTAAACTCAGTACTCATTCATGGTAAAAGCTACGAGTAGAAAGAAAATTCCTTAAGGTGATATTGAATATCTATTAAAATTTACCGCAGACATCAAACTGAACCTGAAACTTTGGGAATACTTCTACTACAGGAAAAGGGGAGAGTGTCTACTATCATTTACTCTATAATTGGTTACATAGGCAGGTACACAAGGAGACAACTGTGGGAATGTTCATTGCAAATTTGTTTAATAGTGGAAAATTGTAGTCTACCTTAACATACACATATTTTAAAAGGAGAATGACTGAATAGATTGTAGGGTAAAACAGTGAGAAATGAATAAACCAGACTTACTTGTATCAATAAAGTTAAATTACATTGTTGACTGTGAAAAATAGGGTATAATATGTCAATCACACTGCATGCAGAACAAAACCATATATTTTTGTTTATTGAGGTATAATTATATTAGTTTCAGGTATACAGCTTAGTGATTCAAAATATTAAAAAATTATACTCCATTAAAATTTATTTTAAGAATTTATTTGGCAGCATCTGGTCTTAGTTTTGGCACATGGGATCTTTTGTTGTGTCACATGGACTCTCTAGCTGTGACATGCAGGCTCAATAGTTGGTGGCATGCAGACTTAGTGGCTCCTAGGCATGTGGGATCTTAGTTCCCTGACCAGGGATCAAACCCTCATCCCCTACATTGCAAGGAGAATTTTTAACCACTGGACCACCAGGGAAGTCCCTAGGTTATACTCCATTTAAAGTTATACAATACTGGTTGCATTCCCTGTGCTATACGATGTATCTTTGTAGCTTATTTTATACATAGTAGGTTGTGAACAATAACATGTATTTTTGTGGAAATATTTGTAAGTGTGAACATGTGTAGAAATAATAGAGTTCAAAGTAATGGTTACCTCTGAGGGGAAAGAAGTGAATGCAGCTGGATAGGGACACACAGGGGCCTGCAGCTATATTTAAAATATTTTATGTCTTAAAAAGAGAACATCTGTGGTAATTTCTCATTCATAAAACTTGAATGGTAGACTTTTTTTTTTTTTTAAGCCAAAATGGGACATATGAGCAAAGGTAGAGAATACAAATAGTGGCGCTCAAAGGGTTTAATCCTCAAACCAAGCCTGTGAGGTAGATTAGTTCTGTTTGACAAATGAGAAAACAAAGACTTAAGTTCCATGACTTAAGGTTACACAGCTGCAAATTGCGGAGCTGGAATTTGAACCTAAGTGGTCTAGATACCAAGCTCCATTCTTAGGGGAATGCAGTAGAGCAGCACATTCAATCTCAAATGGACTGAGCATGGAAATTGTTTTGTTTGTGTCCTTTGTAGGAAATGATCCGACTAGATGAAGTCCCCAATCTGAGTTCCTTAGTATCCAATTTCGATCAGCAACAGCTTGCTAATTTCTGCCGGATTCTGGCTGTCACCATTTCAGAGATGGATACAGGGAATGACGACAAGCATACGCTTCTTGCCAAAAATGCTCAGCAGAAGAAGAGCTTGAGCCTGGGGCCTTCTGCAGCTGAAATTAACCAAGGTAAACTCTCTGAGTTGTCAGAATTTTGACATTGTAGTGCTGAGATCCCTTCCTAAATCTTCTCTTTCAGTATTTCTAGAGATTTGACTCCCATGTGAGGGCTCCTTGGGTCCGCTTAGAGTGTATAAAATTTCTGTGTATCTGTCCATTATTTGGGGGGACCAAGTCCATAGCCATCAGATTTTTTAATAGATCCAGAATTTCAAAAAAGTGAAGCACCATTATTTATGAAAATTAAAAGCACATATACCTTTTGTTCCACTACACCTTTTCTGGGTCTTTATGCTATATGCAAAAAGTCTTTGGTCATTACTTTGCTGACAAAGGTCCGTCTAGTCAAAGCTATGGTTTTTCCAGTAGTTATGTATGCATGTGAGAGTTGGAGTATAAAGAAAGCTGAGCACTGAAGAATTGATGCTTTTGAACTATGGTGTTGGTGAAGACTCTTGAGAGTCTCTTGGACTTCAAGGAGATCAAACCAATCCATCCTAAAGGAAATCAGTCCTGAATATTCATTGAAAGGACTGATGCTAAAGCTGAAATGCCAATACTTCGGCCACCTGATGCAAAGAACTGACTGATCGGAAAAGACCCTGATGCTGGGAAAAACTGAAGGCAGAAGGAGACGGGGACGACAGGGGATGAGATGGTTGGATGGCGTCACTGACTTAATGGACATGAGTTTGAGCAAGCTTCGAGAGTTGATGATGGACAGGGAAGCCTGGCATGCTACAGTCCATGGGGTCTCAGAGAGTCGGACATGACTAAGCAACTGAACTGATACTGACTGATGCTATATGCTATGTGTGTGTGTATATATATGTGTGTGTGTCTCTATGTATGGGGAAGATCCCCTGGAGGAGGGCACAGCAGCCCACTCCAGTATTCTTGCCTGGAGAATCCCCATGGACAGAGGAGCCTGGTGAGCTACAGTCCATGGGATTATGAAGAGTCAGACACAACTGAAGTGGCTTAGCACGTGTTTGTGTGTGTATATATATATATATATATATATACACACACACACACATATGCACACACACACACACACACACATATACACACACACACACAAACGGAGAGAAAGATATATACAGTCATACATTAGAGAGACTGGAAGTTCGGTTCCAGTATCTGCAGCACTGTGATTAAGCAAATACTGCAATAGAGTCACACAAACTTTTTGGTTTCCCAGTGCATATACAGGTTATGTTTACACTATACTTAGTCTATTAAGTGTGTAATAATAGCACTGTATCTAAAAAAAGATACATACTTTAATTAAAAATATTGCTTAAAGTGCTAGCCATCATCTGAGCCTTCAGAGAGTTATAATCTCCGCCTCAGTGTTGAGGGCTGCTAACTGATCTGGGTGGTGGCTGCTGAAGCTTGGGTAGCTGTGGCAGTTTCTTAAAATAAGACAGCAGTTTGCCACAAGGATTGACTCTCTCATGAATGATTTCTCTGTAGCAGACAATGCTGTTTGTTAGCATTTTACTCACAGTAGAACTTACTTCAAAATTGGAGTCAGTCTTCTTAAACCCCGCTGTTGCTTTATCAACTAAGTTTAGGTAATATTAATATTCTTAAATCCTTTGTCATTTCAGCCGTCTGTTTTTTTATTGAAGTATAGTTGATATACAGTGTTAGTTTATGCTGTATAGCAAAGTGAATCAGTTATACATATACATACATCCACTTCTTTAAGAAATTCTTTTCCCATATAGGTCATCACAGAATATTGAGTAGAGTTCCCTGTGCTATACAGAAATTTCTTACTAGGTATCTATTTTATATATAGTAGTGTGTGTATGTCAATTCCAGTCTCCCAGTTTATCCCTCCCCCCATTCCCCCTTAGCAACTGTAAGTTTGTTGTCTCCATATATGACTCTATTTCTGTTTTGTAAATAAGTTTATTTGTACCTTTTTTTTTTCTTTTAGATTCCACATATAAAGGGTATTATATGGTATTTATCTTTCTCTGGCTTACTTCACCCAGTATGACAATCTGTAGGTCCTTCCATGTTGCTGCAAGTGGCATTATTTCATTTTTTATGGCTGAGTAATACTCCATTGTGTATATGTACCATATCTTTATCCATTCATCCATCAATGGACATTTGGGTTGCTTCCATGTTCTGACTATTATAAATAGTGCTGCGATGAATGTTGTGGTGTATGTATCTTTTTGAATGATGGTATTCTCCAGGTATATGCAGGGCTTCCCTTGTAGCTCAGACGGTAAAGAATGTGCCTGCAGGGCAGGAGACCCGAGTTTGATTCCTGGGTTGGAAAGATACTCTGGAGAAGAAAATGGCAACCCTTTCTAGTATTCTTGCCTGGAGAATCCCATGGACAGAGGAGCCTGGCAGGCTACAGTCTGTGGGGTAGCAAGAGTCGGACACAACTTAGTGACTAAACCACCAGATATATGCCCAGGAGTGGGATTGCAGGATCCCACTGGTAGCTCTGTTTTCAGTTTCTTAAGGAAATAGAGGTATACATAATGGTCAGCTTTGGCTACCATAACAGGATAGCATAGACTGAGTGGCTTAAACAACAGAAATCAGTTTCTTACAGTTTTGGAGGCTACAGATCCAAGATGCAAGTGCCATCAGCAGTGGTTTTCGTGAGGCCTCCCTTCCTGACTTGCAGATGGCCACCTTCTCACTGTGTCCTCAGTGTGACCTTCTCTCTGCACATGCACAGAGAGCTCCAGTGTCTCATCCTCTTAAATAAGGATACCATGCCGGTCAGATTAGGACCTCATTTAATTACCTCCCTAAAGACTCTGTCTCCAGATACAGGCATGTTGTGGATTAGGGCTTCAACATAAGAATTTGGGGGGAACACAATTCATTCCATTGTAGTAGGGAAAGCTAAAGTGTGTAGGATGTTGCCAAAAAGTTTTTGTTTTGTTTCTAATAAACTGTGGCTGTGAAATAGTTTTCTTGACCAGCAAAATGATGATTTATGCTATCTTCCTGGCCCTCAGTTAATAAAAATGTTAGAGCACTTTATAGGCTGCTCAGAAACTACCAATTATCTCTTCTGTTGATTCAGATGGGAACAAATGGATCCATCTGTGGGAAAAAAAGTCTTTCAGATTTTAGTCAGAGATGTAAATAAAGCCACAGGCCTGGCTATTATCAGTTTATAGGTGACACCAAGATGAGAGGGGCTAATTTACAGAGCATACAAGCTAGAGTGGAATTCAGAATCCACTCAGAGATCTGGAAAGCAGGGCCTCAACTGCAGCAGAATAATTTATAGGAATATGTTGGAAATACTGATGTTTTAACAAATAGGAGCGACAAGGTCTGCTTTTGCAGAAATTATTGAAAGTTGTGGATGTTTTAACTTTCAACTGGTTTAACATTAGCCAACAGTGTGTGTGGTAGCTACTGGTAAAGCTGTGAGAAGTACAAAGATTGTACAATGCTGGGGTGCCAGTCCCCTGAGATTGTGCATAAGTTGGTGAGTAAAATTAGGCCAGTGAGTTTTTTCTGAGAAGAGAATCCATAACTTTGATCAACTTTCATAATCAGAGAATCCATAACATTCATCAAAGATGAGTGATTAGCAAAAGCTCAGGACCCTGTGGGGTGGGAATCAGTCTCAGAATCCTAAATACTGGACAGGTCACATCTGAATGGCTGTGTTTCGTGTTCAGGATGTGTAGACTAGGTCTTAGGAACTGCCCTCCGAGGAACAGTTAGGAAAACTGGAGCTGTTTCCCTGGAGAAAGACGGTGTGACTAAAAATCCATGTTTTTGAAATTTTTCAAAATTAGAAATTTTTAGAATTCAAACTCTTCATTTATTTTATTTTTTGTGGGGGGAAATCTACAGTTTTGTTTTTGTTGTTTTTCTATTTACAAATTACAAGAGGAATAGCAGGTATACAGCAGAAAGTTTGTTCTCCTCCCAGTGGTGACATATTACCAGTTTCTCATCTGTCCCTCCAGAGATAATCTGTACATGCCCAGTCACGGGGGTGGAGGAGGGAATGAGAGAAGACGGGCTCCTTTCTGTTTGTACTGATGATGATGTAAAATAAGCACCATTCTGCCTCTGACTCTTTTCAGATAACTTTATCTTGCAAAGCATCCCATTCCAGTACACGTGGAATTACCTGATTCTTTTTTACAAGTGGATAGCCAGTGTATGGGCATACCATAATTTATTTAACTAGTGCCCTGTTGATGTAAATTTGGTTTCCCTCATCTTTGTTCCTACGAATAACAGCTTTATGTATAGAGTTTAATGTGCTGGATATTTGCCTTTTAAATGTTGATAGATGTTAGCAGATTTACCTTCCATAGAAATTACTAGTTCATCTTCCCACCCTGTATACCCTTCCCAGTATAGGGCTGTTTTAAACTTCTTGATATTGGTCAAACTTGATAAGTAAGAAATAGTATCTCAAAAAAACAAATGTAAAAACAAAATCAAAAAATTCTATCCCAGTATATTTTTGTTACTTGAGGTGAAAGTCACATTAAAAAACTAACCACTTAATTCAGTGACTTATAGTACATTTGCAGTTTGTGCAGCCGCCACCTCCGACTAGTTCCAAAACATTTTCCTCATCCCAACAGGAAACCCTGAACACATCCAGCAGTTATTCTCCAACCCCTCTCCCCACACCCCCATGCTAAGTGGCCTTAGTTGTGTCCAGCTCTTTGCGACCCCACCAGGCTTCTCTGTCCATGGGATTCTCCAGGCAAGAATACTGGAGTCGGTTGTCATTGCCTTCCTCCAAGGGATCTTCCTGACCCAGGGATCAGACCCCCGGCATCTCTTAGGTCTCCTGCACTGGCAGGCAGGTTCTTTACCACTAGCGCCACCGGGGAAGCTCTGTTCCCCCCCAGTCACTGGCCATCATCTGCTTTCTGTCTGTGGATTCACCTATTCTGGGTTTTTCATATAAATGGATTAAAAAAATGTGTGGCCTTTCATATCACATCTCATATGTTTTTCACTTATCATGATGTTTTTGAGGTTCATCAGTGCTGTTGAATGTCAGTGTTTCATTCTTTTTTCATTCTTTTTGTGTGTATATAACAAAATTTGTGTATCTATTGATGGACATTTGGGTTAGTTACACCTTTTGACTACTGTGAATAGTGCTGCTCTGAACACATGTATTTCACTTCTTTTGGGTATGTATTCGGTTGGCCAAAAAGTTCATTCAGATTTTTCTGTAAAATCTTACAGAATGAATACTTAGGATGGAATTGCTAAGTCATATGGTATAATAATTCTATGTTTAACTTTTTGAGGAAAAGTTAGTTTAAATGTAGTTTTAGTTCACCTTTATTAATGAGGTCTTACATTACTTTATAGTCAGTCACTAATTTGTAGAGGATGGAAAGGGGGCTAAGATGATTTGCCAATTTCTGTTGGGACTCAATTCATATGACGTCTTATAATCCTCCTAACTAGTTACTTTGTTTCTATTTATTCTATTTTTAAAGAATTCTCTTTAAAGTTGTATTCTTTTAGGTTTTATTTTAAAATTTTTTATTATGGGAATCTTCACACATATAAAGGTAGAGACATGTCTGTAACAGTATGATGATCTCTGTTTACATATCACCTACCTTTAACAGTTATCAGCTGGTGGCCTGTCTTTGTTTCTACCCTCCTTTACTCCTCCCTTCCTCACTTTGGATATTTTGAAGCAGATCCCAGATGTTACAAGATTTCACCTGCATATATTTCAGTGTTTCTATAAGATGGTGATTCTTGAAACATAACTCTTAGTACCATATTACGCTCTCCCAAAGTAATATCAATACGTTAATATTTTGAAATATCTATTTGTTAATTTTTGATTAGATGTTACATTTTCATGGGTCAGAAAAGTTACAGATTGAGAAAGGTGTTCAACTGAAAACTTCCCCTCACACTATTCCCAATGGCCATATTCTCTTTCCCTTTGGCAACCACTCTTTTCTGTCCTTCCAAGATTTAGTACATCCACAAGCAAATAGGCACAGACATTAGCTTTATTTTAAAGAGGGTTAAATTTTGGAGCCAAGATTTGAACCTGGATTCCCTGCCTTCAAAGTTTATTATGTTCTTTATGCTGACCAGAATTTCTGTCTTACTCATCATTGTGAGTAAAGTGGAACTGGTGGAAATAGGAGTTGGGTGGTTAAGTTTCTTTCATTACCTTAAAAAAAAAAAAAAAGGACTATCATTTTTTTCTTCCTGGTGTGTGTGTTATAGGAAAATCAGATAGTTAAGTAATTTTACAAGAAGCATTTGTATCCTCTCCTACTCAGGAACAACCACAATAAATACTTTGGTATATATCCTTCCATTCTTCATATGTGTGTGTGTGTGTGTGTGTGTGTGTGTGTGTGTGTATACACATACATATATATATACATATATATATATAATGTGCATATTTTAAAGAAGAAAACTTTAAAATTTAAAGAAAATGGGCTTAAGCCAATACTGTTTAATAATTTACTTCTTTAAGAAGTAAATTAAACACCTCTTTAGAGTTGCTATATAAAGGCATATGTGTCATTGTTTTTTAGTATCTGTGTATTGTGTTCCACTGCATGGATGTATTGTATTTAATCAGTATGCTATGAATGAACATATAGTCATCTGTGACTTTTTCTGTTATAGAAACACCAGTGAACCTCTCTATACAGACACCTATTTATCTATCTATCTATATGTAATTAATTCTTTCTTTATGGTGAATTCACAGAAATGGACCTCTAACTCAAAGACACAGAGATACAAGGCCTAAAGGTTATTCCAATTTATATTCCCACCAATTGATATGAGAGAACCCGACTCCTTGCACATGCTAAAATTGCTCTTATTTCTCTACCTTTATTACTATTTTACCTTGGGTGGACATCTCATTTTAAAAGGAAGTTCTGACTGCTGTCAGATTAAGAGTCTTTCCTCTGGGTGGGATTCAGGGAGTGGTAGAGAGGCTCAAGAGGGAGGGGATGTATGTATACGTAGAGATGATTCAGGTGGTTGTTCAGCAGAAACTAACGCAACATTGTAAAGTAATTATACTCCAATTAAAAAATTTAAAAAAAAACCCAGAATTTTCACTTAAAAAGAAAAGATCATTCCTCTCGAGCAGGTGAGGATCTGGCTGTTTGTTGAGGGCTGTAGCACTGGTCTCTGTGGTCACATTTCCTCTCTTTTTTTTCCTTGGCAGCGGCCCTTCTCAGCATCCCTGGCTTTGTCGAGCGGCTTTGCAAGTTGGCAACTCGAAAGGTGTCAGAGTCAACGGGCACAGCCAGCTTCCTGCAGGAGTTGGAGGAGTGGTACACGTGGCTGGACAATGCTTTGGTGCTAGATGCCCTGATGCGAGTGGCTAATGAAGAATCTGAGCACAATCAAGGTACCCGGGGCAGGTCCCCTGAGAGGTGGGGAGTGTTCCTGTGGGTTCCTAGAGCCATTCTTGACCTCTTTTCCAAGGAGAATAAGTTGAAATTGACTCAAAAAAGAATCTCCCTCAGGGCAGTCCTGAATCATGACTGTTCAGATTTTAATAGCAAATGACAGAATTTCTTGGAGCTCCCTCAAAGCAGACCTGATTTCAGGAACAGGACCTTTATTACAGAACCCAAAGGACCAACTGGAAAACCGTTCCCAGAACATTCTTAGCAACCCAGAGGATCTTTCTCTGTCCCTGCTTCTTTCTACACATTTCTTTAGACTTCTCCGTTCTCCGTTCTGATGAGTATGCTACCTGGAAATGTGTGGACTCCAAGTCTCAGCTTCAGCTTCTCCGTGAACTGCTCTGTTTTGGATGAGGTGCTCAACCCAAAGCATTTGACTCTGGGGTCAGATTGTACAAACACAGGAATTCCCACTGGAATCATGCAGATAAAAGTGAAGGGAGGAGTTTCATTCCTGGGATGCACAGCAGCAGCAACAACAGACATCTGTGTAAAGTCTGTGGAAGTTGTTCTCAGAGCATACAGCGAGTAGGGAAACATTTCTTCCGGAAAAATCGACTAAAATTCAGTGGGAACCTTGAGAGCTTGTGGCAGTGGAATTTCTGCTTGATGCAAGTTCCACTCTGGGCAGGTGTGGCCAGAAAGACAGGGCTCTCTCAGCTCCCAAATACGGATACAGAATCTCACTGGGAGGGACAGGCTCTCCTTCCTTCTAGCCCCAAGTGGAAGAGGCTGAATTCTTGATGAATATAGCCAAGAGGGCAGGGGCTTCTTTCCTTCTCTCTTCCTTTCCCTTCCCATTGTACAGTGTGTTGATTTCATACATTTATGTATTGTAGAATGATTACCACTGTGGCATTAGCTGACACCTCTAACCCATCAGATAATTAACGTTTCTTTTTTTCTGGTGAGAATATTTAAGGTCTACTGTTATTAGCAACATTCAGGTATATGATAATGGTATTATTAGCTATAATCACCATCTTCTCTATTGGACACCCAGAGCTTATTAATCTTATAACTGGAAGTTTGTGTTCTTTAACCAGTAACTTCTCATTTTCCCAACTCCTAACCACTAGTAACCACCACTCTGTTTCTCTGAGTTCAGCTTTTTTTAGATTCTACATATAATTGGTATTGTACAGTATTTGTCTTTCTCTGACCTATTTTACTTTGCGTAATGCTAGGGGCTCCTTCCTTCCATCCACCTCCATACCGTACTCATAGCTCAGAAGCTTGGCCCAGTAGGCCAAGAATTCTGTGGCCCTTATCACCTTGCCCCAGTTCACTTGTGGAACAGAGGTTCCACCACATAGAGAGAGGCAAGCTGAGAAGACAGTGGAGGCTATCAATCCTGCTCAGAGTAGTAGCACTGAGATTTTGCCAGGTGGAAAGGTAATAGGTAAAAACAGAATGTTAGGAAGTTTGAGCTCAAGGTCATTCTCAGAAACAATGTAGATTTTTTAAGAAAGTAAAAGGACTTATTTTTAATTGAGAATTAAAAGTCAAACCATATGCCAGCTAGTTCCCCAGAGAACCAGGGAAAGAGGTGGCTGAGAAGAGCTTAAAGCTGAGGTCACAAGAAACCTCAGTCTCAAAAACTACCCCTGCCTAAATTTAATTGAATCAGACTCTGGAGCAGTTAATGCCTCAAGGCTTTGTCAAAAACAGTAGAGCGGTCAGCTAGCAATTAGTGGAGCCTGACAGCTGAGTTTCGTATCAGATGAGGCAGAAAGTTTAACAGAGAGATGAGGGAAAGATCCAGACAAAGAGAGCCCTGCTAAAACACTGTCATCCAGGGACACATGCCCAAGGCTGGCAGAGGGGCTCATCAGTCCTCAGAGAAGTAGACTTGACCACAAGTGGCTAGGCAGGTCACTGAACAAACAAGAAAACAACAACATGCCCTGAAAGGAGGAAGGGGAATCAGCCTCAAGAGTTGCTACATTTACCTAAAATGTCCAGTGTTTAACAAAAATTGAGACATGCAAAGAAACAGGAAACTATGACCCATACCTAGGAGAAAGCAGGCAAAAGAAATTGCCTGTGAAAGAGCTCAGATGTTAGAATTAACAGAGACATCATAATTATGGTCAAAGAGTTAAAGGTAACTATGCTCAAAGAAACTCAATGAGTCATCAAATAGAGAATATTAATAACCAGATAAAAGCTATAAAAAGTCAAAAGGAAGTTCCAGAGATGAAAAATATAATAACTGGGATGAAAAGTTCACTGAGAGAAAGGAACATAAAAAAATATTCAAAGAAGTAGTAGCTGAAAACTCCCCAAATTTGATCAATGTGCACATCCAAGAAGTTCAAAGAACTACAAGTAAATAAACTCAAAAGAATTACACCCAGGCACATCATAATGACAATGCTGGAAGACAGAGAAAATCTTGAAAATAGCAAGAAAGAAACGACTCATCATGCCCAAGATCATCTCAATAAGATCATCAGAAATGATAGCAGCCAGAAGGGAGTGAAATGACATACTCAAAGTGCTGGGAAAAAACTCAGCCAAGAATTATATCCAGTAAAACCTTTCAGAAATGAAGGTGAATCCCTCAAGGCAATAAAAAACAAACAGAAGAGACCTAATCGAACTTACAAGCTTTTGCATAGCAAAGGAAACCATAAAAAACAACAAGAACAACAACGAAAAGACAACCTATGGAATGGGAGAGAATATCTGCAAATGATGCAACAGACACGGGCTTAATCTCCAAAATATACAAACAGCTTCTACAACTTAACAACAAAACCCAATCAAACAATGGGCAGAAGACTTTAATAGACATTTCTCCAAAGAAGACATGACAGATAGCCAGTAGGCCCATGAAAAGATGCTCAACATCACTAATTATTAAGGAAATGCAAATCAAAAGTTCAATGAGGACCCACCTCATACTGGTCAGAATGGCAATCATTAAAGTCTATAAGTAACAAATACTTTAGAGGTTGTGAAGGAAAGAGAACTCCCCTACACTGTTGGTAGGAATGTAAGTTGGTAGGAATGTAAGTTGGTAGGAATGTAAGTTGGTAGGAATGTAAGTTGATATAACCACTGTTGAAAACATGGTGGAGGTTCCTCAGAAAACTAAGAATTACCATATGGTCTAGCAATCCTATTCCAGGCATATAACCAAATGAAACTGTAATTCAAAAAGATACATGCACTGCTATTAACAATAGACAAAAACATGGAAATAACCCAAATGTCCATCAGCATATTAATGGATAAAGATGATGTGGTATGTACATATAATGGAATACTACTCAGTCATAAAAAGGAGCAAATAATGCCATTTGCAGCAACATGGATGCAATAGATATTATCATACTGAGTGCAGTAAGGCAGAAAGTGAAAGACAAATACCATATGATATGACTTAATATGTGAAATCTAAAATGTGGCACAAATGAACCTATCTACAAAACAGAAACAGACTCACAGACACAGAGAACAGACTTGTGGTTGCCAAGGTTGGGGGGAAGAAGGACTGGGAGTTTGGGATTAACAGATGTGAACTGTTATATACAGGATGAATAAACAGAAAGTCCTGCTATATAGTACATGGAACTATATTCAATATCCTGTGATAAACCATAATGGAAAAGAATATTTTAAAAAAGAGTGTCTGTGCATGTATAACTGAGTCACTTTGCTGTATAGCAGAGATTGGCACAGCAATGTGAATGAACTATGCTTCAATTAAAAATTTTTTCTTTTAATGAAGATGAAATAAACACCTAGATAAAGAAGAACTTAGGGAATTTGCTGCTAGCAGATCTCCCTTATGAGAAATACTGGCTGAAAGCAAGTGACCTCAGCCAGTAATTCAGATTCACACACCAAAAACACGCAGCATCAGTAAAGGTAATTATATATAATTATAAAAGACAATATAAGTGCATATTTTCCATAAACCAATTTCAAAAGCAGTTGTGTAAAACTGTGCTTATAATTATATTGTTGAACCTATAGCAAATAGAAAAGTAATATATTTGACAATAACAGATCAAAGAAAGTGGGTGGGACCAAAGCTGTGTTGGAGCAAGGAAATTGTTACAAGATAGTAACTCAGGAATTGAGAGGAATCTGAAGAAAATCAAAATAGTAAATAAAGAGGGTCAGTATAGAATATTATAAATATTTATTCTCCTTAGCTTCTTTAATGGACATACAATTTTATGAAATAATTACACAGTGTTGTATAACAATGTATTGTATAGTACATTTTATTGTTTGGTTTTCAGCATATGTAGATGTAGTATGCATAATAATAATAGCACAAAAAGGGAGAAGAGGGACCTTTAAGAGCCCTGGAGTTAGTTTAAATCTAAAAAAGAGTCTGTCAAGTTAAGATGTATATGGCAAGCAAGCCCTGTAGTGATTGCTGACATAGTAACTTAAGAAATATAGTTAAAGGAATTACATTGTTACACTAGAAAATATTTACTTAATACAAAAAGTGTTAAAGAAGAACTAGGGAAATACAAGTGAGCTTTAACAAGACAAAAAGTAAAAGGCCAAAGTACATTCAGTTTTGTCAGTAATAACATAAATGTGAATAGATTAAACAATTCATTCAAAAAACAGATTGCCATGTTTGTTTTTTTAAAACGATCCGTTATATGCATCCTACAGGATACACACTTTCTATTCAAAGATAGAAATAGATTGAAAGTAAATGATAGAAGTGTATCATGCAGAAGATAACCATAAAAAACTGTAATGGCTGTACTATAAGAGAGACTTTAAAAACAAAAAAAAATGTTATCGGAGATTTATAAGTAGATTTTATAGTAAAGCTATCGCGATTTAGCAGTTAAAATCACATATGTATCTAACAACAGAGCCAAAAATAAGTAAATGAAGCAAAAACTACAGATTTGAAGAGAGGAAATAGTTCAACAGAATAGTTGGAAACTTTAATAACCCAGTTTCAATAATGGATAACTATATAGAAGATCAACAAGGAAATAGAAAACTTGAGCAACACAGCAAGCCAACTAGACTAAATGCTGCTAAGTCACTTCAGTCGTGTCTGACTCTGTGCAACCCCATAGACGGAAGCCCACCAGGCTCTGCCATCCCTGGGATTCTCCAGGCAAGAATACTGGAGTGGGTTGCTGTTTCCTTCTCCAGTGCATGAAAGGGAAAAGTGAAAGTGAAGTCGCTCAGTCGTCCGACTCTTAGCGACCCCATGGACTGTAGCCTACCAGGCTCCTCCGTCCATGGGATTTTCCAGACAAGAGTACTGGAGTGGGGTGCCATTGCCTTCTCCACTAGACTAAATAGATATATATATTTGCACTAAGCCCTAAAAAAATTCAGAAAACTTAAAAAGGATTAAAATTGTACAGAGTATATACTTCAATCACAACAGAGTGATATTAGAAATTAATAGTAGAAAGAAATTTGGGAAATTCACAAATGTGAGAAAGTTAAGCAGTCCACTTCTAAATAATTGATGGTTCAAAGAAAAAATCACAAAGAAAACTAGAAGATACTTTGAGATGAATGAGATGAAATGAAAGTGATGACACAACATAACAAAATTTACAGAATTTCAGCTAAAGCATGCTTAGAAATTTATAGCTGTAAGTGCCTACATTTAATAAGGTCTCAAAAAAAATAACCTAACTTTCTGCTTTAAGTCATTGAACAAAGAAGAGCAAACCACATTCCCAAAGAAGACAGATGGGAAGAAATAATAGGATTGAATTGGAAATTAATAGAGAATAGAAAAACAATAGAGAAAGTCCACAAAACCAAGAGTTGGTCCTTTGAAAATATCAGCCAAATTGACAAATCTTTAGCTGCACTGATCAAGCAAAAAAAAAAAAAGACAAGATTCAAATAACTAAAATCAGGAATGAAAGAGGATATATTATAACCAACCTTACAAAGATAAAAGGACTTTAAGAGAATACTATAAACAACTATATGCTAATAAATTAGATAACCCAGCTAAAATGGAAAAATTATAAGTAAGATACAAACTCCTGCAACTGACTCAAGAAGAAATAGGAAATCTGAACAAACCTATAACAAGAGATTGAATTAGTGATGAAAAACTACCCCGAAAACAAGTCCTGGCTCAAAAGGCTTCACTGGTTAATTCTACCAACCATTTAAAGGAGAAGTAATGCCTGTACATCACAGACTCTCCCATGAAGTAGAAGAGGAAAGAACATTTCTTAATTCATTCTGTGAAACTGTATTACCCTGATACCAAAACCAGAGACTTCACAAGGAAATTACAGACTAACATAACTTACAAACGTATATGCAAAAAGTCTCAACAAAATACTAGCAAACCAAATACAGCAACATAAAAGGATTATATACCTGACCAAGTATGTATACATGACTAAAGGGAATTTATGCAAGGTTGACTCAGTGTATGAAAGTCAATTTAATATACTATATTGATGGAAAAGGGACAAAAACTACATGATTATTTCAGTAGATGCAGTAAAAGCATTTAACAAAATCCGTCTTTAAGGTAAGAACATTCCAAATGGAAATGGAAAAGAATTTCTCAACTTGTTAAAAGGCATCTAAGAAAACCCACAGCCAACATTGTCACACTTAATGATCAAAGACTGATAACTTTTCCCTCACTAAGATCAGAACAAGACAAAGATATCTGCTCTTAACACTTCTGTTCATTGTACTGGAAATTCTGGCTAGATAGTTAGGCAAGAAAAAGAAAGAAAAGGAAGAAGTGAAACTATCTCTAGTCACAGATGACATGATCTCTTATATAGAAAAACCTAAGGATCCACTAAAAAACTGCTAAACCAATAAACAAGTTCATTCAACAGTTTCAGCATGCAAGATAGGTATACAGAAATCAGCTGTATTTCTGTACAGTAGCAGTGAACAAACCAAAAATGAAATTAAAACAGTCTCATTTAAAAGAGCATCAAAAAAGAATAAAATATTTAGTGACATATTTAACAAAGAAATAAAAAACTTACACTCTGAAAATTACAAAACATAATTGTTATTGAAAGAAAGAAAACCTAAAAAATTGTGAAGAAAGCATTTGTTCATGAATCAGAAGAGTTGATATTATTAAAGTAGCAGTAATTCACACCTTGATTTCCAGGTCTGTCTAAAGATTTGACACAGTCCTCGTCACAATCCTGACTGACTTCTTTGCAGAAATGAGCTAGTAGGCCCTCACATTCATTTGGAAATGCAGGAGGCCTCAAATAACTATGACAGTCTTGAAGAACAAAGTGGAGGACTTACATTGCCTAATTTTTCAACTTAGTACAAAGCTGTAATATTCAAGACATCGTGCAACTGACCTCGAGAGTTACACACAATGAAATAAAATTGAGAATTCAGAAATAAATGCTCACTTATATGGTCAGTTGATTTTCAACAAGAGTGCCAAGACCATTTGGTTGGGGAAACAGTAGTCTTTTCAGCAGATGGTACTGGGACCATTAGATATCCACATGCAAAAGAATCAAGTTGGACCTCCCTCCCCTGCTGCTTTACATCATATATAAAAATGAGCTCAAAAAGATCGAAGACCTCAATGTAAGAACTAATCCTTGAGAACACTTAGAAGAAAACAAGGATAACTCTTTAGGACTTTGGATTTGATTGTGGTTTCTTTGTTGTTGTTGTTGTTCAGTCATGTCTGACCCCTTGTGACCCTGTTGACTGTAGCTCACCAGGCTTCTCTGACCATGGGATTTTCTTGGCCAGAATACTGGAGTGGGTTGCCGTTTCCTTCTACAGGGGAATGTCCTGACCCAGAGATCGAACCTACATCTCCTGCAATGGCAGGTGGGTTGTTTACCACTGAGCCACCAGGGAAGCCCTAGTGGTTTCTTAGATGATGCCTAATACGGGCAACCAGATGAGAACTAGGTAAATTGGACTTCATTAAAATGAAAATATTTTGTGCTTCAAAAAGCAACATCAAGAAAGGGAAAAGCCAGAATGGGTGAACACTTTTGGAGGGCAGAAGAGAACATTTTTGCAAACCATATATCTAATAAGGGACTTGTATCTAGAAGATATAAAGAACTCCTATGGCTCAATAATGAAAAGACACCCATTTCAAATTATGGGCAAAAGATCTGAATAGACTTTCTCCAGAGATGATACAAGAGTAGCCAGCAAGCACATGAGAACATTCTCCACATCATTAGCCATCAGGGAAATGCAATCCAACAATCAGATATCCCTTCACACCCACTAGAATGACTATCATCAAAAAGACAGGTAACAGGTGTCCTTAAGGAAATAGAAAAATCAGGACCCTCATTCTCTGTTGGTAGGCATGCAAACTGGTGCAACCACTGTGGAAAACACTCTGGCAGTTACTCAAAAAGTTAAACAAAGTTTTTGTATGACCTAAAAATTCTACTTTTAGGTATACACCCAGGATACATGAAAATATATGTTTACACATAAACTTACACACGGATGTTCATAGTAGCTGATTTATTATAACCGAAATACAGAAACAACTCAAACATCTATCAACTGATGAATGGGTAACAAAATTGTTGTATTTTATATAACAGAATATTATTCAGTAGTTTAAAAAATGAAATACTGATACATACTGCAGCCTGAATGAACCTTGAAAACATTGTGCTGGAAACAAAAAACGACAAGTTGTATGATTCCATTTGTACAAAGAGACAGAACATAGTCTAAAGGATGCCTGGGGCTCTAGGGGCTTGGTGAGAAATGGGGAGTGGCTGCTAAAGCAAATAGATTTCTTTGTGGGGTGATAAAAGTGCTCTAATGTTGATTGATGATAGCTGCATAATTCTGTGAATATATTAAAGACCAATGAGTTATATCCTTGAAAGGGATGAATTATATGGTATGTGAATTATAGCTCAAAGCTATTTTTTTAAGTTAGTGTGCTCCAGGGTACAGTACAGATGTATGGAGGGTCATACCCACTTTAATCAGTATTGTGGAACTGAAGAGATTTTGGAGGGAAGCCCAGGCCTTTTAAACTAGTTTTCCCATCCTCATCCTTGGGAATTGTCTTGTTCCTGCACACTGGCTATTGCTTTGAGGCCTGTGTTTGTTGAAAATATTTATCTCAGAGAGTTTCTTATGAGGCCTTTGCAAACCAGGCAGCAAAAGTTGGCAGTGACTCGGAAGAGTCCAAGCTGCCTGCGTCTCTTCACAGATGTTCATTACTGAGGAGGGCTCGTGTGCCACCCACCACACCTGCTCCTTCCACACAGGTCCTCTCCCATAGTCCCCCCACCCCCCACCTCCCGATCCCTGGTCTTGGTGATGAGGACACTGAGGCACCAGAGGCTTCACGGCACCCGGCGGGTGTGCAGCAGAGGTGTGGCTCTGCGTGATAACTCATCAGATTCTCTTTACCAGTCAGTTGACTGAAACTGTTCTGGGAGCTGGGCCAAGGAGTCCCAAGACATAAAATTGAGTAATTATGGTTTTTCTCCCAACATGCAAGAAAATATATGTCAATAAATAGCATTTTCTCAATTAGATTTTCTTGAGTAAGTTTTTCTTAGTCTTTGCCCACTGCCACTTTAGTTGCCATTAACAGCTTGCAGATTACAAGAAAGAAAACAAGTAGCAAGCAAGCATTAAGTGAAAATCCCAGAGTTAGTTTTTTACTTCTGTTTGACACATACTTGTATGTAGGGTACAGGTGCTTGGCAATTTTTAAGCACTTTTAACATACTAAGTCATTTAATCTTTGCAACATTTTTAATAGACACTGTTGCCATTTTAAGTCATTTAATCTTTGTAACATTGGTAATAGATAGATACTGTTGCCATTTAAGTCATTTAATCTTTGCAACATTGGTAATAGATACTGTGCCATTTTAAGTCATTTAATCTTTGCAACATTGATAACAGATAGATACTGTTGCCGTTGGGCTTCCCTGGTGTTGCAATTTTAAAGAATCCTTGTGCCAGTCCAAGAGACACAAGAAAGAAGATGCAGGAGATGTGGGTTCAATCCCTGGGACAGGAAGATCCCCTGGAGCAGGAAATGGCAACCCACCAGTATTCTTGCCTGGAAAATTCCATGGACAGAGGAGCATGGCGGGCTGCAGTCTAGGGGGTTGCAAAGAGTTGGATGCCACTGAGCAACAGCATACACACTGTTGCCATTACTTCTGTTTTATAGATGAGGATGGATACTGAAGCATAGACATGTCAACAGATTTCCCCAATGCCACCTAACAGTCTAGCTCCAAGTCTTTAGCCCCTGTGCTGCAGTCGTGCTTCTTTCAGCAACTGGTCGTCTTCCAGCTTATATATTAGTGATGTTTAACATGGCTGGAAAAATAGTTCCAAGTCCATGGGGTGGAGTAAATTAGGTTCTTGTGGCGTGATATCACCATACAGAAATCATAACTGTGAGTGCCTCACCTGGGTGTATCTTGTTACCACTGCTCTGTAACACACAGATTTTCTGGCCTTTTCAAAAGGTCTCCAGGACAGCAGTTCCAGTAGGAGTATGAAGGGACCTCAGTAGTTACTGATTTATCCTTTCACCTTAAAGATGAGAAAAACTAAGAGGAAGTAAATCCTAAAGTCTCCTGACTCTGAGCATTTAAAATAAAAGGGACCTAAGAGTGAGACTGGGGCTTTCCAGGTGACTCAGTGGTAAAGAATCCACATGCCACTGCAAGAGATGTAGGTTAGATCCCTGGGTCTGGAAGATCCCCTGGAGAAGGAAATGGCCATTCACTTCAGTATTCTTGCCTGGGAAATTCCATGGACAGAGAGCCTGGCAGGCTACAGTCTTGGGGGTTGTGAAGAGTTGGACACAGCTGAGCACAGCACAGCAAGAGTGAGGCTTCCCAAGAATCAGGTTCTGGGCTTTCTTGTGTCCTCCTTCACTCTGCGCAGGATCTCTAGCTGACCGCCGCAGCACTCCCGTTCTCCCCGTTTACAGAGCCCTTGAAAGCCTGGTGAGGAGGTGACACGCCCAGGGTCCCACAGCCAGCGGGTTGGCGTTCCACAGCCCCAAGTCTTTATCCCTTTGCTCTGCCACACTCCTGAGACTTCCCTCCACTGTGTGACTCACTGAGACTATTTTGTTAATAGTGTAGTGGGGTAAATGGTTTATCTAAAGCCCAGAACGCAATGCTTGGAACATATTGTGTCCCATAGGTACTACGTAGCTGTTGCTGTCATTGCTAATAATGAAACCGGGGGAAATGAAAATCTGCTAGTAGTGAATATGTTCATCTCCATCTCTAGTATTGATTGTGATGCCTCGTCTGCCTTAGGAAACTTCCCCTGGCTGCTGTTTGAACAATAGGAGGAAAAAAGTCTTTCAAAAAGATCCCTTTTAGTCCTTCAGCGGTGCCCCCTTGTGGAATCTCGGCAGAACGACCAAATATTCAGAGTCATTTGTGACCTGAAGAGAATTTGACACAATTTCCTGCTGGACATCTGTCTGGGCACCTTCTGGGGGCGGGGGTGGGGTGAGGGGTCCAGATGAGGGCAGAGAATGGGTTAGGGTACTGCGTGGGCTGTGTCAGAGTATTTTTTACTGTGTGTTAAAAGCTGATGGGGTAGAATTGCAGAGTCCATATTTCCTACATGTCTAAGCTTCCCTGACCCCTGGTGGCCTGACTTTCAGAGTCTCTGTCACAGACTTGGGGCCCAGTCTAATAGCTGTCACCTCCAGTCTGTTCAGAGCAGGTTTGAGGGGCAGAAACGTGTTTCCTCACAAGCAGTGACTAAAGCCTCTCTCCTGGTGGCTGTCTCAGCCTCCATTGTGTTCCCTCCTCCAGGGACTTCTGAGGAGAACGGCCTGCCTCACACTTCAACTAGGACTCAGCTGCCTCAGTCGATGAAGATCATGCATGAGATCATGTACAAACTGGAAGTGCTCTATGTGCTCTGCGTGCTGTTGATGGGGCGTCAGCGAAACCAGGTGAGCCCCTCCCCACGTCAGGAGCAGACGCTCCCCGGGCGCTTGTGGCGTGTCCTGTTCAGCTGCCTCTCACAATGGCTCTGTCCCTAGCCCAGCAAAGCAAGCAGTTGGGTTCCTTAGCCCTGCTTCACAGGTCAGGAAGCCAGGCTGAATCCAGAGCCCATAGTCTTTCCACTGTGCCTTACTGGGGGCAACATTTCTAGACAGAGCTCTGGTGCCCCAGGCAGAAGTGGGTGGCTTAGCCATGTTACCCGACCTTGTTAATACACAGAGTAAAGGTGGGTGTCTGCCTTGCAGATGCACTGGAGGAGTTGCCAGTCTGATGGGGGCTTGGGGTGGTGGGCCAGAACTAAGTTGAGTTACGACAGCTGGTCAGCTACCAGGGGTCCAGCTGTGTGGAGGTTCCCTGAGTCTTGAAGCAGTTCCAGGAGGGAGGGATGCAGGGGTGCTCTGGAAGTACACCCCACTCCTCCCCAGGCTGGACAAATGGACCCCTCCGGTTCCCTCTACCTTCTAGGGATGTAGCTAGGCCTGAGAGGAGCTGGGAGCTTGGCAGTCCCTGAGCACCTTTTTGAGTCAGAGACTGTACTCTCACACAGCTCTCTGTGAGATGGATGCGGTTATCACAAGTTTACAAGTGAGCAATTTTAGAGAGCGTGGGAGGGGAAAGACTGGCTGCAAAGATGACATCTGGCCTGGCAGTGTCCTGAAGAAAGTGAGGGAGCCGGGTGTGCTGACCGCCTCGCCCGAGGCGGCCTACCAGGTCAAGGAAGCAGGCCCTGGTGGGCACCGACTTGTTGGTTTAGTGGAACAGTAGAAAGCTGGGGGTGAACTGGAGCCAGCAGTCAGGAAAGGCAGGCTGAAGGGTTGCAGGGGGCCAGGTTGCCACTGGCTTTCATAGGCCATTTAAGGACTCTGGCATTCACCCTGAGTGAAATGGAAAACCATCCTCCGGCTGCTGTGTGCAAGAGCTGACAGTAGCTGGGACCAACATGTTGATGGCAGGGGTGGTGGGTAGTGCTTTTGTTCTGGATCTGTTTTGAAGGTAGAACAGGTAAGATTTGCTAAGAAATTAGGTATGGACTTAAGTGGAGAGAGGAAGTAACGATGACTTCCTTACCTATTTCCAAGCAGGTGGGAGGAATGGTTTGCCGTTTATTGAGATGGTTAAGACTAGTGGGTAAGGAGTGGAGGGGCAGACGTCTGTAGGGAGGAAGGGGCAGGGTTCAGTTTGAACAGGTTAAGGTTAGGTGTCTATTAGAATTGGCACTGGGGCTACCTGCACCTGAGTTAGGGGCGACATGGGGCCTGAAGGTATAACTTTGGGGATTGTCAACCTGTGGTTGGCGTTTAAAACCAGGACACTGGATGAGATCCTGCCGTGACGTCCACAGCACTGGGGCTCCTTCATTCCATGTGGTAGATAATTCATGTGAAAAATACTAGTCATGATATCCTACCCGTGTTGAGTGCTTTTTCTTTTTCGAGGCACTTCTGTAATCATATTTGAATTTGCGGGTACTTGGTAAGTTACACAGCAGATGGTGGCCTCCATCTCACTTGATATTTGTGAAAACCAAGACCCATATAAGGGCCATGTTCTCAGTCTCCAGGCATCATCAGAACAGGACTTAAACCCTGCTGCTCTGACTTTTCTTTCTGTCCCTTCACTGGGACAGTTCCCCTGCTCCCTTAATCTCCCCAGTACCAAGTTTCTATGAATCTTTGTGGTCTTTGGTTAAACTGATCACAGCCCCTTTAAACCCCTTCCAGCTGGCCTCAACCCTGCCTTCCTGAGAGCTAGTGTGATGCTGGTGTGTCCTCATTTGCACAGTCAGCATTTACTGAGTTCCTACTGTGTGCCAGGTACTACAGGGACGTGGATTATTTTAGTAGGTCAGTAATTCACATAGTTCTGTATTGAGGTATAAATAAGTATCAATGAAGCCTTTCTCCCCTCTGATCCTGAACATTCAAGGTTCTTCCATGAGGCATCTAATTTTACCAATTATTAATGTCTCTAGAGAGTGTGAAAGTGTATTGGTGCATAGTGAGAATAAGTGTAGATGTTTTCTTTAAAGCTCAGCATTGCTTTCTCTGTCCTGAAGGCTTCTTGTACATATATGCCTGGGCTTTTGATAGACCTTCACTGCACATCTGTCTTCATGCTTTTGCCTTCCTACCCCTCCAGGTTCACAGAATGATTGCAGAGTTCAAGCTGATCCCTGGGCTGAATAATTTGTTTGACAAACTGATCTGGAGGAAGCATTCAGCATCTGCCCTCGTGCTCCACGGTCACAACCAGAACTGTGACTGTAGCCCGGTGAGCAGGGACCCTGAAGGCAGATGCCAGGAGTGGTTGTTTCAAGACCTGCTGTTGGCCCTTTGAAATTTGCTTCTTTGAGAGTAGAGCAGAAACTAAAAGTCATAGCCCGTGTACTGCCATAACTGGAAGCCACCTTGGGGAAGGATCTGACCCCCACCCTCCACCTACCCAGGAATCCCTTTGGAGGCCCTTCACCAGCCTCCCATTGTTCATTCACCTCCAGGCAGGGCCACCAACTCCAGAGCAGCAGGTTTTTCCTCGTTCTGTTCTCTACCCCATTCTAATTGATATCCCTAATAGTAGGTTTGCCTCCAAAAAGGACTTTGCTGCTGCTGCTGCTGCTAAGTTGCTTCAGTCATGTCCGACTCTGTGCGACCCCATAGACGGCAGCCCACCAGGCTCCCCCGTCCCTGGGATTCTCCAGGCAAGAACACTGGAGTGGGTTGCCATTTCCTTCTCCAATGCATGAAAGTGAAAAGTGAAAGTGAAGTCACTCAGTTGTTTCCGACTCTTAGCGACCCCATGGACTGCAGCCTACCAGGCTCCTCCGTCCATGGGATTTTTTAGGCAAGAGTACTGGAGTGGGTTGCCATTGCCTTCTCCAAAAAGGACTTTAGGAAGTTGTTTTTTTTTTTAAGGGTCAAGGGCTCATGTCTACCTGGTTTTCCTCACAGTGCCCTAAAGAGCCCTGAACTGGGAGTCTAGGTCATCGGCCATCAGCACCAGGGGAACAGTGCCACACGGCTGTCAGGGCCCAGTGCCACGGGTCCTGCCTGGTCTCTCCACTGCATTCTGGGGACTTTCCTCAGTGCCGTGTCTTCCAGTTTGCTGTTTTTCTCCTTGGCTTTTTCAGATTTACCTTTCAACAGATCCGTTTGAGCTCATATATTTTGCGTTTCTAGACATTTTGTCTGGATCTTTGTCAAAAAGTATTCAGTTTTTTATTCATTATGTTAAATATTTTCTTCTTCTGTTGCATTTTCTGTCTTTAATTTCATCTCTTTAATTATTCATATTTTTTTTTTAATGTCTTTTTTGGATTGTTCATAGAGTGCTAATACTTGTGTCTGCGTCTTCAGACTCAGCTTGGGGTGGAGTGTTGCCTTGTGTTCTATACTGTTTATAGAAGGTCACCTTCAGGGGGCTTGTTTTCCTTAGGGATACTGGAAGTAGTCCCACAGAACATTTGGCTTTTGTCTGCTAGGTGCTTTAGGGAGCGGTGTCCCAGGGCAAGTTTTCACATTGAGTATCTGCCCTCCCCCTCTGAAAGGGTGAGCCCAGGGTCCTGCGGACCTGGGGCTCCCCTCCACCAGCAGAGAGAGGGTTCTTTGCCAGCTCCCTGGGCTGGTAGGTGGGGTTTTTCTAACCCTTTTTTCACTAAATGTGTCAGCTCCACAGGCTTTACATAGGCCCAAGGTCCTGTCTGGTCCCTACAGAGCATTGAAACCCAGCCCTGGTCCAGATAAGTCTCATTTGCACTTCTCTGCCAGCCATCAGCTCTTGTGCTCACTGCTCTGAACTCAGTCCTTCCTTTGTTTCTGATTCTAGTGAAATTTCCTTTCTTTCCTGTGTACTTAGCCTCACATTGAAAATAATTTCAGTTATTTTGTATCCAGTATCTTGGAGTGTTTTTAACAGAAAGGTTCTGCCTTAGCTTAATCCACTGTTGGCCAGATGTGGACAAAAGGTTTTCTGACTAAAGACGAGACCTCCCTGTCGAGACCTCCCTGTGCACCAGGACAGGGACTCAGAGAAGCAGCAGGATGCCCAGGCTCTCACCAGAGCCTTTTGTTTTCTTTTGGAACGTTGTGACTGTGGTCTTAACATCAAGGATGCACGTGTATTTTAGGACATCACCTTGAAGATCCAGTTTTTGAGGCTTCTCCAGAGTTTCAGCGACCACCACGAGTAAGTACAAGCTGTCCCCAAGAGGAGACTTGGTTCGCTGTCTCTGTTCTCCCTTTGTCTCATCTCTGAGATGAGCTTCCCCTTGACCCCCTCAGCCACCTTGGAAGTGAGTGCGGAAGTTGCTGGCCTCTTATTACCCCTGGAGTCAATGCAGCTCTTGGCTCTCTGTCCCTCTGAGCCAGGAGTAGACAGCTTGGCTATTCACAGGGGCCTGTAGGAACCTCAGATGGCCAGAGTGGGCTGAGTATTTATATGTTGAACAGATGGGATATTCTTTGCCTGTACGAGGGATGTACTGTCTCCCATTTTCCTTGGAAGACATTCTGCCCTCTCATTTTTTATTCTTCAGCCTTTGATGGAGGATGTGTAGGAGAATGATTCTCTGCTATGAGGAAACAGTGCAGGCAGGGGAGGAGTAAATGGCAGCTGACCCTTGACCTTGACTGGGAAGATGGTGAGCTGGCACACAGAAGCAGGTGCTACTCAGCTCTTAACCACCTGTTGGGTACAGGAAACAGGGCCCACTGTTGTATAGTTTCTGAGTTTTTCCCCCAAGAAAAGCCAGAAATGAAGATGTATGTGCAAGGTCCTGATTTTTAGGTGCTGGTTTAGATTCTTTGTGTAAGCTAATAGAACATGCCTTGAGGACCCATGTGGCCTCAGGGGCTTTCACTTGAAGCTTTTGTGTGGGTGGTGTGGATCATCCTCTCTGAGAGGTTCTCTGTTTGAAGGCCTTAAGCCCCAGGAAGTATGTCAACTCTCTGAAAAAATGGCACCAGTATGTCCTGAATGTGTCCTTTTTTTCCTGAGGAACTGGGTTCCTCACTTTCATCATTTGATGGGTCACATTCGCAGGCTTGGATTGTGTATATTCTAAAGCAGTGGGAAAGGGGGAGAGTGCTTTCCATGGGAGTGTCAGGATCAGGTTCCAGTTTTCCGAAGATCATTCTGGGTGCTGTGCGTGGGATTGATTCTTGTGGGAGACGGTTTAGGAAGCCGGTTCTCTCCACATGACTTGGGTGACGAGAGGTCTGGGTGTGAAAGGGGAAGGAAGAGTGTCACATTCGGGCCTCCTGGTGGGAGAGCTGGAATTGGGCCAGGCTTGAGTAAAGTGATGAGCATCTGGGTGTCATGGAGTTGGAATTGCCTTTGAGAAATTAAATAGAAACGTTCAGTGGCAAAAGAAAGGCCTTAGACATACTAAGGAAAGGGGCCTTGTTAGTGAATGTGCAGGCAGAGGGTGGATGTTGGGGCCAGGGAGACTCCCTCAGCCGAACAGCAATGGGCTCCGTGCCCTCCCCCAGAATGCTACCTTGGGGTGAGTGGTTTTCAGGGTGGCTACCAGGGGCTTCTTAACAGAAGTGGGCAGCAAGAGACTGGCCCATTGTGGACGTGGCAGCCCCAGTTCCTGTCCATTACTGCCTTCAACATGTCTGTTTCAGGAACAAATATCTACTGCTCAACAACCAAGAGCTGAATGAACTCAGCGCCATCTCTCTCAAGGCCAACATCCCTGAGGTGGAAGCCGTCCTCAACACTGACAGGTGAGGATGGAGGGGTGCAGCTGGGGCCCATAGCCCGCCTGGCTGCCTGCATGTCCCGGGGCTCACAGACAGGTGCACCCAGGTCTGCATACTTGTCCTTTCTCACCCACATGTAACTGGCGTGCCGAGGGCTCCTGTGTACCAGGCTCTGTCCTCCTGTCACATGCATTGTCTCATTGGGGCCCCTTGGCAGCCTCGGAGGGAAATGCCATTGTCACCCACTTTACAGACTGGGGAGCAGGGGGTCAGGCGAGGTCACCTGCCAAAGGTCATAAATGCTCTGCCCCCTCCCTGGTCACTCAGTTTCGTTGACCTCCTCCTTTCCTGCCCTCTGCCAAAACCCATTAGCTGAGTAATGCCTCGCTTTCTGGAGCAGAGCAGGGAAGTCTCAGGCTCACAGGGGTCAGGACAGGGAGGACTGTGCAGCAACAGGAGTCATAATTCTCTGGTCTTTTGTTGTTTTTGCTTTAAAAGCAGCAGAAATCTTTGTTCAAATGAAATTGAATGTAGTCCCACATCTGTCAGCAGTGCAGGAGACCTGGGTTCAATCCTTGGGTTGGGAAGATCCCCTGGAGGAGGGCACAGCAACTCCCTCCAGTATTCTTGCCTGGAGAATCCCCATGGACAGAGGAGCCTGGTAGGCTACAGTCCGTGGGGTCACAAAGAGTCAGACATGACTGAGCAATCAAGCACACAGCACAAGGCCTGTAGTAGGTGAACAGTAGAACTGCTCTATTTGAAGGGAAAGTTTAAGGGCCTAGACTCGCTGCCTGCTTTGTCCTCTCTCCTCCATAATGCAGCCTGAGTGCTT
Source organism: Okapia johnstoni (assembly GCA_024291935.2). Taxonomy (NCBI): domain Eukaryota; kingdom Metazoa; phylum Chordata; class Mammalia; order Artiodactyla; family Giraffidae; genus Okapia; species Okapia johnstoni. Next base: position 53,410,504 of record CM044324.1, on the reverse strand, counting down.
TTCTCATTTACTGTCTTTGCTTCCTATACCAGGAAGAGGCCCAGAAACTTGTCCCTGGCCACCTGAAGCCGAACCTGGCGCCCAGGGTACTCCCTGCCTTACTTACCCTGTCAGTGGCACGGACTTGGCCCCATCTGTTAGACTCTGTCATGGTGGTTCAAACCCACTTTTGTCACGAGCAGCCCTCCCTCCAGCAGTTCCGAGCCCCATATGACTCTGGATTTGTTTTTGGCCTCTGGTCACTTGTCAGCAAGCCTGGGCAGGGAAGGCTGCCCTGAGATGTGAGAATGCATTTGGCTCTTTAGTTCTGAGACTGCAGGAGTCCTTAAGGTGCTCTGGACCCAGGTGGAGCAGGAGGACATCCTGTAGGTTTAGAAATGTCCTCATGTTTTGTTTTGTTTTGTTTTGCTTTTTACCCACCTGTGTCAGCAAAGACACCCAGCCCCAGGGTCTCAAGACACAGTTCTTCTGCCATATGGAATTTGGCCCCTGTCAGCCTCTCAAATCTGACACCAAGATTTTTGTCTGTTTTCTTTCAGGAGTTTGGTATGTGATGGGAAGAGGGGCTTATTAACACGTCTGCTGCAGGTTATGAAGAAGGAGCCAGCTGAGTCATCTTTCAGGTAGGTCTGGACACGCCCCTCCCACTCCTGAGGGTGCAGAAACCAAGTGTTTAAGCTGTTAGAGATGCCTTCTGTCGTCACCAGCTTCCACCCTGCATAGCTGGTTACTGTCAGGGAAAGGGAATCTGCTGGCTCCCTGGTGTTGACTCAGCACATACTAGCTTCTGCTGTGTGCTGGCAGTGTGATTTAGGAATTGAGCTAGCATTCAGCAAGCACCTATTCTGTGCTGATGCTGGACAGGCGGGGAGAAATGGGAGCTACAGTCCCTACCCATATGGAGGCCCCTGGGTTGCAGGAATTAAGCATGGAAAGACCCTTATGTGGGGGATGCGGTGTGGAAGGGCTCAGAGCCAGGACCTGCCCTGGGGACTGTGGGAGCAAAGGAAGGGCTTGTGGGGGGGGGTGCAGACAGGGAGGGCATCCCGGTTCCTTAGACTCATCCTTGTTGTCTTAGAGGCTGTGGACAGGACAGTGGCTGAGGGAGGCATTCCATCAGGGTGGCTGTGAGCTGTCAGCAGGCTCCACGCCCAAGGGTCCCCTGTCAGCTCAGCCTGCCTTGTCCCTTCATCCCCTCATGGATCCAAGCATTGCGCTCTGGGGCCACTTGGTCAATATCAGCCTCCTCTTCTCTAGGACAGCCCATCAGAAGTGAGTTCAGTGACCCGTCCACACGGCCTGTCTGGTCCCTCATGCATTTCTGACCCCTCTCTTCCATGTCCTCCTGTTCCTCTGAAGGAGCGGAGCCTAGAGTATGTTTTCACACATGACTCCTGGGGCAGTCCTCTGAGCCCACATGCTCCTTCCAGACAAACCACATAGAGGACTGTTCCCCACTGAGCCGTCAGCTCCCTAAGGATGGGGACTTGCCATGTGTTCCCAGAGCCCTGTATGAGGCCCAAGGCCTGGTAGATGTTCAGTGTGTTGGATCAGTGAAAAGGGCAATAGACATCTCTCAGCCCCTCGGTGAATGGAACATGGGCCAGAAGAGGGCAGCCTTAGCCACCTGGGCCAGGGGTCAACATTTGGGTCGCAGGTTTTGGCAAGCCCGGGCTGTGGAGAGTTTCCTCCGAGGGACCACCTCCTATGCAGACCAGATGTTCCTGCTGAAGCGAGGCCTTCTAGAGGTAATGGCCCAGAGGAGCCAGGGTGTCGGGTGTCCCCTTTTCCCCCAGCCCCATGCATTGCTTTCCTGCCCTGAGACCTAGACAGCTGGCAGAAGCAGACCAGACTCTCTATCTTCAAATGCCAGTGCACATCGCTCTGATATTTCCCCTGAGCTTTCAGTTCTGGGTTCCCCATGGGTGCTTACCAGGTGATTGAGGGATCTGAGGGGTGGCCATGGAGGATTATAGGAGTCTGTGAGGTTGCTCAGCAAGGCCTTTTGACCCCAAGGATACATTACTGCTGACTATTTAATTTCCCTTTATTGAAAAATGGCCTCCAGAAAAAGCAAAATTTACAAAAGGGGGTAGAGCAGAATGTCCAAAGCTACAGTTGGTTTAAAAAAAAAAAAAAGATAAAAATAAGAAACTAACCCATGAATTGTTATAAAATCCATAAGGTAAAGAATTCATCCAAATCAATATATACAATTTCAAGAAAATGAAAAGGAAACACTTTAACTGTCTTGTAAAAATTCACTCATTGTAAACTTTCCCATTTATTAACATGAACCATGAGGTCAAAATGTGTCTCCTGTCCTTAAACCCCGTGCTTCACTTGATTGGCCTCAGTGCTCAGGCCAGGGACCTCAGTGCTCAGGCCGGGGGCTGTGTTACCTCTGGAGACAGCTCCCTCCCTGTGAGCTGGAGAGCTTGGCCATCTTGCAAAGACAAGCTCAGACCTGGGCAAGCAAGAGAGGTTGTGGCTACACACCCCAACCTGCGCTCACCCCTACCTGCCCCACTTCCTGGTTAGGTGTGTCAGGCCTGGCCCTGCCCTCGGAGCCACCAGCATCCTCCGATGAGGATCTAGACAGGGGAGCAGGTTCTATCAACCTGGATGCTTGCTCAAAACTAACACCACATGGGCTGAGCTATGTACCACGGCTGGGGGAGGCAGGTGGTGGGCAGCTCAGGTGAGCACGGCCTGGGGGCTCTGGGAATCAGCCACCTTTTCCTGCCTTCACCCTATCCTCTCCCACCCCCAGCACATCCTCTACTGCATCGTAGACAGTGAGTGCAAGTCACGGGATGTGCTGCAGAGTTACTTTGACCTCCTAGGGGAGCTGATGAAGTTTAATGTTGACGCATTCAAGAGGTTCAATAAGTACATCAACACTGATGCAAAGGTAAGTCTAAGCCAGCGCTTCGTGAGTTCACCGTTTTGTCCAGAAGTTATATCGGAGCCCTGGTCCTTGCCAGTCTTCAGGTACTGGTTTTATACTGGAGAGTCCTGAGGTCAGCGGGAAGTTTTCAGTAAGTGTTCATTAGCCCTTGCTCCGCGCTAGACCCCTGAGTATGCAGGGATGAAAGTCTCGCCTGCTTGTGGGCAGATGGGAGCAGGTGAGCTTGGAAATGACTCTGACGCAGTGTGCCAGGTGCCATGATGGGCCCCGGAAGGGCAGGACTGGGCCTGATGTGTTTAGCTTTCGGGGTGTATGTGGTAGAAACCCAGCCCAGACTAATTGAAGTAAAAATGACAGCAGTCCCTTCGGTGCAGAAAACACTGGATGTGGTGTCTGACGATCTGGTTCAGTTCTTGCTGGGGCTGCTTATTAGGTGGAGAGGGCAGGGCACCAAGTTCCTCTGAGCTTCAGTCTTCCTGTTGGAAACAGCTGGGCCAGGGTAGGTGGGTGCCCCCTGCAGTGACCGCACGCCCGGGGCCTTGGCCATCTTTAGCGGAGAGCCCACCACCCCCGTCAGCCTGGCCCCCACTCCAGTTCCAGGTGTTCCTGAAGCAGATCAACAGCTCGCTGGTGGACTCCAACATGCTGGTGCGCTGTGTCACTCTGTCACTGGACCGATTCGAAAACCAGGTGGACATGAAAGGTAAGAAAAGGCTAAATGCTGAAGTGAGTCAGTCCATTGTGGCTGCACTGGTGTCAAACACCCAGCCTCTCGCAAGGAGACAGAAATTTCTGAAAGTCACTACACCAAACACTCAACATGGTTGGGGTCAGGGAAGTGGCTCTCTGGGTGATTTTCATGATTTTTTTCTATCATCCATGCTTCCTCTGATGGGCATGTGTGATATTTTAATAAAGATTAAAAAAAAAAAAAACATTGTTGCCAGCAAAATCCAAAAAACAACACATACCCTTCCTCTCCTGGCCTGGAATTGCGTGGATGAGAAGGATTCAAGTGGTGAAGCCTGAGGAGGGCCTCAGGGAGGCACGGCCCCAGAATGGGACTGAAGGACAAGGTGAAGACGCACTCCTGGCTGGGGCTCTCATGGGAACGCAGGCTTGGCCATGGTGGCAGGGCAGCTGGAGCTTTGTTTCCTGCTGCAGCCCAGCTTTTCTGTAGTCATTTTGACAGTGGGGGCTCCCAGCTTCAGAGTCAGGACCCAAGGGGGGCTTCACTAGAAGCCGGGGTATCAGGCCCCGGGGCCACAGAGCAGCTTCTACACCTGCTGCTCACCCCTCTGCCTGTCTGTCCACAGTCGCGGAGGTCCTGTCCGAGTGCCGCCTGCTCGCCTACATATCCCAGGTGCCCACACAGATGTCCTTCCTCTTCCGCCTCATCAATATCATTCACGTGCAGACTTTGACCCAGGTGAGAGGCCTACAGACCTGCCACCGGGAAAGGGGGATTGGAAACAGTTACCCTCATCCCGGGGCCACCTTCACCCTAGAAGTACCTCTCCTGTCACCCACCCCTTCATTCTTTGGAGACCCTCCCAGCTATTCTGAGGACTTTTTCCAATAAGGGATCAGCTCCCCATTTTACAGAAGGGGTCTGGGGAAGGAGCAAGGCTCCAAGGTCACAAGTGGTTTGGGTAGAGTCTGGTTGGGCAGTGAGTTCTGACTCCCCATCCAGTGCTCTCCAGGCCCTGCCTGCAGCACAGACCTGGGGTTGGACCTGATGTTGACACCCATCTCCTTCAACAAATAACTGTGCAGCTGCCCTCATTCAAGCTTCACATCTTCTTTTCTAAAATGGGGGTGATACTATGTTCCTTCATCTAACAGACATTTATTAAGGCAAGACCCTGGGCTGAGGATGCACAGTGAGTAAACAGACCAAGATGCTTCCTTTGCAAAGCTGTGCCAGTCTAGTGCTGAGTGAGAGAGATGCGTGCGCCTAGCCGCCCCAGGACCTGAGGCTCCCAGGAAGAAGCCATGCTTCAGCCTACTCGGGAGGAGGCATGGACTGACTAGACTAATAATGCTGTTCCCCCCAACTCTGGGGTGGGAGAAGAGGGCAGTGAGGGCCAGGAAGGCACTGGGGCAGGAGCCTCATCCTTCCTCTCCGCAGTCTTCTGTTGGCTTTATGCAGGGCAGCACCGTGTGAGGCCCATGGTCACCTCTGCCCTGCCCACTACCCCCCACCCCAGTCCACCAGGGCCCCTGGGCTGCCGGCACACGCCTGACCCGCACAGCCCGATCCTTGCAGGAGAACGTCAGCTGCCTCAACACCAGCCTGGTGATCCTGATGCTGGCCCGACGGAAAGAGCGGCTGCCCCTCTACCTGCGGCTGCTGCAGCGGATGGAGCACAGCAAGAAGTACCCCGGCTTCCTGCTCAACAACTTCCACAACCTGCTGCGCTTCTGGCAGCAGCATTACCTGCACAAGGACAAGGACAGCACCTGCCTGGAGAACGTGAGTGCCCCGCCCCTGAGGGGTGGCAGGCAGGCTATGGGCACGCCGGCCCAGGCTCCTTGGAGGGGCAGGTGCCCCGGGCACCTGATTCCCACCTGGGCCCTGTGAAAGGCAGCTCTCTACCCCTTACCAGGGCACTTCCTGTGGCCCCTCTCTCTGCACAGAGCTCCTGCATCAGCTTCTCATACTGGAAAGAGACCGTGTCCATCCTGTTGAACCCAGACCGCCAGTCTCCCTCTGCCCTTGTCAGCTACATTGAGGAGCCCTACATGGACATAGACAGGGACTTCACCGAGGAGTGATCTTGGGCCAGGCCTCAGGTGGCTGCTGGGCCAGCGCGGATGAGCGGGGTACGCGTGCCTCACGCCCTGCCCTGCCCCCACCCTTCCCCCGCCTCCCTGCTGCTCCACCTGCCCCGGGTCTTCAGGTACAGGCTGGGTGGGTGGGAGCATCTAGAAGCCCTTGGCCCCTGGGTTCTGAGGCCCTGGGTCATTGGGGTGCCTCAGTTCCCTCAAGATCACCATGATGAGGACAGGGGCGCTGTGCCCACCCTTCATTCAGAACGCTGGGGCCCTGGCCCACCTAGAGCTAAGGGGACTTTTAAAAACAGCTCTGTCTGAGCTCCTGCCCGGTCTCTTGACTGTCAGTCCTGGCGTGGGGAGGAATATGTGGGCCCCCTCCCCCAATCTGTGAGCCGAGCTTGCCCTGGCCTTTGGACCCAGGCAAAGGCTTCTGAGCCCCTGGGCAGGGGTGGGGGATACCAGAGAATGCTTTTTCCCCCAGGCCTGCCCATCTGCCCTACCTTCCTCCCTCCCTCGTTTTCCTTTAGCTCCTCTGGTTCTGTTTGCTCATTGGCCACTGTGTTCATCCCAGGGGTTTCCCCCAGAAGTGGGGGGGGGGGCTTTCTCCTTCAATCCCCTGGGGCACAGGGTGGCTGTGCCCCACCCCCACCCCCAGGCAGCGTCTCCTGCCTGAGCCTGCCCACACGGGAGCCTGCCTGGGAGCACACCCCCTGCCCCGTCTTGTGTTGCCAATTTATTAACAACAAATAAACCAACTAAATGGAGACTATTAAAGAATTTATTTTAAATGACTGATGTGGACCTGAGTTTTGTCTGTGAGGCCATGTGCTCCCCTCCCCTCTTGAACCCCAAAGAATGAGCAGGAAACCAGTCAGAGCTGCAGCCATGGGATTTATTCAGGGTGGAGCAGGGCTTGGAGTGGCAAGGCTCCAGCAGGTGTGAATGAAGAGAGGCCAGTATCAGGGTGGGGCAGAGAGCAGGTGTCCCTCTTCAGAGCCCAGGGCTCCAGCGTCACTCCTTGTGCTAAGGGGAGAGGGGTGCCTAAGTGAGCGGCCCCCGGGGCAGAGGGCAGGGAGGGTGCCCCACACCACCCCTCACCTTGGGGCCCAGGGCGTCCCGGGTGCGTGCCCGCAGCTTGTTGGCCTGAGTTTCCGCCATATCTGCCCTCTCCTCTGCGTCGTCCAGCTCATGCTGGGCCTTCCGATACTTGGCCAGGTTAGTGTTGGCTTGCTGCTCCTGTGGGCACAGGCAGGCCTGCTCACTCTCTGGTCACTGAGAGGGTCAGCTGCCCCAGAAGGGGCTGGCTTCTCCTGGTCCTCCAGTCTGCTTCACCACCACTGCCCACAGCCCTCCCCACCTCTCCCCAGTCCCCACAGCAGGAAGGAAGGGCATGGAGCCACTCGTTCCAGAGGTACCCGGGTGCCAGACCTGCCTGGAAGGAGAAAGCAGAGGGGTCCCCTCAGAGACAGAGCTAGGTCTTGTCTCTTGCTGGAGCTGTTAGAAACTTGTCTTTCTTCCCACTGGGCAGTGGGGTCACTGTCCCAGCCGACACACAAAGCCACCGCGGGGGAAACCACAATGGAACAGGCCTGACTGTTGCTGGCATCCCCACTGACTGCGGCCAGCTGTAGAAGTGGGGTGACCACTGGCATCCTGACTGGTACTAGACCCCCATGCACTCACCGCCTCTTCAAACTGACGTTTGTAGCTCTTGACCTTGCTCTGCAGCTTGTCCACCAGGTCCTGCATGCGAGCCAGGTTCTTCCTGTCCTCCTCGGCCTGGGCAGGCAAAGGGGATTCAGGTCTTGCCCGAAGCAGGCCAGTTCTAGGGCTGCCCCTCAAGGTGGTCCTGGTTACCCACCTGGTATGCAAGCTCCTTGACCCGGCGTTCGTGCTTCCGCACCCCTTTGAGGGCCTCCGCGTGCTTCTTCTGCTCTGCGTCCAGCTCGGCCTCCAGCTCCCGCACCTGCAAGCAGCCAGCCAGTGGGCCTGGTGCCCCTGGCCTGCCCTCCCCGGGGCTGACCCACCCGCCAGGGCAGCAGACTGGGAGGCAGGCCGCACACACCTTGGCCTCCAGCTTCTGCACCTGCTTCTTCCCGCCCCGGAGGGCAGCTTGTTCTGCCTCCTCCAGCCGGGCCTGCAGCTCCCTCACCGTCTGCTCCAGAGTCTTCTTCATCCGTTCCAGGTGTGTGCTCGTGTCCTGCTCCTTCTTCAGCTCCTCTGCCATCATGGCCGCCTGCAGGGGAGGCGGCGGTCTGGTCAGAAGGTGACAGTCCCTTTGGACTCTGCTCTGGGCACCCCCAGCCCCGGCCCAGCCTCACATCAGTAATGGCCTTTTTGGCCTTCTCCTCAGCTTCCCGCCTTTCCTGGGCGGCCTCCTCCACCTCCCCACTCAGCTGGGCCAAATCCACCTCCAGCTTCTTTTTCTGGTTCAGGAGACCTGTGTTCTGCAGGGAAGCAGAGCTTTAGAGTCGGGCCTTCCAGGCCCCCGCCCCACACGCTCTGGTGACCCCCTCTGTGCCCACCTGCGAATGCAGGAGGTTGAGGCGCTCGGTGGCTTCCAGCAGCTCTTGCTCCGCCAGCCGCCGGCTGCGCTCGCCCTGCTCCAGGGCGGCCCGCAGCTCTTCCAGCTCCGCGGCCAGCAGGGCGGCCCGCCGCTCCAGGGCCTGCGCCTGCTCGCGGAGCTCGGCCGCCAGCCGCTGCTCCTCGTCCCGCCCCGCCTGCTCCTCCTTGAGCTGGGCCTGCAGCAGCCGCGTGGCAGCCTGTGCCTCCGTGGCCTGGCGGGTGGCGTGGCCCAGCTGCAGCTCCAGGTCGTTGAGGTCTCCCTCCATCTTCTTCTTGAGCCGCAGCGCCTCGTTGCGGGCCCGAGTCTCCGCATCCAGGGAGGCCTGCAGGGACTCCACTGCCCGCTGGTGGTTGCGCCTGTGATCGGGAGGGATGAAAGGAGGCATGGTGACCTGCGAGGAGCAGGAGCCGGGGCACCACACCTGGTGACAGACGCACAAGGAACGCTGGAGACATAAACCCATTGTGGACTAAGTGACCGATCCCACCCTGGTTTCAAGCCCCTCATGACTGCCTGTTGCCCATCAGAGAAACTTCACAGACAAGAGTGAGGCTCCGGAGCAGACAGACATGGACTGAGCCCTGGCTCTGCCTCTACTGTGTAACCTTGGGCAAGTCCTCTGGCCTCTCCTAGGTTCACCTCTGAACTGTGGACAATAATCCATTCCCCCCCCAACCAAGAAAGTCCTGGGGAGGGGGGACTAGGTGTCATGCCAGTCTGTGTGCACACTGGGGCTCAGCCAACACCTCCTGCCCTCTGCTCTCAAGCAGTTGGGACGGGAGAGGCTGTCGGCCTGGAGAGAAGGGCCAGCCCACCACACCTCAGGTTAGTACACTCCTCGTCTTTCTCCGCCAGCTTCCGGTCCACCTCAGCCTTGACCTGGGAAAGCTCCAGCTGGATCCGCAGGGTCTTGGTCTCCTCCAGCTCCAGGGCCCCCTGGGGTACAGAGCAAGCCATTGAGCCAGGGGATCCACGAACACGTGTTGAGAGGGGAGACTGGGGGAGCCAGTGGGTCAGTGTCCACCCCGCCCCTGACCTCAGCCTCCTCCAGCGCCGCCTGGAGCTCACTCTTCTCCCCTTCCAGTGCCTTCTTGGCTTTCTCCAGCTCCTGGACACTCTTCCCACTGAGGCCGACCTGGTCTGTGAGGTCACTGATCTCCTCTGCGGAGAGGACAGGGCACCGAGGGGCCACCCCACCACTCATGCTGCAGCCACGTCACTTCACCCACCCCTAATTCCAGGGTGCCCCCGCCAGGGCACCCTGCCTGTGTTACTCGGAGGGTACTCCCAGTGACCCCCAGGGCGGCTCTGACCCTGTGGCGGGCCGTACCCTGCAGGTTCTTGTTCTCCCGTCTGAGCGTCTCCAGGGCCTCCAGGGCCTCCTCGTGGCTGTGCCGCAGCCGGAAGAGCTCGGTGCCCAGGCTGCGGGCCTCCCTCTGGGCCGCCTCCAGCTCCCGCTGCATCTCCTCCTCCTGCCGCCGCCGTTCCTCCAGCGCCCGCTCCAAGTGCCGCTGCTTCTTGTCCAATGCCGCAGCCGCCGAGGTCGCCCGCTCCAGCTCCAGAGTCACGTCCTCTGACTCGGTCTGCAGCCGCAGCTTGGCCTTCTCCAGCGACGAGCACTTGGCGTGAGCGGCCTCAACCCCCTCCTCTGCCTCCTGCAGCCGCAGTGCCAGCTTCTTTCTGGGCCCCGGGAGCAGATGGGACGTGGGCGCATAGCTGAGCCCCCATCCCCCCCAACCCTATGCCGCCCCCTCCCCCCAGGTGGTGCTGGCTGGGCCGGCAGGGCACTCACTTGGCCTCCTCCAGTTCCTCGGTCCTCTGGATGGCATCCGCCTCGTACTTGCTCCTCCACTGGGCCACCTCAGCATTGGCCTTGGACAGCAGCCTCTGCAGCTCGGCCTGGGCCTCGGCCTCCTCCTCATGCTGCTCCCGCAGGAGGTCACAGTCGTGCCGCAAAGCCTGCACGGCGTGAGCCAGCGCGCTCTTGGCCTGCAGGGAGCCGGGTGACCTCAGCATGGGCCAGCCGGTGGCCCTGTGCCCCCGCCCCCACCATTCCATGGCTGCTCATGGCCGGCCCACCTTGCTCTCCTCCTCCAGCTGCCGCCGCAGTTCCTCCAAGCTCTGGGTGGCCAAGGCCTTCCCACGGCTCAGCTGGCTAATCAGAGACTCCTTCTCCTCCAGCAGGCGACTCAGCTCCCCTGCAGGGCAAGGGGGAGCCAGCAGGTCAGGGGAAGGCGGGTGGGCAGCACGGAGGCCCCGCCGTGGCCCGGCTGAGCCCCGCGCCTCACCACTCTCAGTTTGCAGCCGCCCACGCTGGGTGCTCGCGTCTGCCAGCTGCCGCTGTAGCTCCTCCACCTTGATCTTGGCCTCGCTCAGCTGATCCTCATACGCCCGGCACAGCTTCTCTGCACTGGCCTGGGAGCCGGAGTCAGGGATCAGAACAAGTCAGAGACCCACAAGGCAGGATCTAGGGCTGCCAATCAGAGACTGGAGCCCAGAGTCAGGAACTGGAAGGCTAGACATGTACCCAGGAATCAAAGGGAGAACAGAATCCCAAGTTCAGGGTCAGAAATTCCAGTGCTAGACTATGGCTTAAAACATGGGTGTCAGAAGTGAGCGGGATGAACCAGTCCTAAGGCCAGTGGGTCAAGGTGAGGTTAGGATACCAGGGTCTGAAGTTATCTGGGGGCATCAGTCACAGGTCAGCTGTTAAGATTAAGTGGTACAAAGGTCAGGGGTCAGGGTTGGGTGCTGGGATTCAGGACAACAACAGTCAAGACAGGTCTGTGTTATTTGCTCAGTCATGTCTGATTCTTTGTGACCCCGCAGACTATAGCCCACCAGGCTCCTCTGTCCATGGAGTTTTCCAGGCAAGAATACTGGAGGGGGTTGCCATTCCCTCTTCCAGGGGATCTTCCCGACCCAGGGATCAAACCCAGGTCTCCTGCATTGCAGGCAGATTATTTACTGTCTGAGCAAAAGGGAACCCCAAACAGGATAGATATGAGGTCAGAATTCAGAGGTCAAGGACTGAAAAGTTGAAATTGGATGCTGGGTCAAAAATCCTCTGCAATCAGGGCACAGAGTTTAGGAGATAGAGTTTGAGGTCAGGACTGGTGGGGGGGTTTCAGGCTGGGTGCCGGGTGAATAAGGCCAGGGGTCAGGATCAGGTGCAGAGTCAGGACTAGTGTGGAGTCAGATAGGCAGGGGGTGCTCAGGACTCAGAGGGTGGGGTCAGCTGCTGCAGTCAGGAGGGGTTCAGTGAGGGTGGGCTGCTAGCGGCAGGTCAGAAGTCAGGGTCAGGAAGGAGGCCGACACCTTGCCACGGGCCAAGGTCTCCACGTTGGCGCTCAGATCGTCCACCTCCATGCGGAGCTCGCTCTTCTCCTTTTCCAGCTTCTGCCGCACCCGCTGCAGGCTGTCCACCTGCTCTCCCAGCTCGGCCGTGCTGTCTGCCTGCTTGCGCCGCAGGGCCGCCACCGTGGCCTCGTGCCGCAGGGCCGCCTCCTCCAGCTCCCTCCGCAGCCGGCCCAGCTCTGCCTCACGCTTCCGGCAGCCCTCACGCTGCCCAGCCGATGCACCGCCTGCCTCCTCCAGCCGCTCACTCAGCTCCTCCAGTTCCCGGGCCGCCTCTGCCCGCTGCTTCTCCACGCGGGCCCGGGCCGCCCGCTCGGGCCTCCAGCTCCTCTTCCAGCTCCTCGGCCCGAGCCTGGGGATGGGCAGGCGGCAGGGTCACCTCCGTGGGCCCCTGACCCGGGTCCCCGCCCATTCCCGTCCCCGTCCCCCACGCACCTGCAGCTCCTTGATCTTCTTCTGCAGCTGGGCTCCGAGGAGCTGCTCATCCTCCACCCGCAGGTTCAGCTGACTCAGCTCCGAGTCTTTCCTGGAGGAGAAGGTGGGCATGAGCCGGCCCAGATCCTAACTGCCGCCAACCTGCCTGGGGCCCCTGGGTACCACCCCCAGCACACATGCTGTCCCGAGGCATCGTGCCCAGAGTAGCCCTCGAGACCTCCCCATGTTCCCTCTCAAGCCCCGGCCCTAGAGCCTGGCCCTAGGTGACCCCTCCTTCACCCTACGGTTCAACCTCTGCTGTGATGCAACACTGACTAGAGTCCCGGGGGTGACGAGAAGCAGGCTGCTCCCCGGAGCCAGGAGGTTGGGGCTGGGCCCTCCCCACGCTCACTTCTTGAGCTTCTCCTCCAGCTGTTGCTTGTCTTGGGCAGCGTCTGCCACCGACTCCTGCGTCAGCTTCAGGTCCCCTTCAAGCTTGCGTTTGGCCCGCTCCGTGTCCATGCGCAGCTTCTTCTCTTGCTCTAGGGAGCACTCCAGCTGCGGGGCAGGACAGGGTGGGTGGGCTCCCCACTGTCCTGGCCAGTCCGGCCCCTCCGTGCAGCCCCCTGCTGTGGCCCCAACTCACGTCTTCCACCTGCTGCTCCAGCCGGACCTTGGCCTTGGCCAGCGCGCTCACATGGTCCTCCTCAGCCTGCAGGTCGCCCAGGGCCTGCTGGTGGGCCTCCTGCAAGGCCTTCTTCTCCTTGGTCAGCCGGACCACAGACTCGTCCAGTGCCGCCATCTCCTCCGTCAGATTCTTCACCTGTGCCGGGGCCAAGGTCACCATGGGGCTGCCTCCCCCAACTCTGCCCTGAGCAGCTGCCCCTTCCAGCCTGGGAACCTCGGGTGAGTCAGTTCATCCCAAGCCTCAATTTCTTCATCCTTCAGGGATGGTTGTAGCTTCCTCCTTGAGGGATTACCGAGCCCTTCCCCAGTGTCTGGCCAGCACTGAGAGATCAACAGATGCCAGCTATTTGGGGATTCACAGGTGTTTAAGCAGCTGTTCCCTAGTCCTGGCTTCCTTGGGGAGCACCTGTGAGAACCTGAATAAGCAGCTCACCTGCCTCCAGAGCCTCACTTTCCCCTCTTGTATAATGGAGTCAGTCCCCCCAGTGTGTGAACCACATGGGCTCTCGTGAGGGTTCAATGAGGGAAGCCACCTGGGGTACATGGAGCTGGTGGATGATGATCACTAGCATCTGCTGAGCACCTACTACATGTGAAGCTAGGTGGCGAGTGCTTGCACAGACTAGTTACACACTGACTCCTCACTCGCCCTCATTAGGGAAGTGCTGCTATTAGCCCCATTTGACAGAGGAGGAAACTGACGCTCACAGAGGGGATGGGACCGGCCCAGGGCCACATAGGTGTGGGTCTTGAAGGTGCCTGGCCCCACAGCTCTGCTGCACCCCACCCCGGCCCACACCCACACCTTATTCTCCGTGGCTTGCTTCTCCTTCTCAGCCTTGGCCAGCGTCAGCTCCAGGTCATCAATGTCCTTCTTGAGCTCCGTGCACTCGTCCTCCAGCTTGCGGCGGCGGGCAGCCAGGTCTGCGTTCACTTCCTCCTCGTCCTCCAGCCGCTCGCTCAGCTCCTTCACCTTTGCCTCCAGCTGCACCTTGGACTTGATGAGCAAGTGGCAGCGCTCCTCGGCATCCGCCAGGTTTTCCTGCTCCTGGAGGGGGACACGGGAATCAGAGTTAGAACAGCCTCGGGACCCCAGGTCAAGCCCTGGACAGAAAGCTCCTTTGTCCATGCCAAGGCCTGACATAGGCTCAGTTGGGTTCTGGGACCAAGGGATGCCATGCCGATGACCTGTTCTTGGCCCTGAGGCAATCAGGTGTGGTGGGATGAGGGCACAAGTGGAGGGATGGACCGGGGGGCAAGAGGGGAACCTTAGGCTGGGGGAAACCCAGAGAAAGACCCAAACAAGGGCTCAAGGAGAGAAGCCAACTGCCAGGTCTGCCCTCACTGAAGTCGGGGTGGGGAGGGCCCTGTGCGGCCACGGAAGGCTCAGGTTCTTGGCCATCGTGCTGTTTCCTCACCACCTGACCGAATAACCATCTCCTGCTCTAGCGGGTGGGTTTGTGAGCACAGGCCCTTCTGTCTTCCCACCAGTGTATCTCCAGGACTTCTGTGTGGCCTGATACTCAAGGTGTTTGCCGAAGGAAGAAATGGCTCTATGGACTTGGGGGAGTATCTGGACCCTTGATCTCTGCCCTCTGGTTGTTACTGTTACCTGCTGCCTGGGTTCCCGTGGCCCTTAACCAGAGAAGGGAGCCTGGCACTGTCTCAGGGATGGAGAGAAGGGCAGAACTAGGCAGATTGGGCTCCACGGAGACTTTAGCAGGAAACCATGGGGGCCCAGGGCATGGGAGCACTGGGGCACGTGCACAGACTGGGTGGGGATGTTGGGTATGAGGAGGCTGCACTCAGGTATGAGCCCGTGAGCCTCCAGAATAGCAAGAAGGACCCAGGTAAAGCCTGAGCACCCAGCACATGCCAGGTTGGCCTTGGCCAGGGGGGGTTCTGCTTGTGCTATTTCCTCAGAGCAGCCTGGGGTTCCCTGAGGATGCCCGGGGGTGGGGGCACCAGGTTGTAAGAAGAAAGCCCGCCCCTCCCCCACTCACCGCCTGCAGCTGCAGGGCCAGGTCGTTCTTCTCCTGGGTGACACTGACATGCGTCTCCTCCAGCTCCTGGCGCTTGGCCTCAGCAGTGGCCAGGGCTCCCCGCAGCCCCCGCAGCTCTGCCCGCAGGGCCGCCAGCTCCTCCTCAGCCTGTGCTGAGCGGAGCAGTGGCTTCATCTTGAAAAAGAGCTTCATCCATGACCAGTTCTTGACAGCGTTGAAGGCACGGATGTTCCACTGGATGGTGAACAGGGCATCCCTGGGGAGGGGTGACCACAGGTGGTCAGCAGGTTCACAGCTGCCCCTTCATAGCAACAGCCCTGATGCTCCTGAGTACCTCCCCTGAGCCAGACATTTGCCCTAAGTACTTCAGTATGTGGTCCATCGCCTTAACCTTCCCAACAGTCTCTCAAATAGGTCCTAATCCTCTGCTTTACAGACGAGGTTGAGGGAGAGGCCCAGGGCATGCAGGTCTGCCTCTAGGGCTGGAGCTCACAAACCCTGAATGGCCTGGTGGTCCCTGCAAGGGTCCTGAAGACCGGACACCAGGGGTGGTTAAGCCACTGACTGTCATATAAGGTCGGACAGCCTGGGCTCCTGTCCCAGCTTCCCACCTCCCCCCAAGAGCCAGCTGATGGCTCTCTTTCTGCTCAGACACCCCCTCTGGTGAGCAGAGATGGTCATCTGCCTCTAAGGACTGTCCTGTACTTTGCCTGTGTGCTCAGTCTATTCCAACTCTTTGTGACCCCATGGACTGTGGCCCACCAACCCCTCTGTCCAAGGGATTCTCCAGGCAAGAATACTGGAGTGGGTTGCCATTTCCTTCTCCAGGGTATCTTCCCAACCCAGGAACAAACCCGTGTCTCCTGCATTGGCAGGCAAATTCTTTACCAGAGGCACCTGAGAAGCTCATCCTGTACCTTAACCAAGATAAATTCAAACAAATATCTCTCCCAGGGTTTGGCCCATAAGACTCTTAGAAAACACTAGATGCCCTTATTCCCACTCCGGACCATACTCTGGGATGGCCTGGAATAGAGATGGACTCTCTTTCCCCATCTTCTGAGGGGAGGAAGTGGTAGGTAGCTGGGGGCTGAAGGGCACAGAGCAGAGCCTTGCCCCTTCAGAGACACTCAACCAGCCATATGCAAAATCTGACCCACAGGACAGTACAACCAGGTTCAGAGAGCCTAGAGGTTCTGTGAGCTGGGGAACAGTACCCCGACCCTGTGTCCCACCCCCTCCCAGCACCCACCTGCCTCCAAGCAGGCGCTGGTACTCCAGGCGCATCAGGCGGCCCCGGCTCCGCGCCTGCAGCAGCGTCAGGACCTTGGCCAGACGCTGGTCGCGAAGCTCCTCCAAGATGCCTAGGAGCCCAGCCTTGAAGAACACCTGGGGTGGGCGCGGTAGGTGTAACCCTCAATGGCTGCATGACCCCCTGCAGAGTGCCTGCCCACACCGGGTCAGGACCCTAACTCCCTTGTGCCCCGACCTTGGTGTGGCCAAACTGATACTGGGTGTGGTCGATGTCCAGTGAGCCCAGCAGCTTCTCTGTGGCCTTCCTGCTGTCCATGAAGGTGTCATCTGGGATGGCGCTGGGGTTCAGGATGCGGTACCTGAGGGGGTGGGGAAGGGTTGGTGAGGAGAGTGCTGGGCGGGGAGCAGAGGACTGGAGAGGCTGGCCTCTCGGAGGCTAGAGTGGAGGCTCCACTGAACAAGCTGCCGGGTGATACTTGACAGCCTTGTGATACTGGGGGAGTGGGCATACTCTGCTTTAAAAGCTCAGGTAATATTTAAATGGCTTTAGTAGTTCTTTACGAGGCGGCAGTATTTACAGAAGGCCTATGGCACTGTTATAATTTTTAACTTATAATTTTTAATAATTTATCAGTTTTTTGAGAAGGCAAAAAAAAAGTAGAGGAGGTGATGTGTTACAGCATATTACAAACTGAAGAAGCATTGGGAGAGAATCGTGATCAACAAGAGCAAGGGTTCCAGCACGCCCACTTCTTAAGGGACACAGTTGCACGTGTGTACAGGGCCATGTGGGTCAGGCTGCGGTGACCACACTGTGAAGGCAAAACCCTGGAAACACAAAGGGCCCCTCACTAAGGGACTGATGAGCAAAGCACAGGTCACTAGATTACAGAATACTTCACTCCATAACAAAATGGATGATGCTACATATCATTACATTTATCCACAGTCCTAGAAGGCACAATACCAAGAGTGGACTGTAATGGTGACTACAGACTCTGAGTGATTATGATGCCTCAGTGTCTGTTCACCCACTGTAACAGATGCCCCACTCTGGTGGGGTTCATTGATAATGGCGGAGGCTGTGCATGTGCGGGGGCAGCGGGTCTGTGGGAATTTTCTGTACCTTCCCCTCAATTCTGCTGCAAACCTTAAACTGCTCTAAAAAAATAGTCTTAATTTTTTTTAAAAAGGGTGATGATGCAGACTTATGTCTATTAACAAGGAACAATCCCCAAGATATGGTTACAGGGAAAAAACAGACAGAACGTGTGTGTGTGTTCTCATGTGTGCATGTTCGTGTGTGTGTGCTCATGCATGTGTGTGCTCATGTGTGTGTGTGCACCCATGTGTAAAGTATTTGTAAAGTATTTCTACAGACACACATGTATAATGGTCAGCGTGGATGGCCCCAATTACTTCTGAAGGGGGAGGGACCCATGGAAATTGCATCCAGACAAAAATCAAACCTACAAAGGGAAGGCAGAGAGGCTACAGCACTGACTGAGCGCTTGGAGCCAGGCATTACATAAAGCCTAGTTCATGTGAACCCTCATTCAACTCCCAAATCCACACCTGGCTCTGCCTGCCCGAGTTCCCTCCCAGGCTTCCTGCTGGAGACACTTCAAATCTGACATGTTCCAGGGAGAGTTCAATCCACTGTCCACCTACCTCCCCCAGCCCAAAGTTTAAAAATCTATCTTGGTTTCTTAGTAAATCTACCACCAACTCCCCAGTTGTTAGGGGAAACACCCAGAAGTCACCGCTGTCTTTTTCTTTCTCTTTCCACTTCCAGTTCATCAGCAAACCCTGCTGGTATTTACCCCAAGCCTATTCACTTCTCCAAACCCACTCCCTCAGGTCTCACCGACTAGCATTTCCCACTGGGATGCCTCCCCGCCCTCTGCCCAGCACCACCACCACCACCCCCCGCCCCCCCCCGCCCCCCGCATCCTCCTCGGTGCCCTTCCCACCCCCACCCCCAGCCTTCTGCCTCCACCTGGGAGGAAGGTAAGAGGGAAGGTGGCTGGCGGGGGAGCTGGGGAGGAGCCAGGGCTGGGGCTGGGAGACACCCACCGCTGCCGGAAGTCAGTGTAGAGCAGCCTGTTGGGGAACCCCTGTCGGCAGATCCGGATCCCCTCCAGCACCCCATTGCAGCGCAGCTGGTGCAGCACCAGGAAGGCATCCATGACCCCTGGGCACGGTGCGGGTTAAAGGAAAAGACTAGCGGTCAGGGGACACACCTTCTTCAGGCCCTGCAAAGAGGGATGACCCAGCTTCTGGTCCACCTCATGCCCTCCCTCCCATGGGGAACCAGCCCACCCCAGGGTGACTACCTGGGGTCTTGTTCTCATTGGGGACAATGCAACGGACAAAGTGGGGCTGCGTGGCCCGCAGATTGGTCATCAGCTTGTTGAGGTTCTCCTGGGGGAGGGAGAGGGGAGAAAGCACAAGAGGGCAGAGAAGCAGGATTGGAAGCCGCAGTGGACCAGCCTGCCAAGGATGGACCAGCCCGCCAAGGATGGATCAGCTCGCTAAGGATGGACCAACCCGCCAAGGATGGACCAGCCTGCTAAGGACTGGGCGCCTCAGCACTGGGTCTCCGCAGTGCCACCCTTTGACTCTCTTGTGACCCTTGGCCCTCTTCCATTTGACCGGACGGGTCCCCCAACAGATCCTCAGCCCTCCCACAGGCCCCATGGCTCCCACCCCATCTCCCCTAAACCCTGCCCAGGCAGCGTGGGGACGGGAAGCAGCACAGACTTGCTGTGATGTTCACGTGGAGAGGAGTTAAACATCACTGCAAGTCTTAACAGCCGCCCGCCCCGGGTGCAGGGGACAGAGCAGGGAGCCAAGACGGGGTGGGGGCGGCAGGGTGTGGGCCTGCATGGGGCCTAGACGGGGCCTCACCTTGTGCAGCTGGGACACCGTCTGGAATGATGCTGCCTTCTTACGCTTCTCTTTCACCCCGGACTTGGGGGGCTCGGCTAAGATAGACATGGGGCTAGTCACTCACTGCAGAGAACATCACTCTGTGAGTCCCCTGCAGACTTGCACCGCTTGGTACTCACTAGAGCAGGAGCCAGCGTAGTTCTCGTAGAGAGTAGCCAAGAGCTTGTTCTGCGACTTCTGGAAGATGGGGACCACCGTCTCGTTCAGTGGATCCTTGTTTTTTTCCAGCCAGCCCACAATGCTGTAAGGCACCTGCCAGAGACCAGACAGGTGTTGACCTGAGGGGTGGGGGAACCCCAGGAAGGGAGGAGAGAGGTCAAGAGCTGGGGTTTCAACAGGCACTTACCACACCCGCATAGTGGACCACCTCAAAGTGGGCCTGGTACTTGCGCTTCTTGTCAGGCCGTGGCTGCTGGAAATTGGGTGACTTCCCTGCATGGTTATCATAGAGCTTGGCCCGGAAGCTGGCATCTGAGGCCTTGGGGAACATGCACTCCTCCTCCAGGATGGACAGGATGCCCAGCGGCTGGGGAGAGGGTGCAAGCATTAAGGGTCTCCATCAAGCCAGTCCATCCAGGCTGGGCTGGACCCCCTCTTCCTGGAGCCCCTCCCTCTGGGAGCTTCCCCAGACCCCCCAACCTCAGCCACCATCTGCCCAGAGGGTGGCAGAATGGATATGCACACAGGAGCCCTGTCTTCTAAGAAAGTTTATGGCTTTGCTTTCAACACGCTTCTGACCAATTCACAGCTCTGAGCTGTTCTCTTTGTTTATAAGAAGTGTGCAAATTCAAACCAGGACCCCTGCACCCACACCCCCCCGACGTCCGTGGTCTCACACTCCCACATGGTGCAGTCAAAAAAAAGCAGTTGATGTCAAACTCTGGCTTTCTCACTTAGTTGTTCTGGGGCCCTTAGACCTCTCTAAGCCTCAGTTTTCTAACCTGCAAAATGAGGACACGAATACTTTCATTGCTGCCATAACAGCAAAGAATTGTTGACTACCTGAATGTGCACAGGTAGGAGATTATAGAAATGCATGAACATCATCTGCTGCATGAACCACTGTGCCTTCTTCAACAAAACACCACACCCAGAATACACTTTCAGAGAAAAGGTAGGATGAGAAGTGAGTCTGTGTCCATTAGAGAAAAGAGATGCCAAGGATAAAGGATGGAGAGGAAGCCTGCTGTGGTAGGATTGGGGGAAATATTTTTTCCCCTTTATTTCTGATTTTTCCATTTTTCTTTGATTTTTCTTTCCTTCTAGTCTTTGTACCATAGGGAAATATGTGTCATGTTTTATAAACAAATAAACAAACACACCCTACCCTGCCCTGTAGTTCTGGACAGTTTTGAGGGTCCAATGAAACTGTGGCTGCAATAGGGCTCATTGTCAGCAGTGCAACAGGGATGCATGCTCACACACGTGCTCTGCTCACCAACACACGATAGTACTCAATCTCCAACACACCTAGTCACACACCCGCACACATTTCCGTTCATATACACATTATACTCACACACTCACAGCCATGCTCACATAACCATGTTCACTTCAACGCACATGCACATGCATGCCTGCACATGCTTGTTCACACACAAGTACACAGGCACTCCTTTCCCGGAGTGACCTGGCCCTGGGCCCCACCTTCTCAATGAGGTCGATGCAAGGCTGCAGGTCCAGGCCAAAGTCGATGAAGACCCAGTCAATGCCCTCCCGCTTGTACTCCTCCTGCTCCAGCACAAACATGTGCTGGTTGAAGAACTGCTGCAGCTTCTCGTTGGTGAAGTTGATACACAGCTGTTCGAAGCTGTTAAACTGTAGAGGGCAGCGCCCGGTTCAGCCGGCCTCCTTGTAGGAGGCCCATAGAGAACAGGGATGTGCGGGACTTCACCCCGCCTCTAGGCAGACCCCCAGGGCTCCTGCCCCCACCCACATGGTCCTTCACCCCAGAGAGAAGAGAGCCTGGGGGCATGGGCCTGCCTGCACCTCAAAGATCTCAAAACCCGCAATGTCCAGGACGCCAATGAAGAACTGACGGGGCAGCTTGGTGTCCAGCGTCTGGTTGATCCGAGACACCAGCCATCGGAACAGCCGGTCGTAGGTGGCCTTGGCCAGAGCCCCCACAGCAAACACCACCTGGAGTCGTGGGGAGGCTGGGCTGGGACCCGGCAAGAAGCAGACCCTGCCCCGGCTGTCCCCAGGTGGGCCCCGGCCTGCCAGCAGCTCACCTGCTCCACGCTCTGACCCTTGGTCACGTACTCATTCCCCACACGCACCCGGGGGTGCAGAAGGCCTTTGAGGAGGTCCCCGCTGCTGACCCCCATCAGGTAGGCAGCCTTGTCAGCACCTGGCAGGACACACAAGTGAGGTGAGCAGGAGGCCAAGAATAGGGGTTCTTGGGGACTCTACTGGTCTCAACTTAGGGTTAGGAGAGGGAGGTTGGGAGAGGTCAAGTTCAGGGTCAGCAAACTGTATAGCTCAGAAGGGTGAGGGTCTGGAGTTGAGAAGTCACGGTTTACAAATCAGGGCCAGACTGAGGTCAAAGATTGTGGACAAGGCTTAGGGTTAATGGTCACCGACTGGAGGTTGGGATCAGGGTCAAGAGAATGACCAGGTCAGGCCAGGGTCAGGGCGCCTCACTCTCAGTGCCATCAGCCTCAGCCTGCTCCTCCCGCTGCTTCTGCTTGAATTTCATGTTGCCGAAGTGCAGGAGGGCCCCCACGATCTTATAGCAGGCACACTTCTCCTCCACGCTGAAGCCCAGGATGTCCATGGCATGCTGTTGGGGAGAGGAAAACTTCAGAGAACGCTGGGCTCCTCAGGGTCCAGCGGAGCCGAGGGACCTGCTCCCCTCACACCAGACGTACATCAGTGGCCATGAGCTCCTCCCCGTCATCCATGTTGTCCACGGTGATGACGCCCTGGCTGCAGAAGTGGTAGTCGTAGGGGTTCATAGACAGAAGCAGCATGTCTGGGGGACACAGGGCCGAGAAGGTTGGCTGGGTTCACCAGCTCTCCTCCTTCCCCTGATCCCAGCGTGGTGGATCCTGGGGGCTAGCCCTGCAGGGGACTCTAGGGCCCTCTCTAGACTTTGTACCTGGAGTTTCTCTCCTCCACTCCTATGCCCAAGGCTTCTCTTTCTTTATGAGTCTGGGAAAAGAGCCACGGTCCCTACATCTCACTCACCTTTTGACCCTTGCTCACGGCCACCCCTCTGGCCCAGACCCTGTGCTGGGTGCTCCGATATAGGGAGGATCAGATTCTGCCCTTGAGGGGCTTGCAAGAGAGGTGAGCCAGGCCCAGATGGAGCCCTTGCTCCAGGCTTGGTGCCAGGTGGAACCTCTCTAGTCTCAGGACAGCAGGAGAGACAACCTGGCCAGGGCAGTGGTGCAGAGGGGCCTGCTCCCCAGCATGAGGAGGAGAGGTTCGGCAGGAACCAGAAATCCCAGGAAGGGGGTGGGTGGACAGAAGGAATGCTGGGTCTCTAGGGAAAAAAGATGTCACAGACCCCAGAACAGCAGGGGAACAGGCAGCCCAGGGCCTGGCCTGACGGAGCCCGGGACAGGGCTGGGCTCTGATTCCCACCCTGTCGGGCGGCTGCTGGCCCTCACCCTGCAACTCTGGCTTCTTCCCTGAAAGGATCTGGTAGTAGACATGATAGCTTCTCTCACCGGGCAGCTGGAAGATCACCCGCGACTTCTCCAGGAGATCTGGAGGAAAGGGAGGTGCTGGCCTACTGTCCAGAGTGGGTCACCCCACTAGGGCTGAGGAGCAGGGGAGAGGGGCTGGCCGGGGGCAAGAGTGTCTGCACACATCCCCAGCATGTGCTGCAGGAGGTCTCTGCATCGGCACATGTGCCACAGTGTGGGAATGTGTGTGTGTCTATACAACACTGTGTTTGTATTAATGTGGGTGTTTGTGTAGGGGTCTTTTTATTGGCCACATGACTTGTGGGATTTTAGCTCCCTGACCAGGGACTGAACCTGCGCCCTCGGCACCAAGTGCCAAATCCTCACTGTCCTAACTGGACTGCCAGGGAAATCCCCTGTGTGTGGATCTTGGTTTGTCTGTTCTTTCATCTAGGCTTAATTTCTCCATCCACATACCGCTCTTTTCCTCCAGAGCAGTGCTGGTGTGTCAATGTGTGCAGAGAGCAGAGCCTGTGTGTTTGCACATGGGCCCATCAGAGTGTGAATTACGACGCTTCCTCCCATCACCACTTGCCTATGCTTGTCCGTCAGGTCAGGCGCTGCATCCCAAGATGGGGAGCAGTCAATGTCGGGGGGGGGGTTCCTCTGTGCATGTGACCTGGGCACCCAGTGTCTGCATAGCAGGACTGGGTCAGGAGGGATAATAAATGACCCCAGAGACACACTGGTGGAGACCTTCCTGGAAGGACAGGGTCTCAAGGTGCCCAGAGATGAGGCTGGGCAGGAAGGGCACAGGTCTGCCAGATGGAGGGTCAGAGAAAAGACTGGAGTCGTGGTAGGGGGAGGGGCCCAATCACAAGGAGACTGACTGGCCAAATAAGGGTGAGGGTCTCCATCTTAAGGTGATGGGATCTGGAGAAGGTTTTTAGGCAGGAATGCGATGTGGTCAGATTAGTAGCCAAAAAAGGATCACTCTGGCTGAAAGAAGATCAGGCAGAGGAATGGAGGCTGGGAGACCATGTGAAGGCGGTGAGTAAGTTCCAGGTGAGAGGTGAGGTGGCATGAGCTGGGCAGTGGCCTGAGGATGAAGAGCAGCTCCTGGGGCTGCTGGTGGGAGCCCCAAGGACTTGATGAAAGTTGCTCCATCCGAGTGGGAAGGTGCAGGCCTGGGCCTCTCCCCATCCTCCTCCTGCCCCTCCCTCTCCTGGACTCACAGCTGTCAATATCCGCAGATGCCAGCTTCCCAGAGGGACCAAAGTGAATGCGGATGAACTTGCCCTGGGGGCAGAGGAGCAGCCTCAGTCGAGGGCCCAGGCAGTGCTGCTCCATCCACCCAGGGCTCCCCAGACCTTGGGTCTCCCCGCCTCCCCACCCTCCTGCCCCAACCCCACCCAGTCTCCCACTGCAGCCACTCACAAAGCGGGACGAGTTGTCATTGCGCAGGGTCTTGGCATTGCCGAAAGCCTCCATGGCGGGGTTAGCCTCAATGATCTGATCCTCAAGGGTGCCCTGGTGGCAGGATGAGGGGTCTCTCACCCAGTGGTCCTGGGTCTTAGCCCATCCCAGACCACCTCTGCTTGGGAAGGGGAAGGGAAGGGAGGGTCCCCAGGACTTCATAATTATTTCCTGCCCCACTCATACCAGCCCCATACCTACCCCGGTCTTCGTGGCCAGAAATTGCTGGGAGGAGAAGGAAGACAACGTTAGAGAGTGTGAGGTCTCACCAGGCAGGGGTGTGGCAGTGGGGGAGTGGGGTGGGTTAGCAGGACAGTGAATGTTAGTTACCCAAATGTCACCCCACTCCCTATGCCTGACCCTCCAGGGGCTGTTAAATGGAGAAATGCAAGAAATGGAGCAGGCAGGGCTCTAGTCAGGGAGGGGCTTGAGGCAGGGGCTGCGTCTGGGTGTCCCCTACCCACAGCGCCCCAAAGCTCTGTCTCTGGCCTCCACAATATCCCTTCATTTCCTGCACCCCCAGAATTGACCCTGCCTCAAGACCCAGAGGTTCCTGACTACAATCTACTCCCCTTTAGAGCCCAGCTCAAGAGCCCCCTCCTCTAGGAAGTCGTCCCTGACTCTCTGAGGCTGGAAGAGACTCTTCTTGCCCAAAGCTTCTGACCCTTCACCTCCCTCTGTGACGGCCCTTCTTCACACTTCTTTGTATTGTGATTGGGTGCATTTTCACTGTACAACTGCACACCAAGTATTATTCAAAATAGACCCACCAGGTGCATATTATTAGCCCTAATTTGCAAATGAGGAACCTAAGACTCAGAGCTCGAAAGTGATCTGCTCAAGATGACACAGTAAGTCAGGGGCAGGGCAGACACTGAGTCCAGGCATCCTGCTTCCCATGACACCCAGAGCCACCTGTCTCTCATCTAGAGGGACTTGCTGAACTGAAGGACTCCTCCCTACTTGCTCTCCTAGCCTCATCTTCCCTCCATCTCCCCTTCTATCTCTTCCCTGCCCTGGATCCCAGCAGCCCTGGGGGGAAAAAAGGGGGGGGGGAGGAAGGAATGGATTCTGGAGTGACAGGTGCCATGCCACCTGTCCCATGCCGCAAGACTTTGGTGACTCACTCACCTCCAGGGAACCCAAGACTTAAAAATCCCCCTGAGCTGTTGCTGAGGAGACAGGGACAGGAGAGAGATGACAGGAGCCCTCCCCTGAGCCCTGCCCCACACACTCAGCTCCAGGGCTTTTGAACAGGGCTCCTTCTGATAGATGTGGTCAAATTGGGGGCAGAGGGGAGGCAGGTTGATAAGGTTTTTAAGCTACAACACCCATGGCCCCTGTGGGCCAGCCTTTCTCTCTACCTCCCTTGCCTGAGAGCTCCCCCAAACCTCAAATCCATGATGCAGGGCTCCTTTCTGCCCAGGTGCCCCCTAGCCCCACCTTTCTGGTTGCATCCCCATCAGCTCCCTCCCTCCATTCCTGTTCCTGGACCAAGCTCCAACTTTCTGTAGCATCCTCAGAGACATTTTGGGAGTTGGGAAAATGAGGTGGAGGGGAGGGAGGAAAGAGTACCAAAAAAGTCAACGGCAAAAACAAAACCAAACAAGAAAAACAACCACCACCACAACAAAAAACCAAAACTGAAATAAAAAGAAAAAAAAACAGGAAAATCAAATGGGAAAACAGGAAAAGGCAAAAAGAAAAAGAAAAAAAACTTTAAATGGAAAAAAAGATAAGAAAAAAAAGAAAGAAAAATGCCCCAGAATAAAAGCAAGGCTCAACAAGACCAAGAGTGAGGGCTGGGTGGGTGGAGGCCTTAGGCTTCTGGAAAGAAAAGTCAGTCCATTTGGGGGGTGGGTGTGGGGTGCCCACATAGCCCTAAACAGCTGGCCATATGGCTAGGAAGGAAAACTGCACCTCAAAAACAAATTTAAAAAAACCCCAAAATACTGGTCCCCTGTTGTTTCAGAAAATTTCAAAAACCATAAAGAAATTATAGGGTGCAAAACTGCCCCTTAATCTTGACTGTTGAGAAGGCCAAGTGCCCTTGGCTCTGGCTGAACCTGCCTTGTTTGATTGACAGCAGGTGACTGGAGCATGAAAACCAAGAAACTGATTATTACTTCTTGGTAAAAGCAGCCTGCTTGGTAAACTTTTAAAATATGAAGGTCATGAAAATATGAAAGGGAAAAATTACATGACATGTTGAGGACTAGCAATGTGGTCCCACCCCTCTGTGTTACGGATGGGAACAGCGAGGCAAGCCTGGAACTGTGTCACATGACAGGGAATGGCTGCAGCCTCTCTGGTCAAGCCTTGCTTGGGCCAGAGTCTGCCACCAGGGTGGGAGGCTCAGGCAGGGCTAGAGGCTCTGGGGAATCAACTTTTAAAAAAAAGAAAAAGAAGAAGAAAAGGAGAAAAAAAAAAGAAAAACAGTGAGAAGCAGCAGGGAGCAGTGCCCGCATGGGCAAGTCTTACGGCCTTCTTGCCCGGCCCGTCTCCCAGGGCAGCGACGATGGCAAAGTACTGAATGACCCTCTTGGTGTTAACGGTCTTACCGGCCCCCGACTCTCCCCTTGGACGACACAAACATGAGTCACCAATGTCCATCTGGATACTCTAATTCCTCCCACCCCCCAGCACCCTACTTCTCCAGCAGGATGCCTCTGCCCTCCCCACACCCAGCTCCCAACTCAGGAGACCCCCAACCCAAAACTCCTCAGAGATGGGTGAACTCCCAGAGGTGTTGAATGGTTTACAAAACAAACCAGCACAGATCATCCTAGTGAGATGAGAAAACACATAATGCTACTATTTACTGAGCGCTAACTTACTGCCAGGCCCGGGGCCAAGTGCTTCACCTGAACTGGTTCATTGAAGCCTGAGGAACCCTGTAAGGCAGGCGCCATCATCACCCTCTTTTGATAGATAAGGGGATGTGGCTCAGAGAAGTCATGTAGCTATTTCTGCTGGGTGCCAAGTACAAACATTCACTGGCTGACTCCTATAGCAGAGCTATAGTTAGGTAGGTAAGTAGGACTGTCCAGTTTTTACTGATGGGATTCAGAGGACCAAGGGCACCAGCAGGAAGTGGACCCATGAGAACTTGAATCTAGGTCTTTCTGGTTTCAAAGGCCTTACTGTTAACAGCAGGCTGCACACTCACACACAAACACACACTCATGCACAACTGATGTCCATAATGGCTTGGCTGGACCTAAACTTGGTATGTAAGAATTCTATCACTTTCCCAAAGGGTTATAAATAAGATTCAGAAATAAGAAGCTGGTAATAAAGAGGAAGGGCTTCCTTGGTGGCTCAGTGGTAAAGAAGACTCCTGCAATGCAAGAGATATGGGTTCAATCCCTGGGTCAGGAAAATCTCCTGCAGGAGGAAATGGCAACCCACTCTAGTATTCTTGCCTGGGAAATCCCATGGACTGAGGAGCACGGTGGGTTACAGTCCATGGGGTCGCAGAGTCAGACAAGACCGAGTGACTAAAAATAACAACAACAATAGAGAGGAAAGGGAAGAGGATCTCCTCTCCCCTCCTTGAGCCAGAATCAGAACTCCCAAAAGATCAAGGTGAGAGAAGATTCCAGGCCCTAGGAACAGGGGGTATGAGGGCTGGCGATCAGTCTGGCATCCCTTTTCTGCCTATCTGCTCAGAACAGGGGCAGAGAAGACGCTGTAATTTAGCTTCACCTGGGACACTGGCTCTAGGTGGTAAAACCCCTGCCCTTAGCACTTTGTGTTCAATTATTCAATCTCGGGAAATGATTTTAGTTCCACTCCCTCCCTGCCAGACGGCCAGCATTTCCCACCCCATCCCCAGAGCCCCACACTCACGTGATCAGCATGGACTGGTTCTCTCGGTCTGGAAGAAAGGGGAGGAGACAGAGAAGTTAGCCAAAGTGAGGAACCAGCCACAGTTGGAACACCTGGGGTATCCTTGGCGCTTGGACAGCCCCGCCGCCACCCAGGGCCAGAAATGGGAAGGACCAGGTGGGACCTTCAGACTGCAGGCCAGCTCCCACTTGAAGAGACAGAACGACTATGCTTCAGTGTCCGGCGGGATCGAAAAGAGGGCAGTGCGAGTGGCGGGAAGGGGACCTGGGAGCCGGCGGAGGGGTCTCAGGAGGGAGAGAGGAGTCAAAGCAGCCCTTACTGCGCAACATGTCATTGTAGGCGTTATCCGCCACCGCGTATATGTGGGGCGGGGCCTCCGAGCGGCGCTTTCCCTTGTAAGCGGCTACCACGGAGGCTGTATAGACCGGGAGCCATTTGTAGGGGTTGATGGTGACACAGAAGAGGCCCGAGTATGTCTGGGGAGAGAGAGTATAGATGGGTCATTGGAGGCCAAGTTCCCATCCTCAAGCTCTAGCCCTCACAAAACTATGATCTTTGCAAAAATCTCCAAAGGAGCTGCCTAAGGTGCGACGCCACACCTCTGTGGCCGTCCTGGCCCCGCCCTAGCCCTCACTACTGCCCCTCAGCCCGTGGCCCCACCTCCACAGCCTATTGCCCAGCGAATCTGCGGCTGCCGCTCCGCCCCTACAGTCCCGTAGCCAAACCTCCAGCCCCACCTCCAGCTCCGCCCAACAGCCGGTGGCCCCGCCCCCTCAGCCCCATGACATCACCCTACCCTACCTCTGGCCCTGCTCCCGCACCGAACACAGAGCCACCCCCTCCCCACGGTCCTGACCCCGCCGAGCGTGGCTCTCGCTCTAGTCCCGCCCCTGATGCTACGGCCCCGCCCCCACCACGCACGGCCCCATCCCTTCCGTGGCCCCTCCTCGGTCCCGGGCTCACATAGATCATCCAGCGAGCATAACGCTGGCGCAGGTTGTGCAGTACGGATGCCTCGTTGAGGTGCGTCATCATGGCCATGTCCTCCAGCAAGTCAAAGCGGGGCGGGTTCATGGGCTGCAGCTCAGCCTCGCGAACCGTCAGCACCTGCCAGGAAGGCCATATCGTGGGGGGAGGAACCAAGTGACCTCAGCCTCTCACCCCTGTACACTCCCAGACCCCCTTTCATCCAGAGCATGCCGTCCAGGAGATACACCTAGGGGAGGCAGAGGAGCTAATTCCAGGAAAAGGGGGGAACCAAACCTTCTGGTCTTTGGTCTCCACGTTGACTCTGCCACCACTGGCTTCCGACTTGACCTCAGCCTCCACGTAAGCATCCTGTTCATCAGGTACCCAGACCCGCTTCTTCCCTGGGTTTCCGGGAGAGCATTGGGGCTTGAAAGAGGCTGATGCACATCCAGGGGTTGGGGGCCCAGTGGGTTACCCTGTCGTGTCCCTAGAGCTGTGTTCCTCCCAGGAGCCCCTCTATCAGGACACAGGAGTACCCAGGAAAGATCCCTCCAGACCCAGTTTCCTGGAAAGGCAGCACTGGGAGGTTTCCCTAGAGATCTCCTCAAAGGATCCCTCGACTGAAGTAAGAGTCCCCCACAGCCCTGGATTACACACTTCGGTTCAGATTCCTGCTTCTCTTGTATTTGTCCTGAGACCTATGGGAAAATCCCTCATTCTCTCTGGGCCTGTCCCTCAAAGTCAAAACATTGTGAGCATCTCCTTAGTTCTCCTCTGGAGCAACCCTCAGTATCAGGCACTTAATTATTAGTGGGTTCTGTCTCCCCTATTTCACTCAAGACTCAAGCCCTGCATCTTGTAAATCTGTCTTATGCTCCTTCCTGCCTGGGCAGCTGGTCCCAGAGGTCCAGGGAGCGCATGTTTCACGGTAGTTAACGGCATCATGAAAGTTAAAGACTTAGGTAGCCTGTCACCTACTAGCCGAGTACTTTAGGACCAACTACATAACTTGCAGGCTCCAGTGTTAAAATGCAAGTCCTCTTGTTAACAAATCATTTAAAATTTCCAGATGGTGATAGCAAAGAGTTAAAGGCCCCAGTGCAGCTGCAGAGGTCGCACACCCACAAAGCTGGCCCTGGCCCTGGTCACCACCTCCCCAGGTTGTTGCAACGATGCATGGAAAGTCATCTGCTCTGGGCCTGGCGCACAATAAGCGCTTGATACACATTGCCTATTGTTATTATTGTCCTATGAGCAAACCGGGTCATAAATAGTCGCCTTTATTCCTGTCCCTAATAAACAGAGGGTTTGGCTCTATGGAAAGCACTAAAAATAACTCCAGCACAGGTTTTATGGACACGTGGAGGCAGCCTGAACACATACCAGTCACTCTCATCTCAGAAGCCTCAGGCTCTGGCCACAGACTGCAGTCACAGGAGGCAAGTGATACTGTCCCATTTTACAGAGGAGCAAACCAAGGCTTGCTCACAGGCACACAAGTGAGGTGTACTAGGTTCCTGGGATTTTCTTCTTGGGGCTAAATCTGTCAGGCCAGAGTGCTCCTTCAGACCCAAGCAGAGTATCATCCCTCCCCACTCCTGTTCTGACTCCATAAGGGCTTCTCTGTGGCTCTGCCCACCTCTGCCCTCACTTACCATCCCAGAGGACGGTGTGCACCTTCATCTGCTCATGGTAGCCCTGGCGGAGGTAGCGTGCAGACTCCCCAAGTTCACTCACATCCATCATGGTAGTGGGACTGAGAGGCAGAAGATGCAGCAGCAGAGATCTTGGAGGTTCAAGGTGGTCCAAGGCAGCAGGCACTGGAAGAGGGGACTGAGGGCAGAGGCCCCAAACTTGGGTATGATCGACCAACCCACAAGACCTAATAGTAGGTGATTCTTTGGGGTCCCCCCTCAGCCTCCCTAGTGAGCCCCTCTCAGACGCCAGAGCATCCTCTCCCACAGAAGTGGAGAGACTTGTGCCAACCCACAAGCACCCTCACCCACCAGCCTGTCTGCCCTCCCTTGGGTTCCCACTCCAGCCCTGATCACCCACCTCAGCACCACGGTGAGGGCTGGGAGCTGGGCTCCCCCTTTTATTGCCGCCGTCAAGGTCAGCGGAGGAGAGCTATGTCAGCAATCTCCACGTGTCACAGCCCCCCCAGCCTGGCCACAGGACACAAAAGGCAAATTCCCTTTTATCTCAACCAGCTCGGCCCCTGGGCTATTTTTACCTCCCATTGTCAAGGGATCACAAAGGCGGAGAGAGACACTCGCTCCACTCAGAGACTGGGAGGTTGAGATTTAGACTGACAGGGGCAGGGACAAGGCAGGGAGAGATTCGGGAAGACTGAGGTGCTGGGGGAGAGAAACCGAGTCTCAGGAAGTCTGATATACCCAGAAAAATGTCCACAAGCCCAGGAATGAAGAGCAAGAAAACTCAGAGAGCAGGAACCACAGGATGCACTCTGGGACTATTTGGTCCAGCCTTCTCTGTACATCCAGAAAACTGAGGCCCAGGGAAAGGAAAGTACTGGTCAAGTCTCACCAAAAAGCAGTGGCCAAGACCAAGTTAAAAAGAGAAGCGGGGACTTCCTTGGGTGGGGAGAGGGGGTCCAGTGGTTAAGACTCCACGCTTCCAATGCAGGGGCCGTGGGTTTGATCCCTGGTTGGGAAACTAAGATCCCACATGTCACGCAGCACGGCCAAAAGATTAAAAAAAATAAAAAAAGAGAAGAGAGAGTGAGACTTCCCTCTCCAAGCACCTGGATGCTGTCATTTCCCCCTTTCTGCTCCCCTCTGTCCCCACTTCTCCCGGGTCCCCTGGGGAAATCACACAAGAAGAAAAGCAGATCTTGAACCACAGGTGAAAAGGAATAACCTGGCTGAAGAGGAAGAAACTAGAGGAAATGTAGACCAGTTAGGAGCCTCCTTCATCCTGGCATTGAAGATTCACAGGAAGCCAACTTCCCAACTTAGCCCTCTCTTGCACCCTACTCTCATCAGGGGTTGGGGGTGCTGACACTCCAGCTGCCTTCAGCACTTTTGGGCTCCCCTTGTGCGTCACCCCATTCAAGCCCTGGTGGTGCCACAGAATTTTAGAGTCAGAAAATCAAAGGATGCTGGAACCTCCGACACTTGACACGAAGAAGTCCAGAGCCAGGATTCTCGCCAGGTGTCTTGGGCTGAGCTCACAAAGAGAAATCTTCCATACCAACAAGTTACCAGCACCAAATATGTAGACATATTTATAGTCTATAAAATATATAGAAATAATTTCAAAGATACTTTTTCCACTGTATATTGTTCAAAACAGGCAAAACTAACTAATGATGATAAAAAGTGGACGAGTGGCCCTTTGAGGGGAAGTAAGGACGGGAGGAGGCATAGGAGAAGCTTCCGAAATGCAGGAAACGCTCTATACACTGAGCTGGGCTGTGGCTACACAGGTGTGTTCTCTCTGAAACTCATCACGCTGTAAGCTTAAGATGTATGCACTTTATGGTATGTGTATTACACGAAAACTTAGTTTAAAATGCATTGCCAAGGACTTCCCTGGCAGCCCAGTGGTTAAGACTTTGCAGTTCCAAAGCAGAGGGTGTGCGTTGGATCCCTGGTTGGGGAACTGAGGTCCCACATGCCACACGATGTGGCCACCCCCCCAAATAAAAATGCATGGCCGACTTTGGCAATGTCTATCAAAATTACAATCACCCAGACCCTGTTAGTAGTTTATCCTACAGATATTTCCCCATGTTACAAAATGATACTGGTGGACATTTAGATCGTTCTCTTTTTGCCATTACAGTCAGGGCTGCAGTGAATATTCTTGTACAGTCTGATGAATTTTCCCAAAATAAACACATCCTGTTCAAGAATCCAAAATTGCCAGCACTCCCCCCTCAAATTACCATCATCCCCCTCAACCCTCTTTCAGTTATCACTCCTTCACCTACTACTCTGACTTCTAAATATCATAAATTGCTTTGAAATTTATATGTATTGCTTTCTTCTTTCTCTCCACATATTTGTGAGAACATCATCATTTTTTTTATTTTTTTGTAATTTGGCTGTATTTGGTCTTAGTTGCGGCACCTGGGATCTTCAGTCTTTGTCGAGGCACCTGTGACCTTTAGTTGTGAAATGCGAACTCTTGATTTTGGCATGTGGGATCTTGTTCCTAGGCCAGGGTTCAAACCTGGGAACCCCCGCTTTGGAAGTGTGGAGTCTTAGCCACTGGACCACCAGGGAAGTCCCTTTTTCTTTTGTTTTCTTTTTTTTTTTTTAAATAACCTGATATTTATTTAATTGGCGGAGTCACATGGGATCTTAACTCCCTGACCAGAGATCAGATCTGCGCCCCCTGCAGTGGAAGCCCGGAGTCTTAACAACTAGACTGCCAGAGAAGTTCGAGAACATCATTCTGTTTTAATGCTCTTCATAGAACTTAGGCTCTTTCTTCCCTGCCTCTCCCTCCCACCCACACCCACGCTTTATAAAGCACAAGAGCTTGGTCTATGTCTCCAGCACCTTGCAGAGTAGATGCACATAATAGAAAGTCAATAAATACCTATGAAGTAAGAGAATGAAACAAGAATGAATGAACTTGATTAATAGTTTATAGAGTTGTAATTTCCATATGGATTCAGAAGATAAGGAGCTGGGTTTGAGCAATTTATAAAAAGCCAAGAGGGTAAGGAAAATGACGCTCCTGTTCAAAGATGCTCAGAAAGCAGGGCATTGTGCCTAAGGCCCAAGCAATAGAATTGGTCTGGAGAATCAGAACCTCTCACAAGCCTAGCCTGTACCAAATATAACGTGGATCTGAATTCTAGAATTAACTGCTTGGTGTAGAAACCTGGGACTGAAAAACCAACCCAAAGAAATGGTTCTGAAACTGCCCTGTAAGTTCACTTCTACTATGCAGGGCACACCTTCCTGCTGAGATCAGCTCACAGACAAACATGACAAAGCAATGAGGAAACGTAGGATGCACCTGAAGTGAAGTGAAAGTCTCAGTCGTGTCCAACTCTTTGCGACTCCATGAACTCTACAGTCCAAGTAATTCTCCAGGCCAGAATACTGGAGTGGGTAGCCTTTCCTTTCTCCAGGGGATCTTCCCAACCCAAGGATCAAACCCAGGTCTCCTGCATTGCAGGCGGATTCTTTACCAGCTGAGCGACAAGGGAAGCCCAAGATGTATCTGAGAGATGCAACAAATGCTACAATCTACAAGGACTTAAGGTACCAACTTTAAACCTGAAGAGTTGTCCTGGAGCAGAGGGAGTCTATGTGATTTGTGTGGCCTCAAGAGCAGAACAGGCTTCCCTGGTGGCTCAGATAGTAAAGAATCTACCTGCAATGCAGGAGACCCAGGTTTGATCCCTGGGTCTAGAAGATCCCCTGGAGAAGAAAATGGCAACCCACTCCAGTATTCTTGCCTGGAGAATTTCATGGACAGATGAGCCTGGTGGGCTACACCCCATAGGATCACGAAGAATTGGACACAACTGAGCAACTAACACTTTCTTTCAGGAGCAGAACAATGGTGCAGTTACAAGGAAGCAGCGTTTGGAGACCACACACAAAAGGACTTTCTCACGCTTGGAGCCAATCAGCAAAGAAAGAGGCTGCCTTAGAAGAAAGTGAGCCTGCCAAAAGCAAAGAAGAATCAAGGAGAGGTTGTACAGCAGGGCTTGAGGCCTTGGACTGGACAACCTCTGAGGTTTGTTCCAACCTTAGGACTCTAGATTCCAGAATTTTAGACCCTCTGGAAGTTTTGTTTCTTAACAACCATCCTCTCATTCCAACTAACCCATCCACTGAGTAGCCAGTGTAGATGACCTGAAGTTTTTTGTTCTGTCTCTCTTCCCAATGTTACAAGTACAGAGACAAGACATATATGCATCTTGGTTTAGAATCCTGGGGTGTTAGAACCCTGGGTCATTAGAACCCTGAAGTGCTAGAATTCTGGGTCAAAAGACTTGAAGCAAATATGCCAAAATGTGCAATGGCTAGTTTTCTGTACTTTCCTGTAACTTTTCTGGGCTTCCCAGGTGGCACTAGGGGTAAAGAACCCATCTACCAATGCAGGAGACATAAGAGACATGGGTTCGATCCCTGGGTCAGGAAGATCCCCTGGAGGAGGAAATGCCAACTCACTCCAGTATTCTTGGCTGGAGAATGCCCATGGATGAAGGAGCCTGGTGGGCTACAGTCTGTGGGGTCGCAGAGTCAGACACGACTGAAGCGACATAGCACAGCATGTACAAAGCTCCTAACAGCCCTGGGAAGGGCTGTCAGGGAGAGCTGGGCATCAGGCTTTCTAGCCCGTGTCCCTGGACCCCCAGACTCAGGTGGCCCTGGACAGGCCAGTCGCCACCCTCAAAAATTAATATGCTGCCTGCCTACCCCCATTTATACCAGGGAACCTTGAACCTGGCTAAGAGTGGGAGGGGAGAAGCAGGAGTCAGGAAAGAGAGTAAAATGGCTGAAGGAAGGATTGAAAGTCTTAGCATGTAGGGGAGCTGGAGCTGAGCTGGGTCTAGGTGTCCCCAGTTCCTCTCCACCAAAGGCCTCAGATCAGCAATTGCCAAGAGTCCTGGGACCCACAGCTTAGTAGTGGCCAGACCTGGAGGCAGGACTATTTTGGGGAGATTTTTCACGAGAAATTAGCTGATGGAGCAAAGCCCAAAAAGGAAAGAAAAAAAAAAAACAAAAACGCTGGCCTCTCCTAGCCCAAAATACCCGTGGGATCTGAGTATTGGAGAAAGCAAGGGCAGGCAGGTAGGCAGAGAGGATGAATTTTGGACCCTATCGCAGCCCCCAATAATATCTGCCACCAAAGCCACCGGTGCCTGGAAGTCCTTCTCTGGATAAAGACATTGAAGGACTCTGTTAAGGAGGGATTGTTAGTTGCTCAGTTGTGTCCGACTCTTTGCAACCCTCATGAACTGTAGCCCACCAGGATCCTCTGTCTGTGATATTTCCCAGGCAAGAATACTGGAGTGGGTTGCCAGTCCCTTCTCCAGGGGAACCTCCTGACCCAGAGATCGAACCCAGGTCTCCTACACTGGCAGGCAGATTCTTTACTACTGAGCCACCTGGGAAGCCTTAAGGAGGGAGGTACACATGAATTAAATTCAGTATGCATCTGACAGCTTCTCTTCTGTGGCCAGGAGGGGAACATAACACTGATTGTCCAGGAAAGGAGTGACGCTGAAGCAGGATGTCAGAATGGAGGAGTCTGAAGGATAAAAGATTGTGGTACATGCTATGAAGGCACCACGCAGGGTAGTGGTGGGGAGGGTAACGGGGGTGTAACTGTTCAGGTTGGTCAGGAAGGGCCTCTCTGAGGAGGTGACATGTAAGGCAAAACCTGAAGGATAAGAGGGGGGAGCCAGCCAAGAAAGAGCCAGGGAACAAGATTCCAACCAGGAGGAACAATAAACATGAAAGCCTCAAAGCAGAACATAGCTTGGTGTGTCTGAGGCCATCGCAATGCTAGGGCTGCTGGGGAGGGAACTTGGGGAGTTTTATGAGGTGAGGTGAGATCAGTCCTGGGTGTTCATTGGAAGGACTGATGTTGAAGCTGAAACTCCAATACTTTGGCCACCTGATGCGAAGAGCTGACTCATTTGAAAAGACCCTGATGCTGGGAAAGATTGAGGGCAGGAGGAGAAGGGGTCGACAGAGGATGAAATGGTTGGACAGCATCACTGACTCAATGGACATGAGTTTGGGTGGACTTAGGGAGTTAGTGATGGACAGGGAGGCCTGGCGTGCTGCCGTTCACGGGGTCACAAAGAGTCGGACACGACTGAGCGACTGAACTGAACTAAACTGAGACAGGTAGGCAGGGGCTGGATCACTGGGAGTCTTGGAGGACTTTATTCCAAGTGTGAAGTGACGGGGCAGGAGAGTAAGTGTTGATGTTTAAATTATCACTCTGGCAGCCATATGGAGAAGGGACTGGAAAGGGGCGAGAGATGCCATGGGCAGGCCAGTGAGGAGGCTGTGGCCGCCCAGTGGAAAAGGAGGGGCCTGGGTGGGGAGAGGCATTGAAGATAGAGGACCAAGGGATGGAGAGCATGAACCCAGGCTCCAAGGCCAGAGCAGCCACCTGGGCATAAAGGGAGCTGAGGCACAGAGCAGTTGGGACTGGATCAGGAAGAGCTTCAGGAGCCAGTTTAGGATTCAGTGCTTTATCCTGCAGGAGTTGGGGAGTCATCAAAGGCATTTTTATTTTATATTTTTCATCAAAGAGCTCTGAGCAAGGGCATCTGACAGTGTGGCTAGATTTATGTGTTCAAAAGATCCCCACGGCAGCTGGTGTGGAGGATTGGCTGCAGGGGCGAGACCGGGGCAGGAAGACTGACTTAGGAGGCGGCTGCCATAAGGGTCCAAATGCGAGGGGGTGAGGCCCAGAGAGGGGCCTCCACTCTGTCACCTTGCGGGTGGAGGGTGGGGGGGGGCCTGCTCGTCCAAGGCTTGTCCCCCCTCCTGGGGCCCTGGGCAGCTGCAGAGGGCCTGAGTGGGCCCTGGCTCTGATGCTTCAAGCAGAGAATAGGATGAGGGCAGCCAAAAGGCATCAGGGCTGTTTATCCGGTGGAGAGACGCCTCAGCATGGATTTATGGCCAAAAGGTTACTGAGGGGAGGGGCTGCGGGACCAGCTGTCCCCCATCCTCACAAAGGGCGAACAAAGGAAGGGACCACGGCCTCCGTAGCAGCAAGAGGGAGAGAGGTTAGACACAGGAGGAAGATGTCCGGACAGGCATCAGAGGCTGCAGGGGCCCTTCAGTGACCATGCAAACCCTCTCTCTCATTGGACAGCTGGGGAAACTGAGGCAAGGAGGAAGAAGCAGGTCCTTGGCCAAGGTCACAGAGTGAATGAAAAGTGAATGAAAGCTGCGGCTAGACCCAGAAGCACAACCTTTCCCTTTCATAGACCTCAGGGGTCTCCCAGAGCACTCCCCAGCCCCCTTCCTTCAGCAGCCACTGAGGCATCTGGGGAATGTGACGCTCCCAGAGCCCCAGCCAGTCTCAGTGGTTCCAACACTGGGTGGGAGTCTTCTGTATCTTTCAAGGGTCTTGGTCTTTCTGTGTTACCCTGTCTCTCTTGGCCCGCCGAGACTCTATTTCTCTGTCTTGGCCTCTGACTCAGTCTCTGTGGAGCTGAACTAGGCTGGACCAACCTCCCACCCCCAGGGTCCCTCACTGGTAGAGTACCCCCCGGAGACAATGCTCGGGCCCAGTGCCCAGGCGGGAACAGGTGACAGCAGCTGTGGGTCTATCTATAGCTCCTTTGCCCTTCAATTGTTCCCGACTTCAAACAATAGTTGGGCCCTGGATTAGAGACACCCCCCCGCCACCGGCCCTGCTGAAATGGATCCTGGGGGCAGGAGATGAGGCTCACAGGGGCCACTCTGATCTCTTGTGTCTACTTCTGTCCAGCCCTCCATGTACCTACCTATAGCTCTGCTGCTCAGGGGCCGAGTGAGTAAAGGGCCGGTGGATAAGGGCCAGGGTGTGTGTGAACAGCAGACTGTAGACAGGCACGTGAGTGACACGTGACTTTCCCTCCTCCTACCTTGGTTGACAGATACTCATGGGCAGGAAGATGCCAGTTCCATGAGGGCAGAGACCTAGGCTTTCTTGCTCTTTGCTGCAGCCCAGCCTGAGCCTGGCCATGGCAGTGCATCTCTGGCTTTGGCCCTTAGGAAGAGCAACAGTGTGGTGTGTAGCGATGAGACATAAGCGTGAGCAGCAGTTTGGAGCAGTGATGAGGAATACCTTGTCTGACGTCAGACTGCCTGGGATTGAATCCTGGCTTTGATCAATTACCAGCAATGAAGTCTTGGAAAAATACTTGACCTCTTAACAATGGAGATTCAGACAAAGTACCTACCACGTAGGATTCTGATGAGTACTATACAGGTTAAAACATCTGAAGTGTTTAGAACAGTGCCTGGCACATAGTGGAGACTCACAATGTGACATGTGAGTTTCCTCTCATATTATATTACTGTGATTTACATTATCGTTGCTATTTTCAGGATATTTCATTACATGAGAAAAGTGAGGAGCAGAGAGGACTAGGTGGCTAGAGGCCAGGAAAGTGAGAGACTGGTATTTTCCCCTTGTGTATCCTTTTATACCTTTGATTTTTTTTTATTGAAGTATAATTGCTTTATAACATTGTGTTAGTTCCTGCAGTACAACAAAGTGAATCAGCTACATGTATCCATATACCGCCTCTCTCCAACCTCCCTCTCATCTGTCCCCAACCCACCCCTCTAGGTCATCACAGAGCACCAAGCTGAGCTCCCTGTGCTATACAGCAGCCTCCTACTAAAGATCCATTTTACACATGGTGGTTGTACCTTTGAATTCTCAATCGTGTCTACCTGTTTCTTAGTGTTTGCTAAATGAATAAAGGTCGCCTCCAAAATATCAGTCCTTGAAAAAGCAAGCCCCTACTCTGTGCCCGTGGGAAGGGCCTGGGGGAAGGCTGGACCCCAGAGTGTGGACTCAGTGCCCTCAGCCCTGGGTCTGAATCCCTGAGATGCCCCCTATCCTCCACCCAGAGGCGGACAAGGTGTATTCATGCGGAATCATCCCAGAGCACGTGGTAAGCAGAAGAAGGGCCTCCCAGTTTCTAGGACAAGCAGCAGGGGTGGAGGGGGCAGTGGAAAAAGGCTCCTGCCCTCTTCCCTGGCCCCACCCCCCAACTCTTCAGCCCAGACTATTCTTAGAACCCAGATAATGCCAGCAGTTGCTGTGGCTCATATCAGCTTCCAGAAACACCCAGCCCTGAGAGGCCCAGCACTGCCCCCCTCCCTGGCACACTGGCCTCTCTGCCAGGTAGGGGTGTCCTGCTCACTCTGTCCACCGCATCCTGCAAGCCACACACATTCTGGCCATGGCCGATAGGTAAGAGGACTGGCTGGTGGGCCCCTCCAGGGCTTTCCTGGCCAGGCACCTGGGTGGAAGTAGGAAGGGCTGAAGGACACTCTAGGCTGTGAGCTGACCCTTGGAGGTCACCATCCACATAGTCTGACCCAACCCCAGCCTCCAAACTATGCTCAGCATATGAATGAGAAGGGTGGGGGCTCTGGACCTGGGTGAGCCTGGGGTAGGAGGAGAGAGGAAAGAGCAGCAAGAAGAAAGCCTGGGAGGGTCAGTGTATGGAGGAGGGGAGAAGGGGAATAAAAAGCAGAAACATGGCAGAAGAGGGTCCGATAGATATGGCTCCAGAGTCAGACTGTTTAGGACTTCCCTGGTGGCCCAGTGATTAAGACTCTGCACTTCCAATGTAGGGGGTGTTCATTAAATACCTGGTCAGGGAACTAAGATTGCACATGCTGTGCAAAGTGGCCAAAAAAAAAAAAGTTCAGAGTCAGACTGTCCAGCTCTGCCACTTACTTGCTATGTGAGCTTGAGCAGGTCACTTTTCTTGTTGGAGCTTCAATTTCCATCATAAAACTAGCATAATCTTATTCCACTGGACTGTTATGCAAAGGCAAGGAAATAAGGTATGTAAAGAGCTTAGCCTGTGTCTGACATATACATACCCTTTGTAAATGATTGACGACAGTATCATTGGCCCCATTCCAGCAGGCAATGATTCTTTTTCAGCTTTGCACCTGCATGGACCAAGCTGAGCAAATGTTAGGACCACCTCTTCAAATCGTTGCCCTACCATTCACAAGCTAAGTGACCATGAGCTAGAAGCTTAACCTCTCTGAGCCTCGGGGTCCTTCTCTGAAAAATGGATATTCAAAGAGTACCTGCCTTATAACGTTGCTGAGAGGTATAAATCAGCGGTCCCCAACCTTTTGGGCACCAGGGACTGGTTTCATGGAAGACAATTTTTCCACAGACCTTGGAAGGTGGGGATGGTTTGGGGAAGATTCTCATAAAGAGCACGCAGCCTAGATCCCTCGAGTGTGCAGTTCACAGTCGAGTTCGCACTCCTATGAGAGTCTCATGCCGCCACTGATCTGACAGGGAGGAGCTCAGGAGGTAACTTGAGCGATGGGGAGCGACTGTAAATAGAGATGAAGCTTTGCTTGCTCACCGGCCACTCACCTCCTCCTGTGAGACTCAGTTTCTAATAGGCCGTGGTTCCATATCATGGGGTGCTGGGGGCTGGTGACCTCTGCTACTAATGACCCAGAGTGCTTAGCCCATGGTAAGAGGTCAACAGCGTGAACACACCAGCCCTGCAGTGATGTGTATGTCGGGGTCATCTACTGGGGAGGACTTGTTGGGCCTTCCACTCTTGGGATGGAATCTGAGATAGTGTCCAGGGCAATCAACATTCTAGAAGAGACATCCCTGTAGGCCTACCACGGAAGTCCCAGAATCTTGTAAGACCACAGCCACCCCAGAATCCTGTGCCACAGCCTAGGCCCTCCGTGGGGTCTCAGGATCAGGACAGGCTTGTCCCAGCCTACGTCAACTTCCCGTTTCATTGAGTTTAACAAACAATCTCTGATGCCCCCCAGGTTGGAACCGGTTCTAAGCTTGTTCCTAAGGTCCAGGAATCTGTTTTTGGAGTGGAGAATGAGGGAAGAACTCTCAGAAGACCAGTTAGAAATGGATGGACGGTGGGATGAGGTTGTGGTTATGCCTTTGTGATCATGGTCCATCAGCTTGGGGTGGGGGGCGGGGCGTGAAGGGCAGACAGAGGCTCAATGAGTTAGGCTTGGAAGCCAACCCAAACGGTCTACCCTGGGTATCAAACGGTCTACCCTGGGAATTGTGAGGTGTGCAGGGTGATCTTGTGCTCTCTCACATCTCAGGGTATACTGCCCACCTCTCTGCGAATCTAGACTTTGCAAACTTAAGGGTGAGAGGTTTCCTTAAGGACAGCCTGAAGGGATTTTTTTAATAGGTTGAAAATGTTGTTATTAAAATGTCTCTATTTTCCTACCTAACACTTGGGGTCTTAAATTTCACTTTTCACTTGAAATTTTTGAGATAATTATATAGTCACAAGAATTTATAAGAAATAATACAGGGACTTCCCTGGTGGTCCAGTGGCTAAGGGTCTGTGTTTCTAATGCAGGGGGCCCAGGTTTGATCCCTGGTCAGGGAACTAGACCCCTCATGCCACAACTAAGAGTCGCATGTCACAACTAAGACCCACCACAGCCAAATAAGTAACTATATATTTTTTAAAACAAAAAAAACATTTTCAAAGAGTCAAAAAAGAAATAACACAGAGAGATACCCTGTATTGACACTGATACAATCCCCCAAGTTTATTCAGATTTTTCCCTGTTTTACATCCTGTGTGTATGTGTGTGCATGTACATGTATGTATTAAATTCTGTGCAACTCTCTCACCTGTGCAGATTCAAGGATCTACCACCACAGTCAAGATAGTCAACAGTTCCAACAACACAAAGGTGCTCCCTTTCATAATCATACCCTCCTCCCTCCCATCCTTAACCCCTGGCAACCTCCTGTCACCCATTTCTAAAACTGTCAATTCAGAAATGTTATATAAATGAAATCATACAGTGGGTAATCTTTTGATATTGGCTTTTTTCACTCTGTATAATTCCCTGGAGCTTAACCCAAGCTGTTGCTTATATCAATGTACATGCATGCTAAGTTGCTTCAGTCGTGTCTGACTCTGTGCAACTCAGTGGACTGTAGCCCGCCAGGTTCCTCTGTCCATGGGATTCTCCGGCAAGAATACTGGAGTGGGTTGCCTTCCATTCTAAAATAGATCTTTTATAAAAGTGAAGTGGAAATCTTTTATGGGGACATCCTTGGTTGTTCAGTGGCTAAGACTTCACACTCCCTATGCAGGGGGCCCCGGGTTTGATCCCTGATCAGGGAACTAGATCCCACATGCTGTGACTAAGAGTTTGCATGCCGCAACTAAAGATCCCCCGTGCTGCTACTGAGACCTGGTGCAGCCAAATAAATAAAAATAAATATTTTTTTAAAAGAAAGAAAGTCTTTTGTAAAAGTTGAAGTAAATTCAACTTTCAAAAAGTGGGGGATACTTGTATCAGGTTTCAGTCACTCCCAGGTGTATTAGACCCCCATCCTTAGAGACAAACAGGAATAGAGTGCCTAAGGAGTCTCTGCACCTCATTTAAACTTGCAGACTGTAAACTTGTCTGCTGCCCTTGACCTAGAGACCCTGCCAACAACTCCTCAGCCTCACCTCAGGCAGCCCCACCCTCCCACTCACTCCACTCCATACCCACCAGCTT
Source organism: Okapia johnstoni (assembly GCA_024291935.2). Taxonomy (NCBI): domain Eukaryota; kingdom Metazoa; phylum Chordata; class Mammalia; order Artiodactyla; family Giraffidae; genus Okapia; species Okapia johnstoni. The sequence continues at coordinate 53,367,416 of CM044324.1, read as the reverse complement.
CTGAGAGCTTGTAAACAACACCAATATCCTTTCTGCCTCCTTGGGAACTTTGCCTCTGCCATTCCCTTACTCAGAATACTCCCACCCCAAACTAGGGCATGGTTGCCTCCTTCCTGTCCTTTAAGTCTCAGCTCAAATGTCACCTCCTCAAAGAGGCCTCCCTTGATTACACTGGCTAAAGTAGGTCTCTTTTACAAGTGTTATCTCTTCCCCCTTGGTATCAAATATCTCAGTTTTTAAATTACACTTACTGGTGCATGTGTGCTAAGTCACTGCAGTCATGTCTAATGCTTTGTGACCCCATGGACCATAGCCTGCCAGGCTCCTCTGTCCCTGGGATTTTATAGGCAAGAATACTGGGGTGGGTTGCCATTTCCACCACCAGGGGATCTTACCTACCCAGGGATCGAACCCACATCTCTTACATCTCCTGCATTGGCAAGCAGGTTCTTTACCACTAGTGCCACCTGGGAAGCCCACATTTACATATACTGATAGGTTGGCTTATTTACCACCTGTCTCTCCCACAAGAGTGGATCCCACTGTGCATCGCCAGCAGCCAGCACAGGACTTGGCACAGAAGAGGTGCCCATGAGGACCTGCCCAATGGGTCATGTCCACTGTGGGGGGGGGCATCTGCCTCTTAGGAACTATCTTCCCAGGGGCCTCTCGTTCTGCTCCCCACTGCCCTCTCCACGTCCAGCTGATACTGTGACTTGTCCCACAGTCAACCACCCAAGCCTGGGAAAGCTTCTCCTTTCTTTGCTCTCCCAGATTTAGTTGAGCCAGGCTAACAATACAGCACATTGTTTAGGAGTTCTGGAATCAGACTGCATGAGTGCAAATCCTCAGTTATCCTGTCCCTTTGATCCTCTGTTCCTTATCTATAAAACAGGAGTAATAACAGTACCTACTCCACAGGAGGGCTTCCCAGGTGGCGCAATAGTAAAGAATCCACCTGCCAAAGCGGGAAACACAAGAGACATGGGTTCGATCCCTGGGTGGGAGGAGGAAATGGCAACCCACTCCAGTATTCTTGCCTGGAAAATTCCATGGACAGAGGAGCCTGGTGGGCTACAGTCCATGGGGTCTAAAAAAAGTCAGAAATGACTAAGCACACTTCACACTCCACAGGAATTAAATGAGATATTACTTATAAAAAGGAAAAGACACAATGCCCCACATATAATGTGTTCAATACACAATCCTTACTATTATTTTTCTTATTATCATTATCATCATTCCCAAACTTAGTGAGTAAACATGGAAAATACATACCACCTACACAGAGACCATGAGAAGGTCCTCAAGAAAGAGTCATTCCTAAGATCGTGGGACCCCATTGTCATCCTGTACAATTCCTTCAGGCTTCTCTCCACCTCCCTCCCTTCTTGGTGAAAGTTTGGGGAGATGGAAGGGAAGGACGATACCCTCTCCCTGAGATAACAGTCCCATCACTGGTTTCAAGGTGACCACTGCCTTCCCCCACATATACAGAGTTGTCAGTCTCACTCAACACTTCCTAGTTCCAGGGTCTCCCTACAAATAACCAACAGTCTAGGCCCAGAGCCCTGCCACCCTCTGCTGCTGCTGCTGCTAAGTCGCGTCAGTCGTGTCCGACTCTGTGCGACCCCATAGACGGCAGCCCACCAGGCTCCTCCATCCCTGGGATTCTCCAGGCAAGAACACTGGAGTGGGTTGCCATTTCCTTCTCCAATGCATGAAAGGGAAAAGTGAAAGTGAAGTCGCTCAGTTGTGTCCGACTCTTCATGATCCCATGGACTGCAGCCTACCAGGCTCCTCTGTCCATGGGATTTTCCAGGCAAGAGTACTGGAGTGGGTCACCAGTGCCTTCTCTGTGCCACCCTCTAGCCACAGGGTCATCTCCCCATCAAAGAGCTGAATTCATTCTACTTTCATGCCATCCACTCAGTTGTGCAAATATTTACTGAAAAATAAATATTTTGCTATTAATCTGGGAAATCCTAATAAGATACCATTTCATACCCACTTGACGCTAGTGGTAAAGAACCCACCGCCAATGCAGAAGCCATAAGAGATGTGGGTTTGATCCCTGGGTTGGGAATGATCCCCGGGAGGAGGGCATGGCAACCCATTCCAGTATTGTTGCCTGGAGAATCCCATGGACAGAGGAACCTGGTGGGCTACAGTTCATAGGGTCTCAAAGAGTTGGACACAACTGAAGTGACTTAGCATGCACGCACTCACACAGCCTGACAAAATCAAAAAAGCCTGACAAAAGTGAGTCTTGGTGAGGAAGCCATATAAGGGCAATTCTAATACATTGTTGGCAGGAATACATATTTGTAAAACCACTTAGAGTAATTTTGTATTATCTAGTAAAGCTGAATATGCCCATGACCTTCAATATACTGCACAAGGAGGCACATGTTAGACTATTTACCATTTGTGATAGCAAAATACTAGAGACAACGGGAAGAATCATTCATAGGACAAAAGGTAAATGAAATGTGGTATTTTTATGCAATGAAACCTGTAGAACAGTGAAAACAAATGAACTGATTACTCTTACCAACATAGATGACTCTCCCAACGTAAGACTGAATGAGAAAAATCAAGTTGCATAAGAACACGTATGTTATTTAAAGTCCAAAATACAGGGAAAACAGACTCATTTATTTTTAACAAACACACACCTAGTAAAAGGACTAAAAATGCATAGGACCAATCTCATACCATATACAAAAATCAACTAAAAATGAATCAAATGATTGAAGTATAAGAGTAAAAACTATAAATCTCACAGAAAAAGACATAGGTGTAAAGTCTTCATGATTTTGTTATTAAACTTTTCAATAATTTTATTTATTGATTTTTGGTTGTGCTGGGTCTTCATCGCTGTGCGGGCTGTTCTGTAGTTGTGGAGAGCAAGTGCTACTCTCTAGTTGCAGTGCACAGGCTTCTCATTGCGGTAGCTTCTCTTGCTTCAGAAAATTGGCTCTAGGTCTTCATGATTTGAGATTAAGCAATGGTTTCATTGACATGACACTCAACATAAGCAACCAAAGAAGAAATAGATGAACTAGAGTTCATCAAAGTTTAAAACATTTGTGCTCCAAAGGACACTATCAAGAAGCCAAAAAGGAAACTGTCAGAATGGGAGGAACTATTTACAAATCATATATCTGGTATAAGGGTTGCTGCTGCTAAGTCGCGTCAGTCGTGTCCGACTCTGTGCGACCCCATAGACGGCAGCCCACCAGGCTCCGCCGTCCCTGGGATTCTCCAGGCAAGAATACTGGAGTGGGTTGCCATTTCCTTCTCCAGTGCATGAAAGGGAAAAGTGAAAGTGAAGTCGCTCAGTCGTGTCCATCTCGATATAAGAGTATATATACATATAAAATAAGATATATTACATACATCATAAAAGAGTCTGGTATCCATAATATATAAACAATTCTTAAAACAACAATATTCTCTGCCCTTAAAATGGGTAAAAGGCTTTAACAGACATTTCTCCAAAGTAGATGTACAAATGGCCAATAAGCACATGAAAACATGCTCAATACCCTTCTCCAGGGAATCTTCCTGACCCAGGGATTGAACCCAGGTTACCCACACTGCGGGCAGAGTCTTTACTATCTGAGCCATCAGGGAAGCCCCAAGAATACTGGTGTGGGTAGCCATTCCCTTCTCCAGGGTATATTCCCAACCCAGGGATTGAACCTGGATCTCCCACATTGCAGGCAGATTCTTTACCATCTGAGCCACCAGGGAAACTGTTAGTTATTAGGGAAATGTAAATTGAAACCACAATGAGATACTACTTCATACCTATTAGGATTGTCATAATCAAACAGACAAGTGGTGGTGAGGATGTAAAAATTAAAACTCTCGTACATTGCTGGTGGGGATGTAAAATAGTGCAGCCACTTTAGAAACAGTGGCAGTTCCTCAGAAAGTAAAACAGAGTTACCATGTGACCCAGCGAATCCACTTACATACCCAAGAGAACTGAAAATATACACAAAAACTGGTTCATACTGCACTATTTATAATAGCAAAAAGCAGAAACAACCCAAATTCCCACCAACTGATGGATAATTCACCTGTCTGCTGTATTCACACAATGGAATACCATTCAGGCAAAAATGGAATGAAATATTGATTCATACTACAACATGGATGAACCTTGAAAACACTATGGTAAATGAAAGAAGCCATACACAAGGGGCCACATACAGGATTCTACTTACATTCAGTGTCCAGAATTTGCAAATCCATAGAGACAGAATGCAGAGTAGTGATTGCCAAGGGCTGAAGAGAGGGAAGAATGGAGTGAGTCACTGATAATGAGTATAGGGTTCCTTTTAGGGGTGAAACTGTTCTGGAATTAGATAGTGATGATAGATGAGGCCTTGTGAATACACTAAAAAGTCACTAAACTGAAAAACTTAAAAAAGGTTGAATTTTATGGTATATGAATTAAATCTCAATAAAAAATGGCATAGAATAACAAACAACAAATCCAAGAGACTCTTAACTTTGCTGGGGGTGGGGTGGGGCAGTTTAAAGGGACATAAAGGGGCCTTCAGCTACATTAGCAGTTTTGGGGTGGTGGGTATAGTGGTTTGGTATTAGTGTCTGTTACACTAATCTTAATACTCTTCTCAATACTTTTATAATAAATAAAATTTAAAAGCATTTACTGAGTGTCAACAACACCAGCTACCTGGCTGGTATTGTTGTTTAGTTGCTAAGTCATGTCCGACTCTTTGCAACCCCATGGACATAGCCCTCCAGGCTCTTCTGTCCATGGGATTCTCCAGGCAAGACTACTGGAGTGGGTTGCCATTTCTGTGGATCTTCCCAACCCAGGGATTGAACCCGTGTCTCCTGCATTGCAGGCTGATTCTTTAATGCTGAGCCACCTTGGGAAGCTCCCCTGGGTGGTATAATGATGGGTAAAATTGGATCTCACCCTGGCCTACAGGAAGTCCATAAGGATAAGTAGTAAGTGGAAAAAAGGGACTGTCAGAGAGTAAGTCATCGCTTCTTCCTGGGCTTCTGCTTCCTCTTGGATGAAATGAGAGCTGGATTAGAAGCTTGTGAGTAGAAAGTCTCTGAGGGTCCTAGGTGCTGAGGAGTGTCTCTCCCCTTTATCAGCCTATAGCTTCAAGAATTCATCACACACCATGGGCACACAGGTCCTGGCATCAGTCCTGATGCCATCAATTATCCCAAATGGGCCTAAGGCAAAGCCCAGCTGAGTCTATTTCTTCTCAGCAAAATGGGAACAGTGACTGCTCCCTCCTAGGGTTCCTGGGGCGTGTAAATGAGATAACACATATAAAGTGTCTGGGACGGGCCTGGCACACAGTAAATCCTCAACACATGGAGGAGTCCTCCCTTTGATTCCCAAGGCATTTCCTGAGCAGCACTGCTGGGCCAGGCCTGTGCTAGGGGCTGTAAGGCAGAGGAATTCTACTCTGAATGGCCAAGCAGTGGCCCCTAGCCAGGTAGGGAGACAGCCTCATAATTCTAGGCAAAGTGATGCCATTGCTAAAAACAGACAGCGGCCACGTGCACAAATGCAGACCTTGGGACAACATGGATGTCCCAGTCAAGAGGCCCGGTCTAGGCTTGGCCAGAGGCCCTCATGGGGGAAAGGCAACATACAAATTCAAGAGATTGGCCTCCATTCACACAGCAGTATAGCCATTCTTCTCTTTTTTTAACCTCATTCAGACTAAACTGTTTCCACAAACTCTAAGAACAGAGTTTGCAATGGATTCAGAAGTCAGCTTTGCAAAGCCTGAGCTCATGGCACACCCCAAGGTGCATGTGTAGGGGCACAGAGGCGAAGAGTGTGAAGCTCCACGATCTTTGGCAAGTCAGGGCATCTCTTCAAGCCTCCAAGTCCCCAGCTGTAAAATGGACATGATAACAGTCCTCACCTCTGAGGGTTGTGGTGAAAGCGAGATAGCAGCTGCAAAGCCAGCACTCAAGTACCCAGCCCTTAAGGAGCAGATCAAATAAAGATTAGCTATTATTAGGAAAAACAAGATTCCATTTTGAAAGTGAAGGAAATGAGGGGATCCGGAGAGGTGAAAAGCCTTGCCCATAATCATACTGGTAATTTGTGGAGTCATGATTTGAACTCGGGTTGGAGACATCAAAGGACTCGGGGCATCATAAACTCCGTCTGTTCCAAAATCTTCAGCAGGTTCCCTGTTGTCCACTAAAGGGAATCTATCCATGCCATGTGGTGTGGAACCAGAAAAGATATGAGGCCAGAAAGACCTTGGGCAAGTTCCCTAATCCTGGTTTCCTTTACCTGTGATACCTGTGTCAGCCCAGAGAGGTCTATGAACTCTTTCCCTTGGTCTGCAAAACGTTTACATCTAACGGAGATTCTCAAAGGAGTCTATGGCCTCAAAAGTAACAAACCAGACTCAACCTCACTTTGTGTTTTTCTTATCCATCCAATGGACATACAGTACCCACCTGGAAGGCTGGGAGGGGATCAAATAAGACAGCTTATGAGAAGCACCTGAAACATCCCATGATTTCACCTAATGCTGGTTTCCCTCCCTCCCTCCCCAGTTTATTTCCATCTGTCGGCAAATACTTAGTATCGACTATTCCAGGTGGTGAGACTAAAGTGATGAACAAGACAGATACTGCCCCTATTTTCACAGAGCTCACATTTAAGTGGAGGGAAACCCATAATATTAATAATTTCAGAAACCAAGAAGTGCTATGCAGAAAATATACAGGAAAATGTGATACAACCTGATCAGATGTGGATGTCACCTGAGGAGGAAACATCTGAACATGAAGGAGCCACTTATGCCAAGATTTATGGGGAAAAGCAGAAGTTGGATGGCATCACCGACTCAATGGACATGAGTTTGAGTAAACTTTGGGAGCTGGTGATGGACAGGGAGGCCTGGCGTGCTGCATGCAGTCCACGGGGTCGCAAAGTCAGACACGACTTAATGGCTGAACAACAGTAACAAGGGGAAAAAGCATCTGGGCAGAGGGAGCAAGAAAGGCAAAACCTCGCTGAAAAGATCCAGGCCAAGAGCCCCTCACCCCCGGTCCCACCACAAACTTCTTGAACAAGTCGTGAAACTTCTGAGGCTCAGCTGCTACATCTACAAAATGGGAATGAAGATACCTTATCTGCCACAATGTGAGAGAACTCAACCAAAGAGGTGTTAAGGTCTCGGATACTCCCCAAATCTCACCGATAGGCACCTGATACATATCATTCGGCACCCAACTTGAAAGAGGAGAACCTGCACTGAGAACTCTGGGTCACGGTTTTTTTTTTATTTTTAATTTCACGCTGCACTAGAAATAGATTCCTTTGTTCCTTGTTAACACAGGATTTTTCCTGGCACCTGGGTTTTATTATAGTAACTGCTGCTTCAGTCTCTCTCTTAGGTACAAAAGCAGGCAAAACAGTGAAATCACTGTTGTGACAACAAGCAGACCACCTCTCCCTTCCTTCCCACCAACAAAACTGGAAAGCTGTGTGTCCTGTAGATAGAGCATGTACATCCTTTATTTAAGGAGTTGGAACCACCCTGTCCTCTGGATTGGGCCACTGATTTATCATCAGTCATAGTTCTCTCTCCTAAATATCTCTTTTGTCTGTCCCCGTCTCTCCATCTTCTCAGGCCTGCCTCATTATCTCATACTTTAACTCCCTCTGAGCTTTCTCTCTGGCCTTGGTCTCTGCACTTACAAACCATCAGCCATGCTGTTACCAGTATCTTATACACCACATCTCTCTCTTGCTTAATATCTTTAGATAACTCATTGCACAAATGCTAAACTTCTCAACCTAGCATCCAAGGCTTCTTCTCCAAGAATGAGCTCCTAAGAGGCTGCTCCAACACCCCATTGTCTAAACCAGACTCGTCTCCAAAACAAAACTAGCCACATTCATTATTCGCCAAAACAAAACTAGCCATTCATTATTCGCCTTTGTTGTTTCTGCTCCGGCTACTTGGTACACTGTCCCCCTTCCTGCCTCTCACCTCCACCCCTACTTCCTTCACTGCTTACATATTCCTACCCATCCTTCAAGACCCTGGAAGGCTTCCCTACTTCCCCAGATAAAAGTTTACCTATCCATCTTTAATAATCAGATGTAAAAAGAGGGGCTCTGTCTTTCTCATGGTTAATTCCCCAGAGCCTAGACAGATAAATTCAGTTTAACTAAAATTCATATCAGGTGCTTCACACTGAGAAGAACCTATCACAACCCAGAAGGAAGGAACAGTTAAGAGAAATGGGGCGCTGCCAAGGGGTGAGGAAGGATAGGGATCAAGAATCTGCATTAAAAAAAAACAACAAAACTGCAGAAGATTCTGGTGTAAGTGATATTGGACATTTTGTGAAGCACTGGATCACCCTCAAAGTTCCTAACTTTAAAACTGCAGGAAAAATGAGAAACTGCTTCTGCCATTAAGGCTTTTCCTGAAGATGCCCCATGGCTGGAGAAATCGGGTATTGTTTTCTGGGACCCAGTTAAGTAAAAAACAGAAGCCTGGGTTCCAACACTGGCTCAGCCTTCAACGTGCTATGGGACCCTGTGCGGGTCTCTGTCTCTCTCTGGCCTCTATGACCACACCTACCACCATCAACTGTGGGTCCCCTAGGTAGTGACTGTCCCATTTTGGCTACCAGGTTTCCCCATCTTGCATCGGACCTCACCAGCTTCGACGCCCTACGTGCTCCGCATTCCCCTCCTTCCCAAGGTCCCATCCGCCGGGTCCAGCCGCGGACTGCCCCCTCCCAGCCACCGTCCAGCTCCGCAAGGACCAGCCTCCTTCCCCGCCCTGCTCTTTTAGCCCCGCTGGGGCGGTCCGCGCAAGCGCGTTGGGTCTCCTAGAGGCCCCGCCCCCTGAAGCTCGGGTTAAGGCGTCGGAGGCCCGAGTAAGGAACGCGGCTGGACGACGGAAGAGTAGGTTGGGGCACAGCAACGGCGGCCCGCACGGGTCACGTTTCTTCGGGAGGAAGGACACGGGGGAGGGGTCTGGTCAGCGATCGGAACCCCGGTGGCCGGGAGATGTTGCGGCTCACACCCATGGCAGGGACCTGGAAACTGGTGTCCAGTGAGGGGGTGGGGATGGTGCTTCTTCATTCCAGATTCCCCAGATCTGACTGCAGTTCGGGCTGGTGTCGGGGACTCGATGCCGGTGAGACTAGAGCTGGAGTTGTTGGGTTTTTTTGGTTTTTGTTTTGTTTTTTTTTTCTTTAAACACAACAAAAGGGGAAACGATTAGAACCAAACTTTGCCCAACTGAGAGCAAGCGGGCCCAGGAGGTAGGGCAAGCCTGGGCAGGAGACCGTGTTGTTGGCTCCGGCTTCCCGCAAGCATTGACCTGGCCCTTGGCTTGAAGTCCGACCGGGTTTTCTTCCGGCGTGTTCAAGCTTTTGGTGATCGGGGTGCAGGTTGTCATTCATTCACCATTCATTCATTTAACATTCATCGAATTCAGTAGTAGGCGCTGGGGCTAGAGAAGTGATCAAGACCCCTATTCCTTACCGTACAGGGAAAATTAATGAGCTGTAGAAGCCCCGGGCCGGAGAAGGCAATGGCACCCCACTCCAGTACTCTTGCCTGGAAAATCCCATGGATGGAGGAGCCTGGTAGGCTACGGCCCATGGGGTCGCTAAGAGTCAGACACGACTGAGCGATTTCACTTTCCCTTTCCCTTGCATGCATTGGAGAAGGAAATGGCAACCCACTCCAGTATTCTTGCCTGGAGAATCCCGGGGACGGCGGAGCCTGGTGGGCTGCCGTCTATGGGGTCTCACAGAGTCGGACACGACTGAAGCGACTTAGCAGCAGCAGCAATAGCAGCAGAAGCCCCTGGCGGGGAATAGGGACAGCTTCTGAAACTTACGTCGTGAACGCTGGTCGGGAGGGGTGGGGATCGTCCCAAAGAGACAAATGCCAAGGCCTCGAAGCAGGAGAGAAGCTGGTGTGTCCTGAAGATACATCTCTCCGAACCTGTTCAGTGCTTAGGGGAGAGATGGCGGTAGTCGGAATTATGCTGCAAACAGTGGCTGCTAAGTCGCTTCAGTCGTGTCCTACTCTGTGCGACCCCATAGACGGCAGCCCACCAGGCTCCGCCGTCCCCGGGATTCTCCAGGCAAGAATACTGGAGTGGGTTGCCATTTCCTTCTCCAGTGCATGAAAGGGAAAGGGAAAGTGAAATCGCTCAGTCGTGTCCGACTCTTAGCGACCCCATGGACTGTGGCCTACCAGGCTCCTCCATCCATGGGATTTTCCAGGCAAGAGTACTGGAGTGGGGTGCCATTACCTTCTCCGGCTAACAGTGGAGGTGGAGAGAAATCAAGTAGTTCAGAGTACTGTATACTTAGAATCCACAGGATCTGGGCAGAAGGGATGTAGGCTAGAAGTATATACAAGGCTTGGGTGCCTGGGGAAAGGCTACCCACTCCATTATTCTGGCCTGGAGAATTCTATGGACTGTATAGTCCATGGGGTCGCAAAGAGTCGAACGCGACTGAGCGACTTTCATTTTGGGTGCCTGGGTGGGGTTCATCAAGAGCAGGAGCAGATTTATGGGCAGACAACACATTCTATTCTGGTTCTATGGAGACTGTCAGTAAGCAGTTGGATATTCTCCTTTGAAGGTCAGGAAAAGCACTATAGTGAAGTTACAGATTTGATGTCATCAGCAAAACAAAGCCACAAGAAAGGTTGAGACTGTAGAATGAGAAAGGGCCCAATCAGTACTTTTCATAGTAATTATTTTTGTCTTATCTTTCTTTGCATCCTCAGTCCGGGTCCTGGCATTAGATGCCAGTCAGTGTTTACCAGCTAAACAAAAGGCCAACAGCAGGCAGAGATATTGTAATCCCAGAGCTGTGAAGAGACAGGTACCACTGGAGGGTTCCATTGCTCTAAAGTCAGAGTCACAGGTGCTAGTCTTGGCTTTGCCACAAGGCTGCTGCGTTACCTCTGACAAGTATTCTCACTGTAAAATGGGTACAGCCAGAAAAGAAGCTCCCACATATAAAACTAGAAACACTGCTAAGGCACTGCACACAGATTTTTTTTCATTTAAGCGACACAGTGTCCTTATTTATAAAAGAGGTAATTATTATGGCTTCAAACCCATCTGACTGACCCCAGAGCTTCATTCTCTACTATGACTACCCTTATCTGTGTCTCACCTGAGAGGACCCTTTTGAAATCACATGCTCATTCTTTCAATACATTGTGCTGAGGCCTACAGACTTTCGTGATTGGTTTAGCACCAGTTCTGTCACGGGGAGTGGGAGATGGAGCCGAATATGATGGAGGTCATTCTCCAGCTCTCTTCCTGTGACCACTGAGCTGAACAGCCATATTCTGTCTACAATTTTTCTTTCAGATCTTCTTAAACCCCTGGGGTCTGCTGCAAAGTCAGTGAGTGTCAAAGTGTGAGTTGGATCACCCGGTGTGTCTCTGGCAGCCAGTGGGACTCCTATTACACTGGGAACTTGGGTTTCAGTTATTCCTATCCTGCTAATATGACTTCTCAGGAATGTTTTCTGTGTTTGGTTCTGCAATGATAGGTGTCCATACAAGGAATGTCATCATTTCCTGCTAGTAAGTTTGCCTCTGGTTAGTATGAGGGAGGGGTTCACTTTATTTGCATTTAATAGTATTCTGCAGAGGGCTCCTTTCCCCAACTCTTGCATAATTTATTTGAAACCTGCCTACTTGGGTTGTTGGAGTTAGAAGGGGAATTAGCAATATGTTGCAGTGGTTCCCATTCCAGGAATATTTATTTAAAAAAGAGAGCTTCAGCCCTTCCCTCTGCTCAGATCTCTTGAATCAGAATCTCTAGCAGGGCCTAGGATCTGTATTCTTTTCCGAATTCTGCAGAGTATTCAGCCAGTTTGGAAACCATGGTCTAGTTCAGACCCCTTGTTTCACAGGTAGAGAACCTACAGTTCTGGGAAGAGAAAGAACTTGTTCCAGTCATATATGACATTAGCGCCTCTCTCTCCAATGAAAAGCATTGGGCTGGGAGTTCAGAGACCTGGGTTCAAGTCCAGGTTTTGCTAGTCATTATCTTGGGCAAGTCACTTCATCTCTCTGAGCCTCCACTTCCTTACTGGGAGAATAAGGCCGTCATTGTATTTGGACTCAAAAGACAGACTGTCAATGGAAATGCTTCGTCAGACTTTCCATTTTGCACTCATGGAAGTTGTTAAGAGCTGCCAGCCAGTGTTCTCTTCCCTATACCACACTGCCAGTTGCTGGGCCCCAGGCCATCTGTCACTAAGCCCTCCTCTCTCCTTCTGTTGCAGGTTGGGATGGCCACCAGCTGGGGGAGCCTCTTGCAGGATGAACAGCAGCTGGAGGAGCTAGCAAGGCAGGCTGTGGACCGGGCCCTGGCTGAGGGTGTGTTGCTGAGGACCTCACAGGCACCCACCTCCTCGGATGTAAGCCTCTGACCCCTCTTCTCAGCACTGACCACACAGCTTAGATCCTGCAAGGCCCCTGCTAGGCTGGAGGCAGTTCCTTTGGATTTAAAGCCCACATCTCTTTCGCTTTATTTTTTTTCCAGTAGCTTAAATTTATCTTAATTTATCTTACTTTTATCTCTTAAATTTATCTCTATCTCTATAAAATTTATCTCTAAATTTATCTCTTAAATTTATCTCTGTAATATTAAAAAGCATCATGCTTTAAGTTGAGTAATCAACTTTAAGTCTAAAGAGCTTGAACTGTGACTTAGGCAGTTACTTAGCCTCTCTTAGCTACAGTTTCTTCAAATATAAAAAAGAGATAATAATGGGGCCTACCTTATGGAGTTGGTAAGAGAATTAGAAGATAATTCACATGAAGCACCTTGCCCAGTAAACTTATTTTTTAAGATCCCCTAGTCATACTACCTTCCCTGTAATTGGTTTGTGGTATATCCTTCCAGTATTTTCTCTGTGCATTTATATACATGTAAGTATATAAAGAAGTATAAGTATATAAAGTAAGTATATATAGTATATATAAGTATATAAAGAAGGGCTTCCCAGGTGGCACTAGTGGTAAAGAACCCGCCTGCCAACGCAGGAGACACAGAAGATGCAGGTTCGATCCCTGGGTCAGGAAGATCGTCTGGAGGAGGGCATGGCAACCCCCTCTAGTATTCTTGCCTGGAGAATACTAGAGGACAGTCAGTAGTGTCGCAAAGAGTTGGACACAACTAAGGTGACTTAGCATGCACATATATAAAGAAATACAGTTGACCGTTGAACAACACAAGGATTAGGGGTGTCAGCCCTCTGCACAGTTGAAGATCTGCGTGTAACTTACAGTCGGCTCTCCATATACGTGGTTCCTCTGTATCAGAGGTTCAGTAGCCACAGATTCAACCAACCTTAGATCATGTAGTACTGTAGTATTTACTGTGGAAAAAAATTATGTGTCAGTGGACTTGTGCAATTCAAACCCATTGTTGTTCACGGGTCAACTATATATAGTTTTTAAGAAACAAGCTGGATCAAGTATATGATTCTATGGTGTATGTGTTTGTTTTTCATTTAACAATCTGCCTTAGAACTCTTTCCAACTCCTTTCATTCTGATGCATAGTATTCCAAGTGTGAATGAATCACAGTTTAACTTTATGGATGGCTATTTTGGTGATTTCTCATGTTTTATGATTACATATAGCCCTACGGGGAACAATTACATGCATACCTGTTTGGGCACCTGTATGAATGTTTCTCTAGGGTTAATACATAAAAGTAGAACTGCTTATTCTAAACCACATCTTAAAACAAACAAAAAGAATCTCATCCCTTTAAAAAGAATTTGTTTTGTGACCGGGTAAGACATTTTCATGGTTCAAAACTCAGAAGGTGCAAGAGTTTACAGTTCAGTCCTCCCTTCCATATTCCCTAACCACCCAGTTCTCCTGCTCTAAAGGCAACTCGTGTTTCAGCATTCTTGTTTATTCTTTGTTACCTTACTCTTAACAAGAAAAATATGTATATATTATTTTTTCCATTTTTTTACACAAAGTAGTGTGTTAGACAAGATCTTCTATGACTTAAAACAGACTCTATGATTATCCCCATTAGTGGCTAAAAAGCTGCCACCATCTTTTTTTTTTTTTTACCAAGCCACATATCTTTTGTCTCTGTGTGCCCAGAACCTAGTTAAGGGCCTGGTGGAGAGTCAAACTTAATAACTTGTTTGAGGCCCAAGTGAATGAGAATGACTATCACTAAGGCAGACTGATACTGTAAAAGTTCTGCTTCTGGCTTTAGGATTATAATTCTCTTTGAATTAGTGTTTTCATTCCTATCAGAAATATATAGCCAGGAGTAGAATTGCTCGATCATACAGTAGTTCTGTTTTTAGATTTTTATACTTGGTTGAAACAATTTACATTTCCACCAACAGTGTTTGAGGGTTCCCTTTTCTCCACTTCCTCTCTAAAATTTGTTATTTTTAGTCTTTTTGATGATAGCCATTCTGACAGGTGTGAAGTGATACCTCATTGTAGTTTTGATTTGCATTTCTCTCAGCAATCTTGAGCATCTTTTCATGTACTTGTTAGCCATCTGTATGTCTTCTTTGGAGAAATGTCTATTCAGGTCTTCTGCCCATTTTTTTTATTGGTTGTTTGGTTTTTGATATTTAGCTGTATGAGCTGTTTGTAAATTTAGATATTAAACCCTTGTCAGTCATGTCATTTACAAATATTTTCTCCCTTTATGTAGGTTGTCTTTTCATTTTGTCTTATGTCAAAAGTGTTCCACCTGTGTTCTCTTCTAGTTTTTTTGTCTTTTTTTAAAATAATTTTATTTATTTGTGGCTGGGCTGGGTCTTCACTGGTGCACAAGGGTTTTCTGTAGAGTGGTGGCAACTCTTTGTTGTGGGCCCTAGAACATGCAGATTTCAGTCGTGGCACACAGGCTTAGTTGCTCAGCAGCATGTGGAATCTTCCTGGACCAGGGATCAAACCCATGTCCTCTGCGCTGGCAGGCAGATTCTTATCCACTATGCCACCTGGGAAGCCCTCTTCTAGGAGTTTTATGGTTTCAGGGCTTATATTTAGGTCTTTAAACCATTTTGAGTTTACTTTTGAATATGGTATGAGGGAATGTTCAAATCTCATTGTTTTACATTTGGCTATCCAGTTTTCCCAGTACCATTTATTGCAGACACCATCTTTACCCATTGTATGTTCCTACTTCCTTTGTTGTAGATTAACTGATCATAGGTGCATGGGTTTATTTCTGGGCTCTCTATTTCTGTTCCATTGATCTATACGTCTGTTTGTGTGCCAGTACCACACTGTTTTGATTACTCTAGCTTTGTAGTATAATCTGAAGTCTGAGAGAATTATACCTCTAACTTTGTTCTTTTATTTTCAGGGTTGCTTTGCAATTCAGGGTCTTTTATGGTTCCATATACATTTTAGGGTTATTAGTTCTAGTTCTGTGAAAAATATCATGGGTGTTTTGATAGGAATTACATTAAATCTATAGGTTGCTTTGGATAGTATGGCCATTTTAACAATATTAATTCTTCCAATCTAAGAGGATGGGATATCTTCCTATTTCTTTGAATCATTTTCTGTTTCCTTCATTAGTGTTTCTAGAATGTATATTCTGGAATGTTTATTGAAGCATCAATTTGTAATGGAGGGGAAGAGAAGGAAACCATGTTGATGCTCATACTAGAAGGCTAGATACAATAAATTATGGTATATACAAAGAATTGAATACTATACAGCCACTGAAAGTAATGAAAGTGTTCTATTGGAATGTATTTGGAAATGTCTCTGAAATATTTATAAAGCAAAGGACACAACAATGTATGTATTGTATGCTTTTGTGCGTGTTAAAAAAAGAGAAAATATGTATGTATACACACACATTAGTCTAGAAGGATATGTGAGACACTAGTATATCATTTTTCATGGGGTGGCAAAGAATTGGACATGACTGAGCATGTGTGCATGGTTATGAATGCATGAGTATACCATGAGTATGCCATGGGGAGGAGAATTGGGTCATTGGGAACAGGGTGAGAGTGAGACATGCTTTTCACTGTGTCTTTTTGAATTTATATTATGTGTTTGTATTATCCATTCAAAATAATAATATTTTTATTTATTTATTTATTTTTAAATTAGTTTATTTATCTATTTTTTAACTTTACAATATTGTATTTGTTTTGCCATACATTGCCATGAATCCATCATGAGTGTACATGTGTTCCCCTTCCAGAACCCCCCTCCCACCTCCCTCCCCATCCCATCCCTCCGGGTCATCCCGGTGCACCAGCCCCGAGTGCCCTGTATCATGCATCGAATCTGGACTGGCGATTCATTTCACATATGATAATTTACATGCTTCAATGCCATTCTCCCATATCATCCTGCCCTCGCCCTCTCCCATAGAGTCCATAATACTGTTCTATTTATCTGTGTCTCTTTTGATGTCTCACATACAGAGCTATCTTTACCGATTAACTAAATACCATATATATGTGTTAGTATACTGTATTGGTGTTTTTCTTTCTGGCTTACTTCACTCTGTATAATAGGCTCCAGTTTCATCCACCTCATTAGAACTGATTCAAATGTATTCTTTTTAATGGCTAAGAAATATTCCACTGTGTATTTGTACCACAGCTTCCTTATCCATTCATCTGCTGATGGGCATCTAGGCTGCTTCCATGTCCTGGCTATTATAAACAGTGCTGCAATGAACATAAATAATAATATTTTAAAAATAAATATATAAATGCCAACTTCAAACACCATTAACTTATACTATCATAATGACAAACTGATATTAACTCAGAGGTTAGACTCAGTAATGCTTCTTAATATAATATAAGCAAAAAGATGTAATATAAGTCACAAAGTCAACTTCTCTTTCCCAAGTTGTAGTTCATTTGTTGTTAGAAATCTCAGAATGTATTATCCCCTTCTAAAAATGGTATTCCAGGTGGTATTTGGGTTTCCTGGCTCTGCCAAAGTCCAGAGAACTCAGAATGCAACTGAATGAATTCCAGGCCTGGCAACCTGGGTCACCATCTCCAACACTGGGGGGAAACCACCCCTGGCTTCTTCTCTGGGGGACAGAGTCCACTTCTGCTGCAGCTGTACCTGCGGGACTCTCTCTCTCCCTCAACCAGAAGGAAAGGGGACTGACTTGGATGTGAACCTGCTAGGAGAAGTGTGTGTATGTGTGTGGGTGGGAGGGTGGGTTCTGTGGTTGTTTAGAAACCATCATGGTTCAAATCCCAGTTTCACTTAATAGCCTTGTATAATTTTGGTCATGTTACTTAACCTCTCTGAGACTTAGTTCCCTTATCTGTTTAGCAGGTATATATAATAATAGTATCTTTCTCAGAGGGTTAGATGATGAATCCATGTAAAGTATTTAAAACAGTACTGAGCATACAGTCAATGCTCAATAATTTTTTGGCTTATTTGCCTAGACTTTGTAGTTTTTTATCTGTTTACATTTTTAAAAAATCAGAAGCAATTGGCCGAAAACAAAGTCTAGAAGTTCTCTTAATACCCACTCCTCATCCTGTTCTCCCTCCCTTCCCAGAGGTAACCAGTATTCTGCCATTTGTGTGTTTTCAGTAATATGGGGCACACTTTCCATGGGGTTATGTTTGCAGGAAGACAACACACTCACAGGCATTCTACCCATGCCCACTCTCTCTCCTTGATCAGGTGGTGAGCTATGCTCCATTCACACTCTTCCCTTCGTGGGTCCCGAGTGCCCTGCTGGAGCAGGCCTATGCCGTGCAGGCGGACTTCAACCTGCTGGTGGATGCGGTCAGCCAAAACGCTGTCTTTCTGGAGCAGACTCTCTCCAGGTACAGGGGGCTGGGGTGGGCAGGAGATGTTAGAGCTAAGGGACTGGAAGACTGGGACTCACGAGGTATTACCCAGGCAAGTGACTTTGTGGTGGGGGACAGGTACTCCCCAAGAGAAAGCAAAATTAATAGAATGGAAGTCAGGAGAGCTGGCTTCTAACCCTGGCTCTACCACTTACTTATACGGCCTCAAGCAAGTCGCTTTCTTTCTCTGGGCCTCAATTTCTTCATCTGTAAAATGGGAAAGTGAAAGTGAAAGTTGCTTAGTCATTTCCGACTCTTTGTGACCCCATGGACTATACAGTCCATGGAATTCTCTAGGCCTGAATACTGGAGTGGATAGCCTACCCCTTCTCCAGCAGATCTTCCCGACCCAGGAATTGAACCGGGGTCTCCTGTGTTGCAGGCAGATTCTTTACCAACTGAGCTATAAGCGAGGTTGGCCTAAATCTAAGATCCATTCCAATGCTGACCTTCTGTGATTCTCTGACCTGTGACCTGCCCCCTGCTTTGAAGACTGAAATTTCCATTTGGAATTAGAGAAGATCAGGGCTCCCCGGGTGGCGCTAGTGGTAAAGATCCTGCCTGCCAATGCAGGTAGACATAACAGACTCGGGTTTGATCCCTGGATTGGGAAGATCTCCTGGAGGAGGGCATGGCAACCCACTCCAGTATTCTTGCCTGGAGAATCCCATGGACAAAGGAGCCTGGCAGGCTGCGGTCCATAAGGTCACAGAGTCAGATGTAACTTAGTTTTAGAGAAAACAGAGGGCAGGAGGGGTTATTGGGTTTAAAGTCAGATTTCTTACTCATCTTAAGTAGTGGTTCTTTCTTGTCACCTCAGGCCTCTCACTCTGGGTGAGATGGGGTGCATACTGGGCCACACCTAGTTCATGAGGATACAGAACCCCTGAAATGGCTCATTCCACCCACCCATCTTTGTCTCTTCTCCCTTAACTTCTTTTTTCCCTTGAGGCCCTGGGGCAATGGACATTTCTTTATTTTAGAATGAAATTATAATTAAATGTGTGTGTGTGTTTGTAGATAGAGAGAATACACATATATACACGCACATAAATATAATTGCATGTCTGATTAATTTATCAAAAAATTTATTTTGTTAAACACAAAATCTTTTTAAAATGTGCAATTTGGTGTGACCGTGAATAGGAGAAGGGTTCATAATGGTAAGAAGTTTGGAAACCATTAAAGTGAAGTGAAATGAAAGTCACTCAGTCATGTCCAACTCCTTGCGACCCCATGGAATAGTCCATGGAATTCTCCAGGCCAGAATACTGGAGTAGGTAGCCTTTCCCTTCTCCAGGGGATCTTCCCAACCCAGAGATTGAACTGGGGTCTCCTGCATTGCAGGCAGATTCTTTACCAGCTGAGCTTTACCAGGGAAGCCCCTGGAAACCATTGACTTGGAGCTAAAAATCCACTGAATCATGAGTGTACAAACTTCTCCAGTACATTTTCCTCGGGTCTTTCTCGGGATAGGCCCGGCTTTTGTACCTGTGACTCTGGATTGTGGGGAAATATAAACAGCCTGATTTATGACCTTTACCCTGAAGCTGCAGTTACATGTGAGACTTTCCCTGTAGCCCAACTCTGCAACCCCTGCCTTTGTTATTACCTTCTCCAAAATACACACAAACCCTAGCTTATAAGGGAGAAAAAGCCAGGATCACAGCTGGAATAGCAGCCTCGGCCCTGGGGTTGAAGGGGAGCATCTCTTCAAAAAAGGGTAAACGTGTCTCAATTTTGCTAGAGGCAGAAGCCCAGCTGGTGTCTCTCCTCCTTACCAGGGGCTGGGAGACCCCCTGAGAGAGCCGATGGGGAGCAGAGGAACTTCAGGGCAGGCCTGAGCTCCATGGGCTCAGTGGGGACCCTGTAACAAGGTGAGCCTGAGAGTCAGTCTTGAGCAGACATGCAGAGATTCATGCCTGAATCTCGAGAGGCAACAAGTTACTTACCTGGGGATGTCTCTTCCTAAGGCTCCAGAAAACCATATTGATGGGTTCTACCTCATGTCCCATGTCACAGCAGCACACTTGTCCGTGAGCATGAGCCAACACAGACATGTCAAACAGGAGAGACGACGCTAACCATCACACAAATAAAATGAAAAATTATAACTGTAGTCAGTGCTATACAGGAGAGGTCCACAGTGCTATGGGAGTGCATACCAGGGTATCTGACCCAGATACGGAAGGCTCCCTATGAGGACTCATTGAAGAAAAAAATGAGGATATTTAGCTAGAGTCAGAAAAATCTTTTGAGGCACCAGGCATAACTGCTGTCTTCTAATCTGAGGCTGCCAAGCAAGAGGCGGATAGGACTTGTCCTGGGAGATATCACAATATAGGGGAAGCTATAGAGAGTTAATGTTAGGTCACCTAGAAATCTTACCAACTACAGAATGGTCATGGCATATGCTAGTTTTGAATTCTTAGGGCCACACTCTATGTTCAGTTCTATACATGTAATATCTCATTTACTCTTCACTACAACTCTATATTGAGCTTCCCAGGTAACTCAGTGGTAAAGAATCCACCTGCCAATGCAGGAGATGTGAGTTCAATCCCTGGGGTGGAAGATTTCCTAGAGAAGGAAACGGCAACCCACTCCAGTATTCTTACCTGGAGAAGCCCATGGACAGAGGACCCTGGGGGGCTACAGTCCATGGGGTCATAAAAGTCGAATATGACTTAGTGACTAAACAACAACTCCTCTGTGTTATAAATTTATATTTCTCTTCCATTTTCAGATGACCAAACTGAAACGTAGAGGTGAAGCGACTGTCTGAGGTTGCCTAGTAGTGAGTGGGAGAGCTGGGATTTGAACCCAGATCATCTGGCTCTAGAGCTGGGTTCTAAACTATTGTTCTCTATGGAGTTGGTGTGGGTATTCAAGTTTGGGCCAGTAGACCTAGAGAGGATTCAGGAAACAATGGAAATCCTTGGCCTTTAGTGTCCCATGTAGCCTAGAAAATACTCTGCTTCCTCTTCCAGCACCGTCAAAAGGGACAACTTTACTGCTCATCTCTTTGACATCCACAAGCAAGTCCTAAAAGAAGGCATTGCCCAGGTAACCATTCTCCATTCCACCCCGGTCTGAGACCTGCCCTTCCCATTTCTCTCTGTTCATCAGAAAAACTTGGCCTAGTCACTGAGCTCATGGGAATCTGCCTCTCATTGGTCCCCATGGGGTTTATACATTAGTGGCCAATGCTGGGGTGACCAGAAGAATGATTCCACTGGGTTTGGGAGTGTTAGCTGGCCCCTTTAATCTCAGTGTACAGTTCACGCACGGTACCTGTCGGCTCCGTGGGTAGGCCCTCAGGCTCAGCCCCTGGGCAAATGTCCTAAACTTTGAGTTTTTCCCCTAGACCGTGTTTCTGGGCTTGAATCGCTCCGACTACATGTTCCAATGCACCCCAGATGGCTCTGTAGCCCTGAAACAGATTGAAATCAACACCATCTCTGCCAGCTTCGGGGGCCTAGCCTCCCGGACCCCAGCTGTGCATCGGTGAGTCCCTTGGGCAGTCCTGGGCACACGGGTGAGGCGTCAGCCTGATGAGCCTACACAGGTGGGGGCAGGGATCTCCAGTGCTAACTGTACCCTCTTGGGCCTTGGGTCATGTGTTTCCACCTCATAACACAGTTTCTGCTTGTAATTAGGTCTTGGTATGTCAGAGAG
The DNA here is from genome assembly GCA_024291935.2 of Okapia johnstoni. Taxonomy (NCBI): domain Eukaryota; kingdom Metazoa; phylum Chordata; class Mammalia; order Artiodactyla; family Giraffidae; genus Okapia; species Okapia johnstoni. The sequence goes on along the minus strand of CM044324.1, from coordinate 53,345,834 downwards.
AGAAGGGACTTTGTGGTTCATCTCATCCTGCCCCCTCTTTGTGTAAGTCACTGTTCCAGGCAGAAGGAACAGTATCTGTGAGGGCCCTGAGGTAAGAAAGAGACCCGAAAAGAGGTCAGAGTCCAAGGCAGAGAGGGAACGGGGCTTCCCTCCTGAAGGCCGGACCCTAGTAACATCTGCATCTAGTCAGTAGTAATGCTCTAGGTTTCTGTGATTCCACATGGGCCTGTAGCAGGATTCCAGACAGCATGTGGGGCTCAGGGAAAGGGCTTCAGTTCATTGGGAGGCTGGTGTAGAGTGGAAACAGAGGGTCTCAGGGCTTCTCTGGTGTGTACACCAGCTGCCAGGCTTAGGGCAGCCCAGTACATTCCAACCTGAGGTGGATCCTCTGAGGGCATCACAGTAGGATGTTTCTTAGTGCTCAGCTGATTCTCAAAGTGATCTTCCAGTTAAGTGTCTATGAGTCACAGGCTGAAGAGTCTTCAAGGTCCATCCAATTGCTAAGACATCTCTCTTTCAACAGACATGTTCTCAGTGTCCTGGGTAAGACCAAAGAAGCTGCCAAGATCCTCTCCAATAATCCCAGCAAGGGACTGGCCATGGGGATTGCCAAAGCCTGGGAACTCTACGGCTCAGCCAAGTAAGGGGAAGAAGAAGTGGCAACAGAATCTTGCTTTAGATTCAGCATTCATGGATACAGTAACTTCTTTGCCTGACATCATTAGGAAATGAGGGAATTTTTCTTGAAAAAGAAGCTTACGCTTTGGAGTGTCAGAATTATTTTACTGAAGTTTTGGTCTTCCTTCTTAAGAGGTGATACAATTTAATCTTTGATGATACTTTAATCTTTTCTTGTTGGCTCCATGTCATCATTATGACTGTCACTGATTGCATCTTGATGTAATGCAAAGATGCTGCTTAGAGCAAGAGGCGTGCGAGGCTGTTTGCCTGTGCTAATAACCCAGCTATTAGGCTTTAAGCTCTTATTTATTCTCTTCATGGTTTTTCTGTCTGTCTCAGCTCTTACTTCTTACTGCTGTCATTGTGCTTGAATTTAGAATCCTCCACTCCCATTCTTATACCTCCTTTTTGATTTGTTATAGTTTGGGAAAGAAATTGATCTGTTATGTTTGAGGGCCTCTTCAATGAGTAAATGCATAAACTTTGATTTAGGGATTTTATTGTATCTGTTTTGACTGTTCAGAGGCATATTTTGCTTCCTTCTTATTTCTCACCTGTGTTCCAGATGTGTAAAGATGCTAGGTAAGTGACTTCTGGATGAATGTGCAGCCACTGTACTAACAATTACTGTAATGTTAACATAGCATTATCAGTTAACCCTTGATGAGCACCCACTAGTGCCACACTCTGTGCTAAGCATTTCATATACAGGATCTCAGTGAATCCTCATTTCAAACACTCTGAGGTAGATACTATTCATCTCCCCCACTTTAAAGATGAGGAAACTGAGGTTTAGAGACGTGAAGTGAATTGTTCAAGGTCAAGTGGTGAAGTTGGTGGTAGAGCCCTGAGTCCATCCCCCTCTAGAACCTGCATTCTTCATCACTTTATTGCCTTCAAGAGAGCCTCCCTAGGCTTGTTAAGCTTCACTGAGACTCAAGAAACCTCAGACTCTGAGCATTTGGAAGTCATCAGACAAATGTTTTGTCAAGTGGAACTCTTGGCTAGGTTATATTTTAAGAGTGAAGCCAGGGGATGGGTCATCTAGGAAATAGCTGATAAACAAATGCTGTGGGGGATTTCTCTATCCACGCTGTGAATAATGTGGAGAGAAAAGACTTGTGTGCTCAGAATTAGGCACTGGTAATTAGGAGGTGTGGGGGTCCCCGAGCCAAGAGTGGATGCCCTCATTTTGAGAGTCAAATAGGTACTTCTGCTGATCCAAATATGACCTTTGCTAAAGTCTGTTCTTTTCCTTGAACATGTTTCCTCACTTGTAAAGTGGAGGTAATAATAATAATACCTAAAAGGATAGTACTGAGAATTAAATGAAACCATAGATTTGAAAAATGCTTTAAAAACACTCATTGAAGGTCATTATGTAGTACTTTCAATAATAACAATAGTAATAATAACTACCATTTAAAGAGTTCTAGTTTTATTATACAGAAGAGGAAACCAAGAGCTCAGAGAGGTTGCAATGACTTACCCAAACTCACACAGCTAGTAAGTTTAGAATTCATATTTATCTGCCTCTAAAGTCTGTGATCTCTCTGTTACACTGTTCTTCTTCTAAGAGGAATGGTCCCATAGGATAGACTGGAAAACTGAGGTGCAAGCATTTGTAGAGCAGATGAATTTTTGTCAATTATCTCATACATTTTAAAAAGAATTTTAAAAAAGTAAGCCTGGAAAACGAATTGTGATTTCAATTTAGACATTTATTCAAACACTTTCAAAATACAGTGTCTGTGGTTAGAATGAGTAGGGATAAGAAGAAACGATTCTTAGTATAAAGGTTGGCAACTATGACCTATTTATCTCTGTTACCTATAAATGGGGAAATCAGGGCCCAAGGAAAGAAACTGACTTACCCAAGGGTGTACCATAGGTCACTGGCAGGACTGAGACTCAGGGTGCCCACTCCCAGCCAGCAAGCTCCTGCCACTTCACCTTCCTTAGCTGAACACTATCCCAGTCCTGCTCCCAGCAGACTATCAGAACTAAAGGCAGGAAGAGGTAGAATGTTTTCTGAGTCTGAGTCCAATTATTTGGCAGGGGGCAGGCTGACTTCATTAACCAGAGCATGCAGTTCCACTTTAACCTACAGCTTCCCTCCTCCGCCTCTTCTTGGAGGTGGGCCAGCCTGGGCCAGTTGCCACATTCCCACCCATGAGCAGAGCAGATCAGGCTACAAAGTTAAGAGCAAGGTCATTGGCCCTCAGGACTCTCCAGGCAAGATGGTTTCTGAAAGCACCTAGCTTGTCTCTCAGACACCCAGCTCAAAGCCAAGACTCAGCTTAATATCAGGTCTGATGTCAAGAGATTTCAGGCCGACTAGGAGAGTGGTCATATAGCAGGACCTGTATTTTAGCTAAGTGGAGAAGAGTTAGGCAAAGTGTAACCCACGAAGTTTAGCTGAGGGAGAAAGAAGCAGAGACAGACAGACAAGAGGCCAAGTACAGTAGGTCAGAAATCCACACTTAGAATCCTAAACTGAGTCTGCCCACTCTTCAAGAGTCTTAGCAAGAAGCCTTGGGCACAGAGCAGCATAGCAACAGCAAAAATGGAGTTTGGTACTGCTGAGCATTGGCCCTAAGAGAGTCTGGCTGGGGACTGGGCTTGTCTTTGACAACTGAAAATAGCTTGATTGGTAATCAGACAGACAATTCTTTGGCAGTAGCATTTCCCTGAGTCCTTGAGCTCTTGTTCTTTTAAGACACACGGGGATAAGCAGAAAGGAAGAGGCCAGGTAAGCCCCAGTGATCCTGTTAATACTGTGGGACCAAACATGGCCCCTTGTGCAACATAGAAATGTCGGGAGGCCCCAGGAGATAAGGCCTTATTCATAATTTGCTCTTTAGAGTTTCTATAGGATTCTGCTGAGCTATTCTAGCGTTTTATTCAAGAACCACACATTGTTTTATTATATGTTTCACAATCTAGTAATAGGGTCTTATTTTATTATATGTTTCATAATCTAATAATAGGGTCATTAAGCCCCAAACCCCATTATTCTTTTACAAAATATTCTTCTGAAGTTCCATGGACAGAGGAGCCTGGTGGGCTATAGCCCATGGGGTCACAAAAGAGTTGGTTATGACTTAGCTACTAAACAACAACAACGACTCTCACCTCTTTACTCTTCCAGAAGATTTTAGAATCATTATGTTAAATTCTAAGAAAAAGTCCTCTTGGGTTTTTGAGATGGTTTTAAATCTAAATTTTAATTTGCACAGAAAATTGACATTATTACATCTGCCTACTAGAGAAGGAGCAAAGAGATCTCCATTTTTTCAAGTTTTCTACTTTCAGGAAATAATGCGTTGTAGCCTCAAGTATCTGTGCCTGAGGCAGTACTGAGATGAGAGAATGTCTATTCTTTCAGGGAAGCTGTGTTCTCATTCTCAGTGCTGAAGAGGGTGGGATGGGGTCACCTGGGGCCACGTGTGTTCTTTCCCCAGTGCTCAGGTGCTACTGATTGCTCAAGAGAAGGAAAGGAACATATTTGACCAGCGTGCTATAGAGAATGAGCTACTGGCCAGGTGAGTAAGGGAGGGGAGTCCTGCATATGTGGCCCCTGGGCTGCGGAGAGCCAGTCAGAACAGAGCAGCCACTCTCTCTGACCCTTGCCCATCTTTCTCAGGAATATCCATGTAATTCGACGAAGGTTCGAAGATGTCTCTGAAAAGGGGTCTCTAGACCAAGACCGAAGACTGTTTATGTAAGTGTCCAAGGAGCATTCCCAAGGATCCGGTAGAGAGCTGATTTGGGAAACTCATCCTGCCGCCCTCTTCCCCTAAATGATCCTTTCTTCTGGGAGATGTGATGGCTTGCTTCCTTCTCTCTGAATTTTAGGGTGAACACTGAAAATATCCCACCATCCCAGGCAGTTTTGGAGAAGCTATGTTCTGCTTCTAGAGGGCTGTATCAGAGCTATTGACATTCTGTATAGCCTTGGTTTTCATATGCCTGTGGACTCCTCAAAGTTTTCTTGCCCTTCTTGGGTGGTCAAGTCAGACTTGGGCAATTGGGTTGGGCAGTCAAGGAGGAAGAGGAGTAGCCAGCTCATTCTTTGATTGGTTCTGGGAGTTGCTTCTCTGAGGTCTCAGGCAAGACTTCAAGGGGCCTGGATTTGTGCTCCAAGCCAGGCCCCCTGCTTCCCTTTATGGGCCACCACCAGGTGACTTGACTTTATATTCTTAATTTTTTTAAAGATTGACATCAATTTTATTGTTAGATGAGCTGGGTCTTTTGTTGCTGCTCACAGGCTTTCTCTAGTTGCAGCAAGTGGGGGCTACTATTCAGGCTTCTCAATGCAGTGGCTTCTCTTATGATGGAGCATGGGCTCCATGGTGTGTGTGTAAGATCTTCCCGGACCAGGGATTGAAACCCTGTTCCCTGCATTGGCAGGCAGATTCTTAACCACTAGACCACAAGAGTAGTCCACCACGTGACTTTAGTGTTAATATCACATATTTAGACCTAGAAATTTGTGATTCTTAAAATTAAAAACCTCCTGGAATTTCACAATACCACTATTTTCTGTTCTTTTTTCTTCCTTTTTTTTTTTTGGCCATGCCATGCAGCTGGAATGATTTTAGTTCACTGACCAGGGATCGAACCCAGGCCCTTGTCAGTGAGAACACCGAGTCCTAGCCACAGGGCTGCCAGGGAATTCACACTTAACTATTTTCAAAATGTGCTTTTATCTTAACAAAACAAAGTCATTAATTTACTTTCCAGATATATCAAACAATATCAAATAAAGAAAAGGGGAAGAAGTTCCAAAAGACAGTCTGTGGCTTAACTTCGTATTTTTTAGATTCATATTTTGCATCTGCCCACTCTTACCCCGCTACCATTTAAAAAAACCTCAGCCTGGTTTCAGCTACTTTAGCCAGTATAAATACAAGTGTGTTTTGGTAGCAATATGATTCTGCTGCTCAGTAATTTTGAGCCCACCTTTTCAAAGTTTACCTAATTTGATTCTGGTCACCTTCTTTTTTTTCCCTGCGGCCTTCCTAGAATGACTCTAGATCTGGAAATATTGGAGAGCATTTCCCCTTCCAGTTTTTAGTGGAAGTGCTGATGGTGTGGGTGTTTACTTCATGCTCCCAATGAATCCCTGTTCAGGCTACCCCCGTGGGCTGACTTTCAAAGAAGTCAAAGGCGTTTTGATGCATCCTGAAATAGGCTGAACCACTGAACACATCAGTTTTAGTTTAACACAGCAGCTTTCTCCATCCTGTCTTCTAGGGACGGCCAGGAGATTGCTGTGGTTTACTTCCGGGATGGCTACATGCCAAGTCACTACAGTCTACAGGTTGGTGCTTTCCATTAGACCACTCTTTGCCTCCTGGGAACCCACCATTGTTCCTCGGAGATTCAACACACACATCATATCAACCTGGGTTTTCCCCTGAGCCCTGGCTTCAGTTCTTCCTCAGGGAACTTCCCATCCTCCCACCAGCTTTTTGCTACCTCTCACTCCCTAAACACACACTTGGTCTGCTAGAATCTAAATCCTCAGGAATCCACAATACTTCAGCCATTCACCTTAGTTCCTAGGGTTATGCTGATAAATGTGTAACCATAATCTCTCTGGGAGGCATGCCCTTATTTATAGCATTTGCTGATTTCTATTATAACTACTCCCATCATGACCAATTTCAAAGCTACCCACCTTAATATCTCTGAACAGAATTGGGAAGAGATGGGCACAATCAGCTCTTACTAGGCAATGCAAACCAGTTCCACTGCACCAGTGACCAGTTCCTTCTTGCCAGCTCTTTCTTCTCTTTTATCTGCATCCAAAAGTTTTTATCTGCTGTTCATTCATACTAACGACACTAATGATATCACCTTAGCTCGCTATCTTACCATGTAGTTTCAAAATTGCATTCCACATCTACTGTTTCATTTAATCCTTACACCGTATAGGTGTATAATTACCCCCATTATATAGATGGAGAAACTAAGGTTTGAGAGATGCAGGGGCTTATCTAAGGTCCCACAGGGAGCTCCCAGGCTTTCTGACTCAGTCCAGTGTCATTCCTAGCATATCATTCTCTTCCTCCTGCCCCTGATCCACAGCATGGAGAAGCTAATAGGAAGCCCTGCTTTCAGTTGGGAGAAGGGAAAGGAGAAAATAAGTTAGAAAATACCATGAACAGTACTCTGGGGATCCTGAGTGTTTGACTCCACCTTTGGGTGACCATGAGCAGGTTCCTGTGTCTTTCTGGGCTCAGTTTCTGTAAACTGAGGGGACTATACTAGAAAACTGAGGGAGGTCCTTCCAGATCTGTAATTCTTTGACTGTAAGCTCCTCTCTAAGGCCCAGCCTGTACAGGGAGCAGCACCACAGAGGTGGCAGCTCTACAGAAGGTCCTTTCCTCTAGAAAGTGGTTAGTGGTAGGAACTTGCTGACTAGAGAAGAGAGAAACTGTCTATTGGGAAAAATGGATCCAGGTTCTAGGACAAGGGGCTTAAGGGAAAGGGCCAAAGAAAACTTTATTTAGAGTTAACAGGAAGGAAATCAATGCATAAGGAGAACATTTTTAGGGAACTGAGAAACTCAGACCAGGTTTAGACATGGAGACAAATCCGCTAGGCTTAGTGACTTGCTAGGAGACGGTGAGCAAGCCCCCTGCTCATCTCTGAGTTTTGCTTTCCCTACTTACCACAATGGGGTACTTTCCTGGGTTTATCTCTGACATGCAGAGTACCTTTAGCTCTACCCAGAACACTAGCTTAGTTGTTAGGTGTCTGAGGTTATTGGTGAAGACCAGGCAGGGGTGCTGCAGCTAAATATCAGAGAAAGGACATCATGTGTGGGGGTGAGAGTGGGATGGAGTGGTGATGTTGCTCCTTGGCTTTGGCCCTGATCCTGCTGTGGGCAGTTTGTTGTGGTCTGGAGTCAAGGACAGACTGTCCCTCTGGTGCCCTAGAAGAGGGGCTAGAGTGTGGAGATGGAGCATGACCCTCTGCCGTTTCCCTGCCTCTCATACCCTGAACTCTTGGCCCACCAGACTGTTCATCCTGCGATTATTCACCTGCAGACCTTTGCTCGTATTACTTTGATAACCTGAGTACCTCTTCCCTGTTGAGTCTCACCGGGCACTCTCCCTGTTCTCTCAGATTTCCCCTTATTAAACAACAGTATATTTACTGAGCACCTGCAAAGCTTCAGGCATTGTGTTAAACACTGGGGATACAACAGGAAAAGAGAGACAGACAAGAGTCCAGTTCTTGTGGAGCTCACAGTGTGCTCAGGGGGATGGTCATCAGAAAGTGAATAAAAGTAGAAAAAGTGTTTTTTTTTTTCCTAGCTGGGGGAAACAACAGGGTGAAACAATAGAGAATTATGGAGAAATCACATTAAATAGGGTGGTTTGAGAAGGTGACTTTGAGCCAAGACTTAAGGATGAAAAGGATCCAACCATCCATTAGGAAAGCCAAAATGACAAGAATCCCAGGCAGAGGGAAATGCAGCAAATGCAGGCCCTGAGGTGGACGTGACATTTGTGTCTGAGAACCTACAGACCTGTGTGGCTGGAAGGTGGGAGCGGAGTGAAGGGATGGCCTGGAATGAAGTTGAAAAGGAGACAAGGAGTAGATCCTTACAGGATTCCCTTATAGGAGAAGAACAGCAGTTTGTATTTTATTTGTAGTACAATAGGAAGCTGAGCTCATAAACAAGTGTCTCCTCTCCTTTCAAACCTCCTCATCCACTGTTCACCCTTTCACCTTTTGTCATTTCCCCTTTTAGTTACAGTCAAGTGTCATCGTGCTAGGCTGTGAGCTCCCCAAGGGCCAGAATCCTGTGTGTTAGGAGGAGGGCACACCTGCCTCACAAGTGTGTTACAAAGGCCCTGGGAGGTGATGCATGTGAAGATACTTGGCACCTGATGGATGCTCATTAAAGGTCAGCCAAAGCCAAAGTAGAATTCCATTTGGTTTCTTCACTCCGCAGAACTGGGAAGCACGCCTACTCCTGGAGAGGTCATGTGCTGTGAAGTGCCCGGACATTGCCACCCAGCTGGCCGGGACCAAGAAGGTGCAGCAGGAGCTGAGCAGAGTGGGCGTGCTGGAGTCCTTGCTCCCCGGGCAGCCTGAGGCTGTGGCCCGCCTCCGTGCCACCTTTGCTGGCCTCTACTCGCTAGACCTGGTGCGTGGACAGCCCACTTCTCCCAGCTCAGGCCTCCTCAGTATTGGGGACCCAGAGCCCAATGTGTTGGGGAGGCTGGAGCTGGCACTGGGCTGGACTTGAGTCAGTGATGCTCTGAGGTCCCCTGGAGCCCTGGGAAGTGGGGCTGGAATCCATTGTAAGCTGCTTCAGCAAATGTGGAAATGGGGATGCTAACTAGGAAATGGGGCTGAGGTAGACAGCAAGAACTGAGGAGTATCTATACCTGCTTTTCAGGCCTCGGGCTACTCCTGAACTGTTGCCAGAGAAGGCTGGTATTCCCTGCTACAGAGGGGTTCACTGGGGTTGTCTTGTCAAGATAGTAGCATCCAGCCTAAGGGGCTTTATGGCCCTTCCTCTTCCTGCTCTTCCTCTGATGCTGCTCTGCACAACCAGCAGGACCTTGGCTCCATGCTCTTTGGCCTAAGACTGCTAGTGACTGCTCGCTTGCCTCCTACCAGGGTGAAGAAGGGGACCAGGCTATCACCAAGGCCATTGCTGCCCCTAGCTGCTTTGTGCTAAAGCCTCAGAGAGAGGGTGGAGGTAGGTGGTGGTGCCCGCTTTGCAGGGCTGCTCAGTGAAGAGGGTTGCAGGAGGTCACCAGTGCTGACCTGAACTTGCTGTGGGCACAGTTCCAGGCTCCAGGGGGTACGAGGGGAACTGACACAGGTTCCCCATCTTGGACAGTGTCCCGGGAGACCCTGTGATCAAGTGCTGTGGAGCACAAGGGAATGTGTGAGGCAAATGTGATGACCTCTATCTACCTTATGGAAATGCCCAAGCACCACGGAATGTGATTAACCAGCATTGGAGGCTGTGGGCAAGTGTAGGCTGATGTGCCTGTGGGGGCGCAGGAGGGGGCATATCAGGAGGTTGGATACCTTCCTGCCTGGTTTGAACTCCTTGAGGGCAGGGGTCATACCTGCCTCATGGATCCAGAGATGATTTTTTTTTTTATCTTGGCCTTAAGGGTTGGGTAGGCATTTCACAGGTAGAAAAGGGGGAAGAGCATTCCATACAGAAGGAGCAACCTCAGGCATAGGCTTCCACTGGTCCTTGGAAGTGTGGTATGTTTGGAGGTTAACAAGTTAACTGCTGAGGCTGGAGTGCCACGTGGGAGGTGGGAGAGGGAATGATTTGGTTTGGAAAAGATGGTTTGGGACCTGATTATAAAGGATGTTGAATATATGTAGGAAATTGGGCTTTATCCTATGGGTGGTGGGAAGCCATTAGCAAGTTTAAAGGAGGGAGGGACACATGATGGATCCATGTTTCAGACATGGTAGAGCACATCCTGGAATGCGGGGAGACATTGGTGGCAGAGAGACCATAGAGGAGGCTGGTATAGTTGTCCAGAAGAGCAATGCAGAAGGCTGAGCCAGAGCTTGTGACAGTGTGGAGTACAGACTGAAGAGACATGTCCGAGTTAGTGGCAGGTAATGGAGAGGGAGGAGATCAGTGACTCGGGAATGCCTTTCACTTGATTGGGTGTAGGAAGGCCCAGGAGGAGCAGACCCAGGCAAAAGTAATGAGTTCTGTTCAGACATGCTGAGTTGGATTTGGTAGCCCCTGGCATACCTGCGATGTTTAGAGCAGGGAGCTTTAGCTAAAGATTTGGGAGTTAACAAGTTATAGGCTATAGATGAAGCCTTGGAAGAGATCTCCCTGAAAAAGAGTATGTACACGGAGGAGAGAACAAGCGTAGAGGAATGATTCCTTGGAAACCCCAACATTTAAGAGGGGCAGGAGCCAGTCAGGGAGGCTGAGAAGGAACAGCCATAGTCAGGTAAGAGGAGAACCAGGGCAGGATGGTATGGTGGGAGGTGTGTTCACTTTTGTAAGAGCTCTCCTGTTAAGGTGACATTTTCCTCCTTGGAGAACAAGCCTGCCCTGGGTTGACTGAGCTGGTGTCAGGAACTGACGCTCATGACCTGCCCACATGGCCCTAGAAGTGGGAGTACAGGGTAGAGAAGGTGGGCAGAGGGTCCAGGGTGACTGGTTAGTGAAATTGCAGGTAACAACCTATACGGGGAGGAGATGGTACAAGCCCTGGAGCGGCTAAAGGACAGTGAGGAGAGAGCCTCCTACATCCTCATGGAGAAGATCGAACCCGAACCTTTTAGGAATTGTCTACTACGACCCGGCAGCCCTGCCCAAGTGGTCCAGTGCATTTCAGAGCTGGGCATCTTCGGGGTCTATGTCAGGTGAGCCAAGCAACATGTTTCCTTATGTAGTAAATGAGGCCAAGGACCTAAGATCTGCCTACCTCACAAGGCTATCAAATGAAGTCCAGATGACAAGTGCTTTGCAACTATAAAGGAAATTCCAAGTGTTATCAAGATGTTAACAAAATAACCCTGGACTAGGAGACCCCAGGGATGAAAAGTTTAGGTCCAGTCCCAGGACACCTGGGATGCTGCGGAAAGGTGGGATGGGCTAGCTAGAGGATAAACAATGGCTTTGAAAAGCTGAGTGGCCCCTTGGCTTGGACTTGAGCACTAAAGAATCAGGAAGAAGACAACTGGGGAATTTGTAAGGAACAGTTTCTGGTCCCTCATTATCACTTCCTGCAAAATACTCACTCCAAGATCAGAGCAAGGAAGGAATACCAGATCCTACCATGCTCCCCACCAGAGCCTGCCCTCTCTATAATCTTCCCCTCCAACCATTCCACTTACAGCATCTCTGCCTGCCAATTCCTCCCCACCCCCTACCGCCATCTTGAGAGAGAGGAAGAGAAGGAAATATAGAGCTAAAGAAGATGAAATGTGAGCCTGACATCATGCTAAATGCTTTTCTGGTTTTCTTTAATCCTCATCACCATCTTACAAAGTGAGAGGTATTATCCCTGTTTTAAATTGAGGAAATTGATATTTAGAAAGGCTGAGTAACTTGCTTCAAAGACAGAGCTAATAGTATCCACGCTAGGATGCAAACCCAAATCTGATTCAGAAATCCTAGCACTTTCTCAGGTGTAGTCAGTCACCCGTGTACTGCTCAGCTGGGACCAAGGAAGGTCTTGGGTTTGAGGGCTGAGTCCAGGTGATGGAGTTGTGTGTCTCCTGCCCCCATTTCTACAGGGAGGGAAACACACTTGTGATGAACAAGCACGTGGGACATCTGCTTCGAACCAAAGCCATCGAGCATGCAGACGGTGGTGTGGCAGCTGGAGTTGCAGTCCTGGACAACCCATACCCTGTGTGAGGGCACAGCCAGGCCTGCCCGGACTTCACTCAAGAGACCTTCCATCCTTTGTACTCATCATTCCTCACCTGCCCTCCTGAGGGGCTGCCCTCCCCTTACCTTGGGAAGGCTGGTCTCTTCTAGAGATTTCCAGGGTCTTCATGGAAGGGCAAATGCTGGGTACCTTCCCCCACCCCCACCCCCAGCTTTCCCTTCTGAGAACCAGAAAAGCTGTGTTTCCCTTAGGTGCAATCTAGAGGCCCCTAAATCCTCAGGGTGTGGATACAGCTGAAAGCAAGCTGATTTGAGGTCAGGGTCCATAACCTTGCCACTCTCCTGTTAGCCCCTTGTCAGCCTTTCCAGCAGGTTCTGGACTTGGGCTAGGATTGAGGGGTAGGAGGAAAAGGGTAGGGGCACAGCCTTTCCCCACCTCTGCCTTAAATAAAACTACTTTGCTGATTCTGTAATTCCTTTGTACATTTAGGGGAGGGAGAAGCTATAATCCTAGTCAGCCCATTTCAGATAGATTGGAGCAGGGGAAGGAACTCGGCTATAATCAGTCTCCCTAGCTCCAGATCCTATGGACAAGATACTGAAATTTCAGTCCTTAGTCACTCAATCATGCTCCCACAGGATCACAGGGAAGAGAGATGGTCTCTAGCAGGGAAAGCAACCGTGATTGAGCATTACAGTTATAATGTGGCTTTAGTTGCTTTCCTGCTTAGCTCAGGAGCTTGTCAAAGGGCCTGGAACCCCTGATGAAAATGAAGTGTTAGTCGCTTAGTCGTGTCTGACTCTGTGACCCCATGGACTGTCAGGCTTCTCTGTCCATGGGATTCTCCAGGCAAGAATACTGGTGAGTTGCCATTCCCTTCTCCAGGGGATCTTCCCGACCCAGGGATCGAACCTGGGTCTCCAGCATTGCCCTGCATAGCGCTGCCTAGACCCAAAATTCTGGAAGGAATATTGGGGTATTCCTGAGGAAAATCACTCCCCTTCCCATCCCCCACACAAATCAGAGCAGCCAGTAAGTATACACTGTGTAAGACACTGAGAAAGCCAGTCACCACCTTCATGAAGTCACAGACTTTATTCCTACAATCACAGGGCCTGAGTACAACTGGGGTAGGAAAAGAGAGCTTCATCTGAGAACGTCTCTCATGGACAAGACTGTTCAGGGGAAGCTGGGGACAGAGGACAAGAAAAGCAAGCTCCTCTGGTCCTGGGAGCATAACACATGTACTCCTTCGAAGACACAAATGCTCTGAAAGCCCTCTGGAAACTGAGCCTGCCTGCAGAGCCCTGGAACAAATGGCAGACAGGCACTGCCATCTGGTACAAAAGGGAATTCAGACCCACAAGAGAAGCAACAAAATGTTTTAAAAAATAATTGTTTCAGGACTCACAAACAGGCATTTCTCAGGGCAAGTGCAAGCCCAAGGTAAGTACTGGTGCTTCCTGAGAGAGATGACATAGGATTAGAGTTGCTTCCTTGTTTCAGTCCATGCCCTCATTTGCCCACTGAACACTTAACTTGGGTTTGGGACATGACCTTCAGGTCCCTTCAGGGCTCCAAGGGCTCTTTGCAGTCTAGGGGCACAGCAGCCTGAGGCTGACCTGGGCCCTCTCACATCTGCCTGGTGGTCGCAGGAAGTTGCCTCCACCCAGAGGCAAAGATGGTCCTCGGTCCCAGACAGCTGGACAAGGGAAGTGCTGTGGGTCAACACCGGCTCTCAGCACTCCTGGATGGGGGCAGGGAGGATGGGCAAAACTTTGGAAAGCCAAGCAGGGGATAATCCTGGGTTCCGAGCAGGGTCTTGTTCACTGGATGGTCAAGCAGCGGTGGTTGAAGAGCTGGGTGATGATGGATGAGTCGACTACAGTGGACATGTCCCCCAGGTCGTGGTCATTCTGAGCGATCTTCCGAAGCACCCGCCTCATGATTTTCCCTGGGGGTCCACACGCTTCTGGTTACCTGGTGACAACACACTGACCCACTCCAGCCCTGCCAAAGCTTCCATCCACGCATACTCGCCACCAGTGGGCCTTGGCCCATCCAATCCCAATCTCTAGAGGCCTCTGAACATACCTGAGCGAGTTTTAGGCAATCCAGGTGCATTCTGGATGTAATCGGGTGTGGCAATGGGGCCAATCTTTTCTCTAACTGTAACCAACAAATCATTACGCATTTTTCTAGTACCCTTAGCCAGGCTGCCCAAAACCAAGGCAGAGATGGCTTTGTTCCCAACCTAATCATTCTCAGGCTCACTTTTTGTCTTTCTCTCTTTTTTAACACATTGTCTCTCTACTCTCTCGTTGTATATTAATTCACCTTCATGGAACTCAAGCTCTAGAATTGGCCTGCTAGAGTTTAAATTCACTTTACTTGCAGTGTGACCTCGAACAAGGGATTTATTCCTAAATTCTCTGAGCCTCAAGTTCTTCATCTTTAGAATGAGAGTAACAATAGGATCTATTTCATGGAGGTGTGTTCACTCAGTTGTTCAGTTGTGTCCAGCTCTCTGTAGCCCGCCAGGCTCCTCTGTTCATGGAGTTTTCCAGGCAAGAATACTAGAGTGGGTTGCCATTTCCTACTCCAGGGGATCTTCCCCACCCAGGGATCAAACCCATGTCTTCTGCATCTCCTGCATTGGCAGGCAGATTCTTTACCACTGTGCCTCCTGGGAAGCCTCATGGAGGTGACTAGAGATTAAACATATTAATGCATTTAAAACGCTTAGTTCAGTGGCACAGAGAATTCTACAAACGTCAATCATTATTAACATGGTGGAGACTGAGTGGGAAGAGGGCAGTCAGCCCCTAGGGTCTATTTGTGGTTTGAGAAACTAGCTCACTACAGCCCTTCCCCAACAACTTGCTGTGGTGACTGGGCCATCAGGACAGACCTGGAAATCCCTGCCCAGGGAAGCTCCTTACTCTGCTTCTTGAGCTCCTCAGTGAGGGCTGGGCTGAAGATGTGGCCATCGCACAAGGTGACAAAACAGTAGAGGCATTCGCCCTTCACAGGATGAGGGTGGCCAACCACGGCTGCCTCTGCCACAGCCTTGTGTTCCACAAGTGCTGACTCCACCTCTGCCGTGCTCAGCAGGTGTCCTTGTCAAGGGAAAGGAAGTTGCCATGAGAGAGATCCCAGCCCCTGTTCCATCTATCCTAGTAAGGCAGTCCCGGTCTGGTCAAATGGGGATGGCCCTTCATTCATTTCTCGTGGGACCTCGTTGCCCCACCATCCTGGTTCCCCTCCTCCAGGTACTCGTCAGCGTTTATTACTCTTCAGCCCAGAACTGAACACTGCACTCCAGGTGCAGTTTGGCTCTCTTAGAAGGCTTTGGCTGGGAGTTGCTGGCGAGCAGGGTTAACGAGAAGGGCAGATGGCCCCTGGCCCTCACCAGATACGTTCAGCATGTCGTCGATCCTGCCGGTGATCCAGTAATAGCCATCCTCATCCCGCCGGCAGCCTGAGAGGAGAAAATAAATACGCCACAGTAGGATACCACAGTGATCTGCGTCACCAAATTGCTGTACCCGAGGCAACAGCCTCCTAACAAGTTTTCCTGCTGTGCTAGCCAGGCTCCAAGACGGTCACACCAACCTCCGTCTCTTGGAATTCATACCCCCTGTGTAGTCCTTTATCTCATTGTACTAGGGTTTGTCTCGTGAGCAATCGCATTTGGCAGAAATGATAGGATGTCATCTCTGAGATGAGATTATAGAAGACACTGCAGCTTCTATCTTGGTTGCATTCTCTCTGATTATTTGCTCTGGGGGAAGCCAGCTGCCGTGTCATGAGTAGCCCTATGGAGAGGTCCATGTGGCAAGGAACTGAAGGTTCCTGCCAACAGCCACATAAGTGAGCTTACAAGTGGGTTCTCCGGGCTCAGTCAGACCTTTAGATGACTGCAGCCCCAACTACAGGTTGACTGCAACCCACAAGAAACTCTGAATAAGAACCACCAGCGAAGCCACTCACAGAATCCTGATCCTCAGAAACTATGAGATAATATTTGCTGTCGCTTTTAGCTGCCAGGTTTGGAGTTAATTTGTTCTATGGCAATAGATAACTAATATACTGACCTAAAGTTTATTCTCCATAAAACAAGCAAAGTTATTTTCTAAATAATAAATAAATTCTAATCACTTCTCTGCTTAAAAAGCCTGATGGTCTCCCACCGTACACTGGATCAAGTCCAAATTCCTCACCATGGCTCACAAGGCCCTGTATTATCTCCCTCTCCAACTTGATACAACATTCTTGCTGTTGCTCACTACATTCCAGCTACACAAGCTTCAGTCTGTTCCTCAGACATTCCATGCTTATGTCTCACTGGTACAGAACATTTATTTTTACTCCAGATATTCCCATACCTGGCTTCTTCTTTAGGTCTCTGGTCAAATATCACTTCAAAGAAACTTCTCACCATCCCATGTATGGTGGCCGTCCCTGCAGTATTTATTTGCTGAATTTATTGCCTGTCTCTCCTCACTAGAATGTAACCCCCATGAGAGCAGAGACCTTGCCCACCTTATTCATGGTAACATCTCCTGTGCTTAGATAAGTAATAAGTGCTCAATAAATATTTATGGAAGAATGGATTGGTGGATGGACACATGGGCAAACATAGGCTCCAGACATGGGGATGCACATGACATGGTAATACCTACTGCCATGTGCGGCCTCTCTTTCAGCCCAGCAGTGATGGAAAGAACATTTTCCCTCATACATCAAATCTCAGCACTGTGCTGCGCTCCTTCCTGCAACACTCATTCCTGTTCTTATGGTCTTCTCTGTATCTCTGACTGGATATTACACATTGATACATAAGACACACCCCTAACCAACTCTTCTTGAAAATGAAAGGGGATGGTACATGACTTAGTGGGAGGTGTGGGAAGGGGATAGCCAAGGCTCACCATCTCCTGTCACGTAGTACCCGGGGAACTTCTTAAAGTAGGTGGTCTCAAAGCGTTCGTGGTTCCCATAGACCGTGCGCATGATCCCTGGCCAGGGCTGCTTGAACACCTGGAGGATGAGGAAGTGGTAACCATCTGCTACACTGTCTCACAGGAAGACAGTTTTGTGTTTGCCAAACCTTAGGAGAAATAGCCTGAATGCCATTCCCAAGAAGTAGAACAAAGTATAGGCTTTGGAGACAGACAGTTCAGGCTTGGAATCCTAACTCTGCCACTTACTGTGTGGCCTCAGGTAAGTAACTTTACCTCTCTGAGTTTCAGGATCCTTATCTGTAAATCAGAGAAAATAATTTCTACCTCCTAAAGTTATTTTTAGGATTAAATTAATAGTATGTGGAAGCTGCCTAGCACATGCTCTGTTAGTAATAAGCATTTAGTAAATTTGAGTCTCGTTTTTTATTTTTTAAATTATTTTTATTTATTTGGCTGCGCTGGGTCTTAGTTGTGGCATGCAGGATGTAGCTCCCCAACTGGGGATTGAACCTAGCCCCCTGCATTGGGAATGTGGAGTCTTAGCCACTGGACCACAAGGGAAGGACCTTGAGTCTCATTTTAGGTAATCCCTCAGGGATGCAGGCACAATTTGATGCAAATGAAAGCAGTTACATAAAAATGTGGGACCCACACATAAGTAAATAATTATTGCCCCAATCAGTAATGTCCTGTGGCAGCAGATTGGTGGGATGGACAGAACTCTATGCTAAGAGTCAGAGGACCTGGGTTCAAGTCTTGCTCATGTTACTAACTTGCTCTTTTAAATGTGTGTTAGTCACTCAGTCGTGTCCGACTCTTTGGGACCCCAACAACTGTTGTCTGACAGGCTCCTCTGTCCATGGGATTCTCCAGGCAAGAATACTGGATTGGGTAGTCATTCCCTTCTCCAGAGGATCTTTTCCACCCAGGGATCGAACCCAGGTCTCCTGCATTGCAGGCAGATTCTTCACCGTCTGAGCCACCAGGGAAGCTTGCTCTTAGTGAAAACAAAGTGGGTTGGAGGGTGAGGGCATTAACGATCTCCCTACAACTACTAAATGATCACAACAACAGCTTATATTTATCAAGCAGCGACTCTTAGGTTCTGTGTAAATAAACCCTTCACATGAATCATCTAATGAATCCAGCAACCATAGGAGACAAAGATACTGCTGCTATTGCTGTTTAGTTGCTAAGTCATGTCCGACTCTTTTTTGCAATCCCAGGGACTACAGCCCGCCAGGCTTCTCTGTCTTTGGGATTTCCCAGGCAAGAGTACTGCAGTGAGTTGTCATTTCCTTCTCCAGACAAAGGTACTATTGTTAACTCTTTTACAAATGAGAATATTTATGTTCAGAGGGGTTAGGTAACTTATCTAAGGTCACAGAAGAGGCAGAGCCAGGTTTGAACACAGGCAGGTTGACTCTGGAGCCTATATGATTTTCCACTATGTCTTTCAGACCCAAAAAGACACCATCAGGTATCTTTGAGCAGAGACCTTAAGAGCCTTGTGGGCCAAAAGGCCTAGAGGCAGGCAAAATATCCAGAAGGATTGCCCCGCTAGGGTCTCTCTGCAGAGGATAAACCCTCAACCATGGAGCTTTAGCCAAAAGCAGCTACCAGGAAAGATTAGGTTCTGAACTCTAAAGGAAAGCACACTGTGCCCTTTTGTGGACCACCCTCCCCTCCCCCTCATCAAAGACCCACAGGGGCCAGGATCTCACCAGATAGCCTTCAGCTTCACCTTCCAACTCTTCCCCAGACTCATTCAGGATCGCAGGAGCTACCCCGAAGAATGGGAAAGTCTAGAAGCAAACAGGAGACAGGACCCACAGGGAGGAATGAGAAAACTCTGACTCAACTCTCTACCTCTAGGGAGCCCCAAATTCCCCACATCTATCAGTTCAGCCACCCACCCTCTACCTAGGCTGAATCCCCCAAGACTCTCCCTGGCCTAGCCCAGGACCAGCCAGGGGAGCCTCACTCACAGCAGAACCAGGCTTCATGGGTGTGGCACCAGGGAGGGGGGTCAGCATATGGCCACCCTGTGGAAGTCAGAGATCAGGGGTTTGAGTCACTCTTCCCACTCTCTGCCTGAGCCCCAGTCTTCTGAACCCGTTACTCACTGTCTCTGTTTGCCAGAAGGTGTCCACAATGGGGCAGCGCTCCACACCTACCACCCGGTGGTACCACAGCCAGGCCTCGGGGTTGATAGGTTCGCCCACAGTTCCTAGCACCTGTAAGGATGCCCGGCTGTGCCTTGGGCAGGAGAGTGGGGAGAAAGGGAGGCCCTGAGCACCACTAGGAACCAGGAAGATGTGCACAGGCTCTTCTGCCCCCTCCCCTATTCTAAGCCAGGGTGTTAGAATAATGGGATGGAAAGGACTGTGCAAAGGCCAGCGCCAGCTCTGAGGGACACTAAAGGGGCAGCAGCCAGAGAGGGGTCTCACTTGGTAACGGGCTCATCTCCAAATTTCATGAGCAGACGGATGGCTGTAGGTGCTGTGTAGAACTTGGTCACTTTGTACTTCTCCACGATATTCCATAGGCGGCTCACATCCGGGTATGTGGGAATCCCCTCAAACTGACCCCAATAATGGCTGGTCATTTTCAGTCCCTCCATTCCCCTACCATACCCTCAGGCTCAGTATTTTTCCTTTTCTGACAAATCCCTGTCTTCACACCCTTACCAGACAAGCCAAGAGATTTTTCCACTTAGCATATACAACCCTCTGAGAACTCTTTCTCAAGGAAACAGGTCATCATATAAGTCCCTCTGCTTCTAGGCAAGGTGGCTTTGGGAGGTCATCACCCAGGATCATCTTGTCCATCTCCTAAATAAGCCAGGTAGCCATGGGTCCCAGCACCCTTCTTACCAAAACACTGGTGGCACCATTGGCCAGTGGCCCATAGGTGACATAGGAATGGCCAGTGATCCAGCCAATGTCTGCAGTGCACCAGAACACATCCTCCGCATGAAAGTCAAACACATACTTGAAGGTTGTGGCCACATAGAGCATGTAGCCCCCAACTGTGTGTACCACGCCCTGTGGAGAGAATAGGGCCTCAAGTTGGGCTCACCCTCACTGACTACCAAATGTAGAGGAAAAGCCTCCCCAGAGATTCCGGCCCTGCCAGCATTGTTTTCACAGCATCCATCTCTCTTCCATCCTCCTTTCTCCACGTTCCCATCTCACACACCACACATATTTATATGGTCAGCCCATCATCCACACCCACACCCTAAGATAGTATTTCTGAACCACCCACATTATTTTCACACACATGAACCCTTCTAGTACACTCACATCTAATAGTGTCTCTGTTGTGTGTTTGTGCACACACACTCAATTACACGTTGACAGAATGAGAGTGGGAAAAAAGATAATCTTCTTTGCTTGCTCCATTAATACCCCATCCCTAGGAAAGAGAGGCCCAAATTGTGTCTCTAAAGGTTCACTGAGGAATATTCCAAAGCATGTGGAGAGAATAATTTATGGATGCGGCAAGTGGAAGGTAGAGTGATATATCTTTTAAGTCAGAGTTCTAAGTGTTTCCAGTTCCCACACTGCTCTGGGAGGGACTAGATGTTACCAGTGTGGCATGTGGAAGGGATTGAACTCTAAGAGCTGTAGTCAAGAAGGCCAAGAGGGATCCCTGTGCCCACTCTTGGCCTTGACTTTACAGGCAGCTCTTCTTCAACCAAACCACGTGAGTATGGGCGGGAAACACAGATGTCAGCCATATGCATTTATCCTTTCCTCCTTTTCTGGGCACCATGAGGCTCCCCACTTGAATTGTCTCACCCTGGGCTTCACCATCAGCGATTGAGGATTTATGTCAATTTGATTTAGAAAAGGTAAATGTGACATTTCTGAAACTCAGAGTTGTAAATTTCATGTCATTACGTGCTTCCTCAGCAACTCACTTCTCACCCTTACACAGTGTATGTACACACACACACACACATACTTGCCTTGGGTTTGCCTGTGGAGCCACTGGTGTACAGGATGAAGAGTGGGTCTTCAGCATCACACCATTCAGGCTCACACTCATCCCCTGCCTTCTGCATGAGTTCATGCCACCACAAGTCAACCCCCTCATTCCAGGAGATCTGCAGGGGGAAGAAAACAGGAATGGGCAAGGAGGAACTGTGAATAGCACAGGCTGGTGGCAAAAGTCACCCCTACCTAGCACCTGGAGGGGCCAGGGTGGGAGTGGCAGATGGAGGTCCTGAGAGGGAGGAAGGGCCCAGTGAGGGTGGAAAGGGGCAAGGAAAATAGAAACAGAACAAGAGGCTTCTTGGGTACTCCCAGCACCCTGGTCCAGAACATCTCTCACCTGACCTCAGGCTGAGGTGGGCTCCCTCGGTTGCTCCCTTCTCACACTTCAATTCCTAGCTTAAACGTCACCTTCTTGGAAAGGCTTAACCTAAACAGCATCTGATGATAGGCTCCCAGACCCACACTCACCCCTGCTACTATTCTTTCTTTTTTTTTTTTGATCAGCTTGTGAGATTAGTTTCCCAACCAGGAATTGAACGTGGGCCCTTAGCAGTGAAAGCACAGAGTCTTAACTCTGGATGGCCAAGGAATTCCCACCCCTGCTATATATAATTCTTGATCACAGCACCTTATTTCCTTACCACATAGCACATATTTCCAGTTATTTTATTTAGCTGTTTACTTGATTACCATCTCCCCAGATAGTGACCTCTATGAGTGCAGTGGCATGTCTATCTTTCCTACCCACCCCCCTAAATCTCCATCACCTAGTAAAATGCCTAGCACTCAACAGGCACTCAGTAAAATTTTGTTGGATGAATTAATATGCATACACAGGCCTGTATACACACATATGTACTTATGGGACTAGTGGCTCATCAGCAGGGATGCAGATACCACACAATTCAGAAATGCAGAATTAGTCAGAGCCTACAGGTGAGGTGGGTACCTGACCCCAATAGTTAGTAGCAAAAGAAGTCAACAGATGTTGGTCCAAGCATCTTTTTTTGCATGTCCGGACATCATCCACATCCGGAGGTTCCTACTCCAGCTCTGCCCCTGCCCCTATACCAGTGGTACCAATGGATTTCTCATAAAGACACTTTCTTGAGGTTCCTTTCAGCAGGAAACTTTGCTTTAAGTTGGTGGAAAAGGATGAAGGTGGATTTCTCCCAGTAGAAGGATGTTCCTCTAATACTGAAGTGCCTTTCAGATCTGTCATCCTGAAATTTTTCTAAACTCTCCTTGAAACTGTTTTACTTTCTGAATTATATCACCTGTTTGAAAAACCAGTTTTAAGTCTACTCTTTGCTGAGTGAAGTTGTATTCCCTGAGTTTGTCCAAAGTTGCACTGGATTTCGATTCCCAGTTCTGCCACTTCATATATATATCTATATATGACCATAGGCAAGCCACTCTACCTTAAGTTACTCATTTTTAAAATGAGGATAGTCATTCTTGCCCTGATAGTCTCACAGGATTTTGGAAACATCAAAGGAAAACTGTATTACCTAGTAAACATCAAGCCTTGGATTGTCTGGGTGGGTAGAGAAGACTGATGAATGTCAGGAAGGTGAAAAGTTAGTTCTTCCACTGAACTCCTCTGGGAGGTGAAATAAGAGTGTGATGATGGAAACTATTGTAGGTTTGGTTTAGCTATCGCGAAACTGTTTCACATTCATTGCCTCCTTGTTCTATAGTCCCAACTGGCAGGTAGACATGATAGTATTAGAGGAAACATCCTACTCCTCTCATTATATGGTTATATAGTAATTTATTGTGTGCATATTTGGTTTAAAAGCCCCAAAGTGTTAGACACATACCTTGATAAATTATAAAATTACCATTCTTCTTTTTCTGAACTATCTGTTTCTTACTCTGGAGAATTTGAAGTTTCTGGCACATAAGCATGACAAGTCCAGGTCAAGAGAGACACCATTAAGAAGAAAAAGAACAGAGAGAAGGTGCCCACAAGCTAGAAAACACAAAAATACACCCTACTCTTTTTTTTTTATTGGAATAGCCATATGGGTTTACACATACATTGTCACATGAATAGTTTTTTGCCCACCAGATGATCTACTTGAGATGAGGGCA
The DNA here is from genome assembly GCA_024291935.2 of Okapia johnstoni. Lineage (NCBI taxonomy): Eukaryota > Metazoa > Chordata > Mammalia > Artiodactyla > Giraffidae > Okapia > Okapia johnstoni. The sequence goes on along the minus strand of CM044324.1, from coordinate 53,322,719 downwards.
TTAATGTATTTAAGCAGAAGTTTGTCAATAGTGCTTTGAGCAAATGGAGCTAGTCTACGGTGCTGGTGTGGATTGTCACAGAAAAGGCACTAGGTACATGTAAGGGCAAAGCACAGTTACATTGTGGCAATGATGGGACTCTTGTAATCGTGTAAAACTGCTTCCTTTGTGGGTGTGGGTAAGGAGGGTGGGGTGGGTACTCCAGGTGTGGAGCTGATAACCAGCACCAGGAAGCAGGGTGAGAGCAATCAGTGGCACACATGCTGGTTGTGAATTAGGCGTATACCTGTGAGGACCCAGGGCTTGGAATCAGAAAAAGATTTGAATTTTCTGAAATAAGAATCAAGGAGATGGCTGGCATTTGTTATTGGAACAGGATAGCCTTAGGGAGGGCAGCTGCCAGGTGTGAGAGAGGAATATGAGGAAGCTCAGAGGTAATATGGTTGAAGAAGGTCCCTGCCAACTATAACAGGCCCTCCCTTGAAGATTGCTTAAGAATGAGGGATTTGGAGCTCTGCCAAGATTTCCACAGCTTTGACTACAGTTCTCAGGTCAACCAACCTGGGCTTTGTAAGCCGATTTTTATGGTCTTTGGGTTTTTGGTAACTGACTCTTTTTACCTCCAAGGAATAAAATTCCAGGAGCCTGTGGCCTGACAACCTCTGGTATTAAGAATTATAAGACTTGATTTCTTTTCTAAACTCCCTTTTAGAAATGCCAGCCTGTCTGCTATAAAGAAATAACAAAAGCTAACATTTATGGAGCAGTTACTATGTGTTGAATACCTTACGTATATTGACAAAACCCTGTCAGGTAGGTACAATTTTATCCTTATTTTAGAGATGGGGAAACTGAAGTAAAGGAGCTTAAGAAACTTGCCCAAGTTCCCATATAGCAGGTAACAGAGCCAAGATGTGAACCCAAGTGGTCTGACTCCAGAGCCTATATTCTAACCACTAAGTTTGTTTCCTCTTTCAAGAGAAAAGTCTTAGGTCCCTGCCTGAGTTTTCAAATGAAAACATTTTCCCCTAGGACTCAGATCTGTCTCCACCATGCTAATGAGAATAGAGAAAATGCGTATTATATTTACCATTAGCCTAAGAGGTTGATCATAGCAGATTTAGAGTAAGACAGCCTATGAGGATGGTAAAACTCAGAGGAATAGTGGCTTTTATGTTCTGTTTTAGTATGGAAAGCAGGTTCCTTTAAAGCATGTACTATCATGTCTCCGTTACTGATAAGGGAACTGAAGTCCAGAGAGAAGGGGTGCCTCATTTAAGGTCATATAGCTAAAAATTGGTCTCTGGACTCCAAACCCAATCTTTCCCCTATACTAATCAGCTTTGAGTTTCCCTATACTAATCAGCTTTGAGTCACCACTTAAGGATCTCTCTTCTTAGAATCACCCACAATGTAACTTTTGTTCAATTTAGCATTTAATTATAACAGAGTTTATGTGTAGTTTGTAAATCCCAAAGTAGTTTATAAATATATTTAGGAACCTTCTTCTCTGCTGCCAACTTGATGGTGATTCCCAAGGTCAAGGTCTGAATCTCCTCGACCTGTTCCTCCTCCTGTCTCTCCTGGTTCTGCCTCAGCTAAGTGCACAGTAAAAACTTTCTGACAGGTTGCTTGGTCTTCTCTCCCACAATGGTCCTGAGAAGCACGAGTGAAATGGAATGTCTGTTGCTACTTCTCTGAGATCCATGCTCTATGCCAATTCAGAGCAATAAGCATTTGGTCTCATGACCCTTCAGAGTGACTTAGACTACCTGAGGGCAGAGAGAAGGGGGTTAGGTCTGGCAGTCACCTCAATGGGGCGAACAGGCAAAGAGCAGATGGACAAGCAAACAAGCATGCAGGAAAGCAGTGCCCAAGGCAATGCAGAGGTGGATACCTGGGGCCGGATGTGCTTGGGTTTCTCTTTCGGCTTACCCTGTTAAGAGCCCATGGAAAGGGTGGTGAGCAGAGTCCAAGGATAGGGGAGGGGGAGGGCAGGGTCAGTGTGCCCCAAACCTCTGGCTGCTTCCTTTCCCTCTGGTTCCTCTCTCACTGGTCCTCCCAGCCTCCATTTTCCTGATCCTGTTCACAGCCTCTATGCATTCAGAATCCCGAATGCTGACAGGGGTCTCCAATCTTCCTAGACTAGACTGAAGTCTGTCTAGTTCTAAGACTCCTCAAAGCCTCTCAAGTCACAGAATTTCAGAAACCCTCTGTCCTTCTGGACCCTAGAGCTTTTATCCTTCATGCCCCTTAGATCTGGAGGCCACCACTGGGCTTTTCCATCAGAAGCATGTATCCAAAGCTATCAAGGGCCATGTATTGAGGGGCAGATCCTGGTCTTTCCATGGTGGGACCATACAGGTAGCCCACCCCAAACCAAAGCCCAGTATTTAAGATGACTACATATAGTTACCCAGGTCAGCCCATTTCTAACCCAAGCCCAATCCCTAAAGGTCCCTGTGCCCATCAGAATACTCCAACCAACACAGCAGTCTTCTTCACAATCTCTTGTGCTCAGTTCCCAAAGCTCCCTATCTACATCCAAGGTCAAAGTCCCCTAGCTCCAGCCAGCCCTGCCAGGGAAGCCATTCCGAGGACTGCTCCTAGATCCTCAGCATTATCATAAGGAAACAAAGACGGACATCAAGAACTTCCTGGGGAGGAAGAGGGAGCCACTTGGAGCCCAGAGGTGGGCATAACGGTACCAGACTCACCTGCACATCCGGGCATGGCCTCTTAATCGGAGGAGACTGGCTGGGAGAGTCACCTGTGCCAAGCTCTGCCCGCCCCAGGTGCTTGACCACAATGCAGCATTTCACTGGGAAACCCCTGGAGGAAAGAAAAGCCTCAAGCGGTGGGCTGGTTGGCTCAAAAGAGGATTTGGCAAGACCCACCCATGTCCATCTAGGGTAGGAGGGACAAAGGAGACCTGGCACTGAGGAAATGCCCAGTCAACTCAGGGCAGTAGCCAGCAGACCAAACACACTTACTTCTCCTGACACTTCTCCAGGGCCTCGTCAGCCAGCTCCTTCAGGTTCACAAGCTTTTCCCCCCTGTAGAAGGCATCTTTGGGGAGCAACAGATATTCCAAGCCTTAGGAAGGCACCACACTTCTACCCCTTTATCCCTAGCAGGTACAATGTTCAGTCCTTTCTGGATAGGCCTCTTGTCTCTGGCTCTTCCAGCTGATTTGAGCTGACAGAGGGTAGGCTGAGGTGGAACCAGGAGATAAAGGGTAGGCTGCCCCTACCCTTTTCACTAAGCAGTCCCAAATACCAACTAGCTGATTGAAGACCAAGACTTTGAGTGCAGGAGTTTTGGGGGAGGGGTGAAAGAATTAGTCACCTGTAGTGATGAGAAGGCTGCAATTGGAATCCAGGATCCGTTCACAAAGAGAATCTGAAGAGAACCCCGCAAACTAGAAAAGGGAAGAAAGACTGAGAAAGAGGGCAACCCAGGGATCGAGTGAACAAGAAAAGGAATTAGGAATCTATGACACAAACATTCTAAATGCCTTAGTCTGGTTTTTAAGACCCTCCATCATCCAGGCTCAACCTACTTCTGAGCCCTACCTCCCAACCAGGCCCCTTTCTCCAGCCCCAATTCCTACCACAATGGAGTGCAGAGCCCCAAGGCGGGCACATGCCAGCATAGCCACCACAAGCTCCGGGATCATGGGCATGTAGATGGCCACTCGGTCACCCTTGCAAATGCCTGCAGGTAAAGGACACAGATCATGGATCATGGTGGATCCCATCTGCTGCTACGTGTTCCTTCTCATCCACTTATCTGCCACCTGCCTACTTCCCCCCTAGGTGACCTTTTCTGTTCCTCTGTTAGCAGATTCCTTCTTTGCCTTGTCAACTTTCCCCAAGTCCTCAGATACCCCCAGGCTGGGCTCTCCAGTCTTCTTCCTATATCCCCACACTCACCCTGTTTTCGGAGAACATTGCTGAACCGACACACTTGGACCAGAAGCTCTCGGTATGTGATCTGGGTGGTTTCCTCTGGCTCATTGCCCTCCCTGAGATGTATCAGAAAGAGCCAGTCACTAGGGAGTATGACTTCTTCCCCAAACAAACAAACAAACAAAAATAGGAACAGTCATAAAATCCATTCAGTAACACCAAGGTCTGGAAATATTCTGTGAGTGTGAGCCATCTGCCACCACACCTTGAGCTGACTGTCAGATACACTGGCCTTACAAGATATACTTTATACACAAGCTGTGTATCACTGGAAAATGCACTGCCATCTCTGAACCTCATTTGATAAAATGGGATCATGGTCTTCTCTCTTCCATTCAAGGCATGTATTAAGGAGAAATGGTATCATGAATGTGATTCTTCCTGAGAGTGATGTCAACATTGCATTGGTGTTATTCAAAGTGAGGTCTCTAGATTATTTGTACCCAAGTCACCTAGGGAACTTGTTAAAATGTAGATTCCTGAGCTCAAACTCAGAATCACAATCACAAGGTCCAAGAATCTGCTTCTTTACTACAAGTTGGTATAAAGAATCAATAGGTAAATCTGATGCACCTTTAAAGTTGAGAATCACCACCCTCTATCAACTTCTTGCTGTTTACTGCCTCAGTCTTGCCTCCTACTCCTTTCTAGGCTTCAGCCTGGTTTCCTTCAGTCATTTCTTCATCGATTCATTTGCTTATTCAACTACTATGTGCTATATATATGAATAGAAATAAGGCACTGAGAATAAGATAAGCAAGATCCCTGACAACATGAAGCTTATATTCCAATGATAGTACAGGAAATGTACAAGTAAAAATATAACAGATAATTTAATTTCCAATTATGATAAGCATTATGAAAGATATAAAGAATGACATAATAATGACTGAGAAATTTTTAAAAAGACATCTTAAGGAACTTTCAGACTGTATACAAAGATTTAACTGTAAGAATATTCCCTTCAGTATTATTTTTCAATTATATTATTTTTAAATAAGTAATTTGCTGCACAGTTGCACTCATCTCACACGCTAGTAAAGTAATGCTCAAAATTCTCCAAGCTAGGCTTCAACAGTACATGAACCAAGAACTTCCAGATGTTCAAGCTGGATTTACAAAAAGCAAAGGAAACAGAGATAAAATTGGAACATCTGCTGGATCATAGAAAAAGCAAGAGAATTCCAGAAAAGCATCTACTTCTGCTTTATTGACTATGCCAAAGCCTTTGACTGTGTAGATCGCAACAAACTGCGGAAAATTCTTAAACAGATGGGAATACCAGACCAACTTACCTGCCTCCTGAGAAATCTGTACGCAGGTCAAGAAGCAACAGTTAGAACTGGACGTGGAACAATGGACTGGTTTCCAAATTCGGAAAGGGGTACATCAAGACTGTATAATGTCACCCTGCTTATTTAACTTATATGCAGAGTACATCATGTGAAATGCTGGACTTGATGAAACACAAGCTAGAATCAATACTGCCAGGAGAAATATCAATAACCTCAGATACACAGATGACACCACCCTTATGGCAGAAAGCAAAGAAGAACTAAAGAGCCTCTTGATGAAAGTGAAAGAGGAGAGTGAAAAAGTTGGCTTAAAACTCAACATTCAGAAAACTAAGATCATGGCATCCAGTCCCATCACTTCATGGAAATTGATGGGGAAACAATGGAAACAGTGACAGACTTTATCTTTGGGGGCTCCAAAAATCACTGCAGATGGTGACTGCAGCCATGAAATTAAAAGACGCTCCTTGAAAGAAAAGCTATGACCAATCTAGACAGCATATTAAAAAGCAGAGACATTACTTTGCCGACAAGGTCTGTCTAGCCAAAGCTATTGTTTTTCCAGTAGTCATGTGTGGATGTGAGAGTTGGACCATAAAGAAAGCTGAGCGCCAAAGAATTGATGCTTTTGAACTGTGGTGTTGGAGAAGACTCTTGAGAGTCCCTTGGACTGCAAGGAGATCAAACCAGTTAATCCTGAAGGAAATCAGTCCTGAATGTTCATTGCAAGGACTGATGCTGAAGCTGAAACTCCAATACTTTGGCCACCTTTTACAAAGAGCTGACTCATTTGAAAAGACCCTGATGCTGGGAAAGATTGAGGGCAGGAGGAGGAGGGGATGACAGAGAATGAGATAGTTGGATGGCATCACCGACTCAATAGACATGAGTTTGAGCATACTCCGGGAGTTGGTGATGGACAGGGAAGCCTGGTGTGCTGCATTCCATGGGGTCACAAAGAGTCGGACACAACTGAGCAACTGAACTGAACTGAACATAAAAGGATAGGTAAATTTTTAAAATGAATTTGAAAATTGGATTTTAATGCTGTTCAGAAGAGAAATAAATACTTCACAGTCCCCAAACAAGCATAGAATGGGGAGGTGGGAAAGAACTGCTTTAAGCACAGGACAGGCCTATTAGACAAGCATGTAAACATGCTTCTATGTTTATATACTCTCTTTTTTTTTTCTATACAAATGGTGGCACACAATACGCATTTTTCTGTATCTTGTTTTTTATTGAATATAATAGGCATTCAATAAACTGCACAAATCTTAAATATAGAACTTGATCATCTTGCTTAATTTTTAAATTTAACAATATATCTTGATATCATTTTCCATCAAGACTTAAAGTGCTATGTCATTTTCTTTGTCATATGCATAATATTCCACTATTTGTGTGTGCCATAATTTATTTAACAAATAAATATTTCAATGAGTATCTTTATTAATATGTCATTTACTCACTTGAAAATATATCTGTAGGATGAATTACTAGAAGTGAAATTGTTGGGTCAAAGATATGGACATTTTAAATACTGATAAATACTAGAGGATAAGTTCTTTAAGTAGGATGGTCAGGGAAGGCCTCTCTCTGGATAGGTGACATTTGAGCTAAGACCTGAGTCATGAGAGTAGGCAAATGTATGAGTTCTTGAGAAGAGTATCCCGGGAAAAGAGAACATCAAAATTTGGAAAAACGATGAGGTAGTAAAGAGCTTGGCCTATTCAAAGAACAGAAAGGAAGCTAACATGGCTGCAGCATAATGAACAAGATGGAGAGTAAGAATCAGAAATAGGCAACAGCCAGATCACATAGGGCTTTGTAGGCATGGTAAGAAATTTGAATTTTATTCTAAGGAGATTCTTCCTGGCTTCCCTTATACACAAAGTGCCACTTCCACAATCTTAATCAGACCAATGCCCCTGCTCAGAATGCCTTCCCACCTCCTTTGGGCAGCACCGCGGAGCCCTCCATAAAGGTCACTGTGCTCCCTCTCCTTCCTTACCACCCAGAGAACTTATGAAGGAGGTAACTAAAACCCAGAGAGAGGCAGTAACTTGGTCAAGGTCACAATAATAAGCGGCAGAGCCAAGAATAGATCCTCAGGTCTTCTGACTTGAAGTCAGGACTCTTTCTCCTCACAGTGTGAAGGACAAGGACTAGCAGGGAAGCCAGGTCTTTGGCGATTTCATGGAAGATTATCAGCTTCTTTCCAGCTCCTGGCTCAATAAGTTAGTTACTATCCTCTCATTGGCTTCGCCTTCCTAGGGCTGAGAGGAGAAAAGCACAGAGAGCTGTCTAAAGTGGGAAGGAACTGGGAGAGAGGAAGCTGGCAAATGGCCCTGAAAGCCGGATGCAAAAAAAGTCACTTCCTTATTTGGCTCACTGACAAGTGGCACATGGGAACATCTCTAGTTACAGCTAAATGCTGACGTACACCTCACATCCATGCACACGTGTCCCCATATGTATGCTGACCTGTGTACCCCTGCATACATAAAAACATGTATACTAATATAAAAAACATTGCAGACATAGGAACTGCTCATTTGCACACATAGGAACAAATAGCGTTAATATATGGATGTAGGACTTGAACATGGGCCCATCTGCAAGTATATGCACCACACACTTATGTATCTACCTATGTGTACCCTCAGAAACTCTCTATCATGTTATTCTGTTTTGTTTTCTTTGTGGAACTTTCTATGATTTGAAATTAGCTCATGTATTTTATTCACTTGTGTGTTATCTGTATCTTTCACTGGAATATAAACTCCATGATAACAAAGACCTTGTCTGTCTTGTTCATTGCTACATCTCTAGCAATGAGATTCGATACCTAGAATAGAGTTTGGTGCATAGAAGGTGTACAGGCACAGATAAGAACAAACTTATACAAGAATACGAGAACAGCTTACTTGAGACCGCTTCCAGTTACACACACACACAGAATGTACATCTCTCTCCCTGGTTCTGTGCTCAAGTTATACATTATTCATGTAGGCACCTTACTCCTTCCAGTATCTTCTTTCTCTGACATACACACCCGGCTGGGGCCCCTGGCTGGTTGGGAGAAGGGAGGGAGCGCGCGCGCGCGCGCGCACACACACACACACACACACACACACACACACACACACACACACACACACAACGTAATATTACTCAGCCATAAGAAAAGAGTGAAACCTTGCCATGTGTGATAATATAGACGGACTTAGAGGGTATTATGGAGAAGGCAATGGCACCCCACTCCAGTACTCTTGCCTGGAAAATCCCATGGACGGAGGAGCCTGGTAGGCTGCAGTCCATGGGGTCGCTAGAGTCGGACACGACTGAGCGACTTCACTTTCACTTTTTACTTTCATGCATTGGAGAAGGAAATGGCAACCCGCTCCAGTGTTCTTGCCTGGAGAATCCCAGGGACGGGGGAGCCTGGTGGGCTGCCGTCTATGGGGTCGCACAGAGTCGGACACAACTGAAGCGACTTAGCAACAGCAGCAGGGACTGGAAAACTTGAGAATACATGCTCTGAAAAGAGCAGGCATCTAGCACTTAAATGTAGTGCCTATTAACTTTTGCCCTCTGGGAATAAGGTCTCAATACTTTCCAATTTTTCAGTTTTTCAAGAGAGACCTGGAATCTGTTTCTGAATTTTTAAGTGATGCAATTAACTTTAAATTTAAACACTGTGGTCAAACAAACCTATTGAGAGATTTAGCTGAGGGGCTACAGATTGGGAACCCTTGGAGCAGACCCAGCTACTTCCCTTTTACCTGGAAGCCATATGGTATGGGACAGCTCAAGGTATATAATCTTTTTTTAAGGAAAACTTCTACAGCAAGCTTATCCTTACACTCTCCATATTTACTTTTACCTATTACTGATGCAAAATATATTCAGAATTAGACTAATTCCCTTCCCATCTACTGCTATCACAGTCCAAAGTCACCATTAAGTATGTCAGCTCATGTCATTCTTCTGATCAAAATGTTCAGATGTCATTTTGAGTAGAAGTCCTCACACTGACCTACTACATCATCTATTCCCTCATTACCTCTCTGTCCTCAAATACTCCCATTCTCTCTTCCTCTCCCCACCTCTCTGCTCCAGCCACATAGCCTCCTTACTGTTTGGCAACACCAATCACACTTAACCTCAGAACTTTTGCCCTCCCCTTGAGTATTCTTCCCCCAGAGAGCCACATGACTTATTGCCTTTCTTTTGAGTTATTGCTCAAATGTTGGCTTCTCAGCGAGGTCATCCTTGAGCACGCCATATAAAAAAGCACTTGTCCACCCCGAGTCCCAGATACTCCAAGGTAACATCTTCCAGAAAGTCTTCCCTAATTTCTCTTTTTCCTTACCTACCTCAAAGTGGAAAATTCTTTCTTCCTTCCAAGTCCCTTTATCTCACTTTCCTTGTGATCTATTGGTTCTACCTTGTATTACATTTATTGGGGCCTTATTGTTCCCATTATACCCTGGGCTCTTGAAGGGAAGGAACTGTGTCTTCTTCCTTTCTGTCTTCTCAAAGCACAGTTGGCACAGCAAGTACTTAAGGTTCATGGTAAAATCAGTGAAAAACTTATAACTAATTAATGACAAGGGAAGACTGGAGCTCTTTCTCTTTGTATGAGGATAGTCATTGAATTGGAGATTTTAGGTCCCTAAACTAGCAGAAAAGTAAAGCACAAGATAGGAGGAAAGAGCTGAGCCAAAAAAAAAAAAAAAGATGGGGAAAACTGGGTTCCTCACAGAAGGATCAGAAGGCAGGATCTAACCTAGTGAGTTAGGTCTTCCAGAGGAGAAGTACCCAGATGAGAGGAGTCAAAACTGTTATCAAAGGAAGACTGGACTTATCTGTTTAGCCTGGAAGTGAGAATATAATGAAAAATCTGATAGTAAGTCTCAAATACCTGTATGTCTGTTGCTGCCACCCTAGTACGAGCCACCTTCATGTCTTGCCTGGATGACCACAGTGACTCCACACTGACCTCCCACTATACTCCTGCCCCCTTCCAATCTATACATAAACCAAAATGATCTATTATAAACACAAACCAGGCTACAGTATCTTTTCCAACTCATTATGTGCCATTGTTCCATTCTGCTTACCAGACTCCAAACACATTAGCTTCTTACTGAGAGAACATGCCATGGTCTTTTACTGTCTTTCCTGAACTCTTCGAATGGTTTGCTCTACCTCATATTTCAGATCTCAGTTTAACTGTCACTTCCCTAGTGAAGCTTTCCATGACCAGCATCAGTCCTTCCTGATATTCTTCATCACAAAATTGTTTATTTTTTATAGCATTTTTCTCAAGTTGTAATTGTCTTATTTACTGTTTTTTGGGGTTTTTTGCTAATTGTCTGTCTCCCCTACTAGACTATAAGCTTCCTGAATGCAGAGACTATATTAGTCTTGTTTACTACTGAATCCCCAACACCTTGCAAAGAACCTTGTATATAATAGGTGCTCAATAAATACTTTCTGAATGAATGAATGAACCTGAAGGATTATTATGGGAAAGAAACAAATTAGTATTTTGTAACTATAATTGGAAGAGCTAGGTCAGTTGGGAGAGTGCAATATAAGGAAAGCCTTTCCAAATGTCAGGCTTCCCTGGTGGCTCAGATGGTAAAGAATCTGTCTGCAATGAGGGAGACGCAGATTCGATCCCTGAGTCAGGAAGATCCCCCGAGGAAGGGAATTGCTACCCACTCCATTCTTGCCTGGAGAATTCCACGGACAGTGTTGCCTGGCGGGCTATAGTCCATGGGGTTGCAAAGAGTCGGACACAATTGGGTGATTAACACTTTTTCTAAATGCCAGAGTTGTCCAGAAGCGTAGGATTGTGCAGGTTGGTACAGGGAAACCCTGTCATCTATTTGATCATTCTCGAGGGAGTGAGGTCCTTGGAATTTTCATTTTATAAGCAACCCATGTGATTCATGTTCAGTGAACTTTCAGATGACCTTTAAGACCCTTCCAGTTTTGAGATTCTTTGATTTGGGAAAATTAAGAAATAACTTGTTCTATGATCCATGAAGAAGTGCACAAATGTAAAGCACTTAGATGTAAGTATACCCTCAAGTCACTTTCCCATTCACTAAGGGAGCGGGGTGTGGGAGTAACATAGCTTGACCCATTAGCAGCTTAATGTTCCCTCTGGATACTCCTGGCTGAACAAGGAAAAGGGCTGGAGGAGGAGGTGGAAGGAGGCAAATTCCAAAGACTGAATCATAAATCACTTAGAATGCCAGACGAAGACAGGGCTTTTAATGTTCACCATCCTTATTCACAGATGAGAAACCAAATGTACAGATGGGAAGTGATGGCCTGGAGGTTACTTAGCACTTAGCACTATTATTGTAAAGCAGAGCTATCCAATATGGTAGCCACAAGCCACATATAGCTACTGAACACTTAAAATGTTGTGAGGGAACTGAATTTTTAATTTAATTTAAACTATTTTAAATATTAACAGTCATCTGTGGCTAGCTCTAGAGTCTATATGCCTCAAGGCATACTCCTGCTAAATGAAATGGCCTACAAAAGGGGAGTGATGTTTCCAAAACCCTGGATTAGCAGAAAGAAGAAAATCAAAGTGCAGGAGTCCTGAGAACTGTGGGGTTAAAGTCCACCAAGCGTGGATTTTAATAAAACTATAATAACCCAAGAGAGCTGAAAACATACATCCATACAAAAACTTGTACACAAAGATTCATAGCAGCATCATTCATGATGTCAAAAAGTGAAAACAATCCAAGTATACATCAACTGAAAAATGGATAAATAAAATGTGGTATATCCATACAATAGAGTATTATTTTGTATAAAAAGGAATAAAGTACTGACACATGCTACAACATGGATGAACCTTGAAAAGATTATGCTAAGTGGAAGAAGCTAGACACAAAAGATTACATATTATATGATTTATTCATATGAACTGTCCAGAATAGCAAAATCATAGAGACAAAAAATAGATTAGTGATTGCCTAGGCCTGAGGCAAGGAAAGTTGGAAGAAAATGAAGAGTGATTGCTAATGAGTATAGGGTTTCTTTTTGGGGTGGTGAAAATGTTCTAAAGTAGATTGTGATGATGTTTGTACAACTCTGTGAATATGCCCAAAATCACTGAGGTGTGCTTTAAATGGGCAAATTGTATGTTATGACTTATATCTCAAATTTAAAAAACTTACTGCAAATTCTGACTGGAACTGCAATAAGCACACAGAATAATTTGGAAAAAATAGACATCTTTACAAATCTTTCTTTCCTGAAAGATTGTACCTTAGCACTATTCATTCATTCATACTGTTCATTCATTCATACTGTCTCTATTTATCTAAAGACTTGGCATTTATTTATTTTATTTTTAGCATTATGGTCATAGTATACACCTGTTTCCCTCACTGGATTGTGAGTTTCTTAAAGGAAGACAGGATATCTTTTTATCTGTTTCCTCCTCAGTGCCTAGCATAAAGTTTGACACATAGTAGGCACTTAATACATAACTGTGAAATGAGAGGATAAAACAATGAATGAATAAACTTCTCTGCTTACATGATCAGCTGGATCTAGGCTGATCAGAGTGAGGAAACATGGAAGGAAAGAGGGAATTATAGAGGATACAAATGGAGAAGACAGATGCTAAACAGGCAGGGGGAAATGGTAGACAGACAGGAAAAGTTTAAAACTTGTAGAATGGGATTTGGAAACTTACTAGAAAAGTTTCTTGAGCCTCTACAATGGACACAATCCTGGACTCTGTGCCATGAAAGAGACTGGAAGAAGCCCCTGAATATGAGGTTCAGGCTATGGGACACATGCTTTGCAATCTGAGCTATTAATACACCCTGTTCTCCTTCCAGCTATTTTTAGGCCTTGAGCCACAGACCTTGTGCCTGTTCCCCTTGGCCAAAGTGGCTTTGGTGTCAGTTGGCTTCTACACATCTTCTCTGTCGAGAAGGCAGGCCTGGGCTAGTATAGAAGGTAACCTTTCTATCAAAGCCTGCATTCCTTCTTACAGGAGGAAAATCATACTCATTCCTATTATCCAGTTGTTCGTACCATGCTAGTCTTCCCCAGAATAAATGAATGAGGGCAGCCCTCTCAGCTCCTTTATTACCACTGTATTTGGAATGCTGCCTTAGACAAGAATACGCCTAGATTAGAAAAAGCAAGTGGGAAGAACAGCCAGGACAACATACTACATGTACATTAAGTCTTCTCAAGTGTAACAGACACATGCAAAAATATTCATGTCAATAGTTCTTTGCTATTTAGGTAGATATCATAGCTTAAATCAGTTGTTTTTAAGGTATGGTACTCTATTCCTATGGGTACATGAGCAGGACAAGTTTTAAGAGAGTAAGTGTCCAGAGTTTCAACTTTCATATGTACTCTTTCCTAACAGTAATCTAAGTTGGTTTTCCTCTCCCACTTTACAAAAAATGCCATGTCTCTCTTTTATCCAAAACTTTATTATGCCTACACAATGCTGAGGTTTAAAAAAAAACCAAACCTCTGGAGTGCCAAAGGGACAATTTGAGAATGCATAAATTCAGAGGGAGAGCCCCAAGGAAGCAAATCAGAGAGCTTCTATAAGAAATCGATATTGAAAAAAAAAAAAAAAAAGAAATCAATACTGAAAGAAGTAACATGTTGACAGAACTGTCTGTGCAAATTAGATTATATGATGAACATTATCTATAAATTATACGAGCTAGATGTGAAGTTTCAAGATTTTGAAAAAGATATATAACATATATATATATATATACACATACAATAAAACACGCTGGAAATTAGATTCTTTGCAGTTATTTAATCTTTTGATAAAAAGATTAAATCTGAACTTTAAAATGTATGAAGAGTTACATATCAAAATTCTTCTGGGTATTAGATCACTAACATAAATAATTACTTTTCAAAGATATTCTGCCACTGCCCACCATATCAAAAACATGTGAGGAACTTTTAAAAATACAAGTCAGAAGTCTTACCTCTGAAAATTCTGATTCAATAGACTGGGTGGGATCCAGGAATCTGGATTATTAACAATATCCTCAGGTAAATATTTGGGTCACCAGACCTCGATTACTGTTTACCTTTAATTCAATGTATGAATTTGCACAACAGTACCCTTACTTCATACAATTTTAAATTGGCAACTCTTTGGAAGTCCTTGCTGAAAAATTCATAAAATGAATTTTTATGAATAAATGAAAGATCAGCCAATTCAATTTAGACCCTTAAGCTGTATTTTGTAGTCTATAAGATTGAAGTGATAAAATGTCAAGGCCATGAAAATCCAGAAAAGAATAAGGGACTATTCTAGATTGAAGGAGACTAAAAAGACATGACAACTGCACTTCATGTGTGATTCTGAACTAGATCCTTCTGCCATTAAGAACATTATTAGGACAATTGGCAAAACTTCCGTGGAGTCTGAAGATTGATGATAATGGTGTATCAGTATTGATTTCCTGATTTTGATAGCTGTATTATAGTTATATAGGAGAAAGTCTTTGTTGGAAATGCACACTATTCAAGGTCTGCATCTTTCAAATGGTTCAAGAAAAGAGCTATTTGTATTGTACGTGCAATTTTCCCTTTTCCTTTTTTTTTTCTTTAAGTGTTGATTCTGTTTTATTATCTGACTAGAAAATTAGACAATCCACCAGTCCAGGTGGCAGTGGACGAGCTTAAACTTGCTCGTTATTTCCAGGTCCAGCCCCACCTTGGCCTTTCTTTTTCTTCCTCTTCATGAGGCCTCCTGGTAAGGAAAACAGGGGAAAAAGACAGATATCCTCCTGGGAGGCCCGCTATTCCCAAACAATGAAGGATTCTATGTTCACTACCTGCTTACAGACTCTGATATGGCACTGGCAGATCAGCACTCAGGTGAGGTGGATGGACTCAGACAAGGCAAGCATGAAGACCTCTCCAAAACACCCTTGACTGTCAGGCCCAGGTAATCCAGCTTTACCTTGCCCTTGTGCAGCCCCTGGATACAGATGAGTCACTGCAGCAAGGTGTTGCTTTCAAATAGGTGTGCAGCAGCAGCTCTCAACCGGAGTAAAGCTGACCCTCCAGATTCCACGTGTGTTCAGAGCTCCAGATTTGCTGATTAACTTCAGCTCTTGGTTGAAGTGGGATTTAAAAAGGGTTATCAACAGGGTCACATTTTGCTACAGACCCAGCACCAGGCCACTGGCCTGTCAGCTCCACATTCCTGCCTCTGCTTAAATACAGGCCCTGGTAACTAAGAAAAAGGTGTACTTGTAACTTTTCTATCAGTTTAAGAATGTTTCAAAACTTTAAAGATTAATAATATAGGCTAGAGACGGCTCATACATATATAGGGCCACAAATGTTGAGTTTAAATTTTATTCTGTAGGTAAAGAAGAGTCAGAGAGGTTCCTAAAGGCTCTTTCCCTACTTCAAAACTTTTTACCTACTAAATTCCCAAGCCACAGAGGACTAGAAATGGATGATCTTCACCAGAGTGGCCACCCAACGATCAGCGCCTTCTGTTTGCCAAATTATGAATGTAAGGGAATAAGAAGCTATTCCTCACTTTCATATTTGAGAGATCTAAACCACCCACCATATCAGGCCAATATTGGGAAACAGGGACCAAAGGGAACAAGAAAATGCAGAAGTAGGAAATTAACAAAAAGGATGCAAAGAAATAACTAAAGAATGATCAATCATGAAATCCTTCTTAGAAATCGTAGATTCTGAGCCAAGTTTGAGAAAAGAGGCTATGCTCATCAGAGGAAAGAAGGACATTTTGGAAAGGATAGAAAAGTCATGTGTGGCTGCCAGTCCTGAATCCTTCTGCCTAACAATACCCTTAGATGTGTGCAGTATGTGTGAGTATTAGCACCACTTCATAATAATACACCTTTTTGGTGTGTTTTCTTGTCTTTCATCTCAGCTAATCCTTGTAGCAAGTTTTTGAATCTGGCAGGACAAGATTTGCTATTCCCATTTGAAAAGTCAGGAAACTGAGGCTCAGAAGGGTGTCATCACTTGCCAAAGGTCATAAAGCAATGGTTAGCACCTCTGCCTGCAGATCCTTGAATAGGCTTGGGGGGGTGAGTTATTTTTGTTTTGTTTTTTTAATATATACACGATCAAGAGAGTGATCTTTTCAAAGTGTAACTCTTAATATGTCATAGCTCTACTTGAAATTCTTTATTGGCTATCTAACACATGTCATAGCTGCAATTTTACAGCTGTGTATGAACACAAATTTCTGATTCTTCTTCAAAGCTTTTCCTCCCGGTTTCTTCTTCAACTCAACTAATGGAAATTATATTTTTCCAGTGCTCAGACAAAAAAAACCCCTTTATTTCTTGACTCTATTCTCTTATACCCCCACATCAAGTTAATCAGCAAATTCTATTGGTTCTCTCTGCCTTCGAAATATCAACAAATTCCAAAATCTGAGAAATTCCCTGATGCTCTCAATGTTGAGGTCCTGGGTTCAATCCCTTGTCTCAGGGAACTAAGATCCCATAAGCCTCACAGCAAGGCAAAAAAAAAAAAAAAAAAACAAACTTTCAAATTCTGACCACTTTTCACAGCTTCTACTGTTATCTCCATTATCATATCCTATCTCAATTGTTGTCATGCCCCCTTACTGGTTCCCTTGCTATTGCCCTGTGCCTCCCACCCACTATTCTCAAGGTAGTGTGCAGACTATGTGCCATGCTGTGCTAAGTCACTTCAGTTGTGTCCAACTCTTTGTGACCCTCTGGACCATAGCCCACCAGGCTCCTCTGTCCATGGGATTCTCCAGGCAAGAATACTGGAATGGGTTGCCATGCCCTCCTCCAAGGGATCTTCCCAACCCAGGAATTGGCAGGTGGGTTCTTTACCTCTAGCACCACCTGGGAAGCCCCATGCAGACTATATATAGTAGATATTCAGTTTTGAAAAATTGTTTAATGAATGGATGAATGAGAACATCTTAGCTAAGAAAAGGATTTTACTTCCTTGAGGTTTGCCCTTTAATGTGTTTAGCCTTATAAATTATCATTATAAATTGTGGTCAACATTTCTTAAGCCAACCCTAAACCATCTAAGTACACTACTGGCTAAATAAGCGACAGACAGTCAAAGGAGCTAGGTCTGTGAAAGCAGAAGCATAGTGTCTATAACAAAGAATGTAAGTGTTCTGTCTAGAACAAGTTCAACTGCTATGTGATCTGGCCAAGTCACTTCCACTCTGAGCCTTAAGTTCCTCATCTGTCAAGTGTTGCTGTGAACCATACCCAGGTTCAAAAAAACAAGGGAACAATTATACATGTACAATGCAGACAAGACATAGTTTATTATTAGAATAAATAGAAAAGTCTTAGGCATTATGGGAGACTGAGTGGTAGAGTATGGCTGTCAATGGGTCTAATGTGATCTTAGCTATGTAAGGTCAGAGCAAAGAATGGTAATAATTCCCTGTCCAAGGCATACCACAGGTAGAGTACTTAATAAGCGATACTGGCCGACTAGAGAATGTCTACAGGAAACCAACAAGCACGATCGAGTTGTTCCAGAAACTATACTATACAAGGAACTTGGAAATGTGGACTCAGGATTACCTCATCCATAAAACAAGGGCACTGACTAGATCAGGGGTTTCCAAACTGAGTTTTGCAAATCCCCAGAGGTTCCACACACATATCTCACAGGGACCACAATGACAAGGTAAAGAAACCAACAGAATGTGGCTCTTGTCCTTCAATCTATGTTTCAACCAGATCAGCTCTGCTCTTTCTTGTTTTAGGAATGAGGCTTTGGCATAATCATAAAAATAGCTAACATATTGTTTGCCAAGCACTAAGCTCTTTATTTGCCAGGAGAAATATCAATAACCTCAGATATGCAGATGATACACCTTTATGGCAGAAAGCAAAGAGGAACTAAAGAGCCTCTTGATGAAAGTGAAAGAGGAGAGTGAAAAAGCTGGCTTAAAACTCAACATTCAAGAAACTAAGATCATGGTATCTGGTCCCATCACTTCATGGCAAGTAGATGGGGAAACAATGGAAGGCATCTTCAAGGCATCTTCTAGATTTAGATTCCTACGTTCAGCCTGGCAAAGGGATATAATAACTGCCCTCAAATACCTGAAGAGATGTCTCATGGAAAAAAGAATGGGATTATTCTATGTGACCCCAGAACATAGGATTAAGACCGTGGGAAGAGCATAAGTAGGGAGAAAGTTATAGGGAGGGAATATATCTAAGAATTTTGTAACAGAGGTGCCTAACAATGTGATAGGTATTGTGTGAACTCTGTGGTCTTGGTAGTGTTCCAGAATCAGAATGATCACTTATGAGAATTGTTGGGAATGAAGATTCAGGAGCTACAACTCCTGCTTTGTACAGGAAGTGGACCTCAAAGGTCTGGGAGTCTCAAATTCTCATAAAGGTTCAAAGTATTATTATCAAACACTAAGTATCATTACCAGTGACCAACCTGTTTCATACCAAATCCAGGAAAAGGCAGACAACTCTAAGCCTTCTGTATTTACTGTTGTAAATGTGAGGCTACCCTAAGGCAAAAACCTGTGCCCCTACCGAACTACCAGCTCTCATCAAAGGCAAGAGGCCAGTACTGGGTTCCTCCCCTTTCCCCAGCTTTCCTCCTTGCTGCCTTGCTATTGCAGTTCCCTAGATTTGTGATAGAAATTCTGAAGGTCAGTGACAGTAGTAACTTTAGCAAGTATCCTGTTTACCTCTGTTTATAGTGAGACTAAGAAGGCTCAGAAAAAGGGCATTATCTAAAGTCGGTCTCTTCATTAAATATTTACTCAATACAAGTGTATAAGAAGTCAGTTCAGACACAAACACAGGTAGCTGATGTGGCTCAGGACACTGTGTCAGGCCTCAAGACAGTCTCCATTTATTACACGCTTATTATTACATATGTTAGTACAATATTCTATTATTATTATACATGTTATTCAGATCCCACCTACTTCCAAAAAGTGACTAATGTCTTGGACAGCACAGCCTACTTGTTTTCGTTTTCACCAGTTGCTGCTCTTTAAGGCATCACCAGTCATAAAACTCAGGAAGAAGTAAGAGAAGAAAATTAACGATCCACCTTAAACATGAAATCCTCCTGCCCTTCTCCACAATCTGCCCATCTGATTCAAGTGGAGAAAGACTGTTCCCAGTATAGTTATTTCCCCACATATCTCCCATTAGCTTAAAGTATTTGTGCTAAAGTGTTCATGTTACCTGGCAAGGGGAGTAGACTCTTTCCTCAGCCTCTTCACCCTAAACCTTCTAAAATCTTCGTTTTCTTCACCATATCAACAGAAGACCAGCCTGCCTCTGAGTCACCGTAGAGCCACTACAGGTTGCAATAGAACTTCTAAGAACCACTTCCTCTTCAAATAATCACATAACCCTGAGACATCAGTGCAGGAATGGATGTTGCAGAGTATCAGTAGTTCACCTCCCATCATTCCCACAAAGGGAAGGCCCAGAGAGAGGAAGGGAATGGTCTGAAGCCATCTTCCTTCTCAATGAGTGTTTTTCCTTAGCAAGTACAGTTGATCCTTGAACAACATGGGGGTTAATCTGCTTATAACTTACAGTTGCCTCTCCATATCCTTGATTCCTCCATATCTGCTGATTCAGTCAACCACAGACCATGCAGTACTGTAGAATTTACTGTTGAAAAATATTTGCATTATAGGTGGACCCATGCAGTTCAAACTCACATTGTTCAAGGGTCAAATGGTATATTTTAATAAGCAAATACACTACTGTGAAACTAGTGAAGATATAGATAGAGGACAAAAAAGTCTGTCCATTCCAATATCACTGAAATGAACTCCAGGACGTGGACCTAGATAATGAATAGAGTCCTTGGACATGAATGCTAAGATAACACACTTTAGAGCTGTGGTTTTCCATGTCACCTTGACAGTCTTCTCCTTGTCAGACCATGGGCTCATCTCCACTTCCCAACCATCCCCGTCTCCTCAAGGATACACACTCACTCATACCCCACCAGGATCTGGAGAGTTCTAAATAGCATACTTTCGAATTCATATTTGGGAACATACAGGGATCCTGAAAGCGGAGCTTCTGCCCTGAGGTCACTCTTTTTTTTTTCCCTTTAGAAGTCTTTTATTAAATCATAAATGTACAAGGACTTCTTAATACTACAAAACACTTCAGTTTTTTAAATGTCTCATTGTACCATGATCCTAGAAAACAGTTTTTCAAAACTTTTGTGAGAAAAATCTTGAAAACAGGTTCATATGTCACTGGACACTTAAAAAATTAATGTTATCAAAGAAAGGATGCTTCTATCTTCTTGAAAGAAACAAAAAGTCGGGAAACTGTCTCAAAAGCAATTTTTTTCATTCTTTCCTCCATAGTAAAGTGATGTTCTTAAGTAAACCAATCCATTCACAAATGACTCTCTGCATCTGTTCTGGTGTCTTCTGTTACATCACTGTCAGTCATAGCATGACTGAGAAAAGAGTTTCCTTAAAGTCATTAATTATTTGGATAACCTAAAGCTGCCCTGTTACCTCTGGGCTCTTATCCTCTCCTCTTCATACAGTCAAGTCCATGTAAAATAGGAAGCTCAAGATCCTCTTGTCTATCCATATCCAAGTCCTCCACCACCATCAACTCCTTTTCCTCCTCCATAACCAGGGCTAACTCCCAAATTGCCACTTCCTGGTCATCCTCTACACCTATTATAACCATGACCAAGTCCACCGACCACTTCTTAATCCATCAGATTGTCCTCCAAAGCTACTTCCTCGTCCTGACCCTGGTCCAACATTTCCATCATCACCAGGAGAATCTCCAAAACCAGCTTTGCCTCCCCTTGCACTTCTAGAACTCTGGACTTGTTGCATTTTAGGTCGAGAAAAGGCCTTTCTTACTTCTGCATGATGGCCGTTGATGGTATGGTTTTTCTGCAACACAATCTTATCCACGGGATCATGGTCATCAAAAGTCACAAATCCAAAGCCTCTTTTTCTTCCAGACTCTCTATCAGTAATTATCTCAATGGCATCGATTTTTCCATATTTCTCAAAGTAATCTCTAAGATGATTTTCCTCGGTATCTTCAATTCCACCAACAAACAGCTTCGTCACAGTTAGGAAAACCCCTCGCTGTCCAGAGTCCTCTCCTGGGACAGCACGTTTGGGGGCAATTGTTTTCCCATCAATACAATGAGGTCTGGCAGCCATGGCAACATCCACTTCAGCCATGGATGAAAAGGTGACAAAACCAAACCCTCTTGATCTTTTGCTTGCAGGGTCCCTTATGATCTCACAACTTATAAGCTTTCCCCACTGCTTGTAATAGTTCCTCAGACTTTCTTCTGTGGTTTCACAGCTCAAGCCACCAATAAAGAGCTTACGGAATTGTTCTTGTTCCTTCTTTTTCCTGAAAGAATTAACGGTTTGGAAACTTTGCTCGATCTTGGACTCCAACACTTCAGCCATTTTCCCTGGATCTGAGGGGAGAATCTCCATTGCTCCAGGAACAACACCTTCTAGGAGCACCTTCACAAGGACCCGGTACCACCCTTTGAAATTCTTGAGCACCTTTCAATTTTCCAGAACAGTCTGACTTGTGAATGCTGGTTCTCCCAGTTCCAAGAGCTGTCCTGTGACCCACACCTGAGATGAAGGCAACCAGTAGCTTGCTGAAGATAGTAGTTGAGGTCACTCTTAAAGACACCTGCTTCTCAGAAGTTTCTAAGAAAGCATTGAAAAATAGCCAGAGCTTATGGAAAGAGACTTCAGTTGAGACTGAGGCAGATGGTTCAGAGATACTGATAGCCAGAGGCAATCCAAAGCAAAAAGTAGAAGGAATGGACTAAACCAAATTCTGGGGGATTGAGAGATTGGGCTCCTCTCCTGGAATAACCTAGAGACTGAGCAGCTTGTATAAATAACCAGAAAAACAACCACCAACCACTCTTTCTACCCTCTCCTCTGAAACCCTTTACTTAATCCTCCAATCTGTCACTGTTTGCCAGTATCCCTTTAACTAGTCAGGCCCCACTCCCAGAGCTACCTCTACTGTCCCTCACTGACTATCTCTCTGTGAATGACTATTCTAATAACTTTGTCACTGATTTCTTTCTCATACATATACACATAAATCCCCACTAACATCCCTACCTGTCATGGTAGGGGAAAGAAAGTGCAAGAGAGGTTGAAATCATAGTGTTGTCTAGAGGGTAAATTTAGCCTTTGGATCAGATGACTATGTGCCTTTGAAAGAGGTAAAGTGCTATAAAGATGGAGGGAACAATTGACTCTTCTCTCACTTTCTTTGCCTGTCTCTCCTGCATCTACACAACCAGTTACCTCTATCGGTTTCTCTCCTCTAAATTACTGTAAAATTTTACTGTTCAACTCCATTCCCACAACCAATATCCCAGTTTAGGCATCTCTACCTTGAATAACAAAACTCTCAGCTCTCTGCCTTTATATTCTCACTTCCATATGAATCCAGATTAATCTTCTTAAGCCCAGCTGTGACATCACTCCCCTGCATAAAATCTTTTCATAGGTGTCCAAAAATAGTCAAGATGTCCCAGTCCTGGACCTCATCACTGTTGAATACAATCTTGATTCCCTTTTCTTTCACGTCTTACATCCAATTCAAGTCAGTAAATTCCATGTGCTCTTCACTCAAAATAGATGCAGATTTTGACCACTTCTAAGCACCTTCAATCACTATCATTGTTCACGTGGATTTCTATAATAGCCTCATAAGTCTCCATGCTTCTAATCTTGCCCTTCGACGGTCTATTCTCAACATAAAGACAGGTTCTAAACATAAGTCAAATCAGTCACTTCTATGCTCAAGATTGTCCAGTGGTTTCCCATTTCACTGTGAAAAAAAACCCAAAATCTTTCAATCCGTACAATCTAGTGCCCTGATGACCTCATTCCCTATTACTCTGTTTTTCTAACTAATACTGCTTCAGCTACACTAACTTCCTAGCTAGTATTCAAACACATTAGGTAGCAGAACACTCCTGTCCCAGGGCCTCTATACTTACTCTTCCATGTACCTGGAATAGTCTCCTTTCCCAAACCAACTATATGCATGACACTCTGCATTTCCTTCATATTCCTGCTCAAATGTCACCTTTATCAGAGAGTGCCGCCCATATCAATCCCCATTTTTCACTGTCATTCCTTTTTCCTTAAACTGCTTTGTATTTTTCTACAGCACTTATCACTACCTGTCATTTATTTATTGGTTTGTTTGTCTGTCTCCTTAAGCTGGAATATAACCTCCATGAGGGTAGAGAGTTTGTTTGTTCAGAATACTGCCTGGTACATAGCAAGTCCTTAATAAGTATTTAAGGAATAAATTGATTCCTGTATAAACACTTTACATCTGTAAAGACAGTTGTCCTAGATGGATTCTAACAAAACAATCACTTCAAATTCTAAAAATACTATTATTCCATAAATATTTACAGTGTGTCAAGTAAAAAGTAAAAAGCCAAATTCTTCCTTAATACTGTTCTATTTTGGATAATTCAAGTACTTTGTTTATGGATTATTTCAGCATGTATATAAGATATGCCCTAAATGTGGTTTTCTAATGCCACTATGTTGTTGTTGTTCAGTTGCTAAGTTGTGTCCAACTCCTTGTGACTTCTCGGACTGCAGCACTCCAGACTTCTCTGTCCTTCACTATTTCTAGGAGTTTGCTCAGAAAAAAGAAAAGAAAGCCACTTTAGTTATCTAAACGTCTAGGCTGAAAAGAAAGTCATACTATGGCTCCATAAGAAGTGTATCAACTGGAGCAAATCACTGAAAAGATGTCACTTTAAAAACATTAATAAAAATTAGAGCAGAAAGAAGGTAGGCTCTACGACCAAGGGGAAAAAGAGAACTTCATAGAATAAATTATATGACAGTTTGAAAAATATTGAGTATATGATAAAGGTAAACAGTATAAGAAAATTTTAGGCGATTTTTAACTTCTTTGAAAACAAAAATCTTTATATAAAAGGAAATACAATCATATATTATTCTAAAATAAGCATTGATTTTAAATTAACTAAAAAATAGAGGTATAATTATGTTGAGATTAAGAGAAAGAAGTTGGAGTAGTATATAAGAACTGAATTCTCATCTATCATAAAAGGAAGTCAATGCTTTCTTTAAGGAAAAAGAAATTGCAGGGTAAGCACATTATTTTAAAATATAGAGGTAAAAAGGGGAAGTAAACAAATATCTGGGATATTTACACTTTACTTTCTTTTAACAAATGTGATTTATTTGTAGCTTGAGAATTGGATAATAATGGCCCATGTGGTACTTGTCTCCCACTCTTCTTCCCCCTGTACCATAACACTCATAGGGCTGAGTACTTAATATCTTTAAAATTCTTATTGGTTGACTGACCAATGTAAAAATGGAGTGCAAATGTCTTGTTACAGAGTTACAGAATTTTGCATGAGAAGTAAATGTAGAGATTATATATCGAGTGCTTCGTAAATCAGTGTTCCTTGGAATACTGCTTCTTGTGATATTAATCGCATGCTATAAAAAGTGTTTGGGGCTCAAATAAACTTTAGAAACCCATGTTAAAATTAATCAGGTATCTTTACTGTAGGACTTCTTGGAGCCTTTACTGTATCAATACACAATGGAAATACTGGAAAGGTAATTCATTATATAGTGCTTCTCAGTCTATTTTTTTTCATGAATCAAGAAGCTCCTGCTTGGGGAAAAAAAAAAAGCTCCTGCTAATATGTCTAGTAATTAGTGGTTTCAAAAGTATTCTTCAGAAAACACTGATCTAATCTACTCCTTTCATTTTACATATGTGGAAAGACAGGCTCTGTTCAAGTACAGATGGTAGGGGAACTGGAAAGAAGGGCCTCAGGATTCTGCAGCAATATCCATTGAATAAACAATTCTGGCTTGTGCCTTTTCAGTCTTTCATCATGCACTTGATTTGAAACCAGGGAAAAAATTCAGACAAAAGTATCTCCTATCCAGATCTTTAAAAGTTTTCTGATCTCTGAGGAACCTAGAAGGTGGGCCCAAGTGTCAGCTGGAGCTCAAGCATAAAGTCTCATGGCAGGAGCTAAACAAAGTCTCAACAGGCATAATGGACCATGAATTTCAGTGGCAAAGTGACTCCAAAATGAGCAATGGTAATGTGATAACAGACCACTCACATTTGTACAGTGTTTTCCAATAAATAAATAAATGCTTTTACAACATCATATTTGATTCTCCTAACAATCCAATTATAAGGCAAGGGCAGAATTTAATATTACCCCCATTTTATGGACAAGGAAATTGACTCTCAGAGAGTTAAATGCCTTCCTTGCCTATGATTACATAGCAAGTGGATGGCAGAGTTAGAGTGAGAAACTGAATTTCCTATCTCTCAGGTTAGAGTTTTTCTTAATATATCACACAAACTGGGCAACATTTTACTGACTACAAATTTAATTTATCCATGAAATACCAATATGCTCCTATTGGCTCATTTAAAAAAGAAACAGATTAATTCTCAAAGTGCTTATGGTTGGTGGCAGAAACACCCCAATAACTGGAACTTCAAGGTCCTATTTCAGGTTCAGTTTAGTAACACCTCCTCTAAGTTATGTTGCTAGGAAGAGGGGGTTTTAGTTTCAGTGGAGGAGTCAGCATGGCTGAGTTTTAAAAACAAGGAATCAGACAGACTTGGGTTTGAACCCTGGCTCCACCAGTTACTCACTCTATGACATTATTCACTAAAGCAGAGATGCATGCTTCATTTCTTCAGCTATAAAATTGGGCTAAGAATACCTAATTTGCAAAGCTGTTGAGAGGCTAGTATAAGAAATTAGAAGGATAGTATAATGTCATAGTTAAGAGTATAAACTCTGGAACTGTGTTACCAGGATGTGAATATCAGTCCTTCTTACTAGCTGTATAACTTCAAATAAGTCATCTATTTACATTTCAGAATTTCATTTTCACGTATGTAAAATGAGGAAAATAAATAATGTATTTTTAGTTGTTGTGAGCAACAAATGTGATAATATGCGTGAGGCACTTGAGCACAATATCTGGCATATAGCTCAATCAAAGGTAATGATGATAACAGTGGTGGTGGCAGCGAAAAATCCAAAATCCACTTTTCTCCCAAAGCAAGAATAAGAAAGAAAATAACATAGTCCTTTTTGCTTCCATTTACCCCCTCACATTGTTCCTCTCCAACTACAAGTTGAAAACACTAGACTAGAAGTCAGGACACTTGATTTTGAGTCAGTTCTGTCACATACTAGTTACGTGATTTCAGGGAAGTCATTTAACTTGAGGTATTTTTCCTCAGCTGAGACATTAAGTTAATGATACTTTGCTTATTCTTCTGGGTTGTTGTAAGCATCAAATGCATGGATTTTTAAGGTACTTTGTGAACTATAAAATACTATATAAATGTCAGAGTGACTTTTTATCTGCCACAGGCTATAAGATAGGTATTTTTACCAGTAAAAAGCAACTTTATCACCAAGTTTTTTCTCATGGACAATTCGATCCAGTACGTTGTAGCAGATGTTGGTAGTTGCTCCTTTCATCCATTCAATGAAGATTTTCCCTTTAGTCACATCAAAGTTGTACTGAAGGAATGGACCAGGACATGGGGTCTTCCAGTAAAATTCCTTGGCAATGTCTCCCCAAAATTCTACAACAGAAAAGGAAGCCCAGACATCATTTAGCTTCTAAGGCACATTTATCCTCAGATGGCTTACCATTCTATGCATAGCACCAAGTCACAATTTCTCTGCCCTGTATTCTAGGACCTATCACCTGGGTCCCTCTTCTACCTATCAAATCTTAACATCCACCACACTCTTAAACCATCTTTACTCCCATGGGCTGAATCTTGACTCAAGTTTCTTCCCTCCATTCTCAAAATATCCACTCCATTTTTCACCATCTATTCAAACTGTAACCAGGGCCTATCACAATGCCTAGTACATTGTACTTAATCAGTAACTTTTTCAATGAATTAATTACTGAAAGGAAGAAATCCTTTACCCACAGAGCCTTCCATGACAAGGAAAAATTTGTTCATTCATTCTCAGCAATTACTTAACGAGCATTTCTTTCTCCTACTACTATTTGCCCAAGTGTTACTTGCTAAGTACCAGATGTGGCTTTTAAACTCCTTAAATGCATTATCTCATTTAGTTCTTACGACAACCATAGGAGGTAGGGTTTTTCATTCTTATTTTATTGGCTTGAAAATCAAGGCTCAGAGAGGCTAAATAATTTGCCCAAGGTGGGTCAGTGGGTAAAGAATCTGCCTGCAAAGCAGGAGACCCAAGTTTAATCCCTGAATTAGGAAGATCCCCTGGAGGAGGGCATGACAACCCACTCCTGTATTCTTGACTGGGGAATCTCATGGAGAGAGGAACCTGGCGGAGTACAGTCCATGGGATTGCAAAGAGTCGGACATGACTTAGTGATATCTACTTATACATTTACTAAGTCAAGATTTGAGCTACCCTGAGGAAGACATTGTTGCTAAAGTCTGAAAGATGAATAGGAGTTTTTCTCCACTCTCCTACCAGGAAAAACATTACTATGGGACAGAAAAGAACCATGGGTATACGTTAAGAGGAACTCCCTTAGGCTGAAGCACTGAGAATAAGAGAAAGAATAGCAGAAATTAAGGCATAAACTGGGCAGACAACATGCAATCCTTCTAAGCATAGAGAATTTGAGCAATTTGAGCCTAAGAGCAATAGTCTTTCCCTGATGGCTCAGATGGTGAAGAATCTGCCTGCAGTGCAGGAGACCCGGGTTTGATCCCTGGGTCAGGAAGATGCCCTAGAGAAGAAAACAGCAATCCACTCCAGTATTCTTGCCTGGAAAACCTCATGGACAGAGGAGCCTGGTGGGCTACAGCCCATGGTGTTGCAAAGAGTCAGACACGACTGAGCAACTAACAGTTTCAGTTTCTAAGAGCAATGGAAAGTCATTGTAGGGTTTTAACCAGAGAAGACTTGCAATATTGAAATATTTGCCTGGTTACTCTGGAGAAAAGGTACTCAACAGGTTAAACACGCTGTTGCAGAACATCTAGGATAATCTAAGCTAGAGGAGAGAGATAGAGACACTTAGAACCATAACAATGGAAGGAACTTTAGAGGATATCAGCGTCTCATTTTAGTGATGAGAAATCAAATTTATAGAGGTAAAGTGACCTGTTCAAGTTGGATGATTTAGTTTATACAATCTGATTAAAGAGATAATGATGCTGAGCAGGGCCCTGTGGGACTCCTGGGCACAGAGGCATTTTTGTCCCCCATTTCTTATAGGCAAGAATCCAGCCTCCATGACCTTCTCTCAGTTCCAAACGGCATCACAGTTGCTAGTCAAAGGAGGAACAGCAGTAAAACAGCAAGATTAAAAGACCAGAGAGACTCATCAAGATTAGGACACTCGACCACCTAAGAACCTCCACACATCCGATCTTGTCAGGAACCCCACCCTTTTGACCTTTGCAGAAGAAAGAATACGGGACTGTTATTGCCTTGATCCTTATCACATACTCCTGCCTGACTATACAGCCCTTCCCTTCTCACCAGGGAAGAGGCATAGTTCTTGAGGCACTAGCCTACTGTGTTCGCCCTCTGCCTGGCAAAGTAATAAAGCTACTCTTTCCTTCTCCTCCATAACTCTGTCTCCATATTTCTGTTTGGCATTGGTGCACAGAGAGAAAAGATTTGGGCAACAATAAGACTAACACATAAAATATGTTTGAATATACAAGACAGAATATACGAAAGCTAAATCACACGGTTTACAACTTGCCACCAGATTCCCTGGTGGCTCAGGCAGTAAAGAGTCTGCCTGCAATGCAGGAGACCCGGGTTTGATCCCTGGGTCAGGAAGATTCCCCTGGAGAAGGAAATGGCAACCCATTCCAGTATTATTGCCTGGAAAATCCCATGGATGGAGGAGCCCGGCAGGCTATAGTCCATGGGGTCACAAAGAGGCGGACACGACTGAGTGACTTCACTTTCTTTTCTTTTTATACAACTTGCAATGAATTAAAGAAATCCAAATCAAATCAACCCCAAGATGCCATTATATACCTCTAAGACCAGCAAAGACTAAGAAAATACTGAACTCAATGCCCAAGTGACCCTAGAAAACTGATCTATTATATGATAACAGCATTGTAAGAAATTAGTACAATGTTACTGAACAGCAGGGCAATGCATGACAAGAGTCATAAAATGTTTTATATTCTTTCAACTGCTAACTTTGGGGAAACACACCCTAAGAAAATAACACCAAAGGGGAAAAAGTGATTACTCAAGAGATGTTTATACTAACACCATTTATAATAGTAAAACTAGAAATGACCCTAAAGCTCAACAATGAAAAAACTGATGAAAACTGGCAGAGATGAAATCTATCTAGCAGACATGAAAACTAAAGAGATGAAATCTCTTTAATCACTGGTTGGGATACAATAGAATACTAAATGGCCATTAATGAGAGAACAAATGGGAACTGGCATTTTAATGAATGCCATTAATGTCCAAGGATTGAGCTAATCTCATTTAATCTTTATATGGCCCTCTGATGATCTTGATTTTAATACATAAGAAAACTGAAGCTCAGGACACATAGGAAACTCTCCCAAGAATCACACAGCTAGTAACCTGAATACAAAATAAGACCTAACTTTAAAGTCCATGTTGTTATAACTACATTTAATATGTGTATACTCAAAAAAATACATTTTAGTGGGCACAATAGTAGGCACAGACTATGTAAAACCATATATGAACCACATTTATGTCCATCAACAAGAAGTGAAGAAATCTGAGTTTTATAATCCCTTGATTTTGTTTTGTTTTCTGGCCCGCCAGGCCACAGGCAGCTTGGTTCCATGACCAGGGTTCGAACTTATGCCCCCTACTGTGGAAGCATGGAGTCTTAACCACTGGAACATCAGGGAAATGCATAATCATTTAGTTCTTGCTTTTATTTTTTTATGGTGGAGCTGTTGAATTCTGGATGGTTCTTTGGCACACATTCTAAGTACTGAAGTTTAGAAAAGATAAAGAAGGACTGGGATGATCAGGGAATGCTCTGTGGAACTGGTGAGGTTTGACTAGGTAGAGAAGAACAGAAGGGAATGGGCAAAGCCACGGTGATGGGAAAGGGACTTTTGTGTATACAGTATATCAACAAGAAAGGTCTGTTGTAGAATGAGAGGCATGCAGTAGGGAGTATCAGAAGATAAGAATAGAAAGGTGGGGTAGGCTAATTATCCAGAGATTCTGAAAGAAAGGCAGAATTTTAACTTTAAACTGTAGGAAACAGGGAACTATTGAAAGTTTTTGAAGTGACATATGAAAGCACTATTTCCATATCAGTCTAATAGTGTTTAGATAATTCTAAATCTACCAAAAATAATGGAGATGAGTGAGACTAGGGGAGAGAGAACCAATTAGAGGGCTGCTCCCTTGAATTAAAAGGGTCTATGGAAATGGAAGAAAAGGTAACCAAAGAGATATTTTGAAAGAGTATTTGACAGAATTTCATAAAAGGCAGACTGTAGATCAGGGAGGAGGACTAGCATAGCTACTGGCAGTATAGATTCTGCAATCAAAACTATGTTGGTTCAAATCTCAGCTCCACCACCAAGTACCTCTGTGACACTGTTCAATTTAGTTAACCTCTCTAAGTGTCAGTTTCCTTCCTGAAAAATGGGGATAATAGTCTCTACATCAAACAAACAGAATTTTTGCTCAGTAAGCAGTGAGCAACCTATAAATAAAAAAGATTTACAGATGGATAAGATTTGGGATAGTGCCACTGGCAGGGATTAGAACATTAGGGAGAAGAGCAGATTTGGAAGGGAAAATTGGTAAATCTGACTCACAGTAATGTTAAATATGGTATAACATCAAGGTATGTGAATAAAATGCTCTACAGACCTATGAAATTTGAGACTAGAGCATAAGTGAGATCCTGGATACAAAGCTAAGTATACACAAAAAGAGTTACTGTGACAGTAATAGCTCATCATTGGGGAGAAGGTATTTGCAAATCATATATCAGATAAAGGGTTAGCATTCAAAATACATATAGAACTCATACAACAACAAAATAACAAGCAACCCAATTAAAAAGTGAGCAGAGGTGCTAAACAGACATTTTTCCAAAGACATACTGATAGCCAACAGATACATGAAAAGATGTTCAACATTACTTGTTATTAGGAAAATGCAAATCAAAGCCACAATGGTATATCACCTCACACACGTCTGAATGGTTATTATTAAAAATACAAGAAACAAGTGTTGAAAAGGATGTGGCGAGATGGAGCCTTCATACATTGTTGGTGGGAATGTATACTGTTGCAGACACTTTGGAGTAAAGCAATTTCTAAAAAAATAAAGAACAGAACTATTATATGATCCGGCAATTCCACTTCTGAGTATTTTTCTCAAGAAAACAGAGACACTATCTTGAAAAGATATATGCACTCCTATGTTTATTATGTTTACAGTGAATAGCCAAGACATGGAAGTAACCTAAGTGTCCACTGATAAATGAATGATAAAGAAGATGTGATGTATAGAGATATGTATTTATATATATGGATATACAAATATTAAAGTCAAAAAAGTGTCAGTCGCCAACTGTCCAACTCTCTGTGACCCTATGGACTGTAGCCCACCAGACTCTTCTGTCCAAGGGATTCTCCAGGCAGGAACACTGGAGTGGGTTGCCATTCCCTTCCCCAGAGGATCTTCCTGACCCAGATATTGAACCTGGGTCTCCCGCATTGCAGGCAGATTCTTTATTGTCTGAGCCACCAGGGAAGTAATATGAATATTACAGGGAGGTAATATGAATATTACTCAACCATAAAAAGAATGAAAACTTACCATTTCAGACAGAGTCAAAGACAAATACCATATGCTCTCACTAATATGTGCAATGTAAAAAACAAAACAAATGAACAACCCAACTAAACAAAACAAATACACATATAGAAAACAGTTTACTGGTTACCAGAGGTGAAGTGGGGAGGGTAAAATGAGTAAAGAGGGTAAGTGTATGGTGATGGGTGGAAATTAAATTTTTGATGGTGATCACACCATAGTGTACACAGAAATAGAAATACAATATTGCACACAGGGAGCTTAAATAATGTTATCCCAATTAAAAAAAATGAAAACATGGGAAACATGAACTCATGACAGGAAAAAAATAGAGAGAGGGAAGAGAAGTGAAAAGAGGCCTGAGGTAGGAGAGGAGGAATAAATTAGAAGTTTGGGATTAACACATACACACTACTGGGCTTCCCAGGTAGCTCTAGTGGTAAAGAACCCGCCTGCCAATACAGTAGATGCAAGAGATGCAGGTTCAATCCCTGGGTCAGGAAGATCTCCTGCAGGAGGAAATGGCAACCCATTCCAGTATTCTTGCCTGAAGAATCCCATGGACAGAGGAACCTGGCAGGTTACAGTCCATAGGGTTGCAAAGAGTCAGACACAACTGAAGCAACTTAACACATGCGCACGTGCACATGTGCGCGCACACGCACACACACACACTAATATATATAAAATAGATAACCAACAAGAACCTACTGTATAGCACAGGAGTCTATACTCTGTTTTGTAATAACCTATAAGGGAAAAGAGTCTGAATAAGGACATATATGTAAATAATTGAACTACTTTGCTGTATACCTGAAACAAACACATTATAAATCAACTATACTTCAATTTAAAAAGAAAGAAAGAAAAAGAAACAAGCTGGGGTTATCTAATCTGAAAGTGAACTCTGATTAGGAAGTGAGTCTATAGATAAGATCACCTCTCTAAGAGCCAACTAGGAAGTCTCCTTTGGAAAAATGAAGATATGATATTGTTATAGAGCCAGTATATGAATTGGCCTTTATATTTTATTCCTAGAGAATCCCAACAAAACTACAGTGTTATCCCAAGAAGTCAGAATCCTGGGACAGTTGGTGGATACAGGTGTGTGTTGTAGGTGTGTTTTATGAAGCTTCCATGTGATTGAGTTTTTATTTAAAGACCTTGGCTCATTTCCCTATTAAAGGAAGCCTACTGTGAAATCTTTTGTAAAGAGTAGGAACTTGACAAGGAAAGAATTACCAACCACAAGAGTCAGTTAAAAGATTAAGTGTAATATTTGTCTAAGGGGTGGTCTACGTAGACAAATTTAGTCACCGAATATCTATAAGAACACCTTAAAAAAAAAAAAAAAAAAGAGGTCTGAGCACTCAAACTTGGACATTGCCTGCAGCAATCAACGGCTCTACACCTGATTTAATCTTATCTTGCTTTCTCAATAGTTGCTTGCCTCATCCGCACTGTTCTTATGGTTATCAATCTAACTGCTATTTAGTGAATGCTGAGAAGGCAATGGCACCCCACTCCAGTACTCTTGCCTGGAAAATCCCATGGATGGAGGAGCCTGGTAGGCCACAGTCCATGGGGTCGCAAAGAGTCGGACACGACTGACTGACTTCACTTTCACTTTTCTCTTTCATGCACTGGAGAAGGAAATGGCAACCCACTCCAGTGTTCTTGCCTGGAGAATCCCAGGGACGGCGGAGCCTGGTGGGCTGCCATCTATGGGGTCGCACAGAGTTGGACACGACTGAAGCGACTTAGCAGCAGCAGCAGCAGCAGCAGCTGTGCATCAGGCACTCTATAATGCACACTTCACTTACTACTCATTTTAGCCCTCAAACAAATGTGCGAGGCAGGTATTATTACCTCTATTTTATAGATAAAGAAAAGGAATTTCAGACAGATTTTAAAATCTCAAGACCGAAGAGCAAATGAGTGGCAGAGCCAAGATCTAAATCCAGATTGTTCATGCATGTCCCACTGCCAGAATCATGCCGCCTCCCAATTCAGCTCCATCTGTGTCCCCTTACCCAGCTTAAGTCTCAAAGACATGACACTACCTATCAGAATTTCGGAGTTATTACAATCTCAGCCCTAACTTTTTTTTAAAAAAGACAATATTTTAGTGACTTGTTTAGTCTTACATGGTAGTCTTCATCGGAATTTCTGAAATACTAAAAATACATCTCTATTACTAACTTGGGGATGCCAGGATGGGACTCGAGTGCCCCTCAGCAGTGGAGACTAACTTATAGGCGAAAGGTGTCAGGAGGCACGGGCTGAGCTGAGCTGAAAAGCGGTAAAGAAAGTCCTCTTCGTGGCCCGCCTCCCTTCAAGGCGCTCCTGGCCCCTAAGAACCCGACTCTTCATATAAGGAACTCTCTTCTCAGGACATTTTCACTCTTTCAGACGTTCACAGAACCTGCGAAACCCCCAAATCGCAAAGGAACCCCCCAACTCCTAGGAGACGCTCAATTCCTACAGAAAGACTTTTCCTCCTTCGCCTCTGAGAAACCCCTCTCCTCCCGGAACCGCTTTTCCATCTCCTTAAAGAACCGCAATTCTTCCCTCACAGAACCTCTATCTCCTTACCGACTCCCCAATTTCCCAAGGGAACATCCACCTCCTCACAGAACCTCCGTTTCCCTACGGAACACCCCCAATTTCTCCCTCTCCTGTGAACCCCCACTTCTCTCCTAGCTGACATCCCTCAGGCCCGCCCGGGCCCTGCCTCACCTCTCGGCTCCTCCAAGGAGCGCCGGTGCAGCTCGCGGTAGCGCTGCAGCGAGGGGACGTGCGCCGAACGGCTGACCTCGGGCGGAGGAAACCAACTCCGCTCCCGGCTCCGAGCTCCAGCCTCCTCCCGGGCCCCGCTCCCGCTGCCGCTCCGGCCCCGCTCTTCGGGAAGTCCCATCACCTCAAGTTTTGAACACAGTAGCCGCCTTAGCCGTAGCAGCCGGCGCCCAGGCGCGGAAAACAGGCCGACGGAGGGGCGGGGCCGTAAGAAGGGGCGGGACCTGGTGACGGGGGCGGGGCTTAGGCAGGTGCAGAGGGAGAGGCACAAAGGGGCGGAGCCGCGCCTGGTGGTGTTGGGACGAGGGCTAGCAAAGAAACTCATAGGCCAAAGTCGAGCATTGCTTGGGGCATGGGGCGGAGCTTACTTGAGGAAGGGGTGGAGCCGCAGCGGGAAAGCAGAAGGGGAGGAGCTAGGCATGACAGGAGAGAGGGTGGGCCCATGGAGTGACCGGGAGTGGCGAGGCTGGATGTGACAGGAGAGGAGGCAGGACCATGGAGTGACCAGGGTGGGGTGGGGTCTTGGAGTTACAGATGCAGAGTTGAATTAGGGCGGGGCATGAGCAGGAAAGAGCTGGGCTAACGAACGAACGGAGTTTGGTCAGGCCCATCGAGGAGCCGCCCCGCGATCTGATTGCACAAACCTGTCACCCCACCGAGTAGAAAAGCCAGGTGGAGTAGGGTCCTTTCCGGGTGACACACTTTCGCTCTGGGAACTAACCCCCACCCTGAGGAAACTCAGATTTTCTTCCACTCCTGAGGAGAGTTCTTTACTTTCCCTGCCTCCACAAATTTCCATCCAGACCTAAAATGCAAAGACTCATTAAGACTCAGTTCAGTTCAGTCTCTCAGTCGTGTCCGACTCTTTGCGACCCCATGAACTGCAGCACGCCAGGCCTCCCTGTCCATCACTAACTCCCTAAGTCCACCCAAACCCATGTCCATCGAGTCGGTGATGCCATCCAGCCGTCTCATCCTCTGTCGTCCCCTTCTCCTCCTGCCCTCAATCTTTCCCAGTATCAGGGTCTTTTCCAGTGAGTCAGCTCTTCACATCAGGTGGCCAAAGTATTGGAGTTTCAGCTTCAGCATCAGTCCTTCCAAAGAACACCCAGGACTGATCTCCTTTAGGATGGATTGGTTGGATCTCCTTGCAGTCCAAGGGACTCTCAAGAGTCTTTTCCAGCACCACAGTCCAAAAGCATCAATTCTTCTGAGCTCAGCTTTCTTTATAGTCCAACTCTCACATCCATACATGACCACTGGAAAAACCATAGCCTTGACTAGAAGGACCTTTGTTGGCAAAGTAATGTCTGTGCTTTTTAATATGCTGTCTAGGTTGGTCATAACTTTCCTTCCAAGAAGTAAGCATCTTTTAATTTCATGGGTGCAGTTACCATCTGCAGTGATTTTGGAGCCCAGAAAAATAAAGTCAGCCACTGTTTCCACTGTTTCACCATCTATCTGCCATGAAGTGATGGGACTGGATGCCATGATCTTAGTTTTCTGAGTGTTGAGCTTTCAGCCAACTTTTTCACTCTCCTCTTTCACTTTCATCAAGAGGCTCTTTAGGTCTTCTTCACTTTCTGCCATAAGGGTGGTGTCATCTGCATATCTGAGGTTATTGATATTTCTCCCAGCAGTCTTGATTCCAGCTTGTGCTTCCTCCAGCCCAGCGTTTCTCATGATGTACTCTGCATATAAGTTAAGTAAGCAGTGTGACAATATACAGCCTTGATGTACTCCTTTTCCTGTTTGGAACCAGTCTGTTGTTCCATGTCCAGTTCTAACTGTTGCTTCCTGACCTTCATACAGGTTTCTCAAGAGGCAGATCAGGTGGTCTGGTATTCCCATCTCTTTCAGAATTTTCCACAGTTTATTGTGATCCATATGCCTTAAATCTTTGCTAATAAACCCATTTCAGTGCATAAATTGTAGACTCAGGGAAAGGGAGGACTTTGTACAAGGTTCCAGAAAAAACAAAGACCATAACTTGGACCAAACCTAGGTCTCCTGCCTCCAGAAGTTTTTACCACCTCATCTGGCTGAAGCTAAGGCTTGTGAAATCAAGTCTAGGCAAATAGAAGGAATCAGTCACACCCTTCTTTCCTTCCCAGTCTCTTACTTCATCAAGAGACACCTGGCTCAAATACCTCCAGCTTACCTCTATCCCTTCCACTCCAGAAACGAAGGACCAGCCAGGACCCTACATCTCTCTGCCCTCACCACCAAGAAGGGCCCACTGCTCCCTTCTGCTTTCTTGTTCTTTGTCCAACTAATCTCAAGCCCAGCATATCCTAAATTCAGTTCAGTTCAGTTCAGCCACTCAGTTGTGTCCAACTCTTTGCGACCCCATGGACTGCAGCATGCCAGACCTCCCTGTCCATCACTAACTCCTGGAGCTTGCTCAAACTCATGTTCATTGAGTCGGTGATGCCATCCAACCATCTCATCCTCTGTTGTCCCCTTCTCCTCCTGCCTTCAGTCTTTCCCAGCATCAGGGTCTTTTCTAAGGAGTAATTTCTTTGCATCAGGTGGTCAAAGTATTGGAGTTTCAACTTCAGCATCAGTCATTCCAATGAATATTCAGGACTGATTTCCTTTAGGATTGACTGGTTTGACCTCCTTGCAGTCCAAGGGACTCTCCAGAGTCTTCCCCAACACCACAGTTCAAAAGCATCAGTTCTTTGGCGCTCAATTTTCTTTATAGTCCAACTCTCCTAAACTGGGGTGGGGGGAAACTCCCAGTGCTCAGACCTTGATCCAGAGCCTACCTAAGCCTAAGGGAAGGGCCTCAGGGCTCCCTGAAGGGATAAAGAACTCATGGAATAGACACAGACCCCACTAAGAAGACAGACACTTCATCGATGGGGTATTAACTGAGAGGACTCAGCACCATGAAGGGCCTGAGGAAATGCACATCACTGAGCAAGCACAGACTTCATTCAGTGAGGACAGACCCTACTCAGGGAATCAGACTTCACTGAAGTATAGTAAGCCATACAGACCTCATTGAGGAGATAGGACCTCTCTGTGGAGAGAAAGGCACATGCGAGGGCACAGGGTTCAGTTCAGTTCAGTCACTCAGTCGTGTCCAACTCTTTGAGACCCCATGGACTGCAGCACACCAGGCTTCCCTGTCCATCACCAATTTCCGGAGCTTGCTCAAACTCATGTCCATTGAGTCGGTGATGCTATCCAACCATCTCATCCTCTGTTGTCCCCTTCTCCTCCTGCCTTCAGTCTTTCCCAGCATCAGGGTCTTTTCCAGTGAGTCAGTACTTCCCATCAGGCGGCCAAAGTATTAGAGCTTCAGCTTCAGCATCAGTCCTTCCAATGCATATTCAGAACTGAGCCCCCTTAGGATTGACTGGTTTGACCTCCTTGTGGTCCAAGAGACTCTCAAGAGTCTTCTCCAACACCACAATTCAAAAGCATCAATCCTTCGGTGTTCAGTTTTCTTTACGGTCCAACTCTCACATCCATACATGACTCCTGGAAAAATCATAGCTTTGACTAGATGGATCTTTGTCGGCAAAGTAATGTCTCTGTTTTTTAATATGCTGTTTTGGTTGGTCATAGCTTTTCTTCCAAGGAGCAAGAGTCTTTTAATTTCAAGTCTGCAGTCACCATCTGCAGTGATTTTGGAGCCCAAGAAAATAAAGTCTATCACTCTTTTCATTGTTTTCCCATCTATTTGCCATGACGTGATGGCAAATAGGTCTAGTCAAAGGGCACACGGTCCTAGTATAAACGGTCCTCTTCCAGTCCCACCCACAAAATTCTGGGCAGCCCTCTACCTCTTGCTCTTCCAGCTCTTCTCTTAAGCTCCAGAGCGGTTTCCCAACACACTGCTGCCCTCTCCCGTCTACAGGTGGCATGGCAGATGCTGTACCCCAAACGGATTTCACGCGGTTAAAGTCATCTCTAAGCCTGGAACCTGGGGTTGAGGGAGGGGATATGTAGTCAGGGGCTTAACCAGCCCCCTCCCTCTGCCAGGAATTGTGGAAAGCAGAGACCAAGAGAAAAAGCTGATATTCTCTTCATGTCCAGGGAAGGGTAACGAGAAAATGATTCTTACGTGTCTGTGAGTACTGGAAGACAGGCAGATAGACTGTTAAATGGAAATTTGGACAAGAGGCCTAATAATACAGGGAAACAACATCCCATCATTGGAGACAGGGTAGTAGAGCAAGCTCTGGTGTAGTTAGAATTGGTCAGAGTGGGAAGTGTTTGGATCATGTTGGACAAGATGAGAATCCATGAGATTAAGGAAATGATGATAAAGATTTATGGCATTTACTGTATTAAGTAGGTGTCAAGCCATATTCTAAAAACTTTCCATATGCGATTTAATCTTCACAGCCAGAGATGGCTACTATTATTCTCTCCATTTTAAGATGAAGAAACCCATACTGAACGAAATTAGGTATTTTGCCCAAGATTACACAGTTTGTAAGCAGTCACAGACGGAATAGAAGAACCCATAGACCCATTCCCTACCCTCCTCCCCTCCCCAGCCCATTCCTGCCATATCATCACCACCACCATTTTTTCTTTCTCAAAGTGTCCTTTCCAGAACCACATAAAAAACTCTTTAAATAATGGTAAACACGCAGGTTCCAGAGATCCCATTCCAGCCAACTAAATCATGATCGCTAGAATGCCACCTAGAGACCTGCTTTTAAAATCCTAACATGAGCTCAACGCAGGCTAATAGGTCAGGGGTCCCAGAAGGGATTGTGATTGAAAGAGGAGTCGGCGAAATGTTGAGGGGGGTGGTCCAGGGAAGGATCCGAAGACCCAGGAGCGACGTCCAAGGAGCGGTCTCAAAATGAAGCAGATTGCGGATGAAGTAGGGGGCTGGGGCTGGGGCTGGGGCTGGGGACGTAGGTGGTGATGAAGGCGGAGTCTGAAGTCGAAAGAGGGCTCTGGGGTCGGAGGAAGTATGAGATAGGAGGAAAAGGATCTTGGAGTGCAAGAAGGGGTCTGAGGTTCGAGGAGTTTGGCATCAGAGACAGCATCTGGGGTCGACGAGAGGTTTGTGGTTTGGCATCAGAGACAGCATCTGGGGTCGACGAGAGGTTTGTGGTCAGTGAACTGGACTACGAGCCGATGAGGGAGCCTGGAGTCTGCGGAGGTTTCTAGCTCAAACTGGAAGGAAGAAAGGGTTTGGAACCTGGGCTGCGTGAAGTGCCCCTAGCCACTAAGGTCGCGCTTACTGCGTGCTCTTCCCCTCCTGACTTCCCACGGAGCGACCCCGATCGTCCTCCAGGCTCTGCATCCACACCCTCAGCCCGACCTACGCGCCGGGTGCAGGCTGATAACGCTAAGCAGGAGGGGGCATGTCAAATCCCGACACCTCCAGGGTCAGGGTTTGAGGCGCCCCCTCCCGGCCGTCCAGGAGCTCAGGCCCCGCCCTCCTCCTCCCCCGCCCCCCCATCCCCACCCCCGCCCGGCCCCCGCCGCAGCACTTCCGGCAGGCGCTGCGCTGCTGGGGGGCGCGGGCGAGGATGGCGGCGGAGAACGAGGCCAGTCAGGAGAGCGCCCTGGGCGCCTACTCGCCGGTGGACTACATGAGCATCACCAGCTTCCCGAGGCTGCCGGAGGATGAGCCGGCGCCCGCGGTCCCTCTGAGGGGCCGCAAGGACGAGGATGCCTTCCTGGGAGACCCGGATACCGGTGAGGCCCGCTGGCCCCATCCCTGCCCCCTGAGACGTCTCTGGTCCTCCTTCATCTACGCGGAGCATCACCTCCAGCTCCAGCTCCCTAATTCATTCCCTTCCTCCTGGACCTCGCCCTTCTCCTCCCTTGTTCCTGTTAATTTTCTGGTGGGGTTGGGGATGCATCTCTGCCTTGGAGGCTTAGGATGCGACAAGGGAGAAGGATGCCGGGGACTGCAGTAGGAGGGGTTGGGGTTACCCCTTGGGAAGAACTAACTAATAAGGAAGGAATGTCGGAGGGGAGTTCCTAAGGAACAGTTGTGATCACTCAGCAGAGGATTTTCTCTAGTCACAGAGAACAGGATAGGAGAAATCAAGTCAGAGACTGCAGCAGGATGGATAGAGGCTAGGTCTTGAGAAGAACTTCCCCACAGCCAGGGACTGTGGGAAGGAAAGACCATGAGAAGAAGCTGAGACTCTCTTTATGTCCAGGGAGGGGTAATGAGAATATGACTCTCAGCAGCAGGAGTGAATGATGAGTATTGGGAGACAGGGGGATGGACTGTATGACCTCTCAAAGTCCTTGGGGACTAGAGCACCTTCACTGCCCTGTGGATACCTCATCCTGCCCAGAGCAGTGGATCAGGCCAGAAGGTTAGTAAGGTACCCTGCCCCCTAGCAAGCAAGCTCCAGAATTTTACTGTATTATCTTCAGTGCTCTATAGAAACTGCAAGAGGTGGGAATAGGGAGGGAGGAGACGGGACTTGGGGGAGACCTGGGGTTGAGAGCTCTCTGAGCAGTTTTTCCCTAATGCTCTCTCTCCTGTCCATGTGGCTCAGCTCTGTCCTCCCCTCCATTTTTCATTCTCCACCCCCCACCATCCCTCATTCCCTCAACGTCACTTCCTGGCATTAGAGCATCCTTCTGCTTCACTCTCTCTTCCTCTCAGTGCCTGCACTAGAGCCCTGTCCCTTACCAGCCTGGCAGATTCTCCTTCTCTGGCCCAGCCCTCTCTAGCCTGGCCCTCCTGTAGCTACTCCTAGGCTGACAACCACCAATTCTTCCCCCCTCCACAACTCTCCAGTCACCTGGCTCTGACTAGCAGCCCCTGTCAACCTAACTAGATTGTAGCCTATGTGGAAGGGATTTGAGAAGACCATGGGGAGGCTTATGCCCATCACATGTCAAAGCTGCAGATTAAAACTTCTTTTCTAAAGGGAGTATCCCTGGAATCAGGAGGAAGCGAGAGAGAAGTGGGAGGATATGTCCTGGTGGATACCAGGACTGAAACCAGGTTCTTTATATAGGAGTCAAGAATACCACTCCTGGTCCCAGCACTGCCCCAACTCACTGTGTGACTATGGGCACACATACCCTGATCTGGGCCTTAGTTTCTTCTTCCAGCTCAGAAC
This sequence comes from Okapia johnstoni, assembly GCA_024291935.2. NCBI lineage: Eukaryota > Metazoa > Chordata > Mammalia > Artiodactyla > Giraffidae > Okapia > Okapia johnstoni. Next base: position 53,280,608 of record CM044324.1, on the reverse strand, counting down.
TGGGAATGCCTATCTCCCAATCTAGAGATTGGAAATCCCTGATATGTTTTATCCTTCTTTCCTATGAATGTCTTAGCATTTGTCAAGTCTGGTGATTTGTGTGACTTTTGATTACAAGCCCTATGAGGATGGGATCATGGCTGTCTTGTTCACCATCCTTTATGCACCATCCAACACAGTGCTAATCTCTCAGCAAAAATTGTTGAAGAAATAAACGAATGGAAAGAGAAGATCTCAAGATGAAAGAATGGCAGGGGAGGGAGTTCTCAAACCTCAGGGAGTTCCTTGAGGAGTTAATAGAGGTTCTGCCCACAACTGTACAAAAATCCAGCAAAGATCATGGTCACTGGAGTTTCTGGGAACCTGCTCCTTAGGCCAAGTTGTGTGCTAAGGTTCCAAGGACCTTGTCATCCTGCCTGTGTAGCCATGTCTCCTGTCACTATTTCCAAGCCCCAAGGCTCCTCTAAATCAGTGGGACCACCCTGCTGGCTAACATGTCCTCGTATGTTCTCAGTCTGCTGGTGCCACCGGGTGGCACTGCCTCATCCTCTTATGCAGGACTTTGGTTGTGCCCACCTAGTCTCTAGCCTGCTGTTTCCCAGAACCAAGTGTCAGGCACCCCGCAGCAGGCTGTGTGGGTAACAGAGCTAGATGGTGACCACTCCAAGACTGGGGAGAACTTTCTTTGCTCTTTTATGAGTTCCAGGCCATGTATTCTTCTCTTTCCTAGACATTTGCCTCCAGATGTCCTGCAAGTCCTTCACCTTCAGCATGTTCTGTGCTGTACTCATCATCTCTTCCCCATACACCTGTTCTTCCCCCAATGTCACTCTCAATTAACGACACTGCCGTTCATCCAGTCCCCAAGGTAGAAGCCCCAGAGCTACCCATGGTTCTCTCCCTTCCTCTCATTTCTAGACAGTGATCAGATGCTCTCAGTCCCCCTCCTAAGTATCTTCCAAATTCCATCTCGCCATCCCTGACCTCACCACTGTAGACTAAGCTGCCATCCTCTTTGATCTGTATTACCCATAGGCTTCTAGCTATTCGTCCTGCTTCATTCTGTCTTCCCCACCCCTCCCAACTCAATCCTTCCACCACCCCCCATTTCTGATCATGTCACTCCCTATTTCAAAAATCTTCAGTGATTCTCCCCTCAAGGGAATAAGCAAGCCAGATATGATCCCAGTCTCCTGCTAAGCTCTCTCTCCTGAATTCTAGCAAATAAACTATTTTAGGGTTCGTTTCTTATGTGCTGTGCTGTGCTAAGTCACTTCAGTCATGTCTGACTCTTTTTGACCCTATGGACTGTAACTTGCCAGGCTCCTCTGTCCATGGGATTCTCCAGGCAAGAATACTGGAGTGGGTTGCCATGTCTTCCTCCAGAGGATCTTCCCAACCCAGGGATTGCGTCTCTTACACCTTCTGCATTGGCAGGCAGGTTCTTTACCACCAGCATCACCTGGGAAGCCCCTCATCTCTCATAAACCCAGCTAAAACTGAGAATGTGACTGGGTAGCATAACTGAAAAGTTCAGGATATAGGGCTTCAGGCATAGCTGAAATGAAGTACTTGAAAAAGAATTGGCTTTTCTCCATCTTTTGCTTTGTGTTCATTTTTGTGGGCTTCATCTTCAGAAAGCCTCTCATCTTGTGGGGGTAAGATGCCCCCAGCAGTAACGGGCTTACATCTTACCATCTTAACAACCTAGACAGAAAGAAAGTCTTTGTCTTTCCCAGTATGCTAGCAAGCAACCAAAAACAAACAAAAAAAAACCCACAAAAAAACAACCCCAGAGTCTGAGTATCATTGGTGCTGTTGCTGGTCACATGCATCTGAACCAATCACTGTACTGAGGTTCCTGTTCTGATTGGCTAGACCTAGGTTATATACTCACTCTGGTCAGGAGGGAATGAGGAATGAGAGGGAAATTGGTGTTCTCTAAAAGAAAATTGAATGAGGAATGGTGTCTAAGCAAATAAAAATTAGATGCCTACTAAGCCATCTGCCTTTCAGATAACTCCTGCTGTTGTCCCACAAATTCAGAATAGCCAAAAGTTAAACTCATTCTTCTTCCTCTGAAAGACTTGTTTCTTCTGGTCCCAAACTAGCTTTTTCCCAGTGTCTTGCTGTTGTCCTTAAACATCAGTAAAATCAATGGTATTGTCTCCCCACCACTTAACACAGTTGGTACTCAGTAAATAATTTTATTGAATAAATGGAACATGATATTCACTTATATATTTATATTATATGTTCATATGTAATATACATTATATTACATATTCATATATTATATATATTTATATTACATATAACAAATGATTGGTAGAATAAGAAGACTTGAATATATCTAACTGTGATGGGGCCATAGCACCTTTATCTTCTGGCTCCTCATATCTGATTGGAAAAACAGATTTAAGGACAAGTGCCTGGAAACATAAACTTGAAATAGCATATAAAGTCCATTTTTGAGGACAGAACTGGCCCCTGATGCCATGTGGAGCAATGGAAAAGATGTTTTCAAGTTATGCAGACTCTTGATTCTGCTATCTGTTAATTTTTTACTCTAAGCAGGCAATGTCACCTACTTCAGCCCCCGCTTACTCTTCTGTATAATGGAGAGAGTGGGCTCTCAGAAAGTTATGGGAGTGGAGGGAATGTATATAAAGTTCCTAGTATAGTTAGCATCAATAAATGTAAGTTCAAAACCCTTTCTTTCATTTGAAACCTCTAGGAGACAAGGAGAGTTCTGGATCCACAGTGGGAATTTAACACGTTTGTTGAGTGAATTCCAGTTTTATTTACAGACTCTGGTGTTGGTGCTAAGGGTTGGAAGCAAACATGATCGACTGAGCTGTTGTTGTTGTTTAGTCGCCAAGTTGTGTCCGACTCTATGTGACCCCATGGACTGTAGCCCGTAAGGCTCCTCTGTCCTTGGGATTTTCCAGGCAAGAATACGGGAGTGGGTTGCCATTTCCTCCTCCAGGAGATCTTCCGGACCTAGAAGGGACTGAACCCGCATCTCTTGCATCTCCTGCACTGGCAGATGGATTCTTGACCACTGTGCCACCTGGGAAGCCTGCAAACACACACACACACACACACACATTCTTTTCCATCATGGTTTATTACCGAATATTGAGTATAGTTCTCTGTGTTATACAGTAGGACCTTGTCATCCTTTTTTTTCTTCAGAATACCTGCCACAACTTGTAATGATATACTCCTTTGTTTACTTGTTTATTATCTTCTTTCCACTGGTCTTCAAAACCCATAAGGGCAGAAACTGTTCCTTTCCCCTAGCACCTAGCATGGGACCAGACAAACAGCAGAACCCCCATATTTGTTGAACGAACGGATGGATGGATGGATCAGGGAAACATGGTTGGAAGTCAGGGCCTGTCCACTAGGTTTATGGAGCTGCCTCGTGGCTTAGAAGGCTGGGCCCCAGCTAGGGCAGGATCTGGTTCCCTGGGAGAGCCCAACCCCCGCCTCTCCAGGAAGTGTTCTCAGCGCCGGATCCTGGATCCCAGGCAATTTGGCCTAGGGACCGGAGGGAATCCAGCCGCCCTGCTGCCCAGTTGGGGGGGTCCCAGTCTTTTTCAAGCTGGGACCACTCCCCACCCCCACTTCGCCCTCTCTGGGGTGCCTCGGAGAGACACTGAAAAGGGGGCAGTGCTGTCTAGTGGCGTCTGTTTGACCCGGGCGGAGAGAGGGGAGGGGGACGCAGAATAGCCCCGCCTAGAGTGCGGGTAGGGCCAGGTGAGAGGTGCCCAGACGGACCCCCGGCCCGCCGCCCGCAGACCCTGACTCCTTCCTGAAGTCGGCGCGGCTGCAGCGGCTGCCTTCGTCGTCGTCGGAGATGGGCAGCCAGGACGGGTCGCCGCTGCGAGAGACGCGCAAAGATCCGTTCTCCGCGGCGGCGTCTGAGTGCTCCTGCCGCCAGGATGGGCTCACGGTGATCGTCACGGCCTGTCTCACCTTTGCCACCGGGGTCACTGTGGCGCTTATCATGCAGATTTACTTCGGGGACCCCCAGGTGAGGGGGGGGGATCGGAGAGGGAACGGAGAGAACCAGGGGAGGAGGGGTGAGGAAGCGCTGGGGGAGACCGTGGGAACCGAGGACGGGCTTGACTGATGGAAGGGGGTCAGCAAATAGAAAGGGGAGAGGGCGGTGACTTGGGGGGAGGAAGCTCTCAAGGGAGGGGCTCCTGGGCGTAAGGGGGGACAGAGCTCACAGAAGGGAACGGATCGGGTCGGAGGCAGACTCGTAGGCAAAAGTCTTGGGGATAAAAGGCAGGTCTCCCACCCCCAACCTCTGTTGGAGGTCCTGGGGTTAGTGGAGGTGCCTTAGGGAGGTGGGGGGCTCCTACTGTCCCACCTAGTTCCCTGTCCCTTCCAGATCTTTCACCAGGGGGCTGTGGTGACTGATGCCGCCCGCTGCACATCGCTGGGCATCGAGGTGCTCAGTAAACAAGGATCCTCCGTGGACGCGGCTGTCGCAGCGGCGCTGTGTTTGGGGATCGTGGCTCCGCACAGTTCTGGTCTGGGCGGGTAAGAAGCTCCCAGCTGTCAGGGTTGGGGTGCCCCAGGGCTACTTCTGTCTCTTGGTCTATCATCTTCATGTGGGAGGTCTAGTTTGAGCAGAGGGGAGATGGCCCCAAATCCTTTTGTTTGCTCTTTTCTACACCCAATCTTACTCCCTTGTCTTTTCATGGAGTCAGAGGAGGTGTTTTTCTTTAACTGGGAAAATGACTTCATAAAACTATAAACTGAGTTATACATCTGGGAGTATGCTGTCATTAATTAAGGCGGTGATCCTTAAACTTTTAGGATTTACAGATCCTTAAAACAAATCCCTGTGAGTTTGATGAAAGCAATGAATCCTCTATCCTCCAAAAATATACCCCCTGGTGAGGGCATGCATGCTCATTCGCTTCAGTCGCGTTCCACTCTTTGTGACCCTATGGACTGTAGCCCTCCAGGCTCCTCTGTCCATGGGGATTCTCCAGACAAGAATGCTGGAGTGGGTTGCCATGCCCTCCTCCAGTGACCTTCCTGACCCAGGGATGGAACCCACGTCTCTTAATCTCCTGCTTTGGCAGGTGGGTTCTTTACCACTAGCGCCACCTGGGAAACCCCTACCCCAGGGTAAAACCTCCTAAAACAGAGATGATAAACTGGCCATCCACGGGCCACACCCAGCACACAGCCTGGTTTGGTTTGCACCCTTAAATTTTTAAAAATTTGTTTGCTAATATTAAAAAATTGAGTATTTTCATAAAAATCTAGATTTCTAATATTTCTTGGACAGTCAGGAGACCTGATAACACTGGGCCTATATTCTCATGTGGCTGCAGTTATCTGGAGCTGAATAGAAGCTGTTTCCCATGATGGGGCTTGTACTGTCCACTTGGCCATAGTTCCTACCACTCCCTTTTGTTTATCTGTCCTGCTTTCTCTATTACATGAGTCAGCTGCACACCGGTTATCTCAGATGTAACCCCCATCTCAGATGGAAACAAACCATAGAAAAGGGACAGGCTGACTAAGTCCATATCTTGGCTCCTGCAAGACCAGCCCTCCAGGCCCTAACTTTTGTGGACAGTCTGTGCTTACATAACTCAGTCCTGGGAGAGGGAGCAAGGCCATACCGCAGAGGCAGGTGCAGGAAGCTGGCAGGGGTCCAGCTTGGTGGGGGAGGGGGAAATGGGGGAGGAGTAGAATGTCCTGCTCTCCCAGTCTCTGGGTTTTCCCTAATCAGGGATTAAAGTCTCCAGTATCAGGCTGGAAGAGGTCCATAGACTCTGGGTTCCCAAACCCCTTGATTTCACTCCCCATCCTGGACAGGTAGCTCAGGCTCTGAATCCCTGCTGGAGAGGGAGCTCAGACCCCCGACTCCAGATGACAAACCGACACTACTGCCATCACCATGGGGGAGGTTGAGGAATGGCAGGTTAATGGTTCAGAGGAGTGGCATCTTATCATCACTCTCCCCCTTCTGTGTCTATCCTAGTGGGGGAGTGATGCTGGTACATGACATCCGACGAAATAAGAGCCACCTAATTGATTTCCGGGAGTCTGCACCTGGGGCTCTCAGGGAAGAGGCCCTGCAGAGATCCTGGGAGACCAAGGTGGGGACCCTGATGAGAAGGGGGGGTGTCTCCCTTTACTGCCCTCTGCTAACCCCAGCATTACTTTGCTGAATATTTACTATGGAGACAAGGAAAATAGTTGAGCAGGATGATCTCAGGCTATGAGAGAGATAGGCAGCCCGCCAAAATAAAATAATGCACCAAAAAAATCTGAGTGATTGATAACAGGCAGTACAATAACACCTGACTCTGGCAACCTTGCCTATCTGGCACATAAGAAGGAAGAAGAAAGGCCACTGGGTAGTCTGAGATGTCACAAAATAACTGCATTATCACTCACACATCTCATTCTGAGGCTGTTGTCGGTGACTTTCCCAGTCCCTGACATATTGGAAGATTATAGAGAACTGCTGGAAGCAAACCCATTATCTACTGAGTGTAAAGGAGGAAATAGAATAACTCGGAGAAATAGATATTTAGTGCAGTAGCAAAAGCCCAACACATCCCTGAATTATCACAATTCAGAGTAATGGTGGTGTGATAATGAAAAGGTTAAATGAAGGTCCCTTGTCCACTGTTCTAAAAGACAAGAGTAGGTATAATCCAATATAGACAGGTTTCCATCTAAATTATTGTCTCGGCCCTTAAAAGGGTTTGCTTAATTTATAAATCTCTCAGTTATAATAGAGAAAGGAGGCCTTTCTGCATTTACTGATAGGAAATTAGGGAGATGGGAGGAATGCATGCTGGGGACAGCTTGTCCCTCCTCTGGGATACTTGGCCTGTGTCTCTCCCCTGTGCCAGCCCCCCATCCCTGGCTTGGGGCTCTGCGGAGTTCAGCCAAGCACCCCCCCTTCCAGTGACCTGGTCTCCTCTCTCCCTCACCTGCCCGCCTTGCCCAGCCCGGGCTCTTGGTGGGGGTTCCCGGAATGGTGAAGGGGCTACATGAAGCTCACCAGCTCTATGGCAGGTAAGGATTCTTCCCCTGGAGACCAGGGACCCCTGCCTGCATTCCTTCTTGGGTGGCCTTCTCCTATCTTCCTGGATTCTCCCCTTCCCAACTTCCCCCTCCTAATATCCCCTACGGTTGCCAGGACTCTCCTTCCCAGGAACCCCCCTCCCCCCCAGGACCCCTCTTCCTTCCCTCAGGACCTCCTCCACCCCCTGCTCTCCGGCTCCCCCAGGCTGCCATGGTCCCAAGTCCTGGCCTTTGCAGCAGCTGTGGCCCAAGATGGCTTCAACGTGACCCATGATCTAGGTCAGTGGGGCTTGGGGGTGGAGGGAAAGGCATGGGGTTGATGGAGAGGGGAGAGGAAACCTCTGATTTCGGTCCGAAGCCAGGAAGTGCCTCTCTTCCGACTGGCTCCTCAGATCCCCCTATCCACACCACTGGTACCTCCACTGTGTGTGTGTGTGTGTGTGTGTGTGTGTGTGTGTGTGTTCAGTTGCTTCAGTCATGTCGGACTCTTTGCAGCCCCATGGACTGTAACCCACCAGTCTCCTCTGTCCATGGGATTCTCCAGGCAAGAATACTGGAATGGGTTGCCATTCCCTTCTCCAGGGGATTTTCCCAACCCAGGGATCCAACTCGTGTCTCTTGCCTGTCCTGCATTGGCAGGCAGATTCCTTACCACTGGGCAATATCTCAGAGAGGGAGTCTCAAATCAGGGGATCTGGGAAGGGTTCATATACAGCCCACCTCCTCCATAACAGGCTTCTGGAGGGGCCTGAGGCCTTAGGGCCGACCTCTCAGCCCTCATCCACCCTACCTGTTACGCGTGTAGTCCCGATGCCCCCAGCCTAGCTGCGAGTCCTTGCCTGCAGCCCAAGCCCTGGCTGAACAGCCGCCACCCAACGCGTCTGACCGCTTCCGTGAGACGTTCCTGCCGATGGGCCACCCGCCACTACCTGGCTCATTGCTGCGACGGCCTGACCTGGCGGCGGTGCTGGAGGTGCTCGGCACCTACGGCCCCGCCGCCTTCTACGCAGGTGGCAACCTCACGCTGGAGATGGTGGCCGAGGTAAGCGCCCGTAGCATGCCCGCAACCCCCGCCCCGCCTCGGAGGACCCTACTTTAGGGAAGTCCTCTTCCCCCTTGCTTCTCGCTTTCTTGCTACATGTATTTACTGGGGATTCCATGCACCTGAAATTCTAGAATAGACACAACTAACCTCAGAATCAGATCAGTGGTTTGGGGACTGGAGGAGTTGACTGGGATGAGGTACAAAGAACCTCCCAGGGTGATGAGAATATTTTGTCTTGATTGAGAGGGGTACCTTTGAGCTCCCCAGTGTTGGGCCCAACCTGTACAGTGGGCTGTCCTGGCCCTCCCAGGCCTAGTGGGGACCCAGGATCAGCCTCAGCTTCCCTGAGCCCACAGTCCCACCCTGCTCCCTGGGTTTTCTAGGGAGAGACACAGTCTTCACTGGTGACTCTCAGGATTAGGGAAGATTGACACAAGCGCTTACCAACCTACTCCAAAGAGTCTTAGTCTGAAGCAGTAATGGGTTCTGAGAACGATTGCTGATAGTTCAAAAGCACCAATGGAAAATTATGTTCGAGATAAGGATTCACGGACCAACTGAGTGATTCTCTCATTTGTGCATTGAGAGTGGGAATTAAACAGACCCATCACTCATTCTACATTCATGGAGCACCTGCTCTGTGCCAGCCTCAGTGCTGGACACTGGCATTATGGATGTGGTGATAGACACCCATCTCAAATGGATTTCCCTGGAAAGCCCAGCAGGGTGCTGGCTTTAGATCTCCTGGGTCCAGGGGCTCCATCCACACTTGATCAGTCTCTCTCTTTTTCCATCTCACAACTCTACTTTCCTCTATTTTAAGTCACTCTCTGTCAGATCCTTTCCACAGCTGCTCTTCAGCTGCCATCCTTCCAGCAAGCCATCCCAGAGAAAGAGCCTTCTCACTCCAGTAGTTCTAGCAAAGCCTCAAGGTTAGGTCTCATTGGCCCATCATGGGTCTATTCCCAAACCAATCACAGTGGCATGGAAAAGAAATGCCCTGATTAGCCAGACCTGGGTCTCACATCCTCTCCTGGTGGTAGAAAAAGGAATGAACAAAATTCTAACAGAAGACCATCAGAGCTTTCCCACAGTTGAGTTTATTAACTTACCAGACGAAGCCAAGAAATTCAATGTGTAGGTCACTGAGGGTAGTTTAGAAGTCAGAGGTTTCAAGTTCTAAAAAAGTACTAAAAAAAAAAAAAAAAAAAAAGGAGGGGATTCCTAGTGGTTATGCTAATTTAGGATTAAAAAATAGCATGTTGGATAGAATGAGCACATGGGTTTTTACAAGATTGGATCATTGGTCAGTGGAGTGCTCAGTTATGTCCAGTAAGGGCTGTTCTTGCCAGGGTCATCCATAGTTCATGATTTTGGAGTGACTTCAGCTGATTGTAGTGAAATGCAGAATTCAGTTTTGATATCTCCTAGGCAAGTGCTGCTGTAAGTGGAAAATCTTTCTCCTACATAGGCAGGGGGCAGTATGTGCAAAGACATAGAGTCATGAGTCCAGCACCTGCAGGTCACTCTGGTTGCTGTAGAGAGCTCATTGGGGAGCAGCAGGACGTGAAGTGGGAGAGGTAGGCAGGGGCCCAGTCACAAAGGGCCTTGGATGCCAGGCTAAGGAGGTCATTCATAGATCGTATCTAGCACAACACCTGGCACATACTGGGTGCTTATCGTTAGTGCTTTTTCCTTTTCCTTTTTCCTCACGTACCCACAGCTGATGGGGTTCCCAAAGGTCATGATGGGAATTGCAGAAGGCACAAAAATTGTAAGCATTTGATCTGTGTGTGATCCAAACATATACCTTAAGCTAAACTGCACACTCCCAGTGTGGTGTGTGACTCACGGTGGTGGGGGTCATTCTCTCCTCTCCAGGCTCAGCACGCAGGGGGCGTCATAACTGAGGAGGACTTCAGCAACTACAGTGCCCTCTTGGAGAAGCCTGTGTGTGGCGTGTACAGAGGTGACCTCTCCCCCAGCTCCCAGGGTCCCCACTGAGGAGAAGCCTCCCATTGCATGGCCACATCCTTTTGGCCTAGTGGCTCCTCCCCATTTCACAAGAGAGAAACTGAGGCAATGAGCTGCCTAAGCAGCCAACCGTTGAAGCAAGCCAGAGCCAGCCTACCTTCTGAAGTAGTCGTGGGGTCAGTTACCCCAAATATTTAGGAGATGGAGAGGGAGGTCTGGTCAAAGGCTGAAGCCTAGGGTTTGGGGTTCTGGCCATAGGTTTTCTTGATTTGGGTTCTGTGTTGCCTCAGCCCCCTCCCCAGCCCCTCTCTCACTGCCTGTACTTCCTAAGATGAGTCCTTAAGACTAGTTTCCATCTTAGCTTCATGTTAGAACAAACTCTTCAAGACAGTCAGAGGCCCACCTCCTCATTGTGCTAAAAGGAAACTGAGGCCCTAGAGAGGAAAGGAACTAAACCTACCAAACTCAAAACCAATGAGGAACCCAAAAAGTTAAGCTTATGACATGGGTGAACTCCATGTTTGTTGAACCCAAAGTGGTGGGCTCCTGGCTTCCTCAGAAGGCCCTCAGGCCTTCTCTCCTCAGGAGACGCGGATCACCTCAAGCTCCAGCAGAGGCTGCTTCTGTGTTCAGGTTTCCAGGCCTCAATCTCTTAGGCCTGATTCCTCTGCCAGAAGGGGTGGAATATTGAGCAATGGATGAGCGTAGCCTTGGAGCCAGAAGACCTGGTTTTGGGTACCAGCTGTGCCATTCACCTTAAACAAGCCACTTCCACTTTGAGCCTTTTTTCTTTCCTTAAAAGGGAGATAATAATAGCGCCTGCCTCTCAGGATACCATGAGGAGTTGATGAGATGATGTTGGAAGTTGCCCTGAACAGAGTGGGCACTGAATGTGTCATATCTGATTTCCATTTGCCCTCGCCAGACTAGGTTCTCTTGGCAATGCCAGTACCTTGAGTACTCTGGGATCTCCTTACCTCTTATAACCTTGGACCAGCTGCCTCATTTTAGAGTTTCCTCACCTGTAAAATGGGGATGATAACAGTACCTGTTATAAGGATTAAATGAGTTAATTAATGTAAGTGGTATTTGTCAGGTATTATTATTCCTTTGATATCCAAACATCTAATAACAGAGACCTCAAATTGGAAGAGAAATTTGCTATTTCCAAGAAGTTTAAAGAGTAAGACCAGTAGGGACCCTGAATAATATCCTGACCTGAGAGAGGAGCTGAAAGGAGACATACGGTAGACCAGAAGTCTGGACATCTGAATACCTGTTCCTGTTCTGCAATGGACTGCAGTGTGACTCTGGGGAAATCACTGTTTTCCTGAGACTCAGTTTCCTCTTAAAGAAGAGGAAACAAAAGACAAACATTCTGGTCCAGCCCTTGACTCACCATGTGAACTTGGGTGCACCCCTTTGCTTCTCAATGTAGTTTCCCTATCTGATGAGGAGGTTCAGTGCAGTGGTCTCAAGTCTGTGTGATGGTGGGATGTGGAGATGCCTTGACCCCTCCCCTGCCATCGGTCATTTCCTGTCCTTTCAGGCCACCTGGTTCTCAGCCCCCGACCCCCACACACAGGCCCTGCCCTCATCAGTGCTCTCAACATCCTCGAGGGCTTCAATCTCACCAGCCTGGTATCCCGGGAGCAGGCTCTTCACTGGGTGGCAGAGGTAAGGCTGACACCTTCACTCTACCTGGGTCTGGAGACACAGGAGTGGGGGGTGGCGTGCTGCCATAAGGCCTCACTAAATCACCTCAAAGTTTCCTCACACAGGAAGATCCTGGTGTGGGTGCTGGGAGGGGCTTGGCAGTCTCTTCACACCCCTGCTCTGTTTACAGACCCTGAAGATTGCATTAGCTCTGGCCAGCAGACTGGGAGATCCCATCTACGATTCTACCATCACTGAGAGCATGGATGACATGCTCAGGTGGGTCCCCAGGAGCAGGACCCTGAGTACTGCAGAGGTGGTGGCAGGTGTGGGGAAAGAATCAGGTGAAGCAGCTGGTGGAACAGTAAAGCCCGCAGTCCCAAGTCAATGTTAGCTCAACCCCAGCTCACAGTGTGACACTAGTCGCCTCACTGTGTGCCTCAGTTTTCCCATCTGTACAACAAGGTGGTCTACTTCATACAGCTGTCAAATTTTTTTGACCCCAGTGAGCGAAAGTCACTCAGTTGTGTCCAACTCTTTGCGACCCCGTGGACAGTAGCCCATGAGGCTCCTCTGTCTATGGAATTCTCCAGGCCAGAATACTGGAGTGGGCAGCCGTTCCCTTCTCCAGTGGATGCTCCCAATCCAGGGATCGGACCCAGGTCTTACGCACTGCAGGAGGATTCTTTACCGTCTGAGCCACCAGGGAAGCCCTTTGGCCCCAGAGGGCACCTATATGGACCCAGCTGTTCCTTCTTTGGAGTGGAAAAAGAAAGTAATGAAAAAGACCCCCCAAGCAAGTACTGGAGGTGGTGGGGATTTTGATTAAATTTTACCTACGTTAGCAATGTAACGTAGTAAGATTGTGGGCTCTAGTCGGACAGCCCCAGTACAAATCCCAGTCTTAACCATCCACTAGCTATGCAGCCTTTGGCAAGTCATTTAAACTCTCTAAGTCTGAGTTTCTACAAGGGCCTGACAATAGTGGTGCCAACTTTGGGACTTCCCTGGTGGTCCAGGGAAGTCCACTGGACTTCCAATTAAGATTGGAATAAAGATTCCAATTAAGTCCAATCTCAATTAATCTTCAGGAGAAGGCAATGGCACCCCACTCCAGTACTCTTGCCTGGAAAATCCCGTGGACGGAGGAGCCTGGTAGGCTACAGTCCATGGGGTTGCTAAGAGTCGTACACAACTGAGTGACTTCACTTTCACTTTTCCCTTTCATGCACTGGAGAAGGAAATGGCAACCCACTCCAGTATTATTGCCTGGAGAATCCCGGGGACGGTGGAGCCTGCTGGGCTGCCGTCTATGGGGTTGCACAGAGTTGGACACGACTGAAGCGACTTTGCAGCAGCAGCAGCAGCAATTAATCTTCCAGTTAAGATTCCACTTTTCCAATGCAGGAGGTACAGGTTCAGTCCCTGGTTGAGGAACTAAGATTCCAAATGTAAATAAGTAAAAATATAAAAAATTTTAATTTTTTAAAAATTTTAAAGTTGTGCCAACCTTATGAGGTCATGGTGAAGAATAAACAAGATCATACAGGCAAAGTGCTTAGACAGTTGTCTGGCACGTAATAAATATTCAACAAATATCATTGTTGTTATCAATTGATAATAGGGGTAAGATTGATTACTATTTAACTGCTACTATAATGAACTTAAAGGCTAGCTAAAGGGAAAATCAGAAGCCAAAAATATAGTTCATGTCAATTTATACTGGTACTCAAACAACCCTCTATGAATTAGGTTGGAAATGATGAGGCTAAATAAACAGCTAATAATTAAATAGCAGAGACAGCAGCAACCAAAGATTATAACTAGTTCAAGGCCACAAGGATAAAGCCTAAAAACCAAGCCTCCTCCCACCCTACCCCCAAACCACTTGAAACAAAACCCTCCATACCTTCTCTGTGTGCCCACCGGCCCTCATGGTTGAAAACTGAATGAATGTCTTCAGTAATCCTTGGTAACTTGTTTTTCTCTAATCAGAATAACTGACTAACCATTACCAGGTAAGAAACCTTCAGTCAAACTTTAAAAAGTGAAGAATTACATGTTCTCAAGATCAATGCAAATTTAACTCTAAAATACACACACACACACACACACACACACACACCTATATTAAATTAATTGAACTGATTTACCCAGTAAATAGTTATTAATGTGCCAAGTCCTTGTGTGCCTTGGGGATAAATTCTAATAGCAAGTAAAGATCCCTGTATACAAAACCTTCCTCTGACTACACTCTTAATAAAACTTTAGTTCTGGACTACAAACACTAAGTTAAATGAATTCAGTTTGTTCATTCAAAACAAATCTTTTCTGATCATCCCTTATGTTCCAGGTACTTTCATAGAAAGGATTAAATGAATCGTTGAGTAACTAAAAGATTTGATTTAAACATGAAATAAACTAAACGTTGACTCTAGAAGAAAAGCTGTGCTGTGCTAAGTCGATTCAGTCGTGTCCGACTCTTTGCGACCCTATAGGTTGTAGCTCGCCAGGCTCCTCTGTCCATGGGATTCTCCAGGCAAGAATACTGGAGTGGGTTGCCACGCCTTCCTCCAGGGAACCTTCCCAACCCAGGGATCGAACCTGCATCTTATACATCTCATGAATTGGCAGGCGGGTTCTTTACCACTAGTGCCACCTGGGAAGAAGGAGCTTTTCTTCTTTTTTCCAGAAAAACCTGAACAACATTTAAATAAATTCATTCAATTCATTAACTATTTCCTGTTTATTTGCTATTTGCCAGGAATAAGTGAACTTCTGCTCTCATAGACCTAACAGTTCAGTAGTGGGGCAGGGCTGGGGGAAGCAGGTTTTAATCAAATAATTGCACAAAGAGACTCCACAAAGTGTGGTAGGTGGGGGTAACGAGTGCCCAGTGTGTGTTCATCTCTTACTCCTTATCTTTTCAGCAAAGTGGAGGCTGCCTACTTCCGGGGCCAGATCAATGACTCCCAGACAGCCCCTGTCCCGCTCCTGCCCATCTATGAGCTCAACGGGGCTCCCACGGCTGCCCAGGTGTTGATCATGGGCCCTGACGACTTCATTGTGGCCATGGTCAGGTATGCCGGCTCAGACTCAGAACCGAGCACAAGGGATGATCGGGATCAGGAAGGAGGTGGGGGTTGGGTAGGAGTGAGGGCAGGCTCAGGGCTCACCTGGCCCTGACCTTGGTCCCCAGCTCCCTGAACAGACCCTTTGGCAGCGGCCTCATTACCCCCTCGGGGATCCTGCTCAACAGCCAGATGCTGGACTTCTCTTGGCCTAACAGGACTGCTAACCACCCTGCACCCAGCCTGGTAGGGCCTCGCTTCCTTTCTCCCCTGGGGACCCTGAGATCTAGGTAGAAGGTGCAGTGGCATGACTGCCCCTCCCTCCCCACTTCTTCTAGGAAATTATATTATCAAGAAAAACAGCTAAACAAGGTATCCACTTCCTCCCCAGCCCAAGTCCAGGGCTTAGAGCCTGATGGATCCCAGGAAACCTCATCCCATTCCGCCACCATCTCACTGTGTGACCCGGGGAAAATCTTGTCCCCTCTCTGGGCCTCAGTTTCTTCACCTACTGTACAGTGAGGATATTGGCCACCTTTGGATGCATTGGGTACTTTGCAGAATTAGCAGTCTATGACTGTGTGATGCTGAGCACTGAAGGGGCCCTGAAGAGGGGCCCAAAGAGAAAAGAGATATGAATTATTATCTGTTGTGAGAGCAGTGTTCTCAGCATCCTGCGGGCTGGGTCCCAGCAGGATAAAGACAGATAGAGATGTGCAGGGTGGGGATGAATCTGTTCCTTCTCATGGTCCTCTTTCTGGGCTTGATCCTTCTCCTGCCACCCATGGTAGCCCCCTAGCAGCCCCATAGTTCAGGGGATCCATTATCTACCTCGTTATCCAAGGACCCTGCCCATTTCACAGACAGCAAACTGTGGCCTGGGACTGGGCGCTCTCCATGAAAACGGGGGCTGTGGAAGATTCAGGAGAGAGAGAGATGTTGGAAGAGTGGTGGAGTAAGCCTTTCCTGTCTCATTCCACCTCTTGTTCCCCTGTGATCTCTGACAACAGGAGAACTCGGTGCAGCCAGGGAAGCGGCCACTGTCTTTCCTGCTGCCCACTGTGGTCCGGCCAGCAGAAGGACTCTGTGGGACCTACCTCGCCCTGGGGGCCAATGGAGCTGCCCGGGGCCTCAGCGGCCTGACCCAGGTGAGGTTCCCCCAGGTAGGCCTTTCATGGCCAGGAGTCAAGCTGTGACCTGGGCTGTGGATGCCCCTCGTGTCTCTGACTTGTCCTCATCTCTTGTTTATTTATTTTTGGGGGCTTCCCCAGTGGCTCAGCAGTCAAGAATCTGCCTGCAATGCAGGAGATGCAGGAGATGCGGGTTCGATCCCTGGGTTGAGAAGATCCCTTGGAGGAGGGAACGGCTACTCACTTCAGTATTCTTGCCACAAGAATCCCATGGACAGAAGGGCCTGGCAGGCTACAGTCTATGGGGTCGCAAAGAGTTGGACACAACTGAAGCAACTAAGCACATTTATTTTTGGCTATGCTGGGTCCTTGCTGCTGTGTGCAGGATTTCCTTAGTTGCATCAAGCAGGGGCCACTCTTCCCTGTGGTGTGTGGGCCTCTCACTGCAGTGGCCTCCCTTGCTGCGGAGCACGGGCTCTAGGCATTGGCTTCAGTAGTTGCAGCTCTCCAGCTGCAGAGCACGTGCTCAGTAGCTGTGGCACACTGCCTTAGTTGCATGCGGAATCTCCTCAACCAGGGATCGAACCAGTGTCCCTTGCGTTGGCAGATGGATTCTCAACTACTGGACCACCAGGAAAGTCCCTGTTTTCATCTCTTAACTCACACAGCAAACATGGGCTGAGGTTGCTTTGTGGCAGTCCCCTCCTGAGCGCTGGGGACATGCACTACGTCATTCTTAGTAAAAATGGAGCCCTGAAGCTCCATGTCATCCCAGGTTTCAGGGAAATCGCAGGGTCAGTAGAATTGAGAGGTCAGATAGCATCTGGGCTGCCTGAGTTCTGTCAATGTCAAGTCCCATTGTGCCTCTAGTCAATATCCGAATAACAAGCAGCCTGGGCTGTGGATGCCCAGGGTCTGATTTTGAAAGGGAGGGCCTGCTCCCTTCTAAAACATCTCACTACAGTTCATGAATGTCTTGTGCATCTGCTTTATGTGCCAGACCTGTACTTTGGCAGATGATGAGTTAACAAACCTGGGCTTTGGAATCAGACCCCTCTGGGGCCCAGCCTAAGTGCTGCCAATTTCCAACTGTGTGGTGTTGGGGAATTCACTTAACCTCTCTGAATCTCAGTCTCATCTGTAAAATGGAGATAATAACCAACAGCTAACGTTCATGGAGCTTTTACCAAGTGACGGGCAGTGTTACATGTGTTAACCTTATAACCTTCCCAACTTTGGGAGGAATCCTTACTTCTGTTTCATAGATGAGGAAACTGAGGCCCAGAGAAGTTAAGTTCAATTCAGTAAGAATGGACAGGCAAGTAGGGGAAGAAGGTGGGATGAATTGAGAGAGTAGCACTGATATATATATACATACTGCTCTATGTAAAACACTGGGAGGGCTCAGCTTGATGCTCTGTGATGACTTAGAGGGGTGGGATGGGGGGAAGGAGGCTCAAGAGGAACGGGATATATAAATACTTACAGCTGATTCACATTGTTGTACAGCAGAAACTAACACAACATTGTAAAGCAGTCACCCTCCAATCTAAATTAAAAAAAAAAGGATGGGCAGGCAATTTGATTGCAGAGCCTACTCACACTTCCAACCCCAAAGCTGTTAATATCTGCACGTAGTGTACCTTAGACCACTCCCATCTATTAGCTCTCTCTTGGCCAAGAAGAAGGGAGGAGAGCCGTGGCTTGTATTAAAGGAAACTGGGTGCTAGTGGTGCCTCTTCCCTAGCTCTTTCCAAACTCTGGAATGAATCCCTTTTCTTCTCTGGCCCTTGGTTTCCCCTCTGTGAAATGGAGACGGTCATCACAGGCCTGCCTGTCTTCTGGGGCTGTTCAGAAACTCAGATGACACCCCTGGTGTAAATGTTTCAAATACTAAGGAGTCTGGACTAGTGGCAAGGGCTGTGGAGGCCTGAACCTACACCTCTGGGACAGCCCTGACTTCTGCTCCTTGGCTGCCTGCAGGTACTGCTGAACGTCCTGACCTTGAACCGGAACCTGAGTGACAGCCTGGCCCGTGGTCGCCTGCACCCGGACCTGCAGACCAACCTCCTGCAGGTGGACAGTGAGTGAAGAGCAAAGGTCCCATGGGGTGGGCACAGGGCAGGGTGGAGAAAGGGGCTCCTCCCAAGGGTGCCCCTTCCCCGACCGGCACCAACTCCCTGCCAGTGAAAGTCAGGTTTCTTTCGACCAACTCCTATCAGAACAGTAAAAGGTCTGGGAATTGAAATCTATCCTGCTGTTTCCTTTCTGTGGCCTTGCAAAATGCAGGTCTCCACTCTGAGCCTTCGTTTTCTCATTTGTAAAATAAGATATAGTTGTTCATTTTGCAAACTGTTCATTCAACAGTTGTACTGAATACCTACTGTGTGCCAGGTATTATCCTAGGTGCTGGGGACACTTCATTTACAGGCTTACAGGAAAATAAGTAAAGAAACATGAAAAAGTGAAATAAATTCTCCGCAGAGCATTAAAACAGCATGATATATATGACTGACTCCATGACTGGGGAAGCTTTCTCTTTGGTGACATTTAAGCTGAGATCTGAAGAGTGGGAAAGAGGCTACCAGGTGAAGAACTGTGGCAGGAATGTAGGCCAAGGGAACAAATGCAAAGAACTCACTGCAGGAATGGACTTGGTGGTTTAGGAGTAGAAAGGAAACCAAGGTGAGTGAGGGTGAGATAAGATCAGAAAAGCAGGCAGGGGCCAGATCAAAGACTTTACAGATTATGGTGAGGAGACAGACTTTCCTCTAAGAAGGATGGGTGCTTAATTTTGGACCCCGCTTAATTTCATAACTGGGGAAGTATGTGTACCTTTGAGAAGTTTTTATTAGAACAATGTATTATGCTAGTCCAAAAGGGATACAGAATTGAATGAGACATGGTCCTTGCTTGTTCAATCTCCCCATTTTACAGATAAAAAAACTAATGCTCACAGAGGTTATTAATTAGTCAAAGGCAAACCAATAAATGGCAGAACCGATATCAGATACATGCCAAAGACAGTTTTTTACTGCATGGCTCTTGATATCTCCTGGACTGAAGCATGTTAGAAGCCACAGACCCTCAGTAGTTACACCCTGTAGTTGGCCAATGTCCCTTGGATCCCAGCTGAGGGTAATGAGGTCAATTCCTTGAAAATGAATATTGCTCAACTACTATCTTCTGGTCTCTATCGAATGTAAAGCTCTGTGCTAAGTTACTGTGGGGGTGAGGGGTGCTCATCCCAGCCCTCCCTGGAAGGACACACAAGTCTAAGGATATGGAGAATGGAGGCTTGGTGAAGGGAAAGTTCACATACTTGAGGGCTTTGGAAGGCTTTATGGAAGAGGTAACAGCTAGCTGGGCCTTGATGTATGAGCCGAAATTTGGCATGTGGAGGTAAAGAACATTCTGGACCAGGGGGAGGGGGTACACCTTGGGCAAAGACAGAAGAAAATGGTTCAGGGAGCAGCCAAGAGGCCAGCTGAACTAGAGACATGGTTTCCCAAACTTCAGAATTTATCCAGTACCTTCATGACTTTTGCCACATTTGCACACCATTTAAAGCATTATTTACATAATGTGTGTCTACAAATGGACTTCCCTTTTCACCTAAGTGTATTTTAAAAGTAAATCTTATAACCACAAATGGAAAAATGGCATCATTTGCCACAAACAGATGGTAAAAGCTATAAAAATAATAAAAAATTTTAGGTTTTAGTTAGATGTTTTTGCCCACAGATGGTTCTGAGGTCTGCTCTCTCTTAAAGAAAAAGATTAGAAATGTTAGAGACTAGACTGGGATGTAGTCCTTTCTATTATTGAAAGGACTGAAAGTGAACCCCAAAGGGAATATGTTTCCAGCTCGGTGATGTAATGTTATTTAATGTGTGTCTTTATCTCAAGAAGTACCCCCAAATCATCCCACTTGGGGAAATAAGAAGATCAGATTTTTGTTGAGCAGTGGGAGGGGAAGATACACGGCATACTACGAAGGTTCATGTTAAGAAGTATGGACTTTATCTAGTTGAGCAGGGGGCGAATATGACTTGATTTGTTTTATGTAGGGAAGGTGGATTGAAAGGAGGAGAACTTAAGTCAGAGAAACACAAGAAAGTGGCTGGATAATGGTCCATGCAAGAGATGATGAAGACCTGAACTTATGCAGGAGAGTGAAGATTGATTTGTTCATTTATCCATTAAATTTTAAACATTTACTTTGTCCTCACTCTGTCCTAGGCAATGGGGATCAATAGTGAGCAAGACGGCATTCTTGCCTTCAAAAAACTTGTTTTTTAGTAAAGGAAGACACAGTAAATACATAAACAAGATGCAGGTGGCAGTATGTACTTTGAAAGAAAATAAAGCAAGGTAAAGATGACAGGGGCTACTGTTTTAGATAGTGGTCAGGAAAGTTCTTGAAAACTGGAATGAAGTATGAGAGCCAGTTCTGTGATTATTTAGTAGGAGAGCATTGTAGGCAGAGAGAATAGCAGATGCAAAGGCCCTGAAGTAGGAGCATGTTTGACTTACTTGAGGGATGGCAAGGAGGCCAGCTTTCCTGGTAGCTCAGACAGTAAAGAATCTGCCTGAAATGCTGGAGACCCAGGTTCAATCTCCGTGTCAGGAAGATCTCCTGGAGAAGGGAATAGCTACCCACTCCAGTATTCTTGCCTAGAGAATTCCATGGACCGATGAGCCTAGCAGGCTACAGTCCTTGGGGTTGCAAAGAGTCGGACATGACTGAGTGACTAACACTTATTTACTTAAAGAGGCTAGAGCAGAGTTAAGCAAGGAAGAGAGTAAAAGGAAGTGAGAAGAGGAATTTAAAGAAATGCGAGTTTCCTGATAATGTTGGGCCTTAGAGACTTTGGTGAGGATTTTGGATTTCATTCTAAGAATCATCAAAATTGTTGGAAGGTTTTGAGCAGGGGAAGTGACATGGTCAGATTAATGGCCACTATGTGAATAGGCTGTAGGGAAGCAGGACTGAAGTACAAAGACCAGTTAGTGGACTGTTTGGATAATGCTGGCAAGTAATGATGGCAGCTTGGCCTAGGCAGATGGAATGAAGACCCCCAAAGCCAAGCCCTTTTTCCAATATTATTGATCACTTACTATATTCAGGGCTCTGAGTTTTGTGCTTTGTGTGTATTATCTGCTTTAGTCCCTGTAACAACTTTATGTGGTAAGTTCTCAGATAATACCCATTTTGTACATGAGGAAACTGAGGCTCAGAGAGGTAACACAACTTGCCCAAGGTCACACAGCTCGTTAGACAGTGTTCTAAACCAGTGGTCCCCAGCCTTTTTGGCACCAGGGACCAGTTTCATAGAAGACAATTTTCCCACAGACTAGAGTGGCTGGGAGATGATCTGGGGATGACTTGAGCACATTACATTTATTGTGCACTTTATTTCTAAAGCTTCCCTGAGAGCTCAGTTGGTTAAGAATCCGCCTGCAATGCAAGAGACCCCAGTTCGATTCCTGGGTTGGGAAGATCTCCTGGAGAAGGGATAGGCTACCCACTCCAGTATAACTTGGGCTTCCCTTGTGGCTCAGCTGGTAAAGAATTCCTCTGCAATGCAGGAGACCTGGGTTCACTCCCTGGGTTGGGCAGATCTCCTGGAGAAGGGAAAGGCTACCCACTCCAGTATTCGGGGATGGAGAATTCCATGGACTGTATAGTTCATGGGATTACAAAGAGTTGGACACGACTGAGCGACTTTCGCTTTCACTTTATTTCTAATCTAATGCCACTGCTGATCTGACAAGGAGGTGCCAGTCCACGGCCCGGAGGTTGGGGACCCCTGCTCTAAACTCTCTGAATGTGTGTATGTTGGGGAATGGTTTTCAGGTGAGTTCACAGAGGAAGAGATTGAGTTCCTGGAAGCCAGGGGTCACCACGTGGAGAAGGTAGATGTCTTATCCTGGGTCCATGGCAGCCGGAGAACCAATAACTTCATTATCGGTGTGAAGGACCCTCGGAGCCCAGATGCAGCCGGAGCTACCATCCTGTAGAGCAGCAGGGTGGGGCGGGAGTCTCTGCTCCCTGCCTTTGCATGTTCCTAGAGTCCCTCCTCCTCCCAGGTTTGGTCTCAGAGGGACCCCAGGGATGCCCCAGATCAGGGGCCAGAGGGGATGCTTAGCAAACCCTATCCCAGAGTAACAGGAAAATTCTCCATCTGGAGGCCTATGGTGGTGGCAGTGGTGGTGTCAGTGTCCACAGGACCTTGAGGAGTCAGACTGTCTGTCTGTCTCCTTTCCCTCAGCCATGCAGGCCCTGAGCTTAGGGATGTGCTTGCAAACCCTTTTCAAGAGTCCTCACCACCCCAACATTGCCAGTTGGGCCTAATTTGACCTTGTCTTCCAGCTCCTTTCTCCTATCCCCAGCCTCATTTCTTAAATGACTAGGATTTTTTTTTTTTTTTTAATGGACTATCCTGGGGAAGCGAGCAGGGGAGGGCTCTTCTCCTCCTCCCATCAGGTTGAGGTGGGGGTCTTACATCTGGGGGGCCCCAGGGTGTGGGGTAAGGGTGGGGGTGGGGACCAGCTCAGGGGCTTCCATTTGCAAAAGGGAATTAAAGAAAGAATATTGCTTAACCATGGCTCTGACTTATGTTTCATTGTGCTGGGAGGGGATGAGAGAGGAGACCTTGGCTCACCTTATCGCAGTAGCCCTGACTCCAGGGCAAGCTGGAATGAACTTTGTGGAGGTCATAACAATATCTGCCATCTAGCCAAGACTGCTTCCCAGGTGGCGCTAATCGTAAAAAACCCGCGTGCTAATGCAGGAGATTAAGAGACGTGAGTTCAGTCCCTGGGTCAGGAAGATCCCCTGGAGAAGGGCATGGCAACCCATTCCAGTTTTCTTGCCTGGAGCATCCCATGGACAGAGGAACCTGGTGGGCTACAGTCCATGGGGTCACAAAGAGTCAGACACGACTGACTTAACACATAGCAGGCATCCAAGACTAACACTAATAAAAATAATTATAATGATAGAATCAATTAACACTTACTGTGTACCAGGCTGTATGCTAAATGCTTTATGTGGATAATATTAATTACATTATAAATCTTCATTTCAGACTTCACGAGGTTGGTACTAATATTATTCCCATTTTACAGATGGCAAAAAAGAAGTTAAGGAACTAGTTTAATGTTCCTCCTGTATTAAATGGAAGAATTGGGATTCAGTTTCAGGATATTGAACTCCTAATATATGCTCTTAACCATTTGAATATCTACTAGGTAAACTGTTTGTTATAAAGCATACTTTACACAGTATATATCAGATAATAAATACCTTTTACAGATTATATCATTCATGCATGAATGTTATCTACCCATTATGTTACAGGTACTTTGTTAAGCACTGGAGATTCAGGATTGAAAAAAACAACAGACAATTTTTTGTGTGTGGATTTGCAGTCTATAGGGGAAGTCAAATGTTAAATAAATATAATTTATTTATTTAACCCAGATAATTAGGGTAATTGCCATCATGATACGGTCTATGAGGAAAGCTATGAGGAAGTACAACAGGTAAGGTAACTTCGTTCTGTTTTGGCGTGGGATAAGCTTCCTCCAGCTAATGAGATGAGGAAGCTCGACAGAAAATATTAGATGCGGGGTGTGGGGATGTCATTTTAGGCAAAGAGAACAGTAAATACAAAAGTGCCATGGTGAAGAGGTGAAAGAACACCAGTGTACTCTTCCTAGAGCAGGGGTCAGTCAACAAACTTTTTCTGCAAAGGGCCACACATGAATATTTCAGTCTTGCAAGCCATCTGGTCCTTATAGTAATTACTCATCTTTGCTGTTATAGTGCAAAAGCAGGCATAGACAATAGGTAAACAGATGGCTGTGGCTGTATTCCATAAAACTTTATTTTAGAAAAACAGGGCCCAATTTGGCCTAAGGACAATAGTTCGTCAACATACTAAGAGTGAAAGTATATGATGAAACTGTTAAGGTAGGCACAACATTCTTATGAGGCTGATACTAATTTCTCCATTTTATGGATGTGGAAATTGTGGTTCAGAGACATGAAATTACTTGTCCAAGGTCACCCAGCTGATAGTTGGGAGATCCATGATATAAAAGCAGTTTGTTTGACTCCGAAGATCATGTCCCTCTCTTCTTTGAAAAAAAACTTTATTACTTTATCTGATTACATATGTAGCAGTCATTCAAATATCAAACATTTCATAAACATATAGTATAAATGATCCATGCCCTCAAAATCTCAACTTTTCAAAAATCTCACTGTTCCTCACATATTCCTCCAACTCCTCCAAAAATCTCACATATTCCTCCAACTACTTTTTTCTGTAGCTACCACATACATCATTGTTCTATTTATTTATTTTTTAAATAATATTTATTTGGCTGCAGGGGTCTTAGTTGTGGCATGTAGGATCTGGTTCCCTGATGAGGGATCAAACCGGGCCCCCTTCATTGAGAGCTTGGAGTCTTAACCACTGGACCACCAGGGAAGTCCCTCACTGTTCTTTTTAAAAGTAAAAATGGGATTGTATTAGTCACAGTGTCTACAACATCTTTTTTTTTTTCACTTGCCTATATAACATGGACATTTTTTCATGTCAATATCAAGATACATGGATTTACCTGATAATTTATAATGATTCATCATAGTTCATTGAACATTTTAACTGGTTTCCTATTGATGGATATTTGGGTGGTTTCCAATGCAGCTTTGACTATCCTTGCCCTGATATCTTTAAGTGCTTGAGTAACACCTGTGGTCATACCAACTTTCCTACGCTGATGTTACAGGACCTTCCATGCAGCAGGTTTTTGGGGGTTACATGGGTATCTTGGGGTCATTTTATTTCTTAAATATACAAATAATGATAGGACAGCTTTGAATAAAAGATTTGTCAAGTGGAACAATTCTTATTTATCAAAGCAAGATTCTGATATCTTGGAAAGTCTGTTTTCTCAGTATATGAAATATCATTTTATTCCATGAATATTTTCTTACGTGTCTACTCTGTGCCATGCACTGCCTGATGCACTGAGAACACTGAAGAGGAAGACAGACAAGGTCCTTGTTCGCCTGGACGTTATTTTCTTAATTATTTTTACTTTATTCAGGTTTTACTCTCTTGATCTACCATCAGTTCAGTTCAGTTGCTCAGTCATGTCCAACTGTTTGTGACCCCATGAACCTCAGCATGCCAGGCCTCCCTATCCATCACCAACTGCTGGAGTCCACCCAAACCCATGTCCATCGAGTCAGTGATGCCATCCAACCATCTCATCCTCTGTCGTCCCCTTCTCCTCCTGCCCTCAATATTTCCCAGCATCAGGATCTTTCCAAATGAGTCAGCTCTTCGCATCGGATAGCCAAAGTATTGGAGTTGCAGTTTCAACACCAGTCCTTCCAATGAACACCCAGGACTTATCTCCTTTAGGATGGACTTGTTGGATCTCCTTGCAGTCCAAGAGACTCTCAAGAGTCCTCTCCAACACCACAGTTCAAAATAGAAAGCATAAATTTACCTCATACTGAGAAGCTAACTTCAGCTGACTATGAAATAAAGAAAAAATAAACTTGGAAATTTAAAGAATTTTTATGATATTCTCTCCAACCTAAAATAACTCCAGGATATACCCATTTGCTCCTTAAGTTGGGTATTTTAGGTATTTCCTTCATATCTTAGTTAGATATGAAGCTTCCTGACTTCAAAACTTACTATATGACAAAGTTACAGGAATCAAAACAATGTGCTACCGGCAGGAGGATGAATATATCAATGGAATAGAATTGAGAGTTCAGAAATAAACCCACTTACCAATGATCAATCTATCTTGACTTTTCACAAGGATGCTAAGATCATTCAATGGAAAAAGTATAGTCTCTTCAACAAACTATGCTAATACGACTAAATATAGACTTACAAAAGAATGAAGTTTGACCCTTAACTGACATCATATACATAAAATAACTCATAATGGATCAAAGACCTAAATGTAAGACCTAAAACTATAAGACTCTTAGAAAGAAACACTGAAGTAAATCTTCATGATTTTGGATCTATGACAAACAAAAGCACAAACAACAGAAGAGAAAAGTAGATAAACTAAACTGCATCAAAATTTAAAATTTTTGCTCATCAAAGGACACTATCGAGAGAGTGAAAAGACAATCCCCAAAATGAGAAAAATATTTGCAACCAAATACCTGATAAGGGGGACTTCTCTGGTGGTGCAGTAGCTGAGACTCTGCGCTCCCAGTGCAGAGGGCTTGGGTTTGATCCCTGGTCAGGAAACTAGTGCCTTCCCTGATAGCTCAGTTGGTAAAGAACCCGCCTGCAATGCAGGAGACCCCAGTTTGACTCCTGGGTCGGGAAGATCCACTGGAGAAGGGATAAGCTACCCACTCCAGTATTCTTGGGCTTCCCTTGTGTTTCAGCTGGTAAAGAATCTGCCTACAATGCCGGAGATCTGGGTTCGATCCCTGGGTTGGGAAGATCCCCTGGAGAAGGGAAAGGCTGCCCACTCCAGTATCCTGGCCTGGAGAATTCCATGGACTGTATAGTCCATGGAGTCTCAAAGAGTTGAACACAACTGAGCAACTTCTCACCTCACAGGGAGCTAGATCCCACATGCTATAACTAAGATCTGGTTCAGTTCACTTCAGTTCAGTCACTCAGTTTTGTCTGACTCTTTGCGACCCCATGGACTGCAGTACACCAGGCTTCCCTGTCTATCACCAACTCCCAGAGCTTATTCAAACTCATGTTCATAGAGTTGGTGATGCCATCCAACCATCTTATCCTCAGTCATCCCCTTCTCCTCTTGCCTTCAATCTTTTCCAGCATCAGAGTCTTTTCCAATGAGTCAGTTCTTTGCATCAGATGGCCAAAGTATTGGAGTTTCAGCTTCAGCATCAGTCCTTCCAATGAATTTTCAGGACTGATTTCCTTTAGGATTGACTGGTTTGACCTCCTTGCACTCCAAGGGACTGTCAAGAGTCTTCTCCAACACCACCAGTTCAAAAGCATCAATTCTTTGGTGGTCAGCTTTTTTATGGCCCAACTCTCACATCCATACATGACTACTGGAAAAACCATAGCTTTGACTAGACAGACCTTTGTCAGCAAAGTAATGTCTGCTTTTTAATATGCTGTCTAGGTCTGTCATAGCTTTCCTTCCAAGGAGCAAGCATCTTTCAATTTCATGGCTGCAGTCACCATCTTGCAGTGATTTTGGAGCCCAAGAAAATAAAGTCTGTCACTGTTTCCATTTTTTTCCCCTCTATTTGCCATGAAGTGATGGGACCAGATGCCATGATCTTCATTTTCTGAACATTGAGTTTTAAGCCAGCTTTTTCACTCTCCATTTTCATTTTCATCAAGAGCCTCTTTAGTTCCTCTTTACTTTCTGCCATAAGGGTGATGTCATCTGCATATCTGAGGTAACTGATATTTCTCCTGGACCTAGCAATCATACTCCTAGGTATAAATCTGGCAAAAATTATACATGTGTTTACTCAAATACATAGGCAAGAAGGTTCATAGTAGTACTATTAAAAGTTGACCTACAGTGAAAACTGAAATGCTTATCATCAGTAGAACGGATCAATTGTGACAAATTAAAATAAGGGACTATATGTAGCAATGAAATGGAACCAACTACAACTACCTGCAACAATACAGAAGAATCTCACAAGCACAAAATTGAGCAAAAGAAGGCAGATGCAAAAGAGCACATTTTATATGCTTCCATTTACATAAAATGTAATACCTGATAAACCTAATCTATGAAGTTAAAAGTCAGAATACTATTTACCCTCAGAGGTGTGGAAAAGGAGAACGAAGGAGCTTTTGTGGGGCTCAAATGTTCTGTTTCTTGATTCAGATGTTGGTTGGACATGTGGTCCCACCACTTCATGACAAATAGATGGGGAAACAGTGGAAACAGTGGCTGACTTTATTTTTGGGGGCTCCAAAATCACTGCAGATGGTGACTGCAGCCATGAAATTAAAAGACGCTTGCTCCTTGGAAGGAAAGCTATGACAGACCTAGACAGCATATTAAAAAGCAGAGATATTACTTTGCCAACAAAGGTGTGTCTAATCAAAGTTATGGTTTTTCCAGTAGTCATGTATGGATGTGAGAGCTGGACTATAAAGAAAGCTGAGCACTGAAGAATTGATGCTTTTGAATTGTGGTGTTGGAGAAGACTTTTGAGAGTCCCTTGGACAGCAAGGAGATCCAACCAGTTCATCCTCAAGGAGATCAGTCCTGAGTGTTCATTGGAAGGACTGATGTTGAAGCTGAAACTCCAATACTTTGGCCATCTGATGCATAGAACTGACTCATTGGAAAAGACCCTGATGCTGGGAAAGATTGAAGACAGGAGGAGAAGGGGACAACAGAGGATGAGACAGTTGGATGGCATCACCGACTCAATGGACAAGAGTTTGGGTAAACTCCAGGAGTTGGTGATGGATAGGGAGGCCTGGTGGAGAAGGCAATGGTACCCCACTCCAGTACTCTTGCCTAGAAAATCCCATGGACGGAGGAGCCTGGTAGGCTGCAGTCCATGGGGTTGCTAAGAGTCGGATACGACTGAGCAACTTCACTTTCACTTTTCCCTTTCATGCACTGGAGAAGGAAATGGCAACCCACTCCAGTATTCTTGCCTGGAGAATCCCAGGGACGGCGGAGCCTGGTGGGCTGCCGTCTATGGGGTCGCACAGAGTCGGACACGACTGAAGCGACTTAGCAGTAGCAGCAGCAGGGAGGCCTGGCGTGCTGCAGCCCATGGGGTTGCAAAGAGTCGAACACAACTGAGCGACTGAACTGAACTGAACTGAACTGGACATGTATGTTTATTTTGTGAATAATCATCAGGCTTTACACTTATGAGTTGTGTATTTTCATGTCTTTATGTTATATCCTAATAAAATGTTTAAAATTTTCAGAATATTTTTGAAATCAGGTTTTATAAGTCCTAGAACATTTCTCCTTTTTTTGTGGTCTCTTCTTGATACGCTTTCATTTTTTTCGATTGTGTATTGTATTTTTCAAAATTTTTATCCCTCTTCAAGTCACTTTATTTCCTATTGTCTGAAAACTGATTTTATAATAGTAAGGCACATTACTGCCATCTACTGGTAAATTACCACAATAAAGGTATACATTACAGTGTGTACCGATGAGTGGCATCCACTTACATGTGATGTCCTCCAGTAAGACACAACTTGCCTAACCAAATGTGATAACCTTGCCATTTGGCACTGTCGTGAAGAATCCCACAGACAGTAGCATGTTGATGCTCTAGTAGGTTTTAGTCCTCATTTTTTTTTTTCTGTTTGATGTTGTTCTTAAAGACATGGTTCTAGTGTTCACTATCAGTCTTACACTGCAAAGCTTAAGCCCATCAGACAAACATGAAAATAGATGTTCAAAAAATGCTGATCAAAGTAAGTCAGAAAGAGAAAAACAAATATCCTATGTTAACACATATATATGTGGTGGTTGTGGTTTGGTCGCTAAGTTGTGTCCTACCCTTGTGATTCCACGGACTATAGCCTGCTGGGCTCCTCTGTCCATGGAATTCTCCAGGCAAGAATACTGGAGTGGGTTGCCATTTCCTTCTCCAGGGTACCTTTCCAACCCAGGAATTGAACCCAAGTCTCCTGCATTGCAGGCAGATTCTTGACTGACTGAGCTACGAGGGAAGCCCTAACGCATATATATGGAATCTAGTAAAATGGTACTGATGAACTTATTTGCAGGGCAAAAATAGAGATGCAGATGTAAAGAACAGACTTGTGGTCACAGAGTGGGAAGGAGAGAATGGGACAAATCGAGAGATTAGTGCTGACATATATACACTAAAATTTGTAAAATAGATACCTGGGGGGAAGCTGCTGTATAATAAAGGGAGCTCAGCTCCGGGCTCTGTGATGACTTAGATGAGTGGGATGGTGGGGTGGGAGGGAGACTCAAAAGGGAGGGCATATATGTATACTTATAGCTGATTCATGTAGTTGTACAGCAGAAACTAACACAACATTGTAAAGCAACTATCCTCCAATTTAAAAAAAAAGCCAAATTGTTCACATCAAAGAATAATTGATTTTCTTTCTCTTTATCTATTGGACTTCCTTGGTGGATCAAACAGTAAAGAATCTGTCTGCAGTGCAGGAGACCCAGGTTTGATCCCTGGGTCAGAAAGATCCCCTGGAAAAGGAAATGGCAAGCCACTTCAGTATTATTGGCTGGAGAATTCCATGGACAGAGGAGCCTGGCAGCCAACATACAGTCCATGGGTCACAAAGAATCAGACACGACTGAGCTTCTAACACTTTCTCTTTATTTAAATCTGAATCCAGAACAGTCCTGGATGTCTCGGGACTGCTTTTCTTGCTCAAAACATTCTGTGAAACAGCCTGATAACCTCTTCAGCGGCCTCAGGTAGTCTGTTGCTTATTGAGGCTATCATAAGTGCTAGTCACTCTTCTAAACATTTTGTATTTACTAATTCATTTTGAAGTGAAGTGGAAGTGAAGTGATGCTTTCGAACTGTGGTGTTGGAGAAGACTCTTGAGAGTCCCTTGGACTGCAAGGAGATCCAACCAGTCCATCCTAAAGGAAATCAATCCTGAATATTCATTGGAAGGACTGATGCTGAAGCTGTAACTCCAATACTTTGGCCACCTCATGAGAAGAACTGACTCATTGGAAAAGACCCTAATGCTGGGAAGGATTGGGGGCAGGAGGAGAAGGGGATGACAGAGGATGAGATGGTTGGATGGCATCACCAACTCTATGGACATGAGTTTGAGTGAGCTCCAGGGATTGGTGATGGACAGGGAAGCCTGGCGTGCTGCAGTCCATGGGGTTGCAAAGAGCCGGACACGACTGAGAGAGTGAACTGGACTGAATTGAAAGTCGCTCAGTTGTGTACAACTCTTTGCGAGCCCATGGACTGTAGCCCACCAGGCTCCTCTGTCCGTGGGATTCTCCAGGCAAGAATACTGGAGCGGGTAGCTGTTCCGTTCTCCAGGGGATCTTCCCCACCCAGGGACTGAACCTGGGTCTCCTGCATTGCAGGCAGATTCTTTATTGTCTGATCCTGTAAGGTACCCTTATTATGTGCACCTTACAGATGAGGCAATTGTAGCACAAAAAAAGTTAAGTTATACTACAGGCTAAGAAAGAAAGAAAGTGAAGTCGCTCAGTCGTGTCCAACTCTTGGTGACCCATGGATTGTAGCCTACCAGGTTCCTCCATCCATGGGATTTTCCAAGCAAGAGTACTGGAGTGGGTTGCCATTTCCTTCTATGATACTACAAAAATAGAGCTTATAGTCTATTGGGAACAAAAACTATGTAAGGATTTAAAAACAAAGGGAAAAATACTTTGGACCCTGTGGGATGAGTCATTTTTCTCCTTTTGGTCCAAGTGGTGTCATCCGTAAGAAAAGAACTGTGGATTTGCCTGAAGTCATATAGCTAACGGGGGCTTCCCTCGTAGCTGTGGGTGAAGAATCTGCCTGCAGTGCAGGAGACCCGGTTTCAATTCCTGGGTCAGAAAGATCCCCTGGAGAAGGAAATGGCAACCCACTCCAGTATTCTTGCTGGGAAATCCCATGGACAGAGGAGCCTGGAAGGCTACCTAGAGCTGGACACGACTGAGCCACTAACAATTTCAGCTTTCTTTTTCAGGATCCTCGTATAAGAGGATTCATACAGTAGTTGATCTTTTGTGACTGCCTTATTTCACTTAGCATAATGTCTTCAATGTCTGCAATGTTACAGGATGTGCCAACATTTCCTTCTTTTTAAGGCTAATGTTCCATTGTATGTACATGCCGCATTTTGTTTATCCATTCATCTGACAGATACACAGCCTGCTTCTACCTTTTGGCTATGGTGAATAATACTGCTGTGAACATGAGTGTACAAATATCTGTTTAAGTCCCTGCTCCTACTTTCTTGGGGTAAATATCCAGAAGTAGTATTTCTGGATCAGATGGTAATTCTATATTTAACTTTTTGAAGTTAAAGTGATAACTGTGGTGGTAACACAGGAACGTAGGTAAAAATGTATTAGGTGTACACTTAAGATGTTTGCATTTTCCTGTATGTAAATCATACTTCATTTTCTAAAAGAAGAAAAAGCTTAAAATTTTTTTCCAGGCTCTTGTAAACCCTTCTGGTGTTAATTTCTTGGGCTCAAGTGTCCGAGGTGCCCCCTTTTGGCTGCCTGTGGTTATCTTTATTTTTCTCTGCCCTTTAGGGTCCACCACCATTCTCAGGATTCACACACAACAAATATTTAATGAGCATATGCTCTGTGCCAGGCCCTGTGCTATGTGCTGAGAAAATGGCGGTAAACAAGATGGATAAACTCTCCCTCCTAATGGGGTCCACAGCCTCGTGAAGACAGGTGATAAACAACCTAGTGAATCCTATTGAGGACAAGCAAGAGAACTTGCCTAAGGAATCCTCAGAGAAGGTGTCCTTGAGGTAGTGATGTTTGAGCAGGGATCTGAAGGCTGACAAATTATCTAATGAGGAGGGGGAGCACACCAGATGGAATGATCAGCATGTGCAAGGATCCTAAGGAAGGAAGTACAGTATGTGAAGATCAATGTATTTACGGTCCAGAGAGAGTTAAAGAGTGCTAGGAGATAAGCCTGGCCATGTGAGAAGGGCAAGAGTGAGACCTCTATTTGGCCTTTATCATAAGAGCAATATGAACCATCAAATAGTTTTAAATAGAGAAGAGACATGATCAGATTTCTGACTTAGAAATATTGCTCTGACAGTGGGGTGGAGAATAGGTTGGAGGGGAGCCAGGGAGAATGTGGACCGGCCTTAGAGGGTTACCGCACCAGTCCAAGCACACAGTGTGTGCTAATAAATATACTGGTGGAATGAAACGACTCTGATTTTTCTTAGATGAGACCAATATGTCTGAGCTGTATAATCAGCTAACAATCAAGCCCCTGCTTATCTATCTAACATGATGCTTGTAATAGACCCTTAACTCCCATTTCACAGATGAGGAAGTTGAAGCTGAGGCAAAGAAAGATTACATAGCTATCAAGAGTGAAAGCCAGATCTGAATCCAGGCCTTTAGGACAGGCATCAAGCCCAGTGCTCGGGAGGCCTCCCTACATTTGGGAAGAGGAGGAAAGGGCCACACTCCCTTGTACCCACTGAGTCTGCTAGGGTCACAGTGATGGGACATACAGGCAAACATCAGTAATAAAGGTTAAAGATGATCTTTATCATCATTAGCGTTATTAGATACTATGTGCCAGGCACTTTGCCAAGGGCTTTCCATGCTTTCCCTTATTTCCTCTTTGCAAAGACTATTATTGTAGCCATATCTCAGGTGCATAAACTGAGGCTTGGAGAGTTGACTTGCCCAAGGACACTCAGCTTACAGGGCTCCCATACGGCTGTGCAGTTACTCCAAGACTTGCTGGGGTCAGCAGCCACTGGCAATGTTACAGCGCCAAGAGACAATCTCATATCCCGGCTCCGAGCTCCGCACCCAACTGAGCTGGCGCGCGCTCGGCCCCGCGCTCTCGGAGACGTTTGGTCACGTGGCCAAGGCCCCGCCCCCGCCCTACCCCGCCCTCTCCCGCGCTCCCACCCTCTCTCCCTCCCTCCCCCTCCCTCCCCGGCCCGGTCCGGCCCATCCCCCTCCCCGCCGGCTCCCTGAGGCCCAGCCGGGTCGGGCTGCGGGCGGCCGGGCGCCGACGGCCGAATAGACGGGCGCACGCGAGGACGGACCGACAGACACACGGAGGGCCGCGGGCACGCACGGCCCGGGCCGGTGCTCCGAGGCCCGCCCGGGAGGGCTGGGGCCGCGCTCAGGTGAGCTGACGGCGACGCGGGCCCGTAAGGGGTGGGGCCCGCCGGGCGTCCGCGGTGCCGGCCCGGCTGGCTCCCCGGGAAGAGGCGCCGCCCGGGCCCGGCGCGGGAAAAATGGCGCCGGCGGACCGTGGAGCACGGCCCCTGTGCGGTCCCGGCCCGTAGCCGCCCCGCCCGCCCGCCGTGCTCGTGTCCCCGTCGCCATGTTGGGGAGCGGGCCCGGGGCCTGCGGGCGCGGGGCGCTGGGGACTGCTGGGGGCCGGGCACGGTTGGGGAGGGTGCGGGACTCGGTGTCTGGGAGCTGAGGGAGTGCTGAGCCGGCCGGGGTCTGCACGGGGTGGCGCTCCAGGCCCGAGGAACTGGCGGGAGCCGGACGTGGGGTCGTGGCCGGGGTCGCCGAGAAGGGTCGCTGGGTCCAAACGGGATCGGGATCGGGATCCGTGGGGCTTGGGGAGCAGGAACTGGAGCTGGGTTAGGCCGTGGTCCATGTTCAGGACCCCAGGCCGGCAGGGCGCGGAGGGGCGTGGGATTTGAGCCTAGGCTGTCAGGGCTGGGACAGTTCTTTGCGGGGGGCGGGGTGTGGTGGTGAAAGGGTTAATTGGAAAAGGGGGCCCTTTCGGTACAGAGGCGAATATCAGATTGGTCTAGTCGTTAGAGTTGCGGGGCAAGTCCGTGTAACTCCCAAGGGACTGAGGACATTTGTGCCCGCAGTATCCTGCGCTCCGTATTGGCAAGAGCAACAGAAAAAGTAAGGCTTTGATGAAGAAGAGAGACAAGGGGGATTGAGGTTTGGGTGTAGGAGCTGGCCAGCAAAAGAATGCAGAGTGGAACTGGTGGGTGAGAAGAGAGAGAGCCTCCATCAACTTAGGGAGTTTGTGTGTGTGTCTTTAAAAGGAGGGACCCGGCTGTTTGTGGGCGGTGACCCAAGGTGTCTTCCCAGGAAGGGGACAGCCCACTGTTTTTTAAGTGCAGTGTCACCTGAGGAGGTCATCAGAAAGGCGTTATTGAAGCCTTGAGAATGGTAAAGGATTGAATGTGTAAAAACTCCAAAGGCCTTAGATCATGTAATGATTTCAGATTATGTAGTCATTTTGTGATTATGTAGTGATAAGTGATTTTTCTGTGTAGACACAGAAAGGTAAAGTTGACTTCTCAAGATTTAACCAGTAAATGGCAGAAGTAGTACTAGAACTCAGGCCTGTTGCCTCCTTATTCAACACAACTGCCTTAGAGGAATTTGCCAGGTGGGGGAAAAGTATAAAGTCAAGTATGGCAGCATATATCAAAGAACTACTAAGTAAGTTCTTTTTGTATTGAGTTTGTCAGTACAAAAACTGCGGAGGATAGGAGAACAGTATAGATAACTAGCTATTTAATAATTTCTAGTGTACTTCTGTTTGTGCAAAGAAGTTATCTTCAGGATCTTTTTGACTTCTATCTTTATATAGAGTCTTAAGAGATGCTCCTTCTCTTCTCATTGTTTACTATACGGCAAAGGGATGCAAAAAGCCTAAAAGGTAACAGTGAACAATGGATCTCTATCATGACTGTAATTGAAGTTTGATCATGATAGAAGAGTTCAAAATCCCCATGGGCTATCAGAGAATTCTCAGTCTTGTTATAGTTGTCCCAGGGCCCCCATGTAATCAAAAAAGACTTTCAACACAAAGGTTATGAGGATGTTCATAGCAATGATATTTTTAATATATGTTCAGTATCCTTATTCAGCAACATGATTCATTTGTTTTGGGTCTTTCCAAATTTGAAAAGACGCTGATGCTGGGAAAGATTGACGGCAGGAGGAGAAGGGGACAACAGAGGATGAGATGGTTGGATGGCATCACCGACTCAATGGACATGAGTTTGGGTAAACTCCGGGAATTGGTGATGGACAGGGAGGCCTGGTGTGCTGCAGTCCATGGGGTCGCAAAGAGTTGGACAAGACTGAGCAACTAAACTGAACTGAATGCAGGAAAGCCTAATCTTGTCTGTACCATGGGCCCCTTTCTTGTTGTTCAGTCACTAAGTCTTGTCCAACTCTTTGCCACTCCATGGACTGCAGCATTCCAGGCTTCCCTGTCCTTCACTATCTCCCAGAGTTTGCTCAGATTCATGTACAATGTGTCTATGATGCCATCCAACCATCTCATCCACTGTCACCCCCTTCTTCTGCCCTCAATCTTTCCCAGCATCAGGTCTTTTCCAGTGAGTTGGCTCTTTCCATCAGGTGGCCAAAGGATTGGAGCTTCAGCATCAGTCCTTCCAATGAATATTCAGGATTGATTTCCTTTAGGATTGACTGGTTTAATCTCCTTGCACTCAAAGGGACTCTCAAGAGTCTTTTCCAGTACCACAGTTGGAAAGCATCAATTCTTCGCTGCTCAGCCTTCCTTTTGGTCCACCTCTATCTGTACATGACTGCTGGGAAAACTATACCTTTGACTAGATGGACCTTTGTCGGCAGTCTAGCAAAGCTTATGGATCCTTTTCAGAATAATATTTTTAATTGCATAAAGCAATTATGGGGTTATAGAGAAACCAGTTGTATTGAAATACAATTACTGCAATATACAAATTGTGATGTAGTAATATAGATATATTTCTTTATCAGCAAATTAAGATATTAGGTCTAGTGGTGGGTCTGATAATTATATCAAATGAACATAAATAATTCTTTAAGATAGCAGCAATAACTGTAATATGATATAAAGATATCTGTGATTATAGTAGCAGAATCACAGATCTGCTAATACAAGAATGGCTTACTGCCTAAATTCATATTTGAATAAAATGGTAACTTTCAGTTAGAAGTTAGTGAAAATAAAGTAATTTTTTTCCTATCGAAGTTCACAGCCCCTCCCTGCCCTTCCCCTGGAATTCTGTGAACTCCCATCTGTGAACCCTAGGTTAAGGAACCACAAAGGATGTCTTCCATTCAACAGACATTTACTGTTTGCTGAGACATCTGTTTATATCAGCCATTATGCTAGGCTCTGAGGAGTCATAGGTCTTTAAGGCAGGATAGGGTCTTTTCACTTTGGATATTCAGTCCCATGAGAGAAGTGAACATGTAAACAATGACAGTTCAGGATGTTAAATGCCAAAGGAGAGCTGTCAGGTTCTTAGGACACAGGAAGGGATGTCTCGGCTCTAGGATCAGGGAAAGGCTTTGGAAATAAGTGAGACTTGAGATGTGTCCTGAAAGGTGAAGGAGTTTGCCAGATGCAGAATTGAGAAGAGAGAAGAGCTTTCAGGTAAGGACATACATTTTCAGGGAATGTAATTTAACGAGTCTGCAGCATAGTGTTTGTATGTGAAAGAATGGTTGGAGATGAGACTGGGAAGGTTGTTTGGAACCTGGGTTGAAGGACCTTACTAAGGAATTTGGACTGAATCCTTGGCTTTTAGAGAGGCATTCAAGGCTTTCAAGGAGTGGAGTTATAATGAGGTTTAATTTTTAGGAGATAAATGAATGTGTTTTGGAGGAGGGTGAATTGGAGAGCAGAAAAGAAGTAATGAGGGAATGAGGGCCTGAACCAAGGCAGAAGCTGGGCACGTTGAATCGAGTTAGAATTTTCAAGTGTTGATATAATTACATTGTGAGTGATGAACGAGAAGGGGAATTTTTTAGATTTCTAGTTTGAGGTGGTGGCAGTCAAAGAGGTTTAAAAAAGGAGTGAAAGGAAAATGAGTGAGAATTACTGCAGATAATAAGGGAGAAGATTCTTTTTTTGTAGAATAATAGACTTTTGGAAGCCAGTGCAGAGCTGTCAAGTGTGATGTCGTTTATTGCTTAAGAAAATCATGTGTCAACAGACTGGAAAAGTATTCCTAGAGTAGGAAAATCATAACTATCAGTGTCAGGTCTTGGCAAACTGTGGCCCATGCATCAGATCTGTTCCACCACCTGTTTACGTAAATAAAGTTTTGTTGCAGCATTGGCACACTCATTTACATATTGCTGTTGTCTGCTTTCATACTACCAATAGC
Source organism: Okapia johnstoni (assembly GCA_024291935.2). NCBI lineage: Eukaryota > Metazoa > Chordata > Mammalia > Artiodactyla > Giraffidae > Okapia > Okapia johnstoni. The sequence continues at coordinate 53,242,786 of CM044324.1, read as the reverse complement.
AGGTTAAATAGTTGTGACAGAGAATATATAGCTCACAAAATTGAAAATATTTACTTTCTTGAGCTTTACCAAAGATATTTGCCAGTTCCTGACCTGTGTGTCTGAATGTTGGACATTAAACTTCTGATTTACCATCCGGTTCCTATGTGATGAAGAATAACCGTCTTGGCACTGTCTTTCTGGCCGAATTCCCCATGCTCTGTGTATCTGCAGCATGACATAGATCCCTGAATATTTTATATTGGTCAGTGGTATCATGGTTTACTGTTTTGGGGTTCACTGTGTGACAACTGGTTCTTGCCAGGTTTTCACAGTTAAGACTTTCCTGGGACCTGTTTTGTCATTTTTTCTATTGGGTTGTCATTTTCAAAAGATTTCTTCATATTTTTTGATTATTAATCCTTTTGTTGATTATATGTATTACAGATAACATTTCCTGGTTTGTTGCTAATGTTTTTAAATCTCTAAGTTGTTAAAAAGTTTTGAATTTTAATCAAGTTTATCTTTTCCCCTCCCAAGATTTTGAAGCTATTCTTTATATTATCTTTTTGCCTTTTATGTTTAGATCTCTTATCTGGAATTGACACGTTTGTGTGGTGTGAGGTAGAGTCATTTCATTTTTTCTCATGTACAATTAATTATCCCAGCATCATTTATTGAATGGTACTCTGTCTTCATATTGTGAGCTCTTTTTGGTGAAATCTACTGAAGGCCTTGTTTCCAGCTCCATTGTTTGTGAATTGTGTACCTTTGATACGTTGCATAACCTCTTTGTGCCTCGGTTTTCTCATCTTTAAAATAAGTAAAATAAAGTCATCGTGAGGATTAAGTAAGCTAATTCTTATAACATGTAGAACAGAGTGGCATCTAGAAAATGCTCAATAATGTTAGCTGTTATTTATTATTTAGCATTATTGTTCATTTATGATTCCTAGGCAAGAGTGGAAGGAAGCTCAATATGCTTAACTCAGTTGTAGACTTTATTCAGTTTTCAGATTGAAAGAGAATGGCCAAGAGCTAAGTGTTGCAGGAGATGCTTCCAGGTGGCTGCTTAATTTTAGCTGCTGCCTTAGACTAGCTGCTGGAGTGGAACTCCTCCCTGTAGTTAGTTCTTTGCAGTTTTCGCTACTCTCTTGTTTTGTTCATTTACTTTATCCCCCTACAGGCATTTGATTTTCTAGTTTTGACTTTGCCAAAGTTTTATATATAACCTCTCCTGAACTGATACGGGACAGATCGAGATATTGTCAGGATGACCAGAAACTGACAGATGAGTTTGGGGGCAGGTAAAAACTAAATTCCGTTTCTAAGATTGAGTCATTCTTAGTCATAATGAATAAATTGATCATTGAAGTTAAAAGATGAGATGAAATGCAAATCATTGAATATTTAGGCATCTACTGTGTGCTGGATACTATAATAGAAATTACCACATTGGTAATAGAAAAGAAAACTAGCTGACCAGCTTTATGAAATACTACAGAAGAGATCTTTTTACTTGTGATAGGGAGCTGTTTTCCAAGAGAGCATTTATTTGGATGACAGAGAGGAAATATAGGCATTTATTCGTTTGTCAACAATTGAACCCTATCATGTACACTGGGCTAGAACTCTGCAGAATACAAGGATAAATCTAGCCAGGATTTGTGTCATGTGGAGTGTATATATAATGTGTTATGGAGCTGGGCTGTCAGAGGATGGTGCCTGAAAGAGAAGGCCTTTTAAGCAAGATTGCCGAAAAATGTTTAGGATCTTACAACTTGAAGATGTGACAGTATTTTTCCAGGCTGAGGGAAAGCATGAATGTAGAGATGGGTGTTTAAGAGATAGTAAAGTCTGGTTGGAGAACCGGATTGTCATGTCACGGGACTGTTGCTGAAGTTGAGGCTGGAAGTGGAGATTGAACAACAGTAATAATAGTAGTAGTAGCTCTCATTTTTTACATGCATACCATTTGCCAGATAATGTGCCAGGCATTTTACAAGCGGCATTTCATTTAATCCTCACAATAACCCTGTGAGATAGGCACTAATTTTTAATCCCCTTTTTGTAGATAAGGAAACTGTGAAATAGAACTAACAATTGATAGAGAATGAGTCTAGGCAGTCCAGTTCCAAAGCCGGTGTTCTTAGTCTCTGCATACTATACATGGAAGGCTTTGAATCCCCTTCAGTTCGAGGCTGAGAAGTTTAGAATTAAGTAATGGGAAGTCATCAAAAGTTCTTGGCCATACAGTAACATAATGAAATCTGTACATTGGGAAAGTAAGCCTGGTCATGAAATACAGGAGCAGCAAGGCAAGAAAGGAGAGATATGAAAGTAGTTTCTGCTCTCCTTCCTCACCAAATTGGTTGTTCCTTAAGGGCTGGGGGAGAAGGCAATGGCACCCCACTCCAGTACTCTTGCCTGGAAAATCCCATGGACGGAGGAGCCTGGTAGGCTACAGTCCATGGGGTTGCTAAGAGTCAGACACGACTGAGCGACTTCACTTTCACTTTTCCCGTTCATGCACTGGAGAAGGAAATGGCAACCCACTCCAGCATTCTTGCCTGGAGAATCCCAGGGACGGCAGAGCCTGGTGGGCTGCCGTCTGTGGGGTCGCACAGAGTCGGACACGACTGAAGCGACTTAGCAGTAGCAGCAGTAAAGGCTGGGACTATATCTCTCCTTTCCTTCAGCTAGCTCTGGTGTCTACTTACTGTGTTGTCTGTCACATTTATTTATTTTTAAAAATTTATAATCTTTTTCTACCTTACCTTGTTCTAAAAAGGACTTAAGGTGGCTGCCTAGGAGCTCAGTGAACATTTGCTGAGTTAATTAATAAATGACTAGAGGTATATATAGATGTGTACATAAAGGGAATACTATGATTTTGTTGGAGGGAGTAAATGCAGTCTTATAATTTGGTGATAAGCTATATTTTATATAGAGAGCCTACAAAGTGAAAGGCCAAAACTGCTTCTTTTTTAACTTGTGAAGAATTGTATATTGTTTCAGTTAGAATATTAACACTCATTTAATGTTAGCTATGTCAGTTAAAAACCCAAATTCATAGAAACAAGAGTAGAATGGTGGTTGTCAGGAGCCGGAAGATGGGGGAAATGGGGAGATTTGGTCAAAGGGTATAAACTTATAAGGTGAATAAGTTCTAGGAGTCTGACATACAGCATGGTGACTATACTTAATAGTACTGTGTTATGTATTTGAAAGTTGCTAAGAGAATAGATCTTAAATGTTCTTACCATACACATAAAAAATGGTAATTATGTGAGGTGATGGATATGTTAATTAACCTTATTGTAATAGTCATTTCTCAATATATATGTGTATCCATCTCATTGTACTCCTTAAACCTATACAATATTGTATATCAATTATATCTCAATAAACCTGGGAGAAAAACTGTCAGTCTTAATAATATTAATGATCACCACATTCAGAGGGTATTCATATTTTAAATAGATATTTAAGTTTGTATTTAGCATTAATCAGCTGCAAGTCCCCCCATACACAAAGAGGCAACAAAAATTGCCAATAACCATACTGATATTGAACCTGTTGAATATTAGTTCCATAGTGCCATTTATGTACATTTTCTTAAGACCAGACAGCAGCAGTCTCTCTCAGGAAGAAACAACTAGTTGCAGATTTGTGAATCAGATTTTTGGATTTTACTCAGGGAAACTAGTCAAAAGATTAAGTCCCTTGCCATAATTTTAAATGTTATATGGAAGTAAGGCTGTGTTGTTTCTATAAAATACAGACTTAAAAATTCAAACATTTTGGAGAAATTCAAAGACACAGATTAACTGCCAAATACCAGTAAAAGTAGGAAGATTTTAAGTAAACCAGCATTTGACTAGATCAAAAACAAATCAGTAACATTCTTTTCCATTGTGGATATTGGCTATCAGTAGTATGTACATATACATGCATGCACATATCTAAGTGTAATATATATTGATATAATTAATATAAGAACATTTGGATCTAGGAATGCTTCCTAAAGAAAATGACCCTTCATCTGAGGTTGTGTGTAGCTCTTCAGTATATATGGGGATAACTCATTCAGAAGTTTTACAATCAGAATGATTAAGTATTGAAAAAAGTTAATTATGAAAGTCAGTATATGTTGACTACCTACCACTGTTGAGGTCTGTATACAGTTGATTAGTTAGCTTCTGCCTTTTAGGAAACAAATTCATCCGGGGAAGTGATGTCAAACATAAATAAAAGAGGGGAAAGTGTGTTTTAAATGAAATAGTGAGTGCTATGGGAACTCAGGAGAGATTACTTCTACTTGAAGAATCAGGGAACGCTTCATAGAAAAGGTGGTGTATTTGTTTCCTAGGGCTGCCATAACAAACTACCACAAACTAGGTGACTTAAAACAACAAAAATTTATTCTCTCACAGTTCTTAAGGCTAGAACCTGAACGCAAGGTGTCGATGGAGCCGTGCTCCCTCTGAGACTTTGAGTAGAATTCTTCCCCTTGCCTCTTCCTAGTTTCCATCAGTTCTTGACATTTCTTGGTTTGTGGCTACATCACTCCAGTTTCTGTCTCTGTTGTCACATAGCATTCTACCTTTGTGCCTCTGTATCCAAATTTCTCTCTTATAAGGGCACTAGTCATATTGGATTGGGGGTCTACCTCATCTTAACTAATTTCATCTGTAGTGATTCCAAATCAGGTTACATTCTGTGGTACTGAGGGTTAGGATTTTAAATATCTTTGGGGAGATGAGATTCAACTTAAAACAGGTGGCATGATACAGAAGTATTAAATTAAAATTTACTAGTTAAATGGAAGAGTAAAACTGGAACGAACTGAGTTAAGGAAAGAAGGGCTAAAGGAATGATGGACATAGTAGACCGTAAAGAATATTTAGGAAATGAGATAAAGAAGTCTGGTTTGCTGGTGTATTGAGGAGTTGTGAGAAGATGAAGGCAGAGTAAATGCATTGAGGTCCTAGATACCAGATCTCAGATATTTGAGTGCTGCTGAGTGGGTAGTGTGTGGGAGCAGGATAGCCCTGCAGAGTTTTGAAATGGTGGATAACTAAGTCAGACTTTGGATAATTACTTCAAGCTTTAGGGAGATTCTGTGATCAGGTGAACTTGGATAAACAAATGGTTAGTGACTTAACATACCCAGCCTCCCTCATTTGCCTATGCCAGTAACTTTTCATCAGGACAGTCCAGAAATTCCTCATAGGCAGAAAACGCCACCACAGCACACGAGGATTTTACTAGCCTCTTGGTCACTCACCTGTGGGCATTGAGACACATCTGCTTTTTTAGAGTCTCTATTCTATTCAAAAGCCTCTCTTTGGATTTATAATCATGTTGTTCTTCATTTTTCCTTCAAAGTTTTCTTCAAAATCACCGACTTTCCATCCTAATTTTTACCTCTTGGTTTTTCTCTGAACCATTTTCAGTTTCTTTCCATGTCTTTTAAAAACATCTGACTAATGGAAAGAATTGAAGAAGATTCTGTATTATCCAAGCCAGTGATACCTTCTTTTTCTGTATCCTTTCAATGATGGTTTTGTTGACTTTTGTCCACAGTAGGACTGTATTCAAATTATGACTATTATTCAAATTGTGGTCAACAACCGTGCTCAGGTGCGTTTCCTTTGTGCCCAGGCATTTCTTCCTGGTTCTGTATTTGCATCACACATATTTTCTCTAAGAGCATGTGTCTTCATGACATTTTTTAAATTATGTTTAAATATTACAAACACACACATAACTTCCTAGTCATCATATGCATATGGTCTTTTCATATAGTTTTTTTATAGTCTTCTTTCATTTGGCATTATATCGATACACTTTTCTACATGTCAACATAATCATCATTTTTAATGAATCCACAATAAAGTTTAAATACTCTCTGGTTATTTGGCATTTGGATGATTTCCAGTTTGTTTTTATTTTTGATTTGCAATTCTAAATTATACTACTGTAACAGCTTTTTATACCCCCCCATTTTTTTCTTAGACTATATTCCCTAAAATAATTCAGTTCGGTCTAAGGATATCACTTTTTTGCTATATTGTTAGATTATTCTTTAGAAAACTACCAGTTTATACAGTTCTGCTATAGTTAACAGTAGATTTTATAATTTTTTTCTTCTAATGTAATAGTGATTGAGGCCTCCCTGATGACTCAGTGGGTAAAGAATCCACCTGCAATGCAGGAGACACGGATTTGATCCCTGTGTGAGGAAGATCCCCTGGAGGAGGGCATAGCAACCCACTCCAGTATTCTTGCCTGGAGAATCCCATGGACTGAGGAGCCTGACAGGCTACAGTCCAAAGGGTTGCAAAGAGTTGGACAAGACTGAGCAACTAAGCAGGCTCACAAGCATAATAGTGATATATCACAGTTTTGTGGGATTTTTGGTATTTTAAATGTTTTATTATGAAAAAAATTTTTGAACATTCCAGAAAGATCCTTCCAGAAATAGTTCAATGAACAATTCAGTATGTTGCCGTACACTTACTAAGATACTTCTTAGGTTAAACCTTTTTAAAATAAAGGGATCATAATAGTATGCCTTTAAATACTTTAGCATGAGTCTCTTACAAATAAGAACATTTTCCTACATTGTTGCAGCACCATTATCACAGGGAACAAAAGTATCAATAATTCCTTAATGTTTCAAACATTAAGTCTGTATTTGTTTCTCCAGTTGTTTCTATAATGACTTTTACAACTGACTTACTGGAAGTGGAATCAAATTAAGAACTCTACATTGTATTTGTATTTGTTATTTTTGTAGTCTTTTTTTTTTTTTAATCTGAAGCGATTCCCATTTCTTATCTGCACCCTCACCTCCCCCCACGCCCCAAGGCATTGATTTGTTGAGACCTGAGCATTTTTCTTGTTTGTCCCACATCCTGGATATGCCAGATTGTTTTCTTTGTGGCATTTAACTTGTTCCTTGTATTTTCCTCAACTGAAAGGTTTAAGACTTGATTAGTTTTTAGCCTAACATTTTGACAAAAATATTTAATACATTTTTTTACATCACACTGTATCACGAGGTGCATAAATGTCTGGTTTTCCCCTGTTGATGTTAACTTTGATCATAGGGTTAAGATTGTGACGGCCAGATCTCTCCTGTGAAGTTGCATTTTTTTTTTCTTTTGTAACTGGAAAATATGTTTTTTATTTTTATCATTGATGAGTATTTTTTAGTCTTGGGCCAGTTTTTCATTCGTTTGACTATTTGTTCAGTGTAGATTTGATATTTTCCTTTTAAGTTTGTACTGTGCATTTAAAAATTTTATATAGCGTAACAAAGAATGATGCATTATAAAAGATAAATTTCAAGTTTCAAGGTATAGCTTAAATCAAATATAATTTAACCAAGAAAAACCTTACAGATTGCAGATATACAATAGGGGGCATTTCTTTGACAGAATCCTGTGATGTTTGCTTTTTAAAAAAGCATTGTAAGCAAGGCAAAACTAAGAAATGTAAAGCTCTTGAATAAAACTATTTCTTTTTCTTTTTGGAAGAGAGTTAAGTCCTGAATTCATAAGTTGTTTTACAAACCCAACCCCAAAATACTCAGAATTTATTTTTGTTTCTTGTCCTCTTCAGTGTTTCATTTGGCTGTCTTTATTAACTTTGCCAGTTCTGTATCAACTTTAAATAGCTATTTTGTGTATTTAGGGTATTAACCCCTTTTTTGTCACATGGTGCAAATATATTATCCCAGTCTTTCAGTTGGCTTTTGAGTTTGTGGTTTGTTCGACATATAGACTATTTTAATTATCCAATCATATCTGTCAGTCTTTTTCTTTATGATTTCTAGGTTCATGTCTTGGTCACCACCATTCCACTGAAGTTAATAATTCTAAACTTTTTTCTATATTTTTGTCTTGTTAATTTTTAATTTTGTTTTTCTTGTTTTTACAACTTGGGCAGAAATTTCTTTGTTGTTTAATATAGATGAGCCTGTTTATTATGCTATTGAATTTCTTCTCTTGATCAAAAACTTCTTTCTTCATTGTTTAGGGATATAATTATTTTAAACAATCTCTCTTGATTTTGAAGAAATGCTTTTTTGGTTTTTCCAAGTCAGTTTGGATGCTCTACCTGTGTTTGAAAATAATAGTGTATTCATCTAGTAACAACTCTGTCAGCAGGTTTGCCAAGTATATTCTGGGTCATCAATAATGATGAAATGGTAGCTACAGAACTTGAAAGCTGATCTAAGGACTTCGGTGTTTGATTTTTAAAAGAAAGTGACAATTATAAGGGTATAAAGCGGGAAAAAAAAAAAGACCTGACAAAACTGTCTTTGAGTACATTTGACTGTCCTTTCCATGGGTTCCTCATCTTCAGATTCAACCAGCCAGAGATTGAAAACATTCTCCCCCCAAATTCCAGAAAGTTCTAAAAAGCAAGACTTGAATTTGTCAGGACTGGGAACTATTTACCTCGTATTTACAGCTGTTTTGACAACTGTTCACCTATCAGTTACATTGTATTAGATATTATAGGTAATCTAGAGATGATTTCTAGTATATGGATCGGATGTGCTGTTATATGCAAATACTACCTTATTTTATATAAGGGACTTGAGTATCTGCAGATGTTGGTTTTGAGGGGACATTCCTGGAGTCAATCTCTCATGGATACTGAAGGATGACTGTATGCTAAGACAGTGGAGAAAAAGAAACACTGGCAGACTCTTAGAATGATGGTCTAAGGACTTTTTGTAATTTAGAGCCCGGATTTCATGATTTAACAGTTTCTTGTTAGAAACTTAATAGAGAAAGAAAGCCATTGTTCTCTAAAGTTGTTTTCCAACACTTTCTTAAGGGAGGGCAACATTCATTATCATTATATAACATACTTTGCTGCTGCTTTTAAAATGAAATATTTCTTTTGTAAAGAAGTGTCATACATGAAATGAAAGACTTCCCTCCTACTGAGAAGCTTTGGACAAATTATTTACTTGGGCCTTAATTTTTTTTGTCTGTTCCATGAGGGTATTGGACCTGGGGCCCTCTGATGTTGCTCAGAATCTCATCAAGTTATGTTTAGGGTTTTTTTTTTTAATTATTATTATTAGTTCCTACATTGTAAGATTTGGCCAACATTTCAGTGTCATTTGTATATTACAGCATGGATTAAAAGACTAGAATTTTTTTTTTTTTTGGCCACACGGCAGGCAGGATCTTAGTTTCCCAACCAGGGATCAGATTCGTGCCCCCTGCTTTGGGAGTATGGAAGCTTAACCACTGGACCACCAGGGAAGTCCTCTTACATTGTTTCTTGACTGAAGCTTTATTCTGAATGAAGGAACGTGGTGGTTCACAATTAGAACATTTTGTATAGTGTAGTTTTTTTTCTAAATTTTACTTTATCCTCTTACCATGGTATCTAACACGGAGAAGGCAATGGCAACCCACTCCAGTCCTCTTGCCTGGAAAATCCCTTGGATGGAGGAGCCTGGTAGGCTGCAGTCCATGGGGTCGCTAGGAGTTGGACACGACTGAGCGATTTCACTTTCACTTTTCACTTTCATGCACTGGAGAAGGAAATGGCAACCCACTCCAGTGCTCTTGCCTGGAGAATCCCAGGGACGGGGGAGCCTGGTGGGCGGCTGTCTCTGGGGTCGCACAGAGTCGGACACGATTGAAGCGACTTAGCAGCAGCAGCATGGTATCTAACAAGATGGGAAAACTCTCGTTGAGCCTCTGACTTACTCTCCTGATTATACTCAGTTAAAATTATTAACTACAGTTGACCTTTGAACAACATGATCTGACTGTGCCAATCCACTTATATGCAGATTTTTTTCAGTAAATACATACTACAGTACTGTACATCCATAGTTGGTAGAATCCATGAATGTAAAACCACAAGTATGGAGGGCTGACTATAAATTTATGCTCAGATTTTTGAATGCTCCTGGGATCAGAGCACCTAACTCCTGAGCTGTTCAAGGATCAACTGTATGTATCGTGTTAGTTTAGGGATTTCAGATTTTGTATTTCACACATTTTTTCCACAAATATTATTTTATTATGAGGCTTCATAAATTACACATAGGTTGCATCTGTTCTTTTATGAATATGAAATATAAGAAAAATGAAAAAAGAGACTTGGAGGTAACGATTCTATTTCACAAATTTATGTTTTGTTTCTTATACTATTAATAAAATGTCAAGATTGAGATTTAGATTTAATGTTAATATTCGCTAATCTCTTAAATTATCTATTATGCCTACAAAGAGCAAACCAGGATTTTTACAGTAGTGAAATGCCAGTCTCCTCAACAGGCATTTTGTTCATCTTTTCAGGGCACTTAGTTTCTGTGATTTGACTGGAGGTTTACATAAATTTTCCCTTGGGAACCCTGGACTTAGGAACAGGAAACATGTAAGAGTTTTATAAGAATCTTATGAAATGATGTAGGGAGGATAGAATTGGATCTTATACTAGTTGTGCCATGGCAAATTGTCTTTGACAGTTTATATTTAACTGTGTATTAATACAATTTTAAAAATGCCTTATCTTGAAACATTGAAGGCTATGTGGTTTAAAGGCCAACTTAACTTTTAAAGCAGTATAAGTGTAATATCCAGACCTAGGCATTCATGAAAATCTTATTTAAATTATCCATTCCACAATTTTTCTGTTTCTTATATCGTAGTAACTTTAGGAGCAGGAATCTATTTAGCAGAGAGCCTGGTACATAGTAGGTGATTGGTAAAGGGAGGTTGAACAAATGCATCCATTGCAAGTATTTAAATTATAATAGATTAGAAATTATGAGGGACTTCTTTACACATATATTTTCCATTTAAAAAACTCTTGTGTTCTTTAAGTCTGAAATGATTTCAAAATGTAAAGTTTAACTCATGCAAAAAAAGTCTCATGGTGATGATGGTGGTAAAGTAGTGAGGGTATCGTCTATATTATTTGCATCTAGACAGCAAACCTAGGAGATTTGTATTTTACACAAGCTGAAGGATATACTTGTGTTTGGAGAAGGAAATGGCAACCCACTCCAGTACTCTTGCCTGGAAAATCCCATGGACGGAGGAGCCTGGTAGTCTACATTCCAAGGGGTTGCAAAGAGTTGGACATGAGTGAGCGACTTCACTTTCACTTTCATGAGGAAGATGATGAGGAATTCTAGGATTCTTATTTTACAAAGCTGCTTAAAACATTTGAGTAGCGAGGTTATTTGTTAAAGTGAAACCACGTGTGTGTTGTTGTGTGTGCATGTTTAGTCATGTCTGACTCTGCGATCCCATGGACTATAACCGGCCAGATTTCTCTGTCCATAGAATTGTCCATGTTAGAATACTGGAGTGGGTTGACATTTCCTACTCCAGGGGGATAAATAGTCCTTGAGTTTTCTTAAACCTAGAAGGAACCTGTAATCCTCTTTAGTTCTCGCTTAGTGATCCATCCTCTCATCTTATAATTTAGGAATCGTAGGGCTCCCCAGGTGACGCAGTGGTAAAGAATCCACGTGCCAGTGCAGGAGGTGCAGGGGACATGGGTTCTATCCCTGGGTCAGGAAGATCCCCTGGAAAAGGAAATGGCAACCCACTCCAGTATTCTTGCCTGGGAAATTCCACGGACAGAGGAGCCTGGCCATGGGGTCACAAAGATTCAGATGTGATTAAGCACACACAGGCACAGAGAGATTGCACCCTGCTCCAATTCATAGAACTTTATGGGAAGGTCACAAATAGAACTTGGAGCACACTCATCCTGCCATGCTCAGCCTAGCTCTTTTTTCATTCTCTCACCCTGTGTTTCACAGTTGCAAACCCAGGACATCTGTGTTTTCCATTTGTTTACTTGTTTGTTTTTTGCTGTTGTCATTTGTAATAATTTTTTTTTCAGAGAATAAGTAGGAGCATAAATGTTAAATTTAAAAGTTTAATATTATTACCTTATTTACAGTTTTACAACAGAAAGGTAGGAAAATGACTTGAAGGACTAGGTCAGTAGCTAACTACATATGTGACCTAGGGCAAATCTTGTAACCTCTGTGAGACTGCTTCCTTCTTGATTAGAATCCTTCAGGGCTTCAGCCCAGAACAAATATATCTGGGTTCTTTTTTTTTTTTATTTTAATATTTGTTACTGAAAGTATAACACAATGCGAAGTGTACAAGTGGTAGCGATAGTGAATTATAAAATGAACATACTTGTATAACCATTGCTGTTGTATTTTGAAAAAGCTTCCTTGGTGATTATAATAAGCTTTCCTTTAAAAGAAATCACTGGACTTGCAGCTGTAGGTAATCTCATGTTTTTTACAACTCTTTCTAGAGTGAAATTAGCAGAAACGGGGTAAAGAGAAGGAATTTGTCCAGTCACAAAAATTTGCTTTGAATACGTTTATTTTGATTATATTAAGTCTTGTTGTCTTTCTGATGTTTCTCTTCTTCCTCTTTGCCCTTTTTCCTTTCTGTCTAGGTCCTGGATGGAATGGAGAGGGCTCCTACTCAACCTCTAACTATCTTTTCTGAGAGTGGTCAGAGAGTTCTTAAACAGGTCTGTTGATTCTGTAGTATACAAATGCAAGTTTGAGTTATAAAATATTTGGTTTCAACCTAAACAAAGGATTGAATTAAGAAGTAGCCTTTTTAAAAAAGAAGCCATTTTGATCTCAGTGTCCGCAGGGTGTTTACTTTAGCACGCTGCATTTGGGATGTGGACTGGACCCAAAGTGACTCAGTTAAATAAGATCTTAATAGAAAAGCAGTTGTCATGTCTTTATCAGTTATGTTGATTATATATAATATGGCAGAATTCTTTGTTGGTTTCTGGAAAATACCAGGAAAATATGAAAAAGTGAGTATCTCAGTTGTCTGTGATTCTGGTGGAGAATGGAGGCATGGAAAAATTCAAGAAGGAAAATAATTATTTGGCTCTCTTTCTAATATTCTTAGAATTCATAACACTGGGGAAAACAATCACAGCTACCTTTGCCTTGCAAATCTCTCATTCAGGGAAGGGCAAGTATATACAGGTTTGTGGGTTTTTTTCTGTTTTTCTTTCTTTTACCTCACTCTGTGTCACCATGAATGAACCTTATCATTATTCATACAGATAAAAACTCAAGCTTAGTGATTTTCCAAACTTGTCTTTACACTGGAATCTCCAGTAGAACTTTGCAAAGTACTGATGTCTTTGTTCCGCCTCCCAACCACCACCTCTCACCCCAGGTTGTGATTTAATTGGCCTGGGGGTATGGCCTAGGAATTTTTAAAAGATCCCAGCAGGATTCTGAAGTGCCGACAAGTTTGAGAGTTGTTCCCAAACAGTGCCGACTGTTCTAACTAGTTAGAGCAGATCTGGCCACTACGCAACTTGTGACTTTTTGTGTAAATATTTGGATAAATATATGAATAAAGGATAAATATTTTTATTTTAGAATCCTGTTCTTTAAACCTAAATTCTTACCAGAATGTAAGCTTCCTAAAAGCAGATACCATGTGTATATTTTCTTCCCCATTATATCATTAACATTTAAAATAATGACTGGCATGTATGCTTAAATATTTGTTAAATGGGTGAATGAACCTACCATTCATTAGTGAACTGAGTATGCTTTTACCTAGTACACGAGTGGTCTGAGATATAGAATAGAGTGGGGTGGTGGTGGTAATGAAGAGTCCAGCCTCTATGACTGACTGGGCTCGAGTCACAGCTCTGTCACTTAGTAGCTGTAGGACCTTAAGCAAGTTGTATGGTGTATCTTGGGCTTCTCTGGTGGCTCAGTGGTAAAGAATCTGCCTGTTAATGTAGGAGATGCCATTTTGATCCCTGGGTCGGAAAGATTCCCTGGAGAAGGAAGTGGTAACTCACTTCAGTATTCTTGCCTGGGAAATTCCATGGAAAGAGGAGCCTGATGGGCTGCAGTCCATGGGGTCGCAAAAGAGTCGGACACAACTAAGCAACTAAGCAACAACAAAACTGGTATATCTCACTTGTTAAGAAACAGCCAGTTTATTTATTTATTTTAAAATTTTTATTTCTTTTGCTGTGCTGGGTCTTAGTTATAGCACATGGGATCTTTAGTTGCAGCTTGTGAACTCTTAGCTGTGGCAGGTGGGATCTAGTTCTCTGACCAGGGATCAGGAGTTCCCAGCAGGGATCTGTATTGGGAGCACAGAGTCTTAGCCACTAGACTACCAGGGAAGTCCCTGCCAAACAGTTTAAAAAGATGTGAATGTTCAGCAGAATTTCCAAGGAGGGTGCATTAGTTATATATTGTTGCGTAACAAATTACCACTAATTTAGCCGCTTGAAACATGTATTTATTAGGGCACAGTTTCCAGAAGTCAGGAGTTTGGACAGTTTAGGTGGGCCCTCTGTATCAGGGTCTCTCAGACAGCAGTCAGGGTGTCAGCCAGGAATGGAGTCATCTCAGTGATTGACTGAAGAAGGATTTCCTCTAAGCTTACTTGGTTGTTGGCAGAATTTACTTCGCCAAGGGGTGTTGGATTTTTAAGGCCTTGGTTTCTCACTGGATATTGGCTGGAGACAGTTGTCAGTTCCTTACCTTGTAGCCCCCAACATGGCAAGCTAAGAAGGCAGTAGAGTCTCCTAGGGAGATGGAAGTCTCATTCTTTTGTAACCTAATCATAGAAATGCCATCCCATCACCTTTACTGTATATATTTGGCTATAAGTAAGTCACGAGGCTAGCCCACATTCAGGGGGAGGAAGAGGGGCAGGGCTGATTATACTAGGGCATGAATACCAGGAGGCTGGGATAATTGGTGGCCATCTTAAAAGTCTATATACCACGGAAGACGTGGCTTAGTGCCAGACTGGGACTCGATGGCATATTAAACGGAGTAGTGGTAGTGAGGAGTAGTCTGTGAAATTTTCTTTACCTTCCCTGTATCAAACTATATCTCTTTCTTCCTTCTATCTTTAACATTAGCTTCTCTCCCTTCAAGAACGGAGACATAATACAAAGATCATTCTTACAGTGAGATTTTAATCTTGAGTGGGTGGTGTGTGTGTGTGTGTGTATGTTTAAAGATTCAAGTAAGGCTTCTCCCTGTATCATTTAGTGTTTATATACATATGTGTTTTTTTTTTAAACATTTTGTCATGGAACTCGAGACAGATACAAAAGTAGAATGCTATCCTGAACCCCCATGTACCTTTCACCCAGCTTCAACAATTTATTTTTTTACTAATCTTACATGTATTATTTATATATAGTAAGATGCACAGTTTGAGTTTCGATAGATGTATATATCCCCACAATAAAGATATAGAACATTTTCACTCTAAAGGTACCTCATCCCTGTGTAATCAGTCCCCATCCCAATTCCAGACAAGTACCCATCTGATGCCTATTACTGTAGGTTGGTTTTGCCTACTAGAATGTCACAGAAATATTCTTTTAATCACCATGAAGTTTTTGGTATTCATTCATGTTGTTGCATGTATCAGCAGTTCAGAATTCTTCAGCCTTGGCACTGTGGACATTTTGAACAGGATAATTCTTTGTCTTGGAGATTGTCCTGTGCATATGGGTTATTCAGTAGCCTCCCTGACTGCTATCCACTAGAAGCCATTAGCATTCTCCTCTCTAGTGGTAACAATCAGAAATGTGTCCAGACTTTGCCAAATATCCAATAGAGGACAAAATCCCCTCCCTACTCTACTTGAAAAGCCTTTCAGTAGTCGATCCTTTTTATTATTTGTCAGTATTCTGTTATAGGAATATACTTCAGTTTATCCATTTATTAACTGATAGACCTTTGATTTGTTTCCAGTTTACTTTCAATTGAGGCCATTGTAAATAAAGTTCTATTTATTTTCATAGGCATGTCTTTGTATAGACATGTTTTCATTTATTTGGGGTAAATACCTAGGAGAGAGATTGCTGGGTCTTATGGTAAGAAACTTTATATAACTTTAAACTGCCAAGTCATTTATTTCTTTTTTACATTCCCACCAGCATGAGAGTTCCAGTTGCTCTATGTCTTTGTCAACATTTGATATTATTATTATTATTTTTAATTTTAGCCATTATAGTAGATATAGCTTTAATTTGCATTCTCCTGATAACCAATGATGTTGAACATGTTTTCATGTTCTTATTGTAATGTATCTGTTCAAATCTTTTGCTGACTTTTTTATTGGGTTGTTTTGTCTTATTATTGAGTTATCTTTGTCTTTTTCCCAACATGTGTACAAACATTAAGAAATGAAAATGATGAATCAGTTTTATATACTTCTTATATTTAAAATGTGAGCATTTCCCATGATGTTAAGTATTCTTGAAAACATAACTTTTAATGGAGAAGCAATATTTGAGTACATTTAAATTGATTCACCACTTTTGTTGTTGAGCCTTGAGCTAGGTTCCAGTTTTTCACAATTAGTACTTTGATAAGCATCTTTGAATATGAATCTTTAACCACATCTTTAATTATTAAGTTAGATTCCTAGATATGAGGATTATAATTACGATGTTAAGGAAAATGAACATTTATGAGCAAAATACGAATGTTAATCTGTCGTATATTAACCTTTACTGCAGTTGAGTATTTCATTAAAAATGTTTATGTTGGAAGAAGGGCATATTTCATTTTGGCTTTTTTTGGATTACTTATGAAATGAACAAACTTTTCTTATATTTATTGATGATTTTTTTTCTAATTTTATAAATTTTCTATTTGGAGTGCCAGTTTTGGAGGGAGATATTAATACTTCCTTAATTGTTAATGTTAAGTTGATTAACCTTTTGTCATTTACAAATATAATTCCCAGTTTATATTTTGCCTTTTTACTCTTGTGTACTTTGTCCTGCAAAATTTTAAAAATAATAATGAAATTATATAATGATTTGTATAATACATAATATTATGTATTATATAATATTATGTATTTTGCTTTAGCTCTTTAGTCCATGACCTGATAAATATACTGTGTATGAATATATAACTAATATGTGATTATAGTTTTATTTTTTATATTTAACTTTTGCTTTTTTTTTTTGGCCCTGTTGCGAGGCATGTAGGATCTTAGTTCTCCAACCAGGTATTGAACCCATGCCTCCTGCCGTGTAAGCTCAGAGTCTTAACCACTGGACCACCAGGGAAGTCTTGAAGTGAGAATTTAATAAAACTTTTTCCAGATATTCAGTTTGTCCCAAATTATAAAACAAAATTATCTCCTGTAAAGAAATATGATACAACATCCAATAATGAACAATCAGAAGAGAACCAAATAAAGAAAGTCACCTATAGCAACCCACAAAATGTAAGACAATATTTGTAAATCATATCTGAAAAGGAATTTATATCTAAAATTTATCAAGAACTCTTATAATTCAGTAATAAAGACAAGCATTCTAATTTTAAAATTGGCAAAGGATTTGAATAGATATTTCCCCAAAGAAATTATTCTAGTAGCCAGTAGACACAAAAATTTGCTGAACACTATTAGCTATCAAGGAAATGCAAGTCAAAAACCACAGTGAGATACAGTTGCACACCCACTAAGATGGTTATACTCAGAAAGATAACAAATATTGGTGAAGATATGGAGAAATTAGAACTCCTGTATACTGCTGATGGGAATGCAAAATGGTGTAACTCCTTCAGAAAACAGTGTGACTCGAGAGGTTAAATATAGATAACGTATGACCCAGCAATTTTCCTCGTTGGCGTATATATACTCAAGAGAAATAAAAACATATATCCACACCAAAATTTTGTACACCCCAATATTCATAGTGACGTTAGTCATAATAGCGAACGGTGGACACAATCCAAATGTCTGTCAACTGATGAATGAATGAGTATGGTGTTTACATACAAAAGTATGTGTGTGTGCGTGCTAAGTCGCTTCAGTCGTGTCTGACTCTGCAGCCCTGTGGACTGCAGCCTGCCAGCCTCCTCTGTCCATGGGATTCTCCAGGCAAGAATACTGTAGTGGATTGCCATGCCCTCCTCCAGGGGATATACCCAATCCAGGGATCAAACCCACATCTCATGTCTATCTGCATTGGCAGATGGGTTCTTTACCACTTGCTCCACCTGGGAAGCCCATGAAAGTGAAAGTCGCTCAGTCGTGTCCGATTCTTCACGACTCCATGGACTGTAGCCTGCCAGGCTCCTGTGTCCATGGAATTCTCCAGGCCAGAATACCGGAGTGGGTAGCTGAGCCCTTTTCCAGGGGATCTTCCCAACCCAGGAATCGAACCCAGGTCTCTCACATGGCAGGTGGATTCTTTACCAGCTGAGCCACCAGGGAACCCCTGGAAGCCCATATAAAGGGAAATTATTTGGTAATTTAAAATAATGAAGTACTGTTAACTTGCTATAGCACCTTGGAGAAATAAAACCAAGTGAAAGAAGCCAGTCACAAAAGACCACTTATTGTATGGCTCTTATTGTATGAGGTATCTGGAACAGACCAGTGTTCCTTGACCTAGCCAAAAACTCTTTATCCTTTAATGGGGAGGGGCAGGTAACCCATTAAATTAATGGTAGAGTGTATTAGCAAAATTGTTCATACTACTCAAAGATGATGGTGACTGATAGTAATTTTTATTTTGTACCTTATCTTCCAGTTGAATAACAATTTTTCAAAAATAGCATTTGGTATTAATCATATTTATAATATGACGAGCACCATAAAGGACAGAAATGGTATGGACCTAACAGAAGCAGAAGATATTAAGAAGAGGCAAGAATACACAGAAGAATTATACAAAAAAGATCTTCACGACCCAGATAATCACGATGATGTGATCACTCACCTAGAACTAGACATCCTGGAATGTGAAGTCAAGTGGGCCTTAGGAAGCATCACTATGAACAAAGCTAGTGGAATTGATGGAATTCCAGTTGAGCTATTTCAAATCCTGAAAGATGATGCTGTGAAAGTGCTGCACTCAGTATGCCAGCAAATTTGGAAAACTCAGCAGTGGCCACAGGACTGGAAAAGGTCAGTTTTCATTCCAATCCCAAAGAAAGGCAATGCCAAAGAATGTTTTAAGCTATCACACAATTGCACTCATCTCACACACTAGTAAAGTAATGTTCAAAATTCTCCAAGCCAGGCTTCAGCAATACGTGAACCGTGAACTTCCAGATGTTCAAGCTGGTTTTAGAAAAGGCAGAGGAACCAGAGATCAGATTGCCAACATCCACTGGATCATCGAAAAAGCAAGAGAGTTCCAGAAAAACATCTACTTCTGTTTTATTGACTATGCCAAAGCCTTTGAGTATGTGGATCACAACAAACTCTGGAAAACTCTTCAAGAGATGGGAATACCAGACCACCTGACCTGCTTCCTGAGAAACCTGTATGCAAGTCAAGAAACAACAGTTAGAACTGGACACGGAACAACAAACTGGTTCCAAATCCGGAAGGGAGTACATCAAGGCTGTATATTGTTACCCTGCTTATTTAACTTCTATGCAGAGTACATCATGCGAAATGCCGGACTGGATGAAGCACAAGCTGGAATCAAGATTGCCAGGAGAAATATCAATAACCTCAGATATGCAGATAACACCACCCTTATGGCAGAAAGCAAAGGAACGAAAGAGCCTCTTGATGAGAGTGAAAGATGAGAGTGAAAACCTTGGCTTAAAGCTCAACATTCAGAAAACTAAGATCATGGCATCTGGTCCCATCACTTTATGGCAAATAGATGGGGAAACAGTGGAAACAGGCTGACTTTATTTTTCTGGGCTCCAAAATCACTGCAGATGGTGACTGCAGCCATGAAATTAAAAGACACTTGCTCCTTGGAAGAAAAGTTATGACCAACCTAGACAGCATATTAAAAAGCAGAGACATTACTTTGCCAACAAAGGTCCATCTAGTCAAAGCTATGGTTTTTCCAGTAGTCATGTATGGATGTGAGAGTTGGACTATAAAGAAAGCTGAGTGCTGAAGAATTGATGCTTTTGAACTGTGGTGTTGGAGAAGACTCTTGAGAGTCCCTTGGACAGGAAGGTGATCACAACCAGTCCCTCCTAAAGGAAATCAGTCCTGAATGTTCATTGGAAGGACTGATGCTGAAGCTGTAACTCCAATACTTTGGCCACTTGATACAAAGAGCTGACTCATTGGAAAAGACCCTGATGCTGGGAAAGATTGAAGGCAGGAAGAGAAGGAGATGACTGAGGATGAGATGGTTGGATGGCATCACTGACTCAACGGACGTGAGTTTGAGTAAACTCCAGGAGTTGGTGATGGACAGGAAGGCCTGATGTGCTACAGTCCATGGGGTTGCAAAGAGTCAGACACGACTGAGTGACTGAACTGAACTGATATTTATAATAACTGTTCAGACTTAGTCTTATGTTTATGTTTGTGTTTATGTTTGAGGAGGGCATGGCAACCCACTCCAGTATTCTTGCCTGGAGAATCCCCATGGACAGAGGAGCCTGGCGGGCTGTGGTCCATAGGGTCGCAAAGAGTTGGACATGACTGAGCGACTAAGCACAGCACAGCACAGTCTTATGTTTAACTGACTGCATTTTTCCTTCCTATTCTCAAGGTCTTTGTTTTTGGTTAATTGTGTTCGATTCATGGGGTCGCTAAGAGTCGGACACGAGTGAGCAACTGAACTGAACTGAATTATATTCAGACAATAGTTTTTATGAAAAGTACATGATTGGTATACATCTGAAAGTATCATGTTGATTTCACACTGAATGACAACTTGGTGGGGAAGGGAGCAGAATTATTATGTCACCTTGTTTTTTCCATTCTTAATTCTTTTATATATTGCCATTATCTTCCGGTTTTGCAAAGCAAAAATCTGTGGCCAGACCAAGTTTTGGTCTTCTGTGTATGCCTTCTTTTTTCCTTATTGGTTGATTGTGGGGCATTTTCTTTATCCTTAAAATATGAAAATTTCACAGAACAAATCCAGTCACTATCTTTTTAGAATTTTGCCTGGTCTTTTGTGAGCTCTTTTGAGCTGGAAATGCAGGACATTCTTTGACCCAGGAAAGTTTACATTTCCTTTTAAAAAATCTTTGATTATTATTTCTGTCCATTTGTTTCCAGGATAGCATATTAGTTGAAGTTTATTTCTCTCTTCCCATCAATCCTCTCTCATACTTTTCATTATTTGTCCTTCCCAACTCCATTCTGAAAGAAATTTTCGAATTTGTTGTCCCTGTGTTTCTAATAAGGTATTCTGCTCTTTACTTTTCTAGTAAAGATTTGAATTCTGCTTTGGTATATTTGTAATTTTTACCTTTCTTTTCCCCCTGTTGTGTTTATTCCTGCATCTCAACTAGCTCCTTTCATTTTTGCCTGTGAACTTTGAGCTCTTTATTTCAATGTGCTTTATCAAGTTTGTTAAGAGCAATGTAGTTGATTTCTAAAATTTAACCGATTGCTCCTTATATTTTCACTTTCTGTATTATAGAGGCAGTTTCTCTTCTTTTATGTTGCAGAAGGTTTTTCTGTCTCTCCCCTCAATTTTTCTTCCTTGAGCAAGGAGAGGGGTATACAGGTCTAGTATGTGCCAGGTAGGGTAGACTGGTTACTTCATTGGCTATTTGGTAGCTGTAGGAATTCTCTTTTAAGGTGTTAAACTAAAAGACTAATTGATTCACATAGTTTCTGAATACTTTTAAGTGTCCAGCAGTCATTTATGTGTTTCCTGCTGGATTGAGCAGAGGAAATTCCTTCCTTTGGCCTGGTAATTTTACTTTGAAAAAGATGATTTTTCTGTTGCTGTTGATAATTTGAAGTCTAGGCTACAAAAAAATGATTTCCAGTATGTAATGCTCCCAGGGCTTTTGCTATCTCAGCCCTTCCTGCATTTGCCTTCAAATCTCAGGATGTATGTTCTACTTTGTATGTTATAGAATCTGAAGTACAGAAGGAAGGTTGTGGGTATATAATACTAATAGCACTGACCATTTTAAGTGAATCTCTTACAGAAGGTTAATGTAACTTAGCATTGCCATTGCTGCCTCGGGAGAAAGCTGCTTAGGATCAGGTAGTTGGAGGAAGTTAGAAATCTGTTACTATCCTTCTGGCTCCCATTTGTGCCTGCTCTTCGGCAGAAAAGTCATTTTTGAGTCCAGTAGTTGTTTGAGCAGCAGTCCTAGTTGCCAGTGTTGTTAATAACTGAGTCTCAGTGTGTCCTTCAGTATATCAATGAAAAATTAGGGCGGAGGTGATGATAGAGATGAACCAGGCATTGTTCGGTAGCCTCCATTTTAGCTCCCAGCTTACTGTTAACTTTTTGAAAGAAGGAAGATGAAAGAAGAGTGGAGAATAGCCACTAGTGGAAGAGAAAGAGTTTTAAATATCTTGTACCAAGTGAGTTGCAATTTCTCAGGGAAACGTGATAACATTGAAATCAAATAGTCAAGGTTTAAAATACTCTTGGTTAGTCTTTGTTTTAAAGTTTATTTTGTTTGATACAAGTATTGCCACCCCAGCTTCCTTTTTATTTTCATACAATACCTTATTTCATACCCTCATGTTCAGTCTGTATTTTTTTTAAATCTGATATGAGTCCCTTGAAGGCACTGTGTATCTGGGTCTTGTTTTTGTATCTCTTTAGCTACTCGATGTCTTTTGATTGGAGCGTTTAGCCATTCAGGTTTGAAGTAATTGATGGTATGTACTTACTGCCATTTGTTAATTTTTTTCTGATTGTTTTGTAATTCTTTTGTGTTCCTTCTTTTTTTCTCTCTCTTCCCTTGTGATTTGATGACTATCTTTAGTGTTATGTTTGGATTCCTTTCTATTTTGCACGTGTGTATTATAGATTTTTGCTTTGTGATTACCGTGAGATTCATATATAGCTCTGTGGGTGTGTAAATTAAGTTCAAACACATTCTAACAACTCTGCATTTTTACTCCCTCCCCAGCCACGTTTAATGTTTTGACATTATATTTTACCTCTTCTTGTTTTGTGTATCCCTTAACTACTTTCTGTGGATAGAAATGATTTACTACTTTTACCTTTTAACCTTCCTACTAGTTTTATATGTGGTCGATATGCCTTTACTGTATACTTTCCTTTACAAATAAGTTTTTTTTTTTTTTTTTTTTTTTTTTTTTTACCGTTCCACACAGCTTTCAGGATCTTGGTTCACCAACCAGAGGTCAGATCTGTTCCCCCTCCAGTGGAAGCACAGAATCCTAACCACTGGATTGCCAGGGAATTCCCCATAATTCTGATATTTCTAGCTGTGGTCTTTTCTTTTTAGAGAAGTCCTTATAACATTTCTTGTAAAGCCAGTTTAGTGACACTGAACTTTTAGCTTTTGCTTATCTGCACAACTCTTCATCTCTCCTTCAAATCTGAATGATAGCCTTGCTGGGTAACCTATTCTTGGTTGTAGTTGTCTTCCTTTCATCTCTTTGATTATATCATGCCACTTGCTTCTGGTCTGTAAAGTTTCTGCTGAAAACAGCTCATGGTCCTGTGGGAATTCCTTTGTATGTAACTATTTGCATTTTCTCTTGCTGCTTTTTTCTTCTTTTGGCCACGCTGTGTGGCTTGTGGGATCTCAGGTTCACAACCAGGGATTGAACGCCAACAATGGCGGTGAAAGAGCTGAATCCTAACCACTAGACAACTGGGAACTCCGAACTCTTGCTGCTTTTAAGATTCTCTCTTTGTCTTTAACTTTTGCCATTTTAATTATAGTATATCTTGGTGTGGACCTCTCTGGGTTCATCTTGTTTGGGACTCTGTACTAAGTCCTAGATGTGGATGTCTGTGTCCTTTCCCAGGTTAGGGAAGTTTTCAACTCTAATTTTTCAAATAAATTCTCTGCCCTTTTCTGTCTTCTCCTATTTGGGCCTCTAAACTGCAAATGTTAGTACGCTTGCAGTTTTCCAAGAGATTTCTTAAGCTATCCTCATTTTTGTAAGTTCTTTTTTCTGTTCAGCTTGTGTGATTTCCATTACTCTGACTTCCAGTTTGCTGATCTGTTCCTCTGTATTATCTAATCCACTGTTGATTATATCTAGTGTATTTTTGATTTCAGTTATTGTGTCCTTCAGCTCTGTTTGGTTCTTCTTTGTATTTTCTAACTCTTAAATTTCTCACTTTGTTCATTCATGCTTCCAAGTTTGTTGATCATCTTATGATCATTACCCTGTACTTTTTGTCAGGTGGATTGTTTATCTCCACTTACTTTAGTTCTTCTTCTTTGGTTTTGTTTTGTTCCTCTTTTTGAAACATACTCTTCTATCTCCTTGTTTTGCCTAAATCTCTGTTTATTTCTATTGGTTTGACCAAAAGGTTCATTCAGGTTTTTCCACTGTTATGGAAAAATCTGAACAAACTTTTTGCCAACCCAATATGTAATAGGTAGGCCAGTCATTGTACATTTCCCAATTTTGGAGATGGAGAAGGAAATGACAGCCCACTCCAGTGTTCTTGCCTGGAGAATCCCAGGGATGGGGGAGCCTGGTGGGCTGCCGTCTGTGGGGTCTCACAGAGTCGGACACGACTGAAGCGACTTAGCAGCAGCAGCAGCAGCAGCCTTATATAGGAGACGTCCTGTGGGGCCCAGCTGCATGCTACTCTTGGTCACTTAGAGCTATATACTCTTGGGGTGCCCTCTGTGGACTGTGTGGGGCCATGTACTGTGGACATGCTTGTAGGCAAGGCTGGCACCTAGCCTAGTTGGCTGCCAGGTCCTGCCTCATGAATGGCTACCAACCCACTGGTGGTGGGCCTAGGTCCTGGCACAACTGGCTACAGGGCCCCATGGGTCTCAGGACTGATGTTGGCCCATGGGTGGGAGGGGCCAGATCCCTCGAAGGCTGAGGCTGGTGCTGGCCTGCTAGTGGGTGGGTAAAGCCCCCAGGACTAATAGGCTAGAGGGAGTACTCCAAAATGGCTCTTGCCAGCACCAGTATCTTCATGGTAGAACAAGGTCCCCCATTTGGCTGCTGCCAATATCTATGTCCCCAGGTAGTGTCCCAGTTGATACCTTCCTCTCCAGGAGGCTCTGCAAGATTAGCAAGCGTTTCTGACCCAGGCTCCTTTCAAGTTACTGCCTCTGTACTGGGAGACCATGTGAGATTTGACATGCACCCTTTAAGAGCAGAGTCTCTTTCTTACAGCCTTCTAGCTGTCCTGTACACAAGCCCTGCTGACCTTCAAAGCCAGGTGTTCTGGGGACTCATCTTCCCAGTGCAGAATCCCTGGGCTGGGGATCCTTATGTGTATCTGTAACCCCTCACTCCTTGGGGAAAACCCCTGCAACTGTGATTATCCTCTCCTTTGTGGGTTTCTTACCTGGGGATGTGGGTTTTGACTATACCACGTCTAACTTTTTTAGCCAAATGTTTAATTCACTTTATTTTCTCCTGGTATAGGTATTCTTGGCTGTGTAAATTTTCTTCTCAACTGGTTTGGCTGTATTCTTTAGGTTCCAATATGTAGTATTCTCCTTATTTCTGAAAGTCTTGCTGTTTTGGTTTCTTTTTTAACCCAGATCCAAAGGTTTTGTTGTTGTTTTAAGGTGGAAAAACCATGGCTTTATTTTAAATTTATAATTTTGGTGCATTGTCAGCAGAGTAATTTGACTCTCCCATTGTTACTTTTAGATTTATTGAGATTTTCTTTATGGCCTTTCTTAAAGGTTAATTTTTATTGATTGGAAACTTAAAAATTGGCTTTTTCTTGATTAAAAAAATAGTTAAGTGATAGTTATTTATCTAATAATTATTTATTAATACCTAGTTCATATATCCATCTAAAATTTTTTAAGATTTATCTATTTGTTTTTGTCTGCACTGGATCTTCATTGCTGCATGTGGGCTTTCTCTAGTTGTGGCAAGCAGGGGCAGCTCTCTAGTTGTGGTATGTGGGCTTCTCATTGCAGTGGCTTCTCTTGTTGTGGAGCACAGGTTGTAGGCACATGGGCTTCAGTAGCTGCAGCATGTAGGCTGAGTTGTTGTGGTACATGAGCTTAGTTGCTCCTCAGCATGTGGGATCCTCCTGCATCAGGGATCAAACCCATGTCTCCTGCATTGGCAGGCAGGTCTGTAACCACTGGACCACCAGTGAAGCCCAGTCTATTGTAGGACTTCCCTGGTGGTACAGTGGATAAGAATCTGCCAGTGCGGGGGACACAGGTTCGATCTCTGTTCCAGAAAGATTCCACATGCTGCAGAGCAACTATGCCCACGAGCCACAACTACTGAGCCTGTGTGCTGCAACTACTGAAACCCATGTGCCTAGAACCTCTGCTCCACAACAAGAGAGGCCACTGCACTGAGAAGCCCACCCACTGCAACTAGAGAGTAGCCCCTGCTCTCCACCTGCATGCAGCAATGAAGACCCAGCACATCCAAAAATTTTAAAAAATAAAATAAAAATTTGAGATTATAAAATCTGTGTTTGGCAATAATGTAAAACTTTAGCAGCCCAGTTAAAGACATTGTAGAGATGTTTTCTTAAGAGGGAAATTTTTTCTGATGCGTACCAAAATTATGCAGTTTCCATACATAAAATTCTGCATGTACAATAAAGAATGCTTTAAGACTGGAACTGAAAATTTAATGAAAAATGTATAGCTATTATAGATAAAATAGGAAAAAAATATAGGTCTTGTATTTAGTGTATGTACAAAGTAGTATATATGGGCTTCCCTGGTAGCTCAGCTGGTAAAAAATCCTCCTGCTATGCAAGAGACCCTGGTACAATTCCTGGGTCAGAAAGATCCCCTGGAGAAGGGATAGGCTACCCATTCCAGTATTCTTGGGCTTCCTTGGTGGCTCAGATGGTAAGAATCGGCCTGCAATGTGGGAGACCTGGGTTTGGTCCCTGTTGGGAAGATCACCTGGAGAAGGGGACAGCTACTCAGTCCAGTATTCTTGCCTGACAAATTTCATGGACAGAGGAGCCTGGCAGGTTACAGTCTATAGAGTCTCAAAGAGTCGGATACAGCTGAGTGACTTTCACTTCACATATATGTATATATATATATACACATTCTTTTTCCTTACAGGTTATTAGGCAATATTGAGTGTAGTTCCCTGTGCTATATAGTAGGTTTTTGTTGGTTTTCTGTTTTATACATAGTAGTGTGTATATGCTAATGCCAACCTCCTAATTTATCACTCCCCCCTTCCCCTTTAGTAACCATAAGTTTTTCTGTGTCTTTGAGTCTTTTTCTGTTTTGTAAATAAATTGATTTCTATCTTTTTTTTTTTTTTTAAGATTCTGCGTGTCCTATGATATTTGTCTTTGTCTGACTTCAGATAATCTCTAGGCCCATCAGTGTGACTGCAAATGGCATTATTTCATTCTTTTTTATAGTTGAGTGGTATATTCCATTTGTATGTGTGTGTGTGTAGACACACACACCCCCCACATCTTCTTTATCCTGTCGATGGATATTTAGGTTGCTTCCATGTCTTGGCTACTGTAAATGTGCTACAGTGAGTACTGGGGTGCATGTATCTTTTTGAATTATAGTTTTGTTCAGTATACGCCCAGAAATGGGAATGCAGATAACTAGTTTAAAGGAACCTCCATACTGTTCCCCATAGTGGCTGTACCAGTTTATACTCCCACCAACAGTGTAGAAGGATTTATTTTTCTCCACACCCTCCTCATCGTTTATTATTTATAGACTCTTGATGATAGCCATTCTGACCAGAGTGAGGCGATACCTCATTGTAGTTTTGGTTTGCATTCCTCTAATAATTAATTAGTGGTGTTGAACATTTTTTCATGTGCTTGTTGGCCATCTGTATGTCTTCTTTGGAGAAATGTCTAGATCTTCTGCCCATTTTTTGATTAGGTTGTTTGGTTTTTTTTTGAACTGAGTTTGTGAGTCAATTTTATATTTTGGAAATTAATCCCCTGTCGGTCACTTCATTTGCAAATATTTGCTCTATTCTGTAGTTGTCTTTTGTTTATGGTTTCCTTTGCTGTGCAAAAGGTTTTAAGTTTAATTTGGTTCTTCCATTTATTTTTATTTCCATCGCTCTAGGAGATGAACCCGAAAAGATATTGCTGCAATTTATGTCAAAGAGTGTTCTAATTTGATCAATTTAAAAAATGAATGTATAGGGAGGTTTCTAAGCCTTAGGGTCCCAGTTTCATAATTCTGGTATACATCCCTGAGTTTTGCTTCTATATTCTTTAAATTGCTTGTTGATGGAGTTATTCTTTACTTTTGCAACTCCATGGACTAATAGCCTGCTGGGCTCCTCTGTCCATGAAATTCTCCAGGCAAGAATACTGGAGTGGGTAGCCATTTCCATCTCACCCAGGGATCGAACCTGGATCTCCTGCATTGCAGGCAGATACTTTACCATCTGAGCCACCAGGGAAGCCCAGTGAGTGCTCTAAGATCTCTGGGTAGGGGGGAACTATTCTTTGCATATTTCATGAAAACCCTATTTTATTGTTACCTGAACGTGTCTGAGTTGACTTGATAATTGTTCATGTTTGTGTTCTGATGAAAGGATGGATCACCTTTGTAATTTCTGTATAATACTTTACCTTTTTTTTTGTTGTTGTTAGGATATTTATTTGACTGCTACCTTAAAATACAGGCCGTAAAAATGCCAGCTTGTTTGGACTTAGAAGATGACCTGGACAAATGATAAAAATTAAGAAAGACATTTTGGTGAGTGAAAACTTACATGAGAGTAAATGTGGCTCAACTTAATTCCCACCAGTGGAATGACACTACCAAAGTTATATAGCGAAATTCTCTAAGTTTGAATGCCTTCTGTTTCTCTGAGGTTAAGACCTTGATCTCACTATTTTTTTCAATTGTCTCTGTGAATCCACAGACCTCCCAAGAGGCATATCATAACACTTAAATGCATTTTAAATACCTGGTCTCTTCCAGCATTCCACCAAACCCAGCATAACTCACTGAGGCCTAGTGTTCTACCAGTCTTCCCGGGCGGCTCAGATGGTAAAGAATCTGCCTGCAGTTCAGGAGACCCAGGTTCGGTCCCTGGATAGGGAAGATCCCCTGGAGAAGGGAATGGCTACCCACTCCAATATTCTTGCCTGAAAAAATCCCATGAACAGAGGAGCCTGATTGATTACAGTCCATGGGGTTGCAAAGAATCGAACACGACTGAGCGACTTAACACTCTAGTGTTCTACCAGTCAGTTTTGTAAGTTATACTTGGATTTAACTCAATCCAGGTTAGATTTAGACTAATTAGACTTAATTAGAAACTGACTAGACTTAATTAGAAATTGAAAACTGATGGCTTGTGGACCATATGCAGCTACAGTGTGTTTCATTTGGCCCATAGGGTATTTTCGAGAAATATAAATCTATTCTTAAATTTGAAGATTTTACTCAATATATGGATTTTGTGCTTAGTTGCTCAGTTGTGTCCCACTCTTTGTGACCCCATGGACTGTAGCCTGTCACGCTCCTCTGTCCGTGGGGATCCTTTAGGCGAGAATAGTGGAGTGGGTTGCCATGCCCTCCTCCAGGGGATTTTCCCAATCCAGGGATGGAACCCAGGTCTCTTGCATTGGAGGTGGATTCTTTACCATCTGAGCTACCAGTCTTTTCTTAAAATTCAGAATGTTAGTCCTGTGCCTGAGCAACTCCTTCCATCCCTCCAGAAAGAAAGTAATAAAGTGGAGCAAAGTAGTGAGTGCCTAGCACAGATGGTATTCGAGTTTCCCGTTGCTCAAACCATTCATACAGTATATGCAAATACATTTGATATTCAACATTCTTCCCTTATTTATTTTACACACCTGAAGCCTGTAGGTATATGAATTTCTAAATTTCTGAGGTGTATAATAGTGTCTTATCTTTTTACTCAAGTGGCAGATAATCTGAATAGTCCATGACAATCTTTTAACGATTATTCACATATAAATCTGAATATGTATAAATACATATATTTATATCTGAAAAGACTCTTAGAAGTAGCTAAATATATGTAATATATGTGATATGTAAATTTATATTTTTATAAATATGTATGTTCAAATATATATGTATTTAAAACCTACTGTGATTTGGAAGATATTCATAAATAAGCTGTTTCACATTCCCGATGACTGGTGGAGTTTTACTGTGAAACAGTACTATGTTTCTGGTATGCTTGCTTTTCCCTTTTTTAAAAAAAAATTTTAACTCTTTATTATGATCAATTCAAAGTCTGTAAATTATAGTACAGATAATAATACACTGAACACCCATATACACATCATTTGTAATTAGCCATTATTAACATTTTGTTAGGTGGCTCAGTGGTAAAAGAATCCATCATCAAACTCCAGTTTGATCCCTGGGTCAGGAAGATGCCCTGGAGAAGGAAATAGCAACCCAATTCCATATTCTTGCCTGGGAAATCCCATGGACAGAGGGGTCTGGTGGGCTACAGTCCATGGGGTCGCAAACTCAGATATGAAGCAACTAAACAACAACATTTGGTTAATCTATTTTTTTTCCTGAATTATTTTAAAGTAAATTATAGACATCGTGACATTTTACCTCTAAATGCTTCAGTACGAATCTCGTGGGACTTCCCCAGGGGTCAGTGGTTATAAGACTCTGGACTTCCATTGTAGGGTTCGATCCCTCTTTGGGAACTAAGATCCCGTGTGCCACGTGACATGGCCAAAAAGATAAATGCTTACCAACTCTTAAGAGATAGTAACAACATTGTCCTTTATAGCCACAGCACCATTATTATCACACCTAACAAAGTTAGTAGCTGACTTCTTGTCTGCCAGAGAGTTTTCCAAATCTGGATGCACAGCCTACATGGCATGACCAAGCAGGGATTTGTTTGTTTGGTTTTGTTTCTTTGACTTTTGCAGGGGAATTTTGCTGGGGATCTTAGTTCCCTGACCGAGACTAAGGATCAAATCTGTGCCCTGTGCAGTAGAAACCTGGAGCCCTAACCAGTGGACCACCAGGGAATTCCCAGGCAGCAGCTTTTAAACCCTTAGAATGTTTTTTAGTTTTATTTATTTACCTTTAAAGTTCCTTGATATCAGTAAAATGTAGATGGTGATTGACTGAGGGCAATGGTATTTATAAAGGATTTTCTGAATGCTGTTTTTTCTTAACCATCCAAATTATACTATTCCTTTGTAACACTGATGGTGCAAGAAAAGGTTATAATTGCCAGACTGTAAGGTACTCTGCTCAAATGTAGTTGTTTTTTTTTTTCTTTTTGTATTTATTTACAACGGAGAAATTTTCCCCCTTAAGGTTGCTTAGGTTAGTTTTTGAAAAGCGTTTGCTCTTTAAGTTTACTGACTATTTAAAACAGAATGGTTAATTTTTAAAAGTTGATACTTTTTTCCTATTTGTGCAGGAAGTATAATCATACTACAGCATATGTAGCTTTGCATTTTCCTAATGACTTATAGCATATTTGGAAAATAGGAAAATTTACCAGCAATCTTGCCAACCTAGTACAATCACTACTTGTATTTTAGTTGATTTATTTTCAGTCCTTCTTTCTTAATCATCTTTAAAAAAAAAAAAAAACAAACCATGGTTGTAATTATGCTTTATGTAAGGAATTTTTTTTTAAATAGAAGATTTGTGTGAGGTTCTTATTTCCTTGCCATTCTTGCTTAACACACATTAATAAAAATTAATGTTTATTCATTCACTTTTGGGTTAAGAATGTGATCATCAGTCCCAGAGATAATGGAGGAAATGGCCACAGGGTGTTGTCTTTAATAGGCAACATAACTGAAAATAGCAGAAAATTTGAGTTCTCTAAACCTAAGAGTTAAAAAGTAATTTGGTTCTGTCCTAGACATAGTTCTTTGCCTCTGTAAACATGGGGTAACCACTTGTTTTCCTTTTGCAAAAGTATTTCTTTTTTTTCTTTCAAAACTTTTTCTTTCTTTTTTTCTATTTCTGAATCATTATTTTTAGCTATGCCACTATCAATAACCCTTTAAAAGTTATTTTAAATGGTCCTTGTGAAACACTTTAGAATTTTAGGTAGTCCTGCAGATGCTCTTAGTTAGGTCAAGTTGTCCTTTGCAGGTTGAAGAGAAGGACTTTAGAAACCTTGGTTGCTCTGAAGCATTTGTTAGGACAGGAGTAAGAGTCTTGGGGTCAGCCTGAGTCTTGCTCTGTGGGAGTCAACCAAAGGCTTACATGAATTAACTCTTAGAAGATACCTATTTTAGTTTCTTGGTGATCTCTTGTTCCCTTCTGCCTATATTCTAGGCTAACAAAATAAAAGGGATTTTAGTTAAAACTGGTAAATTTTTATTTCTAGTATCTTAAGAACTTATAGAATATCTTAATTAAAATAGTTTATCCTCACTGTAATTTTTAATTTACTTTATAGTATTTTGTTGTTACTTGTCAAATAAATTACGTTTTTTTTCTATGAAAACTATAGTTTTCATATATTGTTGATTGTGTAAGTATGTGTTGTAATACTTTTTTGTACTGTGTAAGTATGTGTTGTAATACTTTTTTGTATCTTCTGTTTTGAAAGGTTTTTTTATTGTCCACTTGACATATGCTTCTGGAATAATATTCACCATGGTTTTGGATGACCTTCCAAACTTAGAAGACATCTATACTTCCTTGTGTTCATCAACAGTAGAAGACTCAGAGATGGATTTTGACTCTGGACTAGAAGATGATGACTCAAAAAGTGATAGTATTTTGGAGGATTCCACAATCTTTGTAGCCTTCAAAGGAAATATAGATGATAAAGACTTCAAATGGAAATTGGACACAATATTGGAGAATGTGCCCAATTTGTTACACATGGGTAATTTGCTTTAATTATTTTTCCTTTTGTTACTTTTTGAATTGCCCTTCTGTGATTATCTTGAGTTTTACAAAGTACAACTGTGCTGTATTAGGTTGAAAGGCTGATTTTAATTGCAAAGTTGGAATTTTAGGATTTTTTTTAATAGAAATGCTGTTGTATTTTTTTAAGTACATGGAGTGACTGAATACAAAGCATTGCTTAACATTGTAATCCTTAAATTATCTGTTCTAATGGATAGGAGTGGGCTTCCCAGGTGGCTCAGTAGTAAAGAATCCACCTGCAATGCAGGAGGCGCAAGAGACACAGGTTCAATCCCTGGGTCAGCAAGATCCATCCCCTGGAGAAGGAAATGGCAGTCCATTTCAGTATTCTTGCCTGGGAAATCCCGTGGACAGAGAAGTCTGGCAAGCTACAGTCCGTGGGGTCACAAAAGAGTTGGACATGACTGAGTGACTAACAACAACAAAAATGGATGGGAGTAGTTCTTCAGGCCCCAATTGATTTATTGTTTTTAGCTCTCTGGTCTTCAGTTTCCTTTCCTATAAAATGACTGGCTCTTTGAGGCCACTTAAAGCTTAAAAAACCTTTAACTCCCTGACTTTTTTGGCTTTACTGAAAATGTATTTGAAATTTGCTCTCTTAAATTTTAGATCAGAGGTTAACTGATAGCTTACTGGATCCAGTGTGCAGCCATGTGTTACATACAGCTCAATTTAGTTTTTCTGGTTTTTTTGTTTGTTTGTTTTTTAATGTTTGAATTTTATTGCCAGTGCTTCTTCAAGAAATGAGATATTTTACACTAAAATTCAGAGTTTGGATTTGTCTTTGTACAGGAAAGGTCTAATAACACTGAACTCTCCTATCCCAGGTGGTGCTAAGTAGCAGCTGCCGCTGAAGACATACCTTCCCCTCACCACAGTCCCATCTGGCCTCTTCACACATTTAGATAACCTATAGTGGTCTTATGGGAATTTGTGCTTGTCAGCTTTGGTTTATGTGTTCTCCATCTTTTCTGGTTAGCACAGTTATTTAATCCCTTCAGGCATAGTGCAAAGCCTAGATTTTATCCTTTTATCACAGATATTAAGTGCTAACCAACTTTTTTAGGTTTTGAGATCTTATTCTTTAGAATTAATGTCAGGAGGAGTTTTTTTTTTTTAATGGCTCTTTTTTAA
Source organism: Okapia johnstoni (assembly GCA_024291935.2). Lineage (NCBI taxonomy): Eukaryota > Metazoa > Chordata > Mammalia > Artiodactyla > Giraffidae > Okapia > Okapia johnstoni. The sequence continues at coordinate 53,208,864 of CM044324.1, read as the reverse complement.
AAAAACTATGTTGTTTAAGGCTTCTTTCTAGTTATTTAATTAGATTATTTAATGTAGTATTAGAGAATTTTATGGTGAAAGTTTTAATTGTCACCATAATTGTGTTATAATGTATCATATTTTAAGGGCTAGCTGGGCCTGATTGTTCATTGTTCTTAATTATCCACATTTTTTCTTGTTTTTAAATAGCTGAATTAGTTTATTAATGGCTTTTAAATATATTAGCAAACTCAGACTTATGGTTATCAGTTATATTCTTGATCCAAAAAGTATTTTAAGTCAGGTGTTCTCAAATATGATGAAAGTTAAGAAAAGAAAAAAAAACATTTGATAAAATATAACAGTGTTATAGTTAAATTTTTTTCTGTAGGCTTATCACTAGTAGATAACATCAAAAGCAAGTTTAATGTTTATCTGTGCCACATAGGTATAAGATGCTAGTACTGTTCAGACTGAGAAGAAGCCCTGCAGCATCTGTCCTCTGTGGTGGCAGAATCTCAAGCTCCCTGCCTTTTGCTGTTTGGATGTATAAGTGTCATGGAAAGGAAAATGGCTTGAAAATCAGAGCTGGATTTTAATGTCATTTTAGTGATAGGTAGCCGCTGGATTCTGGGTAAATCTCTTAGATTTTTCTGGGCTTCAGTTTCCTCCCCTATAAAATACATTTGGACTAAATCATGCATAATCTTTCCTAAATTTCTTTGATTATGTATCTCACGGCTCTTAGCCAGTGGTCTCTTTTTTTCCATATTAGAACAAGTGGACTCCATGTCTGGATAAACTGATAATGTATAATGGTTTTGGAGGTAGAAGGGGCTTTTAGGTAATGTATAGACGCTTTCCCCGATCCATATAAATTTCTTATTTTGAGTACATATATGCCTAAATGACCATTTTCTCAATACTTGAATGTATAATTGAATAGAGGATACAAAAGATTTGATGTAGCTGAGTTTATAACGGAAGGGAAAATTATTTTGTCTGGGGTTGTTGGGGGAAAAATGTTTTTTTATTATTATCTAACTGGACCTGGGATTTGCTTTCCATCTGTAAACTATAATTAGAAACAACATTACCTCCTCAATTAGTTTAACTTTTGCATCATAATTTAAAAACATCTTCAAGATTTGTATTGACTTTTCAGGTTTGCTGAAATGTAATGTTTTCTTATCCTAACTGAAATACAGTTGTGAGATTTATGTTGCTTTTCTCCTCAGTTTGGTGTGCTTCAGTGGAAACTCTACTCTTGTTTAAAATAGAAAAAGATTAAAAATCAGAGACGTAAAGAATCAAGACTTAAGCCTCCCTTAAACTGAAGCATTTACAGGACATTGGAAGAAATGTTTGCTCCCTATATCTATGAATATCTTTCACAGAGATGCTCAGTGGAAATTTAAAAGTTCAACTTTTTCATTTGAAGAAGTATAATTGCTTAACATTTTATAAGTGAATCTACTATCTTCCTTTTCAGTGCTGTTTCTTTAAACAAGTTTAATGAATTGTAGCTGCATATTCCCTAATATCCTACAGTTGGCATATCTTGAATATGAATATTGAATTTTAAACATTGAATTTTTATAGAATTTCACTTAAAATTTGAAACTTAAATTTTCTTAGCTTCTCAGTTCACATACATTAAACTGAGTCCAGAAGTAGACCTTATTCTAGTCATTTAAACTTATCTCTCCCTTCTCTCATATGATCCTTATTCCATCTTACTGCTTTCCATCTATTAAGTACCTATGGTATTGTCAAGTGCTGTGCTAGATTTTTGGCATATTATTATATCATTTAGCACTCACAGTCTCATGAAGTAGTTTTTTCATGGTTTTAGAGAAGAGAAAGGTAAGTTTCAGAAATGTTAAATAACTTGTTCATGATTTCCCAGGTGCTAAGTGGTAAAGCTGGGATTAAATTTAAGGTCTAATACTAAAGCTTAAGCTCTCTCAGCTACTCCATACTGGTATTCAACCTTGTTCTTTTACTTCCTTGTTGTTGTTCATTCCATGTCTTCTGATGGCTAAAATGTTACTAATATTATTCTCTTCCTTTCACAACCAAGAATCCAGCAAGCTAAAGGTACAGAAGGTGGAGCCCTGGAACAGCGTGCGTGTGACATTCAATATCCCCCGGGAAGCAGCGGAGCGGCTGCGGATCCTGGCTCAGAGCAACAACCAGCAGCTTCGGGATCTGGGAATTCTCTCCGTTCAGATTGAAGGTACATGTCTGGATCCAGATTATAGGAATACTAGAATATAGCATGATTTATAGCATGTTCCGCTTTGTCTGTTCCTCTTAAGTTGAATTCACGATGCCAAGTAACTCACAGAAAGCTAACCAAAACGATCACATGGATCACAGCCTTGTCGTGGTGAAGGGGCTTGCATAACTCAATGGAGCTATGACAAAATGTGGTCCACTGGAGAAGGGAATGGCAAACCACTCCAGTATTTCTGCCTCAAGAACCCCATGAACGGTATGAAAAAGCAAAAAGATATGACACCGAAGTTGAGCTTCCCAGGTCAGTAGATGTCCAAAATGCTACTGGGGAAAAGCAGAGAAATAGCTCCAGAAAGAGAGCTGGGCCAAAGCAGAAAAAGTGCTCAGTTGTGTATGTGTCTGGTGGTGAAAGTAAAGTTAGATGCTGTAAAGAACAGTATTGCATAAGAACCTGAAATGTTAGGTCCGTGAATCAAGGTAAATTGGATATGGTCAAGCAGGAGATGGCAAGAGTGAATATCAACATTTTAAGGAATCAGTGAAGTAAAATGGACAGGAATGGGCAAATTTAATTCACGTGATCAATATATCTACTACTGTGGGCAAGTATCCCTTAGAAGAAATGGAGTAGCCATCATAGTCAACAAAAGAGTCTGAAATGCAGTACTTGGGTGCAGTCTCAAAAACAACAGAATGATCTCCGTTCATTTCCAAGCAAACCATTCAGCATCACAGTAATCCAAGTCTGTTCCCCAACCACTAATGCTGAAGAAGCTGAAGTTGACTGATTTTATGAAGACCTACAAGACCTTCTAGAACTAACACCAAAAAAAGATGTCCTTTTCATCATAGGAGAGTGAAATGCAAAAGTAGGAAGTCAGAAGATACCTAGGGTAACAGGCAAGTTTGGCCTTGGAGTACAAAATGAAGCAAGGCAAAGGCTAACAGAGTTTTGTCAAGAGAACACACTGGTCACAGCAAACACCCTCTTCCAACAACACAAGAGATGACTCTACACATGGACATCACCAGGTATCAGATTGTATATTGATTATATTCTTTACAGCCAAAGATGGAGAAGCTCTATACAGTCAGCTAAAACAAGACCTAGAGCTGACTGTGGCTCAGATTATCAGCTCCTTATTGCAAAATTCAGGCTTAAATTGAAGAAAGTAGGGAAAAACCACTAGTCCATTCAGTTATGACCTAAATCAAATCCCTTATGATGATACAGTGGAGGTGATGAATAGATTGAAGGGATTAGGTCTGGTAGACAGAGTGCCTGAAGAACTAGGGACAGAGGTCATAACATTGTACAGGAGGCGGTAACCAAAACCATCCCAAAGAAAAAGAAATGCAAGAAGGCAAAGTAGTTGTCTGAGGAGGCCTTACAGGTAGCTGCGAAAAGAACAGAAGCAAAAGGCAAAGAAGAAAGGAAAAGTATTCCCAGTTGAATGCAGAGTTCCAGAGAATAGAAAGGAGAGATAAGAAGACCTTCTTATGTGAACAATGTACAGAAATAGAAGAAAACAATAGAATGGGGAAGACCAGAGATCCCTTCAAGAAAGTTGGAAATACCAAAGGAACATTTCATGTAAAGATGGGCACAATAAAGGACTGAAATAGTAAGGACCTAACAGAAGCAGAAGATATTAAAAAGAGGTGGCAAATATACACAGAAGAACTGTACAAAAAGGTCTTAATGTCCCAGATAACCACAATGGTGTGATCACTTACCTAGAGCTAGACATCCCAGAGTGTGAAGACAAGTGGGCCTTAGGAAGCATTGCTACAAACAAAGCTAGTGGAGGTGATGGAATTCCAGCTGAGCTATTCCAAATCCTAAAAGATGAAGCTATTAAAGTGCTGCACTCAATATGTCAGCAAATTTGGAAAACTCAGCAGTGGCCACAGGACTGGAAAAGGTCAGTTTTCATTCCAGTCCCAAAGAAAGGCAATGCTAAAGAATGTTAAAACTACCATACAGTTGCACTCATTTCACCTGATAGCAAGGTAATGCTCAAAATCCTTCAAACTAGGCTTTAGCAGTACATGAACCGAGAACTTCCAGATGTACAAGCTTGGCTTAGAAAACGCGGGGCAACTAGAGATCAAATTACCAACATGTGTTGAGTCATAGAGAAAGTAAGGGAATTCCAGAAGAACATCTACTTCTGCTTCATTGACTGCTTTAAAGCCTTTGACTGTGTGGATAGCAACAAACTGTGGAAAATTCTTAAAAAGATGGGAATATACCAGACCAGACCACCCTACCTGCCTCCTGAGAAACCTACATGCAGGTCAAGAAGCAACAGTCAGAACCTGACATGGAACAACGGACTAGTTCAAAATTGAAAAAGGAGTTCGTCAAGGCTGTATATTGTCACCCTGCTTATTTAACTTATATACAGAGTACATCATACAAAATGCCAAGCTGAATGAAGCTCCGACTGAAATCAAGATTGCCGGGAGAAATATCAACAACCTCAGATATGCAGATGATACCACTCTAATGCCAGAAAGCTAAGAGGAAGTAAAGAGCCTCTTGATGAAGGTGAAAGAGAAGAGTGAAAAAACTGGCTTAAAACTCAACACTCAAAAAACTAAGATCATGGCATCCAGTCCCATCACTTCATGGCAAATAGATGGGGGAAAAGTGGAAACAGTGACAGATTGTATTTTCTTGGGCTCCAAAATCATCGTGGATGGTGACTGCAGCTACGAAATTAAGACACTTGCTCCTTGGAAGGAAAGCTATGACAGACCTAGACAGCATATTAAAAGAGACATCACTTTGCCAACAAAGGTCCGTCTAGTCAAAGCTATAGTTTTTCCAGTAGTCATGTATGGATGTGAGAGTTGGACCATAAAGAAGACTGAGTGCTGAAGAATTGATGCTTTCAAACTGTGGTGCTGGAGAAGACTCTTGAGAGTCCCTTGGATAGCAAGGAGATCCAACCAGTCAATCCTAAAGGACATCAGTCCTGAATATTCATTGGAAGGACTGACGCTGAAGCTAAAGCTCTAATACTCTGGCCACCTGATGCGAAAAGCCAACTCATTGGAAAAGATCCTGATGCTGGGAAAGATTGAAGGCAAAAGGAGAAGAGGGGGGCAGAGGATAAGATGGTTGGATGGCATCATGACTCAGTGGACATGAGTTTGAGCAAAGTCAGATAGTGAAGGACAGTGAAGCCTGGTGTGTTGCAGTTCATGGGGTCACAAAGAGTCAGATATGACAGCAAGAAGTTACTCCTGTCACCTGTGCTTCACATTGTAGCACTTTAGTATAAAAAGGAGTCGAGGCTCTGGTTGGGTCCTGATGCTTCAGCATCCATAACCTAAGACTCCATTCCCTTGGACTGATTTTGGCTATCGGTCTGTCCAACTTTGGTTTTACTGGCATCCTAACCAAGGACTGATTTGTCTTTTAAACAATGTCTAATTTCAGGACTTCCCTAGCGATCCAGTGGTAAAGACTTTGCCTCCAATGCAGAGGGGGTGGGTTTGATCCGTGGTCAGGAAGCTAAGACCCCATATACCTCGAGGCCAAAAACCAAAACTTAAAGTAGAAACAATATTGTAAAAAATTTGATAAAGACTTTAAAAATGGTCCACATCAAAAAAAAAAAAAAACTTAAAAAAATACCTAATTTCATCTGCTTCCTTTCACCCAATATGCCTGATTTAGTATTTATTTTTTATTTATCTAACAGAGGCCCTGAACAATCCTTTTGTAGCAGTATTCATTTGCAGATGTTTCTGTCAGCATGATCTTTTAAAAATGAAAATATGGTACACACACAATTTAAAACTCTGCTATGACTGGCCATTGTTTGCAGAATAATGTCCAAACTCTGTATTGTGACCTTGCTGTCTGTTCTGGCCTATCCAGCATTCTTTTGGTTCCTTGAATATACATTTCTTCTTCCTGCCGCAGGTCCTTTGCATTGATGTCTCCTCTGTATAGATATTGTTCCCTACTATTCCCCTTTCCGTTAGTTATATACCCAGCCTTCAAGTGTCAGCTTAAATCTTAAGGATGTGTTTTCTGAACTCCTTGACTAAATCAGAGTCTTTTTTCACATACTCTTGCAAAAGTCTGGTTTTCCCCCCTCTGATCATTTCTTACACTTTGACTAGAGCAGTTATTTTGATGACTGTTTTGTTCCCCCATGGACTCCAAGCTCCAGTAGGGGCAGGAACCATATCTTGTTTTGCTCACTGTTGTATCTTTACTTGCCTGTGCACGTTAAGTTCTTTAATAAACATATGCTGAATGAAAGTAAAGGAAGCATATATATAATAGCACTAGTTTGGTTCGGCTCTTGGAATACATGATAAGTAAAATATGGGCTTTGCCTTTATGAACTCAGAAGGAGCTCATGACCTTGATGAGGGAGATAAACCTGAGAGATGTAACTACCAAGTATGAGGAAGCACAGAGGAGCTTCTGTCTTTTGGTGCCCAATGAACTAAAAACCTTCTTTCCCCTTCCTGCGTTGATGCAGACAAAGTGGCAACCAGTGAGTGATTCCAGCCTTTTCTTGGCCTTGTCAGTCAAGCCCTTCTGACCCTGTGCTTGAATAGGACCTAAAAGTTCCACAAAACCTCAGTAACTGAAAGGTCAACATTTTATGTTTAGGAGTGAGACACATTTTGTGTAGTTAATATTATAGGGTTATTGTGCCCCAGAATGGGCAGTAACAACAAACAGATTGTTTAGAGATAGATTGAGAAATGAGGTGAATTCCATAATTTGATAAATAAGGGAATAGTGGCTTAAACAATAACCAGTTTGTTTTGATTGTCCAAAAGGATTCAGAAAAGTAAAATTAATTCACTGCAATCTGTTAAATGTAGGATGAACTTTTGGGAAGAGTAGAAGTCAAACAGCTATTGTTAATAACACCATATAGGTTGTTTATGTTTTATAAGCACATCAACATACATTTTTTTTATAAGAAACATATAGGCAGTTTCTTAAAAACCCTAAACATTTTATAGTCTATGACATCTATTTACCTGAATTAAAAGGGCTTTGTGGTAGTGTTTTCCGGTGGAGAAAGGAAACACCAAATTTCTTCTCTCTTTTTTTAAAACCACAAATAAGATCTTTTGTTTGTCACCATTGAAAGTCTGCGTTTTAAACAGGTTCTTGGACTGTTGGCTTGTATCCATTAGCTTCTTCAGCTTTAGCACCTGTCTCATCCCCAGCAACTTTTCCAGAACTACTACTTTCACCATGTAGCTCCATGAGTTTTTCCACTTCAAACCTGGGCTTCTTCAGCATTTTTACTTTTCTAATGACGACATCATGAAGCGGAAAAATAGGTTGGCAAGCTTTTTCTCTGTCTTTTCCAGTGCTGTCTGGAATCAATTTATTGACATCCTCTTTCAAGTCATTTGTCTGCACCTCTCAGGTCATGATTTCCATCATCTTCTTGTGAATCTGGGTCACCTGCTGGTGCAGGGCATAAGAGGTCTTCCAAATCTGATTGTTGCATTTTTTTAGTAAAACACACATGAGAACAGATGAAGCACGTTGATATCAACGTGATCTTCAATTGTGGTCTGCCATTTTTTGACCATCGAGCACATTTTGTCACAGGTAAGAGCCATACCATGGAAATCTTAGGCAGGTTTTGCCCTGAACATCCTCTGTAATTAGCTTGAATTGTCTAAAGGCAACTTCATCACTTTGCAGATCAGCAAGATTCATTTCAAAAACACGACCCTTGAGGCCATCAGATGTGATTTTGTTTCCTTGAGTTCTTGTGGCCAGTGCTTTCCTCCCATTCCTTGTATTGAACATAGCTGGTACTTTCACATCATACCAATCTTTCTTAGAAAATGGGTCAACCACTTTCTTCTTGGCTCCCTTTCTGCTTCCTTTTGTAAGGCGCTTATTCTTGCCGACCGTCTTGGTGACATTCAGAAAGCCAAAAGGGCAGACGCGTAGCTTGCTCTAGAACTTAGGTGAGCAGGGCAGGATGCGCTGTCTGTATGACCCTAAATTTCTTCTCTTAACCATCCCTACTTCCTACAAGTCTTCAAAAGAGTAAGACTCCCGTTTATTGCTGTAGCCATAAATTAAAATGAAAATACCAGCATGGAAGCAAAATAGATAACATATATTATAAGAAATTATGAAATTCACATGTGGCAGTGATTATCATACTACAGAAAAGAGTTTCTTTTAACTTTTAGAGTACATCTATGTCCCGGGTGATCTCCTTTTCTCTTTCCACTTTCACTGGGAATTCAGGCAGGAGTGAAAGTGGTGGCAGCAGCTGTTGCTTTTGTGAAACTTATGATGGGCTGATGCCTTTTAGGTTATAAAAGAAGGTATTGCCACTATCGTGGTGTCTGCTGCAGGGCTGGAGGGACAGATTGTCCCCCCAAGGACACACAGTCTTTTCTCCATTGAAGAACACTCCCTGTACCCTTCTTTTGAGTTTTGGCCAGGGAGTTGAGGAGACATCTTTTTTGAGGACATTTTGTGACTCCTCTGTAAATTCATTCTGATTTAACGTAGGAGTCTGTAAAGGGTCAAAGAGTAAAAATTTTTGGCTCCGTGGGCCAGAAGATCTCTGTCAAGACAACTCAACTCTGCTGCTATAGTGCAAAAAACGGTTAAGGCAGTATGTAAATGAGTGAATGTGGCTGTGTTCCAGTAACACTTATTTATCTGAACAGGCAACAGGCTTGATTTGGCCCATGGGTCATAGTTTGCCAACCCCAGTCAGCAAGTAGGAGAGCCAGTAGTGTTCTCTTCTATGTGTGTTTCCTTGACAACAACTAACTTATGTGCAGCTTGCAAATAGGAAAATAACAGTCGTATAGTGTGGAAACTGTGTTTATTCATACATTGTTTTTTTTTTCCTGGGCAAGGGGAGTTAGAATAGTAGGAAAAGAAGGTTAATTGTCCATAAACCTTTTCATCTGTTGCTACATGAGTGGGAGTCCTTTTAGCTTTTTTTCAGGAAATTGAGAATGAGAAGTTACACTCAGGTACCTTCCCCAGAAGTACGCCCTCAGCATTGCATGGCTCTCAGCTTGTGAACTTTACTTCCTCCCATGCCCACCTGGAGGTCAGCCCCACTGGCTCAAAGCTCCACTGCATCTGCATTCTCTCCCAGCTTTAACCAGGCGTTTCCACTCTAGTTGTCGGGTGTGTTGCCTACACCAAGTTTTGTTTTCATTAGAGCTCTAGTTACAAAGCCGCATGGGTTTTGAGTTTGCCTCGACAGTGTTTCTCCCATGAAACCTATTATTTTCAGTGTGAGATTTTTATAGACCGTGAGGTTTTCCTGGAATGCAATTATCATATGGAAAAATGCCTATGATTCTTTGTAAGGTTATGATAAGATGACTTTTCATCATATAGTCAGTAAATAGCTAATGAGTGCCTGTTATGTACACCAGGCACTGTTCAGTGTTTAAAGGATATAATTAAGGTGGCCATAAAATTTATCATTTAAGTTAGGAAATGAAAATAAGTGGAGTTACTATGAATAACTATTAATAACTATCCTGGGACAACAGATATAAAGGGGAGTGTGTGTACCTGCTCTGTCATGTCTGACTTTTTGCGACCCCATGGACTGTAGGCTCCTGTGTCCATGGGATTTTCCAGGCAAGGATACTAGAGTGGGTTGCCATTTCCTCATCCAAAGGATCTTCCCAACTGAGGGATCGAGCCCATGTCTCTTGGATTCCTGCATCAGCAGCCAGATTCTTTACCACTAGTGCTACCTCAGAAGCCCATAAAGGGGAGGCAGACAAGAAAATAAGTGAATGAATAACTACATGGGATGTGCTCTGAAGAAGTAACAAGATGTTTTGATAAGGGTGACCTGACCTTGGAAAAAATGATTGGAGAAGACTTTTGGGGCTTGTAACACTCAAGATCACACTGAAAATTGAGAAGTTGGTTTACGTGAAGAGTGCATAGGCAGAGAGAACAACATGTACGAAGGCCTTAAGGTGAACAGTGGGTTTGTGTGCCTAAGAAAGTAAAAAATGCCACTGAGCCTGAGTCCTTGTTATTGAAGGAGAAAGTAGTGTGACTTGAGATTAGAGAGACTGGCAAGGACCACATCTGAGCTGTTAGTATCAGCCACAAGCCACTTTTATGATCTGTTGTCCATTTCAAAAACAAAAGTCCTTCCACCTAGAACGTCTTTGCAAATTTAGTATGTTAATAATTCTTTCCCTTTGGTGGAAACCCTCAAGATCTGTATTCTTTTTCTCTTTTATTCCTAACTCCCATAGGCAATTTAGAACATTTTATAGCCCCTGGTGATTGGTCACTTATTGTTAGGATATTTATTCCCTATTACCAAGCTATCTGCCTGGTTACAATAGTTAATAATTTATCTAGCTGACCTATATCGTGACAAGACAGGAAACTGCTGTGCCTTCATTGGCTTCATTTTTTGTCGTCTTGCCCTAAAACAGTAAGGAGCATGGTGAATGCAGCCTTTCAAATCCTCAACCACAGGCTGCTGCTGCTGCTACTGCTGCTAAGTTGCTTCAGTCGTTTCCGACTCTGTGCGACCCCACAAACGGCAGCCCACCAGGCTCTGCTGTCCCTGGGATTCTCCAGGCAAGAACACTGGAGTGGGTTGCCATTTCCTTCTCCAATGCATGAAAATGAAAAGTGAAAGTGAAGTCGCTCAGTCGTGTCCGACTGTTAGCGACCCCATGGACTGCAGCCCACCAGGCTCCTCCGTCCGTGGGATTTTCCAGGCAAGAGTACTGGAGTGGGGTGCCATTGCCTTCTCCCAACCACAGGCTAGCTGTACTTTTTTCTCTCCACAAGGTGGTGCTGTCTACCAGATTAAGAATAGTCAAAATTTGGGATTAAGCTCAGGAAGCATCCCAAAACTTGTTTCAGAGATCTTTTCATTAAGTGAGGTTTAAATTGCCCCTAAGTAGTTAACTACAGCAGGAAAGGAAACGCATGTGATCTTAAAGGAGCACAAAGGGTTTACAGGGAGTCTGCTCCTTAAAATGAATGTTGGTTATGTGAGGTTTGCATTGTAATTATTCTTTGAACTGAATTTGTTTCATGCATTCTTCTAGGTACATGATATTTACTAAAAAATAAATTTCATCATGTCATTCTAATTAAAAAGAATAAAATAAATTACCTCTAACTTTAGAATCTACTCAATTGAAATACTTCTAGTGACATTACCTACCAGGCTATTGTGAGGTTCAAATGAGATACAGTTTTTTAAGCATTAAAATCCCTATACAAATGTTGCCCTTATCATATCATAGTAGCAGCGTATCTGCTCTCCATTGCATGAGTTTCTCCTCTGCATATCTCTTTATATTGCAGTTGTTGAAAGGAAAATGGTATTTTACTTAGAAAATTCACAGTGTCCCCATGCCATTGTATGTTCTTTCTCCATTAGACCTACTCATATTTCTAATTTCTGATCATAAGTTCTCAAAACTTAATCTAGGATTTGAGACTTTCTGAGAATATTTTCTTCTACACACATATAAGATGAGTTGGTTGAAAATAAATATTCACCCTTCCAAGCTCTCTGCTGATGCCATACATCATTAATGATTGTCCATTGGCTGTATTGTGAGAATTAGTTATGTTGTTCTTGTGCTTCATGTAAGTGAACCTGCTCAGGTGAGGTTGAAAAGAGACCTGTACAGTATTGAACTCACCCTTTTTGTGGTGGTAAACTTAGCATAATTCTTCAAAAACACATAAAACTAAAGCTCTTGTATATCTGTTTTTCAACAAAATTTACATCTTATTCTGGTGATTTCCTTTTAAACGTGACTGTCATTTTCAGGGGAAGGTGCTATCAACCTGGCTTTGGCTCAGAACCGGAGCCAAGATGTGAGAATGAATGGACCCATGGGAGCTGGAAATTCGGTTAGGATGGAAGCGGGATTTCCCATGGCAGGCGGTCCAGGTGAGATCTCCCACTCAGTTGTATGACATTTGACTAGTTTCCTTTTTTTGGCTTTATTTGCTAATGTATGATCATTTGAGTCCTGCAAGATAGGTGGGGGTTCCTGACACATTTCTGTTGATTGGTTCAGGAAAACAAGACATGAATCTAGACTCTTAGGATACTAGAATCACAGAGTATGGAGCATATATAGTCTTTGTGATGTTTGGGGCTCATACTTAAAGGTAGATGAGCCCTGAGCCATGCAGGAAACATTTATTGAGTTCTCACTGTATGACGGGACCTATGCTAAGTGTTGCAAGTAGAACTGAATAAAACATCTTCTATCATCAGGGTGTTTATAGCATAACATAGCCTTCTATGTTATGAAAGAGAAAGAGTCACCTTTCTCTGTGACTGAGAATCCAGGAGTTTGTGCATACTTAGGTGGAAACTGTAGAAGTATGTGGGAGAGTATGTGTTTTTATGTATTTAGAGTTTGAGAGAGTTACAGATTATTTGCTACTTTTGTAGCAGTCCTGAAATTTCTTTTTTAGAGATTGAACCCACTTTAGTCACAGAAAGTTAGAATTGAGTTGGTACTCTCATTTTAAGCTGGGGAAACTGTGGCGTTCACAGAAAGGAAGTAGTTTGCCCATGGTCAAGTAGCGGTGGGCAAATCTGACTCCCCAGGTCAGTGCTATTTTCACTGCACTAGCAGCTTTCAGACTTTTTCTGCTGTAGGAACTTTTATTCAAATGAGCCAGAAAATCACAGCTGCTGTGGTTGAAGGAGAGTCTAAGTACCTGAAATTATACCCAATCATTCACTTCCAACCTACCACAGTAGCTCTTGAAGAAATGCAGCAGAATAGAGAAGCTCAGTTTATAAAGCCATTTTTTCCTGAACTGTAGCTGAAGACTTGGCCATGGAGAATTGGAACTAGGTTTTTATCCTGGCACTGCCACTTAGTGTTTGCCTCAAGTGAGTCACTCTACCTCTCCATGCAACAGTTTCTTCACTGAGATTATAGTCCCTATAATCTTTTGAGCTCTTGCTTGAAGATGGATGAGCCCTGAGCAATGTAGCAGACCTTCATTGAGTTCCTGTTGTGTGTCAAGACCTGTGTTGTTGGGCTGTTTTGGAGTACCGTATAGTAAATGGAAAATACCCAACCTGGAACCTATAGTAGGGAGTTAAATAAATTTAGTTCTCCACAGAAATCTGAGCATTTGGTGTTAAGGCAGCTTGATGAGAGATTATAAGTGACACTGTTGCCTCTATTGAAGAGCCAGAAGAGTGGGCAGAGTATAGCCAAGTTGCATATAGTTAGTGCAAGAAAGACCAGACCTAGGATGAGACTCAGGAAATCTGGGTTCTAGTCTCAACTTCTGGTCAGATGTCTTAATAGTTAGTGGCCTTAGTTACCTGTAAACATATTTATGTCCAAGAAACAATATTACAGATCCCTTCCAACCTTAGAACGTTAAGACTCCATTAAGCCAATATCAGCACACTAATTGCAAGCTCTCCTAGTATCTGGCAAACAGCAGGCATATTTACTAAGTATCTCTGAAAAGTGAGTGTAAATTTTAGTGATGTATGTAGTTCATTATCAATATACGAAACTTAAAAGCTTTAGGTTGAAATTAGATTGGTGTTTAATGAAGGACACTGTGATAAAATATACAATATAAAGTTTCAAGAATAATCAGTTAGTAGTGATCTGTAGTCACAGTAACATTTTAACACCTAGGTATCTTTTTTTACTGCCAAGCATACTTAAAATAAGAATGTTTTTTCTCTGTTGTCCGTTGGGACAGTGGATGCAAACGAAATTTAATATTTAGTGAAACTAAACAGATTTTTCTAGGGAAAGAGACCTTAACTACCCTCTAAAACTATAATAAATAATTTTAGAATTGTGTATCTAGAGTGTCTTAGACTAAATTATTCTTAACACTACTTTATACTCTTTGCATTGGCAACAGAAACTTGACTGATAAGCAGGAGTCTTTTGAAATGAAAACCAAATCCATAGCCAATTTTTTTTCCTAGTTTCATAGAATCCCAAGATTAGTAGTCATTTAGTCATGTGTCATTATTGGTGTTTTGAGCCGATAATTCTTTCCTGTGGGGAGCTGTCCTGTGCCTTGTAGGATGTTCAGCAGCATCCCTAGCCTCTGCCTACCAGGTGCCAGTAGCACCACCATACCTTCCTCCTAGTTGTTCCAACAAACTGTCTCCAGACCTTTCCAGATATCCCTTAGGGGACAAAATTGCCCCCACTTGTGAAGCATGACTCTAGTCAAGATTCCCACATTGTGCTAGAATGTATTCTACAGTATCACTACTGAGCATGTTAGCCAGCATGTGCTTAAACGTTTCTGGGGATAGGAGGCTGATTGTAGACTAAGAAAACCTATTTCTTTTTATTTCCCAAGAACTTTCTTACTATCCGATTACCATCTTTGGAAAGTGGGGTGAGGTTCCAAAGAAACAAATCCGTTTTTAACAGGTAAACATTTGCCTAACTTGCCTGTCTCAGCTACAGAACATCTGAAAATGTCGGATAAAATAGAACATTTAATGCACAGATGAGCTTGTAAGACAATAAGGAAAAATCCCCAGGGCAAGAACAAAGAAGAACATTTAAATAGCAGTGAACACATAAGGGGAGAAGGAAATGGCAACCCACTCCAGTATTCTTGCCTGGAGATTCCCAGGGACAGAGGAGCCTGGTGGGCTACCGTCTGTGGGGTCGCACAGAGTCGGACACGACTGACGCAACTTAGCAGCAGCAGCAGAACACATGAGGAGATGCTGCAGGAGCCAAGGGATTTGAGTTTTAATGGCCAAGAGGGATAAAATAGGAAGCCTTGCCTTGGGTCCACATAAAGAAAGAAGTTAGAATTCAGAATCCTTCATGAAGCCAGTATTTTCAGTAAAAGGTAGATAATAAAAAGTTTTACTCTCTGGCACAGGAGGCCGAAGGCTAAACTTGTCCCTCTTGGTCTGGGCTCTAGTTGAGTGGGGGAAAGGGTGGTTATAGAATTGTCTTCTCTATCCTCATACATGTTGGACATGTTTCATTGAAATGACCCAGGAACAACAGCAAAGCTAAGTTATTAAGTGGTCCTAGAGTGGTAATAACCATTGAAGCTCTCACCCCAAACCATTGCAGATTTCTCATACTTACTGCCTGTTATAAACGAGCATATTCTCCGAATTTATAAAATTTAAGATTAGACCCTCTTTCTAGAACTCTAGGTAATAGGAATATCAGCATGTTTAAAATAATGTAAATTCTAAGAAGAGAACAAGACACTATCAAAACACAAAGAGAATTTAGGGGAAAAATAGAATCTACAGAAATTTTAAAATTATTGAAGTGAATAACTTATTCAGCCAATTAAAGACAGCTGAATTGGAAGGTGAATTTGAAGAAATTACCCAGAATGCAACAGACAATAAATAAATAGATGGAAGTATGAAAGAGGTCAAGAGAAGTTAAGGATAAAATGAAAAAGCTTAATGTATATCCCTGAAAAGAGTTCCAGAAGAAGATAAAGAAATTGAGGAGTGACAATAGTAAGAGAACGGCTGAAATTTTTCCAGAATTGATGAAAGATGTGAGTCCTCAGATTCAGAAGTCCAATAATTCTGAGCCCTACAAAAAAAACATAAATAAATTCACATCTAGACAGAAAATTGTAAAACTGCAGAGCAAAGAAACATAATGTTAAAAGCAATTCAAAATAAAGCACCAGTGATTTACAAAGGGAAGATTATCAGACCCACAGCTAATTTCTCAGTGGCAACACTGATGCCATGAAACAGGATAATATTTTCAAAGTGATGAGAAAATTAACAGCCTAGAATTTTAAACAAAAGCTATAGTAGTGTGAATTAAAGACCTTTTTAAAGAGACTAAGAGAATTTACCATTAACAGACCCTTGCTAATTGAACTGCTCAAGGATGTACTTCAGGAAGAAGAAAATTGAACCTAAGATGGAAGAAATAAGAGCTAAGAAGGAATGGTGAGCTAAATAATTGGTAAACATTGGGTAAATGTAAATAAACATTAACTTAGTAATAATGATGATCATACATGGCCTTTAGGTATGTCTGTTGACATTTTAAAAATATCACTAAAATAATAGAAATAGAAGGTATAATTTCTAAACTAGTAGTGGAGGGGTTGAAAGGAAGGACATGATGAAAAAAAAGTCCAATAAAATTCAGGAGAAGTAGGAAAACAGCACAGAAAAAGAAGGGTAAAAAACAGTGATATCATAAAATGATAAAATATACCAGTAATTAACAATAAATGCAAGTGGATTGTAAGCACTGATGAAAAGAAAGTGATTAATCAGATTGAGTAACTCAGATTTAGCTGTGTACTCTTAGAGGAATCATATAAAACATAAGGTCTCAGTTCATAGTTAAAAGGATAAAAGGAAATAGAGAATCCAGGTGAATATTAACCAAGAAAAAGGAGTGTAACAATATTTTTATCAGATAAAAAGCATTACTGGAGATTAAAAGGATGACTGTACAATATAAAAGGAAAAATTCAGGAAGATACATAAACTTTTGTGTTTTTAATAAACTAGCTTCAAATTTGTGAGGTAAAAATGGCCCGGATTCATGTACATAGCAAATCTTAAGGAAGATTTTTACACACCTCCAATAGTAATTGATGGATCGAACAAAAATTAGTAAGGATAAGGAAAGCTAGAATAATATAATTAAAATAGTTTGAGATAATGGACATATTTAGAAACTGCACTAATAATTCAAGAATTCTTAACCTTCTCACAAATGACATTTGTATAAACTGATTATGTTATTCCAAAAGCAGTTTTCAGTAAATACCAAATACAGGTATCACACAGATCATTTTCTCTGACTATAGTGCAGTTAAGTCAAGTCAGTGGCCAAAAAGAAGAAAAAACTAAAATATCCCATATTTTTTAGAAGTTTTAAAATGTATTCTAAATACCCAGTGATTTTTTTAAAAAAGCATTCAAGATGGACATTAGAAAATATTTAGAAGGAAATAATGAGAATAGATCCCCAGTGGCTCAGCAGGTTTAGAATCTGCCTGCAATGCAGGAGATGGCAGGTTCAGTCCCTGGGTCAGCAAGATCCCTTGGAGGAAGAAATGGCAACCCACTCCAGTGTTCTTGCCTGGAGAATTTCATGGACAGAGGAGCCTGGCAGGCTACAGTCCATGGGGTCACAAAGAGTCAGACATGACTGAGCACATAACATGGCAATGAAAACAGTACATATCAAAACTTGTGAGATGTAGACAAGAAAATTTGACCCCTCAGATATTTATGTTAGAGCAGCCCTTATTTTAGAGCTGTCTGAAAATTAAAGACTAAGTGTCTGACATAAGAATGAGAAAAAGAACAGCAAAGTACTAATTTAGGAGGGAGGAAATAATAAAGGTAAGAGCAGAAATAAGTAAAGTGTGAATTAAAAAACCCAGTGGAACAGAGCAGCAAAACCAAAAGATGTTTCTCTGAAAAGACAACTAAAATTGTTGGTCCTAGTAAGACAAATAAAAAAGAGAGGCATGAGCAATGTAAAGAATGAAAAAAAGCATACACTTTAAAGGGTGTATTTTATTATGGTATGTGAATTATATCTCAGTTTTTAGAAAGAATGGGAAAAAAGAATATTCCATGAATAACTTTATGCTAATAAATTAACAAGTTTCTTGAAAGTATAATTTAACTGAAACTGACTTAGTAAGACATATCAAATGAAAAATCTATAACTACTTAAGAAATAAAATAATCTGTCTCCCTGTGAATTAACTAGTATAACCACCAGCTCAGATTATTTTACAGGTGAATTTTACTAAATATTTAAAGAGCAGATACACATATTCTTTCAGAGCATAGAGAAAGAGGAAAGATGCTTTCCAACTCACTTAGAACGTGATGCTAAAATTAGGACGAGGGCAGAGGATAATTATAAGTTTTTTTCACTTATAAAGGTAGATGCTGTTAATAAATTGTAGAAAATCTAATAGTATCAGAAATTAGCAAGATGTGAATCAAGAGGAGTTCTCAAACTGCTAGTGAAAGTGTAAATTGATATGACTGCTTTTGAGTGCAGTTTACCACTATCTAGTAAAATTGAAGATGCTTATACTTTAAAACGTAGCAATTTTAAGTATGTAGTCTAAAGAGACTCTTACTTGTCTATGGAATACAGGACAAATACATGCCATTGCAAAATTCTAAGGATGAAAAGTTAGTGTTCATCAGCAGGCGCATGGATGTATTGACTCCATAAAATGGGGCACTATTATAGTCAGGATGGGTGAATCTCAAAAAAATAGTATTAAGTGAAAAGGGAAACTGAAGAATACATATAGAATAGTGTCACTTATACAAAGATTAAAAGCATTCAAAAAATGTATTGCAGTTTATATATGTAGAAAAAATAAAAACTTAGAACTGTTAACCCCAGATGTGAGATAAGAAGGAAGGAATGGAATGAGATTGGGAAGGAGTATGAGGCTTCTTATATATATTTGCATATATATATGAAGCAGGCAGGGTAGAATATTTACATTTAAATAAGGTAGATGGTGGTATAAAATTTTTCTGTACCTTTTTACATCTTTGAAATATTTCATTAAAAACAAGCATTGTCAATTCCATTACTCTATTCTAGAGATTTTTTTTTTTTCTCTAGGATTAATAAGGATGACCAGCCCTGCCACTGTTATGATACCCCAGGGTGGAAACGTGTCATCTTCCATGATGGCACCAGGCCCCAATTCAGAACTGCAGCCCAGGACTCCTCGCCCTGCTTCTCAGTCAGGTATTGACCTCCAGCCTTTGAGAATTGAAGAGGCTGCACTCCCTGCACAGAGCATCATTGAATTCAGCTCTCTCTCTGATGCCAGATTTCTAACTGCCCAGCTTAAATGCTATTTTCTATATAAAATCTGCCCTAGTTTCTTCAAGCTGGAAGTCATTATTTCCTTTTCAAAATTTCTTCTCAGAGTTTCTCACTATTCTTATCAGTTATACCCCAACATTCCTAAAAATGTATTCTGTGGCCTACTTAATCCTGCTCCTCCATAACCGAGAATTCTGTAGTGAAGTAAATTTGGTTAATTGTCCTACTAGATCCTCCCTCCCAGAGATCCAAAAGTAACACGTTGGAAGCACTGAAAGTCCTATAGTGAAGAAATCTGTCTAAGGCTGTTAGGTCCAGTGTCTCCCAAACTTGATTGACTTTATTTTTTGTTTTGTTTTCTTCTAATACTAATGAACATAGTTCCTCAGAATATGCTTTGGAGAATACTGCTCTGCATAGTTTGTCTGGCTCTTATATCCACTTTAAAATCATATGCTCTTTATAGACAAAATTCAGTCTTTCTCTCATCTCGGTAGTTGTTTTGCATTATAGTAAATGCTCACAAACATTTCATTAAATGATACCAGAAGATTTTACTCTTGTTTTTGCAGAATTGCCAAGACTCTAGGATTGCTCTAGATCTAGGTTGCAGTAAGTTAATTATTGCTTTGTTGACTATCTTTAAACAGATGCAATGGATCCACTCCTCTCTGGGCTCCATATACAGCAACAAAGTCATCCCTCAGGATCTTTAGCGCCCCCGCACCACCCAATGCAGCCCGTCCCTGTGAACAGACAAATAAACCCAGCCAGTTTTCCCCAGCTGCAGCAGCAGCAGCAGCAACAACAACAGCAGCAGCAACAACAGCAGCAACAGCTGCAGGCAAGACCCCCACAGCAACATCAGCAGCAACAGCCACAGGGAATTCGACCCCAGTTTACTGCCCCAACTCAGGTGCCTGTTCCTCCAGGCTGGAACCAGCTGCCTTCCGGAGCCCTTCAGCCTCCTCCAGCCCAGAGTTCTCTGGGCACAATGACTGCAAATCAAGGGTGGAAGAAGGCTCCCTTGCCTGGCCCAATGCAACAGCAACTCCAGGCAAGACCATCCTTAGCCACGGTACAGACACCTTCCCACCCTCCCCCTCCATATCCCTTTGGCAGCCAGCAAGCTTCACAAGCCCATACAAACTTTCCTCAGATGAGCAACCCAGGCCAGTTCACAGCTCCTCAGATGAAGAGTTTGCAGGGAGGGCCCTCTAGGGTCCCAACCCCCCTGCAGCAGCCCCACCTCACCAACAAGTCTCCTGCCTCCTCACCCTCCTCCTTCCAGCAGGGATCCCCTGCTTCCTCCCCAACGGTTAACCAAACTCAGCAGCAGATGGGACCAAGGCCACCTCAAAATAACCCACTTCCCCAGGGATTTCAGCAGCCCGTCAGCTCTCCGGGTCGGAATCCTATGGTTCAACAGGGAAACGTGCCACCTAACTTCATGGTGATGCAGCAGCAACCACCAAATCAGGGGCCACAGAGTTTACATCCAGGCCTAGGAGGTGAGGAACACTGGAGCTATTTGTGTTGGTAAATTGACTGGAGCTAGATCTTAGTCGCACTTCAATTTTTAGAGTTAATGGAGGGAGTGAAACGAGGATGTAACTATTTGGTTTTGTAAATATAGTGATGACACTTGATATGACTTAGTTAACTTGATACATTATGCAGCATCTTACTCGTTATGTTTAAGCTAGTCCTCTGGATAAAAACGCAGGTAAAATTCAATGTAGATATATGTTCATTTTGTTTTTCAAAATATTTTTGCCTGATCTTGTACTAGTAAATTAAGGCGTCCGGAAGAAACATGGTTTTATTAACAACTTAAGCTGCTCCGCTGTTGAAAAAATTAAGGTTATGCAGTAGAGCAAAAATGAAAAGATAAGTGTAGGGTTTTGTTGGGGAAATGGCCCTTGTGGTTTTCAATTTTGATAATCCTAGTTAGCAAAAATATTATTAGCATGGTATTTGTTAAATTTGCTTAAAGTATTAAAGGGGAGTAAGTTCAGAAATCATTGACTTTTACAGTTTTATAATGCCATTGCCTGCTCCTTAGAGAGGGAATTCCACCAGTTATACCTAAAGGAGATTTATTTATTTATTTTGTAAGGTGCCTCTTGTATGAAGAAAAAGCAATGGAGCTTAATGTGTGAGAGGTAAAACGATTACAGTAAAACTTATCCATCTCCATGTTTATTATTTATTCTTATTAATCATTGATCTAGTGCACATGAATGTGCTTGGAGCTTCTCAGTAAGGTATAGAGAGTGTAATACTGTCACCTGATAAACATACCCCCCACCAAAAGACACCCATTGCCTATCCAGAAAAAAAACCCTTGCATCTTTAGTGCAACATAGCAAAGGCATGTTCCCATGATCTCTGGTAAAATTAAATCGCTCATCAGTCTTCACTCTCTTGTAATTACTTTTACTGACATGCAGGCTGTAATATTTGAATCCTAAGAAGTTTTGAGAAACTGCAAGAATGTTTTGGCTCCAAACTTCACTGTTCTGGGCATCTAGCCTTGGATCAGTGGGGGCTGGGTAGTCCCTCCTGCAAATGTGATTACTGATATAATTACAATGGAAGCATGCAAATGGGGACTTGTCACTGCTAAAGAAAGGACAAATGCATATTTGTCTACAGAGCGTTTTTCAGGACATTGAAAATTTGGCCCTTAAATAAATGGACTAATTCAAGTGAGCTTAGGTCTTGATGCTTTCATAGAGCAAATGATGTGCTCACCTAGGTGATCTGGCCACATCCAGGCCTATGTTATAAACAGTGAATGGGTTCTGAGATTCTTCTTATTATAGATTTGTTTTCTGAAATTAAACCTTCCTATAAAAGAAAGTATTACTTTAGTAAGATTCCATTAGAGCACAGTTTTTGGTCAGAATTTCAGCAAACTCTTTTGAGGGGAAGGTGTAATGATAAATTTAATATAACCTCACTTTGATGCTCCTATAAATTGTTTCTGATCTCTTGTCTCTTCCAAAGAGACCAGCACAATACAGGGGAGAAATTTTTCCACAAAGAAAATTGTCATCTATTCCCTCAATGGAAAAAAAAAAAAAAATCACCTATCTATGCTTAATATCAGGACCCAGGTCTTTGTTTTATAGTGTTTCTGATCAGTTTGTTTGAATATGAGAGAATTTAGTGTATTCCTTTGGTACCTATGTTAAAGTATGTAAAGATTTGGGGTCCATTATATTACAGAAAAGTGAGCCCTAAACCTTGCTGTGACGTGGCCTCAGATCACATTTAGGGAGCAGATTGCCATCTTTTCCTTGGCATGTTCAAAGTGTAAATTTTTTAGTATTTCTTTTTCATTTTGACAATGCTCATGTAAGAGATTGTGTTGATTTTTTTAACCATCTTTCCCAACCTTGTTAAAGATCCTACCAGTGTGACAGAGAGAGCTAAGCCAGTGGAGACTTCATGCAGCTCATCCTTCCTTATTCATCCCACATCTAAGCAAGAGTATAAATTTGCTAGGTAACTGCCTTACTCGTTGTTTTCTATTAAGGAATGCCTAAACGCCTCCCACCTGGCTTCTCAGCAGGACAGGCCAATCCGAACTTTATGCAAGGTCAGGTGCCTTCGACCACAGCAACTACCCCTGGGAATTCAGGAGCCCCTCAGCTGCAAGCGAATCAAAATGTCCAGCATGCAGGTTTGTTTTCTATGACTTATTCAGCCAGCATTTATTGAACATTGTGTGGTAGGTAGACAACAAGGATATACAGAGAAATATAAGCTGTGGTCCTTCCCCTTCGTTTCAGACCTATAAACATTCTTTCAGGGCAATAACGGTTATATTGAAAATAGGTGAAATGTCTTGAAAAATCTAGAAACACCTAAAGAAAGGAAATAAAACTAGAGGTAGAGCTGGAGTCAAGATTTTTTTTCCTGAAAAGAACCAGGTAGTAAATATTTTAGGCTTCACAGGTTATATGTTCTCTGTTGCAGCTACCTAACTTTGCTGTTGTAGCACCAGAGTAGCCATAGACAGTACATAAATGAATGAGCATGGCAGTGTTCCACACTGCCTTTATGCTAATGCAAAAGTATATTCCTGAGCTCCGAGTGAATTCGTGTCTGTTTACAAGCTGGCAGTGGGCCTCATTTGACCCATGGATCATAGGTTGCTGACCCCTCAGTTAGTAAAAGGACAAAAGGTATTTCTGGCAAAGGAGATGGTAAGTACAAAGGCATGGAGTTACATGGCATTTTGAACAACTGATTGCAGCATTTAAAATCTCTGTAATTCATGTTAATATTGTATATGTTGAGTGTCTGAATTCTGGTTTACAAGGTGATGTTTGAAGACCAGGTTTTATCAATACAGGTGTAATGCCAATAGTGTATTGTATATAAGAAATTTAGGAGGGCATATTGTATACAGCAGAATGGCTAAAAGTATTTGTAAGCAATATTGTATAAGCCCAGACTGCATGTATCTGGTTGCTGTTAGGTAGCACATGATTAATCCTCTTACTCTTTCTCATAGGGAGTTTGGATTGAGGTAACACAAATACTTTCTGAGCTCCCATGCCCGTTTGGAGTTAGTTTAGTTGTGTGGCTCCACTGTTAATTGTAAATCACTAAGGAAGGAGAACAGTTTAAAACTTAAAAAGTTCAAACTACCTCTTGAAGGGCTAGAGAAGTGTAGGGCAAACCATGACTTTCCCTATCTGCTAGTGCAAAACTATAATTCCTGAGCTACGTAAATTCACGTTCTATAGGAAGTTTTAAAATAGTAATAAAATCATTCATAATTCCACCACATAAGCACAGCTGTTTTATATTTTTATGTGGTGCCTTACACATGCACTTACTGTTTTGATTTTTCCGTTTATCCCATCTAAGATAGCTCTACTCTTGTCTTTCGTTTCCTGTTCTCTTACTCTACTTTATTTCTCTTGTTAGCTTTTACTTCTTCCTGTGAAAATACTTATTTCACTCTTGCCAACTAGACTCCAAGGGGTAAGGGATTTGGTCTGTCTTGCTTATTGATGTTACCTCAGTACCAAAAGTGCCTTGCACATATTAGGTACTTAATAGATGATTGTCGATTAAATGAATATATACTGGACTATTTAGTGTATATAATATATACAGTGGTCATGGAATTCAGTTTAAGGCCGGTCTGGAAGATCTTAGGATTCAGGAAAAATCTAGATTGTATGAACAAAGGACAGCTTGTCCCCTGCCTCTTGGCTGGAGCATGGACTGGCTTAATAACTTCATTGTGTCTATCACTTTTTAGTCCCCATTTAAAAATGAAAAGGGTGGGGAGGAGATAAAATAAGCTAAAAGGTTTTTCTGCAGAAAGGAAGAGAGAATATAAGCAGCTATAGGAAAATCCCAAAGACCTAACAGTAAGTATACACTGTGGCAAGCCAGAAAGTGTTCTTTGTCTGAATTGAAAATAATTAAGAAGACTAAAACATGTCCCATGTGGTCTACTAGGGACTGCCACAGGAGAGGGTCACTGAAGCTTTATCATCCTTTGTTGACTGTCCTCTGCCTGCAGCTTCTTGTCTGTCAGTTGACTTCCACCAGAGGCTCAGCTTCCAGATCAAGATTAAATAATTTTTACCACATTGGAGTGGAGGAGACCTATCTTTAGGAAGTATTAGCTGTTCTTTTCTTTAAAGTGCAACATCCAGATAACACATCCATAACCTTGGAGAGTCCTCATTAGTTTCCTAAGGAGCATTGTTAAAAATCTTCTCAACTTTGCTGAGGTTTCCTTAAGAGGCTGCAGCACATTTTTTGTTTCCTGATTCATCTAAAATAGAGCTTATTTCATTACCCCATAGCACTTTTCATTAATTTGCTTCATTTTAAGGTAGTTAGAAGTTATTTTAAAATAATGAGATGCTGCCTTTCTCTTGTTTAGTCTAAGAGAAAGAAAACTATATTGATCTTCAAAATGTTATCAAGTTACCAAATAGGAATAAAGAAATGGTTTCTCCTTCTCTGTTGTATGGTCACTGAGAATGTATGCCATAGTCACAGTCTCATACTATAGAAAACTCACAGAAATATGTGAAGCATAGCACGTCTGTTTATGTTGATCACTGGATATGAGTGAGGGGTGGTTTTTCTAATTAAGGTAATTTGAGAATCTTAATACCAACAAGATAATAGTATTTCTTCCTGAAACTGTGCCTTTTTTTTTTTTTTTTTTTTTGAAGGTGGTCAAGGAGCTGGTCCTCCTCAAAACCAGATGCAGGTGTCCCACGGGCCACCAAATATGATGCAGCCCAGCCTCATGGGAATTCATGGCAACATGAACAACCAACAGGCTGGTAGTTCTGGGGTTCCTCAGGTGAACCTGGGCAACATGCAAGGCCAGCCCCAACAGGGCCCACCATCTCAACTGATGAGCATGCACCAGCAGATCGTGCCCTCCCAGGGCCAGATGGTCCAGCAACAAGGAACCTTGAACCCTCAGAACCCCATGATCCTTTCAAGGGCCCAGCTTATGCCGCAGGGTCAGATGATGGTGAATCCTCAGAGCCAAAATCTTGGGCCCTCGCCCCAAAGGATGACCCCACCCAAGCAGATGCTTCCCCAGCAGGGCCCCCAAATGATGGCGCCACATAACCAGATGTTGGGGCCTCAGGGGCAAGTTTTGCTCCAGCAGAATCCAATGATAGAGCAGATCATGACCAATCAGATGCAGGGGAATAAGCAACAGTTTAACACTCAGAACCAATCTAATGTCATGCCGGGACCAGCACAGATAATGAGGGGACCAACGCCAAACTTGCAAGGAAACATGGTGCAGTTTACAGGACCGATGTCAGGACAGATGCTGCCGCAGCAAGGGCCTGTGAACAACAGTCCGTCTCAGGTTATGGGGATGCAGGGGCAGGTGTTGCGGCCACCAGGGCCCAGCCCCCACATGGCCCAGCAGCATGGTGATCCTGCTACGACAGCAAATAATGATGTCAGCTTGTCTCAGATGATGCCTGACGTTAGCATGCAGCAAAGCAACATGGTCCCCCCCCACGTGCAGGCCATTCAGGGGAACAGTGCCTCGGGAAACCACTTCTCAGGCCATGGGATGCCCTTCAATGCACCTTTCAGTGGAGCACCCAATGGAAATCAGATGTCCTGTGGTCAGAATCCAGGCTTCCCGGTCAATAAGGATGTCACGCTGACAAGCCCGTTGTTGGTCAACTTGTTGCAGAGTGATATCTCTGCAGGCCATTTCGGGGTAAACAATAAGCAAAACAATACCAACGCAAATAAACCGAAGAAGAAGAAGCCCCCTCGGAAGAAGAAAAATAGTCAGCAGGATCTAAAGTAGGTTCTGATAGTCTTGTCTGAAATCTTATTCATTTATTTCTATGTGAACAACTTTTTTTGTTGGAAATTTTTGAGCATGTATAAGAACAGTATAATGAAATTCCCCTTGCTTCAGATTTTCAGCTCATAATCTATCTTGCATTCATTCATGTTCTCCCCATTACCTCTTGATTATTTTAAAGCGAGTTCACTTTAAATATTTCAGTACCTTTAAAAGATAAGGACAGGTTTTTTTTTGTTTTCTGTTTTTTATGATCACAGAATACAATCAGCACACCTGGAAAAAACTAACGCTTTCTTCATATTCTCACATATCCAGACAGTGTCCAGATTTCCCTGATTATCTCAAAATAATTTTTTTTTTTTTTTACAATTTGTTCAAATAAGGAGCCAGACAGGGTTCATATATTGCAGTCAACTGATATATGTCTCTTCAGTCTGTAGTCTCAGAGGGGATTGTGCCATTCAGAGCCTGAGAAGTAGCCAGTGCTACCACACTACAACTCTACAAAGCATGTCAGGCTTATAATGACTGCTGGGGAACCAGACAGGCTATAATTGTTTCAGGAATGAAAACGACTTATGGAGACTCCCTTCTGTCTCGCAAATAGAAATGGTTTTTAGTGCAAGTGCCTTTCTTTTAAAGGCTCTTTATCATCCTTAGCAGCTTAAAACCTCATGCTAAGGTGATCAGACCTTTGCAATCAGTTACTCTTTTGGTAAAGGTGAGTCTTTTGCAAGATCACAGTGGGAAGGGCAATTAATTTATATTTTGTTTCCTAAAGCTAAGTGTTAAGTCATATTTTTGGCTTTGATAAAATGATTTCCATAGGATATTGATTAAACTGGATTTTCTGCCTTTAATCACAAAACTGAAATCCAGAGACATTTATTACCAGAAAATGACTAAGGAGTATAAAAGCGGGTTAATTCAAGTAAATTAGTAGAATTATAGAAGAGAATAGGGGAGTTTTAGTTAATCAAACATAAATGTTCAAAATAAAACCATCTAGTGGATTGGCCAAAAAGTTTGTTTGCGTTTGTCCATAACACCTTCTGGAAAAAAACTGGATGAACTTTTTGGCCAACGCAATGCCTTTCTCAGTCTTCTCACACTATGCCTTTGGTTGTACTATAAAACTGTATCATATTCATCTTCTTCTTGAATCTTATAAATCAAAATTCAATAATTGTATATTAGCAACCTATATTTTTCCTGAATTCAGAATTAGTAAACTCTTTGGTTATCTGATTTTTCCAATAGCTCTTTCTAAGTTAAATTCTTTACTACTATCAATCTGTGTGGGAATAACATTTCTGTGGCAATATTTATTCCTCTCAGTAATCTAGGAGTAACACTGCAAGATTCTTCAGTTGCCATTAGTATGGATTTTTGCTATCTGTACCAGCATTTAGGGAGTTGCTTACTGTGTATGGCTACAGATTGTGGAAAGGGCCTTATACCACATCAAGGCTCCTAGGAATGGAGACAGTAAAAGGAAGAGCGCATGCTCTCAGCTCTACCACTAGCTTACCATGGAATCTTCAGCTGTTTTCTTACACCTGTGTGGGCTTTTGTTTTATCATCCAGTAACATGAGGTGGGTGGGCCTGAGATATTTTTTTAGCAGTATAATTCTTTGAAAGTAAAGAATACTACAGGAATCCTTACCTGTAATTGAAGCGAGAGAGAAGTCATTTAAGGAACAAATCAATACAGGAATCTAGATGTGCTCAGGACCTGCTTCAGGTTCTAAATTCCCATGTGCTAGAGCTTTTAAAATGGATTTAAGGTTAAGATTTATGGAACTACAGAGTACTACGAGATAAAGTACTGTCTAAAAGTGGGTGACTAATGCCAGGGCAAAAACGAAATGAGGGCTGTGAGCCCTGGTTCTTTGGGAATGTGGGTGTTTCTTCATTTTTTTCCTTTTTTTCCTTCTCTACTCAAATTGTAAGGTACACTTAGGTGAAAATGAAAGCATCCCAGAGCTGGTGGGGATGTCTGTTAAACAGACATTCTGCAACAAAATTAATTAGCTTTGTTCT
This sequence comes from Okapia johnstoni, assembly GCA_024291935.2. Classification (NCBI taxonomy): domain Eukaryota; kingdom Metazoa; phylum Chordata; class Mammalia; order Artiodactyla; family Giraffidae; genus Okapia; species Okapia johnstoni. The sequence continues at coordinate 53,180,395 of CM044324.1, read as the reverse complement.
GGTACTCTCCAGCTTTCTTTGTTCTCTGAATACTATTTTCATTAGCCAGTCTGCAATTTCTTGCAAGGTGTTATGAATTGTTGGAGCCACCATTGTAATATTCACAAAAAAAGAAGTCTGGATTCCCTGGTTGAATTTGATAGCTACCCCAAAGATAGTGTGGTTTCATAGGAACAGTACAATACTGATAACCCAAAATCAGGTCTTAAAACATTGAATGGGTGGATAATTAAATGAAAATCATTATATCAGAAATTTGTAGAAAGTACGTCGAGTAAATGGCCATTTATTAAATTAAGTGGATTTTAACATTTAATGAAATTGGCGGATTTTTTATGCCAAATATTGAATGTTTTATCAGACTAGAGAGATATAAATAATGCTAATGCAGATGGATTTATTCAGACATGGGGAGGGGTTAAACAGTTTTCATGTATAAACTGTACAACTTACTCTCAAACGTGTAATTTATGTTTTAGTACCCCAGATACTCGCCCAGCTGGTCTGGAGGAGGCTGATCAACAGCCATTGCCTGGAGAACAAGGAATTAACTTGGACAGCTCAGGCCCTAAACTGGCAGAATTTTCAAACCGACCACCAGGTGATAAAATGTTAGCTAAAGTTTATATACTTGGCATCATTTATTTGCAGCATTATACGGCTTTTTTTCAAGGAAACAATAGTATTTTATTTTGTCTACTAACTAGACTACTTTAGTGATTTAATGTGTCTAGTAATTGGAAACTTTGCCTTGTTAATTAACTAAAAAGTGTCAAATATAACCTCTGAAAGTGTGTGTATGTGTATGTATATGTATTTGTGTGTGTGTGTGTGTATTTTGCTCAAATTAGTCTTTGTTATTTTAGGTCCTCATAAAATCAAACTAAAATTAGTCAGTGCCTCTTTTTTTTTTTTTTTTTTTATTTTATTTTATTTTTTTTATTTTATTTATTTATTTATTTATTTTAGTTGGGGGCTAATTACTTTACAATATTGTAGTAGTTTTTGCCATACATTGAGTCAGTGCCTCTTTATTCTTGTCAATATCAAGGTTCTAGCTGGCATCAAAATGGAATAAGATTAAATGATGCTATCACTCTAATCCTGCTTGCCTGCCTTTCCTGCAGCCTTTTCTACTGGGGCTTTCTCAAAGCAGAGAACTACCAGGGTTTAAAATAAGATTTTAAATAAAGCTTTTACTATGAATCTTTAAACATAAAAAAATATGTAAAGAGTAATGAAGAGACACTCATGTACTTCCTACCCAGGTTAATAATAAAAGGACCAGTATTGTTGAAGCGCTCTGTGTTGTATCCCCCTCTGATTATAAAATAATACCATCCTCTAAAATATTGAAAAGGAAAGAGTCTCTTAAAATTATTTCATTCTAACCTAGCTATTATAGAACCAAGGCCAGCTGCCACAATGTCTCCAAACCTGGTTACTATTAGCCTGAGCAGTAATTTGTAACTTTATTCCCCTATGAGGAAGACACACAAACCTATCACATTTAGGCCACACTTCCCTGTGTATACAAAGGATTATGTTTTGTTCCTTCCTTTCTAGTTATTCCACCTCCTCTTTGGCATGTAAGTGTAAGTGATTTTGTAAGTTATTTTAAGGATAAACTTTAGTATCCTTAATTTATGTATTTTAAAAGTGAATCAAAAAAAAAAAAAGTAAATTCATTATGATGTCAATACTATGTTATTGATTGCAAATTGTTTGGGCACACCACACTTCCCATCGGTGAATTGCAGCAGCACAGTTGAGGCTGGGAGGTCACCAGTCTTTGGTGGGTATGTCCAGAGGCATTATGAACAGGAAGGCACCTTCTTCCCTCAGGCACATCTGAATTCTATAAATCCCAGAGGTTCTCACACACGTCTTTGCTTCCTTTCTACAGTTTGCAAACTGGGAGCCTATAGGCTGAATCTGGCCTGCAATATATTTGAATTGTCGTGCAGAATCTGAAAGCAAACAGAAGCCTGATTTTAGATGCCTTTAGGTAGAGCATCAGCTCTGCAGTTGGCTCTGTCCACAGAACTACTACTGTCTTATAGCAACCCACTTCTCTTTTTTACCGGTCTGGCCCCTAAAGGCATATGAATTTTCATCTTTTGATTAATAAATTTGGTTTTTGATTATGTTATATGCACTGTGTGTGTCCTGGCTGTGCCTCTCCACCATTCTGTCATCACAACCCCAATCTGTCTTCTTAGCATTAGTGCTGTTTGGACTGCTGCCTCCAACTTCTGGAACCTTTATAGTAGCCATGCCCTTAACTGTTACTTTCATGAGGCTGCTGTATTGTCTATGCTGCTCTCTTTGGTATTTATGTTGTTTGGTGCCCTAATTTTAAAGACAAAGGCATTTGTATCATAGCCCTGACATCAAGGGGCTATGTAATTTCTACAGAAATTACAATTTTCTTCACATGGGAGCCTAAGTTAAACCTATAGAAATGCCATATGTTGTTGGTGTTATAAATGTAAAGAAGTCAGTTGGGCCTAAAACAAAAAAGGATTTAAAAAAAACACAAAAACTTCACAAGTGGATTCTGGGGACTTCCCTGGTGGTCCAGTGGCTAAGACTGGACCCAGTGCAGGGGGCCCAGGTTTGTTCCCTGGTCAGGTAACTAGATCTCACATGCCTCAACTAAGGCCCAGCACAGCCAAATAAGTAAATAATTTAAAAAAAACCTTGTATTCATTGGTGTCATGTCTGTCATTGGCCAGAAGACAATGATTAGCTGTTAAACACAGAGTGTGACCCTATGGATCCTTAGCATTTGATAGCTGCTCTGTGAAAATCTGGAGCCAGCACTTCTGACCGCCAGAGCCAGCTGTCCTTATGCCTGTGCCTTCATAAAACTGTCCTAATATATTTTTCATGCAACAATGGAATAAATCTAGTTTGTAAAATTGTATCCCAGCTATATGTCCACTTTTTCCCACTGAACCACCTTTATTCTTGGTCCTTTCTGCTGATTATGTAAAGTTTTGGTTCTAAAATGCCAAATAAAGTCTTCACAAAAGAAAAAATCATTTGAGATGTTGCCTTCTAGAAATCTATAAGGCATTGTCCTCAGAGTTCTTTTCCCAAAATTATTTTTTATTCCTGAGGGCTATGCTGCTTGCTCACTTACTCTCCACTATGGATTCAAAGACAATATTAAGAATTTCAATGCCCTCATTTTATTTTCAGTGTGTGTATCAGCTTCTATTTAGCTCCTACTATTTATTAAACTGACTTACGTCGGAGGGACAGTTTAATTCATGGGTTTCCCAAAGAAGCGAGCCTGGAGGTTGCAGCGTGGTGTGTGAAGCCAATGGATTGGAGTGATTTTAAATCCTTCTTTCTTAAGGAATTGAACCCTAGAACTTTATATTTTACTTCTGTTGAAAGAATAAAAAGGCTGTCTTCGATGCTGGCGTTTTCAACAAAACCAAGTCTTTAAAAAAGTTAATCTGTGCTAAAAGAAAAAAAGTGAATCTTAAATGCTTCATTCACAAATCCAGTGAAATGTTTATTATGCCTGCATGAGAGCCCAGTACTGGGTGGTCATCTGTGTGCTGTTGATGGAGTTGTCCTCATTTCATCTGAATGTGAGGCTGGCATAGACTTGGCCAGTTTCAGTGCATAGCACAGTGCCTGTTAGAGTATTAGTACAGTGATGCCTCATGCAAACCCTGAAGACTGAGGAGCTCCAGGTTCTCAATGCTTTGCTTTTTGCTTCCTGAAGCAGCGTGCCTCTTTGCTTATGCCAGAGAAGAGGGGCCGCCCCTTACCCCCCTGGGAACGGGCATGCCTGAGCTGTTTGTGCCACCTAGATGAGTATTGCTTGGCCATACCCTAAAGGTCGCAAAGCTTTTCTTGCTGAAAATCTAACTTCCCTGATTTTGGGGGCTCGTTTTAGGTTATCCTTCTCAACCAGTTGAACAGAGGCCACTTCAGCAGCTGCCTCCTCAGCTCGTGCAGCATGTGGCACCCCCAGCACAGCCGCCACCGCAGCAGCCGCAGCCGCAGCCACCTCCCAGTCAGCCACAGTCTCAGCAGCAGCAACAGCAGCAGCAGCAACAAATGATGATGATGCTCATGATGCAGCAGGACCCCAAATCTGTTAGGCTTCCGGTCTCCCAGAATGTCCACCCCGCCAGGGGCCCACTGAACCCAGACTCCCAGAGAATGCCCATGCAGCCGAGTGGCAGCGTGCCTGTCATGGTCAGTCTGCAAGGCCCTGCCTCGGTGCCACCATCACCTGACAAGCAAAGAATGCCAATGCCTGTGAATACTCCTCTGGGAAGCACTTCAAGGAAAATGATGTACCAGGAGAACCCCCAGAACCCTGCCAGCTCACCGCTGGGGGAGATGTCCTCACTCCCAGAAGCAAGTGGCAGTGAAGGACCGTCCATCTCAGGAGGCCCAAATAACATGCCTTCACATTTAGTGGTCTCCCAGAATCAGTTAATGATGACAGGGCCAAAACCTGGACCATCACCTCTTTCAGCAACTCAAGGTGCAACTCCCCAGCAACCTCCTGTAAATTCCCTGCCCAGCTCTCATGGCCACCACTTTCCAAACGTGGCTGCCCCCACTCAAACATCTAGGCCTAAAACACCCAACAGAGCCAGCCCCAGACCCTATTATCCTCAGACACCCAACAACCGCCCTCCCAGCACGGAACCTTCAGAAATCAGTCTATCACCAGAAAGACTCAATGCCTCCATAGCAGGACTCTTCCCCCCACAGATTAATATTCCTTTACCCCCTAGGCCAAATTTAAACAGGGGCTTTGATCAACAGGGCCTAAATCCGACAACTTTGAAGGCCATCGGGCAAGCACCTTCAAACCTTACCATGAATAATCCTTCCAATTTTGCTGCCCCACAGACTCACAAATTAGATTCTGTGGTGGTGAATTCTGGAAAGCAGTCTAATTCTGGAGCACCAAAACGGGCGAGTCCAAGCAACAGCCGCAGGTCTAGTCCTGGGTCAAGTAGGAAAACCACCCCAAGTCCTGGGAGACAGAATTCAAAAGCCCCTAAACTTACACTTGCCTCTCAAACAAATGCATCGTTGCAAAATGTAGAGTTGCCAAGAAATGTATTGGTCAGTCCTACTCCTTTGGCTAATCCGCCTGTACCTGGGAGCTTCCCTAACAACAGTGGGCTGAATCCTCAGAATCCTACCATGCCTGTGGCCACGATAGGGGGTGTTCTGGAGGATAACAAGGAGAGCTTGAATATGCCACAGGACAGTGATTGCCAGAATTCCCAGGTTAGGAAGGAGCAGGTAAACATTGAGCTAAAAGCAGTCCCTCCCCAAGAAGTGAAAATGGTTGTCCCTGAAGATCAATCCAAAAAGGATGGGCAACCTTTGGATCCTAACAAACCTCCCAGTGTCGAAGAGAACAAAAATTTGGTGTCTCCTGCTATGAGGGAAGCACCAACATCGCTAAGTCAACTTCTTGACAACTCTGGAGCTCCTAATGTGACCATTAAACCCCCTGGGCTTACAGATCTGGAAGTAACACCTCCAGGAGTGTCTGGAGAGGACCCGAAAAAAGCATCTGTCATTCCCTCCCTGCAGGATCCGTCTTCTAAAGAACCCTCCAGTTCCCTAAATTTACCTCACAGTAACGAGCCGTGTTCAACCCTTGTGCATCCAGAATTGAGTGAGGTCAGTTCTAATGTCACCCCAAGCATCCCTCAAGTAATGTCAAGACCTGTCAGCTCTTCCTCCATTTCCACTCCTTTGCCCCCAAATCAGATAACTGTTTTCGTGACTTCCAATCCCATCACAACTTCAGCGAACACATCAGCAGCTCTGCCAACTCACCTGCAGTCTGCGTTAATGTCCACAGTTGTCACAATGCCCAATGTGGGTAACAAGGTTATGGTTTCTGAGGGACAGTCAGCTGCTCAGTCAAATGCCCGGCCTCAGTTCATTACGCCCGTCTTTATCAATTCATCCTCAATAATTCAGGTTATGAAAGGATCACAGCCAAGCACAATTCCTGCAGCCCCGCTGACAACCAACTCTGGCTTGATGCCTCCCTCCGTTGCAGTCGTTGGCCCTTTACGTGTTTCTCCCCTTTTGACCAATAGTCCAGGCTCCTCTGTCAACCGGCGAAGCCCAGTCTCATCTAGTAAGGGCAAAGGAAAAGTGGACAAAATCGGCCAGATTTTGCTGACCAAGGCATGTAAAAAAGTTACAGGTTCCCTCGAGAAAGGGGAAGAGCAGTATGGTGCCGATGGAGAGACTGAAGGCCAAGGGCTAGAGACCCCAGCTCCAGGGCTCTTGGGAACAGAACAGTTATGCACAGAGCTGGACAGTAAAACCCCAACTCCCCCAGCACCCACTCTGCTAAAAATGACCTCTAGCCCTGTGGGCCCGGGCTCCGCCTCAGCAGGACCCAGCTTACCTGGCAGTACTCTCCCCACCAATGTACGCTCAATAGTAACTGCTCTGGTACCCTCTGAACTCATCTCCACGGCGCCGACCACAAAAAGCAATCATGTTGGGATAGCATCTGAGCCACTTGCAGGTGGCCTAGTGGAGGAGAAGGTGGGATCTCATCCAGAGCTTCTTCCCAGCATAGGTATGTACTTGATACCTGGCATCATCTCGTGTCAATTTTTGATGACCTATCCCACCAGAGAAAGCATGGCTCCTTTTCTACTTGGAGGAAAAAGCGTGGGCTACATGGCTTGTGGTAGTTTCATTTATTTGAAGTACATTGGGAAATACACTTCCTATTTAAATTCCCATGTTGTTGTTTACATTATTAATATGGTTCTCTCTCAACTCCTAGAATAATGATACACCTTATACTTTTATAAAATTTTTCATTTTACAAAGAAGCATTTTTACATACGTTACGTCATCTTCATACCAACCATGTCAGGTAACCCTAATCTCATCCTACCGGTGGGAAGCTCAGAGTTCAGTTGTTCAAAGTCTATATGTGAGTGTCCAATTTAACCTTGTCTCTTAAGGGTGAACAGCAGCTCCTGCAGGTTCTTACTGTGGTAAAGACTTGCTTTCAACTGTTCAGAGCAGGTTTCTCATAGTCCCTTCCTCATTGTACTCTCTCCCATGGATTCTTTCCTTCCGACAGGCTAGGGGAGAGCTTTCCAGAAAACCAGGTTTCATGATAATAGACATGGAAGGGGAGGTATCACAGTGCCAACCAACATTTACCAGCTGTTTGATCTTAGGCAGGTTACTCCAAACTTGAGTTTCCTCCTTTGTCATATAGGGACAGTAGTAATTGTAAGAATTCAGTGAGATACTGTATATAACATGCTTAGCACAGGGCTAGAATATAGTAATCATTCAATAGTAAGTATTCTTATTACCAGTTTCTTTTTGATGCAGTCTCTTTGAAAATTAGACCATCCCATTGATGTATTTCTAGTTCAGATTATTTCCTATGAACTGGTAAGGTGGGCTACATCATAGGAAACATAGGTGTCCTTACATTTCCCTGACTTCTCTTGGCATCCCCCTCACCACCACCCCATGCCACCTCCCCGCCCCTACACACACACATAATGTTCCTCCTTCTGTGAGGTTTAAGTGGTACAGAAGCTCTGTTTCCCCACAGTAGAATCAGGCAAAAACTGCCAAAGCTCAAAAGACCTTTGCTGTATTCTAGGCCAGCCAAGAGCGCCTATCTTGTTTATGCGACTAAAATGCTTGGAGGGGATGGAGGAGGGGCGAAAAGAACACAAGCTTCAGGACAGGATCCACTGGTACCAGTCATGGTTGGATAAATCCCTTAACCTCTTATAAGCTATGGACTTCATCTGTAAACTGAGATTATGTCGATAATTCCTACCTCCCAGAATTGATACAAAGATTCATTGAGGGGTTTAGCATATAGGCCAGCATGCTGCCTCCCACAGAGCCCAGGAAAGGCTAATTCTCCTCCTCTCTACCTGTTTGCTTCAATACCAGAGATGCAGGGTGGGATAAAGGCCTTTAAGGAGTTCTCTGTCCTTGGAGGAGAAAGACTTCATAGGGCTGGGTACTATATTAATAGATTTCTGATTCTAGTTCTGTTGGTGTAGGTGAGCCCTAAGAATTTTTCAAACCTTCTAAAATTTTTTAAAAGAATTAAAAATATGTGACATAAACATGTTTTCCACTATTAAATGTTTCCATTCCACTTCCTTTTGGGTGACTTTCCCCTCTGGTACCAAGAGGATAATGATTTAGAGAATATTTTATCAGGGTCCTATATAATCCTAGAGAAATACATGCGTGTTAGGGAGATGAACCAGTAGTTGGAAAGAAACTTCTCAAATTTAGATAAAATTATTTCCATTCTTTTTCAAAGGCCTTTTGTGATTTTACCTTAAAAGTGTGAGAAACCAATACTGGAGTAAAAGATAAAAGTTATAGTTTTAAACTGTATTATATAAGCATCCAAAATAATTTTTTTTCCAAAATAAATTCTTAACAAAAATGCATCATTGACTAAGCAGACAGAGAAATCTGCAAGAGTCACATTTGCACAAGAAGATAAAACTTATTGTTGTACAATGAGTTTATCTAGGATGTTTGAGTATCAAGGTGGGAGGACATAACCTTGAGTGACTGTGGCATATCTATGCCCTCAATCTTTACTGTATGATCCAAGAAGTTTCCATTCTAGAGTACATTGTGTAGTCTGTTCCAGTCCTTTTCAGGGGCCCAAGTTCTCTTTGTCCTTCAAAGCCTAATTCTGATGTTTCTGCCTCTAGGGTACCTTCAGATTTTTTAATTTAGAATTGATCTCCCTTGCTTTGGACTCCCATAGCACTTTGTACTTTATGAATCTGCTTCATTTTAACATCACAGTTCACTCCTGAGTGCCAGTTGTATATATATCTTTAATATTAGACTGAGTTTCTGATGGGCAAGAAGAATGTAATTTGGTCTCTAAGGGTGCCTAGCATAGAACCTTTCCCCTAGAAAGTTCTTGGTAACTGTTTGTTAGATAAGTAGATAACATCAGATTGATTTGCTTCATTAAATATGAGTTGAATACCTGCTTTATGCCCATCACACTTGCCAGGTGCTGTAGAAAAGTACAAGATACATTATATGATTCATTTCAGTTCTCAAGGAATGTAGTCTTTAGAGGATTGAGGCAGTTTTTCAATGCTAAGGTTGGATGGTATAACTGTCCCTCTGAAAGAGGTTTGGGTTGCCTGCCAAAGTATGCTTTGGGGTTTTTTAGAATACTGGACAGAACTTGACCCCAAGAAGCAAAAATTATGGGTGCTTTTATCTTATGGCCATATCCTTCCTTGATCTTTGTACATACAAAAAGGAAAAACAGACTCTCTTCGTGGTAGTCTTTGTTACTGAGTGTTAAAGTAATTAATTTTTAAAGTCAGTTTTGAAATGTACTATACTTTTCAAAGTTAATTTCAAGTACTGCTTTCTAAGAGTATATGTATTTCAGCAGTTACTTAGCTCTTGATTTGGTGCTTTCTGCTTTGTTTAGAAAAGAAAGTTACAGACCTGTTTCTTTCTTTCTTTTTTTTTTTACTTGTTGCCTTAGCTCCTTCACAGAGTTTAGTCCCAAAGGAAACTCCAGCCACAGCACTGCAGGGGTCTGTTCCCAGACCAGGTAAGACCCATCTTGGAAAAATTTCTCGAGTGGAATTGATCGCATGTGAAGGAACCACTACTATTCTCAATGTGCCAGGAAATGGCTGAAACTATCTTACTTGCTTTAGGGCAGACTTTGGTTGAGTGGCAGCTTATGCAGTACTATTTGAGGTTATTTTTCCCTTGGGCAGCTTGCTCTCTGACGTATTCCTGGTGTCAGCCAGGGAACTCAAGAAGGGCATCTCAGTGCCCATTGTCTGTCTGCCACCCAGCCGTGGGTGGTTTCCATTGCACAGTTTGCCCTGTTCCATGACCCTGCCCCCTACTTGGCAGCTGACTGGCACATGGTAACTCACTAGGGTGGTGAGCATTATTGCATTAAGATAGTAATTGCACTATCATAACAGGAGTGGAGGCTTGTTCCGAAAACCTAGGCTGCAGTGAGGTAGCCACTCCTCCAGAGAGTCGGAGTCATTTCAGTCATCTGTGGATGGCATTAAGTTTCTTCCCATGACCAAAATATTGTAAATAGCACTACGGATGGTGTTTCTGGAAGGTGGAGTCCATGGTAATCTGACAGATAACTACTGTGAGATGCTGGGTCAGCTCTGAATGCATGAGGATCTTGATGGCAATAATAGCACACTGCCTTCATAGATTAGAGTGCCAGAGCAGAGCAAGAGCATAGGTTTGTTACAGGTTAGTCCTGCCTGGCTCTTCTCATTGTAGGTTATTGTAGATATGCCCCCCAAAAAAGTATGACTGCTTTCCACAAGGAGGTTAGAATCTCACTGACAATACAGTTGGTACACTTGGCAGAATTTTTTTTTAATGTTTAATTTTGAGTCTGAGTTAGTAAAAGTAAGGTAAAAATTGGGAATTCCCTGGTGGTCCAGTGGTTAGGACTCCACACTCTCGCTGCTGAGAGCCCAGTTCAGTCCCTGGTCAGGGAATTAGAATGCCACAAGCCCCACGGAACAGTCAGATACATAAATGAATAAAATTAAAGTAAGTTGTGTGTTTTAATGTAAGGTAAAAGTTGTGATGATTTTAAAACCTGCCGCGGGGTGCTGTGTCCCATATGATGGATAGGACTTTCTATTGTACATTCTTTGGGTGAAACCAGACCTCTGGAAAAAGTGGCTGAGGAAAAAAACAGTTTAACCACCCAGATTTTTTTTGCTCCCAACTTCCCACATGATACCTGAGAAGGATAGGAATGGAGCAAATTAGATAGTTAAACTCATTTTGGGTGAGAAAAGGAGCAACTAGAAAGGGGAAGAGAAGTCCATCTCCTGACCCACCTTTTTTCTCCAAAAGATGGATCTTTTTAACTTTGAAGTGGGTTAAGTGGTTATCCCCGTTAAGTGAGGCATTGAGGACAGAGAGGTCAAAAAGTTTGCCCAAGGTCGCATGGCTAACAGGCAGTGAGGTCAAAATAACCAAGGCACTCGGACTTCATTGCTTTCAAGGAGGTTACTCTGTAATAAGTAGGGTAGGTTAGACATGTACACTGAGTCTGAGGTGCTGAATTCCCTGAAAGCAGGATATGGGGAAAGGACTGTTGGAGGCCAAAGGACTGTTGGAGGCCAAAGGACTGTTGGAGGCCAGATGCATGGGATGGTCTTTTTGGAAAAGATGAGACTACCTAAAGGTGGATAATGGAGGAAGAGGATGTTTTCCTGCTGGTGCTAAGAAAGAAGCTCCTGGTAAATCCATAGGATTCTCATTTAAGCAAAACCCAGCTAGACAAATTACTGAGGGTTTCCATTTTTACAGGGCATTGCTGAGAGATTGAGGAAGAGAGGGACATAATGGGGTTGTAGGTGATAACCTTAGAGTAAAGCAGTATGCCGTCTAAAATTCAGTGGGGAAATCCTTTGGAGAAGAATACATTCTTAATGGATATTTAAGACATATTTGAAGATTACTGTTTAAAAAATATGTCAGGGGGGAAGAGATATTTTAAGAATCAAAACAGTCTCTTTCTACATGAGAGGAAGAGGATTATTTTACTAACCTAGTTAGCTGGATGAAATATGAAGCAGGCAGTGTGAATTTAGTTCTGTTGATCCAAACAGGATTATTTCACAGTATGGAGTAGAAGTGAAAATAGAATGAGTTAGTGTCTTATGCCCCAGACAGTCGAGTTGTGTCCATGCCAGCTCTGTCTCTGTACTGCATTAGGGTGAGGATCCTGCCATGCTTGGAGACATGGCAGCGTAAACAGGGCATTTAGAATTCTCACAGATACCTAGCCTCTCCCAGTAGACATATACACGAGAAGCTCCTACATCTCATTTCTGTCCTTTGTATTTTTAACAGAACTCGAGGCAAATGCTGCCATAGTCTCTGGACAAAGGTAAGATGATCATTTCTGCAGACTTAGCATGAATATGGCATAAGCCTCTTTGAAAGGTATCAGCTTTCTCAGCCTTTAAACCTCTCCTCACCTTGGCCTTTTCCTTCATTCTTTGTACCAGTTTTTTTCCTGCTGAAGTAGGGAGCTGTCGTGAGTACCAACCTCTCAGAGGTAACATTTCTTTGAATAAAACTTGGTGGCCAGGTTTCTGCCTTTTGTGGTTGTTCTGAAACTGAATCACATAACATTTTTCAGCACTCGGCATAGTGAGTAAATAGTAAGTGTATAGGAATATACAGGAATCAGTATATAGGAATTGTTGCCGTCATTGGTCATTAATAGTATTCCTTGCAGTACCTTCTAAGTGTAGCTGTTTGATCCTCAAGTAAGAGAAAAGCAGATGGAGTCTGACCACAAAACTCATGCTTTGTCTTTTATACTGTGCTGTCCCATATAACCTAACAAGATGAAATACAACTGTGGCTTAGACCTCACTAGCCCCATGGAGAGGAGTATTATTGTATTTAAAAAAATCATTCCTTTTTTAGTGTAGGAATGTACTAGACAACATTTTAAAGAATTTGTCATGCTCTGTATCAACTTAGATTGTAAAACAGCTTCATAGTCATTTTCTCATTTAATCATCATATCTACCCTGTGAGGTGGTAATAATAGCCAACATTTATTTGAATGCTATACCATGTCATATGCTGAGCTAAAAGCTCCCTAGATGTATTATCACATTTAATTTTCACAGTATCTATTAGGAAAGGAAATTCTGTCTTACATATAAGGAACCTAAAGTTCAGAGAGGTTAACTAAATCACACAGAACCACAGGTTTAGTAAATGGTGAAGCTGAGATTCAAACTCAGGCCTTCTGACTCCAGAGCTCTCACACTTAATGTATTGCAGCAGACAAGATGGAAATTTATAGATCAAGAATCTGAAGCATAAAGCTAAATATCATGGCCAGTAAATGCATAGGTAAGACTCGACCCCTGTTCTGACACCAGGTTCATTGCTATTCCTACAACACCACTCTGCCTGTCTAGTTTCATTTGGATTGGGCTTATGTTTGAATTCATTTGCATTTTTCAAAGTATACACCAACTGTATGGCTAGGGAAGAGATAATCAGACCAAAGATACCTTATAGGTGTTTGTTCCCCAAGTCGCCTGACCATTGACCCTATAAACACCAGGACAGTATTGCTGAGGCTTTTACCAGGAGAAAGAGGCACCTCCATTAGGAATCTTCTTCCTTAGAGGCTTTGACCCTTTTCTGGACTCCTAGTCAGAAAGCCATCCTTACACACCATTTCTAAAAGGATGTATAAATCCCCCTGACTTACAGTGCTAGCCCAGCCTCCTATTTGACTTGCCTTGGCTTGCCGGGCAGTTGTTAAAAGTAAAGCTAGGGTAAAGAACTCTGTGGCCGGATTGCCAGGCAAAGGGTCCTCTGGCAGGAGTAAGCAGTAGAAGGGTATGGATAGTTGACAGGCCATGCTTAAGAAGCTTACGTTGTAGTGGAAGACACAAGACACTAAAAAGATGCTGTACAGCCCGATGGGTGCTCTAGAATGTCAGACACAGACTCTGAACCCACAAGACAGAAGGGGCAACTCCTCTTGGGGAGTGAGGTCACGGAAGACTTTCCAGAAGAGGCATCCCTTTGACTGGTTTTTTGTTTTGTTTCTGTTGCATTCCTTTTGTTTCAGTTCCATGTCTTATAAGTAAATGTAATCAACTGCTTTTTTTTCCTAATGACTTTAACATGAATTTTTTTGAACTGTGAAAGTAGTGAGAGTTTACTGATGATAAATTGAAATAGAGATCAGAGAATTATGAAGAAGAGCGTTACCCATTAGCCAGTATTCCTACAGTTCAGCAGTAGTCACTGTGTATATTTTAGTTCTTCTAGTCCTCTTCACAGAGTATGTACAGATAGAGTTAAAACTCTCCAAAGATGGTATATGTTAATATATACTATAGTATTTGTATACATCTAATATGTGGTATTATATCCATATATAAATCCTATATGTTGTATACACACATGTAAATATATCACACCCATTCATATATGTTACATATATACTTAATATATGTTATAATGAAAATGAGATTATACTGTTCATAATGGTGATAGCTTTTTTTCCCTATTATAGTGTATTATGAACAGTTTTTATTATTAACCTTCTACAGCATGATTTTTATAGCTCCATTTAGATGTGCCATGATTTAGTTAACTAATCTGCTATCATTGTTAAGCATCTCGGTCTTCTGTCTTCATCAATATGAATAAAATGCTTTGGCATCCTTGTGTGTAATCAGAGCTTTGTAAAAAGATTTGTTTCCTTAGGCACCTAGAAACAGAATTGCTGAGCCAGAGGATTACACCAGGGTGTCTCAGCCTCAGCGTTACTGACTGGAACAGATAATTCTGTGTGGAGTGTGGGGGAGGGTGCTGCTTTATGCATTAGAGGATGTTTAGTGGCATCCCCCAGTCATAACGATCAGAAATGTCTCCAGACATTGCTGACTGTCCCTAAGAGGCAAAACTGCCCCCTGTTGAGAATCACTGGGTTGCGAAGTTTACACTCCATCATGAGTTTTTGTCCCTATACCCTCAGTAATACTGGATTAATCTTCATGTACTAAAAAAGGGGGATTGGAGCAATCGATATACCCAGCAGTGTATTGTAAATATATTCTCCTATTGATTCTCCAATGTGACTTGTAATATGCCATTATCTATGTAACTCATAGTAAATGTCAGTGTATGTTATCCATTTCCTAGCACCTAAAGGTGCTATTAACTTTTGAAGGGAAGTATCCTCATCTTAGTAAAATGGTTGAAGAAGTTTGATGATGTTTGTTCCAAGTTCTTAATGTCTTTTACCTGTTTTTCCACAATCTCACCAGTATTACGCTTAAATTTATTTTATTTTTACTAATATAACAAGCTGGACTCACTTTTAAATTGTCAGTAACATTAGAGTGTAACTGTGATTATTGTCCCAGACTGGAACATTGTCTCCTCAGAATGATTATGTAGTTCTTAATCTCCTGCCTTGTGAATGAAATTGTTAATCTTTATTTTTTGTGTGACTTGATTTCCTCACCTCCTTGGACTTTGTGTTTCCCTCTGTCAGCAGTGAGCCCAAAGAGATAATTGAAAAGTCCAAAACTCCAAGCCGAAGAAACTCGCGAACTGAAGAGCCGGCTGTGGCTTCTGAAAGTGTGGAAAACGGACATCGAAAGCGATCCTCTCGGCCTGCTTCAGCCTCCAGCTCTAAAGGTTAGCAGTGGGCTGTGGATGCTGTTTCTGGGTCAAATAGAAGAACAGGGTTCTTACCACAACATCAGCGGCCTTTGCCCTTCATCTTTGCTTGTATTTCTTACATTTTCAAGTTGCTTTGACTTCTGCCGCTTAGTGGGTCCTTCCTCTATTTGTTAGTTCATTTAACTGTGTGTTTGCAGTGTATGTACCAGAGCAGCAAGCACGTAACAGGCCAGATTGATTCATGATCATCACTTCAAGACAGGTCCTCAGTGCGGCTCCTTTGTCTTTCTTATGTTTTTGTGGTCAACTTGTTTTCCTTCTCTCTACTCTTTTTAAACCTCTGGCTCCTGTTTTATGTCCTCTCTTCTAGCAGAGACTTTCACCTCTTCACAGAGAATTCTCACTGCTACTGCTAAGTCCCTTCAGTCGTGTCCGACTCTGTGCGACCCCATAGACGGCAGCCCACCTGGCTCCACCGTCCCTGGGATTCTCCAGGCAAGAATACTGGAGTGGGTTGCCATTTCCTTCTCCAGTGCATGAAAGGGAAAAGTGAAAGTGAAGTCGCTCAGCCGTGTCTGACTCTTAGCGACCCCATAGACTGTAGCCCACCAGGCTCCTCTGTCCATGGGATTTTCCAGGCAAGAGTACTGGAGTGGGGTGCCATTGCCTTCTCCAGAACTCTCACTACCAGGACATAAATCTACCAGTGTCCTCCTTTGCTTGTGCTGTAATAGAGTAACTGTCCCTCCTTCAGTCCAAAGCCAGTGCCTTCACTTGTGCCTTTGATCCCATCTTCTCTGAGCTTCTCCAGACCTGACACAATCAGTTTTCTCTTCTCTGTTGACTGCTGTCTCTCCTTTAAATGAACTCTGCTCTTGGCTTCTCTGACCCAGGACTCTCAATAGTCTTCTGACTATTCCTTCTCAGATTCTATACCCATGCATTAGATGTTGGCCTACTCAGACTTTAATCCTGAGTCAACTTTTCTCTTCAACTTATATTTTCTCCCCGGATGATCTCATTCATGCCTCACTTCTTTAGTTACAACCTTTCATAGATGACTCATACATTTGTTTTCTAGTACTGACCTCTAGAGATCTTAGACAATTGCATATACATTCTTAACAGGACCACAAACTCAACATGTCTAAAAACAGATGTGATTTTTCACCCCTGATGCCAGGTCCTTTGCTGTTGGTCCCCTGCTCCCATCTGCCTGCCCATTAGGCATGTCCTGCTTGACACCTCTCTCCTTCACCCTCACATATATCTCAGAAAGCTACTGATTTTCTCTCAGATGACTCAAGTTCATCCACTTTTCCCCATCTTCACTGCTACCCTAGCTTTAAACCTTTTAATGGTTTACCATTATAATTGGGATTAAAGTCTTAAAAGCATCAGCATGAACTACAGGTCCTGTCTGGTCTGGCCCCTGTCAACCTCTCCCAGCTCATTTGACTTCCCTTAGCAACTTGGACATGCCATCCTCTCATCACAGCCTGGGTACATGTGATGCCTGTTGTGGGAAGTATTCTCTCTTTCTTCCTCTTTTTTCCTCATTAACTTCTCAATCTTTCTGCGTATCTTAACTCTGTTGTCCTTGCTATGTGGAATCATAGCACCATATTCTTCTTCTTCGTAACACCACAGTTGTAACTTACGTCAATTGATGTGGTAAGCAGTTAATATACATACTCTGTTAGGGCAGGAAATGTCTGGTTTTGCTCACCACGTTATGCCTGCTGCCTACTGGGTGCCTAAATGCAAGAAGTATCCAGTCAGTAATTATTATATTAATAACCATCTATCAACTATATGTTAAGTGCTTACTGCATGCCAGGCTCTGGGGATGTAACAGTGAAAAAACAGAGTCTTTGTCACATTGATTATAAGCTATCAAGAAAGATTTTGCGCTCTTTCCCGGCTGGAACCATGGAGGGTGCAGAAGAGAAGAAAAAGAAGGTTCCTGCTGTACCAGAAACCCTTAAGAAAAAGCGAAAGAATTTCGCAGAGCTTAAGACCAAGCGCCTGAGAAAGAAGTTTGCCCCAAAGATGCTTCAAAAGGCAAGGAGGAAACTTATCTATGAAAAAGCTAAGCATTACCACAAGGAATACAGGCAGATGTACAGAACTGAAATTTGAATGGCTAGGATGGCACAAAAAGCTGGCAACTTCTATGTACCCGAAGAACCCAAATTGGCATTTGTCATCAGAATCAGAGGTATCAACGGTGTGAGCCTGAAGGATCGGAAGGTGCTGGAGCTCCTTTGCTTCCGGCAGATCTTCAGTGGCACCTTTGTGAAGCTCAACAAGGCGTCAATTAACATGCTGAGAATTGTGGAGCTGTACATTGCATGGGGGTACCCAAATCTGAAGTCTGCAAATGAATTGAAAAGTTTTGTGTTGGACGATTGCTCCATGGCTGAGTAGACCCATTGAAATTGATAGCGATCGAATCAGGACATTAATTGAGAACAGTCAGTGTTATACCACGCAGGAGATAGCTGACATACTCAAAATATCCAGATCAAGCATTGAAAATCATTTACACCAGTTGGTTAGGTTAATCACTTTGATGTTTGGATCCCACATAAGCAAAAAAAACCTTCTTGACCATATTTCTGCATGTGATTTTCTATTTAAATATAATGAATGTGTTCCATTTTTAAAACTAATTGTGATGGGCAATGAAAAGTGGAAACTGTACAATAATGTGGAACAGAAGAGATCACAGGGCAAGTGACGTGACCCACCACCAACCACATCAAAGGCTGGTCTTCATCCAAAGTAAGTGATGTTGTATATGGTGGGATTGGAGGAGAGTCCTCTGTTAGGAGCTCTTTTCAAAAAATCAAACAATTAATTCCAACAAGTACTACTCCCGGTTAGACCAACTGAAAGCAGCACTTGACGAAAAGTCTCTGAAATTAGTCAACAAAAACACATAATTTTCCATTAGGATAACACGAGACCCCATGTTTCTTTGATGACCAGGCAAAAACTGTTACAGCTTGGCTGGGAAATTCTGACTCATCCGCTGTATTCACCAGACATCACACCTTCAGATTTCTATTTATTTTGGTCTTTACGAAATTCTCTTAATGGAAAAAAATTTCCTTTCCCTGGAAGACTGTAAAAGGTACCTGGGAGAGTTCTTTGCTCAAAAAAATAAAAAGTTTTGGGAAGATGGGATTATGAAGTTGCCTGAAAAAAAGGCAGAAGATAGTGGAACAAAACAGTGAATATGTTGGTGAAAATGAAAAAGATGGTTTTTATTTTTACTTAAAAACCAAAGGAACTTTTTGGCCAACCCAATACCTGGGATGCTTTGTTCTTCTGTCAAGTCAGTGTAGGCTTTCTGGAGAAAATGATGTTTAAGCTGAGACTGAGAATGAAGAAGCATCATCCAAGTAAAAGGTAAAGCATATGCAAACGCCCAGAGCTGAGGGAGGGCATCATCGTCTCAGGAAGTGTACTGAGCTTAAGTAGCTCAAGTTAGACAAGAGCTGGGATCTTGGCCAAGTGCCTGGTATCAGCAGGGCTGCTGCGAAACAGTCACACACCATTAGGACATCAGCCTAAGGACCAGGGCAGATAGCGATGCCCCAACACCAGACACTGACTGAGAGCTCAGCTGTTTCTGGGTCACGTTTCTGGGTCGGAATTCAAATGCCTCACAAGAGTTCCTAGAGGAGGCCACAAATCTGCAGATCAAGTACAGGCAAAGCAGAGATGTACACGTCACCTTACCTCAGCCTGCCAGACAGGGGAGAGGTTGGGAGGGGCCTTCTTTCCTCTCCAGACATACTATGTATACCACAGTCAGGGTCCTGTGGATATCCCCACTTTGGATGCAGAAGTGGAACCAACAACTTCCTTCTCCCTCCCTGGGAATCATCTCCTAGGCAAAAACTTCTTCGGAAGGAAGCATAATGTGGAAGATTCTTGGGAGTTCTGTGAGGAAATCTGCTTCCCTTCAATTCTGTGTATTTTCCCAAAGGATCAGGGTCTTCCAGGCTGTAGGATATGGTATGTAGTTATCTTTAAAGCAGGAAAATAAGTGTTGACCTTTAGAGATGTCACACAACCAGATTTTTGGAAATCTGGCCTGAGCCCAGAGCCTCAGGATACTGAAGATGTCATTTACAGTGCACCAGAAAGAACTAATCTGGCAGCTGGGACCGTTAAGAGATGCCCAAATTAGACCCACTCTGTAGATAACTGCTAGCCAAGAAAAGATGGAAAGCTGGAGCCTGTTTTCGAAGTGGGTTGGGGTGTACAGGCCTGTACACTTAAACTGAACATTGTCCCAAGGTGATGGTAGTCATGTTGGAATGCCTGTCCCATCCATGCTTTGAGGCTTAGCAACTGGCTTAGAGGAGGTCTAATGACCCACAGGCTTTGCGAGACTACGTGGAGCGACGCTGTGTAAGAATCTCCCCAGAGGATGGCAGGGTTCTGGCCAGACCCCAGGAATCAACAGTCATGTCTAGATCTCCACGTCAGCTTTAAGCCCTCAGGCTGTCTATCCTTAGCTCTTCTAGGGTAAGTTACTTTTTAAATCAGAAATGAATGCTATAGCTCTTGATTTTTAAGTGTTAGAGCTCTTGGATCCAAAGTAAGGAATTAATATGCATATTATTTGGCCTTCTATGTTGTATCCAAAAATGAACCAATGTCATAAAATATCAAGCTGGCTCCTAAGCTGTATGTGTCCCAAACTTGTAGACATATATACTGCTGGGTACCTGAAACATCTTCCTGCAGCATCAATACTTCTTCAAGTTTTGAAAGGAAGAGAGGGTTTTGCCTTTTTGTACTCTTAAGATTTTGGTCATATATGCCCAAACAAAATCAGAAACAGTCTGTTTTTTCATGAGAATCTTGAAAGCTGAGAAATATTATGACCAGTTTATAATGAGAAGTATTAGTACTTTCTGTATTATTGGAAAACCAGTAACCTTCATCATGCTTCTGCTTTGAGAACAGAGTTTGCCTACCTCATGCTAACCAAGGCCCACTGGACTACCAGATTGGAGCCGGTGGGATGGATGATTTCTGAGCAAGTCCAGGGAGGCCCACATGGTCGATGGGTCACTCTCTCTGATTTGTTGTTTGATTTTGGTTGGTTGGGTTCCCCCCACCACCACCAACCCCCAGGACCCTGCCACTTTTGTTTGTTTGTCTGGCCACACCTCATGCCATGTGGAATCTTAGTTACCCGATCAGGGATTGAACCCCTACCCCCTGTGCTGGAAGTGCAGATTGTTAACCACTTGACCTCCAGGGGAGTCCCCGTCCTGCCACTTTTAATTACTGGCAACAAAAATTGGCTCCCACCAATTAGTGAACTTTTTAAAATTGCACTTGATCAGATGTGTTGACAGATACGCAAATGAGTAGTTCTGCTTCTGACATGATGAATTCTCCATTCACACAGAAATGATTTTTCTAGTTTCCCTTGTCATTCTTTATTTAGTCTTACATCTGTAGTAGCTTTATGTTATATTTTCATCTGGGAAAAAGGATCAGTAGTTAAAAAGATGAAGTTTGGTGTACGAGTTTGAAACCAGGGAAAATATCCTAATAAGAGGGAAGTTCAGAGCAAGCTGTAATCAGCAGTAGCTGTGGGTGTCCCTGGTGTGCCCTTAGATGCCTCTGACAGCAAAGTGGGGTGATAACTCTGTCCTGTCCACAGCTAGTGACTTGAAAAGCAGCGATCTAAAAAGCACAGAGTATACAGATACACTGGAATCAGTGGCTTAGTTGGTCACAAAGAGTTGGACAAGACTGAGTGACTGAACTGATACAGATACACTTAAAATGTAGGTATTATTATTATAGAATAAGCAAAATTAGATGCATCTTATGGAAGGAAAGAGCTTCCCTGGTGCCTTAGCTGGTAAAGAATCCACCTGCAATGTGGGAGACCTGAACAGTAACTGCCTGAAACTGTACTCGTGTAGTCATTTAGAAACAAGCCATACAAATTTTGAAAGGAAATTTCCAGAATTTTTTTACAATTAAGTGGAAATCTTGGCTTGAATAGTAAAAGGTATAATGAAGTGAGCAAGGTCAAGGTCAATTTATAAAACTCCTTAGAAGGTAAAGCTCACAAACTAGAAGATTTAATTGAACCTTGAACTATATAGATTTGGCCAGATTTGCTTAAGGTCAAAAAATGAGGCAGTCATTTAAAAATTACTTTAAAAATGCCCTTTTCAAATTACAAATTTAAATGTTTCCCAAGGACATACATAGACACCACCTGAAAGACTGTTACTGACCCTCGCTTTTACCATATAGTCGATTGTAAAATATGAATATCAGTGAAGTAATTATACTATTAGTTTTTGGACTATTTGTATATCTGTGAAGACATTAATTTATAAAATCCTTGAAGGTTGGGAGTTCCCTGGTGGCTTAGTGGTTAGGATTCTGGGCTTTCGCTGCTGTGGCCCGAGTTCAGTCCCTGGTCGAGGAACTAAGATCCCGGCAAGCAGCGCAGTGCAGACGAAAACAAAAAGATTTTTGATCATTAAAAAAAGAAAAACAAAACAGAGTTTTTCAATAATGTATGTGTTTTTTTTCCAATATGGTGTTTATAATAGGGGCTTGGGGTAGGATTATACATAGTCAAATAAGCTAGGTGGCCATAAGCAGCAAGCCTTACATATTAAATACATCCTGAATATACCTTCACCTACTACAATTACTTCCCCAGAATTCCTTACCTTAAAAACTTAGCTTCTAGATTTTCTTACTGTGTTCAACGGAATGGTAAAGGTGGTAATATTTTAGAGGGCGTATAAAATTGAACCATAAAAATAACTTTTCAGGTTTATAGAATCAAAGGTAACTTTGCTCTGTGACCAGATTGGCTAGATTTATCCAGAGAAGGTGATAGAGACTTCAAGATCAGGTTTTCTTTTTCATGGAAGCATAAACGTACACCCTACCCCACCACTGCCACCTCTCACCCTCGTATCTAGAAGACTTTTATTTTTTTTGCAGTTTCTAGCATAGATAACTTGTTTACTCATGGCCCCACTCATTGATTCATCCTCAGAAGCAGAGGCAGCCTGCCAGATCCCTGGGTGCTTTGGAGCACTGACAGATGGGAACAAGCAAGGAGGGGATGGAGGGGGGAGCCTAAGGTTGTTTATTCCTCCACTGCTAACCATGCTTCCCAGCCACGTTAGAACACCACATGTGTTAGACACACCACTTGATCATTCATATCATAACAAAGGAGAAGCTCCCAAAGTTGACCTAAGTAACAGATATTTTTCTAAGGATGAACACTTAGTCAAGACAAAACCCTGTATGTTTTCACTGCAAATGACAAATCTGCAATGAAAGTGAAGGTTGAGAGGTGGATGTAAAGAGTTGATTGATCATGGGGAGTTGTGTGTTATGTAGGACTCAGTTTATTTACATGGAATTAAAACCTTATCAACATCATTATCAACATCAACATTAACACCATTATCAACATCGTATCAGATTTACTGTCCTCCAATTAGCAAAAGACTAATGAGTAAATCAGAGAAACTAATTCTACCACCTGGCACGAGCATCATGATCTCCCCGCAAGAAGCAAGATGTATTGAAACTTCTACCAACAGAAGCCTGAAATCACCACACAAGCCACCTTCTAGAAAGTCATCTAGGTTTCACTTCTTAGCAGTTACTTAGCTAAAATCTTACTTAGTGAAATTTTTGCTTTTTGCATCTACATTTTGAGTCTGGGTTCTAAAAATATAATACAAAAAAGAAAATAAAAATTGCTTAGAATACTGAACCTAATAATGTGCATCATCAGAGAATTCAGCCTAGTTTCTAGAAAAGGGTAAGTTGGATTCATCCGACACATTTATGTTAAATAGAAAGCACTTTTTTTGTCCTTATTGGAAAGTAAAAACATTTTTTCATTTTAAATCAAACATATCTATTATGGAGCAGCATAAAGAATGAGGGTGAATTTTTAATATTAATGTGAGATTTTTAAAGAAATGTTTACAGTTGGAGAGCTTCAGGCTATTCCCTGTTATTTTGCTGTAGAAGACTTATGTTGAAAAGTTTTTGAGAAAGATGGTTTAAATATGGGAGAAGATGGTTGGTTGAAGACATAATACTAAAGGAATTAAAACACACTCCTTCCCTCCCTTTTATGTCACTGTTACCCTTTCACTGATATAAACCTCTCACTTCCCACCTCTCCCATGAAGCCTTCAGGTTCACCTGGGCTCAGAGCAGGCTGTGGCGTGCTTCCGAATTGCTACTAGACCATAGTAGACACTTGCTGACCAAGGCCATGGTCATCTTATTTAGAGACTTTGACTATGGCATGGTGAAGGGTTCTTCAGTGCAAAAAAATGGCTTAGCCCCAGAAGGGATCCAGGGGCTGTTTTGTTTTGTTTTGTTTTGTACTCTGGCACAATATATTCACTTGCTTGTAGCATCACTCATTGATTTCTGACTAAAAGCATTGTCAGTCTGTCCATCATTTTGTTGAGTGATGGAAACAGGTGATGGAGATGGTGGGGTTAATTGCCCCGCTAAAGAGGCTGTCCTCACCTTGGCACCTTTTCCATGTATGTTTGCTTCACCTCCTACCACCTGTGTAACATTTCCCCAGTTGCCAGCCAGGCCCTAGTCGTATAGGCCAAGAAGCCTGAGACCCTCTTCACACTGAGTGGGCCTTTTGAGGCCCTTAGACTGACTCAGCGGAGAAGGCAATGGCAACCCACTCCAGTACTCTTGCCTGAAAAATCCCATGGACGGAGGAGCCTCGTAGGCTGCAGTCCATGGGGTCGCAAAGAGTCAGACAGGACTGAGCGACTTCACTTTCACTTTTCACTTTCATGCATTGGAGAAGGAAATGGCAACCCACTCCAGTGTTCTTGCCTGGAGAATCCCAGGGACGGGGGAGCCTGGTGGGCTGCCGTCTATGGGGTTGCACAGAGTTGGACATGACTGAAGCGACTTAGCAGCAGCAGCAGCAGCAGCAGCAGACTGACTCAGAGTCCAGTAGGCCTCCACTCAGGTCACCCCTGATTCTTGTGGACTGCCTGAAAGGCACTGTGGTAAAAAGTTGCCTCAGCTGAACATGTCTTTCCTTTCTCCCCACAGACGTAACCAGTGCGGTGCAATCCAAGCGAAGAAAATCCAAGTAAACAAGCTGGACGACGACTTGATATTTGTAAATGTGTGTGAATTTTACAAAAAGCAATTTTGAGCTGTGACTTTTTAAAAATCCATTTCTGTACAGTTAGTTATTTTAATAACGTGGTCCTTTTCCTAGTCCCTGCAGCCTGTTTCGTAAAGTGCAATGGGGAAAGCAGAATTGTTGAACCATTTTGGTGTTGCAAGATGAAGTTCACGGTTTCTAAAATGTTGCCATGTATTGAGAGGAGCTAATGCGATTATGTTACTAGTTTTCACATTTCCTAAGCAGCCTAGAGTACAGGGTGAGCATTTTTAGATTCTAATGATGTATTGTGCTGTGGAAGTACTGTGTGTAATAGCAGTAGTAGGGCAACAGGAAATCTTCTCATTTGGAAATGTTGTAAATAATTTTATTATATAGTGTTTTGGATGTATTTGTTGTAGAAATGGACCAGTGAATAAAGAGAATCTAAGGGTTTGTACAATGTGAAATACTGAATGTGTTAAATAAATGTCTTTTGTCCTAGAACATAAACGTATGTTATTGGTAAGGGATTACTGGGTAAGCAGGCTCTTTCTTTGGACCATAAGTGAATAGGAACAGCCTTCTGTGTGAATTAGATTTCCATCTTGTCCTCGTTGCATTTGAGATGCCCACCTGGGAATTGTGGAAAATGAACATACTTGTGCACTCAGCTCATTCCTTGGCTTTGGAAGATTAGCTCTTTTTAGCACTGTACCAGGCACTTTGATATTGGTCAGATTTCTTTGGGTTGAAAATAACAATCAACTTAGAGAGGAGCAGAGTCACCCAGGATCATCTAGAAACGGGAAGCAATCAGCAAATCAGATGGCACTTTTCTCTACCTCTTTCATCTGGTTCTCCATGCACGATTGCTCCAAAACAAGCATGTATACACCTCCTCCATTCGAGAGAGAAGCCCAGACCAACCAGCAAGATTTTTTGTAACAGCATCAAGAATCTAGCCCAGTTTAGGTCAGGTTTCTAACTTCAGTCCGTATCTGTGGTTAGATGGAGCAGCTCCCAAATAAAAGTGGTCATTTTGCATTATATAGTTCAGGGGAACCCACTGTGTTCCCCTTTGTGGCTGCTGTGTTTCTAATTTGCATCACCATGGCTTGGGGTGACTTATGAACATGTCTAGGTTTCTCCCTTTCCTGGCTCTGTCCTTACATTAAAAATTGTGGTCTCCAAACCAGCTGCTTCTGCCCCTCTCCTACCCCCAACATTCAGGTGACATCAATGCTTGAGGTCTTGTCTTTATCTTGATCTGGGCCCCAGCCTTCTGTTATGTCTCCTATAGCTAGACATGTACTCCATCCCTTCCCCTGCAGTGGCCCCATAACCCAGTGCCTGAGACCCAAAGAATGAATTGGTGATTCTCATGTTCTTATTCTCATTTTTTAAAACGTGTCCTGCATTATAAGGATTCTCTAAAAGTAGTTATTTCTGAGTCACACCACATTGTCTGGCTCTGTCACCAGCAAGCTCATCTACCCTCTTCCTCCCTGTGCGACACACACACAACCAGAACCAAACCTAGCCTTGTAATAACATGCTATGTCAGTACTGTGTTTGAGATTGCAGAGTGCTTCTCCAACTTTACTCAGGAAGAAAGCATAATGTGCTTTAAATAGATTTTTATTTGTTTTGCTTTATATTAACTTTTTCTCCCATAGAGGAATAACATTACAGTCTAACAATCAGAATCCTGTTACACACATCCACAGGCATGCCACGTGACCAGGCTGAGGTGGTTGTGTCCTCGAGTCTGTCAACATGTCACAACATGGTCAACCAGAGTCTCCTCTTTTCAGCCGGTCTTAACACAAAACACTCAAGAGGGATGCACTCATCTTACTGGTTCCACCTGGAACCAGGGGGCAGGGCAAGAGGAAAGATACAAGGGGCCGTGTTATGTCTGCCTTCAGTCCCCTCACAGAAAGCCACATGGATCTGAGGAGTCATCCAGGAGCTCTGGTGGGGTCCTCATTGCACCTGACATTCTGTGTCAGAGCAGACTACCAGGGTTCCAGACAGGGGTCAGGGAGCAAGCATACTCCAAAACAGCAGCACACTGCATTCATACACACGTGGTACCCTGATGGGGCCAGACTGGCAAGAGCTGGAAATGACACCCAGCTTGAAGAGAGCTGTATTGGGGAAATCACTCAGATGTATTGGGGAATTACTGGAAGTTGTCCTTTAATGTAACTGGGACACACTCTAGAAACGAGTCCCTCTCACGTACTGAGTTTTGGCAAAGCGCTGGTAGTGCTGACATTAAGTAATACAGTCTGGAACAGACTTCTCCAGGGTCTCTGAAAACATCCATAAGGACAGACTCTAACCTCCTCCTGTCTGAGGTTGCATAGGACTTTGTGAGTTCTGGTTCCCTCATGTATTCAAGTTCTGTGGTTTAAAAAAAATCCTGAAGCATGCTCAAGGTGAAAGGCACATACACAGTACAGTGTGACGAGGTCTGACACTTCAGGACCAACAGGAGACCAACTAGTGTTGGTTCTTAGAGATCTATATACAATTAAAATATTGCCACACTCAAATGCTACAGAAATCTATAGGAAAGTAAAAAAATATGAGCCTTGCCACCAGCCAGGTGATGATATTGGGAGGGTTCTAGAACTACAGGAGCCTTCAGAATTATGGGTAAGGTAGGGGCCTTCCAAAACTGGAGCCAAATGCTCTAACTCACTTTTCCCCCACAGAAGGGTTGTGAACAGCACTGCCCAGAACTGAGCCTAGGCTCCAGCTGGCCACGAAAGAGTAGGCAAGAAGCACTGGAGGGAGTTTCAGCTCTTGGAGGTGCTGAAGACCCTAAGCTGGCTGTGATGTAACCAAGGAGTAGCTGGGAGAATCAAAGAGACTAGGTTGTAACTGAAGGAGAACCTTGGGGAGAGGAGCAAGGCTGTCAACTACTGGAGCCCTAGTGGACCAGTATGGGGACTTTGAACTGCTTTTATATTGTAAATGTGGCTTATTCCCTTGTGTAGGAGACCCCAACAGGGCTTCCTCTGTCCCCATCCCAACATCTGTAGGGCTACCCGCTCCCTTATCCATACACCACCCTTCCATGAGCCCTAGGGTTAGCAGATCAGGGAGGGCAGCTGCCTTTGCCCTCATGGAACTGCAGAGTTTTCTCTAAACTTCAGCTTGGCCATAAGGCCTAGAAACCTAGAACTGGAGTGAGGGGGAAGACCTATGTTAGTATGTAACAGGAAATATTAAAAGTTTCAAGGAAAAGAGAGCACACACTAGAAAAGGACAAGTTACAGGAAAGGAGAAGCAACTCGGGGCATCCCAAGAGGCTGTTGCTGGTGTCTGAGCCCAAAATTCAATCCTGCTGAGGAGAAAGCTGACTGCCCCATCCCCTGTGTCTCATCCAGGTATCCAGGTTCCCTCTCCCAGGTACTTACCAGAGGAGAAGGGAAGAGGAAACCGTAGGTTACCTATTTCTCCCCAGCAGCCTAGAAAGGGAGAGAGCCCTGGGAAAGAAAAGGAAGACAGCCCTCCCTAAAGGCCCTGAACCTGGGTAGGGACTATGGGGATTGGGGCAGTGGGGCTCCTGGCCTCCTACCCAGGACTGTTTATTAGCCATCCTGGCAGAGCGTGAAATACCAGGCCAGAGGCAAGATAAAGGCTGAGCTGCCATTCTTGGGATGGCTTCACCCCACAGCTTGTCCTCCCCAACATTACCATTCTGCATTCTTATTCTGGGGTGTGTCCTTCCCCTGCCTAGAATCCCTCCAGCTTGCATCTTTCCTAAGCTAGTTCTAGCACCTTGGGCATATGAACAGATAATCTAGGATGGCAGGGCTTTGCCCAGCCTTTACTGCTAAGTTGACGTGTTGCAGGTAAGGGCAGCAAGGTACTAACTAAGCCCTTCAGACACAGGGATCTGCAGAGGGTTTGATTTCAGGAGGAGATTTGGGAGGTGAATTACAGAAAAGGGATGAGGGAGTAGACTCCCGGCTCCAGCTTGAGAACAAGGCTTGGCCTCTCTGAGCAGGCACAGTGCGAGCCCCTGTTGTGCCCTGCTCCCTACAGCATCTCAACCCCTCTGACCTGACGACGTTTCCAATAAGTTTCCTCTTTTCCTCGATTCCCTCCACTTTATCCCACTAACTCACATCTCACAGTCCTTTCCCACATACCTTACCTTTCCATGCCTGAGCAACTCCAAGGAGCCCAGCCTCCAGAGGAGAGGGAAGGGGGAGACTAAAGGCAGAACCCTCTAGTCTCACTGGGAGAATCACTGAGTAATAAGGGAGCAGGAGTGAATGCAGGTCCAAACATTAGATAGAGTGAGGCTTGTAAAGTGGGAGCTGAAGGTAGGAAATGAGCCAGATATGAGACTGGAAGAAGACACTCAGAAACAGGAGTGGGCCGGAAATAGAGGACTGGAGGAATGCGGATGGAGAGTGTCAGAGCAAAGATCCAGAAGGGGAACCAGAGAAGGAAAGACCGACTGTCAGTGGGGGAGATGGAGGATTAGATGCCAGAAGGGGCCAGAAGGCGAGAGGGTGAACGGAGCGGGGCTGGAGGCGGGGGCGGTTGCGGAGCGGGGTGTGGGGTGTGTTCAGAGGCAGATTAGAGGATCAGAGAAAGGGAAGTAGGAGTGGGAGGGAGAGGCGATCAGCCCACCTCACACACTTAAGAAGGGAGGCTGTGGTGTCCAGCCCGAGGTGGGCTGCAGGCGCCCCCTCGATCAGCACACTGGCTGCAGCGGAGGGGCTGGATAGGGTCGGGAGTCAGCGAGGGGTTTGCAGCACGGCCGGTGGAAGCTCAGTAGTTGAACTGCCGCTGGCAGGGCTGGTAGACAAAGCTGCCCTGGTGCTTGGGCCGGCGCGGACGGCTCTCGCGGGCGCGGTTCTGCCGCTGCACCACCTTGGCGCTCAGCGCGTGGCGCTCGGCCCGCTGCCGGGCCCGCTGCATCCGCCGCGCCTGGCCCGCCTTCTCCAGGAGCGCAGCCCGCGCCGGCAGAGGAGCGGCGTGGTGCAGGGCCCGGGGTTTCGTGGCGAGCAGGCGCCAGCTCCCTGCAGGGAAAGACAGCGAGTTAGTCAGGGCTGGACAAATCAAGGGGAGTGCTGGCACCTCCCACTTGTCCCCGCACCCTCCGCAAGGTTTAGTCTCTGCTCAGAGCGGGGCGCCCAATGCAGTTCTCGTGGGTACCAGCCCTTCCTCCAAACCACCCCGGAGATGCCTCCTCGGTCCTAGACTCTAAAATGGGCAAATGTGGCCCCATGAAGGCTCAGCTTCAACTTCCAGTTCGACCCTGGCATTCTGTACCCTACCCCTACACCTCCTTAGCGCTGCGGCCTCGCCCTTCCAACCTCTACAGACCCCAAGCCTCTGCTCCCGTCTTTCTCAATCCCCGCCCCAGCCACGAAGCCACGCCTCTCCCAATCTCAAAGGCTCCTTTGCCTTCACGCCCTACATCCTGGCCCATCGGCCCCGCCCTTTGCCTCGAGCACTGGCCTCTAAAGGCTCTTCGGAGCAGGGCCAGGGGATTCCTAGGCTCCAAGACACTCCTCTCTATGCCTCCAGTCTCCGCCCCCTGCCCGCTCACCCGTCGCTAGAGTCTCCGTCAGGCAGGGCAGCGTCATCGTCTTCTGGATGCGGGGAGGGAGGGCCAGTCTCCAGCACTATGGTGCTGCCAGTCACGTAAACGGACATGCTGGGGTGCTCAATGAGGAGGTCCTCCAGGGGGCTGCTCTGGAGGCGGGCAGGCCCGAGACCAGGCCCCTCTGCAGTAAAACAGGCCGGAGGGGTAACAAACCAGCTCTCATCCATCAAGGAGGGTGCGGGCGGAGGGCGGCCTGCCGGGGCAGCGGCGGCCCCGGGGCTGGGTGGAGCTGTGAAGCTGTCTATGGGTTACGGAAGGAGGGGGCGCAGTGGAGACACACACACACACACACCGGACACAACGGGACAGGGAGAGAAAGGGCATCGTTAGTCAGACCCGCAGCCCCGCCAGCCACACCCACGGAGCACCCACAAGTCTTGACCTGCTGCCCTAGGGCGCGTGAGGTGTGGACTGCAACACCTCCGCCAGGAGAGAGCCCCAGCTTGCATGGGACGGCGCTGTCACCCCTACCTCCATTGCTACTGCCTTAGCCCCAATTTGCCTTGGGAACTCCACAGTCCCCTAGCAGCTCCCTGCTCGATGGCTGGACTACGGGCCCTAATGAACACTTCATAGGCTCAGGAGTCAGTCCTGGCCCCAGACTCACCCGGCAGGTCAATGATGAGCCAGCCATCCACTTCATCCTCCTCGGAGACGAAGGCTTGGGGGCAGTCGGGGTCCTCGGCAGCAGGCGGCGGGGGACTGAAGAAGAGGCTGGTGAGGCGCTGAAGCATGGTGAGGGAGCAAAGAGGCCTGGGGGTGGCGGGAATGGTCTATGGCAGTGCAGAAACCTGTAAGGTAGAGAGGAGTCAGAGGTACCAGGAACTGCTCTCCCCGCAACTCCTGGCTGGGGATACCTTCCCTAGCACCCAGAACATCGAGTACGATGGAAATGTGTGGGAAAGCTTTGCCCTGAGTGTGTGTGTGTACACTTGTGTGTGTGTGTGTTGTTTGTTCACTTTCTGCTAAGTCAGGCTGCCTTCAGGCTTTTCTGTTTTCTGTATGACCTTAGAAGTTATTTAAGGTATCTGTGCTTTAGTGTTCTCATCTGTCAAATGGCAAGAATAATAGTATCCTCCTCTCAGACCTTAAAGGAATTAAATGAGCTAATAATAGTATCCTCTTCTGGGCTCTCATGAGAATTAAATGAGCTAAACACAAACTGCTCAGAACAGTACCTGGATACAGACTAAGCATTCGATAAACTAAGCAACTAGTTTATTATTAATAATTGTTAATATTATTGTATGCTCTAGGACTGATATATAAGACTCTATCAGGGAAGGTCCTCAAAGGACTGGACATCCAACCTGGACCTTGAAGGGTAAAAACAGTTCTCCAGGCAAGGAAGAAATCCCCCAATATCGTGATTATTTATCACCATCATCATCATTATGTAGCTAATATTCATGTGCCAAGTACTCTATTAAGCCTTTAACCTATATTACCTCATGTAATCTTCACAATAACTCTAGGAAATGGATATAATTATTAACCCTCTTTTACAGGGAAGAAATTGAGGCTCAGAGACATAAGATGATTTGCCTAAAATCTCACAGCTAATAAGACACAGATGAAGGATTCTAATCCAGGCAGATTCCACATCACTATACTCCATTGCCTTAGCTGGGTATCTGTCTGGGTTAGGCATTTTTAATTTAGTGATCTGGGACCATGGTCCATGTGTATTTTTCTGAACAGAAGGACCTTGGTTTTCATCATGACTTCCTAAACAGCAGTCCTTGACCCCAGAGATTAAGAATCACTACTTAAGGGAACTTCTCTGGTGGTCCAGTGGCTAAGACTCTGCCCTCCCAACTCAGGGGCCCAGGTTCCATCCCTGGTCAGGGAACTAGATCCCACATGCTGCAACTAAGAGTTCGCATGCCGCAACTAAAGATCCCACATGCTGCAACGAAGATTGAAGATCCCGAGCGCTGCAACTAAGACCTGGTGCAGCCAAATAAAATTAAAAAAGAAAAAGAAAAAGAACCACTACTTGAGCCTGTGTGGCTTGAAAAGGGCTCACTAGCAGAAATCCCACAGAAGAGCTACCATCTCACCATGTGATTACATAAACCTCAATTGTGTCTGCCAGATGAAGGTCCTATTCCCACTGGCCCTCCACCCTCATCCCCACTATTCCCAAGCTCCTGCTCAAAGATAGCATCCCTGGTTAGGGAGGAAGATCAGGTTGCCTGGTCCCAGGGAAGCCCAGGGAGACAGCAGATCAGTGGGAGGTGATGATGGAGGGAGAGAGCTATCAGACCCCAAGAGCCCTTAAAGATGAGGACTGAGGGTTAGATCAGGACTCAAGCCCTCAATCAGTCCTTCCCTGGGTGAAGGTGAGAAAGGAGACCCCCTGCTCCAGGAATGGAAACACCAAGCCTACTTCAGGACTAGACCTGGGTTAGGGGCTGCTGAACAGGCCCCCTTGAATGTCCCTAAAGCTTGACTCGCCTGAAGATAGCCAACAGTTTTGCTACTCAGCCACTTGTCACCTTCCTCTAAGGATGTTTCCACACCTTCTATAAAGCTCCCTGGGGATATAGCCACACTTCCAACCCCTGGAGGCATTTCTACTCTTACTAAAAACCCACCTGGGGTATTTCTATGGTTGTTTCACCTCTTCCAATCACTGGGTATATTTTTCACACTTGCCACAGAATCACCTAAGCTCTACACCCTGAGAGTATGTATACATTTGCAGACCCCACAGTGGGCTCCAGAAGGAAGTGGTGCCTGGGTGTTGGCCTCCCTGGTGGTAGATTTTCAGAGATTATGAAAGGTTGGGTCAACCTCAATCAGTACCCGCCCAGCACAAGCCACATATCCCAGCCCATTTGTAGCCACAGGGAGTTAGTGACTCAGTTACCAAAAATTCAGAGAGTTTGACCCCTCCTAAGGAAGGGAAAGACTGGGGCCTTGATGAGGCACACCCTCTTTCTAAGGACCTACTGCTTCATCAAGAAAATGAAAAGAAAGTGAACAGGTGTTTCAGAAACCATGATATTCACCCAGCCCATTTTATAAGCTGAGGATCAGAGGACATAAGTCCGTCCAAAGACACACAGCTAGATGGTGGCAGAACAGGCCTAGCACCAGGTCACTGAGCCTTTGGTCCGAAGTGTACAGTCAGGAACCCCTCAGTAAACAATCCCCCAAAATATAATGATGCAAGGGAGATGGGGGAAGTCAGACAGGAGTCAGATTTTGATCAAGTCACTGCCCCTCTGAGGGGGCCCTCTGTCCAGCTATAAAAGGGTCTGAGGTTCCTGGCACTGAGATTCATCCTGCATTTAGCAGAGCACCCACTGTGTACCAGAGTCTGCTCCAGGCCTCTTCAAATTACAAACAGATTGAAGTAAGGAAGGCTTAGGGCTGGGAAAGCTCCCTGCCGGAGGTCACACAGCAAGTCAGTGACAGAGCCAGAAGTGATAACCTCACCAGCCAGCCAGTGCTTTCCCTCTCTCATGACCACAGAGGGAGGCTCCCAGAATTTTTCTTTCCCAGCCCTGCCAACTTCCTGGTTCTCACATTCCCAGTTCTGCTTCTGGGAGAACCATTCCCTTTAATAACTGCAACAGCTGTGCCCGGAATAACACTTGAGCCCCAAGCCACCTCTACCCCAGCCCATCCATGAGCAGAGTCTAGGCTGAGATAGGACTCTTGGTGCAACCCATAGGCCCATCTACTTGGAAAGTCAGAGGCTCTCCTCCTGCTCGTTCTCTGGTGCTTCTCTGTGAGCAGAGAGAGGAGAGCACACGATTTGTAACCACCAGCACTAGTCCAGGTCAATCCTTTCTAGCTGACAGCTCTGGGGGTGCAAGATGAAAGCGATAGTTGCTCAGTTGTGTCCAACTCTTTGTGACCCCATGGACTGTAGCCTGCCAGGCTCCTCTGTCCATGGAATTCTCCAGACAATAAAACTGGAGTGGGTTGTCATTTCCTTCTCCAGGGGATCTTCCTGACCCCAGGAATTGAACCCTGGTCTCCTGCATTGCAGACAGATTCTTTACCATCTGAGCCAGGGTGGGAGGTGAAGGACAGCCAAACAGAGGGAACTCTCACCTCCATCCCATCCCAACATCGGCCCGGGAGACACCCTGATGCAGCCATTGACTCGCCTTTCTTGGCCAAAACAGCTGGGAGGCAGTGATTTTACTGGGCTCCAGAACTCTGAGGAACAAAATGAGGACTGGGGCCTCAAAAGGGGACCCAGTCTCCAGAGACCTCCTGGAAAAAGATCCAGGAGTGAGGAAACCTGGGAGCATTATCAAATTTGGATGGGGCTTAGCCCAAGTGGTTGGATGGCATCACCGACTCAATGGACATGAGTTTGAGTTGGTGATGGACAGGGAAGCCTAGCATGCTGCAGTCCATGGGGTTGCAAAGAGTCCCACACAACTGAGCAACTGAACTGAACTAACCCAAGTAGAGTCTTAGGTGCAAGGAGGACGTGTAACTTGTTACTTGTAATAAGCTTCTACTAGGTATTGCCAGTGGCTAATGCACCCGCCACTCACTAGGGAGGCATGACTCTAACTGGCTGCACGACCTCGAGTAAGCCACTTCCCCTCTCAGGGCCTCGGTTACTCCATCCATGAAATGGGCTCTAAGACCCCTCGTTCGGGGGCTGGGAACGACGTCAGCTAAGGCGCTGCACACATGTCAGGGATTAGGAGAATGTTATTATGTTAGTCCCAGGGGCGCAGAGCCTGGAGCCTGAGGGAGGAGATTGCACCACCAACTGGCGCTGCCCCAGCGATCTAGAGTTCAAGCTTCAGGGGCTCCTGAACTTCGGACAACCCCCTCCCCCTATCTAGACCCAGTAGCGCCTTCGGAACCTCTCTCAGGTCTCAAGAGAAAGTAGAAGATCAGAGGTTTGACCTCAGCTCCTGGGTTAGCCCAGGAAACAGGAGGGTCCTCTGGTCCCGCTGCCTTCAGCGTCCCTCACTCATGGGCCCAGTTTCGACTCAGCGCCCAACGGGTCACCGGAGGACAAGCGACCCGAGTCGGGAGGGGGTGGGGGGCGGTGCCGGCCTTGGTGACGTCTCAATGTCATATGCAAATAGGGAGACGTCACGGTCTACCGGGCGGGGGGCAGCCAATCCGGAGCCCAGAATGCAGCCTCGGGCCCAGGTGGCGCTGAGGTAGTTGTGAGGCGGAGCGTCCGGGGGTCGGCGGCGGATCACAGGCCCGGCAGCATCGCGGGGGTTGGGTTGGGAGCGCGTCGGACGCTCAGAGTGACTGCGCTCGCGCGCGGGGCTTTGAGTCTACAGCCGCCGCCGCTGGACTCACGGCACAAATTGGAACGTTCAAACAGCTGATTGTGACGTCACAAAGGGGCCCGCCCGCCTCGCGTCACCGCCCGCCAAGCGGCGGCCAATCCCAGGCTGCGGATCCCCCCTCTCCGCCTCCTCCGCGGTTAGCCGGCTAGTGGCTCTTTCGCGGGGATCCCAGACTCCCAGGCTAGGGAAGAGGAGGCCTGGAGAAGCAACTGCTGGAAGCTTGGACCGCCCTGCCTCTGGGCGACCCACGGACCTCTCTAAGAAGGGGGTTCCCACTCGTTCCTACGAGATCCCCATCTTCCTGCACTCCCTCCGCATCTGTCAGCGCGCTCACCTCTCCCGCCGCCTCTCTTGTCCTTTCACCTGCATCTTACTTCAAGTCCCTCAGTCTGTACACTTTTCTCAATGCCACACCACGTTCGTGCACTCCAGCCTCCTCACCACCCGTCTCCCGGCTCTTCCTTTTCTGTCTCCCTTTCTTACCCGTACACACTCGCTGCTTTCCCACTCCTTTTTTTTCTTCGGCTGGGCAAGCTTAACAGGTTAGAGACAGCCCTCTTCCCTGGTTCCAGGGGATCGCAGGAAGTATACAAAGTTGGTTAGGCTGACATGAAAATTTTGCCGGTAGAACTTGGAGAGGAATTGCTTTGGGCTAAATAAACATTGACCTAGAGAGTACTCTGCATTGGAACGTTTACACATCTTGGGCGTGTGTGTGCTCAGTCGTGTCCGACTCTTTGTGACCCCATGGGCTGTGGCCTGCCAGGCTCCTCTGTCCATGGGATTTCCCAGGCAAGAATACTGGAGTGGGTTGCCATTTCCTTCTTCATGGGGTCTTACCGATGGAACTTGCCTATCCTGCATTGGCAGGCTGATTCTTTACCACTGGCTACCTGGGAAGCCCTTACACACCTTATTTAATCCATATGCTACTGGGGCTGGACAGAAAAGTGAGAGACAGGGATTGATTGATTATTAACCCCGATGTACACACTGGGAAACTGAGATAGATCTCATGGCAACCCACTCAGTGTTTTCTTGCCTGGAGAATTCCATGGACAGAGGAGCCTTGCGGGCTATAGTCCATGGGGTTGCAGAGAGTGGGACCCAACTGGGTGATTAAACAACACCACCACCACACAGGGAAACAGATAGATCTCACAGTTAGTATATAGATTCATACTCAGTAATGCATTCAACAACAACTATTGCCGCTGCCAGACCATTAGCTGACATTTTTGAGCACTTAGTGCCAGGCATTGTGCCATACTGCGGTATGTGTGTTTTTATTCTTCACAACAACCGAAAAGGTGTGTGTTATCCCCATTTTCCAGTTGAGGAATCAGGGTCACACAGTTATAGTAAATGGCAAAGCCAGGATTTGAACACATAGTTCCTGGCTCCAACACTCTCTGCTCTCTACAAGCAACAGATAATCAAAGCCTGAGGGTGCTTCAGCCTCCCCCAGGAGACCTGGCCTTCGTCCTTTCCCCAGACTTGCTGTGTGACCTCAAGCAAGTCATGTCATCTCTCTGGACCTCAATTTTCATATCTATCAAAACATCCAAGTTACCTTTTAGAGATTCTTTCAAAGTCATCACCCTCAGGATTCTTCCAGTCCCATATTCTAGGCCCCCAGCATTCCCAGTGGCCTGAGAAGTAGCTGAAAAGACCACAAGTACACATCCTCAGCATCTCCAGAGGTTGTGCGTCCTCTCTCAGTAGAGCAGGGCTGGTGGGGATGAATCTGAGCACTGCCCATCTGTCTCACTGGGAGGGGGGATTAGGGGGAAAGGGAACTAGGCCAGAACCTCTACTCTGCTGATAAAATCCTGTCCCGGCCTAATCTGAAATCCCAGAGGGACTCCTCAATCCTAGCAACTAGGAGAAGGAACCAGGAAACAATACCCAGCGGCTTGGGGAAGAGGGGTAGGAGTGAGGGAGCAGTGTTTTGGCCCTTGGAGTGGTATCCCCAAACCATCCTCATTCTTTGCAACCCTGAGCCTCTGCTCATCACACCTGCTTCCTGCTAACCTCATGCCCTCTCTTCACCTTTTGCTGACTTAAACTGGATAATCCCTAATATGCCTCTCATGTCACATCACTTGCCTGCGCTAAAACCTCCTGGGGCTCCCACAGTACCACGCCCCTTGATACGGCATTTGTGGCCTTCCATGATCCAGCCCCAGTGCTCTCACTTTATTCCTCTTCCTCACTTACATCCACCTTGTGCTACGCTCAGACACCTACTGTCTCTTCACTCTCCCACACCCATACTTTTGCTCAAGCTTTCTCCTGGAATTCCCTGTTCAGGCCTTTCTAAATTCAGAGTTTTTCTGTCTTCAAGATTCTACTCACTCCTTCTTCCTCTAGGTCACCTTTTCTGTCCCCACCCAGGTGTCCAGAACTACCTTGATGGACAGTACAATCATTTATTTGTTCAATAAACAGTAAGTGATGATGACTAATTGTGTATATGTGTTTTCCCAAGTAGATTGTGGGCCTCCCAAGGGCAGGATCTTTGTCCATATACTTCACTCAGCCTGTGCTGGGCCTAGCATAGAGTAGACTTAACCAAAGGTTCAACAGATAAAGGCTGGAGAATGGGGGATAGATTAGGAATTTGGGATTAAAATATACACGCTACTATGTATAAGACAACCAACAAGGACCTACTGTATAGCACAGGGAACTATACTCAATATCTTGTAAAAACTTTTAATGGGAGAGAATGTAAAAAAAGAATATAAATGTGTATGTATAACTGAATAACTTTGCTTATACCTGAAACTAACACAACATTGTAAATAAACTATATTTCGATTAAAAAAATTTAAAGGCTCAGTTCAAGAGAAATGATTGGTATGAGAAGACTCCTATACCTGGACCCTTAACCCTGGTACAGGAAGCATTCTATTGGGCACAGGATTATGGTCCCCCAAGTCCAGGGAAAGTGTTTCTTGTCATATACTCTGGTCCCCTAAATGACCTGGATTCTGCTCCCAATCTTATAAACCCTGTGTACAGGCAGATAGGCCAGATCTCAGCCTTACATTTCTCATGAGTCAAGGGTACCATGAAAGTGAGGTGGCTGAGCCTAGCAGAATCCCCTCCTGAAACCCCTGGGACCCGTCCCTCTCTACTGCAGAGATTTACTGTTAGGGCTGGAGAAGACCTCAGAGCTCAGCTCATCCCCAGATTTTCATTTTATAGGTGGAGAAACTAAGGCACCATGAGACACAGAGAGATTAAGTTACTTGTTTAGAATTATAAAGCAACAGAGTCATCGACTGACCTTGGTTGGTACTGTAGTGGGCTTAGTATTCTGGGAACCTGGCCTGGCCTGGGCACCATGCTGAAGGTAATCCTGAAATCTCATTTCCAATCAGACATAAGGTGCCACTCCTGTACACACACATACACACGGGCATCTATGTGTATACATGAAGGCATCCATGTACAAACATACACACATGTGCACATGAGCTCACATTCGCAGAGTTAACAGATGCTCATGCCCTTCTAATCCTTGCCCAGATGTAAGCACCTGCCGAATATTTCTCTTTTTTGGCTGCAGGGTACATGGGATCTTAGTTCCCCAACCAGAGATCAAACTCGTGTCCCCTGCATTGGAAACACAGAGTCTTAACCACTGGACCACCAGGGAAGTCCCAAAACTAGCCCAGTTTTATAGGCTCCAGGGTTGGAGGTCAAGAGGCCTCTCTTCTATCTGGGCCCTGGGCTTGCCTTTACCGAACTCTGGAGGCTCCCTAGTGGCTTGGGGTTCCTCTACTTCAAAGGGCAGAGATGTGTCAGCCTGGGTGTATCCCTCATGGGATCTTGCATGTACTCAAAGTTATGAGCCCACTGAAGAACTGGCTCACCACTGCCCTCTCTCCTCTTCCCCTCTGAGATAGAGGGCAAGGCTGAGACAAGCCTGGTGAGCAGTTTGGAATCTGATGAAACCAGCAGGTCCTGATCACTCTAGAAACACAACCCCCCACCCCGAGCTAGCCCTAGATTTACAGAGTTAAACAAACCATATTAATGGCGACACTCAGGACCTCTATGTCCCAGGTATTATTCTAAATCCTTGCTTACGTTATTTGCTAAATTGCTTCAGTCGTGTCCGACTATTTGCAACCCTATGGACTGTAGCCCTCCAGGCTCCTCTGTCTGTGGGATTCTCCAGGCAAGCATACTGGAGTGGGTTGCCATGCCCTCCTCCAGGGGATCTGCCTGACCCAGGGATGGAACCCGTGTCTCTTATGTCCCCTGCATTGGCAAGCGGGTTCTTTACCACTAG
The DNA here is from genome assembly GCA_024291935.2 of Okapia johnstoni. Lineage (NCBI taxonomy): Eukaryota > Metazoa > Chordata > Mammalia > Artiodactyla > Giraffidae > Okapia > Okapia johnstoni. Next base: position 53,140,703 of record CM044324.1, on the reverse strand, counting down.
CGCCACCTGGGAAGCCCATTCTAGATCCTTACCTGTGTTGATAACTCCTTTAATCTCCACAACAACCCCCTAATATAGATAAAATTTATTGTTCTCATTTTACTGGTGAAAAAACTGAAACAGACAGGGAAAGAAATTTAATTGGTAAAGCCAGCTAAGGTAAACATAATCTCCATATTCCCCCAGAAGACTGACCTATACCTTAACCAAGGGGCATGTCCCTAGAACCTATACTCAAAAAGCTTTGTTGTTCAACCAAGAGATGTTTGAATTGGGGGTAACTGTGGTGTGTGTGTGTGTGTGTGTGTGTGTGTGTACACCATGAAACAAACCTTGGCCTAATTGTCAGTAAATCCAGATTTCAATCCTGGTTCTATCCTAGATTCATTGTCAAGTCACTTTCTTTGTCTGGGCCTCAGTTTTCTCATCTGCAAAACGGCTGGCTCCGTATTCTATGTGCTTATATGTTCAATAATAAATAGCATACAACTATAAAGGCTGTGTGTGAAAAAATGTACAGTATTTTTTAAAAAATCATTTTCTTGAGCAGTAGACCCGCCTATGTTGGCCTTGAAGGAGCTAACTGCCGTGTTGTGAAGATGGCCACATGGCAAGGACCCAAGAGGGACTTCTGGAAGCTGAGAGTGGTCCCTGCCTAAAAGACTAAGAAAAGGGAAATCTTAGTAGTACGGCAGCAAGAAAATGAATTCTGCCCATAACCTGAGGGAGCCTAGGGCCAAACTTTCCCTATTTGAGTCTTCAGATGAGAACAAGGGCTTGATTTCAGCCTTGTGAGTTCCTGACCAGAGAACCCAGGTGAACTATGCCTGGTCTTCTGATTTCCAGAACTCTGAGCTAACAATGGGTATTGTCTTAAGGACTGACTGACTGTATAGCACAGGGAATTCTGTTCAATGTTACATAACAACCTAAATAGGAAACTAATTTGAAGAATAGATGCATGTATATGTATAGCTCTGAATCACTCTGCTGTACACCTGAAACTAATACAACATTGTTAATCAGCTATACTCCAATACAAAATTAAAAATTTTTTTTTAATTTAATAAAAAAACTGTATTCACTCAGGAGGGAAAAAGACAAATGGGTGTCGTCTTGAGTCCCTTAATCTATGGAAGTTTGTTAGACAGTAATAGAAGACTACACATGTGTTGAAAGGTTTTTTTGCATGAAAATTAAGAAGCAGCTTGAATTATTCATCTTACTCTAGTACATTTTGTCTTAGTGCAAATATTTTCTTTTGCTGAAGTCATATAGTTGAAATCGAGTAATTTGCATATATGGGATGCAAATCCCGGGTATATATCTCAGCCAAAAGGCACTTCCTCCAGTAAGTTCTCCAGGCTCTCTTTGAAAAGAATTAACCTCTCACTCCTCAGAGCCTCCAAAACAAACACATTGTCTGCCTGTCTCTTAGAGCACTGTACACTTTGAATTCACCACATACTCAGGAATGCTTAGTTTCTTTCCAGGAGATACCTAATCTTTTCTATACTGGAGAATCTCTTTCAGTGTAACATGCTAAGTTGCTTCAGTCGTGTCCAACTCTTTGCTACCCTATGGGCTGAAGCCCGCCAGGCTCCTTTATCCATAGCATTTTCCAGGCAAGAATATTGGAGTGAGTTCCCATGCCCTTCTCCAGGGAATCTTCCCAACCCAGAGATCGAATCTATGTCTCTTATGTCTCCTGCATTGGCAAGCAGATCCTTTACCACTAGCGCCATCTGGGAAGCCCCTTCAGTGTAAACATAAACATAACCAGAGACTTTAAAATGCCTGTGAAAATCACTCAGTCGTGCCCGACTCTTTGAGACCCCGTGGACTATACAGTCCATGGAATTCTCCAGGCCAGAATACTGGAGTAGGTAGCCTTTCCCTTCTCCAGAGGATCTTCCCAACCCAGGAATTGAACCCAGGTCTCCCACAATACAGGGAGATTCTTTACCAGCTGAGCCACAAGGGAAGCCCAAGAGGCTAGGATAGTGATTAGAACAAGGAACTATGGGAATCCAGGGAAAAAAAAGGGGATCTACAGAAGCCTTCCTGGAAAAGAAGACATCTGAGATGGACTTTGAAGGATGAGTAGAAGTTGACCTTGGGGTTGAATGGCCAGTAATATGATTCAAATCAGGAGCCCTCTAGGACTTCCCTGGTCGTCCAGTAGTCAATGCAGGGGGGCTCAGGTTTGATCCTTGGTCAAGGAACTAGATCCCACATGCTGCAACAAAAGATCCTGCATGCCTCAAGGAAGATAGAAGATCCTGCATGCTGCAATTTAAGATATGGCACCGCCAAATAAATAAATATTAAATATGTATTATCTATCAGGAGCCCTACACCCCTGTCCTGGCTCTGCTTCTGACTTGCTTTGGGTGATTCTCTGTCCTTCAATGGGCCTCTGTTTCTCTGTCTGCACAATAGGGGCATGATGGGGAATTCCTTTTGGGCTTCCCCAGCAGCTCAGTGGTAAAGAATCTGCCTGTAATGCAGGAGCTGCAGGAGACATGGGTTCGATCCCTGGGTCGAAAAGATTCCTCTGGAGGAGGGCATGGCAACCCAGTCCAGTATGCCTGCCTGAAGAACCCCTTGGACAGAGGAGCCTGGCGGGTTACAGTCCATAGAGTTGCAAAGAGTTGGACATGACTGAAGCCACTTGGCACACACACGGGGAATTCCTTTGCCTGCTCACTTTTTTTCTGCCTGTTGCTTTCTAAGGAGAGTTTTGTCTTGTCTGACCACTTTCCAGGCGTTTTAGGTAGAGAACTGGGATAACAGGGAGACAAAAACTGGACAGAAAAGTGACAGGAAAGAAGGAAGAAAGAAAAAAAGCAAGACTTGTGGAAAAGGGCCTAGGGGGACAGTTTCTGATGGGAAATGACAGATTCGGTAAGTGAGCAACACTGAGAGGCAGCAGGGGGGCTTGAGAGGACTGGTGAGAACAAAGGAGATTCTAGAGTGTTGACAAGGGGTGGAGACCCTTTGATGTCTTTTGAGAGTTATGGATAAATATTAGAGTCATTTTAAAATTGCTCTTGGGAGCTGGACTATTGTTCTTGGATTTACTACATTTTTATCCATTTCTGAACAGGTTAAAATGGACAAGATTTGAAATCTCAGAGAACAAAGGGTAAAAGTTTCCTTCCCATTTTTGCCTTTAGGACCCTCCAATCAACTTCTAGTCCTTAGAGGGGACTGCTGTTACCAGCTTCTTGTGTGAACTGTCAGAAATAATCTCTGCATGTACAAGCATGCATACGTAGGTATGATTCCCCTGTTTTGAACACAAATGATAGCGTACTATGCACACTTTTCTGAAATTTGTTTTTTTTAATTTAACAATACAACTTGGAGAACAGTCCCTTGCAGTATATACAGAGCTGCCTAATTCTTTGTTAACAGCCACATAGTATTTCATTGTCTCATAGTAAGGATGGATTGAAGTTTATTCAGTTAGTCCCCTATATTTAAACCTTTAGTTTGTTTGCAACAATTTTCCCTTCATACTGCAGTTCTTGAATGTGATGTTAAAGGTGCTAAGCCTGAGCCACTTGGAACCCTGGGATTTATTTAGATACTGGGAGCTTTTGGGCTCAGTAATGTTTTTGAAAGATTCTGATCCATCCTCTGGATCAAGCTCTTCCTACTGCCTTTTCCCTCAGTTCTGCCCACCCTGTTGTTGGGGCCCAGAGTGGCAGCTTCAACCCTTCACCATGGCCTGCTCTCTGAAGTCCTCGGAACTCTTCCTGCATCTTAAAAATCCTCCAGGCCGACTCTCTTGATTCCAACCAAGAGTCTCCTGCCAGGAGCTGTGGGCAGAAAATCCAGAGATAGAGGCTCTGTGCATGTGCTCAGTCACTCAGTCGTGACTGACACTCTACGACGCTCTGAACTGTAGCCTACCAGCCTCCTCTGTCCATGGGATTTCCCAGGGAAGAATACTGGAGTGGGTTGCCATTTCCTCCTGCCCAGGGATCGAACCCCACATCTCTTGTGTCTTCTGCATTGGCAGGTGGGTTCTTTACCACTGTGCCCAACACCTGGGAAGCCCAGAGGCTCTGAGTAGAGTGTACTTATTGATCTATTCCTAGACTTGCCTGGGGCCTCCCTGTTTATTCTTCATTGCTACTTGGTTTTCTGTTTCTCCATTGCTAGTTGGTAGGACTTTGCCCTACCTTTCTGCCAGAGGAATTCACTGGGTCTACTCTAAGATCCTGGGGCAGAACCTTACCTATGAACCTTTAAAAAAAAAAGTACCTTCTTGAAGGAGAAGAAATCCTTCTACCTGTAATAGAATTGCAGAGAATGGTTATTTAGAGATCATCTAATGCCATAAATCTACAAATATGGGAACTGAAGTCTGGAGGAGAGGGTAGGACTAGCCCAGGGAACAGAATATGTGAGCAAAAGGGACAGAACAGGAACTTGAGGCTTCTACCTCCAGGTCTTACCTCTTCACCCTCTCCTCCTAGAGTTCAGACTCAGTCAATCCTTATTCTCTCAAAATGTAGGACTTCCCTGGTGGTCCAGTGGTTGGGAATCTGCCTGCCAATGCAGGGGACTTGGGTTCGATCCCTGATCCAGGAAGATCCCACATGCCACAAGGCAGCTAAGCCTGTGGGCCACACTATTGAAGCCTGTATACCCTAGAGCCTGCGCTCCGTGACAAGAGAAGCCACTGCAATGAGAAACCCACACACTGCAGCTAGATAATCCCTCTACTTGCTGCAACTAGAGAAAGCCTGTGCACAGCAACAAAGACCCAGCACAGCCAAAAATAAAAAAAATAAATGTTAAAAAAATATATCATGCTTTACAGAAGAAACCAGAAGCAAAAGAGCACATACTATAGGATTCCATTATATGAATATCTAGAACAGGCAAAAGTAATACATACTGACAGGAAGCAGATCCCTAGCTTCCTGGGGATGGGTGGAAGGACTGACTACAAAGGGGAGCGAGGGGACTTTCTAGAGTGGTAGAAGTGTTCTCTTTTGATTGTGGGATGGTAGGGTATATATATTTGCCAAAATTGACTATACCTCAAAAAAGTGATTTAAAAAGAAAAAAAGGCAACATTGATATATACTTACTCAATTTAGTTAAGAAAATACAATGTGACCACTGACCTACAAGCACAGTCAACATGCACCAGCTCGTCTGAGTTTAGCCGTTCATAACTCCCAAGTCAGATGTTTGCATCTCTGAGATGAAGTTGTCACAGATTTTGGTCAGAACATCATCTCCTATAGACTTTTGTTCAAGAACTGTGACATGAGCACGGCTCCTGACTTGGGTGGGATTACAAAGCTGGTGACTAATACCTCTTTGCTGTCTATCCAGGTGCTGTGTTGACTTCCTAGATTGGATTTTTCTTGCAGCGACTATCAAAGCTTTTTAATTTGTGCCATTTAAAAAAGAAAAAAAAAACACATGTGTATGAATAATAATAACCATGGCCAACGTTACTTGCTCGTTTTCTCTGTTCCAGGAGATGTTCTAAAGGTTTTACATGTAATATCTCAATATAGCTTCACTACTCTCCTTTGAAGAAGCTCCTTTTGTGGTCCCCATCTTGCAGGTTTGGGAACTCAGGTATGGAGACTTTGAGTTATCTGCCTGAGGTTTGACAGAAAATTCCCCCCTGCTATGGAGCCTGGCAGGCTGCAGTCCACAGGGTCACACAGAGTCAGACGTGACTGAAGCAACTTAGCACGTGTGCACACATGACGGATATGAACCCTATCGGCCTGACTCTAGAGTCCATATAGCTCTTAAGTGCTATATGGTAATGCTATACAGCATTACCTATAAAATGACCTAAGAGTGACGGCAAAACCCTTTTGCCTCAGAATGCCTTCCTCACTACTGCCAGAAATTCCACCATTGACTGGGTCCTCCCTCACAGTTAAGCATTGCCATTTTTTTTTTAATCTTTTGGCCATGCCTTGTGGCATGTGAGATCTTAGTCCCCCGACCAGGGATTGAACTTGTGCCCCCTGCATTGGCAGCATGGAGTCTTAACCATTGGACCACCAGGGAAGTTCCCAAGCCTTGCCCTCTCTAGATGCCTCCTAAAATGCAACTAGTCAAGAGAAGGGGAGCACTCAATCCCTACCCATTTAGTCAAATGGGTTTTTCAAACACCTTCTATCCACTGAGCATTCTGAGAAAAACACAGGTTGGGAGGTGGGGAGAAGGGTGATGGGGCATTGAAGGGGATACCAGAGAGGTAAGATGCTAGAGCCAGGTGTCCCAAGTTTCCTGGGCTGACCCTGCTCAACCTCACATCAATGAGACCCTGTGAAAATATGACCCCACAGTCAATCAGCTCTGGTTTTCAGCCCAGACACTGGAGGCAGGGAGCCATGTAGGAAAGAGGTGACAGGAGAAGCTCTTTAGTATGATGCTGGGTGTTACCTGGGTGCCCCAATCTGAGCCAGGGTGTCCTTGGGGAAGGCAGGTGGGACAAATGGCATAAGGTGAATCCTTCAGCCTCACTCCTTTGCCTGGGGGTGTGGGCAGTTGCATTCTATCCACCTGAAGTTTATTTTAAAAAAATATTTATTTATTTGGCTCTTCATTCTAGTACGTGGGCTTAGTTGCCCCACAGCATGTGGGATTTTAGTTCCCCTATCAGGGATCAAACCTGCATCCCCTGCATTGGCAGACAGATTCCTAACCAATAGACCACCAGGAAAATCTCCTGAAGTCTATTTTTAAAAATTAAAATGTATTTAAGAACTTCCCTGGTAATCCAGTGGTTAAGATTCCATGTTTCCACTGCAAAAGGCATAGGTTCTGTCCCTAGTCAGGAAACTAGGGTCCCACACGGTGAAGTCAGAAAATAAAAAAATTTGTTTGAATTAAAATGTATCTTAAATGATGCAACAATTTATATAAAGTATTATATAAAATCCAAGCAGACTTTGTAATTTTTAAAAAATTATAAAAAACAAAAACAAAATAAAGTCAGGGCCACCCTTGACTGCCCCTCATCCCAGCCCAGAGACCTTCCACTACTGCTCCTGATTTGGAGTTTTCCTTGTTTCTACACAACACATGTATGTACACACAGAAAGTGTACTGTTTCAAAGAGCTTGTTTTGCTTCTAGTTTTAGAACTATGCTTTAAAAAATTTTATGAACTGATAATTACAGGGACAGAGATCAAAATTTCAAAGGTTCAATAGGGAAAACAGTGAAAAGTGGGTGTCCCTCTCTTCTCTGTTCCCAATTGTCTCTTTACTCTCCTAGAGGCAACCACGAATTCTAGCCTCTTGTAATTCCTTACAGAGATAGTCTAGCATTTAAAACTCAATGTGTATATACATATATGTATTTTCCATACAAAGAAAGACTCTTCTGCACCTTGTTTTTCTTCATTTTATAGTATATTTTTCAGACTTTTTTTTATCAGTATGGAAAATAGCCTCCTTCTTTTTCACACATACTTGGTATCCCATTATATGTATGCACAATATTTATCCAGTCCCCTATGGAAAGAAAGGTTGTTTCTAATATTTTATTACAAACAATGTTGCAATTAAATATTTTATCCATTATTTCGCATATTTATTTGTAAGATGAATACCTATTAGTGGGGATTAGTCAGCTGAAGTTATTTTAAAAGTTTAAATAGCATTTTAAAAGTTGATAGAAACTGCCAAATAGCTTTCAGGATGTACCAATTTATACTGCTTATGAGTTTGTTTGTTTCTTTGTTAGTATGTCATATGATATACTCTGTCCTGCAGACTCACATTTTTCACTCAGTAATATGACACTGGAGTTCTACTTATGTCAATATGCATAGATCTTCTTCATTAAAAACAAAGACTATCTTACAATTTCCCACTGCTATGGCTATGGAATGTTTATTTAGTTGAACACATATTGATGGACATTTGGTTGGGTTTCAATTTTTTGCTTCCAAGAACAATGCTGCAGTAACTCTTCATATTAATATGAATAGAATAGATTCAGAGAAGTAAATTGCAAGATTGATAGTTATACATACTTAAAATTTCAATAGACGCTGTCAAGTTGCTCTTCCAAAATGTTGTGGCAATTTAGACTTCCACTAACAGTGCATGAGAACTTTGTGTGTGCTCACTCAGTTGTGTCCAACTCTTTGTGACCCCATGGACTGTAGCCCACCAGGCTCCTCTGACTGTGGAATTTTCCAAGCAAAAATGCTGGAGTGGGTTGCCATTTCCTACTCCAGGGGATCTTCCTGATCCAGGGATCGAACCCACATCTCTGGCGTCTCCTGAATTGGTAGGCAGATTCTTTACCACTGTGCCACCTGCTCTTGAACCTGCCCATGTGCTTTCTCCTGGAACAAAGCTCAAAGTATGGGTTATCACTGGGATCATCCAGACCCTGAGCCCTACTCTGCAGAATCTGAATGGGTAAGCCAAGTGCTGGGAATAATAAACACAGAAAAGGGGCAGGGCTGTCCCCCACTAGCCAGATAGTCACCCAGGTAACACAACTCTCTCCAAAGGAAAGATTACTTTGGGAGTGGGAGAAACTGAGCTCCCCACCAATAGGGGTGTTTGAACAGAAGTTTGGTATCAACAAATGCCCTGAGCTTCTACTCTGTGTGAAGTCTCTTAGATGGGTATCTTGACCCGGAGATGAGTCAGACCCTGTCTCTGCCCTCTCAGGGCTTGATACTCATGGAGAAAATAGACAAGTAAACAGACATTGACAATTTTGTCTACTAACTATTGAGTTGGACTTCCTTTTCTGATAATATCTGGAACTTCCTGCTACACAGCACATGGAACTGCTGGAGATAAAAACAGTAAACATCCTTTTAAATGTACAAATGGACCTGCAACCATTTGGGTTTTAACAGACATTTGGGGGAGATGAAGGCTTTGACTTACACGAAGTTAAGGGTTGTAACTGAGATCCTTGATAAACCTAGGACACTTAAAGGGCTGTACCAACAGTGAAAGTGCAGACTAGGGGAAAACAAGCAAATGTCTGAGTACAGAAGACAAAAGAAGACAAAAAGGATATATGTCCTTAGCAAAGAAGACAAAAGGGATATAGGTCCCAACAAATTGGTCTTTGGATGGGGCAAAGAAGCTATCTTTAAGAATTTGAAATTGCTTGCTTGCCTTTGATGAAAATGAGGTGATGAGAGTGGGGTTTATATTTACATTACCTGCATATCTAGGAAATTCCAAGGCTGAGAAATTAACATTTAAGGAGATCTACTCCAAAAGTATGTCTCAGATTCCTAGCAGAAACTAATGCAAATCTTCTCCAGATCTCCTCCATGGAGCCCCTTCCTCCCCCAACCATTGCAGGTTACACAGAATTCCTATATATAGAGCCTTTCCAAACAGCTAATAATCCACAAGGAAACCACTGCTAAAGTATACAAGGAAACAATCCATCATGACTAAGGTTCAGTAGGCATAACAATATTGGTGCAGGAAGATGGCGGCCACCTTAGCAGCTGCTCGGGGAGGGAGGCAGCACCAGTCTGGGGGCCTGAGGCCATTGCCTCTGACTGGGAAAACCAGGAAGTCTCCACAGGGATCCCTGTCATGGCCATGCAGTTTGATGGGGACATGATTCTAGAAGCCAACTCCAGAACAACCACAAGAGTCATACATCACCATCGAGTGACTGACAAGCTGACCTCTCTTCACGGTGGTATTTTCTGTTGCCACTCAGGCTCAGCAGCTGATACTCAAGCAGAAGCTGATGCTGTCACTTATCAGCTTGGTTTGCACTGCGTTGAGCTGACTGAGCCTCCACTGGTATACACTACGGCCAGCCTCCTTAAGGAGATGTGTTATTGATACCGAGAAGACCTGATGGCAGGAATCACCATTGAGGGCTGCGACTCCCAAGAAGGGGGACAGGTGTCCTTGGTACCCATGGAGGGTATGATGGTAAGGTAGGCCTTCACCATCAGGGACTCCGGGAGCTCTTATATCTATGGCTACGTTGAGGCTACCCACTGGGAAGGCATGACCAAGAAAGAATGCCTGCAATCCACTGCCAATACTCTATCTTTGGCCATGAAACAGGACAGTTCCAGCAGCAGCGTGATCTGCCTGGCAGCTATTGCAGAATCAGGGGTAGAATGGCAGGATCTTCTGGGAGACGAGATTGTTCAACTCACCATTGCCACTTTATCACCTCTCTGAATCCTGGGGTTCTAAGATACAATAGGAGGTACCCCATACTGCTGCAAAATTCAATAAACAGCTTGTCACTGAGGAAAAAAAAAAGATTCAGTAGACAAAATGCACAGAAGAATAAGACTCCTACATACTTCAGATAACAGAATTATCAGATAGTGATCATTGAGTGCAGGTTAGAGGCAGCTGCTAAGTGCTTTGGAAGCGTATTGAAAGAACAGATTCCTTGATGAAATCAAAGTCTTCACAGAGAAGGAAACTAAGAATAAGCCTTGAAGGATAAGTAGGAATTTGCCAAGCGAGGACAGATGCTGTTGGAATGTACACAGTATAATGTACCAAGGGCATGATCATTGATAGTTTATTTTTTCGGATGCAAATAGGGCAGAAAAGTGAGGGATGAGGCAAGGGAGGTAGGTAGGGGGATAGATCACGTTGGCCCTTGTAAGCAGTCTTACAAGGGGACCTTGGTTTCTTTTTAATATTTATTTATTTTTATTTGGCTGTGCTGGGTCTTAGTTGTGGCATGTGGGATCTAGTTCCTTGAAAGAAAGTTAGTCGCTCAGTCGTGTCTGACTCTTTGCGACCCCGTGGACTATAACCCACCAGGCTCCTCTGTGCATGGAATTTTCCAGGCAAGAATACTGGAGTGGGTTGCCATTTCCTTCTCCAGGGATCTTCCTGACCCAGAGACTGAATCCAGTTCTCCTGAGTTTCAGGCAGATTCTTTACTATTCGAATTACCAGGGAAACCCTAGTTCCTTGACCAGGGATCAAACCCGGGCCCCCCAAATTGGGAGAACAGAGTCTTAGCCACTAGACCATCAGGGAAGTCCCATGGCTTTGGTTCTAGATTTAAATGTAGGATAGATTTAAGTGTAAAAGAAAACCAGTGAAGGATTTTAAGTGAGGGGTTAGTGATATTCACTTGTCCCTTCATTCATTCAGTTAATAAATGTCAGGCATGAAGAATGGCTGGAGGATGCAGGGTGGCAGCAGGCGACCAGTCAAGAGAGAACAGTAGCTACATGTGTAGGTGAGAAATGCTGGCGGCTTAGATTAGGGTGGTGGCAGTGAAGATGGAGAGGAGTAGGTAGATTTGACCGATATTTAGGTCAAAGCTTGAAAATATATAAGGGATGGGAAAGTGCGAGGTATCAAGGCTGATTCTTAGGTTTCTGGCTGAGATACTGAAAGATTAATGCTGCCATTCACAGAGATAAGGAATTAAGGAGAAGAGTGAGTTGTTGGAAAGAAGACCATGAGCTCAGTTTTAGATACTTGGAGTTTAAAGTGACTTTGGGATATCCAGGTGGCAATGTCTAGGAGGTAGTTTGATACAAAATGTATGAATATCAACAGGAGAAATCTAGGCTGGAAATAAAGATCTGAGAGTTATCAACATGCAATTGGTAACTGAAGTCAGGGAAGTATAGGAGAGTTCTTTGGGAGGCTGAGTTCCATCTTCTGTTGTATTGGTTAAGATACAATTGATATCTTATTTGGTTGATACCTATCTATATCTAGGCTTCCCTTGTAGCTCAGTTGGTAAAGAATCTGCTGGCAGTGCAGGAGACCTGGGTTCGATCCCTGGGTTGGGAAGATCCCCTGGAGAAGGAAATGGCAACCCACTCCAGTATCTTTGCCTGGAAAATCTCATGGACAGAGGAGCCTGGTGGGCTGCAGTCAATGGGGTTGCAAAGAGTCAAGCATGACTGAGTGACTAACACTTACTTACTTATCTATATCTATACCTATCTATATCTATATCTATACCTACCTACATCTATTTTACACTTAAATCTATTCAACACTTAAATCTAGAACCAATCTAGAACTTATCTGTTGTTTTGATTGCAAATGACTAATGACTGAACTCAAGCTAGATTAAATTAGAAAAAGAAATTGGTGAAATGTCCATCAATAATTGCTTCAGGGACTTCCCTCATGGCTCAGTGGTTAACAATCTGCCTGCCAGTGCAGGGGACACAGGTTCAATCCCTGATCCAGGAAGATCCCACATACCACGGGGCCACTAAGCCCATGCACCACAACTACTGAGCCTGCCCTTTCTAGAGCCTTCGAGCTCCAACTACTGAAGCCCATGTGCCTGGAGCCTGTGCTCCCCAACAAGAGAAGCCACCACAATGTAGCCTCTGTTGGCTGCACTTGGAGAAAGCCCACACAGTAATGAAGATCCAGAGCAGCCAAAAGTAAATACATATTAAAAAAAAAAATAACTGCTGCAGGCAAGGCTTGATTCAGTGGCTCAAATAATGGAACTGAGATCCAGTCTTTTCTCATTTTTCCAAAACACTTCGTAGGAATTAGCTTAATTCTTGACAGGCCCTCTCCTTCCCCATGTGATGCTGTTGGGGAAGGTCTCTGCCAGGACACCACAGTCACCTTGTGTACATTCATTCACATAGGGCACACTGGCAAAAGTTTGAACAGCTTATCTAAGTCTTGGCAGAATGCCTAATGATCCTTCCAGAACATGAGAGAGTGGAAGGTTTGTAAGGTAATGAGAGCATCTTCCACTTGCCTCCTTATCGCCCATGGGAGGCTGCCCTGAGACAGTTTTCTATCGCTTCCCAGGTTCTGATGAGCTGTGGGACTTTCTTCCCTCCTCTACTCAGAATGGAGTTGCAGGATATAAAACCTGCTAACTGTGCTCCAGAACTGGCTCCTCAGCACTAGGGTACCCTACAACTCATGTTGCAATTGTTCAGCCTCTTTTGTTTCAGTGTCATCCTTTTTGGTGTGTGAATAAGGGTCATTGAAACCTGGCTTATTCTTCTTGCTGTCTATGTTAAGTAATAAACTGATTCAACTGAAAACTGGTTCATTGTATCTTGACTAATAGAATCAGTCAGGCCTTAGTCGTAGCCTTACCTTATTTTGTCTTAAGCTACCAGCTGCTCCTGGGTCTGGGTGCTTCCAAGTTCAAACTCAGCAGAAAAGAAAAGGCCATTGCCCAAATGACTCAATCCAAGATTCCAGAACTGAGTCTTGTTGACTCTGATTGACCTGACTTGGGTCATGTACTCATGCCTGCACCAATTACTGTGGCTAGGGATGTGGGGTATATTGGTTAGTTAAAGCCATTTAGGGCCCATTCCTGAAAATGGGGGTGAGGTCAATCTTACTCAGATCACATGGCTGAAAATTCAGGGTCCTGTTTGGAAAAGGGAAAGAAAGAATGGATTCTAGAAAGGAATTCACAAAGCCCACTATACCCATCTTCTTTCCCAGAGCAGCAGTGTGAACTTGGGGGGAGGGCACAAAGGGTCTGGATGCATAACTGGGGGAGGGATGGCTCCTTTAAGAAGGGAGAAAGGTTCAGAGAGAAGAGGCTGGGGGAAGCAGAGTCAATTTTAGCCTTTGGAGGCCTACTGTATAACTTGGTCTTCCTAACAGGATGGCTTTTGCAATGGTGGGCATTTGTGGTAAGGAACAGGAAGGAAATTGAGAGGTCTTGAGGTACCAGGTACCAGAAATTTGTCCTCAGGGCACTATGCAAGACCAGATCTCTTGTTCCTTTTGGGCCTTTATAATACTTTGGTTCAAGGGTTGAGGAGGGAACAGGTGTGGATTTCCCAAGGGGCTTCACGAGAGACTCAGCCCAGGAACAAGAGGCAGCTAGTATAGGAGACAGAGGTTGAGAACACTGACTTCTGGGCCCAGTATCACCACTGACTTGGGGTGCAACAGTTGGTGAGTCATGAATTTTCTTGCCTGGCTGGTTACCATGTCACATAATGGCAGCTACTCATCAGGCAGCCAGGGAGGGGAAAAGCTTTCAGTTGTGTTTGCTTGCATACATATATATATATATATATATATCAGAGAAGGCACTGGTGACCCACTCCAGTACTCTTGCCTGGAAAATCCTATGGACGGAGGAGCCTGGCGGGCTGCCGTCATGGGGTCGCACAGAGTCGGACATGACTGATGCGACTTAGCAGCAACATATATATATATATATATATATATATATATGTATAGGCTATTTGTTGTGGCTTGTGGACTTCTCTGTTGCAATGCCCATGCTCTAGAGCTAGAGGGCTCAGTAGTTGCCGCATACAGGCATAGCTGCCCCTTGGCATGTGGGATCTTAGTTCCCTGACCAGGGATCAAACCCACATCCCCTGCATTGGAAGGTGGATTCTTAACCACTGGACCACTAGGGAAGTCCTCCTGCAGTTTCAGTTGTGTTTAAAGATCTAGAGATTTTATCTACTCCTCAATCTGAGATGATTTTGCTCTCAGTTTCTGTCTCAATTTTCTATTAATGAAAGTCTCAGACTTTTATAAGAGCCAGGGTCTGAGTGCCAGGCATAAGAAATAGGGGAATTTGGGAAACAATTGATCAATGCTACCTCCAAAATATCTCTTGAATCCACCCACTTCTTTCCACCATCCTGAGCCGAGCTACTGTCTGCATTCACCTGGTTAACTGCAGCAGCCTCCTCACTGGTCTCCCTACTGCCACTCCTCACTCCCTCCATCCATTCTTCACTCAGTAGCCAGATGGCTATTATTTTTAAATTCTAAACTGTGATCATGTTCCAACTTTCCTTGAAACTCTTTAGTGAACTTCCCATTGCTCTTAGACAAAAAGCCCAATTTAGCATTATGCTCTACAAAGGCCATTTTTAAAATATTTATCTTTATTTATATTTAAATTTGGCTGTGCTGGGTCTTAGTTGAGGCAAGCAGGATCTTGGATCTTCACTGTACATGAAGGACAGAATCTTTTAGTTGCAGCATGAAGGATCTTTAGTAGCAGCATATGAACTCTTAGTTGTGGCATATGGGATCTAGTTCCCTGATGAGGGATCAAACCTGGGCCCCCTGCATTGGGAGTTAGGAGTCTTAGCCACTGTACCACCAGGGAAGTCCCTACAAAGGCCATTTGACTCTTAGCTATTCCTTCAGTCACTTCACTCCTACACTGGCCTCCCTCATTGCAAGCGCATTGTAACCTTAGTCCCCTCTTCTCCATACACACAACTCACCATTTTGCCAGTTCTTTACAGCAAGAGCTCCTTCTCATCCTTTAGGTCTCAGCTTAAATATCACTTCCTCAGACAGGCTTTCCTTAACAATCCAGTTCATTCTATAGTATGTCCTCTGCTATTCATCATCATTGATCCAGATCTGTTGCCCTCATTAGTCTAATCATAACCTCTAATTATTTTATTAGTCTTAATGCTCCTATTCTGTATGGCTTCCTGCTAGACTAAAAACTCCAGCATGGGAGGGACAGTGCCTATGTTTCTCAGCAGCATTATTAGTGGATTTGTTGTTGTTGTTTAATCACTCAGTCATGTCTGACTCTTTGTGACCCCCTGGACTGAAGCCTGCCAGGCTTCTCTGTCCCATAGGACTTCCCAGGCAAGGATACTGGAGTGGGTTGCCATTTCCGGTTCCAGGGGATCTTCCTGACCCAGGGATCAAACCAAATCTCCTGTCAGTCTCCTGCATTGTAGGTGGATTCTTTACTGCTGAGCCACTGGGAAAGCCCTTATAGGTGGATATTTGCTCCTTTTTCCCCCTATCCAGCATCCAATCACCTTTTGTGTTGTGTTGAAGAAAAGCTATGACAACCTGGACAGCATATTAAAAAGCAGAGACATTACTTTGCCAACAAAGGTCCATCTAGTCAAAGCTACGGTTTTTCTAGTAGTCACGTATGGATGTGAGAGCTGGACTATAAAGAAAGCTGAGTGCCAAAGAATTGATGCTTTTGAACTGTGGTGTTGGAGAAGACTCTTGAGAGTCCCTTGGACTGCAAGGAGATCCAACCAGTCTATCCTAAAGGAAATTAGTCCTGAATATTCATTGGAAGGACTGATGCTGAAGCTGAAACTCCAATACTTAGGCCACCTGATTCGAAGAACTGACTCACTGGAAAAGACCCCGATGCTGGGAAAGATTGAAGGCAGGAGAAAAAGAGGATGACACAGGATGAGATGGTTGGATGGCATCACCGACCCAATGGACGTGAGTTTGATTAAACTCCAGGAGGTGGCAGTGGACAGGGAGAAGTCGTGTCCAACTCTGCGACCCCATGGACTGCAGCACCTCCCGTCCTTCACTATTTCCCAGAGTTTGCTCAAACTCATGTCCGTTGAGTCGTGATGCCATCCAACTATCTCATGCTCTGTTGCCCCTTCTCCTCCTGCCCTCAATCTTTCCCAGCGTCAGGGTCTTTTCCAATGAATCAGCTCTTTGCATCAGGTGGCCAAAGTATTGGAGCTTTAGTTTCAGCATCAGTCCTTCCAATGAATATTCAGGGTTGTTTTCCATTGGGATAGACTGGTTTGATCTCCTTGCTGTCCAAGGGACTCTCAAGAGTCTTCTCTAGCACCACAGTTCAAAAGCATCAATTCTTCAGTGCTCAGCCTTCTTTATGGTCCAACTCTCACATCTGCACATGACTACAGGAAAAACCATAGCTTTGACTATACGTACCTTTGTCAGCAATCACCTTTTACCTTCGCCCAAAAGATTTCACTGAATTGCCTTCAGGATGTACTGTCCTAAGGCAAATACAATCAATTCATGACCTGACTCCCACAGATTCTTTTCTCTTGCTGCCCTACACACAGCCAAGAGGTAGGTACAGGACCTAATCTCAGTCAATCCCATGCTCTGTCCAAGAACTTTGGCCTTCTTTTTTTTTTGGCTCCACTGGGTCTTTGTTGCATTGGTTCTTCATTGAGGCTTTCAGGCTCAGTAGCTGTGGCATGTGGGATCTTAGTTCCCGAGCCAGGGATCGAACCCAAGTCACTTTCATTAGAAGGCAGATTCTTACTGGGGAGGTCCCAGAATTGTGAATCTTGAATGGCACAATGCAAGGTCATTAAAAACTGGTTGAAGTTCACTCATTTCAGTGGTGGTACCTGGTAGTCTTGATAGCTACCCAGGCTCTGTGTTGCTGCCTACTTGAGTCCTGATATTCCAAGTCTGGTTCCCTAGGCTTCTCTTTGATCCTGTTGAGCTCTCTCACAGTCTCCTAGTTAATTTCCTTTAGGTTAAAGATGGCCAGAGTCAGTTTGCTATTGGGAGTACAAAAAAATATGGACCTGATAGATTGTAATTCCATAGGCTAGTGCAGGATCTGGCAATGGTATTTAATAAGTGCTAAAGAAAAAGCTACCTAGGTATATGGCTTAAGGCTGATGACTCAGAGCCTCAGTTCCTTCTTCTCTAGGCAACCCACACATTATCTAGGATCTCAGGAAAGAAATCACCTTGTTTGTTCCTTTATTATTTCCCTCCTTTCAATTCTCTACCCTTCCTTCTCAGCTACAGCAACAATACAACCCAACCTAATTCAACCCAAATTCCTCTCATTTTCTCAGGCATAGCAGCTTAACCACATCTGAATCATGGTTCTGCCACTTATTAGCTGTGTGACCCCAAACAAACTAGTAAATCTCTTTTTGTCTTAGTTTCCTCATCCACATGTGGTGATTGGGAAATTACAGGACCTGTAGTGTATGTGTGTGTGTATGTATTTGTTTAAATACCATGTGTTAAATACCATGTGGCTCGGTGGAAGAAAGAATCTACCTGCCAAGCAGGAGACACGAATTTGATCCCTGAGTCGGGAAGATCCCCTGGAGAAGGGAATGGCAACCCCTTGGACAGAGGAACTTGGCTGGCTACAGTCCATAGGGGTTTCAAAGAGTCAAACACAACTGAGCACACATGCACATATTGTAAATGACATGCAAATCACTTAAAATAATACTTAGCACACAATAAGCACTAAATGTGCTGTGCTAAGTCATTTCAGTCATGCCCGACTCTTTTCGACCCTATGGACTGTAGCCTGCTGGGCTCCTCTGTCCATGGGATTTTCCAGGCAAGAATACTGGAGCGGGTTGCCATGCCCTCCTCCAGGGGATCTTCCTGACTCAGGGATTGAACCCATGACTCTTATGTCTCCTGCATTGACAGGCAAGTTCTTCACCACTAGCACCACCTGGGAAGCCTAAGCACTAAATACCTGCTTGCTATTGTCACTATTTTCACCTATTTTGCATAAATTACTGGAAACCTATGCCTTCAGGGTAATGTTTTCTAATGTATGGCTTCTGAACCACCAGGATCAGGATAATCTAGAGAGATTAATAATGCAGGTCCCTGGGTTCCACCCCAGACCCAGTGAATCACAGTTTCTAGGGCAGAAATAAGAAATTTACGTTAAAAAAATACATCTCCCAAGTGATTTTGATGCTTAGTCAGGTTAAGATATTGAGACATAATACACACGGTATAAAACTCACCCAATTAATGTACCTAGTTCAGTGGTTTTTGGTACATTCAGAGTTGTACCACCATTCCCACGGACTAATTTTAGAACATTTCATCACTCTAAAAAGAAATCCTGGGACTTCCCTGGTGGTTCAGTGGCTAACACTCTATGCTCCCAACACAGGCGTCCTGGGTCTGATTTATTAGTTGGGGAACTAGATCCCCCATGCTGCAACTAAGAGTTTGCATGCTGCAACTAAGGATCTTGCATGCCACAACTAAGACCAGGCACATCTAAATAAATAAACAATAAAAAGAAAAGAAATCCTGTACCATGAGCAGTCATTTCCCATTCCTTACCCTTCCAACCACCCCTGCCCTAGGCAACTATCAATCTACTTTTCGTCTCTATAGATTTGCCTCTACAGAGTTGTTGTTCAGTCCCTAAGTCGTGTCTGACTCTTTGCAACCCTATGGACTGTAGCATACCAGGTTTCCCTGTCCTTCACCATCTCCCGGAGTTTGCTCAGGTTCATGTCCACTGAGTCAGTGATGCTATCTAATCATCTCATTCTCTGCTGCCTCCTTCTCCTATTGCCTTCAGTTTTTCCCAGTGTCAAGGTCTTATCCAGAGTTGACTCTTCTCATCAGGTGGCCAAAGTTTTGGAGCTTCAGTGTCAGTTCTTCTGATAAATATTCATGGTTGATTTTCTCTAGGATTGACTAGTTTGATCTCCTCGCAGTCCAAGGGACTCTCAAGTCTTCTCCAGCACTTCAGCTCAAAAGCATCAATTCTTCTATGCTCAGCTTTCTTTATGATCCAGCTCTCACATCCATACATGACTACTAGAAAGACCATAACTTTGACTATGAAGATGTTTGCTGGCAAAGTGATGTCTCTGCTTTTTAATAGGGGTGTCTAGGTTTGTCACAGCTTTCCTTCCAAGGAGCAAGCATCTTTTAGTTTCACGGCTGCAGTCACTGCCTCTACAGAGAGATTCACATAAATACGTGATCTTTTGTGACTGGCTTATTTCACTTAGCATAATATTTTGGTTTTTGTTTGCTTGTTTTTTATATTAGTTTATGTATTTGGCTGCACTTAGTTGGGGCACTTGGGTTCATTGCAGCATGGGGGATCTTTAGTTTCCACTTGTCGGTTCTAGTTCCCTGACCAGGCCCCGTTTTGGGAGCACCAAGTCTTAGCCACCGGACCATCAGGGAAGTCCCTAGCATAATGTTTTTAAATTTCATTCATATTGTAGCATGTATCAGTACTTCATTGTTATTTTTTTGCTCAATTATAGTCCATTGTATAGATATAGCACATCTTGTTTTTCTATCCATGGGAAAACAAAATATTCAGGGTTGATATTTGGGTTGCTTCCACTTTTGGGCTATTATATGTAATAGCTATGTATACACTATGAACATTTGTGCATAAGTTTCTTTGTGAACATATGTTTCATTTCTCTTGGACATATAGCCAGGGGTTGAATTGATGAGTCATATAGCTAAGCTATTTAAAAATCCTAAAAGATGATGCTGTTAAAGTGCTGCACTCAATATTTCCACAAATTTGGAAAATTCAGCAGTGGCCACAGGACTTGAAAAGGTGTTTTCATTCCAATCCCAAAGAAAGGCAATGCCAAAGGACATTCAAACCATTATACAATAATGCTCATTTCACATACTAGCAAGGTAGTGATCAAAATACTTCAAGCTAGGCTTCAGCAGTATGTGAATTGAGAACTTCCAGATGTACAAGGTGGATTTAGAAAAGGCAAAGGAATAAGAGATCAAATTGCCAACATCCGTTAGATCATAGATAAAGCAAGAGAATTCCAGAAAAACATCTGCTTCTTTGACTACACAAAAGCCTTTGAATCTGGATTACAAGCTTCCCAGGTGGTGTTAGTGGTAAAAAAAAAACCTGCCTGCTAATGCAGTAGACAAAACAGATCTGGGTTTGATCCTTGGGTCAGGAAGATCCCCTGGAAGAGGAAATGGCAATCCACTCTAGTAGTTCAGCCTGGAGAATTCTGGCAATATTCCTGCCTGGAGAATGGACAGTCCATACGTCCAATGGACATGTCTTCGAAGAGTTGGACATGACTGAAGCGAATTAGTATGCATGTGGAAAATTCTTAAAGAGATGGGAATACCAGATCACCTTACTTGTCTCCTGATAAACTTGCATGCAGGTAAAGAAGCAACAGTCTGAACTGGACATGGAACAACAGACTGGTTCAAAATTGAGAAAGCAATATGTTAAGGCTGTATATCTCCACCCTGCTTCTCTAACTTATATGCAGAATACGTCATACGAAATGCTGAGCTGGATGAATCACAAGCTGGAATCAAAATTGCTGGGAGAGGTATCAACAACCTGTGGTGTGCAGAATGACACCACTCTAATGGCAGAAAGTGAAGAACTAAAGAGCCTCTTGATGTGGGTGAAAGAGGAGAGTGAAAAAGCTGGCTTAAACTCAGCATTCAGAAAACTAAGATCATGGCATCTGGACCCATCACTTCATGGCAAATAGATGTGGGAAAAGGGGAAATAACAATAGATTTTGTTTTCTTGGGCTCCAAAATCACTGCAGATGATTAATGCAGCCATCAAATTAAAAGACGCTTGCTCCTTGAAAGAAAAGCTATTACAAACCTAGATAGTGTATTAAAAAGCAGAGCTCTCACTTTGACATCTAAGATTCATGTAGTGAAAGCTATGGTTTTTCCAGTAGTCATGTAGGGGTGAGAGATCTGGACAATAAAAAAAGGCTGAGTACTGAAGAATTAATGCCTTCCAACTGTGGTGCTGGAGAAGACTCTTGAGAGTCCCTTGGACTGCAAGGAGATCAAACTAGTCCATCCTAAAGGAAATCAACCCTGAATATTTATTGGAAGGACTGATGATGAAGCTTAAGCTCCAATACTTTGGCCACCTGATGTGAACAGTGGACTCACTGGAAAAGACCCTGATGCTGGGAAAGACTGAGGGCAGGAGGAGATGGCAGGATGGCATCATGGACCCAATGGACATGAGTTGGAGTAAACTCCCAGAGATAGTGAAGGACAGGCATATTTCAGTCCATGGGGTCACAGAGTTGGAGGGGATTTAGGGACTGAACAGATGACTTCCCTGGTGGCTCAGATGGTAAAGCATCTGCCTGCAATGCGGGAGACCAGGGTTCGATCCCTGGGTTGGGAAGATCTCCTGGAGAAGGAAATGGCAACCCACTCCAGTATTCTTGCCTGGAGAATCCTACGGACGGAGGAGCCTGGGAGGCTACAGTCCATGGGGTCGCAAAGAGTCGGACATGACTGAGCGACTTTACTTTCACTTTAGGGACTGAACAACAACAAACTGTAGAATAAATCAATGAACACATATTTAATGCTCTTTAAAAACATAAAACTGTGGAAAATTCTTCAAGAGAAGGGAATACCAGACCACCTTACCTGTCTCCTGAGAAATCTGTATGCAGGTAAAGAAGCAACAGTTAGAATTGGACAGGGAACAACAGACTGGTTCCAAATAGGGAAAGGAGTACATCAAGGCTGTATATTGTCACCCTGTTTATTTAACTTCTATGCAGAGTACATCACACAAAATGCCAGGCTGGATGAAGCACAAGCTGGAATCAAGATTGCTGGGAGAAATATCAATAACCTCAGATATACAGCTGATACCACCCTTATGGCAGAAAGCAAAGAACTAAAGAGCCTCTTGGTGAAAGTGAAAGCGAGTGAAAAAGTTGGCTTAAAACTTAACATTCAGAAAACTAAGATCATGGCATCCGGTCCCATCACTTCATGGCAAATAGATGGGGAAACTATGGAAACAGTGACTGACTTTATTTTGGGGGGCTCTAGAATCATTGCAGATGGTAACTGCAGCCATGAAATAAGACGCTTGCTCCTTGGAAGAAATGCTATGACCAACCTAGATAGCATATTAAACAGCAGAGACATTACTTTGCCAACCAAGGTCCATCTAGTCAAAGTTATGGTTTTTCCAGTAGTGACGTATGGATGTGAGAGTTAGACTATAAAGAAAGCTGAGCGCCAAAAAATTGATGCTTTTGAACTGTGGTGTTGGAGAAGGCTCTTGAGGGTCCCGTGGACTGCAAGGAGATCCAACCAGTCCATCCTAAACAAAATCAGTCCTGAATAGTCATTGGAAGGACTGATATTGAAGCTTAAACTCCAATACTTTGGCCACCTGATGTGAAGAAGTGACTCATTGGAAAAGACCCTGATGCTGGGAAACACTCCGGGCGGGAGGAGCAGGGGACGACAGAGGATGAGATGGTTGGATCGCATCACCGACTCAATGGACATGAGCTTGAGTAAACTCCATTAGTTGGTGATGGTCAGGGAGGCCGGGCTTGCTGCAGTCCACGGAGTCGCAAATAGTCCGACACGACTGAGCGACTGAACTGACTGAAAAACACAAAAAAGAAAAATTTTAAGCATTAGAAACATAGCCATGAGTGAAGCAAACGTCTTTTAAATCTCGTTCACAATCCTAGGATGACAATTGCCTTCACCTGTCTTCTTTCAAGAGCATTTCGTTTTCTGGGCGCTTTACAGTTCGCCTTCTACCGTCTGAGACGTCGCCCAACCCTTTGAGGTGAGCTTGAGACGCCCTGCTTGCCGTTGTCCCGCCCCATTTCGCCGCACAGCCTCCTGGGATTGGTAGTCCCCAGTCTGGCCGCTCCGGTGATAGTAGCGAGGTGCGCCGGTCTGCGGAACTACAGGGGGCGGAGCGCAGGTCTCCAGGCTCTTCCGACTCGCCTTTCCCTCCCCGCCTGCGCGCCCGCCCCGGCTATCATGGCGGCTCCCTTGGCCCTGGTGCTGTTGGTGGCCGTGACCGTGCGGGCGGCCTTGTTCCGCTCCAGTCTGGCCGAGTTCATCTCGGAGCGGGTGGAGGTGGTGTCCCCACTGAGCTCTTGGAAAAGAGGTGAGACCACCGGCTCGAGTAGGCGGTCAGGTCCCGCCTGTGCGCTCCTGGCCTCTGTGAATGGAAGGCGGGGGCATTGGCCGCAAGCTCAAGATTCTGAGGGAACTGACCCACTGAAGCGTACTTAGAGAAGGCGGGAGAGCGGGGCTGCTGGGAGGAGGGAGCGTGGGGCAATGGTGAGGTTGGGGCCCTACGGGCCGGTCACCTGCGGGATGGGGATCTGAGGGGGTGTGTCCCACACGGGTTCTGAGCTGAGAGGCGTGATCTGAGAAAGGGTCAGGATGAGGGAAGTGCATGCCTTCTGGAGTGGGATTTGGCGGGAGATTCGCACGTTACGTTCCCTGGGGTGTGGGGTGGTGTGTGAGGGGAGCCCCAGTGCGGGGACCAATCCTGCCTAAGCGAGGAAAGGGTGTGAGTGAGTGTTCTTAGAAGCCTGTTCTCCGTCTGGGACTTGCAGTGCAGTTTTTCCTACTGTATCTTCTTAGGTCTTGCAGTTCTTCATCGAACATTGTTTTATACTAAAGAGACAGAATTTGGGCCAAAGGATCCACAGGCTGGTGGGAGAAATAGATAATTATAATCATTTGTGGAAAGTGTACTTCCTATGTACATCCAGTTCCTTCCTTGGAGTTCTGATCTTGAAGAAAGTGTCCCCTCCTTTTCCAATTTCTTAAGGCTATGGAATTTGAGCTAACTCTTGAAGGATGCAGAGTTTGGAAAGAGAGATTAGAGAAAGGGAAGTTCCAGGTAGAAGATAAACAGGATCAAGAAATGTTGAAGGAAGTGAATGTATCGGAAGTAGGGGAGTAATGGGATGGGGGTTAGGTTAGGGGCAGAGTTTGAAGATTTTCTAAAAAACTTTCTTACTAAAGTACAATAAACTTAGAGCTCAAGGAATTTTTTACAAACTGTCTACATCCGTGTAGCCAGCACCCAGATCAACAAATAGAACAGCACCACAGAAGTCCCCTTTCATGTTCTCAAACTTTAAATGCTAGAGTTTTAATATTATCCCATAACTTCCCTGGTGACTCAGATGGTAAGGAATCCACCTGCAATGCAGGAGACCCAGATTTGAGCCCTGGGTGGGGAAGATCCCCTGGAGAAGGGAATGGCAATGTACTCCATTATTCTTGCCTGGAAAATCCCATGGACTGAGGAGCCTGGCAAGCTACAGTCTATGGGGTCACAACAGTCAGACATGACTTAGTGACTGAATCACCACTACCACCCTTTACCCAGCTTCTTCTCCTGCTAATATCCTACATAATTATAGTATAATGACCTAAACCAGAAAATTAACATTGATACAATACCATTAACTAACCTATAGGATTTTTACCAGTTGTTCCACAAATGTCCTTTCTCTGGTCCAAGATCCCTTCATGATCCCATATTGCATATAATTGTTATCTGTCCTTAGTCTCTTCCTATCTGGGACGCTTCCTCCTTCATGTTGTTCAGTCACTCAGTTGTGTCTGACTCTTTGCGACCCCATGGACTGTAGCAGGCCAGGCTTCCCTGTCCTTCACCATCACCCAGAGCTTGCTCAAACTCATGTCCATTGAGTCAGTGATGCCATCCAATCATCTTGTCCTCTGTCGTCCCCTCCTCCTGCCTTCAATCTTTCCCAGGATCAGAGTCTTTTCCAATGAGTTGGCCGGTTATTTTGTCTCTCAGTTTAGGTTTTTTTGATGTTTCCTCATGATGAGATTGAAGTTATGGTTTTTTTGGTAAGGACCGCATTTTTGGCATAAACACCACAGAAGTTTTTTTATCTCCATCATGATGAATCATGTCAGGAGGAACTTGATAATGTTAACTGGTCAGCATATTACTGGTGATATTAAGGTAGGTCACTTGAGAAAGATAGTAATGCCAGGTTTATCCACATGAAGTTTTTATTTTTCCCCTTGTAAATACTGTTTCCAATCATATTTTTACCCACTAATTTTTAGTATCCATTATTGATACTTGCCTTTCATGATTATTACTGTGGGATCTGCCAAATGGTGATTATCTATTTTCATCTTTCCTCTACATTTGAT
Source organism: Okapia johnstoni (assembly GCA_024291935.2). Taxonomy (NCBI): domain Eukaryota; kingdom Metazoa; phylum Chordata; class Mammalia; order Artiodactyla; family Giraffidae; genus Okapia; species Okapia johnstoni. Next base: position 53,115,226 of record CM044324.1, on the reverse strand, counting down.
ACTTACCATTCTCTATAAGGAAGAGTTTTCTTTTCTCTTTTACCTATTTATTCAATTATTAATAGCAAAGTATGATTTCTAACTATAAAGTGCTTCTCTCTATCCACCCATACATATGTGTATGCACTTCTTAATTCATTTACATAAATATCCATTAATGAAACTTGGGGTTATTTTTAGTATTTTAGTACTCTGAGCATGATAAGGAACCTATTTCTTTGGGCACTTGTCCAGTTATTTCCCTGGATAAACTACCCTAAGAACAATCGTTTCTGGATCAAGAGGCACACACTTAAAAATACATGTTGCCTGTAGAAAAGTTAATAACAAATGTCACTGAAACAGTCAGCATATGAGAGTGACTGCCCATTTTTCTAGTCTGTGGACAATATTTCTCACAGCTTCTAATTTGTTATTCTGCTGTTTTTTGCAATGGAGCAGAATATGTAGAAGTGCAACACTTCTTATTATTTATTTATTTGGCAGGGGCTTGCAGAATCTTAGTTTTCTGCCCAGGGATTGAACCTGGGCCTCTGGCAGGAAAGAGCCAAGTCCATACCACCAGACCACCAGGAAATTTGCAAACAAAACACTTTTTAGTGTGGGTGGAAGTTAGAAGAAGATTGAAGGAATGTTAAGGTGTAATATTTTTCATAATGAGTGTTGCCCCACAATGAAAAGAGTTGCTCTGTAGGGAAGAAAGTTCACCATCGTCTGAAATCAAGACTTAAAATCACTTGCTGGGAATGAGGTAAAAGGGTGTTAGACAAATTGGGAAGCCCTTTTTGTTCTTGGGAGTATCTATAGCACTTTGGTTTATGGCCAATCTGCATATGTCTCTAAAGTAAGAGTGAACTTGGATGTCTTACTTTTCAGTGGTTGAAGGCCTCTCACTGTTGGACTTGGGAGTGTCTCCTTATTCTGGAGCAGTATTTCATGAAGTAAGTGTTTTTGCTTTCTTTTCTGGGTACTAAGAGTAGTTTATAGTCACAGATGCCAAACCTAACCTCTGTTTTGTACAAACATTTAAAAAGATCTATTTTTGAAAATCATATTTAGAAACAGCCCTTTTTTAGATGTCTTCTGCTTAAGAAGAGGGTTTCACAATTGCAGTGAAAATGATCCAGATTTAGATTTTAATTTGGGGAAGCAGATGAGACTTCTGTAGAAGTTTCCATTTTTGTTAGCAGATAAGTTGTAAACAGTTCGTAGTTCATGAATAGGTTATATGCTAATTGGCATGTAATTTGTTCTTTGGAACATGCTTTCCCATGAAAACTGTGTCAGCAGTGTTGGTTTCTTAGAAAGCCCACCAAAGCCATTTAACCATAAAGTTAGTTCTTAAGAATAGTAAAATCACTCTTAGGTCTCCATCATCTCTTATTTGGGTTACTACAACAGCTTCCTGGCAAGTCCTTCTGCATTCAGTCTTGCTCCTTTTTGTTTTATTCTGTAGTCAGAGCCATCTTCCTGAAGTGTGAATCTGATTTTGTCACTGTCCTGCTTGGCATTGATTTCAGGATAAAATCCAAAGCACCTTAGGGTGCATATAAAGCCCTGTGGGCCCTACTCACTCGCTCAACCACATGTCTTTCCACTTCTTCCTCCCCTTTTTTTCTTTTAATTTTATTTTTGGCTCTGCTGGGTCTTCAATGCTGCATGGGCTCTCTCTTGTGGTGAGCAGGGGCTACTCTTGGTTGCAGTACTCGGGCTTCTCATTGTGATGGCTTCTTTTGCTGTGGAGCATGGGCTGTAGGCCCGAGGGCTTCAGTAGTTACAGCACGTGGGCTCAGTAGTTGCGGCTCCTGGGCTCTAGAGCACAGGCCCAGTAGTTGTGGTGCACAGGCTTAGTTGCCCTGTGGCATGTGGATCTTCCAGGACCAGGAATTGAACCCATGTCCCCTGCATTGGCAGGCAAATTCTTTATCAGTGAGCCACCAGGAGAGCCCCTGCCCCTTTTTATTGGCTTTATCATTTAGACGTCTTCTAATTTGGCAATTTAGTCCTTAATTTTTACAACTGTGTCCTTCATACCTACTTTGAGAACAGTTTTTTTGGTTCTTCTGTCTAGTCTTTTTAAAGCATTCAACTTGGTTCTCATGGAGATAATAGCTCTTTTGTATTCATACTTCATTATCTTTGTATTACTATCTAATTGAACCACAATAACAAGAACTGCTAGCAGAAACAGGTTAGGAAAAATTTGAGACTCTTTATGAGCATGCAATTCAGAGATTGGGAACAGAAGTGTATGGGCATATACAAGCATAGCCTAGTAGCCACGAGAGCTCAGTATGCTGTGTGCCTTGGGCAGTATGTTTTCTAGACAGAATAGGAACCCCTGACAGAGTTCTGACATGGTTTTATTATGTTCCAGTACCATATTCTCTCTTACCCATGTCTTCTCTTTTCTCATGCTGTTGTCTTTTGATAGAGGGCCATTCTTCTCTCTTTCTGTGGTTGACCTTGCTGTTCAGATACTAGCTTAGGTTTTGCCTCCTCCAGGAAGCCATCCCTTATCACCTTAGACTAAGTTAGATGTTTCTCTTGTATCTTTCAAAACATCTTGTGCTTATCCTTTTCATGACTCATATCATACTCTTGAAACTGCCTCTACTTGTTTTACCCATTATGATATGTGCTGCTTAACGTGTTCTGGCACCTTTTGATCACTTATTCCTAGTGCCTCGCTCTGTATCTGCATATGTATTCCAACCCCTTCTTCCCTTCTCTCTTTCCTTTAACAAAGAGTTATTAAGTACACACCAAATGCCAGCTACCCTGCTAGATGCTAGGGGTATAAAACAAGACACAGTCCTTGGCATTATTATACTCATATTTCTGAGAGAAACAGACAGTAAGTTAATAAAAAGAGCAAAGAATATTGCTAAGGATAAAGAAAATAATTTCATCATGATGAAGGGGTCAGTTTATCAAGAAGACATAACAGTACTGATGCTTATGCACCTAATAGAGCTTCATAGTACATGAAGATGGATAGAACTGCAAGGAGAAATAGACAGATCTCCACTTATAGTCTGAGATTTCAGTATCGCTCTGTAAATGATTGATAGAACAAGCAGACAAAGTCAACAAGGATATAGAAAACTTGAACAATACACCAACCATTTGGACCCCATTGACATTTACAGAACATTCCATCCAGTAACAGCAAAACACATGATCCCTTCAAGTGTGTATTTGCAAGATAGATCATATTCTGAGTAATAAAACAGGCTCAATAAATTTAAAAGGATTGACGTCATACAAAGTATATTCTCTGACCACAGTGGAATCAAGTGAAAAATTAATACCAGTAAGATACCTGGAAAATCCCCAAGTATTTGCAAGCTAAGTAATGTATTCCTCAATAAACCATGATCAAAGAAGAAATCAGAAGAGAAATTAGTATTTTGAATGAATGAAAATGAGAATGCAGCCTATCAAAATATGTGGGAAGTTTATGATGTAAAATGCCTATATTGAAAAAGAAGAAAGGTCTCAAATCATTGACCTCAGTTTCTACCTTTAGAAACTAGAAAAAGAAGATAACTCAAAAGTAAGCAGAATAAAAGGAATAATAATGATCTGAGTGGAAACAAATGAAACAGAAAACAGAACATATGGAAAGGCACAGAAATATAGTTGGTTCTTTGGGGTGAACAGTAAAATAGGTGAACATTTGGGAATGGTAGATATGTTCACCATCTTGATTGTGGTAATGCTTTCATGGGTGTATACATAGGTCAGAAAATGTCAAGTTGTATATCTTTTTTTATACCAACTATACCTCTATAAAGCTAAATTCTTTGAAATGTGATTTCACTTAAATGGTAAGTATGTATAGAAAAATAAAGCTGAGTAAAAGGATAAAGAGTGGTGGTCATATATATGACTATTTTAGTGTGTTCAGGGAAGGCACTTGAGGAAGTGAAATTTGAATAAGAGATCTAAATGAATCAAGCAAGCCATATGATGGCCTTGATTTCAGAATGAGTTTGGCATTTGTGAGTTGCAGAAAGATGGTTGGTGTTGCTAAGGCAGAATGAGCAAAGGAGAATAATAGAGATAAGTTATAAGAAATTAGGGGCCTGATGATACAGGACTGTTTGTAGACATGGTTAGGACTTTGTATTTTCTCTCTCTCTATATCTCCCTATCTCTGTATCTTTTCTTTTCCACTTTTATTGAGATGTAATTGACATACAACACTGTGTAAGTTTCTATACAACATAATGATTTAACTTTTATACATCATGAAATGATGACCACAGTAGATACAACATTAATGAAATAGAAATGTTTTTTTCCCTTGTGATGCAAACTCTTAGGATTTACTCTCTTAACATCTTTCATTTATAACTACAGAAGTGCTACTTATATTTATCATTTATTGTACATTACATCCTTAGATAGAACTTATCTTATAACTGAAAATTTGTACCTTTTGACTGTCTTTATCCAGTTTTCCCTCCTACTCTGATCTTTTTTTTGTTTCTTTTTGAAGTATATTTTACCTGCAACACTGTGTTAGTTCCCAGTATATAACATAGTGACACCGTATTTGTATACATTTTTAAGTTCTCACCATAAGTCTAGTTGTCATTTGTCAACATGCAAAGATATTCAGTTCAGTTCAGTCACTTAGTCGTGTCCGACTCCTTGTGACCCCGTGGACTGCAGCACGCCAGGCTTCCCTGTCCATCACCAACTCCCAGGGCTTGCTCAAGCTTATGTCCCATTGAGTTGGTGATGCCATCCAACCATCTCATCCTCTGTCGTCCCCTTCTCCTCCTGCCTTCGATCTTTCCCAGCATCAGGGTCTTTTCCGATGAGTCAGTTCGTCTCATCAGGTGGTCAAAGTATTGAAGCTTCAGCTTCAGCATCAGTCCTTCTAATGAATATTCAGGACTAATTTCCTTTAGGATTGACTGGTTTGATCTCCTTGTAGCCCAAGGTACTCTCGGGATTCTTCTCCAACACCACATTACATGATTACTAATCATGTTCCCCATGCCATACATTTCAGACCTGTGACTCATTTATTTTTCAACTGAAAGTTTGTGCTTCTTAATCTCCCTCACCTATTTGTCTCCTCCTTTACCCCTCCTCTTTATCTATCTTTTAATATAAATTTTTAATTTAATTTTTTTTTTGTTTGTTTGTTTTTAATGTCCAGAGTTTGTAAAATGAGGGCCTGAGCTTCCTCCTGTACAAGACAAATTGGGATACTTCTTGTCTAATTTGGTTTCTGGAAAGACTTCATTCAAGATCTTAATGGTTACTGATCAAATGGAACCGTGTTCTTCATCTTCTCCAGCTATCTCCTATTCCTTAATCCTGGCCTTTGAGAGAGACAGAACTCAGCACAGTATTTGCATCTTTTTCCTTAGCCTCCAACTGGATAGTATATTTATGCTTTGACACGGGAACCTGCAAGGAATTAAACTTCTTTCCAAAGTCATCTGCCAAGCCAGCCTTCACATTGGCCTTGGTAGTAAGCCCAGTCAGAGCAGGTGGATTCTCAGGTAGAGTAGCCAACCTGAAGGTGAGGGTCTCAGTCCAGATTTCAGGGAGGTAGCAGTGGCCTTTTGGTCTTGGGGCATGATCTCCCCAAGAGCTACCCAGTTAACTGCTTCCATTGTAGACTTTCTCTGGGGGAAGCCATGTCATGACCAACCTTAAGGAAGCCTTTGTGTTGAGGAACTGAATCTTGTTGCCAACACCCAAATGAGTAAGCTTGGGAGCAGATATTTAAGCTCTTTTAGATACTGCAGCCCTAGCTGACAGCTTGGCTGCAATCTCACGAGAGACTCTGTGCCAGAACCACCCAGTTAAGCCATTCCTGGATTCCTGACTCTCAGGCACTGTGTGAGATAATAAATGTGTACTGTTTTAAGCTATTAAGTTTTTGGATAATTTGTCACACAGAAATAGGTAACTGAGATACCTAGAGAGTGAATTTACATAAAGAAGAATTCGAGGACCTGGAGCTATCCAATACATCAAGATTGGGAAGGGAAAGAGGTACTAGCAAATAGAGCTGAAAGGGTGGAAAATCAAGAGAATGTAGTTCATGGATGCTAAATGCTTAAAGGAGGGAGTAAAAACTATGTCAGAACTTACTGGGTGGCTCAGTGGTATAGAATCTGTCTGCCAAGCAGGAGACGTGGGTTTGATCCCTGGGTTGGGAATGATCCCCTGGAGAAGGAAATGGCAAACCACTCCAGTATTCTTTCCTGCAAAATCCCATGGACAGAGGAGCCTACTGGGCAGTGCATGGAGTCGCAAAGAGTTGGACATGACTTAGCTACTAAACAACAACAAAAACGATGTCAAATGCTATTGCAAGGTTGAGAAAATTTAGACTAAAAATTGACGATTAATTTGCCAAAATTGAGATCTTTGGCAGCAGTAATTTCAGTGGAGTATAGGGACAAGCGACTTACCGACATACATTGAGGGAAAGATAATGGAAAGACAGAGTAGAGACAACCTTTTTGAGGAGTTTCGTTCTAAAGGAGGGCAGAGAAATGGTATGGTATGGATAGAGATGTCTAGTGAAGATTTTTAAAATATGAAGATCTGCATATTTGAATGCTGATGGGAAAAATTCTGTGGATAAGAAGTTGAAAAGGTAAGAAAGAAGATCAAATGAGCGATGTCTTTGAGGAGATCAGAAGGAATGGGATCCAGTTGACAGGTGGAGGATTTGGTTTTAGATAGGAAGAATGGAACTTCATCTACTGATAATACAAGAAAAGTAGAGAGTGTAAGTATAGATAGAGGAAGTTGATCAACTGGGTGGTGGGAAAATAAGGTGGTTCTCATATAATTGCCTCTCTTTTCTCAGTGAAATAAGAAATGACCTTGTTGGCTGTAAGTGAGAACTGGGGAGGGGAGTTGGAATATGCAGTTAAACTAACTACTGTGTACTTGTTAGTTCATTAAGGAAACAAGCCCCCGTGCTGATAGACTTTTTGAGAACAGTTTGTTCTGTTCTATTTAGTGCCATTCTAAACTATCTGAAGCATCAAAACATTTCAAAAGTAAATTATTGGTAATATAAATATCAAGTTGCTACCTCTTACAGAGGTAGCCTTAAAGAATCCATTAATAGATAGTTGTAAAAGTTTAATTATTTTAGAACATTGAAAGGCAAAGCTGAGGCCCCTATTTTCGAAAGGAGGTAAAAAGTTGATCTCAAGTAGCTAACATTGAGGTTTACTGTGTGCTAGGCACTATGCTGAGTACTTTGTGAATATTACCAGTTAATTCTTCCAAGAACCATGTGAAATACATCACTATATGTGTTTTATGGCTGAGGAAACTAACGCTCAGAGGGCAAAACAACCTGCCCGGAGTGGACCCTGGTAGAACATTTTAAGACAAAAAACATTGTTAGAGGCAAAGAGAATTATTTTTAATAATAGATCAACACCCAGATGATTAAGTAATTCTACACTTAAATTCATCTAACTACATAGCTTCAAAATCTATAAAAGTGACATGACTAAAAGAAGAAATGGACAAATCCACAGTCATAGAGGGAGATTTTAACATATATGTCTCAGTCACTGGTATAACAAACAGACCAGAAAATCAATAAGGACATAGCAGATTTGAACAAATGCTTAACAAACAACCTAGATGTAATCCATAAAATAACACACCAAAAAATGTTAATATGCCCATTCTTTTCAATTGTGTGTGGAACACTTACCAAAATTGACCATATGATGGAGCACAAAGAAAGTCACAACACATTTTAAATGACTGAAATCATTGAAAATACATAGTATTTTCTATGACTATAATAGTAAATATATTACAAAAATATAAAAAGAAAACTTTAAAATAATTGGAAATTAAACACTATACACTTTAGTCTCAAAAAAAAAATCTCAGTGGAAATTCGAGTATTTTAAACTGAAGGTGATAAAATAACATATCAAAATTTGTATGATACAGGTAAAGCCATACTCAGAGGAAAACGTATTGCTTTAAATGAATATGCATTGATCCTTGAACAACATAGGTTTGAACTGCATAGGTAGGTTCACTTATATGCAGATTTTTTTTCTAATAAATATGTACTGCAGTAAGTGCACAATCTGAGGTTGGTTAAATTTGAGGCTGGAGAACCATGGGTATGGAAGGCCAGCTATAAAGTTATACTCAGATATTTTACTGCATGGGAGACAGTACCACTAACCCCCATATTGTTGGAGGGTTGACCACGTCAGGAAGGAAGAAAATCTAAAATCAGTGATCTGGGTATCATTAGAAAAAGATAAAGCGATTATCCCCACAAAAGTTTGAAGAAAGAATTGTGTATTGTAAAGTTTAGAGATTAGTGAAGTTCAGTTCAGCTCAGTTGCTCACTCGTGTCTGACTCTTTGCAACCCCATGAACCACAGCATGCCAGGCCTCCCTGTCCATCACCAACCCCCAGAGTCCACCCAAACTCATGTCCATCGAGTTGGTGATGCCATCCAGCCGTCTCATCCTCTGTTGTCTCCTTCTTCTCCTGCCCCCTATCCTTCCCAGCATCAGGGTCTTTCCCAATGAGTCAACTCTTTGCATGAGGTGGCCAAAGTATTGGAGTTTCAGCGTCAACATCAGTCCTTGCAATGAACACCCAGGACTGATCTCCTTTAGGATGGACTGGTTGGATCTCCTTGCAGTCCAAGGGACTCTCAAGAGTCTTCTCCAACACCATAGTTCAAAAGCATCAATTCTTCGGTGCTCAGCTTTCTTTATAGTCCAACTCTCACATCCATACGTGACTACTGGAAAAACCATAGCCTTGACTGCTGCTGCTGCTGCTAAGTTGCCTCAGTGGTGTCCGACTCTGTGCGACCCCATAGACGGCAGCCCAACAGGCTCCGCCTTGACTAGACGGACCTTTGTTGACAAGGTAGTGTCTCTGCTTTTTAATATGCTGTTTAGATTGGTCATAGCATTTCTTCCAAGGAGCAAGCGTCTTTTAATTTCATGGCTGCAGTCACCATCTGCAGTGATTTTGGAGCCCCCAAAATAAAGTCAGCCTCTGTTTCCCCATCTGTTTGCTATAAAGTGATGGGACCAGATGCCATGATCTCAGTTTTCTGAATGTTCAACTTTAAGCCAACTTTTTCACTCTCTCACTTTCATCAAGAGGCTCTTTGGTTCTTCTTTGCTTTCTGCCATAAGGGTGGTGTTATCTGCCTATCTGAGGTTATTGATATTTCTCCCAACAATCTTGATTGTAGCTTGTGCTTCATCCAGCCCAGCATTTCTCATGATGTACTCTGCATATAAGTTAAATAAGCAGGGTGACAATATACAGCCTTGCTGTACTCCTTTTCCTATTTGGAACCAGTCTGTTGTTCCATGTCCAGTTCTAACTGTTGCTTCCTGACCTGCATACAGGTTTCTCAAGAGGCAGATCAGGTGGTCAGGTATTCCCATCTCTTTCAGAATTTTCCACAGATTAGTGAAGTAGAAAAGTATAATAATCATTAAAGCCCAAAGTTGGTGCTTTCAAAGACTAATAAAATTAAGAAATCTCTGGCAAAATTTGTTAAGATAAAAAAAGGTGCAAATTACCAATATTGGGAATGAAAAAGGGAAGAGCACTATAGGCACTAACAAAATACTATGAATAGCTTTATGCCAGAAAAATTGAAAATTTATATGAAATGGACAAATTCTTAGAAAACCACAACTTACTTAAATCGGCAAAGAAAAAAAAAAACCCAAAATCTGAATAGCATTTTATCTGTGAAAGAAATTGAATCTGTACTTTAAAATCTCTCAAAGAAAACCCAGATTGAAATGGCTTTGGGGTGAGTTAATTTTTCCAACTGTTTGAAGAGGGAATAACACTAATCACATAGAACATCTCAGAAAACAGAAGAAGGGAAAGCATTTTCCATCTTATTGTATGAGTTCAGTAATGCTGCTCCATTATAGTTTCCCTTGGCTGTTATATGTCTTAAAACTAAAATTCACCTCATACCTTTACTGTGTAAACAGTTTCTCAACAGGTATTTAACACATATTATTAGTTGCTCAATCATGTCCAACTCTTTGCAACCATGGACTGTAGCCCACCAGGCTCCTCTCTTTGTGGAATTCCTCAGGCAGGAATACTGGAGTGGGTAGCCTTTCCCTTCTCCAGGGGATCTTCCCCACCTAGAGATCGAACCAGGTCTTGTACATTGCAGGGAGATTCTTTATCGTCAGAGCCACTAGGGAAGCCTATTTAAAACGTACTAGATTTTGTTTATTCTCTTTAGTCAATTCAGCAGATAGCCAGTACCAGTGGCACAAAATGATTCAAGTGATACTAAATAATTCTCCCTTATATGTATGTTGGCAAACTAGCGTACAACGTTATTCAAAGAGAGATTTTTCTTGACAGAATAGCCTCTTTCCTATTTCCTACTCTGGAAACTGACAATAGTAAGATTTAATTTGTTTGTTTTTCTCCTGCAGACTCCATTAATAATATACCTCTTTCATTTTCTGATTGACTATGCTGAATTAGTATTTATGGTAAGTAACCTTCTACATAAAATCAATATGTATGTGTTTTTAAAATCCTTTATCCTCTTGTTTTTAAGGAAAAAAAAAAATCTATTTTAGGAGCTCAGGAATTTCTCAGAACATAAAACTAAAAAGCTATTTTACATGTGAGTTCAGGAGACTGTGATAGTATAATGGATGTGTGAGGAGTTGTCTTTGACATCTGACCAGTTCTAATTCATTCTACTTTAAAAATTTCATTTCTGGACTTTGTAGTCTTGAATTTCTAGCTTTAAGATTCTATGATTATCTTTAATCGTGGTGCCAGTGGAGAGGGCATCCTAAATTTCCTAAGCATTCTGCCAAGGGATTCTGTGAAGAGGACATAGGCCAGATGAGACTTTCAGGGCGAGAACCTTAAAATTAAGACAATGGGGCTGTGTTTTGAGTGCAGTGGTTTGAAACACTTGCCTGATCTAGAGTTAAAAATCTGGGTCAAGTAAGAGGTCCACTGAAGTCTTCCTTTATAATTATAATGGCTGTGGCTTATTGAGGACATACTGTGTGCTAAGCACTTGACCTGGGTCAGCCCTGCAAAGCAATGGGTATTATTCTCCTTTTATAGAAAACTGAAATACCTTGCAATTACAGAACAGATATGGGATGCCAAACTGATGTAAGCCTCAGTGGGTCCTAATCCTCAGAGTTTTCTGGTCAGATCTCCCTGAAAAGGCTTTATCTTTGTAGTCAAAGTGAGGGTTGACTTTCTTCCTGATTATAAGAATTCAGTACTAGATAGTCTAACCGCCATCCAAAAACTCCAGACTCTGGTGGCATTCCATTACTCCTGCACTTAGTAGGTTCATTTCCTCTTGTTTCTCTTTCTGTTGACAGATAACTGATGCACTCACTGCCATTGCCCTGTATTTTGCAATCCAGGACTTCAATAAAGTTGTGGTGAGTAGTCAGTGGGTGGGACAAAGGTCGTGTACTCAAAGATCAACTGCCTTAAAATCCTAAGAAGTGGGAGTGAAGCTTCTGGCTTATTCAGCCATCCCTGGAATGGCCAAACCCAAACCAACAAGACGGCTTTACTAATTACTTACAGAAAGGTCAGCTTAATCTTTGTGCCTTAATATTTACTTACCTATCCAAGTTCAGACTTTCTGGAGCAAATAGAGTTGAATTGCTGTTACATTAATTAAGACCCTTAAAAATCCTCCATTGCTTTCACCAGTTTTTCTTTCTAAAGGGAAATGAATATAGCTTTTAACTCACTGTCCTTTGCCTGTCCAAGGTAAAACTGGATTCTCAGTATAGTTTCTGTTACCCTGCAGAGAACAATCTTAATTGGAAAATTTGACATGTATTAAATGCCTGTTAAAAGCCATATGTAATAGCCCAGGGGAATTGTGTATTGGGTTCATTCTCATTTTCCTAGGTTCTGAGAGAGTTAACAGATTAACCGTGTGTACTCTTCATGTAGTTATTTAAAAAATTGGCTGCAGTCCTCATTGATTGGCTGGGAGCCACTGAGAGGATTTAGACTAGTGAGTGAAGGCTGCATCCCATTGGTATTGTCTGTTTATGGTTCATTTTCACCTCTGTTATCAAGCAATAGAATCAGAATTAGCTGCTTGCACTTCTGTGCACTGGTCATCAATAACATAAACTTGTTGAATTCTGCAATTTAAGACCTTAAAGAGATTTTTAAAATATCTAAACTGAGGGTTCTTACTTGGAGTCCATTTTCAGGTTTAATGGGTCTACAGACATCCTTGAAATGGTGTGAAAAATTGTGTGTGTGTGTGCGCTATGCCTTTTTTTCCAAGAAGAAAGTCCATATTTGTTACCAGCGCTCAAGGAGTCCTTGATTTCCCTCCTTAAAGAATTAAGAAATACATTCTAGAAACTAAATATCATTAAGACCAGGGAGTATACATCTTAAACTAATGGAGCATTTGTGACAACATGGATGAACCTTGAGCACATTTTGCTAAGTAAAATAAATCAGAGAAAGACAAATACTATGTGATCTCACTTATATGTGGAATCTAAAAAAGTTGAATTCGTAGAATAGAGTATATTGGTGGTTGCCAGGGGCTGAGGGTGGGGGAAATGGAGAGATGTTGGTCAAAGGGTAAAAATTTCCAGATACAAGATAATTATGTTCCAAAGATCTACTATGCAGCATAGTAACTCTAGTTAACAATATCATATTGTTACTTGAAAGTTGCTAAGAGAATAGACCTTAAATGTACTCTCATTCCCCCCACCCACATACATAATTATGTAAAGTGATGGACGTGTTAACTAACCTTATTGTAATAATCATTTTGCAATATGTATGTATAGCCTTAAGCTTATACCATCATGTATACCTTAAGTTTATATAATATTATGTGTCAATTATATTTCAAGAAAGCTGGAAGAGAACAGAAAAAATTTTAGGGCTAATGTAGAGTGCTTTAGGGCCTCCCAGGTGGCTCAGTGGTAAAGAATTCACCTGCCGATGCAGGAGACTCGGGTTCTCTCATTCCCAAAGACTTGGGAAGATCTTTTGGAGGAGGAAATAGCAACCCACTCCAGTATTCTTGCCTGGAAAATTGAGTGGACAGAGGAGCCTGGAGGACTACACTCTGTGAGGTCTGGAAGAGTCAGACATGACAGCACACACACAGAGTGATTTAACAGGATTCCCTGGAAGGCCAGTGGTGAAATAACTGGGCATGAGATTTCTAAGCAGAGGAATTCAGAGATAAAATAGTAGTAGTTATTTTCTTCTCCCAAGATAGATTGTGTATGTAAACTCCAATCTTTGTTCTTTGAAGTTACATGCTAAAATATTTAGGGGTGAAGGGCCATGATATCTGTGACTTAATTTAAAATGGTTTTGGAAAAAAATGCATCTGGTGTGTGTTTTTGTCTGTGTGTATAGAGATAAAATGTGGAAGTGTTAACAGGTGGTGGATCTAGGTGTTTTATTGAATTGTTCTTTCAACTTTTCTATAGTTTGAAATTTTTTAATATAAAACACCAGAGGAAAAAATAGAAAATAGATCCATATCTATACTCACCAGTGTGTGTGTGTGTTTGTATATATATGGGATATATGTGAATATCTAAGGGAGGGTGGGTAGCTTTCATCTAAGAACACAATCAACCATATCTGTGTTCTTAGATGAAACAGATGTTCATCTGTGTTCTTTAATAAACCTTTAATGAATCTCTGATTAGAGATACTAACATCATATATATTCCTATTTTTTCCTGATCAACTGTCATATACTCCAATTAAAACAACTTTTACTGAGAGGAGAAACTTATAGGGAAATAATGAAATTAGATTTCAGTGAGTTTCCTAACAAAGTCAGGCTTTAGTGTCAGTAAAAGAGATACTTTTAATTTAGAAGGCCAATAATTTTAATTCAGTTCTTCGTTATTTCCGACTTTATATGGAAACATATAGATATTTTTTTTTCTTTGTGTGATTTAAAGAGGGAGAGAGAAAATGAAATGAGTTATTGTCAATACTATGGTTTTTAGCACACCAAGACAGAGTGTGCTGTTATCACCAAGACTGATTTAAAAATTTGTAATAGTTTTGTTTCTACATCCTCAGATTTCAGCCTACTAGAACATTAGGTTTCTTGGTCAGAATAAGTCTTCATTTGTACTGTGTCAAAATTTAACTCATCCTATTGAATAAATGACAGATTTTGATGATACTAACATACTACTGTTGATTCCAAATCTTTCCCACTTTGTCAGAATGGGCCCATAGCATATAGGCTGAAAGTATTCTAGTCTTGCTGGAATTTGAGACTTTTTATCCCTGGTAATGAAGCTATAGTAGTAGTAGTGTTAGTCGCTCAGTTGGGTCTAACTCTTTGCTACCCCGTGGACTGTAACCCACCAGGCTCCTCTAGAGTGGTAGCCATTCCCTTCTCCAGTGGATCTTCCTGACCCAGGGCTCGAACCCAGATCTCCTGCATTGCAGGCAGATTCTTTAACATCTGAGCCACCAGGGAAGCCCATCTGCACCCAAATGCATCCTGGAAAACTAGGGTGCAGAGAGGGAAGACTGTATCCCCGCCCCCATCTCCAGCTTCAGCATGTGGAATATGGGTGCTGATTGATTGTGACCAGTTGGTTCACATGACATTTTACATCTGCCTTGCTTGACAAAAACAAAGTTGGTCTAGTCTGTCCTCTGCTGAGATTGTGCTCATTTGGAATTCAGAATTCATGTTAGAAAGCTGCAGGTGGTTTGATAGGGAGTGATAAAAACCTCCATCCTCTGATATGCTTAGGGGGTTGTGAATTTGGAGGGTAGGTTCCTGAATTTGAAAGGTGTTGAGGCTGACAGTTGAAGATGTAGTGGGGGTGGACGATTCATTCCCTACCCTCCACCCTAGGTTTTGGGGATGCAAAAGTGTGTAGACACAGATTCAGTGATTAGAAAAAGCTCTTTATTTGGAGTAGGGGAATTATGTCCTTGAAAAAACCAATTTTCCAAGGGACGAGGAAATGGCTGCACGGAGTAGTGGGTAAAAGGGAAGGGAAACTCCACCCTGGGGATTTTTTAATTCAGAAAAATATAATTTTTAATTATATTAAAATTCAGCAGAATATTTAATTCTGCTTAAATATACAGAAAAGCTGATTCATGATTACAAAGGTAACACATCCAGGTAATTAATTTTTAGGTCACTTTTAATCTTTCCTGTGATAGCTGTATATCTCATTGTTGTGACTGTTGAATATATCTAGAAATAGATTGATACTTATCTTTGGATTTTAAATTGTACTCCTTAACCCCATTTATTTTTATACTTCTAATATTTTCTTGGTGTGTGTTTAGTTTTCCTCATATTCTTAGCCACCCTTCTGTCTCCAACTGGGATGCATGGGGATGTTTTAAAGGAATTTTGTCTGTGCTTAAAGGAATTTTGTCTATGCATCAGGGCTCTGAGTCAATATTGAGCCTCTGAGGCCAGGCATAATGGCAGCTGTGCTGGTGAGATTAGGGGAGACGAAAAGAGAGCCAGCAGAGTGTCTGGGGACTGGTGACCCGACTACCCTTCTCTAGTGGAGACTCTCCTTGCGTAAAATCTTTCCGTTTTAAAGTATTTTGGAAGGTTGGGGTTACACGGAAGTATTCTTGCCTTTTTGGCACTTGTCACCTTTGCCCGGGGCCTCCACATCCCTGTTAAACTGCTTCCTCTTTTTAACTGTCCTGCTGGCTGGCTTCCAGCCTGGGGAGTGGGACTGCATTCCCACCTGTCTCTCCCGCTGCTCCTGGGTGAACTCCCTGTTTCCTTTTAATAGCCTGTCTTTGTGGCTCTCTTGCCCTCCAGGTGGCCTTCTTTTTGCAGTTGAACTGCAGAACCCCAGCTAGTGGGGCCTCTGTCCTTCCACCCCTGCTGCAGCTGTCTTCATGAAATGCTTTGTTTGCTGAGCCAGCCCCCTTCTCTGATAAAAACACCTTAGTTTATATTTTGCTCTTTTAATTAAATAACCCCAGCTGTGAATGGCAGCATAAATCCTACTGATGATAATTCCCACCACTTCACTTGGACTCCCAGAGATGATCAAAGGGAGGCTTTTGAAGTTTGTTTAGGTTTTCTGATTAACCCTCAGCCTAAACTTGTGCAGGAAATCTGGGGTTACCTGCGTTTCTGTGATGATCCTGAGATTTTCTTTTGAACTGAAAGATGGCTCTTTAAATTTTTTTTTTTTATTTTTAAAATTTAAATATCCAATACATGAAAAAACACGTAAAAAGTAGTACATACTCTGAACCTATTTCAGCTTAAAATGTGAATATTTCACATGTAGTTGACTCTCTGATACTTTCATCTCCTTACTCCCCTTCTCACCAGTTACTACTGTTCTGATTTTGGTATTTATCATTTCCACACATGGCCCTAACTTTTTCTGCATTTGTAAATATCCCTAAATAGTATATAGTACTATTTTGCATGCTTTTAACTTTATGTAACTAGTATAACACAGTATATATTCTGTTGCCATCTGTGTTTTCATTCTTAAATCTTTAATCACACACTACTTTGGCTTCTCTGAATTACTGTTTTAATAATAGGTTACAGCATTAATTTTATACTAAGATCATTAAATCAGGGGTACCCATTTGGGGTTCAGGGGCTTTTTTCTTTTTCTTTTTAATATTTATTTACTTATTTGCCTGCACCAGGTCTTAGTTGTGGCATGTGGGATCTAGTTCCCTGACTGGGGATCAAACTTGGGCCGTCTGCATTGGGAGTTTGGAATCTTAGCCACTGGACCACCAGGGAAGTCCCTTAGAGGCTTTTTCTATCTGTAGTTTGACCCATGTTTGCTTATAGGGTTGTCTAACTTTTTTTCATGCTAGAACACACCCATGAACTTGTTGGGACACACACAAGGGAAGGTGAGAGCTTTCCACCTCCATCTCACTGCCTGTTAGCTATCCAGCTGCCCAGCCACACCCAGCCCTCCTCCTTCTCTTCATCATGGTCATTTCCCACTTCCTCTGTGGAAGTTAAAAACTTCATGGGACTTTGCTGGTGGTCCAGTGGCTAAGACTCTGAGCTCACAATGCAGGGTACGTGAGTTCAGTCCCTGGTTGGGGAACTAGTTCCCACATACCACAACTAAGAGTTTGCATGGTGCGGTGAAAATTAAAGAGCGCGTATGCCAGAACTAAGACCTGGTACAGCCAAAAAATAAATGTATATATATTTAATATTATATATATTTTTATTTAATATATATATAAACAACTTCAAATAGGAGAGCACAGAAGAAAACCCAGGACACTATGACATTCAGGGGGGGTCATTCCACTTCGCATGAAAATATTTCACTTTGATGAAACTTTGAAATCCTTGGGCGACTGATGATATCTTTTAAAAATGACTAAAAATTGACTTGCCATTCAATCATTCAGTCAGCCATGCAATAGATATTTATTGTTTGCTCACTGTGCCAGGTATTAGCAAATAAACATGGTTCAAAGTTCTAACCGTAAACACTGTTAGGAGATTTTTACAGTTAGGGCGGTGGAGAGTGTGCCTTCCTGAGGAAGTGATGATTTAACTGGGAGCTCAAAGACTTGTGTGGGAGCTAACTGGGAAGAGAGAAGAAGAGGTCATTCCAGGTTAAATACAGAGGCCTGGGAACAGAAGGGTGGCATGTTCATGGTGCTTGAACCCAGAAAGTGAGAGGTGTGGGGAGTGGGTGTGAGCTGAGCCTGGAGAAAGTAGGGCCAGGCCAGGCAGGCCATGTGGGCCATGGAAGGACTTTTGTCTTCAATCTAAAATCAGTGGGAAGTTACTACTTGTTTCATGTTTTGTCTTGTTTTTTTTCAGTTTAAAAAGCAGAAACTCCTCCTAGAACTAGACCAGTATGCCCCCGATGTGGCCGAACTCATCCGAACCCCTATGGAAATGCGTTACATCCCTCTGAAAGTGGCCATGTTGTAAGTATCCTCTGACCAAACAGGGCTCAGTGCCAACAAACGCAAGGAAAATCTGATGAGACTTTCTTATGTTGTTTGTTGTATTTTTGGAGATTTGGAGTCTTAGTCATCAAGTGTTTGCTATAGTTCTGTTGCACAGCTGGGGTTCTGGCCAGGAAAAGAGACAGAGCCATTCTGTCTCTGTTGGGACAAAGCCTCATACAGGCACACGCACACGCACAATCAACTCTTCACAGATGCTTTTTCACTCGATGCTGATCTGGGTTCCAGCCTCCATGTAACCAGTATTTCTAAAAACAATAACAACAAAAAATTTTTCAGTTGTAATATATGGATTGGAGAAAATTCTGGTCTTCATACAGCTGTTATTCCAAGCAACTCCTATGTCTCATGTAGAATTTACTCCTGCATTTGTAGTTCAGAAAACGGAACTGAAGTGCCAAATAGACCCATCCCAGCTGGGTGATGAGCATGGGAGAGTAGAACTGGTGAACTGGGGTTCTATGAAAGAATTCTCTAGGGGTGCCAGTGCTGCCTGTAACTTTTAATTCTTTCAGGTTATTCCTGTTTATGTTGCTGAGATAGGCAAATGGGAATAATTATTCAGTCAACTGATAGTAAATGTTAACAATATACTTGTTTCTAAGGATACACAGTAAACAAGGCAGACCAGTTTCCTCATGGAAAGACATGACCTTAGAACGTCAGATTTAGAAGGGGTCTTATGAGGACAGTTTATTCAACCCTCTGCCTTGTGTGTGACTCTCCTATTCAGTATTCCAGATAGGTGGCTGTGTAGCTGCTTCTTGAACATCACCTGCTATTTAGAAATGGCAATTTCCCCCCTCCCACCAAGCACATTTGAGGTGTCAGTTCATATCTATGTATTTCAGAAATATTGGTGGGAACTACCTAATAGAACCAGAGGTTTGGCAGCATTATGAATGGCTTATGGACTCAGGGATAGTTTTGTAATAGCAGCGGTCATTTCTTCAGAGATTGTGTAACAAGTCTATCTATAATTGCTAGAAAAAATGAACAATTTCTGGGCTGTTGGGTTTAGAACTGATAATCTTACAGCTCTGAGAGGTATTGGATTTAAGGTCTTTATTTGTGAATGCTAATTATAATCTCTTTCTGAAACAGTGGCACGTTTCTTCCTATCTGATGATCAGAATTATGTAACTGCTCTCCCTTTTCACTGTGTCTGCCAGGAAACTCCTCAGAGCCAGATTTAAAGCTGATTATTACAATGCTGTAGAAGACCTATTTGTTCTTCTTTCCCTGATCTTGACTGTTTCCTTTTATTTATGTTTTCCCTGGTCTTTATTTTTATTTTAATTTTGCTCTCACTTTTTATCATCTGTTCTCATTTGAACTACTTCAGATCTTTTGTGGAAGCAGGATGAAAATAAATAAAGATACAGTTATGACTGTGTTAAGATTTCCCTGTTCATTGTTAACAGATTCATTTTTTTCAGTTCATTCCTTCCCACCTCAGGAAAAGACTGTTTCAGTTTAATTCCTTGCCAGTGGAAGTTCAAGCTGTCCTGTGAAGTTCAGTGGCCACTAGCTCGTGTGTGACTCTCCTATTCTCCTATTGTTGAATTCAGCAGACACTTATTCTGTCCTTTGGGTCTGGCTTGGTGGATTTAGCTTGACTGCCAAGAGGACTAAACTTAAGCCGCTCTCACCTCTTGAATGGGGGTAACCTGTGTCAGAGTTTAGGAACCTGATTGAGGAAAAAGTAGTTTCCTGTTTTTCAGAGACAACTGTAGCCATTCCTGAAATATATGGCTCTGTGGGAATTAGTAGAATTTTTATAATTTTTGAAGCCTGAAGTAATAGAAAATGTAGGCTTTAGAGCCAGAAAGATCTGATTTTGAATGTATTTGTTACCTTGTAAAACCTTAAGCTTGTTACTTAACCACTGAGTTTTGGTTTTCTCATCTGCAAAACGGGAATAATGTTATTGCTGGTTTATAGAATCTCTGTGATGATGAAATATGATGGTTTTCCCATATAACATGTAGCAGAGAATAAGCAGTGAATGTTCAGTGCCTTTTATTCACTGGCCACAACCCCACTCCATCCTCTTTTAGTTAGGATAACTTATTTCTAAGATGTTGCCTTCCCTTAAGTATGCTTTTAGTAAACCTCAAGAACTTTCTGTCTATGGTGGCCAGGACTCCCTGGTCCTTTGACCAGGATTACTAATGTCAGATATGTGTGTTTTTCTCCAGCTATCTTTTAAATCCCTACACGATCTTGTCTTGTGTTGCCAAGTCTACCTGCGCCATCAACAACACCCTCATTGCTTTCTTCATTTTGGCCACAATGAAAGGTAAGGCCCCAAAGGAAAGTACAAACCTCAGTTCCTGATTTGTGCAGGGTTTTTTGTAACACTTATGCTGTGGATTAAAAACAAAAAACAGCATTCAAAAAGATTTTTAAAAACTACACAAGTTGTATAATATTATTATAGAAATTTCAGATAAGCCAAGAGAAAAAATTAAAACATCCTGATTCTGCCACTCAGAGAGTCACTGTTAACATAGTTTGAACAAAAACAAAAAAATTCTAGAAGGCTTACAATGAGAACAGCGGCGCTCTTCCTCCTTCTTCCTATCCCTAGTTCAAGTTCTTTGAAGGAGCTACTTTTTTTTGCTAGTATCTCTTTCCATGTTTGTAAATAAGACCTAGTGTTGCTTTTTGATGAATTATGAATTTTAGACATCATCTGTGGTTGATTCTCATTATGGGAGATAACAATTTAGCTCTTTGATACCTGTTTCTTTTATGGTGCTCCCTGCAGTGGAAAAGTGGAATCTTAACCATTGGACCACCATGGAAGTCCCTCACAGCTTTGATTAAATCAGTAGTTAGTACCTATATTTTATGACAGTATAGGTATTATTCACTACTGGGAAAAGTAGTAACTATGGTTATTTTTTCTGTCTTGTACAACCTTTTATTTTTTCTGGGGTTAATTGTGGAGTTTTTGCTTGTTTTTGTTTTGCTTTATCTTTTTGTACCAATCACTGTTTTTTCCCCCAGTTGCTCTGCTAGATCTTTCAAGTGCCTAATAATACAGGCCTGCCTCAGAGATATTGTGAGTTTGGTTCCAGATCACAGCAATAAAGCAAATATTGCAATCAAGTGAGTCAGGAATTTTTTGGTTTCTCAGTAGCTGTAAAAGTTATGTCTATATTATACTATATTCTGTTAAGTATGCAATAACATTATATCTAAAACAATGTACATAGCTTAATTTAAACATACTTTATTGATTAAAAAAAAAAAAATTAGCCCCACACAAGAGAATCAGCTTGTCCTTTGAAGCCAGGCATTGACGTCTCCTCTCTAGCTGTGAAAGTCTAGATGGCATCTTCTTCTGAAAGAAAGCTGTTTCCTCTACATTGAGAATCTATTGTTTGTTTGTTTGTTAAAAATTATTTTTATTATTTTTTTAGTTGTAGCATGCAGGATCATCCATCTTCGTTGCAGCAAGTGAACTCTTCAATTGTGGCATGTGAGGTCTTGCAGCATGTGGGATCTTAGTTCCTGACCAGGAATCGAACCCAGGCCCCCTGCTCTGATCTAATTTGCACGTTTTATTTTCTGTTGATTTTTCCCATCATTTTTACTTACTTCCTCTTTTTCTGGAATACTTCCTTGTTTTTATCTTTTGACTCATATATGGAATTTTTAATTTTTATTTTATACTTTTAAGTTCTTTGTTGGTCTCCAGTTGTTTCTCTGAGGCATCATTCTTATTTTGTCACACAGTGTCCTCTCTAAGCTGAGTTTTCTTGGTTTTGTTTTTGTTTTTAGTTTTCGTTTGTTCTAAGCATGATCCCTTTGTCTTCCTGGATTCCCCCCTTTTCCCCCCACCCATGGCTGCCTATTTTTTTTCCTGTTTATCTTGAGCTCTATCTTTCATATGGGGAGATTTTCTCTTATGTATAGTGATCCTTAGCTGTCTGCTTATTATTTAAGGATATTATACTAACTTGTTGATTTGAGACTGTGGGCAAGACTTATTGATGGATCATTCTCATTGTAGCAAGATCAGATGGCTGACGTTTTTTGTTGGAGGGATCCCTAAATGTCATCATTTATAGGTTTTCTTTTCCTCTGAATGTATTTAGTTTTTCCACAGAGGAATCTTCCAGTTCCCTGCATAAGGGTAACAGGGTTAGAGTTGCAGTGGGGTAGGAGGCTCATGTGATCAACTGCTGGAGTTGTGAGAGCAGTAGCAGGGGGGGTGGCTGGTTGGAATACATAGATTTCTTTTTTTTAATTGAAGGATAATTGCTTTATAGTGTTGTTTCTACTGTACAGTAACATGAATCAGCTATGTGTATGCTCAGTCACTCAGTCATGTCCAACTCTTTGCAACCCCATGGACTGTAGCCAGGCAGGCTCCTCTGTCCATGGGATACTCCAGGCAAGAATACTTGAGTGGGTTGTCATTTCCTACTCCAGGGGTGAATCAGCTATAAGTATGCATATATCCCCTCCCTCTTGAGCCTCCCTCCTACCCACCCCTCTAGGTCATCACAGAGCACTAAGCTGAGCTCCCTGTGTTATACAGAAGCTTCCCACTAGTTATCAGTTTTACACATGGTATTGTATATATATCAGTGCTACTCTCTCAGTTTGTCCCACCCTCTCCTTCCCCTGCTGTGTGTACAAGTCTATTCTCCATGTTATTCCTGCCTTGTAAAATAGGTTCATCAGTACCATTTTTCTGAATTCCATATGCATGTGTTAATATACAGCATTTGTTTTTCTCTTTGACTTATATTTTTATGTAATCTCATTACTGTTCTTCAGTCCACACTTCTCTTTAGCCTGTTACTGTGCTTAATATCCCTTAACCTGTGCCTCTTTAGTTAATTTTCTCCAGAACTATAGTCTCTGGGGGTGGAGTGGAATGAAGGATGAGGGTGTGTAGAGGTAGTCAACTGACTGATTGCACACAGTTGAATGAGACCTGGGGTTCTGGCTGGTCTGTACAAAACCTTTCAGTTTGATTTTCATCTCTGTAACTTACCCCACCTGCCATAGTATATGATACCTTCAAGGTGCTGGATTTCTCAGAAGTGGTATGGGGTGAGTTGGCCTGATTTTTATTGGTATTTATCTTTGCAGGCCATTAAGTTGTAATCTCTTCCATATTGCTCATTTATCCCTCTTCCTCCTTCTTTTTAAAAAAATAGTTTTTCTTAATGCATCTTAATATTGTTTTATTTATTTTTTAAAATATTTGTTTGACTGCATCAGGTTTTAGTTGCAGCATGTGGGCTATTTTTTGCTTCACATGCGATCTTTTGTTGCCGCACCCAGGTTCTCTAGTTATTGTGTGAGGGCTCAGGAGCACTCAGGCTCAGTAGTTGTGGCCCACAGGCTTAATTGCTCTGCCGCATGTGGGATCTTAGTTCCCCTGACCAGGATGGAACCCAAATCTCCTGCATTGCCAGGCAGATTCCTAATCAATGGACCACCAGGGAAGTCCCCTCTTCTTCCTGCTTTTAATGTTTCCACTGTTATATTAAAATTTATTTTATTATAACCTCTTGTCCTGTTTTTTGTGATTTAAGACAATTTTTAGTGCTTTATTGTCATTTCAGTGAGGTTTTTGGAGGGAAAAATGATATACATGTGATTTGTTGTTGTTGTTCAGTCCCTAAGTTGTGTCCGACTCTTTGTGACCCTGTGGACTGCAGCACGCCAGGCTTCCCTGTCCTTTACTGTCTCGCAGTTTGCTCAAACTCGTGTCCATTGAGTCGGTGATGCCATCCAGCCATCTCATCCTCTGTTGATTAGCATTAGAGGTATATGTTTCCAGATTCCCCCCCATTTTCCTTTTAGACTTTTAAATATATCAATTAACTGTCGCCACAAAAATGTTATATGACAAAGCACTCCAAAACTCAGTGGCTTAAAACAACAGTACACATTTACTTCGCTCATAAGTCTGTAAGTCAGCTAGGTGTCAGCTGATCTAGGTTGGATGTGGCTAGACAGTCTGTTGGTTTCATTGGGGCTCATTCATGCATCAACAGCTGGCTGTAGTTGGCTAATCTAGGCTGGGCTCTTCTCCACATGTCTGTCATCCTCATGGACCAGGGAACTAATTTAAGCATATTCGTCTCATACTGATGGCAGAGACACAACTGTGAGGCTTAAGCTTTTGAAGTTTCTGGTTGTATCACATGATGCAAACATAACATGTCTGAGGTCAGGGGTAGATACTTCCCCATCCATAGTGGGAGCACACTGCAAAGTTATATGGCAAAGAGCCTGGACATAGGGAGGGGTAAAGAATTGGCGCCAAAAATACAGCCTGCCGCAAAGGCCAATAAACATTTAGTCTGTTATTTTTCATGGCTGCTTACTGTTCCATTGTGTTGACCAATACATAGAAATTCTTTAACCAACTTCTGCTATTAAATATCTAGTTAATGGTTTTCAGTTTTCAGCTGTTTAAATAGTATTTCAGCTGTTTAAATAGTATTACAGTTAATTTTCCTTCTTTTTTTTTTTATTTTAAATTTTTTTTTGGCTTCATCACCAGGCATAGTTCCCCAACCAGGGATCAAACCCTGCCCCCAGCAGTGAAAGTGCTGAGTCTTAACCACTGGACTGCCAGGGAATTCCCATACAGTTAATTCTTTTAAAGTAATTTCTAACAGTAATTTTCACACCCTGCTGCTGCTGCTGCTGCTGCTAAGTTGCTTCAGTCATGTCCGACCCTGTGTGACCCATAGACGGCAGCCCACCAGGCTCCCCCGTCCTTGGGATTCTCCAGGCAAGAACACTGGAGTGGGTTGCCATTTTCTTCAAAATTTTCACACCCATGTTCAAGTATTTTCTTACCACAGAAATAGAGTCCTAGAAATAGAATTTTTGTGTCACAGGCTGTATACCTTCTTTAGGATTTCTGAAATTTATCACTAAATCACCTTCAAGAGTTTTACCAACTTATACTGCCATAAGAAGTGTATGAGAGCCCTTGTTTCCCTACATTATTACTGAATAGTTTACACACTTAGGGAACAAAGACTCAAAAGTTACACATAGAGCCTTTTACTTAGAGTTTACTTACCTTGTCTAGGGTAGAACACGAAAAGGACGGGTCTTTTTAAGACATTGCTTCTCTTGGAGTGGTTGTGGTGGTCTTTCTGTAGGTCGTTTAGTTTAACTTACTGTCAGATTACTTGAAGTGACTCTTAGCTGTCTGTGAACACCCCTTACCTTAGTTTCTGTTTCCAGAGTGTCTATCTCAGGTACATACATTTATCAAGGTGCCTGGTGTCCATTAAAGTAAGAACTATTTGTTGCCACCTGGCAGAAGGGATTGAGCACTGGCCTTTGGAAATGTCACCTTTAAAATAGCTGAGGAATTTCCCTAGCACTCCAGTGCTTAAGACTCCTCGCTTCTAATGCAGGAGGTGAAAGTTCTATACCTGGTCAGGGAAATAAGATCTCACATGCCACACGGTATGCCCAAAGCATTAAAAAAAAAAAAAAATAGCCAAGCGCAAAGGTAGAAAGACTGAAGACATGGCCTCTGAGGTGTGTACAATAGGAGTCTCACACAAAAATGTAAAGTATATAATTTGAAGAACATCTTGCATAAGACTTCTTAGGTCAATGAAAAGGTTTTGTTTGAGGGCGAAAAATCATATTAAAAAGTTATATATAACTCTTTGGCAGCCACGCTGTTTTTGATTCCACAGAAAAAATTTTTTATTATGTTACTCCAGATTTCTGTCAAGTGAATTTTAGAAACTTTTTTGTGATGTTGTATGCACAATCTTGTTTTATTATTTGTCTCATATGAATTATGTATGACATTGGTCACATATTTATTAGTTTCTTTAAATCTAAATTTAATTTTGTTAAGTTTTAGAAGTAGTTCGAGTACTTGGTAAAAATAAAAGAAGTTCAAACATATGAAATGAGAAGTAAAAGTCTTTTATCATCCCACCCTACCCCACCTCCTCTTCCATTCCTCAGGTATACTTGTCATGGGGTCCCAGGCCTTCCCTTTTGCTGGACACCTAAGTTATTTTCCATTGTTGGTGGCTATAAATAGAGACTGTCACAAGTAACATTTCTAATCTGTTAAAATATTTCAAGAATTCTGTTTTAGTTAGGTCTCTGAACTACTCTAACTCTGAGTATATTATTCTCTATTAACAGTATATACAAAGTTAGTTCAGTTATAAAATTTGCAACTCTTATTTCTACATTTCACATTTGTACCACATAATTAGATATTTAATGAAATTAATGACGGAATAACTCATTAAAGATGAAAACAGTTGGGAGAATTCACAAAAGAAGGGATATAAATGACTAAAAACAGTGAAGAAATACTCAACTCCATAGATAACTAATCAGTTCAGTTCAGTTCAGCCACTCAGTAATGTCCGACTCTTTGTGATCCTATGGACTGCAGCACACCAGGCTTCCCTGTCCATCACCAACTCCCGAAGCTTACTCAAAATCACGTCCATTGAGTCAGTGATGCCATGCAACCATCTCATCCTCTGTCATCCCCTTCTCCTGCTGTCTTCAATCCTTCCCAACATCAGGGTCTTTTTCCAATGAGTCAGTCCTTCACATAAGGTGGCCAAAGTATTGGAGCTTCAGCTTCAGCATCAGTCCTTCCGGTGAATACTCAGGCTTGAATAACTTTAGGATTGACTAGTTTAATCTCCTTTCAGTCCAAGGGACTCTCAAGAGTCTTCTCCAACACCACAATTCAAAAGCATCAATTCTTCGACACTCAGCTTTTTTTATAGTGCAACTCTCATATCCATACATGACTACTGGAAAAACCATAGCTTTGACTAGACAGACCTTTGTTGGCAAAGTAATGTCTCTGCTTTTTAATAGGCTGTCTAGGTTGGTCATAGTTTTTCTTCCAAGGAGCAATCATCTTTTAATTTCATGGCTGCAGTCACCATCTGCAGTGATTTTGTGATACCGTTCACTATCACAGTAATTCAAGTCTATGCCCCAACCAGTAATGCTGAAGAAGCTGAAGTTGAATGTTTCTATGAAGACCTACAAGACCTTCTAGAAGTAACACCCAAAAAAGATGTCCTTGTCATTATAGGGGACTGGAATGCAAAGGTAGGAAGTCAAGAGATACCTGGAGTAACAGGCAAATTTGGCCTTGGAGTACAGAATGAACCAGGGAAAAGGCTAACAGAGTTTTGCCAAGAGAACACACTGGTCATAGCAAACACCCTCTTCCACAAACACAAGAGAAGACTCTACACATGGACATCACCAGATGGTCAATACCAAAATCAGATTGATTATACTCTTTGCAGCCAAAGATGGAGAAGCTCTATACAGTCAGCAAAACAAGACTGGGAGCTGACTGTGGCTCAGATCATGAACTCCTTATTGCCAAATTCATACTTAAATTGAAGAAAATAGGGAAAACAACTGGACCATTCAGATATGACCTAAATCAAATCCCTTACAATTATACAGTGGAAGTGACAAATAGATTCAAGGGATTAGATTTGATAGAGTGCCTGAAGAACTATGGTTTGTTCAATCCCAAAGAACTAGAGGTTTGTGACCTTGTACAGGAGGCAGGGATCAAGACCATCCCCAAGAAAAAGAAATGCAAAAAGGCAAAATGGTTGTCTGAGGAGGCCTTACAAATAGCTGAGAAAAGAAGAGAAGCTAAAGGCAAAGGAGAAAAGGAAAGATATACCCATTTGAATGCAGAGTTCCAAAGAATAGCAAGGAGAGATAAGAAAGCCTTCCTCGGTGATCAATGCAAAGAAATAAAGGAAAACAATAGAATGGGAAAGACCAGAGCTCTCTTCGAAAAATTAGAGATACCAACAGAACATTTCATACAAAGATGGGCACAATAAAGGACAGAAATGGTAAGGATGTAACAGAAGCAGAAGATATTAAGAAGAGGTGGCAAGAATACACAGAAGAACTATACAAAAAAGATCTTCATGATCCAGATAACCATGATGGTGTGATCACTCACCTAGAGCCAGACATCCTGGAGTGCGAAGTCAAGTGGGCCTTAGGAAGCATCACTATGAACAAACCTAGTGGAGGTGATGGAATTCCAGTTGAGCTATTTCAAATCCTAAAAGATGATGCTGTGATAGTGCTGCACTCAATATGCCAGCAAATTTGGAAAACTCAGCAGTAGCCACAGGACTGGAAGAGTTCAGTTTTCATTCCAATCCCAAAGAAAGGCAATGCCAAAGAATGTTCAAACTATCGCACAATTGCACTCATCTCACACTCTAGCAAAGTAATGCTCAAAATCCTCCAAGCCAGGCTTCAACAATACGTGAACCGTGAACTTCCTGATGTTCAAGCTGGTTTTAGAAAAGGCAGAGGAACCAGAGATCAAATTGCCAACATCCGTTGAATCATCGAAAAAGCAAGAGAATTCCAGAAAAACATCTACTTCTGTTTTAGTGACTACGCCAAAGCCTTTACTGTGTGGATCACGACAAACTGGAAAATTTTTCAAGAGATGGGAATACCAGCCCACCTGACCTGCCTCTTGAGAAGTCTGTATGCAGGTCAAGAAGCAACAGTTAGGACTGGACATGGAACAACAGACTGGTTCCAAATGGGGAAAGGAGTACATCAAGGCTGTATATTGTCACCCTGCTTATTTAACTTCTGTGCAGAGTATATCATGCGAAATGCTGGGCTGAATGAAGCACAAGCTGGAATCAAGAGTGCCGGGAGAAATGTCAATAACCTCAGATATTGGTTATTAGATAACTCATAAGGCAAAGCAAATTGAATACAGAGAGAAGTGGCGTTTTTATTCCTTTTCAAATTGGCAAAGATTTTAGAAGATAATTCTCAGTGCTGGTAAAGTGCTGTCAAATTGGCATTTTCCCACATGGCAAGTTGACTTATAAATTAGTACAACCATTTTGGGAAGCAATTTGGCAGTAAAATGTTTGTACTTTTATGAATTTTAGTTTTGGTAACCTAATTCCAAAATAATGCAGAATTACAGACCAGGCTTTATGATACAAAGTCATTAATTAAGGATTATTTATAATAGAAAAATTGGAAACTACTTCAAAATAGAGGAATGACTGAGTAAAACATAAGTTTGCCCATGTAATTAAAGAAAATACAATTTACCCATGCACATGATATTTAATAATAATTCTAAATTATGTGAGAGTACATTTATGTTTTAAAACTGAGTACAAAATTATGTATTTTAATAAAATATAATCTCAACTATGTGAAAACAACACAAATAGAAAGTAGATTCCAAAAGAGTAATACTTGTTTCTAGTAGAGTAAGTTCATGAGTAATTGTTTCTTCCTCATATCTCTTTTTTTCCAAAGTTTCTTCAATGAGCACATAATTAAAAATAAATTAATTTAATTGATAAGGGACCGTGGAAGTAAACTTAGTACCTCTCTTCCCAGACTTCGATGGAGCAGGTGTCCCCCCAGAAGGTAGTGGCCTCATTTGCTTTGTCCCCTTGACTCCTTCTTGCCCTCCCTTGACTTCCTGTGTGTCAGGCCAGAGTTGTCTGGGACATGCCAAGAGCCATAGGCCAGGACAAGGTCCAGGCCAGTGTATTGTGATGTCCCTGTTGGGGTGTTGGCCTGGAAACTCAGGTCTGTAGGCAGGGTTGATGTTAGTTTAGTGAAGTGGCTTTGGTTTCAGTTCAGAGGTTGGAGCTTTGGTGAAGGAGTACTCTGCCTATCAGTGAGCTAGTTAAATACTCCATCCCTCTGAAGTTGTCTTCATTAGGTTTTCACAAGGAAAACAAACAGATGTTAATAGATATCCTGCCTGTTCACTGTGGGTGTTTGTCAACAGTGAGATGCCCCAGACTGGAAATTCTTGAGGTTTGCTGCCTAAGGACCCTTCCAACTATCCTTATTCCACCAAAAGAGGCCTGGATGACAGCACTTGCTTCCCAAGGGAAAAGAAAGATCAGTACTACCAGAGGTAGTCCAGAGGAAGAGCTCAGGCTCCTCTGATGTCAGATAGATGTCAGTGAAAAAATGTTGCCTTCAAACTCAGTAAATAAAGGGTTTTTCAGCCCTCAAGCCATCACATTACAGCTGCCCCGAAAGTGAACCCGGAAGGAACTCAGGATAGAAACAGGATGACCCCCTCTAGTTGTCAGTGCTGCAGCCACCCTCTCCCCTTTCCCCCCTCACCCCCAGACAGTGCACCCTGAGGAGACTCAGGATGAGAATGTACCCACCCAGGGAGCTGAGGTGCATATCAAAGGAATGATTTCAGTGTTCAGTTTAGTCACTCAGTCATGTCCGACTCTTTGCGACCTCAAGAACCGCAGCACGCCAGGCCTTCCAGTCCATCACCAACTCCCGGAGTTTACCCAAACTCATGTCCATCGAGTCGGTGATGCCATCCAACCATCTCATCCTCTGTCGTCCCCTTCTCCTTCTGGCCCCAATCCTTCCCAGCATCAGGGTCTCTTCCAGTGAGTCAACTCTTCACATCAGGTGGCCAAAATATTGGAGTTTCAGCTTCAACATCAGTCCTTACAATGAACACCCAGGACTGATCTCCTTTAGGATGGACTGGTTGGATCTCCTTGCAGTCCAAGGGACTCTTAAGAGTCTTCTCCAACACCACAGTTCAAAAGCATCAATTCTTTGGTGCTCAGCTTTCTTTATAGTCCAACTCTCACATCCATACGTGACTACTGGAAAAACCATAGCCTTGACTAGATGGACTTTTGTTGGCAAAGCAATGTCTCTGCTTTTTAATACGCTGTTTAGGTTGGTCATAACTTGCCTTCCAAGGAGTAAGTGTCTTTTAATTTCATGGCTGCAGTCACCATCTGCAGTGATTTTGGAGCCCCCAAAAATAAAGTCTGACACTGTTTCTACTTTTCCCCATCTATTTCCCATGAAGTGATGGGACCAGATGCCATGATCTTAGTTTTCTTAATGTTGAGCTTTAAGCCAACTTTTTCACTCTTCTCTTTCACTTTCATCAAGAGGCTTTTTAGTTTCTCTTCACTTTCTGCCATAAGGGTGGTGTCATCTGCATATCTAAGGTTATTGATATTTCTCCCAGCAATCTTGATTCCAGCTTGTGGTTCTTCCAGCCCAGCGTTTCTCATGATGTACTCTGCATATAAGTTAAATAAGCAGGGTGACAATATACAGCCTTGACGTACTCCTCCTATTTGGAACCAGTCTGTTGTTCCATGTCCAGTTCTAACTGTTGCTTCCTGATCTGCATACAGGTTTCTCAAGAGACAGGTCAGATGGTCTGGTATTTCCATCTCTTTAAGAATTTTCCACAGTTTGTTGTGATCCACACAGCCAAAGGCTTTGGCATAGTCGGTAAAGTAGAAATAGATGTTTTTCTGAAACTCTCTTGCTTTTTTGATGATCCATTGGATGTTGGCAATTTGATCTCTGGTTCCTCTGCCTTTTCTAAAACCAGCTTGGTTCACGTATTGCTGAAGCCTGGCTTGGAGAATTTTGAGCATTACTTTACTAGCATGTGAGATGAGGGCAATTGTGCGGTAGTTTGAGCATTCTTTGGCATTGCCTTTCTTTGAGACTCTTGCATCTGCTTTTTTTAAGAAAAGTGCTAAATTCCTTAACTTGAGATATCTAGTTTCCTTTCATTAACAGGAGACTTTTGATGTTCAAATTACCTGGTCTTTGTTTCAAAAACTACTATAGGGTACATGTATATGCATGGCTGAGTCCCTTCACTGTTCACCTGAAATTATCACAACATTGTTAATCAGCTATACCCTGATACAAAATAAAGTTTGAAACAAAAAACAAAAAAACTGCTATAGATCCTGGCTCTTCCCTTACTTCTTCGGAAGCAGTCTCTGAGAGCTATCTGAGATGGTTTGTCTCAAGCTTAAATCCTCAGTCTTGTCCACCAAATAAAACATAAATCTCAACTTTTTAGGTTGTGCATGTTTTTTCAGTGGAGACAGACCTGGTGGTTAATTGTAGCTCCAGCCCTTCCTGACAATATCACCTTAAGCAAGTGACTTAACTGTTTGGGGCCTCAGTTTCCTTGTCTATAACGTGGGTACTGAAACAATCTCTACTGCATAAAGGGAACATAAAGAATGAATGAGATGGTAATGTGATACAGTGTAGTGTAGGGGCAGGTACTGGATGCTCAGTAAATGGTGGTGCTGATTGTTACTCTTAATATTATCTTCCTATTTAAAAGACCCCTCAGGATAGACAGGGTCTCCCTGAGTCTTCTGAAAAGGACTGGGAGAAGGTTAAAATGAGAGGTACTCTTCCTGGAGCCCTGGAAGAACATGGCAGAGTGGTGATCCTGAGTCCTGATGAACCCATCACTTCCATATGTGGTTCCTCTGGGTAACCTTTTCACCCTAGGATGAACCAGCCTGGGATTTTGTCAGATCAACCCAACTTCGAAACCGGCTTGTTTTAGTTACCAGTGCTGAGGCCTCAGGCAAATCACACAGCCTCTAGAGCTTGAGTTTGATCACACAGATTAGATCAGCCTCATGGATTAGTGGAGGAATAAACAAGAAACAAAAACCCAATGGACAAATAGTTGCTCTGTTTGTTGTGATGTTAATGATACAGTCATGGACTGAGGTCAAGAAGGTAGCATAGTGATGCAGTTAAAGACTAGGGGCTCTGGAATGCGACTGTCTTGGTTCATATTCTGTTACTGTTCACCAGTTTGGGAACCCTTGGCAAATAACATCTCTGTCCTTCAGTTGACTTATCTGTAAAATGGGGATAGAAATATTACCCACTTCATGGAATTATTGGAAGGACTAAATGACTTAATAGGTTTAAAGTGTATTGTCGAGGCTGGAACAGAATATATGCTCAGTGAATTATCGTTATCATCATCACTGATATGGATGGACCACCCTGAGAAAGCCTGCACTGAGAAAGAATACTGGGTGACGAGGCTGGAACACTGAGCCAGGCCCCAGCCCCTCCTCCTGCCCAGTTGTCTTGCTTGCTGTTCAGGCTCTAGTGCAACTTCCTCTTCTGAGTGTCCTGTGGGACCTCAGTCCTTTTGACCACATTCCAGTCTGTCCCACTGCCTATTCTAGTACAGGTCACTGTCTGTGTCCCAGTCTCTGCTCATTCTACTTGAATTCCACATCTTGAACCAGCCCCCACAGCCCCACCTTATCGACATTCCTGCACTGTCCTATAGCTCTGCCCCCGACCCAGGCCCAGATCCCTTCAAAGTACAATCCCTGGAGGCAGAGTGTTAGCCCAGGTCTTGCCAAGGCTTGTTTTTGGCCTCCACGCTGAAACAAATAGAGGCTTGGAAAACATAGTCAAAGCTCGATTTGGCTAGGTAATGAAATTTCCTGTAGCCAGTGCACATATACAGTTGACTAATTTACTTTAATATTTTTATGATAAGGCCAAAGACTAGAGCTGGACGGAAAACCTAGTGCCTGAGTATCTGGGCCATGCTAGCAGATAAATGGTAGCAATTATATCTTTTTTTGGTAAAATTCAGTCTTCTTGGTATAGTTTCTCCTGGTTAGACGAGCAGGATGCCCTAGCTCTTGCCCAAATGAGGCTGCCACTTCGTTATTATTTGAGATACCATGCCCAGGCTTGTAGACATGTTCTTGAATGATTGTGCAAGCTAAGCCTTCCTTGATCTGACCCCTACCTGCTTGCTTGCTGAGACTTTTTTTGCCACACTGCGTGGCATGTGGGGTCTTAGTTATCCAACTAGGGATTGAACTCCCCCCACCCACCCCGCCCCTTGCATTGGAAGCACAGTCTTAAGCACTGGACCACCAAGGAAGTCCCTTGCTGAGACTTCTTAGATTATAACTTTTTGTTGAAGTACAACATATATACAGAAAAAAGCACAAATCATTAGTGTACAGTTCAGTGAATTTTCACAAGATGATGAGTAACCAACACATTAAGAAACAGGATGTTACCAACATTCACAAAAAGTCCCTTTTGCACCCTCTTCCAGCCACTCCTTCCAACTCTGTTTTTGCCATGTTGAGCTAATTACAGTCCTCATCCCTCCACACCCAGCACACCATTCTCACCCTACCCTCCTGCCTGTGCAATTGCTGTTCCCTTGGACTGCCAGGCCTCACCTACTCATTGTGCAAAACTCAGGTGTCACCTTCTCCTGATGGGTTCTGAATACTTCCATCGTACTTTCCTCCCATATTTTGTCATTGTTTCCTGGGAGCTCCCTCTGGACAGAAACTATCTGAGTCATCAGTCTTCTGCACTCAGCACAGGCTTGGCATAGAACCGGGCTCCAGAAATGTTTGCATATTGTATTGTTGTTATTGTTCTGTCTCCGAGTTGTGTCTGATTCTTTGTGACCCCATGGACTGCAGCACACCAGCCTTCCCTGTCCTTCACTGTCTCCCAGAGTTTGCTCAAACTCATGTCCGTTGAGTCAGTGATGCCATCCAACCATCTCACCCTCTGCAGCCCTCTTCTCCTGCCCTCAATCTTTCCCAGCATCAGGGTCTTTTCCAGTGAGTTGGCTCTTTGCATCTGGTGGCCAAAGGATTGGAGCTTCAGCATCAGTCCTTCCAATGAATATTCAGGGTTGATTTCCTTTAGGATTGACTGGTTTGATCTCCTTGCAGTCCAAGGGACTCTTAAGAGTGTCTAAAATATTTGAAGACACCTTTTATTTTTATCTTTCCTGACCCTGTCCCAAGCACATACCATCCTCCTGCCTTTCTAATTCACTCTTCTCGCCTCTTCTAGTTTTTTTTATAAAAACCATGTCAGCCCTATCTGAGTCTCTCGTGTGCCTCCATGCTCCCCCCTCACAGTTGCTCAGACTGTGCGTGTGCCCCATCCACACATGCCCTAGCCTCCCACACACCAGGCTCCTGACTATTTCAGGACCACGTTTCTGCCCCCAGACCGGAGGCCTCAGTCTTCTAATAGTTTGCTCCATATCCTCTGTGCTGGCCGCCTGCCACAGGTCCTCAGCTGCTATTCTGCAGGGTCTGTTTTATTTAAAAGTCAGAATCTATGGTAAGCGGCTTATGGCTTAGATGGTAAAGAATCTGCCTGCAATGCAGGAGACCTGGGTTTGATCCCTGGGTACCAGGGAAGAACCCCTGGAGAAGGGAATGGCAACCCACTCCACTTTTCTTGCCTGGAGAATTCCGTGGACAGAGGAGCCTGGAGAGCTACAGTCCATGGGATCGCAAAGAGTTGGACATGACCGAATGACTAACACTACATGTTTCATTACTCTGTATTTTATACTTCATAAGTTTTCCTTTCTTAAGAACATAGGTCTCAATCAGACTTAAGATGATCATTTCACAATATGTACAAATATCAAATCATTATGTTGTACATCTAAAACTTATGTAATGTTACATGTCAATTATATCTCAATTAAAAAAAAAAAAAAGAAAATTGGTTTTCTCCTAAGATTTTTAAAGTTTTCAAGGGAACTCCCTGGTGGTCCAGTGGTTAGGACTTGGCTCTTTCACTGCGGAGGGTGTGGATTTGATCCCTGGTCCAGGAGCTAAAATCCCACAAGCTGCACAGTGCAGCCAAATAAAAACAAGATAATTACAAAAATAAAAAGGATTTCACATGTATCACTGAATGATATTCATTCATTCACCACGTGGGCGAGGTATTGTGCTAAGATGCTAGAGATTCTAAGTTAAGAGAGGTTTATTGCCTTTGATTAACTCACAGACAAATGAGAGAGAAATATTAGCAAATTATTAGAAGAGTGTCAGTACTGAATGAGAGTGTTGAATGAGTAAGAAAATGGGCACTGGAGTCAGCTGAGTGATCCCATTACTTAACGTGATACATTACCTTTGTTTCTGTACCTTGGTTTCTTCACCTAAAGAGCTTTGACATACAGAGGATAGGTGCCTAGCCCCTAGTAAGTGATCAGTAAATGGTAGCTGTACTTGACTATCATTAGCATCTCTGCTTAGGCCTCATAGAGGAAGTAACATTTCAACTGGTCACTAAAGGATGGGTCTCTACTAGAAGGAGGTCAGGGAAGGACAGCTAAGAAATAGCCTGAGAACAGACACAGAAGAATGAAAGGGCATGATGTTTTTAGACACTGGGGAATGATCCAGTGTAGCTGAAGAACAGAGGATGTGTAGGAGATGGTGAGAGATGAAGCTCAGGAAATAAGACCCAGATAGTGAAGGGTCTTTTTAAAAATCAGTTAATTAATTATTTGGCTGTGCCAGGACTTAGTCACAGTGCACAGGATCTTCGATCTTCGATCTTCATAGCTACATGTGGGATCTTTACTTGCAGCATGGGAACTCTTAGTTGGGGCATGTGGGATCTAGTTCTCTGACCAGGGATCGAACCCGAGCCCCCTTCAATGGGAGTGTGGAGTCTTAGCCACTGGACCACCAGGGAAGTTCTCAGTGAAGGGTCTTGTTTGCTGCTAGAATTTGGACATAATCTGATAGATGAAATAGAACCCTGAGAAGTCTTTCAAGAGGGGCTTGTCACAATCTAAACTTTTAGAAGTTTCCTTCCGGTACTTCTGTGGAGGATGGATTGGATGGGAGGGAGGTGGGAAGACCACTGAGAAGAAGAACCTGCTAAAAACTGGTGAGAGAAGATGAGAGTGCGGATTGCAGTGATGGAAATTCCAGAGGTGGGTCAGCGGGGTGTGGTGACTGGTGGGATTGTGATAGCAGGAGGGTTGAAGAAGAGCTGCCATGTCCAGAGAGCTTCTGATGCCACATACTAGTAGAGGGACTAGCAGAAGGAACAGATTTTTCCTTCCTAATGATTTCATCCAAGGAGAAAGACTGCTTCTTCCTGATCTTGGAAGCAAGTATTCTAAAACTCACAAATCCATTCTTTAGCTTGGAGCAGTTTCTTCTCTCTTGGGCCTTATAAATAGTTAGCTGCTCCAGACAAATAATTACTGATCTCAGGTGCTTAGGGCAGAAGGTGGCTTTGTTTCTTTCACTCCCTGGAGTCTCTTGCCCGAGACAGGGGTGAAAGCCATGTGTTTGTTTTCCCCACATTTGTAAGAATGGAGTTGGAACATTACCCCTCCTCTGTTAACAGACAGCTGGGGCTCTTCTCACTCCCACGGCCATTAATCTCTGTAGAAAACTGTTAAATTTTAAAGTTCTTGGGACTTCCTTGGCGGTCCAGTGGTTAAGAATACACCTTCCAGTACAGGGGACACAGGTTCTATCCCTGGTCAGAGAACTAAGATCCCACATGCCGAGGGGCAGCTAAGCCCACGCACCGCAACTACTGAGCCGATAATGCTCTGCAGCGAGAGAGAAGACGTTTGCCGCAACGCAAGATCCTGCATGCTGCAGCTAAGACCTGACACAGCTAATTTTTTTTTTTTTCAAAAAGTTCATTCCAGCTTTCCCCCTCTCTTTGCTGGTTTCCCACAAAATATCTTTCACCTTTTTTGCCCTGGTCAAGGAATTCTGAGTCCCCCCTAGCTGTTGGACTCCAGCACCTTGCCCACCACCACCATCTCCCTATCTTAGAACTGGCCCGGTTCTGGTTCTAGGTGTGTTGGGGCCTCTGCTGGTAACATAGCTTGACTGGGCATGATCTGTCCCTACTCAGTCATGTTTACAAGTACTGTGGATACAGGCCATCATGCTGGCATTAGTCAACATGGTGAAATAGCCCATTCCATAGAGTTCTGTCCTTGGTGTTTTATTTCCAGTTTCCTCCTTTCTTTGCCTTCTTTCCACTTTCTTTCAACCAGGAATTGTTTTCAGCTGGTGAATTTTGTTGGCTTGAAGTGTGGAGCACCCAAAGTTATTTTCTCTATCACTCTCTGGTGAAGTAGTCACTTTCATAACCCTCCCTCTTCCAAGGTGGCTCTTAGATGTTCCAAGTATAGATCTTCCTTGATTTATAATGAAGTTATGTCCCAGTAAACCCATCATAGGTTGAACATATCCTAAGTCAAAGCTACATTGAGTACACCTCCCCTGCTGAACATTATAGCTTAGTTTAACCTAGCCTACCTTAAATGTGCTCAGAACAGCTACATGAGCCTACAGTTGGGCAGGCAAAATCATCCAACACAAAGCCTATTTTATAATAAGGTGTTGAATATTCATGCAATTTATTGAATCTGTGCTGAAAGTGAAAAGCAGAATAGTTGAATGGATGCAAGTGTGTTGATTGTTTAACCTTGAGATTGAGTGGTTGGCTGGGAGCTGCAGCTGCTGCTGCTCACCATCACTAGTCTGGGGAAGAAGAAAATTAAAAATTAGAAGTATGGTTTCTGCTGAATGCTTTTCACTTTTGTACCGTCATAAAAAAAAACAAACAAAAAAAACGCAAGTCAAACCACTATGCATAGACCACATTAGTGGGCAGAAAAGTCCTATGGAACAGCTCCTTCTGTTTATATCTGGAGCTGAGTTGGGAGAGGGTAAAATTCCCTGGACTGAGTGGAGTGAATAGTTCCTTCTTTTATGAAACACTTTTGAGAGGATGTCTGTTTTTTTTCAGTAAAAGTTGACCCCACACTAATAAGAGTGACCATGAGCACCATTATTTGATGAAATATTATCATTATAGATACCAGCCTTGGACTATCAATTGATCTCTACTGATTTCTGGGCCACTCTAGAATCTCTGTGGTAAACTAGTTATCTCTAGCTTTGATTTTAGGGTACTCTTTTATCTTAAACTATCTGGAAGGGAATAACTATTTGGTTTTTAAAAATATCTATCAGTTTTTTTCTTACGTCCATCTAGTTTTTTTTAAACTGAAGTATAATTGATTTACAATGTTGTAGTTTGTATCTGCTAATCTCAAACTCCTAACTTAACCCTCTGTCATCCCCTTTCCCTCTTTGGTAACAGTAAGTTTGTTTTCTATGTCTGTGAGTCTGTTTCTATTTCATAAATAAGTTCATTTGTGTTGTATTTTAGATTCCACATATAAATGATATCATGTGGTGTTTGTCTTTCTAACTTCACTTAGTATGATAATCTCTTGGTCCATCCATGTTGCTGTAAATGGCATTATTTCATTCTTTTTTATGGCTGAGTAGTATTCTGTTGAGTATATATACCACATCTTCTTTATTTATTTACCCGTTAGTGGACATTTAGGTTGTTTCTATGTCTTGTAAATAGTGCTGCTATGAATATTGGAGTGCATGTATCTTTTTGAATTAGAATTTCCTCCAGATATACACCCGGAAGTGGGATTTTTGGATTATATGGCAACTCTATTTTTTAGTTTTTTAAGGAACCTCCATACTGTTTTCCATAGTGGCTGCACCAACTTACATTTCCACCAACAGTGTAGGAGGGTTCCCTTTTTTCCACACCCTCTCCAGCAGTTGTTATTTGTAGACTTTTTAATGATGGTCCTTCTGACCAGTGTGAGGTGGTACCTCATTGTAGTTTTGATTTGCATCTCTCTAATAATTAGTGATGATGAACATCTTGTGTTTGTTGGTCATTTGTATGTCTTTGGAGAAATGTCTGTTTAAGTCTTCTGCTCATTTTTTGATTGGGTTTTGTTTTTTTGTTATTGAATTGTGTGAGCTGTTTATATATTTTAGAAATTAATCCCTTGTCAGTTGTTATCATTTAGAAATATTTTCTCCCAGTCTGTAGGTTGTCTTTTTGTTTTGTTTATGATTTCCTTTGCTGTACAAAAGCTTATAAATTTGATTAGGTCCTATTTGTTTATTTTTGCTTTCATTTCTATTGCCTTGGGAGACAAGATATCAGTTTTTTCCTTAAGACAAAAACAAAGGATCCTTATAGGAAGTTTAGAGAAGCAAAAATGAAAAATCACCATAATCCAACCACCCAGAGGAGAACACTGTGAAATTTGTGGCCTAGCCATTTAGGTTTTTTAAAAATATATTTATTTATTTATTTATTTATTTTAAAGAGGTTATAGCATGTATCTCTTTTATGATCTTCAATTAACAGAATGTTATAAGTATCTCTCCATGTCATTGAAAATTCTTTGTAACATCATATTTAGTAATTCCATAGTGGCCTATTTTATGTAGAGAATAGGTACATTATTAATAAAGATAAATATATTTTAATTTGAAAAAATAAAAAGCATATGACCAAAAGAGAGTACAAAAGGAAAGGATATTATAAAAATAGTGATGAAGTGTTACAACAATCAAAAATATAGGTTTCAGGGACTTCCCTGGTGATTCAGTGGTTAGGGCTCTGTGCTTCCACTGAGGGGGTCCGGGTTTGATCCCTGATTGGGGAACAAAGGTCCTGCATGCTGCCCAGTGTGACCCCCCCACCAAAAAAAGTATAGGTTTCACAGCTCTGAATCTCATAAGCAATAATTGTAAGCTTAATAAACTGTTTAGTTAAATAGGATATGGGTGTTAACAGACTAGATCTTTTTATTCATCTTTGGGCTGAAGTTTTGTAAAATCTTTCTGGGTCTGCAAATTTTACAAGAAATATACCTGTGATGTTGCTAAAGGTAAGTGGTTTTGACTTTCTTGGTTTCCTTTCATTAGAAATTAAGCCGAGAAGCTCTCACTCTTGTGAGTTTGCATGCATCTTAGGCACCAGGAGACATTTGACAGATTATCTGACAGCAGTTATGGGAAGTTTCTTATTTGGGGGGACTGGCTGAATTGAATCTTAATCAATGTGCCTGAATTAGTCTATGTATTTATTTCTTTTTACAGGTAGTGCCTTCCTCAGTGCTATCTTTCTTGCCTTAGCAACGTACCAGTCTCTGTACCCACTCACCTTGTTTGTCCCAGGACTCCTCTATCTCCTCCAGGTAAGCACTTGCTGGTCAGAAGCCGACACTCAAGTGACATTTAATACACAGCATGGTCCTTGCTTAGGGGAAAGAAGGGCATGGCACAATAAAGGCTGTGGGACTGGGTCCCCAGTTCACATTTACTTGCTTCTCCTTGAAAACACTGGAGAAGGCAATGGCACCCCACTCCAGTACTCTTGCCTGGAAAATCCCATGGATGGAGGAGCCCTTGAAAACACAAAGAAACTTGACTAACTTTAAACAAAGTGAACCCCTGGGTAGCCATTCCCTTCTCCAGGGGATCTTCCTGACCCAGGGATCGAATCCAGGTCTCTTGCATTGCAGGCAGATTCTTTATCTGAGCCACCAGGGAACCCCCAATGATCATTATGTTCTAATTATACAGATCATTGCAAATGTATCAGTGCATTTCATTTTTATGTTTGTAATTGGGATTCTTGCATTCTTTTTTTTTTTTTGCCTAATATTCACAGATCCTTCTCTGAGCCCATTTCTTTAACTTTTTTTTGTATAGCAACACTGCCTTTGTAAGGTTCTTGCATGAATTTAATGTTGTGGGTGTACCTGATGCAATGCCTGGACCGTAGTGGAAGATCAGTAGTTTAGTTAAAGAATGCAAACTGCTAATATTTACTGAGAGCTTACTACATGTTGGTTACTATGCTGAGCACTCTCCAGGCATCATCTCATTTCAACCACAGAAGAGCTTTAACAGGTAGGTCATATTATAAGCTGTATATTCATCTACTAGTAATGATATTAGACACATACATAGCAGCTAGAATGTATGGCAGTTTAATCACTTGCCTGAGGTCTCATGGCCAGCAAGTGACTGCTGAGATGTGAGCTTGGGCAGAGCCTGCTCTCTAATCATCTGTCTTTTCTACTCAAATAAGAATATACACATCTCCTCAAGAGCAAGTAGCTGCTTGCAGGTCCAAATCCATTCTTAGAAGGAAACGTTTCATGAAAGGGTATGGAGGGCCATGCTGTGATTCAAACCAAGAAATGTCTGCTTTCAGAACCCTTGTTCTTGATTATAAAATTTCTGTGCAACTGTTGCTGAAACTGTGTGTACCTCCATTTATTGAAATAGGCCGTGTGTGCTTGTCATTTTAAGGGACTTCATCATGTATCTTTTGGCTGATGTGTACAGTGGCACATGGTTAGCTTAGTCTTTCTCCTATTTGGGGAATTTGAGAGCTGCCCTAGTTGTCACTAATATAAGCACTATAGACATTTAATTTCCTTAAGGTGTGTTCTTCCAGCTAAATCTTTGGCACCAAAAGTGTGGGAAGTTTTATAGTTTTTTATGCAAGACTACAGTGCTCACCAGAAATCTGGAGCCAATCTGTGGGGCCACCATCAGTGTTTACAGTGAATCACTTCCTCCCAGGCCACCAGCACTGGCTTTTCAAATTCGATTTATGATTGCTAGTTTAATAGCTATATCGTCATACTGTGAAGTTATTTTACTTTGACTTGCTTTCTAGATTCTTGTAGAAAGCAGACATCTTCCTACATAACAGTATGTTGTTGGTATTTCCTTTCTTGCTTCATATTTACAGTTTATTCTTTAGAAAGTCTGAGTACCACGACGAATGCATGCAACCAGAATTTCTGTACAACTATTTATCAAATTAATACTATAAACGTATATTTACTCAGACACATGAACTGACCGAAAAATTTTAAGTGGCTTGTTAAGCCAAATACGAAATACTACATTATATAAAATAGCTCTTATTTAAAACTCAAGGAAATTCTGTCCTGACAACAATGGACAGTGCGGCTGAGTCATGAAATCCAGCTACTCAACCAGTCACTTTGTTCAGCCCCTCCCTCCACCAATACGGACTGAGCATCCGGAGTCAGTATGCTAGACACTCTGGGGGATTCTGCAGATAAAAAGCCATTAATAAAGGTTGCCGAGCAGGAAGTCCTGCAGGAAGACAGCTCTGGCAGCAGCCTGGGTTGTGGATTGGAGTGAGGAGGAGCTGAGGTTGGGAAGGGTTTGGCCATCGTTTAGGT
This sequence comes from Okapia johnstoni, assembly GCA_024291935.2. NCBI lineage: Eukaryota > Metazoa > Chordata > Mammalia > Artiodactyla > Giraffidae > Okapia > Okapia johnstoni. Next base: position 53,072,384 of record CM044324.1, on the reverse strand, counting down.
CGAGTCAGAGGGCTTGACTAGGGGTCCAGATCCGTGTCACAGGAAATGGAGAGATGAGGGACTAGATGCAGAATTTTAGGAGGTAGAATTGGCTGTGTGGCAGCTGTGTATATGTGGTGAACAGGACTGGAAAGAGTGAAATAAACTACAGGACCCATTTATGTAGAAATTACACATACTATATTTATGTGTTTTTATCTAAGTATATGAAATGGACTTGAAAGGCAATAGGGCCTTGTGAGGCATAGTAGTACATTTGAAAAATCAATCCAGTCACATCCAGGAAATCAACCCACTTGTTTAAATATGAGGGAGGGAACAGAAGAAAAAATTATCTTTAGGTGTGAGTTTCACAGAGATCTGTAGGCTCCAAGGAGAGACCCTAGAACTAATGGGTGGGAACCATAAGCAGCCCAGAATAAGGCAGATCCAGGACAGCCTGGGATGCCTCAAGTGAGTTGAGTTCCTGTGGATCAGTTTGTTTAGGCTACATACTGAATGGCCATATAGTGAGGAGCTGTAGCAAAGCTATAAGCATCATATGGGTAGCTAGACCTGATGGTCTTAAAAATCCTTTCATCCCCCTAAATTGAATTGGATTTCATAACCACAGGAAAGTGATACATCTGCTCTTGAGGTTATATTTTTCTAGAGTTTTTAAAGCCCTCTATAGACACATACATCCATCTAAGAGAGATTATGTCATGAATGTAAGAGCACAGGCTCGATTGGTACATCTTAATGGATGGAGAGCAAAATAGTATTGAAGACTAATGAGGAACTTCCTTTGGTGGTCCAGTGGTTAAGACTTTACACTCCCAATGCAGGGGACCCTGGTTCAGTCCCTCGTCAGGGAACTAGATCCCACATGCTGCAGCTAAGACCCACATGGCCAAATAAATAAAAGTAATATTAATTATTATTTATTTTTAATTGGAGGATAATTGCTTTGCAATGTTGTGTTGGTTTCTGCCATATATCTACATGAATCACCCATAGATATACACATGTCTCCTCCCTCTTGAACCTCCTTCCCATCTCCCACCCCATTCCACCCCCTCTTGGTTGTCACAGAGCAAGGGTTTGAGCTCCCTGCGTCATACAGCAAATTCCCACTGCCTATCTATTTTACATATGGTAATGTATATGTTACCATATACAGGCTCTTGGTTCATCTACCTCACTAGAACTGACTCAAATCTATTCATTTTTATGGCTGAGTAATCGTCTAGTCAAGGCTATGGTTTTTCCAGTAGTCATGTATGGATGTGAGAGTTGGACTGTGAAGAAAGCTGAGCGCCGAAGAATTGATGCTTTTGAACTGTGGTGTTGGAGAAGACTCTTGAGAGTCCCTTGGACTGCAAGGAGATCAAACCAGTCAATCCTAAAGGAAATCAACCCTGAATATTCATTGGAAGGACTGATGTTGAAGCTGAAACTCCAATACTTTGGCCACCTCATGAGAAGAGTTGACTCATTGGAAGAGACCCTGATGCTGGGAAGGATTAGGGGCAGGAGGAGAAGGGGACAACAGAGGATGAGATGGCTGGATGGCATCACCGACTCGATGGACATGAGTTTGGGTGAACTTTGGGAGTTGGTGATGGACAGGGAGGCCTGGTGTGCTGCAGTTCTTGGGGTCTCAAAGAGTCAGACACGACTGAGCGACTGAACTGAACTGAATAGTGAGCAGTGTTGAGCATCTCTTCATGTGTTTATTAGCCATCTGTACATTTTCTTTGGGGAAATGTCTGTTTAGGTCTTCTGCCCAGTTTTTGATTGAGTTGTTTGTTTTAATAATAATTTTTAAAAAGTGACTAAATTTATTATATTCTGAGCATCAAAAGAATAGTTACTGCAAGTAATTGTAAAACACTAAATAAAAGTCTTTGTGTCTCTAGTGATGCTCAGAAAAGGGGGGAAGAGAAAAAAATGCATGTGGCATCATTAAATATGGCTCTTTTATAAATTTTTTTACTCTGAAAATCAATACTTAGAAGAAAAAGCTAAGCAGTTACCCTTTCTTTTTAAAATGAGCTATAATTCTTCCCTAGTTAATGAAGGAAAGTTCTTTACAGAAAACTGCCAGCTTATAACTGCAGAAGGAAGGCTAGAATGGGTAATCATCAGTGAAATGATTAAATCTAGCAAAGATCATCATTGGATGCTAAAATCATTAGATGAAAGATTTTTTGGAGAACAGAATATTTGCATTTTCATAGTGCCAAAATAGTACCTCCTCCTACCTCTAAATTATTGACTAAAAGCAAAGGGAAAATTGAATCTTTACAAAGGAGTGCTCTGGCAGTCACCATCTTAACCAGGTAATCCAGCTCAGCATCACTTATGGTGAAACGGCTTACATGATGTGCTTCATAATGTGATCAGTTCCGAGCACACAGCATCAGCTCCAAGGTATTTTTACCCAGAATGTTAACTTTCATTAAGCCTTTAAATATGACTTCTGATTTTTAGGAAGTACAAGAGCAGAAGCACAAGTTAAATGATACTATCATTTAAACAATGGGAGGAAATAACCAACCAACCAATATATAGGACAATCTATAAGACAGCTGGTCTACATCTCTTCAAAAAGTCAACGTCATAAAAAAGAAAAAGTGAAGGGACTGTACTAGATGAAAGAGACAGTAATTGACTGAAATGGGTGAGTCTTGATTGAACTCTGGTTTGGAAAAAACAGTTATAAAGGATGTTTGGAGGATATTCAGAATATTTTTGAAGTTAGATTAGATATTAGATGATTATAGGAAATTGTTGACTTCTTGGATTGAGAAGAGTATTGTAGTATATAGGAGCATGTCCTTATTTTTAGAAGCTATATGTAGGAATATTTGGGGGAGAAATGTCATGTGTAGAAAATTCATACACACAAAAAAGTTTATCTATAGCAGGGTATTAATATTTAATCTAGATGACAGCCATATGGTTGATTATTGTATTATTTTTTCAACTTTTCTGTGTGAGAATTTTATAATGTAAGGGAGAGACATTAGAATACAGGCTTGGCTTGGCTTCTGATAAGCTCTGTGACCCTGGGAAGTGACTACTTAACTTCTGTATGTCTCAGTTTCCTCATCTGTAAAATGGGGATAATACAGTAGTAGCTACTGCAAAGGGTTACTACATGTCTAGTATGTAGAACAGAGTATGACGTGAGTTCAATAGATATTAGTTATGGTTATTAGTATTTAAATGTTCTTAGAAAGGACATGGTCACCAGTGTGGAGATATGTGAGGTGATGGGGGAAGAGAGGGCTTCCCGGGTAGCTCAGGAATCCGCCTGCGAATGCAGGAGACTCCGGTTCGATTCCTGGGTTAGGAAGATCCCCTGGAGAAGGGATAGGCTACCCACTGCAGTGTTCTCGGGCTTCTCTGGTGGCTCAGACAGTAAAGAATCCACCTACAATGAGGGAGACCTGGGTTTGATCCCTGGGTTGGGAGGATCCCCTGGAGGAGGGGCATGGCAACCCACTCCAGTATTCTTGCCTGGAGAATCCCCATGGACAGAGTAGGGTGGCAGGCTACAGTCTGTGGGGTCGCAAAGAGTCAGACATGACTGAGCGACTAAGCACAGCACAGGGGGAAGAGAAAATAATTCATTTTTTAGAGTCAAAGGAAATGTAAGCATTAGTTTGAAATTACCCCTTTGACACTGAAAATCTGCCTCCATCCTGCTGGTCGTATTTCTAGAGGGTACAAGAGGCAGGTGGCGGACATGCTCATGTCTGATCAGTGCCAGAGGCAAAGCTGTTTTTCTCTTTCCTACATGAGATGCAGAGAGGCTTCATGATGAAAGGCAGGGGATGCTGCAGCTGGCTCCCTGGTGAGTCACTTCTGAGAATGGTAGTTTGAGCCCATCTGGTCCCTTCCTCCAACTTTGCTCTTCCTCTGACCTTGGCTTAGGGCCTAGTTTCCAAATTAGAGAAAAGCTTAAAATGTTATGCTCTGGTCGCATGCAGAAGAAAACAGCCCTGGAGTGCCCAGGACCAAGAGGCTGCAGTAAAGGATGGGCCAAGTGCACAGGACCTCAAGGCTGAAGCTGTGAAGCCGAGGGAGGTTCCTGGTGCAGTCAGGGAAGTTTCTATTCCCTTCCTTCCTTTTGCTTGGGATTCCTTATTTTCTTTGAAAGGGTATAACAGAAACCAGGGTGAAATAACCTCCCGAGTGTTCTCATGGTTTTTGCTTTAATCTGATCTGACCCCTGGAGGCGGAAATAGCAGCCCCACTCCAGTATTCTTGCCTGAAAAATCCCACGGACAGAGGAGCTTGGCGGGCTACAGTTCATGGAGACGCAGAGTCAGACACGACTGAGCCACTGAGCATGCATGCATGCAATCTGACCTCTCTTGTCTTTGAACTGAAAAATTAACCCTCTGATTTCTTTATTTCTGGAGCTTGGAGCAGGTCACACGGCCCTGGCTTGTACTAAAGAAACCAAACCCAACCAGGTCTTTCTTGATAACAGGGCGCTTCCCCAGGCTTTCTGCAGGGACTTGTTTAGAATTTTCACCTGTTACTCCTCCTTTCCCAGCCAGTTTCTGTTCATTCTCCTGCTTCCAGGAGGGTGACCAAGGCAGAGGTGGCAGTGCTCTTAGCTTCCTTTCTTTTTGAAACAGGTAAAAATGAGGGTAAGGGGTTGATCATGCATTTACAATAAACTTTTTACCAGTTTTATTGCCTCTAATATACCTAATCATGTAAAATATATCTCCTGGGTCTCAGCCTGAGATTCCAAGAGCTTAGAAGACTTTTGTTAGATTTCACTTCTCTTTGAGAGTTTTGTTTTTTCTGATAACTGACTTTTTCCTTTTTTCACCATGTCCTAGAAAGAAAATAGTTTCTGCATAGAAAAATGCCTTTCTCCCTAGTACTTTAGAGAGTTGATGGGGAGGGCAATAATTATACATTTCTCCCCTTCCTTATTATAGTTTGGCTTTTCCTGAAGCAATCTGAGAATTCTCTTACTTCTCTAAATATTTTTACGTGTTAGCAATGATGTGACTTCTGGGATATAATGACACACTGGTTTAATTTTTCAGGTTGAAGGTACACATAGCCCATGGACCACATCTGTCCCTCAGATGTGTTTTATGTAACCTTAGTGTTTAATTATATTATTCATTGTCAGCATTTTTAAAATTCATGTTAAAAATGTATATTTCTGGCTCCTTTTGAAAAATTGGAAGATCTGGCTTTTAGTTTACCTCTTTAGTTTTCCACAATCCATATTCTTCGTCTCTATTACACTTCACTCATTTGCTACATGCCCGGCTCCTCTAGGTTATTTGAGTGTGTGTGTTTATATTCACTGAAAGATCTAGAAACAATGACCAACCCAGTATCAGTGATTATCCTTGGTGGTCAGATTGTAATCTTACTATTTTTAGCCCCTGAAAGAAACTAGGGTTTCTTAGAGAAATGGCTGACTCTAGGTTGAGGGCAGGAAGTGTGCAGGATGATCCTGGAACATTGTGTTATCAGAAAACAAGGAAACTGCCAAAGACTCCTGTGGAATCTAAAAAAATAATACAAATGAATGTATATGCAAAACAGAAACAGACCCACAGATCATAGAAGACAAACTTGTGGTTACTAAAGGGGAAGAGGGAAATGGGGAGGGACAAATTAAGGGCATGAGATTAACAGATATGAACTACTATATTTAAAATAGATAAGCAACAAAGATATACTGTATAGCACAGGGAATTATACTTAATATCTTATAATAACCTATAATGGAATATAATCGGCAGAAATACTGAATCACTATGATGTACACCTAAAACTAGCACAATATTATAAATCAGCTGTACTTAAATTTAAAATTTTGATACAACTGTTTTTTTAATGAGCAAGATTAAAGTATAAAAGAATGCACACTTAGATGGAAAGCTGTTAAGAAATGCAAGGAAGTGAGTACTGTAAAAACCAGGAAAAATGGTTACTTTTCAGGGAAGAGGGGATTCTGGTTGGGACAGGGCACAGAGAGAGACTTGGGGAGTGACATGAAGTCTCTGTCTCTCTTGGCCTCATGAATGTTTGCTTGATAATCATTCACTAAATTCTATATTGGTTTTATGTATTTTACAGTGAAAAATTTTGATCAGAATGTTTAGGTGACCACCCTTCCAACCCTTCCTACTTACGTACTTTTCACTTTAAGTTAGCATTTGCTACTGAGCAAGATAGGTGGGTAAAAGGAATGCTCATTTGTTCACTGAGAAATTTGTAGCGGACCTCTAGATTAAGTTTGGCTGGAGTATTTATAAATAAGCCATCAAAGGATCGCCTGAGTTTCTTTTTTCAAAAATTTCAGGTATGCCTTGCTTTAATGTAACAGAAGTAGTTCTAAAAGATTACTTAATCTTTAATCGAGGCAAGTTTTTATAAATAGACTCAGTAAATATTCCACATTATATTTTCAGAGCTCTGTTCCCTAAAGCAAACCTGATTCTAAGACCAAGTCTTAAAAATTATACCTAAAATTTAGTACACATAATCACAGATTTGCCAGGGGCGAGGGGGGAATCATTTCCTGCTCTTAACAACAATAGCACTTTAGGTCCAGTAACGCACTGAGAACATGGTAGCAAGCAAAAACTGGGAGGCTCTCATGGGATTCACCAAGTTAGAAAAGCCTCATATCTTGGGTATATGCTTCGGAGGTCTACAAAGAGAGCCACTTTGAATAGTCTACCTGATTCAGTTCTTCATGGCAGTCTCACTTCCCAGCTTGTTTCTTTTTAAATGTCATTTAGCAGGTAGCAGAGTTTTCATTTGTTTTGTTTTTTTTTTTCTTCCACGGGTTGTGGTTTGTTTCCTCCCTCCCTTTGTTCCTTCTAGGCTAGATGGCAGTATTTTTCAGGAAGAAGAGAAAGATCAAAATTATCAAAGGCAGATATAAGTCTAGAAGGGAACTCAGAACCTAGGTGGCTTCCTCTTTAAATGTGTCTATGTATGCCTCCTCTTTGTTGAGTTATTTTCCATCCCCAGAAATGTGCTATTTTCTTAAAACTTTGTTCTTATGGTGCAGCATTGTCAATAGAACCTTTTGTGTTGATGGATATATTGTATATCTGTATACTGTCAATATAGTAATCAGGAGCCTCATGTGGCAATTGAACACCTGCAGTGTGCTAGTGAGACTGAGGAACTGAATTTTTAATTTTAATTAATTTCCATTAATTTAAATAATCACATGTGACTAGGGGACAGCACAGTTTTAAGGTAAGAGTAACCCAGTGGTTAGGACTCTGAGTTCCCATTGCAGGGGACACAGGGATTTGATACCTGGCAGGGGTGGGGGACTAATATCCTGCATTAAAAAAAAGAGTAGAGCTATGTGTGTGCAAGCTTAGAGAGCAGCCATAGGGTTGATCTGTTTCCTTTCCTCTCTTTTTTTAACACTAATATTATCTCTGTTCTCTTGACTGACTTCCCATTCTCCTTAAAGTCATTACCATGGAGTTACGTATGATGTCTTTATAACTTGTCTTAAAATACTTCTGCATAGGCCATCTGACATTATACATATGCCAGTTAGTTTCAGCCTCAACTTTAGGGGCAGTGAGTTACTTTGAAGAAGCATCCATGCACTGTGGTACTCAACTAGCTTTGCATCAGAAAGGCCATGCTCCACAGGTGGCTGCCATCTGTGCTTCCATAGCTTGAGCTGCACCTTTGCTGATTACGGCACAGTTGATGTCAGAAGCAGATTTGATTTTTGTTGGTGAGATTAACTGAATATCAGAAGTAGGCACTCCTTGGTGAAATTGAAATATTCAAAAAAAGTGGAATGGACTAAAACATTTTAGATACTTCCTGTATTTGCATGAAGAGGAAATAAGAATCTAGGAACATCTGTAACTTCTTCCATTGGAGAGGGTGCCTGAGGCTTAGTTCCTAACTGATCCTGTGTCTAGCTTTCTCGTAGATTTCTGGTTACCTAATGCGACCCTAAGGGCAACCGAACCTTGTCTCTGGGATATTGTCACTTCTGCCTTGAGTGAACCTTTCTTGCAAGTGGTGGTTGGAACAACTGATAGGGGAGAGAGCTGGGACTTAATCAGCCTTCTACAGTAGTTTGTGTGAACTGTTATGTGCTTACTTGCTAATGGATATTTGTTTAATAAATGTTGCTAAGTGTGCCAGAATCTAGGCTGAAACTTGCTTTCTTTGTGGTGAGATTCTAGAGGAGGAGCTAACCCTTACACACCTGAAACTTTTTTCAAGGCAACTGTCAATAACCTATGAGTAATAACCAAAATGGCCACTGAATTGCATGCTTGAAGTAGTTAAATGTGTAGCACCATATGTTTAAGGTATACAGTACAGAGATTGAATTGCATAGATCATGAAATGATTACCACAATACGTTTAGTAAACATCATCATCTCATACAGATACAAAAGAAAAAAAATTTTTTCCCTTGCAATGAGAACTTTTAAGATTTACTCCCTTAACAACTTTCTTATACAACATCCAGCAGTGTTAATTATATTTATCATGTTGTACATTACATCCCTAGGACTTATTTATCTTATAACTGGAAGTTTGTACCTTTTGACTACCTTCATCCAGTTCTCCCTTCCCTATTTCCCACTCTGGTGACCACAATCTGATCTCTTTTGCTATGAGTTTGTTTTTTTGTTTGTTTTTGAAGTATAATTGACCTACAACACTATGTTAATCCCTGGCCCACAGCATAGTGATTCGATATTTCTATACATTACAAAATAATTACCATAGCTGTTTGTATGTTAGTTGTATACCCTGCTAACTTCACTGAATTATCTTATTGTTTGTTATTTTTATCATGAGTAGTTGTTGCATGTATCTAGATACTGATCTTAGTCGTTTAAGCTGTTTGTGAGACACTATCAATAGCTTTCCTTATCTTAACTAACCTTAAATTTTTGTAATAAACCCAACCTAGTCATAATACAACATTATGGTAATCGTTTTCATGTGTTGCTGAATTAGACAATATTGCACTTAGCATTTTTGCTTTTGTGTTGGTAGTTGACTGTAGTAGCAAGGTTATATTTGCTGTGAAAGTGTTAATGTAAGATTAGAATCACTTGCTTCTTGAATGTTGGTAGAATTTTCCTGTAAAACTGGCTTGGCCTGCTTTTTTTTTTTTTAATGGGAAAAAATTTCATTACTAATTCATTTTCTTAGATGGTTATAGGGCCATTCAAATATTTCTTCTTCAATTTTTTATTTCATGCTTTCAGGAAATTTGTAAGACAGTGTAATAAAGAACCTTTATTTTTGAATTCTGTAGTTACCATTTGTATAACTCTTTGTAGATGTATCGACTTCTTTTCCTTTTGTTTTTTTTTTCTCTGACCTGTTTGCAGGGAAGTTACAAACAAGACATATCAGTCCTAAATACTCAGTCAATAACTAACTCTTAAGAACTAGAGCATTCTTCTATGTAATCATGGTACTATTAGCACACCCAAGATTAGCTTTCGAAGATTAATATTATCTAATGTATACATTCAAATTCCCCAGTTTATTCATGACTTACAGCATTTTGGGGGAGAGGTGGGGTTCAAGATCTAGTCAAGGGTCGTTGTCATTTCCTTTATCTCTACCTTTTTTTTTTTTCTAACAACACCAGCATTTTAAGTGAACCATTTGAATTATTTATATTTCCATAGACTATGTCTGTTTTGCCTGTTTTTAAATACATTTGCATACTTTAAAAATAATTTTTATTTACTATTTTTGGCTGCGCTGGGTCTTCGTTGCTGCGCACAGGCTTCCTCTAGTTGCAGGGAGAGGGGGCTACTCTTTATTGAGGTGGTGCTCAGGCTTCTCATTGCGGTGGCTTCTTTTGTTGTGGAGCACAGGCTCTAGAGCATGGGCTCAGTAGTTGTAGCATATGGGTTTAGCTGCTCCGCAGAATGTGGAATCTTCCTGGACCAGGGATCAAACCCATGTCCCCTGCATTGGCAAGTGGATTCTTATCCACTGTGCCTCCAGGGAAGTGCCCATTATTAGCATACTTTTTAGTATTTTATTTATTAATCCTGGTGCAGCCATAGATATATCTCCTTTTACATTCCTATAGTGTTTATTTGTTGTTTCTTTTCTTTGATCTATCTTATCAGAGACTAATCAGTCTCATTAGTCATTTCTAAGAGCTGACTTTTGGCTTCTTGAGTCCTTAGATGTTTCAGGTTTGGTTTCAGACAAATGCAGGAAAATGGATATCACAATATATCAAGTTATATGAATTTTTTATTTTCTAATATATAATAAAAGTTATATTTATATTATCTGTAGTCTGTTAAGAGTACAATAGCAGTATGTCTAAAAACATGTACATATCTTAATTTAAAAATATTTCATTGAGATGTCCATGGCAGTCCAGTTGTTAAGATTCTATGCTTCCTTTGCAGAGGGCTCAGGTTTGATCCCTGATCAGGAAACTAAGACCCCACAGGCTGTAGCATGGGCCAAAAAAGAAGTCTTTATTGCTAAAATATGCAGGCCATCATCAGAGCCTTCAGTGAACCAGTCTTTTTGCTATGTAAGGTGTTGATGGCTGCAGACTGATCAGGGTTATGGTTGCTGAAGCTGGGGGTGAATTGACAGTTTTTTAAAACGAGACAACGAATGAAGTTTGCCAACAAACATCAGTTGACTAGTACTTTCACAAACAATTACTCGGTAGGATGCAATGTTGTTTGATAATGTTTTATCCACAGTAGAACTTCTTTCAAAAGTGGAGTCAGTTCTCTCAAATCTTGCTACTGCTTTATCAACTAAGTTTATATAATAGTCCAAGTCTTTATTGTCATTTCAGTACGCTTCACGGCATCTTCACCAGGAGTAGATTCAGTCTTGAGAAACCACTTTCTTTGCCTATCCATGAAAAACAACTCCTCATCTGATCAAGTTTTATCATGAGATTGCAGCAGTTCAGTCCCATCTTCAGGCTCCACTTCTAGTTGTCTTTCTATTTCTACCACCTCTGCAGTCACTTTCTCTACTGAAGACCTGAAGGCCTTCTAAGTCCTCCATGAGGACTGGAGTCAGCTTCTTCGAGACTCCTATCAATTTTGATATCTTGACCTCCCCATGAATCTTGAATATTCTTACTGATTTAGAATCCTTTCCAGATGGTTTTCAATTCACTTTGCCCAGATCCAAAAGAGAAATCACTATCTGTGGCAGCTATAGACTTACAAAATGTTTTTCTTTTTTTTAAAGTAATTTTATTTACTTATTTTAATTTTTGGCTATGCTGGGTCTTCATTGCTATGTGGATTTTTCTCTAGTTGCAGCTAGCAGATCTCTCTCTAACTGTGGTGCTCAGGCTTCTTATTACAGTGGCTTACCTTCTCTTCTCTTCACCTAGAGCCTGCACAGGCTCTAGGTGTGCGGGCTTCAGTAGTTGCAGCTCCTAGGCTCTAGAGTACAGGCTCAGTAGTTGTGGCACATGGGATTAATTGCTTTATGGCATGTGGCATCTTCCTGGACCAGAGATTGAACCCTTGTGTCTCTTGCATTGGCGGGCAGATTCTTTGCCACCAAGTCACCAGGGAAGCCCCCAAAATGCATTTCTTATATAATAAGATTTGAAAGTTGAAATGACTCCTTGATCCATGGGATGCAAAATGGATGTGTGGTGAAAGTGAAAGTCACTCAGTCGTGTCCAGCTCTTTGCGACCCATGGACTATACAGTCCAAGGAATTCTCCAGGCCAGAATACTGGAGTAGGTAGCCATTCCCTTCTCCAGGAGATCTTCCCAACCCACGTCTCCCGCATTGCAGGCAGATTCTTTACCAGCTGAGCCATGAGGGAAGTCCAAGGATACTGGAGTGAGTAGCCTATCTCTTCTCCAGTGGATCTTCCCGACCCAGGAATCAAATCGGGATCTTCTTCATTGCAAGCAGATTCTTTACCAACTACCAGGAAAGCCCCATGCATGTGTGTTAGCAGGCATGAAAAGAACATTAATCTCTTTGTTCATCTCCATCAGAGCTCTTGGATGACCAGGTGCATTGTCAATGAGCAGTAATATTTTGAAAGGAAACCTTTTTTTTTTTTTTCTGAGCAGTAGGTCAACAGTATGCTTAAAATATTCAGTAAACCATATTGTAAAGAGATGTGCTGTCATCCAGTCTTTGTGTTTCCATTTATAGAAAGAGTTTGCAAAGTCAATTTAGAATCATTTTTAAGGACCCTAGGATTTGAGGAATGGTATATGAACATGTTGAAGCTGAAACTCCAATCCTTTGGCCACCTCATGCGAAGGGTTGACTCATTGGAAAAGACCCTAATGCTGGGTAGGATTGGGGGCGGGAGGAGAAGGGGACGACAGAGGATGAGATGGTTGGATGGCATCACCGACTCGATGGACATGGGTTTGGGTAAACTCCGGGAGTTGGTGATGGACAGAGAGGCCTGGCGTGCTGCAATTCATGGGGTCGCCAAGAGTTGGACACGACTGAGTGACTGAACTGAACTGATATGAACATTGGCTTCAGCTTAGTCACCAGCTGCATTAGCCCCTAATAAGAGAGCTGGCCTGATCTTTGAAGCTTTGGAGCCAGGCATTGATTTCTCCTCTCTGACTGTGAATGTCCTAGATGGCATCTTCCTGCAGTATAAGTCTGTTTTGTCTTCACTGAAAATCTGTTGTTCAGTGTAGCTGCCTTCATTAATTCTCTTAGGTGGATCTTCTGGATGACTTGTTTGAGCTTCTACATCAACACTTGTGGCTTCACCTTGCACTTCTATGTTACAGAGATGGACTTCTGTCCTTAAACTTCATGAACCAATCAATCTCTGCTAGCTTCAAACTTTTCTTCTACAGGTTTGTCTCCTCTCTCAGCCTTCATAGAATTAAAGAGAGTTGGGCCTTGCTCTGGATGATGCTTTGGCTTAAGGCAATGTTATGGCTGGTTTGATCTTCTCTCCAGACTGCTAAAACTTTCTCCACATCAGCAGTAAGGCTGTTTTGCATTCTTATCATTCATGTATTCACTGGAGTAGTGCTTTTCATTCCTTTTAAGAACTTTACCTTTGGATACACAGCTTGACTAACTGTTGGGTGCAAGAGGCCTAGCTTTCACCCTATCCCAGCTTTTGATGTGCCTTCCTTAATTATTTGTACCTTTTGATTGTGGCTCAGCTGGTTAAGAATCCGCCTGCAGTGTGGGAGACCTGGGTTCGATCCCTGGGTTGGGAAGATCCCATGGAGAAGGGAAAGGCTACCCACTTCAGTATCCTGGCCTAGAGAATTCCATGGACTATACAGTCCATGGATCGCAAAAAATCAGACACGACTGAGCGACTTTCACTTTTGATTTTAAGTAAGAAACATGCAATACTTCCTTTGACTTGAACACTTAGAGGCCATCGTAGGGTTATTAGTTGGCTTAATTTTGATATTGTTATGTCTCAGGGGAATAGGGAGGCCTGAGAAGAAGGAGAGAAATGGGAACAGTTGGTGAGCAGAGCAATCAGAATACACACAACATTTATCAGTTAAGTTCACATCTTGTATGGATGTGTAGTTCATTGTTCACCTAGACAGTTACAATAGTAACATCAAAGACCCCTGATCACAGATCTCCATAACAAACATAATAATGATGAAAAAGTTTGAAATGTTGCAAGAATTGCTGAATGTGACACAGAGACACAAAGTGAGCAAATGCTTTTGGATAAATGGTGCCCATAGGGTTGCCATAGACCTTCAGTTTGTGATAAACAGTATCTGTGAAATCTCTGAAGTGCAGTAAGCCAAAGTGCAGTAAAAAAAATGAAGTATGCCTATGTTGTAACTTTGTTTTCTGTTTCCACAGATTCTACTCTTAACCTTTATTATTTCCTTCCTTCTTTTGAAGTTTATTCTGTTCTTTTTCTAAAATCTTGAAATGGATGTTTATTTATTTTCAGCCTTGTATTCAAATATAAGTTTATATGGGGATTTCCCTGGTGATCCAGTGGCTAGGACTTCATGCTTCCACTGCAGGGGGCCACAGGTTCAATCCCTGGTCAGGGAACTGAGATCTCATAAGCCACGCTGTGCAACCACACACATACAAAAAGTTTATATGGTTGTGTCTCCCTCAGAGTACTGTTTTACCTACATAAGATATTTTAATAACCATTAATTTCTAATATCAAAGCTTTCTATTATCATTCCTTCTTTGACGCCTGAGTTATTTACAGAAGTGTTTAAAATTTTCCTAATATGTTTTTAGATTATCTTTTTATTAATGATTTTGACCAGTTAACATTATGGTCAGAGAATGGGGTCTGTATGGTACAGATTCTTTATTTAAAGTTTGTTGATATTGCATCATGAGAAACGCTGGGCTGGAAGAAACACAAGCTGGAATCAAGATTGCCGGGAGAAATATCAATAACCTCAGATATGCAGATGACACCACCCTTATGGCAGAAAGTGAAGAAGAACTAAAGAGCCTCTTGATGAAGGTGAAAGAGGAGAGTGAAAAAGTTGGCTTAAAGCTCAGCGTTCAGAAAACTAAGATCATGGCATCTGGTCCCATCACTTCATGGGAAATAGATGGGGAAACAGTAGAAACAGTGTCAGACTTTATTTTTTTGGGCTCCAGAATCACTGCTGATGGTGATTGCAGCCATGAAATTAAAAGACGCTTACTCCTTGGAAGGAAGGTTATGGCCAACCTAGATAGCATATTTAAAAGCAGAGACATTACTTTGCCAACAAAAGTCCATCTAGTCAAGGCTATGGTTTTTCCAGTGGTCATGTATGGATGTGAGAGTTGGACGGTGAAGAAAGCTGAGCACCGAAGAATTGATGCTTTTGAACTGTGGTGTTGGAGAAGACTCTTGAGAGTCCCTTGGACTGCAAGGAGATCCAATCAATCCATCCTAAAGGAGATCAATCCTGGGTGTTCATTGGAAGGACTGAGGTTGAAGCTGAAACTCCAATACTTTGGCCACCTCATGCGAAGGGTTGACTCATTGGAAAAGACCCTAATGTTGGGTAGGATTGGGGACGGGAGGAGAAGGGGACGACAGAGGATGAGATGGTTGGATGGCATCACCGACTCGATGGACATAGGTTTGAGTAGACTCCAGGAGTTGGTAATGGACAGAGAGGCCTGGCGTGCTGCGGTTCATGGGGTTGCAAAGACTTGGACACGACTGAGCGACTGAACTGAACTGAACTGATATTGCTTTGTGGCCTGATTAAGGTATGTGGTCTTTTTTTTTTTAAGCAGTGTCAGGTCTTAGTTGTGGCGTGTGGGACATTCGTTGTGTCGTGCAGGATCTTTCATTGCAGCACATGGACTCTCTAGTTGTGACTAACAGGCTCAGAAGGTGCAGTGCTTAGGCTTAGATGCTCTGTGGCATGTGGAATCTTAGCTCCCTGACCAGGGAATGAACCCGCATCCCCTGCATTGCAAGGTGGATTCTTAACCACTGGACCACCAGGGAAGTCCCCGTGGTCAGTTTTTACTAATCCCCAAAATGTTTTAAATGAATGTGAATTCTCCAAGTATGCTGTTTTATATAAATGTATTTTTTAATACTTCTTTGTTTATTTGGATCTTTAATGTCCATCAGCAATATTTTATAGTTTATATATTATATATTTTATAGTGTGCATACCTTGTACTTATATTTGTTAATTTTATTTTTAAGTATTTTTTCTCTTTTACACTATAATGAATGGAATTGTCTGCTTAATTTCAATTTTGGATTGCTCATTAAAGTATGTAGAAATGCAATTGATCTGAGTATATTAATCTGTTAGTATAGGATGTTACATTAATTGATTTTTCAGGTGTTAAATCAACTGTGGTGGACATAATCTTAATGTGGCCTCCATGATCTCTATGTACTAATGTTAATCACAATCCCTTTGAATATGATCAAAACCAGTGACTTGCTTCTGATAAATAGAATACTGTAAATATGACTCAATGTATGGAATTATAAATGTGTTTGTTTTGTAAGATCTTATGTGAACAAGTTCGTGAAGTGTGCTATTCATATTTCTATTTCATTACTGATTTTTGTCTGTTAGATCTATCAGTTATCCCTGATGGTGGATTTGTGTATTTTTCCTCTATAACTCTGTCTGTGTTTGTTCTATATATTTTGAGATTGTGTTATTAGGTACATACAAGTTTAGAACTGTAATATCTTTCTGATGAAACTTTTGTTATGATAGAACATCTTTATCTCTACAATACTTTTTATGTTAAAGTCTATTTTATCTGGTAACAATAACCAAACTAATTTTCTTTTGGTTAGTGTTTACCTAGGCTCAGAAGGTAAAGAATCTGCCTGCAAGTTGGGAAGCCTGGGTTCGATCCCAAGTTGAGGAAGATCCCCTGGAGAAGGGAATGGCTACCCACTCCAGTATTCTTGCCTGGAGAATTCCATGGACAGAGGAGCCTGGCAGACTACAGTCCATGGGGTTGCAAAGAGTCAGACATGACTGAGTGACTAACGTTTTCACTTTACCTAGCATATCTTTTCAGTCTTCAGATTTTTCACCTATTCTGTATCCTGTGTTTTTTTTGCTGGAAGGATCTTAAAGTTGACTCATAACTGCTCTTTGCCTTTGAGATCCTTAAGTGTACCATTCTGCCTTCTCTCCTAGCGGCAGTACATACCTGTGAAAGTGAAGAGCAAAGCCTTTTGGATCTTCTCTTGGGAGTATGCCATGATGTATGTGGGAAGTCTAGTGGTAGTCGTTTGCCTCTCCTTCTTCCTTCTCAGTTCCTGGGATTTCATCCCTGCAGTCTATGGCTTCATGTAAGTAGTGCCTCCATTAGAAAACTCTGGAAGCTGATTTAGTTTTCACAGCTCCATCTGGAATCAGAGGGAGAACAAGCAGAGGCCACATCTAGAGCAGTGGTCCTCACATTGGTGTGCACCAGAGTCACTGCAGGGCTTGAACACCCAGGTTGCTGGGCCCCACCTCCATAGGTTCTGATTAAGTAAGTCTTGGGTAAGTGAAAAGTTGTTGCTGAGCTGTGAAAGACGTTGGGATTCTTGGCCTCCGGAGGAGAGGAATTCAATCCAGAGCCAGTGATGAGGCTTGATCTCTCAGAGATTTTGTGTAATAAAGTTTTACTAAAGTATAAAAGAGATAGAGAAAGCTTCTGACATAGACGTCAGAAAGGGGCAGAAAGAGTGCCCCCCTGCTAGCCTTTAGCAGTATGTTAGAAGCAATGGTTAGAACTGAACATGGAACAACAGACTGGTTCCAAATAGGAAAAGGAGTACATCAAGGCTGTATATTGTCACTATGCTTATTTAACTTATATGCAGAGTACATCATGAGAAACGCTGGGCTGGAAGAAGCACAAGCTGGAATCAAGATTGCCGGGAGAAATATCAATAACCTCAGATATGCAGATGACACCACCCTTATGGCAGAAAGTGAAGAGGAACTAAAAAGCCTGTTGATAAAAGTGAAAGAGGAGAGTGAAAAAGTTGGCTGAAAGCTCAACATTCAGAAAACTAAGATCATGGCATCTGGTCCCATTACTTCATGGGAAATAGATGGGGAAACAGTAGAAACAGTGTCAGACTTTATTTTTTTGGGCTCCAGAATCACTGCTGATGGTGATTGCAGCCATGAAATTAAAAGATGCTTACTCCTTGGAAGGAAAGTTATGACCAACCTAGATAGCATATTAAAAAGCAGAGACATTACTTTGCCAATAAAGGTCCATTTAGTCAAGGCTATGGTTTTTCCACTAGTCATGTATGGATGTGAGAATTGGACTGTGAAGAAAGCTGAGCGCTGAAGAATTGATGCTTTTGAACTGTGGTGTTGGAGAAGACTCTTGAGAGTCCCTTGGACTGCAAGGAGATCCAACCAGTCCATCCTAAGGGAGATCAGTCCTAGGTGTTCATTGGAAGGACTGATGTTGAAGCTGAAGCTCCAATACTTTGGCCACCTCATGTTTCGAGTTGACTCATTGGAAAAGACTCTGATGCTGGGCAGGATTGGGGCCAGGAGGAGAAGGGGACGACAGAGGATGAGATGGCTGGATGGCATCACCAACTCGATGGTCATGGGTTTGGGTGGACTCAGGGAGTTGGTGATGGACAGGGAGGTCTGGTGTGCTGTGGTTCATGGGGTCGCAAAGAGTCGGACACGACTGAGCGACTGAAATGAACTGAACTGATATACATATCAGCAAGCTGTTAATTAGAGAAAGGAGATGTCTCAAAACTCAGAGTGGCACTAGGCCTCTCACCCACAGCATCCATTTTGAGATAACATTGGCACTAGGTGAGTCATCCTGGGCCATAGAACGACTGACATGAATCTTGAAGAAAGGCAGGTTTCCAAGTAAACATATAGATTCATTAACATAGATTAGGAGAATAATTTTATGAGTAAAACATACTGGTTTGTCAAGTCCGTTCTGAGTCTTAGGCGGAACCAACTTGAAGACAGAGTCTAGGGTAAATACATATGTCATTAACATAGCTTAAGAAAAACATTTCCACAAGAAAAACTCATTAGTTAGCTCAAGGTTTGAGAAAAGTTAAGTTCAGGTGGAACCAGGTGTCATTGTGGCAACACAGAATTTTAAGAGAAACTTCCTTTTAATTTTGTATAGAGAAGGGAAAAAAAGCTGACCCTTGTAGTTTGTTTCCTCCTGCCGCTTAAGAGAGAAATAAAAACACGTCTAACACTTGCTGCCTATTTCCTCTGTTTGGAGACCCCTGGCCTTCTTGCCTGTTACCCTCTCATTAGGACTCCAGAATTTGCATATCTATATATATAAATTTTCAGGTGGTACGATGCTGCCAATCCCAGGAACACACTTCAAGAACCACTGGTTTGATCTAAGTCAGTTAAAGAACACTCTCTGGGAACATCCAAAGCACTTATCAGCCTCGAACTAGAAGGTTTTGACTCAGTCCCAAACAGAAATGGATGTATTTATTCCTCTATTCAAAAGGGTCTCCAACAGTTTTAAAATAAAGCCACCTTCCATATGTCAAGGGACTTCCCTGGTGGCTCAGCTGGTAAAGAATCCACCTGCAAAGTAGGAGACCTAGGTTTGATCCCTGGATCAGGAAGATCTCCTGGAGAAGAAGAATACCACTCCAATATTCTTGCCTGGAGAATTCCATAGACAGAGGAGGGGTGGGCTGCAGTCCATGGGGTCAGAGAGAGTTGGACATGACTGAGTGACTTAACACTTTCCATATGTCAAACTTACAGAGAAAATCAAAATGGGTTTGCAAGATGAATCTGCACATATTTCCAAATAGCCTCTCTGTGGTCTGCTGAGGAGGATACCTGCTCAGGCCTGAAGGAACTCACAGCCCAGAGGGTCATGGACACTTAACCCCACCAGGGTGGGAAGGGGGTCTGTGGCCAGCTTCCCTTTGGGATTCTGGGCCGCTTATTTGTGTCAAATCCTGGCTGAGCCTAACAGTGACTTAATAACCTTCAGCTTCTCATGCTCTGCCTCCTATAAGAGTTTGTAATGGCTGATGAAAAGCTTTTCCTAGTTTTCTGCTGGTGCACAGATTGTGTTCTTTACCTCATTTCACAGAAAAGGAAATATAGTTACAGCAAGAAGCAAAGACTTGCCTGGGTGGAGGCCTTCTTCAGTGAAATCTGACCATGAACCATCCCCTCTGTCTTCCTTTCCATGCTTCCCTTGTACTTTTAAAATGGAATTGACATCTGTTTCAACCCTATATGTATATTTTTAATGTTATGTAAGATTTTTAGAACAGCCAGAATTGTAACCAATCTTTATCTGATATCACCAGACAAAAAGTTTTCCAGTTAAACCCCATTTCTCCAGCAAGGTCTGGGATCATTGCTAGAACCTGGCAGTGGTTCCTTGGACCCCTGGAAGTCTCACTTTTGTATGAGGCACTCAGTCTTCTGGCTCCTGCTGTATGCATCTGGAGAAAGAATGGGCAGTAACAGGATCTTTGAACTTTCCCCCTAGACAGATCCTTAGAATGCTCAAATTAGGTTAGAGGGACCTATTTCAAACCCATTCCCCTTTTGCGACAGTGCTGGGTATCTCCTGGTTTTGAGCGTACATATCTGGGGCAGGAAAAGAAGGGGCTGGTCTTTTGATTTCCCTGTCTTGTTTCAGACAAGAAGACAAGACAAGAATCCCTGTCTTGTTTCAGATCTCTGATGCATGCCAGAGTTTGGCTCAGATGATCCTTTTTATGGGTTATTTGTCTCTGGGTCTCTGCCCCTTGTTTTTGTTAATTACCTATATCCAGGGTGCCCAGAGAGCTCCTCACATCCTGATCTCCATGGAGACAGAGTCTTCCTTGACTGCCCAACAGTGACCAAAACCTTCGGGAGAAAAGCAGGTCAAAGCAGGTTGTTTCTAACTTGGCTCTGTTTTTTCTCTCCCTTTGTTTTCTTCATTCCAGACTTTCTGTTCCAGATCTCACACCGAACATTGGCCTCTTCTGGTACTTTTTTGCAGAGATGTTTGAGCACTTCAGCCTCTTCTTTGTGTGTGTGTTTCAGATCAACGTCTTCTTCTACACCATTCCCTTAGCTATAAAGCTAAAGTAAGTGGTTGGACCTCCTGAGTTTTTGTCCCCAGAGTCGTTTGTAGCTTTACGGATGTCCTTCTCACTCAGAGCATCTGCTAGTGGGTTTGAGGCATTTATGCCCAGGGAACCTCACCCTGAGTTGCTTCAGTGATTGTACCCTGCAGGAGAGTGACACACAAGGTGCCAGCTATAGGGGCAGTGTTTTGGAGTCCCATATGCCCCCTGGCCTCACTTTGGGGTACTTGAACCCACATTGCTGCTGAGCCCAGTCACTGTGTTATTTGTGTGTTTGTGTGTATATATCACAATTTATATTATTCTATTTATTTTTTCATTTTTAAAAAATATATTTTAATTGAAAGATATTTGCTTTATGATATTGTGTTGGTTTCTGCCATACATCAACATTAATCAGCCATAGGTATACATATGTGCCCTCACTATTGAACCTCCCTCCCACCTCCCCAGTCACTGTTTTAGACAAGAGCAGGACTGAGGTGCGGGCGATATCCTTGGAAAAAGAGGATCTTGCTGGGAGTCCTCTAACTGTATCCCAGTGATAGTTTGCCCAAAAGGACTCAGGAGGTGTTAGTTGGGGGGCTGGTCACCTGCAGCTCTAATCAGTTTCCCTCAAATGGATTGCCCATGGCATACTCTTCTGCAGAGTAAGAGAGCTAACATGTGTTGTCCATCCCACCTTTTTGAGTTATATTTGTGCCTAACCCTTCCAGCAACTCTTGGAGGTAGGCGTTATGTTACTATCACTTCTGTTTACTAGTCGAGGAAATTGCTGTCCAGAGAGGTGAAACAATTTCCCAGAGTCACACAGACAGTTAGCAGTGGAGCTGAGGTTACCAGGTGTGTTTGGCTCCAGAATTTATGCTCAGACCCCTGCACCTTGCCAAGCTCCTGAGAGAGATCACATATAGTATTAAATAGCTCCTGGAAATGGTTCTGTTATTCTAGCTTCAGAGAGGGGCAAACAGGCACCAATCAGCATAGATACAGCTGGGTGGTCCAGGGAGGTAGAAGGGCTGAATTTAGATTTCAAGAGCTTGAGTTCTTTGTTCTGACCTTCCATTCATTCTCCATGGCCAGTGAACCAAGGCACACAGTTTCCTTTCTGTAAAGCTCAGAGCTGATGTTCTCTTCTTATGACATAGCCTTGGCCTGGCATCTGACAGAAAAAGCCTTCTTTCTTGGCCTGACAGGCTCCAGAATTCTGGCAGCCTTACCTAGCCAGGCTCTCCAGCAGTCTGTGGCCCACGTATCCTACCCCCGTTCTGGTCAGGCCGGGTCTGGGCTGAAAGAAGCAGGGAACCCGGTACACCTTTCCTCACGCTGTGTAGCCTGTTCTCCAGCACCTTCTATTGTCGGCATGTGAAAGGCCACAGATAGCTCCTGGGGACCACCACCATCTTGTGACACCCTCCCCCCAACCTCCACCAAGGGCCACAGAGCTGTGGGAATAGAAGGTATGACGATACCTGACCTCCCTCTTGGCTGCCCTCCTGTGTCTGGATACAGAGTTCCACTCCAGCCCCTGCAGTGCCAGCTTTGTGAGAGCAGGGCCGCCAGTCACCGCTCCCCAGGGCCTCTTGCAGGAGGTTCTGATGTCCGTAGTGTTTTTATATATTTATTTATTTATTATTTTTGGCTCTGCTGGGTCTCTGTTGCTGTACAGGCTTTTCTCTATTTGTGGTGAGCGGGGGCTGCACTCCAGTTGCCATGAGCTGGCTTGTCATTTCAGTGGCCTCTCTTGTTGCGAAGCACAGGCTCTAGGCACACGGGCTTCAATAGTTGCGGCTAGCGGGCTAAGTAGTTGCGGCTCTCTGGCTTTAGAGTGTGGACTCAGTAGTTGTGTCACATGGGCTTAGGTGCTCTGGGGCATGTGGAATCATCCTAGACAACGGATTGAACCCCTGTCCCCTGTGTTGGCAGGTGGATTCTTTACCACTGAGCCACCAGAGAAGTCCTCAATGTTGTGTGGGTTTTTTTAAAAAAAAGGAAATTTTTTATTCGGTATTGGAGCAGAGCCAATTAACAATTTTGCAATAGTTTCAGATGAACAGCAAAGGGACTCAGCCATACATTCACCATGTTTTTTGGTACCACCTTGTCACTAGCCTTTTCCTGGGAATGGTGCAGCTGTTACCAGCTACCTAAAAAAGCCCAAACCAATGACTCAGATGAGCCTTAGGAAAATGCTCACTGAGATAGCCAGACCCTTCCTAAAGATTACAGGACTGTGTGACTTTGCAGTCAGAAACTTTGACTTTGACTCAGAAACTTTTTAGCTGAGTTTCTGAGTCATTTGCCACATAGTAGTATTTGGGTGTGTATGAATTTGTCTCCACATCTCAGATTTACATCCATTGAGTGACCTGACCTTTGACCTACAAGGCAAGAATGCCATTAACCTGAAGACACCCTCCTGAGCTGGGCATTAACTTGAAGACACCCTTCTGGGTCCTGTGCAGAAGTAGGCCATGTGCACGTTGTTCAGACCTCTGGAGGGTGCACATCTGGCTTCTTCCTGGCAGATTCTCTTCTGCACTCAGTCAGCTCTTGGAGGAGCACTGGAGGCTGAGTTTGGTCTCAGCCTTCCTGATCAGAGCTGTGGTCCTGCTGGGCACTTGGGAGAATAGCACTGGCAGTGCTTAGGCGCTCTGGAGACAAGCCACTCCATCACTTTCGAGCTCTCTTATGTTCTCTGAACCTGATTTCTTCATCCACAAAGAGCAGTGACAGCATTGCCTCCTTCCAGGTGTGAGGTAGTGAGCATCGTGTGTAATGACGCAGGAGAAGATGCCTAGCACAGAACCGAGCACAAGTGAAGGTTCAGGAAATGGTAGCCGTAGCCAGTCTTACTAGTTTAAGGTAACTAGAACTCCAGTTCCAGCCCCTCCTCCCCCTTTAAAATTCATTTTTATTTACGTAGCTGCATTAGGACTTAGTTGCAGCATGCAAACTCTTAGTTGTGGCTTGTGGGATCTAGTTTCCTGACCAGAGGTCAAACCCAGGCCCCCCACATTGGGAGCACAGAGCCTTAGCACTGGACCACCTGAAAATCCCCCAGTTCCAGCCCTTAAGAGCAAAAAGCTGCATGCAGCCATTTCAGGAAAGGAGCTCATCACAGCTGAAGATCTGTAGTCCCCACTGACTCTGTTGTCAGAGAAAACAAGCATCAGCCAAGAGGTACTTCCTGCCCGGGTCCAGTGTCAGGGTCTCTGGCAAGGGTGCTGCCTAATTACTCTGACAAGCAGTCATTTAAACCCAGTAATAGAGGCTGCTGACTTCATTTGTTTTCCTTCTCTGGGCTCCTGGGGGAAGGCCCGGAGCTGCGGGGGGTGGGGGTTAATGGGAAGTGTCTCTGTGGGCTGTGTCTCTAGTGTGCACTGGGTTCTTCTCACTACCTGTGGGCATCTTTGGGTCCCTGCAGTTTTTTGCCCTCTTGCTGGGCCTGGCCCTGTGTTTTGTGGGTGGTGGAGCCTGCCCTGCGTAAAGTCCCCTAGAGAGTGTATTTGGGTTTCAGGCCTGGGGTGAGGAGACTCTGGGGTGGGCCTGGTCCCTGACCGACCTCCCCTCTTCTCTTTCTCTGCCCCGCCTTACCCCAGGGAGCACCCTGTCTTCTTCATGTTCATCCAGATCGCCATCATCGCCATCTTCAAGTCCTACCCGACAGTGGGGGACGTGGCCCTCTACATGGCCTTCTTCCCTGTGTGGAACCATCTCTACAGATGTGAGTACCCCCACCTCGCACCCTCTGGTACAGGTTTGTGTCACCTCGCCCTGGTTGGGGGTAGGGGTGGTTAGGAATGGACAGGCATTTTTTTGGGCACCTTCTGTGCCAGCAGTGACATGAAGCACAATATCTGCCCCTTGGTGCTACACACAAGAGGTAATAATAAAAAATAACCAGCATTTATTGAGCACTGACTGTGTACCTGGTCGCTGTACACATTCTAAGAATGTTATGTGCATCAGCTCGTTTTATCTTCACACCAGACTTTGAGGAAAAGTATCCCCGTTTGCAGATGAGAAAACTGAGGTACAGAAAGATAGAGTTGCTTGTTCAAGGGCTCAAGACTGGTAAGTAGAAGGGATGGCATTGGCATTCAAACGCAGGAGCCTCCAGCCAGCACTGCCCATTAGGGATTTCTGTGATGATAGGCATGCCTTGTATCTGCTTGGTCCAATAGAGTAGCCATGAGTGTGACTGGGAAGCTGAATTTTTAATCTAATTTAAAGAAGCCACACATGGCTAGTGGCTGTCATGCTTGACAGTGTGGCTTTGAACCATTTCCCCGTGCTGCACCATAGACGACAAACGGGCAACCGTAGACTTCCTGCCTGCTGTGAAGACCCATTCAAGCTCTTCCTCCGAAGTCAGCCTAGTGCTGATCTAGTTGTTCTTCCTAGTGTTTCCTGCTGTTGCCCTGAGTCAGGCTCTGTGTCCTCTGGGTTCTTTACACTGTTTGTGGGCTCCCTAAGAGTAGCCTCATGACTCACTCACCTCTGTGTCCCCAGCACCCAGGATTACACCTGATGACGCATAGACAACATAGCAAATGAGGTATATAGCAAAGTGGATCAATTATACACATGCATACATCCACTCCTTTTTTAGACTCTTTTCCCATACAGGCTATTAGACAGCTCCCTGTGCTATACAGTAGGTCCTTATTAGTTATCTATTTTATATATGGTAGTGTTGTGTATATGTCAATCCCAGTCTCTGTGGATGGGATTTTTGAACCTCCCTAATAAAGAGGCAGTGCCAGTGGCCCAGCACCACCTGATTCTCTAAAACAGGAAGGGAGCTGCAGAACTTTCCTTGCACAGCAATGAACCTGGGGAGGACAGGCTTCAGAGGAAATGTCTTTGTTGTTGTTTTGGGGCTGCTGAGTATCAACCAGGAAGTGAAACTGCTAGAAAGAAACCTGTCTGTAGGAGTGGGCTTCTGAGCACAGGTAAACAGGTGAGTGGGCAGGACAAGCAGGGCTGCTCCTCCAGGTGGGGCAGTGACCAGTCGAGCAGACCAGAATCAGGAAGTAGCATCTTCTGCTTGTGGCATCCTCATTGAACAGACAAGAATCACCCAGTAGAGGGGACTCAGAGTCAGCCTGGGGCCCCTTGGCAAGTCCCAGAGGCACAGGACATGTGAACATGCTCCAGTTTGTGATGGGGTGAGTCTGGGGGACATTGGTCCTCTTTCCCCTAAGATGGAGTTGCTCTGGCAGTCTCTCCCACAGAGGGTGTCTCCCTCAGGTGAGATTTTTCATCCCATATTGCTAAACAGAGTCTGGAGCCAGACAGTCTTGAGTCTGAATACTGGCTTTCCCATTACTAGCAAATCGTTTAACCTTTCTGAGTCTCCCATTTTTTCATCTGTCAGAATATCTTTCAGGGGTGTTTGAGGTCTGAGAAAGAATAAATGTAAATAGCCCCACTGTTATTATTAGTAGTATTAATTACACAGGGTGGTCTCCTGCATAGTTTCATGATCAAAGCTTCAGGCTTGATAACCAGAGTCACTCAGAGTCATTGAAATAAACATATTTTTCAAAACTTGAACTATTTTATGCCCTCTGGGGTGATGAGGCACAAAAAATAAGGATGGGGTTTCCGGAAACCTGGATGAGCTAATAGAGGCTGTTGCTGGCTCACTGGGCAAGTTGAGCTTGTCTGAAGGGCCTGCAGACAGCATTGGCTGCCAGGCACAGCTCCTGCAGCAGAGAATGCTCAGACTTGGCGTGTCTGTTTGGGGCAAGACAACTATGAGTCATTCTGTTTGTCCAGGGCATCTTCAGCCTGGTCGTGGGGACGTGCGAGTGGAGGCTGTGTGAGGTCTTTACACCTAGGTTGAATATACTCAGACTTCTAATGTGTTTAAGAATTCAGTTTAGACATGAGTTACCAGTGTCAGCATGCCTGCTTGCACATTCTTCGTTTTGTTTTCCTGTCCTGCTCAGTGGGGAGGAGAGGCACGTGGGCCCTCCCTGGAGTGCAGGTCCCAGATGCTGGGACTCTGCGGAGCTTGGGGCCAGGATGAGTCACACAGAAGCATAAGCGCGGTGTTAGGGAACAGCCTGCTGGCAGGGCCCGTGCCAGCCTGCAGTGGTCGAGCTCAAAGAGCCAGTTACCAAAGGGCTGGATTTGATGTGTGTGTGTGTCCTTCATTTTTTCTTTTTTTGTATTAACTATTATATACAGGTAAAGGAATATTGATTTTAAAATATGCATTCGTTATTGAAAAAATACAATAAATTTCCATGTGCCCAGCACCTAGTTTAAGAAAAGAAACAGCACCATGACCTTTGAAGTCCCTAAATCCCTTCTGTGCCCCTCCTGATGGGACTGGATTCTTCCAGTAGAATTTTACTTCTCAATGCCTGAGACTCAGAGAGGGAAAGTGACTTGCCTGAAGTTTCAGTTTGTCAGCGATGGAGCCAGAGATCCTAGGAAGTCACCCAGGAACTTGGTGGGAAATCTGATTCCATCTGGCCCAGCATGGCAGATGAAGGGTCACCTGGTCATCTCTGACATCTCCGACACATCGTGGTGCTGGAACAGGCCGTCCTGTGCCCCAGGTCCCTGGCTCCATCTGCTCTGGCATATAGCTGGAATCCTCAGGCCAGTCAGCCAGCAAGAGTAGCAGCTCTGCAGTCCTGCAAAGGTCACCACAGGCCAGAAGCCCGTGGATGTGGTGACAGTTCCTCGGGGCACAGGGGAAGCGTTGTCACAGCTTTTTGTGATTGCCCCCAGGAGGTGCATGTGAACCTCTCTCAGTCTCCGCTCTTGGTCACCTCCTTGTCATCTGCTCTAAAATACAGAGTGACTGGAGACATGGAGCAAAGACCCACCTGGACTGTCAGACCACAGTTTTATTTTAGAAATACTATGTATTCTTTTCAGCAAAATAATTGCCTGGAAATCAGAAAGAACCACTGAAGCACTTCCCTAGTGATCCACTAGCTAAGAATCGAGCTTCCAGTGCAAGGGACAGAGGTTTGATCCTTGGTAGGGGAACTAGGATCCACATACCTCGGGCCTACTGAGCCCAAGCACCTCAACTAGAGAGAAACCTATTTGCTGCAGTGAAGACCCAATGCAGAAAAAGAAATAATTTTAAAAAATTAAAAAAAAAAACTCTGAAAGTATTAGGAGTATTTTGTTTTGTTTTTTAAAGAAAGAACTATTGAGAAAAGTATGTAAATAGTGATGAAGTGGAGGAATGGTAAATAGACGTGTCCTGGGCTTCCCTTTACCATTCTCAGCTGGTAAAGAATCTGCCTGCAATGCTGGACACCTGGGTTCAATCCCTGTGTTGGGAAGATCCCCTGGAGAAGGGAAAGGCTCCCCACTCCAGTATTCTGGCCTGGAGAATTCCATGGACTGTATAGTCCATGGGATTGCAAAGAGTCGGACACAACTGAGCGAGCTTCATTCACTTCACCTCCTTTCTTGAGGTGGTAATTTTGTTTAATAATAACTCTCAGTGCAGACATCTTTCTCCCCAGACTTCTGTTTCTGGGAGCAAGACTGAGGCCTCTGAGAGTTCTCAGAGAGGCTTGAGTCAGGGCTTTCACCTCCCAGCTTTGAAAACCCAGAAGTGTGGGAATTTCAGATCAGAAGAGAGCACCTTGCAAGCCCTCCATGCCAGTGTTTCCGAATCTTGGGATTTCAGGGACCACTAACATTTCAAAAAAATCCTGGTGACAGTGTTCCCAACTTTTTATTTTACTGAAGACACTAAAACAGTCAACTACTGGCCATTTGTCTCAATTTTATAAAAGAAAGGACTTTTTAACAACAGCAGCCAGCAGCAAGACACCTGTAATTACTCAATAAAGAATGAAGCTTAAATTGAAAACATTCAGCTCTAACAAGATCTCTAAACTACCTTGGCCTGGTTATTCTCACTGTGACACTGACCAGCAAAGTCTTTGCTGCAGACCAGCATGGGCCTCTTATTGGGCAAAGGTCTGCCACTCTGACCCAGTGGTTCACAGCTTTGGATGCATATTGGAATCACCAGGGAAGCATTTAGAAACCAATAAGGGTTCCCTTTTCTCCACACCCTCTCCAGCATTTATTGCTTGTAGACTTTTGGATAGCAGCCATTCTGACTGGTGTGAAATGGTACCTCATTGTGGTTTTGATTTACATTTCTCTAATAATGAGTGATGTTGAGCATCTTTTCATGTGTTTGTTAGCCATGTGTATGTCTTTGGAGAAATGTCTGTTTAGTTCTTTGGCCCATTTTTTGATTGGGTCGTTTATTTTTCTGGAATTCAGCTGCAGGAGTTGCTTGTATATTTTTGGGATTAATTGTTTGTCTGTTGCTTCATTTGCTATTATTTTCTCCCATTCTGAAGGCTGTCTTTTCACCTTGCTTATAGTTTCCTTTAACATGTATATTATCGTATGTGAAACAGAACATCATTCCAGGTTCGATGCATGAGACAAATGCTCAGGGCTGGGGCAATGGGATGACCCAGAGGGATGGGATGGGGAGGGAGGTGGGAGGGGGGTTCAGGATGGGGAACACATGTAAACCCATGGCTGATTCATGCCAACGTATAGCAAAAACCACTATAATATTGTAAAGTAATTAGCCCCCAACTAAAATAAATAAATTTATTTAAAAAAAAAAAAGAAACCAATAAGGGTGCCTGGGCCCCACCCCTATAGACTGATTCGCATCGTGTGGGTGGGGCTCCCCAGGTGAGTTCATTTTACAACCGGAATTGAGAACCTTGGCTGTAATCCAGAATCCAGTCCCCTTTCCAACTCCTGAACCCCTAGTGTAGTATTGCAGCCAAGTCGTTGTACAGCTTAAGGTAAGAAGCCTTAAGGTTCAGGAATTTCCCCATCTCTTAAATATCTCAGAACTCTGACTTTGGAGAAGGGATTTCCTGAAGGTCAGGATCAGAGAGGGGAGGGGAACCTCTATTGACTGAGTGCCTGGTGAGAATCAGACCTAAGCTTTTATTAGTGGCTGTTTTTTTTTTAAGGTATTCTTCTAATTAATTAATTTTAAATGATACTTTTTATTTAAAAATACAATAAAATATAAAGAAATAAAAATAGCACATAATCCTACTGTCAGATATCCCTTGTTGAATTCAGTTCAGTTCAGTCGCTCAGTCGTGTCCGACTCTTGGCGACCCCATGAATTGCAGCACGCCAGGCCTCCCTGTCCATCACCAACTCCCGGAGTCTACCCAAACCCATGTCCATCGAGTCAGTGATGCCACCCAACCATCTCATCCTCTGTCGTCCCCTTCTCCTCCTGCCCCCAATCCTACCCAGCATCAAGGTCTTTTCCAATGAGTCAACTCTTTGCATGAAGTGGCCAAAGTATTGGAGTCTCAGCTTCAACATCAGTCCTTCCAGTGAACACTTGTTGAATTAAAAGGGGGGAAAATCACAATGGTAGGTCAGTGACTCCCAACCTTTTTGGCACTAGGGACTGGTTTCATGGAAGACAATTTTTCCATAGATGGAGTGGGGAGGGATGGTTTGGGTTATATAATATAGAATATATATATATTTTATATATAATATAGAATATATAAATATATTTTTTATATAATATAGTATATATAAATTACATATTATATAATTATATATGTTATATATAATTATATATGTTATATAATAATGCATTACATTATTGTGCACTTTATTGCTATTACATCAGCTCCACCTCAGCTCATCAGGCATTAGATCCCAGAGTCTGGAGACCCCTGTGTTAGGCAGAATAATGCCCCCTCCTTAAGCCTGACAAATATGTCACCTCATCGTCCCCAGAACCTGTGACTAGATCACCTTACATGACAGATGGCCTTCAGGTGGGGAGAGTATCCTAGATTATCCAGGTGGGCCCAGTGTAAGGGCACTCACAAGTGCCCTTAAGAGCAGAAGTAGAGGCAGGAGGGTACATGGGCAGTCTCTACGTACCACTCAGCTTTGCTGTGAACCTAAAACTGCTCTAAAAACTAAAGTCCCTTAAAAATAAAAAGTGGAAGAAGGAGGCAGAAGAGGAGATCATAATGATATGACATGAGAAGGATTCAATCCGACATTGCTGGTTGAAGATGGGAGTCCTGAGCCAGAAATACCGGCAACCTCCGGGTGCTACAAAGGCCAGCAAGTGGATTCTCCCCTAGAGCCACCAGAGCCTGTGGACTTCCGTCCTCCCGGACTGTAAGACAATGCATTATATTGTTTAAGCCACTAAGTTTGTGATCATTTGTTACCATAGCAATAGAAAACACAGTAATACATCCTTGCTAGCTTTTCCACAACTTGTTTAATTCATGAAACACTCCATGAAGTAGGCATTTTGGCCCTATTTTAGAGATGGGGAAGCTGAGACTCTGAGAAACTTGCTGGCAGAGCAGGAATTTTTAAAAAATTATTTATTTGGCTTCGTCGGGTCTCACTGCAGCTTGCTGGATCTTTGTGTGGTGCATGGGGGGCTTCTAAAAGCTGTGTGGTGGCTTGGTTGTTCTGTGGCATGTGGGATCCTAGTTCTCTGACCATGGAGTGAACCTGCATTCCCTGTATTGCAGGGTGGATTCTTAACCACTGGACCACCAGGAAAGTCCCTAGGAATTTTAACCAAGGTCTCTCTGAAGTCTGTGCCCCACTATCAGGCCGCCTTTCCCCCAGTGGAACTCTGCCTGCCGGCCTGCCCACGGACCACTCTGTGTAGCCGGTCCTCCCAGGGGCTTCGGGGGAAGCTTCTCCCTGGTGGGATTCTGTGTTCCCTCAGGGAGTAGGGGGGGATGATGGTAAAGAGGGAGGGTATTAAAAAGAGATCATCTAAGGAAGAGTGAGGGACATTTGAAAAGCAAGGCAGGGGACCTAAGATATGAACTGAGGAGGATGGAAAATGTGTTTCCTAAGACCTGGGCTGTGGCACCCGAGAGACACTGAGGGGTTCGTGGTGCCGTTCGTACCTGTGATCCACCGAGGTCAGAAAGCACCCTGCTTGGGGCCAGGAGGGGAGTTAGTCATGGACACTAGGGATTGGGGGTTTAAGGGCAGTGTCTTGCTGAAGTTCCCCCGCCCCTTGCAGTGCCCAGAGGCATTCACAGCATTACTGACTGTAGCCAGCTGAGCCCAGAGTCGGAGGTAGAGTCCAAGTCTAGTACCTCCCACCAGCTTTGGGTGGGAGGAGCCATTGCTGAGGGTCTGAGGTTGTGTCTTGTGTGTGTGCTCGTCTGAGTGTGTGTGTGTATGTGTGTGTTGGGGTGGGGAAGCAGGGGCATTCTGCCTTTGAGCTCCACCAAGTTTTTCCTGGGCCTCTCTGTGCTGCGGGGCCATCACTGCAAGGGACCCAGAGAGAGTCAGCGCCAGGCTAATGGTGACCGTGCGTCTTTGCAGTCCTGCTAACGGTGACCATCTTCTTTGTAGTTCTTCGAAACATATTTGTCCTTGCCTGCATCATCATCATCTGCTCCCTGCTCTTCCCTGTCCTGTGGCATCTCTGGATTTACGCAGGAAGTGCCAACTCCAACTTCTTTTATGCCATCACATTGACCTTCAACGTTGGGCAGGTAAGAGTCAAGGACAGCCCAGGGACAGGGATTCATTTTGCAGCCTCAAACATTCCACCTGGGCCCTGGGTTCTGCCAACAGGTGTTTGGACGTGAATGAGGGGCAGTTCTTCCCCTCAAGTAGCTCGAGGTCCTGTAGAGAAGGTAGGGCAGTAAGAGCAGTGGGGGAAACTGAACTTCGCTAATGTTTATTGCATTGAATTCTCGCAGCAAGCCTGTGAGATTGTTATCCCTATTTTACAAATGGGAACCAAGGCTCACAGAGGTTGTCAGTTGCCCAAGGTCATTGGCGGAGCCAAGAACAAAATTTGGGGAAGGCTTGGTGTATTGCTGATCTTGTTCACGGCACCAGTTGTCTTGCTGTATCTCACTGTGCGCACTATTTGTTGAACCCAGGGTAGACATGGCGCAAGCTAAGAGGCTGGAAGAAGATGCGAGGAGCCCTAGAAACTGTAGATACGTTTATTCTCTTCTGGCTGGCGCAGCAGACGCAGCAGCAGCCATAACGTCATATAACCCACTGGCTTTCCAGGTGGAGCTTATACGTACTTACAGAACAGAAGTAGCACATGGCCACGCAGGTACCTCGTGATGCACATGATCAGGGCTCTAAGTGATCTCAGCTGTTACATCATCATTATTTACAAAACGTGGGGCAAGAGCAAGAGACCGTGGGGCTAGAGAACCTGACCACACCCTCTTGGCTAGTTTGCTCTTCCCCTACACTCTGCTTTCCATGACTTCCTGGACTGCAGCCCCCAAAGTGAGAGGGGTTTGTGAGGGTGGGGAGGGAGACTTTGCGGACTTTGGAGCAGCAGGAACAAAGACAGAGTCCTTAGGAGAGAAGTAGTTTGGTCTTGCTGTTGGGTACGTCTGGAGCACACACTGTACAGCTGGGAGGAGCCAGAGAGGAGACCAAGGGGCATCCTAGCATGAGAAAGACCAGCATGGAACTCCAGCCTTCCTCTGGCCTGGGGACAGCCTCTCCCTTGGGGCCATGGAGCAGTGGTTCTCTGCATCAGAATCACTGCAAGAAGCTTGTTAAAAAATGCAGATTCCTTGTTAAGGTGTTTTAAGTCCTGTGGTTATGTTACAGCTGTCACAATTACACACCTTTGATTTTTTTTTTAAAGCAGATTCCCTGATCCCACTCCCAGAGGTGTTGATTGGATTTTGTATTTTTTAAAAATATTTCTTTATTTGGCTGCACCGGGATCTTTAGTTGCAGCACGTGGGATCTAGTTCCCTGATCAGGGATCGAACCTAGGCCCCGTGCATTGAGAGCGTGGAGTCTTAGCCACCGGACCACCAGGAAAGTCCTTGGATTTTGTATTTTTAACAAGCTCTCCAGAGATTCTGTTGCAGGTTGTCTAGCACACTTCTCTGAGGGCCCCTCATTCACCATGCTGTGCTCCCTCAGGTCAGCTCTGCCCTAATTGTTGAGGTCTTATGAGAATCACTTGTGCCATTCACCATTTCAATTGCCATTGGCACAGCCTGGCATTTCCTGTGCATAATGGACGAATGGGAAGCACAGCTCGCTAGAGACCAGTGGTGCCAGTGAATAATCCCCACAGAGACTTTTTGCCTCCAAGGTTAGCTGCTTGGAAAGATGAAGGGAGTTAGGGCTCTTGCAGTGAGTGATGGGTCTGGTATTTCCTGCATGAACGTTTTTGGACAGCTCATGTCCAGCCTGGCTATTTATCTTAGTTTGTGCACAGCAGGAAGAGAGATGGAGAGCCCTGTAGGCTGGATGGGAGCAAGCCAGGGGATCGGTTCTGCCTGTTACACACACAGGTTACTGATGGTCAATACTCAGCACCTCCTGCCTCTGTCCACACAAACAGAAATCTGCAGGCTACAAATTTCTTGAAGTACCTTGAAGAAATCCAAAAAGTTGTTCTGGCTCTTCTGTCTTGCTAAAATCCCCTGCCTTTTCCTTTGAAAGTGATGACTGGCATGGGGCCTGTCCTGGGCCTCTGGGGGGCTTGGCAAGCCCCACTGAAATAGTCCACAGCTTGTTGTCAGGTCGTCAGGTCGCTGTGGGTCAGGAATATGGTTGCAGTGGTTATGAAGTATCCATGGAACTTTCCAGATAACAGCTTTCTGTCCTGTGGCTGTCTTTATGAGAAAATGGTGTCTGAAAATGTTATGGGAAATGTCTACAAGTCGTCAGGTGCCACAAAACCAGGAGAAACAGAATTGTTGGAAAAAGGAGGAAGTGGTTAGAGGTAGGAACCAAGGCCAGTTGGATGGAGAGTGTTCAAGGCTGAGCTATGGAGAAACACTAGATTGATCTCTTGGCATTAAACTTTATCTTTAAAAAGAAAAAAACTCTTTAAAATGCATTTTTAATCATATGAGTAATATGAGTGAATTCATTACTGCTGGGGAAAATACAAAATAGAAGCATATGAGATGTAAAGTAAAGCCTGCATCTCTTCTTGCCCTGTGGCAGATGTGATTGTTAGAATCAGTTTGGTATGTGTCTTTGCAAGCTTCCTGTTTGTTAACATATAGCTCTAAGTCCACATGCAAACATAAGACATCCCACGCTGAGTACTGTTCTTTAACTGGCTGTTTTTCCACTTAATAATTTTACCTTGCGATCACTTTTTCTTTTTTAACGGCTCCGTGATACCCATTCTGTAGCAGGATGTCCTGTGATTTCTGACTGGTAGGCCACTACTGATGGACGTTGACGTTGTTTCTGGTGATTCGCTGTTATAAATGGAACAACCCTGTGTATCTCCCCACATTCTCTTGCGCACACATGCCAGTATTTTCTAAGATAGATTCCAGGTGATGGGATTTACTGGGTCAGAGGGCATAAGCACTGTATGTTTTGGCAGATTTTGCCAAGTTGCCCTTCAGACAGGTCATGCCAGCATGCAGGCCTCCTGGCAGTGGGCCAGGTGCCTGGAAGCTGGCCGTGTGTTCAGGCATTCAGCATGCCTGTTTTGTTGACCTCCTTGGTCTGGGCTTTGTGCTCTAAGCCAGAGACAGGTCTGTTGGGTCAAATGCTTCCTGGGACTGCTGGCTTCGGGCTTTGTTGTTGCTGCCGCCTTCAGATCACTCAAGGGGCGTGTCAAAGGGGGCACGTACTCACCAAGGCAGTCCCTATAGTCACATTCTTGTCCCAGAGCACAAACTGAGCTACAAGAGTGCCCCTCATTGTGAGGGTCTGCTTCCCTTGCCCTCCAGCCTGTTGGGAGCCGCAAAGTGCAAATGGACATTTAGAAGTTCGTAGCAGTTAAATGTCACCTCCCCAGAGAGATCTTCTGTGAAGTTTCCCTGCCCCATAGTCTCTATCTTGGCATTCTGTGTGTTTCCTTCATAGCACTTACCCAGTTTATAACTACATAATTTACCTGCTTCTCCCTCTGCCTCCCCCGCCAACCTGTGAGCTTCGTGAAGGCAGAAATCCACCTCCTACTGACTGCAGGGTCCCCAGCCACCCAGTCAGTGCTTGGCACGGGGCAGTTGTTTAGCAGATATTTGTGGAATGATTGAATGAACCAAAGAGAGCCAGGGAGAACATCATGTGATTAATGGCCAAATGTGCAGAGTATAACCACTGTAGGAATCCAAAGACAGCAAGATCAACTTTCCTGTTGAGTGGTTAGGGGAAGCCTTAGGGGACAAGAGTAGGGGCTGGGCCTTCCAGACTCAGAAGGAAGGGGAGGTGGGCATAGTGGGGGCCAGGTCACCCCCACTGGCTAAGGTCAACGGGTGGCAGCTCTCTCCTGCTCCTGCCAGATCCTGGTCTCAATGGCCGGTGAAGCCCCTTCATGTCGTCCACAGCCCTAGCCAGTGCAGCCTCCATCTGACCTACAGTTAGTGCTTCTGGTGACTGTGTGGCATTCGGAGGCTGTCCTCAGTCCCTCAGCCTGCTCTTCTACCTGCAGCAGTGCCTGATAGTCACCTGGTCTTTATTCTCCCCTTGCTGGGCAAGACAGAGCAAAGCTGTCTGGGGAACCAGATGAGTACGGATTTTCAGCAGGTGTCCGGAGCCAGGCCCATCATCGCTGAGTCTGGAGCTGAATGTAGAGCGCATCTCAGCCTGAAGATTTTAAATCCTGCTCTGTTTGAGTTGGTCAGTTCCGTGTTTCATAATAGAACAAAACATCAGTGATTATTAATGATACTGGCAGCTAAACTAGTGACTTAGGCCCCATCCTTTCCTCGGGGCCTTGAAGTATTTTTTAGCCTGTGGCACAGATCATTTGCTGATTGTAATTGTGCCTGAGAGTCAGTAACCAGGAAATGACAGCAGGAAACCATCCATAGGAACCTAAGAGGTGTGTCTGTGTCTTATATGTACACGTGTCAGAGAAGGAGGAGGGATTAGACGGATAGATTGACTGAGGTCCCCCCACTCTGCCACTGTATGACCTTTAGCAAGTGACCTCTGGGTCTCAGGGTTAACCTCACCTCTGGTGGGGCAGGGTGAGAGGATTTGTATGTTGACACATGTTGACATGGGAGCTAGCATGAGCAAGGTGCTCTTCAAATACCCAGAGCAAATTCCTAGGGAAACACTCAGACCTGGAAACCAAGAGAAAGAAAGCAATCTGCTTTCTCTTTTTTTTAAAAAAAAAAACAACACCTTTTTTTCTGCAATTCAGAGACCAGCAGAAGGATAATGTTGTCATCTAGGATTTGTTTAGTCGCTTCAGTTGTGTTTGACTCTTTTGTGACCCCACAGACTGTAGCCCACCAGGCTCCTCTATCCATGGGATTTTCCATGCAAGAATACAGGAGTAGGTTGCTGTTTCCTTCTCCATGGGATCTTCCTGACCCAGGGATCAAACCTGAGTCTTCTGCATTGGCAGGCAGATTCTTTACCGCTGAGCCAGATTACATGTAAACAAAAAGGAATGTTTAAATTTAGCTGTTTTAAGAGGAACGTTAAGGTGGCCCACTTGCCCTAAATCAACTTAAAAACAGGTAACATAAGGAAATCTTCCCCTAGAGTTATGATTAATAGTGGCTCATGTTGAAAGAGCTCTTACTGGGTAGCAAGCCCAAGTGATCCCTTTAATCTTCTAGATCACAAGCTTGTCCAGCCTCCTGGACCTTTCCCTGTATGTTGACATGACCTCGTCTTCTCGTGGAGGAGTTTTAGTTGTGTGTATGTTTTATTGTTGGCAGCATGATGAAAATATGACTTTTTTTTGTTTTTAATGAAGCATCTCCATGATTTTTCCTTGTTCACACATGTGGAAGCTCCTTCAGTCCTGTGTGTCCTGGGGAAGGGAATCTGCCTTCCCCAGGGAGAAAAAGTGGGACGGGTAGTGCAGGTCGCTAGTGGTCCAGTAGTGTGGAGCCTGTGTTGTGGACAGACGGGACTGTCAGGTTCATTCTTGTGGATGTATATGGCCCCGGCTGGAAGAGTGAGGTGCCAGTGACCCAGGCTGGAGCCCTCGGCCTTGTCCAGCTGTATGTGCATGGGTGCTCTCTTTCCTCAGCTGGTGGCATTTTGTCAGTGTCTTAGCTCATTCTTTTGTCCTGCCCATCCTCAGACTTAACACTCAGCATCCCAAACTTGTCTTTCACAGGCCCTCCTTCTCTTACCCACACAACCAGAGTGACAGAAAAAGCCTGGACAGAGTACCAGGGGGTCAAGGCCAACAGGAACTCTACAGTGCCTCCCAGCCCCCTCCCTGCCCAGCTCACTGGCCCTGGGCAAGTCACATAACTTCATGCCTAGTTGATTGATTTGTAACTATTAACTAGGTGCCAGGCACTCTGCTGGGGCATGTGAGACACAGCCCTGCTTCCCAGAAGCTCTGCTGTCTGTGGGAGAGAAAGAAAAGGAAGTGGGCGGGGCTGGGGCAGGGTGACTGTGCTGTGAATAGGGTTGACACGGCCTGGGGAGCTCAGAGCTGCTGGTTAAGGACGCTTCTGCGGGGAGGACCCCTCTAAGTGGAGTCCTACAGAACGTGCCAGGTTCAAACCGGGTTCTGGGGGGTGAGGCCTGGGGGTGAGAGCCCGTGAAGGAGCTGGTGTGGAATGCAGTTCTGTAGGACCGGCACATGCCACCTGATAGGGAATGAGGCCATTTCACGACAGCCGTGGTCAGAGCCACAAGTCATGCTGAGGACCAGGCTGAGCTGTCAGTCTGAAGTGAAGACAACTGAGACCAGACTCATGCTCTGAAAACCTCCCTCTGCCAGGAAGGGAAGAGATCAGGGGTGTGAACCGGGATCTGGAGCACGGGGAGGGGGCTGTTGAGAGCTGGTGAGAGCGGCTGGTAGCCTCAGTGTCCCCAGCCTGGAGGGGGGGTTGTGAGTGGAGAATATGGAAGTGAGTGGGGAAAACTTGGATGAATTGGAAAGTGCCGTCTAGATGATAACTGCCTTCATAACCAGCTATGATCTACCTTTGTGACCTTCCTGACCCTGAGGCTGAGATCCAGTGATTTCCCTACTGTTTTGCATCTTCAGAACTTTAGAGGGTGGGGCCATTTCTCCACCATCTCCTCCCACGCCTGTCCATTTAGGCTTGAGATGGCCTGTCACACCTAAGCCCTGTCCAGCTCCCCAAGTCGGCCCTCGGCCCCTCTTGCTCCCCATTAAATCCCCATTAAAGATCCCAGACAGCAAGGGTGGAGGCTGAGGCACTGTGATTGCCAGTGATGACAGCCATGGGAGTTCTCCCAGTCGTGGCTGTCAGGTGTCAGCATCCCCAGCACAAACGAGACCTGGGGAACCTGGACATTCTAGGGGTGACAGCACCTGCCTCTCCAGGACACGGCAGCCCAGGGCTGTCGGCCATGGCTGAGATCCTGAGCTCATGGCTTCTAGACGCACTGCCTTAATTGCTGACTCTGATGTCTCATATGCTCGTTTTGTCTTTTCTCAAGAAACTCGGTCTCCTTGGCTCAGTGACACAGTTGTGAACTGGGAGCACAACTCTGGGCCTAGTGGATATGAAGCGTGAGCACGGGGCCACAGCAGGACCCAGCATGTGTGGGTGCAGACCCCTGAGAAGGGTTGTGGGGGCCATGATGGACTAGGGTTTGGGCCTCAGACAGGCAGGCTAGACACTGCAGCCTCAACGTGTCACTTACTCCCCAGTGATCCCGGGCAAGACCCGTAACCTCTGAGTCTGCTCATCTCTGAGGCTTATAAGCCCTGCCCCAGGGTGTTGTGACAGTTCCTGAGTGTGTGTGTGTTAGTCGCTCAGCTGTGTCCGACTCTTGCGACCCCATAGACTGTAGCCCGCCAGGCTCCTCTGCCCATGGGATTTCCCAGCAAGAATACTGGAGTGGGTTGCCATTTCCTCTTCCAGAGGATCTTCCCGACCCAGGGGCCAAACCCGTATCCCCTGTGTCTCCTGCAGTTCAGGCAAATTCTCTATCTGCTGAGCCGCTGATGTGCTTATTGTTAAAGGACCCGGCCCAGGGCAGATACTCGGGTGTTGGTTTCCTCGTCTCTCCTCACTCCCACCTGGTAGTGGAGCATGTTCTGACCACTTCATACCACTTCTGATCTACCCAGTCTGTCCTCGGCCACCTTTTATCAGCTGCCCCATTAAATCTTCATCTTCTGGGAATTCCCTGGTGGTGCAGTGGTTAGGACTCGGTGCTTTCACTGCCAGAACCTGGATTTGATCCCTGGTCGGGAAGCTAATATCCTACAAGCCACTCAGCACGGCTGTCTGTCTCTCTGTATCTTCATCATGACCCAGAGCTGCCAGTGAGAGGAATGTGGTCTGACTGAGCTCTCACGGGGGCAGTGCCAAGGGACCGGGATCAACAAACCACTCCCAGGATGCCAGCCACATGCTGGGTCTGGGGTCCCAGGGCTGGAGCAGATGCCACCCTGTTTGGGGGGGAGACAATGGGAAGTGACTTCAGGGGTCGAGTAACTGAGTGTGGGGTTTGGGGGAAGATGCTGGGGGTGGGAGATGGAGACGTTGCCTCTCCAGGGATGAGAAGGAGCTCTTTGGGAGAAAGATCATCCTAGCCCAGGGGTGGGGCTTGCGCAGAGGCACCAAGGTGTGGCCCTGGCTGTGTTCGGGCCTTCGGGGACACGCAGGTGCGGCGCAGGGAGAGGGGAGCACCGGAGGCTTCTGAGTGGGCAGGTGAGGGGCTCTCATGGGTGTGTGTGTGTGTGTGTGTGTGTGTGACCCCTTGTGTGTGTGCGAGTAAGTGTGTGTGTGTGACCCCTCAGGGGCCAGGAGGATGAGAGAAGCCTTCAAGCAAGAGGGGGCGGTGGGAGGGAGGGAAAGGGGGCTGAGTTGGAATTCTGAGGGAAATTGGTGGCACCTGGTGGTTGATGGCAGGTGAGGCCAAGGAGCTCAGCTGTGGTTGCTGAGGGCGGCTTTAATGTGCTGCTCTAGAGCAGAGCAGCTCCAGCAGCGTGGGTCAGCGGGTGGTGTCTGATGCTGAACGGTCTGGGTTCGGAGCCTGCCTGTGACACTCGCTGGTTGTACAACTTTGGTCAAGTTACTTGAAGAACCTTTTGTTTCTTTGTTCTAAGATGGGATAATTATAATGTACCTACTATGAAGGTTTATTGCAAGAAGTAACTTTTAACACATGTGAAGTGCTTGAATTAATGCCTGAGTATTATCAGCATTTTTATTAATAAGAATAAAATATTGTAATGGACAGCGTTTATCAGCACTAGGTGTTTTTCTCTTCTCTCAGACACTGACCTTTGCAGTTCTAACCACTAACTACCTTAGAAAGCATTCAGTTCCTACATCATGTAATTCTCACTTTCATGTAATAAACTGGAGGAAATCCTGCAACTCCGTTTTGGGGGTTTTTGTGGCCGTGCCACTTGGCTTGTGGGATCTCAGTTCCCCTGACCAGGAATTGAACCCAGGCCACCACTAGGTCACCAGGGAACTCCCCACAACCAAGTTTTCATACACCATAAAAACATTTTTCACTTTTGTTTTCAAATTAAAGCCATTAAAAAACAAAAGAATGGGTTGCTCTTCAGGTCTCTGGAAGCACAGAGGGACAGAGCAGGGGCCAGGGGGGCCACCATTGTAAGGAATAAACACAAGTTTATCATTAATTTTACAGACGAGGACAGTGCCGCATAGGGAGGGGGCAGTGACTCACAAAGGGTCACACAACCACCGACTTGGCCAAGCTCCTCTCCCAACTTGCCCTGCTCAGATGGGGCAAAGGGGTGCTGGGTCTGCAGATCCTATGTTGGCTGAATCCCAGGGCCTCAGGGAAATCCCTTCTCCTCGGCCCACATGGAAAGCCTTGAGGTCAGAGGAGGCTTTCTCAGCCAGCCTATGACAGCTGGGGGCTTCCCTTGGAGAGCACAGAGCCTCCAGGCCAGTGTGTCCCCAACATGCCCTCTCCCTGGGGGCAGAGGCAGGGCACCCACTCAGGACTAGTGACCTTTGATTCCAGACAGACCAAGCCAACATGCAGGACTCTGTCCCTCACACCACCCTCCCCTGATGCTTTATTATGAAAAGTTTCACACATACAAGCAAAGTTGAAAGATTTAACCTTGAACACCTGTATACCTACCACCTGGACTTCACCATTACCATTTTCCTATACTTGGGTGATCACAAATGATCCATTTCTCAATCCATCTTATTTCTGTAATGTATTCAAAGTGAAATACAGACATCAGCACATTTCCTGCCAAATATTTCAGCATGTGTATCGTTAACCAGAGCTCAAAACTTATTTATATTATGTGAAATTTACATACAGTGAAAAACACAAATCTTTAAAAAAAAAATTTATTGACATAGTTGATTGATAATATTGTGTTAATTTCTGCCGTACAGCAAAGCAGTTCAGTTATACATATATACATTTTTTTTTTTTTTTCTGGCTGCTATGTGGCATGTGGAATCCTAGTTCCCTGACCAGGGATCGAACCGGTGCCCCTGCAATGGAAGCGTGGCATCTCAGCCGCTGGACCACCAAAGAAGTCCCTGTCTTTCTTAATGTTCTTTTCCATTGTGGCTTATCACAGGATATTGAATGTAGTTCCCTGCGCTGTGGAGCAGGACCTTGTCATTCCATTCTATATATAACAGTTTGCCTCTGCTAGCCCCAAACTCCCACTCAGTGCGCCCCCACCCTCTTGCCAGCTGCAAGTCTGTTCCCTATGTCTGTGTGTCTGTTTCTGTTTTGTAGATAAGTCCATATGTGTCATATTTTAGATTCCACATGTAAATGATACATGATATTTGTCTTTCTCTTCTGACTTACTTCGTTTAGTATAATGATCTCTAATTCCATCCATGTTGCTACAAATGGAAATTATTTGGTTCTTTTTTTTTTTTTGCCAAGTAGTACTCTGTTGTATGTGTGTGTTCTGTACCTGTTCATCTATCGATGGATTTAGGTTGTTTCCATGTCTCGGCTGTTGGGAATAGTGCTGCTGTGGACGGGTATCTTTTTTGAATTATAGTGTTTTTTTCTGGATATATGCCCAGGAGCAGAATTGCTGGATTATATGGCAGCTCTGTTTTTAA
This sequence comes from Okapia johnstoni, assembly GCA_024291935.2. NCBI lineage: Eukaryota > Metazoa > Chordata > Mammalia > Artiodactyla > Giraffidae > Okapia > Okapia johnstoni. The sequence continues at coordinate 53,029,772 of CM044324.1, read as the reverse complement.
ATTTTCTGAGGAACCTCCATATTGTTTTCCATAGTGGCTGCACCAACTTCCATTTCCACCAACAGTATAGAAGGGTTCTCTTTTCTCCACACCCTCTCCAGAACATTTGTTATTTGTGGACTTTTTAATGGTGGCCATTCTGACCAGTGTGAGGTGATATCTCATGGTAGTTTTGATTTCCTTTTCTCTAATAATTAACAATGTTGAGCATCTTTTCATGTGCCTGTTGGCCATCTGTACGTCATCTTTGGAGAAATGTCTATTTAGTCCTTCTGCTCATTTTTCAATTGGGTTGCTTTTTGTTGTTGAACTGTATAAGCTCTATATTTTGGAAATTAAGCCCTTGTCAGGCACATCATTGGCAAATATTTTCTCCCATTCTGTAGGTTGTCTCTTCATTTTGTTTATAAGCTTGATTAGGTCCCATTTGTTTGTTTTTGCTTTTATTTCTATTTCCTTGGGAGACTGACCTAAGAAAACATTGGCACAATTTATGTCAGAGAATGTTGCCTGTGTTCCAGTTTTATGATATCATGTCTTATGTTTAAGTCTTTAAGCTATTTTGAGTTTATTTTTGTGTATGGTGGGAGGATGTGTTCTTACTTCTGATTTCATGCAACTGTCCAGCTTTCCCAACACCCCTTGCTGAAGAGGTTGTCTTTTCCCCATTGTATATTCTCACCTCCTTTGTTGAAAATTAATTGACTGTAGGTGTGTGGATTTACTTCTAGGCTTTCTATTCTATTGATCCATATCTTTTTTTGTGATAGTATCATGACATTGTAATTACTGTAGCTTTTGTAGTAGTATCTGAAGTCTAGGATGGTTATGCCTCCTGCTTTGTTCTTTTTCCTCAGAATTGCTTTGGCAGTTCTGGGTCTTTCATGGTTCCATATAAATTTTAGGATTATTTGTTCTAGTTCTGTGAAAAGTGTCATGGGTAATTTGACAGGGACCACATTGTATCTGTAGATTGTTTTGGGTAGCATGCCCTTTTAACAATATTAATTCTTCCAATCCAAGAGCATGAGATAGTTTTTCATTTCGTCATCTTCAATTTCCTTTATTAATGGAAAAACATACATCTTCACATACATTTCCTGAAGCCTTCTTTCAGTCAGCAAGATATTTTTGAGGCTCATTCATGTTGTTGCATATAACAATAATACATTGCTTTTTAAAATGTTTAAATTTTGGAATAATTTTATAGTACAGAGAATTTCCATATGCCCCCCTACCCAGTTTCCCATGTTAACATCTTACGTTACCACAGTGCATACATGCTAAGTCGCTTCAGTCATGTCCAGCTCTTTGCAACCCTATGGACTATAGCCCACCAGGCTCCTCTGTCCATGGGGATTCTCCAGGCAAGAATACTGGAGTGGGTTGCCATGCCCTCCTCTGGGGGATCTTCCCCACCCAGGGATCAAACTCATGACTCTTATGTCTCCTGCATTGGCAGGCAGGTTCTTGACTGCTGAGCCACTGGGGAAGCCCCATTACCATAGTATGTTTGTCCAAACCAAGAAACTGACCCTTTCACCAGCTTTCCCTGTAATGTCTTCTTTTTCTCCCAGGATCAAGCCCCCGGTACCACACTACATGTAGTTGTCACATCTCCCCTGTGTCCTCGGCTCACACACTCTTTCCTAATTTCTCATGACACGGACAGTCTTGAGGTGTCCTGGCCAGGTATCCCCGAAGAGTGTCCCCTCTGGGTTTGTCTGATGCTTTTCTCATCGTGAGGCCCCATTTAAGGTTTTTGGGAAGCTCAGGCAGTACACACTAGCCACATTTCGTGCCGTTTACCCTTCATCGTTTGGTTAAGATAGTGTTTGCCAGGCTTCTCCAGTGCAGAGTTGCTATTTTCTCTTTTCCCTGTTCTTTGAAGTGAGTCACGAAGTCTAGCCTAAGCTCGGGGGCAGGGGGTGACGAGTGAGTAGGAATTAAATTCCTCCTCCTAAGGGGAGAGTCTCTACATGTATTATTTGGAATTCTCTTGAAAGGATTCCAAAAAGAATTCTCCATTTATTTATTTATTCAGTCATTTATTGACTGTTTGTTTTTAATTGGATTTTAATTTTTATCACCATAACTTGAATATATAATTTACAAAGTTTAGGCTTATAAGGAAAAAGAATAGATCCTTAAGGTCTTACAGTTATTTGCTCTGGTACTTCTAGATTACTACTTTTTCTTGATTTCCTTCCAGTTTATATTAAGTTGAATCATATGAAATTGTTAATACTCAACCATTTTTGATCTGCATAAATGGCAGTTTCATATGGTTCAAACTAGTAATCTAGTATTTTGACTTCCTATTTGGCCAGTTGATTATGTGTGACATTGAAGTTCTTTTGTTATGAACTGTGACTCTGCACCTGTCTGTCATCTGACCTGGCTCAGGGATCAGTCCCCACCAGCTCCAGGCTCCCCTTCCCCAGGGACTTGGGCCTGGGTGAGAAAGCGACTGCCGAGGGTGAGGACAGCCCTTGCTGTGGTAACTGTGCCCCACGGGAAGTTATGGGGCAACGCCTCAGGGCCTCTGCTCTGACAGCCTCAGCAGCAGGGTTCTGGGCCTTTTGCACGCTGGGCCCCAGGTGTATCGCCTTGCAGGGTGATGACCACCAGTCTAGCTCTCCCAGTACATCCTTAGGCCAACTACTGAATTCTTGGTGCCTCAGTTTCCTCATCTGTAAGATGGGTTCCATCAGCCTTCCAGATGAGTTCCTGCAGTGACAGAATGGCAGGTCATGGTCGTGAGGCCATTGATGATGTGAGTTCCGAGGGCCTCCTCCAGACCCCTCTGTGCTCTCTTTCTTGCCCACGTGTGAGGGAGGCTTTCCAGGACAGGGGCCTGGGGGGTCAGAGGCTGAGATCCCAGGCTCCACCGCCCACCTCTGACTTGCCTTTAGGCCCTAGCCAGGTGCTCCCCCAGCTCCAGGCTTACATCTCCCCATCTGTGCTGAGGTGGTTGGTGCAGATAGTCTGAAAGGCTTTTAAGTGCCTGAGAACTGGTGGTGTCTGCAGAGGTGCGCCCCTCTCCCCACATCTGTCCTATTTCAGGCACCAGAGGTCCTGGGAGCTTCCAGGTCCAGGGTTCGGGGGCCTTGGCAAATCCCTGTTCACTTCAAGGCATCAGTGAGGGGAAATGGTGGACTGAGCTGCTAGGGCCCTCTTGGTTCTGAGGCCCAGAGAGAACAGACAGACCAAGCCAGGCACAGACACGATGATGGCAGAATCACTCTGGACCCTGCCCAGGCCAGGAGCCATGGTCATCGGGCAGTCACACAGATGAAGGCAGAACTACAATTTGGATGGGTCTGTGCTACCATAGAAGTTAATGGGATCAAGACCCAATATGAGCTGTGAGGGAGGCTTCCCTAAAGAAGTGATCCTTTCTGAGCCTGAAGGGCAAACAGGTGTTGATAAGATGAAAGGGAAAGAGTTACCATTTCAGGCAGAGGAAACAGCAAAGATCCGGCACTGGGAGGGGAGAGGCCAGTGTGGCTGGAGCCGAGTGAGGTGGAGCACGGGAAGAGGCTGAAGCAGACAGACCAGGTGCAAGGCCTCGGAGCCCCAGAGAGTTTGATCTTCACCCAAAGAGCCATGGAGCACCTTTACAAGGCCTTAAGCTGGGAAGTAGCATGACCAGATTTGTGTTTTGAAAAGCAACCTCTGCTGCTAGGGTGGGGCAGGCGGGAGGTTTGAGGTCAGGAAGCCCAGAGAGGAGACTCCTGCTATTCATATGACAGTGGCTTTGTCCAGGGTGATATCTGTGGGGACAGACAGAAGCAGAACCGACAGGCTTGGGGACTTGGTGTGGGAAGAGACGAGTCTGCTGATTCTCTGGCCTGAATACCTGGATGGAGGATGGGGGATATAGGTTCCCAGTGGGAGAAGCAGGTTTGACAGGGGACACGGCTGGGGTGAAAGGGCCAGTGGGCACCCAGGTAAGATGGAGGGGCACTAGTGTAGAGCTGAGGCCAGGGCTTGGGGTGGAAGACCATGGTGGAGGAGGCAGGGCAACTTCTGAGGGGCCAGTGAGACCCTGCAGGGTCAAATGTATGCCCTGAGGTGGGGGGTTCCTTGGGCAGGGTCTCCCCAACACCTACCTGGCCCCTCAGCGACCCAAGGTTCAAGGGCAGGTATCATGAAGCTTCTCACAACCTCTCTCTCCCCCCAGATCCTGCTCATCTCCGATTATTTCTATGCCTTCCTGCGGCGCGAGTACTACCTCACACACGGCCTCTACCTGACCACCAAGGACGGCACGGAGGCCATGCTTGTGCTCAAGTAGGCCTGGCTGGGCACAAGGCTGCACAGACTTCTGGGGTGAAAGGGCCAGCAGCTGGGCCAAGCCCTCTAACCAGAGTTGCCAGAAGGCAAGTCCACGGGCAGATGAGGTTTGAGTCCAGGGTGATGACTACTGGTACCGGAGAGGAGCCTAGGCCAGCAGCAAGGCCTGGTGGGGGAGTCACCAGGAGCATCTCCCCTTGGATCGCCCACTTTGTGGCTCTACATACCAAGGAGCCCTCCCTCCCAAGCAGGAAAGGGGACGAAGCAGGTGAGCAGGGTTTGTTAGGTTGTGGCTACATAATAAATGTTTTTTGTTATGAAAATAAATGTTTTTTGTCTACCCTGGAACCACACTGCACTCTTGGAAGGGGTGGGCGTGACCCGTAATACTGCCGTGGGGCGCTACACATAGGTGTGGGTTTCCCGAGAGAGCTCTGAGTCCACAGAACAGAGGTCTGTGCTCTGGCCAGCCAAAAATGGTGTGGGGCAGTGCTCTCCCCACCCCCAGCCCTTCCCAGTCCCCAAGCAGCTGGAGGCAGAGGGCCAGGCAGGCCTGAGCAATCTTTATTCTGCAGAGGGACAGTGACCACAGATCCATACACCACATCAAGACCAGGTGAGCCCGGGGCCAGTCCTTTAGGGGTGGGCAGGTCCAGGCAGGGGCAGCGCCTCAGGTCAGGGAGGGGCAGATAGGCAGACAGGCAGGGGCCTAAAAAAAAGACAAACCACACAGAGCAGGGGTGCTGGGGGCTGCTCCCCACTCTCCCCAATCCAAGCCAGCACCCAGAAGAGCAACCCCCTAAAATGACTGGGCCAGGATCCACCCAGGGGCAGAGGAGGTGCAGTTGGTACCCCATGGCTAGGAGGTGGCACCTCTGCCCCACCCACCAGGGGCAGAGGCAGAGGCAGCTCAGTTCAGGTGCGAGGAGCTCCCTGGACAGAGCCTGACAGGGCCCCCCCCCCATGCCCAAGCCAACCCCCCCCCCTACTGCTGGCTCAGAAGCCGAAGGTTTCCTGGGAGGCGTAGACCATGTAGAGGAAGCCATCCTCGTCCTTCTCCTGCTCGTAGATGTCCGCGATGGGCGTGGACACGCTCACCATGCTGTGCTGGTTCACCAGCAGGAAGAAGGCCTGAGTGGGGTTGAGCTGCAGGCGGCGCCTGGGGGGGGGTGGCGGGAGGCAAGCACACTGTGAGGGGACTGGCTGTGGGGAAGCGCAGCCTGACCCCCTCCCCAAAATGGCCCTGATCCTCCATTTCACACCCATCCCAGGCCCTTCTAGAGGTGCTTACCTCTGACTGGACACTGACCCCAGCCTTGACCTTGACTTTTCCCAACCGCCCCAGAACAGGGACCCAGCTCCCAGTCCCATACCCAAGCTCCAACCCTTCCTTCCCCGAAAGACCCAGCGCCCTGCCTGATTCCCAGCAGAACCCAAGTCCCCCTCTGACAGCTGCTGCCCGCGCACCGGATGATCTTGACCAACTCGCTCATGTTGACGTGGTCCGGGACCAGGAACTTGGTCTTGTCCAGGACCGGCAGCTGCTTCTCACCCTTGTAGCGCTCGATGATCACCTGGGAGCGGGGTGGGGCGAGGGACGCGTGAGCCCGAGTTGGGGCCTGGGTCGGGCAGGGATGGGAGCGGGCGGCCGGACTCACCGGGATTTTGCTGGGGTGCTGCTCGCGGATCTGCTGCACCTCTTTACAGCGGTCGGCTGCGGACAGCGGGCGGGGATGAGGCCGGGCCGAGGTTCCGCCCCGCGGGTACCCGAGGGGCGGCCCCGACCCCGCCCCGCCTCCTCGAAGCTCCCGCCCCCGGGGCCGTCGGGCCCCACGGCCGGGGCACAACACAGAGATGGGAGGCAGAGGCCCCGGCCCAGGCCCTAGCCGGGTTCCCAGCCCGGGGGTCTAGCCCGAGCCTGACGTCACGGAGCTGACGTCACCTGCGGCAGTCGGGTCGGTCGGCCAACACCCCCCAACCCCCACGCCCCTACCCTGCGCTCGCAGATCGCCCGCTGGGCCTCACCAAAGCTTCGCCGCTGCTTGAAAGGCCGGTCTGAGGGCATCGCGCCGGCCCGGCGGGGCGCGCAGGCCGGACCTCCGGGGCGCGCGATGCAGGGATGTGGCTGCGGTCCGGGGGCTCCGGGGGCTCCGCGCCTCGCGCACAAGGGCTCTGGGGCTCGCGCTGAGCCCGGCGGCGGCGGCTCGGGGAGGTAACTCGCCCGGGTGACGTCAGGTCACAACATTCCTTAAAGGGGAGGCCGGCGCGCCGCTCCTATTGGGCCGACGCAAAATCCACCCGCCCGGACCCGTGACGTCACGGCGCAGAGAGCCTGGATTCCTGGCCCCGCGCCGCGAAGGGGCGGGGGCTCCCAGGGCGCGTCACAGTCCCGTGACGTCACGGCCTGCGCAGGGGAGGGCACGGAGGGGTGCTGTCTCCCTAAGGCCGGGTCTGAGGGGAGGCTGCAAATCCTGCGAGGCCAAGGCGGTTGGGGGAGCAGACTCGGAGCTCCGCCTGCGGGAAGGGCGGGGCCGGGCTACGGCACAGCATCCTTCTGTCCCCACTATCACTGTGTCATCCGACAGCGCTCACAGAGCCTGTTCCGTTCCAGGGACGGTAGGAGGCACTGGGGATGACAGCACTAAAGCAAACGTCCTCGCCTTTGTGGAGTTGTTGGTTAGAGAAAGATAAAAGTGGTGGTCGGGGAGGGGGTGGGGGACTAACACATGAAGACACTTGGGAGCCAGACACTAAAAAGGAGCATAAAAGTTTTACATGAAATTTCTAGAATTGAAAAACAGAGCTGTTGAAATTCAAGTTCTCACAGGATGAGGCAAGAAAGCCTATTAGATACAGCAGAAGAGAAAAATCACTGAACTGGATGAAAGATCAGAAGCAATGGGCCAGAAAACAAGCCAGATGGAACATATAAAAGAGGAAGGGACAGGAATGGTAAAGTGAGGATAACTCGGGTCCAATCAGAGTTCCAGAAGAGAGAAGAGAATGTGGGAGAGGCAATTCCTGAAGAACTTCCAAAATTGATTAAAGATGAGGCTCCTCACCTAAAACCCGGAACAGAATAAAAATAAATCTCATCTAAACACTTTGTAGTGAATTTGCAGAACTCTAAAGGGAATAAATTAGAAAAATGGCAAGTAACTAAACTGATAAGCATGGAAGTCTATCTAAACAAGCACCTGCTATAGAACCTGAATGCTGACCATTTCTGGAGTGCAGAGCAAGGAGCAGGACATAATGACAGGTAGGACTGGAGAGGGTAATCAGAATTTAAGTGTTCTGAGAAGCTTCATTTATTTGAGAAGAGGAGGATAAAGATAATTAGTAATTACCCAGCTTTGTAAAGTTAAGTATGTATTTACAAACACTTCAGAAGGTAAATATGTATTTCCAAACATTAAAAGAATAGAAAGTATCACTGCCAATACACAAGAGAAAAGTTTAGTAGAAGGTATTAAAATATAATAGAAGGTAGAAAAGGAGGGAAAGGAAACAAAGTGAAAAGAATGGTCTGTCAATTGTACAAAACCAGAGGTGGAAAATGCTTTATATTCACCAATTAAAATAGAGATGAACAGATTGGCCAAGAAAAATAAAATATAGCTCTATGATATTTATAGAGGATATTTAAAACCTAAGGGCACCAAAAGCAAAAAGATGGGAAGAAAAAAGTATATAAGAGAAAAACTAACCAAAAGATATATTCATAGGAAATCAGACAAAATAAGCTTTAAGACTAAAGACATTATTAGTGATGAAGAGGGTCAACACAAAATGATGGAAGGAATAATTTTCTAAGGAGATAGAACAATTCCAAACTTGTGTGCTAGAGATTAAAAAAAAAGGCTGAAAGAATATGAAGCAAAAGTGACAGGATACAAGGAGATATGGCCATATCCTTCATCGCAGTGGGAGATTTAAGACCTCTTCAGTAACTGATAGACCAGTCAAAAGAAAAAAGAATATAGAAGATTTTAATACTATTAATAATTCTAATCAATGGACCCTGGTAGAAACTTGAACCCAATATATTACTTTCAGGCACACAGGAAACATTTATCTTAAAAAATGACCTGATTAATAGGCCCCAAGACAAATCTCAATAGATATCAAGTAATCAATTTCATACAGACCATGCTCTCTGACCAGAAACAAGAGCAAACTTCAGGTCTTCAGATATTTAAAACACTTATAGAAAACTCTTTACTTAAAGATGAAATCATATGGAAATGAAAACTAGTTGGGTCAAACTAAAAATGAGAAGACATATAAAAACTCCAGGTTGAGGGCACAGGGAACTAAAGCAGAATTTAAAAGATCTTTATTAATGATATTAGGCAAGAAGAAATACAGAAGATTTATGAGCAGAGTGTCAAAGAATTTTAGAATGCAGTAAGTGTATAAACCCAAAGAAAGTGGAAGATAATGAAGAGCGGAAATTGAAGAAATAGAAAATAGAAGCACTAATATAGGCCACAAAACAAAGCTAGATCTTTCAAGAGACCAATAAAATAAACATTAATGTGCAAAAGGGCTTCCCTGGTAGTTCATACGGTAAAGAATCTGCCTGCAGTGCAGGAGACCCGGGTTCGATCCCAGGGTTGGAATGATCACTTGGAGAAGGGAATGGCAACCCACTTCAGTATTCTTGCCTAGAAAATTCCATGGACAGACCATGGGGTCACAAAGCGACTGAGAGACTAACTAACACACAATGTACAAAAGGGATATAACTACAGATATAGCAGAAATGACAAAAATAAGATGATAAACTTTATACCAACACATTAAAAAAATAGATGAAATGAACAGTTTTCTAGAAAAAAGATAATTTGTCAAGACCAATTTAAAAAGAAGTAGACAAACCAAGTATCCATCTACAAAAAATGAATCTAGGTGGTTTTCTAGTTGAATTCTCCCAAGATAAAAAAACTCAAACCTGTGTCAAATGTTACACTTCATGGTAAAGCACCTTGCTCTATGGTAAATGTTAAGCATATTCTCTTTAGAGCCAGGAACAAAATTTTGAATTGTATCATTGAACAAAACACAATATTGCATGGAGGGCCCAGCCAGAGCACCAAGACAAGAAAGAAGCAAAACTATCATCCACAGCCAGAAAACCCAAAGGAATCTACAAACAATGAAAGATTGCTAACTAATACAGCCCAACAACACGCAATCCTAAGTTTTAGGGTAGTACAGGAAGATAACTCTTTACACTGTTGATGGAAGTGTAAATCATTTCCGCTTCACTGGAGAGCAATTTGACAAAATCTACCAACACTGAAGATGCTTATATCCTGCAATCCAAGTGTGCACATGAACCTGAAGAAATACAGTTAGGTATGTTTGTTGGAACATTTTCCTAATAGCCAAGAAAGGAGGGGGGGACCTAAATGTCCAATTATTAAATATCTTGTGTAACAGAACAACAGAATGTTCCTGTAGTGAAAGAGGGAGAGACAAGGTCAGCCAAGTTTCCCTTTAAAAGAACCAGACAGTAGATGTTTTCAACTTTGCAGGCCATATGGTCTCTGGAAACCACACGATTCCGTTGGAGTGCGGAAGCAGGCCTAAGCAATCTGAATGGGCATGGCTGTGTCCCAATAATACTTTATTTGCTAAAACAGACAAATTTGGCATGCGGGCTTTAGTTTGCTGACTCTTGATCTAGAGCTGTGTGTCAAAGTGGACACATCCCACATACACAAAGTTGCAGGAGATTGTGATCAGAACCACTAAGAGCAGCTGAAAGAATTAGGTCGGCCATGGCCTTGAGGAAGTGGCTACACCTTTCTTTTGTCAGGCTAAGCCTTTGTGGATAACCCATCCCCAAATCCCAAGGTCTCTGCTCCATCTTCCTCCTACTTGGCCAATCAGCAGCAGGGCTGACACCCCCTCCACCAGTCCTCTGGTTTACTCTCCTAACTGCTTGTCTCTGCATCTTCCCTGAATCCAAAGGCCTGGCCTATTTTATGTCTCTAGGTGGAAGTCTAGCAGACATCTCAGACTTGACCTACTCAAAATGAATCTATGATCTTTCCGCAAAATGTACTCTCGTTGTAATCTTCCCTGACTACATCTGTCATCTTTGACTCCTTTCTTTCCCACGCCCCCATCCTACCCATGCCCATATCGTCTTAGTTCTACATTCAAAATAGCTCCAGAATCTTACCACTTCTTTCCACTTCCACTCCTGCCACTCAAGTCAGAGCCACCATCACCTCTTGCCTGCCTTCTTCCATCGTTTCTTCCCTGGTCTCCTTGCTTTGGCCTTGCCCACTTGAGACTGGTCTCACTACAATGACAAGGGTCATCGTGGGCACACAGGTGTCGGATCAGGTTACAGTCAAAGGCTGAACAGCCCATGAGGCCTGTAGGATCTTCCTCCCTGTTGCTCCTCTAGGTTTATCTACCTCACTCTTGCCCTCTTGGCTTCAACTACACTGGCGGCCTTGCTGTCACGATTCTGGGAATCCCAGACACACATGTGCCCCAGGGCGTTTCTGTACTTACTGGTCTCTTTGCCTGGGGCATTTTCCCCTGAAACTTTGTGGCACACTCTCATTTCCAAGATCTCCTCAAGGGAGGACTTCCTGAATGATCTTATTGAATATTGCAGCTCCTCCTCGAGTCACTCTCTATCCTCCCTCCCAATACTTTGCTTAATTTTTCCCAGAGCAGTTATCACCTTCTAATATATGTTTTTCTAACCATTTTACGATGAAAAATTCCAAGCAAATAGAACACTGGGAATAATTGTTCAATGACCTCCCATATCCTCACCAGGTACATTCTACATCTAACACGTACTTCATTACTATCTGTTAATCCATCCTTTTTTTTTTTTTTTTTAGTTTTATCTTTTTGATGTATTGCAGTAAGTTGCAATTCAACATCCATTGATGATAAAAATCTCAACCAAGTGGGTACAGAGGGACCATACCTCAGTGTAATAAAGGTCATATATGACTAGCCCTTAGCTAACATCATACTCAAAGCTGAAAACTTTTCCTCTAAAATCAGGAACAAGACAAGCACATTCCCACTCTCACTGCATTTATTCAATATAGTATTGGAAGTCCTAGCCAGAGCGATTATGCAAGAAAAATAAGTGAAAGCTATTCAAATTGCAAAGAAAAAAGTAAATCTGTCACTCTTTACAGATGACATAGTATTATACGTAGAAAAGACTAAAGACGCCACCAAAAAACTGTTAGAATAAACAAATTCAGTAAAGTTGCAGGATACAAAATCAATATACAAAAATCTGTTGCATTTCTATATACTAAAATGAATTATCAGAAAGAGAAATTAAGAGTAAGGAAACAATTCCATTTAAACTTGCATCAAAAAGAATGAATTACATGGGCATAAATTTAAGGAGGTGAAAGACCTGTATCCTGAAAATTAGAAGACACTGGTGAAAGAAATTGAAGACATAAATAATGGAAAGATATTCTGTGCTCATTAGGACTGGAAGAATTAATACTGTTAAAATGTTTATATTACCCAAAGCAATCTACAGATTCAATGCAAGCCCTATTAAAATTACAGTGGCCTTTTTCACAGAAATAGAACAAAAGACTATGAATAGCCAAAGCAATTTGAGAAAAAGAAAACTGGAAGCATCACACTTCTTGATTTCAAACTACATTACAAAGCTATAATAAAACAGTATCACATAGATCAATGGAACAAAATAGAGAGCCCAGAAATAAACCAATGCATATCTAGTCAACTTACCTAGAAAGAAACCAAGAATACACAATGGGGAAAGGACAGCCTTCCTGGGGGAACTGGACAGCCACACACACAAGAACGACACTAGACCACTGTCTTACACCACACACGCAAACCACAAAAGTCAACTCAGAATAAAGCCTGGACTGTAATTCCTGAAACCATAAAACTCCTAGAAGACAACATAGATGGTAAGGTCCTTGACATCAGTCTTGGTGATGTGGCATGTGGGATCTTAGTTCCCCTACAAGGGACTGAATCCATGCCCTCTGCATTGGACACATGGAGTCTTAACCGCAGGACAGCCAGAGAAGTCGCCATGGCAATGGTTTTTTGGAATTGACACCAAAAGCAAAGGCAACAGAAGCAAAAATAAACAACTGGGACTATATCAAACTTAAAATCTCTGCACATCAACAAAATGAAAAGAAACCTACCAAACAGGAGAAAACTTATACAATAAATTTTAGGGGTTTTGGATATAAAGGGTTTCTATCCAAAATATATACATAATTCATATGACTCAACAGTAACAAGCAATCCAATTAAAAAATGGGCAGAGGACCTGAGTAGATATTTTTTTCCAAAAAAGACATACAGATGGCCAACACGTACATGATAAGGTGCTTATATCACTAATTATCAAGGAAATGTAAATCAAAACCACGGAGATGGCAGCTCACAATTGTTAGAATGGCTATTCTCAAGACAAGAAATAACAAGTGTTGGTGAGGATGTGGAAAAAAGAGAACCCTTGTGCACTGTTGCTGGGAAAGTAAATTGGTCCCAACAACTATGGAAAACACCATGGAGGCTCCTCAAAAAAACAAAAAGTAGAACTATCATTATGATCCAGCTATTTCACTTCGGAGTATTTATCCAAAGAAAATAGAATCACTATCTTGAAAAGATAAAAGTACCCCTTATGTTCACTGCAGGCTTCCCAGGTGGCTCAGTGGTAAAGAATCTGCTTGCCAAGTAGGAGACACGGGTTCAGTTCCCGGGTTGGGAAAATCCCCTGGAGAAGGAAATGGCAACCCACCCCATTATTCTTGCCTGGGAAATCCCATGGAGAGAGGATCCTGGTGGGCTACAGTCCATGGGGTCGCCCCAGAGTTGGACACAACTGAGCGACGAAACAACAACAAAGCTCACCTCAGCATTATTCACAATGGCTGAGATATGGATACAGCCTAAGTGTCCGTCAGCAGATGAACAGGTAAAGAAAATATAGCATATATATACACACACACACACAATGGAAAATATTCCATTATTCAGTCATAAAAAAGGAAAGAAATCTTGTTATTTTTGACAGCGTGGATGGACCATAATTTCACTTCTGTGTGAAATCTAAAAGCAAGAAAGGGGCTTCCCTGGTGGTCCAGTGGCTAAGAATCCACCTGGCACTGCAGGGAACACACATTCAATCCCTGGTAGGGGAACGAAGATCCCACTTGCCGAGGAGCAACTAAGCCCATGAGCCACAACTACTGCACCCACGCACCACAATTAAAGAGCTCGTGCACCACAATGAAAGATTCCTCGTGACACAAGGAAGATCCTGCATGCCACAGCTAAGACCTGAAGCAGCCAAATAAACATTTTTTTTTAATGAAAAGCAAGGAAATAAAGAGAATTCCCTGGCAGTCCAGTGGCAAGGACTCTGCGCTCTCACTGCCAAGGGCCCAGCTTTGATCCCTGGTCAGGAAACTAAAATCCTGCAAGCCATGAGGTGTGGAGGAAAAAAAACACCAAATAGGTAAAACAAAAATACAGATTCACAGATACCAAGAACAGAGCAGATAGGTGGCAGCCAGAGGTTGGGGGATGGTTAAAATAAAATATAAAAGTCATGGGGATATAACGTACAGCATGGTGACTATTGAAGGCAGGAGAAGGGGGCAGCAGAGGATGAGATGATTGGATGGTTAAAATAAACATATAAAAGTCATGGGGATATAACGTACAGCATGGTGACTATTGAAGGCAGGAGAAGGGGGCAGCAGAGGATGAGATGATTGGATGGCATCACTGATTAGATGGACATCAAGCACTGCCTCAAGCAAACTCCTGAAGATAGTGAAGGACAGGGAAGCCTGGAGTGCTACAGTCCAGCAAGGAGTCAGACACGACTGAGCAACTGAACAACAATGGTGACTATGGATAATAATACTGTATACTTGAAATTTCCTAAAAGAGTAGACCTGAAAGTTCCCATGACAAGAAAAAAAAATTCTGTAACTATGTATGGTGATCGGTGTTAACAAGACTGACTGTGCTGATCATTCACAATGCACAAATATTGACTCATGATGCACACCTGGATCTAACAGTGCCCCATTCCTGACTCCTGTCAATGATACATGAGAGCTCCAACTGCTCTGCTTCCTTGTTGTTGCCTGGTGTTGCCAGTTGTTTAAATTTAGCCATTATGATGGTCATGTAGTGACAGCTTGTTGTGGGCTTAAATTTAATATGCTATATAATTTTACAAATGTATTTTATTTCTCTTTCCCACTAATATGCAAGCCCCTTAAGGTCAGCATTTCCTATATATTTGGCCCCTGCTCTCTCCTGGCCCCTAGACAGAATATAGACATGGCACGTGCTTAGTAAACGCCTGTTGGATGAGGACCTCTCCTCTGAGCACCCACTGTGTCATCTCTCCGAGACACTGCTTATCTGAAGGGCGGTCTCCACCCACACCATGAGCGGAGCCTGAGTCTGGACTGAGCACTGATGCTGGGCACTAAGGGCTCGAGGAAGCCTGGTGAGGAAACGGTATCAGCTCCGGGCAGCACCTCTTCTGTGCTGTCGTGTGGTTTCTGCCTGGGACTCATGGGCCTGAGGAACGGCAGAGCTGGCCTTGGCTGTCACGTGAGGGTGGGCAACCCCTGGTCTGGCTGGCCACCAACTCATTACCTTGTGACCCGGCAGGTTCCTTCTCTGAGCCTCTGTTTGCTCCTTTACTCAACAGCAGACAGATCTGGGTCTAAAGTAGTTTTACCACTTACAGCATAAGTTGGAACAAAATGTTTTCTTTTTTCCCTCTTTTTGGGAGATCTTAACAACTTAATCTTGCAACTCTTCTGTTGCATTTATTTCCTTCATATTTTTATCTTTCAAAAGCTCTTATCTCTGTATGATATTTTTGTTTTACCCTCCTATACTCTTAACCAGGGCATGAAGGGCTATCCCAGAGGTTCTCAACCCTAGCTGTATGTCACAAAAACCCAAGGAGCTTTTACAAACTGAGCTTACTCTCAGGGATTATGATTAAATTGGCCTAGGGTGGGGCCCAAGCATAGCTGGTTTTTGCTTTTCAATTGGCTGTCTCATCTTCACTAGAAATAAGCTCTTGCCACTGTCTCCTTTATGTCTAGACTGGGACCTAGTGCACAGCAGGCATTCACTAGTAACTGAATGAACAAAGCACTCTTTTGCAAAGGGAGTTTGCAAAATAAAAACAAGTTTTAGGTAGTCTGCTGTTTTTGCTCATGATATTTTTCCTAAATATATATGAAAACCTATTATCTGAAAGCCAAAAAACAATCTTGCATGTCAAAACAGTGCTTCAGCCCAGAGAATTAAAAATGATGAAATTCCCTATTCCATCTTACCTTTAGGCAAGTCTTCAACAACATTTATCTTGTGAAAGAGGATGTTGAAGTGTAATTATTTTCATCTTAGTTTCTGCTGAGACCTGAAGGCAATACTTGCCATATGCCAGGACGGGAACAGGACGAATGCAGGACTGCAACACAAAGCAGCCCAAAGTGAATTCACACTTCCGCCTGATCTTTAGCCCACAAAAGAGCTAGAAATCTGAGGACAATTTTTAGAAGCTGTGGAATTTGCTGGAGTCTCACCATGGATGGAGGGAGGTGGGAGGGTGATTCTGCTTCACCTTGAATCAACAGAGGGGGAGTGTGCGGAGAGGACCCTGAGAACTAGCAGTCAAAAGGAAAGTTACAGGGGGCCAGCCAGAGGGAATGCATTATCCAGGTAAGGGCCTGCACGATGGAAGGTAACGGGGCTGGGGGTTCAAGAGCCAGCGTTTTGAAAACGGACTAAAATGCAACAGAAGCACAAGCATCAGCTTTGAACACACACCAGGCTCCGAGAGGAAGAAGCCAGTTCACAACAACACTCATAAAGTATGAATTTTCCTCATCTCACTCCCCTCTTTGCAAATGGGACAGCACAAGGTGGGGAAATAGGCCACAGTCAAGCACTTGCTGTTCCCTCCACTGCCAAGGGCAAGGCTGGCAGCGTGCCCCGCCTGAGGAAGGGGCAGCTTCTATCTCAAACACCTTTTAGTCACTTTGTTACGCTGGACCAGACAGGTCATCTACTGATGGGGGAAGCCTGGGACTTGCCCTACATTCCATCCAGGGGCAGGGGAAGAGCAAGCCCCAGGGAATCAAGTTAAAGACATGGGAGACTCAAGTAAAAGTGCCCTTTGATCCAGCTGAGCTTGTTTAACATGATGGTAGGACCAGTACTTTGAATGTGTTTGTCTTATTTTCTTTCTCAATTGAATATGATTCATCAGTTTAAGTTCACTGACCCTGGATTTCGTCTACCAATTTGATGTACCTGCCAATTTAATGATTTCTACCTATCGAATGACCTCTATCAAATCTTCAAGTTTAATGATTTGATCTTTGCTGCAATGATCAAATTCGTGAGATCTCCATTTCTTTGTTCTTTTTTGGGTAATTCATGAGAACTTGGATATGGTGCAGAAAGATGATTTAGGATTCTCAATGAAAAAATGCACAAAAAGAACAGTTGGGTTTGAGAGTCAAATATATGAAAAGGGAGACAACCTGTAATTCCTGGAGTGTTATTAGGACTCATTTCTGGAGAAAAGGCAATACCAGCTCACAGAGAAGCACCTAGATTCCAGAACAGCAGCAGGGGCTGAGGAAAGATAAATGGTGAAGAGAGGTGACCACTTACCTAACTGCAGGCCCCCTGCTCAGGGAGCCCAGCGACAGCATGGAGGGTGAAGATCACACCTGAAGGCAGTCAGACAGGGCTTGCCTCTGGTGAGCAGAGGTGGAGACGGCCTGGGCAGCAGCAGGAGAGAGCTTTTTGGGTGGAAGTGATCTCGGAGGGCTGGGGGGGCGGGGGTTGGATTGACAGGTGTAAGCATTTGTTACTTCCGTGGTAAACTTGAGGTCTCTGCATTTCACTGTATGCAAATCTTATCGACCCTCCAAAAAGGGCAAACACACTAGTTAATGATACGCACGTGGGAGTGTTTAGGAGCGTGTACTGCCTGCAACTGTACTTCAAAATGCATCCAAAAACTGAACAGATGGATAGATGGAGGGAGGAATGGCTGGTTATGTGATAAATACGGCAAAATGTTACTTGTAGCAATTATAGAATTAAATGGAGGATATAAAATTATTTCAACTTCTATGTTTAAGAATTTTCGGGACTTCCTTCTTGGTCCAGTGGTTAAAAGAGTCTGTGCTCCCACTACAGGAGGTGTGGGTTCGACCCCTGGTTGGGGAACTAAGATCCTGCATGCTGCTTCGTGCAATAAAAAAAAAAAAAAAGTTTTTTTTTTTCCCCCCATAATGCTGGGAATAGAAACACCTTGTTATTTGGGCAAATATACTTCTGAAACCCAGAAGCCATGCCCTTCCTCCACTGTCAGTTTCTAACCTTAGCAGTTATTTTATTCCCGGACACGTCCTACTTTTAAGTACAGAAAACACTAGGGTATTCGCATGTGTTATAGCATTATTTAGTGGAATGAATCCAAGCCAAGCTTCCCGGGTGTGAGGTTCTACTGCCCAGGGGATTAGGAGGTGGAGCATCTTTATGTTCATAGACCATCTGGTTTTCCACAAAGCCAGAGGGAGCCCAAACTTTCCGCAGGGCCTAGAGGGAAGTTTTATGATGGAGAATTTTAAGGCAAACAAGAGGGAGTGGTCAGGGAACTAAATGCAGGGAGGAGGGCCAGGTCCCCAAACCATCTCCAAACACTTGCCCTGGAGCCAGACCTCCTATAGTCCTGTAGTAGAAACCTGACCTCTCCTCTGGGGTAATTTGTTAATCAGACCATCTTCCCCTGCTGCTCTTTTTGAAGAAACTCAAGATAGAAGGACAGGGGAACCTTCGATTTGAATCCAAGTCTCAATAGCCTCTGAGAACAAAGAGAAGACAATGGTGGTCACATCGTACTTCCTTTTAAGCCCTCAATCTCTGAGATAATTACTGACCAGTGTCGTCTGTGATCACCGCCTCCCGGTCCACAGCGACAGGGAGAGCATGCAGTGCTCTGAAGGGAAAAACCCGAGTGCTGCTGGGTGACCAATGGCCTAGGCTTGGCCTCACCGAGTGGCGAACGCACCCCCTGACCCAACCCCCATTGCACCCCATTCCACGCCTTAAGGGAAGGTGGATGCTTACTCAGGGTGAGCACATAGGTAAACCAGACCACTTAGGATTTCTGGGGAAGGCAGTATGGAAACAGCAGAGCTGCTGGAGTCAAGAGGCCTGTGCTCTGTCCATGAGATCTCAGGCAAGCCATTCCTGAGAACTCAACTTCCTCATCGTTAACACGCTGTACCACCCTGTCTGCATCGAACTACAAGGGTGATATGAGCCACACCTGGCACTCGGCAAATTTCACTCTCCTTTTCCTAGTGAAGTGCAGTTGGAAAAAAATCTTTCAAAACACTGATGGGGATGAGAAATGATAAAAGGGATGGCAAGGGACAAGAGGCCCAGAAACCAGGACGCCAGTTATAAACCATGTCCAGCTCAGCAAGTGTGGCCACAGGTGCTGAAGGAGCACAAAGCACCCCCAGGCTGGGGGCGGCGCGACCTCAGCCTCCAGACCATGTGATCACACAGGAAGCGAGACCTTTTCAACCCAGTGTTTAAAGACACACAGCCAGCCGGGTAAGCATTCTGGTTATTTTTAGTTAAAGAAAAACAGCCTTTTCCAAGGGCGACAAAGTCAGAAGGAAACAGGGTGTGGGCTTCTCACAAGCTCTTGCTCCAAAACCTGGACGTGATTTTCCTCCTGGAAAATCAGGGGCAGCTGGCCAGGAATGACGTTGGTGGGGTGGGAGGGGCTGCAGCCCACCCAGGTCAAGGACTGGTCTGGGGTGGGGGGCTCTAACGGGCCTTCCACGTGCCAGTCAGTGGACATGATTAACGCTATTATTCTTGAGGGGCATTAAATTAAGGAATGACGCATGGAGCCAAGAAAGCGGCTTATTCAGTTGGATTCTGAATCACAATCAGGAAATAGTCTTTATCTGCAAGAGAGGAAACATGAAAAAACGAATCACTAACTGTAAAGTGGGAGAAAAACACACCACAAAGCCAACAAATCATTCAATCACCAGCTGTAAGATGCTGGTGGGGTGGGGAGGGGTAAAAAGCATCAATGCTTAGGCTGCTCCCCGTGGCTGGGAAACAGAAGGTGAACCCGCACGTTTCCTGTTTGGGCTTCTGCACACACGGCTAGAGGGAAGTGGGCTCCTAACCCTACCCAGCTGTGGTGCTTGGCAGAGCATCCTCATTTCTAATCTTCCCAGTACCAACAGGGAGGTAGGGTTATCAAGTTATGGGGGTTGGGAAACTCAGGTTCAGAGTTTAAATGAACTGCCTACAGAACTGGTTCTCCAACTACAGAGTGTTGGAATAACCTGGAGGGCTGTTTAAAACAACACAGATGGGCCCACCCCAAAGGCTTTGGACTCACTGGGTCTGCGGTGGAGCCTAAAAATTTGCATTTTAACAAGCTCCAGGTGATGCTGATGCTGCAGGTTCTGGGAGAACTACTTGTTTAAGGTTACCAGGATAGTTACTATCCAAGATGGGATTCTAACCTCAACCCTGCTAGTCTTGGGTTAATGTCAGTTCTGTCACAAGTTCAGTTGCTGGCCTTCCAGAACCTTCTGGACTAGAAAATTTCAAAGGCACCAGGTCAAAGGGGGCCAAAGCACCTGAGTTCCAGCTCTGGGGATCGAGCCAGTCAGAAGGAATGTCCGTTATGAAATCATAGCAAGTCCAAGTCCTCTCGGGTGAGCCTGACTGCCTCTCATCTTACAGAAGAGGAAATGGGAGAAGCAGGGCATTTAAACTTCGCCCACTTAATAATCACACTCAAACATTTACCAAGGCTTCCCCGTGCTGGCTCTGGGTTGATCCCTTCTCAAACAGGATCTCAGTGAATCCTCGAATCACTCTATGAGGCAGGGACCAGTGTTTTCTTATTTTTACTAATAAGAACACTAAGGCTCAGAGAATTAAATGACTTGGCCAAGCCAAGGCTAATATGCCAGATGGGAGAGCTGAGTTTTACTCAGGTGCTGGGCGTCTCTGGTCTGCCTTTTGCTGAACACGTGAAAACCTTGGCCATGTCTGCTTTGTCTGTTCAGATTCAAACCTAAACCTTGCTTCTTCCCTTGATGATGGACATCTCGGAAGGAGCAGCTATTATATGACCAAGTCTCATGGTAAGCAATCTGTGTAAGTGAAAAATCACTAATGAAAATAGAAATAACAAGCTACCGACAAAACTAATGAAAAGATACTATTAGCAATACCCATGTCTTTTCTTCTAAATAACTAGCCTACACATTCAATAATAGCATTCCAGTGGAGAAGGAAATGGCAACCCATTCTTGCCTGGAGAATCCCAGGGACGGGGGAGCCTGGTGGGCTGCCATCTATGGGATTGCACCGAGTCGGACACGACTGAAGCAACTTAGCAGCAGCAGCATCAGTGCTTTGTGGGAAGTAGTGTGTTAAGGCTTGATTGCCCTGTGTTAACTCAGGTGTTCCAAGCAGACATTCTTAGAAGCTTTAAGCCAAGAAATGCTGTCCATGGAGAGTATGGCGATTTGGAGACATCATTTGTCCTTGCTTCACACTGTGAGCTCCCAGGTGGGGCATGAGGTCTGCTCTGATTTGGAGGGTTGGCAGCCTAACTTTTAGGGGAGTGAAGGTTTGTCTGTAACCACGCAGCATGAAGTCTTGAGAGGAATTTGAGTTTAAATCTGATCTCAAGCTTTTCTGCCGACCTCGTGCCAACATATTCAACCAGATGAGGCATCTCCGAATACCAGAGCAGTACCATCCCCTGCCAGACATTTTACAGAGATGGAAACAGGTTCGCTGGTGCTCTGTGATTTGCTTAAGGTTGGACTCATAAGAGGTGAAGCTGGGAAAACGGCTGGGGTGCCGGCTGCAGTCTATTTTCTGACAGAATCAGAGACCTCATCATCAGCTGGCCTGAGACCCATTAGACAATGATTATGTTGATAAACAATGTGTATATGTCTTTGGAATAAATGACTTTGAAGTTATTCTGTTTTCACTTGTGACTGACCTGCTCTGTCCCCAGCCCTGTAGGGAGTGTCCCCAGGAGACCGAGGGCCCCTGTGACTGGCTCTATGGGTCTCTCCACATCCTTCCAAGCAGCTCCACTGGGCCTGGACAGGCCGGGGAACAGGAGCAGTGCTGCTCTGCTGCAAGGAGGGGCTGACCCCTCTCAAATTATCTCAGAATTCTGCAGCCAGCCTCCTCGCCACCTGTGTGGCAAGCCCAGGGGCAGTCACTGTCCCAGCCTTCCCCCTGCCCTCCTTCGTCCAGGCGCCCAATCACAATCCTATTACTGGCTGCCTTGAAAAAACCTCCGCTCACTAAGTCAAGTCCAGACAGCTGAGTTTGGCGTCTGAGGCCCCTTCTAAATCGGACCACACACCTCCTGCTGCTCTAGACAGGCTGCACTGCAGCCACCTCCATCACCTCATGCACACTCACCACGCTCAGGGCTCAGCCACAAAGGGGATGGTGAGAGACGAGTTGCTGCAAACAGTGCTGGAGGATCTGTCTACCACACCAGGCTGTGCATGTGAGTGAACTGGGGCAG
The DNA here is from genome assembly GCA_024291935.2 of Okapia johnstoni. Taxonomy (NCBI): domain Eukaryota; kingdom Metazoa; phylum Chordata; class Mammalia; order Artiodactyla; family Giraffidae; genus Okapia; species Okapia johnstoni. Next base: position 53,007,793 of record CM044324.1, on the reverse strand, counting down.
GACAGGTGGCCCTGCTGACCCCTCCTGTGGTCCCAGTGCCTAGGGTGCCTCCCAGGGTGAGCATCTCGTCACCCTGAGAATGATGCTAAGACAGGTACTGTTTGTACCACACAGTCCCCAAGTACTCCATGTGAAAACAAAGCAATCCCTTCCTGTGCTGGAGGAAAGACTGTCTGCATGGGGACAAGAGAAACAGGACTGTATTTAAGAAGTGGGCAAATCAATGTTGTTGTTGTTTTTAAGGACAAAATAAGTGCATGGTGGTTTTTGCCTTACACTTTGGTTTAGAATCACTGAGTTCTTTTTTCTTCAGGCACAGCTTTTCCAACTCCACCACCCCCACTCCCACCCCACTTGCTTCCTCTTTACCTGTGCCCTCAGACTCAACTCAAATGTTCCCTCCTCTGGGAAGCCTTTGCTGACTGCCATAAGCAGGCCTAATCACACCCTCCTCCATGTTCCCAAGTGCTCCTTGAATTCCCCCAAATTATGACTGAGCAACTCACACACACACACTTAAGATGTCTGTCTCCCCCATGACACCATAATTCCCTACTAGGGCCCAGAACCCAGGACAGGGTCTGCCTAGAGTCACTGTGAATAAGGACTTGCTGGGGATGCCAGCTGGGACAGGCCAAGCAATGAGACACTCAAATCTGCACCTTCTGCTCTTCAGGCCTTTCTGTGGAACCCATGGACACACCCATGCCTGAAGCCTTCCCGACAGCTACAGGGCATGCACAGTGAGGGTCTGCTCTCAAGTTGGGATGGGGAAGACCCCTTACCTGGTGCAACCATAATTTCATTTTTCTTGGAGCGAATTCGAAGGAAGGTGAGGTCATTCTGGGGGTCAATTTCGCGTACGGTGCTCCGGGCTTTCAAGATGAAGTTATGCATGAGGTTGGCGTACTGTGTGGTGGTGGGATTGTCCATGGTGCTCTTGATGGGAATGCCTGAGGGGAGAGCAGAGACTGAGCAGAACCCTGGGAGTGCCTTTCTGCCCTGCTCCCAGCCCCACACCCAGAATTCCAGAGCCTAGACTGGCAGTTAACAGCTATCGCCCACTGTTCACTGAGGACTTGACAGGCAAGTGCTGAGCACTTGAAGGGTGTTAGCTCCAGTCCCCAGAACTGCTCTAAGGATGGCATCACCATCTTTACTTGTCAACCAGGCAACAGAAACTCTGAGCAATGAGGTGGCCTGCTGAGGTCTCACAGCAGATACACACAAGCAGTGGGGCCAGGATTCCAATGAAGGCCTACTGGCTTCACTGCTGGGCTCCCTTCACAGGGCCACATACTGACTGGTTTCCAGCAACAGGACAGACTATCACTTATAACACTGAGAATATGAACAAAAAGAACAGTTCCTACAAATCTGTAAATACTGAAAAGTACAAGAAGGAAGGTCAGCCTGTGCCAAGGCAGAACCATCACTAGTGTTTTGTTCCAGTTCCTGACAAGGAAGGCTTAGGGCTCATGCATAAACACACTGTCTACACACATGACTGTGCCCCCAAGTTAAAGCCTGTTTCTCTGTCTGCACACACCCTTGTAAACAGCGTTGCTACTGCTTTCAAAGAGCCCACAAGTGGCCATTCCACAGGGTTAATCATTCCCTTATTGCTGGGGACTCAGGCTGCATTTTTTACTTAATCACCTCATAGTAAACAACATCCTGCACCAAGCCTTTTCTGTTTTGAGGACTGCTTCCTTGCAATGAACTATTAAATGGCCCGCCCTCACTGGACGGTGCCTGTTGTCATGGAGGTGAGGAATGGGGCTTAGTTTGAGACACCTAAGCCACGACTAGGTCATCAGGTGCCTATGCATCACTGTAACATGTCAGCAAGAGGCGCCATTGATGAGGCCACAGTGCTCACAGTGCACAGGCTCTTGTGACAAATGTGGCCCAAGTTGCTCCCCACACATCAGTGGCTGGATTTCGGCTCTAGGATCCTGCCATCTGGCCTATAACTGACCAACCAAAGGATCAGCCAAAGATAGTCACCCACAGACCTACCCATGGGTGGCAAGAAACTGACCAAACCTTGTCTTCTTATTGGCACAGTGAGTGTGGGCAGGAGAGTGCATGGGAGCAAGAGAAGCAGTGAGTCAGAGGCTGCTCTGAGCCAAGTGGAGTTATGAGAACAGGTTGCAGTGATCACTTCCCTCTAAAGGAGAAGATGACCAGGTCACCTGGGCAGATGTTGTGTCCTGGGTGGCAACCAGGTACCCACCAGGGCCCCACGAGGCATCATTCAGTGGTGGAACCTTCCTCGGGACAGCAGTATAAGCAGCTGGGGAGATGACCAGTAGGAACTCTGAAATCGAGGACCTGGGCTTCTCCCTTGGCTCTGCGGCTACGTGGCCTTACACAAGTGATCTAACCCAAGCCTCCATTTCCTCATCTGTAAAATAATGCCTGTGCTTCACTGTGCTGCTGGGAGGACTAAATTTGTCTTGATTCATCTGAGAATATTGAGCAAAAGCATGCAGAGAGTAGCACAGAGGAAGTGTTGATTTATTATTGACATTACCCATGCTATAAACCCCACCCCCAGGAAACCTGAGGGGCCAGTCTTGAGGCCTGGCAAAGTCTGGGGGTGGGTGTGTGGGTGGGGTCAAACCTCTTGACTTTCTTTTTGTATTCCAACAGGCCACCTTCTCTCAGCTCCCTCTGCCTGGAACTGTCTTTCCCTTCCCTACTCTCTCCTGACTCCCACTGTCCCTCATGTCTCCCTCCACTCCCGGACGTGGTCAGCGCCCCCGTTCTACAGTCCCAGCACCGTGCCGCTGTCCTGCAGGGTAGTTACTCGAGTCTGAGATCACGCCTGCACGGGAGTGATCGTGACGCCTATCCCCAGCAGACGGGACGCTCCTGAAGGGCCAGAGGCAGATCTGATGTGCTCACCAGTGTCTTTAGGGAGACGGCATCAAATATTTATGGCTGTTGTTAAAAAATGAGTAGACACAGGTGTGCTTTTAGTAGTTCAAATATACTGTCACAAGTGTGGTCACATGTCTACCAAGAGAGAAGGTGTGTAAGGGAGAAAAGAAAGTAACCTCTTGTTGGCTCACTGTAAAAATGAAAGAAAACATGGAGCTGGCAGGGTGGGGACGGAGGGCAGGGACCAACACTGGGGATAATTTCAAACAAGCACAAGAGAGGATTCCAGATTCACAGGCTGCCAGAGCTGGGGAACACCTCAAAGACAGCTGAGTGAGTAGGCGGCCTACTGCAGGCAGTGGCCTCCACAAACAGGGGCTGAGCGCCTGCAGTGGTGGCTGATCACCTCAAAGCCATGATTTCGAACCTGGGGCTCAGATCTGTCAGGTTGTATAGCCAGGTCTGCCCACCAACACCCCCCCCCCCCATCAATCAACAATTAAAACACATTAGTAAAACTTAACAGGTATTTATTGACAACCAACTTTGTGTCAGCATTATTGTGGGTGCTGGGGATACAAAAATGATCACAAGAGATAAAGCTCTGCCTTCAGGAATTTACACATTTTAGACTTTTATTTTGCCCTGTGTGGGTAGCAGCAGGTGGCAGGGGGTCTGGAGGGTACAAATAGGGTGTTTCTTACATTCCATTCTTGGTTAAGTCTGCTTAAAGGTACATTTTTATTATGAAACATCATTTTAAATCTGGCCAAGGGTGAGACATCACCAGGCAGCAGCAGGTGGTTGGTAAGTGATTGGGACAAGAGCATGTCCTGATTTCAGGGGCGGGGAGCAATCCCTCCGGGCTGAGCTGGTCAGGGAGGGCATCCTGCTGGAAAAGGAAGCTGAACTGAATCATGGAGGTGGAAAGCCCCAGAGGAGTAACAGACATCCCTAACACAATCACCCTGACTGAGCACCTCTAATGCAAGCCCTCAGAGGGGCTAAGGGCCCCCTAGAGCCGTGAGTTCTGACCACCTCCATCTGTGGCTGGGTGATCTGGGGCAGGTCAACCTGACTGCTCTCAGCTTCTGGTTTGTCATCTGAAAAATGGGCAAATGTCCCTGCTTTGCAGAAATGTGTGAAATGTAAATGAGAATCTGAAGTGGGAGATCTATGAATGGACCACAAATTAAAAAACACACAGAATTTCCTGGTGGTCCAGTGGTTAGGACTCTATACTTCCACTGCGGAGAACACAGGTTCGATCCCTGGTCAGGGAACTAAGATCCTGCATGCTGTGTGGCTCGGCCATCAAATAATCAAACAAGCAAATAAATAGACGGATAAATAAATAAACACAAATACAAGACATTTTGACATGTGGCATTTACTGTACATCAGACACTGTTCTAAAAGCTTCCCTTAGAAAAAGATAGTATGACTGTCCACATTTTACAGATGAGGAAACAAACTGAGTGGTTAAGTGACTTCTCTAAGATCACATAGTTGATAAGAAAGTAGAGTCAGGATTCATACCCAGGCAGTCTGGTTCCACATTCCATATTCTTAGCTACTGTGCCATACTGCCACATTAGTATACAAAAAATAAGTGCTCATTAGTATCAAAAAGGTAAGAAGTTGGGGCTATATTCTCCTAATGAAAAAGCTCAACTTTGGGGGCAGTTTTAACACAAGAATGAAGGCTTGTGGTCTGGAATACTGGTGGAAGTCTAGGGGGTCCCAGTTGGGGAGTCAGCCCCTGGCTGGGGCTGTTTCTCCCCATTTGGGGTCAAAAATGTCTACTTACGGAAGAGTCTCATACCAAGTCTTCTGGGTCCTGGAGCAAGAAGCTCCTTGGAGCAAGAACCAAGGAGGCGGCTTGAGGCAGCTAAGTTCTGAAGAGGGAAAGGGAAAGCCCTGGCCACCCAGCTGATTAGAGGTGGACCTGAGATGCCTCCCACAGTGTCCTCAGACTCCCTACCCTGCTGGCTCCTTTGAATGCAGTGACCACATGGTTTAATCAGAGCCTGACAAAGCTGGGGCACACACTCTGCCTAGCTATGGGCTGGCCGGGGTCTGACGACTTGGAAAACAACATTCTAACTGAGGACATGCCACCTTCAATTTGTCACCCTTGGTGACTTTCATTCTGCTCTATTTAAGCAGGCACTGTTGAGAATTCTGCTGCTCCAAAATAAGGCCCAGAATGACAATGCATACACACAGAGGCTCTCAAGGAGCCTCAAACAAAGCCAAGCTGACTGAATGCATTGGGCTGGAGAACAGGGCAGGGGGGCCCAGTTGGGTGACCCTGGACATGGTCTGGGACTGAGTCCAGCAGCCACTCTTTGGTCCTTCATGGCACCCCGTGGGAGAAAGAGCACAAGTGGGCTCGGACAGACTTGGGATGAAATATTGGCTCTATAATGGCAGGCAATTCGAATTTCTAGACTCACTTTTCTCCACTGCAAAATGGAGGCAACAGCCGCTTCAAGGAATGACAGAAACGATCTGTCTGTGAAGCACCAGCCCGTGGCCTGGCAGAGAACAGGTGTGTGATAATGTTGGTGTCCTCCCTCATCACGTCTACTGTGGTTTGAGAAAAATTAGCATCTGTACCCTTTTACAGTTGTTGAAATAATGTCCCAGAAGAGGAAGGAAAACTATAGGCCCAAAGCAGTTGACAGCAGTATTAGATAGCAAAAGAGAAGTAGAAACACATAAAAGGAGAATGGAGAATAAACACTGTACTGGAAGTTAAAAATTTTGCTTATGTAAACCATGGAGCAAAATAAAAACAAAACCCAAAACAAAAACTCATAAGTAAACGGATGCAAGAGAGTAACAACTATAATCACAACCAAGAGAAAAGGCACTGGACAAGGGCTGACTGAATAAGTATGGTACACTGAGAAGTATGACATGTCAGGGCAGTGGGGTAGAGAGGATTTTTCCTTTTTTTAAATTTAGAATTCTAGTAATAATGCTAGGAAACTGGAGGTGATTTAAAAAAATATAAAAGTATGAGAACTAGATCAGGTACATGAGAAGTTTAGTAAAAAGCAAGTGTTATGGTGTGTTGGGCTCTTTTCTGGGGGCCGGCCTGCACTCAGCTCATGGCTGGAAGGAGGGTGTACCTTCTGTGTTTACCACGATGATTCCCTGCACGCCCTTCTGGCTCTGGAGTCGCTTCAGGGTCTCCTCCACCTCTGCCTGCCAGAGAGAATAAGACCAAGGTTAGAGTGGTCAAGAAGCCTGGATCAACTCCCTCGTACCCCTGGCAGATGAATCACATTTCCCAACAAAAGACAGGCAACACCCAGGCACATGGCACCTCCTGCAAACTCCTCGGGACTACCTGGAACAGTCCTGAGGCCACCACCAGCATCTAAACCATCGCATTCCCAGTGTGGGGTGGGGCTGCTGCCTCTGCTCACCAGGGGCTCTCTGCCCCTCACTTAGTAGGGAGCAGAACTCAAATACCATTCCCAGGAGTATAGACACATCCATGACTCAGATATTTGGTACAGCTGGGGGACAAACCAGAAGAAACTAACGATTTGAAAAATTCCAAATGGAGGTGTCTAACAGGAAGGAGAAACATTGTCATTTGTGGCCCAAAGAGCACATTCCAAAGGAAGCAAAATGATCCCATGAGGACGGACTCAGTGACTAATAAGCTGGCACCTGAGACAATGTGACACACAGCACACAGCCAGAGGAAAGGCAGGGGAAGGGGCTCATGATCCTGCGTCGTCAGGAGCTGGTCTGGGTGGGCTACTCTGGCACATGTGATTTGTAAACAGAGTGGACAATCAGACTGTGAGTCCTCACCTCGCCAGGCAAGGCCTTCTCTGTTTTACTCCCATCTCTTCTACCCTTCCCTCCACTCTCCACCTGCATGGCCGTATCTCCCTGCCTCCACAGCTCGCTACCAAACAAGGCCTCTTCTCCGCTGAAAAATCCAACAGATTCTTCAGGATCATCTTAGATATCATGTCCTCCACGAAGCCTTTACTGATTCCAACTCAGTGGCCTTTGGCCATTTCCGATGGACTCCCTGAACTCTTGACTGTATCTCTCTGGGAATCCGTAAGTGCCGTTTGACTTAAAGTCTCTCTAATGGTTTGCAGAGCAGGGGCTCAATGAAGAGCTGTTAAACTGAACTAGGCCTAACTCCTCCTGTGGATGGAAACTGGTCTTCAAGTGCGTTTGTTCTCAGGAGGTCCCTTCTAGACCCGTCCAGAATCTAGTCAGAAGTTCCTCACAGGCTGAGGGTCAGACTCTTGGGCACAGAGGCTCTGTTCACCAAAACACAGTGGTACCCCGCCCTCACGGGCTGATGAGCTGGCCCAGAGGAGGAGCTTGTCAACAGTGGATGGAGACAGAACAAAGAAAGACTGTTTTTCTAGTAGGCCCAAGCCTCACAATCCAGTCACTGCCACCCACTCTCCACTGACGTGTGAATAGCCTCAAATGCTGGAGGGAAGGGCAAACAAGTTCCTCCTACAAAATGGCAAAGAGCCTGACGCCTCTGTAATCTGGAGCCTTGGTAAAAGGACATGGCTAGCTATGTGGACTGAGAGTACAATGCAGTGGGTTATGCATGGATGAGATCTTAATTCATTCATCAGACTTTCACTGAGCTCCGACCACACACTATTCTGGAGAGGAGTGATAGAGTATTATATGATAGTGGTCAATATTACACAGCACTCAGCCGGACCTGGTAACCCTCCTGGAAATTCATCCTAAGGAAACAATCTGAGAGTACTAAAAGAAGAGTATGGCAAGATGTTTGCTGCATGACATCTTCAATAACAAAAAGCAGGAAGAGCCAAAACTGCCCAACATCTAGGGAAAACGTCAAGGAGATTACGAATGTCCATTCACAGGAATATAATACATTAACAGTGGTGACCAGAATATTTATACCACCTTAAAAAGAGAGTGCTTGGGAGATGGCATCCACATGAAAACAAGAAGAGGGCTAGAAGGACATGAACAAAATAAAAAGCCACACCGAGAGTAGGGAACTATAGATAAGGTTTTCTTTTTTTTAAAACAGCCTCTTTTACTCTATTATATTATTTCTATTTAAAAATATTTTTTAACCCATCTCTCTGTGTAGCCAGAGATCTCTGACTTGGGACTATGGAGCTCTGGCATTCTCAACGTTGTAAGAATAAGAATATACAAGAAGGGTCTTCCCTGATGGTCCAGTGGGTAAGATCCTGAGCTCCCAATGCAGGGGACCCAGATTCGAACTCTGGCCAGGGAACTAGATCCTGCATGCTGCAACTAAGAGTTTGCACACTGAAGCTAAAGATTCAGCATTTCACAACCAGGACCCGGAGCGGCCAAATAAATAAATAAAAATAAATATTAAAAAAAAAAAAGAATACATAACAATAAGTAGGATGACAGTTTAGGACAGTTCAATCAACCTGCAGTCAAACTAGGAATGGGGAAAGCTAAAGATGCCAGAATTGAAGTCCAAAATACCCCTGGAGGTTGGAAAGTGATGCTGCAATGAAAACGATGAAATTTTGTAAGACAAGTTAATCATTCAATAACTGTATGGGAATCTTCTATGTGTCAAATGCTGTTTTAGGCCTCGGGGTGCTGTGCTGGACAAAATACAATGAAAACCCTGCTCTCATGAAGCTGATTTTGGAGGTGGGGTTGGGGGAGGGAATCAGACATTAAGCAAAAGCATAAATAAAATACAAATGTCAGATTCAGTAGGGATGGGGGATCTGGAAAGCAAGGGGCTGACAGCAGTTTTAAACAAGGTGGTCAGAGAATGCCTCGCTAAGGTGACAGCTGAAAGGAAACAAAGGAGCTAACCAGGTGGATTTCTAGGGAGAGTGTTCCAGAAAAAAGCAAAGAGGCCAGTGTGGCTGAGGGCTGTGAGTGGCAGGCAGCCAGATAAGAGGGAGGCAGGATCAGACTAGATTTCAGAGGTGTCGTAGACCAGAGTGATGACTTTGGTTTTTAAAGGCAGCGGGGTGTGAGGAGCCACTAGCAGGTTTCGAGGTGAGCAATGACAAGATCTGTTTCATAAGGATGCCCTGGCTGCTGTGTGGAGAATGGACTGCAGGTGGCAAGCACAGCCTGCCTGAGCCCGGCCGGGCCTGGTGAGTGCTGTTACCTCCGAAAGCAGGCAACCTCCTCTCCCTCACTCACCACTAGATGTAACTGGCCGGGCCTGGTGAGTGCTGTTACCTCCGAAAGCAGGCAACCTCCTCTCCCTCACTCACCACTAGATGTAACTAACTCCCAAGTCTCTGGACTCCGCTCATGAGCCTCCTGTGGGAGGCCTGCTCTGGACACTGCCCCTCTTCTAGGTACCCAAGGCACCCTGACTCCACGGCACTTATCAGCAATGAGTGTAACTGTCTGTTCTGCTTATCTCCTCCTCTAGACCCAAGGTCACCTGGGAACAGGAACCCAGACTTTGTAATCCCAGTACCTGGTACAGTATAGGCACAACAGATACTTAAGGAACAAATAAAAAGCATTCCCTCAACTGTGTTTTACAAAAATCAACCTTTTTAAGTATAGTACCCCGGGGCTTACAGTACCCAGCATGATGAGCGAGGGTTTATATGATCCTAAATTTAATGAGAACCAATCACTGAGATCTAGCTGCTTAGAAGGTTAACACGCTTACCAAGAAAGGGAGGTATACCAAGAAAGTATACCTGACCTACTCAGTATCTGCTACAGGTCAGATATTAGGATGAATGTCTTCAGATATGTCTCATCTGAACCTTCCATGGTTAGTATGAGCTCCATTTTACAAGGAGGAAACCAAGGTTCAGAAAGGAGAGCATTTTGCCCAAGGACACACAGCAGGTCAAGAGAAGAGTTGAATACACCACTGACCGCAAATGAAGATGTCCCCGTCCTCACAAGTTCATATTTTGATACAAGAGACTTTCAAAAACAAGTGCCAGTATTCTTGCAGGGTACAGGGACCGGGGGTCGGGGTGGGCAGGGGGATGCTTCTTGGATGAGTGTGGTCAGGAACACCTGAGGAGGTAATCCTTAAGCCAAGAACTAAACGATGAGAAAGAAAAGCACTCCAGGAAGCAGCATGAAAGCTAACACAGTGAAATGGGATGGAGTTTGGCATGTTCGAGGAATAGAGAGAATCAGTATTGCCAAGGTTTTTGATTCTCTGCTAATCTGACAGGCAAAACCCAAATAAGAGAAAGTCAACCTTTCATTAATTTTTAAGAATTATCAGTGAGGGGATTTTCCTGATGGTCCAGTGGTTAAGAATCTGCCTTGCAATGCAGGGGATGCAGGGTCGATCCTCAGTCAGGGAACTAAGATCCCACATGCCACGGAACCATGACTATTGTGCCCCCTGGCCTCAATTAGAGAGTCTGTGCCCTGCAACGAAGTTCCCACAGGCCACAACTAAGACCCAACACAGCCGAATAAATAAATATATGTTAAAAGAAAAAAAAAAGAATTATCAGTGAGGCTGGTCAGGAAAAAAAACAAAAACAAAACTTATCAGTGAAGTTAAGCTGGAATTTGACTGTTTGCATCTCTCCTTTTTCAAGTCTTTTGCTTTTTCTACTAATTTTATTGATTTGCAAAAACTCTTAAGTTAGAAATTTTAGATTTCTGCCCATCATATAAAATTACACTTCTCCCACTTTTCTAATTTAAGTTTACAGTGTTTTTCAATAATCAGAGGTTCTGAATTTTTATGTAATCAAATTTAATAAAAACTTTTTCCTGGAAGACTAGAGAATAGCTTCTCCAACTTGACCACAGCTAGTAGGGTGGGGTTAGGCCTGGGGGAGTAGGGGTCATGAGGTCTACAGGAGGCAGCAGGCACCTGCTTCAGGAGAAACTGCTTAAAACAAATGTCAGGTTCAGCCCTGAAGTAGCCAAGAAAGAAAACAAATGATGCCAAAAAGACAGGAGCAGCCACAGCAACATTAGCAGATGCAAGAGGAGTCCTAACCAGGCATCCAAGTCATGCCACCTTTGTCTCTAAAGTCTGTTATCCCTGCAGTGTTAGCCGACTGGTATCAAATATATCTAAGTGGATATGTAGCCCCTTTGGGTCGACTCACATCTCCAAATTCCTGCCCTGCTCCTAGAAAGAGCCCGGCTGGGATCCTCAGCACCCCGAGTCTTTATTTCTATTAACATGCGTGACTGCACCAGAGAAGGGACCAGGCTCCTGGGTTCTAACTCCTAGGTGCATGCTGCTGACAGACCAAAAAACACTCCAAACAAATAAAAAAAACAAGTAGCATTAAAATTCCAGGATTATTCACTGGTTTGGCACAGGAGGGATAACCATTGAAGCAAATGATTCACAAAGAAACTGTGACCAATTTGACAACCAAGCATAAAAAAGTTTTAATTTCTATTAAACAAAAACGAATTACGAGGGGACAACATCTGCATCAAATACAACAGACGAAAGAGTAATTTCAAAACATCACACAGAATGATTAAGAAAAACAGCAAGTCTCTAAAAATTAAGTGGGCAAAAAGGATAAGAGGAGAAAATATACCTCAAGGAGACCACAAACACAAGAAAAATGTTCAATGTTCCCTGTAAATAAAGACATGAAAATTACAGCAATGCCGAGGTTATGTTTTTGAACGCTGGCAGTTATTATGGCAAAACTGGTACAAAGGCAATAAGACCTTTTGGGAAAGCTACAGGACAACGCTATTATGAGGACCATACGTGCTGATCTCCTTGCTTCAAATTCTTTGAGAATTTCTCCTAAGGAAATAATCTAATAAATGTGAAAAAAAAAAAAAAAGAAAAACAAACTACACATTCAGAGACATTCATCACAGCGTTCTCTATTACTGAAGAACTAGATGCAACCCAAATGTATACTAGGGGAATGGTTTGGCAAATTATGATAAAAATATTTCATTGATTATTATGTAGTCACTAAAAATGATTCATTACAAAGAGAGATAGCAACAAAGTTATATGTCTTTGGGTATTAAAACAAACAGAAACAAAAAACTAGCAGGTACATCTTGAATGTGAATACATGAACAAAGAGGAAGGAGAATGTACAAAGATGAAAATACTTGTGTGGTGGAGCAAAACTGGATGCTAACTATAGCCGATTTTTACATCACCAGCATAAAGGGAAATTTATCATTTTCTACCAAAATGTTCATGGGGTCGCAAAGAGTCGGACACGACTGAGTGACTAACACACACACGCACCCCAAAATGTTAAAATGTGCACGCCAGAAGTATCACTAACGCTACATAAACACGAGCATGAGTGGAAAAAAAAAAAAAAAAAAACAAAAACAAAAAATAGTACTGCAGCATTGTCTGGAGTGAAAAACTGCAAACCATCTAAATAGATATAATGCAACGGAATAGGAAAACAGTCCTATAAAAGAATAAAATAGATTTGTATGTTATCAACATGAAAAAATATTTGGTATTTTTTAGTGAACAAAGTTAAAGAATGAGATTATACATATAACCTAAAGTAAGCTTGTGTGTGTGCTTGCTCAGTCACGTCTGACTCTTTGCAACTCCACGGACTGCGGCCCGCCAGGCTCCTCTGTCCATGGAATTGCCATTTGCTACTCCAGGGGAGCCTCCCAACCCAGGAATCGAATTCTTGTCTCTTGCTTCTCTTGCACTGACAGGCAGATTCTTTACCACTGTGTCACCCTAATATGCATAAATACATAAGTTCCAATTTCATGTAATAAATATGTTATATACAAATGTGCTTATGCACTAAACAAATCTGGAAGAAGACATATCCAACTGTCAACAGTGATCAGCAGAGGGGAGTGAGATGGGGACTACATACACTTTTCTAAGTTACATATTTCAGTAATGCTTGAATTTGTTAAAACATGCATCTAAAGTATGTTTTGCTTTTATGAATATAAATATACAATAGCATGGTATATGTTTCAGGAAGCTCTGATTCGTGTAAGAAAAAGGGGTCTCATATATATATATATATATATATATACACACACACATATACATATATATATATGAAAAGCTATGACAAACCTAGACAAAGCTATGACATAGCTAGAAAACCTAGACGTTGCTAGAAAAGCTGACAAACTCGACAGCATATTAAAAAGCAGAGACATTACTTTGCCAACAAAGGTCCATCTACTCAAAGCTACGGTTTTTCCAGTAGTCACGTATGGATGTGAGAGTTGGACTATAAAGAAAGCTGAGTGCCGAAGAATTGATGCTTTTGAACTGTGGTGCTGGAGAAGACTCTTGAGTCCCTTGGACTGCAAGGAGAGCAAACCAGTCAATCCTGAAGGAAATCAGTCCTGAATATTCATTGGGAAGACTGATGCTGAAGCTGAAACTCCAGTACTTTGGCCACCTGATGCAAAGAACTGACTCTTTGGAAAAGACCCTGATGCTGGGAAAGATTGAAGGCAGGAGGAGAAGGGGACGACAGAGGATGAGATGGTTGGATAGCATCACCAACTCAATGGACATGAGTTTGAGCAAGCTCCAGGAGTTGGTGATGGACAGGGAAGCCTGGCGGGCGTCCATGGGGTCACAAACAGTCATACACGACTGAGCAACTGAACTGATATATACATATAGATATAATAAAAGAAACTAACAGTATTTGTTTCTGAAGGAGACCGAGGTTGGGGGTCACAGTTGGGTGGGAGATCTATTTTTCACTTAGATCTTTTCAGATTTTCTTTTTAACTGTGTGTAAGATTTATCTGTTAAAAGTTAATTTTTTTTTTACAGTTTAAAAAGTGATGTAAAAGATGAAGTTACTTCCTCTATACTATAAACTAGTTAACTATACAAAGCAAAGTACGCTGCTAAACTATATAGAGGAAAAATTGAAGAGAAAAAGCCTAATAGGAGTAATATACCTAATCATAAGTCGTTACTTAACTTCAGATCATGGCATTGTTTCTTATTCCTTTTCCATTTTTCTTATAATCTTTAAATACTTCTATAAGATTTTTAAAAACCATTCACAGGTTTTAAACGTGGGAACGGTTTTAAACCTGATTTAACGTTTAAAAGGTCTTCTCAAGTTATTTTAAAGTTGGGAGGATTAAAAACACAAGAAAACAAACCTGTACAGTCATAATGAGCCCACAGTTCCAGCCAGCAGGGCAGGAACCCCAAGGGTGGATCCCGCCTGTTTCTGACTCATGCATCAAGTCCCGGCGGCTCGAAAGAATCACGGGGACACAAAGGGCGCAATCAAGCTTCTAGGGTTCAAATCCACCTCCGCCATTTCCTGGGGCAAGACACTTAGCTTCACTGGGTTTTAGATTCCAAGTATGTAAAACGGGGATAATGGGTGTACCTACTTATCTATGTAGGTACACCTACATAGTTATGGGTTGTACCTACATGTAGGTATGGAGGTATGGGGAGGCGTTTAGCAGAGCCAGACACGAATTAAGCTTCCTGTAAATGTAATCACTATAGTTAGAGTCGCGCAACAAGGTCCAGGATGCTAGGATGCAGGGGTTTGTGGGCAGGCCTCCCCACCTCCGTCCACCCCTAGCCGAAGCCTAAACAACTGCTTCCGGTCAAGGGACTGCCGGATCCGGTGGCCCCGCCTCAGTCCCCTCTGAGTCTGGAGGCCCGCGCCGCCCCAGTTCCGCCCTCCCGACAGCTCGGGCCCGGCCCCGCCCAGCCCCGCGGAAGCCCAGCCAGGCGCTCAGAGCCGTCCCCGGAGGATGGAAGGCCAGGCTCATGGTGGTGGAAAGTCGTGCTCAGACACCTCCCGGCCACCTGCCACAAGCTCCCGGCGGACACTCACCATCTCGGACCGATCCGGTAGCTCCGCGTCGCCGGCCCTCAGCCCAGTCCCGCAGCCTCTCTGCGCCTGCGCACAATTCCTGTCAAGGCGGACGGCCTCGGTAGCCTATCAGAAACCAGCGTAGGACGGCGGGGCGGGCGGGTAGGCGGATCTTGGTCAGCTCCCTCAGGGCTCGAGGGGAATTTGCCTTGTGCAGTCAGAAAGTGAACGGCAAGAGAGCAAAGGACTACTTCAGCTATGGAAAATTCCTAACTCCCACTGTGCCGAAAAGATGCTGGTTCGCGTTGTTGGAAGAGGCTTTCAACCCTCAACCGAAGTCTTGAGCTGGCTCTGGGTGGAGGGTGATGTGCGATTCTGAAGGCGAGGACTGGGGGTGCTGAGGCCTTGGCTCTCAGGTTGAGGCAGAAACTAGGCGCGAAGCCCAGATGCTCTAAAAACGCGAGAAAACCTGGAGTTCGGGCTGGAAGCAAGCGTCCTTGGGGGTCTCCAGAGCGACTCCCTTGGGAATATTCCATGCAGGCTCTGAGAAGTGGTCAAGGCTAGCCTGGCAGTCAGCATACTTGGAATCCCTGTGTTCCCTTGGAGAAGCCACTTCACATTTCTGTGCTCCCTCACCTTCCTAGAGCCCTGTGTTGTTCTGTCTTCCACAAAACTTTGTGTGCTCTAGCAGGAAATGATTTACTAATTTCTGAACCTCGTGCCACGTTACTGGGCTGACACCCTCCCTAACTCCAGTAGACTCAGTTTAGTTTCTTCTAGTCACTTGAGTTTGCTGGGTTTCAACACAGATGATCTAGCTCCCAAATTTCTTGCCACCGTAGCCTCAGTTGGGGAGGACTTGGTTGGTTCTCTTTCCATGGGCATCCGCACGTTAACAGGACTGAATAGTGACTTTACAATGAGTACACCTGGCAGACACCATGTTAACCAGAGGGTCCAGGTTAACATAGTTGGAAACGGGACATAGTTATACGTCCATGCACGAAGGGTGCATGCACCACCTCCGGTTTTTTTTCTTTCCACAAAAATCCATGGCCTTAACTATGAGAAAACATTCAACTTGAGGGGCATTCTACAACGTGCCCGGGAAACACTCTTGAAAATATCAAGGTCATG
Source organism: Okapia johnstoni (assembly GCA_024291935.2). Lineage (NCBI taxonomy): Eukaryota > Metazoa > Chordata > Mammalia > Artiodactyla > Giraffidae > Okapia > Okapia johnstoni. Next base: position 52,991,969 of record CM044324.1, on the reverse strand, counting down.
AAAGACTAGGAACGAATGAGGAACTGTCAGATTGGACGAGACTGAGAAAAACACTGGTGGAAAAACTGGTGACAGCTGTATAAAGGTTTAAAAAGTTTAGTATAAAAATTGAGTGTTATTTTATTGATGGTCAAGTTTTTATAATTGTACCAAGTTATACAGGATGTTAACATTGGGGAAAGCCTGGGTGAAGGGTTGTGCAGGAACAGTTCTGTAAATCTAAAATCATTTCAAAGTAGAGTTTTTTAAAAAAGGATTGGACATAAAGAAATGATTATTGAATGTGGGAAACATTAGAAAAGCGTTTAGCAAGGGGAAGAATACAGTGACGACCCCAAGATAAGCACAGGAGTATCATCACCATCTTATATATGGTGAACCAGACTGAGAGGGGGGGATGAATTGAACAATATCATAATCATAAAAGGAAAAAAAAAGGGGGGGGTATGGTCTATAGTTCATGTGACTGGCTGGAGCCAGAGTAAGAATTAAGGAGGCGTTGGAAAGAGTTGGAAGTAGTTAGGGCTTTGAGTGATAGACTTTTGAGTTTTGGAATTAATATTCTGTGGAATGGAGGAAACACTGGGGGAACTATTTGAGACTAAAGTCTTCCACAGATCATTCTGAGGCAGCACAAACGGACCGGAGAGAATGAAAGTAATGACAAGTCAATAAGGGTAGGGATGAAGGATGTGGGCTGTGGCAATGGGGGCAGCTCTGAAAGAAATGATTCTCAAGTTTTGGAGATGGACTTAACAGGATTTGAAGACCAATTAGATGAAACAGCTGAACTAGTTATGGAAGGCTCCTAGAGTTGCTGTTAAGTAGAAGTACAGCAAAATGTTTAAGCACACAGTCTTTGGAGTCAGACAGTCCTGGATTCCAATTTGTACTCTTGCCATTTAACAGCTGGGGACACTTGTAGTAATCATGTTGAACCTATGTTCTGTAAAACAGAGATGATCATTCATCTGTGAAAGTGACCAGGAACACTAAATGACAGTACATGTCACATATCTGAGTGTTTGGGATATAGTACTAAATACAGAGAGTTGTCCCAGAGTAAGTGAATAGAGGTGTGATATTGGTTGCTAGGATAGAGAAGACAAACAGAAGAGGTCTGAATTAGAAATGAGGAAAGTAACAGCGTGGCTGTTTTCACTTATCTGCAGAAGTGACTAAAATTTTTCAAAGTCCTTCCTTGTGAGTTGCTTTGAGGAAACCCTGATGCTCACAGCATCTTTGCACAATGGAAACTTATTCATGGGGGACCAATACTGTCCTTTCTAGGTCTTCACTTAAGACCTGAAAGATTCCCATGGATCCTCCCCCTAAATGTCCTGACCACAAAGAAGCTTTACAGACACATGGGAATTGATCAATGAAATGAGCTGGGAGTGACAGCAGTTTCTGTTCTGGAGTTCTACAACGTGAGATCCTCTTCCTGTAAGTCCAGAGACTAGCAGGCAGTCAGTCACAGCTGAGTCCCAGTTCGATGCTTTGAAGAGTTTGCGGCTGGAAAGCAAATGTTCAGTAAAAATAACTTATTTTCCCAGGGAGGATTTCCTCATGCTGGGGGAAACACGTCTTCCCTCTTTTCCTTACCAATGGTGAAACTAGAGCTTCCTAGCTGCTTACATAGGACAGATTAAATACAATACGGTCTACTTTGAAGGATCTCCAAGGAACCTGTCTTCCAGTCACTGCTAGATCACCATATTAAAATAAATTAAAAAAAAAAACAAAACCCACTTCCCTTGGCGTCTTTCCACTGGGTCAATTTTAAATAACAGCATGATCACTTGGTTTCCTAATAAGAAAAAGTCTTGTTAACTAGCTGGTGATTTTCTATTGAGCACCTATGGCTGAGATCCTGTCTTAGGGCACCCTTAGTTGCGCCAGAAAAGGAGACATCTTCATCTTGGTTCTCTTCAACACAGGCACCAACTCCAGTCTCACCCAAGTCTTTCTAGTTTTTCTCCCATCTACTCCAAGCACAGACAGGCAGTAACTTGCCCACTTACAAAAGCAGAGGGGGAGAAATCTATATGTTCTGGTTACATAAAAGGCTTCCCTGCAGGTGAGGAAAACCGTATTCAAGACTAATAGCAAAGTGTGCAAATAAAGGACCAAAAAGTTTAATTGTAAACAGTCTTACATCTTTTAAGGAAATGCAAGTGAAGGAGCCCCCTGCAAGACCTTTATAACAGCACTTGACTCCCTATGGTATTTGTAGAGTTACCTGAATATTTGAAATTACAATTTAAGAAAACAAAGGAACTCCAATACAATAATATACAATCCAGTGCTGCTATTCCATTTTTGGTTAACAAAAGCATAGCATATATACAAATAATCCTGAAAGCAACTAAAAAAAAAAAAATGAGGGGGGCTGGAGATGCCAACAATATTAAATAGAAGTAGTTAACCTAAAGGAATTTAAAAGGATGGAGTTACATCCAAAACAAGGAAGGATATAAAAACAGAAGTCTAATTCCACAAGTCATCCCTAGTAACATTTCAAGTTATTAACCAGGTAAATAAAAAATTGGCAGAGTGGGCTTGATTGACATAGTTGATTTAGCATGAACCTCTATGGGCTGGTGAGTCATGTTTCACTAAAATTTCTGATGAAATGACATTGGTATGTCAATCTCTTGATGAAAAATTAGTACCCGAACTTTTAAATAGAGTTATTGTAAGTCTTATGAAATTAAAATTCTCCTGCACTCTGATTTAAGATCATAAAAGCCAGAGCAGGAACTCATTATTATGAGCTGCTGGACCAGTTTTAATCTATTTGATAAAACAAGTAAGGTCCTTCCCTCCTCACCCAGGCTATGTGAAACGCTGCCTTCTCCAACCTCCCAAAAGAGCAGAAGAATACGGCAATTGCTCATTTTACTTTGTTTTTATTTCAACATAACATGCAGTAAAAAAATTAACAGGATTTATTAGCATTTACAATGCTTACAAAGAAAAAGAACTCTAAAAGCAATTTAGTTCAGATTTAAGAAATTGCTCTAATTAAACACTTACAATAAATCTATTTCCAAATGATCAGTTTGGACCAAAATTTAAGATAGCATTTGGTAGATATTTATGTCTGCTGTCTATCTGCAGTATTTTTATATAACCTCTGATTCTTGGGATATCCAGCCCCCATTTTCCTAACACAGCAGGGAAAGACATATACATGTGGCCATTTAAATTAAAGGAAGAAATGGAGTAAGGGAGATCCCAGGCTGCAAAAATATATACAAGCATTTACCTTTTCCAGAACTAAACATTTCTTCCATAAAAATATTAAAGAGCCAAGCCCTATAGAACTAGGGCCAGGACTACTTCATATATAACTATTCTGTATTTTAAAAATATAGGGCAGAAAGCCTTTTGGATGATATTTATACATTTTTGCACAATATTTCTAGGTCCCTAAATGAATCATCAAGCATTATGTAGAACAAAAAAGTCTACTTTCTTACATTATCTCTTAATTTAATCTCATAAATCTCTAGTAAATATTGTAGGTAACTACATTTCAATATGAGCATCCACCTCAATAGGAAGTCTTTATAGAAGGTTTAATCTCCATAGCCATATATTACCAAAGTTCAGACATATAACGAATGGGTAGTTGGCAGACATTCGCTCTGTAAGACAAAGCAATAGTGTTTTTTGCCCCCTACCAACAAAAAGGCAGAGTCACTTTGAAAACTAGGGCTTTTAGAGACCATAGTACATTTCCTAGAGTATGTAGAATAAAATCAAAATAAAGATAGGACTGGGGGGAGCCCAATCTCTCCCTTTACACTAACAACTTCTGGATGAGGCAACCCTTTCACTCACATGTCTGCTTTATGATGGCAGTGTTTTAGAATACAGATACACAAGTTTAAAAGTGTTTTTGTCGTTGTTTCAAGATGTAAAAGGAAGAGTAGTTAGGGACAAAAACCCCTATTTCCTTTCTAAATAGAACAGGGGGTTTGCTATTTGCTTATTTTTGGCTCAATGCTACTTTTTCATGCTATGCTACTGAAATCTGCCAAAGTCCCTATTTCATGAGATGTTAGGTTATGAGTTCAGTTATGATAGGCACTCAGCTGGCTTAGGCTTCCTCCCACTGTCCTCTGACAGCAGTCATCTTGCTAAGCCTAAGCAGGCTAAGTTAAAAAAAATTACCACAGAGAAGGTCAAAGTGCCTTAATCAGTTACTAACAGAGCAATCTAATATTAAATAGTCACGGGAAAAACCTGTTAAAATTGTTAGAGGTGAACAGAAAATCCAAATCAGGACAAGAGAGAATGGAAGTAAATACTGTAACATTCGTCAGAGAAATTGTCAATTTGTGAAGTTTCAATTTACACAGACAATACGTTTCTGTGGTTACTAGAAATGTATTGCTGTAAATGTATTACTCGCTTTTTTAGCCAGTACCACAGCTCTTCCTCCCTAATGAAAATGTGATTTTATAGATATTTCATTGACCTCTACTTGGATTAGAAAGCACTCTAATTTGAACTCCTTAGCAGTAGTTAAATGTAACTGGAGTTGTTGGATTATGATAAAATTTAAAGATGGAATTGATATACAAGAACATACAAAAACTGTCGATGGCCTTCAATAAATTCACCCAAATTAATTCCAAAAATTGGCTAACTTTTTTTTTCTCTACAGTGAAGGCAGCATAGTGTCAATATTGTTTGTGAAGTTTAGTATTTGTGAGGCAATTAAAACAATCAAACTTCCATATGAAGAGTGTTACATCATTTGCAGACCGGGACCAACTTCTCTCTGAATTCAAATTAACAAAACTACTTTGTGGAGAGATACAAGAGTCTAGCATCTCTTTTCTAGGGATAACATCAAATGATGCGTGGATTTCATGCTCTGGAAAGAAAAACAACAGTCAGGCCAGGCTGAAAGAAGAGGGAGAGCACAAGCCAGAAGTTTGCTCCCGTTCCCAGAAGCTGGGCTGTTTTAAACAAATAACTCTTTCCATGAGGCTTAATAGGTAGAGCTTACATATTTTAGTTACCAAGGGACTTCCCTGCATATTTTCAGAATCTCTAAAAGAAAAAAAACCTAAGTGAGACTTCTGAGACACATACACAAATTTTTTGTTAAGGAAACAATCTAGTGGAATAAGACAAGGCAGATTTCATTGCTGTGTTAATCTCATGGTAAGTAAGGTTTATGACTAAGTCATTTGCAGATCTGATTTCTGAAAACACTGAGAAGAAACCCAGAATCACTGGGAGATACATCTCAATGATAACATTAATTTACTTACACTCAAGGTAACGCTCTAAACAGTCACAGTCCAATTTTACAAGTGTGCAACAGGCAAAGAAGGAAAAGGACAAATGCTGCAAATGAGTTCTTGTCCTTTGGTGGTACAGGCTCTCAGAATTCACTCTTGTCCAAAGCCTTCTGTTTCTTCAATAGCAAATAACAGCTTTTCCTTCAGTTGCTCATAGCTCTTGTAGGGTGGCAGGTCCAGGCGGTTAAAACTAAAAGTAAGAATTGTTACCTTGAGAAAAGGATATATACTAACAATGGTTTCAAAGCCAGGCAAAATTAGGTTGAAATCTCACCTCTGTCACTGGGCCCTTGGGCACCTGTTTTTTTTTTTTTAACTTTTCTGAGTCTGTTTTTTTCTTTGGTAAAATGAGAGTTAACAGTATTCACCTCTCAGGATACAATGAAGAAGAAATAAGCATATATAGCATAGTACCAGATGCTCAACAGGTACTCAGTAAAATGCTAGTCCTCTAAACTTTCCCATTTACTCTATAATCAAATGTGGCCAGCAAACGTTTGCTGTTTGGGCTAGATGGTAAATATTAATACTTTAGGCTTTGTGGGTCACAGGTCTCTTATCAAAAGGTTTTAAATATACCCCATTAACAATAAAAATATTTTATGCTCTCATATCTAATATGCTGGTCCTACTGACTTGCTCTTATTCTTAACTGTGAGTTGTTACAGGAACCTTCTAATTTGGGGACATATGAAGGACACTTTCACAAGGAAACAGGTAGTGACTCTGTCCTGAAGCCTCGGCCTCTGCTATAGTTTCAGGATAAGGTTCAGGTAGACACTTAGCGGGCTTCCCAGGTGGCTCAGTCGTAAAGAAGCTGCCTGCCAATGCAGGAGACACAGGAGACACAGGTTCCATGCCTGGGTGGGTCGGGAAGATACCCCGGAGGAGGAAATGGCAACCCACTCTAGTATTCTTGTTGGGAAAATTTCATGGACAAGAGAGTCTGGAAAGCTACAGTCAGTCCATGGGATCACAAAGTGTCAGTCATGACTGAGCAGTCACTCAACAGATATTTGGTAACAGAAGAAATAATGTATCCACAAAGGTAAATTTTTAGTTATAGAAATGAACAAATAGAAACATGGAACTTGAAAAAGTAATGAGACTGGTTTTCATGCATGACTGAGATAAGCTGTTCACAATAATGTAATGGCACAGTGTGTTCCAAGTTTAAAAAAAGAGACAAAAGGTCAAATCAAAATATATGTGTATAAGATGAGTGTAAGAAAATCACCTGTATCTCGATATACTAGCAATGAATAATCTTAAGTGAAATTAAGAGAACAATTCCATTTATAATAGTTTCTAAAAGAATAAAATACTTAGGAATAAATTTTTCAGAAGAAATGCAGGGACTTATGTCATGAAAACTACAAAACACTGTTGAAATACATCAGACATCTAAATAAAGGGAAACACACCCGATATTCATGAATCAGAAGACAATACTGTTAGGATGGCAATACTCCTCCAAACTAATCAAATCAATTTGTACCAAAATCCCAGCTGATCTCTTTGCAGAATTGGACAAGCTGATCCTACAATTCATATGGAAATCCAAAGGACCCAGAAGAGCAGAAATAATCTTGAAAAAGTTGGAGAATGCATATCTAATATCAAAACTTACTGAAAAGATAACAGTAATCAAGACAATGTTACTGTCATTGTGGACAAATATTACAGATCAATGTAAAAGAACTGAGAATTCAGAAATAAACCCACATATCTATGGTCAACTGATTCTTCAACAAACATGCCAAGCCGTTTTAAAAAGTCTATTAATGAAAATACAAAAGCGCACACAAGAGCATAAAAAGGGCAGATAGGAAAAATACACAAATGTCCAGCAAGGTCTATATATGACCACTGAAATGTCTCACAAAATAAACTGCAAATATTGTTGGCATTACATTAAATTCCGACATTTTTTATTTGAGTTAAGATTAGGGTTTTTAGTTTTGCACATTTTTGGAAATGTGGTTAAACTACATTTATAATAAGAAAACATTATTTCTGTCACTATGCTAAGAGTATCTCTCTCTATAGCTACCTAGATTTAATTTCTTCCTCTGCCTACCAGAGAAATGTTAAAGTGTTTTCTAAATATCACATTTCAAAAACAAAAAAATGCAGTGGTGAGAAAAGGGATTAACTGTAAATCGGTAACAGGGATTGTTTTGGGGTGACAGAAATACTCTAAAACTGGATTGTAGTGATGGTTACTTCTTTGAAAATTTACTAAATATTACTAGATTAAAATGGGTAAGTTTTTTGTTACATAAATTATATGTCACTAAAGCTGTTAAAAATAATTCAATACCATGGGGAAAATATTTCATTTCTAATTTTTAACATGCTTTAGTATATACAAGATAAATGAGAAAAGGCTATTTTCTACACTTTTTAAAATTTTTATTTTGGAGTATAGTTGATTAACATTGTTGTGTTAGTTTCAGGTGAATAGTAAAGAGTTTCAGTTATACATGAACACTCTTTCTGATTTTACTTACCAGGTATGACTTCTGGGCAACCAATTTTCTTTCCCGACTTTTTCAATGCAGAACTTCTGTGGCCCATTGCTCCCTAAAATATAGTGAAATCATCAACAGTTTGATAGTGTAGTGGTTCTCAAATTGCCATCCCCAATTCAGCTGTATCAGCATCACCAGGGAACTTACAAATTACAAAATACACAGGCCCCAACGGAACTGAATCAAAAACTCTAGGGGTGAGGCTCAGCAACAATATTTTAACAAGCTTCCAGATGATTCTGATGAGTGCTCAAGTTTGAGAACCATATTGTTAATGCGTGCTAAGGAGGAGAAAATGTAGTTTCATCTATATCCCTTAGCTAGAACAACAGAATGCTGTAATTAATAATATCTCACATAAGAATAGAATGCATAAAAAGTTTAATTTCAATTTTAAACAGGGAAACTAAAACTCACTGTCTTATAAAACTTGATTTATATAGAAAACTGTGAAAACTTTAGAAAATGTAAACTACCTAGTGAATTCAATAGGTCCTGTAGGGTGTACTCTTACACACTTTTTACCCAATTCTTGCCTCTCGTTTATCTTGAGTCGGCTGTTAATGGTTATCTTTTAGTACTGGTTTTCTAAAAACATCACTGCTGCCCCCTAAGCAGCATTTATTGCTGGTCACAAGGATCGGAAGTACTACTGGACTTTTGACTAAGACAGCGCCAGGCACACTTAATGTTCTGCCACGTGTAAGATAAGTCAAGCCAAAGAATTTTCTCATGTTCCACTTGACTAAACACAATACAAATATAAATTGGTAGTACTTTTGCATCTACTAACACTTAGTGTTTTCTTAAGTAGTTATGTGAAAAGCCCAGTAACATAAGATATGGTCATTATGAAACAGGATAGCTAAAATAATAATTAAGCTTGAAATTATTAGTTTATGTACTGCATATTCTCTCAATATATTATAGCATTTCTAGCCACACAGATGACGTTTAATAGTGCTAATTACTATATAACAGTAGAGTCTGGATTACTTGTAATAGAATGAATCAAATATTAAAATAGAGAAATATGAAATGAAGCATTCTCAGTGAATTTCATTGATAAAGGCTATTTGACAAATAATATAAGTTACCCTGGATGCTTTCTAAAATTTTATGGACTTGTAAGACATCATGTTGTAAACATAAACTGAAATTTTAGCTGTCGGTTGTTTTCAATCTGACACTGCCCCTAAACCAAACAACATTCATATAGACTCCTGCATGTTTGTTCCTATTTTTCAACCTATTTCAACTTTTAAAAGGTCTGAGGCCTTTTAAATATCAGAGCATTGGCTTATACTGGAATTCCACGATTGAACATTATACTTTAGATCAGCTCTTTTAAACAGGAACAACTTTTTGTGTCTTCTAATAGTTTTTCCCAGATATACATGTATTGAAATAAATATAATTTCTTCATAAATCACTTAAAAACTTCTTGATATTACAGTTAGTGTTATGTTTATGTAGTTTTTGGAGGTTGTAGATACATTTCATATCTACCAACTTTATAATATTAAAGATATAAATATGTTACAAAAATGGGATATTAGATCTGATAAGGTCAAGATCCACCAGATTTAATTATTATATACATTACTCTTACAACTTTCTTTTCCTATAATGGGTGGAAGGAAGGTTAAACTAACTGTCCTCTAAAATTTGATGAATCACAATTTCACTGTCTTCCAAAAGTATCCTTCTGTATTGCTTCAGACTACTCCACCCAATCCTAGTACTATTTCTAAGAGCAGACCTAGTTCTTATTTTTTTAATAATCAAATTCCCAGTTTTTATTGAGAAACTTGTAGCAATTTTTCTTCATTTTAGTCACTATTCCTTAACCTCTCCAAACCCCAACATGGTCTCTCTTTTTCAAACTAGAGAGCATTCTCAAAGGTGCCCCTCTCCAAAAATGTACTTAGAAATTATCCTTTTTGAGACTTCTTTCTCTGCAGCACTAGATAAAAACTTTCCTTCTATATTGCTTTGGAGAGACTAAAATATTTTTCTTTTTTACTTCCTGGCCTCTCTTCTGCCTCTAGGCTAGTCCTATCTCAACCCTAAATACAGATGTTTTTAAGCATCAGCTCTCTATTCTTTGTATTCTACTTCTGCACAAGCCCATCCATTCTCACAGCTTCAAATGTCACTGCTTCACACTGCTCTTATGAGTCTACTTTCTCTAACTCTTATCTCTAAACTCAACACCTGTAAAACTGTCCCCTCACTGCAATTTTCTACTTGGTTGTCTGACAGTCACCTTACACTTAGCATATTTCTTACACTTCACAACTTCTCCATGTTGCATAAAATGTAAGCATTCTTCCTTTATATTTAATCTTCTAATCAAGTCTTATTTCTACCTTTGGAACTCCTCTTATTTCTACCTTTTCCATCACTATTTTCTCTAAGATCAGTTTCTTAATATAGCTCTAATGGTTTCTTCCTATTTCCACGCTTTTCTATTTGCATGCTATACCTTACTATCAAGTCTTCCTAAAATGCAGCTTCAGCAAGTTCTACTGTCTTCAAAAAGCTCCCAGAGCTTCCAAAACCCTAAGTAACGTTCAAATTCTTTTGGTCTGGTTTTTAAAGTCTTGAACTGGTTCTACACACTATCCAAAATCGTCTACTTGATCTACTTATTTTTTCACCTTTTGGTCGTACCACAGGGCATGTGGGATCCTAGTCCCCTGAACAGGGATTGTACCTGTGCCCTTGTGTTGGCAGTGCTGAGACTTCAGCACTGGACTGCAAGGGAAGTCACCTATTTGCTTCTTTAATTTTGACTCTCTTTTTCCAGCAGACTTAAGGATTCCATCTTCTATCCTCCCATGCTACTTGCATATTGTTAGTGTTAAATAAAGACCTGAATTTACTTATTATTTAATCACAAAATATTCTTATAGTCATTCATTTCTAAACAACATACAATTTAATCAGTGACTATTATGTGGCAGGCACTAGAAATAAAAAGATGAAGATATGGATCTATATCTCAAGCAGCTCCAGGTATAACAGGGAAGAGTGGTAAACAAGTCATTAAAATATAATACAAACAGTAGTGCCTGGCTCACGGGAGACACTGAAATGTTTGCCAAATGACTGAAAAATGTGGAGTCTAGCCTAAGAATTAAACATTTTTGAGATAAGTATTACAAAGTGATTTAAAAGTTGACACAAATCTAGGTTAACTATATCTAATTAAGAAAACAGCTATAGTTTGTTATTTCTGTTATACTGTATACACATTAAGGTAACAGCAGTGTGATCCTATAGACATACCCATGAGGTCAGCAAATCCTCCAACTGGCAGTCGGCAGGTCCCAGTAACAAACTGCAAAAGTCGCATTCTCTTCTCATTATCAATTTCTTTAACAAACTGTTAAAAGCACATTTAAAGAGATATATAGGTCATACGCGACGTTTAGAATACTAAACAAGAAAGGAAAAAAGATCATTGCACATCTTAGTTGAACTCCCAGGGTCAGATGCACCAGAAAATGCACCTATCACAGTGGATGGTAGAGCTTCTCCAAGCTGGTCAAAAGCCCCACTAATCAGCCCCCTCCACCAATACAATCCTGGTACCACAACCTTATAGGTAAACAGAAAAAGAAGAGTGCCCTGGGCTCGAGAGCGCCCTACTCCTGCAGCCTCAACATCAGCTCTTCTAGGGCACCCCTCCTTTTACCCCCAGATCTGCCTGCCCAACAGACATACATGTGGTTACAAAGGACGCAGAGTTGGAGTTAGAACCGACTTTTTGGTTTTATGAACAAATGAAATTAAGCTCAAAATTCTGACCTGGATACATCCCAGGAATGTTCTTCTCTCGATGTTCTTCATGTTTTGGTGTAGTTATGTGTTGCCAGAATTATGTGGCTTTTAACTCCTACAACCCTGACTCAAAACATTAAGTTTCTAGAGAATGCTTTCTAGCCTGCAGCACAAGAATTTTGGCTCAGCCAAATTTTTTGTAAAGAATTTTTATCTTACTGTACTAACTTATAGAAGCTTGATCATTTCAGCTTATGAGGTTTTTTAAATTTATTTTTAATTGAAGGATAATTACAATATTGTGTTGGTTTCTGCCATACATCAACATGGATCATCCAGAAGTATACAAATGTCCCCTCCCTTCTTACGAGTTTCTTTACATAAAAAGCAGGCATTAAAAAAAATTTTTATTTATTGTGGTTGAATATATATAAAATAAAAATTTACCATTTTAAGTATACAATTCAGTGACATTAAACACATTCACACTGTTGTGTCACCATCGCCACCACTGCCAGAACTTTAGTTTACCAAACAAAAACTCATTTCTTTAAACTTACTTCCTTGCTTCTGTCTTCCTTCTCCCCTGTCCTTGGTAACCTCTATTCTACTTTGTCTCTATAAATTTGCTTATTCTAGATACTTCATGTAAGTGGAATCATACAATATTTGTCCTTTTGTGGCTGGCTTATTTCACTTAGCATAATATCCTTAAGGTTCATCCATGCTATAGCCTGTGTTAGAATTTCCTTTCTTTTTAAGGTTGGACAATATTGCATCGTATGTATATACCACATTTTGTTTATCCAATCATCTGCTGATGGACATTTTAAGTTGCTTCCACCTTTTGGCTAATATGGATAATGCTGATCATGAACATAGTTATATGATAAGTATCTGAGTTCCTGCCTTAAATTCTTTTGGGTATGTCCAAAAGAATGTATTGTTGAACCATAAGATAATTCTATGTTTAACATTTTGAGGACCCACCAAACTGTTTTCCAGTGCTATACCATTTTATATTGTCACCAGCAATGTAGGAGGAATTCCAATTTCTCCACGTCCTTACCAAGGATGAATATTTTTCATTTTTTTTAATAACACCTTAAATGAGTGTTATTAAACACCTTAATGGGTGTACATCTCACTTTTCTAATGATTAGTGAGCAATTTTTCAGGTGCCTGTAGCAGAAATTTTTGAGGAGACACCATTATGATTCCAAACCAAGGGCCTCTAAGTTCTAAACATTAAATAATTCTTAATGAGATATGAATAATGAAAATCACAGTTCAGACAATTCTATACAATCCTCAAAGCATTTAGATCAAATGCAGGGGAATATTATTATCTGGTGTTATCTTAGTCTCTGGGCAAAGGTGCAAGGAGTGTGTTGCTTACTTGGCAATAGTCAAAGAATGCTGTATTTTGTATTCACTTATTACAATGCATATAGAATGGAATGAGGACCCTGAAAATACTGGTACATTTTATGACTCATTTCCACATGTGGTAATAAGCACTTTCAACAAAGTTATGGTTTATCTTCCAAAAGAAAGAAACTGAGACAAACCTGCCAAAACCACATGATTTGTTTACTTGTCCTAGTATAATGACGGTAGATGGCATGTCTTTGCCAATCATTCAAATCAATCTCTTGCATCCCACATAAAAGAACCTTTAGGGATAAAAAAGACAAATAGTTTCTTTAGGTAAATGTACAACCTATATAAAAATGCTAGACATAGATAAGACTAATATTAAACAATTTTCAAAAATTAATCAGGAGGCTTTAACTAAAAATGTGTGTGTCAAGAATTTCATCAAAATTTTAGTTATATTACTTATAAAAGTTGAGTTTCCATGTTTGGTATCATATATACACATATTCAGGTGAACAAGTTACTCACTGGGCAGAGGTTCTAATACCTTTGGCAAAATTTTATATTTTTGGATAAATTATAGACTTTTAACCACTGGGGATTCTTCAGAAATATACTGCCAGAACAAAAAATATTACTGCCATTGGAAAGATAGTGAAGTGAGTTGAAAACAGATACCTGAAAGCATTATTTACCAGCATGCTTCAGAGGAAAGGAGAACTCATTACCTCTAATTCCTTTGCATCAAAGTACTGTAAATACTGCTGGGGAAGAATTTCATTAAAGCCCTCAAAGAAAGCTTGCGTCTGTTCTTCAACACCGCGAGACAATCTCCATTCAGCTACCATTCTGGTAAATAATTATAAAAAAAGACTATGAGGAAGTTTAGATTTTTACCTTTAAATTCTGAGCATAAAAATAATTTTTAAAAACTTTATTATGAAAAGTGTCAAATACACATAAGTAAAATAAATAAACCCTATGTACAGACATCTCAGCTTCAAGACAATACCAATCTTATTGCATTATGCCTCTATCCATACCCTAGACAGCATGTAATTTCATCTTAAACAAGTATTTCAGTATATATTTCTATTAGGTCTCTTTTTTAAAAACATAACTATATTTCTATCATCACACAAAAAAGGTAACAATAATTCCTTTACATCAAATATTCAATGCTCAACTTCTACTAAGTGACTCAAATTTTTGGACATACTGATTGAATCAAATTCAATTTTCTTCTAATTTTCATCTACAAAGACATATCAATATGAAGTCAAAATCACATCAAATAAAAAACTTTCTGCTTTGTTACAGAATGATTTCAATGAGCAAACAAACACTTATTTTAGGCATTTGATTACTTGATGACAATTTCAGACAACAAAAGCTCTAAAGTTTATTAAACTCTGAAATTTTGGAAAATAGCAATGTTAGTTGTATTGGACTAATTTCCCTGGTGATTATAATTACAAACACCGGGCAAATTATAGATATCAAATGTCTGAAAGCATCAGAGAGAAACCAAAGGCAGGCAGAAACTGGTGGGGACAAGATTGTTGAAGGAGGCTGGCATGCTGGAGCAGAGCCACATTTACTCCATTTTTCCTCTGAGGGCACTGACCAGTTTACAAAGAGCACACCATGTTCTAAGGAATAAAGAATATGTTTTAGGATTAAAAGCAAAATAGAAATAGAGTAGCTCAGCAACCATCCACAAAATGCATGTGATCTGTCCTTAACTTTTTGTCAAAACAAAACTCAATATACTTCAAAGAAAAAAAAAAGAATTCAGAGTCTCTACCATGTATTATCCACAATGAAAAAATGACTACATGTGCAAAGAAGCTGAAAAACGTGCCTCTTAAGAGAAAAAAGTCCATAAATAATAACTGGGAAAACTGATAGCCCAATGTTGAAGTTAGCAAATGCTTTTAAAAAACTATTAAAATGTATTAAATAATTTAGAGGACAAAATGGACAATCTGTATGAAGAGATGAAGATTCTCAACACAGAAACTCTTGAAAGAACCAAATGGAAATTTAAGAATACCTGAAATGAAAATTCAATTGGATGAGTTTAAGAGCACTGTATTCAAAGACAGATCAATCAAAATGGCCCAAACTGAATCACAGAGAAAATGAAAAAAATACAAACACCATCTGGGATAATATCAAAGGTTAAATATACATGTAACTGAAGTCTCTGAAGTATGAAAGAAGGAACCAAGGCAAAAGGAACATCTATAGAGAGAAAGCACAAAAATTTTCTGTACTGCTAAAATGGCATCAATCACAAGAAGCTTACAAAATGCCAGAAAGGATAAATATAAAAGCAATCACAATTAGATACGTCAGAGTAAAAATGCTTAAAAAACAAAATCTTTTAAAAGCCAGAGAAGAAAGCATATACTTCATCCAGAAAAGAAAAACAATGGCTCACACCATCAAAAACAGAAGCCAATAATGGAATAACAGCACTGAAAGAAAGTGCTAAAAAAAAAAAAAAAAAAAGCTACAAACCTAGAATTCTAAATTGAGTGAAAATACCCTTCAAATATTGAAGGTGACATACATGTATTTTCGGATAAAAGCTGAGACAATTCACTGCCAGCAAGCACACATTAACAGAAATGGTGAAGGAAGTTTTTAAAGCTGAAGGGAAATGATCCCAGGTGAAAAAAATGTATCTGCAGAAAGAAATGAAGAAAACTAGAAATGGTAATGTGAGTAAATATAAAAAGACTACTATTCCTTAATTTCTTTTAAAATATATTGATTTCTTAAAGCAAGAAAATAGTATTACGGGGTTATAAGCATCAGAAATACAATGATAAAAATAGCACAAATGGCTGAAGTGAGATAAAATTATACTATTATGAGCCTCTTATATTAGTATATTAGTTATAAATTACAATGTTACATATATGAATGTAGCAGTATAAAATTAATTAAAAGTGGTAAGTTAAGGATGTATATTTTCATTAGAGCAATCATTAAAAAATTAAAGAGGTATAGCAAAGAAAAACACCAAAGATATACAAAAAATAAAACTAGAAATTATTAATACAAAGGAGGGCAGGAAAGGAGGAACAAAAGAAATTGGGAAAAAGAAGAAACAAATAGCAAGGTGGCAGACTTAAGTCCAATCATGTCAGTAACAACGTTCAACTTAAATGTACTAATTGCAATTAAAAATAAAGATTATCAGACTGGATAAAAATAATAAGACCTAAGAATATTCTGCTTATAAGAAACATACTTTAAACAGAAAGACAAAGGATTGAAAATAAAGCATAGAGGAAGATATGCCATGCAAATATTAATCACAAGAAAGCTGGAGAGGATATATTAATATTTGAAAAGTAGAAAAACAGGCAAGCGATCCAGAAGCAGGAATTCAAGCAGCCGCAGTTATGTGAAATCTCACCCGTATCTGACAGAACTGGTGCTGAGAATATGTGAGTGAACTAACAACTCAAGACTAAAAGTATGAAAGCAAAGCATAAGAGAATACACTAAGAAAATCATTTTACTTAAAAATTTTACCTGATCTTTCAATATTCCCCACAAAAACATCTGCATATAAAATTGAGATTGTTTTCAATGCCATGATGTTAGATATTAGATAGCATAGTAGTTACAGAATTGGTATTTAAAAGGGTGATCCAACACTGCTTCCACCCTTCAAACTTCCACTTCTGGAGAAAAACTGAAAGTTCTATCTGAAAATTCTATTACTTTATAAATCTGTTCAAAATTCTTTTCCATTACTTTATAAATCTTCATATTTCTGGTTAAACTGAAATATACCAGAAAGGGGAGATGAAACTCATTAACATCCACTAGACTAATTCTTTGTAAGGCTTACAGTTTGAATTAACTTTCATGGTAGTCCCTTTACCCTGTTGCCTCCACAAGAATCCATCCTACCTTTCATGTGCTTTGCTGTCAGACTTGTTACAAAAAATTTATACTGTCTGTTGAACTTAGTCCTTAATTTCTTGTCACCTGGCCTCTATATCTACCATTGGGCTATAGTTCTAACTGTTATACGGATTATCGTTAACTTACTAGCCACCACATTGTCTAAAGATTCATTTCCCTTGGCTCCTGAAGTACAGGACATGGCAAAGGGGCTATTAATCCTGAGCTTCCTGACAGCACCACACACTAAGGCAACTCTATTCACAATCTGTGACTTGTGCTTTCCATCCTATGTATTGCTTCCAATAACTTTGGCTCCATTTCTATGTAACTGAATCCTTCCCAAACATCAAGTCTCAAATTAAATATCATCAGATTCCAGTTCCATGATTATAACTAGATAAAGCAATGTCTCCTATAGTATCTGTTCCTCTCAATATACTTACAAGATAGAAGTGGTGACTTGTGTCTTTAATAACATACAATCAGGTCTCATAATAATTAGTATAAAGGCAAATAACACTTTTTGAAATACTGTCTTTTGAAATACTGTATACTTGTATATATTTGGAGAAGGAAATGACAACCCATTCCAGGATTCTTGCCTGGAGAATCCCAGGGATGGTGGATCCTGGTGGGCTGCCATCTATGGGGTCGCACAGAGTCGGACACGACTGAAGCGACTTAGCAGCAGCATACTAGTATATTACTAAGCAATTTATTAACGTGCTATATAGTCCAAGAGAAAAGCTAAAAACTATGCCAAAAAGAGCATTCTCTCTTACCTGATATATTCCTCTTTATTTTCTTCTGTTACAAGAATATTGCCACCATTGGGTTTCAAATCATGACTCTTGATTTCACCTAAAATTTCTTTATCGACGGAGAAATACATTTCCAAACCACACTCCTCAATATTGTTTTCTCTGCCAAAATGAAAGTAACACTGTTACACTAATTCAATCATTTAAGGTTCTTTTTAAAACTAAAGGACTATGTTTTTCAGTAATTAATGTTTTAGTCACTAAGTCTTGTCCAACTCTTCTCTATCCGTGGGATTTTCCCGGCAAGAATACTGGAGTGGGGTGCCAATTCATTCTCCAGGGGATCTTCCCAATTCAGGGGGTCAAATCCTTGTCTTCCTGCATAAGCAGGTGGATTATTTACCACTGAGCCACCTGGGAAGCAATATGTTCTTCAATAATTATTGTTAAACTGTAACATTAGAATAACAAAGCTGGAACATGTCATATTTTGCCTAAGATTTTTGGGTATATTTCTAGAAAAATCATCATACTAAATAATGAGACAGATTTAACATAAATCATGTAAATTCAGTAAGCCAATTACATGCTTACAGTCTGAATACATTACCAACACTATAATGAAAGCATACAGACTAGACTTCCGTGGTGGTCCAGTGGCTAAGACTTCAATGCAGGGGGCCCAGGTTCAATCCCTGATCCAAGGCACTAGATCCCACATGCTCCAACTAAAAGATCCCGCATGCCCCAAAGGAGATTAAAGATCCTGTGTGCCACAACTGAGACCCAGCAAAGCCAAAGAAATATTTTTTTAAAAAGAAAACATACATATTATATTTTGATAATTAAAAGAAAACAAACTTACTTAACCCAGATGAGAGAATTGTAAAATTCTGGATCAATCGATTCTAAATCTTTCAGTCCAACTGGTTTATTCAAGATACGCTTATAGAATGGCAGAGAAAAACCTGTGTCTATGAATTTCCCATGGAACAGAGCCTATGCAAGAAGAAAACAATCCATAATTTTATAATAGTCATTATATTTCAGAATGTTAAGATGAGTTCTTCAATTAAAAGACAAATAAACTCCCCATCATACAATCTATTATGGAATATTTCTGGGAAAAGGGAAGATATAACAACCCAATCTTAAGACACGTCTTAGTGATGAGAAAATTTCAAACGAGAAAGTTAAAGACACAATGCTTTAGTATTGCTGAATTAGCAAAGTAAATACAGCTCTCCACTTGCACTTACCATAGCAATAAACCTGCCAATAAAACGAAAATATTTCAGGTGATCTGGATTGATGTAAGAAGCAGGGTTTATCTGCAAGCAATAGTTATCCTTCCCTGCATATTCAAACAGGCAATACATTGGGTTCAACACCTCATGTGACAAAAGAAAGAACCATTCTCTGAAACCAAAAGAAAATTTAGGGTGAAAAATCTTGTAAGTAACCATACCAATAAATCAAAGAGCAGTGCTATAAAGCTCTCAAGAATCTATACTCCTCATATGGTGATATTTCTCTAGTCTCACATTGATTATTACAGCTTCTATACAAACCACCATCTATTTTACAAAGATATTTACACACTGCTTATTTCAAAGAATCTAAGACATCATTGACTTTAAAGACAACTTTATTTGATGAACCACTAAAAAAATTTTCCAACTGTAATACACATCTCAGTTTCAGAGATGTTAAAATATGAAAACTTTAGTCTTAGAATCAGTGAAATACTAAACATAGGCAAGTTTAAACTTCATTGTTGACCCATGTGGTTAGATTAGCTGAAACAAGTCTAGCATTATTCCATCCATGTCCAAGCCCCTCAGTGATGCTCATTAAGTGCTACTGCTCTCTTAAATATGAAAAAAACTTCCAATTTCATAGAGGCAATAAAACACTAATTCGAGCTACTCATTCATTAGAAAAATACACTGAGAAGCTCTAATTCAAATGCTGTGAAAGTATCAACCAACACTAATGTAAGATTATAGTTACTAACTATGTAACGGGGGTGAGGAGCTGGCAGAACAGTAGGCAGAGTGAATCTGGGGCAATTTATCAGTTCATGCCCAGGATTTCTTTTTCTGTTGATTTATGGCCTCTGGTGGTAATCCTGCTTATACTTAATACTACTTGTTAATTTTCTAGCTAGGAATGAATGAATACCCTCCTCCTGAATTATCTTTACTTTATACAAAATTAAATGTTTCTACTCATGTTTTTATTTACCTGTGATTACTTCATACATTTTGAAATATGAACTTTGAAACAAAACCTAAGTAAAAGCCACTAAAATGCAGCGACCAGTCAGTGACTCCACAAAGACTCAGGGTCTGAAGTAGGATATTAATAAACTGTATTTCTACACTTTACAGCAATCCTAGAGAAGCAGTTATGATCATTCTTATTATACAGATGAAGGTAGCTGCCCCAAGTCATACTACTAAGTACAGAAAAAGGATTCAAATGCAATCTTGACTTTGAAATCCTTGGCTTTCTGTAACGCCACTGATATGCAAATTTTTAACCCTGTATGATGTATCGTTATGGCATAAACAAAGCAACTTCCTGCTTGAGTCTGTCTTCCAGGGTTTGATTAGAAGCTCCAACATTAAGAAAGGAGAATTTAAAATTTCAAGTCCTATTTTATATAGCTTTCTGTACTCTCAAAACAGATATATATATATTAAATTCAGTTGGGAACTGAATGACTATTATTTCTATCAGCAGTCTGTGTTGGGGGAAAGTGACCTGAACACTCTAGGGCCTTGTATGTTCTATGGAACAGATCTGATGCAGTCAACTGAACACTGGCTTCTAGTTCAATGATGTGAAACTTGCATCCAGGCTCTACAACTTAGTTATGTGTCTCAGGTGAATCTCTATACCTCATTATTACCTGTAAAATTCTCTCACAGAATTATCCTGATGATTAAATGAGTGATGTGGGTGAAATCAACTAGCAGTACCTTAGAGAGAGAAGTGTTGAATTAATGTTTTTTGAAGTTTTATAACTGCAACATTTAATAAAGGTACAAAAATTTGCTACATTTCATTTTCCTGAAACAGAAAATTGAGAAAATACTTGCAAGCAAAGTGTAATGATACCTTTGGAGGAAAGGAACTAAGTTCTGAGTATTCATATTATCACTACCTTGCTACACCTCCATAATCTAAACCTTCTTCTCCTGGAAAAATCACCCACAAACGTCTTCGTAGATCTTGAGGACTGAAGCTCATTATCTACCAAAAAAAAAATAAAGGTAAAAGAATTGGTAAAAGTAGAAACACCTTGATCACTTTCGGGTTAGAAATCTCCTTCATTATAAGTAACTTAAATTCCTCAGGACATAGAATGGTGTTTGTAGTTTGGTAATTCCACACACACAGAAAATACATTAAAGTTTCATAATATTTTATAAATTACACATATCTATATTTCTGTATATTTTATATATAATTTTCTTTTAAATGATCCTACCACTGACAAAATTCCTTCTCTCACTTGCTTAGAGCAGAGTAACTGTGACCACGATCAGAGGTTAGGTCCTTATTTGGTTTGGGCAGATTTCAGTTTGTTTTATACCCAAAAGGTACACATAATAGCTAATTGGCTAACTTGGAAATGAAAAACAGTGGCTGTGAGAGAACAGTTACTTTGGAAACTCATTCTCAGTGGAAAACTGGAAAAACTGTTCAAAGTTTGTATTCTACTACAGTAGTTAATATGATCATCTTCATATTTTTAGGACAGTACCATTACTGAGCGGCAGTGGAGAGATCAGTCAGGCTCTTCCTTTTTAAAAGTATTTAAATACTTGCCCAAAATTGGGCATGTAGATTACAAACATTACTCTTAGAAAAAAAAAATGACATGGAGAGAAAAAAGTCCATACAATGATTCTATTTTATGAAGGGACAAGAATGAACAATCAAATATAAATACCTAGAGAGGCCCAGGAAGTGACCTGCTTATTCTAGAGATCTCTCAGTTCCTATACTTTCATGAATTCATATCCCACATGCAACAAATAATTTGATGCTTATGACAAATGTTCTACAAATTCTATCGGCTAGAAATATACCAATGGAAATGAGATATGTTATAAGTTAAAATTATCTTTTTTGTTCATTTCTTGTTCCTTTTGGTTATTCTTTGTCCCTGTGGCTGCTCCCCAAACCACAGAACCCATGGGATTCTCCAGGCAAGAATACTCGAGTGGGTTGCCATGCCCTCCTACAGTAGATCTTTCCAATCCAGGATTCGAACCCATGTCTCCTGGTACTCCTGCATTGCAGGTGGATTCTTTACTGGCTGAGCTACCAGGGAAGCCCAATCACTTAATACTTAGCTGCATTTGGTTGGTAAACAAAGTTGTAAAATAAACTAAGTAGTAAATTAACTCAGGTTCTAAAGACAACTAAAACATTTGAGACTACTCCTGAGAACATTATTTTTAGATACTGTCATCAATGACCAATTACACTTTTTACTACATAAAAAAACTCTTAAAATTATAAGAATAAACATGCTTATTGTAAAAATGCAAGTAATACAGAAGTATAAATATAAATTCTCCCTCTCTTTCTCTATCTGGAGCCAACAATGTTCATATGAACTGTGTTCATATGGAACTTTGGTTGACGTTTATCTACCAAAAGCCTATTTTCTTACTTAAATATCTATTTCAAATCAAATACTGAGCTTAGAAATAGAAACATGAAACTAGTATTAAATTACTATGACATTTCAAAAGCACAGAACATACACATACACAAAACATACACACCCAAAGCTATCTGCATTTTCCTAAATTTTAAGTACTAAGGAATCTGACAATGAAATTAGACTTAAAAAATTCAAGGACTTCATCGCAAAAAATTGTGAAGTGTTTAGATTAAACTGCCAGCACCAAAAGGTTTGGGGTTAGAAGCCAGGGGGCAAACCATTGAGTGAATAAAACAGTACCTGCTGAAAGGAATCCTCAAACAATGTTTTTCTTGTCACTGTAATCTTTATGTGCTGTGGCATGGCCAGTTGCTGAAATATAAGAATGTCTTAAGTCAACTCTCACCATTAAAATGGCCTATCAAAAAACCAAAAGAATAAAGTTTTACTTACTTTTTTTCATTTAGAGTAACAAGTAGACTATGAATATGAGTTTTTATTTAATAATGTTTAACCATACATTTGTGAGTATTCATGCTAATTATAGATCATCTGATATATAAAAAACAGAAAAAAGCAAGATATTGTACACACCAGTGATTACTTAATGAGCCAAATTTTTACTTAAATTTTCAAAAAGCTAATTCAAATTGTTTTGGCTTACATGGGCCCAATTAATTATAAGAGTTTGAAGTTTAAAATATTCATCACAGTCACACTTGGACTAGTGCATTAATTTTATGGAGAACCCATAAAGAAACCACTAATTCACTCAACATTTATATTAAAAATAATTGATGTCTGTTAAAAATACTCTGACTATAATCACATATGTGTACTAATGTATCTATCAAAGTCATATGAAATGCTAGATATGAAAGGAGCTGGTTACAATTTATACATCAGAAAAAGTTTTAACTCATTTGAAGATTAATCCAACTTGAAAATAATGAGTACTGAAATGAGTAGCAATGCTTCCTTATTCAAATGGTTTCAAACTTATTCTTCTGGATAAGAGAAGTCATAAATTATCTAAGTGATAAATCTACTTCTTGAATCTAAAAATAGAAAAATTTCAACCCTTCCCTATTTTACCTGTTTGTCTATACGTTAATTAATTCTACAATCACTGATTATGTAAGCAACATAATAAAAGGAGTACAGAAATACAATACTAACCTGACACCAGAAGCGGAAATATTGAACCTTTGCCTTGAAGTCCCGTACATAGGCTATCTGAGGTCCATTGTCTCTGAGGAAGAATGTTAATATGACATAAATCTGCTTGTAAGATAAAATACTGAAGGAAAACACAATATCACATTCCCTAAGTACTTAGCAGTTAAATACAAAAATGTCCCAGTACAACATACTCCTAAAACCACCTTAAAAACGCAATATTCCCCACGACTACTTTTAAGTAAGAAAACAGAAATACACTTTGATCTTTTTAAAGCCACTGTTTCTGAGATTCTCTCTTATATTCAGCCAAATATAACAGGGCTAGGTAAAGGAGGTTTTGTCTGAGAAGGGCATCTACTCCCAAATTCACTCTCCTTTCTCCTTAATAGAATCTTGAGATTTACTTGAGCATACTGCTACCTAGGATAAAAACAACACTTCCCAGTGTGGCTGTGTGACTTAACTATGGCTAGTGATCTTAAGTGGAAGTGCTATTGAATAGGACTTCCAGGAAGGAAGGCTCTTTTAAAGAGAGCTGGGATAGCTGGAAAGGGATTTTCTTCCCCCTTTCCATTTTGTTCTTCCTCCGTATCCCAGCTTGGGACTATGACAGCTGAAGCTTCAAGCAGCTATCACAAACCATTAGGTGACTCCCACAGAGATGATGGTCTGGCATGGTAGGACAGAAAAAGAAGCTCAGATCACTGATGACACCATGGGCTTTCAAACTAGGCCTAGACTTCACACCACAAGATTATCTGCTTTTTCTCTGAGCTACTGTTAACTTCATTTTCCTAATGTTCAATGTAGAAATACAACTGATTTTATATATTGACTTTGTATCTGGCAACACTTAAATTCACTTGCTAGTTCTAGTAGTTTTTTCCCCTAGATTCCATATGATTTTTATACAGACAATTGTGTTACCTGTGATCTGCGTGAAAAAGAGTTTTACTTCTTTCCTTTCAATCTTATTTCTTTCCCATCTTACAGGACTACCAACACAATGTTGAATTTGGAAGTAGTGACAGAAGAAACACTTGTCCTATTCCTGATCATAAGAAATTATTTTGCCATTAATCTTATACAGATACTATTTTTCAGATAAGAAAGTTTCTAAGGGAGCTGCAAGTTTATAGTAAACTAGCACTGTATTTTGTATACTCTGTACATTGCTTTTTCTCCTTTAATCTAGTAATGTACTGAATTAAATTGGTTTAACATACAAAATTCAATCAATCTTGCATGGGGAGGAGGGACTCTACATGATGATGGTGTAATATCCCTCCCATATCTTGCTGGACTTAATTTGCCATTATTTTGGTAAAGATGCTTACATCTATGTTCATAAAATTATTACTCAATAATTTTCGTATACTGTTTTTGGCTGATTTTGGTATCATACAATGAGATACCACTTCATACTAACTAGTATGGCATTATACACATCATGTACGGATCTGAGAGTTGGACCATAAAGAGGGCTAAGCAGCAAAGAACTGATGCTTTCAAATCGTGCTGAAGAAGACTCTTGAAAGTCCCTTGGACAGCAAGGAGGTCAAACCAGTCAATCCTAAAGGAAATCAACCCTAAATATTCATTGGAAGGGCTGAAGCTGAAGCTCCAATACTTCCGCCACCTGATATGAAGAGCCGATTCACTGGAAAAGACCCTGATGCTGGGAAAGATTGAAGGCAAAGAAGGTGGGAGAGGATGAGATGGTTAGACAGCATCACAGATTCAATGGACATGGGTGTGAGCAAACTCCAGGAGATGGTGAAGGATAGGACTGCATGCTGTAGTCTATGGGGTCGCAGAGTTGGACAAGACTTAGCAACTGAACACCACCACCACCCACCCACCCACCCACACAGTAACAACTGTTGGCACTAATGCGGAAAACGTGGAACCCCATGTGCTCTACCGGTGAGAACATTAGAACAGTATGCCCACTGTAGAAATGTCTGGCAATGCCTCAAAAAAACCACAGAATTATCATTTGATTCAACAATTCTGAGTATATACACAAAAGAACTGGAAGCAAGGACTTAAACAGATATTTGTACACTCATATTCACGGCATCATTCACAATAGCCAAAAGGTGGAAATAACTCAAATGTCCATGAGCCACATGTATACACGGAATATTATTCAGCCTTAAAAAGGAATGAAATTCTGATACAATGGATGAACCCTGGAAACATGATGCTAAGTGAAAGAAGCCAGTCACAAAGGACAAATTGTATGATTAGTCAAATCACAGGGACAGAAGGTAGAATGGTAGTTATTAGGGACTAGGGGAGAACAAGACTGAAAACTTTACTGAGTACAGAGTTTCAGTATAGGATGATAAAAAAAGGATTAGAGATGGATGGTGGTGATGGTTGCACAACAATAAATGTACCTAATGCCACTAACATGTACACCTAAAATGTTCAACTTTGTTATGTCCATTTGACCACACACAAAAAAAACCCAAACAAAACACATTAAGCAAACATAGCTACTTTTCAAAAATGAAAAAGAAAAATAAAGGAGCTTTCAAGTTAAAAGGTGACAGAAATGAAAGAAAGCGGGTATCAGAAATCAGGGATTAATTGGTGAGCAGTACTGTATTGATAATTTCTCAATACTCTCATTTAGTGCTGTGTTAACAGATCAAAATTTAAGAATTGCACTTTTCAGTAATTGATATCTTCACATCAAAATCTTAGGAATCAGTTTTACTTTTAATCAAAACATTTAGAAAACTTACAAGGCAGATTTTCCAGTGCGGGGATCTATATAGGTGGTCGTTCTTCTATTGTGGTCCACAAAATACGGAATTCCATCTACTGTGAATCTCATTTCCCAGCCTTCAGGTAAGGGCTTTTCATTTAACTGACTACATAAAACACAGAAAAATATATAAACAAATAAAAACTGCTTAAGAGTTCCTTGTTTGCCAAGTACAGAAACTAAACATACCCATAAATGCAGTAGATATCTTCTAGAAAACCAGTTAGTCCAGCATTTTCCAGCAGTTTACTAAAATCCTACAAGCATGTTAAACACGTGAACAGATCTATCAACCAGTCTTCTCCCATCTACTCTGCCTGGATTACCTACCTGCCTAAACATCTCATGGTAACCAAGCTCCACCAATTCTGCCCTACAACTCTTCACCTTCATTCACCACAGTTTTCAATCCCCAGTACTATCCTTGTTGTTGTTCTGTTGTTTAGTCGCTAAGTTGTGTCTGACTTTGCAACCCCATGGACTGTAGCATGCCAGGCTTCCCTGTGTTTTACTATCTCCGAGAGTTTGCTAACTCACATCCATTGGGTCGGTGATGCTATGTAACCATCTCATCCTCTGCCGCCTTCAGTCCTTCCAATGAATATTTAGGGTTGATTTCCTTACTCTGGCTCTATTTATCTTTTAAACTTTCAAAATAGCCTCTTAAAAGGTTTTCCTGCTTTGAGTCTTACTTGACTCATTTCATATTCCTGACAGAATACCAAAACAGAGATCTGAACAAATCTATTCTCTTCTAAAGTGGTATCACTATTCATCACTAACAAAATACAAGTTCTAAACTCCTCCATTTGGCCCTCACTTTGCCCCTATGCTGCACCCTCTATGCTCCATTTCAGTTTTACCTCTGCATTCTATCTCCAAGTCCCTTCCATGAACCCTGTGTAGTAGACGGCTACTCACCATTTCCCAAGACATTCTGCCAAACCTCCAAGTGAAGACTTTCCCCTTGTCCAGAATCTCTATTATTTCTGTTAAGGCAACTCAAATCTTTCTAAGGGAGTATGCCTACCCACCTACTTAATACCTGTCTTAAGATCTTGCTTAAGGTCTTTAAACTTCAATGTTTCAGTTTTATCCATATTTTCCAATTCATTTTTGTCTATTCTCCAGTTTCAATTTTCTCATCTGGTGGGTTTGGTGAGATGACAAAACAATGGAAATGTTCAATTTCACACCAGAAAGGAGGAAAAGGAGGGATTGGTGGCATGTAATCTCATTGTTTCAGAGAGCCACTATTGCTGACAGGAGTGTCACTTTCCTCAAGTTTACTTCAGAAGAACAAAAGGCTTAGAGTCACCGCCTAGAACAATATTTTGTGAACCACGTCAAAAAGTTAACATTTAACTATCTTCACAGAACTACATGCAAATGTCAGACAAATAGACTGTCTAAAACTTTTAAGAAGATAACACATCTCATTTGTTGTAATCATATTTGCAAGACAGTATCAGTAACAAACTGTCTTGAAAACAAATTAGATAGAACTGGCTCATTGGTATTATTTGTAAAAATATGATTCTCATTTCCACTCTGAAACGTTAAAAGGCTCAAGGGAGAACGAAAAATGATGGCAAACTAGAGAAAGGTGATGTGGTCTAGTCTATCCTTAGTGATAGAATTTTAAAATTAAAAATGTTACCTATGAAATTCTTAATTATTACTTTTTAAGAAACTGAAAATACATATTTTTAAAGTTGAAAGTTAAGTATTCTATTTATTTAGGCTGCTCTCTGTTTCTGCACATGGGCTTTCTCTAACTGTGTTGAGCGGGAGCTATTCTCTAGTTGCGGTCTAAAGATTTCTCATTCCAGTGGCTTCTGTTACTGTGGAACACGGGCTCTAGGCACATGGGTTTCAGTAGTTGCGGTGCACAAACTTAGCTGCTCTGCAGCATGTGGGATCTTCCCAGATCAGGGATTGAACCCATGTCCCCTGCACTGGCAGATGGATTCTATCCACTGGACCACCAGGGAAGTCCCCAAAATATTTAAATACTATAACTCTATAAAATGTGATCTGCTGGTACCCAGAAATAGATTTTAAATTTAAAGCATACCTTTAAAATAGAGGTTCTTAAAACTCTGACCTATGTGAGATGTGAAGATTTAATCACACCCAAATAGAGATCAGACCTCTGCCCTCAGCTACTGGGAGAAGATCTCTACGCCTCTGGAATATCCTGCCTGTCAAGAGTATCTCTGTTTGAAGATACTTTGAAGCCCCTTTGAAGCTTAGGGTCTTCAAACATCAGACCGCCAATCAGGTGGTTTATGAAGGAGGCTTTGGGATATATGCCATTATCAGCTCTGACCTCTGGAATAAACTAGACACTAAAAGGTATTAGCCCATCTTTGGGGAAGAGCTGGAAACTCAAGGTTAGCTTTGCAGGCAGTACATGATGGGGCCCCAGTAAAAAACTGGATACTAGAAAGGTGAGATTCCCTGATTGGTAATATTCACCACATACTATATTCCACATCAATTCTGGGTATCTGGAACCCTTCTCAGGCTCTGCCCTAAACATCTCTTCCTTCTATTGTTCTAATTTATATCCTTTACCAGTAACAAATGTGGCTGTGAGTATAAAAGGTTTCGATGAGTTCAAGTCTCTCTAGTGAGGTATTAAACCTGAAAGTCATTGGGGAGATGCCCTAAATTTGTAGTCAGTCTCAAGTGAAAGTACCCCTGGAGACCTCCCAGCCTGTTGCTAATGTCTTGCATGCTAAGTCACTTTGGTCATGTCCGACTGCTTGTGATTCCACAGACTGCAGCCCGCCAGGGTCCTCTGTCCATGGGATTCTCCAGGCAAGAATACTAGAGTGGGTTGCCGTGCCATCCTCCAGAGGATATTCCCGACCCAGGGATAAAACCAGTATCTCTCTCATCTCCTGTATTTTAGGCGGATTCTTTACCATTAGCACCACCTGGGAAGCCCCACCAGCTGGTATGGCCTATATAAATATTTCTTTTAAAAACATAAGATTTTAAAGCAACATAAAATGATATGAAATCTTATGTTTTTATGTATAAGACAAATTTCTGTTGTTCAAGTCACTCCGTATGTAGTACTGTTAAAGCAGCTCTAGCAAACTAATACATACAGTATCACAATGCCACAAAGACAATTTTATACACATAGTAAATATTAAAAAGACAAGCTTGTAATAATGTATCCCTTTAGTGACATATTAACCAGCAAGTTCTTGTAACGATGTCTGTAAACAATATTTTGAAATATCTGCAACAACTGCAGAATGGTATTTTAAAAAAACCTGTGATTTCTACCGGTGGCAAAGTCCTAGGATTGTTAATGCTACTATAGTTGTGACCTACAATCATAATGGAAAGAACACTCAGTTTCAGGTAAAGGTTTGGACCTTGGTCCTGCACACATGACCATGTCTTTTCCCCCCCTCTAAGTCACATACCCCCTGAATTCTACTGAGGGATCTCAGCTTGCAAAACCCTGCTTTAAAATTAGTAAGCTGGTCTTATAACAAACAGGTAACTTTCGGGGAAAAAAATATGTAATAGTATATTTTTTTCTCTTTCTAAAATATGTGGGTGATTAAGACCTTTGGGGAAAGAATATGTAAGCTTGATCTTTTTCATAAATGAATTGGAAATACGGTATAATCTTTAAGAGATTATCTGTATACTAATAACTGTAAGTTCTTACCCTTGATTTCTGGGGTCTTCCCATTGTGTAATACGAGTGTTGTGGTTGACAAAATATACTCTACCATTGCTGTCCGTTCTCTTCTCTTTAAAACAGAAAAAAAAAAAAAAAAAAAAGGCAAAGCGTTAGAGTTGGCATAGTCTTCTTCCTCAAATTAAGATGGGCTGACTCTGCCATTTTTCATTGCACTGTTGATTTTATAGTTTTTAAATAACTTTAAAAGCTTTAATTTATTCTTTCACTACTAAATCTACATACTTACTCAAGTTATAAAAATATCATTATATCCTAGAAACTGAACGAATATAATTCACAATATCCTGCCCACAGAATCTTTCTGTTCAACCTAACCAACAACAGCAAGAATAATTAACTGTTTTAAATTTGCATACATGACCTCATATTAACCTTCACAGTCCCACAGAATAGGTAGTTTTCATTTATCTTAAAGATAAGGATTTTCAGATAGGCTAAGTGATCTGCCCCGAATCTCAGAATTAAGTAGTAGCTAGACTCTGGCTGCCGCAGGATGGAAACTGACATCTCCATTCAGATATTTTTTTTCATATCGCACCATCTCATTTCTGAAAATATAATGGGGGTATGTAACTTAACTGTTTCTCTGTTATGTGCTGAGTCACTGAGTCGTGTCTGACTCTTTGTGACCCCATGGACTGTAGCCTGCCAAGCTCCTCTGTTCACAGGATTCTCCAGGCAAAAATACTTAAGAAGGTAGCCATTCCCTTCTCCAGAGGATCTTCCTGACCCAAGGATCAAACCTGGGTCTTCTGCATTGCAGGTGAATTCTTTACCGTCTGAGTCACCAGGGAAGCCTGTTTCTTTGCTATATGCTTTGCTATATGCTGTATTAATCAACTAGAGAAGACATTGTTTCAAAATACATCCTGTTTCTTAATACAACTAGTTTCCTATCCTAAATATCTATGGTAACTTTTTACACCAGAGTTGGGCAGCAGGGCTCAACTCTTTAATTTACTGTATCTGTATCTGAAGCAGTGTGTTTCCCCACCTGTATCTTGTTTTAGGATTCTCCTAGTTCTCATACTCATTCTACACAATTGTTCTGCTTCTCTGAGCTTTCTCATTAAGTTTAGAAGATGTGTAGACGTAATTTTCTTTTAATAACCAAGTAGCTTTGAAATTTTAATATTAACATTAGTTCTGCTGTTTGAATTACTGTTTTCTCTGCTCCATTAGAAATTAATTATTCCAAAGATAGGTCTCTTCCAGTGTCTAAATCTTTTAAATTTGGCCAAGATGTCTCAAAATGAACAATTAAGCATTCAATATTATAAAATGGATTCCTACTTTTTAAAACGCATGGTTACCTTAAAATTAGCAATTAAAAAAAAAAATTAAGCTTGACTCCATGGTGAGAAAACCAGTTTTTATTCCTATGGTTTGAAAGTTCATGTCTATTTTTCAAACAACACTTATGTAAATCTTTTGGACTTTTCTTTAAGCAAGATATTGAAGAATGAGTGTCATGCCAAATTATAACTTTCAACTTCTCTCCAGCACTGAATCCATGATCTCAGGTAGCAGTGATGATACTGGGGTATGGGGTGGAAGGTGGGGGTGAGGCTGGTGCTGGGAAAGAAGGAATATATTGGTGAGTATCATGAATCTGCTCCTGACAGCTCTGCTCCCTTCTCTACTAGCTGAGCCTAAAATGGAAACAAAACTTCTGGAATATACAAAATGTAGGAAGTGGACTCTGCATCTTGTGACACACCTTAAATACAGAAAATGGACTCTGTATCTTGTGACACACCCTAGACAGTAACAATGGCTTTGCTGGTCATGGCACCTTGAGTGTGGAAACATGTAACCACCTTTAAGAGCTGTCTCTGAGGCAAAAAGAAGCATCCACAGTACTACAGCTAGCTACATAATAAATAAAAAAGTAAGTTAATGTTCCAGATAGTTTAATTTAAATTTTTAAATACACTTACAGAATTTATAAATTTCTTGTACACCAACAATCTTAAGTAACTTTTGTAATCTAAAATTAACATCATAAGTGCCTAGCTGAGTATATACTTATCTATTAACTGCCATATAAGTTCAGATTTCAGGGCCAGAGATTCTCTCAAAAACCTAACATGAACAGAGTCACTGCCTGGGTTCTCCAAGGGGTCTGAGGTCTGAGAAGCCTGGTGAGTTACTGACCTCAGCTAAGGACACCTTCATCTTACCCATGGTCAATGTTTACTGAATGGTGGCATGAAGCTAGGGATGGCATGGAGATTTCCCTTTTTTTTTCCTTTTCAGATAAACAGATTTAAGGCTTTGGAGTAGTTTTGCCTTATTCCAAAACTTTTTTTGGGCATGTTTTGGTTTTTATCATTTCTAAATATCTTATCCAAACAGTTTCTCTTTTCAATGAAAAATCTGAATAATACTTTTTGACATTTTAAATATTTAGTTTGTGCACTTAGATTACAGCTCACACATTTTGTAGTTCTGTGACTTTACTAGGTAGGCTTTCTAAATAAAAGCTTAAAAACATTTCAAAACAAAAACAAAACTCCATCAAAAGCTAACATGAGGTAAGATAAAGTGGATAAAAAACTTAAAAGAATAAGGAAACCATACACATCACTAGTCAAGTGGTTTTTAAAGCAAAGTGTATTCCTAACGTAAGTTATTCTTCTGTTGTTACAAAACTATAGGTCTTTGATGTTGGTCTTTTGGTTAGCAATAAACTTAAACTTAGCTTAAATAGACTGTACAGTTGTATGAAGTCGTAAAAGGTATTGTATGAACAATGAGTGAGGTTTCAAATTCCTGTAATTGTAGTTGAATAGTCATTGTATTTTCTTGTGAACCACGTTTAATGGTTGTACTCCAAATCAGAAATCAAAATGAAGTGCTTTGGTAGGTTAACAAAATGGTTTTACCCAGGGGAAAAAAAAAAAAAAAAACTTATTTCTATATTTGTTCTAAGTATATAGTGCTGATACCAGCATTTCTTGGAAGAAGCTGTGAAGACCAAAACTTCAAAGATGGAACCTCAAACTTGCAAACTGAAGGCTTATGTGCTTAATGAGATGTACTGTGATTACAGAGCTGATTTCTTACTTTGTTGAAAAATCACATGATAAACAATTCTGAAATTACTGAACACCAAACCTGAATACACATCAAACCATTTCCTGACCTGATGAATAAGGCACTGAATAACAGAAGCTTCTTGATGTTCTATGTATTCTTTCATAGCAACTCTGAAAATGAGAAGATAGCTTTGTACTTGCTGGGTAAATCAGCTATAAAAAGCCCTATTAGACTACATTGTTGAACCAAAAGCATTCTTTGTTCTCCAGCCTCTACAGTTTGCATGTGTAACAAATTCTTCACTGTCAGCTTCTAAGATAGTAATGTCTAGTCCAAGCATACAAAAGTCTGAAAGGGTGAGGAAGTGAGATGTAAAAATACATGGCATCACAAAAATAATGCTGACAATTTCAGAACATCAACACACGCTATAAACTGGGATTTTATTTCCTGGATCAATGCTGAGGGTCTATCAGGTGCTTCTCATTTAATACCAGAGCCATCACTGCTTCCACAAATAAAGCATATGCCCCAAAGGCAGAGAATCATAAAGCAGTGCTCAGTCTAAATAACAGGATGATCATGAACTCATTTAAGAAGGGAGAGGGGTCACACCTCAACTTCAGGAGCATGAAACCTAAAAATAAGCAGAACGTAAAATAACCCAGGAAAAATTCTGATAACATACATATGGAGGGACTGCGTCTCTGGAGGCAGTATTTTAGGGAGATGTTGTTGGCTAAAATAAAAATGAGACAGATCTTGATGATATAATGATAAACACAGAAACAAGGAGTAGCTCTGCAGGAAAGGCTTTTCAAATAAAGGCAACACAGACTGCAATTCATGCTTCTGTGAATAAGAAACAATTTTTCTTAACAGCTACCCTAGAGAAGATGCAAACTAGTTTGTATTTCTAACAAAAGTCAATCAGGTCAAGGTTTTTCTGCAATAAAATCAAGAGGATTAATATACGACCTACAGATGTTTCAGTCCATCAGCCTCTCCTCTGCAACATGAATGTAAAACAACTCCTGAAATAAAGCTGAAGACCATTCATGTCAGGGAATGCAACCAAACAGCTCTAGTTCGGTATGTCTAAGAACAACAATTTTTTCTAAAGTACTTCATACCAATCATACACTGTCCATTATAAGGTCCCACAGAGCCAAAAGACCCCTTACCAAACTACCAGACACTGGTGAATAAAGACCTTCACCATTTTCATATGCCTTCCTTTTGTTTTATAAGCTAGTAACAACAATAGTTATAACTATGAACTATTACATTTTCTATCTCTGATTCACAGGAATGTTAAGGATAAATAACTTCAGGGGCAATTGTTGTTCAGTCGCTCAGTCGTGTCTGACTCTCTGCGACTCCATGGACTGCAGCACGCCAGGCTTCCTTGTCCTTTACTATCTCCCAGAGTCTGCTCAAACTTGTTCATTGAGTCAGTGATGACATCCAGTCATCTCATCCTCTATCGCCCCCCTTCTCCTCCTGCCCTCAATCTTTCTCAGCATCAGGGTCTTTTCCAATGAGTCAGCTCTTCACAACAGGTGGCCAAAGTACTGGAGCTTCAGCTTCAGTAAAGTCCTTCCAACAAATATTCAGGGTTGATATCCTTTAGGACTGGTTTGATCTTGCTGTCCAAGGGACTCTCAAAAGAGTCTTCTCCAACACAAGTTTGAAAGCATCTATTTTTTGGCACTCAGCCTTCTTTATGATCCAACTCTCACATCCATACATGACTAATGGAAAAACCACAGCTTTGACTACATGGACCTTTGTCAGCAAAATGATGTCTCTGCTTTTTAATAGGCTGTCTAGGTTGGTCATAGCTTTTCTTCCAAGGAGCAAATGTCTTTTAATTTCATGGCTGCAGTCACCATCCATAGTGATTTTGGAGACCAAAAAAATAAAGTCTGTCACTGTTTCCATTTTCTTCCCATCTACTTGCCATGAAGTGATGGGATCAGATGCCATGATCTTAGTTTTCTGAATGTTGAGTTTAAAACCAGCTTTTTCACTCACTCTTTCACTTTCATCAAAAGGCTCTTCAGTTCCTCTCCCTTTCTGCCATTACAGTAGTGTCATCTGTATACCTGAGGTTATTGGTATTTCTTCTGGCAATCTTGATTCCAGCTTGAGCTTCATCCATCCTGGCATTTCACATGATGTACTCTGTATATAAGTTAAATAAGCAGGGTGAAAATATACAGTCTTTACATATTCCTTTCCCAATTTTCAATCAGTTTGTTGCTTCATGTCCAGTTCTAACTGTTGCTTCTTGACCTACATACAGGTTTCTTAGGAGGCAGGTGAGGTGGTCTGATATTCCTAGCTCTTGAAGAATTTTCCAGTTTGTTGTGATCCACACTGTCAAAGGCTTTATTTAGTGTAGTCAGTGAAGCAGAAGTAAATGTTTTTCTAGAATTTCTTGTTTTTTCTATGATCCAGTGGATGTTGGCAATTTGATCTCTGGTTCCTCTGCCTTTTCTAAACCAGCTTGTACATTTGGAAATTCTTGGTTCACATGCTGTTGAAGCCTAGCTTGAAGGATTTTGAGCATTACCTTCTTGCACCCAAAATGAATGCAACGGTGTGGTACTTTGAACATTCTTTGGCATTGTCCTTCTTTGGGATTAGAACAAAAACTGACCTTTTCCAGTCCAGTGGCCACTGCTGAGTTTTCCAAATTTGCTGATATAGTGAGTGCAGCACTTTAACAGCATCATCTTTTAGGATTTGAAATAGCTCAGCTAGAATTCCATCACGTCCACTAGCTTTGTTTGTAGTAATGCCTCCTAAGGCTCACTTGACTTCACAGTCTAGGATGTCCAGCTTTAGGTGTACAGTCACACCATCATGGTTATCCGGGTTATTAACACCTTTTCTGCACAGTTCTTCTGTGTATTCTGTGGTAAGTGAAAGTCGCTCAGTCATGTCCGACTCTTTGCGACCCCATGGACTACACAGTTCCATAGAATTCTCTAGGCCAGAATACTGGAGTGGGTAGCCTTTCCCTTCTCCAGGGGATCTTCGCAACCCAGGGATCGAACCCAGGTCTCCCGCCTTGCAGGGGGATTCTTTACCAGCTGAGCTATAACTGAAAGGCAGGCTTAAACAGCCAATTTCATTTATTGCCCAGATTCATGTGACCTTGACATCAATTTTTTCCCCTCCATTCCTAAAACAATGCTAGAGCAATCTATCAAACTGATGTTTCCAAACAAGACTACCTAGAATTATTACTTTCTGAAATATCTTGAAGCTAAAACTTCAACCGGTTCCATAAATGGTTTTACTCTATTGTTTTCCACTTTCTATTGATATATAGTCTTTCTCTTCCATGCAGAACTGTTTCTATATTGTCATGTTTATTCTAGAAACTTACTACAGCTCTATGACTTATATAACACATACATAATCTGGTAGGGCAGGCTCATCTTAAAGGCTATTAACAAAGTTTTAATAACTAAGTCAAGGGACAGAACTGTTCCACCACTACGTAAGAACCACTCATGTTAACTCAGATATTCACTCAAGCAAGAGCAAGGTTTATCATCCATTCATAAATACGTTAATTGTTAACATGACTGAATTTAATTTAAAAAAATCCACGTGATGACTGAATTTAATTTAAAAAATCCACGTGACTTACCCCATCCAGGTGGCAGGGGACCCAGGGGATCAAATTCTTTATTTTGTGATGTAGCAAACAAATCTTGATTCTAAAAAGAACCATCCCCAAAATGGTTAAATAACTAACAGATAATTGGAAAGCAAGCTTATGAATTCTGATAAGCCTTTCCCTGGCCATGTGCAACATAACATACTCTTATACAGTCCACATCTTAGAGAAGTATGAATGAAAGTCAAGAACGAAAGTCAATGCATTCTCATGCAAAAAAAAATAATCTCTGTCAATATTTGAAACTATCTGATATTCAAGTATTACAAGTAATTTTACACTCAAATTGACCATTGTTCCCCTTACTTAGCTTTAAATCAGTAAATCAGAGAAATATATAAACCCTACAAAAGTCATTTAAGAGTAACAGTACTCAGTCATCAGCTGGCTGAGAAAAATCTTGTATTTCTAACCCCAAAATCGTGAGGAGAGAGCTGGAGGAACATGAAGAATAGGCTATCAGATGAGTAAAAGGAAAGAATTCCAGTTTGGAAGGCGTTGATAAGCCTAGAACTGTAGAGAAGATTTCAAAAATCTGTTTGAAATTATTACACTGGTGGAGAGAGAGGTCTGGCTAGATAAAAGGAAAATAGTCAACCACTGGAAAAAGAGAAGCAAAAGTCATAATGAGTGTGTAGGATGAAGGGTTAACGAGTGTGTTTTAGTTTAAATATGTAATAAAGTGGGGGATACTTTGTGGTCTCTCAATAAGATGTGGTTAAACCCTTTCTTCTGTAAGATAAGGCAAATAAATAATAGACTAACTGCTTTAAAAATTACGGGAAAAAATACACAAGTAAAATAAGATAGTGTACCCCATGTACCCAGTAATAAGATTCAACAGTAACCAAACTGCCAACATTTATTTTTCTTCCATATTCTTTACTGAGCAAAAAAAGGGGGGGGGGGGGGGAGTCATCATTTCACTCCTATTTTAGTACACCTAAAATTTGTGAACATTTTCTTATATAATCACAGTATCATTATTACACCTACCAAAGAATCTATGTTAATTTTATCATCTAATACACAATCTCTAATTAAATGCCTCTGGTTACTTACTGGATAGAATCAGAATCCAAAATCATCATATTGCATATTGGTTTAGTCTCTTAAGTCTAAATTTATAGCAGTTTCCTCCACTGTTGGTCGTTTTTGCCCCATATTATTGATTTATTATGGAAACTGAGTTAACTGACTAAAAAGTCTTAAAAGCATATGAGAGATACTCCATTTCTCATTTAAAAGCTCATAGAAGATAGACTGGTCAAGGATTGGCCCTGCTCCTGATAGACACAATAACGAAAAAATAGGGAATAGGGAAGCCAAGAAGAAACACTATACAAGGTTTGAACCTTGTTAACAGTTTGGAGCAGTTTAGCATATGACAAACTGCTCTGATAATTTTTCTAAGACCCAAGCCTATCCCACTGACTTTCCCTGGACAGATAAGCTAAGGACAGGCACAATGAAGCCATGGGCCAGAGCCATTACACAATGATCCATCATCAACCATATCCATTCGGAGGTTAAAAATGCTGAGTGTATGAGCATCTGCTGCCCTAAAACCAGGGTCAGTACAAAGGCCACTTCACCTACCGAATAAACAGATTTTCTTAACAACACCTCACCACTTTTTAAGTAGCTAGCATTAAGAATGTTCAATTCAGTTCATAACTAAAATAGGCTGTTTAAGTTTTTTATAATTTAGAACCACTCTATAACAAGAGTGAAGAGTGGGAATGTGGACAGGAGAAAAGAAAAAAATGGTTCATGAACAAAAGCTGCAATTCAAGAAAAGTTTGTTAGAATATCAAATTGGTTAAGTTACAATGAAGCAATAAACAATGTGGGTGCTTTAGGAATTTTCTAACTGTGTTTAAAAAGAGGGTTTTAAAAGATCATGTACTAGAAACAGAAGGCCAACAGGCACATGAAAAATGCTCAACATCATTAATCAAAACCACAATGAGATATCACCTCACACCCATCAGAATGCTTATCATCACAAATGTCACAAATAACAAATGTGGTAAGGATGTACAGAAAAAGAGAATCCTGTATATTACTGGCAGAAATATAACTGGTGCAGCTATTTTGGAATACAGCATGGAGATTACTCAGAAGATTAAAAATAGGAAGTTGTCTGGTGGTCCAGTGGTTAAGATTTCATGCTTCCACTGCAGAGGGCCTGGGTTAAATCCCTGACTGGGCAACTAAGTGCGTGGCATGGCCAAAAAAACCTAAAAACAACAAAAAGACTAAAAAGATACCTATCATATGATAGAACAAGTCAACTCATGGATATATATATCTGAATTCAAAAAAATATATGCACCCCAATGTTCACAGTAGCATTATTTATAATAGTCAAGAAAGATATAGAAGCAACATTAAGTGTTCCATCAACATATGAATAACTAAAGAATATATAGTATATATACACAATGGAATAGTATGCAGCTCCCCCACCCAAAAAATGGCATTCTGCCATCTGCAACAAAGTGGATGAACCTGGAGGGTTCATGTTTAGTGAAATAAGTCAGAGAAAGACAAATACTGTATGTTATCACCTATATATGGAATCTAAAACTATAAAAACTAAAACAAATGAATAATCAAAATATAAACAGATTCACAGGGAGAACAAACTAATGGTTTCCAGTGGGAAGAGGGAAGCAAGACAGAGATGGATTAAAAGGTAAAAAACTGAATGGCATTGAAGCATGTAAAAAAAAAAAAAAAAAGGTAAAAAACTACTACATATAAAATAAATAAGCTTCAAGAATATATTATATAGCACAGGAAATAGTCAATACAGTAACTTTAAATGTTACATAATCTATAAAAACTTGATTAACTATGTTGTGTACCTGAAACTAATAAAATATTGTAAACCAACCATACTTCAATAAAAATAAAAGATCATGTATTCTAAAATGCACATCTGCATTTGTGGATAGAAATGCAAGGAGAGAAAAGAGAGAAAAGATAAAAAAAAAGATGAAAACTGACATTTCTATGCATTTAATATGTGCCAAAAATATATGGAACTTTATCTTACAGAATCCTCCAAAAAAAAAAAAAAAAAAAAAACCTGAGGTAATTTTATCTATGGATCTACTGTATAGATAAAAGTACACGAGTCTTGATGAGGTTAAGGAACTTACTCAAAGTCATACAGAGAAAGTAACTGTGGAACC
Organism: Okapia johnstoni; assembly: GCA_024291935.2. Lineage (NCBI taxonomy): Eukaryota > Metazoa > Chordata > Mammalia > Artiodactyla > Giraffidae > Okapia > Okapia johnstoni. The sequence goes on along the minus strand of CM044324.1, from coordinate 52,951,922 downwards.
AGGATTCGAACCCAGATGTGTCTGACTCCAAAGCCCACGCTCTTTCCACTGGACACCCATGTGGAAACTAGCTTTAAAGAAGGCAAGCCAGCTAGGCATTCAAACCTAAAAGAAATTTGGCCAGGTATACCAAAGATGATTATAATTTAGAAAGGAAGATGTAAAACAGCACTGGAAAAAAAAGAAAACTGTAAGGTAGATGAGACAAAAATTAATTTCACTTCTAAAACCACCGAGAAGGGGAAAACATTGACAGCTGTCTACAGAAGTTGGCAGGAGAAACTGTTACATGAAAGAAAGTTATCTTAGTCATAACCAGGTGGTGAAGTGAAAGCTGCTGAGCAAGGTGCAAATTTATCTACATCAGTGAGTGGTAACTATTATGATGACAAAGTACAAGAAGCAGAAATACGGAGAAAAGGCAAAAAGGTAATGCCTACTGAGAATAGGAATTTATTTTGATGGATTCTAACAGATGATACTGATGGCAGTAGAAGGGAAGAGACAGCAATGGAGAGGGTCAGCTTCTCTTGAACTCTTGGGAGCTGGTTTATGTAAATTTAAACCATTTCCAGAAAGGAGACATTTTGATACCAAAGATAATATGGTTTCAAAGTCATAATAATATATTTAACATAATTCTATAAGGAATCAAACTTCTTTAGTCTTCTCAAGCACTAAATAATGTGTTGTGTAAATTTCACCTTTACCTGTTACAAAATGATTCAATTGTATCATGAGTTTCACTTAAGTCAGGTGCTGTTAGACCCAAACAGTCTAATGTTCTGCTAAGCTAGAACTGTTTAAATTCAGAACTGTTTGAATTCTTTTTACACTGCTTGGATTTATTTTTATTATTCTTTTGTAAACAAATTTTAAGTTGTCGTAACTTCTTTTCTGACAGTAACAAAGCAAAAGAAGTTGAACTTTAGGAAATTTTAAAAAGAAAAGAATTAATCACCTACACAGACTACGGGAAACAAGGTTGAAAAATAGTATCATCATCAACAGCAACAACTGGGTTGCTGTCCTATTTGTACTTTCTTTTTAGTGCTTTACATTTTATATGTAAGAAAAAGTTAAAACTCAACACTCATTAAGGTTATAAAGCCAAGTACATATGCTCACCCCATAAATGAACCTCTGGTTAAATTGCTGCATAGCTCCCTGAAGTTGACTACGCTGGAGCTGCCATTGTTCATAGTTCCGGACGGATTCCAATGTTGGCCTCTGCCACGTTGTTGTTCTTGTGAAATGGTCAACGTAATAAATACGTCCCATGTTGTCAACCCGCCGTTCCCAGCTATATCAGGATAAAAACAACTGAATTCAACAAATATTTGTGAAACAGTTAAGAATTAAGTGGGACTTCATTTTAGCTCTGGTACAGATTTGGTAAGATTTTACCTTGCACAACTACTTTTCAGTTACCTGAAGTCTTTTATATGTATGTACTTTACAGTTTTTAAAAACTTATTTACTTATTATTTTTTGGTTGCACTAGGTCTGTGTTGCTGTGTAGGTTTTCTCTAGGTGCAGAGTGGGGACTACTCTCCAGTTGCAATGCGTGGGCTTCTCCTGTTGTGGAGCACGGGCTCTAGGGCGTGTGAGCTCAGTAGAGCTCAGGAGTTGCAACATGCAGGCTCAGCAGCTGCGGCTTGTAGGGTTCTAGAGCACGGGCTCAGTAGTTGTAGCACATGAGCTTAATTGCTCCAAAGCATGTGGAATCTCCCTGGACCAGGGATCGAACCCATACACCCAGCATTGCAGACTCTAAGCCACTGTATCACCAGGGAGGACCTTTTATATATTTTTAAATGGTCTATCAGCAAACTGAAGAGGAATGTATATAAAAATCTCCTTCTTAAAAGTTAAGATGTATCAGTCAGGTTTCTAAAATAATGTATCTTAACTGATTAAGTCTCAAATCAGTAAGACAAAAGCTCTCATTTCCTCTGTCTGAAATGTTCTTTTCACTGTTGCAATCCTAATAGGATCAGAAACATATGTGAGAGCCAGAGAGTGCAAGCGTTTTTCACAGATGTCAGGAAAAGCACTTTTTCACAAGAATAGAACTATTTTATTTATCATTTGAAATGGATGGATAACATTCAAGTAAACATTGATAAAGTAACTTGATGTCTACATGGCTGATCGTTTGGGGTTATGTCTATTAGTTTAATATTATCCAGAATTGGTTCTAGGACACTCCTTGGATACTCAAGTCCCTCATATAAAATGGCAAGGCATTTATTTGCATACAACCAGGCACATCCTCCCATATACTTCAAATCATTTCTAGGTTACTATCAATACCTAATACAATGTAAATGATAAATAGCTGTCAATACAGCACTAATGTTACATAAATAGTTGCCATGGCTTGGCAAATTCACGGTTTGTCTTTTGGGGCACCCGGGAATTTTCCCCCCAATATTACGATCTGTGCATGCAGGCCAACTGTGGTAAAATAATAAATACTTTTAGGTATTGAAAAATTTTTTCTTCCTTTGCATTACTTCTTTAGGATACATTTCCTGGAGAGGGTTACTAAGGGTATGGGTATTGCTATAGTTATATATACTTTCTGTGAGAGTTGTAACTACTTTATATTACCACCAGCAACATTAAGAGGCAAAGTTCCCCTACAGTCTCACCAAAACTGGATATTATATGTTAATTTAACAAGCAAAACTGTACCTTTTAGATGTGTATTTAAGATTACTAGCAAGATTAAATATTTTCATGTATTTACTCCTGGCTTCCCTCAAATAAAAATATTTTCTTTCAATTATTTTATATAATATAAATGTTAAATGATTAACACCATGTATTAATATACCCCATTTTAATATTAATATTTATCCAACTATCTTATAATGACTTTGCTATTATGTATTAGCTTTTATAAGAACTTTACCATAAATATGATAGGGTCTATAATTCTTATTCAGTTAAAAAAAAACTAATCCTGTTGTACAGCAGAAACCAACAACATTGTAAAGGAATTATCCTCCCATGAAAAAATATTCTATGATGAACCATAATGGAAAAGAATATTAAAAATAATATATATATGTATAACAGAATCACTATGCTGTACAACAGGGGCTTCCCAGGTGGCTTAGTGGTAAAGAATCTGCCTGCAATGAAGGAAATCCAGGTTCGATCCCTGGGTGGGGAAGATCCCCTGGAGGACGAAATGGCAACCCACTCTAGTATTCTTGCCTGGAAAATCCCGTGGACAGCAGAGTTGGCAGGCTACAGTCCACAGGGTCACAAAGGGTCAGACATGACTGAAGTGACTTAGCAGCATGCTGTACAATAGGAATTAACAGCACTGTAAATCAACCATACGTCAATAAAACTAAATAAGGGGGAAAAAAAACCCCTACTCTCAAAACCCTGCAGTTTGAGCCAGGTAAAAGTTCACAAAGCAAACTTAGGGAATCTTTCTTTAGGTCAGAAATGAGTGAAAATAAGTGTATTTCATCATGGTAAATCAATTCCCAGAATCTCTTTTCAGTCTGCACCCATCATAAAGCAAAGTAGACAGCGACAAGACTGACGGAACAGGAACAGTAGGAAGGCAGGGAAAACTTTGTATAGATGTAATCTATGTTGTATGAGTGCTAAGTCGCTTCAGTCATGTCCAACTGTTTGTGACACTATAGACTGTAGCCTGCCAGTTCCTCTGTCCAGGGGATTCTTCAGGCAAGAATACTGGAGTGGGTTGCCATGCCCTTCTCCAGGGGATCTCCCTGACCTGGGGATAGAACTCATGTCTCTTATGTCTCCTGCACTGGCAAGCGGGAGTTCTTTACCACTAGGGCCACCTGGGAAGAAGCCCCACAGATGTAATCTATAGTTCTGAATACTTTTTTCTTTTTTCCAATTCAGACACTTACCCAGGAGGCAGAGGTTCTGGTCTATCCCACGTTGTTCTTTTTTCAATGTGATCTACATAGTAAACTCGCCCATGCTGGTCCACTCTCTGCTCCCAACTTAAACACAAAATTTAAAAGGCTGATAAGCTACATGTATGAGTTGCCTGGTTTTTTAATCCCAGAGTTGAGACAAAGGAGCATTTCAGTATATAAAGCAGATACCAAAGGAATTTAGGAATAAAGTCAAGAAATGTTATCCTGAGGGTAACAGTGGATGAGATTTCTCCTGCGTTTAAGTATCTGCTCAAGGAGATGTCTTCTATTTCTAAAGAGGTTGAGGCAATGCACTCAGGTGACAAAATGTGTTTCAATCTGATCAGAGTATACCATAGAACTTGAGTGGAAAAGAAAACTGAAATTATTATTACAAAGTCTGAAGAAAGACTGAGAGTTGTTAAACGAAGGGCAAAGGACAGTTTGGGTTCTAGACAAGTTGAAATCAAAGAGTAAGACTTTATCAGATGTGCTCCTGCAGTCTTAAGGACAAAGGCAACCTGAGTATTCTAGTTTCCTTGGTAGGTTTATCCCCAAAGTAAAAAAGACAGGAATAAACCAACAGAGTTCAGAAGAACCAGTTATTTCTAAAAGAACCCACTCAGATTCTCTTTGCTAATCTCCGACACAAAGAATTTCCTAATCTGGCTTTCAAAAATGAAAATGGCCTAACTACCCACATAAATAATATAGTCTCTTTAGCAATTGAAATCCTCATCATAAGTTTCTTAATTTATCACCTAGTTAATTTTGATTAGCATTCTGAACTCTGGATTAATCTGACTGCCACAATGTATCTCTGTGTAACTATTACAGCATTACTAATTTTAAGAATAATAAGTAGAGATTTACATGAGATTGAGTTGCAATTTTTTCAGTTTCCTAAATTCAACTCTGCCATGACTTTACAATGGCAAAGAAATAAAATTTAAGTGATATTTTCCCTTTAAAGAAAAGGCAACCTGAATTAGGCAACTATTTTATTTCTTGGCTTTGATAAGTTCCTAAGGCTCAGAGTCCTTCTTTAAAAAAATTTTTTTTTCTTCCAGTTGGCTTTAAAATGAGGGAGTAATTTCAAATATGGCAAGCTATTTTGTTCAGTTTGACTCTAGACTTCCCAACACACATGCATAACCACAGTGATATTTTTTTAAAAGAATGGAATTCAGTACTATTTTCCTTATTAGTAAGTTTATGCAGAAGCCTAAAGAAAACAAATGTTAACCAAAAACAATTACTCACCCAGGTGGGAGGGGAGCTTGAGGTACAGGATTTAATGGTCTAGGGCCTGCACCTCCAGATATAGTAAGAGGAATTATTAATCCAGATGTTGCTCCTTCAGATGTACTTGAATTTGTATTTGTTGGTGGCAGAGAGCCTGTACTAGAGCCATCACTTTCAGAAGTGGTAGATGGTGAGCCATTGACAGATGCTTTAAGATTTGAGGAAAACAGAAAAACAATTTTTAGAAATTTAAAATCAGGATAGAATTTTAAATAAAAAGGTAAACGACAGATGTTTCTATTTTTAACATCTAACTATAGATGTTTCTATTTTTACTATATGAAAATAGTGACTTGCATGATTTTTGCTTTAAAAATCCAAGTATCATTTACCATTGTTAGGTTATTTGCCAATTACTGATTGTCTTTTTTAAAAGGATATAATAAGAATAAGCAACCAGATCCCTGACTCTACAAAATGCTTATGTCAACACAGGTACAAACACGGAGAGAAAGGTGCAATCTTATCTGTACTGCCTATACTTTTTATAGCACACGTGCGATTTCTGGCCCCCTCCTGCTTTTAGGCACACTTAGGATCTCAGTTTCCTAAACCCAGGCCACAATAGTGAAAGCCCCGTACCCTAACTACTAGGCCATCAGGGAACTCATAGCACACACATGATTTTCATTCTCAGTAGAGCATCTACCTCAACCCTGTCGGAAAAACTTATGGAACAAGCCACATCTTAATTAACTATAGAAAGATTATTCTTGGCCAAAAACTTAAATGTAAAAATTCAGGTTGAAAATCAACCTACCAGTGTCTCTTAACACTTACCCGAGCATCAATTCCCAAACAGAATTTTATAATCAACAGTACTGAGATCTATATCCCTAGTGTATGACTGGAATACACACCTGGTCTACGTGGGGTAGGTGGAGGTGGTCGTGAAGGTCTTGGAGGCCTAGAAGGCTTAAAACTGCCATTTGAGAGTGATGGAGAATTATTCCCATTGATCCTCCTATTTTCACTAGACCCTGCATCCTCAGGGTCATCTGATCCACTTGCATTCGCTCTGGGTAAAAAGGCAGGGAAGGGAATAACAATGCTCTTTAAATTTACAGAAAACCAACAGGAAGACCACAACTTTTAGGAGCTTGAGAAAAGCTTCCCAATTTCTGGCCAGCCCTACCAAATACATAAACAGCTCTTATGGCAGATGCACATGCAGCTTCTCAGAGCACATCTAGAAATAGAGTAAGGAGTTACTCAAGGGTACAGAAATAGTTGGGACTATTCAGAACTGTAAGATATGCTGGTTCAGATTTCAAATAACTCTTCAGAGGCCCTGCATAAGCAGAAACAGGGTCAAATTCTCAAAATTCCAAATGACTTAGAAAGGGCACTGTTTCGGTAACCCTATATGCGAGACAGAATAAGAGACACAGATGCATAGAACAGTCTTGTGGACTCTGAGGAAGAAGGTGAGGGTGGGACGTTCTGGGACAATAGCATTGAAACATGTATATCATCATATGTGAAGCGGAACACCATTCCATGTTCTATGCATGGGACAAATGCTCAGGGCTGGAGCATTGGGATGACCCAGAGCGATGGGATGGGGAGGGAGGTGGGAGGAGGGTTCAGGATGGGGAACACATGTAAACCCATGGCTGATTCATGTCAATGTATGGCAAAAACTACTACAATATTGTAAAGTAATTAGCCCCCAACTAAAATAAATCAATTTATTTTTTAAAAAAAAAAGAAAGAAAGAAAGGGCACTGTTTATCACAACCACAGATAATTTTGTCATCATTTTCTCAGTTTTCATTAGCTCTTTAATATTTAGGTCTGGAACAAGGCTGACCGTTCCATAGCAGGAGAAGGAAGTACACTTACTTCCGAGAGCTAGGTGCTCTCCTCCTACTCCAGAAAATGGTATACAAAATGTTCCAAGTGATCTAGAAGAGAGGTGTCCACAGACTTTTTTTTAAAGCAACTATCATTTCTTCAGAGCAATGACTTCAGTTAGAGGGAAAGAAAGGGGGGAGAACGCTAACAGGAATGTCAGATACAAAGTTACTACTGTTAGTTAAATACAGCCAATTCCTTTTCCCAGGGGAATCACTGATTATAAGACAGAGCATGAATTAGCTAGTTTGGAGATGATTCAGCTAAAGCTCTGATAACCTACTACCTGGTAAGTGGAAACCACTACACTGCACTAATTCATACTCTGGACCTTGCGGCAATCCTGAATAAAATTTAATAGATTCAAGAAACCAAAACAGAGGCAGTACCATGTATTAAATCATCTTCACATTATGGTCCCCAGAAATCAAAGTATGATATTTGGACCAGAGGCAAGCACAATTCACAGGAGCCTGTGAGAAACACACAATCTTGGACTCCACTCCTGATGCACTAGATCAGAGAGAGCGTTTTAACAAGATCTCCAGATGATCTGTGTGAACAGTAGGGCATAACAAATACTGCTGCGGGCGTTCCTCAAATGCTTATTCTGAATAAACGGAAAAGCTCAGTAACAGGCAGTCAGCACCTGATTGGTCCTGACTGCCTGCAGGAAGACCAAGCAACCTCAGAACATGACAAGAATGCAGCAAGAGTCAGCTCTGACACTACTTCCCTTCCCCTAGGAGATGAGTCTTAAACTCCTTTTGAGTTGTACACCTTTTTGAGACTGTGAGTATTGCCTCTCTATACTACTTTAAGATGGGAATGGGTGAATTTAATTCATATGACCATTGTATCTACTAACGTGGGCAAGAATCCCTTAGAAGAAATGAAGTACCCCTCAAAGTCAACAAAGAGTTCAAAATGCAGTACTTGAGTGCAGTCTCTGAAACGACAGAACAATCTTGGTTCGTTTTCAAGACAAATCATTCAATAACACAATAATCCAAGTCTATGCCCCAACCACTAATGCCAAAGAAGTTGAACGGTTCTATGAAGACCTACAAGACTTTACAGAACTAACACCAAAAAAAGACATCCTTTTTATCATAGGGTAGTGGAATGCAAAAGTAGGAACTTAAGAGATATCTGGAGTAACAAGCAAATTTGGCCTTAGAGTACAAATTGAAGCAAGGCAAAGGCTAACAGCGTTTTGCCAAGAGAATGCACTAGTCAGAGCAAACAACCTCTTCCAACAACACAAGAGATGACTCTACACGTGGACATTACCAGATGGTCAACACCAAAATCAGACTGATTGTATTCTTTGCAGCCAAAGATGGAGAAGCTCTATACAGTCAGCTAAACAAGACTGGTAGCTGAGTGTGGCTCAGATCATGAACGCCTTATTGCAAAATTTAGACTTAAACTGAGAAAATTAGAGATACCAAGGGAACATTTCACGCAAATATGGGCACAATAAAGGACAGAAGTGGTATGGACCTAACAGAAGCACAAGTCAGAAGTACACAAAAAAGTCTTAATGACTAGGAAAACCAAGATGGTGTGATCGCTCACCTAGAGACAGACATCCTGGAATGCGAAGTCAAGTAAGCCTTAGGAAGCATCACTACGAACAAAGCTGGTAGATGTGATGGAATTCCAGCTGAGCTATTTGAAACTTAAAGATGATGTTGTTAAACTGCTGCACGCATTAGATCAGCAAATTTGGAAAGCTCAGCAGTGGCCACAGGACTGGAAAAGGTCAGTTTTCCTTCCAATCCCAAAGAAGGGCAACAGCAAAGAATGTTCAAACTACTGAACAACTGCATTCATTTCACACACTAGCAAGGTAACGCTCAAAATCCTTCGAGCTAGGTTTCAACAATACATGAACCAAGAACTTCCAGACATACCGGCTGGATTTAGAAAAGGCAGAGGAACCAGAGATCAAACTGCCAACATCCACTGGATCATGGAAAAAGCAAGGGAATTCCAGAAAAACATCTAATTCTGCTTCACTGACTATGCTAAAGTCTCTGACTGTGTGGATTACAACAAACTGGAAAATTCCTAAAGAGATGGGAATACCAGACCACCTGACCTGCCTCCTGAGAAATCTGTATGGAGGTCAAGAAGCATCAATTTGAACTGGACATGGAATAACAGACTGGTTCAAAATTGGGAAAGGAGTACGTCAAGGCTGTATATTGTCACCCTGCATATTTAACTTATATACAGAGTACATCAAGTGAAATCCTGGGCTTGATAAAGCACAGGCTGGAATCAAGATTGCTGGGAGAAGTATCAATAACCTCAGATATGCAGATGACACCACCCTTATGGCAGAAAGTGAAGAGGAACTAAAGGGCCTCTTGAAGAAGGTGAAAGAGGAGAGTGAAAAAGCTGGCTTAAAACTCAACATTCAAAAAACTAAGATATGGCATCAGGTCCCATCACTTCATGGCAAATAGATGGGGAAAGAGCAGAAACAGTGACAGACTTTACTTTCTTGGTCTCCAAAATCACTACAGATGGTTACTGCAGCCATGAAATTAAAAGACATTTGCTCCCTGGAAGAACAGCTATGACAAACATAGACAGCATATTAAAAAGCAGAGACATTACTTTGGTGACAAAGTTCTGTATAGTCAAAGCTATGGTTTTTCCAGTAGTCATGTATGGATGTGAGAATTTCACCATAAAGAAGGCTGAGCACCAAAGAATTGATGCTTTCAAACTATGGTGCTGGAGAAGACTCTTAAAAGTCCCTTGGACTGAGAGGAGATCCAATCAGTCAATCCTAAAGGAAATCAACCCTGCTATTCACTGGAAGGACTGATGCTGAAGCTGAAATTACAATACTTTGGCCACCTGACATGAAGAACTAACTTACTGGAAAAAAGACTCTGATGCTGGAAAGACTGAGGGCAGGAGAAGAGGACGATGAGATGGTTGAATGGCATCACCAACTCAATGGACATGAGCTTGAACAAACTCTGAGAGATAGTGAAGGACAGAGAAGCCTGGCATGCTGCAGTCCATGAGGTCACAAAGAGTTGAACACAACTGACTGACTGAACAACAACAATATACTATACAAAGTTGTCAGTGTGAACTTATCACCATTATATTTGAAAAGCAATTAGCTACAAATTAAGTGCTACCATGGCTTTGCTCTCTGCTTTAGTCTTACAAGCCTGTTTATCTCACCATATATATTTACCTGATCTATTAGTATATGTAAGTTTAGATGTTTATGAACAAGATAAAGAACCCTGAGAACCCAGATGCTAATATAATAAGGTCATAATATACAAATCAAAGATTAACAGTCAAGAAGGTACTTTGAAAAACAAAATCTTTGACTACTAAGCATCAGTCACCTTGGTAATTCATAAAAGTGACAGAAGACAACACTGAGAAATACAAAATATCCAGATATGCTATGGGGGAAAGGAGACCAACAGGACTATGTTGATGATACATGCAGCTCTTGATTTAAACAAAAAAGTAAAAGAACCTAAAGCTGTTTAGTAAACTTCTTAAATGTCTGGCAGGGGTAGGTTTTTGCCTTTTTCACTGGATACATGCCCAAGTGATGAAGTCTGCAAACAAAAGCGAAGGGTTCACTGCCATGATTCCTGTATAGCGACATTTAAACAGCATGTGACAGTTTACAAAATGTTTTTCAAACCCATCATCTAAGAGGTATGCTCTCTGGAAGACGCTAATGCAAAGGAATTCATGCTTAACACAAAGACATGCTCAAAGATCAGTCTGGCAATCTCATAAACCCAGAAGACATTGTTCCTCAGGTTATTTGTGACAATGATTCACTTGGGAAAACATAAAGTATTAATTAAACAAATGGCATGAAGCCAGGGCACCAGCAATGCCTTTGCAAGAAATTTACAGCTGTCTAGAGTGGTTTCATGAAATATTTTAAGAAAGATTCACAAAAATGAAATAGAGTGGCACAACAGAACCTTTCAACGCACTACAAAATTGTATCACGTTCTCTCTAATGTAAAAGCATGGGTTTATTATGCAAAAGAGTACCAAAGAACACTGAAATATTAAAACATCTTTATGAAGGACATTTCATGACTTCAAAAAAAACTTAAAAAAAAATAAAAAGAAAAAGAAACACAAAAACATAGGATGTCTTCCAGTCTACAGAGATAGTTATTAATTTTTAAAACCTTTTCTACCTTTTTTTAATCACAGTAAGAAAATTAGAGCCCAGCTTTCCTGGAAAAGAAAACAGTCCAACAATGACCTTAGGATTCTAAACTTCCTTACCTTTGGGAAAATGCCAACATATTCACTTTCTATAAGCTGAAGAACTATTAGTGTTTGGGTACCCTGGCCTACACTACAGAACTGTAGTCATATAAGCTAAGGCTTTTGAATTTTCCATAAATATTTCCTTTCTTACCTAGAGCTCTGAAATTTGACACATTTTTATATCAATTTGAAGTTTTGACAAAAATGAAATTTATTCATTCTCCCTTGTTTCTTTCTGCATTCTGTGATATGTAATAAGTGAACTCTTACCTTGTTTCATCCTTGGGTCTGGAACCATCATCATTCTGTGAAGCACCTTTAACAACATTAAAAGTTACACAGAAAATAAATTTCAAGAAGTCATATGCACCTTTTACCTAAAGATGCTTTGTAAACAAAACCTTTAATTGTATCTTTCTAGTAACAAACATTGGGTTTGATCCCTGGGTTGGGAAGATAATCCTGGAGGAGGGCATGGCAACCCACTCCAGTATTCTTGCCAGGAAAATCCCATGGACAGAGGAGCCTGGCAGGCTACGGTTCATGACGTCGTGAAGCATCAGAGATGACTGAAGAGACTGAGCATGCAAGTAGTAAAGAACATGCTGGAATGGAGTTAAAGTCCAACATGTTATTTAAAAGGAAAATAAGATAAATGTTCATGTGACTGAGAAGTTTTATCAAAATTGTGCAAATGATTATTATTTTGTGTGTGTGTGCAAATGATTATTTTGTGTAAGAAATGGTAACGAGTCAAGGTATATTACTCATGTGCTACTTCTGGCTTGTTTCAAATGTCTTATTTATTTACTTACTTATTTAGCTAGCTAGTTAGCTGCACCAGGTCTTAGCTGCAGTACATGGGCACTTTGAAGATTTTCGTTGTGGCATACAGGATCTCTAGTTGTGGCATACAAACTCTTATATGTGGCTCTGTTGCTCTGTGGTATGTGGGATCTAGTTCCCTGACCAAGGATTGAACCCGGGGCCTCCTCTACTGGGAGTGAGGAGTATTAGCCACTGAACCACCAGAGAAGTCCCCATTTGCTTGATTCTAATTCAAATGTATTTTAGTCATCTTTTATATTCCAACTACCTCCCCCTAAAAGTGCTGATTATCAGCAGGATAATGATAAGATTTTGAAAATAGAAAAATCAGTAATATCTTTCTTATGCAAAGGCCCTGAAAATAGCTTCAAGAATAGGAAAGGCACAAATGGGTCTCAAAGTGGCCAAAACAAATACCACAACACTCATTCTTTCTTCAAATTTTATTCATGAAATATCCTTAGGATTCAGTAAGGAACTGTGATAGAGAGGGAAAGTACTGTAGGTAGGCACACAGACTGCAGCAAAAGTAGTACACAGAGAAGTTTTAAAAACTATAAAATGCAAAAAGAACAAGTTTAAAAGCCTAGGTCCACTGAGTTAAAGAACAACAGTCCCTAAATACAGTCCCTACTTTCAAAGAGTGAAATCATCACTATACTACTCCAAAGCATAATTAATGGATTACTTCATTAAAAAGATGCTGAGTCACCACTATAATATTACTATATCATACTCAGCAAGGTGGGCACGTGTCTCAAGGTTTTATTTTAAAAAATGGTACAGGTGGATAGATAAAATGTGGTATATCTATGCAATTTAAAACTATGCAGTAATAAAAAGCAACAGACTATTAAAACATGTTACATCACTGATAAACCTGAAATGACATTATCTACGCTAAGTGAAAGAAGCCTGACACAAAGACTACCTATTGTTATGATTCCACTTACATGAATGTATCAACTCTGAACCAGTATAACCAATTCAGAAATTTATTTCTACCCTCATTAACCCCAAAGAACCAATCTGGAAGATGTAACCAGGACTACCTTGAAGGTTCTGCTATTTAAAAAAGGTCATGAATTAGAAAGGAAGTAGGAAGCCTTCCAAACTAGAAAGAGAAGTATAACAGCATCTGATAACTGCAAAATGCTTCATGATGCAGTTTCTAGGTAAACAGAAAGATCTCTGTCAGACTAATCAAGGAAACCATTAATCTGTGCTTTGTCTCGAAAATCTGTGTTCCAGGTGAAAATACACTTATTAGCAAATAAGGCATGGAAATATCTAAAGGAAATTCACTGAGAAGTGGTTTTATTAAGCACGTTAGCTGCGAAGGGACTAACTCAGGTGCCAAACTTCTTTTAACTACATATCATATTTATTTCCTTTAACACTAGTAAACCATAAACTGTAAAATACATCAACATATAACAAATTGGTTTTGTCATTATTATAACTCAAAGACAGCTCAGTAAATGTAGCCTACAAAAATGGAAGAGGAATGGCAAACGAACGCCAGCTTGTACTGGTTTGTCTGGTACAGTACTAAGGATTTTGAGTCAAATTTAAACTCAATCAGACACTGCTACAGACAGTAAACTATGTCTGCCACTGGCACTGGAGAAGGTGTAGCATCAAATGTGCCATATTAACTGCCACTGTTGGCCTATAGAATGGCTACTTTATAAATCAATTCATCACTCTCAGAGACAACAGTGATTTGGCTTTTATTTGGCTAGCTTTTCAACTCTTAGTTCCTAACAGAAACAATGTACTACAAGTTTAAAATGAAAAATGTCTCTTTAAAAAATGGAAATAAAATAATTTCTTTATGTGAAAAAGAATGGCAATAATTAACAACATACTTTACAGCAGCTAGTTTAAGAAGAAAAGATCCTATGTATTTCCCTGGTAATCCAGTGGCTAAGACTCTGTGTTCCCAATGCAGGGGGCCTGGGTTCAATCACTGGTTAGGGGAACTAGATCCTACATGCCACAACTAAAGATCCTGCATGCCACAAAGAAGATGGAAGATCCTGTGTGCTGCAGCTGGTACTCAGCACAGCCAAATAAATAATAATGAATTTTTTTTTTTTTTAAGTGATCACTTACTTTCTGAACATACAGTTTCACCATTGGCAACAACTTCAGACTCTAGTTGCAGTCCATCAAGACAGACTGACAAATCTCCTATTGTCTCAGTTGGTTCTTTGTCACCTACAAGCTGTAAAGTCACAACTACTTCCTCAACTGGAAGAGAATACAATTACAGAAAATGGTCACTTTTTTTTTAAAGCCGTAACTGTTAAAAACATAATTGTCAGAAAATTTACATTCATATGCACACATATTGTTTTAATACACTTCACCCAAGGTTTCAGGCCTTTTCATGCCAAAAACATTTAAAAAATAGAACAAAATCTCCTAATGCTTAATATCCACAATGTAAGATACTAAATGGGGCTTCCCAGGTGGCTCAGTGAGTGGTAAAGAATCCGCCTGCCAATGCAGGAGACGTGAGTTTGATCCCTGCATCAGGAAGAGCCCCTGGAAAAGGAAATGGCAACTCACTCCGGTATTCTTTCCTGGGAAATCCCATGGAGAGAGGAGCCAGGCAGGCTCTAGTCCATGGGATCACAAGAGAGTTGGACACGGCTTAGTGACTAAACAACAACAAACAAAAACACTAAATAGCTCAATCATCTCACTTATTATATTCATTCTCTTCTTCAAAATGAGCCAGCAGGACAACTAAGACTACTTAGCAAGGTATGTCTGAATTATATGGAGTGAAAACATAATTTAAGAATGAATTTTTGTCTTATAAATCCTAAATGAGAAATAAATTCTTAGAAGTATGCTTTAGATACTCAAGGGATTAAAAGTCTGTTTTAAAATCATGATATATTAATTAAAATAAGCATGTTTCAAGTTTTTATGTATCTATAGTATCAAAAGATAAACACATATAAATAAAACCATCTAAAATAAAATCACCTCTGCTCTATTTCTTTTCCATAATTGAGTATACCCTTCAATAAATATCTATCTACTAAATATTTATTTAAAATATTGGATCCAAAATGAATGGCCAAACCACAGATATTAAGAATGCATTAAATAGTTCAAGATTTATCTATTAACGTTACAACCATGTAAACCTAAAAACAAATAGTGAACAGTCATTTTCTCCACATTTGGCACATGAATTTCCTGCAGAATAACAAAAGCTGAGCTTATTCTTATTTTCACATACATACGTTTCATATTGTTTGACTTTAATGTTTCGTAGATATCCAATCCAGCAGTTCCCAACAAAACATCAGATTTCAGTGTTTGGTGACTCCACACACGAAAATGTAATTTACTCACAGGGGTGACAATACTACAAATGAAAAAAAAAAAAGGTGAAAAAAACATTTCCATTAATATCACAATGGAATTCTAAATAAATTACAATTAAAATCTTCTCACCGCATAACTTACAGTTTACAACCAATACTGCCTGTATTCTATAATCTTATGAAAAACATATCTGAATGCTACAGGTTTGCACAGTCATCTTCACGCACTGCTGACCTATAGGGATGATTACATGTATGTATTATCAACAAAAGTAAAAGTGCTCATCATGCTACAAACTGTTGAAAAATAATTTTACTTTAGTAGTACAAAAAGCTGAGGCTCCACTTTGGCCACCTGGTGCGAAGAACTGACTCATTAGACCCTGATGCTGGGAAAGACTGAAGGCAGGAGGAGAAGGGGACGACAGAGGATGAAACGGCTGGAAGGCATCACCAATGCAATGGACATGAGTTTGAGCAAGCTCTGGGAGTTGGTGATAGACAGGGAGGCCTGGCGTGCTGCAGTTCATAGGGTCACGAAGAGTCAGACACGACTGAGAAACTGAAAAGAACTGAGTACAAAAAAGTGATCTGTACAAAAAATTAAATTCTTATTTTGTCAGGTAGTGTGCCTGAGCTTAGGATTATTTCATTTAACCTTCACAGTAACCCTGAGGTGAGAATACCACTTTCATCTTTACATACAGAAGCTGATATTCAGAGAGAATAAGTAAATTGCCGAATATCACAGAGCCAGTTGGTGATAGACTGTAATCTGAACAAAAATCTGTCATTAAAATTTGTATTAAAAATGTTCTCAGTCAGCTACTTAAGGATTTCAGGATTATATTACCCCATGTTTCACACTGCTAGAGGCCAAGTGTCTAGGACAACTGTCAAATAAGGCCATACCTTGCTAAATGCCAATACAGAATAGAAATTTGAATTTGCAATAAACTGTATAAAAACTCAGAGAAAGTGATGGCACCCCACTCCAGTACTCTTGCCTGGAAGATCCCACGGACAGAGGAGCCTGGTAGGCTATAGTCCATGGGGTCGCGAAGAGTCGGACACGACTGAGCAACTTCACTTTCACTTTTCACTTTCATGCATTGGAGAAGGAAATGGCAACCCATTCCAGTGTTCTTGACTGGAAAATTCCAGGGATGGGGGAGCCTGGTGGGCTGCCATCTATGGGGTCGCACAGAGTTGGACAGACTGAAGCAACTTAGCAGCAGCAGCAGCAGTATAAAAACTATTTCAATTAGAAAAACAGAACACTATATAACCTATGATAGTCCTATGGTTCAAGGCTATAAGACTTTCCTGACCAGGGACAGAACGCATGCCCACTGCAGTGGAAGTGCCGAGTCCTAACCACTGGAACACCAAGCAATTCCCAGTGGCAGATATTGTAGCCAAACTAAGAAACTTTCACCTAATCTTTGCCCCTTTTTGGTACAATGTATTCATTCTCTTTCAAAACTTTCAGACGTTACTTTCAGGAGAACATATATTAAATATTAAGAGAACATTTCTCTGTTAGTCATCTGGGTAATCACAATGGGGATAGAATAAAAGTTAATCAATTTTACTTTGAAAGATAAACTCTGCCATCAAAGATGGTCTATTCTAAATTACTTCAATTCAATTCTTGAGACAAGTATGGAAAGCATGCTACCTAACAATGGAAGCTGTGTTAAAATTGCAGGCCAATCTCCTGTAACTTAAAAATTCAGAAGAACTTGAACTTAGTGTTCCCCTCCAAATACCCAGGCTGAAGAGCACGACCATATAGGGCTACAAGAGAGCTTTTTGCTTAACTTTTAAACCACTAAGTTCATGTTGCTATCAGCTCAAGAGCCTGAAAGTATATTTACAGTGAGCACAGATAGCAGTTGGTAGAAAATAGATGAGTATTCAGTCTATTATTCCGAACATCTCCAGTCATTGGAGCCTGTGGCCTATTGAAGATTTGTTTTATAAAAAAATGTTACTCACACACTGTTTAATCTAGATCAAACCTCTAATGGGGCACTAATTAAAAATGAAGTCTAAGAAACATTAATATTGAAATAAATACAGATGAGAAACATTAGAATGATACTTCTGAAAATAGGTCTCAAAATGATATTTGGGAAATTCTTAAGTTTCATTTATTTGTTCAAAATCATTGTTAAGTACAACAAGATGCCCTAGAACTTCAAAAATCCATGTTAAAGGTTAATGTAGGTATATCCAATTTGTTTTGTAATTTATTAGAAATATTGTTCACAGAGCCATGTATCATGTCAAGAGAAGAGCTTATCATTTCAGATGTCTCATCTTACCATTTAAAAATAAAATGTTTTTAGTCACAGGTTTGTTTTTCTAAGAGAAAAAAATGAAGAATTTCAAATGTTAGGGAATGAAAGCAATTTGTATACATTTGATAAAATAACAACTGGTTATATTTTGAACTATGCTTTAATATATAAAATACTGTATTATTTTTAAATCTGCTGCTGCTGCTGCTGCTAAGTCGCTTTAGTCGTGTCCGACTCTGCGACGCCATGGGGGGCAGCCCACCAGGCTCCGCCGTCCCTGAGATTCTCCAGGCAAGAATACTGGAGTGGGTTGCCATTTCCTTCTCCAGTGCATGAAAGGGAAAAGTGAAAGTGAAGTTGCTCAGTCGTATCCGACTCTTAGCGACCCCATGGACTGTAGCCTACCAGGCTCCTCCGTCCATGGGATTTTCCAGGCAAGAGTACTGGAGTGGGGTGCCACTGCCTTCTCTGATTTTTAAATCTATTTGTTGATAAACCATACATTTTCTTCCATTTTAGTAGAAAAAGTTTAAAAATTAACCTATAATTCCCTTCAACTTTTAATGCTTTTCTTACCAACATTTAGGGCTTTGTCAATTAGTGTTGAAATTGAGCTATATCCCACTTCTATGAATTTAAATGATAGATAAAAACACCAACGCACAGACATATGCACAGGAATGTATATTACTAACAGCACAACACTAGAAATCAACTGAATAGGGAACTAGTAAAATTAATCACAGTCCATCCATATTAAAGAGTATTATGTAGTTATATTAGAGATGTTAGACCTGTATGTACTCAGAAAAAAAGGATGTTATGCATGTTTAATATAAAACAAAATGCATAATTTTTTTAAAGAAAAAAAAAAATGTGGGTAGGTTTTGTGTGGGCACTGTAATTTTAAAAAACACACAATTTAAATTAGATTTTGTTTAAAACTAAAATTTAAAATAAAAATTAAATAAGAAAAAATGAAGTGAGTTCCTGATATCCCTCTATTTCCAACCTAAATTAAGGAAAGAGCTGCTAATATTTCTGGGCCCATAACCCTAGGATCTCTCAGCTACTATTTAGTGGCAACAGAGATACCATCAACAACTAAATCAGGATGCAATGAAAAGGAGAAATTGGGAAAACAAATAATTAAAAGAGAAACGAGACTAAAAGAACAAGGGAGGTAAAATTAAGAGGGGAGAGGAACAACAAAAAAAGTGAAAAACTTTCTAAAAGCTGCATTTCTGCTGACCTATTAAACAAAATAAACCACAGAAAATACTTTCAAACCTACACTGTAAGAGGTTGCTTCCATTTGGGACTGTTCGTATTGTTGCACTTTTCTGTCTTCTTTGACTGTCCATCTACTGTGACTTCCACATAAGGACTTGGCCCAAACCAATTCTTTTTATTTTCTTTAAGCTTTGCTGAAATGACTAAAAAAAAGAAAAAATATTTCAGTATTCGAGATGTTAGTCCATCCTTCAAATCAATTTAATTTCATAAAGATTAAACAGAGCAGTATTTTTACTCAAGAGAAGCAAAGCAGTTTGCTCTAAAATATTCACACATTTTATTCACGTATGACCTGCGTATTTCTTACCATCTTATTAAAAAAGATAGGACTTCCTCACACCATCCACCCAAATTCCCATCAGTAGTATCACCAGTCCCAGAAATCTTGAGGTCAATTAAAAAGTACACTGACAAACTTGGTAAACAAATATGTGAATGACTACCATCTATCAGATATTATTGCTCTAAACTCTGGACAGAACAGTTTATAATTAGAGATAAGTCCTTGTGATGAAAAACAGCCTAAGGTGGCAGAATATGACTTGGTAGTAAAGAAGTTTTCTAAGGATATGGTACTTTTAAGCAACCATCTAAATGACAAGGAGCTATCCATGTCAAGATCAAAGGTAGGAAGAAAGGGAACATTAAGAAAGAGGTACAAAAGATTTGCTCTAGGAAAAGTAGAGAAGCATGGTAAATAAGGTGAGATCACATTTGGCTTTGCAAGCCAAGATAAGGAATTTGGATTTTCTTTTAAGCATGCTAGAAAGTCACTGAAGGAAGAGTTACAAACTAAGATTATGTCTAGCATCTCATGTATCTCTCATTACCTTAGCAAGAGCTTCTTACATCCTGAGCCTGAGTTAGTCACCACTGCCAT
Organism: Okapia johnstoni; assembly: GCA_024291935.2. NCBI lineage: Eukaryota > Metazoa > Chordata > Mammalia > Artiodactyla > Giraffidae > Okapia > Okapia johnstoni. Next base: position 52,931,887 of record CM044324.1, on the reverse strand, counting down.
AAAACATAAAACAGCCTTGTCCCAGGCTTGTGTGGAAGGCGCTAAGAGTAGATTTGAATCTAGAACACCCCACAGATCCCACAGGAGACAACTCACTGGTTCCCTATAAGTGAGAAGACCACAGCCAAGGAACTATTTTACTACCTGGATATCTACTCTAACAGCAAAGTTCAGAGATGCCAGTGCCTATCAACATTAACAGGTCCTTGTGGGTTGCTAGGAAAGTTTATATAGGAGCTACCCAAGAAGTGTTAATATACAATCCAACAAAGACAATCTGGGCACTCTAGCAGGCACAGTCCCAAATGGTGGCCCTGAATCCCCCAACTTCACTTTGATCTAATATTTTACTTCTGTCCTTTTACGCTTAAGAGGCTGCTAGAGCCATCTAAGAGACAGTAGGTAAGACCAGGGTGGTGAACATGGATATGGGGAGGAATAAATATTTTCAAGACCACCCCCAAGAAAAAGAAATGCAAAAAAGCAAAATGGCTGTCTAAGGAGGCCTTACAAATAGCTGTGAAAAGAAGAGAAGCGAAAAGCAAAGGAGAAAAGGGAAGAGATACCCATTTGAATGCAGAGTTTCAAAGAATAGCAAGGAGAGAAGACAGCCTTCCTCAGCGATCAATGCAAAGAAATAGAGGAAAACAACAGAATAAGGAACATTTCATGCAAAGATGGGCTTGATAAAGGACAGAAATGGTAGAGACCTAACGGAAGCAGAAGATATTAAGAAGAAGTGGCAAGAATACACAGAAGAACTGTACAAAAAAGATCTTCACAATCCAGATAATTACGATGGTGATTCTTCACCTAGAGCCAGACATCCTGGAATGTGAAGTCAAGTGGGCCTTAGGAAGTATCACGACAAACAAAGCTAGTGGAGGTGATGGAATTCCAGTTGAGCTATTTCAAATCCTGAAAGATGATGCTATGAAAGTGCTGCATCAATATGTCAGCAAATTGGGAAAACAGCAGTGGCCACAGGACTGGAAAAGGTCAGTTTTCATTCCAACCCCAAAGAAAGGCAATGCCAAAGAATGCTCAAACTACCACACAATTGCACTCATCTCACACACTAGTAAAGTAATGCTCAAAATTCTCCAAGCCAGGCTTCAGCAATACATGAACCGTGAACTTTCAGATGTTCAAGCTGGTTTTAGAAAAGGCAGAGGAACCAGAGATCAAATTGCCAACATCCGCTGGATCATCGAAAAAGCAAGAGAGTTCCAGAAAAACATCTACTTCTGCTTTATTGACTATGCCAGAGCCTTTGACTGTGTGGATCACAATAAACTGTGGAAAATTCTGAAAGAGATGGGAATACCAGACCACTTGACCTGCCTCTTGAGAAACCTGTGTGCAGGTCAGGAAGCAACAGTTTGAACTGGACATGGAACAACAGACTGGTTCCAAACAGGAAAAGGAGTACGTCAAGGCTGTATATTTTCACCCTGCTTATTTAACTTACATGCAGAGTACATCATGAGAAAAATGCTGGGCTGGATGAAGCACAAGCTGGAATCAAGATTGCCAGCAGAAATATCAATAACCTCAGATATGCAGATGACACCACCCTTATGGCAGAAAGTGAAGAAGAACTAAAGAGCCTCTTGATGAAAGTGAAAGAGGAGAGTAAAAAAGTTGACTTAAAGCTCAACATTCAGAAAACTAAGATCATGGTATCTGGTCCCATCACTTCATGGCAAATAGATGGGGAAACAATGGAAAACATTAGCTGACTTTATTTTGGGGGGCTCCAAAATCACTGCAGATGGTGACTGCAGCCATGAAATTAAATGACGCTTACTCCTTGGAAGGAAAGTTATGACCAACCTAGATAGCATATTAAAAAGCAGAGACATTACTTTGCCAACAAAGGTCCGTCTAGTCAAGGCTATGGTTTTTCCAGTAGTCATGTATGGATGTGCGAGTTGGACTGTGAAGAAAGCTGAGCGCCAAAGAACTGATGCTTCTGAACTGTGGTGTTGGAGAAGACTCTTGAGAGTCCCTCGGACTGCAAGGAGATCCAACCAGTCCATCGTAAAGGAGATCAGTCCTGGGTGTTCATTGGTAGGACTGATGTTGAAGCTGACACTCCAATATTTTGGTCACCTGATGCAAAGAACTGACTCATTTGAAAAGACCCTGATGTTGGGAAAGATTGAAGGCGGGAGGAGAAGGGCACAAAAGAGGATGAGATGGTTAGATGGCATCACCGACTCAATGGACATGAGTTTGGGTGAACTCCGGGAGTTGGTGATGGACAGGGAGGCCTGGCGTGCTGCAGTTCATGGGGTCGCAAAGAGTCGGACACGACTAAGCGACTGAACTGAACTGAATGAGAATCCACAGGATTAGATTACATTAGTGAGCTACGGAAAAGCAGCAAGTATATCTCCTGTGTTTCTGGCATGAGTAACTGGATAGAAGGTGGTATCATTGAGTAAGATGGAAAAGATCTAGGAAAAGAACAAGTTTGAGGAGGGTGGCATGGGCAAGAAATCAAGTATATTATACTGAATGTATAAATTTAAGATGCTCGTGAGACATCAAAGTGGAAACACTAAGCAAAATGTCTTTTTCAGAACAGAAAATGCGCAAGTGGGGATCAGACCTATCTCTGACTAATATGTACTATAAAGCCCTACTACTTAATACAAAACCTAATTTAATCACAGGATTGCCCCAGAAATCCCTGTTTTTAATACATTTGTGGTCTGAGAAAAGGTGAAACAGCCCATACAATCATGCATAAGCTCATTTTGTTTCGGGGGCTCTTGTGATCCTCTAAAACTGATTAAGCCTAGAACAAAGAGCAATGCAGCTATCCTGAGTGGCTTTTTAGGATTCAAACTTTTGAAAGCTATTTACCACATAATCCCACTCAACCCTACTAGAGCCATTTTAGGAAATTTTAAATGGGAAAATAAAAAGAGTATGGGAAACTAACACCAACTGTTAGTGTTTTACTGTGTCTGGCACCTAAATATTATCATTTTGACTCTCACAACTATTCTGCAAGACAGGTATTATCATCTTAATTTTTACACATAAAAAAAGAACAAGATCAATAGAATTTAAAAGTTTATCCAATGGTCACAGCAAAGCTTGGACAGGAGAAATTATGTTAAGTGTTCACATCTCAAAGTTTAGATGGCACAAAACTTTCATTACAGTCCTAACATTGTAAAACAGATCAATGTACTTCCTAAAATTTAAATTCCCAAGGTAAATTAAAAGACTATGAATTATAAACTAGAAGAAAATGAATCAGAAAAATGTCAGTATCATCTGTCACCTGGGCTACACCTAAAGACCTCTAACAAGTGTCTATTTTTACTCTCACTTCTCTAATCCAATTCCTCACAGCTACTAGAATTGTTCCTAGAACAGATGTGACCCCATCAGTACTTTTCAATGACCCCCTAACACCTGAAAAATGAAGTTTAAATTCTTCTGGGGCATTTTACACTGCTTACTATGTACTTTTACAGCCTCTTCCTATACAAAATCCCACAAGGCCCCTGGTGTTCTAACCACTCTTAGCTGTTTGCTGTCCCTCACAAGGACCATCTACTTTGATGGCTCATCTGTGCTACTCCCCTCCACTCATAATGATCCTTTTTCCTTTCCATCCGACACAATTCTACTTCCTGAGTTGTCTTTAATCCCTTCTCTTTGAAGGGTTCTTTAAATCTAACAAGTCAAATTGTTCTATACTTGCACAGCATTTTCTTATTTATATATGACTCCTACTGCTTTTCATTCAGTCTTAGTTCTTAGTAGGTTTATTAGTTTTTACTTATTTAACTCAACCTGCAATCCCCTTCACGGCAAGGTTATAGCAAGTGTGTATATTTAATAACTTCCTCTCCGATATGAAATGAAAGTGTTGACAATTTAAAGAAAGTAAAAATAAATAAATAAATGTAAAGTAAATGAAAGTGAATCTTTGGCTCATTCAACTTATTTCGGGAATCAGAAGGCTGTAAGGAACAAGGTAAAACAAATAAGGGTGCTGAGATCAAGTTATGATTAGCAATATGATGAACTGATAAGAGATAAAACCAGTTACGCAAGGATTACCCTCTGTGGTCAGAAGTCACAAGAGGCCACAAGAGGCCTCTGTAACAGAACTATGGCTTGTCTGGGCAGAACTGGATATAAACTCTTGACTTTAAATTTAAAGTATGAAGGATCCTCCTGGTCTCTAAGCATTGGAAGCTAAATATATGGTGTTCTAGTAAATCTGGAAAAATACAGTAATGTTTAACTTCAATTTGTAAGAACTAAGATGGTTTCTCTTCCTCAAATGATGAGATCTGAGTAAGGACTGAGACTAAGAAATTTCTAGGAAATACCAAAGTAATTATTCTGCCTATGTAAGTATAATACTAGCATACAGCAAGCATCAAAACACAGATAAGCTGAGTATAATAGCTGAAATTAGGTGCAGAACATAATTAAACAGGAAATGGCTAAACACAGAGAAGGATGTAAGAAAACAGACTTATGTCCAAGGTAAAGGAACCAGGCCACAGAATTAGAGATAAAGAATAAAGAATGATCCAGGAAATCAACTTATTTTGGGAATCGGAAGGCTATAAGGAACAAGGTTAAAACAAACAAGGGTGCTGAGGTCAAGTTATGATTAGCAATATGATGAACTCTCAAAGACATTTGAGAGTAAGTAGGTATTTCTGATTTCCTGCTATAATTTTTGTAACTATCTGATAAATTACAAAGGATCTGCCCAACACAAGGATCAATACAGGTATATTCAATACCCAACAAAAGTGTTAAGAGATCACTTCAATGCCAACAGAAGTTCCCAAGGGGATGCCTCATATAGTACCTTGATCAATGAAAGTGTAGCACAAAAGACCACCTTTCTACTCCAGTTCAAACTGGAATAGCAAAATGGCTATTCATGTTATTTCTATAAATTAAGAGTCAAGTCATAGAAAGTGTGACTAATGAACTGGCATTATTTTAAAGTTTCAGGTGTAAAAGCATAAGGATTAGACATCAGGAAATAATTACAATTAAGTTTAGTGAACATTCATCATCTCATATAGATACAAAATTAAAGAAATAGAAAAGGAAATTTTTTCCTTGTGAGAACTCAATCACTTGTGATGAGGTGTATTTTATTTTATGTAAATTCTGAAGAAGAAAAGCAATTTTGGCTGCCTTTCCCTTGATGTTCCTATAAAGAATTATGTGAAATTAAAACCCATCAAGTTCTCTTAAACAACCTATTTATCAACATAGTATCAATTTATGAATTAATTTTTTAAAACTCTTGCTACAACTTATACAAGTTTTTATTAAAACTTATTATAGGTGTCATTTCTCTGAAATAAATTTTCTACTTGCCCTCATCTGGTAAGGAAAAGCAATTAGCAAATGTATATACTGTAAACAAATTATGTATGTACACATGTAATGTTTGCATGAATGAAAGAGTTGAAGAAATAAATTTGGGCAGAACCACAGAGCAACATTTTAACTTTTGACACTAAATTTCCCTATCAGTCTTTTACAGCAACTTTCTAAAACACCAATCCAGTTCACTGCTCTTTGTTAAAAACTCCGGTTACTTTCCATCTCCCTTAGCAATGACTTTTTTTTTTTTTTGGCAGCCTTGACTCATGTGAAGCAGATGACCAATTCCCATGAATTCTCTCAGGTCCCTGCTCTGCAGCAGTGACTTTTAGGGATATCAAGGGAAGCCTTGGCATTGCCCTCCTTCACGCCATTTGCTCTGTGATGTTCATTCTTGAAAGATCCTTTTATATCTTTCTCCTTTTTCAGTTCAGTCGCTCAGTCATGTCCGACTCTTTGCAACCCCATGAAACGCAGCATGTCAGGCCTCCCTGTCCATCACCAACTCCCGGAGTTTACCCAAACTCATGTCCATCGAGTCGGTGATGCCATCCAGCCATCTCATCCTCTGTCGTCCCCTTGTCCTCCTGCCCCCAATCCTTCCCAGCATCAGGGGCTTTTCCAATGAGTCAACTCTTCCCATGAGGTGGCCAAAGTATTGGAGTTTCAGCTTCAACATCAGTCCTACCAATGAACACCCAGGGCTGATCTCCTTTAGGATGGACTGGTTGGATCTCCTTGAAGTCCAAGGGACTCTCAAGAGTCTTCTCCAACACCACAGTTCAAAAGCATCAGTTCTCTGGCGCTCAGCTTTCTTCACAGTCAACTCGCACATCCATACATGACTACTGGAAAAACCATAGCCTTGACTAGACGGACCTTTGTTGGCAAAGCAATGTCTCTGCTTTTTAATATGCTGTCTAGGTTGGTCATAACTTTCCTTCCAAGGAGTAAGCGTCTTTTAATTTCATGGCTGCAATTACCATCTGCAGTGATTTTGCAGCCCAGAAAAATAAACTCAGCCACTGTTTCCACTGTTTACCCATCTATTTCCCATGAAGTGATGCCATGATCTTAGTTTTCTGAATGTTGAGCTTTAAGTCAACTTTTTCACTCTCCTCTCTCACTTTCATCAAGAGGCTTCTTAGTTCCTGTTCACTTTCTGCCATAAGGGTGGTGTCATCTGCATATCTGAGGTTACTGATATTTCTCCCAGCAATCCTGATTTCAGCTTGTGCTTCATCCAGCCCAGCGTTTCTCATGGTGTACTCTGCATATAAGTTAAATAAGCACGGTGACAATATACAGCCTTGACGTACTCCTTCTCCTATTTGGAACCAGTCTGTTGTTCCATGTCCACTCCTAACTGTTGCTTCCCGACCTGCACACAGGTTTCTCAAGAGGCAGGTCAAGTGGTCTGGTATTCCCATCTCTTTCAGAATTTTCCACAGTTTATTGTGATCCACACAGTCAAAGGCTCTGGCATAGTCAATAAAACAAAATAGGTGTTTTTCTGAAACTCTCTTGCTTTTTCGATGATCCAGCAGATGGTGGCAATTTGGTCTCTGGTTCCTCTGCCTTTTCTAAAGCCAGCTGGAACATCTGGAAGTTCACAGTTCACGTATTGCTGAAGCCTGGCTTGGAGAATTTTGAGCATTACTTTACTAGCGTGTGAGATGAGTGCAATTGTGTGGTAGTTTGAGCATTCTTTGGCATTGCCTTTCTTTGGGACTGGAATGAAAACTGACCTTTTCCAGTCCTGTGGCCACTGCTGAGTTTTCCCAATTTGCTGGCATACTGAGTGCAGCACTTTCATAGCATCATCTTTCAGGATTTGAAATAGCTCAACTGGAATTCCATCACCTCCATTAGCTTTGTTCGTAGTGATGCTTTCTAATAGTAGCAATGTTTCAAGCACCATTTTCTTTCACAGCAACTCTAGTCAAATACTACCCCTTTTTCCTGACCAAAGTCATTATCTCTTGCCATTACCATATACCATGGCATATATTTTATACTTTCATATTTATGCCTTCCTTGAATTTTAGAAGTGTTGAGGCAGCTTACCAAAATAAAAGACAGAAAATTCAAATACTGCAGCTAATCCATTAACACAGAATAACAAATACAATGTCAATTAAAGTGATTTGTGGGAAAAAAACTTTGTTCTGAGGTTTCTAGCACCAAAAGCAAAATAAACAGTGAATTACAAAGGACACTTGATTCTAGTCAACTTGGCACTCTACTGTTTATTACCTGATGTTCTCCATATCTGCCATTTCTACTGATGTCTTTGCTAAATATATAACTTTTATCCATAATTCACAGCGCCTGTTTCTGTTAAAAATGCTTTTGCCCTATACTTATGCATTCTCAGAATTTTTAGACTCAAGATTAAAAGCTTATAAATGGCTAAGAATTATGTCTTCTTGAGGTACATTTAGGCATTAAGTGTTTTTCTTCCCGAGACAGTCACAATAGCAAATAAGATAGCTAGCTTATGCAAAGACAAGTCAAAAGGAATATTACTTAAATCTGGTTGCTCAGATGGTAAAGAATCTGCCCGCAATGCAGGAGACCCAGCCAGGTTCGATCCCTGGGTCAGGAAGATCCCCCGGAGAAGGGAATGACTACCCACTCCAGTATTCTTGCCTGGAAAATTTCATGAACAGAGGAGCCTGGTGGGCTACAGTCCATGGGATCACAAAGAGTCGGACACGACTAAGCGACTAACACTTTCACTTTTTCTTTCCTCATGTTACTATTTTAAATTGCTGACTTTTAAAAAATAAAAAGCATGTATATTGCTTACATAACCTGAAAAGCTGACACTATTAAATTCTCTAAATCAAAAATTTTAACTTAAGCTGTCCCCTAAAAAATGTCTTAAGAAGCCTGGCCCAATGTAAAACAGCTACTCAGACTAGACTGAAGATGGGGAGAAAGTGAAAGTGTTAGTTGCTCGGTTGTGTCCGATTCTTTGCAATCCCATGGACTGCAGCCCTCCAGACTCTTCTGTCCATGAAATTCTCCAGGCAAGAATACTAGAGTGGGTAGCCATTCCCTTCTCCAAAGGATTTTCCTGACCCAGGGATTGAACCCGGGTCCCCTACACTGCAGGCATATTCTCTACCATCTGAGCCACCAGGGATGGGGAAGGGAGAAACAACTAGAATCTGGCTTTAGCAAAGAAATATTACAATATTTCACTGAAAATCAGACATCACTTAGAAAAGAGACTGGAGTCAGTGAAAGAATTCCCAAGAATAAATTCTAGCATGCTTTCAACTTACGAAGGTGTTACTTTTATGTAACTCAAATATTTTTAGGTTTCGAGAAGGATAAGAATAATACAGTTTATAACTTTACATTCATAAGCTAGAGGTGGATGTAAGCCAGGTACAGTATTAACAGAAACTAATACAATCAATAAATGCCATTAAATTAAAAGGAGAGAGAGACTAAGTTTCCATTGTGTGATAGACACATGTTTGTCTAAAGAAAATCCAGTGCCTTACTTTGGCCAGTACAAATGGTTTCTATAAAAAGACCCTACAAAGAGATCATATGGAGCCTGACTGTAAAAGGTCTTAGCCCAGTTTTAAAGAAATTCACTAACATAGCCAAGGAGAAGCACTGAAGGTTTCTGAGCAGGTACAAATCAGGTGGCATTTTAAGAAACATTAATCTGAAAGTGATCCACTTGGTTAGTATGGTTAGAGGAAAAAAACAGGTATCAGGAAAGTAATAAGAGCAACCAAAAAATTTAAATACGCATTTCTCAAAAAAAGATATACAAATGGCTAGTAATAAGCACATGAAAAAAATGCTCATCATCATTAACCGTCAGAGAAATGAACTCAAACCCTTGAGATACCATGTCACATCCATTACAATGTCTCTAACCAAAAAGATAAGCATTGCAAGGATGCTTACAAAATTGTAACCCTCATACGTGACTGGTGGGAATACAAATTGGTCTGGATGCTTTGAAAATTAGTTTGGAATTCCTCACCAGGCTAAATGTGGCTATTACACGACCCAGTCGCTCTACTCCCAGGTACACACTCAGGAAAACTGAAAACACACAACTTCACGAAAAGTTATACACAAATGTTGATAGCATTATTCATAATAGCCAAAAGGTGGAACCAACCCAAACACCCATCAACTGATAAATGGATAAAGTATTTCCACATATGGAATAGCATTCAGCAATAAAAAGAAATTAAACACTAATGCATGCTACAACAGGGATGAATCTTGAAAACAATGTAAGTGAAAAAAGTCAAGAGACAAAGGCCACACATTTTATGATTCTATTTATATGAGACCAAAGTAGGCAAAGCCATAGAGAGAAAAATAATTAAGCTAGGGCTGAAGGTGGCTGGGGAATATGGGGCAGGGGGTTTCTTCCTGGAGTGGTGAAATGTTCTAAAATTGACTGGTGATGGTTGCACAACTCTGAGAATGTACTAACAATCACTGACCTCTAAATGAGTAAACTGTATAGTATGTGAATTAGCTCTCAACAAAGCTAAAAAAATCCAAATCAAAACAAAAAACAATAGCAACTGCCCAAGCATGTTTAATAAACAAACCCAAATCCTATACCATACCCAATAACAACCTGAAATTAAAATATTATTTTTACATATCTAAACATTATGTTCATTTATTCATTCAGCAAATACTAATTCAACACCTGATATGTAACAGCCACTAAAGGTTTTCTTCTCAGAAGATTTTTTATTGATGGTGAAAGAGAAGTGAAAGTCGCTCAGTCGTGTCCGACTCTTTGCGACCCAGGCCAGAATACTGGAGTGGGTAGCCTTTCCCTTCTCCAGGGGATCTTCCCAACCCAAGGATCAAACCCAGGTCTCCCACACTGCAGGCAGACTCTTTACCAGCTGAGCTACTAGGGATGCCCTACGGTGGCGGTGCGAGGGGGAAGGGGGGCGCGAAGAGCATGAGGGAAGTAATGCAGCAGATCTTTTTAACACTTACCAGTGATCTGAAGTTGTGATTTCATGGTCAAGCTACCCATTGAAGCAAGCTGTGATCCACTGTCAGACATATCACCAACAGGAAGGCAAACCTGAACAGGGCAAAGGAAACACTGTAAATGTCAAAAATTCCCACTTGAAAAATATGTAACCAGTGCTAACCAGGCCATTTCCATGTCCCACTGAAGACCACAAAATAACCAGTGGCCTTTACACTGCTAAAATTCTAGTATCCATACTGCACTACACTATCAGCAAAATCTGAAATGGTCGCATTTCCTTCTTCCGTGGTTTACTTTCTTCTTTTAGTTCTCAAGACACATTCTCAAGGTTTATGTCCTACCTTACTGATTATTCCTTCTTAGTCTTCTTTGATAATTCCTTCTGGTTTCTCTACCCTCTTAATACTGGAATGTCCTAGGGCTCAGTTATTGGTTCCCTCTTCTCTCATATCTTCATATTCATTTCTTCACGAACATTATCCAGTGCTATGGCTTTAAATATCATCTATATAGCAACAAGCCCCAACTTTATATTTCTATCCCAGATTTCACTCCTGAATTATAAACAGCAACTTCACTTGGATATCTAAAAGACACTCTAAACTAACACATCAAAAACGGAATCCCTGATGTCCTCTGTAAACTATCTCAGTCAAAGGCAATTTCATCCTTTCAGATGCTCAAGCTAACAACTATGGAGTTATTCTCAACTCCTTATGTCCCTTCCCACCTGCTGACAAATTCTAATGTCTCTATTTGCAAAATACACCTAGAATCCACCCATTTCTCACCACCTCTATCATCAATCTGTTCATAGCCACCTGACAGCTATCTTTTTCCTAAATTATGCCTCTCACCTAGATTAACCTAAAGTGACCCCATGGACTCTACAATTCATGGAATTCTCCAGGCCAGAATACTGGAGTGGGTAGCCTTTCCCTTCTCCAGAGGATCTTCCCAACCCAGGGATCGAACCTAGGTCTCCCACATTGCAGGTGGATTCTTTACCAGCTGGAGCCACAGGGAAGCCCAGATTAACCTAAAAGGTCTCCCTTTTTCCATCCTGTCCAGCCTCAGTACCTATTCTTAACACAACCTGGATGATTCTAAGATGTTAGAAAGTTCTTCAAATTTTCCCCTTTTACTCAAAAGTGAAAGACCCTATATGATACATGCTTCCACTGCTCCCTACCTCCTGATCTTATTTCCCCTCTACTTTCCACCCCTATTCAGGCACCTACCTTTTATTTTTCAAACATGCCAGCACATTCTTGCCTTAAGACCTTTGTTCTGCTTGTTTTCGTCACAATATTAACAGTCTGTTCCACCTATCCTGAATCATTTTTTTTCTTCTACAGACAATGTGATCTTTTGACATACCAAGTAATTGACTTGGTTATTATGTTTATTGGTTTTGACTCTCTGGGCTAGAATATAAACTCCATGGGAGCAGGAATCATTTTTTTTGGTTCACTGATAAAACCCAGAATCCCAAAACAGTGCCTGACACACTGCAAACACTGATCTGTGAAATGAACAAAGATGGCTCCTGAATTATACTAAAATGAACAACCCTAACATATCTTCCTCAGTCCATAGTCTTAGAAGAGTTAATCCTCATGTGGTAAGGGCATGATCTACATAACAGAGATTTTATAACAAAATCAGGACACTTGGGCTTAATTCCTGGCTACAACACTTACTATATGATACTATTTGAGTTATGTAACCTCTCTAGGTCTCAGTTTCCTGTCAGAGAAACGGGGATAACACCATCTCTACCTCACAAGGTTGTTGAAAGACTGAATGATTATATACGTGGGGGAAAAATGCTATGAATGTTTATTATTCATACTGTCAGAATTTAACTGAATGTGTTTTTAAAATAAAATGTTCTTAGGCTTTCGGGGACTTGATAAAATATCAGGAATATTTTGAATGGGTCAAAGATTAAAGTAAAATTTATTTAAGCACTCACTACCTGCCAGGTCCTATGTAAGAAATACATAAACACAATAAGGCAAACAAAGTAACCTCAAACTGTAAACATGTCTACAGTATTCATACAAAATTAGGCTTCCATTCCCTCGTGGTCCAGGGGTTAGTACCACTTGCAATGCAGGGGGCATGAGTTCAATCCCTGATCAGGGAACCAGGATCCCATATGCTGAGGAGACAGGGAGGGAGGGACGGACAGATGTAGGGAGGAAGGAAAAAGAATATGTTCAAAGCTAAAATTCTGGTGGCCTTAACTCAAATGACTAGCTCATTCCCTTGGCTTGGTCTGTGTATTTTTTTTCCTTCACTTTCTATGTCTAAAAATTGCACCATTTTGGATGCTTTATACAATTTACTAAAAGGGCCATTTTATTTTAAATACAGAAAGCATACATCATAAATAAAGCCATTAGTAGTCACCCAGAATATAAAGGCACTGAGGTGTACCATAAAAGTCAACAGAGCATTCCACAGGATATTCTTCTGATTCAAACTGCTTGTTACACAAAGAGTCCTCAAAGACATCATTACCACATTACGTACAGTTATTACCGTCTCCTCAATACCCAAAAGACTGTTTGCCACAGAATTATGACATCAAGATAAGGAAATTAAGAGGCAGTGAGAAAAGTCCAACATCTGGATGCTGATTTTATGCGTGATAAAGTATTATTATAGTTGCTGATCTATAGCAACAGTTTATTGTTGGAAAAATACCCTTTTAAATAGTATAGATTATTCTAAATTAACATTATAAAGTTGCAAAGAAAATAAATTCAAAATCATAATACAATGTATTTTAAAAACACAATTTCATGTAGAGAAGACTACTGAAAGTATAGACTACAAACATTTTTAGAAACAGTGATTCTCTCCGGATAATTACAGAGAATCATTGTGATAGAACTGTGAGATGCTTTGCAAAAAGATGCTGATAATTTTAATAATGTATGTTCTGGTACATGTTAGTTTCATACAATCAAAATTATTTATTTTAAATCTTTAAGAATAAAAAAAACCCCACCACTTGTATAATAGTAAAGACTAATTATAGAAACCTTAGTATTAATTGGCAACCAGCTAAATAATCACAAATTCATACCACAGAAAACTATGCAACAATTAAAACAACTTAGTAGTAACTGAAATGGAAAGATTTCAAGAACATTTAAGTTACAGAATATATATAATTTAATATTTTTGCAAATAAAAACAAAATGCATATCCCTATAGGTAAATATAAATAAAGGCAGAAAAAGTATCCATCCCAAACTGGTAATAGTGGCTACCCTTCTGTGTACTAAAGAAGGAAGTCATAGGGAACTTGTGGTTTTATATGTATTATTTGAGTTTAAAAAGAAAATATATACCATACTTGTATAATTTGAAAAGTACCTCAAGACTAAGTAGACAGAGAATCTACACTTCAAATCTCATCTCCTCCCCTGAGCTCCAGACTCCTAGGTCTAACCTTTACAACTGTCTGCGTTATTAAAATGACTAAGGTGATACGCTGCCTGGCTCAACAGCAGCACCATTCACCCAGTTGCTCAAGCCAAAGCTATGAGCATTAAATCTTTCCCTCATCTAGTTGTAAAGATTCTACCTGCAAAATATACCCTACTATATACCCTAAAATATATGCTTACTTTTCTCTTAACTACATTAGCCCAAGCCACACCCATCCCTTCCCTGTCAACAAACTATTACAAGTCACTAAATAAGGCTCCCTGCCTCTGCATTTGCTCCTTCTCCCTCTCAGCCATTTTCCATGGGTTAGGGTACTCTTTTAGAGTTAGATCTTGCTCTACTCTGCGTAAATATCCAATAATTGCCTATCTCACCTAAAATAGAATCCAAATTCCTCACTCTGGCTTACAGAAGCTCCACTTCATTCCATCCATGACCTACTTTCTTGAGTTCTCCTCATAACATTCTCCTCCTTAGCCACTGTAAATCTGGATTCTATTTCTCAAACACACTAAACTCATTCTGGACTTACAGGCTGACACTAACTGTTCCCTCTGCTGAGAATGTTTTTCCCACTTATCTTTAAATAGCTAACATCTTGCATTCAGCCCTCAAGTTAATACTCAGGTCTTCCCTGACTACCCAGTATAATGTAGCCATACTATTACTTTCTACCACACCATTGAAATTTTTGTGACTTTTTAGATTAATTTTATTAATTTCTACAAAGATAGGCAACCTTGTCTGCCTTGCTAATCAGTACCTGAAATATTCTACAGTTTTAATTAACTAATGTCCACAATTTATATTAAGGTTCATTCTTTATGAACCTTATACGGTCCTAAGGATGTTGACAAATGCGTAACTGCCCTGTAGTCAATACTACAGTATCACAGAGAATAATCTCACAACCCTAAAAATCCCGTGCTTCCCCTATTCATTCTTCTTCCCTCAATAAGAACCCCTGGCAACCACTTATCTTTTTACTGTCTCTACAGTTTTGCTTCTCCCAGAATGTTAGATAGTGGAATCACACAATTTAAGAGTCTCATCCTGGCTTCCTGGTACTATGATTAAAGTTTCCTCCATATCTTTTCAAAGCTTGACAGTTTTTTTTTAATTGGCTGAATAAACATTTCACATGTGTTTATTCCACTGTGTATCCATGAGCCTGTTGAAGGATGTTAGATGCTGCCAGCTTCTGGCAATTATGAATAAAACTGCTATAAATACTATCGTGCAGGTTCTTTGTGGATGTAAGTCTTCTACTCAATTGGGTAAAGAGCACTACAATAACAGGATGATAAGGGTAAACCGATGTTTTAGCTCTGTAAGCAACTGCCAATTCGTCTTCCAAAGTGGTGTACCATTTCGCATTCCTATTAGAACTGAAGGAAAATTTCTACTGCTCCATATCCTCACAAGCATTTGATAGTCAGAATTTAGTATTTCTGGAATTTAGCCAATCTAATAGGTGTACAGTGATGTTTCACTAGTGGCTTAGTTTGTAATTCCCATGTGACATGATGTTGAGCATCTTTTCATAGGTTTGATTATTTCCCATCTATGTACACTGTTTGGTGAGCTACCCGTTCAGATATTTTACTCATTATTTGTTTTCTTAATGTTGCATTTTAAGAGTTATTTGTGTATTTTAAATATAAGTCCTTTACGTGTTTTGCAAACATTTTCTCCCAGCCTATGGCTTCTCTTTTCATTTTCTTAACAGTGCAAAGGTGCTGGTCGCTAATTCCCACGTCTCAAGTTGAGTGCAGTGGATGGGTTCCCCACACCAACAAGCAATTCTCCAATGCCAACTGGGTGTCCTACAGTTTAATAAAAATCAGACAGGAAATAAATATGACATACTTTTACATATTAAATTTTTCACCAAAAAATCTATTGGAGATAAAATACACTAAAGTTGCAGGGTACAAAAAAAAAAAAATCAATATACAAAAGTCTATTCTATACACTAACAACAAATCATCAGAAAGCAATTAAGAAAAACAATCCCATGTACAATTGCAACAAAAAGACCATCTAGGAATAAATTTAACCAGGTAGGTGAAAGACCATCTTTCACTGAAAACTAAAGACATTGTTGAAAGAAACTGAACACAACACAAAGAAATGTAAAGGTATTTGGGCTCATGGATTAGAAGAATTTAACATTTTTAAATGTCCGTATCACCTAAAGCACCTAAAGCAAT
This sequence comes from Okapia johnstoni, assembly GCA_024291935.2. Lineage (NCBI taxonomy): Eukaryota > Metazoa > Chordata > Mammalia > Artiodactyla > Giraffidae > Okapia > Okapia johnstoni. Next base: position 52,915,807 of record CM044324.1, on the reverse strand, counting down.
CTACAGAGTCAATGCAATCCCTACCAAAATCCTAATGACATTTTTCACAGAAATAGAAGAACAAAAAAATCCTAAAATTTGTATGGAACCACAAAAGGCCGCAAATACCCAAAGCCATCCTGAGGCGGGTAGGGGGAAACAAAGCTGGAAGTATCATTCACTCGGATTTCAAATTATGTTACAAAGTCACAAAATCAAAACAGCATGGTATTGTCAAAGTGACACACAAATCAAAGGAACAGAATTGAGAGTTCAGAAATAAACACACACATATATAGACAATTAATACACAACACAAGAGAAAAGAACATACAATGGAGAATAATAGTCTCTTCAATAAATGATGTTGGAAAAACTGGTCATGCAAAAGAATGAAACTAGATCACCAGCTTACACCATACACAAAGTCAACTCAAAATGGATTAAGGACTTGAATGTAATACCTGAAATCATAAAACTCCTAGCTGTCAACAACACTAATTATTCAGTTCAGTTCAGTTCAGTTGCGTCCGACTCTTTGCGACCCCACGAATCACAGCACACCAGGCCTCCCTGTCCATCACCAACTCCCGGAGTTTACCCAAACCCATGTCCATCAAGTCAGTGATGCCATCCAGCCATCTCATCCTCTGTCGTCCCCTTCTCCTCCTGCCCCCAATCCTTCCCAGCATCAGGGTCTTTTCCAATGAGTCAACTCTTCCCATGAGGTGGCTAAAGCATTGGAGTTTCAGCTTCAACATCAGTCCTTCCAATGAACAGCCAGGGCTGATCTCCTTTAGGATGGACTGGTTGGATCTCCTTGAAGTCCAAGGGACTCTCAAGAGTCTTCTCCAACACCACAGTTCAAAAGCATTAGTTCTTTGGTGCTCAGCTTTCTTCACAGTCCAACTCTCACATTCATACATGACTACTGGAAAAACCACAGCCTTGACTAGACGGACCTTTGTGGCAAAGCAATGTCTCTGCTTTTTAATATGCTATCTAGGTTGGTCATAACTTTCCTTCCAAGGAGTAAGTGTCTTTTAATTTCATGGCTGCATTCACCAACTGCAGTGATTTTGCAGCCCAGAAAAATAAACTCAGCCACTGTTTCCACTGTTTCCCCATCTATTTGCCATGAAGTGATGGGACTACATGCCATGATCTTAGTTTTCTGAATGTTGAGCTTTAAGCCAACTTTTTCACTCTCCTCTCTCACTTTCATCAAGAGGCTTTTTAGTTCCTCTTCACTTTCTGCCATAAGGGTGGTGTCATCTGCATATCTGAGGTTATTGATATTTCTCCCGGCAATCTTGATTCCAGCTTGTGTTTCTTCCAGCCCAGCGTTTCTCATGGTGTACCCTGCATGTAAGTTAAATAATCACGGTGACAATATACAGCCTTGATGTACTCCTTTTCCTATTTGGAACCAATCTGTTGTTCCATGTCCAGTCCTAACTGTTGCTTCCTGACCTGCATACAGGTTTCTCAAGAGGCAGGTCAGGTGGTCTGGTATTCCCATCTCTTTCAGAATTTTCCACAGTTTATTGTGATCCACACAGTCAAAGGCTTTGGCATAGTCAATAAAGCAGAAATAGATGTTTTTCTGGAACTCTCTTGCTTTATCGATGATCCAGCGGATGTTGGCAATTTGATCTCTGGTTCCTCTGCCTTTTCTAAAACCAGCTTGAACATCTGGAAGTTCACGGTTCACGTATTGCTGAAGTTTGGCTTGGAGAATTTTGAGCATTACTTTACTAGCGTGTGAGATGAGTGCAATTGTGTGGTAGTTTGAGCATTCTTTGGCATTGCCTTTCTTTGGGATTGGAATGAAAACTGACCTTTTCCAGTCCTGTGGCCACTGCTGAGTTTGCCAAATTTGCTGACATATTGATGCAGTACTTTCACAGCATCATCTTTCAGGATTTGAAATAGCTCAATTGGAATTCCATCCCCTCCACTAGCTTTGTTCGTAGTGGTGCTTTCTAAGGCCCACTTGACTTCACATTCTAGGATGTCTGGCTCTAGGTGAGTGATCACACCATCGTGATTATCTGGGTCGAGAAGATCTCTTTTGTACAGTTCTTCTGTGTATTCTTGCCACCTCTTCTTAATGTCTTCTGCTTCTGTTATGTCCCTACCATTTCTGTCCTTTATTGAGCCCATCTTTGCATGAAATGTTCCCTTGGTATCTCTAATTTTCTTGAAGAGATCTCTAATCTTTCCCATTCTGTTGTTTTCCTCTATTACTTTGCAGTGATCGCTGAGGAAGGCTTTCTTATCTCTCCTTGCTATTCTCTGGAACTCTGTATTCAGATGGGAATATCTTTCCTTTTCTCCTTTGTTTTTCACTTCTCTTCTTTTCCCAGCTATTTGTAAGGCCTCTTCAGACAGCCATGTTGCTTTTTTGCATTTCTTTTCCACGGGGATGGTCTTGATCCCTGTCTCCTGTACAATGTCACGAACCTCTGTCCATAGTTCATCAGGCACTCTGTCTATCAGATCTAGTCTCTTAAATCTATTTCTCACTTCCACTGTATAATCATAAGGGATTTGATTTATGTCATACCTGAATGGTCTAGGCTTTCCCTACTTTCTTCAGTTTAAGTCTGAATTTGGCAATAAGGAGTTCATGATCTGAGCTACAGTCAGTTCCCGGTCTTGTTTTTGCTGACTGTATAGAGCTTCTCCATCTTTGGCTGCAAAGAATATAATCAATCTGATTTCGGTGTTGACCATCTGGTGATGTCCATGTGTAGAGTCTTCTCTTGTTATTAGGTAAATGCAAATCAAAACCACAAATGAGATACCACCTCACACCATTAGAGTAAGTATTATGAAAAAGGCAAGAAATAACAAGAGTTAGAGAGGATGCTGAGAAAAGGGAATCCTCGTTCAGTTTGTGGGAGTGCAAATTACTGTAGCCACTATTGAAGACAGTATGGAGAGTTCTCAAAAATTAAGAATATGATCCAGCTATTCCACTTCTAGGTATTTATCCAAAAAATTCAAAAACATCTACTTCAAAAAGATATATGCATACCAATGTTCAATCCAGCACTATATACAAGAGCCAAGATATGTAAACAACCTAAGCTGCCATCAGTGAATGACTGGATAAAAAAGATGTAGCATATATTTAAAACAATGGAATAGTACTCAGCTAAAAAAAAAACAAAACTTTTTTTTAAAAAGAGGAAATTTTGCCATTTGCAACAACATGGATAGACCTGGAGGGTATTATGCTAGTGAAATAAGACAGAAAAAGGTAAATACTATATGATTTCTTCCATATGTGTGTAGGGGGTGAGTAGACAAACCAAACAAAAATAAGCACACAGAGAGAACAGAATAGTGGTTAGCAGAAATTAAGTGCAGGAAGGGCAAAATGGATACAAGAAGTCAAGTGCATGGTGATGAATGGAAACTAAACTCTTGGTAGTTAGCATGTTGCAGTGTATACAGAAGTCAAAATATAATTTTGTACGCTTGAATCTTAAACATTATAAACCGATTTTGTATCAATCAGTGAGAAGGTTGTCTGTTAAACTACTAATCTTACAGAACAGACTTCAGAGACCATACAAGACAAAGAAAACAGGACTATACAAAATTAGTCTGAAACAAACAATCAATGACAACCACAGCAGGCAGCAACAAGAAACCATGAGATGGGAGAAGAATCTGGTATTTCCAGAGCTACCACATTATAACATTCAAAATGTTCCATTTTCATACCAGCAAACTGAATTCAACAGCACATTAAAAGGAATAATACATCATGACCCAATAGGATTGATTAATCCCTGGAATGCAAGATGATTTTTGTATGCAACATACAAAAATAAATAAATCAGTGTGACCAACAAGGACCTACTCTATAGCAGAGGAAACTCTACTCAATATTCTGTCATAACCCATATGAGATAAGAATCTAAAAAAGAATGAAAAAATATATAACTGAATCATTTGCTGTATACCTGAAACTAACACAACAGTGTAAATCCTCTATACGCCAATAAAACTAAAATATTTTTTAAAAAATAAAGAAAATCAATGTGTTACACCACATTACAATAAAGGATAAAAACCACATGAATATTACAACTAATGCAGAAGAGCATTTGACAAAATTCAACACTGTTTCATAAAAAAAACTGTCAGATTAGAAACAGAAGGAAATTACCTCAACAAAATAAAATATGTTTTACATATGAAAAAGCCCACAGCTAACATCACACTCAACAGTGAAAATCTGAAATCTTTTCTTCTAATACTAGGACAAGACAGAATGCCCACTCTATTTCTAGTCAACACAGTACTGGAAGTTCTAGCCAAAGCAATTAAGGCATTAAAAAAAAAGAAAAAAATTGGAAAGAAAGAAGGAAAATTACCTGTCCCCAGATGACATGATTTTATTTAAAAAAAAAAAAAAAAAAAAAAAAAAAAGACTCTATAACAGTTCCAAACAGGAGATTCCCTAGTGGTCCATGCAGAGGGCACAGGTTTGATCCCTGGTTGGGAAACTAAGATCTCACATGCTGCATGGTGCAGCCAATAATAACCAAAAAAAAGAGAGAGAGATTAAAAGTGTTGGCAAGGATGTGGAGAAACTGGATCCCCTGTACACAGTTGGTGAATCTCTTATATTGAATACAGAGACAAAAATCATCAATAAAATACAAGCAAATTGAATTAAGTAATATTCCATGACCAAGTGGAATTTATACCAAAAATACAAGCTTGGATAAATATCCAGAAATCAATTAATGTAATATATATTACATACACATATTAGAACAGAGTACAAAAAACCACATCATCATCTCAACACAGAAAAGGCACTTGACACAACTCACCCTTTCATGCTAAAAACACTCAAGAAGCCAGAAGTAAAACAGAACTTCCTCAACCTGAAAACGGGCATCTAATTTAAAAAAAAAAAAAACCTATAGCTTCAGTTCAGTTCAGTAGCTCAGTAGTGTCCAGCTCTTTGCAACCCCATGGACTACAGCACGCCAGGCTTCCCTGTCCATCACCATCTCCCGGAGCTTACTCATACTCATGTCCATCGAGTCGGTGATGCCATACAACCGTCCCATCCTCTGTTGTCCCCATCTCCTCCTGCCTTCAATCTTTTCCAGCATCAGGGTCTTTTCCAATGAGTCGGTTCTTTGCATCAGGTGGCCAAAGTATTGGAGTTTCAGCTTCAGCATCAGTCCTTCCAATGAATATTCAGGACTGATTTCCTTTAGGATGGACTGGTTGGATCTCCTTGCAGTCCAAGAGACTCTCAAGAGTCATCTCCAACACTACAGTTCAAAAGCATCAATTCTTCGGCGCTCAGCTTTCTTTATAGTCCAACTCTCACATCCACACATGACTACTGGAAAAACCATAGCTTTGACTAGACAGACCTTTGTTGGCAAAGTAATGTCTCTGCTTACATCCTACTTAATGGTAAAAGATTGAATGCTCTCCCCCTAAAATCAAGAACAAGAAAAGAATGCCAGCCCTCATCATTTTTATTCAAAGGTTCTAGCCAGTATAACTTGGCAAGAAAATCAAACAAAAGGCATATGGACTGCAGAGAAAGAAGTAAAACTACCTTTATTTGAACATGATCTGATCTTGTGTTCAGAAAAATAAAATAACTTAAAAATTATTAAACAAGAGGGAACCACGGCCCAGGTTCAAAAAAATTTCCAAATAGACTATGGGTAGATTGTGAATGACTATGTAGTCAGTCACCTAGTTAACAAAGAACAATATATAATATTAAGTAAGCACTATCACATGCATTTCAATTATTAGATGGAAGAAAGTTTTCAATCTGCTGCTCTTCAAAGTTTTTCTGTAAAGGGCCAGAAAGTAAACATTTTAGACTTGTGGGCCATATGATCTCTGTAACAATTGCTCAACTCCCAATGTACTATGACAGTGTGAGAGAGAACACATAAAATGAATGGGGCTGTATCCCAATAAAACTTTATTTATAAAAAAAAAAAGGCAGAGGGCCAGATTCCTCCCACAGGTCATAGTTTGCTAACACATGATCTCAAACATTAAAGTGAAAAACCTGTAACATCCTACATACATCACACTCATGGCATAAAACTGGGAAGTATGGAAGAGGCAAAAAAATTTCTTAAGACATTAGAATAAAACAGTTGGACATGGGTGGAATATCTTATAATTAAACTTTACTTTACATCTTCCTCATTATGCTCATTACTACTCCCTTCATTTGGCTCTTCCTATACTATCATACTCATTTCAGTATTTCTCCTTGCCTTACCCCAACCTGTCCACATAGTGTTATCAAAAGATTTCTAAGATGAACTTTCTACACACCTCTGATGATCTGCCATGATCCTGCTTTGCCTATTATCTTATTTCACATGCCATTCTCCCATAGATACCCTATGCTCCAATCACACAAAATTATTCATCATTCTCCAAAATGCCATCTGTTTAATACTTCTGTGATTTACTTATCCTGTTCCGTTAAAACTTCGCCCTGCTATTTCCCTAAATTTCTGGGCATCTGGTCTTCTCTTAACCTTCAATATTCTGCTCAAGCATCTCATCTGGTAGCCTTCCTTAAACTCAAAAGCAGAAACAATTCTTCTAGTCTACTCTATAGCATGCATTCCAAAAGATACTATAACATGGTAATTAAGTGTACAGGCTTTGGAGTCAAGTAGATCTAGATTCACATCTCTCCACACCCACATGCATTGTTTACTGTTTAAACTTAAGCAAATTACTGAATTACTTTCTTCATCCATAAAACAGGAATAACTTAATTGTAGTTTTGATTGAGATAATACCTGTAAAGTGCTGCTGTTGTTCAGTCACTAAGTCATGTCCATATAAAATCTGTACAACAATGTTTATAGTAGCTCTATTCACAGTTGCAAAATATGTGAAACGATGCGATCTCCCTCCACGTGCGTGCATGCTCAGTCACTTCAGTAGTCTCTGACTTTATGACCCCACGGACCGTAGCCTGCCAGGCTCCTCTGTCCATTGGATTTTCCTGGCAAGAACACTGTAGTGGGTTACCATATCCTGCTCCAAGGGACCTTCCGGACCCAGGGATCGAATCCACATCTACGGCACTGGAGGCAGATGCTTTACCCCTGAACCATCAGGGAAGCCAATCTCCTTCCACAGGTAAATCAATAAACTGTAGTACATTTACACACTGGAATACTACTCAGCAATAAATTTTTTTTAACAAAATGCAACAGGATTTCCCTAGGGGCACAGTGAATGAGAGCCCACCTGTCAAGCAGGGAACACGGGTTCAATTCCTGGTACGGGAAGATTCCACATGCTACAGAGCAACTAATTCTGATAGCTGCAACTACTGAGCCCGCATGCTGCAACTATTGAAGCCTGCAAATCTAGAGGCTGTGCTCCCCAACAAGAGAAGCCACCACAATGAGAAGCTCACACACAGTGAAGAGTAGCCCCATTTACCACAACTAGAGAACACTCATACTAGCAACAAATACCAGCGCAGCCAAAAGTAAATATTTTTTTAAAAACCACTACAATATTGTAAAGTAATTAGCCCCCAACTAAAATAAACAAATTAAAAAAAAATTAAAAAAAAAATAAAAATACAACAACTCAGAGGAATCTCAAAGGCATCATACTGAGTGAAACCCCTTCTCAAAAAGTTTAATATGTACTCTTCTATTTATGTGCCAGTCTCCAAAAGACAAAACTAAAGAAATGGAGAACAAATCTGTGGCTGCCGGAGTTAAGAAATGACGGTGAGTTTCACTAAAAAATACAGCACAAGGGAGGTTCTTGGTGTGATGAAATTGTTCTGTATCCTGATTGTGGTATTAGTTACAAGAATCAATAAATGTGTTAAAATTCATACAACTGTACACCCAAAAATATTCATTGGAAGTACTGATGTTGAAGCTGAAACTTCAATACTTTGGCCACCTGATGTGAAGAACTGACTCATCTGAAAAGACTCTGATGCTGGGAAGGATTGAAGGTGGGAGAAGGGGACGACAGAGGATGAGATGGTTGGATGGCATCACCGACTCAACAGACGTGGGTTTGAGCAAGTTCCAGGAGATAGTGGAAGACAGGGAAGCCTGGCGTGCTTCAGTCCTGGGTCCGCAAAAAGTCGGACACGACTGAGCGACCGAACTGAACACCCCAAAAAAACCTAATCACTGTATGATGAATTTTTAAAACACTTAAAACGTTAATTAAAAATTTTAAAGGCTACCACTGGGTTGAACAGTATCTCCCCTCAAATTTATGTCCACTTGGAAACCAGAATTTGACTTTACTTGGTCTTAAAGGATCTTCCGGAGAAGGCAATGGCACCCCACTCCAGTACTCTTGCCTGGAAAATCCCATGGACGGAGGAGCCTGGTAGGCTACAGTCCCTGGGGTCACTAAGAGTCGGACACGACTGAGCAACCTCACTTTCACTTTTCACTTTAATGCATTGGAGAAGGAAATGACAACCCAATCCAGTGTTCTTGCCTGGAGAATCCCAGGGACGGCAGAGCCGGTGGGCTGCCGTCTATGGGGTCGCACAGAGTCGGACACGACTGAAGCAACTTAGCAGCAGCAGCAGTAGCAAAGGATCTTCACAAATATAATCAAGTTCAACTTACACTGGATCAAGGTAAAGATGAAGACACAAACTGGAGAGATACATACACAAGACAAGGAATGCCAGGAATCAGAGGCATAGGACAGATTATTCCTGAGAAGTTCCAACTTTAGTTATACCTTATTTAGGCCTTTTAGACTCCTAGAACATGGGGAAAAAATGAAGCTGTGCTGTTTTAAAACTGCCCAGTTTGTGGCAATTTATTACAGTAATCCTTTAAAACTAACATAGCCTATGATTTCTATTTATGTGACATTCTGGAAAAGGCAAAACCATTGGGACAGAAAAATGAGTGCTTCCTAAGGAATGGGGTTGGGGGACTGAAAAATGCCCTTAATCTAGTTTCTACAACAACAACAAAAAAAGCCTGACATTAGATTTATGTACCTTGGGGAGATCTCTCCAGGACTCATTCTCCCTTTCTAAGATCTCTCTTCTACCTCTGTATATCATTGCTAGATTAATCTGTTTTAATGTCTCTTTCATTTTACAATCTATTCTTCTTTCACCTCCTCCAAAGATTATTTCTAAAGCCAATTTCAACTGTGCCTCCATTTACAGCTTTAAAATTCACAGAAATGAAGATAGATGACTATGAATTTCCTATGGAAAACTGACTTTTCACATGATTTTTTAAAACACTTTCACAATCAAATACACTGTAGAGCCTGTATCTTCACCTAGTAAACCACTGTGATCTGAGTCAATGAAGATAGCAATTTGAATCTAAAATCTAGTACAATATTAAAATACTCCATTACTTATTAGTCTTGTCAGGTACAAAGAAACTTAAAACAGGGCCAATTCTTAACACTTTTTTATCATTTATTTTGAGTAATGTTTACTATCACATTAGAAAAATTTGACTGAATGTCTAATGTACAAAGAAGGTGCCAAAACAGTGCCAGCAATAAAAACTAACCTTAACATCTTCATGAAAGGCAGTGGGGGAAAAAAATGTGGAAAGACACACAATTCACAAGATTATTTCAGTAACATCTTCTCCTATAAGCAATAAACAGAGAAACTATATTTCTAGCCTTATTTTAAAATATGTATCCTATTTATAAAGAAATCATTAAATAACCAGGGCATTATGAAATTTGCTTGGGTTCCTTTTCAGAAATAACACATCCAACATAATCAGTTATTTTTATAGGCCATGTCTAATTTATCCTACAAAACTTGATAATTTTATATAAGCCTATAATTTCTTAAAAGAAGCCACCAAAAAGACATTTCAGAAAACACACAAAACCAGTAAGGAGAAAAACTGCTTGCTGAAGCAGCAAGTACAGACAGAGTTCCAAGAGCTAAAATACACAGTGGTATTCAGAGAACTAAAACCAAATGAAGCTAAACTCTCAGCCTTCCTAAAATACAAAAGCGTACATGGTAACTAAATACTGAGTAGTCTCCCATGGATAGGGCCACTCAGCCATGCTCCCAAACCCCTACTCAAGTGAAAGAGCTACGTATCAAAAGACCCGTTTTGAAAAATCTGTCCTCATTCACCAGCCACTACAACGCAGAATGGACTCCAGCCTCAACCCAGTTGGAAGTGGGAACATGGGGGTTTGAAGTAGCTCTGGTGTATGCAACCAGTAGCCACATTACCCAGCTGAGCTGAAAACTAACTCCTGTTCACTGGGGTCACAGCAGCAAAGACTATAAGAGCAATGTTTAGATCTCATTCTCCACTAATGATAGCAAAGAAGCTAACTTTGGCGTATAGGTTGACAAAGATACCGACAGAGGGATTACGAGTTCTTTGGGTTGGGGTAGAAAGTAAATACTAGTTCCCATAACTTAATTTCTCAACAAAAGGAGAGAAACTAACTCAGATCCACTCACAATGGGGAAAAACTGCTTTCCTATTTACTGGAGCAAGTTACCTTAGTAGGGAAGCAGGATGTAAACCATCCCCTATCCCCCACAACAGTGACACTTTGGCTCTGAACATCATGTAATGATTTCAGATCATCCAAAGTTCTTCCCCATCTTCCAGCCAAATCGGAATCCAGTGTGAATTCTAAAGCATAGGCATAAAAGAGACAATTATCTTACTCAAAGAGAAACGTAAGAAGGTACAATTTTCAAGGTTCAACAGTTTAAAAGAGTTGAAGGAAACTGGCACCAGAACTGTTACTTTTAACATTCATTTGCTGGTTTGAACTTTGCACCTAGTATTACAGAAGGCAATTTTTCTCCCAGCTTTCCCAAACAGCTTTCTGATAAACATCTTAATATTAACTATTATTATAAGCTGTGTCCTGGCTTTGACTATTTACTGCTAGAGTTTAAAGGATTTGACATGCCACAATAAATATAACTCCTGTTGTATTACTCTAAGTATTGCTCTCTTCTGCAAATAAGTCTTTTGTGAAACTATACAACTTAATTAAATATAAAGCTGAATTTCCTGGTGTCCAAGAACTCTTGTTTCTATCTCTTAAAATCCATAAATTCTCCTCAAAATAACACCCTGGATAGCCACCATCCCATCCTTTCAACCGGAGAAGGCAATGTCAACCCACTCCAGTACTCTTGCCTGGAAAATCCCATGGATGGAGGAGCCTGGTAGGCTGCAGTTCATGGGGTCGCAAAGAGTCGGACATGACTGAGTGACTTCACTTTCACTTTTCACTTTCATGCATTGGAGGAGGAAATGGCAACCCACTCCAGTGTTCTTGCCTCGAGAATCCCAGAGACGGGGGAGCCTGGTGGGCTGCCGTCTATGGGGTCGCACAGAGTCAGACACGACTGAGCGACTTAGCACCAGCAGCATCCTTCCAACAAACCTTTCTCAGATCAGTTTTACACATTGTTTAAGAATTATCAGTCTTCCCTGGTAGTCCAGTGATTAAGAATCCACCTGCCAAGACAAGGGACACAGATTTGATCCCTGTTCCAGAAAGATTCCACATGCCACTGAGCAACTATTGAAGCCCATGTGCCGAGAACCTGTGCTTCACAGCAAGAGAAGCCACAGCAATGAGAAGTTTGCACATTGCAACTAGAGAGTAGCTCCTGCTCATGGCAACTAGAGAAAGCCTGAGAGCAGCAACAAAGACACAGGGAAGCCAAAATAAACATTTTTTTAAAAAGAGAATTATTAAGGAAACTAGATGTCAATAATGAGCTAATGAGTAATGTCTATGTACACTACATAAGCAAATTTATGCATTTATATTAAAAGAACTAAAAAGCATAGTTTTAAACACTGTATTAAAAATCCAGGGAAAAAATTCAGAATCATTTATTTCCAAGAGTCCTAAACATTGGGGGGAGGGGGAACAAATAATCATTTATCCATTAGGAAACTAATAGGATTATGAAAGCAGAGTCAATTCTACACTCCAGTTTGGACCTGCAAATTTTCACCCTAGCATTCTATTCCAAGACTACCTCCTCTCAAAAAAATCTATAAACAATAAATTCTGGAGAGGGTGTGGAGAAAACGGAACTCTTTGCACTGTTGGTGGGAATGTAAACTGATACAGCCACTATGGAGAACAGTATGGAGGTTCCTTAAACTAAAAATAGAGCCACCATATGACTTAGCAACCCCACTACTGGGCATATACCCTGAGAAAACCATCACTCAAAAAGACACCTGTGCCCCAATGTTCATTGCAGCACTATTTACAATGGCCAGAACGTGGAAGTAATCTAATCTCCATCGACAGACAGATGGATGAAGAAAATGTGGTACATAAATATATGGAATAGTAGCCATTAAAGAGGAACAAAATTGGGTCATTTGTAGTAATGTGGATCAACCTAGAGTCTGTCATACAGAGTGAAGTCAGAAAGAGAAAAATAAATACCGGATATTAACGTATATGTGTGGAATCTAGGAAAAGGGTAGGTATGAACTTTATGCAGGGCAGGAATAGAGACCAGACATGTGGACATGGGGGAAAGGGGAGGGTGGGATGAACTGAAAGAGGAGCACTGACGTATACACACTACCATGCCTAAAACAGAGAGCTAGTGGGAAGTTGTACAGCACAGGGAGCTCAGTTTCATGTTCTGTGATGACCTAAGGGGTGAGATGAGGGGATGGGAAGGAGGCTCAGGAGGGAGGGGATATATGAATATATATAGTTAATTCACTTTGTTGTATAGCAGAAACTAACACAACATTACAAAGCAATTACACTCCAATTAAAAAAAAATTTAAAAAGACTACCTCCTCTACTATGAGTCCCAAAAGAACTGAATCAAATATGATTTCAAAGAAAGCAAAATACCGCACACATCTTATTCGCTCTTACAGATAAACTCATGGAAATCCAGCAAGTTAAATGGAGTGCCCAATTAGGCAAAGATTTCTTAGCTGTGACACCAAAAGTATCATCCACAAAAGATAAAACTGAGAAATTAAGCCTTATTAAAATTAGGAACTTCTACTCTTCAAAAGACATCATTAAGAAAATGAAAAAACAAGCAAAAGGCTGGGAGAATATCTCCCTAAGATGTAACACTTATCTGATAAAAGGCTTATGTCCAGAATTCACAGAGAACTCTTATAACTCAATAATAGACAAACAACCCAATCAAAATGAATGGTCCAAGGTCAGAACAGAAGATGCAGCCAAAAACTGAGATCTCTAGCCTTGCTCAATGTTAATTTCATGATTTAAAACCATAGTTTCATAAATGAGCCTCCCCCCCAAAAGAAAAGAAAAACAGGGAAACAAATGGAAAAAAAAAATCTATGTCACTAATAAGTAGCACAAAAAAGAAATTCAAAATCATCACACAAAAATCAAGTAATCACTGAAATGTTTAAAACAGACTTTTTCCTTTTCAGAATTACAAAAGGTAAAATATTTGTCTGGATACCTCAGGCTGATTCATATTTTCTTAGGCAAGCAGTAGCAACAGCAAGTCCTGTAAGAGTCAAATTTCTTTTAATAAGATATTAAAAGATATTTTCCTATTCCAAAATAAAATCTGGATGACACAGGGGCTTCTTTGCCTAAAGCTTAATCCTTTATAAATGTTTACCCCACCAAGTAAATGGTTAAAAGAGAATACAGAATTATAACACCAAAGAAAATGTAATGAATATCCTACCCCAATCAACCTTTACCTTTCCAGAAAGCACTATTTTTAATATTTTATCAAACATTCATTTGCTGCTGCTGCTGCTAAGTCGCTTCAGTCGTGTCCGACTCTGTGCGACCCCATAGACGGTAGCTGCTGGGAGCCAGCTCACGAGATCCCCACTCATGACAGAGTCATGAGGAGAAGGACTGACGAGCAGAGCAACTCAGGCCTCAGGGATTCTCGAGAGGCTGCCTCAGCGCTCACCTTAAAGATGAGATCTCTCTTTCTGACGCTTGCTATAATAAACCTCTTCTTATTTTCTGTGATTTAGGCAAAAGGCCTTTCCTGATTCCCTTCTAAAACAAATCATTCTGAAACCTCAAATCAACAAGGCTCCTGAATGGTAGCACCCTAAATAAAATTATCTGGCATATAGAGTATGCTGATCTAAATTTCTTTTGCTAACATATTAGTTTGTTTAATAAATGTACCTGTGCTTTTGGAGCTAATGTACTTAACTTCTCCCTAGTAATATACAGCATTGAGAGCCTCCGCACAGAAAGCCCCTATGGGCACAAAACCCTTCGCAGGAAAAAAGGCTTGTTAGGAAATACAAAAAATATTGCTTTGTGAAACTGTTACTTAATCTATATTTACTCACTTTGTTTTTACTCTTAACGTATTTAGCCTATATAATGAAAGCATAATAGGGATTTATATAAATAGAAGTTTAGCTTTAATACAAATAATAAGACAATTGTTGATTTAACTGATGATTCTTACTTAGAGCTAAATTTCAGCTTGCTGTTCTTTGACTTTACGGAACTACATTCTTTTCTGTTAAGCTCAAGGCATAGAGTAAATTACCAAAAACAGGTTTTACCTTAAAACTTCCTGTTGAGGAATTCTTTCCTGATGTGCTCGATACAAAAGTGTTCTAATTGATCAACCTTTATCAATGGAGAGTCACAAGGTGTTAGCAGGCCGCCAGGCCAGAAGATGATGTAAACAAAATGAGGCTTTTTGTAACTAAAAACATGCAAACGGCTTCGATGAGGGTTGAAGCTGCTGGCCCATTGAGCTAACTTGATAGGCCCATTAAGATGTACCCACTAAGCTAAATTGGTATGTCCCTTAAGCTGAATTAGTATGAGTCTTATGCTTTACATTTGTTTCTATATACCACTAAAAATATAAAAGCTGCTTTAAAAAACAATAAAGTAGAAGACACTTGGAAACGCTAAGACTCGCTGTGTCTTCTCATTCGTATCGCCGACGCCGTCCATTCTGAGGGAACCCTGACCAGCTGGAGCAGGACTCCGGCAGGCAGCCCACCAGGCTCTGCCGTCCCTGGGATTCCCCAGGCAAGAACACTGGAGTGGGTTGCCATTTCCTTCTCCAATGCAGGAAAGTGAAAAGTGAAAGTGAAGTTGCTCAGTTTTGTCCGACTCCTAGCGAACCCATGGACTGCAACCTACCAGGCTCCTCCGTCCATGGGATTTTCCAGGCAAGAGTACCGGAGTGGGTTGCCATTGCCTTCTCCAATTCATTTACTGAGGGACTATATATTACAGAATGGTTCTAACTGCTTTGTCAATAACAGGAAAGAAGGAGGAATAGCATAAGACCCAGTAGATGTAGCCAGTAGCCTACAGGATAATTAAGACGCTAAAAAATCAAACAACCCAATTTAAAAAAGGACAAAGAAACTGAAGAGACATTTCTCCAAAGAAGATATACAAATAGCACAGGAAAAGCAAGTACCACTAATTACTGCTGCTGCCAAGTCGCGTCAGTCGTGTCCGACTCTGTGCGACCCCATAGATGGCAGCCCACCAGGCTCCCCCGTCCCTGGGATTACTAGAGAAATGCAAATCAAAACCTCAACGAGATACCACTTCTCTCATCATTAGGATGACTATTCTTTAAGAAAAAAAAGAAGAAATGTTGGCATGGGTGTAGAAAATTGGAACTCTTGAGAACTGCTGGTGAGAATGTACAAAGGCACAGTGGCTGGGGAAAACACTATGGTGGATACTAAAAAAATTAACATGGAATTACTAACAATAAGGTCCTACTATATAGCACAGGGAACTATACTCAATAGCCTGGGATAAACCATCTTGTTATTGAGTTGTCAAGTCATGTCTGACTCTCTGTGACCCTGTGGACTATAGCCTGCCAGGTTCCTCTGTCCGTGGGATTTCCCAGGCAAGAACACTGGAGTGGAATGCCACTTCCTTCTCTAGGGTATCATCTTGAACCAGGGATCAAACCTGAGTCTCTTGCATGGCATCCAGATTCTTTACCACTGAGCCTCCTGCGAAGCACTGGGATAAACCATAATGGAAAAGAACATAAAAAAGAATGTACACACGTGCATAACTGAATCATTTTGCTGTACAGCAGAAATTAATATTTGTAAATCAATTATACTTCAATAAAAAAATAAATTAAAAAAACCCACCATGGAATTACTCCTTAATCCACCAGTTTCACTTCTGGGAATATACCTAAAGAACTGAAAGGAGGGACTTGAACAGATATTTATACAGCCACATTCACAGCATCATTACTCACAATAGCCACAAGGTAATCCAAAAGGCCATAAACAGATGAGCGGATAAACAAAATGTGATTATACACATAAAATGGGACGTTATTCAGCTTTTTAGAAAGGAATGAAGTTCTCAAACATGTTACAACAGGAACTTTGAAGACACTGTGCTAAGTTAAAAAGCTAGACACAAAGGACAAATACTGTATGATTCCATTGATATGAAGTAGCAAGAATACTCAAATTCCATAGAGACAAAAATTAACACAGTGATTATCAGGGAGGGAAATGGCATTATTGTTTAATAACAGGTACCGAGTTTCAGTTTGGAATGATAAATTCTGGAGATACATAGTGATAATAGGTATGCAGCGTGGGAATATATTTAATGTCACTCAATTAAACACTTAAACATAGTTGAAGTTGTAAATTTTATGCATATTTTACCAACATGTTATGTATATTTTACCACAATGACAAAAAATAATCAAGACAAATAAGTCTATCATTTTCTTTGCCCCTTATAAATGAAAATATCCATTTAAACAGTAAAATCAGCACAGCAGACTGAACATCTGTGCTACATCTCCATACTCTCCCAAAACTCCAACAAGAAAAAATAAAGGAAAAAAGTTTAAATCCTGAAGGGCAAAGAGAAAGGGAGAGTAGATGACTGCACATCAATGTCAGCAACACTCTGGACAATACAAAGCAATAGTAGCCAGGTTCTACACATTTCAATACATACATTAACAGTTTTTAATTAAGACCTATAGTAATTATCTTTCCTTCCAGAAATTCAAGGGTAAAAGATAATCTAGGATTTCCCTTTTACTAGCCTTCCACAGAAGCAAATGCAGCTAATCCCTCTTTGATATTCCTTTCCTTCCAAAGCAGACCCATAATTAAATGAACCACCTAAAAATCTCTTTAAATTTTCAGAACAAATGAACTTCAAAATCCAGGTTAGACCATGCTTCAAAAGCTCAAAAACAAATTCTCTTTGCATTAAATGACACTTGGATTTAGCTCCATTTGATCCTTTTGCTGCATTTGTATGATGGCTGCAACTGTCTACTTTTTCATAGGCTCAGTTCAGTGTTCTTATTCACTGATGAGGGAAAAGTTGCTGTCTCTCAAATATTCTGAATATTCAGGCTCTAACACACTATTCGATTTACTTATTAAAAAGACTACTTACAATAACTACATTTTGCATTTTAGTCAAGAATGATAATTTAACTTTCCTGTATATGTCAAGAAAAGTTTCATGAGAAAAGTATAAACAGAACCAAAGGCCTACTGAAAATTAAATCCTGAAAATCACTTTCTCAGGCTATACAAAATAAACACATTTCACCTTTCTATATTTATCAGTTTCTTTAAACATTCTGAATCATAAATTAATTACTGTGTCAAGTTTCTGCAACAAAATTGCAAAAGAAAACCTTTTGTCACTGTTTCCAAACCTTGGTAAATAAAAAAATTCCATGTTTAAAGTCTATATAAGAGGTTAATCAAGACGACCAAAAATGCTAAACTAGAAATGTAATAAGCAGTTGAACTACTTTGATTTTACCTTTTCTATTCTTTTAAAGCTGGGAAATTATGAGACTATATAATATATATATGATCCACCATTGAAGACAGTGCCAGGACTGAGAGTAATGAAAATCCTTATGAAAATGGAGGGGTAGCCTCTTCAGTATTATCCTCACATATCCAATTATTACAAAAGAACAAATATGGGAAGAGCTTTCAAAATCTGCCTCTTTACTGCAGCATCCCACTGTCACAGGGTGACCCAAATACAAGCTTTCGTCCCTCGCTTTCCATTCTCACTACAACCTCCCTAGCCTGGTCTCCCTGCCTCCAGACCCTATCAACCCTAATAAATACTGTAGACCTCAATATTAACACAATAAATTTCATAAAATACCACTTCATTCTACCAGTCAATAGGACTTAAGTTTATCCTAAAATAAGATGACTGCTGAAGGGCAGCAGAGTACATTACCCCAAAATATGCCACTTTGGCATAAGAATTATTCTGAGCTAAAGACAATCAAAACTCAGCTGTTTACCTCTCTCCCTCCCACAACTGCTTACATTTACACTGGAAAGGAGGCCTGTAACAAGAAGAGAATTATTACCAGAAAATATCTTTTTACCTAAGAAACTTAACTGCAGGGACTTCACTGGTGGTCCAGTGGCTAACGCTCCACACTCCCAATGCAGGGGGCCTGGGTTTGATCCCTGGTCAGGAAACTAGATCCCATATGCTGCAACTGAGAGTTCCCAAGCTACAACTAAAAGATTCTGAATGCAGCAACTAAGACTCAGCACAGCCAAACAAATGATTTTAGAAAGAAAGAGAAGAAACTTAACTAAGTAACAGGGCAACCTTTATTTTCCAAACATCTCCTCTCCTCTTCCCTTTGTATCACCAGCCCCTACCCCTTTTCCTTATAAGGCTCAGGATGTTTATATAAAGCCCCTATTATGGCTGCCTTTTAGGTCTCAGTTTTATGAGGCTCCCATACTGTATTTAGGAAATCTGTTTTTATCTTGTTAATCTGTCTTATAGGAATTACTAGACCAGTCAAAGAACCTGAAAGGGAAGAAGAGAAATTGTTTTGCCCCTATACTGGTCTCTTAATTTTTCTAAACTTTCTATTCTTCCTGGGACCACACAAACCCTCTTCAGATTAATTTAAATTCACTGCACTTTCTTTCACCATCTTAAGTTCATTCCTGCCATTTTCCCATTCTGAATCCCAGTTTTAAATAACCTCCCTCCTCCTCTCTGCCTTAATTTTTCTCTTTACGCCTCATTCAGCCCTAGATAGCTGTAAGGTATCACTTGAACTTTAAAAATCTCTGTGTGAGTAAGGACTTTCTTCCCAGAGGGCAGTGAACATGGGTTATGTTGCAAAAAGTCAAGCCCCAGATCAGAGGTTACAGAACAGCAACCCACAAGACAAAGTCTGCCCACGGTGGTGAATTCGTCTGGCTCACAGCATTTTTATGAATTCATTACATTGCCAACATTTAAAAATAAAAATTTCTCACAAAATCTGAAATTCCAGCTTCTCTTCATAAAAAAGATGTTCAGGTCACACTTCATCTACAAGCCTTCTGCCCTACCCCCTGCCAGATCGATAGTGAGCCAACAGTGAACTATATATTTTAAAATGATAAATCTCACCTCAATTTTTTAAAAAAAGTAAACCAAAGCTGCCTAACAGCTGCCCCACTGGAGTAACATGAATTCCCTAAATCACTTAAGTCCCAATCTGCTCTACCATTAACTATTTAAATCTAGCCCTTGTAGGCATCTGACTTTACAGTGCTCCCCTTATATAAATTTACTGAATGAATTAATAAATTGATATGATAATTTTAAGACAGACAAGGTTGGTGATGATAATTTTAAAACAGACAAGGTTGGTGATAATGATAATAACAACACTGGCAATTAACATTTCCTGCTTTACTGTGAACCAACTATTGTTCAAGCAAAAATACATTATCTCATTTAATCCGCACAACAACCCTACGGATATCCACTATTATTATTCTCGATTTATAAATGAGAAAACTAAGGCACAGAGAAGTGAAGCAACTCAGCCAAGGTCACACTGCCAGTACTCAAGATACAGCGAGAATTCACAATCAGACAGTCTAACTCCAGGAAACACTGTTAATCCCTACAATATGATTTCTTTAGACTACCATCCTTTCTTCTGTGACCAGCTGAATTAACTGCCTGGAACTCAGGAGACTAAACTTTACAGCCTATTCTTTCTTTGCACAAATGACTAAGAAGCAAACCACAGTTCACCTAAATGCAGATGGCATTTTTCAATGTTTTTCCTCACCTTAAAAGAAAACTTTCTCTGTAATTGAAATATTAGGGAATCCAATCAAACTATATATTTGTTATCAGACTATTCCTGGAGTAACGTAAGCTCAATAATGAGATGAATCCTTAGTTCAAAACTACAAAGTGATGATACAGCACAAAACTCTTCTCTTTCTTGGGGTATAAGGGTGTATCTATTAGCATAAACAGTGTGCAGACATGAAAAAAATTAAGTTTCTTGAGGGCAGGGACTGCTTTTTTCCATGAGTCCCTGCAGTTAGCATATATTCAGTTATAATAAAAGAACCAAGAAATCCAAACATCTTAAATTGAAATGCAATGAAATCCTTATAGCATTTATCATCTTGCTTTTTACAATAATTACTAGTGAACAGTTTTATTTTCCTCACAAAAACACACAATCCTTGAGGTAGATTACCTCTTGGGACCTAGCATAACAGGGCTCAATAAACGCTTACTTAATATTACAAGCTCAACATTTTTATACTTAGATTTCCTGCACGTCTCTCAACCAATGTTTAAAGCAGAAAGAGAATTCATTGGTGGTCTAGTGGTTAGGACTCCGAGTTTCCACTGCAGGGGGGAATGAAGATCCTACAACCTGCATGGCGCAGCTAAAAATAAAATATAAAGTAGAATTTAAAACGGCTTCTCATTTATAAAGCAATGGATGCTTTGAAGTCCTATTATAAGATATTTCTGAGACCAGTCCCACATTGTGTCAACAAAGCCCTGAAAAACTGGTGAGCTGGCATAAGCAGCACAAAGAATAATCAAAGAGCTGGAAGGAGAAAGCATCATGTTCATACCTTCAGTAGAAAGTAATGCAGTCCAGAGATTTAAGCAAATTGCTCAAGATCACAGAAATTAAGTAACAAGCAGTATCAAGGCCAGAACACATATTTCCTGAATGCTGGCCCAGTTTTCTTTCCACAAAGAACTACTCTGTGAGCTCCGGATGAAATGGATACTTTTAGAAATATTTTAAAGATATTTGGTATGGAGGATGATCTTCCCCAGTACATAACTTTCTGTGAAGTATTACACCACCACTAAAGATATGAAATTTGCCTTGTTCCATTCACTGCAGATAACGCCATCTTTTCCCCTGTTGTTCTACATACTATTTTCATTTTCATGTCTTTCCTTTCATTACCCTCTGAGAATTCTTCCTCTCACCACCTCTTATTTATCTACTTTTTCCTCTTATCCACTTCCTTCTCTAGTATCTCACAAAGCACCCTACCATCTCCTTTTCTCTTCGTAATTATTAAAAAATAAAAAACAAACCCACCGATTAATCACACATTTGATTATAGCACTGACCTGGGATACCATAATAAGCAAGCCACAGCCTTGGTCTCTTGGCATTTATAAGGCAATTTGTTAACAAAAATATAAACTAAACACAAAGGGTCACACAATTTTACTATGATTTTACAATGGGGACAAAAAGCTTAAGTATGGATGGGACACTTATATGAAGAGATGTGGTAATAACAGTCACAAAGTTAGGGTTAAGCAAATGAAAGGGATCCTCTTTCCTATACAGCTTTCTCACCAACCAACCAATTCATGTGCTCTACTTCATTCACTCCCTATTCCTTACTGCTTGACTTTTCCTGTGCTCTACTTTTTCTCTTAACCAGCAGACTTCCTTTTCTTTCTCCTGGTCTTTTTTTTCTCTCCTGATCTTTTAAGATGAATCTGTCCTGTCCTGTTTTCCTTTTCAATATTATTACCAACTCCTCCCACCTCCTAGATCTGGATAATGCCTTAAGATGGGAATTCATTTTTTTATAAAGATTTAATATGTATTATTTTATTTGATTCTCACAACAATGCCAGGGATGCAGGCAGAAATCAATACAACTATTTTACAGATATATGAACTGAGTCTTACCAAGATTAAATACTTTGCCAACAATCAAGTTTGTCAGTAGCAAAATCAAATCAGAACCCAGACCTTTTCTTTCCACGTCCTCTATTCTTTTTCCATTGAACTATATTGTTTTCTTTTTAATTCCTACACAGTGTAACCATATACGTGCACTTGTATGGACAAGTATACAGAGATAAATGTTTCTAAAATAGCACAAGTGAGAAAAGCGTATGACTGTATAGGGAAGCTAGAAAAACAGAAAAGTCAAAGGACCCAAATTAAGAATACAATGTAGCTCACAGGCTAATCCTTGTAGATGCAGCTTTGGGTTTCAGATCCAAATGGAAACTATGTCTTCAACCAAGTGATGTAGCCAGCATCAACACTGGTCTCTCCCCCTACTTCCCACAGCTGTTAACAAGACTAGAGCTCACCCTCAGCACCATTTCTGACCCTGACTCTCGATCACAGGCATGCCACCATACCTGAAGTTTTCACCGTTTGAAGTCACTTCTTTGGATTAAGGCGCTGTCTCCAGAAGGCCACAGTTAAATGCATGTTACCTGAGAAAGGAAGGAGGGTCCATTAACACATTGCTCCTATGGTTAAACACATCAGATCACCAATGACCTTTGGACCAGGACAGCACAATGTCCTTTAAAAAGTTTCATAGGATAGATAATTTTTGCTGGAGCAGGCAGGATAAAAAGGTTAAATTGGGAAGAAAATGACTCACACATACTATAGCGTAACTCCCCACCTGTGTATAGCGACATAGCAAAATGAGGATGGCCGTATAAATACATACTCTACCTTTTGAGGTCACAGTAAGGACTATCCCGGCAACTTGGAAGCTCCTAGGGATGAGAAAAGAAAAAAGTACTCCAAGGATCTGAGTATAGTCAATTCTGTGAAGAAGCAAAGAGCTGAGTTGGCAGCAGTTCTCCAAGGACAGTACACTGCTAGACTGAAAGAGGACAGAAAAAAGGAACAGCTTCCGGTTAACTACTTCTAGTTGTGAGGCTACTTTCCGGCCCAACATTTTTAGCAGAGGGCTGACCTCTCAGTTAGAGAATGCTGCAATTCAATTCTTCAACCCCACTTGCTAATTTATATTGACTCAAAGCCAGTATCATTTACATCCACAAAAATCAACATGCCTTTACTGACTGCTTATTATAAGCCCAAAATTTGGCTAGGTGCTATAAATACGGAGGTGGAGGGGGAACCTTTATACACTTTCTCCTTAACTCATATAGAAGAAACCAATCCCCTAAACCCAAAACAGAGAAGGCTGAGGAACAAGAAAAGAAGGCGGAGGGTGGCTATTTTTCTGAGTATGAACACAAATTTCCTAAGCCAGAATGAATACAGCTCGCTTCTAGGCCAAAGTTCCTTGTTAAACTCTTAACTAAACAGTCAAGAGGCACAGGCTAGAAATACTTTTTTCTTTTGGTCTAATACCAAAAGCTCTTTAGTAGCACACATTCATCTTGGTACACTGGAGAACAGACTAAGAGTTACAAAACTTGGTTCTACTTTTAGCTCTGATTCTTTGTTTTTTTTTAAAAAAAAAAACCAAAACAGAAAAGGTTGGATTAGTCTAAGAATAGCATATACCTGGTACATATATTGATACTAACCACTAGATAACTAGTGTCCACAGGAGTCATCACTAATCAATCATAACTCTCAGAGAACCCTTATGATTAAAATCCTTCTCAACACAGGGCTTCTGGCAGCTACTTCAAGTGAAAGTTGGCCCATAAAACAAAATATATCTGCTACTGTGGACTAGATAATCTCTACAATCTCTTCCAACTCTTTCTCTTAATATGTATTGTTTATTTATTTGGCTGTGCTGGGTCTCAGATGCAGTATGTAGGATCTTTAGTTGCAGTATGTGGGATCCAGTTCTCAGACCTGGGATTGAACACAGGATCCTTGCATTAGGAGCATAGAGTCTTGGCCACTGGACCACCAGTCCCCCAACTCAAATTCTAAAACCAAGTTTCTGAGGGTGGGATAAAAAACACTTCCCCACAAGCTCATAAATCAATAGCATTGATAGCCATAAATTTCAGTCTAATCTCTAAATTCTACAAATTGCACCTGATCAAGGATGCTAACAAATTCTGATACCATTAACATATATAACCTGACAATATTATTCTGATTTGCTAATGGGTTCTTTTGACAGAAAAGGAACCTTTTACCCAGACTGGCCCTAAAGAAATCCTCATACAAAAATAGGACAATATTGCACTAGTAAAGAACTAAATTTAATCCCTTGATGCCCACAGCCTCTCAATGAGGACAATCCTTTCACTTCTCACCTAAACCAATGCAAGAGCCACTCTTCCATCCTTTCACCCTTGTCACAAAGCAATCTTCCTAAAGCAAACATGTACTCAATATAATTTTCCTGTTTAAAAATCTGCATCTATTGCTAACAACATAAAACAAGTTGTTTTTTTTTTGCCTCACATCCGTAATGCTCTCCTTCCCCATTCCACTCCCTGCTCCCTTTTATCTTCCACAATCCAGTGTTTACTAACAGTATTGAGGTGTTTCCTCTGTCTGCCCTGTCCTTCCCTTTCTCCATCATAATCACACTTCAGCTAAGACCCAACTTCAGCTTGAAGCAGAGCCTTCCTCCTCAAATCAACCAGACACAACTGATTACTTGCTCTTCCATCCCAAAGCTTTTGGCTTATTCAAAGTATTGTCTCAATGGTTTCCAAAACCATCAGAATTGCCTGAGGCAAGTTTTAATCCTCAAGGCCAACCCAAACGTATTAAAGCAATCTCAGGAAATAAGGCTCTGAAGTTTCTACTTTTAAAAGAGCTGCCCTGATTATTCTAATGATCAAATTTGGGGGCCACTGATTTGTCTCTTCCAGTTGGTGTAAAGATGTTTCTTTAAGGAATGGAAAAATGATTTACTCAAGAATACACTGAGGAAGTATCCTGCACTTGTTTATTTCATATCATATCCTTGTTGACTTGACTCATGCTGAAGATGAAGGAATTCCTTTTGGACTCACACCCAAAAACTTACATCCACTGTTCAAAACAGCAGGTGAATTTCCACCTTCATTTCTAAATCTTAAAAATGAAGTAACTGTACCCTGAGTAAAGCTATGAATACACGATGAAGACTCTCACCAGACCTGCCCTGAGAACTTTATTTCGGCCGAGAAACAAGTCCTTAGCCCATTTTGAGGGTGGAAATACACTGCCTCTAGTACTTCCGTAAGATCTAATTATATTAGGAATACATGCAAGACTCCAACTAAGTACAGTGATAGATGGTTGGCTCAAGTGCCTCCTTCATTTCAGAGAAAAATTCCCTGAAATTTCTCTTCCTTCCCCACCCCTCACTCCCAAAAAATATACTGAAGCTGTAGAATAATAGCGGAAAATCTAACAAGATACAAATATAAGCAAGAAAACAAGGTGAGTTGTTACTGGAGAATCGTGGATTTCGGGTAGTTTGCAAATCCACCAGGTTACATCGCTAACTTGAGGCCCAACGTCTACCTGGAGCGCCGAGATTCTGTGTTTCGCTCTACGTCGCGGCCCGGAGCAAAGTCTAAGAACTTGAGTTCCCCACTTAGTCCCCACTAAGTCCTGTCCTCATCACGTCTACTTCTTTCTTCTCTCCGCTAAAGAAAAGGGCACTTTCAGGAGGGAGGGCAATGACAGCTCCACGTCTGCAAAACTCGGCGCCGGGAGGCGCCGGCGGGGCCGCTGCGGCGGCGGCGGGCGCGGAGGAGGACGCCGGGGCCGGGACCACCACGCTGCTGGGGGACAATAGACGAAAAGAGGGGAGTGGAAGAGAGAAGAGAGGCAGCCGCTGTGCTGGGCCCCTCTCGCTAGTGCGGGCTCCAAAAAGTCTCGGGAAGGGGAGCGGGTGGCAGGTGGGCCCGGCCGCCGCCCCTCTCAGGGCCACGTCGCCCGCCCCGGCCGCTGCCGCGGGGCCCCTCGCGTAGGCCGGGCCGCGGGAGCGTAGCCCCCGGGCGGGGCTGACGGGCTCTGGGCTGGACCCCAGGGGCGCCTGCTGCGGCCCAGTTCTCTCAGAACTTGGCGCCCGCGAGGCGAGGGGCTCCGAACGTCTGAGCCCAACAGTGGCCGCTCGGGGCTTCCAGACGACCCACCCCCGCCACCCCTCCGCCCGGCCCCTGCCACTAGCCCGAGCTCCCCGCGCCCCCCACGGGCACCAGCTCTGAGGGAAGAGGAAGCAGCCGCGGCTCTGGGGTCCCGGCTGACGCGCCGCACTCCTCTACCTCTCGCTCTCCTCCGACATGTTCATCCAGGACCCTCCCTCTCCCCAAAATTGCGTCCAGTCCGCCCGCGGGTTTTTACCGGGACTCGGGGCGGCGGCTACTCTTCAGTCCCTCGACTAAGATGGCAGCCGGTCCCGATCCCGGACCACAGCTACTAGAACGAGTTGGCGGCCAACGCGCAGGCGCCTCCAGCTCCGGAGCTATCAGGACTATAAGCCCCAGAAGCCCTTGCACACTAACCAGCTGCCGGCTTGAAGAGCTAGCAGAGGCCGGTGAGCGCGGCTCAATACGAGCTTGCATTTAGCTAGGTGGGAGGGACTCTTGGATTACTCCCAGTACCTCTAGGCTTTTTAAAAAACCCTCCTCGTCTCACACCAGAACCTCTCAACAGTATAGCTACGGATCCAAAACTCTAGTGTGCATCAGAATCACCTGAAGGGCTTGTTAAAACATAGACTATTGGGCCCCACCCCCAGAGTTTCTAATTCAGCAGATCTGGGATAGGATCTAATCATTTTAATAATTTGCATTTCTAACAAGCTCTCTGATGTGCTACTAGTAGGAGATCACACTTTGAGAACCACTGAAAATTGAGAAAATTAGAGATACCAAGGGAACATTTCATGCAAAGATGGCCTCAATAAAGGACAGAAATGGTATGGGCCTAACAGAAGCAGAAGATATTAAGAAGAGGTGGCAAGAATACACAGAAGAATTGTACAAAAAAGATCTTCACGACCCAGATAATCACGATGGTGTGATCACTCACCTAGAGCCAGACATCCTGGAATGTGAAGTCAAGTGGGCCTTAAAAAGCATCACTACGAACAAAGCTAGTGGAGGTGATGGAATTCCAGTTGAGCTATTTCAAATCCTGAAAGATGATGCTGTGCAAGTGCTGCACTCGATATGCCAGCAAATTTGGCAAACTCAGCAGTGGCCACAGGACTGGAAAAGGTCAGTTTTCATTCCAACCCCAAAGAAAGGCAATGCCAAAGAATGCTCAAACTACCACACAATTGCACTCATCTCACACGCTAGTAAAGTAATGCTCAAAATTCTCCAAGCCAGACTTCAGCAATACGTGAACCGTGAACTTCCAGATGTTCAAGCTGGTTTTAGAAAAGGCAGAGGAACCAGAGATCAAATTGCCAACATCTGCTGGATCATCGATAAAGCAAGAGAGTTCCAGAAAAACATCTATTTCTGCTTTATTGACTATGCCAAAGCCTTTGACTCTGTGGATCACAATAAACTGTGGAAAATTCTGAAAGAGATGGGAATACCAGACCACCTGACCTGCCTCTTGAGAAACCTGTATGCAGGTCAGGAAGCAACAGTTAGAACTGGACATGGAACAACAGACTGGTTCCAAATAGGAAAAGGAGTATGTCAAGGCTGTATATTGTCACTGTGCTTATTTAACTTATATGCAGAGTACATCATGAGAAATGCTGGGCTGGAAGAAGCACAAGCTGGAATCAAGATTGCCGGGAGAAGTATGAATAACCTCAGATATGCAGATGACACCACCCTTATGGCAGAAAGTGAAGAACTAAAGAGCCTCTTGATGAAAGTGACAGAGGAGAGTGAAAAAGTTGGCTTAAAGCTGAACATTCAGAAAACTAAGATCATGGCATCTGGTCCCATCACTTCATGAGAAATAGATGGGGAAACAGTGGAAACAGTGTCAGACTTTATTTTGGGGGGCTCCAAAATCACTGCAGATGGTGATTGCAGCCATGAAATTAAAAGATGCTTACTCTTTGGAAGGAAAGTTATGACCAACCTAGATAGCATATTAAAAAGCAGAGACATTACTTTGCCAACAAAGGTATATACATGTGTAACAATGTATACATGTCTACTCAAGGCTGTGGTTTTTCCAGTAGTCATGTATGGATGTGAGAGTTGGACTGTGAAGAAAGCTGAGCGCTGAAGAATTGATGCTTTTGAACTGTGGTGTTGGAGAAGACTCTTGAGAGTCCCTTGGACTGCAAGGAGATCCAACCAGTCCATCCTAAAGAAGATCAGCCCTGGCTATTCATTGGAAGGACTGATGTTGAAGCTGAAACTCCAATACTTTGGCCACCTCGTGCAAAGAGTTGACTCGTTGGAAAAGACCCTGATGCTGGGAAGGATTGGGGGCAGGAGGAGAAGGGTATGACAGAGGATGAGATGGCTGGATGGCATCACCGACTCGATGGACATGAGTTTGAGTAAACTCTGGGAGTTGGTGATGGACAGGGAGGCCTGGCGTGCTGCGGTTCATGGGGTCGCGAAGAGTCAGACACGACTGAGCAACTGAACTGAACTGAACTGAACCGTAGCTTAGACCTTAAGAAGCTACACTCAGGAGTTACATTGATTGGATTCAATTCCACCTTTTAATAGTGTGCGCTTAGGGATGATGAAAATAGCTTACACGTAAGTGGTGCCAACATGGCAGGTGTTCTTAGAGCTGATCAATAAGCTCCTTTAATCCTCACAACGAATCTGTGAGGGAAGCACCTTCATTTTTCTCACTTTACAGATGCACAAACCAAGTCACAAGCTGGATAAGAACCCAGGCAGTCTGGTTTCAGAGTCCAACCTCTTCCTTCGTAGATTATTTGTGAGAATTAATAGGCTGTGCAAGTAAACTCAGAGGCACAACTAAGTGCTTAGTAATTAGTGACCTTTGCTATACTATTTAGCATGTTTCCTCCTAATAAAAATAGTATTTTATCATTACCATTACCAAAAGTCACTTATATTTTTCAAAGTACTTTCAAGTCCTCCATGTCAGTGTTTCCTGCAATGTACCTTAGGAAAGCATGTTAAAGATACAGATTCCTATAACCCCACCCCATTCATATTGTCTAGTGCTGTGGTTCTCAAACTTCAGTGCCCATCAGAATCACCTGGAGGACTTAAACCATAGATTGCTGGGCTCCACCTTCAGAATTTCCAATTCAGTAACTCTGAGGTCTGACCACAGTGTTTGCATTTTTGACCACAGACCACACTTGGACAATCACTGTGGTAGGGCAGTGTTTCTCACCTTTTTTGAAATTATCATCTCCGTAAGGAACAATTTTACACTTTTTTTGAGGGGGCCGTGCCACTCTGCATTTGGAATCTTAGTTTGCCCACTTGGGATAAAACCCATGCCCGCTACAGTGGACATGGAGTCTTAACAACTGGATCACCAGCGAAGTCCTACTAGACATTTTTTCCCTAAATTCCCTCATGAAATTTTAATGTCACAAATATACTTTTTATCAATTTATGTACTATGTATCTGAGCTTTTATCAAAAAAATTTTGAGTGGGGAGGAATTCCCTGGCGATCCAGTGGTTAGGACTCTGCACACTCATAGCCGAGGGTACAGTTTCAATTCATGTTCTGGGAACTAAGATCCCTGCAAGCTGAGAAAGGCATGCAAACAAAACAAATTTTTTAAACATACATGTATTTTAATGCACTCTGCACCCCCACAATCAATTTTTGTCCTATTGAGAACACATGCTCTGCAGGATGTGGGTTTTTAACTAGTGCCCCAGGTGATTCTTAACACTAGACAGAACACAGTGTACCTTTAAAGTATGAGGTATTTTTATGCCCGGGATTCCCAGGTGGTTCAGTGGTAAAGAATCTGCCAATGCAGGAGTTGTAGATTCGATCCCTTGGTCAGAAAGATCCCCTGGAAAATGAAATGGCAACCCACTCCAGTATTTTTGCCTGGGAAATCCAATGGACAGAGGAGCCTGGCAGGTTACAGTCCATGGGGTTGGACACAACTTAGCAACTAAAACAAACATTTTTATGTCCATTATACAAAGAGGGAAATGAGTCTCAAGAAAATTAGATGAGTGGTCCAAGATCACTCAGCTGGGAACCAGGGATTCAACAGAAATCCTCTGGCACCAGATTCTGTCTTCATATTTTAAACTATATAACAAGGCTGATGTATAGTGTTTGAAGTCAGGATAGTGATTACCCTTGTCCTTAGTCACTCAGTCATGTCTTACTCTTTGTGACCCCACGGACTGTAGCCTGGCCACGCTCCTCTGTCCATGGGACTCTCCAGATAAGAATACTGGAATAGGTTGCCATTTCATTTTCCAGGGGATCTTCCCAACCCATGGATCAAACCCAGGTCTCCCACGTTGAAGGAGGATTCTTTACTGTCTAAGACACCAGGGAAGCCCAGTGATCACCTTTAAGAGGAGGTAAAAACAGGAAGGAGACCCAAAAGGGGGTTTGGGGGGCTGGCAAAAATGTTCTGTATCTTGATCTGAGTGCTGGTACACTGGCAGGTTCACTTTGTGAACATTGGTCAAGCTGCATATTTATGATTTGTGTATTTTTCTGTGTATTTTGTGTCAAGAAAAGTTTATGTAAAGCACATATATGTTTTAAGGGTATATTCATTTTATTCCAAAAACGCATCTCTTTCTACTACATACCAGCTTCTCAAACTTTAGAGTGCATCAGAGTCAGCTGGAGGGCATACTGAAACCCAGATTGCCAAGTAACACCCCCCGAATCTCTTAAGTCAAGAAGTTCTGGAATCAGGCCCAAGAATTTGCGTTTCAAAGTCGGACACAGCTTAGCGACTGAACAACAACAATAAACAAGTGCCTAGGTGATGCTGATGCCTAGGGATCACATTTTGAGAACCACTATGCTGGTGGACTATGCTATCCTAATGTTCTTGCTCATGCCAACAGGATGGATTAGCTCTTGGGAGGCAGACCTAGTGGAATTAATGTCAGGCTTCTACAGAGACACATGGACCAAGGATCTACTACTATCAATATCTTACTTCAGAGGTTTTAGGGAAATCCCCTGAACCTCAGTGGCCAAATCTCTAAATGGGAATAATAGATACTACCTCCTGAGATGTTGTGAAAATTCTAGGAAATCCAGGGCAGGTATTTAGTTGATAGGTTCTCCAAGGAGGGCCCAAGTTAGTGAGGGCAGAGAATCCCAGCCTGGACATTTGCTCATCTTCCATGCTGTGTGGCTCTGGCTCCCAACTTCCCTGATTCAAAAGCCAGTCTAGTCTTGGCCTGGTCAGAATGCAGGACTGGTGGCTAATAAAGCTTTGACCCGCCTACACCCTCCTTCTTGCTTGGACAGCCGGGTCAGCCTGGGACAGGACCCAGCCCTGCTAGAGCAGGGGCAGGAAGCCTGGGAGAAGCCTCCATCAGCAAGGGAAGGCGTTTTCCAGGTCTCTGGCGAGAGAAGGAAGCAGGGATGCAGAGCTGGAAGGAGTGGGAAGAGAAAATCCAGCAACCCACATGCCACCTGTCTCTTATTGACTTTCCCTGTAGAACACTTAGTCATGCTACTAGTCACGCTGCTGTCCCCCACTTCTCTGAAGCCATTCTGCATTCAGCTGCCAGAGGTAGGGAAAGACTTGAAAAGTGGCAGAACTATGTGTTGATGGAGAGAAGACACTGGGTGGAGCTTCTGGGAGCCTCAGACATGGATCCAAAGAAACCACTGAAAACCTAGGTCGTGGCTCATCATTTTCCCTGTTTAAGACTGTTTTGTCATCTGCAAAATGAGGAACACAAGTTCCATCCCTGGTCACCTCAGTCATCCCCTCCAGGTAGGGTTGCCAGATTTAGAAAATAAAAATGTAGGCTGCTCAGTTAAATTTGAATTGCAAGTAAAAAATTAATAATTTTTAATACAAATTTGTGAAAAATACTGCATGTAACATTCTTATACTAATTTTTTGCATTGTTTATCTAAAATTCAAATTGAACTGGGCACCACATATTTTATTTGGCAAACTTACTTTCAGAGCTTTATATACTTTCTTCATTGGGGTAGTGAACTTAAATGCCTCCACGGGCCAGTAAGGTAAAATAAAAAATGACAGCTAACACATACATTTACATTTTTAATTATCAAATAGGATCCTAAGTGTTTTATATGCACTATCTCACTGAATTATCCCAGTAAGCAAGGTGGGGCACTCAGTTTCCTCATCCATGACGTGGGAATAGTAATGTGCTCCATCTTCTGGGATGTTATGAGAATTAAATGAGCTAATGCCTATAAAATACTTAGAATGGTGCCAGGCAAGCACACAGTAAGCACTAGCTATAATTTGTCCCATTATATGCATAGAGAAACAGAGTAATTAGCCGAATCGCAGCATGCCAGGCCTCCCTGTCCATCACCAACTCCCGGAGTTTACCCAGACTCATGTCCATCGAGTCGGTGATGCCATCCAGCCATCTCATCCTCTGTCATACCCTTCTCCTCCTGCCCCCAATCCTTCCCAGCATCAGGGTCTTTTCCAATGAGTCAACTCTTCACACGAGGTGGCCAAAGTATTGGAGTTTCAGCTTCAACATCAGTCCTTCCAATGAACAGCCAGGGCTGATCTCCTTTAGGATGGACTGGTTGGATCTCCTTGCAGTCCAAGGGACTCTCAAGAGTCTTCTCCAACACCACAGTTCAAAAGCATCAATTCTTCGGCACTCAGCTTTCTTCACAGTCCAACTCTCACATCCATACATGACTACTGGAAAAACCATAGCCTTGACTAGATGGACCTTTGTTGGCAAAGTAATGTCTCTGCTTTTTAATATGCTATCTAGGTTGGTCATAACTTTCCATACAGCTGATGTTCAACTCATTCATAACTACCATTATTATAAAGCCAAGAGATGTAAACAGTTCAGAAACACATTTCTCAAGGCTTCCCTGTGATGGTCCAGTGGCTAAGACATTAATGCAGGGGGCCTGGGTTCCATCCCTCGTAGGGAAACTAGATATCATATGCCGCAACTAGGAGTTCTCAAGCTGCAATGAAGAATGAAGATCCCATGTACCATAGCTAAGACCTGGTGCAGCCAAATAAACTGTTAATTTTTAAACTATTTTAAAATTTTATTTATTTATGTTTGGCTGTGGTGGATCTTCATTGCTGCTTGGGCTTTTCTCTAGTTGCAGCAAGTAAGGTTGTGGTGCACAGGCTTCTCATTGTAGTGGCTTCCCTTGTTGCGGAGCTCAGGCTCTAGAACACAGTCTCAGTAGCTGTGCTGCATGGACTTTAGTTACACTGAGGCATGTGAGATCTTCCTGGATCAGAGATTGAACCTGTGTCTCCTGCATTAGAAAAGGTGTATTCTTTACCACTGAGCCACCAGGGAAGCCCTAAAAAATGTTTTTAAAAAGAAAAAAATGCATTTCTTCAACCAATATTCAGAATGCATAATGGGTAAAATTATGCATTTTCATTCATATGAAAAACATGTTTTAATATATTCACTGCCAATTACAAAAAGCACAGTATTGTAGTGTTTATAAACTTCTGCTACAGTTTGATGCTATTTATTCTAAACAGGCATTAGCTCCCAAAAGATATTTTCATAAGTTTGTTATTTGGAGCACAAATGTATTTCCCCATTAATTAAAAAATGTTATAATGGTTGATTATGACCTTGACATGCCCATCAAACCTTTTAATATTATGCAGCTGAATTGCTATACAAATAAAATCCTAGACATCAAAAAACTACTATGACACAAAATAGATAAGTGTCAGACATTATGCTAAAAGAAAGTACAAACTGTATGATTCTATTTGTATGATATTCTAGAACAGGTAAAACCTAATCAATGGTGAAAAAAATCGCAATGTCGGTTGCTTCTAGAGAGAGGAAATTTTCTCAGGTGTTGAAAATGTGCTTTCGATATCTTGTTAGAGGTGTAGATTACATGTCTGTATGTGTTTGTCAAAACATAGTAAATAATACACTTGAGATCTATGTTTATCATTGCATGTAAAATGAACCTAAAAAAAAACCCCTCAAAACAAATATTGAACTCTAGTTAATGACAGCCGTACTGAAGTGTTTAAAGGTAGCACAAACTCTGCAGCTTCCTTGTAATGCATCAGAAAATAAGATGGATGAGCGGAGTGATGAAGGAATTAATACATGACAAAGCATATATAGCAAACAGTTAACCATACATGTCTTTAAACTGTTCTGTCTGTTTGAAAATATTCATAATAAAATGTTGGTGGAGGTAGGGGAACTCCTACCAAGCAAAATGCAGTCTATCTTCAGGGGTGGATTTGTAATCTCTGATCCATTTGCAGGCATCTCCATCTCCTGCCTGTTTTTCTCCTTTGAGCTACGAAACAGCATGATTTCATTTCTAAAATCTTCGTCTCACAGCTTCTGTCCTAATATTTCTCCTAACTGGGTTCCAGTCCGCTCCTTACTATTTACTTGCTGTATGACCTGGCCTCTCAGAGTCTCTTCTGACAGATGGAGATTAGGGTCATGTGACTTTTATCTAACAGTAACAGACCGAATATTTTAAAAATTAAAGATAAAAATAAATAAATAAATAAATAAATAAATAAATGCATCAGATTTCCTTCCTCTCTAAACCATAAGCCCTTCAAGGGCAAGGTACCCATCTTATCCATTCCTGTATTTTCTCTGGCATATAGTAACACTTCAAGGGTGCTCAGAAAACACTTCAATGAAAATTTCTTTGTAAATTTTGAGAGGAGACAGAGACACGTGTATTGAGTGCCCACTGGGTGCCCTGAATGATATGTGCCTATATTCATCCCCAATGAGGTAGGAAGTACTGTGATGACCACTTTTCTAGAGGAGGAAACAGTTTCAGAAAGGTTAGGAGACTTGCCAAAATTCACAGAGAATGCAAGAAATAGACCTGGGATTTAAACCCAGGACTGTCTCTTTCAACTACTTCAAAACTGCCTCTTCTTGAATCAGTGTAAAAAAAAGAGACTTTATGCTTTTCTGTAACCTTCAGATTTTCTGTACTGAATATAGAAGTAAAAAAGAATGTTATAAAAATAAATAGCCATAAGGAGCTCTCAACACCTCCTCCCGCAGTTTTGGGAGGACTTAGATTCAGATGAGCGTTTGCAGGACTGAAGAACTCCCTTAGATAATAAACAGCATGGCAGAGTTTCTCCTAGTCCTGCTCATTATCCCCAGTTCCCTCTTTTCTTGCTCTCAAACGCAGAGTTGTCCTTCTCCTAGGAAAGCCCCACTGGCCCATAGTTACAGATTGTAGATCAGAATCATTGCTTGCCCACAGTTCTCACTGGAAATGTCTATCCTAAACTGGAATATCAGTTCAGTTCAGTTCAGTCGCTCAGTCGTGTCTGACTCTTTGCAGCCCCATGAATCACAGCATGCCAAGCCTCCCTGTCCGTGACCAACTCCAGGAGTTTACCCAAACTCATGTCCATCGAGCCGGTGATGCCATCCAGCCATCTGATCCTCTGTCGTCCCTTTCTCCTCCTGCCCCCAATCCTTCCCAGTATCAGGGTCTTTTCCAACGAGTCAACTCTTTGCACGAGGTGGCCAAAGTATTGGAGTTTCAGCTTCAACATCAGTCCTTCCAATGAATAGCCAGGGCTGATCTCCTTTAGGATGGACTGGTTGGATCTCCTTGCAGTCCAAGGGACTCTCAAGAGTCTTCTCCAACACCACAGTTCAAAAGTATCAATTCTTCGGCACTCAGCTTTCTTCACAGTCCAACTCTCACATCCATACATGACTACTGGAAAAACCATAGCCTTGAGTAGACATTGTTATACATGTATATACCTTTGTTGGCAAAGTAATGTCTCTGCTTTTTA
Source organism: Okapia johnstoni (assembly GCA_024291935.2). Classification (NCBI taxonomy): domain Eukaryota; kingdom Metazoa; phylum Chordata; class Mammalia; order Artiodactyla; family Giraffidae; genus Okapia; species Okapia johnstoni. The sequence continues at coordinate 52,879,854 of CM044324.1, read as the reverse complement.
ATATGCTATCTATGTTGGTCATAACTTTCCTTCCAAGGAGTAAACGTCTTTTAATTTCATGGCTGCAATCACCATCTGCAGTGATTTTGGAGCCCAAAAAAATAAAGTCTGACACTGTTTCCACTGTTTCCCCATCTATTTCTTATGAAGTGATGGGACCAGATGCCATGATCTTAGTTTTCTGAATGTTCAGCTTTAAGCCAACTTTTTCACTCTCCTCTCTCACTTTCATTAAGAGGCTCTTTAGTTCTTCACTTTCTGCCATAAGGGTGGTATCATCTGCATATCTGAGGTTATTGATATTTCTTCCGTCATTCTTGGTTCCAGCTTGTGCTTCTTCCAGCCCAGCATTTCTCATGATGTACTCTGCATATAAGTTAAATAAGCAGGGTGACAATATACAGCCTCGACGTACTCCTTTTCCTATTTGGAACCAGTCTGTTGTTCCATGTCCAGTTCTAACTGTTGCTTCCTGACCTGCATACAGGTTTCTCAAGAGGCAGGTCAGGTGGTTTGGTATTCCCATCTCTTTCAGAATTTTCCACAGTTTATTGTGATCCACAGAGTCAAAGGCTTTGGCATAGTCAATAAAGCAGAAATAGATGTTTTTCTGAAACTCGCTTGCTTTTTCGATGATCCAGTGGATGTTGGCAATTTGGTCTCTGGTTCCTCTGCCTTTTCTAAAACCAGCTTGAACATCTGGAAGTTCACGGTTCATATATTGCTGAAGCCTGGCTTGGAGAATTTTTAAAAAATTATAGTCACATCTACAAATTCCTCAAGCAAAGATGAAATCAAGAGACAAGCATCCAGATCACATTATGTGAGATGGGAAGGTATCATCAAACAAGAAACACCCTGGGGAATCTTAGAACTCAGCCTTGATTCGGGTAAACTTCAGAGGCAGTAAAGGCTGCAGAGACATAGGAACATGTGACTTTGTTTTCGGTTCTTGAGGACCTTCTGAACTTGGAGGGAGGAGGGGCAGGCCCTGAAAGGTCAAATACTTCAGTCACATGTGTTCAGGATGCTTCCTCAACCGTGAAATAGGACTAACAGCAGTACCTTGCCTCTTAAGGTGGTGGGGAGGATAAAAGAACATTAATACAGAACAGGATCATAGTAAGTGTTTCATTAAAGTTAGCGCTTGATTTTTCACATGAGACACCTGTGTGCCAGAGAGGTTTGAATTCTTGCCTGAGATCAACTAGTAGCTGGAAGAAGCAGAATTCAAATGTGGTCAGCCTGACTCTAGAGCCCTCAGTCTTAAACTTTAAGCCAGTACCTTCTAAGGAGTTGTGCACTGACGGATATGCACAAACTGATTTTAGGTGGTGCCAAAAGTGGTCATCAAAAGAAAAAAATCCCTTTTCCTTGTGAAAAATTTCAAAGGTACAAAAAGAAAATAGTATAATGAATTGCCAGCTTCACCCAGCTTCAAATAACAGCTCATTAACAATCGCTTTCATCTGTTACCTTCGCTGATGGCTTATTTTGAAGCAAATCCAAGACATCACATTCTTTCATATGTAACTATTTTGGTAGGTTTGGTATGGTAATTTTTTAAAAAAATTATTTTATTGAAGTATAGTTGATTTACAATGTTGTATTAATTTCTGTTGTACAGCAAAGTGATTGTTATACATGTATATACATTCCTTTTCATATTCTTTTAATTTATATATTTTTGGCTGTGCTGGATCTTTGATGCTGCATGTGGTCTTTCTCTAGTTGTGGTGCTTAGGGTTCTCATTGCAGTGGCTTCTCTGGTTGCAGAGCACAGGCTCTAGGTGTGTGGGCTTCAGTATTAATAGTTGTAGCACTCAGGCGCAGTAGTTTCAGCTAACAAGCTTAGCTGCTCCACAGCATGTGGGATCTTCTCAGACCAGGGATCAAACCTGTGTCCCCTGCACTGGCAGACAGATTCTTAACCAGTGGACCACCAGGGATTTTCCATTATGGTTTATCACAGGATATTGAATACAGTTCCCTGTGCTATACAGAGGGACCTTGTTGTTTATCCATTCTCTATATAATAGTTTGCATCTGCTCATCTCCAACAGAGAAGGCAATGGCACCCCCACTCCAGTACTCTTGCCTGGAAAATCCCACGGATGGAGGAGCCTGGTAGGCTGCAGTCCATGGGGTCAAGAAGAGTCGGACACGACTGAGTGACTTCACTTTCAATTTTCACTTTCATACACTGGAGAAGGAAATGGCAACCCACTCCAGTGTTCTTGCCTGGAGAATCCTGGGGACGGGGGAGCCTGGTGGGCTGCTGTCTATGGGGTCGCACAGAATCAGACACGACTGAAGTGACTTAGTAGCAGCAACAGCTCATCTCCAACTCCCAATCCATCCCTCTCCCAACACCCTTCCTACAAAAATTTCCTAAAACTTGCTAATAAGAAGACAAACAACCCCAGTTTAAAAGGGGCAATAGATATGAACAAATTTCACTAAAGAAGGTATAGGAATAAGCACTTGAAAAAAATGCCTAACATCTTTAGCCTGTAGTGAAAACCAAAATGAGATGCATTTTACACCCACTAGAGCAGTTATTTAAAAAAAAGACAGTAACAAATGACAAGAATGTGGAGAAACAGGAAGTATCATACATTGCTGGTAGAAATGTAAGATGGTTCAGCCACTTTGGAAAATAGTCTGCTGGTTTCTTAAAAAGCTAGGCGTAAATTTCTCATATGACCCAACAATTCCACTTCTATGTATCCACACAAATGAAAAAATGAATGCCAATGGCTTGTATGTGAATGTTCACAGCCGCATTATTCATAATAGCCAGAAAGTGGAGGGAAAAACTTAAATGTCAATCAATTGATGAGTGAACTTTTAAAATGTCCTATATATGTACAATGGAATATTATTCAGTAATAAAAAGAGAAATGAGCTATTGATAAATGCTATGTCATGAATGAACCTGAAACTAAACATTAAACTAAAGCAAAGTCAGACACAAAAGATCACACATTGCATGTTTAATTCCGTGTATTTGAAATGTCCAGAAAAGGCAAATTTATAGAGATAGAAGGTTTTGATGAGGGATTTCCTGGGACAGAAGATAGAAATGAGAATTAGCCCATGTAAATGACCATGAGGGGTCTCAGTAGAGTGATGAAATTTCCTAAAAATAGTTTCTGATAAGGACTGAAAAACTCAATAAATTTACTACAAATCGTTGAATTGCATCTTTAAAACGGGTAGATTTTATGGTATGCCAACTACACCTTTTATGAAGTTGTTTTAAAAAACACATATGCCAGTTGTTCCAGCAGTTCCATTCCTAAGAGTTATCCTTTCAATAAACAGGCAGTGAGCAAAATAGCAGGTGAACATGTGATTGATTCATCATAACATTGTTTGTAACAGGAAAAGACTGTAAATAAGGACAAAATCCATCACTAGGGGATAAGATAAATTATGATACTAGAAAACCTTGCCAGTCTTAAAAAAAAAAAGCATATGTACTGATATGAAACCATCTCAAATTCATTTTATTTAGGGAATAAGTCCTAAATATTTGGTAGAAAATAACAACAGATTACATATTCATTTGCCTGTATATGCATAGAACATTTCTGGACTATAGAAAGGAAGAGAGTGAGATTGCATGTCTTTTAAAGGAATTGAGTGGCTGGGGGACAAAGGTAGAAGGAAAACATTTTCATATTTTTTTGAATAATGTATCAGATACCTATATTAGCTATTTGAAATTTTAAAAAAAATTTTAAAGAAGTTAACTAAAATTATTACTAAAAAGTAGGTTGATTTATTTAAAGAAAAATATGAGTAAGTCTCATCATAAAGCATATACAGACAAGGACAAACCACTAAGGTAGGATATGGACAAGTGTGGCTTGGAGCCAGCCCAGGGCCATCTATCACAGGGGCCAGCCAGGGCCTGTCTACCTCGTAGCTCCACGCCTCCCTCAGCCTCACCTGGGGCCGGAGAGGGACAGAGGCTGAGCCCTGATCCCTGAGCCTTCCAGACACTGTGCAGCACAGTAGTCACAAAAGTTGTCCAGTATCTGTGACTGCTTTCTGAGAGGGTCAGAATGGGCTCCTGTCACAAGCACAGAGTTCCCAGTCAGCAGGCTGCATCACAATCCTGCTGCCACTGGGGATGGTGAGGCCACCTGGGTCTCTTGGACACCCAAGGCCATCCTTTAGTCCCAGAGAGTGGAAAGAGGAAGAGCGTTTCTCCCATTACTTTGCAGTTGACGTGTAGAGCTCAGGATATGGAGTCAATCTCGGTTTTGCTGTTTATTTGCTGTGTGACCTCAGGCACGTCACTTACCTTCTCTGAGCCTCTGTTTCGTCAGTTGTAAACAAGGAAATGATACTTTAAGAAAAACATATTGATGCAATAAACCAATACATAGATAAGGAAACAACTCCAATGTTATCAGTAGGAGAATGAATAAAATAAATCATATCATGTTTGTACAATGGAATACATATAGCAATAAAAAGAACAAATCATTACTACAGGCAAAAGCATAGATGAATTGTATAAACATAATGAGTGAGGGCTTCCCTGGTGTCTCAGAGGTAAAGAATCTGCCTGCCAATCCAGGAGACTCAGGTTCGATCTCTGGGTCAGGAAGATCCCCTGGAGAAGGAATTGGCAACCCACTCCAATATTCTTGCCTGGAGAATCCCAAGGGCAGAGGAGCCTGGCAGGCTACAGTCCATGGGTCTCAAAAGAGTCAGACACAGCTTAGTGACTAAACAACAACAATGAGCGAAAGAAGTCAGACAAAAAGAATAAATACGTCATAAAAAATGTACTTTTTAATGTGTAATAACAGGTAAAACAAACATAAGGTGACAGAGGTAAGAATACTGGTTACTCTGGAGCAGCAAGAATTAGCTGGGAGGGGAGCCTCCCTCATGCCCCATGTGGGGCAACTAGGAGCTCACACGCAGCAACTTTAGATGTCATATGCCAGAACAAAGACAGAAGATCCCACGTGCTGCAACAAAGACCCGGTGCGGCCAAATAAAGAAAGAAAGAAAAATATTTTTAATAATATAGACAGAGGAAATGAAGAACACAGTATTCAAGAGGATAGTTACCCGGGTCAGGAAAAGAGTTGGGTGAGGAGGAGGGTATAGGGTTAGATGCAGGTTATTGTCTAGGCTCTGCAGTTTGTTATGGGATGGTAGATTCACAAGTGCCTAAATCATTACTTTAAAAAATAAATTAGGGCTTCCCTGGCAGCTCAGTAGTAAAGAATCTGCCTGCCACTGCAGGAGAGGAGGGAAGATCCCACATGCCGCGGTGCAACTAAGCCCCTGCGCCACAACTATTGAGCCTGTGCTTTTTAGAGCCAGGGAGCTACAACTACTGAGCCCACATGCCGCAGCTACAAAGCCTGTGCGCCCTAGAGCCCGTGCTGCGCAATAAGCAAAGCCACTGCAATGAGAAACCCGTGCACCACAACGAGAGAAAAGCCCTCAAAGCAATAAAGACCCAGCATAGCCAATAAATACTAAAAAGAAATAAAATTTCAAAACATTAAAAACCAAACAACTCAAAGGTAATTTTAAAATAATACAAGAGACACAAACACTTGATAGGGTTGTTGAAGGGTGTATCAGTCATGATTCTTAGTCACAAAACAAAACAACAATACAGTATATTAACTCATGCTGCTGCTGCTGCTGCTGCTAAGTCGCTTCAGTCATGTCCGACTCTGTGCAACCCCATAGACGGCAGCCCACCAGGCTCTGCCGTCCCTGGGATTCTCCAGGCAAGAACACTAGAGTGGGTTGCCATTTCCTTCTCCAGTGCATGAAAGTGAAAAGTGAAAGTGAAGTCGCTCAGTCGTGTCCGACTCTTTGCAACCCCATGGACTGCAGCCTACCAGGCTCCTCCGTCCATGGGATTTTCCAGGCAACAGTACTGGAGTGGGGTGCCATTGCCTTCTCCGATATTAACGCATACATACGGAATTTAAAAAGACAATAACGACAACCCTATATGCAAGACAGCAAAAGAAAACACAGATGTAAAGAACAGACTTTTGGACTCTGTGGGAGAAGGCGAGGGTGGGATGATTTGAGAGAATAGCATTGAAGCATGTATATTACCATATGTAAAATATATCTATATTACATATCCAAGTTCGATGCATGAAGCAAGGCACTCAAAGCCAATGCTCTGGAACAACCCAGAGGGATGGAGTGGGGAGAGAGGTGGGAGGGAGGTTCAGGATGGGGGGAGACATGTGCATCCCTGGATGATTCATGTCGATGTATGGCAAAAACCACCACAATATTGTAAAGTAATTAGCCTCCAATTAAAATTAAAATTAATTAAATAACATAAAACAACTCAAAACTCTCCTCAGTTTGAGCAGAAAAGAAATCTATTAAAGGATGTCGGGTGGCTCAGAGAATCTCCATGAGAGCCTGAGCACCTGGCACTGGGGACCGTGTACTGTTCGGAACAACTCTAAAATTCCCCTGAGGAGAGATGCCAGGGTTGCAGTTGCAGGACACGGACACTACAGCTTTCTCTGCCAACCCTGAGCTCTGGATGCTACCAACAGCTACAACCCAGCACCTCTCTGTGTGAAACAGCAGCAATATTTTATGTGTCAGATGGTGCTAGTGGTCAAGAATCCACCTGCCAATGCAGGAGGCCCAAGAGATGTCGGTTTGATCCCTGGGTCAGGAAGATCCCCTGGAGAAGGGAATGGCAACCCGCTCCAGTATTCTCGCCTGGAGAATCCCATGGACAGAGGAAACTGACAGGCTACAGTCTATAGGGTTGCAAAGAGTCAGACACGACTGAGCAACTGAGCACAGCACACACACACACACACACACACACACACACACATACTTAAATATATATACACTTGTTCATTTGTTTGTTTAGGGGTGTGTGGACATGTGTATGAAATCGTGCGTGTTAAGGGCTAGTCCAGGTGCTAGGAACACTGTAAGTGCCTATTCAATTAGGGTTAGCAATGGTAAGGTTACATGGCAACTGGCAGGACTAGTTCTGGAATGCAGATAAGACACCCCCAGAGATTCCAAGGACTTTTTGGAGGAGACTTGACGGGGAATACTAGCTTGCCTTGGCAGATAGAGGCCAGGAAACATGGAATTACTTTGAAAAAGTTATTTTAATAAGACTGTGTTATACTAGTACAAAGTCTGTCATGTCCATTATCTTAATTTAATGTTCATGATTTGCAAAGGGCAAGGACTGTAAGACACAGAAATACTCAGTATTGACTCCACCTCTGCAACATCCCAGCTGTGTGGTCTGGACAAGTGATGTAATCCCCCTGAGTGTCAGTGCTCTCATCTGTAAAATGGGGGCAATGATGAGATGTCATGAGGACCACGTGAGAGAGGATATATGCCAAACTTGGCATAGAGTGGGTACTTGATCAGGTAATAGGGACAGGTGTTGTTATTTTTCATCATCACTAGCATTTCTCCTACAGTTCATGTCAGAAGAAGTCATAGCCATGGGACAGACTATTATACCATGAACAACAAGATCTAGGGCCACAGACTCAGCTAATAGGGGAGAAAAAGTTCTGGAGACAGCCAGCTAAAGACGAGGAAAAGTCCACTACAGTGGGTAGAATGCAGGATTCAGAGATGATGAGGGCAGTTGGCTGGGGTAATCCATTTGGTTGTTGGCATGAGGTGGCCTGTTAGAGGCTGGGCCTATAAGAGAAGAGACAAAAGCAACTCAGGGACCCAGCCCAGAAGCTGAACTCCCTGATTCAACAACTGGATAATGTTTGTTTGCTTTGTTTTAGCTGGGCTAGGTCTTTGTTGCTGCACGCGGGGCTTTTCTCTAGTGGTGCCAAGCAGAGGCTACTCTAGCTGTGACGGTGGGCTTCTCATTGTGGTAGCTCCTCTTGTTTCGGAGCTTGAGCTGCAAGGCATGTGGGCTTCAGTAGTTGCAGCGTAGGGGGTTAGCTGCCCCCAGGCATGTGGGATCTTCCCCGACCAGAGATTGAAACATGTCCCCTGCTTTGGCAGGTGGATTCTTAACCATTGAACCACCAGGGAAGTCCTAGAATAACGGTTTGATCCAGGCTCTGAGGTTAGGTAGATTTGGTTTCATATCCCCACCTCAATGCCAAGACCACTGTCTGACCTTAAGAATGTTCCTCATCATCTCTGACTTCTGTTTACTTCTCTGTGGAAAGACTGTCTTCTCACTTCTCCTGTTGTCCTTCTAGAATCATTAGTTTAACAATAGAGTCTTCCTTGATTGCCTCATTTTCAGAGACCTTGGTCTCCCAGGGTCATACCGCTACACTGAAGCTAAGCCTCAGTTTTCCTTTACCACATCCTCCCTTCCATCCTTGATCTCTCTGAGACCACATATCCATTGGCCCTGACACACTGTCCACCCATCCCTTCTGCATCCATGTGCCTCCTGGGCCCCCTGGATTCCCTGCTCAAACATCATGATAACCTCCTTGCCTCACCCCATCCGGGATAATTCCCAACTCATACCCATCATCTACTGCAATCTCTGGCAGCCATGTTGAACACAACTGAATAAAACCAGTCATCTTAGCTTTGTTTTATTTTATTATTATTATTTTGGCCTTGAGGCTTCCAGGCTCTTAGTTCCCTGATCAGGGATTGAACTTGGGCCCACAGCAGTGAAAGCGCCAATTCTTAACAACTGGACCACCAGGAAATTTCCAAGGTTTGTTTTACTTGAGATTCAAGTTTATGAAACCCCAGTGGGGTTTGTTTCAACCTTACTGGCTCACTCTGTCAGACAACTCTTTCATACATTCTTTCCTTTAAACTTCTCTCACAGACTTCTCTCATCTTTCAGCTGGCAATGTTGTCTCAACCTTTTTTAAAAATAATATTTATTCTTGTTTATTTATTTGGCTGTGCCTGGTCTCAGTTGTGGCATGTGGGATCTAGTTCCCAGATCAGGGATTGAACCTGGGCCCCCTGAATTAGGAGCGTGGAATCTTAGCTGCTGAACCATCAGGAAAGTCCCTGTCTCAAGCTTTTTGAGGAAATGGAAGTCAAGAGAACTCCCATACTTTCCCCGTACTGAGGGATACCTGTACTGTACAAATATCTCTTACCCTATCTAAAACCATTCCCTCCATAGGTACTCTGGGTCTCAGGGTCCCATCCCTTTCACTATCTTAATTCTTCCCTCTCTCCTAGTTTCTCCTTCCCTATTGACTGTTTCTATCAGCAAATGAACATGTTTTGGAACTTACCATATTGAAATAAGCAAGTAGCTCTCGTTTGACCCTACATCTTTCCCATCTGTGTTTCCATCCTCTGTTCCCCTCTGTGCAGCCAATCTGCTTCAAGGAACTGACTCAGTTTGATGTCTCTACTTTCTCACCCCAAATTCACATTTTGGAGGAGGGGGGCTGCATCTCGCAGCTTTTGGAATCTTCCCCAACCAGGAATTGAACCTGGGCCACTGCAGTGAAAGCCCAGAATTCTAACCATTAGGCCACCGGGAAAGTCCCCCAAATTCACTCTTTATCGTACTTCAATCTAGCATCTGTGCCCACCCGTCCACTAAAACTGCTCTTTTCAAGGTCACCAACACGACTGAAGCAACCAAGCATGCACTCATGCACACATGGAGGCTTCAACACATAGTTAAGGATGATCAGTCATTAACTGTATCTCCAACCCCTCCTCCCTTCCTGAGGATACACAGTGGGGCTGAAAGTTCCAAGCTTCTAATCCTGGTTTGATCTTTCTAGTGACCACCCCTCCTCCTGAAGCTATCCGGGAATCCACCAAAAGTGGATTCATTAGGACAAAGATGCTCTGATGACATGGTGAATTCAAAGGAATTTAGGAACTCTATGTCAGGAACCATGGTCAAAGACCAAATATTAGACAAAAAAAATATGTTCCTAGTGCTCTAATCAGTTAGGAAATTATAAATATTTTAGGAGCTCTGTGCCAGGAACTGGGGACTGAAACCAATATACATATTTTCTATTATTTTATGTTGGCATACAGAAAAGTATCTGATATATTTCTTGTGTGTTGTCATTAGTATTATCTTTCTGTATCATGTTTGAGCTCTCAAGGGCTGTCAATACAGTGTGGACTCTCCACTGATAATAAAAAACTTTCATCTCTGAGTCCCTGTGATATCTCAAAGTTTCCCACCAACTGTTCTGTGCTGTGCTAAGTCACTTCAGTCATGTCTGACTCTTTGCGACCCTATGGCCTATGGCCCACCAGGCTCCTCTGTCGATGGGATTCTCCAGGCAAGAATACTGGAGTGGGTTGCCATGCCCTCCTCCAGGGGATCTTCCCGACCCAGGGATTGAACCTGTGTCTCTTACATCTACTGCACTGGCAGGCAGATTCTTTATCATTAGCACCTCCTGGGAAGCCCTGCCAACTGTTATATCGACATCTAAATGCTTCTGTTCTCAGGCACCTGTTCTCTTCTCCTTTTAGGTGATATAATTCATTTCCATAGTTTTAAATGTGTAAGGAACAACAGTGCATGCTGGATCAGTCATGTCTGACTCTGAGGCCTCATGGACTGTGGCCCACCAGGCTCCTCTGTCCATGGGATTTTCCAGGCAAGAATACTGGAGTGGGTTGCTATTTCCTTCTCCAGGGGATCTTCCCCACCGAGGAATCGAACCCAGGTTTCCTGCATTGCAGGCAGATTGTTTACCGCTTGAGACCTTGGGGAAGCCCAAGAACAATATAGTCACCTTTGAATACAGGAAGTGTACATTGTTAAGACCCTGATGCAGGGAAAGATTGAAAGCAAAAGGGGAAGGGGGCTGTAGAGGATGAGATGGTTAGATAGCATCATAGACTCAATGGACATGACTTTGAACAACTCTGAGAGATATAGAAGGACAGGGGAGCCTGGTGTGCTGCAGTCCATGCGGTCGCAAAGAGTCAGATATGACTTAGCAATTGAACAACAACATACTTAAGGAAATATATTCTTTTTATTTTTTACTTAGATTTAAATTTTAAAAAATTTATTTGGCTATGTCAGGTCTTAGTTACAGCATGGGGGATCCTTATTGCAGCATGCAGGATCTAGTTCCCTAACCAAGGATCAAACCTGGACCTCCAGCACAGGGAGTACAGAGTCTTAACTACTGGACCACCAGGAAAGTCCAAAAGGGATATATTTTGAGGACCAAAACATCATCTAGTATTTTTATCCTTACTGTCCTTTGTTCAAATAGGATCTGAAGGCTGCCTTCTTTTTCATTCTTTTTTTTTAATTGGAATATAGTTGATTTACAATGTTAGTTTTTGCTGTACAGCAAAGTGATTCAGTTATATATATATATATATGTATATATATATATATATATTCTTTTTAATATTCTTTTCCATTATGGTTTTTCACAGGATATTGAATATAAATGATTCCCTGTGCTATATAGTGTGCTTGCCTGGAGAATCCCAGGGAAGACAGAGCCTGGTGGGCTGCCGTCTATGGGGTCACACAGAGTCGGACACGACTGAATCGACTTAGCAGCTTTGAAGAAATGACTAATTCTTGAGCTTGCACAGGGAAAATATAAGCAGTGCCTGAAACACCTAGTTATGCCAAAAAATATGAATGCACTCAGGATTAATAAGAAACAAAAAACAACTCCAAGAGCCTTCCACTGACTAAATTTTGGACAATTTGAATATTAACAAAAAATGAATGCAATTTACTATAAACGTTGAAAAAATAAAAATCTATGGGTTTATAAAATAACAGAAAGGGAGATAGAGAACTCATTTGCCACTGTAGAGGATGGCTATTATATTGACTATTTAATTATTGGTTAGTAAAAGGAAAGAGTTAAGCATTTAACCCGTCTTTTTAGTAGAAACTATAATTTATTCTCAGGAGAAAAGAAAATTCTTCCTTACAGAAGAGTGATGCTAATAAATGTAGAAAGAATGATAGAATAAAAAAATTAATTACCATTTTGCAACCCTCGTTGAAATGATTGACAAAAGATAATCAATGGCTGCTAAAACTGCAACTGAGTCCCCTTCAACTGAGTTCCCTTACTGAGTTTGTGATCAACCTCTCTATCCTTTATTACATTTCCTGTTCCTACTCCCCTCAGGATTGAGGAGTATCAAAGAAAAGCGGGGATTAAAACCAAGCAGGGGACTTCCTGGGGAGTCCAGTGGTAAGGACCCCACACTCTCAAAGCAGGGGGTGTGGATTTGATCTCTGGTTGGGTAACTAGATGGTGATGGACAGGAAAGCCTGGCATGCTGCCGTCCATGGGGTGGCAAAGAGTCGGACACGACTGAGCGACTAAATTGAACTGAACTGGGGAACTAGGATCCCACGTGCTGCCCAGTGTGACCAAACAAACAAATAAACAAAAACAAACCCAAGCAGGACCCTGAGGGATTTTACTGGGTGCAAAATCCCCTTTGTGTTCCCCATTTCTTACTTATAGAGAAAAGGCTTTTGTCTCCTTGGCCTCCCTGAGTTCTAAAGAGTAGACCCAAGCAGTTACTAATTAAAGAAGTGAGGGAATGCAGAAACCAAGTAAAAGCAGTTAAGCAGGAAAAGGAATGACAAGAATGCAGCAATAAAACAGTTCTAGACAACCCCTCAAGGAATACTGTAACAATCTGACACATGTCTTTGAGCTGTTCTGCAGAAACTAAGACCCCCCCCCACCCAGGTGGAGGATGGTGACTATGTGCTGACCACAAGCACTAGACGCCAGACTGGTTGAAATAAAAAAGCTGATGATTAAGATTCCTGAAACACCATCCTGTTGCCTCACCACCGACCAATCAAAGTCCACAAGCTACAGCCCTTACTCTAGTGTTGTCTTTAAAAACCCTTCTCTGAAAGCCACCAGGGAGTTCAGGTCGTTTGAGCTTGAGCTGCTGGTTCTCCTTGCTTGGTGCCTACAGTAAACACTGTACTTCCTTCACCACCGCCCCCTGTCAGTAGGTTGGCTTTCCTGCCTGGCAGGTGAGTGGACACAGTCTGGTTCAGTACCAAAACCATCAGGTAAAAGGCTCTTGTTACAACAGGATGTTTCCACCATCCCAAGGTATGACCCCACAGATTATTTGCCAACTGCAAAGAGGAAATAGATCCTTTTTCCAATAGAGAGATCTGGCAGTCTGTCACCACTTTAACCAATTGATCAACATTAGCATCACTTACAGAGTTTCCCAGGTGGTGCAGTAGTAAAGAATCTGCCTGCCAATGCAGATGACTTGGGTTTGATCCCTGGGTCTGGAAGATCCCCTGGAGGAGGAAATAGCACCCTACTCCAGTATTTTTGCCTGGGAAATCCCATGGACAGAGGAGCCTGGAGGGCTATAGTCCAGGGGTCGCAAAGAGTCGGACACAATTTAGCGACTGAACAACAACTACAAAGATCAGCTTTGGGTCAGTTTCAATTCTTTTTTTTTTTTCTTGCTTAATATGAAATAATGTGCATTTTTCTATTGATTGCTGGATTTTTGTGAATGTTAACTATTGGCTGCTGGATATATTTATTTTTTGGATATTTTTATAATTAGGTATTCTTGAACTTTGTTCCGGGATACAGCTAAATTATTTAAAGTTTGATCCTTTGGGGTCTTGCTTTTAAGATTAGGTGGCTAGATTCCACCTGCTGCAACTAAGACCTGGAACAGCCAAATAAATTAATTAAATAAATAAAAAGAAAAAAAAAAAGATTAGGCAGGACCAAAGTAGTGCTTAGTCTAGGGCTAATTTCTCTCCCATACTGTGTACTCCACCCAATGCTATATGAATCATGAGGCTTTCCAGTCTGGCTCATGGGAAGAGGCACTGTTTATTCCTGCTGTTCATGAGCACTGAACGCTGGTAATTCTAATCCTTTCAGGTGGTTCTTTCCCTGTCCTTGGGCTTCCCAGGTGGCTCAGTGGTAAAGAATCTGCCTGCCAATGCAGGACACATAAGAGACACGTGTTTGATCCTTGAATCAGAAAGATCCCTTGGAGGAGGAAATGGCAACCCATTCCAGTATTCTCGCCTGGGAAATCCCATGGACAGAGGGGTCGCAAAGAGACACGACTGAGCTACTGAACTCACAGCTGTAGGGAAAAGCTTATGGGGACCGAGCCTGGAGCTGGGCAGCACCTGACAGACTGGGGGCCTTTACAGTTTATTTACCATTTAACAAAGCATCATACCTCAGAGTTGCCTGGCTTCATTTCTCCCCACAACCAACCCTAAGGCAAAATTCACTGTCTCTGGCAGATAAGGAAATGGGGCTCAAGAGGTTGAGTGGCTGGACAAAAGGCAAATCAGTAGCAGAGTTAAAATTTAAACTCAGTTCCCAAAGATAAATTAAGGAGCAAAACAGTCCTTAGCTGGGGAGCTGGGGAGTGGGGGTAAGGGGTAGAGGAGTGGTAAGGGACCATCCCTGGAAAGTGCTGAGATGACACACAGTCTGTTGATAGGGCTTCCTGGCAGGTAAACAAGAAATGAGCACCAACGGACTTGCCTGGTGGTCCAATGGTTAAGAATCCACCTGCCAATGCAGAGGACACAGGTTCGATCCCTGGTCTGGGAAGATTCGACATGCTGAGGGGCCGTTAAGCCTGTGAACCACAAATACTGAGCCTGCACGCTGCAGCTACTGAAGCCTCCGCATGTTAGAGCCTGTGCTCTGCAACAAGAGAAGCCCCCACAATGAGAAGCCAGCATACTACAACTAGAAAATAGCCCCCACTCACCATAACTAGTGAAAGCCCATGCACAGCACTGAAGACCCAGTGCAGCCAAAAATACATAAATTTTTAGAAGTGTTTAGAAAGAAAGAAATAAGCTCCAGAGGTTGTGGCAGGTGGGGGTGGGGAGGGGTGGTGGTGGTGGCATCTCAGGGTGGCAAGGGAGTAGGTAGAGACGAGATCTTCAAGGGAAATGCTCCAGGAGCAATAAATAGTCCCCAAACTGACTACTAAGGAGAGGGGATCGAGGTTCCCTGAGGGACTTCTGTCTTGGGAGAGGGTATATAAGTGTAGAATCACAGCTGAACTGCCTGGAAAATAAGGAAGAAACTGGCTGCTTCTATGTCTCTCTCCTGGCCCTTCCTCACATGGTACTTAGCCTCTGCTCTCAAATAATGAAGACCATAAAATAGCACAGCAATATTAGCTCCCATCTGCTAGTGTTTGCTATGAGTCAGATCCTTCTCACGATTCCTTCCATTGAATCCTCCCTATGAGTCTATGAAGCAGATATGATCCCCATCTCCATTTTAAAGATGAGAAAAAGGAGGCAAAAAAAAGTCTCTATTCATTACCTCTTGCTGCATAACAAATTACCCCCAAATTTAACTGTTTACTACTACAATAAACATGTATTATCTCACACATTTCTGTGGATCAAGAATGTTAAGAGCAGGAATTTTAAAGCTGGGTGATTCTGGCCTGGAACACCTGTTGAGGTTCTAGCCAAGATCAACCAGGGCTGTGGTCATTCTAAAGCTTGGCTTGAGATGGAGGATCTAGCTCCAAGGTGGCCCATGCACATGGCTGGCCAATTAGTCCGTAGTTGCCAGGGTGTCTCAGTTACTTGCCATGTGGATCTCTCCATCGGGTTGCTTGAGTGTCCTTACAATATGGCAGCTGACTCCCTCAGAGCAACTGACTCAAGAGAGCAAATTGGAAGCTGGAACATCTCTTCTGACTTAACCTCGGAAGTCACTGTCATTTCTGGAATATCAGAGCGGTCAGCCCTAATCACTGTGGGAAGAGACTGGCTATACAGGGGTATGAATACCCGGAGGTAAAAATCATGGAAGGTCATGTTGGAGACTGGTTACCACAGTGAGAAAGTAATTCACTCAAGATCATGCACTTGGAAAGTGATAGAGGTGGGCTTTGAACTAAGGCAGTTACTAAGTCATAGTAAATATTGGTTTGAAGGAGTGGAGCCAGGCAGGTACTCAACAGATCTCCCCTGTCCTGAAGGTATTCATACCTCAAATCCTATTCATCTCAGTAACTGAGTAGGTCAGATGCTTAATCTGATGTGTCAGACAGATATACTTTGTCAAAGCAACATGACCTGGGCATGTTTATAAAAGATTGCATAAATCATCTCTTGATAGTGGAACTGATGAATCAAAGGGAGCCTGGATTCTGGCACTGACTTACTGTGTGACCTCAGGGCAATTTCTAGCCCCTCTGAGGCCTTTTCCCCCTTATCTGTATAATGGGGGCAATTCAGCATAGGCCCTGAGGTCCTCTGGCTGAAAGTTTCTGGGGTTTCATGCTGAGAGCAGTTGCCAGGAATGCGGCGGGAATTCCCTCTCCACTCTCTCTTGATCTCTCAGAACTTTGCCCAAGCGGAATGGACCTCTCAGGTGCAAGGGTCACTTTTCTGGAAGCAGGCCAAGCCAGGCCAGCCTGCTCAGCCCAGCTTCACCCGCAGCTGGCTGGCACCATTGTTCCCCCATAAAGCCGGGCCCCTTTCCAGCTGCTGCTGCCCCGGGGCAGCGGAGAGGCTCAAAGGACTCAGTTGTGTGACTTTTCCCCCTCCCCCAGGACAGGCCGGGGTCACCCAACAGGCTGACTCAGTCCATGTAGGGGAACAAACAAGATGAGATATGGTCTAGGGAAAGAATTTGACATTTACTATTTCCCCCCAAAACACTTCAAAGTAATCGTTACAGGAAAAACCCTCTGACAGTTATTTTGTAGTTTAGTGGGATATTTTAAAACTTGGGGTGATGGCATTATAATCATTCAGTGCTTTAGGGACCCCTATTTTAATGATTTTACAATGCATACTTGTTTGCCTTTTAGTATCTTTAAATATCTAGAACAGTTGATAAGTCATAAACTAATTACAGCATTTAAAAAAATTAGGTAGTGATACATAAAATAATGGCACATACTATAATGATGGATCTTAAATTTGGCAAAATATAATTAGGCCCTGTTCTTAGAGTCTGGGTCCTACTGCTACCCCTCCCCTTCCTCCATCCTCACTCCTACCCCCACCTCCACTTTTGAGGCTCACTCCTTTTCACCACCCACAAGTTTGTCCTTACCCTGGGCTCTTTGCCTTAACCTGTTTCCAACCAATCCTTCAAACTTTTTAAAGCTTTTTCTCTGCTTGAGATCCTGAGGGAATTGTGAGCGGGAGGCCGTCCCCAACTTCTGACCAAGACAGAGAGGTTATTTAGCACAATGAAAGGGCACAGAAGAGTGAAAAGAAATTTAATTCAATGAGTAATGGCTAACTTATCTTACACCGTGTAAGAGGCACTATTCTTAGGGTTTCTCTGCTCCTAACTCTGCATGTCTGTAACTAAGTTTGCTTTTCTGCCCCCTAACTCTGCAGAAGCTACACTTTGCACTTATTTTTCTTTGAAAGAAAGTGAAAGTGTTAGTTGCTCCAGTTGTGTCCGCTCTTTGCGACTCCATGGACTGTAGCCCGCCAGGCTCCTCTGTCCAAGGAGTTCTCCAGGCAAGGCTACTGGAGTGGGTTGCCATGCCCTTCTCCAGGGGATCTTCCTGAGCCGGGGATTGCACCCAGGTCTCCTGCATTAAAGGCAGATTCTTTACCATGTGAGCCACTGGGGAAGATCATTTTCCTTTGACTCTATGCTAAATACAACCAGTATCTGGTGTTTACCCCTACAAAACTCTTCTCATTAGCTTTTTATTATTTTTTTTTTTTTTAACATATCAGAAGGAAGGCCACAGAACCACTGAACTGCCAGACTCAATTACTGGCTTACTGACTTCTGCCTAGGGCTTCCCAAGTGGTGCTAGTGGTAAAGAACCCACCTGCCAATGCAGGAGACATAAGAGACATGGGTTCCATCCCTGGGTAAGGAAGATCCCCTGGAGGAGGGCATGGCAACCCACTCCAGTATTCTTGCCTGGAGAAACCCATAGATAGAGGAGCCTGGCAGGCTACAATCCATAGGGTTGCACAGAGTTGGACACGACTGAAGTGACTTAGCACGACAGCAGCCTATGACTGTCTTTGAAACAATGTAAGAAGAAGAAATCAAGATCCTAACACCTTTGTTCTTCATTACCGACTCCTGACTGCAAGCCCTCATCTTCTATAAGTGCCTACACTCCTCACGGACGGGGGCACAGTTCTCAAGGCATGAGCCTACTATGTTCCCCTCTCTGCTGGCTGAGAATTAAAGCCACCTTTCTATTTCCTTCAAAGTCCGTCTGTATTTTTTTATTTGGCTTCAGTGGGCAGAAGAAGCCAAGATTTTGGCTGGCAACAGACCCATGGATAAAAAAGCAAAAATTTTCCTTTGTCCCAGAAGTAACACTGTCAGAAATACAGTGCATATCCTGCCAGATCTTGTTTCTATGTATACTTATGGCATAAACATACAGAAATGTATCGTTTTGTGTCCCAAGGAGGTTATGTTGTTCTGTAATTAACTTTTCCTACTTCACATTATGATTTAGAGATTTCCTTTCTATACAAATATATATAGATTTATTAGTTCTTTTTAATGGCTGCCCAGTATTTCAGTGAGTAAAATAGTGAAAACACACTCAAATACCTACAAGATACCAGGCCCAATTCTCCATGCTTCACAAGCGTATCTCATTTCAGCCCTACAGATTGTAATCACTCACATTCTTTCCATTTTAAAGATGAAGACACAACAAGGTCCTATTATACAGCACGTGTGTGGGCTGAGTCGCTTCGGTCGTGTCCGACTCTTTGCACCCCTGGACTGTAGCCCGCCAGGCTCTTCTGTCCATGGGATTCTTCAGGCAAGAATACTGGAGTGGGTTGCCATGCCCTGCCCCAGGGGATCTTCCGACCCAGGGATCGAACCCACGTCTCTTAAGTCTCCTGCATTGGCAGACAGGTTCTTTACCGCTAGTGCCACCTGGGAAGCCCTACTATATAGCACAGGGAACTATATTCAATATACCATGATAAACCATAATGGAAAAGAATATCTTTAAAAATGTGTATATATGAATAGCTAAATCAGTTTGCTCTACAGCAGAAATTAATACAACATTGTGAATCAACTATACTTCAATTAAAAAATATTGAGAAAAAGATGAAGAAACTGGTGACTGGAGAGGATAAATATCTTAAGTGAGAGAAAGAAGAAGCCTGATATGAACTGAGTCCACATTTTAAACATTTAAACACCTGATTTCTCAGCACCATCCTAAACAGAACAGTTTAATTCATTGCACTATTGGTGGATATTTGGGATGCTTCCAATTTTCCCCTATTTCATACAATATAATGTGAAGTGAACATCCTTGCTCATGCCTCTTTATGTCCACATGGATATGTTTCCTAGGGCGGGTTGTCATGGTGACCAGCTGAGTCAAAGGCCATCATATTTTTAACAGTAACACTGCCAAATCCCCTTCAAAAAGAACTTTCCAGGACTTCCCTGGTAGTCCAGTGACTAAGACTCCGAGCTCCCAATGCAGAGGGCCCGGGTTTGATCCCTGATCAGGGAACTAGATCCCACATGTCAGAACTAAAGATCTCACATGCCACAACGAAGATTGAAGGGTCCATGTACCACAACTAAGACCCAGTACAGCCAAATAAATAAATATTTCCAAGTAACACTCCCACCAATTGGACAGAGCTTCCCTGGTGGCTCAGATGGTAAAGAGTCTGTCTGCAATGTAGGAAGCCCAGCTTCAATTCCTGGGTTGGGAAGATCCCCTGGAGAAGGACATGGCAACCCACTCCAGTATTTTTGCCTGGAGAATTCCAAGGACAGAGGAGCCTGGTGGGCTATGGTCCATGGGCTCACAAAGAGTCAGACATGACTGAGTTACTCACACACACACACACACACACACACACACACCGACTGGACACCCTATTTCCTCCACGAAGCACAGGATTTAGAGTCACTGCACCTGGCTTTGAATCTTGCCTTTGCAACACAACTTTGGGCAAGTCGTGTTGTGTGTATTTGTAGTTTCTTTCTCTCTTCTTTCTCCTTCTTTTTATGTAATGTTCCATTGTATGAATATTTCACAGTTCATCTCTTCTGCTGCTGATGGATATTTGGCTTGTTTTCAGTGGAGGAGGCTGCTATGAACATGCATGAACATGTCTTTTGGTAGACATCTGTATTCATTCTTCTTGGGTATAAAAATCTAGGAGTGCTGCTGAATCATAAAGAAGGTATATGCTTAATTTTAGTGTGTATTGTTAAATAGTTTTCCAAAGGGATTGTAACCATTTATTCTCCTATCAGCAGTGTATGAGAGTTCTAGTTGCTCCACATTTGATACTGTTAGTTTTTTAAATTTTAGCTATTCTGGTAGCACTATGCTCTTTGAATCTTTATATCACCCCTGAGGGGGGTTCCCTGGAGGCTCAGCTGGTAAAGAACCTGCCTGCCAATGCAAGAGACACAAGAGATCCAGGTTTGATCCTTGAGTGGGGAAGATCCCCTGGAGAAGGAAATGGCAACCCACTCCAGTATTTTTGCCTGGAAAATCCCATGGACAGAGGAGCCTGGCAGGCTACAGTCCATGAGTTGGACACAGCTGAGTGAGCACACACACACACATCACCTCTGAGAGGTAGATATATGTGTAGACACTGTTGCTTAGTGACTAAATTCATCAACATCCTCCTCTCTAGGAACCTTTCAGCTAAGTGGCGGGGGGGGGGGGGGGGGGGGCTAAACAACACAGGAATGAGGCGTCCACGCTCTGTGCAGTCAAAAATCCCCATATAACTTTACAGTCGACCCTCTTTAGAACTATGGTCCTGCATCCACGGATTCAATCAACAAGCGGATCACATCGTACTGTAGCACATATGTTTTGAAAAAAAAATCTGCATATAAGTGGGCCTGTGCAATTAAAACTCATGTTTTTCAAGAATTAACTGTAATTCTGGCCAATGAGACAGAAGAGAATGTCTTCTGGGTGAGACTTCCAGGAACATGTTGGCTTTCTTGAGAAAAGAATCAAGTTTATCCTTCATTCCTTTATTTTCTTTCTTCTTCTGCCAGGACGATGGACGTGATGTCATCCGTGGAACAGCATCTTTCATGAGGTCACAACATGAGAAACAGACCAAGAGATTCACAGAAACACTGGCAATGACATGATCAAACCAGTGAAACAACCCAAGCAGATCCCTGTTTGGAGACTTCCTATAAGACAAATCCCCTAACCTACTATCGGTCAGGTTTTCTACTACTTGTAACTAAGAGCATGGTTTGGCAATACTTTGACTATCTCTACTTTACAATTGAGGAAACAGGCTCAGATAGTTCAATAGACTTGGCCAGAGGTATGGTACAAGTCCAGATCTTTCTGATTCCAAATCATACATTTTTTCCCTGGCATCCCAGAACCCAAGGAAAGGAAATTTGGCTTAGAAAGGTGTGGCAGTAAATTTTTAGCCAGACATCTCATTTTGTGAAATAAAATGCTATTTTTTTCAGAATTCTTTACAACTGGCTCTGGCCATTTGACTAAGTCTAGCCAGTGAGATGTAAGCTGAGAGATGTTGTGGTGATTTCTGGGATACTGAGGGGTGGGGAGCATCATACCTTTCTTCTACCTTTTTTTCCTTCTGCCTAGGAAGACAGAAAATCCATTTTCTGACTGGAATTCAGGCAGTCCTCTTGGACTATGAGATGACCTTAATAATTAATGATGAAAGCCATACTGAAAATGGTGGAGTGGGAAGATAAGTTTCTGGGTTTCTTTCTTTTACTTTTCTTTTTTTTGGTTGCACCACATGGCTTGTAGGATCTCAGTTCCCTGAGCAAGAATTGAACCTGGGCCACAGTGGTGAAAGCCTAAAATCCTAACCACCAGGCCACCAGGGAACTCCCCTAAGTTTGGGGGTTTCTGATGACAGAGAATCTTCAACCCTGGACAGTCTAGTAACCCTGGACAGCTTACCTCCAAGTCTTATTTCGCTACCTTTATTTTTTCCTTTCTATTCCATGCAGCTAAATCTAATTCTTGCTGACATACCAGCACTTAGTTTAGGCATGAGTAGGTGATGCAATTCAGGTCCCTGGGGACATTCATTGCCAAGTGTGGGGATGGGAGGGGGAGGGCATACCTAGGAAAGTTTTCCTTTGATCTTCAAAAGCAACAGAAAGAGGAGAAGATCCCTTTCTTCTGCCTCTGAACATTATCTTAGATGTGATATATGGGTCTACAGGTGGACATAGTCATCTGGTGAGGATGTAAGGAGCTGGTTTGATGACAGAGCCAAGACCTGAGGACAGCCGAATGGAGGGAGAGGAAGAACCTGGGTCCCTGATGGAAGCACAGGGCTGCCAACTCTATTAATGTATCCTGGAGCCACCTTGTCTCCAGATTTTTGTTCCATAAATAATAGCAATCCTTTCTGTTGTGTGCATGCATGCTCAGTCACTCAGTTGTGTCCAACCCTTTATGATCCATATGGACTGTAGCCTGCCAGCCTCTTCTGTCCATGGGATTTTCCTGGCAAGTATACTGGAATGGGTTGCCATTTCCTTCTCCAGGGGATTTTCCCCACCCAGGGATCCAACTCATGTCTCCTGCATTGCAGGCAGATTCTTTAACTACTGAGACATGTGGGAAGCCTACCACCTTTTTGTTAACCCATTTTATTTGGGCTTTAGGTTATTTGCAGCCAAAATTCTGGCTAATAGGTGTAGGATAAGGTCCAGGGTGTGGCCATTAAAATAGGTGGTTGCTATGAAATGGAGGTGGATACTAAAGAGATGGTAGGACTTGGGGAAAAGAGGAAGGATATGGGGCAGGGGCCAAAGTCCTCGGTGAGTGAAAAGGAGGTTGGTGGATAGCAGTAAAGTTGTAGAGGTAGAGGGTAGAGGGGAATGTAACTGAATAGCATGAATTCCCAAAGATGTGGAGCTTTGACATGAAGAGGAAGAGTATCAGTCCGGATAAATTCAGACTATAAGAAACAAGAATGAATTCTGGCTAATTTGGCAGAAAACTTGTTTATGAAAAGATCATGGATAACTTGAGGCAGGACGTAGAGAGCCTCCAGGCCAGACATTGACAACAGCCTTCTGTTCATATTTCTTGAGACAATGGATAAATGGGCTCCAGGTTAGAAATTTACGGCCAGCATCCTGTTTATACTTCAAGATAGAAATAACAACAGGAACGGGGAAAATAGCTGGGCTTTGTCTCCTATGGACACTTTAAGATAACAGTAATGGCAGAGTCAGAGAAGCATTAAGCACTACTTGAGTAAAAGATCAAGAGGTCACATATTTCTCACCCTTGTGATCAGGGAGGTCTTGATTGCACATGTGCAGAAAGGCTCCTTGGGGAATCAAAAGAAGGAGGGGACACCAGACCATAATAAGTTGTGTTAACATCCCCAAAGTCTCTTGCACTGAAATCCGTCTTGGCTAAAGGATGCACGCACACATATGGAAGGACCCTGAGACAAATCAGCGATGGGGTAAAAGCAAATCACGACAATCGGCCAGAGGAAAGCAAAGATCTGGAAGACTGCCCCTTATAAATGATTTAAACTTCCAAAGGTGCGACTTTTTCTCTGAGCTCACTCATGTGTCTCTAGGCATGGACTGCTTTTCTAATAAACACCTTTCTTTCCTCTCTACCTTCTGTCTCCTTGTCAAGTTTTTTTTTTTTTTTTCAAAGCAGACACGAACTGGGGCCCAGACTTTCGCTGCTGGCCCTCATGGTGTAGTGGTTAAGATCTGGCACTGTAACTTCCACGGTCAAGATTTGATCCCGATCTCACGTCCAGTTGCTGCTCACTGCTATCTCTCTGAAATCAAACCTACAGAATCTTCTGCAGGTAGAAAGAACCAGTCTTGGAGACTACCTTTCTAAGGTCAGTGCCCAACGACAGGGGGTGGAATTGGCCCTATGAAGACATACTGTTGCCAACAGCAAGCAACCCAGACATGGCTGCCCCCATAAAGAGTCTCTGTGGACCTGTGAGTAGCTGATGGGTGGAGCCTAGGTCACATGACTACACTTTGGCAAGGGGATGGTATTTCTAGTTCCTAGTATGGCAGCAGAACTCTGTTTCAGAGGCAGGGGATTTTCCCCAAACTGAGGAAAGGAGTTCAGATGATGGGTGGCTAAAACACATGATCAGTACCCATCATTATGGGGAGGGAGCCCTGGGGAATGAAGAAGGTTCTGAGATGCATGTGGTTGTCAAGATATTAGGGGTCTGTGCTTGAGAGAGCCTGAGGGAAGTGGTATCCTCTCTGAAAGCTCCAGAGGGGTGACTGTAAAGACCTTCGTGAAGATTAGAATATCTCTCCTATGCATGCTTTTACCAAGTGAAGTCAACTTTGAGTCAGGGCCCCCTACGTACCCTTGTACAAAATCCCTGAAGAGAGGGAACATTCTGGGAAAGTCAAGAGGTGTGTTTTGTATGAAAAATAGAGGTTCAGAGACTATAGAGGACAGATTTAGATGGAGGCTGATGTGAGAGGGGACAGGGGTAGGCAGGCCTGGAGCAGCAAGGGGTGATGGTGTGGTTGAAGGTCGGAGTGCTGGAGGCGGGACAGGAGTACACCATGGTGGGAACTGAATTCAGCTCCTGATAGGATGAGAATCCTAGTGCTAAGAGCCTGGAGCCAGTGTCTTCACTCTGCCCTAGCCCCCTCAGGTGGCAGAGCCTGTAGAGGGCTCCTGAGCAATCCTGGCATGCTCTCAGAGAGGTGGCGAAGGTGTCATGAAATCTGTGATGGGGCAAACCAGCCATGAGCTTGTCATTGGCTGTCCCTGTGGGCAGAGTGTCACTACATCCAAGGCATAGTTGTGCTTACCTCCCCATGTTTGTGTTTATTGCCCCCAAGTAAGTTCCCCAGGCAGGGATTTTAACTAATTTCCTTTTCTATCCCTAGGGATGAGTATGAGGTTGGGAGCTGGAAAAACCTAAGGCCTAACCTGACTTGTCTGTTAATTTGCTCTATGACTTTAGACAAATCAATCAACCTCTCTGAGCCTCAATTTCATTATGTCTAAACTTGGACTTGATTTCTGAGGTCCTCCTAGACTTATTGTGTATGATTCTCTTATCTCTTCTTTCTAACACCCCTGGTATATATGATTATATTCCATGAGTACATCATATTTTATTATCCCATTGATGTACATCAGGTTGCTTCTACTACTTTGCATTTACAAACAATAAGGCAATCTATGTCACTATACATGTCTTCTTCTGCACATGTGTGAATTTCTGCCAGTAATAGTTTTGGGAATGGAACTGGTGAGTGAAAGGGCATGCACACATTTAATTTTGCAATTTATTGCCAAATGGCTGTCCAAACTGGTTACACCAATTTACTCCTCCCCTACCAGCAAAGCCTGAGAAGTCTCAGTGTTCCTCATCCTTGTCAACATTTGGTACTGACAGATTTGTTAGTGTTTTGACTAAGACAGACCATATAGTTAAGTGGGCTTCTCAGGTGGTGCTAGTATGTAAAGAACTCACCTTACCTGACCGAGTAAAGTATCCACTTACTTTACTTGGTCAAGTAAGGTATCCACTGACTTTGCGCATACTTGACCAAAACATCTCTAATAAGCTCTATGTATAATGTTGACTGTGGAGCCTTACAGCAAGGTCACAGGTATGGAGCCCTGTACCAAGGTCACCGGACAATCACTAGAACTGACCAAGCCTCATAGGAACTCTTCCCATGAGCCTTTGGATCTAAACCAACCAGTTCCCTGACCCCATATTAGGTAAACATACTCACCCTATAGCATCCTAACCAATCACCTAATGCCACCATTCTGTCTTGAGGCTATAAAAATTAGCTACTAGCCTGCGAAAGGTTTGGCTCTCCGGTAAACCAGCCCACTGTTCTAACAGGATCTCCCACTGTAATAAAACTTTATTCTCCTCTCATCTGCCTCATGTCTGGAAATTCTTTTCCAGCCCATGTGTGGACCGTGACAGTAGCCTGTCAATATTATAGATAATTCTTTGTTTCAGAAATGTATAAAACTGCATCTCTAGTTCCTAACAGATTGAACAGACTTTGAGAGTCTGTCTCCTGGATTATAACCCTCAGTTTGGCTTGCATAAAGTTCTCATTTATTCTTCTTAGCTTGATTGTTAATTGATTTTTCATTAACACAATTTTAAATGAGCACCTGTTCATTTTTTGCCAATCTTATAGGTGTAAAATTATTTCTTGTTGTAATTTTCCTTTGTGTTTCCCAGATTTAGTGTGTCTTCATCAGTTTGGGCTACCAGAACTAAGTACCATAGACAAGGTGGTTTGTAAAAAGCAGAAACTTATTTCTCACAATTCTGATACTGAGCAGGGCCCTGTGGAGCTCCTGGGCACAAAAGCTTTTCTGTATCTCCCATTTCTTTCTTTCTTTAAAAAATATATGTTTATTTATTTATTTGGTCTTAGTTGTGACATGCAGGATCTTTCAGTTGCGCAGCATGAGAATGCTTAGCTGAGGCATGTGGGAAATGGATCCCACATGGGATCCAACCTGGGACGCTGGCATTGAGAGCAGTGAGTCTTAGCCACTGGACTACCAGGGAAGTCCTGTCCCCTGTTTCTTTGATCACAGGAAATAGCCTTCACTCAGCCTCCATGACCTTCCCTGAGTTCCAACAGGCAGATTCAAGCAATTGTTAACTAGGGAAGAGAGGGAATATGCGACTAGGGAGAAACATCAAGAGAAATAATAGTGTACCCTTGGGGCAAGGCCCTGGTTCTCCACCAATGGATACAGACAACAATATCTTTGAGCTGTTTTGCAGATAGGAAACCCTCTCCTAGTGGGAGAAGTTAGTGATTAACCATGGTATGCTGCTCACAAGCATGCAGACCCCAGACCAGTTGGAACCTGAAGACTGATGATGCTGACTCCTGCTTACCTCACCACCAACCCGTCAAAAGAATGTCCATGGGCTGATCACGCCCTCTTTGAACTGTGGAGCCCTATACCAAGGTCACAGGTCAAAAATCTCCGGAATTAACCAAGCCCCATAGCAACTGTCTCCATGAGCCTCCTGATCTAAACTGGCCAGTCCCCTCAACCCATATTAAGTAAAGCACCCACCCTATAGCATCCTAACCAATTACCTAATGCCACCCTTCCAGCAGGAATTTTCTCTGTCTTGAGCTATAAAAACTGGCTACTAGCCCTCAAATTGGGTTTGCTCCACCTTGAGCCAGTCCGATGTTCTAACAGAGTCTCCTGCTCTGACCTGTGCTTAGTCGCTTAGTCCTGTCCAACTCTTTTCGACCCCATGGACTGTAGCCCACTAGGCCCCCCGTCCATGGGGATTCTCCAGGCAAGAATACTGGAGTGGGTTGACACGCCCTCCTCCAGGGGATCTTCCCAACCTAGCGATCGAATCCACATCACCTGCATTGCAGGCGGATTCTTTATCGTCTGAGCCACCAGGGAAGCACAAGGATACTGGAGTGAGTAGCCTCTCTCTTCTCCAGTGGAATTTGCCAACTCAGGAATTGAACCAGGGTCTCCTGCATTGCAGGCGGATTCATTACTAGCTGAACTTCCCAGGAAGCCCCCTCTCCTGCTCTAATAAACTCTAGTCTCTTCTCATTCTGCCTCATGTCTGGAAATTCTTTTCCAACTTAGCTCTTTGGCCTCTTGTTGTAAGGGTACTAATTCCATTCATGAGGACTCCATCCTCCTGACCTAATTACCTCCCAAAGACCCCCACCTCTAAGTATAATCACACTGGGAGTTAGAGTTCAACATATGAATTTGGAGGAGACACAAACGTTCAGTCCATGGCATTCTGCCCCTGCCCCCCACTCAGCCCAATTTACATCCTTCTCACATGCAAATATTCATTCATCTCAACAGCCTGTCCAATGGAAAAAAAATGCACAACCTACAAGTTGAGAATTATGCTTTTTTCAGAGGACTTGCACCCAGGATACAACCTCTCAGATAGCTCTGAGGGACTCTTCCAAAGAGGCGGGGAGCCAGGATATATAGGTATTTTTGCTGAGAAAAAGAAGACATATAGCGGAACATTAAAAGATTATTGTTAATCACAATGGTCTCCCAGCCCAGACATCTCAGGTTAATCATTTTAGTGCTTTTTGATGTATGGGAAGAAGCAAGAGTCTGGGCTCGTTGAAATTATTCTTTTGATATACATTTTAAATATATAGGGCCAGCGTCTTATTTTTCTCCATCTTAAATTTCCCTTAGGATGCACTGTTGGGGGTGGCTGAGAGACTTGTGGCATTGGGCAACCTGTTTTTCTTCATCCTGAATTCCCCTCAGGGTACACCCTTGGGGCCTGTTGGAGTGGTTGATGGCTTTCTGGCTGCAACCTACTTTGCTTACAGAAATGGCAAGGCAGCATTCTTTATCCATAGCTCCAAGAGTCTAGTCCCAACATCCACTCCAAAGTCTAAAACCCAAAGTCTCATCTAAATACCATCTAAAATCAGATATGGGTGAAAAGGAAAGAAAAAAAGAGAGGAATGAGTTTTTTTCTTTCCCTTTCCTAAGAACAAAGAAGATAGAACCATGAGCAGGCCTGAACATTTCTAGTTTTTTCATTTTAACTGCTCCTAACTTTACATGTCTCTGACTAAATTTGCTTTTCTGCACCCTAACTCTGCAGGAGCTACACTTCGCACCTATTTTCCTTAGACTCTATGCTAAATACATTTTGTATCTGGTGTTTACCCTTACAACACCCTTGCCCTTGTAGTTACATGTCAGAAAGAAGGCCGCAGAGCCACTGAACTGCAAGACTCAGTTACTGGGTACTGACACCAGCCCATGACTGTCTTGGAAACACAAGAAGAAGAAATCAAGATCCTATCACCCTTGTTCCTCATTGTGACTCCTGACTGTGAGCCCTCATCTTATGTAAGCCCCTAGACTCTTCATGGAAGGGGGCATAGCTCTTTAGGCATGATCCTACTATGTTCCCCTCTGTGCTGGTTGAGAATTAAAGCCAACTTTCTATTTCCTCCAAACTCTGTCTCCGTATTTTTTCATTCAGCTTTGGTGGGCAGAGAAAGCCAAGATTTTGGCAGGCAACAACTCCAGGTATGACTCAATCTGAAGAGGCAAATTGCTCTAGAGATGTGAATCTGTAAAACCGAAACGGTATGTGCTTGTAAAATACATTGGTGGGGACTTCCCTGGTGGTCCAGTGATAAGACTTCATGCTCCCAATGCAGGGTGTCTGGATTCGATCTCTGACCAGCCAACTAGATCAACATATGCTGAAACTAAGAATTTGCATCAGCAACTAAGATCTGGAGCAACCAAATAAATATTTTAAAACATGTATCATTAAAAATAATAATAAAATACATTGGTGAGACAGGCACAGGATAGACATTCCTCCCTTCAAACGGGAGGAATAGGGAATAAGGAAGAGCTGAAGAGTGTCAAGTGATTCCAAAATCTAGCAAGATAATTTCCTTGAGACCCTAAGTTTCAAAAATAATCCTCTTTGGCTCTGTACTCTGCCTTCCAGCCCACTGGGGTAGCCATTCTACCCGTCAGTTCTGCTGGGCCAGCAGGGTCCTGCCCCCAGGGTTTGGACAAAGGTTGAGCCCCCACAGTTTTGGACAGAGGTCATCTGGCCTATGGAAAGAGAGGTAATTCCCCCTCTCCCTCCTTTGGAAATTGAAGAGGCAGCTCTGGTGGTCTCTGAATTGCCAGCAGGATCATAGATTCTTTAAAGAATAGAGCATATTGGCAGCTGAATAGCTTTATGGTCCCTTTGGTAAAACCAAGAAGTCCAACCACCTTCCTTCATTCCTTTCCATCTCCTTCTTTGGCTCACACTGGTAGTTTTCCAACTGGGGTACCTGATTAAGTCCATGGTTCATACATCGTACTTCACCTTCAGAGGCTTGCTGGAACTTGAGTCTAGTTATAGTCTAGAAGCAAAGAAGGATGGTGGGATGGGTTCTGAAGAGAATCAGCACTGTCTTGCATGGCGACTGCCTCAGGGGAGGCCATTAGAAAGAAATCTGTGCAGTTAATCCCCTCAGATGGATTTGCAAAGACAGATACCACTGGGGGTGGGGTCATCTCTTCTATTGGGAAGGAAGACCCATCAGAATTCAGCAGTTCAAGGTTTCCCTGGTGGCTCGGTGGTAAAGAAACTGCCTGCCAATGCAGGACACAGGTTTGGTCCCTGATTCGGGAAGATCTCATACGCTGCGGAACAAGCAAACCCTTGTGCCACAACTATTAAGCTTGTGCTCTAGAGCTTGGAAGCCACAACTCCTAAGCCCATGTGCCACAGCTACTGAAGCCCGTGCACCTAGAGCCTGTGCTCCACAGCGAGAACCCACCGTAATGAGAAGCCCTCACCCTGCAACTAGAGTAGCACCCACTTCCCAAAACTAGAGAAAGCTCGTGCACAGTAACGAAGTCCCAGTGCAGCCTAAATAAATAAATTAATTAAATTATATGTAACAAAAGAATTTAGCAGTTCAATGTCTCCAGCTTCATCAGGGTCTTTCACATATCTCCATACTGACTTACAGGATCCCGTTTTTTTTTTTTCTCATTCAATGCCGTAATTTTAACAGTAGACCCTCTTTGAGTCTGGGAGTTCAATTTACATTGTAATTCGAACAGCTTCAGAAGGAGGTTCTGCCTGTTGGTTTTTCAACAATTTCAGCCCCTGGGCAACAGAAGGCAAGGGATTCATTCCATCAGGCCACACAGAGAAACTTTTAGGTCATTTATGCAACCTAAGGACTGGAAGCTGTGAACCTGAACCCCTGAACTCTTTCTTTTCTGGCCCCAGTGAGTCCAGTGACATCCAGAGCAACCAGGAAAGGTAATTGCAATAATAATTTTCCCAAAAACTGTTCCCAACTCTCATATACATAACCACTCAGCTCCTTGCTTCTCAGTGGTTGATTAGGAGTATCCAGTGCAGGTAATTTGTTTGTCCGTATTGCCAAATCACACCAGAAATGATCTGCTCTCTTTACTACGGAAAATAGAGCTGAAAATAGAGTAGTAAGAGATTAGAGAGCCAATTCCAGGAATCCCAGAACCAGTTCAGAAAACTCATCCTTAATGGTCTGTTCCTCTACAACCACTCTCAGTATCAAAATCTGTATTGGGGTTCTCCAGAGATATAGAAGCAACAGGCTATGAGAGACAGAGAGACTGAGCAGGGCCTTCCTGGGTCAAAGGTCCGTCTATGTCCCCATTCCTTTTCTTTTTTAATTGAATTAATTTATTTTTGGCTGTGCTGGGTCTTCATTGCTGCGAGCAGGCTCTCTCTAGCTGCAGTGAGCGGGGGTTACTCTTTGTTTTGGTGCACAGACTTCTTATTGTGGCCACTGCTCTTGTTGCAGAGCATGGGCTTTAGAGCATGGGCTCAGTAGTTGTGGTATGTGGGATCTTCCTGGACCAGGGATCGAACCTGTGTCACCTGAACTGACAGGTGAATTCTTAACCACTGGACCACCAGGGAACCCCTTTTAAAAAAAAAAAATTATTTATTTGGCTGAACCAGGTATTAAGTTGCAGCATGAGGGATCTTCAGTTGTGGCATGCAAACTCATAGTTGCAGCACATAGTTCCCTGACCAGGGACTGAACCTGGGCCCCCTGCATTGGGAGTATAGTCTTACACTGGACCACCAGGAAAGTCCCCCTATTTCTTGTTTGTAGAAAAAGGCTTTTGTCTCCTAGGGCTTCCCTGAGTTCCAAAGGCACAGGCAGCTACAAATTATGGAAGGGAGGTAATGCAGAAACAAAGGAAAAAGAGAGAAACCATAAAAGTAGCGACAGTAGCTCAGAGATAAAACAGAGTTCTAGTTCCTCCTCAGTAACAGTCGGAAGGCTATCTTTGAGTTGTTCTTCAGGAGGATGGTGACTATGTGCTGTGGAACACAAGCACTAGATCCCAAACTGGCTGGAAACAGAAGGCTGATGATTGAGATCCTGAAACACCACCCCGTTACCTCACCACAAACCAATCACAGGAAAGTCATGAATCCTGTAGCCCTCACCCCTATGCTTCTGTTGTTCAGTTGCTAAGTCGTGTCCAACTCCGAGACCCCCCTGTCCTTCACTATCTCCTGGAGTTTGCTCAAACTCATACTCATTGAGTCGGTGATGCCATCCAACCATCTCATCCTCTGTCACCCCCTTCTCCTCCTGCCCTCAATCTTTCCCAGCATCAGGGTGTTTT
Organism: Okapia johnstoni; assembly: GCA_024291935.2. Taxonomy (NCBI): domain Eukaryota; kingdom Metazoa; phylum Chordata; class Mammalia; order Artiodactyla; family Giraffidae; genus Okapia; species Okapia johnstoni. The sequence goes on along the minus strand of CM044324.1, from coordinate 52,847,667 downwards.
CCAGTGAGTCGGCTCTTCACATCAGGTGGCCAAAGTATTGGAGCTTCAGCTTCAGCATCAGTCCTTCCAATGAATATTCAGGGTTGATTTCCTTTAGGAGTGCCTGGTTTGATTTCCTTGCAGTCCAATGGATTCTCAAGCGTCTTCTCCAGCACCACAGTTTGAAAGCATCAATTTTTTTGTCTCTCAGCCTTCTTTTGGTCCAACTATCACATCCATACATGACTACTGGAAAAACCATAGCTTTGACAATATGGACTTTTGTCAGCAAAGTGATGTCTCTGTTTTTAATATGCTCTCTGGGTTTGTCACAGCTTTCCTTCCAAGGAGCAAGTGTCTTTTAATTCCATGGCTGCAGCCACCATCTGCAGCGATTTTGGAGCCCAGGAAAATAAAATCTGTCACTGGTTCCACTTTTTCCCCTTCTATTTGCCATGAAGTGATGGGACTGGATGCCATGATCTTAGTTTTTCGAATTTTGAGTTTTAAGCCAGCTTTTTCACTGTCCTCTTTCACCCTCATCAAGAGGTTCTTTAGTTCCTCTTCACTTTCTGCCATTAGAGTGGTATCATCTGCATATCCGCATATCACCTGTATATCATCCCGATATATTGCCTTTAAAAACACTTCCCTGGGGGACTTTCCTGGTGGTTCAGTGGCTAAGACTCTGAGCTCCCAAAGCAGGAGACCCAGGATAATTCCTGGTCAGGGAACTAGATCCCACATGTCTCAACTGAAGATCACATGTGCCACAACTAAGACCTGGAGCAGACAAATAAATAAATAAATGGGTTTTTTTTTTTAAATAAAAAAATAAAAACAATTCCCTGAAAGCCATTAGAGAGTCTTCTGAGCAGGAGCCCCCTATAATCCTTGCTGGGTCCGGCAACAAATGGTAGTTTCCTTCACTTCAACCCAGTGTCAGTAAATTGAACCCGGGAATTGGCTGCTGGTGTCAGTAAAAGGCCTTGAGAGAAGCTGAAGACCCAAGAAATTGGCTGCTGGTCCAATGGAGGCTCAATGAAAGCAGGCCTGTGAAGGAAGCTCTCTCCTCCACTTTGCAAGTTCATGTCTTCAGTGTATGCTCACCCACTTTGGGAAAATCTGGTTTACTGTAATCTGTTATAGTCCATTCCGGGAAACAAGCACTTAGAAGAACATGCAGATAGTCCAGTTTATTACACCCGCTCAAGGCAGAGTGTCCTCTTAGCAAGGACCCTGACAGGAATTTGGGAAAATCTTTTATCCCCGTGTCTCTTCTGAACCCACTTTCCATTCTGTTAAATACAATCACAATAACCCCATCATTCATGTGTTATTCAGTGTTTATGTGTTCAATATGCTCACATTCCAAACAGTCAATAATCAATAAGCCTAAGGGAAAAATTTATGGGCAGAGGGGGTCTTATCCTTCTATTGTCATTTCCACAGGCACTAAGCACAGAGTTCAGAGTCCATTAGAGAGGTCCACATGATTGAAAGATGTAACCTCATCCACTGATTGAAATGTAACCTCATCTAGAAACACTTACAGACACACCCAGAAATAATGTTTAAGTTGGGCACCCATCGCCCAAAGTGACACATAAAACTAGCCATCACAAAGGATGAAGATGATGGTGGGTACACTTTGCCAACCAGAGAAGACTCAGAGGGAGTATCCAATGCTGGGCTTATCCCTTCCTTTTTGGCTGCCATCATGTTTAGCATCACTTCCCTGATAGCTCAGTTGGTAAAGAATCTGCCTGCAATGCAGAAGACCCCGGTTCGATTCCTGGATTGGAAAGATATGCTGGAAAAGGGATAGGCTACCCACTCCAGTATTCTTGGGCTTCGCTTGCGGCTCAGCTGGTAAAAGAATCCGCGTACAGTGCAAGAGACCTGGGTTTGATCCCTGGGTTGGGAATATCCCCTGGAGAATGGAAAGGCTACCCACTCCAGTATTCTGGCCTGGAGAATTCTGTGGACTGTATAGTCCATGGGGTCGCAAAGAGTTGGACATGACTGAGACTTTAACTTTCTTTCTGTACTCAAAAGAATCAAGAAATTTGATTAATTTCATGGAAATATGTACCAAATAACAATTCAAAGTTGAGCACCTACCATATACAAGAACTTGTAGAAAGCACTTTACGTTCATGGTTTCGTCTCTTCCTCTTGACAACCTTAGAAGTCTATGCTCTTGTCCTCTTTTACAAATGTGGAAATGGAAGGAAATTCCCCGGCAGTCCAGTGGTTAGAACTCCATGCTTTCATTGCCAAGGGCCTGAGTTCAGACCCTGTTTGGGGAACTGAAATCCTGCAAGCTGTGCGGTGTGGCCAAGCAGAAACTGAAACCAGGAAGAGCCCTCATGACCCTGAATCAGAGCTCAAGAAAATGAAGTATTGGGGGTTGAATGGAGGTCCCCAGAAGATGTATCCACGTCTTAATCCTAGAACCAGTAATTGTGATCTTATTTGGAAAAAGGTCTTTGTAGATACAATTAAGTTAAGGAGGTGAGTTTATCTGGGTGGTTCCTAAATCCTAAATCCAGTATCAAGTACTGAAGAGACAAAAAGAGGAAATGCTGGGAGCCAGCTCAGGAGATCCCACCCATGACAGAGTCATGAGGAGAAGACCTGTCGAGCAGAGCAACTCAGGCCTCAGGGATTCTCGGAAGGCTGCCTCAGCGCTCCCCTTAAAGATGAGATCTCTCTTTCTGATGCTTGCTATAATAAACCTCTTCTTATTTTCTGCGACTTAGGTAAAAGGCCTTTCCTGATCTCTTCCTAAATAGATCAATCTGGAACCCTGATCAATACGGCCCCCGAACAGTGGCACCCTATTAGATTATCTAGGATATAGAGTATTTTAATCTAAACTCCTCTTGCTAGCATATTAGTTTGTTTAATAAATAAGCCTGTGCCTTTGGAGCTAATGTGCATGACTGCTCCTTAATAATAAAACAGCATTGAGAGCCTCCGCACAGAAAGCCCCTATGGGCACAAAACCCTTCATAGGAAAAAAGGCTTGTTAGGAGATATAAGAAATATTGCTTTATGAAACTGTTACTTAGTCTATATTTACTCACTATGTTTTTACTCTTAACATATTTAGCCTATATAATGAAAGCATAACAGTTAGAAATGTATATAAATAAAAGTTTAGCTTTAATACAAATAATAAGACAATTGTTGATTTAACTGATGATTCTTACTTAGAGCTGACCTTCAGCTTGCTGTTCTATGACTTTATGGAACCACATTCTTTTCTGTTAAGCTCAAGGCGTAGAATAAATTACCGAAAACAGGTTTTACCTTGAAACTTTCTATTGATGAATTCTTTCCTGCTGTGCCTGATACAAAAGTGTTCTGACTGATCAACCCTTATCAATGGAGAGTCACAAGATGTTAGCAGGCCCCCAGGCCAGAAGATGATGTAAACAAAATGAGGCTTTTTGTAACTAAAGACATGCAAACGGTTTCGATGAGGGTCGAAGCTGCTGGCCCATTAAGCTGAATTGGTATGACTCTGTACTTTACATTTGTTTCTACGTACCACTAAAAATATATAAGCTGTCTTAAAAACAATAAACTCAAGACACTTGGAAACGCTAAGACTCGCTGTGTCTTCTCATTCACATCGCCGACGCCGTCCATCCTGAGGGAACTCTGGACCAGCTGGAGCAGGACTCCGGCAAGGAAAGAGACGGAGGCAGAGACTAATTCTACACAGCCACAAACCCTTGAACTCTGGAAGAGGCAAGAAAGAATTCCTCCTAAGTCTTCAGAGAGAGTAGCCCTGCTGACACCTTGATTGTGGACTTCCGTGATTTGGATTTCAGAACTGTGAGAGAATAAATTTCTGTGGTTTACACCCCAAGTCCACGGTAATGTGTTATAGCAGCCCCAGGGAGCTACCACGTGAGGACAGTGGAGAAGAAGGCGAGCTGTCCGCTCTTGCAAAAGTTCATGGTCCTCCCTCTCCCAGCAGCTTTATGACCCAGTTTCCTTCCTTCTGCCCCAGTTCACTGCACTGCAGCCTCAGTAGCTGCCTTGTCGTCCCTGGAGCATGCCAGCGGATTCTCACCTAAAGGTGTCTGCGCTCGCTGTTCCCTCTGCTGTCTCCCAGACACTCTCAGCTCTCTGCCCCTCGGAGAGGCTCTGACACTCTAGAGTATCTCCCACCTCCTGAGTCATCTCTTTCTTTTATTGTTCTTCATGGCAGTCACCCCCACTTGATGTTATACTTGTGCACGTTGTATGTGTTTACATGTATAACATTCTCCCAGTAGTACATAGCCCCTCTTGAACAGGGGCTTTCTTCACTGCTCTATCCCAAGCCTCTAGCACAAGTGCCTGGCCCACAGAAGGTACTCAATAAATATCTGCTGTGGGACTTGTCCAGTGGTTAAGACTCTGCCTCCTTCCCTTGTGGCAGGTGCGGGTTCAATCCACGGTTAGGGAACTCAGATCCCACGTGCCATGGGGTGTGGCAAAAAAAAAAGAAAAAAGTTCCTTTGGGACTTTCCTGGTGGTCCAGTGGCTAGGACTCTGTGCTCTCAAAGCAGAGGGCCCGGGTCTGCAGGGGTTCATTTGATTCGAACATCCCTGGAAAGCTCTGAAAGCTTTCTTCATTTCTACATTTTCTCATTTTTTGCAAGCATCAATAATGGACAGACACCTTCTGGAATGCACTCTCATGCACACATATCCACATGATCTAACATATGCTTGGCCATATCTCACAGGGCCCTATCTTACACACCTTCACGACTCAATGAACCTGCCCCCAGAACTAATTACACACACCTGCAGATACACACACACTTGGCCTTGGTCGTTCTCATTCCCCTGTCCCACGCACTCCCGCAGTCATGGACTTGCACAGGCAGACTTCTGCCCACCTATAAACATACTTTAACTGACACACACACTCATTCATTCAGTGCCTATGGGCTTTGCACATGAACCCACTTCCACAAACATCTTTTTCTTGTTATTAATTTATTTTTAACACCAAAAACATTTTGTTTGGGGTATAGACTGCAAAAGAGATCAAACCAGTCAATCCTAAAGGAAATCAATCCTGAATATTTATTGAAAGGACTGTTGCTGAAGCTGAAGCTCCAATACTTTGGCCACCTGATGTGAAGAGCCGACTCACTGGAAAAACACCCTGATGCTGGGAAAGATTGAAGGCAGGAGAAGGGGGAGATAGATGATAAGATGGTTGGATGGCATCACTGACCCAACGGACATGAGTCTGAGCAAACTCCAGGAGATGGTGAAGAACAAGGAAGCCTGACATGCTATAGTCCATGGGGTCGAAAAGAGTAGGACACAGCTGAACAACAAATAGCCAGTTAACAATGCCACACATCTTTGAACACACTTTCAGGCTTTTTCACATACATGCAAACAATGGCCTAGGGGTATAAACTACCTTGATCAGAGTTTAGACAGAGGAGCTGTCCCAGCAACAGTGATATTCACTGAGCATTGGCCACATGCCAGGTACCCTGCTCTTTGGGTGCTTATCTCATTCAATTCTCACAACAGTCTCATGAAATAGGTGCTATTATTAGCTTATTTATAGATCAGAAAACTGAGACTCAAAACCATAAATAATACAGTTAGGATTTCTAATTCCGGCGTCTGACTCCAGGCATCTAATGGTATTTCCCATCCCTCCTGCTGCTTTAGAATCTTGCCATTCTCCAACTGAGAGGGAGAGTCTGTGGCCCCTACCCTTGATCTTGAGTGGGTCTTTGTGACTACCTCAACTAACAGTGTGGTGGAAATAATGCCATATGAATTCCAAAGCTAGATCATAAAAGGTGCTACCTACAACATCCAAGGCAAGAAAACAACCTAAGGGTCCACTGAAGAATGAATGAATAAAAAATATAATATACATATATAAATGTATCATGTATGTTATATATTATACCTGTGTGTGTGTATGCTAAGTCAATTCAATCATGTCCAATTCTTTGCTACCCCATGGACTGTAGCCCACCAGGGTCCTCTGTCCATGGGATTCTCCAAGCAAGAATACTGGCTGCTGCTGCTAAGTCACTTCAGTCATGTCTGACTCTGTGCGACCCCATAGATGGCAGCCCACCAGGCTCCCCCGTTCCTGGGATTCTCCAGGCAAGAACACTGGAGTGGGTTGCCATTTCCTTCCCCAATGCATGAAAGTGAAGAGTGAAAGGGAAGTTGCTCAGTCGTGACCAACTCCTAGCGACCCCATGGACTGCAGCCTACCAGGCTCCTCCATCCATGGGATTTTCCAGGCAAGACTACTGGAGTGGGTTGCCATTGCCTACTCCAGAAAATATTTCCAACCCAGGGATCAAACATGTGTCTCCTCCATTGGCAGGCGGGTTCTTTACCACTAGCACCACCTGGGAAGCCCATATATTATATATGAGTATATATATATATATGTGTATATTCAGCCATAAAAAAGAAGGAAGTACTGCCATTAGGGACAACATGGATGAATCTTGAGGGCATTATGCTAAGTGAAATAAGTTAGAAAGAGAAAGACAAACACTATATGGTCTCACTTATATGTCAAATTCATAGAAAATGAACGAGGTAAGCCAGGAAGAAAAACACCAATACAGTATACTAACACATATATATGGTATTTAGTCAATCAGTAAAGATAGCCCTGTATGCGAGACGTCAAAAGAGACATAGATAAATAGAACAGTATTGTGGACTCTATCGGAGAGGGCGAGGGCGGGATGATATGGGAGATATGGCATGGAAGCATGTAAATTATCATATGTGGGGCAAATCGCCAGTCCAGGTTCGATGCATGATACAGAGTGCTCGGGGCTGGTGCACCAGGATGACCTGGAGGGATGGGATGGGGAGGGAGGTGGGAGGGGGGCTTCTGGAAGGGGAAAACATGTACACCCATGGTGGAGTCATGTCAATGTATGGCAAAACAAATACAATATTGTAAAGTTAAAAAATAGAAAATAAACTAATTAATAAAAAAAAAGTCAAATTCATAGAAACAGGGTAGAATGGTAGTTGCCTTTCTGGAAGGCTGGGGGTGGGGAGAATGGGGAGATGGTAGTCAAAGAGTATAAACTTCCTGTTATAACATGAAAATAAGTTCTGGGGATCTAGTCTTGTATACTTGAAAGTTGTTAACAGAATAGATATTAAATGTTCCCACCACCACCTCCATCACCACAACTCCCAAACCATCACTAACTATGTGAGGTGAATGATATATTAACAAACCTTATTGTGGTAATCATTCCCCAATACATCCTGTATCAAGTGATCACATTTTATGCCCTAAACTTAGACGATGTTATATGTCAATTATATCTCTGTCAAGCTGGATAAAAATTTTTTTTTAAGAATGGTTTTTTGGGAGTACTTCTCTGGTGGTCCAGTGGTTAAGCATCCAGTTCTCAATGCAGGGGATTTGGGTTCGATCCCTGGTATGGAAATAAAGATCCCATGTGCCATGGGACAACTAAGATCATGCCCCACAGCTAGAAAGCCCATGTGCTGCAACTAGAGAAGACTGCTGCCGCAACAAAGACCCAGCGAAGCCAAAAAGAAAAAGAAAAAAAAAAGAAGGAATAGCTTTAAGGGGTGAGAGATAAATTGGGAGATTGGGATTGACATATACACACTACTATATATAAAATTAATAACTAATAAGGACCTATTGTTCAGCACAGGGAACTCTACTCAATACTCTGTAATGACTTATATGGAAAAAGAATCTAAGAGAGTGGATATATGTTTATGTGTCATAGATTCACATTGCTGTACACCTAAAACTTACACAATATTGTAAATCAACTATAGTCCAATAAAATTAATTTAAAAAGTTAAAGCTCAAAATAAAAAATAAAAATACAAAAAAGTACCATAAAAATAAGAATAGTTTTTTTTTTTTAAGTGATACAACTTTTGCCTGACTCTCTCTTGGCATGCTCAATCTTGTAACCCAGCTCCCAGACCATAAGGAAACCCAAGCCACATGGAGAGGCCACATGCAAGTTTCCTGCTGGCAGCCCACCCAGATGCCAGTTGACGGTCTGCATCAACTGGCAATCGTGAGAATGAGGAGGACTTCAAGTGATACCAAAAAAACCATGGTCTGATTGCAACCACATAAGAGACCCTGAAAAAGAACTGCCCAGTAAAGCAATTATCCTCTAATAATATATATATATACACATATATTTCTACTTCCCCCACCAAAATAAGAGAAAAAATGAACTGCCTGGCTGAGCCAAATCAACTCCCTAATCTAGAAAATAATGTAAAAATGATTGTTGTCATTTTATGCCACTGAACATCGGTGGTTTGTTACACAGCAATAGACAAGCCCAGTGACAGGGCAGAAAATTACCCACAATTAGGCCCTCAGACACCGGGGTGAGATGCCAAAAGGGGGGGGGGCCCCCTTCCCCCCCCCCCTTTTTGTCCTCTCATGATTCACTCCTCTTCCACCCCAAGATCACGGAATCTCAGACAATCCGATCTCACATCAAAAGGACACTGGTCATCAGTCTCTTTTATCTGGGGGGAGCCCTTCAGTTCCAGCCCTTGCTCTTCATCCACTGAGTCTTCTGTGATGGTTTTAGGCATGTTGCAATCCCTTGGAATTTCTCCTCTGTAATATGTGTAAGTATCTCGCTCTGCTGGGACCTGACAGGAGGCTGTGTAGGCCCTTCCCAGAGCTTGAGTTTAAGGGATTACTTACCTAATGCTTGAATTTTAGGATCCAGGGCTGCTGCCAGAAGATAGGTAGATTGTAAACCCATACATTGGGAATTTCAGGCAGTTGTGTAATGTGGGGGACACCTGGCATAGGGAACCCAAAACCACACCTCTGTGGATGCTCTGCAAAATAAGGAATGGACAATCCAATGTTCATTAGGGGGGATGATCTGGAATATTGAGAAAACTTCAAGTTCAGGACTCAGAATTGGCAGGCCAGCTAAAGTGGGGCAGGGAATGGAGATATATATTATTGGCCTGGAGGAGCTTCTACACCATCTAAGAGTCAACAACAAACATATAGGTCACCACCACGAAAACTGCTAATATATGATCACGTAGTTACTCAGTTGCCAGGACTCTGATTCATTTTTATATATTTACTTATTTTAAAAAATATTATTTAGCTGTGCTGGGTCTTAGTTAACTGCACGAAGGATCTTCGTTGTGGAACTCCATTCTTCTTTGCGTCGCGTGTAAGATCTATCTCCCTGACCAGGGTTCACACCCAGGCTTGGCCTACATTGGGAGCACGGAGTCCTTAGCCTTTGGATAACTAGGGAAGTCCCAGATCTAATCATTTTTAAAAGAGAAGGGCAGAATATAGATTTGACACGTGTTTAGTCGCTCAGTTGTGTCCAGCTCTTTGCTAACCCATGGACTGTAGCTCAGGTCAGGCTCCTCTGTCTATGGAATTCTCCAGGCAAGAGTACTGGAGTGGGTAGCCTTTTCCCTTCTCCAGGGGATCTTCCGAACCCAGGGATCGAACCCATTATCTTCCCGAGTTACAGGCAGATTTCTTCTTGTCTGAGCCACAGGGGTTGCCATGTGTATTTCCCTCACTTGAAAAAAAAAAAAAACGTCGGTAAGTAAACTAATTCTAAACATTGAAAAACAAAACAAGGTTTAGGAGGCCCAAAAATTCCTGAAGGGACTTACCATTTTCTATATCTACTGCTCACATTTTTGTATCATCCCATTTACAGTCCACCAAACTTTAACCCAGGTAGCTGCAACTTCGGCCAGGTCTGGAAGCTGACTTCTGGGATGGACAGATGCCAAGGACTGGGTGGCTTGCCCTGGAGGAGTTCACATAGCCTTCTGAGCTCTCCATTGGTCTGTGGGAAAAATTGGAGGTTTACCACATAATACAATTTTGGACTTTCCCTGGTGGCTCAGTGGTAAAGAATCTGCTGGCCAAGCAGGTTTGACCCCTGGGTTCAGTAAAAGATTCCTGGGAGTAGGAAATAGCAACCCACTCCCAATGTATTTTCCGTGCTAGAAGGTTCCATAGACAGAGGAGGCATGGGGCTGGCCAACCAGTCCATTGGGGTGGCAAAAAGAGGTGGACATGGACTAGCAACTAAAAACACCACACACCACAACACATTTTGCAAAGGCTCGTGGGCCCAAAAGCCAAAACTGTGTGATCCTAAGGGGGACACTGGGAAGTTCTTCCTGGGGCAGAACCAGGCCGCTGATAAGTAAACAACCCAATGGTAATGAGTGACACGCAGGCTGAGACAGGGGAACAGGGGAGAGGTGACACCCATGCTGTGTACCTGTGAGTTGTCCCTTCAGGACCAGAGGGGACAAAGGAGGGAGGGTGTTTATGTGTGGATAAGCGGACGTGAATTCACAGCCAGGGTCTTCAGAGGCTGTGGGGCCCAAGAACCCCACCCGGAAGCAAGGCCAAGGCTCGGCTTCAGATCCTTTTGTTGAAGTCCTACCCACTGTGTTTTTTCCCACCTCAGTTGCCTTTATCTATAAAAATACAGTTAAGGGGGAATTCCAGGCTGTACTGTGGTCTAGGTACTCTGCCTTTTCATGTGAGGGTGTAGGTTCTTCCCTGGGGTTGGCGGGCTCTGGTATTCTACGCAAGCACTGTGTGGAATGGGCCAAAAAATAAATAACCCATACAGCGGACAATGATTTTTTTATCGGGTTTGTTGAGGGTAATGTCAAACAAGGTTTTATCATGCAAATGAGGGTTTGTATAACAGTTCATGATTGTAATCTTCCTATCCCCCCCCTCCCCCCGCACCCTGCTTTTCTACTCTGCCACAACTTTACAATGTTTTCCCACACTGGGCAGAAAACGTTTCTTCATGCTTGTCCCTGTCTGAAGACCCAGGGGTAGCCACTCTTCCTCTGTGAAAAGCACATTGCCCCAAGGGGCTATCTTTCTCAGTCCATTCTGGGATGCTCTGCTCAGGGACTTTGCCTTGGCATGGATGATGTTGTGTGGAAGTGGGTGGTGAGTCTTATGCCCAAACAGGAAGGATGTTTCCTTGAAGGCCACGAGGCCAGGTCTGAGTATTCTGTGCTCCCCAGTAACCTGCCCTTGAGGACTAGGGAAATGAAATGCAAGGGTACGAGGAAGGGAGGAACTTCATAAACAGCTCCCAGATCACTTGGGCTCAACCCAACAGGTCATGGGTCATCCTTGTTTGAACACCCAACAAGGTGTAGCAAACTGTTGGATATTGTGGTTGGAGTATGTGATGGATTGTGATTGTTTATGAGGTGAAATTTGTTGTGTGTGTGTATTTTGTGTGTTTGATAGTGGGGAAAAGAATTCAGGTGTAGAATGGACATATGTATGAGGGTTTGTACTGTGTTCATGCATAAAATTACACACGTGTTCACTAAGATTGCACTTTCCAGGGGAGGCAGGGTCTTCCCTTGTTCCTGTCTATTGTCCTCGCACTTCTGCAAAGCTGTTGGTGGGGTTGTAGGAGGGAGCCGCTCTGGAACAGCAGAGTAGATCCCAGGCTTATCAGTAGAGGTTTCTTGATAGGGACATCATTGGTATTCCCTAAACTCTGGAGAGGTCAACCACCAAAGCCTCAGTTAAAAAAATGGTTATCACTGGCAGCCACCAATGTATTAGGGTGGAGCATTGTGGGAATTACTCATATGTTGACTTAATATATTATGGGGCAGGATGTCACTATCAACACCCAGAGCAGATGCCTCCATGGTTATCTGAAGGGCCACTCTAAAACAATCAAAGGCTGCTCACTAACCATGTCCATCAAACTGTGAGACTTAGTTCCCTCTGTGAGAGAAACTAAGTGCATAAAGTGCATTTTGCCTTGGTCTCCAGGGCAAACCTGGGAGGGTGTTGGTGAGATCACAGGGTCGCGGAGCTAAGCAAAGTAGGAGCAGGGTGCCCTCTTCCTGGCACTATGGCGATAAAAGGTTGTTCCGGCCGGATAGAAGTGGAATCTCAGAGTGGGGGTTGCATTCAGGGGGACTCCCAAGCCAATGGAGGACAGGGGAGGACAGCAGGCTGGGGGGTTCGGCTTCCTCCTTCTTCGCTGCATCGGGCCGCATCAGATCTACCTTCTAGGACTTCCTACCCTGGAACCCTCAGTTCCTAGGGACTGATAGGCCCTGGCTGCTCTTGAGTCATCTTGCGGTCCAGTTGGTACTCCTCTATGGGACACCTTAGGCAATGTCTGTCTCTCCTTGAGGGAAAGGATCTGTCTGAGAAATAAAAGGAGTGGCAGCATCCCAGACTGTTTGATTTCCTAGGATCCTGGGGGACTATGCTCCCGTCGAATGTTAGAATAAAAAAGCGTTGTGGAAAGACGGACTGGAAGTGGAATTGGGGACCCATGAGACACTCCAGCCCCCTTGGCGAAGGCTTCAGCCTCTATCTAGGGGACATGAAGAGGACATGGATTCGGGGAGCTTTCTGTCCCCCACCCAAGGACCCAGTCAGATCTATATGGTGAAGGTGATACCACTAGGTGGGCTCTAGCAGACATAGGGGAGGCATTAAATTCTTTTTCATTAAAATACTGGGTGCCTTTCTGTGTGACAGGCACGTGCAGGGGGCTTTGGGAATAGGTAGCAGGTGGGCAAATGCCAATACACGTTCATGTTGTTCACGCAGGTGGTTGGGACAGTCTGACAGCAAGTCAGTCAATTTCGCTTCATGATGTTTAGTTTACCTCCTTCCCCACGCCCATTTTTATAGTATGGGTGATTGAGGCTCGGGGCTCACTCTGCTAGTGAGGAACATTCTCGTGTTATTCTTTGAGTCTGGGAGGGCATCTTGCAAGGGGGAGAAGTGAGTTGGCAGGTGGGCACGCTGGCTCGCATGGGATCTCTCATTGGACCCCTCCCCAATCCAGACACAGTCTGGGATGAGAAGGACTGAAGGAGCGGGTGGCAGAGGGCTGTGTCAAGCTTCCTTGAGAAATTCCCCCCATTTTTTTCTGTACTCTGCTTGCCAGCTGTGAATTTCCAGACCCCAGGAAAACATTTACTAAACCTGAGGGGCCTGGAGTTGGGGGCATGGGAAGGAGCTGGGGTGCAGGGGAATTTATCCACCATGGGGCTAAGAGTGGGAGGTTGTTTTTCTATTCTTCCTCATTCAGTTGGGGGGGTCCTTCAGCGTCGGATCCAAACCCTCCGCCCCACCTCACAGCCTCGCAATTAGTCCAGGGAGTCTGAGCAGGCAGACTAGAGGACCCCTTTGGTCAATGGGCAGGCTTCCTTCCATCTCCGCCCTCTCCACCCTCCAAGCTGGGGGTCCTAAATTGTCTGCCAAAGGCAACACCCAAAGATCAGGTTCAAAGTTTGGGGCAGTGAGGGCCACAGGGCCAGGCCTGTCTTACCTGAACTCTTTCCGGTGGGACCCTCGACCTCTCCAGAGCCCAAGGGACAGCGGTCTGGTCCTGGGTGAAGGGGGTCTGACAGTTATTTTGTCCGCTATGGCGCTTCAGAGAACGGGTGGGGGACAAGTCCCTCATCTCACCAACCCAACTGGGACAGCTGTTGTTTGGGGTATCCTACCAGTATCTTTTATTCTCTCTCTACATTAATAGGAAAGGCAAAAAACTATTTGTGTCTCCTATTGGAGTTTCAGTTTCAACTTCAGGTTCCTTCCAATGACAACACCCAGGGAATGATCTCCTTTAGGATGGGGACTGGTTGGATCTCCTTGCAGTCCTAGGGATTCTAAGAGTCTTTTCCATACATCACTGTTCAATAAGCAATCAGTTCTTTTGCGCTAGCTTTCTCCACAGTTCCAATAAAAACTCTCCCAAGATCCAAACTGGGACTTTACTGGAAAAAACCATAGCCTTGGACTTACATGGACCTTTTTGGGCAAAAGGCAATGTACTCTGCTTTTTATTAATGCTATCTAAGTTGGTTCCATATAAAACTTTCCTTTCCAAGGGACTAAAAACGGTCTTTTTATTTTCATGGCTGCAGTCACCTCTGACAGTGATTTTGCATGCCCAGAAAATATAAGCAGCCCACTATTTCCCATCTATTTCTATGGAAGTGATGGGGACCAGATTGCATGATCTTTGTTTTTCTGAATGTTGAGCTTTAGCACATCTTTTTTACTCTCCTCTTTTCCACTTTTCATCATAGAGGCTTTTTTTGTTTTCCTCTTCATTCCTTGCACCATATGGGTTGGTATTCATCAGCATATTGGGTTGTTGATTTTTATCCTGGTATTTCTTAAACAAGTAATTTTATTTTCTATAATGTTATCTGAAGCATAGAGTATCAGAGAGGATCACATTATATGTTGTTTATTTATTTTAAATTATTTTATATATTTGGCCGTGTCAGGTGTTAAGGTCATTGTGGGGATCTTTTTCTTCGTGGCACCACAGGGACTCTCTTAGTTATGGGCTCATGAGTCAGATAGTTGTGGCCTTCACAGGCTATTTGCTATGTGGGCCTGTGGAATCTTAGTTTCCTGCACAGGGATGGCACTGAGTTCCCCTTGCCATTGGTAGCAAATTTCCAGTCCACTGGGTCCACACAGGAAGTTCCCTATGGTTGTGGTTTATAATAGTGAAAACTGAAAGCATGGAGGGGTTGGATTTATATAAATTGTGATATTCCATAATTGTAAATATTCTGTAGGGCAAGTGAAACTGTATAAGATAAGAATTAAGAGGCAGTATCTGGTGTGTTCAAATGTGCGCTGCTGCTAGTCACTTCAGTCATGGTCGACTCCGTGTGACCATTAGACGGGAGCCCCACCAGGCTCCTCTGTCCATGGGGATTTCCAGGCAAGAATACTGGAGTGGGTTGCCATTTCCTCCTCAAGGCATGCTTGTCACGCTAAGTCATTTTTCAGTCGTGTCCGACTCTGTGCGACCTATGGACAGCAGCCCACCAGGCTCCTCTGTCCACGGGATTCTCTAGGCAAGAATACTGGAGGGGGTTGCCATTTCCTTTTTTGGGGGTTCAATTTTCTGGGTTAAAAAATTCTAGCTCCTCTTACATTAAGACATGGGCTTCCTAATAGCTCAGTGGTAAAGAATCTGCCCCAATGCGGGAGACGTGGGTTTGATCCCTGGGTGGAAGATCCCCTGGAGGAGGGCATGGCAACCCACTCAGGTATTCTTGCCTGGAATTCCCATCAGATGGCAACCCACTCCAGTATTCTTGCCTGGAGAATTCCCACAGACAGAGGAGCCTGGTGGCTGCAGTCCATGGGGTCACAAAACAGTCAGACATGGGACTGGAGAGGACTAAGCATTATACATAAATATTAATTTTATGTTGATATTATGAGGATAATTTTCCTCCTCATTCTATTGAGATTTAATTCACTTGTCATAAAAAATTCATCATTTAAAAGGTACAAACTCAGTCATTTCGGTATTGCCATCCAACATTGTGCAAAAAACCATCCCACATGATCTAATCCAGTAAACATTCACTACCTTTGTTAAAAGAAAACCCTTTATCTACCCGTCTAGGCAGTCAAAGGTTCCTAATTTTTCCCTCCACAAGACCTGGCAATCACTAAACCAATTTGTTTTCGGTATCGATAAGTTTACCTGTTCTGGACATTGTCCATTTAGATGCAATCAATTATAATAATGTGTCCTTTTTTTCATTTTTTAGTTGGAGGGGGTATTGTGTATTTACAGTGAATATGCCACAGAACTGAAGTATTAAATCTAGATTAAATTTGTTGACGTAGGCATACCTCCCACACAAGAACAAGAGAGTATGTTTGAGATACATTTTTTGTAAGTCCCATTGATGGGGAATTACCTGGTGGATCAGTGGTAAAGAAATTCTGCCTTTCCATGGCAAGGGAATGCCGGTTTGATCCTGGTTTTGGGACTCAAGTCAAATAAATATATATAAAAAAAATTAAATTCAGGGCTGTGCTGGATCTGGGGCTAAAATGAGGCTGCCCTTCCCCTCAATAGGATGGCATGAACAATTGTGGAAAGGACAGGAGCTGAGAAGCTGATGGAGGGGGATTGTGGGAGGCACAGAGGAGGGCATCTTTCTGGCCTGGGGAAGGATCAAGGATCGGCGGGGCTTTATTGTGACATGTGGGGGACTTTGACAGGAAAGTCTGGTGATTTGCAGGGAAGCATCCAGAGGGGGTCAGAGGGAGAATAATTGGGGAGAAATAAAGAAAACATAGTGGGTGTGGAGGAACCATCCGTAAGTTTTGAGTGGCTGTAGTGTGAACTGTGAGCTGGTTTGGGGGCCAAAGAGACAAAGGTGGGGCAAGGCCCCTTGGGGGCCGGCAATAGGTGGCTTGGACTTCTCCTGAGGGCAGCAATCTCCAAAGGTTTTGTTCAAAATGGAACTTAAGTTACTTACATGAGCATATGTGTCCTTAAAAACTGGAACATCTCCCAAAAGAGGGACAGACACTTAGATGGATTTTTGTTTTATTAATTGACCACTCGTTTCCCTCAACCTGGGTCTGTCTGTCTTGACCATTTGTCAAAAGTGAGATAGCAGAGATTTCCTGAGGGAAGGGGGGTCACGTGTTGGGGAGTGGGACAGTGGGGCTCTTAGCCCCGTTTCATGGCATTCTTGCCAGTATAGTCTTGGTGTGTAGTGTGTTGGTGTCGGTCAGGCTGCTGCTGTGTGTAGTTAGCTCAGTTGTGTTCGGGGGACTCTTTGTGACCCCATGGACTGTAGCCCCCCAGGCTCCTCTGTCCATGGGGATTCTTCCAGGCAAGAATACTGGAGTGGGTTGCCATGCCCTCCTCCAGGGGATCTTTCCAACCCAGGGATCAAACCGAGTCTCCTGCATTACAGGTGGATTCTTTACCATCGAGCCACCAGGGAATCACTCCCCTCTTGTCAGGGGGCTAAGGCAAAAACATGATTGTCATGTACCCACGTTTCCTACTATTAATCTCCCACTAAATGGGAAAAAATGGCTTCAAAAATGGGTGGGGAGGCTTCAAAATATTACGCAAAGAAATGGCTAGTTCCAGATATATGGGTGTTTACATACAGTGGAAGGAACAGAAAAGGGGCTGACGCTGACAGCCCACTATTTGTGACCCTTGTTGGTAGGTACGTTGTAAAAAAATGTATTGGGGAAATCTGAGGGATAAAAAAATATTGATCAAAAAAAGACATGTTAGAGGACTTCCTGGTGGCGCAGTGGTTAAGAATCTGCCTGCCAATGCAGGAGGCAGGGGTTCCATCTGTGGTCCAGGAAGATTCCAACATGCCGCAGAGCAAACTAAGCCGTGTGTCGCAATTAGCTACTGAGCCCATGCTCTAGGAGCCTGTGGCTCTGTGACAAGAGGGAGGCCACTACAGTGAGAAGCCTGTGACCACAACGAAGGTAGTTCCCCTCTTGCATATTAGTGAAAAGCCCTGCCAAGCAAAACGTTGATCCAGCACAACACCAAAAATTATCTATTCCATTTTCATTTAAATAAAAGGGGCACTTTAGAGGGACTACTCCTTTAGGCAATGGAAAAAAGACAATCAATGTTTTTAAAGCAGAAGGAAAAATACGGACTATATTTGTGTTTCAAGAGATCACTATGGGAAATTCCCTTAGTGGTTCCCAGTGGTACGACTTGGTGCTTTCACTTTGCGTGGACCTGTGGTTTGATCCCTGGGTCCAGGGAATAAGATTCACAAACTCATTGTGGCATGGCCCAAAATATATATATAAATATATATAATTTTATATATAAATATATATTATTATAATATATTAACAAAATAATTATAATAAACAACGTTTTTTTATATAAATTATATAAATTCAGTAAATAAATAAAGATATAAGATTAAAATTTTGGTATATGTTATTATATCAAAATCACTCTGGCTAAAGGGTAGATATGGAATGGGGAACACAGCTCGGTTGGATGGCTTTAAAGTCAGTGATTGAGGTTGGTGGCATTGATCAGGTGGGGAGGTGTGAGGGTTGGAAATCTGGTGTTGATTCATGGAGACAAAGAGAGGGAGAAAAACGAATTTTACAGCTCGGTATGGTGTGTGTGTGTGGGGTGTGTGTATATTTATATATATATTTTTTTTCTTTTTTCCCCCTTTTTGTATTGCACTAGGATGGCTTATGGGAATTTTAGTTCCCCAAGCAGGGATGAATCCTGATCCTGGCTGTGGCGTGTGGAGGGGGGGGGGGTCTTAATCAACTGGGCTGCCAGGGTGGGATATCCCTGTAGCTATTTGGTGTTGAGTAAAATGGGGGCATTATGGGGTTGGAAAGTTGAAATGGGCGTTAGTTGCTCAGTTGTGTCCAACTTCTTTGTGACCTCATGGACTGTAGCCTTGCTAGGCTCCTCTGTCCATGGGATTTCCCAGGCAAGAATACTGGAGTGGGTTGCCATTCCTTTCTCCAGGGGATCTTTTCTGACCCAGGGATTGAACCTGTGTCTCCTGTATTGCGGTGGATCATTTAACATCTGGAACACCACCGGGATAAGGCCCAAAAAATAATTTATAGATTAATGCAAACGCACTAAAAAATTCAAAAAAGGTTTTTTTTCGCCTAAGACTTTGGGACAAAAGTAAAACTCTAAATTATCTAGCTGTGCAAACAACATTCCAAGGACTGGTGTCAAGATATTTCTTTTTTTTCTTTTTGGCTGTGCTTC
This sequence comes from Okapia johnstoni, assembly GCA_024291935.2. Taxonomy (NCBI): domain Eukaryota; kingdom Metazoa; phylum Chordata; class Mammalia; order Artiodactyla; family Giraffidae; genus Okapia; species Okapia johnstoni. The sequence goes on along the minus strand of CM044324.1, from coordinate 52,829,026 downwards.
AGCTGTTGTGGGAACTCAGTTCCCTAAACAATGGGGCTGAAACTCAGGCCATGACAGTTAAATCCCACAAAATCCTAATTCATCTTAAGTCACCATGGGGAACTTCCACAAGATACCTCTTGAAAATAAGAATGTGATTTATAATAATCTTTAGTATTTTCAAAGTGGCCATACACAGATCAATGCATCAATATAGAGGAAGATAGGAAATAACCCAGTTGTTTTATGGGACACAATTGCTCAAACGTGGGATGCCCCCACCACATTCGGAGACTAGATGGCAAAACAAACACCAAAAAACTCTTAAGATTTCTAGTTATCAAAAAAACACAGAGAGAGGTGAGAACACAAACCACAAATCTGGAGAAGGATATCTGCAGCACATATAATTAGCAAAGGACTTAATTACCCAGAATCAGCAAATACCCAGAATATGTTAAGAATTTCTATAGAATTAAAATTTCTAAATTAGAAAAGGAAAAACCATAACCACCTAGTTTTAAACAGGGCAAAGACATGAATGGATCCTTTACAAAGGTAAGATCTTAGATGGGTTATTATAACATTTTGGAAATACATGCTCAACTCAATAGTCATGTTAGTTAAAGAAGGTGGAAATTTAAACCACAAATTAGGGGGACCCATTTCATACCTGCCAAATAGGAAAAAAAAAAATTGGTAGGTGATAAAAGGCATAAAACAAGGAGTATTTTATCCATGCTGGTGGGAGTATTGAACTTGATGCAACCACTTGGGAAACAGTTTAAACATTACTTAGTTAAGTTTTGACCAGAGCATATTTTTGGTTTAAAGGTTTTGTGTCTCCCAAAATTATAATCTATAATTATCTACACACACAAGAATATTAAAGAAGTATTTCTTTGGCAGAAGGCAAAAAAACTGAAACAAAAACCAATGTTCATCAAACTATAGGAATGAAATAATAAGTGATTAAACCTGGAATGAAAAATACAGTGAACCAAGAGTATAATATTAGGATGAATGACCTTCAATAGCAATGTTGAAAGAAGAAAAGTAAGTTGCAAAAAGAATACACACAATAGCATGATTCATTTGTACAAAGAAACAAAACAGTCAAAACTAAAAAACATTGTGCTGTTTAGATAGTTCATATAAGGTGTAAATTCATCTTTAACAAGCCAAGGACATTGATAAAGACATTAATTCCACTGCAGTGGTAAACCTCCAGGGATGGAGAAAGGGCCACGTTATAACTGGAAAAAAGGGTATACAGGACCACTTTTGGGTTAGGAGTGTTTTATTCATGTACACTTGGATTACTGGATATGAGTGTTCACATCAGCATTAAGTGTGGGTGAGATGGGGCTGAAAATGGGGGCCAAAATATAGAGAAAAAAAAAGGAAACATTCATTACTGGAGGAAAAAGGAGAGGAGTTGCTTGGACCGGAGGAAGGGGCACCCTTGCGGAGGAGTGGGTGTGGGAGTCAGGAAAAGTGAAGCCAAGGGGCACATTGTGTGCAGCAAGGAGGTGGGTTGGGATGCAGCCTGAGGGCACGTTGGTCTGCTTCCTGGTGACCTTGCTGGAGAGTTTAGCAGAGGACCCTGGGGGTGAAGACCAGGGAGCAGATTGAGGGGCTGAGTGGGAGGTGAGAAAGCAGGGAATCCAGGAATGGGTCAACTCTGAAAAAGTATTGAGAGAGCAGCGGTTGGAGGTTAGGGAAGGGGGCTTCCCTATAAGGATGATATAAGGGGGGTCTTCACGTGGATAGTAAAACCAATAGGAGAGTTTCACAGCCATCCAATTGAATAAAAATTTTTGTCAGCTGGACATGTGGTGAACTGGGGATGTGACAAGCCCGTCGGGGACCACTGTGGTTGAGGGATAAACTACTTGGAAAACAGTTTGGTAAGGGGACCTAGGAAAGTTTAAAACATGCCTTTAACTCAGAAACTTAACCCCTAAGTACACTTATGACTCAGGAACCACCCTCAGGTGGCACTGAAAGACAAATGTTTATTTTTTTCCATTTAGGGCAAATATGGCCGATTTGTTTTCCACAAAACGAATGTCAGGCTAATAGGTGAAAAACAGATAAATTAATCATGGGCTGCACACAATGAATAATATGCAACAGCCAAAAAATGAATACATTCTAAGTCTATTGCATACTCTTTCAAATATAATATTCAACAGAAAAAAAAGCTAATTATGATAGGATAAAGTACAGGTACGGTTCCCATTTTACAGTGGAAGGTTTTTAAACACAGATAACAATTATACGAAGGCACTTAATGATTTCTACGTATGTAAGTAAAAGTACAAAAAACGTTTACAAATTTTAAACAATAACATTCTGGATAGTGGGAGGAGAGTGGAAAGGGTCGAGGTGCTAGGGAAAACTTGACATTGTTTGCAGCTGTACTTTAAATCTGTTATGGTAGGTATCATTCTGGCCCAGGTTACGAAGAAGGGAATACTAAGTGTTATGGAAAGAGAGCTGGTTGGGAGTTTCAGGTTTCACCCGGTTTTTGCATGGGTTCACGTTGTAAACGAAGGAAAGAATTTGGAGTTTGCTCTTTAGGGGCCTCGCCTCTGAGATCCTTTGCTACCCAGTGGGGAGAAGGAAGGAACCGCGTGGGATAAAAAAATAACTGCTTTCTCAGCCTGGACCCCAAGTCCTTCCGGCCCGCCCCTGTGCGTTGGGACCGCCCCAACGGCTCAGCTCGCTACGGGGGGACTAATGAATATGCCAAGACAAGGGGGAAGATATTTAAAGGCGTCGGCGCACGCGGCAGGTCCCTACCCGGCGCCGCCCAGGCCCGCGCCTCCTTCCCAGCCATTAGGCCCGGTCCTTTTCGCATGGCGTGTATATCATACCCGTGCGGAAAACACTGGCAACCTTGTTTTCGGGGACAAGCTAGGCCGTTACATGTGGTGGAGTTTCAGGACGTTGCAGCCAGCCGCATATGATTAGGCACCCGCTGGGGACCTGGTTGGGGCGGCGGCCGCGGGGCCGACCTTGGGCGTTCAGGAGGGGACCCTCTTGACTCATGGGCACAGCGACGGTCTTGGCGCGCGTGGCCGCCTGGGGGTTGGGAGTTCCCCCGCCGCAGCTAAGGCGTGTCATTGGCGTTGCGGCCATGAAAACTACAAGTTCCCGGCGTGCTCCGCGCGGCAGGGTGCCAGCGGGCACGGGGGCTGCGAAGCGCGGAGTGTTCGCGCGGAGTTCGCATGGGGCAAGGGGCAGCGAGCATCTGGACACGGCCTGGGGACCTTTGGCCACCTGCCGGATCCCAACGCTAGGGGAGCCTGGATTTTCCATGCTCCTGGGCTGGACCAGGCCTTGGACCAACTGGAATGGTTCCGGGCAAGTGGCCCACACCCTCGTGAGCTTCCTACGGGGAAGGGCGAGGGTTCTGGGGGGCCCCGAAGGGCGCGTTGGGGAGATGCCTGGAGTGACTGAGCCCGAGGCCGGGCAAGTCCACGCAACCGGGGGACCTGTGGCTTGTTACGCAAAACTCTGGGGTCATAACTTGGCAGCAGGAACAGTCCCTGCAGAGTATCTCGAATCTTTTGGAGTGGTTAGAAAAATTCCTTCGTGCTCGGATGCACTGAAGCTGATACTGGCTAAGTCAACCTCAGGTCGTGGTCGACTCTGTGCGCACCATGGATTGCAGGCCTTACCAGGCTCTCTGTCATGGGATTTTTTCCAGGCTGAGTACTGGATTTTGGGGCCATTGAATGCTGATACATTGATCGTTAAACGTTTTACTGGGCGTTTACTGTGGCATGGGGCACCACTTTTTCACCTTTCTTTATAGATTAATTCTTTATTTTTCTAATGGATTTTTTAGGGTGTAGGGACTGTTACTTTTCTCATTTTATGGATTTAGTGAGGACACATGGAAAAAAAGGTAACTTGCCCACACTCTTAACAAATGGGAAAAGGGATGGGTGTAGAAAGGCACCCAGACGGTTGCTAACCTTTCACCTACTGTTTATAAAGTGAAAAACAAAATTAAAAAATCAACCATTTGGGAATGTAAACTCTAAGGGAAACTTTCACAGAAACAATTTTTCAGGCTGGTTAACCAATTTTTAAAGTAATCCAGCACACCTTCAACCTAGAGAAAAAAGCATCAAACATTTATAGGAGCACTTCCTATGTATTTTGGGGATTTGCATTCAATTTACAGAAATTGGTTTCTTTAGGGGTGGGGACTTTATACAAAAGAGGAGGAAAAAAAACATGTAAGCCCATAAAAAATGAAATACCTTCCCAAAAAAACTCTCTGGAAAAACTGTAAACTTTTAACCAAGATTAGTTAGTTTATCAACGAGCAGGGCCTGTGTATGTTATTGTCCCCTGTTGTGTGGATGAAACTGTAGCCCAGAATAAACATTTAAGCAAGGTTCAGTGGCTGAGCTGGAAAAGAGAACGGGTTTTTTTTATATGGAGAGATGGTGGGTTAAGGGTTGAGGGCTTTGGGTTGTGTGGGAGGAAGTTAAGGCTCGCATTTTTGGGAAAGTGGAGGAAACTGGGCTAAGTAGGGTGAAATGGGAAGCCTCCGTCAGGAAGGGGACACTCGTGCCACGAAATTGGGCCCCTTATGGATCTTTAATTCCTTGGGCTCAAGGAAGTTAGGATTTTCCCACTTTACAGATGGAGAAACAGGGACTCAGAGACGGGTTTTGCTTACTATTTCTTGGCTTGTCCTAGGAAGGTGTTACTGCAGGCCTCTGCAAGTCCTCAGTTACCCCTGGATAACAAAAAAACCACCCAGAGCTTAGAGTGCCAAGCGGACCCTCCTGTGTCTCTTGGATAGGGCACCCCATGAAAAACAGGGGCTTGGCACAGCTGTATCCGTGGCAGTGAAAGAGTTGTTTTCCCTGAGGGGACCGGGGGGTGGAGGGGGTGGGAGATTGGGATGAGAAAAACAGGAAAAAAACATTGGTCTGCTTTTCTGGGCCCTCCCAGGAGCCTCGGGCATCTACCTGCTCTGCTGGCCACCTGTCCCCCCTCTCTTGACTTGGCTATCAAACCTGGGCAAAAGAACTTCTCTGATGCCTTTCATCATTGGTTATAATATTGGAGTTGGTACTAGGTTCAGGTTTTTTTTTTTTTTTTTTTTTGACTACCTGTTAGGCCCAGCCCCTTCAGTGACTTCTCTCATTCAGTCTTAACTAACAAAGGATGGTCAGTAACAACATGGCCGAGGCCCTACTTGTGCTCCATTAACCAGCTGAGTTATAGAGATACAAATTCTGTTTGTGTAATGTGAGGAGATCTTGCCACTTCTCTGTCACCACAGCCACCACCAGCCCTGGGCTCCCTCTCAAAGTCTCCGTGGTTCTTCTTGCCTCGTAGTACTTTGCAGCAACCAAGAGCTCTTTTAAGGACATAGTTGGTCATGAAGGATCCCCTTTTAAAACTCTACAGGGAATTACAATCCTTGACTCATTCATTTACTCCTCTACTAGAGGTCACCTGGCATGCTGTCAGGTTCCTCCAGCAGCAGATATTCGGGACTTCTTCCTTTTTTCCTAAAACCACTTATGTGTGGCCCAGGTACTGTAATCAGGTCTGGGGTGGAGCCTTCCAGGGCTAAGAAGAGCTGTTGGGTAAAGCACTGAGGTGGGGAATTGTGAAGGATTGAGTAAGGAGGTTCGTATAGTTAAGCAATACCTAGTGAGGGGAGAAAAAGGGTGGAGAGGTGGGCAAGAGTAAGGGTGAGCAGTGACAACATGGGTAGCATACTAATGGCCATGTGAAGGGCTGGTTTAGGTGAAGCCATTAGAGGTTGGCTTGCTTTTCTACTTTAGCAGAAGAACGGAGGTGATACATTTTAAAATTTAAAAGTTAGTTTTCTCTGGAACTTTTTGTGGGGTATTTGTTTTGTTTTTATTAAAGGATTAACTGTATTGGGTGATTGTTGTATCAGGCAGCTTTCCCAACAAGCCCACTTGAAAGAGCTCTCCTGGTTGGGTGTTTTACTGTCATTTTTAGGTTCAAAGGATTCATTTAACAAAAAAAAATTCCATTGTTCCACACATAACAATCAGGAACAGTTGTTAAAAGCAAAGAAATAGAAAACAATAGGAGAGGGGTTACGCCATATACATCACCAAATTGGGCTTGAACACACCTACAATCCCAACTTGAAACAGTGCATGGGAGATCCCAAGTTACCAGCAACCTGGAGGTCTTTCAGTTGGGAAAAGGGTCCCGGCCAGTGGTCCACCCCATGGGTGAGTCTTCAGGATTGCAGTTTTGGGGGCGCCTGCTTTGTAATCCCAGGGGCTGCGAGTGATTAACAAGTCAGTTTGCAACGCATAATAATGCTGACTCTGTTTTCCACTTAACTTTTTTCAATGGCTGTTTGTTTCCTCTAGTGGAAAACAAGGTCCCGGGGTGGGGGTTGGGGTGGGGGGTCTGGCCAGGGCTCCAGGGGCTCAGGAAATTCCAAGGACCAACTCACTTCTCTTTACTTGAGGTGTGCTTGACCCTTGCTGGTAAAACCAAAAGCAGGTTAGATAGTCCACGGCTCAGGGTCAGAAGTTCCCATTCTGGAGGGCTGCTCTTCTGGCTTTCTGAGCCTGAACCAATGGGACGACCTCCATCTTCATTTCCCTCACGTGGGGAGGTATAGCAGGGGGGACCAGTGAAAGAGCTGGCTTCAGTGATCCAAGGTGGGGGGTGAGATTGCTGTTTGGATGTTCATATTTGGGTTGTTGAGGACAAGAGTGCTGATGGGTTGGAAGAGGGGTGAAAGGGGAAAAGAGGAATCAAGAATTTCATAAGGTTTTTGTTTTTTTGGCTAGAGCAGCTGGTCGTATGGTGGTTTCATGTCCTAAAAATTGAGGAGGACTGGGAGGAGGAACAAGTTTGGGGGTTGAGAAAAGGAGTCCTGAGGGCCAAAACTTGACAACATCATCTAGTTGGACAACAAGATGCTGAGTAGGGCAGTGGGAATTTGAGTCTTAGGTTCAGGGGGAAGTTTGGGCTGGAGATGAGCAGGTGGGAGACACTGCTGTAGAAAAGGTATTTCAAGCCATAAAGTGGGATGAGCTCATCTAGTAGGAGAGAAGAGGGAGATGATGGAGCTGTGAGGGCTCAAACATTTGAGAGGGTCTGTTACACGGAAGAGGAAACCCAAGGGAAGTGGCAGGGGACACCACCAGAAAAGGACAGGCCAAAGCAAATGAAAGGGGATTCCAGAGCAGAGAGTACTTAGTGCTGCTGGTGCTGCAGGGGAGAAACATTAATACATAAGTTATTTGACCTTGGGGCTCATGGGGCCTTACGGAGTTCCTTAGGAGAGCAGTTTCAGTGGAGTAGTGAATGGTCTTCAGGGTAGGTAAGAGGGTATGGGATTATTGAAGTGAATCTATGGAGCCATATAGTTTCCTGGTGGCTCATGCAGGAATAAGAATCCGGCCTGGCTAGGCAGGGATGTTGGGTTTTCAACCCCTGGATGGGAAGGCACCCCTTGGAGAGGTAGTGGCAAACCTACTTCTGTAATTGCCTGGGAAAATTCCTGGGACAGAAAGAAACTTGTGGGACCAGGTCCATGGGGTCGCAAGAGTTGGACACGATTAGTGGGACTTGTAAAACTCACCGCCACTATGCATTTTATATAAGGCAATTGTGCAATTGAGAATTTTGGTATCCATAGGGTTCCCAGAGCCAAGTCCCTGTAGGTTATCAAGCAGTAACTAAATTGCATTCATTGAAAGCTGGGAAGATGTTAGACTAGTGTAGTGTCAAAGCCAATGAATCATGGTAAAAAACTAAACCCCAAATTCTGCAGTTAATAGCCTGCCAGTTACAGGCATAGGTGGGCTTGGGTTAATTTCTCTGTGGAAAGAATTGACTCCCTGCAAGTAGGTTGGTTGTTGCTTGTTTTGCAAACAAGAGGGAGACCTGAAAAATGTTGCAATGCCCAGTTTTTTTCCTTTCTAAGTGTACTAATTAAAACCAGGGTCGCTCCACTTCCCCTGGGGCCGAGAGAGCACAAAAGAGCTGTTTAGTTACATAGATTTGAGTCTTCCTCCAGGGGGAAGAAATGGACAGGGTGGAGAAACATTTTCTCTATCTCCAAGGAGATAAAGGGAATGGTGTTGAGTCCAAGGTGTTTAGGTATGTTGATTAGGGAGTGTTGAAGTCACTAAAGGTGGTGATTAGGGAGATGGAGAACCAGGAGGCTATAAAATTCTTTAGGGAATGAGGACGGTTGGTTTGGTGGGGCAAGCTGGAAAGGTAGTAGGAGGTATTGTATAGGCTGAACAGCTACTTATTTTTCAAGGGAGCCACTTACAACCCTGTGTTGTAGTCATGTTCCTCGGGTGTGTTTGTCTAAGTTCACTCAGTTTGTGTCCGACGCTTTTGCACGCCTAAGTGGGACTTTAGCCTGCCAGGCTCCTCTGTCCTTTGGGATTCTCCAAGCAAGAATACTGGAGTGGATTGCCATTCCCTTCTCCAGGGGATCTTCCCAACCCAGGGAATTGAACCTGGGTCTCCTGCATTGGCAGGCAGATTCTTTACCTTCTGAGCCACCAGGAAAAGTCCTTATGTTCCTGTGGGAATTCTTTGGAATTAAATTGAGTTCTCCCGTAAGGCAGGTTTACTAGTAGGGCGAGGTTAGGCCAGGGTGCCATGGCTCTTTTTTTTTTTTTTTTTGACTGCCCTGGCTCAGGGAAGTCTTGTTGAACTCATGTGAGGACTGCAGGCGCCTAGTGTTTCGAGTCCAACAGGGGATGGTTGCCGAGTGGCGGGTGGCTTCTGGTTTGATTAGGGATGAGGGATTGCTCATGAACTTCCGTCAATCCTGCCTCTGAGCTTGAACATCAGTCATGGCCGCCTGGGGGACGCAAAGGCCTGGCCCCTGGGCAGAGGATTGGAGATGGCCGGGCTGATGCACATGGGGAAAAATGTACTCGGCCTCCAAGCCGCTGAAGGGTTTGCCCGCATTGCGGTGCCTGCACCATGACCGTGGAGGGGACCGCCGTTCCTCATCGAGTCCCTATCGCCCTGGGTGCTGGAGGTGGAGGCCTGAAAGCATTTGTTTTGCAGAGCGGGGGAACTTATAGTCTTGGTGTCCCCTCTGGGCCCAGCAGGGGGCTCCAGCTCCAAGCCTTGTCTAGGGCGGCCCCCCACCTCCTTCTGTGGTGACTGTTTTTGCTGATTTGCTCTCTCACTGGGAAGGATGGCGTCTTGGTCACCCTCAATTTCACATTCTCCTGAGTGGGGAAAGGCCTCTGGGAGGAAAAACTGATGCCCAGAGCATTACTGGTGGTCTCTAAGGGTTTGCTTCCCATAGGTGCCACTCCCGGGTCACGTGCTTGCCCCTTGGGGCACCTATCATGGCTGTGAAAGGAGGGTGCTCTCTGTTTGGTTCATGGGCCTGGGTCATGTGTACTTTGATTGGCAGCTCCTTCCAAGTTCGCGGAAGATGGTTTTTTTGGGGGGAAGGGACGGCGGTGGTGCAGGGGCAAAGCCAGGAACCAAGTTTTTAGTGAGTCCAACATGCTGAGTCCGTGGCCTACTTCTTTTCTTTTCTACACTCTATTCCAGTGGTCTGTTTTTATGGTTTGAAATATTGTTAATGTGGTTAATGTCATAAAAAACATAAACAGTATTTTGATATTGGATATGGTACAATCGTATTCAGCAACCTGATTGTACCCATCTGGCCAACTTGGAGGATCTGATGTTTGACCATATCATACCTCAACTTGGTCTAAACAAACTCATGATTCTCTTACCACTTTTTGGTGGTCTTCCCCATTAAACCCAATGGCATGCTCAGCCTGACAAGATTCTCTTGTTCAAGAACCTTGGGGTTTATCCCTTGGCTCTCTTTTTCTCTCTACTCCAATACAAAAATAATCCTTCCTCAACAAAATCCTGTCAGCTCTGGCTTTTCAGAAAAAATATTTACCCATCCACTGCTATAGTTGTATTCCTTGTCTTAGCACGGAAGCAACAGCTGCTTCCAATTTGTCTCCTGCTTCATTGTGGAGCCTTCCCTTCCACATGGGGCAGAAGCCTTGTTTTCACATAAGGTAAGGGTCATGTCATCTGCTCTGGCTCCATTCACTCACCAGGGTCCCCAGCCTGTGGTTTGCAGAAACGGTTGGATGTAGATCCTGGCCTCTTCCCCAGATTCAGGCCTTTTCTTTACCCCTGTTTGTGGGACCCCTGGTCCTTCACTGACCGGGCATGTGACCAGCCGTGTCTTGCTGGCTCTTTCAGGTGCGGTGGTCACAGCTGCAATATCTTCTCCACCAGGACCAATGCTGCAGCTTTGCCAAATTGCCATGGATGGCATTTCCAGGTGAGTCCCTTGCTGCTGGGGGATTTTTACAGGAATACGGAAGGGGCTCTGCTTTTCTCTGTTTGCTTCACTTCACTTTTACTGCTGCTGACTCCCTACAAGCAGGGTGAGAGGGAGGTCATGGGCCACAGATCCTAAGCCTAGGAGTCCCATTGGAAAGAGACGGTTTTTGTCCAAGCTTCAATCTCAGATCTGTTGAAAGCACTTACTTGGCCCTAGTCAAGTCAGTGATTGGGGAATTCAACATGGTGTTGAAGAGGGGGGAAGTTCATTAAAAGGAGGGATTGTAGGTACTGTTTTCCCAAAAGGGATTTCAGGGAGGAGTGATGGGCAGGAAAAAGGATGAGTCCAGAGATCCACTGCACAGTTTCTGATGGGTCTAGGGCTACTGGGATGGAGGACCACAACCAATGGTGAAGGTACTTTTCTCACAAGATTGCTGGTGAAACAGAATAAAACACGTCGCTTGGGCTTGGGGAGGGAAGTGGTTTAGGTCTGACGATGATGTGATAGGACAATTTCATTTACCACCGTTTTCCTTTAAAAAACCAGGCTGCTTGGTGGAAAGGTAAAAGAGTTGAGGGAAAGATCTCTACCATCTATGAACAAGGAAATTGGGGCATGTCCCCAAAACTCCTCAGCCATACATTTGGTACTGCCATGGGCCCCCTTCTGGAAAGGGTCCTTGTTGTTACAAGACCATTATCGCCCCAGTTTTGAGGGAGGGGAAGCTGGCCTTTGACTTGGCGGGGGTCCTTGGCTCTCACAGGGAGGGTTCTTGGCGCCCACAACCTGTGTTTGCAAGTTGTACCAAATGATGGGAGGAGCTCCTGGGCTGGCTCAGTCAGGAGCCACTGGACTCGGCTGCTTGCTCAGCAGTGCCATGCTGGGGGGACATCTCTGGTGGTCCCAGTGGTTAGGACTCTGTGCTTCTGGTTTGCAGGGGGCATGGATTTGATCCCTGGTTGGGGAACTAGGATCCCACATGCTGTGCAGCCAAAAACAAAGCAATCAGCAGAGTGTCATGATGAGTGAGCCTGGGGCCACATCTCAGCTGCTTCTCTGGGCATCTGTAGGTGATGATGATGGTAATGCCAGCCTCACAGGGGTTCTATGAGGACAAATGAGAATTGGGGTCAAGAAGGCAGGTTAGGGGGAGAATGCCGGGGACACAGAAGGAATGTTACCCATACACAGTAGTGCGGTTAGGTAGATTTTGGGACAGGTGACGTTTGCTTAGGATAACCTACTGCGGAGGGGGGATGGCCCATCAGGTCCTTTCAGTGCAGAATGAACCCTGGATCTTGTCTCTTGAGTCCACCTAACGTGGCTCCCTCCTTCGTCACAACCTCCTCCAGCCGTGGCCCACTGTGGGTAGGAACCCCTGTTCCACTGTGCTAGCTGGGGGGCCCAGACAGGGACGAGGTTGGAAAAGAAAAGAAAAGAAAAAAAAAGAGTTGAGAAAAAAGGAAAGAATTCTTTTCCAGATACTTATATTAGGGTGTTCTGTGGTTTGGCGTCTGGTTCTACCTTATCTTTACTACCCATTGACCAAGAAAGTGAGACTCCAGGAGAGGTGTAGTGATTTTGCCGAAAAGTCACACAAGCTGGGCCAGTGGAGAATCCAGGATTTCACCACTCTTATTTACTCTTGGCTCCAAGTTGTGTTCCTAGCACTGCTGAAAGTCTTCAAAGAGAGGCTGGAGGTGGCTGGGGATGGAAAAATTTAGGAAGGGTGGGTAGTTTTGAGTATACTTGGGTGGGTCCCTGGGAGCAAGGTGGCCATGTGGGAGGGCAGGCCCTGAATGTGCTCACTCTTCACAGTGTTCGCCTGGAAGGTGGAAAACGGATGAGGAGTACTGTGGTGCTATCGAACAGACGCTGTTACTTCAAGGGACGGGGCCCCCTTCAACATGATTCTGGATGGACGGTGGTGGACCCCACCAACCTCTTCCACAACTTGTACCCGCAGCTCCCGTCAGGTGTAGTAGGCAGGTCGGGTGGGCTGGGTTTGTGGTAGGGCCTAAATGGGTCTTGCATGTTCTGCATGAGCGTGGCAGACCTGGCAGGGACTCCTGTTGCGTGAAAGCAGCAGATTTTTGTGGATGAACTGGGATGTCTCAGGCTCTGTAAGCGTGCTGGGGGGCCCATCTGTTGGCTGGGGAGCACTGGGGGAAGGTGGCTGAGTATGATATAGCCCGGGGCCAAGATAAGGCCGTGCTGAATACAGCTGGGTGCTTTGTTAAAAAGGCGGGTTGGGGAGGGAATTTGGGAATGTTATAGTGAGGTGCTTTGGCCATGAGAGGTAGGACAAGGATCAAAACCTTTCAGGAAAACAGAAAGTTAAGGCCAGCATGGCAAAAACTTCCTTCACTGGAGCTTAGTGAACATCAAATGTGTACAAGACTTTTAATAAAATACAGTGAGAGAGTTTGGGCTTGATGCTGAGGGCATAAGGGGAATAGTAATTGGGATGGTATTGAAAAGACCATCTCTGGACAAATTTACAGTGTTAAAAGTTGGTGGCTGGCTGTGTAGAGGGGACGCTTTGTGGGCACAGGGGAACGAAGGGAGGGGGATGGAGAGTGGTGTGATTTGTTGGGAGGTAGAATATGAGGGCTTATCGAAGGTGGTGGACTTCTCCTTCATGCTTGGCCCAGGTGGATTGGTGGGACTTGTGGTCTAGGTTCTAGAGATGGGGAACCTCAGAAGGAGCAGCATTTTTAGACGGCAGAGTGAGGGAAATTCAGGGTGAGTTCAGTTTGTGGGCTCTCTTAGGCTCTTGGAGGTCCCATCCAGTGGCCACTCTTTCCTGGCTGAAAATCTGTTACCTCCCCTTCTTGTTCAGGTACTCCGAGCATCTCTCGTGAGACACTCGGGGGTCCACAACTGTACAAGTTGATTGGCAGCGGGGAGCCTTGAAGGTGCGGGGCCATCATTGTCAAAACGACTCGGTCCACCAAGGTGAGCCTAGGGGGGCAGTAAATGGCTCCTGTGTTTAGTTTCAGAAGCAGCTCAGGGAAGTTTAGGCCCTGAATGGAGGGGCCATGGGGGAGGCTGCGCTGGAGGAATTTAGCCATCACTTGATTGGGGAAATGAGGTGGTAGACTGAGGAGTTGATGAGTCGCATTAAAGGATTATGCAGTGATCCTCAGAGCTAGGCATCAGGAGGTTTAAAGTGAAGCAGATTATTTGGCTGTTCTCATAATTTGTTCATCAGGGAAGCCTTCTGGGCGGCTGAAGAATTGGACTGGGGAGAACGTCATGGGGCTGTGCAGGGGCAACGGGCACGTGAACACACTAGCTGGTGGGGAGAAGTCCCAGGGAGGTGATCAGCAAGGGGCCCAGGCAGGCTGAGATGTTGAGAGTGGGTCTGAGGCCCCAGGGCTTTACCTGCCCCCATTTCGCCTCGGCCCCCTCTCCTCTCAGAGCAAGTGTGAACAACCTCTATGGGCTTGCCGGGAGTCCCTCCTAGATGGCATCAAGCGGGCCACAGACGTCATGATTGCAGGCAAGGTGGCGGTGGTCGCGGGCTATGGTGACGTGGGCAAGGGCTGTGCCCAGGCCCTGAGAGGATTTGGGGCCCGCGTCATCATCACGGAGATCGACCCCATCAACGCACTTCAAGCTGCCATGGAGGGTATGATAGAGCCGGGTTTGGCCGTCAGCCGCTGGGGCCAGAGGAGAGGCGTGGCCACGCTGGCTGACCCACAGGGGCTGTCTCCGTACAGGCTACGAGGTGACCACCATGGATGAGGCCTGTCAGGAAGGCAACATCTTTGTCACCACCACGGGCTGTATCGACATCATCGTTGGCTAGTAGGTGCGGTGTGGGGGTGGGGGTCCTGGGGAGTGAAGGAGGGGTAGGCGTGGGGCTGCCCTCGGTCGCTGACCCTCTCTCACGGACTGAGGTCCCCCACAGGCACTTTGTATAGTTGAAAGATGATGCCATTGTGGTGTTAATACATCGGGGCCACTTTGATGTGGAGATTGATGTCAAGTGGGGCTGAAACGAGAACGCTGTGGAGAAGGTGAAACATCAAGCCCCAGGTGTTGAGGTGCCCCCAGCCCAGGCCAGCATGGGCTTGGAAGATGGAAGTGCTGGAGGTGGGGTTGTTACCTGTGGGGCTGGCCGCCGGAGGTGGGGTCAAGATCGAACGAGGGGCTTGGCAATCAGCTGTGGGATGGAAAGGAAGAGGTTTTCAGCTGATTAAAGTGGAATCTTGGAGAGAGGGGCGAGGGGTCCTCGTTTTTTAAAAGATCCTGGAGGATCTGATGGGCAGCCGAGGGTTGGGAGTAAACAACCGGCGCTGTCTTTACTGATTGATTTTATTTTTGGCTACTTCTGGGTCTTTCGTTGTTGCACGCGTAGCATGCAGGAGCGGTGGCAACAGGCTTTTATCATTGTGGTGGCTTCTCTTGTTGCAAACGGGGCCTTCGTGAAGCGCTGGCTCTGTACTTGTGGGCTCTCGGGCGTAGGTGCTGTGAGGCATGTGGGCTTTTCTGGCCCAGGGATCAAAACCCGTGTCCCTGCATTGGCAGGCAGATTCTTATCCACTGGACCACCAGGGAAATATTCTACATTCAGCTTTTTGCTAAGCATGGTGTATTGAGAACCTGGGATCTGTATCAGACTGTCTGGCTAAATTTTACAGCCCCTTTTTGTGGGGTAATGTTTTCTGGCTTGGCAAGGTACTTAATATCCCATTAAAACTCAGTTTCTTTATATGTGAAAATGGGATACCTAACAACACTACCTAATTTTTTTAGGATTGTAGTAGAAATTAAATGTAATTGTTATATAATATATACACACATAAAACACAATTATTTGTGTGTTCTTGCCCAGGGCAATCGCAGTTATAGTAATCAATACATTAGATAATTATGTATATTAATACTTAAGTGCCTTAGCACATGTTGAGCTCTTTAAATTCTCACAGTAGATCTATGGTCTGCAAACTTTCAGAGTTGTTTAATAAAATTATGGCTTTTATTTATTACTGTGTGTTTGCCAGTTCCCCTATGGCTGGAGGTTGTTCCAGGGCAGTCCTAGGCCTTTGTGGGGGCACGGTTGAAAGGCAGGGAGGGCTGCTGGGGGTACAGGAGGATAGGGGGTGGGACACTGGGAGCAGTGCCCGCCAGTTCTTACTTGCTGCCTCTGGGGGCTCCGCTTGCAGGTGGACCGCTACTTGTGTGAAAGAAGGGCGCGTATTTTATTCCTGCTGGCCGAGGGGGCGGCTGGTTCAACCTGGGCTGTGCCATGGGGGACCCTCTTAGCTTTTGTGATGAGCAACTCTTCACCAACCAGGTGCTGCCTCCAGAATTGAGCTCTGGAAACCCCACCCGGGACAAGTACCCCGTAGGGGTCCACTTCCCTGCCCTAAGAAGGTGGGTTCCTGCCTGCCACCCTGGCACAGGGTTCATGTTGACCTGGGCTCCCAAGCAGGGGTTTGCCTGGTTCATACAGTGCTTGCCTCCCTCTGAAGATCTTAACAGGGTCCCCCTCAGGGCAGAATGTCATTCTCTCTGTTTAGCAGAGGAGGAAAGTGGGAGCTCAAAGCAGGGAACTAAACTCTTGAGTACGCCGGGCTGGGGTGGTGAGAAAGAGCTTGGGGCTTTGGTAGAGAGGGGGGGGGGATACCCATCCAGGGTTTGAATCTCAGCCTGTTATTACCAGGTTACTGAATTTCTGTGGCCGCCATTTCCTTCTCTGTAGTGTGATGGTAATAGTACCCTCCAATAAGGGTACTGTGGAGGGGGACTTCTTAGGTACATGGGGGTCACACACACACATGACCCACTAAGATGATAAGGGTATGGAGGGAACTGGACCAAAAGAAACATGTGCCTACAGTGGGAAGGGGGCTGGGCTATTGCAGGTTATCAAACCTGGGCCATTTGGGTCAGGGCTCTGAACATTTAGAGGGAAGTCATATATTTCCAAGTCTTTTTTGTGTGAAAATAATTTCAATTATTAAATATAACCGGGTGGGTTACCCTTGGGAATGTTGTAAGTGAATGCCGGCATATAGGGGCACAGTTGTGGCACTTGGAATGGGGTTGATGCTGGCTTAACACACTCAGATATTACCCTGATATTCTGTGAAGTGTTGTGGGTCAGGGTAACCAGCAATGAGGTCATCTGACAGGCAAATTCAGTGCTCATTCGTTAACAACCCCATACGGGTTTGCCTCCCTCTGGGGTCCGGGAATTGCTGTTGTTTTGACGTGCTGACTCTTTAAGCATCATGGGCAAACTTGGTTTGCTACTTAGCCTAATTGGGGATCCTGTGTTCCCTCTCAGCTAAGTGGTAAGAGTAGTTCTTGCTTCCAACCCTTTGATACTGGTGTGGCTGTGATGGGAGTCTTCATATCTCTCATCCCACCTTTGAGAAAATTTCTGCCAAATTAATGAGAAGTAGGGAAGAGGGACTGGGGTGTCTGTCCCCAGAGCCAAGGCCCCAATTCCTCTTCCCCCCTAGTCTTTCACTCAGGTACTGTCTTGGTGCTGGAACCCAGGATGTTTCCACTGTGAGGGGCCTCCATGGGGCTGTGCTAGCTGCCCGGGTCCCCATACTGTTGTTTTGGGGTTAAAAAGTCTCATTTGGGACCCTCTTCTGATCTCAATTGGAGGAAAAATTATGGCTGTTAGTGAGAAAAGGGGGGCAGGCCCTCTGAGATGAGACCGGGTTGGAATGAAAAGGTATAAGAGCTAACCTCCTTAAACAGGGGCACCTGGCCCATCCCTTCTTCTCTTTTCTACCATCACTGCAATGGCGGGTGATTGGGGACATGCTTCACTCTCCAACGTGCAATGTGGGGGCAAGGAGATTATGTATCTTGGTTAACCCTCTTAATGACAAGCATGAGCAGCCCCCCCATTTATTAAGGTGCCTGCACCACGCCCTCTTGATTATGCACTGTTCTTTGTAAGAAACTGAGGAGATTCCAAGCATATGATGAGGGAACTTAAGGTTCAGAGTGACTTGCCATCCACAAGTCTGTAAAGTTATTGGGAACCCCATAGCGTAGCTCAGCCCTGTTCTGTTCCGGGTTGTTAAACCAGTATGGGGACCACTACTTGCCCTCCGGGTGGCGGGTGCCCTCCAATGTGGGGTGGGCTGGGCCTAGGCAAAGCGTAGGCGAGGATTCCATTGTGTCCTCGATCAGTGGGAGGGGACCTTCATTCTGATTCCAGAAACTGCCAATGTCCTTAGGGCCTAGGGGACTCTGCTCCTGCCTTTGCCTGCCTCCCCCCAGTTTTCATTTGTTAATTAGAAAAAATTAAAAACCCTGGCCCCCTCCTTAGTGTGTTTGCCTCTAATGAAAACAGTGGAATTGTGAAACCCACTGGGAACGTAATGCTCTCTGGGCGTGAAGTGGAAGTACTCAGTCGCGTCCACATCTTTGCGGACACCCATGGGGGACATATAGTCAAGGGAATTCTCAAGGCAGATTTTTTTACTGGGAGGGTAAGCCGTTCCTTTCTCCAGGTAAAAACTTCCCAAACACAGGGATCAGAAACCTGGGTCTTTCCACATTGAGGCAGATTTTCGTTACTAGCTTAGTACCCCTGGGGAGGGGCCACCAGGGATTCTGGGTTGTGGTTAAAAGGCGATTGTGCACCATTTTGGGATGGATGGGATGGGACTTGAGTCAAGTAAGTCGCCAGGCAGGGGTTTTTCAGTCATCTGGAAGGACACTTGATGGAGCTGGAAGAGGCTACTTCCACATCCTGTTGCCGGCGAGGTTCCATTGTCCAATGGGAGTGTCTCCTTAGAGGGTGCTTTAAGTTTTTCCTAATGAGATGGCAGTGGCCTCCCCGATCCAGGGGGTGAGCAGAGAGGAACTGGAAGTGCCTTTTAGCTTCCCAGTTTTCAAGTCACGGCATCATCATTTTTGCTTTATGTTCTGTTTTCATTAGAAATGAGCCACTTGAGGGGGTAAGGATTTGGCCTCCCACCTCTTGAAGGAGAAAGTGGTTTTATGAACTCTTAGACGGAGACCTTTTAAGATGTATTCGGAAGGCCGCTCATGGGTCCACCACTGCTCTGGGAAGTTAATTTTGAAAACCTACCACAAAGTGTTATTCCAAAAAGGAATGCTTGCTTCTGTAATTGCAGTGTGTCGATTCAGGGACACGAATTCCAGGGATCATGGCGTTGGAGCTCTGTCTTTCTCTGTTTCTTGGCTCTTTTGTTCTCCCTGCATTCACTTCACTTGTCAATTAGATTTGCTATTGGTAGCTGAGACCAATGGCCTCCCTGTTTAGGAATCCTGAGAGCCCCTGTCATGAAAGTATGTCCTGTTCATTGATAAATTCCAGGAAGCCTTTTGGTTAGCTGCTTAGGTTGATGGAGGGTGGAGGAGGAGATGTAATTGATGGTCCCACCAGGGCTGCCTGGAGGGAAGATGTAATTTGATTTCCCCTTGAAGAAGAGCTGAGCTGCCCAAATACCCAACACATTCCAACTGGTGAGGGACAGGATGATGTTAATATGCCTAACACTGCATAGTCACTACAGAAACCGTTCCTGCTTTGCTTTGGGCAGTGAGAAGGATGGAGGTTAGGGGTCCAGCAGCAATGGCACTGATTCCAGCTTTTTCCTGTGTTTCTCCCCTAGGCTGGTCGGGAAGCAGTGGCTGAAGCCCACCTGGGCAAGCTGAATGTGAAAGCTGACCCAAGCTGAAATGAGATGCAGGGCCCAGTCAACTGGGCATACCCGTTGGGATGGCCCGTTCAAGTCCTGATCCCATTTTACCGCTACTGGCCAAAAATCCAGGCCTGCCCTATGCTTTCAGGCTTGCAGTCCTTTGCCTGGGTTCCAACCTCTCCTCCTCAAGGAGTCCAAAATGGAACCCTTTGTGATGTGTTTTGATTAATGTTCGCCATTCGACTCATGGGGGGCTTGTCACTAGTCTTTTGGCCTCTGTGCATCCCTCTGCTTTTCCAACGTGTTGGCGGGGGAAATTGGAGAAGGTCCCTCCTCTAGACTGGTCTTAATGAGGTACACACAGGGGTTTTACCCACAGGGAACATTGAAGCTCAGGGTTTCGGAACTGGCTCACTCAGCCCTGCCTTAGGCTTGAAGTTGGCAGGTGGTGTGTCAGAAAGCCCAAGGGACATTTACCCATCCAGGCCTACACTGGCCTGGTGGACTTTAGACTCTTTGTTTTCGTGGTTTACAGGTTCATTGTTCCTCGCCCATGACAGTGGAGAAGGAGCTATGTCAAAGGGTGGAGGAAATGTGGGAGGTTTGAATGCTCGGAGAAACCTGGCTTAGTGCTTTAGCCATTCTCTTAAGGGGACTCAGACAATGAGGTTGTATTCTGTCCCTATTTTTCAGGGGGTTGGGAATTATATTTTTAAGTGAGAAAAGACGTGAGGAATGAAGGCAGTCGGTTAGGGGGGGCCAGGGAAAAAAAACGTTAAAAGTCATTGTATAACTTGATTGGTTCCATCATAAGCTCTGGGTCAGGAATAGAGGTTATTTTGGTTATATAATGTTAAAAAGAGAGCAAAGGTAGGTGGGTTAATTAAAAATTTTGGGCTGAAAGGAATTTTTGAGCCCTTTTTTCAAGATAAAAATTCCCATTGCCAACAATGTGTGGTGTGAGCCAAGGGGTTGATGTTTTGCTGTAATAGTCTGCAAGAGCTGGCAGGCAAAAACCCTTGTGCTGAAAAGGATGGGTTAATGAGAGAACTCTTATATCTTCAGGTGTGTCTTTTGCAAAAACCAGGGCTGGTTTTTTCTTACCCAAACCTAGACTTCATTAATATGGTGAGTTTTGGCTATTTGGTATTTATTGTAATCTCAGGTATTGATTTTTCTACCTTATTTTTTTCTGTTTCCATATTTATATTTTCGTTTTTTTCTCTTTTCCCACTTAGGATTGATCCAGTACTCCTCCGGGGACTGTTATTTATTGAAAGCCACCTAATGAGTGTTAGGTGTTTTTGTACTTTATTTTCAACCAGTCCTCACAACGAGGCTTAGTTAATAATTTATTCTAAATTTTATAGGTTGAGAAATGAAGACTTACAGAGGTTAATGTGTCGTTCCTGAAAGTCCACTATTAAAAGTTGGGCCTCATCAGGACTCAAAATCATAGGAAGGGGAGCAGGAAAAATGGTCTGTCCTGTTCACCTAAACAGTCATTTTTACTGGAACCCCTATTTCTTGGTCCTTGGAAGGTTCAGAGAGGAAAAACAAGAACAACCTGGGATAGGGGTAACTAGAAGCCTATTAAAAGGGTCATGATGCATTGGATGGCCTTGGGGATATTTGAGACCTAACCCCCGCTGCAGGGAAATCACCAGTAGAAGGAGAAAGGTAGGGATGCAAAAAAAAACCTTTGCCATTCTCTTGGGCACTTCCTTTCTACCCAGCTTTTAGAGTTCCAGTGCCTGGGCAGCACTGAAGGGGCAGGAGAGAAAAGTTGATGCTCGAAATTGGATTTTGAAAGAACTAAAGATTTGTAATAGGGAATTGAAAAAGCAAGAGCATTTTGGGCAGCAGGACAAACTTTAATGAAGGAGTTAAGGGGCAGTGGGATGTGGCTGCAAAATAGGCACGCTAGGGAACATAGAGGGCGAGGACAAGTGGCCTGGGAGACAGGGAAAAACCTTGAAACTAGGATAAATCTTTGGTTTTAATCATTGAGCTGTAAAGGACCTGAAATGACACCCACCTGACGCAACATTCATACTTTTGGCTTGTTTTTTTTATTTTCTCAGCCTCTGGGCTATGAAGTGGTATTAAATTAGTCGAGAAATTCAAGAGGGGCCATATGGCCTGCCCCAAGATCACACAGTAAGGTGGTGCTGCCTGGGACCCTCCCACTTGGGTGGTTCTGAGTCCTGGGCAGGCACTTGGGTGAGGGGGGACAAATGGAAGGAGTGTTTAAGTGAAGGGTTGCTCCACCAAGGTATGACAATTTTGACAGGAAAGGTGTAGTTGGTTTGGCGTGGTAGCTATCTCGAGTATTTCTTCCTTCAGCGGTGAGAGTTGAAATACCAGGAGAAACATGCGGAGATGGAGGGATTTGGATGCCAGATCCTGCCTCACTGATCTAGCTTTTCCCAACCGTTAGGTAATAGCATTATGCTTGGAATGCCTTGGCTGGATCTGGGGCATCCCATAATTTCCACCTCTATCTATCTATTTGAGTGCCCAAATTGGCATTCTGGTGTGATAGAATAAAGAAGGCCTAGTTTGCTCTAATTTTTTTTTAAAGTATATGTGTCAAGCAAAAAATAACCCTTGAGTCATACTCAGTTGGCCTGTCGGGTTTTGACAGGCCCTTTCACGCTGAAATCTAGAGGATCAATAGAAACCTTGCTTTATGCTTTCATTGAGTTTTTAGATGCTCATCAAGGTGTGCCTGCACAGTTAATTCTCATTTTTTTTAATCTCCCATATGTTGTAGTTGATGGTGCAATTGTTGGTCAGTTGAATAAGTCGTGTCTGACTCTGCGAGCCTTGGGACTGCAGGACACCCAAGCGTCCCTGTCCTTCCTATCTCCAGGGTGGTTGGGTGGGGGGGGGGGGCTCCAAATTCTATTGAGTTCCATTAATTCAATGTCCATTGAAAATCAGTGATTACTATCTAAGCATCTCGTTCTTTCTAGAGCCGCCCTCCCTCTTTCCATCTGCCTCCAGTCTTTTGCCAGCATCAGGGTCTTTTCCAGTGAGTTGGCTCTTGCATCAGGTGGCCAAAATTATTTGGGAAGCTTCAGCTTCAAGGCAATCTGGTCTCCAATGGGGAATACTCTGGGTTGATTTCCTTTAGGAATTGGGGACTGGTTTGATCCTCCTTTGCAGTCCAGGGGGGGACTTCAAGAGATCTCCAGCAACCTCAAGTCAAATAAGCAATTCAGTTTCTTTGGCCACCTCAGATTTCTTTAAGGTCCACCTCTCAAGCCATACATGATTTGTGGAAAAAAAATCATAGCTTTGGGACTACACAGGGGACCTTTGTGGCAAAGTGCTATCCTCTGTTTTTTATATTGCTGGTCTAGGTTTGTGAATAGCTTTCCTTTCCAACGAGCAAGTGTCCTTTTTAATTTCATGGTCTTGCAGTCACTGTCCACAGTGATTTTTTGGGGCCAAGAAAAATAAAGTCTGTCACTGTTTCCACTTTGTTTCCTTCTATTTGCCATGGGAAGTGATGGGGCTGGGATGCCATCATGTTCTTAGTTTTTTTAAACTAAGTTTTTAAAAATCGTTTTAAGTTTTTTTAAACGTTGCATTAGGTTAACATGAATATATGCTTGACTGCTGACTGTAAATAATTTTAAAAATTTTGGTTACTTTAAACTGGCCATTAAGAACAAATGACCACCAGGGACAAACCACCTCTTCAACTGTTCATGACTATCAATAGTCCAAAAACTTGACTAGATCACTAACCCTGCCCTCTGGAAATTTCTTTTAAACTAGTTTGTACCAGTCATTGCTTAAGTAAGCCACTTTATTTATTCCTCATAGGTTACCTGTCGGGAAAACTTGATTTTCCGTTTTTAAAAGTCAGGAAACTGGCGCTTTGATGAGGGTGAGCTGGTTTTGGTACTCAGTTAGGAACAGAATCCAAGCTCTTGGTAGAAAAGAAAGAGAGGCTGCTGTTCATCTGAGCTAGAGAGTTTCAGCACCTTAAATTCCTTCCCACAGAGCTCCTGCCTGTGTGGCAGTAACATTGATCCCTTTCCAAGTGTTTCCCTTCCTGTGGGGATCCCATCTTGCAAGCCCCACATATGGTCCCCCTAGGGTGTTCTGGTTTTCTGTTTATCCTGCTCTTTTCCTTTCCTCCTTTGGAGGTGTCCTGCCTGTTCTCAGAAACCTGGTTTTTTCTTTTTAAAAAAAACCTCTCCTTTTTCATTCTGGTCTCAAACTTTACCTCTGATCTCAGGGTCTGCTATCTGGTCAACCATGTTGTGAACACTGACCCAGGATACTCACAATGAAAGGTTGGTGGGAGTCTTACTGCCCACCCCCCTCCCACTCCTAAGGCCCATGGGCTTCTTTGGGGAGGAGGAGGGGTATTTTGGTCCAGGGTCCTATAGGTAATTTTGGTTCGGGAACCCCCTGCCCTGCCTAGGAAAAAGGGTGAATTGCAGATTAAAGGGGGACCTAGGGGATTTTGTACAAGTTTTAGTGGGCTTGAAGGGTGGGAGACCTGGGTCTCGTTGATAACTTATCATGTGACTTTGGGCAGGGAATACAGAATTAAATAATCTATATGGTTGTTTTGAAGGTCAAGGATAAAACCATGTATATTGACAGAGTTTCTGTTTCTTTATGGCCAGGGCCAGGCAGGGGATGGTGGGATCCCTGACCCAGGGATTCAAACACCTCTCTAGGGGGAGGGGTGGAGGATGTTTTTAAACGCTGGGGTCCATCAAGCAGTCCCTTAAGGAGTGTTTCTGTCAGGTTTTAGGGGCTGTCAGGTACTCAGTAAGTGAGGATAGGAGCTGTTTTGAAGCAGGATTTAGACTATTTAGAGAATTAATACTTTAGGAAAATCATAGGGATCTTTTATACTGCTGGGACTTAGGGCATCTTACGGAAGCCAAATCCAGCAATCTGTTAAATGGAAGAAAAATGCAGGGCTCAGAGGGCATTAGTTGACGGTCCCAGGCTTCCCTGCAGGCCTCACGGTGGACCTGTTTGCCTTAGCCAGAGCTCTATCCTGCCTGCCAAGGCCTCCTTCACCCCCACATCTATGTGGCAGGTGTGGTGGGTGGGGCATTGCTTGGCTAGAAGGGGCGGGGATCCCTTTACAAGTCCTTGCTGGGGACAAAGTAACGAGCTGGAGGCTTGAGGTAGCACGGACTAAAAAACTTACTAGAGGGATGTGGGATTGTGGGCTTGTGCCAGGTGTTAGGGGACAGCAAGTTTTGCCAATAATGGCTGTTGGTCAGGCTTTCTTGCCCAGGGCCTTTTGGCCTCTTCCACGTTCTAGTAGGACAGTTAGTAACGCAGAGACACTTATACAATACTGTTCATGCTGTTATCATGTACCAGCTTTGGCCAAAAGGGCAAACTTTTGTTCTGCAATACAATATATTACCAAAGACTCCACTTGAACCGTATCCTTGTTGGCACGTTTTGCTCCGTCTACCACAAGAGGAGAGAAATACATGTGTATGCTTGCTATGGGGCTGCTGTACCAGTAAGGAGAGGAATAAACGTGGTATGTAGTTTCTTAGGACTCCTTAAGTTTTTCTCAGCTTCCTGACATTGGCGCATTGCCTACCTTGGGTTCAGGCCAAATAGTGAGATTATACAGCACAGACAAACTGGTTGTAGTTGGCAGGATCAGCATTTCACCAAGGCGAAACTATAAGAGGTAGGCAGGCAGGGGATCAGCTCTTGCTTTGGGGGCCCCCGAAGTTTCAGGAAACCTCTGGAATCCAGATTTCGTCCCGAGGACCTGGCTCAGGACTCCCAGGAGGGACAAAGGCTAGAGGAGATCTGCTTGAAGTGATGGAGGCAGCCAGGTGTACTTATATAATCAGGCCTCGTCAGTCAGCTTCACTTAAGTACCTCATCGATACACTCTCCAAATGGGCTCAGGGATAGGCACATAGATCAAGTTGGTCCAGACTCAACCGCAGGATTTCAGGATTTTTACTGGAAATCTGGTGTGGTGCAATACAGAGAATTGTCCAGCAGTGAGTGACTCAAGGAGGTTACCCTGGGCTGCTTGGAGCCAGACTCCTTGCGGTCTGCAGGCTTCCTCCCTGGTTGGAAGAGTTACACCCTCCCAGGTGGTCCCAAGAGTCCCCAGGTGCTGGGCAGTGGGCTTTTCCTGACAACTCCCATAAATAGTTGGTACCTAAATTCACACTGCTTAGTACCCTGGTAGTGTGATTGCCCCCATCCATAGTTCTCATACTAACCCTATTACAAGGGAGAAAAACAGAGAAGTAGGTGGGAACATACACCCACAGTGTGTCCAATAGAATGTCCTGCTTCAGCATGTCTGTCTCTGGGGAACATGCTGGCTCTTCTACTAACTGCTGGCTCACACAGATCCTCACTAATCCAGTAGTTCAGAGCCTCAGAACCACCTGGAGGGCTGAATAAAACAGATTGCTGGGCCCACCCCTAGAGCTTCTGATACAAGGAGATGGGGACCTATAATTTGCATTTCTAACAAGTTCCCGGGTGATACCTATCGGCTAGTCCGCAGTACCAGGCGTTGGATTTTCAGCCCTTCCGGCTCAGGGCCTGTTGCAGAGCGGAGGCTACTGTAAAAGAGACCCACCTGTCCTGAAAATGGAGCAGAGGCGCTGTCTTGAGTAGCGCTGCCAGGCTTGGCAGGAATGCGAGTCTGGAGCTGCTCCTTTGCCCCTGTGAGGGGAAGCCTGCTGAGGGCGATACCAGCACAGAACTGAGACACAGAGAGACACTTTCCAGAGGACACGAGTCTAGACATGCTTGACATTGACTAGATCCACCCTCTGGACATTTCAGTGCTGTGACAACAGTTTCCTTTTTTGCCTTTAGCCCATTTGAACAGGGGTGCTATCTGGCAATTCCAAGAGTCTTGCTGAGGTGGAGAAGACAGAGATGCACCAGGGGAGAAAATGGGAAAACACTTGGGGCTGAGGCTCCTGCAAGGGGCTGTCTCTAGGCAGACAGAATCTCCTGCTTGGGTTTCAATGGCCTGGTGGTTAAGGTCGTAGGCCTTGGAATGAGGTGGGCTGAGATGTTAGGTCTAGGCAGAATACCTAGCCTCTTGGAGCCCCAGTCACCTTATTTATTACAATTACTTACCTCAAGGAGCAAATTAGGGACCTTGGCGATCATCCTGGCATGAAGTAGCTGCTCAGTTGATAGACATTATTAGGATGATATTATAATAGCATGACGTGTGTGTACTCAGTTGTGTCCAGCTCTTTGCAACTCCATGGACTGTAACCCATCAGGCTCTTCTGCCCATGGGATTTCCCAGGCAAGAATACTGCATTGGGTTGCCGTTTCCTTTTCCACGCGATCTTCCTGACCCAAGGAACTTATGTCTCTTACATAACAATCTGGTGGGAAGATTCTTCTTGTGGGAAAGGCTACCTGGGAAGCCCCTATAATAGTTACAGATCACAATAGGAGGCCTCAGGCTATTAGCAGCAACCCTGGGTCCCTGGCAAAGGGCAGGAAACAACCTCAGAGGCCTCCTGGAGAGGGGGAGTATCTCAGAACCCTCCAGAGGCTCTGCATGCATCTCAAGGCCAGTGCAGGGGCTCTAGGATTCTGGTTTGGGTGAAATTACTGAGGACTACTTGAGAAGTTCCACTACAGTTGGGCCTTCCTGGGGTGGGGGCAGGGGGGCCCTGTAAGACAAGGATCAATTAATTTCAAGATCATGTAAGACTGGGAAATCAAGACTGCTTTGGGATTTTAAAGGGAGTAACCCTTGGTTGATCACTGAATTTAGGGTCACCTTCCCCTTATTCTGTTCCCTCCAGGCCCCTCCTCTACTTTTCTTTTGCCACATCTGACAAGTCATACTTTATGCAGAATTCTAGATGTTGATAGACGTTGGGATAAATAATGAGAGAAAAAAAGAAACCAAAAGAACTAAACTTTCTCCCAGTCATAATGCTCTACTTTTTGACTTGGGGAGGAATCAGTTCTGGCTCAGACAGTAAAGAATCTGCCTGCCAATGCAGGAGACGCGGATTGGATCCCTGGATCAGGAAGATCCCCTGGAGAAGGAAAAGGCAACCCACTCCAGTATTGCCTGCAAAATTCCATGGACAGAGAAGCCTGGCCGGCTACAGTCCATGGGGTTTCACAACTTAGTGACTAAACCACCACCACCACAGCTGACTCTGTGGCTTGTAAATGTGATCTCATCAAGGAATGTAATTTAAGGAAGGTTATTTTTTAATCATCACCATTATCATTAAATTTTCTTTAGTAGTTGTGTTTTTATTATTGCTCTGGTAGTCTGTGCAGCTGTTGGGCCCAGGAATTGTAAAGAGGAACTCTAAAGAAAAGAAAAAGGAGCTCTGAAAGATGTGAAAACCTTAAGGAGCCAAGGGAATGAAGCTATTTGCTTGGCTCCCCAGATAACAAGAAGACACAATCATCATCGTTGTCATCACCATTTGGTGGTGCCACCTCCCAGACTCTACGACTCCCATAGCCAACTGGGAGAGCTGACAATAGCTACTATCTCTCTGCAAGCCATCAGTATAAAACTCCTTTCTGGAGTGAACAGAAACATAAATTTGATGATTTTACTGAGAAAAAAAAGACCTTCCTGCTCCATCCCTAGCCCCCCAACACACACCTGCTACGCCTATGTGCACACAGATATACTTGGTGCATGGAAGAAAAAAGGGAAGAACAAGTGTATTCTAGACTAATCTGAAATTCACTACAGATGGTTTGGCTAATTCAGTTAAAATCAAATTCTTTTCTTTACCTATCCTGTCACCTTCACACATGGGAATTGGTTTTTGGAGTTAAATTCCTTTATAAAGTTCCTATTGCATGATGGGGTAAATTCCTGACAGTGGGTGATGATGCTGGGTCTGTGGTTTTTCAAAGGTGGAGGAACTTAGAGTAAGGATCCAAAGATTGACAATTAGGTTGGCCTGTGGCCCACAGTCCCAGAAGGGACTGAGGTCCTGAGGATTGGCTACCCCTCAGGGTAGTGGTTTTTGAAGTGTATTGCTTCTGTAGAACCATAAACTTCAATTTCTACTTTTAAAACCTTTGAAGCCATTTAAAAGATGTAATAAAAACACACGTTTAAACATGCTAGGCACCAAATTTAACACGTTGGGGACCACCTGGATTAGAGTTTGAAGTAAACCTTTTGCTGTTTCTGTTTAATAGAAGACTGTTTCGAGGTCACAGGGTGAGCTGTTCAAACCTTTTTGCAACAACTTCCCTGTGTGAATTAGACCATTTTTGGCCCTGCGCAACCAAAACAAAAGATAGAAACAAACTGGTTGCAAAGGCTGATATTAGAAGGGAAACTATTAGTCTCTAATGTCTGATTTCAGGTTTTTATAATATTAATTTATAACTTCTAATGTCTCACATAGTGGGCTCCCCCTTAAGAATTCAAATGAGGAAATGGTACGCTCCTGAACAAAACAAAACATGAAAACCATTGCTTCACATTTTGTTGCAGCATTTCTGGTGCTGAAAGTGTCCTCAGAATAAATCCAGAGTCCAGCTCTCACAGTGGCCAGTTGTAGATTTTGCCCTTCAGTAATTTTTTTAATTGGAGAATTACCCCTCCCATGAGAGATTTTGTGCGACTGTCTATCAAGATGCGCCACCCTTCCCTGGGTACCACTTCAGGTCAGTCAGATCCCCACTCGTGGGAATTTGAATTATGAGTGGTCCCATGCAAGAACTGAAGTGGTTGGAGGTGACATCCCATAGCTTTGCCCTGAAAACATTGTCCATTGGTTTCTTTGACCTGGCTCCTTTTACATCCTCTGGGTGCTTTCTAAGGCTTGTTGTTTGGCTTTTCCTTTGATTTTTTGAAGAATCCAGACCTCTCCAGTAGAGTACCGCCCCACTTTGTTTCTCAGGCTAGCCAGAATCAGTTCTGTTGTTTGCAACCAAAACATTCTGACTGACTTACTCCAAATTTTGCAAACAGGAAAATGGTAGTAGCATCAAGAGGTCAGTGACTTGTTCAAGCCCATGTTGTTAGAACTTTGGGCACAAGTGTAAGGCCATGTTCTTCAGGAAGAAATGATCCTAAATCAATATTCCCAACAGGAGAACAAACACATCTAGGAGAGAACTCACCTTTGTACTGTGTGTATGAGAGAGAGACAGGAAGAGAAATGTGAATAATGGCTGGGAAATAGGGGGCGTGTATCCCAGATCTTCACAACTTTCAATTCTGGTCACTCAGGCAGGGTTTTGCAGAGACCCAGAACCATTCTCTCTGGACCCTAAGGCTTGAGGAGGAATTTCTGAAAAGGTGGAAGAATCTTAGGATCTCAACTGAAGGGGAACTTGGGCAGATAAATACCTAACCAGGGATCTGAGTCAACAGAAGCAAAACTGAGGGTCTGTGGGAACAGAGCACATATGTTAACAATAGTAGTGGTAGTGGTAGTTGCTCAGTCGTGTCCGACTCTTTGCGACCCCATGGACTGTGGCTTGCCAGGCTCCTCTGTCCATGGGATTCTCCAGGCAAGAATACTGGAGTGGATTGCCATTTCCTTCTCCAATGCTAACGATGGTTCTGACTTTTAACAAAGGCTGGTGGTCATGGTCCACTAAACCGTAAGTTCTGTAAGAAGAGGACTGGACTTGTTCACCACAATATTCACAACACCTGGCACAAGGCCTCATGCCTGGTAGGTGCTCAATACACATTTGCTGAAGGACTGAATGGGTTGGGCTTCCACGTGGTTGTCTGGACCCAGCAGCCTAGTGGATTTGTCACTAATGGACTGGGTCTTTGGCCCAACAACGTGGGCTTGAACAAGTCACTGACCTCTTGATGCTACTACCATTCTCTGGGGGAAGAATGGTGCCTGGCTGGTGAGCAATGTCTGGAAAACACAGGGGCAGTGGCTGCAATATGTTCCCAATATTCTAATTACGGATGACATTTACTCAGCAGCAGTTGTGGTACAGGGAACAAAAGGTTCTGTGGGCTTGCAGCCTAAATGACAGAACACAAAAGAGCAACTGGGAGCTTCTCTCTCTCTCTGTATGTTGCTTGCTTTGTTAAGGTATAAGAAACAATACTATTTCAGATTTACAATAAGAACAGCAAGAGTGATGGTCTCCTATTTTATAGACAAGTGACTAGAAGCCCAGAGAAATGCAGACTTTTCCCAATGTGCAGAATCGTGTCCCCAGCCTAGCCTGGAGCACCCATCATTTTTCTGCGTGTGTGTGCCCTGCCCAGGTAGTTCCAGCTCTGTCCGGTCTCGGGTCAGATGTTTGCTCCTTCATTCCATGCTGGTTGTGTCACTGCAGGCACAATGTGGGTCTCCAGTGGAGAAAGTTCTTAGGAAAGGAGTTTTGAGACATTTGAAAGATGGAAGATTGTAAGCAGACAAGCGGGTTGGGGTAGGGGGTGGCCCCACCTCTGCTGGCCCTTGAGCCCCACTGTCCTCACCTCCAAGGACAGAGATAAATGGTGGTTATCAGGGCTGAAGAAACTGCTTCACAATGTTCAGTCACATAACCTCTCTCTAGACTCTCTTTCTTGTGTACAACAGGCCTTGTTATTATTTTTTAAAAAATTATCTTCTTGTGTCACCACTGTTTGCACTTTCTTCTTTCTTACTTATGGTAATTCCTTTGGGAAGAGCTCTAGTTCTGGGGGACACTGACAGGTGAAACCCCAGTTTGTCTACCTTTTCTATTAGCAGGGACGCCCTCAGCCAAGCTGGGCAAGTAGGTGCTATCACTGACAGCCCTTGCCTCTCAAAGTGCTGGGAGTTTTCATGTGACTGCCCCCACCTTGGCTGGTCCTTTTTCACAGACCCTGTTCACACCTTTACTGCCTCTCTCCCCAAAACAGCACCTCCCAGGGTCCTTCCAAAGATAAGACGCTTCATCTCAGTTTCCCACAGACTCAGAATCTCTAAGGATGGGGCTGTAGGTGACAGTTTGGGACACTTGAGGAGACAGGCCCCTGATAACCCAGGACAAAAATTGCTGCCTAGTAACCATGCCAGGCTCACTGCCTCCTTCCTAGTTGACAGAGCTGGGGTAAGGAGTGAGGAAAAGTCCAGGGTTTCTGAATTAAAAACGGCTGAGGACCACTGGTTGGAGTTCTTTTAGCCTGGGAGTGGGAGAAAAACACATCTTCTCTTTCTTGGGAACTTTAATTATGAATGGTCCCATGCAAGAACTGAAGTGTCTGGAGGTAACTTGCCCTGAAAACACTGTCCATTGGTTTCTTTGACCCGGCTTCTTTCATGTCCTTCAGGGTCCTTTCCTTTCTGAGGCTTGTCACATGGCTTATCCTTGGATTCTTTGAGGACCCCAGAACTCTCCAGTAGACTGCCCCCCTACCTCCCCCCCTCCTTTATTTGTTTCTGAGGCTAATCTTTTTGGTGGAGCCTCCTAAGGCTGTAGGATCCTCAGGCCAGAGCCTTCTGGCCGTTGGACCCACAGCAATGTCCAGTCACAATCAGCCACCACAGCTTGTATTCACAGACCCAGACCCCTTAGGGCAGACAGCACAGTGAGACTGGGTATGGAGTTGTAGTCATTTTGTTTTTGTGGAGGTGAGGGGAGCTCCTTAGAAGAGGGGTAGGGTGAAAGACTGAATGTGTGCTCAGTCGTGTCCGACTCTTTGTGACCCCCATGGACTGTCACCCGCCAGGCCCCTTTGTATACCAGACAAGAATACTGGAACGGGTTGCCATTTCCTACTTCTACTCCAGGGAATCATCTTCCCTACCAGGGACCATCAAATCGACGTCTCTTGTGCCCCCTGCTTTGGCAGGCGAGTTCTTTGACACGGCGCCGCCTGGGAGGCCCAGGAGTTCCTTAACGGTTGCTTTCTGCCTCCCTGGTTTTGGAGGCAGCTTCGGGTGTCTGGAAGTCCCTGGCAGGCTACAGTCCATGGGGTTGCAAAGAGAGGACACGACCGAGCGACTTCATTTTCTTACTGCCTCCCTGGTTTTGGAGGCAGCTTCGGGTGTCCCCAGGGTTAAAGGTAGGGGCAGCACTGTCTCTGACGGCCAGAGCCAGAAAAGGGCTTACCAGGAGTGCAGCCTCAGGGCTAGGTAACCGCGTTTCCCCAGGCCCGGGAGAGAGCAGGTGAGCAGCTCGCGGAACTTCTGTTGTGCAGGGGACTCGGCGAAGGGAAAAGTATGGTTCGGGTTCGTTAAAGAAACAGCCACATACTTTCGAGCAGGCTACATGTATTTGGATTTTAGCCCAGATTTAGCCAAGACTTCCTGAAGCCCCGCCTCCTTATAGCCCCGCCCCAACGCCAATAGCCACGCCCACCCCGTTTTCGGAAGCTCCTCCTACCAGAGCTCTCCGGCCCCAGCAAGGCCCCAGGGTCCCGGGAGCCCGGCCTCTGGAAGCCCGCCCCGCCACCCTAAGGCGCGCTCAGCAGGTGGGGTTGAGCACGCGGCAGGAGCAGACGCTGCGGAAGAAGCGGCACTGGCAGAAGGCGCACGGGTCGCAGCAGGCGGGCGCTGGAGGCTTGCAGCTGTCGCGGGTGGCCACGCAGGGGGTAGGCGGCGGGGGCCGGGGCCGTGCCACGTTCTTCATCGGAGCCTTTCTCTGCGGGGAAACGCCGGGACTGCCCGAGCCATCCACTTCCGGCCCACTCGTCCTCACCCCTGCCTGGGAACTCCTCGGACTAGAAGTCCCCACCTGCTGTCCACCGCCCGCTCGACTCATGCCCACAGAGCACCCTAGCGGGTCCCCGCCTGCTCCGCCATCAACACTTAACTGACTCGGGCCTGGCCTCTTCTCTCCCTACGGGATCCCACTCAGCTCCACGGTTTTTAACTACTGTCTCTGTTGTCTTCCCCTTCCAGTGTATCCGCAGTCCCTGTTAGTTCTGCCTTCACGGTAGGTCCGGTAGCCACTTCTTCACTACCGCTGCAACCGTGGGTTTGGCCTCTGTCTGCTGCCCTTGCCCCCTTACTGTCCAATCTCCAGCGCACAAGGGACTAAGCATATCCTCCTTCCCCTTACTTGGATCCCTGAGGCCCTCTGTGGTTTGGCCCGCCCACCACTCCCACTGGTTTTAAACACACTGCCCCACCCGCCCGCCCTCTGTGCACCAAACACAGCAAATGAGTTCCTGTTGCAGGTGCTTTGCGTTTGGGGCTCCCTTTCCTGGGGACATTCTTTGCTATGCTGTCCAGTGCAGGCAGCCACCCACCATATGTGGCTGCTGAGTACTTTAAATATGTCTAGTGCAACTGAGGAACCGAGTTTTCAATTTTTATTTAATTTTAATTAAAATTGAAAGCTGAAGTAAAATGCTTCCTATTAAAGACAACTACATTGTTTTGTTAGGACTGTATTTCACTAGTGTTAAAAACTGGGCATCAGATGGAGAGTGTAAAAGTCAAAGACTTAGTGCAAAAAAAGTAAAATATGAATAACTTTTTATGTTGGTTACATATTAAAATATTTGGGATCTACTGGGTTAAATAAAATATTAATATTAATTGCACCTGTGTTTTTTTCTTTTAAAAATCTGGCTAGAATTTTAATTTATATGTGTCTCACGTTGCATTTCCATTGAACACTGTGGCTCAAGATTACGGAGTTTCTCAGTCTTTTAAGCACTGCTTCCTTCTAGAGAACTTCCCCTGACCACTTTTCCCTTCCCTCTGTCTCACTGCCATGCTTTCATTCCTTCACAGTGTTTATCATTATCTGAACAGCACTGGTTAACGTGCTGTTCTCCTTTTTCTCCCAGAAGAGTGTAAACTCCATGAGAGCAGCTATATCTCTCTCTTGTTCACTACTATATTCCCAGAATCTAGCATGCAAATAGATTTTACAGTTCTGTCAATCATCTGATCTGCTTGTTCACTTTACAGAAGGCTCAAAGAGAACTGGGAACTTTATTGTGATCACAGTGCCAGGTTGTACTTTCCAATGCCTAGTACAGTATTCCTGGCTCTGTTTACAGTGATCTGATCAAATGAGGCACACTAAAATAGGAACACTGCATTTCAACAGTGCCTTAATCTAGTATTTCTCAAAGTGTGGGAACCTGTATCATGTTGGTAGTACATGAATATTAAATGACAATCACACAGTGAGAGAGGATTCTTTTTTCAATCTTTTTCAAATGGAAAGGCTCAGTTTGATGTCAGTATAGGCTTATTGTTTCCCCAACACTTTCTAATCCCTCTTTGTTAATACAGAGAGCCAGTTTCAGATTTAGAACTTTTGGCAAGCAACACCAACCAGCTAGAATTTGCTAACAAGGTTTTATTTTCATTTTACTTATTTTCATGGTTACTTCCTATTTATGCCAAGTGATACTGGTTTTCTATCATGATTATATAGTTTTTTTTAAATTTATTTTTGTTTCTGGCTGTCCTGAGTCTTCGCTGCTTCGAGGGCTTTTCTCTAGTTGTGGTTAGTGGGGGCTACTCTCTAGTTGCAGTGTTTGGGCCTCTCATTTCAGTGGCTTCTCTTGTTGCCTTGCATGGGCTCTGGGGCGCACAGGCTTCAGTAGTTGTAGCTCCCCGGCTCTAGAGTACAGGCTCAATAGTTGTGGCACACGGGCCTAGTTGCTCTGAGGCATGTGGGGGTCTTTCTGACCCAAGGATCCAATCCATGTCTTCTGCATTGGCAGGTGGATTCTTTACCACAGAGCCACCAGGGAAGTCCTGTTACATAGTATTTTTTTTTTTTTAAGTTTTAAACAAATATTAAATAAGTGGAACTCAGATATGGTAAAAGTTGTAGAAATGGTTCTGAAATGACTGAGGTTTGGGAAACATCGCGTTCATCCAAAAGAATGAATGACAGTGAAATTTCAGGCAGGGTTCGAGCTAGTTTAGGAAGTTTGAGCTAGTTATTTTAGGCAGGGTTCAAGCTACTTTAGTTTAGGTAAGCAATTTTACTTAGCATCCTGGACCTCAGCTCTTGGGGGTCTGTTTCAGGGCTCAAGGTCAGGAAGGTTTTGGTAGTTTTCAGTTTCTCTGGGGCATGCAACCCTGGAAAATCTTTCATTTAGTTTCTAGCCAGAGCTTGGGTGTTCTTCCCCTTTAAGTCCAGTCCCATCCTGACAATGTGAACTCCCAGGCCTACCTTGGGAGGTCTTTTCTTCTTTTCTGCTTCATTTCTGCTGATCTTTTTGGATTTCTTGTTCAGTGCTTCAAACAGAAACATAAGGAACAAAGCCATTTTCTGAGGATCCTTAACTGCAGTGAAGTGGGAGGAGCAGAGAGGGCTCTAGGAAGCCCCAGGGTGGGGCAGAGGATGAAGGTTTGGTTGGATAGATCACATCTTGGGACTTAGGCCAGCAGCTTCTGCAGCCTGGCTGCAGACCTGGAGCCAGAGACTGAGAGCAAAGAGTCCTCTGAAGGAAAGCGAAAGGGAAAATCCAAGATGGCCCTGGAAAATGGACTCAGTGTCTCATATAAGGATGGTCTTGTGTTTCCGGTATTCCTATTTCCTATTTCTCAGAGCTTTGGAGCCAGGCAGATCTGATTTGAATCCTGACTCTGCCACATAACAGCTTTGTGATCTTGGACAACCTACTTAATCTCCTTAAGACTCAGTTTTCTCATATGCAAGTAGGTATTGTAATACCTACCTTGAAGAGTTGTGAGGATAAATGAGGTATGTTTATATAGTGGAAAATCTGACACAGACCAATGTTAATGTGCTCCAGTCCCTTCCCATATATCTAGAATATCCTCTTTTTGAAGTGAGAGGCAAGTCAGTAAGGAATATTAGTTTTGAGCTTAGATTCTGGAGTTAAACAGAACCTAACCCAGAACCTGGGTGTGTATTCAGTTCAGTCAGTTCAGTTCAGTGGCTCAGTCGTGTCTTACTCTTTGCGACCCATGGACCGTCTCTGCCAATTGCAAACTGTATGTTAGTTACTTAAGTTTTCTAACTTTTAATTTACTTAGCTGTGAAATAAAATAGGAACAAAAATAGTACTCACTTCAGAGTGCCTATGAGAAAATAAGTATATATGTTATTATAATTATTGTCAGATGAATTCGAACCAGAAATTCTCCAATGCTAGGCTCTAATGCCCCTGATATTTTCCTCTGAGCAGTCATTTTCAATTCTCAACCCTGGTGTGAAAGAACTAGTTCATCCCAGACTTGGTTTTATTCTGCAGCATTTTCTAAAAATTTTACCATTGATAGGAGTTATGTGATTCAGTAAGTTTCAGAAATGCCAAGTTAAACCAAATTCACCAAGTGTCTTGACTTTAGGGTTTCTCAGAGCCTCTAACATGCTAAGCTGCATATTAGATTGGTGAGAGGTAGAGCTTTCTTAACCAAATGAGTTAAGGGGCACTTGGTTCCTCCAGAATTGTTCTGAGGAATGAGCACAAAGGAGCTCTGACCGATGGCAATGGATCCTGATATTGGCTTGGGGAGTGTTTGATGCCCTGCAGCCCCTTCTCATGGGCCAGAGTCCATAGGCTGGGCCCCAGGCCAGGCTACTTACCCACAATAGAGACAGAAGGGAAATCCAACAGTTTCATGGAAGAGTTGTTCTTCAGGTTCCTTTCATCTCTGGGCTTTTCCTCAGGTGCCAGGTGGCTGTAGGCAGTGAGGAAGCACAGGCAGACCAGCAAGGTAGCCAGGAGGAGGCGGTTGACATCCATCCCAGGAGACCTGAAAGGGACAGAGAAGGCAGTCAGGTGGGCCAGGGGTTCTGGCAAATGCATGTGCCCTCCTGCTTTCTTTATGTTTCTTTGGGCTGGTGCTCTGACCTCCATCCCACAGCCCAGTGTCCCAGTGGAGGTGGAGGACCAGCAAGGCTTAGGACAGGGAAGGAGAACTCATGAAGGAAAAAGAGAGGAAAGGAGAGATGGGAGAGGAAGAAAGACAAGGAAGGGAGGGAGATTGCAAAGAGAAAAAGAATGCATCGCAATTGGTGTCTGCCTTCCAGAGGGTGGGGTGCTGTTTTGTTTCGTTTTGTAAGTCGGTGGCTCCAAGAGACTCAAGGCCTAAGTAGAATTGTTGATAGGTCCTCAGTAATGCCTCACAGTGGCAGAGGTCCTACTAAAGTACAGAGAATAAGGCTCATGAGTTAAGACTCAAGAGAAGGGGCATGGATAAATGGCTCCTTTGGACAAATGTGTATGCCATTGCATATGTTATATTCTGACATCCAGAGGAAATGAATGCAGGTATGTTTTGTGTCAGAAGGATAGGATGGACCTGTTCACGTAGGCTAGCTAGATTTATTGATTTATTGCTAGCTGGGTTTTGATGAAGAAAACAGATCCCAGAGTGGATTTCTCCCACAAATGTCTGTTTGGCTCAATCAGGGCTCACAGCTTCAGCAGCATCTTATCGTCTCTGAGTGTGGGATCCCCACGCCTCACCCACCCTGTGCATGTTCTTGCTATCGGATCTGGACTTATTAGCTAGATGGCGCTAGAGGTGAAGAACCTGCCTGCCAGTGTAGGAGATGTAAGAGACTTGGGTTGGGAAGATCCCCTGGAGGAGGGCATGGCAACCCACCCCAGTATTCTTGCCTGGAGAATCCCATGGAAAGAGGAGCCTGGAGGGCTCCAGTCCATAGGGTTTCAAACAGTCAGACACGACTGAAGTGACTTAGCACGCACGCAAGCCAATATATTCTCTTTATTTTCTTGAGATATTTTTTTTATGTGAACTATTTTTAAAGCCTTATTTGTAATAATATTGCTTCTGTTTTATGTTTTGGTTTTGGGCTGGGGAGCATGTAAGATCTTAGCTCAAACTCACACCCCCTGCATTGGAAGGGGGAGTCTTAACCACTGGACCACCAGGGAAGTCCCCCCTTTATTGTTTTAAACTAGTATGAGTGGAGTTTTCTGTTACTCTCAACTCAGGGCATTCTAAAGGATACTTTCCCTTGCAAATTGTCCTGTTGTTACATTTTCAGGTGTAAAGTTAGACTCTAAAGCAAAACTCGCAGAGTACAAAGTTTCTCCAGCTGGTAAATGATGGAATTTTTTTAAAAAATTTCACACTGGAATAAGTAATTGGCTTGCCTTTAGGGATCATATTGTATGAAAAAAATCTTTTTCTTTGAACACTAGGATCACCATCAGCATAATGAAAGTTTCATACTATGAGAGGTGTACAGGAACTGAGACCAGCTGAGGGAAAAGCATATCCGCAGCTCCTAATTCTGGAGTGGCTGTCTCCTTATTGCAAAGCAGGGGCTCTCTGGATAGGAGGTTGATCAGAATCGCCTACATATTTATTTATTTTAAAAATGTATTTGTTTTGGTTGTGTTGGGTTTTCGTTGCTGCACACAGGCTTTCTCTAGTTGCGTCAGTAGGGGCTACTCTTTGATGTGGTGTGCAGGCTTCTCATTGAAGTGGCTTCTCTTGTTGCAGAACACAGGCTCTAGGCATGTGGGCTCAGTAGTTGTGGTGCATGGGCTCAGTGGCTCCATGGCATGTGGAATCTTCCTGGACCAGGGATCAAACCCATGTCCCCTGCATTGGCAGGTGGATTCTTATCCACTGTGCCAGCAGGGAAGCCCTGGCCTTGCCTCGCCTGCATATTTAAATTGTTTCTCTCCCCTCTCTCACTCACTCACTAAGTACATATGGTTGACTTTGCATAAGTTAACTGTGAGCATGATCTGGCTTCATTGTGCTTTCTGTCTTTGTCCAATCACCACCCTCCACAGTCAAGAATGTTGGTTTTAATTTTTGACTCTTTCTTCCCTGATCTTTACATCCGATCTCTTACCAAATTTTACTTTATGCTCTCTTTAAATTATCTCATATTTTCCACTTCCTCTTCACTCCAGCCCATACCTTCTTCTCAGTGGGACCAGTTACACTACTCCTCCATCAGGAGGCCTTTGCTCTGGCTTCAACAACATTATCCACTCTGAGCTCCCCAAATCACATATTCTCCTTCCTCCAGGGCCCAGCTCAATGCCAGCTTTGGCACATTTCTCTCTCAGTTTCAGGTCAGCCCCAATAGTTCTCTCCCTTTTCTGAACTCTTCCAGGTCTTAAACTTAATACCATATCGCTTAGTACTTCATTGTTCTTTAAGTGTTCATGTGGGTCATCTCATCAGTTAGACTTGGTTCTTTGTTTCAAGAGCCTCACAGTTGCCTCCCAGCTGCTGTAGCTCTTCTGTCATACCCACCTATTCCAGTTTGCCTCTCTGCCTGTTTTAGATGTCACTTGAATTCTAAATTCTTGGCCAACCAAAAGGTTCTTCTACCCCAGTTCAGTATAACTAGAGCCATCAGGTTTGCCTGGGATGGCTAGTTGGTTAGGACTGAGGAAAACTATATTTAAACAATTTCTTCCATTCCTTCCTTCTCAACTCCTGGGCCATCTCTTCCTCGTCGGACTCCCTTCTCTCTCTAATGCTGCTGCTGGGCTCTTAGCTTGGAGAGCAATTTCATTCTCTCTTGTTTCCCACATCCAATCAATCAATCATTTGAGTTCTAGTGGTTTTCATTCCTCCCATTTCTCACAACCATTTCTCCCTCCCTTTCCATTCCTTTTGTCCCTAGTGGTCTAGTTCCTCCCACTTGGTCTTCCATAAGAGCTTCCTCATTGGCCTTGACTCTAGAACATATAACCAGATTAAGCTTCCTTTTAAATAAAGTCCCATTTCCTTTCATTCATACATACATAGTCATTCATCTCGTTGATAGGGACAGAGTAAAGGGACAAAGGGCTTCCTTGGTAGCTCAGCTGATAAAGAATCAGCCTACAATGCAGGAGACCTCAGTTTGTTTTCTGGGTTGGGAAGATCTACTAGAGAAGGGATAGACCTCCCACTCCAGTATTCTTATGGTTCTCTGGTGGCTCAGCTGGTAAAGAATCCACCTTCAATGCAGGAGATCTGGGTTTGATCTCTGGATTTGGAAGATTCCCTGGAGAAGAGAATGTCTACCTACTCCAGTATTCTGACCTGGAGAATTCCAAGCACTGTATAGTCCATGGGGTCGCAAAGAGTCAGATATGACTGAGCAACTTTCACAAAGGGACAAAACAGGTCATTAAATAGTTAATCCCACTAGGGGATTGTAAGCAGAAAAAATATGGGAGACCTCTGTATTACTCAGATTAAAAAATCAATTACTCAGATAAAAAATATCAGGTTTGCTTAATCACAAAACCAAGCAGGCTTGCTGAGCAACAAAACCATGCAACAGAAGTATGAGACATGCCCACAAACAATAAAACAATGGTGGCATGCGACATCTTGTTCAGTGAGCTCAATAAGTTAATGATTCCCTAGGACATGCTCTCTGCACACATAAAAAACAATAATTTGTGGACCTAGCTTGGCCATGTAGGAACAAGAAAATTCTGTTGTTCAACCTAGAGGAGGAGTTGATGATGGAAGGATGACGTCTATTCAAGAAAAAGAAATTTCTTCTCCCTCTCCCTACTTTTACTTTGATTATAAAACTGCAGCCCACTAAATTCTTGGGGTATGGCACCCTGTCACCCCCTGGCTTGTAAGCCTCACAAGCATCCTATTCAAATAAATCATTTCTTAATCTATCACTTTGCCTCTTCCTGAATTCTTTCTGTACTGAAACATAAAGGACTGTGGTACCAGAGCTCTTCAGAATCCCCCAAAATGACACCAAATGCTTTCATAGTGAAAATTATTAGTTAAGTACCTACTATAAACCAGTGCTATGCTAGATTTTTGGGTTACAATAGTGATCAAGATACAAAATGATGCCTGTCCTTACAGAGCTTAGATTCTATCAGGGATGGCTGACAAGTTAAATAAATTATTCTAATAAAGATTTTGCCACAGGAAACCTCAACTAGTGCATAGACTTGGGGCAGGTCTCAGAGCAAGTTGCATTGAAGCTGAGAACAGAGGGCTGATTTGGATTTATCTATGCTGGAGAAGAGAGTAAAGATGGTGATGGCAGTGTTGCAGACACTGAGAATCATGTACAAGCGTGAAGCTCTAAAGGCAAGAGAGGATGGTGCAGTTGGGGACCTAGAAAAGATCAGTAAATAAATAAATGTAAATATAACAGGAGATGGAGGCAGGGGCCAGATCATGACAGGACTTCTAAACCATGGTAAGGAGTTTGGGCAATATCTTCAAGACAATGGAAAATGAATGAAGAGTTTTGAATAGGAGGAGAGACTTAATCAGATTTGCATTGTAGAAAGATTCCTTGGACTGGGGTGTGGAGATGGAGGGGACAAGACTGAGAGGAGGAAAACCAATTAAGAGGCTGCTGCTGGATTCCAGGCAATGTCATTCCTATAGAGGGGTTACCCTGATTACCAAATGAAATATATACTACATAGCCTCAGAAAAGGACCAGAGGCCTCCCCAAGCTACCTTCCACATTCCTTCCCAGTTTTATCTTTTCTTATAGGAAGTATATACCCTAGCCAGGCTTAGCTACCTCCTTGTCCCCATACAAAGCTCCTCCTTTACCATTTCTTACGCCTGACCACTTCTGACCTAAGCACAGTACTTAGCTTGTTACACAAGCATTTATTTACTTATCACTGAAGCTGAATCTGTGGCCTTTAGTGACTGCAGTATTCATTTGCTCTTTCCATATTTTGTGTAGCATTTGTATGGTCTTCAAGCTAAGAATGGTTTTGACATTTGTAAAGTGTTCTATTAAAAATTAATAAAACAACAGGGAATTCTGGGACAATAGCATTGAAACATGTATATTGTCATATGTGAAGCGGAACACCATTCCATGTTCTATGCATGGGACAAATGCTCAGGGCTGGAGCATTGGGATGGCCCAGAAGGGTGGGATGGGGAGGGAGGTGGGAGGAGGGTTCGGGAGGGGGAGCACATGTGAACCCATGGCTGATTCATGTCAATGTATGGCAAAAACTACTACAATATTGTAAAGTAATTAGCCCCCAACTAAAATAAATAAAAAAAAAAAGAAAGAAAAAATAATAAAACAACAGGGAATTCCCTGATAGTCCAGTGGTTAGGACTCTGTGATTTCATTGCTGAAGGCCAGGGTTCAGTCCCTGGTTGGGGAACTAAGATCCTGCAAGCCTTGAGGAGTGGCCGAACAACAAGAGACCCTATGTAGTCCATAAAGCATAGAACATTTAGTATCTAGCCTTTCACAGAAAAAGTTTGCTGACCCTATCTAGAATGTGAGACTCAGAAGGGGCTGTTAAGCAAGCATGAAAAATCTGGCATGACCCAGAGAAGATCCCATGTGCTGCAACTAAGACCTGACACAGACAAATAAATAAATAAATAAATATTAAAAAAATAATACTGAGAATTCCTTCATTGAAGTGAAAGGATAGTTAGGAAGTGTGAGTTAGAAAAGAAGTGACTGGAGTTTGGGGGAGATTAGCTGAGACCCAATGTGCATTACTTCCTCTGAACACCTGATAATGCAGGAATTATCACCATCACAGCAACCAGCAGTTCTAATATACTAGCCACTGCACAACAGGCAGGAAGAAGTCACCAGGTACCATCTCTAGACTAATTCAGGTTATAGTGAATTCCAAGGTTTAATTTTTTTAAGTTTCCTTTGTTGTACAAGCAACTCTTAAGGAATAAACTGAAAATACAGTTTCTTAGAATCTATAAAACTAGACTGAGCCTGGGAAGGGTGAAGTCTCAGTGGAATTAATCTTATTTGTGTACTGGGAGAGGGTAAGAACCAATATTCCTTACACCAATCCTGTAAGAGATTGTATATTCTAAATATAATATACATCCATAATACCTAGGTGTATTATGATCCTTAGGGTCAGATTTTCTTTTTTCTTTAATTCAGGATTTTGTGGATTTTGGAAAAACAATATCTTCTATATACCATATTAGATCACATATACGGGGTCTAGAAGCACCCATTATAAATATATTGATGCTTCTGAAGCAAAAAGGTGTGAATATACAAAGGATAAACAAAGACTGAGAACTGACTGCATCAGTTCAGGACAGATTTTGTTACCAAATGAGTTAGCAAAGGAAAAAAAAAAAACAGTTTTCAGAGTTGGAGGACTTTGCCATTTCAGGTAATGGGTTAGGAACCTATACAAAGCCTTGGTGCTATTACTCCTTAACAGGGGACACACACTCCATCTGTTAATACAGGATCATAATGCTGACAGCAGTGATCTGT
Source organism: Okapia johnstoni (assembly GCA_024291935.2). Lineage (NCBI taxonomy): Eukaryota > Metazoa > Chordata > Mammalia > Artiodactyla > Giraffidae > Okapia > Okapia johnstoni. The sequence continues at coordinate 52,785,925 of CM044324.1, read as the reverse complement.
GTAATTGCTTTTCTTAAGAGTAATCTGTCCTTCCACTCTGTAGTGAAGAATGTTCTTTGATCAGTGGTATCACTGATGGAAATTCTTCCTCTTAAACTCATCATCTGCTTTAAGTTACTGCTTAGGACTTAAGATGAATTTCTCTTCAGTATGTGGATATAAAGAATGCAGAAAGGAGAGTGAGATTTCATGGATATACCTGCCATTTAAGAGACTGTGTGCACCCTCAGCTCATCTGGGCCTCTGCTTTCTCATCTGTGAAATGAGAGGAGAGAACTATACGACTCAGTACACATTACAAGGCACCGAGTACAACCTGAATACAGATTTGTTTAATGGATGAAAGAATGGAAAGACCTTTCTATTTTAACATTCCATGAATCCATAATTTCTGATTCCTGCTTCCTGAACTTTGGGGAGGTTAAGTAGTTGCACAAAGAAGGATGTTGTAAAGGCCACTCGTGTACCCTTAAGAGCTGAGGGATTTATAAATGCATTAGTGTGACTGAATCTGATTAAAGTCTCAAAAAGAGGGCATGAAAAGTCATGGCTAAATACAAGTGGTTTATACACCTCAGGAGTGTTGATTTGTGTTTGTGCATGTGTGTGTGTATGCACTTGAGTACTAATGTGTAAGGGTTGATTGAGGGGCTATGGGCGACAGCAGTGTCCAGATCATTTCTGTAAGGTAGGGAGATGATGTATCAGTATTCAGTGGGCACTGAGTGTACGCCACAGACATCCCCTTAGCTATGACACTGGGGATAAGCTGACACCTTCATGTTTTAGGTCAAGGCCTTGGTCCCCAAAGGAAAGGAAAGAATTGTAATGTCCCAGTGATGGGGGATGGCTAACCACCTACTGGAACAGAGGTATAGTGAAAGATGAGAACTGAAAAAGAGGTGAAGGCAGCAGAATCTTCTTGAAGACTGCAAACAATATTAGCTGCTGACCTACCTAGGTGTTTATGAGGTGCAGTCCTGACAGCCTGCCCTGGGCTATGCTGGTGGCACCTAGGAGGGGAGCCAGGATTTTTTTTTTTTAGATGTTTCCTGCATGGTTTGTCTCCTCAGTCATTGTCCATAGGACTCTGAGAGCTGTAGGAATATGCAGGTGCAGATGCAATGCCCGGCTTCATCTCCAACATTGTGGAAAGGGAATGCACATCACAGGACAGAGCCCTACACTCCCGTACACCACTTAGAGCCTGGGGAGAGTGACCTCCTGAGGTATCCATGCTGGATGTATTTGAATTTTTTTACAAGCATGTTATCACTTTGTAATAAGAAACACCATGATGCTTTCACACTGTGGTGTTGGAGAAGGCTGTTGAGAGTCCCATGGACAGCAAGGAGATCAAACTAGTCAATTCTAAAGGAAATCAATCCTGAATATTTATTGAAAGGACTGATGCTGAAGCTCCAATAATTTGGCCACCTGATGCAAACAGCCGATTCACTGGAAAAGACCCTGATGCTGGGAAAGACTGAAGGCAAAAGGAGAAGGAGATGACAGAGGATGAGATGGTTGGATGGCATCATCAACTCAATGGACATGAATTTGAGCAAACTTTGGGAGATGGTGAAGGACAGGGAAGCCTGGCGTGCTGCAGTCCATGGCTGCAAAGAACTGAACACAACTGAGTGACTGAACAACAACAACAAGAAACAATAAAGGAGGATAGAAATAAAATACTAGAAGCTGTTTGACACAACACCAAAGGATTTTAAGAAGCTGGATGGAGAGTTATATTTGTTGTGTGATAGTGAGCCTGGGGAATTTGCAAGACCCTCCTCTCCTTTTGTACCTTAAATTCAGCATGCAATTTGCTCTCAGTACCTACTGCTGCTGTCAGTGAAATGTAGGGCTTTCTCATGGCATATCTTCCTACTACCTGGGGCTCTTGCTTTGCCCTGGAACACTCTCAAAGCTTGTTACTCTTCTGGCTCATAGCCACAGTTTCTGACATGCCAAAAACCAGGAGAAGCAACACTTAATTTTTGTTGTGGTTTAGTTTCTCAGCCAAACTCAGTTCAGTTCAGTTCAGTTCAGTCGCTCAGTCGTGTCCGACTCTTTGCGACCCCATGAATTGCAGCACGCCAGGCCTCCCTGTCCATCACCAACTCCCGGAGTCTACCCAAACCCACGTCCATCGAGTCGGTGATGCCATCCAACCATCTCATCCTCTGTCGTCCCCTTCTCCTCCCACCCCCAATCCTACCCAGCATTAGGGTCTTTTCCAATGAGTCAACCCTTCGCATGAGGTGGAGAAAGTACTGGAGTTTCAGCTTCAATATCAGACCTTCCAATGAACACCCAGGATTGATCTCTTTTAGGATGGATTGATTGGATCTCCTTGCAGTCCAACGGACTCTCAAGAGTCTTCTCCAACACCACAGTTCAAAAGCATCAATTCTTCGGTGCTCAGCTTTCTTCACCGTCCAACTCTCACATCCATACATGACCACTGGAAAAACCATAGCCTTGACTAGATGGACTTTTGTTGGCAAAGTAATGTCTCTGCTTTTAAATATGCTATCTAGGTTGGCCATAACCTTCCTTCCAAGGAGTAAGCGTCTTTTAATTTCATGGCTGCAATCACCATCAGCAGTGATTCTGGAGCCCCCAAAAATAAAGTCTGACACTGTTTCCACTGTTTCCCCATCTATTTCCCATGAAGTGATGGGACCAGATGCCATGATCTTAGTTTTCTGAACGTTGAGCTTTAAGCCAACTTTTTCACTCTCCTCTTTCACCTTCATCAAGAGGCTCTTTAGTTCTTCTTCACTTTCTGCCATAAGGGTGGTGTCATCTGCATATCTGAGGTTATTGATATTTCTCCCGGCAATCTTGATTCCAGCTTGTGTTTCTTCCAGCCCAGCGTTTCTCATGGTGTACTCTGCATATAAGTTAAATAAGCAGGGTGACAATATACAGCCTTGATGTACTCCTTTTCCGATTTGGAACCAGTCTGTTGTTCCATGTCCAGTTCTAACTGTTGCTTCCTGACCTGCATACAGGTTTCTCAAGAGACACGTCAGATGGTCTGGTATTCCCATCTCTTTCAGAATTGTCCACAGTTTATTGTGATCCACACAGTCAAAGGCTTTGGCATAGTCAATAAAGCAGAAATAGATGTTTTTCTGGTACTCTCCTGCTTTTCCAAACTAGCTGGACCAAATACTGAGGGTCCGGAGCAGAGGAGTAATATTTCTCATTCATAGTTACCTAGATTCCTCACACCAGATGTTCAGCAGCTGCAGAAGGATCCCACTGCCTTACACATGTTTCATCCACCTGGGCGGCTGGTGATATGCCTGGCTGGGCTGAGCGTGGGAGGCTCCACTGGGGCTACTGACCCATTCCTTAATGTTCACCCAGGCTTATTAGTGATGAAAATTTCTGGGGTAGCAGGAGAGTAACAATATGCTTTATCTACTTAGTTAACAAGAAGAACAGCCAATCAAGCAACAAATACTTTTTGAATGCCATGGGACTTGACATGAATCCCTGTCACTTCTCTCCAGGGGAGTTAAGTAGTGTCTCCTCCCTAGACACACTGTATTGTAATAATTTGTTCATTTGTCTGTCTCTTCTAGGCCGAAGACTCATTAAGGGCAGAGCATTTGCCTTATTCATCTCCATGCCCATCGCCTCCCTACTACCCCTAGCCCTAATGCCTAAGCTCAGCACAAAGTAAGACCTCAATAGATGTTTCTCTCAATTGAGTCAATCTACTGTATGCTCAATATAAATGAATATGGGAATTCCCTGTCAGTTCAGTGGTTAGGACTCAGTGCTTTCACTGCCACAGGCCTGGGTTCAATCCCTGGTCAGGGGAACTAGGATCCTGCAAGCTTGCATGGTGCAGCCAAAAAAAAAAATGATGACTAAATGGTCCTTAGAAAAACAAATCCCTGACTTTGGATGGCAAACAAACAAATAACTAACAAAAAAAGGAGGAGAGAAGAAGTGCTAGAGTTGAGGTACAAGTGAAATAAATGCCTCAGGTAGGCAGAAAAAAGAGTGTGGTTAAACTGCTCAGGGTCTTGGGTGATTTCATGAGTTATTGTTGCCCTCTGATTTCCTCAGCCTCCTTCCAATTTTGGGCTGTAGCTCCTGGAACGCTCAGACATTCTGTGCTGCTCTTGCCAGTTCTTCCCTCTTTCGCATGGTTCTATTTAGCACACAGCCTCTGCCGTCCTTCCCCTTTGGCAGTCTCCTTGAATTTCCTGCCCTAGAGGGTGGCTTCCTTTTATAGCTATCAGGCCACTGGTAGCCAGATGTGCACTTGCCAAAGCCAATTACTGAGATTTCCATCCTATTTTAATCAATTATTTGGCTAGAGCTTTTTTTTTTTTTAATCCTTATTAGAGTATAGTTGCTTTTCAATGTTGTGTTATTTAGGTTGGTGCAAAGTAACTGCAGTTTTGCCCTGTCAAACTGTGCTATTTGATATTGGAATACATACATAAATGCGATTATGTTACCCATAATTTTAATGCACATTTCTTGCATTTTTTTTTGGCTAATGACTTATTATTTGCTGTTTATTTTATATTTATTTTAGATTAGGGAAATGACTAGACAAAAAGTAAGTTCAAGCGATGTTCTTATTCAAGTTCAAAATGGTGCGTAAAGCAGCAGAGACAACTTGCAACATCAACAATGCTTTTGGCACAGGAATGGTTAATAAACGTACAGTGCAGTGGTGGTTCAAGAAGTTTTGCAAAGGAGACAAGAGCCTTGAAGATGAGGAGTGCAGTGGCCAGCCATCGGAAGTTGACAATGACAACTGAGAGCCATCATTGAAGCTGATCCTCTTACTACAGGAGAAGTTGCTGAAGAACTCAACATCAACTGTTTTACGGTCATTCAGAATTTGAAGCAAATTGAAAAGGTGAAAAAGCGCAATAAGTGGGTGCCTCATGAACTGACCGAAAATTTTAAAAATCGTCATTTTGAAGTGTCATCTTCTCTTATTTTATGCAACAATAATGAACCATTTATTAATTGGGTTGTGATGTGTGACAAAAAGTGGATTTTACATGACAACTGGCAATGACCAGTTCAGTCAGTGGTTGGACTGAGGAGAAGCCAAGCATGCACCAAAAAAAGGTCATGGCCACTGTTTGGAGATCTGCTGCCTGTCCGATCCACTACAGCTTTCTGAATTCCAGCAAAGTCATTACATCTGAGAAATATGCTCAGCAAATCGATGAGATGTATGGAAAACTGCAATGCCTGAAGCCAGCATCGTACAGAAAGGGCCCGATTCTTCTCCACCACAACGCCCCACCACACATTGCACAACCAATGCTTCAAAAGCTGAATGAATTTTGGTTTCTTCCAGGTATAGGCCTAGTACTGGGATTGCAGGGTCATATGGTGGTTTTATCCCTAGCTTTTTTAAGAAAACTCAACCCGGCTCTCTATAACAACCTAGAGGGATGGGAAGGGGAGAAAGGTGGGAGGGAGGCTCAGAAAGGAGGGAACATATGTATACTTATGGCTGATTCATGTTAACATTTGGCAGAAACCAACACAATTCTGTAAAGCAATTATCCTTCAATTAAAAAATAAATAAATATTTTAAAAATTAAAAAAAAAAGTTGAATACACTGGGCTACAAGTTTTGCCTCATCCGCCATATTCACCTAACCTCTTGCCAACCGACTATCACTTCTTCAAGTATCTGGACAACTTTTTGCAGGAAAAAGGCTTCTACAACCAACAGGAAGCAGAAAATGCTTTCTAAGAGTTTGTCGAACCCCAACACATGGATTTTTTATGCTACAAGAATAAACTTTCTCACTGACAAAAATGTGTTACTTGTAATCATCCCGATTTTGATTAATAAAGATGTGTTTGAGCCTAGTTATAATGATTTAAAATTCATGGTCCAAAACTGAAATTACTTTCTCACCAACATAAATGGTTTCTACTGTACTGCAAATGGAAGCAGCCCTACATATACATACATCCCCTCTTTTTTCGATTTCCTTTCTACTCAGGTCATCACAGAGCACTGAGTAGGGTTTTCTGAGTTATACACTAGGTTCGCATTACTTATCTACTTTATACATAGTATCAACAATGTATGCATATCAATCCCAATCTCCCAATTCATCCCACTCCCCCTTCCTTCCCTTGTTGTACACGTGTTTGTTCTCCACGTCTGTGCCTCTATTTCTGTTTTGCAAATAAGATCATCTATACCATTTTTCTAGATTCCATATATATGCATTAATATGTGATGTTTGGTTTTCTCTTTCTGACTTACTTCACTCTGTATGACAGTCTCTAGGTTAATCCATGTCTCTACAAATGACCCAATTTTGTTCCTTTTTAAGGGCTGAGTAATATTCCATTGTATATATGTCCTGCATCTACTTTATCCATTCTTCTGTTGATGGACATTTAGGTTGCTTAGAGCTTTTCTTAAGAAGCCAAATCGCATAGTGGGAAGATTATTAGCCCCTGCACATCCAAACTAGGTTGGTGGCCTGGAGTTGTGGGAAGTAGTCAGTGATCTAAGTCAGGAGTACAGGTGCCAAGTTCCTGATCCTCTTCCAAGGGATAGTTCTAGGCATTTCATTACAATCTCCTAACAAAATGGGGAGACCATTTTCTTTCTCATTTCTATCTCATGGGATTGTAAGTTACCAGTATGCTGCCTAATTTGTGGGGTTCTGTGCAAAATGAAAATGTGGAACCACTTGCTTAAAAGTTAAGAATTTCAAGGAACACTTTAAACTAAGCAAACATGAGGCCCTCTAAGCATGAGGCCCTATGCAACTGCTCACATGAATACTCATGAAGCCATTTCTGGTTATAAGAATGAGAAAGCTGACACTAATAGTGTGACATGTGGCTCTAAAGAAGTTTCTGAGGAAAAAAAAAAGTTTGCGGATTAGGGGAAACATTAAATAACACTCAGTAGTTTCAGCAGTAATGATAAGATTGCTTCTAGACATTCCCTGCAGCTGTCTGTGCTCCAGGCAATGAGACATCTTAATGGAGCAGAGGCCAAAAATGGACCTAGGTTCTAGGCCCAGCCCTGCCAGGAATTCACTGTGGAACTTCTAAAAAGTTACTTTCTCTCTACGGGCACTTTTTCTTTACCTGTACAAAAAAGGATTTGAATTAGATGGTTAAGGTCTCTTCTAACTCTGATTGTAAGCATCTATGGAGGAGGCCCCTTTTGTCTTGTCACTTTAGCGAAGCTATACGGTAACTAACCTTCAGCCAGGCACCACCACCACCATGCTCTACTCGTCTCCTGCCCAAGCACACTTTTCACATCTTTTGATCACATAATACCTTGCCTAATCTGTTGGTTCTTTCTGTAGATCAAAACACTAGAAATGAAGAATAAGTAATTAACAGATGACCAGATCTCTTTCCTAGTCTTCCCTTAAGTAATCTCACAAGTAAATTATATGAACAAGATATTATCTAAAGAAATACCACAAGTAGTCAACAAGCCTACACACAGGGGATATGGCAATAAGTGTGGTCCCCTATCTCAATGATAAACAGATTACTTCCCCTTTTCCCTTAAAAAAACTTCCATGGCCTAGGAGAATCTTCAGAGTTGATTTCTGGGGATATGAGTCCACCTTCTCCCCAGAAAGCTGGCTTTCTGATTAAAAGCAACATTTTCTGTTTCTACCAACACTTGTCTCTCAAATATTAATTTTTGAGCAAAAAGCAGCCAGAACTGAGTTCAGTAACATAACCTGCTGTGATTCCATATGAGCAGCATCCCCTTCAGAGAGGCTGCAACACACTCTGTTGAATATTACTTTTGATGGTAAGAATTTGCCCTCTGAAAATAAATCTGATTTCAGGAAGCAGACAATGATTTATAGCCAAATCTAGTAAGAATGGTAATATACGGCCTAAATCAGGAGAATTTATAATTAAAAAACAATTTTCATTTTAAGCTGACACATTGGAAGGACTGATGCTGAAGCTGAAACTCCAATACTCTGGCCACCTGATGCGAAGAACTGACTCATTGGAAAAGACCCTGATGCTGGGAAAGATGAAGGCAGGAGAAGGGGACAACAGAGGATGAGATGGTTGGATGGCATCACCGACTCAATGGACATGAGTTTGAGGCCTGGAGTGCTGCAGTCCATGGGGTCGCAAAGAGTTGGACACAACTGACGACTGAACTGAACTGAAGCTGACACAACCAGAATTAAGATAGCCTGTTAAGTGTTTTTACTCAAAATTGTAATTCTGAGAGGCCATAAATTCATTCTAATGCTGCAAGTTGCTTAAAATATCTTTAGAATTCTAGACATTCTAAAGGCAATTTAAAAGTTATGCAAGAAAAAGCACCATATAATTTAATAATCACAACTTTTATCTCGGAATGGAAACCTGTTTCAATTAAGGACCAGATATGCACCCAAAAAGTAATCAAGATCCTTAAAGAAGCCTCCTTTTAAATTGGTCTTCTATTTTGAAAAACATATTTAGAAGAGTGTATAAAATATTAAACTTACTAGGTTTTAGAATTAATGAGAAGAGGGAAATTCCCTGGTGGTCCAGTGGCTAGGACTCTGTGCTATCACTGATGAATGCAAGGGTTCAATCCCTGGTTGGGGAACTAAAATCCCACAAGCTGCGTGGCATGGTGAAAAAAGAAAAAAAAAAAGAATTAATGAGATGAGAATTAAATAGGCAGGGCTTCCCAGGTGGTGCTAGTGGTAAAGAACCCACCTGCGAATGCAGGAGACTCAGCAGACTTGGGTTTGATCCCTGGGCTGGGAAGATCCGCTGGAAGAAGACACGGCAACCCACTCCAGTATTCTTGCCTGGAGAATCCCATGGACAGACAAACCTGGCAGGCTGCAGTCCATAGGGGTGAAAAGAGTCAGACATGACTGAAGCGACTTAGCATGCAGCACACACAAAATAGTCAGAAAAGGAAAGTACAGAGGAGAAAGTTAAGTAGGGAGGAAAAGTTGAAGAAATATAAGAATTATGGGGATTGGAGCAAGGGAGTAAGTGAAACTCTTAACTTTATCTGTAATTTTTTTGGAAGGATGGAGTCCTAACCACTAGACCTCCAGGGAGTTCCCTCTGTAATTTGTTTTAAATAAAAAAGACTTGAAGCAAATATAGTAATAAATATGGATGACTCTGGGTGGAGGTTACATGAAACTCTCCATGTTTAAAAATATTCTCACTATAATGAAAAAAAAAAGGAAGAGATAAATTGTACTGTGGTCTGGTCTCTCTCTGTATTTGGTAGATCACAGCCCTTTGAGATGCTGATTAGATTCAGAGCTCTTAGGTCTTAGACTTTCTAAAGAGTGGAGCAATTATTTATAGCCAAGCCGAGATGTTGATTTTGTTTCTCTCTGAATGGGATGTTTCTCTTTAAAAAGAATAAAGCATGGCTCATCCAACTCACAAGACCAGGGTTGTGACTTAGTGTTGCTTATCCCTAAGAGTACTCCAACTTGCCTGGGTCGGGAGAGAAGAGAAGGAAGGAAAAGTTAGCACCATCAGCATCAATGAGAATCAGTCATTGTCAGATATGGGTTTATGCTTGACCTCCAGCTTTTCCCTCTACAACCTTGGGTGAAAAATAGGCAACAAGTTATGGGCAGAGTTGTGGACTTGTACCTTCTAATCTGAAAACAAGGGCTTCATTCCCCTTGTTTATTTTATGCTATTTTTTTTTATTTTTGGCTACGCCTCATGGCTTGTGGGATTTTTAGTTTCCCGACCAGGGATTGAACCCAAGCCCTCGGGAGTGACAGCGCAGATTCCTAACCACTGAATTGCCAGGGAATTCCCCCACTCACTTTGTTTAGAATGTCATGGCCATTCATCATTTCCTTCTCCAAATCCTATACTTCCCTTCGGAAGCCTGTTTAAGTCTTGCCTCCTCCAGGCCTGTTGTACTGGCCTATTTCTGGGTTCTTGTCTTCAGCCAAGCAAGATGGGGCCCTCTACTTGGGGATTGCCTGGATTGTCCTCTCTTAAGATTTCTATGGAAAGCCAGTCCCACCCTATGTTGTTCTGAATCCCTTTACCTACTGATCCAGGCCTCAGGGTCCACAATCAATGGTGTCTCCAGTTAATGTTTTCCTTCAGACAACCTCTGTCAGCTAGTCTGAATTCCGTGTGAAAACAGAGAGGGATAATTCACAAAACAGAATTTAAGCCACATTCTGCCTCAAAATATCTTTCCTTAACTAGTCATATTTCATAGCATGTCTTATGGGCTATAAGGATGAAGTACAAATGCTCTCAGTCATGGTTAAGTTGGTAGCAATTAGTACTACTGGATTAGTTTTCTACTTTCCTATCTAAGGGCAGACCTCTGAAGAAAGGAAAGAAGAAGCAAAGAAAGAAGGGTTCGAGAGAGTTTTGGGGCACTGTGTTAGGAGGGTAGATTCTGCTGAGGGTGAGTGTAAGACCCTAAAATAGAGAAAGAAACTTATGAAAAGCACCTGGAGAGCCCTGGTCACAAATTTGGCTCACTTCTCAAGATTGCCTCTTGTGAATGAGTTTGAAGAAAAGTACTTTAGGGACTGAGCCCAACCTTGTGAGGGATCCTTTAATCAGCCTCATCTAGACATGCGGGCAAAACATTAGAAAGACAAGGCCAACTGAGCATGAGGAATTCAGTAACTTCTGAAGTTGTTTGCTCTTGTTCTCTGTCTTTGGTTAACCGAGTTACCAAAGCTAGGGTAGCTTTGCTTAGCAATTCAGCAGAGATTCTGAACCTCTCGGACTGTTGCCTGGACAACTGTAAATGTCTCTTAATTAACATCCTGTCTTCACTCTTGTCCTGTTTCATCCATTTCCAAAATAGTAGAGAGAGATTTTTTTTTTGAGGGGTAGGGAGAGGGGGAATTAAAATCACATATCATCCCCTGCTTAAAGACTTTAGTAGTTTCCCATTGCTCTTCAAATAAAATCACAAATTCTTGTAAGGCCCTGTTGTTACTCTATCTGCCCTCATCTGATAGATTCTCCCCCTCAATTACTAGATTTTAGACATATTGTACTCCTTCTACCTTGGCCCTAATGTTCATTCCCTGGCCTTGAACTTGATTCTTTTAGTTCTTCATCTGGCTGGATCATTGGCAATCTTTGGATCTCTGTACAAACATTGTTTGTACAAATGGTGGTCCTCCTTTGACCACTCTATCTAAAAAGCATCTTTTCTTGGTATTTATCTTTCCATCATCCTATTTCTTTCATAGCTCTTATCCACAATGTAACAATTACTAATTGTTAATAACAAATATTTATTTTGTATGGGCTTTCATTCTCTTGTAGAATTTAAACTCCCTGAGAGCAGGGACCTTGCTATCATATTTGTCTTGCTGCTCCCACTACCCAGCAGTACTTGGCACAAAGCAAGGCACTCAATAAATATGGGTAAATGAATGAAGAGAAAAGAAAACCAGCAACAGAAAATATTTGTTGGTCCCTTTGGGCCAACAGGACTGGAGAGATGTCAGATTTCATATCATATCAGATCTCAGTAAGATGGTGATTTCATATTTTTTTCCTTGGCCTTTGTTCTGTCATACTGGGGCTTAGACAACTCTTAAATTACATTAGCATCCCTTATCTGAGTGCTAAGATATGCTCAGGACTATGGCTTTTCTTAGGGCTCCCCTGGTGGCTCAGACAGTAAAGAATTCGCCTGCAATGCAGGAGACCTGGATTCAGTCCCTGGGTTGGGAAGATCCCCTGTGCTGCGGAACAACTAAATCTGTGTGCCACAACAAAAGAAGCCACCACAATGAGAAGCTGTGCACCGCAACTAGAGAAAGCCCGTGCACAGCAACCAAGACCCAGCACTGCCAAAAATAAAATACAAATAACAATTTTAAAAAGAAAGGTAAAAGAAATAATCTAATTTGTGGATAAAAATGACTAAGGGTACCTGAGATAAGGATATAAGAACCACAGAGCTTTAGCACTGAAAGAGATCTTAGGCATCATCTTGTCCAGGAAACTTAAACCTGGCTGTGCATTAGGGTTGTCAGCAGAACATTTTGCTCCTTTGCTAACAGTACTTTGTTAAGATATTATTTCTATACAGTAAAATGCACCAATTTTAAGTATCGAGGTTGATGAATTCTAACTTTTTACACTTGTGTAACCACCACTTAGGTCAAGGCATAGAACATTTCTTCCATTCCTGAAAGTTCCATTGTGCCTCTTTCCAGGCAATATCCATTTTCACCCATCAGAGGTAATGTCTATTCTGACTCCTACCACCATGGATTGATTTTGCTGGGTTTTGTACTCGCATAAATGGAATCACAGGGCGTCCCAGGTGGCTCAATGGTAAAGAATACACCTGCCAAGCAGGAGATGCAGGTTTGATCCCTGGGTCGGGAAGATCACCTGGAGTAGGAAACGGCCCACACCGGTATTTTTGCCTAGAGAATTCCATGGACTGAGGAGCCTGGTGGGCTACAGTCCACAGGGTCACAAAACATGATTCAGGACATGATTGAACGACAGCACGAAAATGGAAACATACTGAATGATGATTCAGCTTTGTATCTGACTTCTTTTGCTCAATATAATGTTTTTGAGGCTTCATTCATTTTTTTGTATGCATAAGTAGTTTGTTCTTTTTTTCAATAGCTGATTAGTATTCAACTGTAAATATACCACATTTGTTCATCCATTTTCTTGTAGAACTTTTACAAAATGTAAACACCAATGCCTGTCCTCAGCCCACTGAATCTACACTTCCAGGGATGGAGTTTGGGAGACATACTTTCAATAAGTTTCCAGGCAATTGTGATGTACAGTCATGTGTGAAAACACTGATTCTGTCCATTCACTCTGATTCTACAGATAAGGAAACTGACAGCAGGAAAGAGATTTCCCAAGCAGACACTTGAATCAGTTGAGTCAAGCTTAGAACATTTTCCACTGTGCTACTCTTTTCCTTGGAAGATAAGTCAAGTTGCTAATTACTGACAAGGGCAGAGACGTGAGTCATAAGAGCTTCCATTTATCGAGTACCTATAATACACTAGGCTCTGCTCTAGGCACATGAGTCCAACTCTTTGTGACCCTATGGACTACAGTGGCCAGGCTCCTCTGTCCGTGGGATTCTCCAGGCAAGAATACTGGAGTGGGTTGCCATTTCCTTCTCCAGGGGAATCTTCCTGAACCAAGGGCAGAACTTGAGTCTCTTATCTCTCCTGCATTGGCAGGCAGGTTCTTTACCACTAGTGCCACCTGGAAAGCTCCTATAGGCACACTACATTTAATCCTCTTAACAATTTGTGTATCACACCTGAGGACACTGAAACCCAGAGCAGCCCAAGGGACAGAGAGAGGAGTTGATCCCAAGCCTTCCCAACTCGAGTCATACAAGTAGGTTGGTACTTTAGCCTGAAGTGAAAAGAAGGAAAATTACAAACTCCTTGGTTTGGTGGTCTTCCATTCTGGCCCAGTCCAGCTTGCTACAGTAGAAACAAAAACAAAACAGTGTTCACCCCATTTCTCAAACTGGTTTTAGAATTCCTTTAATTCTGTACACTCAGTGCTCTATCAGTGAAAGTGGTTGACTGTCCGACTGACTAAAAATGTGGCAGCTAAAGGGAGGGTGATGTATTTGCTTAATCACTAGCTCTTCCTCCTTTATTGTCCCTAGGGGTGGGGACTGCAAATGCTGCCAGCAGGTCTGTCAGAGATGTTCTCCACAAATGGAAAGCTAGTTTCCCAAAGTGGGGAGGGCCTTGACTCTTTCATCAGGGAGTAAATTGACCCTAGCAATCAGAGACAAGAATGAGTCAGAAATACATTTGCTAGTTGAGATGCTGAACCTTGAGTCCTGAGAGACTCCAGGACTCCAGGACTCCAGAACCTAGAGTGTTTCAACAACATGCTGTGTTTTTCAATAATGAGGGAATCTGGAAAGTATAAGGGATGACTGGCTGAGGAAAGTGGAGACCTGGCTTTTGTAGCTGGTATGGGTGGGGGAAGGAGAAGGCAATGGCACCCCACTCCAGTACTCTTGCCTGGAAAATCCCATGGATGGAGGAGCCTGGTAGGCTGCACTCCATGCGGCCAAGAAGAGTCGGACATGACTTAGCGACTTCACTTTCACTTTTCACTTTTCACTTTCATGCATTGGAGAAGGAAATGGCAACCCACTCCAGTGTTCTTACCTGGAGAATCCCAGGGACGGGGGAGCCTGGTGGGCTGCCATCTATGGGGTTGCACAGAGTCGGACATGACTGAAGCGACTTAGCAGCAGCAGCAGCAGCATGGTTGGGGGAAGCAGGATGGGAATAGATGGGAGGAAGAGAAAAAAGCTTGTGGATACTTATAAAGACTCTCTCCCTGACCAAACTTTAGTTAGGTTTCTCTGACCCCTCTTCTTAACTAGGCCTTGACTTTGGCCCTCCATTCTTTGACCTGCATAGCTCAGATTTTGCAAGAATCCTGTCAATTTAGTGAGAACATCCCAACCATTGACACATGATCACTCGATATCTAATCAAGTTTTTCATCCCCCACCTTTGATGTATAAGCCTGCCTTTAGCAAGAATCCTATTAGGTTAGGTTAGCAAGAATCCCCTTATCCTTGATGTCTCCTCTTAGTAATTTTCCATCCTCTGATCCTCTCACTGTCCTCACTGGCTAAAAATTCCCACTGTCCTTGTTTGTATTCTGAGTTGAGCCTGATCTTCCTCTCCTATTGCAACATCCCTATGGCAACAGTCATGAGTGAAGTCTTCTTTACCATTTTAACCAGTATTGGAATAAACAACACCAAAATGATTTGATCTCTTGGGCTATATCTATACACATAGACTGATTTGACTATTGTGACTGAATTGACTGGTTTAATTCTTATGCCTTACAGATGACAAACTGAATAATATTCTAATATTATTATTATATTTTTATATTATATTATATTATATATTATTATAGAATATTCTAATATTCTAATAATATTCTGGTCTGGGTTTTACGTGGACAGCCTGCTTCAGGACTCTTCTTCTGAGACCAAGAACCATGTGGCAGGCCCGGGCTTTGCCCAAGAGGCTCTGCACTAGAATTCTAGAGAAGGCTTCATTGCTGTGCTCCTCCTCAAGAAGCTGCTGCTGCTGCTGCTAAGTCGCTTCAGTCGTGTCCGACTCTGTGCGACCCCATAGATGGCAGCCCACCAGGCTCCGCCGTCCCTAGGATTCTCCAAGCAAGAGTACTGGAGTGGATTGCCATTTCCTTCTCCAGTGCATGAAAGGGAAAAGTGAAAGTGAAGTCGCTCAGTCGTGTCCGACTCTTAGCGACAGGACACAAAGCATCCTGGCAGTTGTCAATGTGAAGTCTGTCTGCTGTTCTACTGAAACAGGATTCAAGAGTCCCAATTCCCAGATATGCATTCCCACAGTGTATGAGGAATGCAATGCTGGTAGGAGCTGCTAAAATGATTAATCTCCTGACATCATTCCCTTTGGCTTGATTTAGTTCTTATCACTCAACAAAGAACACTGTGGGGACTTTACTGATTATGGTTTTACTCTCCAGAAACTACTTCTTTCTCTTTTCTCTGGCACAGTAATCATGCTGTCTTCTAGTGTTCTGAATTCCTTTCACTTGGGTATTCTTTACTTGTTGAGTGTGGCCTGAAGCTGGGTGGATGGTCTTCTACAGCTCTCAATAACTTTCCAGCAGAAGGAAGGGAAGAGGCTTTGATGTCAGAGAAATTGTCTGCAGAAAAGGATAAAGGCAGACCAAAGGGAATATAGCTGAGCAAACCTTAAGACCATGTGTGAATTAGAGAAACTTTGTGTTTAGACAAAGTAGAAAAGGTTTTGAGACAGACACCTGTGAAATTGTGTTTTAGAATGGGTCAAGATCTCTCAATCTCACAAAGGGCCCTAAAATAGCCAAGGAAAATCCAAAGTGACTCCAATGTTCCATCTCTTAAGCCTCCTAGAGCCTCTCCAATGAAAATGGCAGAACAAAGGTCCAGTGTTGCTGAAACAGAACAAATGCATCCACAGTTGAAAATATTAACCCGAGCTTTCCACTAAGGGCCATTAAAATGTGCTGAAATGGGCATCCACCCTGAAAAACCAAACACTTAGAAAGGAAAAGGAAGATTTCCAACAGATGGAAGTTTGGTTGTCTGGTTTTGCTCTAATAAACATGAAACGAATCAATTGTTCACATGAAGACTGATCTGAAATCCCAAATTCTACTCTGAAAGTCATTAGAAATCTGATACTACTGGTGACTTCCTGAAGACATTAAAGAAGTGCTAAAATGTGATTCTGGCATCAGGGCTGAGATTTTAAAGTATGTCTTTCTAAGAAATTTTTTTCTTTTGCTGCTAAAAGTGGAAAAAGCAGGATATAGAGAAATAAGAAGCTACTAGCCCACAAAAGGTAGACTGCTTTCTGTGTGCTAAACTACTCTGATCCACAAAAGTGAAACAAATAAATCTGTTTAGCTTTCCTGAAAATGAAGAAATGAGGGATGACCCACAAAATTCTTTAAACTTTCCAAAGTAACAGTAGCTTTACCCACCCTGGAAGCATATTTAAACTGATAATGCTTCCCCTCAAAAAGTGGAGGCCAAAGAAATTTGGTTCTCACCTTCTAACAGAGCAGGCTGGGGGCTAGCTCAACCCTAATTTCAAGGACAAGAACAAGAAAACAAACAACCCCACTGCAAAAATTATTTTAAACTTCACTCCATTGCACAAAGCAGGAAGAGTCTCACTGATCCACAATGCAAAGAAAAAATGTTTCATCATCAGAAAAGCAGCAGTAAATGGAACAGCAGAGCAGGGTTTCTTTTTGTTTTTGTTTTTTTACAAAAGTAGAAAAAGTAAAGGGCAGCGCTTATTTTATAGAGGGCCTCTCTAGCCATTTGAAACTTAAACACAGAGCAGAAGATAAGATCTCTGTAGGCAATAGAAGGAAAGAATTTTTTTTTTTTTTCCTACTTACAGTGTCTTTTATCTCTAAGGGAAGCCAGAGCTGAGCGTCTTCCCTCTCTTTATGCAGCAGAGGTAAGATGTGTTGCTGTGAGATTTTTAAAAGACCCCAGGAACTCCCAGTAGCTGGCTTCCCCATTGCATCTCTGCCTTCAGCCAAGCGAAGATTGCCTTCGTACTCATTCTGATGGCCACAAGCCTTGTGGTCTGGTCTCCTTATGTTTCTCCTCAGTCTTTGGAATTAGAATTGGTGTTGACAATGAGGTTGTAAGGGGTTGGAAAGGAAGTGGCTGCACTGAGGATACTCATGGGCAGGATTTAATGAGACTTTAATTCAGAATGGATCCCAGGAGAGAGAATGAAACTTTGCCCTAATGAGTTAACCTGGAAAAACACATCCTGCCAAAGAAGGATTTAATTCAGCTTCTTTCAGAAATTCTGGGTGGGCTAAGGAGCACTCAGAGAAGTTAAACTCTAGGTAGGCAGATTGCTGAGGCCTAGCCTGCCTTAAGGAAATGGCAACTCACTCCAGTGTTCTTGCCTGGAGAATCCCAGGGATGGCGGAGCCTGGTTGGCTGCCGTCTATAGGGTCGCACAGAGTTGGACACGACTGAAGCGACTTAGCAGCAGCAGCAGCAGCCTGCCTTATTAGTAAAATCTCATTGGGAAATTTCAATATTGGTCTCATGATTTAAAAATTGAATTTTCAACAGTTGAAGGGTTGCCCTTCTGCTGACATGATAAGTGATTAGTCTGTGGTTCTCCTCTTCTTGCTCACTTGAGCTTTACTTGAACAAACTGGAATTTTCAAGGTCACAACTTATGACCCCTGGGTGATGTGAAGTTTTGAGATTCTGTAGATAAGAGCAGCTTAATATA
The DNA here is from genome assembly GCA_024291935.2 of Okapia johnstoni. Taxonomy (NCBI): domain Eukaryota; kingdom Metazoa; phylum Chordata; class Mammalia; order Artiodactyla; family Giraffidae; genus Okapia; species Okapia johnstoni. The sequence goes on along the minus strand of CM044324.1, from coordinate 52,768,073 downwards.
AGGCCATGTAGCAAGTATTTTCTGTTTTGCTGGGGATGGTGGTGAAAGAATGTAATAGGTAGTGATGATCCCTACTCCTTCATTGATTTATCCTTATTTGTAGGGACCAACTTCTTTTTGGTGGTTTATGGAGACAGGGACAATTGGAAAGAGAAGTAAATACAAAGTCAGAAGATGTGGATTCTGTTCAGGTTTTGTTATTTTCTTTCTGCGATCTTGGGTAAGTCATATAAACTGTCTGAACCCGCTATCTCATCTGCCTCCCACCCTGGGCCGAAAAGATCAAATGAAACCATGTAGACACCTTGAAAACTGTGGCTGCTGCTGCTGTTGCTAAGTCGCTTCAGTCGTGTCCAATTCTGTGCAACCCCATTGATGGCAGCCCACCAGGCTCCCCTGTCCCTGGGATTCTCCAGGCAAGAATACTGGAGCGGGTTGCCATTTCCTTCTCCAGTGCATGAAAGTGAAAAGTGAAAGTGAAATCGCTCAGTCGTGTCCGACTCTTTGCGACCCCATGTACTGCAACTTACCAGGCTCCTCCATCCATGGGATTTTCCAGCCAAGAGTACTGGAGTGGGTTGCCATTGAGCACTCCACAAATGTGACGGTTTTCTAAATTTTAATTCATTGTATAACCCATCAAGTAAGCTCTTCAGATAAATCAAGAGTTCAAATACTGAATCAGGAGGAGACAACATCTTGAGTCTGATGGATACTAGATGATGGGAATCAAGGGCTGTAGAAGATAGAGCTAAGGGAAAAAAATAAGAAGAAGGGGTGAAAAAGGAGAAAAGATAAAATTCCTAGAGAAAGGTTTGGCTCTGGTGCTGATTGAGCCTTGTGACTCTAAAGTAAAAGTGAAAGTCGCTCAGTCATGTCCAACTCTTTGTGACCCCATGGACTATACAGTCCATGAAATTCCCCAGGCCAGAATACTGGAGTGGGTAGCTGTTTCCTTCTCCCGGGGATCTTCCCAACCTAGGAATCGAACCCAGGTCTCCTTCATTGCACGCAGATTCTTTATCAGCTGAGCCACAAGGGAAGCCCTATGACTCTAAAATATAATCCTATTTGAATATGGAGCGATGGAATATAAGTGAGCAATCAAAAATTATTTCCTTAAAAGTAATTAACCAACAGGACAAATACAACTTGTCCAGCAGGAAAAAACCACAAACCTTTGAGGGTAAATCAACAGGTAAAACAGAATGTATAAGAATGGCAGGATGTAGGAAAGGGTGGTGGTGAGAGTGAAAAGTGCTCTGAAGTCTAGGGACTTGTTTTCTGCCACTGACTTGCAGTAGGCCCTTGAACAAATTACTATCTGGTTGGTTTCCTAATCTATACAGACTGTTCTCAAATCTAAACAGAATGAGACTGTTCTCAAATCCTAAACGGGAGAATCCGTCTTCTCAGTGATCTATCGGGGAAAAAAAATTCCACATTGCCACAACAACTGGAGAGCCTGCATGCTCTAGAGCCCATGCTCTGTAACAAGAGTACCCTTGGCACTGCAACAAGAAGCCTGTGTGCCACAGATAGAGAAGCCCCAGTGTGCCACACTAGAGAAAGCCCATGGGCCTCAACAAAGACCTAGTGAAGCCAAAAACCCAAGATCTTTGTTACTTTTATGTGACCTTGGATAAGGGACTTACTGTGTGGGCCAGTGGTTAAGAAACCTCCTATTTCTTTCAGAGTTTTAAACAAAGAAACAGAATGTTATAAATATGGCTCCTCATTCATTTCTCCTTCTTCTCCCAGAGGTAAACACAATCCAGCCTGAGTTGGTGAGTACCATTCCCATGAACATTTTTATACTTCTAGATACACGATTCTGTAAAAAAGACAACAACAACAAAAAGCCCCACAGAGATGTTTTGAGGGTTTTAAACATTTACATAAATGGTTTCTACTATATGTATCCTACATCTTGATTTTCAGCATATCATACTATTGAGAAGTAGTATAGCCTGATGGTCAAACACTAAGATTCCAGGGCAGATAGCCTGGGCTCATAACCTATCTCTACCATGGCTATCTGTGTGATCTTGGGTAGGTTGCTTAACCTCTCTGAACCTCAGTTTTCCCATGGTGTAAAATAGGGATAGTAACTGTACAAACCTCATAGGGCTTCTGTGAGAATTAAATAAGTTAAAATATGTAAAGCTCTTACTATATACACAGTGCATATAGTAAGCACTAAGTGTTCACTATTATTATTTGAGATTTATCTATGTGGGTAATTAAATCTTTAGAAGTATAGATCATTACTACTATACTAGAGTTTTAACTCTTAAATAGTATTTCCTATAGAGTGGGCAGGTAGGTCAGGGGCCATCCTGGATTATAATCTCTTTGTGCCTGCGTGTGAGAGATTCTCAAGGGGACTTAGAAATCTCATTTAGGTCAGATCCAGTTCTAAAATGTTATGATCAAATGAGACCCTCATTATGATTTAACAGGATCAGACTCATTTCCATCTTTTTAGACCTCCTGGATATGTTCATTTATCAACTAAATTCCATCATTTACTTATTTTAGCCAAAAACCAAGAGAAGAATAAATAGCTAATTTCCTTAGCACGGTTCTGTTTATGTTTGAATTTCAAGGTTAATTGTTTGCTTGTTTTCATGATAACTTGTCTTCATTAAATTCAAGAATGCTCACAGGTAAGTAAAAGTCTGCTCATATTCCCATGGAGCATTTGATTAGCTTATCAGAGACTTAGAGTTAATATTTCCTTGAACTAACTCTTATAATTAAGGCATAATGATGACTCCTCGCAATAAACTATAAACACCATAAATAGAATCTGACATTTTTCTAGTTATTCAGTCATTCTGAGAACACCAACATTTATAATATATATCACCATATGTGTACTAATAAGCTTTTCACCATCAAATGAATAAATATTTAAGATCATTTGGAAATACTATGATTCTTGATTATGACTTCAAGCTATAAACATTCTTTTCAAAAGGAAACATTCTATTTTTTCTCTGTACCATTCCAACTCTTCAAAAGCAGTGGGGATGGACACAATAAAGGACAGAAATGGTATGGACCTAACAGAAGCAGAAGGTATTAAGAAGAGGTGGCAAGAATACACAGAACTGTGCAAAAAAGATCTTCATGACCCAGATAATCACGATGGTGTGATCACTCACCTAGAGCCAGATATCCTGGAATGTGAAGTCAAGTGGGCCTTAGGAAGCATCACTACGAACAAAGCTAGTGGAGCTAATGGAATTCCAGTTGAGCTATTTCAAATCCTAAAAGATGATGCTGTGAAAGTGCTGCACTCAATATGCCAGCAAATTTGGAAAACTCAGCAGTGGCCACAGGACTGGAAAAGGTCAGTTTTCATTCCAATCCCAAAGAAAGGCAATGCCAAAGAATGCTCAAACTACCGCACAATTGGACTCATCTCACACACTAGTAAAGTAATGCTCAAAATTCTCAAGCCAGGCTTCAACAATACGTGAACTTCCAGACGTTCAAGCTGGTTTTAGAAAAGGCAGAGAAACCAGATATCAAATTGCCAACATCTTCCGGATCATCGAAAAAGCAAGAGAGTCCATAAAAACATCTATTTCTGCTTTATTCACTATGCCAAAGCCTTTGACTGTGTGGATCACAATAAACTGTGGAAAATTCTGAAAGAGATGGGAATACCAGACCATCTGACCTGCCTCTTGAGAAATCTGTATGTAGGTTAGGAAGCAACAGTTAGAACTGGACATGGAACAACAGACTGGTTCCAAATCAGAAAAGGAGTACATCAAGGCTGTATATTGTCACCCTGCTTATTTAACTTCTATGCAGAGTACATCATGAGAAATGCTGGGCTGGATGAAGCACAAGCTGGAATCAAGATTTCCAGGAGAAATATCAATAACCTCAGATATGCAAATGATACCACTCTTATGGCAGAAAGTGAAGAAGAACTAAAGAGCCTCTTGATGAAAGTGAAAGAGGAGAGTGAAAAAGTTGGCTTAAAGCTGAATATTCAGAAAACTAAGATCACGGCATCCAGTCCCATCACTTCATGGGAAATAGATGGGGAAACAATGGAAACAGTGGGAGGCTTTATTCTTCTGGGCTCCAAAATCACTGCAGATGGTGATTGCAGCCATGAAATTAAAAGATGCTTGCTACTTGGAAGAAAAGTTATGACCAACCTAGACAGCATATTAAAAAGCAGAGACACTACTTTGCCAACAAAGATCCGTCTAGTCAAGGCTATGGTTTTCCCAGCAGTCATGTATGGATGTGAGAGTTGGACTATAAAGAAGGCTAAGCACCAAAGAACTGATGCTTTTGAACTGTGGTGTTGGAGAAGACTCTTGAGAGTCCCTTGGACTGCAGGGAGATCCAAACAATCCATCCTAAAAGAAAGCAGTCCTGAGTGTTCATTGGAAGGACTGATGTTGAAGCTGAAACTCCAATACTTTTGGAGAAACCTGATTAAGAAATCTCATGGACAGAGGAGCCTGGCAGGTTACAGTTCATGGGGTCGCAAGAGCTGGACACAACTTAGTGACTAACCAACAACAATCCATAAACAGCTCCAAACATAGTGCCAGGTACATAATAGCTGCTTAATATTAATTTCCTCTTTCTCAAAGTTGGCTAGGTCTTATGAATGCATTCCAAGTACAGATAATTAAGATCTCTCTCCGAGAATATGACATTTCTGTTAGTTTTGCAGACCCACATGGTTTTCCCACATTGGGTAGAGTTGAGTAACTCACCTCTCAAGAGACCCTTGGCTGGTTTTCACAAAAGGGCTATAATATAGGTGAGCAGGGCTATAATATGGGCTTCCCTGGTAGCTCAGCTGGTAAAGAATCCGCCTGCAATGTGGGAGACCTGGGTTCGATCCCTGGGTTGGGAAGATCCCCTGGAGAAGGGAAAGGCTACACACTCCAGTATTCTGGCCTGAAGAATAGAGTCCATGGGGTTGCAAAGAGTCGGACATGAGTGAGTGACTTGAGTGAGTGACTTTCACTTCACTTCACTTCAGTGCTATAATATAGGTACTTTGAAGTGTGGGATTTGGGAATCCTTCCAAGGACAAGGGGCATGTCACAGAGTTGTGATGATCTGATGAGAAGATGCTTGTGAACTATGTCTAAAAACTCTGTAATACTCACCTAGTACATGGTATTTCCAGGAAAGAGTCTGAATAGGCCATTGGGCTCAGGTTTCAATTTTCTGTGTGGGGTGAGCTGGCAGGGGGGTCATGTGGTTTGCCTGGGGTGGTGATGGCACGGTTTCTGCACCACATCTGGAACTTATTAGAATAGTTTTTCTGGGGGCAGAACTGCCTCTGAGGGTGTATGCATCTCTGCTGATTGGAAGAAAGTGACTTTGAGGGACCTCCCTGGCAGTCCAGGGGTTAAGACTCCATCTTCAAATGCACGATGTACAGGTTCAACCCCGAGCTAAGATCCCACAAGCCTCTTGACCAAAAATCCCAAACATAAAACAGAAGCAATACTGTAACAAATTCAATAAAGACTTAAAAATGGTCTACATAAACAAAAAGAAAGTGGCTTTGAGAGGTGAGGCCTAAACCACCCTTTCAGAGACAAGAGCCTAACTTCCTCTGGTGTTATTTGAAAAAATTAAAAGTGCTAGTTGCTCAGTCATGTCTGACTTTTTTCGACTAAATGGACTGATGGACCCAGAAACTGAACCCATCTTAGCCCTCTAGGCTCCCCTGTCCATGGAATTCTCCAGGCAAGAATACTGGAGTGGGTAGCCATTCCCTTCTCCAGGGATCTTCCTGACCAGGGATTGAATCCAGATCTCCCTCATTATTGGAGAAGACAATGGCACCCCACTCTAGTACTCTTGCCTGGAAAATCCCATGGATGGAGGAGCCTGGTAGGCTACAGCCCATGGGGTCGCTAAGAGTCGGACACGACTGAGCGACTTCACTTTCACGCACTGGAGAAGGAAATGGCAACCCACTCCAGTGTTCTTGCCTGGAGAATCCCAGGGACGGCGGAGCCTGGTGGGCTGCCGTCCATGGGGTCGCACAGAGTCGGACACGACTGAAGCAACTTAGCAGCTCCCTCATTATAGGCAAATTCTTTACTGTCTGAGCCACCAGGGTGCTATCTAAGGGGCTTCAAATCCTTCTATCCAAAAATATCTTCCTTAATGAAATCTTACGTCTTCTGGAATCAGCACCACTCTTTAAGAGTCTTCCAGAGACTGGAAATAATTGCCTTGAATTTCAGCTGAATAATGCCCTTGGCTTGCTTTCATGTTTTACCACATCAGTTGCTGTTCAGTCGCTCAGTCATGTCCGACTCTTTGAGACCCCATGGACTGTAGCACACCAGGCCTCCTTGTCCATCACCAACTCCTGGAGCTTACTCAAACTCATGTCCAATGAGTCGGTGATGCCATCCAACCATCTCATTCTCTGTCATTCCCTTCTCCTCCTGCCTTCAATCTTTCCCAGCATCAGAGTCTTTTAAAAGGAGTCAGTTCTTTGCATCAGGTGGCCAAAGTATTGGAGCTTCAGCCTCAGCATTAGTCCCTCCAATGAATATTCAGATTGATTTCTTTTAGAATTGACTGGTTTGATCTCCTTGCAGTCCAAGGGACTCCCAAGAGTCTTCTCCAACACCACAGTTCAACAGCATTAATTCTTCGGTACTCAGTCTTCTTCATGGTCCAATTCTCACATTCATACATGACTACTAGAAAAACCACAGCTTTGACTATACAGACCTTTGTTGGCAAAGTAATGTCTCTGCTTTTTAATATACTGTCTAGGTTTAATCTCTAAACAATAAATAGTCTAATTTAGCCTAATTTTGAACTTTATTTAAACGGAGTCCCATAACTTTAGCTTATGTGACTTGCTTCTTTTGTTTTACCTTTTAATGTGTGAAGTTGTGGTTTAGTTACTTTTCCTGCTATGTGGTATTCAATTTGTGACTTTTCCACAATTTATTTATCCGTATTTCACTGGGATGATCATGTGAGTTGCTCCCAGTGTGGACAATTAATAACAGTGGGGCTCTGAATATTTTTTTTTCTCTGAATGTTATTGAGTAAGTCTCCTGGGCACACACAGTGGTTACTCTACATACTCATTTAGAAATGGAACTGATTGGTTTTAAAGATATATGCATGCTCAACTTAATTAGATAATGCCCAACTGTTTTCTACCATGATTTTACCAATTTAACACTCCAGTCAGGAGTGAATATGAACTGTTCTTGCCCCATTATGTTACCAATATTTGATTATTTTTTGACTTTAAAAAATTTGCCCATCCTGTATAAAATAGTACTTCATAACAATGTGAATTTACATTTTCTTGATTACCAAAGAGACTGAGCATTCCCTTCATATTCTTATGGGTATTTGAATTTTCTTTTTTATTAAATTCCAGTTCATGTCTTCTCCCCACTGTTCCATTGATTGTCTTTTTCTTATTGACTCATAAGTATCTTGTGTACTAATCCTTTGTCGGTTATATGTATTGCAAATATTTTCTTTCAATTTGTGGCCTATTCTTTTACTCTCTTTATGGTATTTTAGATGAATAAATTCTTAAGTCTAATGTAGTAAAATATATTTTTCTTTCTGTATGTTTAAGAAATCTTAATCTTTTCCTTCCCATGGTCATAAAGATATTTTTCTATATTGTCTTCTAAAAGTTCTATAGTTTTACCTTTCACATTAAAATCTCTTTAACTTTTTATAATGGATAATTTTAAATAAATGCAAAACTAGGACTTCTCTGGTAGCTCGGTGGATAGGAATCTGCCTGCCAATGCAGGGGACACTGGTTCCATCTCTGCTCTGGGAAGATTCCACACGCCTCGGAGCCACTATGACCATGCGCCACATCTACTAGCCTGCATACTGCAACTACTGAAGCCCAAAAGCCCTAACACCCGTGCTCTGCAACAAGAGAAGCCGCTGCAATGAGACGCCCATGCCACAACTGGAGAGCAGCCCTCACTCACTGCAACTAGAGAAAGCCCACATAAAAGCAAGGAAGATCCAGCAGAGCCAAGAAATAAAATAAATAAAATTTAAAATACATGCAAAAATAGAGAAAATAGTGTATTAAACCTTTTATTACCTTTGCCTAGCATCAAAAATATACACACTGGGGACAATCTTGTTTTATCCATACTCCCATCCTCTACATTCACTTGTTGTTCAGTCGCTCAGTCATGTCCAACTCTTTGAGATCCCACGGACTGCAGCACGCCAGGCTTTCCGGTCCTTCACCATCTCCCAAAGTTTGCGCAAACTCATGTCCATTGAGTTGGTTACAGCATCCAACCATCTATTCCTCTGTTGTTCCCTTCTCCTACTGCCCTCAATCTTTCCCAGTATCAGGGTCTAATATAGTTTTTTTATCATTTATAAAAAATGTTATAGTTTATTTTTATATTTTCTTTTGTTTACTTAATTTTATCAATGGCATTTCCAAAACACCAAATTTTGGCTTTGTTCATCTTCTTCAGTGTATATTTGTTTTCTTTTTCATTAATTTCTGCTTTTTTTCCCTTTGCTTTCTTAGAATTTATTCTGCTATTTTTTTCCTTAACTTCATATGTTGGATGCTTAACTCTGTACTTTTAAGACTTTCTTCCTTTTTTTCCTTTGTGTGTGTCCTCAGTTGCTCAGTAGTATCAGACTCTTTGTAACACTTTGGACAGGCTCCTCTGTGCAGGGGATTTTTCAGGCAAGCAAACTGGAGTGGGTTGTCATTTCCTTCTCCATGGAATTTTCCCGAAACATTGCAGGTGGATTCTTTACTGCTGAACCATCAGGCAAGCCCCCTTTTTTCCCTTTAAGGATATGAATTGCCCTCTAAACAGTGGTTGATTGCATCTCACCATTTGGATGCATAGTAGTTTTACTACCATTCAGTTACAAGTATTTTCTAGTTTACATTATAATTGCCTATGAGTTAAGTTTTAAATTTCATAAATATGTGAAGTTTTTAAAACTTTTGTTATTGGTTTCTAAACTAATTGCATTGTAGTTCCAGAATGTGGTCTGTTTGATACTAACCACTTAAAATAAGTTTAGCCTCACCTTATGGCCAGCATTTGTTCAGTTTTCATAAATAAATATTCCAAGGGTACTTTAAGAATGTTTTCTGCAGTCGTTAGGTGCAATGCTCTTTTTTCCCCTGTCCTAGAGAGTGTCCCCTTGATCTCCAGCAGCTTAGAGATCATTTAAGTCACAACAATGGAAGAGGCCGTTTTTTCTGATGCCAGTGACCCTTTGGCACTTAACTCTAGAAAGAATATTTCCCAAAGATGCACCAAGCACCATTTTGCCAGACATGTTACAGTGTCAATAAAGTCTCCTTCAGACCTCACTTCTGCCTTAGCACGTATTTACACTGTCACCTTCTCTGTGTTTGCAGATTTCAGACTTTACCTTGCCTCACTCATGATCTGGTTCTTTCATCACTCCTCAATGGCTTTGGAGGAAGCAGATTTTCACAAAAACTTTTGTGGTTACTGATTTCCAAGGAAATAGTATGTGACAGCTAGCCCTATGCCAACTAACTAGTAGGTGTGCAATAAAAGTTTTTGAATGGAAAAACTAAAAATATAATACAATGTCAAAACTGAAGTTCATTTACTAAAAATTATAACAAAGGCAGAACATCTCATTTAAATGCTTAAGAACTAGAATATAAGCTAATATAAATTTAGAAAATTAATTCACAAATTGCTTAATTATTCTTTTTCCACTAAGAATATAAACTACCTATCATTCCATCTTTAGTCACAGAATGCACACATGTGTAACACACACACATAGAAGTGACAGCAGATTAAAATTAATATAGTGAAGGCATTTCGTGTACCTGAGGTTAGATTTTAAAGTCAGTTTATATAGCAAAAGGGGAAAACATGTACACCCATGGTGGATTCATGTCAATGTATGGCAAAACAAGTACAATATTGTAAAGTTAAAAAATAGAAAATAAACTAATTTAAAAGAAAAAAAGAAAATAAAGATTAAATGCCTCCCTTCCTGAAAAAAAAAAAATTGCACACAGTCAAAATTGCCCTTGAAATCCCATAAGAAGATGCTGTGTTGTCTTCATATAGTTTACATAGCCAGTTTTTCTCCAATGTCAGAATAGACTGCTGTTACTTCAGCAAATTTGGAAAATTCAGCAATGGCCACAGGCCTGGAAAAGGTCAGTTTTTAGTTCAATCCCAAAGAAGGGCAGTGCCAAAGAATGCTCAAACTACCAGACAATTGCACATAGATCACACAGTAGCAAGGCAAGCTCAAAATCCTTCAAACTAGGCTTCAGCAATACATGAACCAAGAACTTCCAGATGTACAAACTGGGTTTAGAAAAGGCAGAGGAGCCCGAGACCAAATTGCCAACATCTGTTGGATCATAGAAAAAGCAAGGGAATTCCACAAAAATTTCTGCTTCATTGACTATGCTAAAGCCTTTGACTGTGTGGATTACAACAAATTGTGGAAAACTGTTAAAGAAACTGTAATACTAGATCACCCTGCTTCTTGAGAAACCTGTATGCAGGTCAAAAAGTAGCAGTTAGAACTGGACATGGAACAACAGTTGGTTCAAAATTGGGAAAGGAGAACTTCAAGGCTATATGTTGTCACCCTGCTTATTTAACTTAAATGCAGAGTACATCATGAGAAATGCCGAGCTGGATGAATCACAAACTGGAATCAAGATTGTTGCGAGAAATATCAATAACCTCAGATATGCAGATGATACCACCCTAATGGCAGAAAGTGAAGAGGAACTAAAGATCCTCCTGATTAGGGTGAAAGAGGAGACTGAAAAAGCTGGCTTAAAATTCAACATTCAAAAAACTAAGATCATGACATCCAGTCCCATCACTTCATGGTAAATAGATGGGAAAACAATGGAAACAGTGACAGACTATTTTCTTGGGCTCCAAAATCACTGCAGGGTGACTGCAGCCATGAAATGAAAAGATGCTTGCTCCTTGGAAGAAAAGCCATGACCAACTTAGACAGCATATTAAAAAGCAGAGTCATCACTTTGCCAACAAAGGTCCATCTAGTCAGAGCTATGTTTTTTCCAGTAGTCATATATGGATGTGAGTGCTGGACCATAAAGAAGGCTGAGCACCGAAGAATGAATGCTTTCAAACAGTGGTGCTGGGGAAGACTCTTGAGAGTCCCTTGGACAGCAAGCAGATCAAACAAGTCAATCCTAAAGGAAATCAACCCTGAATATTCATTGGAAGGTCTGATGCTGAAGCTGAGCTACAATATTCTGGCCACCTGATGTGAAGAGCTGTCTCATTGGAAAAGACCCTGATGCTGGGAAAGAATGAGGGCAGTAAGAGGAGGGGGCAACAGAGGATGAAATGGTTGGATGGCATCACTGACTCAATGGACATGAGTTTGAGCAAACTCTGGGAAATGGTGAGGGACAGGAAAGCCTTGTGTGCTATAGTCCATGGGATCACAAAGAGTTGGACACGACTTGGTGACTGAACAACAGCTTCAGTTAAGCACCAGATTAAAGAGTTGGTTTGCATTTAGGGGTCATGGTTCTTGAATCATCAGACTCAGTTAGCTTAGGTAAGAAGCTCATCAAAAAGAATTGAGAGAGCCTGAGGAAATAGCAGATTCTTCCCTCTCATTTAACACTCATAATAACAGTATTAAATGGAACAATGGAGAAATCCCCAGTACTATTTAAGTCCCTCCCTCTCTTCCTTCTTTCCTTTCCTTTTTGCTTGCAGTATGAAGGAGTTCTGTAAGGTTCTCTGGAAAGAGGCATCTTCAGGCACCTTTAATAAGTCTTTTTATGATATAAAGTCTTAAAAGAACAGATCTTAAGTGAGAATGTTTCTGACACAAGAGCAGGTAATGAACTAGCAATTTTTGGGCAGGGTTGACTTTCCTGAAGGTAAAATCACACAAAGTAAACATCTAGGTCCTTGATGAGCTTCCATATATAAATTCACTCAATTTCAATAATTTCACCAAATTAAAATATTTGTTGAGCATCTACTTTATGTCAAGTATCATGGGCACTGGAGAGACAATTCAGATAATTGATCACTAAGATGATCATTCAATCCTTTTGGCAACTTTTGCTTAATCCTTTGTACTCAATCACTCAGTCATGTTCAACTCTTTGCAACCCCATTGACTGTAGCCTGCCAGGCTCCTCTGTCCATCGAGTTTTCCAGGTAAGCATACTGGAGTGAGTTGCCATTTCCTACTCCAGCTTAATCCTTTAGTACTCTGTAAACCCCTCCTTTCCTACATTGCTCAAAGTAAAAGGGATTTTAGTTAATGGCAGCCTAAGAGATATAAATAGCAACCCAAGACTCAGGTTACCATCTTATAATCCTTATTAGCTTTTTTACTTTCTAGAAAGATCTTGATATGGCCTAGCCAAGCAGTAATAATAATAACAGCTACCAAATAGTGATTTCTTACCATGTACCAGCCATGGTGCTAAGAACTTTATTTATCTTATCTCAGTTAACTCTCACAATGACTTTGCGTGTCTCAGTTGCTCAGTTGTATCTGACTCTTTTTGAGCCCATGGACTGTAGCCCACCAGGCTCCTCTGTCCATGGGATTCTCCAGGCAAGAATACTAGAGTGGGTTGCCATTTCTTTCTCCAGTCAGTCTTCCGAACCCAGGGATCAAACCAAGGTCTCCTGAATTGCAGGCAGATTCTTTACCATCTGAGCCACCAGGGAAGCCCCCACAATGACTATAAACTAGGAATTATTCTCATTTAACAGTTGAGAAGACAGAGGCACAGAGCAGTTTAATGGTTTGTTTTGAACTATTTCAATATACTGCCTTTCAAATTTCCCTTATACCACACAGAGGGAAACGTAGTTGTTAAAAGCTTTACAGGTGTGCAGCCTAGTGGTGATCCTATAGGCAAAACAAGTTATAGAAGATAAAATAAGAATATAGATCATTATAGATTTTAGATGGAGAAGGAAATGGCAACCCACTCCAGTGTTCTTGCCTGGGGAATTCCAGGGACGGCGGAGCCTGGCGGGCTGCCGTCTATGGGGTCACACAGAGTCGGACACAACTGAAGCAACTTAGCAGCAGCAGCAGCAGCATAGATTTTAGAAGATTTTGTTCCTGATTTCAAGGAGCTCATCTCCTATCCTCCTAAGATGAGTCAAGAAAATATTTCAATGAAGATTTCTTTTCAGTGTGATCCTGGGGTCAGACTGCAGGTCAGGGCCAGAGCTCCCAGTGCTAAAGTGGTGTTGTTCTTCTGTCCCTCTCAGAGACCCCAGTTCTGTCACAACTACATATCTTCATTTTTACCCACTGCTCCCATGGCCATTCTATGAACTCCAGAGGCACCACAGAGACCTCAGTCTGATTTTCTACAGGAAACAATGGGACAGAGTTTGAGGAACTTCCCTTGTTGTCTCTGTAATCTCAGGTTTAGGAGAGTTTGGATTGAAACTGGGAGAAAGAGAAAAAAATTTTGTTTCCAGTTATGAAGGAAAATCTTTAGGGAAAGGTTTTATAACTTCTCAGTCACAACTGGAATGAAGAGCCATCTATTTGAGGCACAGACCGTTTGACAGAATTCCACCACAGACATTTCCTTGTTTTTACAGAACTAACTGGACCATGAATTGTTGAAAGATTCAGAGTTATATAATCATGAATAAAGGAGCAAATTCTACCACTTGGTTTCATGGGTATTATGAACTTTTGAACTTATTGGAGATGCCAGAAGGCATTGTGGTTTAAAGCTACTCTTTACTGCTTCAATTCCTATAGTAGTTACACAACGAGAAGGTATTCAGTTCAGTTCAGTTGCTCAGTCATGTCTGACTCTTTGTGATCCCATGGACTGCAGCACGCCAGTCTTCCCTGTCCATCACCAACTCCCAGAGCTTGCTCAAACTCATGTGCATTGAGTCGGTGATGCCATCCAACCATCTCATCCTCTGTTGTCCCCTTCTCCTCCTGCCCTCAATCTTTCCCACCATCAGGGTCTTTTTCAACGAGTCAGTTCTTTGCATCAGGTGGCCAAAGTATTGGAGTTTCAGCTTCAGCAACAGTCCTTCCAATGAATATTCAGGACTGATTTCCTTTAGGTTTGACTGATTTGATCTCCTTGCAAGTCCGAGGGACTCACAAGAGTCTTCTTCAACACCACAGTTCAAAAGCATCAATTCTTCAGTGCTCAGCTTTCTTTATGGCCCAACTGTCACATCCACACATGACTAATGGAAAAACCATAGCTTTGACTAGATGGACCTTTGTCAGCAAAGTAATGTCTCTGCTTTTTAATATGCTGTCTAGGTTGGTCATAACTTTTCTTCCAAGGAGCAAGTGTCTTAATTTCATGGCTGCAGTCACCATCTGCAGTGATTTTGGGGCCCAAGAAAATAAAGTCTGCCACTGTTCCCACTGTTTCCCCATCTATTTGCCATGAAATGATGGGACCAGATGCCATGATCTTAGTTTTCTGAATGTTGAGTTTTGAGCCAGCTTTTTTCACTCTCCTCTTTCACCCTCATCAAGAAGTTCTTTAATTCCTCTTCTCTTTCTGTCATCTGCATATCTGAGGTTATTGATATTTCTCCTGACAATCTTGATTCCAGCTTGTGCCTCATCCAACCCAGCATTTCACATAATGTACTCTGCATATAAGTTAAATAAGTAGGGTGACAATATACAGCCTTGACATACTCCTTTCCCAATTTGGAACCAGTCCGTTGTTTCATGTCCGGTTCTAACTGTTGCTTCTTGACCTGCATACAGATTTCTCAGGAGGCAGGTAAGGTGGTCTGGTATTCCCATCCCTTTCAGAATTTTCCACAGTTTGTTGTGATCCACACAGTCAAAGGCTTTGACGTAGTCGGTAAAGCAGAAGTAAATGTTTTTCTGGAACTCTCTTGTTTTTACAATGATCCAAGGGATGTTGGCAATTTGATCTCTGGTTCCTCTGCTTTTTCTAAATCCAGATGGTATTAGCCTCAAATAATTTTGCCTGGCTGTTGCTTTTTTTGTTACCTAATTAACACATCTTCTGACCTCCTAAACTGGATTGTGTGTGTGTGTGTGCGCGTGTTAGTCACTCAGTTGTGTCCAACTGTTTTCAATCCCGTGGACTATAGCCTACCAGGCTCATCTGTCCATGGAATCCTCCAGGCAAGAATACTGGAGTAGGCTGCCATTCCCTTCTCCAAGGGATCTTCCTGACCAAGGGATCAAAACCGAGTCTCCTGCACTGCAGGAAGATTCTTTATCATCTGAGCCACCAGAGAAGACCCAAACTGGGTTAGGGTTCACGAGTGTACATTCTCACAGCAACCTGTACTTTTTTTTCTTAGAGTGAATAAAATTACAGTTATTTGTGTACGTGTGTAGTGCCTGTGTTTCTCTTGTAGAATATAAGCTCCATGAAGAAAGGCATCTAAATACATTGTTTGCCACAATATCCCCAGGTCCTAGTGCAGGGCCTGACCCCAGAGATGCTCGATTAATGTCCAGTGAGAAGTGAATGAATTCATAATTTAAGAATCACAGAATTTAAGAACTGAGAGGGATGTTATGAGTCTGTTTAGTCCAACCCTCTCAGTTTATATAATAGAAAACTGAGTTCCAGAGAAATAAAGAAATTTACCCATTGTTACATACTGTTGTGTGGCATGGTCATGACTAAAACTTGGCCTCTTTAATTACCCTTCCTCTACCTTATTGCATTTATGGTTAGTTAAAAGTTTTAGACTGAGGGCATCGACCAGAAATTATGGATGTAGTGTGTTGAATAGTATCCTTCTCAAAATTCATGTCCACCTGAAACCTCAGAATATGACCTTATTTTTTTCTTAACTATTTCCTGAAACACTGTATTTTATCCTTTTGATTCACCAAAAGACCTTATGTAAATATAGTCTTTTCTCTAAGATGTAAGCAGATCCTGTGTTTAATATAGTGCTTTGAGATTTACAAAAATGTCAGGCAACTTGCTTGTTGAATTCAAGATAGTAACAACATGTTATCTAAAAATAAACTGACAGCTTACTCTGTGCCAGGTGGTACTAAGCACTTTACATGCTTTATCTCATTTAATCTTCACAACAATTCTAGGTTCTATTATTTTATAATGGGTAAACTGGAGTTTAGCAAGATGAAGAAAATCATTCACAGTTATACAACCATAAAATTGACGGAGCAGTTAATCTTACTCCAGAAACTTTTCCCTTAAACGATATACCACAAGAAGAGAATCTCCACGCTATCATTTCTATTACTGCAAATGAAATTTGCTTTTTTTGTTTTTTTGCTTAGGCATCCACCTGGGCCCCCCTTGTGACCACCATAATAGTTATGAGAACCAGTGTAAACATACTTCATGTTGTTTGCTATACAGTGAGCAATAAAGTACTCTGTTTATGACTCAGGAGTCGTGAGTCTCTTGCCAGCAACATGTTAACATTAGTTTGTGTAAGATAAAAGAAAATATCTATATTGGTCTCTGCATGCTCCCCTCCCCAACTTCCTGGTGCAGATGATTTCCTAAGTGATAAGAACACTAGTTGGACCATAAAAAAAGGCTGAGCGCTGAAGAATTGCTGCTTTTGAATCGTGGTGCTGGAGAAGACTGTTGAGAGTCCCTTGGACAGCAAGGAAATCAAATCAGTCAATCCTAAAGGAAATCAACCCTGAATATTCACTGAAAGGATTGATGCTGAAGCTAAAGCTTCAATACTTTGGCTACCTGATGCAAAGAGCTGACTCACTGGAAAGGACCCTGATGCTGGGAAAGATTGAAAGCAGAAGAAGAGGGTGACAGAGGATGGGATGGTTAGATAGCATCACTGATTCAATGGACGTGAATGTGAGCAAACTGGGAGATAGCGGAGGACAGGGAAGCCTGGTGTGCTGCAGTCCACGAGGTCACAAAGAGTTGGACATGACTTAGCAACTGAACAACAACAAAGAACAGTAGTAGCATCTTTTGTTCTAATATATGGTCTCTGACACAGGGCTCCTAAAACCCTCGTAAATTCCTAAGTGATGAGAGTGTTAGAAACATCTTTTTTTAATTTTTTTTTAATGAGGTGACACTGGGCATGCTCCTGGTTGGCCCCTGGATGAGGGCTAGTCACTAGAAAGATTAAATCATTATTAGAAGCTTGAAATGTTCAGTCTCCCACAATCCCCACTTCTCTAGAGAGGGGGGAGGGGCTAGAAAGGGAGTTAACAATTTATTACACTTACACAAGGAAGCCTCCATAAAAATACCCATAGCTTGGGTTTGGGGGAAGTTTCTGGTGGTGAACACATCCTCATACCAGGAGGGTGAAGCACCCCAACTCCACAGGGACTGGAGCTCCTGTGCTTGGATCCAGCCTTGGTCTACGTAGCTCTTCATTTGGCTGTTCATCTGTATCCTTTATCACATCCTTTAATAAACTGGAAAACTTCAGTAGGTTTTCGCTGAGTTCTGTGAGCCACTCTAGCAAATCAATTGAACCCAAGCAGGAAGTTGTTGGAACCAACCAACCTTGTTGATCGGAAAAACAGGTGAAAATCTGAGCTCGTGATGGTGTCCGAAGTGGTGTTCTGGGGTGTACTTTGTGGCACTGACCTCTTTACTTGCGGAATATGTTGCTCTTTTTGGGTAGATAGTGTCAAAATTGAGTTGAATTGTAGAACAATAAGCAGGTGTTGCAGAAAATTGCTTGGTGTGGGGAAATAGCCCCACATAAATGCTATCAGTAGTGCTGTGAATGTGGCAGAAGTGTGAGATGAGAGTAAAGAAGGTACATAGGAGAGAAAGTCAAGAGGGAAGAACTCAGTTTTTCTCTACTTAGGAAGACTAGTAGGTTTTTCTTACATAGCTGGTAAGTAGGATAAAAATCACATCTCAGACTTGAGAATTCTGACTATGGGATGCCCCCAGAGACATGACTCTTTGGAAGACAAAGGATCTGGACCCCATGGGCAAAGACTGGGGTTATGAGGACACTGTTTAGGATCTAGTAGTGAATACTCTTACACAAGTGGTGGGTGAGAGATGGGGGAAATGGTCTCCCACTACCCTACCTATTAATGTAGCTGAGCAGTCTGAGGAAGGACTGAAACAAACTACCAAAAAATGGTGCCTGAATGGTTGTTGATCATTCTCCTCAGGATGGGAGAAGGAAGGGATGACAATGGACAGCAAGCCCCAGGGCCCCTGTAAAAAGACAATGTGGCAACAGCTAACGAATCAGGAGTCCCCAAAGCTGAATTAAACATCAGCAATGAGGACTTGAGTTTTGGGGGAAGTAAGGATATTACAAGTTTGGTTGAACAGAGAACAAGAGGTCCAGCAGAAACAATATAGATCCCTTAGAAGGAAAAGGAAATCAGACCATGAGTTAAAGGTTAGAGGCCATTTCCTAGTATACAGCACCACCTGCCTGATACAGCTACCAAGTACAACCCTAAAATTAGAAAAGAAAAAAAAAAAAGGCAACTGTTAACCTGCTACTAAACCCTTGTTGAAGCTGAATGCCTGACCCACAAGGCTGTGTAACTCTTCAGCCTGATAGTCCCATTTTGGATGGGTAAACAAGAACTCTACAGCCAACCAGGGAAGATTTCAAAAGGCCTTGCTAGTCAAGTGGAAATGGTATATTCAAGTGCACAGCTGAGCTGGCTTTAGTGACAAGTCAACTTTATGTGAAAACTTTCTCCTCTCGCTAGCTCACTTGGGCCCTTGGTTTGCAGAGGTTCTCCTAAATGCTTAAGCCTGGTTCACTGATGGTTTTATTAAAGTGAAAATTGATGGTGTTCACTAGCTGGCTGGCTCCAACTATTCTGGAAGACAAACTGCAGTAGGGCCAATTAGCACAATGAGCTGAAATGAAAGCAATCACCTTTATCTTAAGACTAGTCATGCTATATATTTTAACTGACTCTTATCAGGCTGTCTGATTTGCTGCTTGGAAGATGACAAAATGACAGATTAAAGGAACCCCTCTTTGGGTCATGAACTGTGGGAACAAATTGAAGATGCCAATCAGTCTGGATCACTCACATGATAGACAAAATAAGGGCTCATTTTTTGATAATATCAACTGGTCAAGCTGCTGATCAAGCTGCTTGCACCATTCAGACTACCACAACTGCTACCTAGATCCAACATCACATTGGACATGGTAGCACATCATACATGGACTGGGCACACGTTTCTACGTAGATTCTATGTTTCTGATGTAGAAGCTACCACTGCATGCTTGACTTGTGACTTCTGTCAGAAGTTGGCTTATTTGTCTCATGGTGAAAACAGGCCATATTGCAATGGGTATTGACCCTACTGGTTCCTGGGGAATTGATGAATCAGAACCTTTGAACCTATCTGAGGGTTTCTCATTGCTGTCGATTCATTCTTAAGTTATGATTTTGCTGTTTTAGTCTGATCAGCCACTTCTGGCCACATCATTGTGGCCCTTAAAACTAACATGATTTTGGCTTTCTGGATGATGATAATAATGCACCTTTTATTACAAAAGCCCATGCAACAATGGAATAATAGTCAAAGTATTTGATAGACATTTCATTCCCCTTATCCTCAGACTGCTGGCATCATTGAGGGATGGAATAAAACATTTTCAAAAATAATGGCTTTATAGAGACTTAACTCACATATATAAAATTCACCCTTTTGAAATGTACAATTTCAGTGGTTTTAGCATTTTCAGAGAATTGTGCAACCATCATACAATACGTTGATTTTCGTGACTGGCTTCTTTCATTTAGCATGTTTTCAAATTTCATCCATGTTGTAGCATGTATCAGTACATTCTTTTTCAAGGCTAAATAACATTTCGTTTTATGGATGTGCTACATTTTCACTTATACATTCATTTGTTGACAGGAATTTGGGTTGTTTCCATTTTTTGGCTGGTTCGAATAATACTGCTATGAACATTTGTGTAAAAATTTTTGTGTGGATATATGTTCATTTCGGAGAAGGCAATGGCACCCCACTCCAGTACTCTTGCCTGGAAAATCCCATGGACGGAGGAGCCTGGTAGGCTACAGTCCATGGGGTCGCTAAGAGTTGGACACGACTGAGCGACTTCACTTTCACTTTTCCCTTTCATGCACTGGAGAAGGAAATAGCAACCCACTCCAGTGTTCTTGCCTGGAGAATCCCAGGGACGGGGGAGCCTGGTGGGCTGCCGTGTATGGGGTCGCACAGATTTGGACACAACTGAAGCGACTTAGCAACAGCAGCAGCATGTTCATTTATTTTGGGTATATACCTAGGAGTGGAATTATTGGGTCATATGATAACCCTGTTTAACATTTTGAGGCACTGTCAAAACTATTTTCCAAAGTGGCTGTACAATTTTGCAATCATGTCCAGCAATGCACAACTGTTCCAACTTTTCCACATCCTTGGCAAATTTGCTACTTTCTTTTTGATTACAGCCATCCTAATGGGTGTGAAATGCTACCTTTTGGTTATTTCTGTAATGAGTAATGACATTGAGCATCTTTTCATGTGCTTATTGTTCATTAGTACATCTTCTTTGAAGAAATGTCTATTCAAATCCTTTGCTCATTTTAAAATAGGATCATTTGTTTTTTTGTTGTTGAGTTGTAAGAGTTATTAATATTTATATATCCTGGATACAACATCCTAACCAGATAAATGATTTGCAAATATTTCTCTCCTTCTGTGGGTAATCTTTTCACTTTCTTGATGGTATCCTTTTTTAAAATTTTGATGAAGCCTAATTTATCTATTTTTCTCTTCATTTGTTGTTTTAGTATAATATTTAAGAAACATTGCCTAAACTAACATCACAAAGATTTATTATGTTTTATAATTTTAAATCTTATATTTAGGTCTATGATCTACTATGAATTAACTCTTGTATATGGCATGAGGTAGGGGTCTGCTTTCAATCTTTTACCTGTGGCTGTTCAGTTTTCCCAGCACTATTTGTTGAAAAGACTGCTCTTTCCCCCACTGAATGATCTTGTCATGCATATCAACAATCAACTGACCATAGATGGATGGGCTTATTTACAAACACTTGATTCCATTCCAGGGCTTCCCTCATAACTCAGTCGGTAAAGAATACGCCTGCAATGCAAGTGACCCGGGTTCAATTCCTGGGTCTGGAAGATCCCCTGGAGAAGGAAATGGCAACCCATTCCAGTATTCTTGCCTGGAAAATCTCATGGACAGAAGAGCCTGGTGGGCTACAGTCCATGAGGTCACAAGAGTTGGACACTACTTAGTGATTAAACTACACCATTCTATTCCATTCCATTGACCTATATATCTGTCCTTATGCCAGTGTTATAATTGTTAATTTTATGCATCAACTTGACTAGACCACAGGTGCCTGGAAATTTAACTAAATTTTATTTCTGGGTATGTCTGTGAGAGTGTTTTAGGTTATTCATGCACTCAGCAACATGGACTTCTACTCCCTCAGGGCAATCTGGCTAGAGCCACCACCGGGCCCCTGATCTGCCAGCAGCAGAGACCAATACTGAGTTCCCAATATGGTACCATTCCCTGGGGTGATCAACCAGGTACCTGGTAGCAGGTTGACTACTTTGAACTACCTCCATCATGGAAGGGGTAGCATTTTGTTCTTACTGGAATAGGCACTTAATCTGGATACAGATTTGCCTTCACTGCACACATTGCTTCTGTCCTAACTACCATCCATAGATTTACAGAATGCCATTTCCAATGTGGTATTCCACACAGCATTACTTCTGATCAAGGAACTTGTTTCACCAGGGCAAAAAAAGCACAGAAATAAGCCCACCCTCATCAAATTCACTGGTTTTATCATGTTCCCCAATATCCTGAAGAAGCGGGATTGATAGAATGGTGGGATGGGCTTTTGGAGACTCAATTACAGAGCCAGCTGGGTGGCAATATCTTGCAGAGTGGGGTAAGGTTCACCAGAAGGCTTTAGCCAGCCTCTTGTAATCCACAGGTTCTACATCTGCGGATTCAACCACTGGGGGTCAAAAATATTTTTTTAAGATTCCAGGAAGTTCTAAAAAACAAAACTTGAATTTGGCATGCATAAGTAACTATTTACATAGCATGGCTCTAGTGGTAAAGAACCTGCCTGCCAATGCAGGAGCCACAAGAGACCTAGGTTTGATCCCTGGGTTGGCAAGATCCCCTGGGGGAGGAAATGGCAACCTACTCCAGTATTATTGCCTGGAGAATCCCATGGACAGAGGAGCCGGGTGGGCTACAGTAGATGGGGTCACAGAGAGTTGGACACAACTGAAGGACAGCATGCATGCACATAGCATTTACATGGTATTCAGTTCAGTTCAGAGGCTCAGTCATGTCCAACTCTTTGTGACCCGAATGCAGCACGCCAGGCTTCCTTGTCCTTCACCAACTCCCGCAGCTTGCACAAACTCATGTGCATCAAGTCGGTGATGCCATCCAACCATCTCATCCTCTGTCATCCCCTTCTCTTCCTGCCTTCAATCTTTCCCAGCATCACGGTCTTTTCCAATGAGTCAGCTCTTCGCATCAGAACACCAAGGTATTGGAGCTTCAGCTTCAGCATGAGTCCTTCCAGTGAATATTCAGGGTTGATTTCCTTTAGGATGGACTGGTTGGATCTCCTTGCTGTCCAAGGGACTCTCAAGAGTCTTCTCCAACAGCAGTTCAAAAGAATCAATTCTTTGGCGCTCAGCTTTGTTTATGGTCCAACCCTCACACCCATACATGACTACTGGAAAAACCATAGCTTTGACTATAAGGACCTGTGTCAGCAAAGTAAATAATCTAAGAGATGATTTCAAGTATACAGGAGGATGGGAGTATATAATATGCAAACACACCATTTTATGTAAGGGATTTGAGAAGCTGCAGATTTTGGTATCCACGAGGGAGGAGATGTCCTGGAACCAATCCTCTGCAAATACCCAAGGACAACTGTACAGTTGACCCTTGAACAACTTGGGAGTTGGGGTGCCTACCCTCTGAGCTTCCCTCATAGCTCAGTTGTTAAAGAACCTACCTGCAATGCAGGAATTTGCCTGTGATGCAGAAGATATGGGTTCGATTCCTGGGTCTGGAAGATCCCTCGGAAAAGGAAATGGCAACCCACTCCAGTATTCTTGCCTGGAAAAATCCCATGGACAGAGGAGCCCGGCGAGCTACAGTCCATGGGGTCACAGGAGTCGGACATGACTTAGTGTGTCCACCACCCTCTGAGCAGTTGAAAATCTTCATATAACTTTACAGTTGGCCCTCCAAATCCACAATTCCATGGATGGTGTAGTACTGTAGTGCCTATTTATTGAAAAAAATATGTTTATAAGTGGACCTGTGTAGTTCAAATCCATGTTGTTCAAGAGTCAACTGTAGAGGTTCTGAATCAGTGTCCTCATTTTTTTGTGCTTCATTTTATTGTTGTTTAAAGATATTGCATTTCTTACAAATTGAATGTTTGTGCCAACATTACGTGAAACAAGTTTGTTGGCACCATTTTCCCAATAGCATAATTTTTTAGTTGAAGTATATACATTGTTTTTTAGGCATAAAGCTATCGCATACTTCAGTAGACTACAATGTGGTGTAAACGTAACTTGAAAAAAAAATTATTTGGCTGTGCCAGGCCAGGTCTTAGTTGCAGCACGCAGGATCTTTTTTTTTTCTCTAGCTGCAGTATGAGGGAACTTTAGTTGCAGCATGTGAACGCTTGGTTGTGGTATGTGGGATCTAGTTCTCTGACTGAAGATTGAACCTAGGCCCCCTACATTGGGAATGCAGAGTTTTAGTGACTGGACCACCAGGTAAGTCCCTGAATGTAACTTTTATATGCACTGGGAAACCAAAAAATCTTTGTGACTTGCTTTATTGCAATACTTCCTTGTTGTAGTGGTCTGAAACAATCTGGAATATAGCCAAAGTATGCCTATGTGTGGGCTTCCCTGGTGGCTCAGACAGTAAAGAATCTGTATGCAATGCAGGAGACCCAGGCTCCATCCCTGGGTCAGGAAGATCCCCTGGAGAATGGAATGGCAACCCATTCCAGTACTCTTGCCCGGAGAATCCCATGGACAGAGGAGCCTGACGGGCTATAGTCCATGGGGTTGCGAAGAGTCAGACATGATTGAAGCAATCTAGCACCCAAATAAAAGTTACTTTTACTCTATATTGTAGTCTATAAATTGTGCAATAGTATTATGTTTAAAAAATGTACCTTAATTTAAAAGTAATGCCGTTGGAAAAATGGCGCCAGTTGATTTGTTCAATGCAGGATTGCCACAAACCTTCAATGTGTAAAAAAGAGCAAGTAGGGTAAAATGAGGTATGCCCGTATTATATATTGCCAGTCTTTTTTCTCTGTTTCAGTTTCTATTTCTGTGTGTTCACATTCACTAATCTCTTCTGCAACAACTAATATGCCATTAATCTCATCCAATATATTTTTCATCTCTATAAATTTGACTTGGATCTTTTTATATCTTCTATGCCTCCACTTTACATGCTCAATCTTTTCCTTAGCCTCTTGTACATAAGGCATACAAACAACAACTATTTTAATGTCCTTGCTACGAATTCTGATGCATGTATCATTTCTGGGTTGATTTCTATTGATCGACTTTTGTCCAAATTATAAGTCCTACTTTCCTGCTTCTTTGAATGTGTGGTAAGTTTTGTTTGGATAACCAGATATTGCAAATTTCACCTTGTTGTGTGCTGTATATTTTTTGTATTCCTGTAAATATTCTCGAGCTTTGTTTTGGGTACTTGGAAACATTTTTATTCTTTCTGGTCTTGATAATAAACTTTGTTAGGCTGGACCAGAGCAACCTTTAGTCTGGGCCTAATTTCTTTGCAGTATTAAGGCAAAACCCTTCTGAGTACTCATCCTGATGCCATGTGAGTTATGAGTTTTTCCACTTTGAATGGTAGGAATAGGCAATAGTTCCAGCCCTGTGTGATCTTGGTATCTCCTCCTGACTAATCCTTTTCAGTAGTTCTCTCCTCAGCCTTAGGTAGTTTTTTCATATTCTGCTCTATACTCTAGGAGGGATCTTCTGAAGATTTCTGGCATTCTTCTTCTATGCAGCAATCTCCTCTCTAAAACTCCGCCCCAAAAGCTATATGTGCTTTGATCTCTAAATACTCCCCTCTACTCAACTCAAAGTGATGGCCAGTTTGCCTGGTTTCCCCTGTGTTGCACAATGGCCTGGAAACTTTCCAGTCATTAAGCTAAGAAAACTGTAAGGATCATTTTTTCCCATCTTTCAGGAATCAATGCCTTTCATAACATGATATCCAATGAAATATTTTTTTTCAAATTTTTTGTTACTTTTTAAAGTTGTTTTAGATGTAAATTCAGTCCAGTTACTCCAGCGTGGTTGGTTGTGTTCATTTTATTTGAGGTTAATAAAATTAAGGCACTGTGTTCTTAAACATCTGTGAGAGTCAAGTATGTGCTATACTAAACTTACAGTACTTACTATAGTAAATTTACAGTATTATATCTCTTAGGGTAAGTAATCGAGTGTTAAAAGCATGACTTTGGAGTTAGTCAGACAACTTGAATTTAAATTCTATCTTTATCATTTACTAGCTATGTAACCATAGAAAGGCAATTTTAGCTCTTTGAGCTTCAGTTTTCTCATCTGTAAAATGAGAATATTAATACCTATTTATTGGAGTTGTTGTGATCATTAATTGAAATAACCAATACAAAATATCTACCCTAACAGCTAGTACATATTAAAATCTCAATAAATGGGAGCTGTACCTCAATAAAAGGTACTTACTATTACCACTAGTTTCTGCATGCTTATTCGAATTTAGTAAACTATAAGCCAAGTGAGGACATTGCTCCTTTATTGCAAAGCTGTTACTTGCTTTAAAATTAAATTTTGTGCTACAGTATAGCACAGGGAAATCTACTCAATACTTTGTAAGGACCTAATTTGGAAAACTCAGCAGTGGCCACAGGACTGGAAAAGGTCAGTTTTCATTCCAATCCCAAGGAAAGGCAATGCCAAAGAATGCTCAAACTACTGCACAACTGCACTCATCTCACACGCTAGTAAACTAATGCTCAAAATTCTCCAAGTCAGGCTTCAGCAATACATGAATCGTGAACTTCTAGATGTTCAAGCTGGTTTTAGAAAAGGCAGAGGAACCAGAGATCAAATTGCCAACATCCCCTGGATCATCAAAAAGCAAGAGAGTTCCAGGAAAACATCTACTTCTGCTTTATTGACTATGCCAAAGCCTTTGCCTGTGTGGATCACAATAAACTGTGGAAAATTCTGAAAGAGATGGGAATACCAGACCACCTGACCTGCCTCTTGAGAAACCTGTATGCAGGTCAGGAAGCAACAGTTAGAACTGGACATGGAACAACAGACTGGTTCCAAATAGGAAAAGGAGTACGTCAAGGCTGTATAATGTCACCCTACTTATTTAACTTATATGCAGAGTACATCATGAGAAAAATGCTGGGCTGGATGAAGCACAAGCTGGAATCAAGATTGCAGGGAGAAATATCAATAACCTCAGATATGCAGATGATACCACCCTTATGGCAGAAAGTGAAGAACTAACGAGCCTCTTGATGAAAGTGAAAGAGGAGAGTTAAAAAGTTGGCTTAAAGCTCAACATTCAGAAAACTAAGATCATGGCATCCGGTCCCATCACTTCATGGCAAACAGATGGGGAAACAGCGGCTGACTTTATTTTATGGGGCTCCAAAATCACTGCAGATGGTGACTGCAGCCATGAAATTAAAAGACACTTACTCCTTGGAAGGAAAGTTTTGACCAACCTAGACAGCATATTAAAAAGCAGAGACATTACTTTGCCAACAAAGGTCCGTCTAGTCAAGGCTATGGTTTTTCCAGTAGTCACGTATGGATGTGAGAGTTGGACTGTGAAGAAAGCTGAGCACCGAAGAATTGATGCTTTTGAACTGTGGTGTTGGAGAAGACTCTTGAGAGTCCCTTGGACTGCAAGGAGATCCAACCAGTCCATCCTAAAGGAGATCAGTCCTGCTGTTCCTTGGAAGGACTGATGTTGAAGCTGAAACTCCAATACTTGGGCCACCTGATGTGAAGAGCTGACTTACTGGAAAAGACCCTAATGCTGGGAAAGATTGAGGGCAGGAGGAGAAGGGGACGACAGAGGATGAAATGGCTGGATGGCACCACCGACTCAATGGACATGAGTTTGGGTAAACTCCAGGAGTTGGTGATGGACAGGGAGGCCTGGCGTGCTGCGGTTCATGGGGTCGCAAAGAGTCGGACACGACTGAGTGACTGAACAGAACTGAATGGGAAAAGAATCTAAAAAAGAGTATATATATGTATATGTACAACTAATTCACTTTACTGTATAGCAGAAACTAACACAACATTGTAAATTAACTATATTATAATAAATTTTTTTTAAAAAAATTAAACTTTGTGTCTTTCTTGGATGGCACTATCTTGCAGACAATGTATGATTAAGTTTTTAATAGCATTTCTGATTAAACCTAATATACATTCATAATGGCTCAAGAAAATACACTAGGTAATTAATGTAAATTATGCACATAATACACAGGTAAAGTGTTTCTGCCAAGATGATCCATAGACATATGAGACACATGATCTAAAACAGTTGTAGATCTAGTTACTAAATAAAGATTTAAAAATCAATGGTGTTTGTATATACCAACAATAAAGACTTAAAAACTATTATAATGGCAAAACAAAAAGATCTAATTCACAGCAGAAAGAATTACAAAATAATTAGGAATACATTTAGCCAATTATGAGGATTTATATGAAAAAAGCTATAAACTCTACTGAGAGACATGAAAAAAAACTTAAATAAGTGGAAAGACAAGCTATTTTCCCTGAGGCAAGAATTATGGTTTTAAAAAAATTTCTCCCAGATTAATGTATAAATTTAACATGATCTCCATATGAATCCCAATGTAATTTTATTTTTTGGTAAATTGCTTCTGAGATTAATTTGAGAAAAACTGTGAGAACAATAAGAAAATATAGAAAGGGAATTCTCCAGTGGACCAGTGGTTAGGACTTGGCGCTCTCACTGCCAGGTGCCTGGGTCTGATCCCTGCTCAGGGAATTAAAATCCCACAAGTTGTAGCCCAAAAAAAAAAAAAAAGGAAAATATTGAAATATGGAAAAGTAAGAATAATAAAGGAAATACATCCTATGAGATATTAAAATATACTATAAAGCTATGTTAATTTTAATTATGTGGTACTCAAACCAGAAAGGTCAGTAGAACCAAATAAAGTCTGAAAAAATAAACTCATAATATATAAGAATTTTCAGTATAACAAAGATGACAGTATTTCATGAAGCCTAGTGGAAGTGTTGTGGGGGGTGTAAAGATGAAAAAGACGCAGCATCCAATCTAAAAGGAAGGTTGAGATAAGAGCACAACTTTTAATACAAAAAAAGGTGGGGGGGTTAAGTGGCATATGGGATATATAATTAAGGAACTACATAAATTCAAAGGCAGGAGAAAAGAGTCTTGGTCAGGTCTGCCAAGCTGTGAATGTTGGACCTTGCTCTGTGTACCAAAGATTGTCAGCTTACCCTGGTTGTGCAATGTCAACCCAAATTAGGCCAATGTGGTCGCCTTAGAGGCTACTCTACACTTAACAGTTGTAAGTCATTTCATTAGACTTGCCTCAGAAGTTCTGGTAGGGTAATCCCAAGAGTCCTCTTCGGTTGTCTTGCTGAATTTTCTCAAGCAAGTCCATTCTTCTAGACCCCTGACTCTGAGTAGCCCCTTTCTTCTTTTAACTCCAGTCCCTCCAGGGTCATTTAAGCATATGTCTGCCTGTTTTTGATTCATTACTATGTTATGATGATTATTCTTAAAAGCCCTTTTGACGTCTGCAAGTCTTCAGAGTCACTCAATAGGCCTGTCTGAGCCAATGTCCTGGAACATGCATATCTCCTTCTCCTTCACAGCCAGTGGAGCAGAATAACTTTGATGAGATAGAATGGTTGTGCCGTCCTGAGGCCAGATGTGGTGAAGTCACGTGGATCTGGAGAAGGCATACATGCAGGTATCAGTCCAGTCCTCCCTGAGCAGGTAGTTTATCTTTCTCTAAATGTTTCTCCAAGGGTCTCCTGAGCATCTTTTTTTTATCAGCATCACCTTAAGAAACTTGATAAAGATTCCCCCAGTCCCTCTTCAGTTCTGCAAGTTAGGACTTCAGAATCTAGGTCCTTAAGGTTTCTTTTTCACAAGTTTCTCTGTACACTGTGCGAGTTTAGTTGCTAAGTCATGTCCGACTCTTTGTGACCCCATGCTCTGCAACACACCGGGCTTCTCTGTCCTTCACTATCTCCCAGAGTTTGCTCAAACTCATGTCCATTGAAACGGTGATGCCATCCAACCATCTCATCCTCTGTCATCCCCTTCTCCTCCTGCACTTAATCTTTCCCAGCATTAGGGTCTTTTCCAACGTGTCAGCTGTTTGCATCAGGTGGCCAAAGTATTGAAGCTTCAGCTTCAGCATCAGTCCTTTCAATGAATATTCAGGACTGATTTCCTTTAGAATTGACTGGTTTGATCTCCTTGCAGTCCAAGGAACTCTCAAGAGTCTTCTCCAGCATCACAGTTTGAAGCATCAATTCTTTGGTGCTCAGCCTTCTTTATGGCCCAATTCTCACATCCATACATGACTACTGGAAAAACCATAGTTTTGAGTATATATGGACCTTTGTTGGCAAAGTGAAGTCTGTGCTTTTTAAATAGGCTGTCTAGGTTTGCCATAGCTTTCCTTCCAAGGATCAAGTGTCTTTTAATTTTGTGGCTGCAGTCACCATCTGCAGTGATTTTGGAGCCCAAGGGAAAAATAAAATCTGTCACTGCTTCCACCTTTTCCCCTATTTGCCATGAAGTGATGGGACTGGATGTCATGACCTTAGTTCTTTGAATATTGAGTGTTAAGCCAGGCTTTTCACTCTCCTCTTTCACCTTCATCAAGAGGCTCTTTAGTTCCTCTTCGCTTTCTGCCATTAGAGTGCTATCATCTTCATATCTGAGGTTGTTGATATTTCTCCCAGCAGTCTTAATTCCAGCTTGTGATTCATCCAGCCTGGCATTTTGCATGATGTAGTCTGTTATGTTATTAGTCATTCTGTTATGTCCGACTCTTTGTGCCCACCAGGCTCCTCCGTCCATGGGGTTTCTTCAGGCAAAAATATTGGAGTGGGTTGCCATTCCCCTCTCCAGGATGTACTCTGCGTACATTTAAATAAACAGGGTGACAATATACAGCCTTGTTGTACTCCTTTTCCAATTTTGAACCAGTCAGTTGTTCCATGTAAGGTTCTAACTGTTGTTTCTTGACCCACATACAGGTTTCTCAGGAGACAGGTAAGGTGGTCTGGTATTCCCATCCCTTTAAGAATTTTTCAGTTTGTGACCCACACAGTCGAAGGCTTTAGCATAGTCAATGACTAACAGAAGCAGAAGAGATTAAGAAATGGTGGCAAGAATACACAGAAGAACTGTACAAAAAAGTTCTTAATGACCCAGTTAACCATGATGATGTGATCACTCACTGAGAGCCAGATATCCTGAAGTGTGAAGTCAAGTGGGCTTTAGGAAACATTACTAAGTAGTCAATGAAGCAGAAATGGATGTTTTTCCACAATTCCCTTGCTTTCTCTTTGATCCAGTGAATGTTGGCAATTTGATCTCTGGTTCCTCTGCCTCTTCTAAATCCAGCTTGTTCATCTGGAAGTTCTCAGTTCACATACTCCTGAAACCTAGCTTGAAGGATTTTGAGAATAACCTTACTAGCATTGTGAAATGAGCACAACTGTCCAACAGTTTGAACATTCTTTGGCCCTGCTCTTCTTTGGGACTGGAATGAAAACTAATCTTTTCCAGTCCTGTGGCCACTACTGAGTTTCCCAAATTTGCTGACATATTGAGTGCAGCACTTTCACAGCATCATCTTTTACGATTTGAAATAGCACAACTGCAATTCCATCACCTCCACTAGCTTTGTGAGTAGTAATGCTTCCTGAGGCCCACTTGACTTCACACTCCAGGATGTCTGGCTCTCGGTGAGTGACCACACCATCATGGTTATCCTGGTCATTAAGACCTTTTTGGCATAGTTCTTCTTTGTATTCTTGCCACCTCTTCTTAATCTCTGCTGCCTCTGTTAGGTCCTTACCATATCTATCCTTTATCACGCTCATCCATACATGAACTGTTCCTTTGATATCTCTAATTTTCCTGAAGAGACCTCTAGTCTTTCTCATTCTATTTTTCCTTCTACTTCTTTGCATTTTGTACTTCAAGTAACTTGCCTGTTACTCCAGGTATCTCTTGACTTCTTACTTTTGCATTCAATATCCTATGATGAAAAGGACATCATTTTTTGATGTTAGTTCTAGAAGGTCTTGTAGGTCTTCATAGAAGCATTTAATTCAGTTTCTTTGGCATCAGTGGTTGCGGCATAGACCTGCATTACTATGATGTTGAATGGTTTGCCTTGAAAATGAACAGAGATCATTCTGTCGTTTTTGAGATTGCATCAAAGTATTGCATTTCAAAATCTTTTGTTGACTATGAAGGCTACTCCATTTCTTCTAAGGGATTCTTGCCCACAGTAGTAGATGTAATGGGTTATCTGAATTAAGTCTGCCCATTCCCGTGCATTTTAGTTCACTGATTCCTAAGATGTCGATGTTCACTCTTGCCATCTCCTGCTTGACCACTTCCAATTTATTTAATTCATGGACCAAACATTCCAGGTTCCTATGCAATATTGTTCTTTATAGCATTGGACTTTACTTTCACCACCAGACACATCCACAACTGAGCATCATTTCCGCTTTGACCCAGCCACTTCATTCTTTCTGGAGCTATTAGTAATTGCCCTCCTTTCTTCTCCAACAGCACACTGGACACCTTCTGAGCTGGGAGGCTCATGTTCCTGTGTCAAATCTTTTTGCTTTTTCATACTGTTCATGTTAATGGGGTTCTCGCAGCAAGAATACTGGAGTGGTTTGCCTTTCCCTCCACCAGTGGACCATGTTTTATCAGAACTCTTCGCTATGACTTGTCCATGTTGGGCGGCCCTGCACAGCATGCCTTATAGCTTCATTGAGTTACACAAGCCCCTTTGCCATGACAAGGCTGTGATGCATGAATGGGCTCTGCACACTAAGCCTTCTAAAATGACCCCTTCTCTGTCTCTAGTTTTGGAGTTGCTCAATCTCAAAAACAGTGTCCTCGAAACAATGGTTCTTAGAGATTTTACCTGTTTTTTAAAAGGTACTTCAGGGAATTCCCCAGAAGTTCAGTGGTCTTTCGCTGCCAAGGGCACAGATTCAGGTTCTCCTAGTTGGGGAACTAAGATCCCACAAACCAAGAGGCATGACAGGACCCTCCCTAAAAAGGCACTTCACAAACTCTGAACCCTAAATCTCACTGGAAGACACCTAAGGCCCGGACTATTTACTAGTCACAGATCATAGCAGTTATAACTTCATTCTCAGTCAGCAGACTTTTTTTCAATTCCTTTCCTCTTTGTAGCCTATAATTCCTAACCTAACTTCTTTAAGGATTCATAGCCTGTAACTAGACATTTCCTAAGACTAAAAACTGAAATCCTGGAGGTACAGATTCTCTATATCTTCAAGCCCTGTCCATTCTTTCTTTCAGTCTTTTTTAAAACTTTTTATTTTGTTTCAAGATATAGCTGATTCACAATGTTGTGACAGGTTCAGATGAAGAGTGAAGGGACCTAACCATACATACACATGTACCCATTCTCCCCTCAAATCCCCTTCCATCCAGGCTGCCACATTCATTCTTTCCTTAAAATGTGCCCTGCTTCCTTCTTCCCATTTCTTCTGCCATACCCTAGAGACCCTTCAATTCAGTTCAGTTCAGTCGCTCAGTCGTGTCCGACTCTTTGCGACCCCATGAACCGCAGCACACCAGGCCTCTCTGTCCATCACCAACTCCAGGAGTCCACCCAAACCCATGTCTATTGAGTCAGTGATGCCATCCAACCACCTCATCCTCTGTCGTCCCCTTCTTCTCCTGCCCTCAATCTTTCCCAGCATCAGGGGCTTTTCAAATGAGTCAGCTCTTCGCATCAGGTGGCCAAAGTATTGGAGTTTCAGCTTCAACATCAGTCCTTCCAATGAACACCCAGGACTGATCTCCTTTAGGATGGACTGGTTGGATCTCCTTGCAGTCCAAGGGACTCTCAAGAGTCTTCTCCAACACCACAGTTCAAAAGCATCAATTCTTTGGCACTCAGCTTTCTTTATAGTCCAACTCTCACATCCATACATGACCACTGGAAAAACCATAGCCTTGACTAGACGAACCTTTGTTGGCAAAGTAATGTCGCTGCTTTTTAATAGAATTAGGCTCACACACAGCCTCTTGTTAGCCTATATACCAGTCTTCCCTCTCTCAAATCTTTCCCACACACTACCACCCCCATTGCCCCACCACCGCCGCTCAAAAGCCTAAAAGGACTCTTGATATCAAACTATATCAAGTCTAAACTCCTCTGTTTACTTTCTAGGCCCTTTTCAATCTATCCCAATTTGCTTATTAGACTTAATGTCCCACTATTCTCTATATGCTTTTCATTTACTGCCCATAAACATGTACTACTTATTTCAGCTCATGGGCCAGATTCATCTCAGTGTTCCCAGAACATGCTATAAGAAGGCAGGGAAGGGGTTCACTAAATGTGAGCTGATGGACTCAATAGTTGGCATTTGAATACCTTTCAGTGTCCTCCCTTTTTGTATTTTATATTTAAATCTCACGACTCCTTCAAGTTTCACACTCTGTTGAAGACTTCCCCAGTTTCTTCAGTTCTTATAATCTCTCTATTTTTGGAGGAAAAAATCAAAAGACAGGAAGGAAGGAAGCGAAAAAGGGAAGGATGGAGGAAGAAAAATCCCCCAACAACAACAGGCTTTAGGAGTTGCAAAAGCAAAAGGAAGAGGAGGAAAAGTTTACAGTCTGATAGTTCCCACTATGAAGTTTTTTAAGGAACAGCTCGGTCATGCAATATTTATTGACTTTTTGTAGTGCCATGTCACCTGTATCACTCTGTTCAGAACACACATACTGGTAGTATTGCTTGCTAAGTGTTTCAGATGCATTCTTTCTGCCTCCCACATGTTAGTTCAAGAGTCATTTCTTCCTGCTTCCCTGATCTCCCATATTGAACTAAATGCTTCCTCTCCATGCTTCTGTGACAATCTGTGTTTATCTCTAACTCAGTATCTTACATTGAAAGTGCCTGTTTGTGAGTCTGACTCACCTTTAGACTGTGAGTTTCATGAGAGAAGGTCCAGGCTTTTTTGTCTTTGTATTCTCTATGTCTTTTATAGGTATGTGTAGATCCTGTACAAGATGCAACACAAATGACATCTGAAGTAACTAAGCTGTAAGTGTTGGAGAGTGAGGACCATGTATTATACTTCTTGTCTTTATATTCTGAATAACCAGTTCAGTGCTTATATGTTCAGAAAAAGCTTGTTAACACTAACTGTTCTGTTCTCTGTTCCTCTCATTGTTTACACATAACACTACCCTTGCTCATCAAATCCTAATAACTGAGCATTCAGTAAGTACTCAATAGACTCTTATTCACTGAAATTGATGCTGATTGTTACTGTGAGAGAGAAATAATAAACAAAGTCATTAATTATACTTCTATTTAGAAACTCTATTGCAGACTTTAATTACTTAAATAAATTCTGCCTCTTTTTCATACTTTCACAGGATAGGCCAGGTAAAATTAGATTTGAATCTTAGCTCTGCAAATGCACTGGCTATTTGATCTTTGTTAGGGCCTTTGAGGGCCTTAAATTAAAAATGGGGATAACTTACCTATTCTGTAGGATCACATGAGGATTGAATGTCATAATATATACAAGATGTGCTAGCACCATACTTGGCACATAACAAGCATCAGCCAAAGTCAGCTCTTGCTTCTTGATCCTGTCCTCAAGTGGGCAAGAGGTACAGCACAAGGAACTATATTCAATATCTTATAATAAATCACAGTGGAAAGAAATAGAGGAAAACAACAGAATAGGAAAGACTAAAGATCTCTTCAAGGAAATTAGAGATACCAAGGGAACATTTCATGAAAAGATGGGCTCAATAAAGGACAGAAATGGTATGGACCTAACAGAAGCAGAAGATATTAAGAAAAGGTGGCAAGAATACACAGAAGAAATGTACAAAAGAGATCTTCATGACCCAGATAATCACGATGGTGTGATCACTCACCTAGAATCATACATCCTGGAATGTGAAGTCAGGTGGGCCTTATCACTATGACAAAGCTAGTGGAAGTGATGGAATTCCAGTTGAACTATTTCAAATCCTAAAAGATGATGCTGTGAAAGTGCTGCACTCGATATGCCAGCAACTTTGGAAAACTCAGCAGTGGCCACAGGACTGGAAAAGGTCAGTTTTCATTCCAGTCTCAAAGAAAGACAATGCCAAAGAATGCTCAAACTACCGCACAATTGCACTCATCTCACATGCTAGTAAAGAAATGCTCAAAATTCTCCAAGCCAGGCTTCAATAATATGTGAACTATGAACTTCCAGATGTTCAAGCTGGTTTTAGAAAAGGCAGAGGAACCAGAGATCAAATTGCCAACATCTGCTGGATCATTGAAAAAGTAAGAGAGTTCCAGAAAAACATCTATTTCTGCTTTATTCACTATGCCAAAGCCTTTGACTGTGTGGATCACAACAAACTGTGGAAAATTCTGAAAGAGATGGGAATACCAGACCATCTGACCTGCCTCTTGAGAAATCTATATGCAGGTCAGGAAGCAACAGTTAGAACTGGACATGGAACAACAGACTGGTTCCAAATCGGAAAAGGAGTACGTCAAGGCTGTATATTGTCACCCTGCTTATTTAACTTACATGCAGAGTACATCATGAGAAATGCTGGGCTGGAGGAAGCACAAGCTGGAATCAAGATTGCCGTGAGAAATATCAATAACCTCAGATATGCAGATAACACCACCCTTATGGCAGAAAGTGAAGAAGAACTAAAGAAACTCTTGATAAAAGTGAAAGAGGAGAGTGAGAAAGCTGGCATAAAGCTGAACATTCAGAAAACTAAGATCATGGCATCCAGTCCCATCACTTCATGGCAAATAGACAGGGAAACAGTGGAAACAGTGGCTGACTTTATTTTTGGGGGCTCCAAAATCACTGCAGATGGTGACTTCAGCCAGGAAATTAAAAGATGCTTACTCATTGGAAGGAAAGTTATGACCAACCTAGACAGAATATTAAAAAGCAAAGATATTACTTTGCCAACAAAGGTCCATCTAGTCAAGGCTATGGTTTTTCCAGTGGTCATGTATGGATGTGAGAGGTGGAGTATGAAGAAAGCTGAGCGCTGAAGAATTGATGCTTTTGAACTGTGGTGTTGGAGAAGACTCTTGAGAGTCCTTTGGACTGCAAGGAGATCCAACCAGTCCATCCTAAAGGAGATCAGTCCTGGGTGTTCATTGGAAGGGCTGATGCTGAAGCTGAAACTCCAATACTTTGGCCACCTGATGTGAAAAAAACTGACTCAGAAAAGCCCCTGATGCTGGGAAAGATTGAGGGCAGGAGAAGAAGGGGACGACAGAGGATGAGATGGCTGGATAGCATCAGTGACTCAATGGACATGAGTTTGGGTAAACTCCGGGAGTTGGTGATGGACAGGCAGGCCTGGCGTGCTGCAGTCCATGTGGTGGCAAAGAATCAGACACGACTGAGTGACTGAACTGAACTGAACTGAAAGGAGGCAAGGATATACACTGGGGGAAAAGAGTGCTTCTACAATAAGTGATATTGATAACTGGACAGTTGTATGCAAATGAATCAAACTGGATCCTTTTCTTACACCATACACAAAAATAAACTCAAAATGGATTAAAGACTTACCAGAAACCAGAAAATTCCTAAAAGCAAACACAGATGATGAACTCTTTGACACTGAACTTAGTAAGATTTTTTTTTTTTTGGATCTGCCTCTTCAGGCAAGGGGGATTCCCTAGTGGCTCAGATGGTAAAAAATCTTCCTGCTAATGTGGGAGACCCAGGTTTGTTCTCTGGGTCGAGAAGATCCCCTAGAGAAGGCAATGGCTACCCAGTCCAGTATTCTTGCCTGGAGAATTCCATGGACAGGGGAGCCTGGAGGGCTACAGTCCATGAGGTCGCAAAAGAGTTGGACATGACTGAATGACTAACACTTTCACTTTCCTCAGGCAAGGAAAACAAAAGCAAAAATAAACAAATCAGACTACATCAAACTGAAAAGACTTTTCCTTTGTACAGCAAAGGAAACTATCAACAAAGCAAAAAGGCAGCCTACTAAATGGGATAAGATACTTGCAAACAGTATATCTGATAAGGGGTTAATATTCAAAGTATACAAAGAACTCAAACCACACAATATCAAACAACCCAAACAACCCAATTATTAATAGTGATAAAAAAATAGTCAGAGGACTTGGGTCCTCAAAGGACCCTAGTGGTCCAGTGGTTAATAATTCACCTTCCAATGCAGGGGATATGGGTTCAATCTCTGGTTGAGGAACAAAGATCCCAAATGCCATTGGCCAACTAAGCCCATGCATTGCAACTGCTGAATCTGTGCACTCTAGAGTCCATGCTCTGTAACAAGAGAAGGCTGCACACCACAACCAGAGAAATCCCTGTGAGGTGCAACTGGGGAAAGCTCGTGCACCGAAACAGACTCAGCTCAGCCAAGATAAAAATATATACAAGTAAAATAAAATAAAAAATAGTCAGAGGACCTGAGTAGACACTTTTCCAAGAAAGACATACAGATGGCCAACAGATACAGGAAAAGATGCTCAAAATCACTAATCATCAAAGAAATGGAAATCAAAACCACAATGAGATACACCTCACACCTGTCAGAATCACTGCCATCAAAAAGACAGCAAATAATGATTGGTAAGGATATGGAGAAAAGAGAACCTTAGTGCACTGTTAAGTGGGAATATAAATTGGTACAGTCACTATGGAAAACAGTATCAAGGCCCTTCAAAAAATTAAAAATAGAACTACCATATGATCTAGCAATTCCACTTCTGGGTGAAAAACAAAACCACTAATTCAAAATGTATATGAACAGTACATGTTTAATGAACAATAATATTCACTGCAGCATTATTTACAACAGCCAAGATATAGAAGCAATCTAAATATTCATTGATTTAGAATGGATAAAGACCATATGGTATATATACACAATGGAATATCACTCAGCTATAAACTAGAATGAAATCTTGCCATTTGCCACCACAGGGAGGGTATGACATGAAGTGAAATAAGTCAGACAAAAAAAGACAAATACCATATATTTTCACTTACAAGTGGAATCGAAAAAACAAAACAAGCGCTTCCCTGGTGACTTAGTGATAAAGAATCTGCCTGCTAATGCAGGAGACAAGGGTTCAATCCCAGGTCTAGGAAGATCCCATGGAGTTGCCATGGAGCAACTCAGCCTATGTGCCACAACTATTGAGCCTGTGCTCAAGAGTTCGGGCTCCACAATGAGAGGAGCCACCGTCGGAGGGAGGTTTAAGAGGGAGGGAACAAATATATACTTATGGCTGATTAATGTTGATGTATGGCAGAAAGCAAAACAACATTGCAAAGCAATTATCCTCTAATTAAAAATAAATAAATTAAAAAAAACAAAATAACAACAACAAAAGAGAATACACTCCAATGAGAATCCTGTGCACCAAAACTAGAGAGTAGCTCCTGCTCGCTGCAACTAGAGGCAAGCCCACGCAGCAACAAAGACCCAGCACAGCCAAAAATAAATAAAATTATACAAAAAATAAGAAAACAGAAACAGATGTAGATACAGAGAAAAAACTGGTTATTACCATAGGGGAGAATGTTAAGGGGTTTGGTGAAATAGATGAAAGAGATTAAGAGGCACTGACTTCAAGTTATAAAATAAATAAACCATAAAATGTAATATGGGCTTCCCAGTAATCTGACACTATTGGTAAGGGACCTGCCTGCCAGTGCAGGAGACATAAGAGACTTGGGTTCAATCCCTGGGTCAGGCAGATTCCCTGCAGGAGGGCATGGCAACCCAGTCCAGTATTCTTGCCTTGAGAATCCCATGGACAGAGGAGCCTGGCAGGCTACAGTCCACAGGGTTGCAAAGATTTGGACACGGTTGAAGCAACTTAGCATGCATGCATGAAGGATGTAATATACAACATAAGAAATATAATCAATAATAGTATAATAACTTTGCATGGTGACAGATGGTTATTAGACCTATCATAGTGATCATTTTGTAATGTATTTACATGTCAGATCACTGTGCTGTCAAATCATTATGTCAGCTACACTACAATAAATAAAATCTACGTGGAAATGCAGAGCAGAAGTTCAAGAATAGTTAAGATATTCTTGCGGAAGACCAGACATATGAAAAACTTATTCTATTATGTACTAAGTTCATTATAGTAGCTATAGTATTTGAAACAGCATGGAATTGGCACAAAGACAAACTAATAGATAAATTTAAAAAATGGACATTCCAGAACCAGATTAACCAGACTCATACAGAAAACTGTCTAGCTATAAAAGGAATTAATAGTCTTTTCAGTACACAATACTGGGTCAATTGGCTATCCACATGGAAGAAAAAAAGGAAATAACGACCTTACAGCATACCCTAAAATCAATTCTAGGTGGATGATGTTTTCAGATTACATTGCAACTATTCATATTTAATAAAATAATTAAAAGTAAATAAAATTTAAAATTCAGTACATCAGAAATACTGGCCACATTTCAAGTGCTCAATGCTGCTGCTGCTGCTGCTGCTAAGTCGCTTCAGTCGTGTCCGACTCTGTGCGACCCCATAGACGGCAGCCCACCAGGCTCCTCCGTCTGTGGGATTTTCCAGGCAAGAGTACTGGAGTGGGGTGCCATTGCCTTCTCCGAAGTGCTCAATACCTGCATCATATTGGCTGTCATATTGTACAGCATAGCTGGAGAATAGTTCTGTCACTTCAGAAAGTTCTATTGAACAGCACTATTCAAAAAATATTATAGGAGAATATTTTTATGACTTTGGGTAGGAAAAAAATCTTTAAACAGAATTTTTAAAAAAGATGCCAACCATGAAAGAAAATCTTGAATAATTTAATCAATTTAAATTAAAATTAGGAACTCCTTTTCAACAAATAACACTATAAAGACAGTGACAATGCAAGCCACAGAATGGAATAAGAGCCAGGCCTATGGTGAGGCAAGCTGAAGCCTCAGGTGAAGGTCTAGTAAAGCGTTAAGCTTGGACACAAATTTTTAAGGGGGCATCAAAAAAAAAAAAAAATCCTCAGTAATCAAAACAAGATATTTACAGTATTTTTAAAAATCAAAATTAGTTTTTTAAAATCCATGATGAATAAAATGTCATAATTTTAAATCAAGATAGGTATCTATTGATTTTCCCTTTGCCTCAGGGTCCAATATGCTTAGACAGCATTTGGGAAATGATATTTGTATCCTGTACACAACCAATGTCTACAATTTAAAGAACATAGACCAATAAAAATGTCAGACAACCCAACAGAATAGGTTCAAGATATGAAAGGTATTTCACAAAACAGGATATACAAATGGCCAGTGAATGATAAAAGGTGCTCAACTTCATTAGTATCAAGGAAATATAAATTAAAATAGAAAGGCATTCCACTATTCTCTCACCAAAATAGTTAAATATAAAAGACAGACAATACCAAGTATTGACGAAAACTGAAAGTGAAAGTGTTAGTCATTCAGTAGTGTCTGACTCTTTGCAACGCCATGGACTGTAGCCTGCTAGGCTCCTCTGTCCATGGAATTCTCCAGGCAAGAATACTGGAGTGAGTTGTCATTTCTTACTCCAGGGAATCTTCCTGACCCAAGGATCAAACCTGGGTCTCCTGCATCAGCAAGCACATTCTTTACCATCTGAGCCATGAGGATGTAACAAAAACCCAGAAACCTCAGACATGGCTGGTTGAAGTGTAAAATGGTACAACTAATTTGGAAAACTGGCAGTATCTGTTAAAGCAGAACTCACATGTCTTACATTTCAGCACTTCTCTTTCTAGATATACCCAATAGAATTGCATTCACACGTTCAGCAAAAAACTCTTCACAAATGTTCCTAATAGAACTGTTCATAATAGTCCCCAACTGGAAACAATCCAAATGCCCATCAATAAGGCAATTAATAAATAAATTGTGGTATTTTTTTTAAAAATATATCAAAGTTTATTTCTCTCCCAATGCAGGGTGGTAGGGAGTTCTTTTTTTTTTTTTTTTAATAAATTTATTTATTTTAGTTGGGGGCTAATTACTTTACAAATTGTGGTATATTAATTCATGAAATACCATATAGCAATGCAAATAAAATATTACTACATGCAGAAATTCCCTGGAG
Source organism: Okapia johnstoni (assembly GCA_024291935.2). NCBI lineage: Eukaryota > Metazoa > Chordata > Mammalia > Artiodactyla > Giraffidae > Okapia > Okapia johnstoni. The sequence goes on along the minus strand of CM044324.1, from coordinate 52,726,498 downwards.
GTGCAGTGGTTAGGACTCTACCCTTCCAATGGAGAGGCCGTAGGGCTGGATCCCTGATTGGGGAACTAAGATCTCAAAAGCTGCATGGTGCAGTCAAAAAACAAAATCCCAAATATTACTACATGCAATAGCATAACTAAATCTTACAAAGCAAAAGAAGTCACACATCAAAGTACATACCGCTCCCCCCCACTACCACCACCACCCCCGCCGACCACCACCAACAGGCAAAACTTAATTACGGTGTTAGAAGTCAGGTTAGTGGTTACCCTTGGGAAGAAAGAGACTTAAAGAGGGCATGAGGGGGTTCTGGGTACTGGTAATGTTCTGTTTCTAGATCTAGGTTCAGTTTTCCTGGGTGTGTTCATGTGGTGAAAATTCATCAAGCTGTAGACATTTTTGTTTAATAGAAACAGACAAACGTCAAATAAAAATCTAAAGTATTGTGGTCTCCGTCCAGATCATTCAGGATCCCAGGGAAGAAGGAGATCAAGATCTTAAAAATTAAGCAATCAAGTGAAAAAGGCAGCTGTCACAACTTTCTCTCTTTGACCTGGCTCCCTGTCACCCAGCAAAGGCAGGTACTTTCAGCTGTCATCTTATTCACAAGGAGGAGAGGCTAGGCATTGTCTTCTCCTTTGACGCACAGGAAGATGGCAGCCCTGAGCAAGTCAATGAGGAGATTAAAGCCCCACAGACTGTTAGAAGTAGATGCAGGATTAGAAACTGGTCTCCTAATTCCTGCTGCTGAGCTTTGTGCACCAGGGCCTGTTGCTCCCAAGAATCAGGCCACCTGACCACCCCGAAGTTCCAATCAGTGTAACTTCACTGGGGTCTAGTGATTTTTCTCTGTGTCCTTAACTTACAGTGATGCTATGGATGGGGATGACATCACTTCTCTGGAAGGAAATGTCAAAGGGTGTAACTATAGGACATAAGGAGGCAATTTTAAATAACCACTTTTATCCCTTCTGAAAGTCCAATCACTGACTGTATTGACTGAGGGCTGATGGCACTCGAGAGCAGAACAAACCAAGGAAAGAGTGAAATATATACTGGATGGGATCCAGTCAGAAAGGACTATTTCTAAACAAATGAAAAGAGTTACACTTTTCATTCTTTCATCTTTTAAATAAGATTTAAATTGTGGTTTAGAATGTTTTGAATTTAGTACTTTTGTTCCAAGCTGATTCTTCTTAAAAACACCTGAATATAAAGAATCCGTAAGCACAGGTTTGGGGAACAGATGGAGACAGAACTGGTGGTTGTCTAGCAGGCAATTTATGGCTGTGTCCTAATTTTCTGGGGGCTATCAGAAGGACTTACAGAACTCTCCCCCACTGCAACACCCCCCATTCTTCTTCTTTTTCCTCAAGAGAGCTGCCCTATGAGCATAATGCAGACCTCTTGGGGCTCTAGGGACTACTTTGGCTCCCAGACCCAGCTGCACAGGTATTTAAATTGGATACAGACTTTAGCTTTACAGTTCTTTCCAATTTCCTCCCCAAAACCTGAATAAACCTTCCCTACCCAACTGAGGTCAGTTTTCTCTCAAGCCACAGCCTATTTCTTTGTGTACATTTTCCCTGAGCCATATTCTTTCTTATCTCAATCAAAGATGACACTCTGCTACCATCCACCTTCCTCCCAACCCCAACACACACATTGACATGTGATCCTTTTGATTTCTATTTTCTGTTTTGCTTCTATAAGAACTCTTTTCTCTTTTTGACTAGCGTCCTGGCTCTTTCATCACACTCTGAACACTAGGCTCCTTTGCTTTCCTGTGCTGGACTGTAACTGCATCTTTGCTGGAATGCTTACCCATATGCAGCAGCGCTTGGAAGAGAAAAACATTTGCAGTGCAACAGAAAGATGGTAAGTTTCATGTTATTTTAACTTTCGAGATGCCTTAAGACTGTCTTGAAGAACCAGAAACAGCCCTTTTCCCAGATTGTATTTCAACTCCGAGCCACTTACACAAAATGGGTTTACCTTACTCGACAGTGAAACTGCTAATTAAAAACAATTGTCTCAAATTGAGTTATACATTTCCTTACACCCTTGAACATGCACAGGACTCCAAAGCAATTGAATCCTGTATGTGGTTTCCTAGATCCACAGATCTGTTTTTCAGAGCCTCAACCTGACAGAGGCTGAAACGAAATACTTAACTTACAATACACTTCTTTTGATGTAAAGATCGGCCTCTTTTCTACATCTGACAGGATATTTGAGTGACCAGATAAAAGGCTATAATGCCCCCCCCCCCCAATTCCTTGTAATTACCTTTGTATGGGGCTTTCCTGCTGAGAGTTGTGCCCAAAATGAAGCCATCAGTGTTCGTGTCCCGATCCTTAACGAGATCCCTGTGGCTTAAGCAGAGAAAATGCAGGCACATGCCCTACCTTCAACATGAGGATCTTTTCCTTTATTTTCAGAGGAGGTTGACCAAATGAACCACTGTAACTAAGAGCTTCCAGGGTATGGTTCCATTTCTTCCTGGATTTGTTCTTTATATTATCAGCGTTGTCGGTTCTCGGTAACATGGCTGCTCCCTCCCGCAATGTTCTTCTCCTACGCGTATCTCAATAGAGCTCCACACACTTGGATACAGGGAAGGGCACAAACCTGTAGCCTTCTTGTCCCTGGTAGTATCTCAGCTACCTGTACACAAAGCATGGGCAGTGGCCAACTGCTTTTACAAAAATTTAGGTGCTCAAATATAGGAAGATTCTGCACCCAAGTAAGAAACTGTAATTAGGAAACTCCAATCAGTGGAATGTACCAGGAAAAAAAATCATCTAGACATGGAGGGCTTGGTGAATTTTTTTTACTATAGAAGAAACAAAAAAGTAGAAGAAAATGAGGAGGAGGAAGGAAGGGAAAGGAAAGAAAAAGAAGAGGAAGAAAAGGAGAAGAAACTAAGCTCATAGATATCCCATTAAGCACAGATATGGCTCTGTACCGAAGCGCTCCGTTGACAAAGAGAAAGAAATTTCTTCTTCCCACACTGGGCTCACCTCTCACTCTACACGGCCCTGTCCCGGGAACTGTCAGTAGCAGCTGTCTGTGGTCAGTAACAGATAATTCCAGATCAAAAGAAGGGTTTTGAAATCAAGATGTCTTTTTTTAGATTAATGGTTCTCCAAGTGGAATCAGGGGATCTATAGTAGGTCTGCAGAGATTCTTCCAACTGTTCTGTGGGCTGGGTCAAAATGCAAGGCACGGAAGTGTGCTGATTTTTTTTTCCCCCTTTTAAAACATATTTTCCGCTGTGGATTTCAATCAAAACTTAAAAGCATCAAAACAAACATGTTTAAAGGGACCTGCAAATAATCACGGGGATTCAGCAAACACACCTGCAAAGCATTTTTTTGTTTATTTGTTTGCTGGTTTGTTCAATCTAGTAAATGGGTGAGACTTTTGTCTAGCTCAAGTTGTCTAAAGACTAAAAATTTTGAAACTCACCAGTCCAGATGAAAAGACGAACCTTGCAAAGCACATCTTTTTGAGGGGAAGAAAGTCAAGTCCTTTCTCCCCTGAGTTTCCTATTTCCCGGCGTCACTTACTTCCTGGCCCTCTCTCTCTGTACTGCTTTCAGCTCAATGCCCACAGCTCTGAAGTTGGAATCAGCCATTGCCAAGAAGAACCTTTCTCTGCAGCTATGGCTGTCGTTACTCGGTTTTCTCTTCCAGGGAGCAGAAGCTCAGGTATGGGGTGAAGATGTCAACTGCAGCTGCAGCTTGAGAAGATCTGCTTTTCCTCATCCCAACCCCATAGCAAGAGTTAACTCCAGGAGAGCCTGGACTGCTGGAGAGTTTTGTGAATTATCTCATGACCCAATTGTTACCCATATAGCACAACAAAGCCGTCAGGCCATCAAGGCCGCTTAGATGCCATGAGATAAAATTTAGTCCTTACACCTACATCTGTCTTTCCCTCTCTGATGAAGCTACGTGTACATTCAGCTGTCAGTTGAACAAATCTGCACCATCATAGTTTCTTAGAAGCATTTCAAAGCAGAGAGGCTGCCTATACAGTAAACATTGTAAACAGTGTGGGAGTTTATAGGGTAAACTGTGGGAGCAGTAAATTATAATGGACTTGGAGGCCTGTAATTGGATTTTGCTTAAGTATTTGCAGCACCATTTACCTTTCAATAAATGTCATATGTACAAAGTGCTCTCAGACAACTCACATGCTACCCTTAATTACTCAGATGCTGTTAGCTCTCCTTCCGCACAGACCCACTCAAGAATAAAGGAAGCAATCTTCTTCTCATCTTGCTTGATAAGGTGAAAACAACTTGTTAGCTCTTTGAATGTGATTGAAAAAAAAAGAAAGACAGGAAGAGGAAAGAAATCAATCTCAACATCTGAATGGAATTTATCACATACCTCTTAGGGACCCCCTGGTTCTTAAATGTTTCAGCTAAAGATTTCCTCTTCCAACTTCTGCAGAAGCTCAATGACTCAGTCTGTCAGAGAATGGATACTTTGTTGCCAGTTCCTGCAAGTTGGTTTAAATAGGTTGTCAAGATGCTGTAGCTGTGACCAACCTCTGGTGGGGGAAGGCGGGGCAGCACATGCCATATAAGCACACTTGCGTGTTTTGCATGTTTCTGTGAGGATACCCAGTGGGAAGGGTATTTGCCACATAGGAGAAACTGGAGGTTGTCTATTGTATTACATGGTATCCTAGACTTAAAATCTGCCTCCTGCAGAACAGTCCACAAATTTGCTCATGTCTTGAGATCTACGTTTGATTCCTACCCGGCTCATGTCTCTGGATTCCTTGGGTATCACAGAAAGGGATCAGGACATTAGAAGACCTGGTTTCAGCTCCTGACTGCCGTTTATAAGCTCTAGGATTTTAAACTAATGTATCTGCCTTTTCTGAGCTTCAGTGTATTGGTCCTGTGGGTAAATAACATCCTCAATGGGGACACTGGGGAATGAACTGAGACAATGGTATGCAAAGTGCCTGGTAGTGTTGCATGCATATGGACTGTGTGTGAATCTGGGGGAGCATATGGTGGCAAAGGATGACTCAGCCTTGAAAGAGGAAGACCCCATAATTATAAGAGGGGCCCAGGGAAGGAGTTCAATGATTGTGAATACCTTGTCTTACTGCAACTTTTGGAAGATGTTTGTTCTTAAGGTGAAATGATGAAAAAGGCACTGAACTGGAAGTTAGGAAATTTGTGTTCTAGTCTTGACTCTGGTGACAAGAGAGCTAGATTAAGTTTGGGCGGGTCAGTTCATCTCTTCGTGTTTGTTTCCTATATAATAGTGATATTCATACCTTCTCTTTCCTAAGTGTAGTATTATTGTGATGCTTGAATAAGACAGGGTCTATATAAATATATATATATATGTCTGCCTACCATGCAGGAGACTCTGGTTCGATCCCTGAGTCAGGGAGATTCCCTGGAAGAAGAAATGGTAACCACTCCAGTATTCTTGCCTGGAGAATCCCATGGACAGAAGAACCTGGCAGGCTACAGTCTAGGGGGTTGCAAAAGAGTCAGACGTGACTTAGTGACTAAACAACAACAACATTAAAATATAATTTATTTTGGTCAAAAACTTCCTGCCTTCAATCTTTCCCAATATCAGGGTCTCTTCCAATGACTTAGGCATATAGCGGAACAAATCAGGCAGTCTGGGAGGCAGGAACAGGATCATCGTAGCAGCTTTGGGAAGCTTAAGACAAAAATCCTACCCTCAAATCCCTGATCATACAACCTTGTCAACACTTACCTTCAACAGTAGCCACGAAGGAAAACCATCCTCTCTATCAAACTTTTCATTTCCCTTCCTGTCCAAGAAAATACCTGCAGAAAAAAGTTAGGAAAACTCAGTTTATTTGTTCTGTCTTCCTGTTTGCTTTTTCTTCTATGACCCAGCATACTGCAGACCTGCCCTGGGTGAACAGATTATGGGAGAGGCTTGTGGCACAGGCACTCAACTGTGAAACATTGAGGCTCTACCTCTTTCTTATAGTAAAGGGCTGCCTGGAATGTTCCTCCCATTTATGGGTCAGCCTGGGCCCTAAAGCAAAGGCAGCTGCCCCAGACTCTTCTGCATGAACATAGAGACTTGTGGACACAGACCTCTCCCCACAAATGCTGCCATTTACAGGGAGCCACTGAAGTGGTGGGTTGGGGGAGTAGGGAGGCAGCAGATGGACAGTGAGAATTAGGATTCATTCTTTCCTGGGGTACCTTGGCCTTGGTCTGCAGAGCAGAAGACACTGCAGGCCATCCCAGTTTCAGGCATACAGCACCTCCTCCCCAACTTGTCCTTAAACAATCCTGGCTCACATAGCAGTAAGGACGGGAACCTGTTGGAACTAGCAGAGCTCTGACATTTCAAGCCCTAAAGCAGATCTAAATCCAGCCTCCCACATTATGACCATATAGCTTCTCCTTTTAAAAGGAGTCATTGAGTATGAATTTCTTTTTAATGCTTATGGATCTATCTCAGGAGAACTTGGGAAAAATCTAATAAAAATCTTAGAGACTCTGTATCTATTTAGATTCACAGGAAACAAGCAGATAAGACTTCTAGTTTCATATGTTTAAGGTGTGAGGTATGTTGGTTCTTTAGAGATAAGAGTAAATGGGGACAGTTTTCATTTGAGGGGCATCTGATCAGGAGGACTTTAAGAGACCAAGATGTTCCAGGGAGAAGATATAATCTCATTCTTCTGAACTTTATCATTAGAACTTCTATCAATCTGGGCCTGAAGAAAGTCCAAATGGGCCAGGAGTCCAAGGACAGAAGGACCTGTAGGTGGCGGGGTAGGGGGCTATACTAGTGAGTGCAGGGTTGCTAGGAATGGGATAGACGTACCCACCTTACTCCCAAAACCTGTCCCCTGGCTGGCCCTCCTTCCTCTAATTTTTCAGGCCCTGTGATCTTTTCTGCAAAGCAAACCATATGGTTTTGATTCTGGCTCCTGGCTTACTGAGAGTGTTTCATGTCTCTAGCAACAGGAAGCCCTTCGGCTTTTATAAGCAGCTGCTCTGGCATCTAAGAGAGGAGGCCAGCTCTTTTGGACTCTCTCACCAGCTAGACTTGGCCAGCCCAGTGAGAGGCAACACACAGTTTAGAGAAAAGGTAAAAAGAATGGCTGGAGGGGGTGAGGAGACACTCCTGGGATTCACACAAGTGGACTCCAAGCTCTCCCACTTGTGGAGGTCTGTCCAGAGAATTGACTTTTCCTCCTTAATGCTGCTCCCGATCCCCACCCCTGGAATTCCGTTTGAGTGCTCCTGTGAGGTGAACCTTTCAGGGAGATGGGACAGCAGCACTTAGTGCTTCCGGAGGTAATTGAGGAGGGAAGTGCCTCAAAAGGGACCACACAAAGCATCTAATACCATGGATTGGTACTTCAGTCAGATGAATTTCAATGGGATTCAGTGGAAGAAAATTTTGTGATATGAGTGGTAGAAAAGGTGGAGGTTAGAAGTCAACCACTTCTCAGAAGGGACTGAAGCTACTCTGTTGTGAAAGGAATGAAGGGATACTGACAGGCTAAGGAAAGCCTTAATCATTTTGTTCTTTATATACTGCTTTACAATTTTCAGTCATTTGATCTTGTCTCTAGGCCTGTGCACTTACTGACATTTATACTTGAAATTTTTTTCTGCAGATACCCATATTGCCTTCTTCTTTCCTCCAGATTTCAGTGTCTCCTCGTCAGAGAGGGCTTACCTGACTAAATTCTCTTCACACCCTGTCACATCACTTTACTTCCTTTCTAAACCTCGTTATCTGAAATTATCTTGTTACTTGTTTGGGTTCAGTTTTTCGATGGTAATGTAAGCTCCATGGAAGTACCCTATCTATCTTGGTCACTCCTGTATCCTCAATGCCTAGAATAGTGTCTGCAGAACAGCAGGTATTCAATAAGTATGTGCTGATGTGCAGAATAAATGAGTGCAGTGGGTTGGGAGAGCTAGCCCCAGAAAGCTAGGTAAAATTGGTATGGGATGCATATGGTCAGAAAGAACAGAAACGATCGGGGAGGAAATTGGGAGCAGTAACCAAAATCTCTTGAGAAGTGGAAGTAGAAAGTGAAAACAAAGGAACCACATTTTACCTTGCAGCTCTCATCATATGCAACAAATGTTTGTTAAGTACTTTCTACATGCCAAACATTATGTTAAGTGCTGCGGATACAAAGATGAATGAAGTTATAGGATGGGGAGAATGAATGAAGATGAGGGGGAGAGGAAGCAACCTCAGGAGTCACTCTTTCAAGTCATTCACTGAGTTCATCATCTTATAAAGAGACATAAAAAACAGATACATGAAACTGGGACGGGGGCTATCAGGAGTGTGAGTGAACTTCAATAAGGGGGACATTAATGGAAACTACAGAGGAGATAACATTTGATTTGGGCCTTGAAGATAAGTAAAGAATTTATCAAGCAGAGAGGAAGGAATAAAAGGTATTCCAGGCAAGGAAACAGCATGAGCAAAGGCATGGAGGCGTGAGAGTAACTTATGCTTGGAAAACAAGAAGCAGACCAAGCAGTTCCCTGTGACAAGAATATAGTGTATGTGGGGGAATAGCTAGATACGAGGCAGATGAAATGCAGTGGTGAAGGGCTAGCCTTCTTATGGGCCACAGTAAAGAATGTGGACTTAAATCAGAACAACTTAGATTTTCTGAAATTCTTAGATCCTCATATGACCCCTGATGAATAGTGGTATGTTAACAAATTCTCTCCATCTATGACAAAAAAAGAATCAAAGGACTCTTGGCTCAATGCCCAGAGGTCTCATTGTACCTTACAGGTGTCACTTCAATACAGTCCAGCTGAGAGTCTGGGAGAAATACTAGCCAAGGATGCTAGGGCCCCCACTCTCACCCAAAGTCAGAGTGAAATGCCAGGGTCCCACCATTGGTCTCACATATAGCTAGGCTCAGGTTACATCCTGTGAATGAACTACAAGGGCTCAAGGCAGGGGCAGCTGCCAGTAGACAGGCCAGGGTGAGACAAGCAGGGCATGCATCTAAGATGTAAAATTTAAGGGGTTCAAAAAATCTCAATAATCAAAAATAAGGATATTTTATTCAGATATTAAAAAATAAAAATTTACATAAAAGAAATCAGTAATCAAGATTGCTCTGTTATTCCATTATGCAGTTCGTTATTCAAGGGTTAGATGTGGCCTTAGGGTAATTCTTTCATAGGTTCTTCAAACTTCTTCCAGAGATCAGGAAATGGGAAGGTCTGAATGAGGCCAGTCCAGGGAACTAGAACCTGGGAGTGCCAGCTCCAGCCTCCCTAGTTAATCTGGGACCTACGCAGAAGATGAGGGAGCCCAGATTTGCTGCTTACTTTCAGCCTAAAGCACCTCCCAGTATGAGGTCTGTTGTGGTCCATGTGCAGGCTGGAAAAGAATTTCCAGACATGAGACAGAATGAGAGGGAAGTAAAGTTTATTAGAGTGGGAGACGCTGTTAGAACAGCGGGCCAGCTCAAGGAAGAACTTTTATCTGCTCTTGCATTCCAAGATTCTCCTTGATTTCATCTGCTCTTTTGTCCTTGGGTCGCCACAAGTCCAGTACACGATCAGTGTGGATCTCTACCTGCCAAACGGCCTACTGCCTCTTCCGAGAGAGGCTCCATACTCCAGGAACAAAGAATGAAGTAAGCAGTGCTTTAGTGTTTGACAGGCTAACCTGCTTGAGGAATTAACTGTCTTATTTTCTGTGGTGTCAGCCACTTCGGTTCTTTGTGGAAGAATGAACCATTCCTATCTTCTCCTACGCTTGCCACCCCCAAAGAATGACTCAAGGTCTTTTGTGTTGGAGCTTCATTTGCCTTAGAAAAAATGAAATCAACAGGCTTTTGTTTTTGAAATCAGCCCAGGTCTCAGAGGGGATAAAGTTGTTTTTTTCTGACACAAAGAAGGGCTCTTCGGATTAGAGGAGAGCTGAGGAGAGAGAATTTCCTGAGCCTGGCTCTGAAGCTAGGGAGCACCATGGTCTCCTTGTATGGCCAGGTCCTATTCCTGCTCTCCCACAGTCCCCTGGCACAGCAAGACTTCGAATGGGGATGACTGTGTGCTTAGAGGTGACCAGAGGCACTGCTATTTGGGAGTCTCATTCCCCACTTAGGCCTACAGAAAGGGTCCTAGAATAGACAATTGACATGGGCAAAGAACTCCAATGGTGGATGGCACTGACTGAGAGATGTCTCTGAAATACCTGTGAGCTCCTGAAAAGAGGACCAAGACTGGATTTTCTGCCCACTGGTAGATGGGAGCCAAGAATATTTTAGAGAACTAAAGAAATGTGGGAGAAGGCAATGGCAACCTACTCCAGTACTCTTGCCTGGAAAATCCCATGGACGGAGGAGCCTGGTATGCTGCAGTCCATGGGGTCGCTAGGAGTCGGACACGACTGAGCCACTTCACTTTCACTTTTCACTTTCATGCATTGGAGAAGGAAATGGCAACCCACTCCAGTGTTCTTGCCTGGAGAATCCCAGGGACAGCAGAGCCTGCTGGGCTGCCGTCTATGGGGTCACACAGAGTCGGACACGACTGAAGTGACTTAGCAGAAGCAGCAAAGAAATGTGACATTTTCATGACCTGCACATCATGGAACAAAGTTATACCTGTTAGACTGTGTTTAACACCAGCCTTCACATTTTCCTGGTTTCCTGGCTCAAAGAAACCTCCAGCTTGATTTGTTTAACCCTGCCTCTCAGGAGTTGGAGAGACTCTGTGAGTGTGTCTCACACCTGATCACCTATTCCAGTCCCCCCTCACATCAGTTCAGTGGGAGCCTGAGTCAAAGCAGGAGGAAAAGGAACGGGGCCAAGTGGCAGGCAGGGACTGTTCAGCACTGGGACTCCCCGCGCGGCTCTGTGAAGTCCTTCCACAGGTCTGCACTGCCCCCACGTGGCCACATCAGAGCTCCGGTCTGGGGAGAGGAATATCTGAAGTGTGTGTGTCTCAGCTGGAAATCTCTGGGAACCCAGTAGTGGGGAGACAAGGAGAGAACCCAAGACATCAGTCATCAAATTGGGCACTGGAATGTTTAAGGAATACATTTTTTTTCAATATCACTATGTAATTTTTAGCATAAACTTAAAATATATTCAGAGAAATCGATTCAGTTCACTACCTAAAATGCAGGGACTTAGTGCAAGAGAATGCTAAGTACCTGAGGTTAGCTAAAATACTTCTTCAGTTTTTACCATTGAAGACTTAAAAAAAAAAAAAAAGCTCAGGGACTTCCGTGGTGTTCCAGTGGTTAAGAATCGGACACAGATTTGATCCCTGGTCTGAAAAATCCCACATGCTGCAGAGTGATAAAGCCGCGCTGGAACTCTGAGCCCACGCACTGCAACTACTGAAGCCCACATGCCCTAGAGCCCTGCTCTGCAACAAGAGAAGCCACTGCAACTAGAGAAAGCCCATGTGCAGCAGTGGAGACCCCAAAATAAATATACATACATACATATTTTTTTAAAAAGCTGAGACTACTTTTCCGATATTCAGTCATTCAATCACTTATTGGAGGCTTAGTTTATGCCATGACCTATACTAGAAATGGTGGATACAAAGATATTGTCTCTGCCTACAACGAGCTCACAGTCCAGTTGCTGCTGCTGCTAAGTCGCTTCAGTCGTGTCCTACTCTGTGCGACCCCAAAGATGGTAGCCCACTGGGCTCCTTCATCCCTGGGATTCTCCAGGCAAGAATACTGGAGTGGGTTGCCGTTTTCTTCTCCAATGCATGAAAGTGAAAAGTGAAAGTGAAGTCGCTCAGTCGTGTCCAACTCCTAGTGACCCCATGGACTGCAGCCTACCAGGCTCCTCTGTCCATGGGATTTTCCAGGCAAGAGTACTGGAGTGGGTCGCCAGTGCCTTTTCCTACAGTCCAGAAGAAGAGATAAATATAACATAATTATAGCAATAATAAATAACAATAATAAATGAGGTTTATGTATTGACAGATGTATACATAAGGTATGCCAGCACCTAATGGATCAAGGGTTGGGGCTAGTCAGGGAAGGCTTCTCAGAAGAAGTGAGATCTGAATTGAACCTTACATGATGACTAGGATTTAGCTATGTGGGGTTGGAGCACTGACAACAGAAGGGGAACACAGTGCAGACAGAAAAGCCAGTGATAGCAAATATGTGGAGGGAAATGCGCAGGCAGGAAGGGCTGAAAGGTCAGGAGAAACAGTCAGAGAGAGCCTTATAAATATCAGATTAAGGAACCTGGACCATATCCTGCAGTGTTGCTGAAAGGTTTTAGGCAGGAGAGATATATGGTCATATTTGGAAATGGCAACCCACTCCGGCGTTCTTGCCTGGAGAATCCCAGGGACGGGGGAGCCTGGTGGGCTGCCGTCTATGGGGTTGCACAGAGTCGGACACGACTGAGGCGACAAAGCAGCAGCAGCAGCAGCAGCAGCAGAGGGGTGGAGGGTAGATTGATGTCACACATCTGGAAACAAAGAGACCAGAGAAAACAATCTAGGTTAAAGCAGAATAATACAGGGGAAAGACGAATGAGCACTTGGAGTAGTAAGTTTGGGGAAGAAGCAACAGACCCAAGGGCCTTGGATGCAAGGGGATGAGTGAGGGCAAGAGAGAAATCAAGGAAGGCTCTCCAGTGTCTAGTTCAGGTGACTGTGTGGCTGATGGTATCACCAATTATTAATAGATGCTAAATTCCAGAGGTAGAGCAAGGAAGTGGGGTGAGTTCTGTTTACTCTACCATATCTGTGGAATACACTGAAAAAGAGATATCTAGGAATCTATTAGAAATAAAACTAAAATTCTGGCTGTACTTAGTTGCTTAGTCATGTCTGACTCTTTGAGACCCCATGGACTGTAGCCCATAGCCCACCAGGCTTCTCTGTCCGTGGGGATTTTCCAGGCAAGAATACTGGAGTGGGTTGCCATTCCCTCCTCCAGGGATCGAACCCAGGTCTCCCGCACTGTAGGCAGATTCTTTACCATCTGAGCCACCAGGGAAGCCCAAAGTTCTGGGGAGAGCTATAAGCTAGACATGCAGATTTGGGTGTCACTGGTGTATAGCTTATAAATAAAACCAGGGAAACAGATGAGATCATTCAGGAAGAATGGGAGTAGAGAAAAGGACAGAAATCCAAGGACTAAACTCTGGAATGGGTTAGGAAAGCTTTGGTAATATTGTCTCATACATTTTCCTGTGACTTTTAGAGTTTACCAACCGTTTTTATATCTATTATCTTCCTAAATTCTCATCTGAGGGGTTCTGTAAACTGACTGATAAAGTCAGGTGTGATTGTGCTGATACCAAGACTGCAATAGATCCAACCATCAGATGGGCAGTTGGTGGGAGCCATCAGCTCCCTCTGTATAGTCTTCACAGAGGCTATTCCCAGCTTTTGACTCAAAGCCCTATGTTAACGTGACCCAGTATGATCCTTCAGAGGACTTCCCTCTTGGCAGTGGTTAAGAATCCGCCTGCCAATGCAAGGGACGTGGGTTCAATCCCCGGTTGTGCACCGGAACCACTGGAGCCTGTGTACCCAGAGCCCGTGCTCTGCAACGAGTAAAGCTTCCTCAATGAGAAGCCTGAGCACCATAACACAAAGAGTAGTCCCTCCCTGGAACTAGAGAAACCCTGAGCAAAAGCAATGAAGACCCAGTGCAGCCAAAAATAGATAAAATTTAAAAAATAAAATAAAGGAGAAATTTCAAAAAGAAAGAAAGAAAGAAACTCTTGCCTAGACTTCTGGTTAAGAGCATTGTGACCTGAGTTAGAAGGGCTGTGGAGAAGCAATGGCAGAGCTGACAGGAGCCTGCCTGCCTCTGTATGTCCTGAAGGCAGGAGTCTGTTAGTCCCACCTGAGGAAGAGCTGAAGGCAAGGAGGAAAGGCATCCTTTCAGAGACAGAAACAAGGCAGCAACAGCATTTTCTTCTCCCTAAATGCCTGGGTCAGCAGGAGGCACTAAGGCTGGCCTGGCCCCAGAAGGAGGTCTATAGAGCAAAGGCAGATGGATAGTGGAAATGTCATGAACTGATATAGTAGAATCACTTCTAAGGTGATTTTTTTCTTCTCTTTGACTTAGGATCTGACTTTTGATTATTGATTTTTATTTACTTTTGCAATGGTCTTATCTCATTTTCAAGTGGTAAAACTGCTCCAAAGTAGCTTCCCCTTGCAAAGGTCATTTACATTAAGTGATGTGCTCCAGCTAGGTCTCGCACTGAAAACAAACCATCAAGGGACTTCCGTTACCTTTCATATCTAAGAGACTAGTATGCTAAGCTTGTACCCACAAGAGTATATCTTCTTGATTTTGCACAGATGATATGAGTGATGGATACATAAAGTCTGTAACTACTATTTGGAAAATAAAACAAAGTATCTGAATCTCTCAAAAGCAGTTTGGGAAATTTGGGGCCTCCTAAGAGATAAGAAAATACCATCAGTAGAGACGCAACCCTGAGGAAGTCCATCTTAAAGTTACTGGGCCTGCAGACAGGGATGAAACTGACAAGTTGTACACACTTTGCCCTAGTCCAGAGAAGAGAATTGACTTTTTCTCTGAGAAGGGACTTTAGAGGCCAAAGGAAAACAAAGATCGAAAATAAACTCCTCTCCGAAAAAGGTATAAATCTTCTATGGAAATGATTTCAGAAGTCTTCCGGTTAACGACTCTTTCTCCCCAGGCTAGTTTCATTTTGTGGCTCCATGTTCAAATTGTAATGAAGAATCAGCTTCTGAGAGTGGCTAGAATTATTCATGTATAGCTCCCTTCCCCATTTGTGGACCATCAAGGGCAATTTCTAAATGACTAGTCGGTTCCGCTTTGTGCATTCATCAATCAGTGCATTCCCAAAGACTACTAATTTTTATTTTCAACCCAGGTTAAACATACTCAGGAACCTTACTGCTGCCAAGTGCCACTTCAGATCCCAAAGTTGAATATAAATGATTTGGGGATGGTCTATTGTTTTAGAGAATTCTTGGCAAGCTCCCTACATAAAATGAGAGTTGACCTCATTAATTAACCATGTCATAATCATTGGCCCATTTTCTATCCAGTTTTGGTGATGATATTGAGAGAGTCAATTCCTAGGGAGGTTAATAAGAAGTCCAGGGGTCCCCAGGGAGAGAGGGGTCTGAGGTTCTCGAGGAGGAGGAAAGGACAAACTTTTTTCCCTCTATATTCCTTACTCTTAGTCACATAAAATGTTTGTATCTTTAAGCCTCGAACTGATGATTACACAATATACAATTCAGTTTAAACTCTGTCAGTTCAGTTCAGTCGCTCAGTCGTGTCTGACTCTTTGCGACCCCATGAATTGCAGCACGCCAGGCCTCTCTGTCCATCACCAACTCCCGGAGTCTACCCAAACCCATGTCCATTGAGTCAGTGATGCCATCCAACCATCTCATCCTCTGTTGTCCCCTTCTCCTCTTGCTCCCAATCCTACCCAGCATCAGGGTCTTTTCCAATGAGTCAACTCTTTGTATGAGGTGGCCAAAGTATTGGAGTTTCAGCTTCAACATCAGTCCTTCCAATGAACACCCAGGATTGATCTCTCTTAGGATGGATTGATTGGATCTCCTTGCTGTCCAAGGGACTCTCAAGAGTCTTCTCCAACACCATAGTTAAAAAGCGTCAATTCTGCAGCACTCAGCTTTCTTCACTGTCCAACTCTCACATCCATACATGACCACTAGAAAAACCATAGCCTTGACTAGACGGACTTTTGCTGGCAAAGTAATGTCTCTGCTTTTAAGTATGCTATCCAGGTTGGCCATAACCTTCTTTCCAAGGAGTAAGCGTCTTTTAATTTCATGGCTGCAATCACCATCAGCAGCGATTTTGGAGCCCCCAAAAATAAAGTCTGACACTGTTTCCACTGTTTCCCCATCTATTTCCCATGAAGTGATGGGACCAGATGCCATGATCTTAGTTTTCTGAATGTTGAGCTTTAAGGCAACTTTTTCACTCTCCTCTTTCACTTTCATCAAGAGGCTCTTTAGTTCTTCTTCACTTTCTGCCATAAGGGTGGTGTCATCCGCATATCTGAGGTTATTGATATTTCTCCCGGCAATCTTGATTCCAGCTTGTGTTTCTTCCAGCCCAGCGTTTCTCATGATGTACTCTGCACAGAAGTTAAATAAGCAGGGTGACAATATACAGCCTTGACGTACTCCTTTTCCTATTTGGAACCAGTCTGTTGTTCCATGTCCAGTTCTAACTGTTGCTTCCTGATCTGCATACAGGTTTCTCAAGAGACAGGTCAGATGGTCTGTATTCCCATCTCTTTCAGAATTTTCCACAGCTTATTGTGATCCACACAGTCAAAGGCTTTGGCATAGTAAATAAAGCAGAAGTAGATGTTTTTCTGGAACTCTCTTGCTTTTTCGATGATCCAGCGGATACTGGCAATTTGATCTCTGGTTCCTCTGCCTTTTCTAAAACCAGCTTGAACATCTGGAAGTTCACGGTTCACGTACTGCTGAAACCTGGCTTGGAGAATCTTGAGCATTATGTTACTAGCGTGTGAGATGAGTGCAATTGTGCGGTAGTTTGAGCATTCTTTGGCATTGCCTTTCTTTGGGATTGGAATGAAAACTGACCTTTTCCAGTCCTGTGGCCACTGCTGAGTTTTCCAAATTTGCTGGCATATCGAGTGCAGCACTTTCACAGCATCATCTTTCAGGATTTGAAATAGCTCAACTGGAATTCTATCACCTCCACTAGCTTTGTTCATAGTGATGCTTTCTAAGTCCCACTTGACTTCACACTCCAGGCTGTCTGGCTCTAGGTGAGTGATCACACCATCATGATTATCTGGGTCGTGAAGATCTTTTTTGTACAGTTCTTCTGTGTATTCTTGCCACCTCTTCTTAATATCTTCTGCTTCTGTTAGGTCCATACCATTTCTGTCCTTTATTGAGCCTATCTTTGCATGAAATGTTCCCTTGGTATCTGTAATTTTCTTGAAGAGATCTCTAGTCTTTCCCAACCTGTTGTTTTCCTCTATTTCTTTGCAATGATTGCTGAGGAAGGCTTTCTTATCTCTCCTTGCTATTCTTTGGAACTCTGCATTCAAATGGGAATATCTTTCCCTTTCTCCTTTGCTTTTCGCTTCTCTTCTCTTCCCAGCTATCTGTAAGACCTCCTCAGACAGCCATTTTGCTTTTTTGCATTTCTTTTCCATGGGGATTGTCTTGATCCCTGTCTCCTATACAATGTCACGAACCTCTGTCCATAGTTCATCAGGCACTCTATCAGATCTAGTCCCTTAAATGTATTTGTCACTTCTACTGTATACTCATAAGGGATTTGATCTAGGTCATACCTGAATGGTCTAGTGGTTTTCCCTACTTTCTTCAATTTAAGTCTGAATTTGGCAATAAGGAGTTCATGATCTGAGCCACAGTCTGCTCCCGGTCTTGTTTTTCTGCCCCCTTCTGAAGAGTGCCCGCTTGCTGGTGTTAGCAATAACTTTTTAATTAGTCATTACAATGAATCAAAAGAATGTCTGGAGGTTGTAAAGATCTTACTCGACCCACTCCCATAATTTACATTTTTAAGATAACAGGATAAGCCCCCTTCTGATATCTATTGGAGAAGGAAATGGCAACCCACTCCAGTATTCCTGCCTGGAGAATCCCAGGGACAGCAGAGCCTGGTGGGCTGCCGTCTGTGGGGCTGCACAGAGTCGGACATGACTGGAGCGACTTAGCAGCTGATGTCTATGTCAGAAGCTTTCTCTATCTCTTTTATACTTTCATAAAACTTTATTACTAAAAGGTCTGAGCAATCAAGCCTTGTTTCTGGCCCCGGATTGAATTCTCCTCCAGAGGCCAAGAATCCCGGCTATTTTGGTGGCTCAGCAACAACCTTTCCATATCCTTATATCAGCAAAGCAGAATTAAATTATTGGATTCCTAAAGCAGCTCCCCTTTGGACTTACCTGTGGAAATTGCTGAATGGGAAGGGTCAGGGAATTGAGGGTCCAGGATTTGGTTCAATAACTTTGGTAGGCTGACCGAAAATATCCCCTGCCTTCCCGCTGCTTTTTATGCAACCCTGAGCTGTTAATGATCACCAGCTATGGGGCCACTCGCTTGGCCTCCTGGGTCTTCAGTGCTTTCAGGGCTAATGGGCCTCTATAATCTCCTGCTCCCTGGCTTCCCCCTGCATCAAGGATCTCCACCTCCCAGAGCATTGCCAACTCAGCAGGAGCTTCCCTGGGGTGAGTTCTTTTGCTTTATGGCAACTGAGCTATCACATATCTAATCTGGAAGTACCCTAAAATTAAGGTGCAAAAAACCTGGATTTTGGAGACCAAAAGGATTTGGTGAAACTGACTTTCAGATGTTGTCTGGAGTAGAGTGTGCTATGTGGGGGCCTCCTGTCCATGGTTTTGGAGCAGTTTGATAATTTGAGATATCACTTAGACATGACAGATTCCTGGCAGAGCCAGGACTCAGCAGATTTCTGAATTGTCTCCATCCAGTGCCATTCTCCAAGTTGAATCAACACTACTTACTAGCTTTGTGACCTTGGGCAAGTTATTTAACCTCTTTAGGCCTCAGTTTCTTCAGATATAAAATGGGGGCAATGATACTCTCAAGTGATAACATAAACTTTAAATGAGACATATGTGTAACATCAATACATGGTAGATGCTCAATGAATCTCAGTTCCCTTAGCTGAAAGGGAATTTCAGTTCCCTTTGCATTTTAGAGAGAATCTATTCACCTGCCTCACCTCTTGCTTAGCTGGCAGGATGAGGTTTGGGTTGGTACCTCAGGGGTACCTCTGGGAAACAGGTTGGGTAATATGAAATCACAGGGATTCGTCTCTCTTTCTTAGATCCTAGGTCACAATGATAAGACCAACAGATCCTGTGTTTGAATTCAGTCCCACTTCAGAGAACACTTGCAGGTTCATTTCTGGGAAAACCCTATTACTAAACATGACCAGGACTCCTCATTAATATAGCCCAGTCCAGAACCTTGGAGATAGCAGTGATTTTAATCTTAAGGGGTAGAATGTACTAGACCATGTATCTGGCTTCTATATATGGCTGTTACTTGTCACAGAACACAACATTACCAGGTCTATAGCCTAGATAATTATTTACATGACTCTCAACTCTTTGAAGGAATCCTTTCTAATTCCTTTTTAAATTCCTGTTTATTTCCTTTAAGTAACAACCATATTGCTTTGCATATTGAAAGTGCTCATTAAGTTAAATTGGAATAAATTAGCTCAGTCCCAGAGTATAACACTGAAGAAAAAAAATACAACTTAACATTTCTAGAGAGAAAGATCCAGACTGACTACAAGAACCAGGAAGAAACCAAAGCAGAGGAGAATCTTTTCTATGTACTAGACTTGCCTCACATAATTTTTATCTGTGGACTTTCCCCATTTGTTAGAAAACTGTCATTGCACTCAAGAAGACTACCTTAGAAATACATTGTCAGTGGTATAACTGGCTAGAACATTGGCTGGAATAGATAGCCTTGTTCCTAACGCCATGCCTAGTCACCAACAATAGATAAGATCCTTGCCCCTACCCTCACCACAGGGATGTGTTAAGAAGACAGCAGTGTGCTACCAGTCATTCTGGACTGCCACGGGGCTGGGAGCTTGGCTCACATGCATACCCTTTACCTGGGAAAAGTGCTACTGCTTCAAATTTAAGTTTCTCAGTCAATTATTACTGCCTCGTTGTTTTGCCCTCGATGCTTATGGAATATTTGCTATTGTAATTCAGTAATTAAAAATTCCCTTTTCCCTTAACACGTAGTTTTGCGGCTTTCAGACTCATGGGTGGTGTGTCTGTTTGTTTTGTAGAGAAAGTGATCTACTCTTAAAATGGATCAGGGTGTTAATAGATTGCTGATTGTCTCCTTCACTAAATTTTAACTCTTGAGGGCAAGGACTGTGTCTTATTTATTTGTGGATCCCTACTGCCTAGCGGAGCTTCATGGTGGCAGTTCAATAAATGCTTACAGATTAATAAGTGAGTCAAATATAACCAACCCTGCATAAAGTTATAGGTGTGAAATTGGAAGTATGGGTGATAGGTACCAGAGAAACTCTGAAAAAAAAAAAAGAAATCACCCTGGACCAGGGTGGTCAAGGAAACATCTGTGGAAGGAATAAGAAAAATCCATGGAAGAATTTAACTCCCTAGACAAAGATGAGATGGGTGTGAAAGGAATATGGGCTTCCAAATCACATAGACTCTGTGAGCTTCAATTTCTCCTCTATATAAATATTTAAATTTTAAAAATGGGAATAGTAAACTTGCATCATAAGAGTAAATGAGATAGCTTTGTAAAGTAATCAGTACAGAGTGTAATGCACACAAAAGAATTTTCTTTCCTTTGTAAGTTATCTTTCTTTTCTGACCTGTACAGTCATCCCACTGAATTTGAAATCACTGATGCAATGGACATGAGTTTGAGCAAACTCTGGGGAGATGATGAAGGACAGGAAAGTCTGGCGTGTTGGAGTCCATGGAGTTGCAAAGAGTTGGACACAACTTAGCAACTGAACAACAACTACTTCATGGAACTTTATTATTGGAAGAGCTCGTGGAGATAATTTAGTGTATATTTTTCATTTTACATATTAAAAAACCCCTCAACCCAGAGCAATTAAGTGATTTACTCAGCAGTAGTGGCAGAATTGTGAACTATTCTTGGGAGCTTTTGACTTCTTTCCCAGTGCTCTTTACAGCATATCTGGCTAGTTTACATTTTCATGAACACTGGCAATCCAGGTTGTTTTTTTCAGTAGGGGCAGAATTCAATTAAATCATTTTTACACTCCCATCAGCAATTTATGAAAGTTCTGTTTGGTGCACATCCTCACCAGCATTTGGAAATGACAGTTTTTCTTTCTTGTTTTTTGTTGCTGTTATTCTAGTGGGTGTAAAATGGTATCTCATTGTGGTTTGTTTTCTTGATGCATAATGATGTTAAGAATTTTTTCATATGCTAATTGCCCACCTGTACATTTTCCTTTATGAAGCACCTGTCTCATTTTTTCCACCTTTTTCAATTGGGCTTGTTTGTCTTTTTATTATTGAGTGGGAATTATTTATATACAAATATATACGCTGCATATTTTCTAGGCTTGGACGGTAGAGTCCGCCTGTAATCGAACCTGGAGACCCAGGTTCGATCCCTGGGTTGGGATGATCCTCTGGATAAGGGAATGGCAACCCACTCCAATATTCTTGCCTGGAGAACTCCATGGACAGAGGAGCCTAGCGGGCTACAGTCTGTAGGGTCACAAAAGAGTCAGACACAACTGAAGTGACTTAACATGCATACACGTAAGGCACACAACAGCCATCTAACCCTTATTGGTGATGTTGTAATCACCAGGTCAATTTGTTTGATTTCTCCACTGAGAAATTACTAATTTTTCCCTGGTAACCATCTATGGGACACACTGTAAGATCATGCAAATATCCTGTATCTCATAAAGATTTACTCCTAGATTTAATATTCATTGATAGTCTTGCCTGAGTCAATCTTTGTTATGCCAACTGCAAAATAGGACTTCACAACCTCAGCATTCCCTCTATATTTAGCCAAAAGCATTAGACATTCTATTGTAAGCAATAGTATGTACATATGCATGTATAAATGTGTGTATTTATTTGCTGTAAGTTGAGATTCATAAATTTCTATTTTTAATGGTTTATAATTATTACCATCTTTAATTATTTTGGTGCTAAAACTTCAAGATATGGTCAGTAGGAACTCCTTCAAGCTAGCTCATTTGCCCTGAAGACAGGTGCCCATTTTTATTTTGAGTAATTCCTTACTTTATAGCACAAGAAGATGTTCCAGGCTCATCTTGTACCTCCTGTGCCCCAGATCTGGAATCAGCCATTTGCCCAAGGAGTCCTAATTATATGGAAAAAAAAATCGTTTTAAGCAAACATACAGTAAAATTGACTTTTTTGTGTATACAGTTCATTTTAACACATGTATAGATTCATAAATGGAATACAGAACAGTTCCATAACCCCAGAAATGTCCCTCATGCTATTGCTTTGTAGTCATATTCCCCATCCTGCCCTCATCCCTAACTAACCCCTGGCAACCACTCATTTTTTCTTTATCATTACAGTTTTTTGTCTTTTTGAAAATATGATACAAATGAAATAGTACAGTATGTAAGCTAAAACATTTAGGAGAGGAGACTCCTTTCAATCAATGTCTTTAATAGTTATGGAAATATTGAGGTTATCTATTTCATCTTGAGTGAGTTTTGTGGTTTTCAAGGAATGAGTCCATTTCATCTGAGCCGTCAAATGTATGTGCATAGAGTTGCTCATAGTCTTCCCTTACTATCTTTTAAATGTCTGCAATTTTTATTATCTTCTAAAAGTGTATAATCCCAGGCTTCCCTGGTGGGTCAGTGATAAAGAATCCTCCTGCCAGTGTAGGAGACACAGGTTCGATCCCTGATCCAGGAGGATCCCAACTGCCACAGAGCAACTAAGCCCACAGCTATTGAATCTGTGCTCTAGAGCCCGGGAGCCACAACTACTGAGCCCATGTGCTGCAACTACTAAAGTCCATGTGCCACAGAGCCCTTGCTCTGCAACGAGAGAAACCACCACAATAAGCCTGAGCCCCACAACTAGAGAGTAGCCCTCGCTCACTGCAACTATTAATAGAGAAAAGCCCGCACAGCACCAAAGACTCAGCACAGCCAAAAATAAATAAATAAATAAATAATACTATTTTTAAAAAGCATATAATCCCTTTCATTACTGATTATGGTAATTTGCATCTTTTTTCTTTTTGTTGGTCTTGCTAGAAGTAGATCAATTTTATTGCTCTTTTCAAAGAACTAGCTTTTTATCTTGCTTTTTTCTGTTTTCAGTTCCATTGACTCCTGCTCTTATCTTTATTGTTTCCTTCCTTCTACTTGCCTTGGGTTTAGTTTGTTCATCTCTGGTTTCTTAAAAGTGAAAGCTTAGTTTATTTATTTGAGACTTTTCTTCTTTTCTAATATAAGCATTTAATGCTATAAATTTCCCTCTAAGTACTGCATTCTAAAATCTTTGATTTGCTGTATTATTTTTGTTCAGTAAAAATATTTTATAATTTCACCTGACACTCTTTGACTTTCTGATTATTTATAAGCATGTTGTTCACTATCTAAATATTTGAAGACTTTCCTGTTTTCTTTCTGGTTTTGGTTTCTAATCTAATTCCATTATGGTCAGAAAATATACTTTGCATGATTTAAATTCTTTTAAGTTTCAGTTCAGTTCATTTCAGTCACTCAATCATGTCCAACTCTTTGTGACCCCATGGCCTGCCGCACGACAGGCTTCCCTGTCCATCACCAACTCCTGGAGCTTGCTTAAACTCATGTCCATTGAGTTGTTGCCATCCATCATGATTGATGCCAACTTTAAAGTTTGTTAAGGATAATTTTATAACCCAGCATATGGCCCATCTTGATTATCCTTTCTATGTACATCTGAGTAATTTTTTTTTAAGAAAACATTTTAATCTTACAGTACAGTACCTCAAAAAGTACAGTAGTCAGTACAACAGTTGGCGTATAGGGGCTGCCATCGAGTGAACAGGCAAGAAGAGTTACTAACTGGAGGAGCGAGAGGAGGTGGAAGGTGGTAGAGCTGAAGGATCATCAGCAATAGGAGACAAAGGGCAAGCTGCAATTTCACTCATACTTGAGGTTGAGAGCACAGGTTATGGTTCCTTCCAGGAACCAGATGCATGTTCACATCTTTGAAAGTTCACAACACGAAGGTTTGCATGTAGGGGACTTACTGTGTTCCCAAAGAACATAGCCATGTCCTCTCAACAGCTTTGTCAGGATAAAGATAACATGTTTCTCACTCCTGTTCTCTCAACTGATTATAAAGTGACCTTTTAAAAATGCAAAAAATATGAACATATTCTCTCTTAGAATGTTATAAATCAATCAGTGAAGAAAATGGCACACACTCTCCCTGATATCCATTTCCAGGCACGTGCTCAAAAACAGAATCTGAACCACAGCCATAGGTAGAACATGGCCCAAGCACTCCCATCGTATCTTCTTTCTTCTAGTTTTGGAGGCTGTACACCGCCCTGCACAAGTTCCAGTGTTCAGCTACAAAGCCAACGGTGATGGCAGGAGGACACTGCACCTCCAGTTTCCAGAGGCTCAAAATGCTGAAGAACATGTATGCAGCCCAATTGGTGAAGGGTACCAGCCAGACTGGTACTGTATAGGATGGGTGCCACCGGTTGGCAGGTATAAAGGGAGGATCCTGAGTTGCTGTGGGCTGTAGTATCCCACAGGCAAGTGTCCTGGGGTGTATGCAAGTGGAGGGACAGCTGGTCCAGGGGGCCCAAGTACAAAATGGGAATTGTATTCTGGAGGGGCACCAGAATTTGGATCTGATGAATTTAAATGGCAGTTGTAGGCAGGAGGAGCACCAGGCATTGGATCCAGGAACTCTTTTATTTTCCATTTCATCCATAGGTTGATCAAGGCTTGTGGTAATAAGCCTTAGAGAGAGGTGAATTGTGATTTACACACTGAGTTCTCTGGCTGGTGGTTCATATGACCTGATACTGTTCTTATTTATACATCCAAATTCCTTCCAAGATAATCAAAATTCTTTGTCCTCTAATGCAGTATGAAGAACTTGGCATACATGACATGAATCTGATTTCCCCCCCATATTCTTTTTGGAAAGTGGCTGCGAGTCAACCTGACCTGGGTCCCCAGCGCTGTTTGCAGGGGTCCGGCCCCATTCACCGCCAGGCCAGCCATCCCCTCTGCACACGGGACGCTGGGCCTGGGGTCTGATTTCATCCGCCGAGGATCAAGAAAGCTGATTAGTTTTTCCATGCACACTTAAAAAAATATTTATTTTGCTGTTGTTGGATGAAGTAGTCTATAAATAGCAATTAAGTCCATTTGGTTGAGTTCTTCTTTATGCTGACTAATTTTTTGTCTAGTATTTCTATCAATTACTGAGAAAAGTGTTGATACTCCAATTATAATTGTGGAGCTACCTGTTTTTCCTTTCAGTTCTATCAGTTTTGCTTCACGTGTTTTGAAACTCTTCTATTAGGTATATATACATTGAGGATTATTATATATTCTTGGTGAATTTACCTTTTTATCATTATGTAATGCCCCTCTTAATCCTGGGTAATTTTCTTTAATCTGAGGCATCACAGTTCTTAGCTATTATTTCACTGAATGATATTTGTCTGATATGAATATGGCTACTGGGATTTCTTTGGAATAGTGTTTGCCTGTTATCTTTCATTCTTTTACTTTTAAACTAGCTATATCATTATATTTGAAATGTGCTTTTTTTTGTAGACAGCATATGTTGTTGTTTAGTCACTCAGTCGTGTCTATATATTTTGCGACTCCATGGACTGTAGGCTGCCAGGCTACTCTGTCCACGGGATTTCCCAGGCAAGAATACTGGAGTGGGTTGCCATCTCCTTCTCCAGGGGATCTTCCTGACCCAGGGATTGAACCCGTATCTCCTGCTTGGCAGGTGGATTCTTTATTGCTGAGACACCAGGGAAGCCCAATTATTTCTTCAGATAATAACTTGTCTGATATGAACATGGTCACTGGGATTTCTTTTGAGTAGTGTTTGCCTGTTACATTTTTTCCATCCTTTTTCTTTTAACCTAGCTATATCATTATATTTGAAATGAGCTTTATTTGTAGACAGCATATAGTGTTGTGTTAGTTGCTCAGGCACTCAGGCGTGTACAACTCTTTGCAACCCCAGGGACTGTAGCCCACCAGGCTCCTCTGTCCATGGAGTTCTCCAGGCAAGAATATTGGAGTGGGTTGCCATTTCCTTCTCCAAGATAGCATATTGTTGAGCCATTTAAAAACATCCATTCCAAGAAACTCTGTATTAATTGGTACATTTGAACTTTCTACATTTAAGGTAATAATTAATATATTTGGACTTAGATTTACCATTTTATTATTTGTTTTCTACTTGTTTCTTCTTTTTTCTGTCCCCCTCTTTCCCCTTCCCTGCCTTCTTTTGGGTTGTTTGAATTTTTTTCTAGTATCCATTTTACTATTGTGGGCTTTTTAAAAAAACTGTGTAATTTTTATGTACATCTATGGTTGCTGTAGGGATTACAAGATAAGTATTTAACTTTCACAGTGTATTTATAATTGGAGTTTTACCAACTCAGTGTAGAAACCTCACAAGTATATCAGTCCCTTTACTCTCCCTGCTTTATGATGTGATTATCTTCTATATTATTGATATATATACATACAGAGAAAATCCTATGAGACAATATCATAATTTTTGCTTTTAAACATCAAACATTTTAAAGAACTCAGAGTAGAAGAATGGTCTATTATATTTACCCCAAAATTTACCATTTCTGTTGCTCTTCTTTCACTCCTGATGCTCCCAGTTTCCTTTTGGTATCATTTCCCTTCACTCTGAAGAATTTTGTTTAGTAATTCTTTTAGAACAGGTCTACTGGCAATGTATTCTCTTAGCTTGTCTTCATCTGAGAATATACTTATTTTACCGTCATTGCTCAAGGATGTTTCTTCTGGATATAGAATTCTATGCTGACAACTCATTTAGCACATTAAAATTTTTGTTTCACTTCCTTTTGTCCTCCATAATTTCTGATGAGAAAACCACTGCTATTCAAATCATAGTTCTTCTACAAGAAATATGTCATTTTTACTCTGCTTTCAGTATTTTTTTCTTTAATTTTCAGCAGTATGATTATGAAGTGCCATGTCATGGGTTTCTTTTGGTATATTTTGTTTAGGATTTGCTGAATTTTGTGAGTTTGTAGATGATTATCTTTCATCAAACTTAAGAAGTTCTTACCTACTTTTCTTCAAGTATTTTTTCTGTACTGCACTTTTTCCCCTCTTCTTCTGGAACTCCAGTAATACGAATATTAGATCTTTTGATATTGCCCCCTGAGGCTCTGCTAATTTTTTAATCTATTTTTCCTCTGTTGCTCAGATTGGATAATTTCTACTGATCTAGTTTCAAATTCACAGGCTCCTTCCTCTGTAATCTTTATTCTATTGATACTATTGAGCTCCAAAATGAGTTTTTTATTTTGGTTATTATATTTTTAGGTGGGATCCAAGTATCTTCTCTTTCATTCCTAATAGTAACAATTTGAGTTTTTTCTTAATCAGTTTTGCTAGAGGTTATCAATTTTGTTAATCTTTTCAAAGAACCAACTTTTTATTTCACAAATTTTCTAATTTTTGTCTATTCTCTATTGCACTATTTTCCATTCTTACATTTATAATGGTCTTCCTTTTGTTTACTCTGGGTTTAATTTGTTCTCTTTTTTTCTTAGCTTAATGTGGAAGTTTAGATCATTTGATTTTACACCTTTCTTCCTTTCGAATATAGCATTTAGAGATAAATTTCTCTCTAAAAACTGCATAGCTGCATCCCAAACTTTTGATACATGGTTTTAACTATCATTCTCTTCAAAATATTTTCTGATTTCTTTAGATTTTCTCATTGCCCCATGGATTAGGACGAGTTATGTTTGCCTAATATTAAAGTATTTGGAGATTTTCCTAGATAACTTTTCATTATTGATTAAAAAATAATTTATTCACTTATATTTGACTGTGCTGGGTCTTTGTTGCTGCACGCAGGGTTTCTCTAGTTGGGGCAAGCAGGAGCTACTCTCTAGTTTTGGTGCATAGGCTTCTCACTGTGTTGGCTTCTCTTGTTGTGGACCATGGGCTTTAGACAGTGTGGGCTCAGCAGTTGTGGTGCACAGGCTTAGTTGTCCTGCGGTATGTGGAATCTCCCTGGACCTGGGACCAAACCCACGTGCCCTGCACTGGCAGGCAGATTCTTAACCACTGGATCACCAGGGAAATCCTCATTTTTTATTTTTAATGTAATTCTGTTGTGGCTGTATAACAGATAATACAGCATATTCTGTATTATTTCTAACTCTTAAAATGTATTAATACTTGTTTATGGTTTATTATGGGGACTCCCAGTTGGCACAGTGGTAAAGAATCTGCATGCCAAGGCAGGAGACGCAAGAGACACGAGTTGGATCCCTGGGTTGGGAAGATCTCCTGGAGTAGGAAATAGTAACCCACTCCAATATTCTTGCTGTGGATAATTCCATGGACAAACGAGCCTGGCAGTCTACAGTCTACAGGATTGCAAAGAGTCAGACACAACTAGGTGACCAAACACACACTCACATGGTTTACTATAGAGCCTATATTAATGAATATTCCAGGTGAACTATTCTAGATGAACAAAAGAATATGTATTCTTCAGTTTGGAGAGGAGAGTTCAATATATGGCAATTGAGTCCTGTTGGTTTACATTGTATTACTCATGTTCTCCTTACTTTTTTTACGACTGAGTGTTTATCAACTAAGAGGAGGGTACTGAGAACTCCAACTATAATTTTATGTTTACTTTCTCCTTCCATTCACCAGTTTTTACTTAATATATTTGGAAACTTTCTTATCATATGAATACACATTTAGAACTGTGTGTCTTTTTGGTGAATAGACCATTTAATCTTTAAGAAATATTCTTTTTTTACCTTGGTAATGCTCCTCTATCCTGAAGTCTACTTTATCAGATATTAATACAGCTACTTCAACTTTGTTAATGGTTACTGTTAGTATTGTGCCTCTTTTTTAACTGTGTTCTTATACATGTGTATCTTTTGTAAACAACACATAGTTTGGTCTTACTTTTTCATCCTGACATTGGTATGTTTCGTCCATTTGTATTAGCTTTCTACTGCTATATAATAAATTACCACAAATTTAGCAGCTTGCAGTTCTTACATTGGAAGGCTGGCACAGTAAATAGCTGGATTCACTGCTAAGGGTTTCACAGGGTTGAAATCAAGGTTTTGGCTGCTTGCCTTCTCATCTGGAGGCTTGATCAGGGGAGTTGGCTTCCAGGTTCATTCAGGTCATTAGCAGAATTCAGTTCCTTACAAATATAGGAGTGAGTTTCCTACTTCCTTGCTAGTTCTTAACTGGTGGCTCCTCTCACCTCCTGGAGGCCGCAAGTATTACTTCTCTTGTGGACCTCACACTGTGGTAGGCAAGACTCCATGGCCAGCTGCAGAATTCCCCTCACATTTCAAATCTCTCTGATTCCTTCTGCCACCAGAGGGAGAAAATTCTCTTCTTTTAAAGAGTTCCCATGATTAGGTGAGGCTCCTGATGGCTCAGCAATAAAGCATCACCTGCCAATGCAGGAGTGAAAGTAGCTCAGTCATGTCCGACTTTTTGTGACCCCATGGATTATATAGTCCATCGAGTTCTCCAGGCCAAAATACTGGAGTGGGTAGCCCTTTCCTTCTCCAGGGGATCTTCCCAACCCAGGGATCGAACCCAGGTATCTCACATTGCAGGTGGATTCTTTACCAGCTGAGCCACCAGGGAAACCCGCCAATGCAGGGGACGTGGGTTCAGTCCCTGGGCTGGGAACATCCTCTGGAGATAGAAATGGCAACTCACTCCAGTATTCTTGCCTGGGAAATCCCATGGACAGAGGACCCTCATGGGCTACAGTCCTTGGAGGAGGGGGCGGGGTGTCACAAAAATGTTGGATACAATTTATTGGCTAAACAACACAACCTGAAAAATATCAACATTTTAAGGTCATTGATTAGTAATCTTAATTGTATCAGCAAAATCCCTAAGGGAAAAAGGTCACAGGGGCCATGTTGAATCTTGCGTACCATACCATTCATATATTTAAAATCTTTCTTATTTTGAAATAATTTATACCTGCTAGCATATTTTTCATATGTTTGAGGGTCATTTTAAAAATATTTATTTATTTATTTTTGGCTGCACTGGGTCTTGTTGCTATACACAGGTTTTCTCTAGTTGTGGAGATAGTGGCTACTCTCTAGTTGCAATGCACAGGCTTCTCATTCCTGTGGCTTCTCTTGTTGCGGAGCTTGGGCTCTAGGGCACACAGGGTTCAGTAGTAGATGTGCATGGGCTCAGTAGTTGCAGAGCACAGGCCTAGTTGCCCCACAGAACGTGGAATCTTCCCAGACCAGGGAGCAAAACCATGTCCCCTGCACTGGCAGGCAGATTCTTAACTACTAGATCACCAGGGAAACCTATGGGCCATTTTTGTATCTTTTGTGTGTGTGTGTGTGTGTTGTGTGTGCCAAGTCTGTTTAGGTTGTTTCTCTTTTTTCTTTTTCTTATTTTCAGGTCTTTGTTCCTTTGCCACTCAGTTTTTACCAATTCTTTATATACCAGGAATATCAGCCCTTTGTCTGTGGAATATGCTGCAAATATTTTCACCCTGTATACAAGTTGCATTATTACTGTATGGAATTTTTTTCTGGCCATGCAAAACTTCAAAAATTTTATATAGTAAAAATTATCAATCTTTTTGTCACCTGCATTGCAAGGTAGATTCTTAACCACTGGACCCCCGGAGAAGCCCCAATTGTAACCATTCTTGTGGGCATTGAGTTTGTATCTCATTGTACCTTTGATTTGTATTTCCCTAATGATGAATGATGTTGAGCATCTTTTCATGTGCTTATCGTCCATTTACCTATCTTCTTTGATGATAAGTCTATTCAAATCCTTTGCCCATTTTAAAACTGAGATATATGCCTTTTTGTTGTTGAGCTGTTCTTTATATATTCTGGATACTAGATCCTTATCAGATACATAATTTTCAAAATTCTTCTCCCATTCTGTTGTCATTTTACTTTATGTGTCCTCTAAAGTATGACAAATTTTGATTTTTGATGAAGTTTAATTTATCTATTTTTTCTTTGATTGCCTGTGCTTTTGGTGTCATATCTAAGAAACCAGTATCTAATGCAATATCATACAAATTTTAATCTGTATCATTCCAAGAGTTTTATAGTTTTAGCTCTTACCTTTGGGGCTTTGAGTTAATTTTTATATATGGTATGAAGTATGGGCCCAACTTCATTCTTTTGCTTGTGGATGTCCAGTTGTCCCAGTACCATTTGTTGAATGGTCTTGGCACTTTCATCAAAAATCAATTGATTCTGACTATAGATGTATGGGTTTATTTCTAGACTTTCAATTTTTTCCTTTTTTTTTTTTTTTAACATTTTATGTATAGCTGAAGAACCTAACAATAGAACATCTCCACTTCCTTCCTCCTGTCTTTTGGCACTTTTGTCATACTTTCGCTTCTAAATATGTTATAAATCCCATAATACACTGTTATTATTTTTTATTTAAGTAGTCAATTTTTTTTTTAAGAAATTAAGATACAGAAAACCATTACCCACATGGTTATCATTTAAGATGCTCTTCATTCCTATTTTAGAACCAAGTTCGGCCTGAAGTTCCTTTACAATTTTTTGTATGAATCTATTGGCAACAAATTCTCTCAGCATTTGTTTTTAAGTGTCTTTATTTCACCTTAATTTTTAGTGAATATTTTTATTGGATATGGAATTTTGAGTTAACACTTTTTTCTTTCTGCACTTTAAAAATGTCATTCCATTATTTTATGGCTTGTATTTTTTCTTATGAGAAGTCAGTAATTCTTACAGTATTTCCCTGTATATAATGTATCTTCAGATTTTCTTGTTATTTTTAGCTTTCAGGAATTTGATGATCACAGTCTTGACCGCTTTATCTACTAAGTGTAGAAACTGGGCTTCCCCAGTGGCTGAGCAGTAATCTGCCTCCAATGCAGGAGACACAGATTCAATCCCTGGATCAGGAAGATGCTCTGGAGGAGGAAATGGCAATCTTTTCCAGGATTCTTGCCAGAAGAACCCCATGGACAGAGGAGCCAGGGGGGCTACAGCCCATAGGGTCGCAAAGAGTTGAACATAACTGAGCGACTGAACACATACAGCACAAGCGTAGAAATTAAGTAGACTTATTTTCTCACTTTATTCTTTTTTCAAAATTGTTTTAGCTATTCTAGTTTCTTTTACTATATAAATTTTAGAATAATCTTGTCGTCAATATCAAAACTTGTGATATTTTGACAGGAATTGAATTAAACTGTATACTAATTTAGGCCTCCCAGGTGGTGCTAGTGGTAAAGAACCCTCCTCCAAGGGATTTTCTGATAGCTCAGTTGGTAAAGAATCTGCCTGCAATGCAGGAGACCCCAGTTTGGTTCCTGGGTCGGGAAGATCCCCTGGAGAAGGGATAGGCTACCCACTCCAGTATTCTTGGACTTCTCTTGTGGCTCAGCTGGTAAAGAATCTGCCTGCAATGCGGGAGACCTGGGTTCGATGCCTGGGTTGGGAAAATCCCCCGGAGAAGGGAAAGGCTACCCACTCCAGTATTCTGACCTGGAGAATTCTATGGACTTAGAACCAAGTTCTAAGTCTAAGTCCATGGGGTCGCAAAGAGTTGGACACAACTGAGCGACTTTCACTTTTCCAAGAATCCCATGGACAAAGGAATCTGGCAGGCTACAGTCCATAGGGTCACAGAGTCAGACATGACTGAAGCAACTTAGCATGCAAGCATGTACATATATTAATGAGGAGAATTGATCTCTTTACTATGCTGTCTCCTAATCCTTGAATATATGTCTCTCCACACAGTTAGATCTTTGACTTCTTTTAACAGTTTTGTAGTTTTCAGCACATGACTTAACATGGGTTTGTTAAAAGATTTACATCTAACTAGTTCCATGTTGTTGTTGTTGTTTTCACATTTATACATGGCATCGTAGTTTTGATTTTGCTGTCCATATGTCCAAAGTCAGTATATAGAAATACAATTGATTTACGTCTTTTATCTTGTAATCTTGCTGAATTCACTTAATAGTTTTACGAAATCTTTTGAGGATTCCTTGCGACTTTATACGTAGACACATATCATATGCAAATAGGGACAGTTTTATTTCTTTTCTGATCTGTATGTCTTTTATTTCCTTTTCTTGCCTTATTGCACTGACTAGAACTTTCAGCACTATGTCGGATAGGAGTGGTGAGAGAGGACATCCTTGCCTTGTTCATTGTCTTAGAGGGAAAGCTTTTGTGGTCATTCTAGGTATTTCATTATGTATACATAACATCACAGTCTACTGGTGTCTTCATTTTACCAGTTCTGATGAAGTGTAATAACTTTACCTCCCTTTACATCTATCCCGTCCCCCTTGTTCAGAGTCACTGTTTGGGATGTGAGGCACAATGAAAACCAAGGGAATTCATCACTGTGCCTTTCCTCAGGTCCCCAGATCTCAAGGTTCCTAGTCAGTCGATTTACTCTCTCCTTCTTTCAGAGTCTTCGAGTTTGTTTTTTATATACTACCCAGTGTTTTTAGTTGTATTTAGTGAGAGGAAAAGAGAAAAGTACATCTTCTCCATCTTCTAGAAAGCGGAAATCCTCAGATATTTTTTCTGTTCTTGAATTTCTCTTTTATTATAGTCACATTTTCCTGTATGTCCTTGAACATATTTATAAAAGCTTGCTTAAAATCTTTATCTACTGTTTTCATCATCTTTTTTTTGGGGGGGCCTATTTCTATTGATTTGTTTTCTCCTAGTTAACGGTTACATTTTACTGCTTCTTTGCATTTTTTATTGTATGTTGGAAGGCTATGAGGCTGTGTTGTTGAATGGATTTTTTTGTCTTCTTGTGTTGAGTTTTATTCAAGCAGGTAGCTTCTTTTTTTCAGTAGTTAATTTACTTAGGATTATCTTGATCCTTTTGAGGCATGTTTTCAAGTTTTGTTTAAAAGGCTCTAGAATAACCTCTTTTGCTATTGTTGTTGTTGTTCAGTTGCTAAGTCGTGTCCGACTCTGTGACTCCATGGACTGCAGCACACCAGGCCTCCCTGTCTTTCACTATATCCTGAAGTTTGCCCAAGTTCATGTCCACTGAGTCAGTGATGCTATGCAATCATCTTATCCTCTGCCTCCCGCTTCTCCTTTTGCTTTTACTAGGTATTTGCTATTACTAGATTAATGCAGTTCCTAAGGTAGGATCTTTCTGGGGTCTCTACTCAATGTCCAGAATGCTCAGCAATGTCTCTTCACTCTGGCTTGTGGAAGCTTGAACGGCTTGCAACCCAACGTGATCTCTGGTAAGTGTTATTTCCTTAGTTAATTACTTTTTGTTCAATCTCATGGAATCTCATCCAGTGCATGTGCAGCTAAGTAGTTTAGCACTAGTAGTAAAGGTAACAAAGATTTAAAGGGATCCCTGTGTAGACTTCTGTTGTTCCTTCTAAGAACAACATAGGAACTGTTGTTCCTTCTTTTCTATGGTACACTGTCCCACAAACCCCAGTTTTCTTATAACTTTGAATTCCAATCTCTGTTTCCTCAGCTTGTTGAAACCATCTACCTGGTCCCCCTCCCTGTGCTGCTAGCTGAAAATTACTTCCAAGCAAAAGGCAAGAACAATCATGGGGTTCTCCTTGGTTATTTCCCTTGTCTTGAGGATCATAGTCCTGTGCTGTATATGTCCAACATCTGAAGACATTTCATACATTTTTTCCAGTTTCAGACTTATTTTTTAATTGTGGAAGGCCTAATTGAATACTATTAGTCCATTATGGTCATTGTGGAAATGCCATTTTGCGTTTTGAAGACAAGTTTGGCTGATGGAGAATGGATTGGGTGGGGTATAGGAATACAAGCAGATAGACCTGATGGGAGTCTATTCCAGAATCTAGGGAAAAGATGGTGCTGGCTTGGACTATTTGGAAATATAGATAGGTGAATGAATGAGCTAATGTTTACTAGAAGTGCAACAGGCTTAAATAAATGTTTTAAATAATTTATTTGAAATGAAAATAACCTCTTATTTGTCAAACCTCTGTTTGTCATTATAGATTTTTAGTGTGGGAGAGAGAGAAACTTATGTCATTTTTCAGATGAATAAACTAATGTCTGAGTGATGGACTCACTTACCCAATGTTCCAAGGAAACAATACTAGACCCCAGGTCCCCAGACTACTAAGAGCTCCATAAGTGCTGCTTTCAAACTGGCTGGAACTATCATGCCAGATGATGTTAAGAGTCTTTAAAGTCTTTAGAAACTTCTACTTATGGAGAAAATAAAGTCTCCCTTTGGGAAGTCTTTGTGTTGAAACTAAATGCACCCTTTATACCTAATTTTTGGCTCATTATTATCCTTGAAAGAAATTAACTTATTTTGTTTTGATGGGCCTTTGTTCAAATGACTTATTGTAGGTTCTGGGAAAATGGATCCTGTCCCCATAATGCTTCTATAATACCCACAGTTCCACAGATGAGAGATTATTTTCATTATTAAAATGATTTAAAAGTCCATTATAACAGCCTTACAATTTCATAGCCTAAGTTTTCCCTCCTATTCTCATTGTCCTCTTGTAACTCAAGGAAAAATACTCTTTTGATTATTGTTTTTACAGCATCGGACTTTGCTTCTATCACCAGTCACATCCACAGCTGGGTATTGTTTTTGCTTTGGCTCCATCCCATCATTCTTTCTGGAGTTATTTCTCCACTGATCTCCACTAGCATATTGGGCACCTACCGACCTGGGGACTTCATCTTTCAGTGTCCCATCTTTTTGCCTTTTCATACTGTTCATGGGGTTCTCAAGGCAAGAATACTGAAGTGGTTTGCCATGCCCTTCTCCAGTGGATCACATTCTGTCAGACCTCTCCACCATGACCCATCCGTCTTGGGTGGCCCCACACAGCATGGCTTAGTTTCATTGAGATAGACCCAGCTGTGGATGTGACTGGTGATAGAAGCAAAGTCTGATGCTATAAAGAGCAATATTGCATAGGAACCTGGAATGTTAGGTCCATGAATCAAGGCAAATTGGAAGTGGTCAAACAGGAGATGACAATCGTGAATGTTGACATTCTAGGAATCAGCAAACTAAGATGGACTGGAATGGGTGAATTTAACTCAGACAACCATTGTACCTACTACTGTGGGCAGGAATCCCTTAGAAGAAATGGTGTAGCCATCATGGTCAACAAAAGAGTCCGAAATGTAGTACTTGGATGCAATCTCAAAAACGACAAAATGATCTCTGTTCATTTCCAAGGCAAACCATTCAATATCACGGTAATCCAAGTCTATGCCCTGACCAGTAACCCTGAAGAAGCTGAAGTTGAACGGTTCTATGAAGACCTACAAGACCTTTTAGAACCAACACCCAAAAAAAGATGTCCTTTTCATGATAGGGGGCTGGAATGCAAACGTAGGAAATCAGGAAACACCTGGAGTAACAGGCAAATTTGGCCTTGGAGTACAGAATGAAGCAGGGCAAAGGCTAATAGAGTTCTGCCAAGAGAACGCACTGGTCATAGCAAACACCCTCTTCCAACAACACAAGACTTCACCAGATGGTGATGGACATCACCAGATGGTCAACACCGAAATCAGATTGATTGTATTCTTTGCAGCCAAAGATGGAGAAGCTCTATACAGTCAGTAAAAACAAGACCGGGAGCAGACTGTGGCTCAGATCATGAACTCCTTATTGCCAAATTCAGACTTAAATTGAAGAAAGTAGGGAAAACCACTAGACCATTCAGGTATGACCTAAATCAAATCCCTTATGATCATACAGTGGAAGTGAGAAATAGATTTAAGGGACTAGATCTGATAGACAGAGTGCCTAATGAACTATGGACAGAGGTTCATGACATTGTACAGGAGACAGGGATCAAGACCATCCCCATGGAAAAGAAATGCAAAAAAGCAAAATGGCTGTCTGAGGAGGATAGCTGGGAAGAAAGAAAGAAAAACAAGCAGATAGCTGGGAAGATACCTGGGAAGAGAAGAGAAGCAAAAAGCAAAGGAGAAAAGGAAAGATATTCCCATCTGAATGCAGAGTTCCAAAGAATAGCAAGGAGAGATAAGAAAGCCTTCCTCAGCAATCAATGCCAAGAAATAGAGGAAAACAACAGAATGGAAAGACTAGAGATCTCTTCAAGAAAATTAGAGATACCAACGGAACATTTCATGCAAAGATGGGCTCGATAAAGGACAGAAATGGTATGGACCTAACAGAAGCCGAAGACATTAAGATGAGGTGGCAAGAATACACAGAAGAACTGTACAAAAAAGATTTTCACGACCCAGATAATCACGATGGTGTGATCACTCACCTAGAGCCAGACATCCTGGAACGTGAAGTCAAGTGGGCCTTAGAAAGCATCACTACGAACAAAGCTAGTGGAGGTGATGGAATTCCAGTTGAGCTATTTCAAATCCTGAAAGATGATGCTGTGCAAGTGCTGCACTCGATATGCCAGCAAATTTGGAAAACTCAGCAGTGGCCACAGGACTGGGAAAGGTCAGTTTTCATTCCAATCCCAAAGAAAGGCAATGCCAAAGAATGCTCAAACTACTGCACAATTGCACTCATCTCACACGCTAGTTAACGTAATGCTCAAAATTCTCCAAGCCAGGCTTCAGCAATACGTGAACCATGAACTTCCAGATGTTCAAGCTGGTTTGGATCATCGAAAAAGCAAGAGAGTTCCAGAAAAACATCTATTTCTGCTTTATTGACTATGCCAAAGCCTTTGACTGTGTGGATCACAATAAACTGTGGAAAATTCTTCAAGAGATGGGAATACCAGACCACCTGACCTGCCTCTTGAGAAACCTGTATGCAGGTCAGGAAGCAACAGTTAGAACTGGACATGGAACAACAGACTGGTTCCAAATTGGAAAAGGAGTACATCAAGGCTGTATATTGTCACCTGCTTATTTAACTTATATGCAGAATACATCATGAGAAATGCTGGGCTGGAAGAAACACAAGCTGGAATCAATATTGCTGGGAGGAATATCAATAATCTCAGATATGCAGATGACATCACCCTTATGGCAGAAAGTGAAGAAGAACTAGAGAGCCTCTTGATGAAAGTGAAAGAGGAGAGTGAAAAAGTTGGCTTAAAGCTCAACGTTCAGAAAACTAAGATCATGGCATCTGGTCCCATCACTTCATGGCAAATAGATGGGGAAACAGTGGAAAGAGTGTCAGACTTTATTTTTTGGGGCTCCAAAATCACTGCTGATGGTGATTGCTGCCATGAAATTAAAAAACGCTAACTCCTTGGAAGGAAGGTTATGGCCAACCTAGATAGCATATTTAAAAGCAGAGACATTACTCTGCCAACAAAAGTCCGTCCAGTCAAGGCTATGGTTTTTCCAGTGGTCATGTATGGATGTGAGAGTTGGACGGTGAAGAAGGCTGAGCGCCGAAGAATTGATGCTTTTGAACTATGGTGTTGGAGAAGACTCTTGAGAGTCCCTTGGACTGCAAGGAGATCCAATCAGTCCATCCTAAAGGAGATCAATCCTGGGTGTTCAATGGAAGGACTGATGTTGAAGCTGAAACTCCAATACTTTGGCCACCTCATGCAAAGAGTTGACTCATTGGAAAAGACCGTAATGCTGGGTAGGATTGAGGGTAGGAGGAGAAGGGAACGACAGAGGATGAGATGGTTGGATGCCATCACTGACTCAATGGACATGGGTTTGGGTGGAGTCCGGGAGTTGGTGATGGACAGAGAGGCCTGGCGTGCTGCAATTCATGGGGTCGCAAAGAGTCGGACATGACTGAGCTACTGAACTGAACTGACTGAACTGATTATTGTTTTATATTATTCCTCCATGTAATCAAAAGTCAAGGCATGTTGTAGGCAAAACTATGTAGTCAATGGATTTTGTTCCTGTTCATTTTCTTCCTACTTTCCCATCCCTTTACTGAGGCTGTTTTTCTTTCTTTCATTTAAGTAAGTATTAGTCGCTCAGCTGTGTCCAACTCTTTGCGACCCCATGGACTGCAGCCCACCAGGCTTCTCTGTGCATGGAATTCTCCAGGCAAGAATACTGGAATGGGTTGCCATTTCCTACTCCAGGAGATCTTCCCGACCCTGGGACTGAACCCAAGTCTCCTGCATTGCAGGCAGATTCTTTTACCATTTGAGCCACTAGGGAAGCCCTGATCAAAAAGACTGCAGCATGACACAGTCATCAGGTCTGAGCTTCAATCTTGCCTGATCTTCTGGACTGGTGTTGGAACTTTGAGTAAAGTTCTTAGGGAGCTATAATAACAGTAATGATCTTGATGATGCAATAAAAGTCAGAGGAAATAATATATGTAGAATGATTAATACACTGTCGTGCACATAGTAAGTGTTCATCTGCTTCTTTGCTCTTTAATTTTGTGAACACAGGCAGAAGTGTGATTATAATTGTCAGGCAGTTTCAGTGGAATGGATGGGCAGTGAAGAGTGACACACAAATGGAATTAATTTATTTCTTTTTGGGACTCACTGTTTTGTTTACATTAAGCTCTGAGTTAAATCATGCTTCTTGCTTCTATCCCTCACAACTGGAATAACATGGTTCTTTATTTCTCTCATTTCTAAAATTGCTAGCAATATTTTTGGCCAAGTAAGGCATTTGTGCATATAAGAGGGATTTTTTTTTTCACAACAGGGAATCCTTCAGGACTTTCCAGGACCATACTAAGCAGTCTGCTTCTGTGTTCCCTCAGGGCATTTATCAAACAGAAGATAATGTATGATTTGCTGACTGCCTTCTTTCCACTGCACTATAAATTCCCTAAGAGCAGAAAATATAACTTAATTTCTGAATCTCAAATTCCCAGCAGAGTGTTTGGTATATATTTCACATTCAAAAAATATTTATTGAATAACTGAATAATAATATAATTAAGTATCATGTAGCCTGTTGTCTTTGCCCTGTGTCCCACCTCCTCAAGTCTATTTTTAAAAATATTTATTATTTATTTGGCTGTGTCATGTCTTAGTTGTGACATACAGGATCTACTTCCCCGACCAGGGATCAGACCCAGGCTGCCTGCATTGGGAGTACAGAGTCTTAGGCACTGGACCACAAGGAAAGTCCCAATCTAGGTGCCCCCACCTTTTTTTTTTTTTAAGATTTATATATTTATTTTTGGCTATGCTGTTTCCTTGTTTCTGTGTGTGGGCTTTCTCTAGTTGCATCAAGTAGGGGCTACTCTCTAGTTTCAGTACATGGGCTTCTCATTGCAGTTGCTTCTCGTTGCAGAGAACTGGCTCTAGATGCTCATGCTTCAGTAGTTGTCGCTCAAAGGCTTAGGTGCCCTTAGGTGCCACATGCCTGCAGGCATGTGGGTTCTTCCTGGATCAGGGATCGAACCTGTGTCCCCTGCGTCGGCAGACCAATTCTTAATACCTGGACCACCAGGGAAGTCCCTCCTCAAGTCTATTTATATGAATCTGGTCATTCACAATTCAACTTTTACAGACAGCCTAGTTTTAGAAAGGCTACATTTGTGATGCCCTGAAAGATACAGAGATGAAAAAGACATGGTCCGACATGGAGAAAGTGACAAGGGTTATATAAATTCAAGGATCATTTTCTTTTTCTGGTCAAAATTTTCAGTGGCTCCCTACTGCTCATAGAATAAAGTCCAAACCCTTTGGTATTATATTCAAGGCCTTTTATAGGCTGACCCTAATTCTTTTCCATCACTATCATCTATTGCTCCTCCACACACACTGTAGTGGTTTTTAGTTCCATTTACCTAGCACCATTCCTAACAGATTTCCTCTCAGGCTGTGGTGACTTGAGAGGTGGGATCCTACTCCTCTTCTTTTTTTTTAAAGTTTCTTTTGCATTTTTAAAAATATTTATTTGGTTGCACCGGGTCTTAGTTGAGGCACTTGGGATCTTCAATCTTCGATCTTCGCTGTGGCATGAGGGATCTTTAGTTGCGGCATGTGAACTCTGCAGCATGTGGGATCTAGTTCCCTGATCATGGATCAAACCCAGGCCCCCTGCATTGGTATAGTGTAGTCTTAACCACTGAACCACTAGAGAAGTGCTAGTATACTACTCTTCTCGATAGCTCTTCTTGATCTGATTTCCTGCATGAAAATATTCTCCCTTCTGCTTAAGGAGCTGGAATACTCACTCACTTATACATGAATCCTCCTTTTCAACTGATTGGTTTCCTTACTGCCTCCTGTATGTGGCTGCTATTTCTGCTGGTGCCTTTATTCAATTACTCCTTTGCAAGACTCTTTTCTAAGATCTCCATTTAATAACCCTATGACTCCATTAAGGCCAAGGTCTAATCCTGCTTATTTCCCAAAGCCTTTTCCTCCTTCCTTATCTCTGCCCTTCCCTTGACCAGTGTTAATTACAACTCCCCTGAAAATCTTTTAAATCCCTTTTCTTTGTCTGTTGAAATATGCTGCCTATGTTGCCATTTTTCTCTTTTCAGGCACAGATCTTCTTTCTTGTCGTAGAGTAGGGATTTGCAAAGTGAGATCCAAGGACCCCTTGTGGTCTCTGAGAACCTTTCAGTGGGTACATGAGGTCAAAGCTATTTTCAAAATAATTCATTATTTGCCTTTTTAACTCTGATTCTCTCACAAGTGGAATTTTCTCGACTCTATATGACAAGTGATATCACGACAGGCTAAGTGCAAAATCAGATATGATAATCCAGTTGTCTTTTTTTCTGGACATCTTGATTGCTTCCAAGATTTTGCAATTATGAATATAACTGCTATATTTGCATTGAATGGCACATATAAACTTAGTCTTCTCGTTAAAATATACAACCCTAATATTATTGGAAGAGAAATCTTCTAGTGGTTAAACTAAGTATATTTACAAATTCTGCCTTCTAAATTCATCCCCAAATTCACATTCCAAGTTTTGCAAGATAGTCAAGAGTGCAGAATGTAAAGTCATTATGTTGATGTCTCTCTGTTGATATACGTGATGAAAATGCCTCCTTAAGACCATCTCCACAGTCCATGCTGAGTATGGATGCATTCTTGGTGCAGTTTATTCTTCTGCTGCAGGGTTTCTCAAGATAGAGGAATTTTAAAAGAGATTATGTGTAGTTTAAGAAAAATATTCAGTATATTGAAAGAGACATTGGGTTTTAACAAACCTGAGATATATGGTTTTCCTGAATGATTTTGGCCATTTTCTACTACTTTTTTTGTTTCAGACAACATAGTTTTCATAAAAATAAGGTATTTTTGTTAAGTTGTAATAGGTATATATAATATTGTTATTTTTAAGTGAATAAAGAAATATTTAAACATTTTTCTCATTCTTAATTTCCAATATGGAAAATATTAATAGATAAAACTCACATAAACAAAAGTCTTTTGGGATCCTCAAATTTTACAAAGTGGAAAGAGGTCCTGAAACCAAAAGTTTGAGTTGTTGCTCTATAAGAGATCAGGAAGCAGATATTATATTTCTTAGTGTACCCCTGCCATGCACATTTTAAGATTTCAATAAATGTTAATTGTGGAAGTGTGGCAATTTTGGGCACAGATGACAATAAATGAAAGTAATTTTTTAGGGGGAACATTCTGTTTTCTTAAATGTTACATTTTTATTTCTTAGGTGCAACTCCCAAGCTATGATAACGTTAACCTGTTTCATCTGCTGCATGTTTGTGAATATAAAAACAGCACTTTACTGAGCCTGAGGGTGCTCCTGGGCTGTCACCATAGGGGAGAAGACATTGTTCAGAAAAATTTGAAGCCTATAAAACT
This sequence comes from Okapia johnstoni, assembly GCA_024291935.2. Lineage (NCBI taxonomy): Eukaryota > Metazoa > Chordata > Mammalia > Artiodactyla > Giraffidae > Okapia > Okapia johnstoni. The sequence continues at coordinate 52,683,886 of CM044324.1, read as the reverse complement.
TTAGCTGGAAATGTTAATTTGCAAATGTCCCCACCATAGAATGAGAAAGCTTTAGGAGGGAAAATAGTGTCATAAAAAATGCCCAAGGTTAAGAGGAAACAGCTGCACTAAAGAGCAGCATGGCACAAACTATTTGGTTTTAATTGCATGGAAGATAATTGGCTCCAATTGGTTTGTGAAAGATTCAGAAACAAAAGAACAGCAAGGAAAAACAAATAATGGTTCAAGAACTGTTTTAAGGCAAGACAATGAGGTTCATTTCAACCTAAATTATTCCTTAAGGCACATTTTCCGCAAAGTGGGAAAATATTTCAATTAAAGTTTTCTAAAGCTGCCTTGGAGCTTTAGTTAAGAAGCTGTAAATATATTAGATTTTTAAAAAATGGTCTCTAGTACAACCTAAACTCTCTTCTTTTTCAGAGGATTTTGTATTTCCCTGTTCTTCAACCTAAGATTCTCATCATCTAGGTATGAAATCTTTTGAAAATGCCTTAAGTCTTGGATCAGTCTTGGCATACAGTTTTATATTAAACTGGTACAGTCTTTCCTTAAAATCCCACTTTCATCAAGCCTTTGTGGTTGATCTCAGGGACCAACTTTCTATACAAGTTTTGTAGGCCATAAGGTTTCTGTAACAGAAAGAAGAGATTAAGAAGAGGTGGCAAGAAGGCACAGAAGAACTATACAAAAAAGGTCTTAATGACCCAGATAACCACAATGGTGGGGTCACTCACCTAGAGCCAGACATCCTGGAATGTGAAGTCAAGTGGGCCTTAGGAAGCATTACTGCGAACAAAGCTAATGGAGGTGCTGGAATTCCAGCTTAGCTATTTCATATCCTAAAAGATGATGCTGTTGAAGTGCTGCACTCAGTATGCCAGAAAATTTGGAAAACTCAGCAATGGCCACAGGACTGGAAAAGTCAGTTTTCATTCCAATCCCCCCCAAAATTAATGCCAAAGAATGTTCAAATTACCATACAATTGCATTCATTTCACATGCTAGTAAGATTATACTCAAAATCCTTCAAGCGAGGCTTTAGCAGCACGTGAACCAAGAAGTTCTAGATGTTCAAACTGGATTTAGAAAAGGCAGAGGAAGCAGAGATCAAATTGCCAACATCCTCTGGATCACAGTAAAAGCAAGGGAATTCCAAAAAAACCCATCTACTTCTGCTTTGTTGACTACGCTGAAGCCTTTGACTGTGTGGATCACAACAAACTGTGGAAAATTCTTAAAGAGATGGGAATACCAGACCACCTTACCTGCCTCCTGAGAAACCTGTATTCAGGACAAGAAGCAACAGTTAGAACTGGACATGTAACAACAAACTGGTTCAGAACTGGGAAAGGGGTACGTCAGGGCTGTATACTGTCACCTTGATTATTTAACTTATATGCAGAGAATTGTAAGCGAAATGCCAGGCTGGATGGCTCACAGGCTGGAATCAAGATTGCTGGGAGAAATATCAACAATCTCAGATATGCAGATGATACCACTTTAATGGCAGAAAGTGAAGAGGAAGTAAAGAGCTTCTTGATGAAGGTGGTGCTTTCAAACTATGGTGTTGGAGAAGACTCTTGAGAGTCCCTTGGACATCAACCAGACCAAACCACTCAATCCTAAAGGAAATCAACCCTGAATATTCCTTAGAAGGACTGATGCTGAAGCTGAAGCTCCAGTACTCTGGCCACCTGATGTGAAGAGCCGACTCATTGGAAAGGACCCTGATACTGGGAAAGATTGAAGACAGGAGGAGAAGGGGATGACAGAGGATGAGATGGTTGGATGGCATCACTGACTCAATGGGCATGGGTTCAAGCAAACTCCAGGAGATAATGAAGAACAAGGAAACCTGGCATGCTGCAGTTCATGAGGCCACTGTCTAGGTTTGTCATAGCTTTTCTTCCAAGGAGCAAGCTAATTTTTATACAATATATATTTTTTAAATTTTGTGTTCTACTCAAAAACAAGAAGAGGAAAAATATTCAAGGACCAAAAAATGGGGACATTTCCCTCAAACAATAATAACAATTACCCAGGAATCCACAGTACCAAAAGTCTCAGAAGCCATAGGAACCAGGACTGAACACAAGCCATAGGCAAACAGAAGCAAAAGCAGAACACACTGTGGTGAAAGCCAGAGGCTCAGTTAGCATTGCCCACTCATGAACAGAATCTCAAAAGAAAGGTACATACTCAGAGCTTGGGCAGAGATAAAATCACCTACCTAATGACTCTCAGTTCAGTTCAGTAGCTCAAGTCGTGTCTGACTTTTTGCAACCCAATGGACTGCAGCACACCAGGCTTCCCTGTCCATCACCACCTCCCGGAGCTTGCTCAAACTCATGTCCATCAAGTCAGTGATGCCATCCAACCATCTCATCCTCTGTCATCTCCTTCTCCTCCTAATGACTTTGTTAGGAAGAAAACAGAACAAGGTAGTGAGATAGATTGTGGGGGTGAGGAGGGACAAATTAGATTGAGTATTTAGGAAGGGCTAAATGATATTTGACTTGATGATAAGAAGTTGCCTGCCAAGTGAAGATTTAGGGGCAGAAGAAAGAACTATTTGAAAGGCCCTAAGGCAGAAAAGAAATCAGTGTGGCTAAAATTTACTGAGAGAGTAAAGGAGTAACAAGAGGTAAGACTGGAGAAAGAGACAGGGACTTAGCATATATGTAACTTTTGGTCAATGTGACAGTCTAAACTGAGGCAGGAAGTCTCCTCCACATTTCTAAGCACAGGGACGTAATGGATAAAATACAAAAATACATTTAAAATCTATGGTTGAATTCTAAAACAAGAGCAAGAAATCTCCAGTGCTAAAAATGAATGTCAGAATAGTAAGAAAAACTTGACGACAGAGCTGAAACCAGATAGCTCCTGCAGTAGTGTTAAAATTCCAGTGTATGACCTACAAGTGGTTCCAATAACTCCATGACTTAAGCTCCTTCTTCACACTGTAGCTTAGGTGTTAGCAAACTGCAGCCCACAGGTCAAATGTGGCCCACCATCTTTTTTTTTTTCCTTCGTAAAGTTTTGTTGGAATGCAGCCATGCTCATTCATTCTCATCTTGTCCATGGCTGCTTTCATTCTACAGTTGTTATGTTTAACAGCTTTGTTGAGATATAATTTATCTACCATAAGGTTCACCAGTTTAAAGTGTGCAATTCAATGGTTTTTAGTATATCTACAGTTTTGCAACAATCACCATAATCCAGTTTTAGAATATTTTTATCATCCCCAAAAGATAATTATACTTTATACCTATAAACAAGCATTCTCATCCCCCTCACCTTTCTGTCCACTCCTCAGCCGTAGGCAATTACTAAATCTACTTTTGGTCTCTGTAGATTTGTCTATTTTGTATATTTCATAAAAATGAAATCATACAACATGGCACATAGCCTTTATGTCTGGATACTTTAACTTACCATAATTTTCAAGATTCATCAGTGTTAGCATAAATCAGTACTTCTTTCTTTCTATGGCAGAATAATATTCTATTATATAAATATACTACACATTGTATATTGATTTATCAGTTGGTGAAATCTGAGTTGCTTCTACTTTTTTAGTATTATGAATAATGTTCCTATGCACATTCATGTACAATTTTTTGTGTGGGCGTGTGTTTTCACTTCTCTTGGGTAGATACCTAGGCATAGAGTTGTTGGTTCATATGATAACTGTATATTTAATATTTTGAGGAGTTGCTAAACTGTTTTTCAAAGTAGCCACACCTGTATCTCTTTATTCTGATACCTTAGGTTCACAAGGAAATTATGGCTTATTTGAAAAGACCTTGATGCTGGGAAAGATTGAGGGCAGGAGGAGAAGGGGATGACAGAGGATGAGATGGTTGGATGGCATCACCAACTCAATGGACATGAGTTTGGGTAAACTCCGGGAGTCGGTGATGAACAGGGAGGCCTGGCGTGCTGCGGTCCTCGGGGTCACAAAAAGTTGGACATGACTGAGCTACTGAACTGAACTAAACTGAATCAGGACTATGGATAGAAAACAGATATTGGAGAGAAACTAGGTCTCCACGTTTGCACTGAATTAGCCACATGGTTCATATTCATACTACCCATGTAGTTCAGGACCATTGAACGGAGAAATTAACATAAAGGAGGTTCAGAATTGATAGAATCCAGAGACAGTGGTCATGTATGGATGTGAGAGTTGGATGGTGAATAAAGCTGAGCGCCGAAGAATTGATGCTTTTGAACTGTGGTGTTGGAGAAGACTCTTGAGAGTTCCTTGGACTGCAAGGAGATCAAACCAGTCCATCCTAAAGGAGATCAGTCCTGGGTGTTCATTGGAAGGACTGATGTTGAAGCTGAAACTCCAATACTTTGGCCACCTCATTCGAAGAGTTGACTCATTGGAAAAGACCCTGATGCTGGGAAGGATTGGGGGCAGGAGGAGAAGGGGACAACAGAGGATGAGATGGCTGGATGGCATCACCGACTCGATGGACATGGGTTTGGGTAGACTCCGGGAGTTGGTGATGGACAGCGAGGCCTGGCGTGCTGCGATTCATGGGGTCGCAAAGAGTCGGACATGACTGAGCGACTGAACTGAACTGAGAGGGCTCCATGGACTGGGCGAACCTAAAAGGCTATACCTAGCTAAACTATACTTTAGGAGTTAAAGTAAGTGTCTTTAATGAAGAACATCTCCATTTCAAAGTATCACTTGAAATGAAACAGACATTCTATTAGAGTGTTTCTCAGAGTGTGGTCTGAAGAACAACTGCATGGGGAGGGGGATGCTTAGAGGGTGGGAACAGGTGAGGATAGAAGAGATTAATGTTGCATTTTCTTGGATCCCACATCAGATCTGCTAAGTTAGAATCTCTGGGATGGGGCCAGAAATCTAAATATTTTACAGATGTTCCAAGTAATTTTAAAAATGTTTTACTATGGAAAACTTCAATCCAATACAAAACCATTATCATGCTTAATAATTCTTGGTTACACTAAAGATCTATTTCAGTTGCTGGGAAATTATGAACTTATGCACACATTTCCATCCAAGGTTCCAAGGCTGTATGTATCTTGCTGATATATCATTCCCCCAAAGTTTCACATGTTAGTGTTAACATTTTACACTAGTATAAACAATGGCAGATAGGTGTTTTAAGTTGTGGATGGGTGTGGAATTTAATTTTTTGATACATATTGATACACATGCAGTAAATTTTTTAATGTAGAAACACTCCTGTGATAAAAAATCTTTTGGTAGTGAAATTTGATTCTTTTTATATTTAATTTGTGATTTTTGCACCTATGTTCATAAGATTGGCCTGTAATTTTTCTTCTGTTACTGTCCTTGTTGGATTTTAGCTTCAAGGGTATGGTAGGTAGTCTCATAAACTAGCACAATTTATCAACATGTTTTAGCAACTTCTTTTTTCACCATTGTTTCTTATATCCCCGTTTCCTTCTTGGTTCATTTTTATTTTGTTTTGTTGTTGTTTTAAACCAAGAGTTGACTAGCTAATTCATTCAGCAAACATTGTTTGCTCACCTACTATGAAAAGCACAGTTTAGTTCTGACAGTACAGTGGTAAATCAGTTCAAGTATCACTTTCATTACTTTTCTTCTATTTCTTTTGACTTGTTTCACCCATTTCTCTTACCCCCACCCCCCAGCTTTGGCAAACACCAGTCTGTTCTCTGTATGTATGAGCTTCTTATTGTTGCTTTTATTTTTATTTATTTATTTATTTTTTATTTATTTATTTGGCTGCACCAGGTCTTAGTTGCAGCATGTGAGATTTTGTTCCCTGACCAGGGATTGAACTTGGGTCCCCTGCATTGGGAGCTCAGAGTCTTAGCCACTGGACCACGAGAGAAGTCCCTTATTGTTGCTTTTAGATCCCACATATAAGAGAGATCATAAGGTATTTGTCTTTCTCTGTCTGACTTATTTCATTTAGTGTAATGCCCTTGATGTCTACCCATGTTGTCACAAAATGGCAAGATTTCATTCTTTTTTATGGCTAAACAATATTTTCGTGTGTGTGCTTCCCTGGTGGCTAAGTGGTAAAGAATCTGCCTATAATGTAGGAGATGCAGGTTCAATCCCCAGGCCAGGGAGATCCCCTGGAGAAGGAAATGGCAACCCACTCCACTATTCTTGCCTGGGAAATCCCATGGACAGAGGAACCTGGCGGGCTGCAATCCATGCAGTCACAAAAGAGCTGGACACAACTTAGCAACTGAACAATAACAACAATGTGTGTTTATCACAATTTCTTTATCCAGTCACCCATTGATGGAAACTTGGTTAATTTTTTTTTATTGGTCTGAGTACATTCCTCTTTCAGCAAGATTATTTTGATGGTAAATGTTCAACATCTCTGTAGTTCTTTAACTGCATTTATTTTGCTTTTACTCCTTTGTTGTTGTTATTTTTGTTCAGTGAAATGAGTGAAAGAGAAATGGGTAGAAGATGTCAAAAGATAAATAGAAGAAAAGTAATGGGAGTGATACTTGAACTGATTTACCACTGTACTGTCAGAACTAAACTGTGCTTTTCATAGTAGGTGAGCAAACAATATTTACTGAATGAATTAGCTAGTCAACTTTTTAGAAGAGTTTTTGTTTAAAAAAACAACAAAACAAAACAAAATAAAAATGAACCAAGAAGGAAACAGAGGGATATAAGAAATGATGGTGAAAAAAAAAGTTGCTAAAACATGTTGATAAATTGTGCTAGTTTATGACACTACCATATCCTTGAAGCTAAAATCCAACAAGGACAGTAACAGAAGAAGAAAAATTAAAGGCCAATCTTATTCATGAACATAAGTGCAAAAATCCCAAATAAATATAAAAAGAATCAAATTTCACTACCAAAAAGAATTTTTATCACAGGAGTGTTTCTACATTAAAAACTTTATGCATACATATCAATATGTATCAAAAAATTAAATTCCACACCCATACACGATTCAAAACACCTATCTGCCATTGTTTATACTAGTGTAAAATGTTAACATTAACGTGTGAAACTTTGGGGGAATGATGTATCAGTGAGATACATACAGCCTTGGAACCTTGGATGGAAATGTGTGCATAAGTTCATAATTTCCCAGCAACTGGAACAGACAGATATTTAGTGTAACCAAGAATCATTAAGCATGGTAATGGTTTTGTATTGGATTGAAATTTTCCACAGTAAAACATTTTTAAAATTACTTGGAACATCTGTAAAATATTTAGATTTCTGGCCCCATCCCAGAGATTCTAACTTAGCAGATCTGATGTGGGATCCAAGAAAATGCAACATTAATCTCTTCTATCCTCATCTGTTCCCACCCTCTAAGCATCCCCCTCCCCATGCAGTTGTTCTTCAGACCACACTCTGAGAAACACTCTAATAGAATGTCTGTTTCATTTCAAGTGATACTTTGAAATGGAGATGTTCTTCATTAAGGACACTTAACTCGTTATTAGACATTTTGCTTTGATTTTAAAATAACATCCCTGGAGGGAACACTACTGCTCTCTCAAGATGACTGTTAGCTATAGCTCTCTCCCAATCCTCCAGAGCTAGTTAAATTTCCAAGAAATTTGTCAATGGACACATTTAGAGTGCATTCTATCCACTGTCCACACTTAGGGTTTGAGGAAAACACAGGGGTTTGGGCTATATTAATTACATTCTGTGCATTTCTGAAATGTGTATAACCTCCTCTTTAGCACTCTTCACATTCTGCCCCTTTCCGTCACTCTTACATACTACTTTTTTCAGTTCCCTTCCACAGGAAAAACCCCATGCCCCAAATTCAAGGCAAGGATCTACCTAGAGAGTCTGGGAACATGTTTTTTTATAAAAGAGGAGGACCTGTTAGGATATACCTTCTCCTATTTTTCAACTCTGATTTAAAGTCTTCAGCAGATAAAGTCTTCAGAAGATTAGAGTACATCATTTTGAACATCAGTAGTTGTGCCCCATACCACAACCTTTCTCACTTTCTTCAAGACCCCTGTCAACCTAACTTGAAGCAGATGATTTTGCCTCCTACTTTTCAGAACAAAACAGAACCCCCCAGTAGTAAACTCTCATGACCTCCTTCTATACCTTCTATTCCTCCTTTCATTCAGTCTCACTATAAGAAGAAACCCGTTGAACCTTGTTCAAAGCTCACCCTTCCATTAGACCTTTTAATCATAACTTCTTGCCCCATCTTTTCTCTCTCTTCTATATTTACCTCCTTTCTGGAAAGAGTATACCTTGGCTAGGTTCTTAGTCTTGTCTTTTCTATTTCTTCTTTTCTCCCTCCCCCTACCACTTAGTTCAGTTCAGTCGCTCAGTCGTGTCCGACTCTTAGCGACCCCATGAATTGCAGCACGCCAGGCCTCCCTGTCCATCACCAACTCCCAGAGTTTAACCAAACCCATGTCCATCGAGTCAGTGATGCCATCCAACCATCTCATCCTCTGTTGTCCCCTTCTCATCCTGCCCCCAATCCTTCCCAGCATTACGGTCTTTTCCAATAAGTCAACTCTTCGCATGAGGTGGCCAAAGTATTGGAGTTTCAGCTTCAACATCAGTCCTTCCAATGAACACCCAGGATTGATCTCCTTTAGGATGGACTGATTGGATCTCCTTGCAGTCCAAGGGACTCTCAAGAGTCTTCTCCAACACCACAGTTTAAAAACATCAATTCTTCGGTGCTCAGCTTTCTTCACCGTCCAACTCTCACATCCATACATGACCAATGGAAAAACCATAGCCTTGACTAGACGGACTTTTGCTGGCAAAGTAACGTCTCTGCTTTTAAATATGCTATCTAGGTTGGCCATAACCTTCCTTCCAAGGAGTAAGTGTCTTTTAATTTCATGGCTGCAATCAACATCAGCAGTGATTTTGGAGCCCCCCAAAATAAAGTCTGACACTCTTTCCACTGTTTCCCCATCTATTTCCCATGAAGTGATGGGACCAGATGCCATGATCTTAGTTTTCTGAACGTTGAGCTTTAAGCCAACTTTTTCACTCTCCTCTTTCACTTTCATCGAGAGGCTCTTTAGTTCTTCTTCACTTTCTGCCATAAGGGTGCTGTCATCTGCATATCTGAGGTTATTGATATTTCTCCCGGCAACCTTGATTCCAGCTTGTTTCTTCCAGCCCAGCGTTTCTCATGATGTACTCTGCATAGAAGTTAAATAAGCAGGGTGACAATATACAGCCTTGACGTACTCCTTTTCCGATTTGGAACCAGTCTGTTGTTCCATGTCCAGTTCTAACTGTTGCTTCCTGACCTGCATACAGGTTTCTCAAGAGACAGGTCAGATGGTCTGGTATTCCCATCTCTTTCAGAATTTTCCACAGTTTATTGTGATCCACACAGTCAAAGGCTTTGGCATAGTCAATAAAGCAGAAATAGATGTTTTTCTGGAACTCTCTTGCTTTTTCAATGATCAGCGGATATTGGCAATTTGATCTCTGGTTCCTCTGCCTTTTCTAAAACCAGCTTGAACATCTGAAAGTTCATGGTTAACGTATTGCTGAAGCCTGGCTTGGAGAATTTTGAGCATTATGTTACTAGAGTGTGAGATGAGTGCCACTGTGCGGTAGTTTGAGCATTCTTTGGCATTGCCTTTCCTTGGGATTGGAATGAAAACTGACCTTTTCCAGTCCTGTGGCCACTGCTGAGTTTTCCAAATTTGATGGCATATCGAGTGCAGCATTTTTACAGCATCATCTTTCAGGATTTGAAATAGCTCAACTGGAATTCCATCACCTCCACTAGCTTTGTTCGTAGTGATGCTTTCTAAGGCCCACTTGACTTCACATTCCAGGATGTCTGGCTCTAGGTGAGTGATCACACCATCGTGATTATCTGGGTCGTGAAGATCTTTTTTGTACAGTTCTTCTGTGTATTCTTGCCACCTCTTCTTAATATTTTCTGCTTCTGTTAGGTCCATACCATTTCTGTCCTTTATCGAGCCCATCTTTGCATGAAATGTTCCCTTGGTATCTCTAATTTTCTTGAAAAGATCTCTAGTCTTTCCCAACCTGTTGTTTTCCTCTATTTCTTTGCAATGATTGCTGAGGAAGGCTTTCTTATCTCTCCTTGCTATTCTTTGGAACTCTGCATTCAAATGGGAATATCTTTCCCTTTCTCCTTTGCTTTTCGCTTCTCTTCTCTTCCCAGCTATCTGTAAGGCCTCCTCAGACAGCCATTTTGCTTTTTTGCATTTCTTTTCCATGGTGATGGTCTTGATCCCTGTCTCCTGTACAATGTCACGAACTTTTGTCCATAGTTCATCAGGCACTCTGTCTATCAGATCTAGTCCCTTAAATCTATTTCTCACTTCTACTGTATACTCATAAGGGATTGGATCTAGGTCATACATGAATGGACTAGTGGTTTTCCCTACTTTCTTCAATTTAAGTCTGAATTTGGCAATAAGGAGTTCATGATCTGAGCCACAGTCTGCTCCCAGTCTTGTTTTTGCTGACTGTATAGAGCTTCTCCATCTTTGGCTGCAAAGAATATAATCAATCTGATTTTGGTGTTGACCATCTGGTGATGTCCACGTGTAGAGTCTTCTCTTGTGTTGATGGAAGAGGGTGTTTGCTATGACCAGTGCGTTCTCTTGGCAGAACTCTATTAGCCTTTGCCCTGCGTCATTCTGTACTCCAAGGCCAAATTTGCCTGTTACGTCAGGTGTTTCCTGACTTTCTACTTTCGCATTCCAGTCCCCTATAATGAAAAGGACATCTTTTTTGGGTGTCTCACCTCTCCTCTTAGGGTCTACTCTATTTCCCTTTCCAGCCCAACCTTCTCCTTCTAATTGCCTCTCCTCTGCACGACCCATTCTTTCCTCAAACCTTTGTAATATGTCTCTTATCCCTCCCTCACTATTCTTTTTGCTGTTGTTTATTTATTTTTAATTAGAGGATAATTGGTTTACAATGGTATGTTGGTTTCTGCCATACAACAATGTAAATCAGTTATGTGTATACATATATCCTCTCCCTCTTGAGCCTCCCTCCCATCACCCCCATCCCACGCTTCTAGGTCATCACAGAGCACTGAGCTGAGCTCCCTGTGCTATACTACAACTTCCCACTAGTTATCTACTTTACACATGTAGTGTATATATGTCAATTCTACTCTCAATTCATCTCACCCTCTCCTTCCCCTGCTGTGTCCATAAGTCCGTTCTCTACATCTGCATCCCTATTCTTGCCCTGCAAATATGTTCATCAGTACCATTTTCTAGATTCTATACATATGTGTTGATATATGGTATTTGATTTCCTCTTTCTGACTTACTTCATTCCATCTAACATGCTCTAGGTTCATCCACCTCAGTTCAACTGACTCTAATTTGTTCTTTGGTATCTCACCACTCTTTTGAAAATGCTTTCTAGAAGGTCACCTTCAACCTCTGAAGCCAGCGGCTCCTTTTTACTCTGGGTTTTCCTTGGCATCTTTGCAGCATGTGGCACTGCTGACCTCTCTCTTCTCAAGATGACATCACCCCCTACTAGATCTCTTTCTCTGATGGCTCCTTTTCAGACCCACTTGATACAGAAGCCTCAGCTGCCAAACATCCTAAATGTTAGCATTGGCAAAGGCTCCAGAACACCTAAACTTGTAGGCTTTTTGTGAAGATTAGATGAGATAATGCATAGAAAGTGCTTGGCACTATGTCTGGCATACAGTGACTCATTCAATAAATGGCTGGAGGATGATGATAATGACTTCACTCTTTTCCAGCTTCATACATTCTCTTTGAGTGATCTCACCCACTTCTCAGTGCTTCAGTTCCCATATACAAATTGATGACTCTTCAATTAGTATCTCCAGAACTTGAGATCTCTCTCAAGATACATATCTTCCACCGCCTATCAGACATTTCCAGATAAAGTTGGGTCCTCTTATAATACCCTTTACATGGCCAATAATATAATTTGATGTTAATATCTTAGTTGCTGCCACTACTAATGGATCTCCATGTGTAGCACATTCCCATCAGAGAAAATCCTTCCACACAATCAGATTCAGCGTGGATAGTTTGTAGTTTTCAAGGGTCAATGACTTTCCCTTGAAAACAACAATATGTCTTCATAAAGACCTTCCCCAATCCCACCTCAGAGTCACTGCTTGACTGCTGCTGCTACTGCTAAGTCGCTTCAGTCGTGTCTGACTCTGTGTGACCCCATAGATGGCAGCCCATCAGGCTCCCCCGTCCCTGGGATTCTCCAGGAAAGAACACTGGAGTGGGTTGCCATTTCCTTCTCCAATGCATGAAAATGAAAAGTGAAAGTGAAATCACTCAGTCGTGTCCGACTCATAGCAACCCCATGGACTGCAGCCTACCAGGCTCCTTAGTCCATGGGATTCTCCAGGCAAGAGTTCTGGAGTGTGGTGCCATTGCCTGGGAACTCACTAATGGAACTTTTTTTATGAATTTCAATCCAATTAGTTTAAATACAATTTAATGAAATCAGCCTCAACACAGTTGGTCTTAAACATTATTAATTTATAAAGCTCTAGTCTGTGCCTTCTCCAGCCACCTGGGCATGTTCTACAAGCCCAGAGGCAGTGAATGGGCCACTGGTTTCTGCATGTAGGCAGTAATACCTATGCAGTCTCTGAATATGTGTAAAAAATATCCCTGATTATTTGTAGCAACGAATATACACTTTCAGGGATTTTCTTTTCTGGCAGTTATCAAAAGAGCTCCCTTTTTTTGTGTGTGGAAATGGGACATGTCAAATGCCCATTCATTAAATAAAAACCAAAACACATATTTAAGAGATCCAGAAAACACAGCCATTTTCAGACATTTTAGTATTACTGGTGCTAACTGATACCATTTTAATAGCCTTTTAAAGCACAATCATCAATTGAAATTTTTCATTTTTAGCGTCAGTAAGCTAAAAATTAAATGAAGCCAAACACAAATGTATTAACATCCAGAAATACCTTGTGCTGAGAATCTTTTCTGGCTTCTGAAAATACAGTTTCTCTTCAATCTCAATGTACAAATGTATGACAAAAGATTTCTCAGACCATTGGGCTGTTACACAATAAAAATAATTTTAAATGAAAATTTCACTCACTTGAACATAAGTATTGAGCTATGTATGCAGAAAGCACTGTAGAGAGGAAAGATAGTCCCTGCCTTCCAAAAACTTAGAAATTAGTGGGAACCACAGATTAATAAGCCAAGGAAAGGAAGGACTAAGGCAACAGCACATGTATGGCACAGAGGCCAGAGAGAAGACAGCTCTTTCCACAAATAGTTCCATGTGGCTAGAAGATGTGAATAGCCATGAGTGAGGGGAGGTATTGAAGTTGGAGAAAGGAGAAAGGATTGGATATGCCATGCTGAGAGATTCGGATTTTATTCAGTGAGCAGTCAAGAACTTTATTCTCTCATAATGGTAAAAAGAAGAAGACTGGAGGGGAAGTAAGTCAGAGGTAAGCAGATTCAGTTCAGTTCAGTTCAGTTGCTCAGTCGTGTCTGACTCTTTGCAACCCCATGAACCGCAGCATGCCAGGCCTCCCTGTCCATCACCGACTCCCAGAGTCTACCTAAACTCATGTCCATTGAGTCGGTAATGCCGTCCAACCATCTCATCCTCTGTCATCCCCTTCTCCTCCTGCCCTCAATCTTTCCCAGTATCAGGGTCTTTTCAAATGAGTCAGCTCTTTGCATCAGGTGGCCAAAGTATTGGAGTTTCAGCTTTAACATCAGTCCTTCCAATAAACACTCAGGACTGATCTCAGGCTATTGTAAATATCCAGCTAAGACATAATAGGACCAAACCTAAGGCAGTGGAGATGAAGAATAGGGATTAAGATTTTCTGTTTATCTAAGCTGTAAGAAATTTGATTGTGATGTGCCTTGATAGAGTTTTCTTCGTGCTTCTTGTTTTAAGGAGTTTTAAGCTTTTTGGATTTATAGTTTTATAGTTGTCATCAAATTTGAAAAATTTTCAGTCATTACATCTTTAAATATTTTTTCTATACCCTCCGTTCTCCTTTGAGGATTCCAATTATACATATATTAGGTCACCTGAAGTTGTCCAACTTATACTCTGTTTTATTTGTAAGTCTTTTTTCTCTATGTGCTTCACTTTGGATTGTTTCTACTACTATATCTTCAAGTACTTTAGTCTTTTCTTCCGTAATATATAACTGCTGCTAATCCCATCCAATGTATTTTTCATATCCAATATTTTATTTTCATCTCTAGAAGTTAGAGTTAGGCCTTGTTAAATATCTTCCATATCTCTACTTAACATTTTCAGTCTTTCCTATAGCTTCTTGAACATATGGAATACAGTTATAGCAACTGTTTTAATATTTTTACCTACAATTATATCTTCTGTGTAATTCTTAATTTGTTCCTATTGTTTTTTCTCCTCATTATGGGTCATGTTCCTCCTTCTTTGCATGATTCATAAACAAATGGCTCCTCTGTTCTGGAGTCCATACCCTGGTTACACTGACTGGTGCTAACCTTGTTCTAGCCATAAAACACTTAACCTCTTAATCTAAACGTGATGCTCTTATTAATTCTAATCTTGTCTTTCAAACGTGGCCAATTTCATTCTCATGTCTCACTATTTGTGTCAGAAGAAGAAAAGATTTTTCTTGTACCTCTGAAGAGTATTTGCAATTAAAACACTATTCTTAAATCTACATTTTTTGGTAACTTGCCAGATATCATTTTATTAACAAATATGAGTGCATTGATTCCTTAATTTTGAACTTCTTACTAAAGGAAGAGAGTATGGAAAAATGTAAACTATTTCTAGAATATAATAAGTAAACCTTTTAAATCAACATACTCTTTCAGAGCCTTCTTTTTTTCCTAAAAGAGCAGTTAATCAACCCTAGAACATTTTTAAAAAGAGTTTAATAGTAGAAGCTCCCAGTTACCCTATATTTCATCCACTACATTTAACACCAGAGTGGTCAGATTCCAGCAAGCCTAAGGAGGGAAGAAAAGCCACAATAGCTTAGAAACTAAGAAAAACCCAAAATTTATATTGAGACTTCTTTGGGTGGACTTTTTGGGGACTGTTTGTTCTTTAATGCCTGACTGACTCAGCTTCAGGAAGAAAAAGGAAGTTGTCAACAGCTCAGAGTTACCCCATAGGAAGCACAAGAACATCTGACAAATGTTCTTCCAACCTTGAAGACCAGCTGTTCTCTCCTTAGATGTTTTCCAGTCAAAGTGAATTGCTACATCCCTTTAAAGAGCCACAGCTTTTCTACAAGGGAGAAAACTGGTACCAGCTTCGAGAAAGGAAAAAGTTTAAATCTTGTAGAATCTAATACATCAGGAGAAAGAATATGGTCTGCACTTTGAAGAGCTTTGTCTCCAGGCCTTCCCCTACTCACTTAGAAATTTTACTCCATCCAAATCTCCCCTCCAAAGCAGATGTCTATGAGAAAGAAGAGGGAGAGCACAAAGACATTTTTCCAACGGTAATTCCCAGATGTGAGCTGCCCAGAGTGACAAAGTGTAGACCTGCTGTCAGTTCCAGAACAATCATGCTCTGAGTACTCTTGACACATGTTTTGATGCAGTTTTAGCAAAAGAAGCCTACATTAGGAACAGGTGACAAAATTCCATTCTTTCTACTACTACCTCTAGTGCTAGAACAACCTCATTCTCCCAATCGTACATGATTTGTGTATGGGTTGTGGCTAATTCTAGTCTAAGGTTAAGATAATCAAAATACAACTGGGTTTTAGGTTACTGTCCTAACTTGTAGTTTATCCTAATATTTGAATAGAGGTGACTATAAGAACAATAGAATATATATAGCTCTGTGCTTCCTGTGATATGAAGGGGCATTTCTAGAAAAAGTTGTAAAGAAGACTTGAAAAGGGACTAAGTATGGTGAAAACCCACTGGAGGAGGGAATGGCAACCCACTCTGGTATTCCTGCCTGGAGAATTCCGTGGATAGAGGAGCCTGGCAGGTTGTGGTCCATGGGGTAGCAAAGAGTTGGACACCACTGAATGACTAACACATGGTGAGAACATATGTGACAAGTTGTATGACAGGGAAGGAAAAAGGCTAGTTTGGACATGTTTTCAGGCAGATTTCAAGGTGGCACCTTAGTATTTCAGGTTCAAGAAGATCTTAAGAGTGCATTTTAAACTCAGATGTTAGGTATACCAAAGGAACATGGTTTGCGGAAGTGCAACTTCTACCATGACTAGAAGAATTGTATGTGGGAGTCCTGGTATGGACTGAAAGGAGACAGGAAGTTGTTTGGAAATAACCATAAAAGCATGATGTGTTGTAAACCCATGCCAAACTGAAATAATATGACTGTGTTCATAATTAATTGTCTATAGGTTCAACAATACAATGGAACTTCCCTGGTGGCTCAGATGGTAAAGAATCTACCTGTAATGCAACAGACCCATGTTTGATTTCTGGGTAGGGAAGATCCCCTAGAGAAGGAAATGGCTACTCATTCCAGTACTCTTGCCTGGAGAATTCCATGGACAGAGGAGCCTGGTGGGCTACAGTCCCTGGGGTCACAAAGAGTCAGACACAACTGAGTGAAAATTTCAATACCACTTGTTATAAGGAAAAAGGACTAATTCCAATATGGTTCTTTCAAAAATCTTCTTGCTATTGCCTAGGTAATTTAGGAGGCAAAGAGATACTGTCATAGATTGTCAGTTAAGAAGGATTATGGTTTGTATATGTCATTAAATGTTAATTAAAAGAGCAGAGGGAGGAAAGGGCATGTGAAGACCAAGGGAGAGATTTTCCTGGGCTTTCTTCTCAGAGGAGTGACTGGAAGGGGCCTGAAGGAGGGGTTCAATCCAGAGAAAGCAGAAAGGGCCAACAGATACAGAGAAGACTATAAGGACACATGGTCCTCTAACTCCAGTGGTTAAGTTCCAGTTTGGTCTGCCTGGGAAGAAGTTGAATATGGAGCTTTATGGCTTGTCTTTATGATTTCTGACATTTCTTTTGCCTCTGATCTCACTACTAGGGGGAAAAAATGTGTAAAGTTACAAAAACTGGCTAAAATGCAAATATTAAAAGAAACAGCCTCAAATGTAGGTCATTAGTCAATTCATCAACCTTCTCCAGTTTTGTTAAGGAAGGCTGAGCATGAAGAAAGTTGGTAGTTCTTTAGAATTTGAATTTTATTTATTTACTTTTTTACATTTGTCAGACTAGTTTTTTAATTCTGTTAGGAAATACACTTTCTCTATTTTTCTTGGAAACATACTGTCTCTGTGGTTTGTTTTCCCACCTTTAATCAAAACATAGGTACAGAAAAATGTTTCTTCACCATAAGAAAAACAACATTGCAAGTACAATGATAAATGTCAGCTGATGCTGTTAGATAAAGATGGGAAGTCATGGAGACAAGGTAGAGAGAAAAGCCCTGCCCATCTGAAGGGGCAGTGGCTACTCAGCTTTAGCTGATCATTACCACATGGGAATGTGGCCAAATTGAACAAATCTACTGATTTTTTTTCAAGAGAAGCAAGAAATTTGGATTTTTTAAAAAAAAAAAGTATTGGCTCCGTTTTTAAAAATAGCACTATGGGAGCAAATAAAACATATTTTAAGGTTGAATATGGCCTAGGAACTACAAGTTTGCAACCTCTGATCCAGGATCAAAGACCTGGTTACTCTTGCCAATACTCCTTACCCACCCATCCATTAACAGACCTCCCAACTGTTGACTGATTCTTCTCTGGATCACCCCCCCATTCATGTTTCCATAATCATTTTCTTTTTTAAAAAAATTTATTTATCTGTTTTTTACTTTACAATATTGTATTGGTTTTGCCATACACTGACATGAATCCACCATGGGTGTACATGTGTTCCCATTCCAGAACCCCCCCTCCCACTTCCCTCCCCATCCCATCCATCTGGGTCATCCCTGTGCACCAGCCCCGAGCACCCTGTATCATGCACCGAACTAGAATTTGAATTTTAAAAAGGGAATAGGAAAAGTGAATGCCTTCTCATTGTCTATCAACTGTTTAAAACTCATTAGCCTGGTATTCAAGGCCCTCCATGAACTGGTTTTAACCTCTCCAACCTTATTTCTCTCTACTACCTTATACTATACTGATGATGAGTAACTTTTGACCCACTAGCTTCCCAATCTAGTTTCAAATGTAGTTTTTCAGCTTGAAGGGTCTGAAGAACTTATTTAAACTGCTGTAAGGAAAATGTGCCTGTTTTATTCTGGCTTATTATATTTCTTTGGTTGAACCTTTACCATCCCTTTGTGAAAAAGTGGGCTCCACAAGGGCAGGAACTGTATCTATCTTGCTCACTGTGCATCTTGGGTGCCTAGCACAGTTCCTGACATGTAATAAACATTCAATAAATATTTATTGAATGAATTAATTAATAAAAGAATGGCTTAAAGGACTGGAAGACTGTTGGATTGGAATGGCCAAACATTGAGTAGGAGATAGGAGAAGTACTCTAGACTGAGCAAGAACAAAGGTTGAGGTAATCTTAAAGATCACACTTTCTGACCCTTAAGGGTAAATGAGTTTTATGGGCTTTTTTTTTTTTTTTTACAGAACAAATGGTCAGAGCTAAGAAAGGGGCAGAATTAGAACAGTACTCAAAGGAAGATTAATATGGCAGTAACCTGAAGGATGGATTAAGTTGGATGAGGCTGGAGTCAAGGAACTGAGCAGGAGAGCCTCGGCATAGTCAGTGGCCATGAGAATGGATCAGAGGCAACTCATTGCCTCATTGGAGAGACACTGCAGATGTGTAATCTATTGTTCCTGGTAAGTGACAGAAGAGTCAAAGATGGCTCCAAGGTACCTGGCCTGGGAAATTGTCATCAGGGTAGTGAGGAAGAGAAGGAATAGCAATAACAGAAATAGGGAACATAGGAACCACACAGGTCACCAGATCACCAGGGAAATTCACATAATTAAAAAAAAAAAACTATGGTGGAATGTCAAGAAGAATCAACACCTAATTTTTAAGTAGTCCATCTATAATGATATAACAAATAAAGTTTACACTATATCCCTAGGTTAGATTCTCCCCCATCCCCCAAATCTCTTGTCCTCACCAGGGACAGATTAGCCATGATCTCATGAGTTTCAACTGTTAGCAGTTATTTTAGCCTTGACCATACCCAAGGCACAACTTAGTAAGTGTCTGTGGTCTCTATTAACTATAAGGACAGGAGAAATCAGTCAGTCAGTTCAGTTGCTCAGTCATGTCTGACTCTTTGTGACCCCATGGACTGAAGCACGCCAGGCTTCCCTGACCATCACCAACTCCCAGAGCTAGCTTAAACTCATGTCCATTGAGTCGGTGATGCCATCCAACCATCTCATCCTCTGTCATCCCCTTCTCCTCCTGCCTTCAATCTTTCCCAGCATCGGGGTTTTTCCAATGAGTCAGTTCTTCACATCAGGCGGCCAAAGTATTGGAATTTCAGCTTCAGCATCAGTCCTTCCAATGAATATTTAGGACTGATTTTCTTTAGGATTGACTGGTTTCATATCCTTGCAGTCCAAGGGACTCTCAAAAGTCTTCTCCAACACCACAGTTCAAAAGCATCAATTCTGCACTCAGCTTGCTATAAAGCAAGTCCAACTCTCACATCCATAGATGACTACTGGAAAAACCATAGCTTTGACTAGAAAGACTTTTGTTGGCAAAGTAATGTCTCTGCTTTTTAATATGCTGTCTGGGTTGATCATAGCTTTTCTTCCAAGGAGCAAGCGTCTTTTAATTTCATGGCTGCAGTCACCATCTGCAGTGATTTTGGAGCCCAAGAAAATAGTCTCTCACTGTTTCCATTGTTCCCCTATCTAATCACCATGAAGTGATGGGACTGGATGCTGTGATCTTAGTTTTCCAAATCTTGAGTTTTAAGCCAAATTTTTCACAGGAGAAATCCAAAAAGATTTTTTTTTTTTTTACTGAGCTTTACCTGAGATTGGCTACATGAGCCTGCTTTGATGAACTCCATGATGAACTCTTTCCTCTTTCAGGACTAAAACATGATGTTTCCTTTGCCTAGATTAGTTTCTTCCCATTCTTCTTAGGACTAATTCCTACTCATCTTTCAGGTTTCAATGTCACTTCTTTAGCAACCCAAATCTAAAGTGTTCTTTAGATGTGGAGATTATTCTCATTACTCTGTTACTCTCATTCATAGCAACTTGTTCTTTTCCTCCATAAAAGTTCTCACAATTTGTAATTACATGTTAAGTGTATATTTATTTATGTATTTATTTACTATCTATTCTAACTCACCCACATGACTGTAAGTTCACGAGGGCAGGCTCTATGTTTTATTCAGTCACTCTTCACCTAGCACTTGACAAAAACCTCCTGTCCTATATGTCTGTTAAATGAAGGAATCATTGATTCCTGGTCTCATCTGGGGACCAATTCTTGCCATATTTTCCAGTTTCTTTATAAAAGAATTTTGTTAGTATTCTATTGTTAGTATTATCCTTGTCAGTATTCCTTGTTTTTATCAAGGAATATTGTTAGTGTTCAGTTTCAAGTTTAAGAAAATGTTTCCTCATATGAAAACATGTCAGGCTTCTTTGAAGAAACATTCCCCTCTGAGGCATGGTTTTAAGAAGAATTAAATGTTTGATCAACTAAATCATTTTTTTAAAAAGTTAAATAGAATCTTTGTGCTGACTGAGATACATAATTCACAGAAATACTAGTTACTATATGTAATAACAGACCCGAGTCAATATTTCCGGGAATCATTTCTTGCTAGCAACAATATTAATAATGAGTTGACACTGTCCAGACATATACATAAATATTAAAAAGAACAGTTTTTCTCCTTTCCCTTGAGGTTCTTATACTTAAAGAAATGAGACATAAATAAGAAGTCTGAAATAGGAGACATTTTGGAAGTCTTTGTTTTTTTCATTCCTTGTTTCTTTTCTGATTTTGTTTTTCTATTCCCTCTTGTGGCTCTCACCCTTTTTTTCTCTGCCTTTGTCTATCTTCTCCTTTGTTTTAATGATATTAAACATGCCCCCTAAATTCTAGCATTTACTGAAATCAAATTGCATCTTTTTCTTTCCTGGTAATCAGGAAATTACCATAATTTCAGATCCAAATAGCCCAGAGAAGTCATATTTTTCTCAAATGTTGACACAACTGCCAGCCAACCAATGCCTGTGGCCTGGGGATCCCCTTCTGGAAGAAAGAGATACTCTAGGGCTCACATCTAGGGCTCTGGGCAGGTAATTCAATAAATCATAGTCATCAAATCCTCTGTAAAGGATATCTGCTACCCACTCCCACCTACAGATATCCTATGGGAATACCAAGGAGCATAAATAACAAGTACACAGCTTTCTACAAAATACTTTTCATTCATGATTTCATTTAATTCTTTCAACAAACCTGTGAGGTAGATTATTACTATTAGCATCCCATTTTACATAAAAAACTCTGAAGTTCAGAGAGATAAAATGACTTTCCCAAAGTTGCATGTGTGCGTACTCAGTCATGTTTGACTCTGCAACCCTATGGACTGTAGCTCCCCAGGCTCCTCTGTTTATAGGATTCTCCAGGCAAGAATACTGGACTGGGTCGCCATGCCCTCCTCCAGGGGACCTTCCTGACCCAGGGACTGAACCCACATCTCTTGTGTCTCCTGCACTGGCAGGCAGATTTTTTACCCACTGAGTCACTTGGGAAGCCCTTCCCAAGGTTACTCACCTAGTAATTACACCTCACCAGAATTAAGGCTCCAACCCCATAATTTATGATCTTTCTACCAAAGCAAAAACAAACCTCCATAACAAGAGTAGGAATAGGAACAATGGCAAGTAAAGGAACACAACCCCAAATTATGGGGATTTCTAAAAACCATGATGTGGTTAAAAACCTTCATGGAACTTCTTACTGCCTCATTCCACCTACCTTTCTCCTTTAAACGAAATGTGCATAAAAATTTTATATAGCAAACGTTGTCCTAGTGAGAAGAGTCACCACCTATTTATAGGCCACTCTATCCAGAGGTGACATATTCTAACCAGGCAGCAGTCTGTAGCCAGGTTAGCAGTGAGTAGGCTCTCTAATTTAGACCCTTATCATCTCTTGCCTGGACAATTAAAAAAGCCTCCTAACAAGATTTCATGTCTCTGATCTTGTCCTCCTTCAATCCATCCTTCACACTTATGACCAGTAATGTTTCTGAAGTACAAATCTGTTTATGCCCTTCCTTATTTAAAATCCCTCAATGGCTTCTGTTATGGGCTGAATTGGGTCCCATAAAAATCCATATCTTGAAGTCCTAACCTCTAGTACCTCTGAATGTAAGAATGTAACTGTATTTGAAAACAGGGTCTTTAAAGAGATAATTAGGTTGAAATGAGGTTATTAGAGTGGGCCCTAATCCAATATAACTGGTGTCCTTATAAGAAAAGGAAATTTAGACACAGACACATAGAGAAGACCAGGGAGAAGACAGCCATCCACAAGCCAAGGAAAGAAGTCTCAGAAGAAATCAAACCTGTTCATCTCTTAATCTTAGACTTTTAGCCTCCAGAATTTTGAGAAAATAAGTTTCTGTTGTTTAGCTCCCAAGTTATGGTACTTTTGTTTAGCAGGTCTGAAAATTTAATATAACTTCCCAATGCCTACAACATAAAATGTAACTTCTAAGTGTGGCATTCTAGGTCCTTCATGACCCAACTCCTGCTTCTGCAGTATTATTTCTGGCTATGCCTTATCTTTGACCATACACTCTAGAACATGAAATGTTTCTTATCTATATATATTTGCCTAAAGTGCTCTAGTCTCTTTCTCATTTTATCCTCTAAAACTTAGCTCCTAAGAGAGGTAGGGAAACAGTTTTCTGTCTGAGTGATATCCTTGATCCACAGTGAGGAGTCAACTTACTCCTCTTTGTCAAAGCCTCAGGCTGGCAGCTTCCTTGTTTAATTTCAAAGTTAAGAAAAAGCTGGCATATGGATCTTAAGACACTGAAAACATGATCCATGAGTTTTAGCTGTCTCCACCATGTCTTTCTCTTCTAGCCTCCATTTTCTCTTTATCAGGTTCTTTGGATTCCCATGCGTGTGTGCTAAGTTGCTTCAGTCATGTCCGACTCTTTGCGACCCCATGGACTCTAGCCTGCCAGGCTCCTCTGTCCATGGGATTTTCCAGGCAAGAATACTGGAGTGGGTTGTCATGCTCTCCTCTCTTTGGTTTCCCAATTCTGTCTAAATGTGGGTATTCCTGTCAGGCACAGGTAATTACTAGAGGAGGTAGGAATTCTCTTTCTCTTTCACCCATCTTCATTTTCTCTCATGCATTGTTATTATTCTCTCCTACCACAGAAGGCCTTCCTCTATGCCACCAGGGAAGAAAGATGCGGCAGCTCCAAGCTTATATAGTCCCATCTTAGCAAGCCAAATGGAAAAAAAAAAGACTTTCTTCTGGGAAAAGGCTCTAACTAATCTTCGGTCACATGCCTGATCCTTGGACCAATTATTATTGCAGGGGAATGAGGTACCATGACTGCCCCAACCTGAAACAAATTCTCCATGCTGCTCTCCCTTCACTCCCAGCAACATACATAGATACTTTGGCTAAAGGTGGTGGGGTGATAGGGTCTTTCTAGAAAATTTATTGGCTACAACACATGTTAAAGTGAGTACTGATAAAGACTTATACACAAATGTTTATAGCCACTTTATAATAGCCAGAAGACCTTCCCTGGGAGCTCAGATGGTAAAGAAACCGCCTGTAATGTGGGACACCTGGGTTCGATCCTTGGGTTGGAAAGATCGCCTGGAGATGGGAAAGGCTACCCACTCCAGTATTTTGGCCTGGAGAATTCCATGGAAGAGTTGGCAGGCTACAGTCCATGGGTTCGCAAAGAGTGGGACATGACAGAGACTTTCACTTTCATTAGCCATAAACTGAAAATGACCCAATGTCCTCCAACAAATAAGTAGATTAACAAAGTATATAAATCTAACAAAATCTCAGCAATAAATAAAAAAGAACTACTGCTAAACACAACAAGGTGGGTGACCTCAAAAATATCATGCTGAGCAAAAAGAAGTATATATAGACACAAGAATATATATTATATAACTCTATTTAATTAAAACTTTGAAAAAGCTATATCTAATTTATACTGACAGAAATCTATAGTGGTTGCCTAGGTATGTGTATTGGGGATTGGGGTAGTTGACTGAGAAAGGATTTTTCTCAGAAAAAGAGAAAGGCACAAGGGATTTTCTGAGACAATGATAACATTCTATGGATTGAGTGATAGTAGTTACATAGGTATATAAATCTGTCAGGTCACCAAGGTGTATGCTTAAAATAGGTGCATTTTATTCTATATAAATTATGCCTTGATAAAGGCGATATCAAAAACACATATAAAATGAGTGAAGCACTGTTATAATAATCAAAATACTGATTTTTCAGGATAAAACCCAAGATCCTTGGAGCCCAATTCTTCTTTAGTCAGATGTCTAACTACCCATGGGCTTTCCTGATAGCTCAGTTGGTAAAGAATCCGCCTGCAATGTGGGAGACTTGGGTTCGATCCCTGGGCTGGGAAGATCCCCTGGAGAAGGGAAAGGCTACCCACTCCAGTATTCCGGCCTGGAGAATTCCATGGACTGTAGTCCATGGAGTTGCAAAGAGTTGTACACGATGGAGCGACTTCCACTTTCACTTTTTCACTAACTACCCATGTAGGCCTGTCTTTCACTGGACCACTCTCAACTGTAGTACTCCCCAAATTCCAATCTGTTTTTCCCACTTCTAAGTCTTTAGGTGTGCTATCCCTCTGCTGATGGTAGCACAGCAGGTAAATGGCTCTTCCTTTAGGATTCATGTCAAGCATCATGTGGGCTGACCTTCTGTGGCACTTGAGGCTGCAAGTACTAAGCCCTCCTTTTCTCAGTACTATTCCCTGCATATTCTATTGCTTTCATTTGTTTGCATATTGACTCCTCTACTCTGATGCAACAAGTTTCTTCCGTCAACATGAAGTTTAGGGATTTTCCAACACATGAAAAATAGAGTAGCTAAAATTTCTTATATCCTTACTATTTGCCCCAAAACTACTAACTTGATCACACACTGGTTGGGACTATCTGGTCTATGGCTGTGATAGCAGAGTTTCAGAGGAAATCTATTAGCTGAGACAAGACAATCAGCAACATTTTGCATTTCTCTAACATTTCAAACATTATCCGAAAACATTTTTTTAATTAGGAGGAGCTTTCTTGTTAATCATTAAATCCATATGTGTTTCAATGGAAATTTAATCCCTGTTTGATTCATTCACACTTAATACATCACAGTTTTACTTTTAAGAGTTATTTGATGTTCAAGAAGCCATTTGAACCTCCATAAAATGCCCATTTCTGAGAAAAGAGGATGTGGGTAAAATTAAGCAGAACCAAATGTTAACAAACTCCTTAAGGGTTAATCAAAATTAATGAGGAAAGTTAAGGGACATTGTTTTGACTTTTCAGACTCCGAGGAAGTCTGTGTTGAGTAAAGAGGCCCTCACATCTTTCTTACATATTTTCTCCCAAGGGACTGTGAGGAGATGAAAAGAGGAATGATTTAATGGGTGCAGAAATGTTTGGCATTGTATTTCCACTAATATTTAAGTCTGTATTTACTAATACCCTACTACCCTGCTACAAAACACCTAAACTTGCTGACTAAAATACCATAAACATTATTTTAAATACTACATTTGAGCTCCCAAGGAAGTCTTTTTTTTTTTTTTAAGTTGAGGGCCTAAAAATAAAGAGGGAATTTAAATTGTAGGACAAATATGAATTGATCCTATAGATGGGGAAGTGAAGGAGGTTGCTTGTCTTGGTAATCAAGGACCTGATGTTTTAAAAGACACATGGACAGAAAATGAAGCAGGATGCCAAGGAAAAATCGGGACCAGAGTTTTCCCACCATCAAAGAGAAATACCTAGGAAGTATGTCTGTTTTAGCTTGCTCTGCATGAAAAAAAATCTCCCTCAAGAATCTGTAACCATAGGCCCACCCTCAGGTGGGTTGGAGAATCATATCTGCACTAACTACATGTCTTTAGGACCTTCAAGCCAAAACATTAAAGTAACAAAGTGGTCCTACTTTAAGACATATGACAAGAGCAAATACAAACCTTCTCTAGAGGAGAAATCTCAACTCAGATCATACAAAATTTTTAGAGATAAAGTCCTACCAAAGGCGGGTTTTTAAAAATTAAAAAATAAAATTCAAAACTTAAAAATGTACAATGTACCATGGAAATATCCCATGATAAGCAAGACTTAGCCTATGAGCTCATCATGAATGTGTTAAGCCACTTCTGTCATGTCAGACTCTTTGGGACCCCATGGACTGTAGCCTGCCAGGCTCCTCTGTCTATGGGATTCTGCAGACAAGAATACTGGAGTGGGTTGCCATGCCCTTCTCCTGGGGATCTCCCCAACCCAGGACTCGAACCTGTGTCCCTTACATCCCCTGCACTGGTAGGCAAGTTTTTTGTTTGTTTGTTTGTTTTTTTACCACTAGCGCCACCTGGGAAGTCCATGAGCTCATCAACAGATTAAGAAAGTGAAAAGGTAAGGCACGGACAGGCCAGGAGAAAACATTCTTAACACATATATCTGTCTAAGAACTTTTATCCAGAATACAAAAGAACTCATACTAAAATCTACTAAAAGAGAGACCACACCCCAATTAAAAAACTGAGCAAAAGGTTTGAACAAACACATCACAAAAGATATTCAACTGCCTAACAACTGATAAAGCTGCTCAACATCATTACTCATTTAGAGAATGCAAATAAGAATCAAAATGACTTACCACGACACATGCACCAGGTAGGTTATTAAAAGACTGACAATTAAAATTAATGATGAATATGTGGGATAACTGGAATGTTCATACATTGTGGATGGTAGTTTAGTTGCTAAGTCCTGTCCATCTCTTTGCGACCCCATGGACAGTAGCCTGCCAGGCTCCTCTATCCAAGGGATTCTCCAGGCAAGAATACTGGAGTAGGTTGCCTTTTCCTTCTCCAGGGGATCTTCCCAACCCAGGAATTGAACTTGGGTCTCCTGCCTCGCAGGAAGATTCTTCACCAAATGAGCTACGAGGGAAGCCCTACATTGTGGATAGAAGTGCAAAATTAAACAACCACTTCAGAACACTGACTGGAGTTTCAAATAAAGTAAAACATTTTTCAAAATCGATGTAGAAAACACAACCCTAAGGTTTAGGAAATATAATGGACACTTAGCAAAAATAAACTGAAGCTCACAACGGACCAAGCAGAAGTGCAGCCGAGAGGAGATACCCCACGTCCAAGGTCAGGGGCGGCGGCCAAGAGGAGCTACCCCACGTCCAAGGAGTGGCAGCTGCTCGGCCGCAGGAGGGCCGAGAGGAGCTACTCCATGTTCAAGGTCAGAAGGGGCGACCATGAGGAGATACCCCTCGTCCAAGGAAAGGAACAGTGGCTGCGCTTTGCTGGAACAACCATGAGGAGATACCCAACGTCCAAGGTAAGGGAAACCCAAGTAAGACGGTAGGTGTTGCGAGAGGGTATCAGTGGGCAGGCACACTGAAACCATAATCACAGAAAACCAGACAATCTGATCACACCGACCACAGCCTTGTCTAATTCAATGCAACTAAGCCATGCTGTGTGGGGCCACCCAAGATGGACGGGTCATGGTGGAGAGGTCTGACAGAATGTGATCCACTGGAGAAGGGAATGGCAAACCACTTCAGCATTCTTGCCTTGAGAACCCCATGAACAGTATGAAAAGGCAAAATGATAGGACACTGGAAGAGGAACTCCCCAGGTTGGTAGGTGCCCAATATGCTACAGGAGATTAGTGGAGAAATAACTACAGAAAGGAGGAAGGGATGGACCCAAAGCAAAAGCAATACCCAGGTGTGGATGGGGCTGGTGATAGAAGCAAGGTCCAATGCTGTAAACAGGAATGTTGCATAGGAATCTGGAATGTTAGGTCCATGAATCAAGGCAAATTGGAAGTGGTCAAACAGGAGATGACAAGAATGAACATTGACATTCTAGGAATCAGCGAACTAAGATGGACTGGAAAGGGCGAATTTAACTCAGATGACCATTATATCTACTACTGTGGGCAGGAATCCCTTAGAAGAAATGGAGTAGCCATCATGGTCAACAAAAGAGTCCGAAATGCAGTACTTGGATGCAATCACAAAAAAGACAGAATGATCTCTGTTCGTTTCCAAGGCAAACCATTCAATATCATGGTAATCCAAGTCTATGCCCCGACGAGTAACGCTGAAGAAGCTGAAGTTGAATGGTTCTATGAAGACCTACAAGACCTTCTAGAACTAACACGCAAAAAAGATGTCCTTTTCGTTATAGGGGACTGGAATGCAAAAGTAGGAAGTCAAGAAACACCTGGAGTAACAGGCAAATTTGGCCTTGGAGTACAGAATGAAGCAGGGCAAAGGCTAATAGAGTTCTGCCAAGAGAACACACTGGTCATAGCAAATACCCTCTTCCAACAACACAAGAGAAGACTCTACACATGGACATCACCAGATGGTCAACACCAAAATCAGATTGATTATATTCTTTGCAGCCAAAGATGGAGAAGCTCTATACAGTCAGCAAAAACAAGACCAGGAGCGGACTGTGGCTCAGATCATGAACTCCTTATTGCCAAATTCAGACTGAAATTGAAGAAAATAGGGAAAACCATTAGACCATCAGGTATGACCTAAATCAAATCCCTTATGATTATACAGTGGAAGTGAGAAATAGATTTAAAAGACTAGATCTGATAGACAGAGTGCCTGATGAACTATGGACAGGGGTTCGAGACATTGTACAGGAGACAGGGATCAAGACCATCACCATGGAAAAGAAATGCAAAAAAGCAAAATGGCTGTCTGAAGAGCCCTTACAGATAGCTGCGAAAAGAAGAGAAGCGAAAAGCAAAGGAGAAAAGGAAAGATACACCCATTTGAATGCAAAGTTCCAAAGAATAGCAAGGAGAGATAAGAAAGCCTTCCTCAGCGATCAATGCAAACAAATAGAGGAAAACAACAGAATGGGAAAGACTAGAGATCTCTTCAAGAAAATTAGAGATACCAAGGGAACATTTCATGCAAAGATGGGCTCGATAAAGGACAGAAACGGTATGGACCTAACAGAAGCCGAAGATACTAAGACGAGGTGGCAAGAATATACAAAAGAATTGTACAAAAAAGATCTTCACAACCCAGATAATCACGATGGTGTGATCACTCACTTAGAGCCGGACATCCTGGAATGTGAAGTCAAGTGGGACTTAGAAAGCATCACTACGAACAAAGCTAGTGGAGGTGATGGAATTCCAGTTGAGCTATTTCAAATCCTGAAAGATGATGCTGTGAAAGTGTTGCCCTCAATATGCCAGCAAATTTGGAAAACTCAGCAGTGGCCACAGGACTGGAAAAGGTCAGTTTTCATTCCAATCTCAACAAAAGGCAATGCCAAAGAATGTTCAAACTACCGCACAATTGCACTCATTTAACATGCTAGTAAAGTAATGCTCAAGATTCTCCAAGCCAGGCTTCAGCAATACGTGAACCGTGAACTTCCAGATGTTCAAGCTGGTTTTAGAAAAGGCAGAGGAACCAGAGATCAGATTGCCAACATCCGCTGGATCATCGAAAAAGCAAGAGAGTTCCAGAAAAACATCTATTTCTGCTTTATTGACTACGCCAAAGCCTTTGTGTGGATCACAATAAACTGTGGAAAATTCTGAAAGAGATGGGAATACCAGACCATCTGATCTGTCTCTTGAGAAACCTGTAGGCAGGTCAGGAAGCAACAGTTAGAACTGGACGTGGAACAACAGACTGGTTCCAAATCGGAAAAGGCTGTATATTGTCACCCTGCTTATTTAACTTCTATGCAGAGTACATCATGAGAAACGCTGGGCTGGAAGAAGCACAAGCTGGAATCAAGATTGCCAGGAGAAATATCAATAATCTCAGATATGCAGATGACACCACCCTTATGGCAGAAAGTGAAGAAGAACTAAAAAGCCTTTTGATAAAAGCGAGAGAGGAGAGTGAAAAAGTTGGCTTAAAGCTCAACATACAGAAAACTAAGATCGTGGCATCTGGTCCCATCACTTCATGGGAAGTAGATGGGGAAACAGTGGAAAGAGTGTCAGACTTTATTTTTGGGGACTCCAAAATCACTGCAGATGGTGACTGCAGCCATCAAACTAAAAGACACTTACTCCTTGGAAGGAAAGTTATGGCCAACCTAGATAGCACATTAAAAAGCAGAGACATTACTTTGCCAACAAAGGTCCGTCTAGTCAAGGCTATGGTTTTTCCAGTAGTCGTGTATGGATGTGAGAGTTGGACGGTGAAGAAAGCTGAGCGCCGAAGAATTGATGCTTTTGAACTGTGGTGTTGGAGAAGACTCTTGAGAGTCCCTTGGACTGCAAGGAGATCCAACCAGTCCATCCTAAAGGAGATCAGTCCTGGGTATTCATTGGAAGGACTGATGTTGAAGCTGAAACTCCAATACTTTGGCTACCTCATGGGAAGAGTTGACTCACTGGAAAAGACCCTGATGCTGGGAAGGATTGGGGGCAGGAGGAGAAGGGGACAAGAGAGGATGAGATGGCTGGATGGCATCACCGACCTGATGGACATGGGTTTGGGTAAACTCCAGGAGTTGGTGATGGACAGGGAGGCCTGGCGTGCTGCGATTCATGGGGTCGCAAAGAGTCAGACACGACTGAGCAACCGAACTGAACTGAACTGAAGGGAAAACTAACAACCAGACTAGGTCTAAAAACAGTGATGTACGCAGTAGTAATAAGAATCTCTAATGCTCAGATTGTGATCTTGAAATACTGTTTCCCCTAAAAGAAACTAGAGTGTCTTAAAGAAATAGTTGATTCTATATCTGGGCAGGCAAAGTACAAGATGAATCTGAAACATTTTGTCGTACTATCTAGCAAGGAAGCTGTTAAGGACATGTCAAAAGAACTCAGGAAACAAGCTGAAGAAGCACTTACTGAGCAAAAACGGGACAACTGGACCATCAATATAAAATAATAAGTGCAGTGGATTAAAACTGATGAAATATGCTTAAGCCCTTGAGCTCACAGTGATATTTTAAAATGCTGATCATATTTGGGGTATGATAGTGAGTCAATTCATTATCTTGATAACTGGCAAATAAAGGGAAAGGATCAAGCATTTATCCGCCTTCCCATGATGAATTCTACCACTGGGTAAGTAAGAAGTAAAATCAGAAGCATCTATTTTATAGATGTATTTCAGCAAATAAATAAAAAGGATTAGTAAATCACCAGTTTTTAACCCAACTCATTGGAAAAGACCCTAATGCTGGGAAGGATTGGGGGCAGGAGGAGAAGGGGATGACAGAGGATGAGATGGCTGGATGGCATCACCGACCTGATAGACATGGGTTTGGGTAGACTCCGGGAGTTAGTGATGGACAGAGAGGCCTGGCGTGCTGCAATTCATGGGGTCGCAAAGAGTCGGACATGACTGAGCGGCTGAATGAACTGAACTGAACTGAATTAGTGGATCCAGGCAAGGAGCATCAGTGGCTGTTAACATCATGCAGAGAGTCAGCCGGACACGACTGAACAACAACATCATCACGCAAAAAGAGGAACAATCAGGCACACACAAGTAATGTGTAGTCTTTTCAAAGGAATCAAACCTGGAGTCTGATAAAGTCTCTGCATCCAGCTGCTAATTTTTAGGCGAAACAAAGGACACACAACAATGGCGAACTGTCCTTGAATTGCAATTAGTAAAATCCAGACTGTGGGAACTCTACAAGTCAAATGGACCAGGTTCTTCAACAGATGAATTTTAAGGAAAAGAAAGTGATGGAGAAAGAAACAATAAATTAAGAGACTTAAAACACAGAGCAAAGACAAAAGATACAATAATTTTTAAAAGGGCAAGACTAAACTGTAGTATCATACTCATGTGAGAAGATTATAAAGAAATGCAAGGAGATTATTGCTATAAGTCAGAATAGTGGTTATTTTTGAGAGGAAGAAGGTGCTTATACGATTGGGATAAGGTGCAAGGAAGTCTTCTGAGAGAGTTAACAAAGTTTTACTGCTTGACCTGAGTACTGGTTTAAAAAGAGCTCACTTTGTAATACTTCACTAAGCTCTGTGTATTTTTCTGCATCCGTTTTATTTTATAATAAAAACCACTGAAAACAAACAAAAATAACCATAAATGTTGTAAAACATAATAAACATATAAGAACCACTGAACTATATACTCTCAACCTCACTGATTATTAAATAAAATTGAAGAAAAGTTTTTGGCCATGCCACATGGAGTCCTAACCACTGGACTGCTAGGAAATTTCCTAAATAAATTCAGATTAAAACAATAATAGGAATTATATAGTCAAAGGTATGGCTTTTGCAATAGTCATGTATGGATGTGACAATTGGACCATAAAGAAGGCTGAGGGCTAAAGAATTGATGCGTTCAAACTGTGGTGTTGGTTGGAGAAGACTCTTGAGAGTCCCTTGTACCGCAAGGAGATCAAATCAGTCAATCCTAAAGGAAATCAATCCTGAATATTCATTGGAAGGACTGATGCTGAAGCTGAAGCTCCAGAACTTTGGCCACCTGATGCAAAGAGCTGACACATTAGAAAAGATCTTGGTGCTGGGAAAGATTGAAGGCAGGAGGAGAAGGAGATGACAGAGGATGAGATGGTTGGATGGCATCACCAATTCAACAGATATGAGTTTCAGCAAACTCCAGGAGATAGTGAAGGACAGGGAAGCCTGGTGTGCTGCAATCCATGGGATTGCAAAGAATCAGACACAACTGAGCAACTGAACAACAGGGATTAGGAAGGGAGTATCAGAACCCAGACTTAAAATGCCTTATTTGCTGATTATGGAACATGCTGGATAATAGGATAGGGAAAAGGGAGCAAATGCTGAGAGGTTGTATGATTTATTTCTTGCTTCAGTTATTTGTCTAATGGAAAGGCAGAGGAGTAGATTTAAATATTCTAGTTACTGTTGTAGATATTATGTTCACCAAATACTCCAGTTTCTCTCTCTACTATACCTCTCTCTGCATGAGGATTGTATATTCTGCCCTGATGAACTTAGAGGTGGCCATAGGTATTAGTTATCTATGTGGCTCAGATGGGAAAGAATCGGCCTGCAATGCAGGAGGCCAGGGTTCGATCTGGGTTGGGAAGATCCCTTGGAGAAGGGAATGGCAACCCACTCCAGTGTTCTTGTCTGGAGAATCCCACAGACAGAGGAGCCTGCCAGACTACAGTCCTTGGGTTCCCAAAGAGTTGGATACAACTGAGTAACTAACACTTTTTGGCTTCCCAGGTGGTGCTAGTGGTAAAGAACTTGACTGTCAATGAAGGAGACGTAAGAGATGCGAGGTCAATCCCTGGGTCGGGAAGATCCCCTGGAGAAGGTCATGGCAATCCACTCCAGTATTCTTGCCTAGAGAATCCCATGGACAGAAGAGCCTGGTGGGCTACAGTCCATAGGGTCACAAAGAGTTGAACATGACCGAAACAACTTAGTATGCAGGTGTACAACAAATTACTCCAAAATTTTACAGTTAAAAACAATAAATATTTATCATCTCATGGTTTCTGTATGTCAAGAATTTGGGAGTAGTTTGGCTAGGTAGTCCTGGCTCAGGGTCTCTCATAGATTTGGTGAGGAAAGGAGCAGGCCAAGATGGCACATCCTGAGCTTACGTTCTCTCACAGGCACACCAAAATTACAACTATTTATATGGTAACTATCTACAAGCACAACTTGAGGACCAGCAGAAAAGATTTTCTACTACTAAAGATATAAAGAACGAACCATAATAAATCAGTAGGAGGGGCAGAGATGTAGTATACTTAAGACCATAATTCTAGGTAGGTAACCCACAGACAGGAGGATAATCACAATTGCAGAGGTTTGCTCCAAGGAGTGAGAGGTCTGAGACCCTCATCTGGCTCCCCAGGCTGGGGGTCTTGCATGGGAAGATGAGCCCCCAGAACAGAGTCAGAAGGCTGTAGGATACAGAAGCTCTCCTCTTAAAGGAGGTGTATAAAATCTCACACTGTGAGTCTCAGTAGAGAGGCTACTCCAGTCTCAAGAAGCCTGGGTCAGACCCACTTGCTGATTTTAGAGAGACTGTTGGAGAAGCAGAAGGCAACCGGGACTTCCCCTGGGGACTCAAACACTGGCAGCAGCCCATTTATGGAAGCTTGTTCTATCATAAGAACACTGGTGCTGAGAAGCATCATTTTGAAGTCCTCCCTCTAGCCTATTAGCACCCAGGATTTATCCAACCACTAGCAGGCTGGCACCAGCCCTGGGAACCCCTAAGCTATGCAGCCAGCTGCTCTGGGACCCAGTCCTCCCCATTAGTGGGCCAACAACCACTACACAAAGAAGGGATTGGCAGTCAACCAGGCCAGGGGCCAGTCCTGCCTACCAACATACCCTCAGCAGTTGACCCCAGCACAGGCAGAAGGGCCCCAACAGCCCACAAAGGGAGCACTCCTAAAACATACAGCTCTGGTGACTGGGGGAATGTGCTGCTGGGCCCATATGACACCTCCTATATAAGGACACTTCTCCAAGATTAGGAAACATAACTGACCTACGTAAAACATAGGAAAAACATAGAAAACCTCAGAGAATTAATCAAAATGAGGAGACAGAGGAATATGTTTCTAAACAAAGGATTAAGACAAACACCCAGAAAAAGAACTAAGTGAGGTAGAGATAAGCAATCTATCTGATAAAAGTTCAAGGTAATGATCATAAACATGTTCGGTGAACTCAGGAGAAGAATGGATGAACACAAAGATAAGTTCAATGGAGTTAAAGAAGAAACAAACAGAGCTGAAGAATACAATGACTGAAATTAAAAAATACACTGAAGCAATCAACATAGGACAAGATGATACAAAGCAACAGATCAGTGAACTGGAAGACAGAGTAGTGGAAATCACCCAAGCTGAAGAGGATAAAGAGTTTTTTAAAAATGAGGATAGTTTGAGGTTTCCCTAGCAGTCCAGTGGTTAAGACTCCATGCTTCCAATGCAGGGGGGCAAGAGTTTGATCCCTGGTCAGGTAACTAAGATTCCACATGCCATGTATACATTAAAAAAAAAAAAAAAAGGATAGTTTAAGAGACTTCTGGGTCAACATCAAGCATACTAACATTACATTATAGGAATCCCAGAAGAATAAGAAAGAAAGAGGCAAAGAACTTATTTGAAGAAATAATAGCTAAAACCTTCACTAACCTGGAAAAGGACATAGACATCCAAGTTCAGGAAGCACAAAGAGGCTCAAATAAGATAACTCTAAAGAGGTTACACCAAGATACATTATAATTAAAATGGCAAAGATTAGGGCTTCCCTGGTGGCTTAGTGGTAAAGAATTCACCTGCCAATACAGGAGATATGGGTTTAATCCCAGGTCTAGGAAGATCCCACATGCCAAAGAGCAACTAAGCCCATGAGCCACAACTATTGAGCTTGTGCTCTAAAGTCTAGGAGCCACAACTACTGAAGCCCACAAGCTCTAGAGCCTGTGGTCTGTAACAAGAGAAGCCACCACAGTGAGAAGCCTGCATACCACAAATAGAGAGTAGCCCCTGCTTGCTGCTGCAAGAGAAAAGCCCACAGCAATGAAGACCCAGCACAGGCAAAAAATAAATAAATTTTTAAATGCAAAGATTAGATATAATGAGACACTCAAAAGTGTCAAGGGAAAAGCAACTAGTTACAAAGGAACTCCCATAAGACAATCAGTTGACTTTTCAGCAGAATCTTTGTAGGTCAGAAGAAAGTGACATAATACACTCAAAATCTCAAAATGATCAAAGGAAAAAAACTTACAACCAAGAATACTCTACCCAGGGGAGTTCCCTAATGGTCTAGTAGTTAGGACTCTTCCACTGCAGAGGGTATGGGTTCCATCCCCGGTCAGGAACTAAGATTCTGCAAGCTGCACGGCATAGACAACAACAACAAAAAACCTCTACCCAGCAGGGTTTTAATTCATATTTGAAAGAGAAGTCAAAAAACAATTAACAAAATGGCAATAAGTACAAAGTTGACTGTGTGGATCACAATAAACTGTGGAAAATTCTTCAAGAGATGGGAATACCAGACCATCTGACCTGTCTCTTGAGAAACCTGTGTGCAGGTCAGGAAGCAACAGTTAGAACTGGACATGGAACAACAGACTGGTTCCAAATAGGAAAAGGAGTACGTCAAGGCTGTATATTGTCACCCTGCTTATTTAACTTCTATGCAGAGTACATCATGAGAAACGCTGGGCTGGAAAAAACACAAGCTGGAATCAAGATTGCCGGGAGAAATATCAATAACCTCAGATAAGCAGATGACACCACCCTTATGGCAGAAAGTGAAGAACTAAAGAGCCTCTTGATGAAAGTGAAAGAGGAGAGTGAAAAAGTTGCCTTAAAGCTCAACATTCAGAAAACTAAGATCATGGCATCCAGTCCCATCACTTCATGGGAAATAGATGGGGAAACAGTGGAAACAGTGTCAGACTTTATTTTGGGGGGCTCCAAAATCACTGCTGATGGTGATTACAGCCATGAAATTAAAAGACGCTTACTCCTTGGAAGGAAAGTTATGGCCAACCTAGATAGCATATTTAAAAGCAGAGACAGTACTTTGCCAACAAAAGTCCGTCTAGTCAAGGCTATGGTTTTTCCAGTGGTCATGTATGGATGTGAGAGTTGGACGGTGAAGAAAGCTGAGCGCCAAAGAATTGATGCTTTTGAACTGTGGTGTTGGAGAAGACTCTTGAGAGTCCCTTGGACTGCAAAGAGATCCAATCAATCCATCCTAAAGGAGATCAATCCTGGGTGTTCATTGGAAGGACTGATGTTGAAGCTGAAACTCCAATACTTTGGCCACCTCATGCAAAGAGTTGACTCATTGGAAAAGACCCTAATGCTGTGTAGGACTGGGGGCAGGAGGAGAAGGGGATGACAGGATGAGATGGTTGGATGGCATCACCGATTCAATGGACATGGGTTTGGGTAGACTCTGGGAGTTGGCGATGGACAGAGGCCTGGCGTGCTGCAATTCATGGGGTCGCAAAGAGTCGGACATGACTGAGTGACTGAACTGAACTGAACACATCTATCAATAGTTACTTTAATGGACTAAATGTTCCAGCAAGACATATTAACACTTGAATGGATACAAAAACAAGACATATTACCATATGTGTGTGTGTGTGTGTGTATATATATATATATATGTATGTATATGTATATATAATATACATATGTGTGTGTGTGTGTGTGTATATATATGTGTGTGTACATATATATAGTTGTTGTTCAGTTGCTCAGTTGTGTCCAACTCTTTGTGACCCCATGAACTGTAGCATTCCAGGCATCCCTGTCCTTTACCATCTCCTGGAGTTTGCTCAAACTCACATCCATTGAGTCAGTGATGCCATCCAACCATCTCATCCTCTGTCGTCCCCTTTTCCTCCTGCCTTCAATCCTTCCCAGCATCAGGGTCTTTTCCAATGTGTTGACTCTTTGCATCAGGTGGCCAAAATACTGGAGCTTCAGCTTCAGCATCAGTCTTTCCAATGAATATTCAGGATTGATTTCGTTTAGGATTGACTGGTTTGATCTCCTTGCAGTCCAAGGGACTCTCAAGAGTCTTCTCCAACACCACAGTTTGAACGCATCAATTCTTTGGTGCTCAGCCTTCTTTATGGTCCAACTCTCACATCTGTATGTGACTACCAGAGAAACCACAGCTTTGACTATACAGAACTTTGTCAGCAACCACAAACAAGTCTCAATAAATTAAGAAGACTGAAATCATATCAAGCATCTTTACTGACCACAACAGTGTAAGACCAGGTATCAGCTGCAAGGAAAAAATTGGAAAAAACCCACAGACATGTGGAGTGTAAACAACATGGTATTAAACAACCAGTGGGTCACCGAAAAAATCAAAGAGAAAATTTAAAAATATCTGGAAACAAATAAAAATAAAAAATTGTTGTTGTTGTTCAGTCACTAAGTCGTGTCCGACTTTTGCAACCCTATGGACTGCGGCAGGCCAGGCTTCCCTGTCTTTCACTATCTCCCACAGTTTGCTCAGACTCATGTCCATTGAGTTGGTGATGCTATTCAACCATCTCATCCTCTGTCGCCCCCTTCTCCTCCTGCCTTCAATCTTTCCCAGCACCAGGATCTTTTCCAATGAGTCAGTTCTTCACATGAGGTGGCCAAAGTATTGGAGTTTCAGCTTCAGCATCAGTCCTTCCAATGAATATTCAGGACTGATTTCCTTTAGGATTGACTAGTTTGATCTCCTTGCAGTCCAAAGAACTCTCAAGAGTCTTCTCCAGCACCACGATTCAAAAACATCGATTCTTCGGTGCTCAGCTTTCGTTATGGTCCAACTCTCACATCCATACATAACTACTGGGAAAACCATAGCCTTGACTAGACAGACCTTTGTCAGCAAAGTGATGTCTCTGCTTTTTAATATGTTGTCTAGTTTTGTCACAGTTTTTCTCCCAAGGAGCAAGTGTCTTTCAATTTCATGACTGCAGCCACCATCTGCAGTGATTTTGGAGCCCAAGAAAATAAAGTCTGTCACTGTTTCCACTTTTTCCCCTTCTATTTGCCATGAATGGATGGGACTGGATGTCACGATCTAATTTTTTTGAATGCTGAGTTTTAAAACGAAAATACAATGAAATACAATGATTCAAAAATTTATATCTACTTATCTACTATATATCTACTCATCTTGCCTACTCTGTATCTACTTATTTATCTACCTACAATGGAATATTACTCAGCCATAAAAAAAGAATAAAATCTTGCCATTGTCAACAACATGGATGGGTCCAGAGAGTATTATGCTAAATGAAATGTCAGACACAGAAAGGCACATACCTGATTTCACTCACATGTGTAATCTAGAAAACAAATTAACAAATATAATAAAACAAAACCAGACACAGATACAGAGAACAAAGTGGTGGTTGCCAGAGGGGAGGTGGATAGGTGAACGAGTGTAATAGGTGAGGAGGATTAAAAAGTACAAACTTTCAGTTAAAAAATAAATAAGTTTTGGGGGTGTAATGTACAGCATAGGGAATATAGTTAATAATAATAATATTGTAATAACTTTACTAGTGATATGTGGAAATAATATTATGGTGATCATTTTGTAATATATATTGAATCACTATGTTGTACACCTTAAATTACTATAATATTGTAAATCAATTATATTAATACTTGAATTTTAATAAAGGATGCTTCCTGGGGCTGTAGATATTTGAAAGCTTTAGTGAAGCAGGATGATCCTCTTTCTGGAAAGCTCATTCACATGGCTATTGGCACGAAATCTCTGATTCTCACTGGCTATTAGTGAAGAGCCTAAGTTCCTTACCATCTGGGTCTAACCATTTGGGTACTTGAATGTCCTCATGGCATGGTAGCTGGCTTCTTTCAGAGTGAGTAGACCAAGAGAGAAACTGTAATGCCTTTTATGACCTTGTCTTGGAAGTCACACATCACTACTTCTGTCGTCATATATTTGTCAGAAGCAAGAAACTAAGTTTATCTCACACACAAGGGCAGAGGAATTAGACTTCACTCTCTGAAGGGAGGAGTGTCAAAGAATTTGTGGACATATTTTGAAAACTATCACACCATGTGATACGGTCTAATAAAATTGGTGACATGGGTGGCTTCTGGGCCAAAGCTTTAAGAGCCAGTGAGTGGTCTGCCTGCTTCTTTTCCCTCATACATAAAACTGGCAATATTTCAGTTAGAAGACCTGGATCCTGGAGTAAAGATGATGTGAAGCAGAGCTTTTATTGTCTACTGTCAAGTATGTTAGGCATAGTACAAAGTACTTAACAAGTAGTATCACAATAATAATTTATAGCAATGGTAAATATTATTATCCACAATTTTAGAAGAAATACAACTATCATATTTCAACTTTTCCTGATATTCTTGACATGATTCACTTTGCCATATCTATTTTTTTCTTTTACTGAAAGCATTTTTCACCTTCTAAGAAACTGTATTGTTTATAGTTTATATCATTTTGTTTATTGTCTGTCTTGCTGCTGTTGTTCACTCGCTTAGTCATGTCTGACTCTTTGTGACCCCATAAGACTGCAGCACTCTAGGCTTCCCTATACTTCATTATCTCTCAGTTTGCTCAAACTCATGTCCATTGAGTTGATGGTGCTATCCAACCATCTCATTCTCTGTTGGCCCTTCTCTTCCTCCCCTCAATCTTTCCCAGAATCAGGGTCTTTTCCAGTAAGTCAGTTCTTCACATTAGGTAGCCAAAGTATTGGAGCTTCAGCTTCAGCATCAGTCCGTCCAATAAGTATTCAGGGTTGATTTCCTTTAGGATTGACTGATCTGATTTTCATCTTCTCCAGCACCACAGTTCTGTCTAGCCTTACAAAAATGTAAGTTCCACAAGGACAGGGAGGGGAATTCCCTGGTGGTCCAGTGGTTAGGACTCCACACTTCCACTGTAAGGGGCATCAGTTGGATCCCTGACTGGGGAACTAAGATCTCCTAAGACCAAAAAACAAAACAAAAGAAAGAAACAAGGTCAGGGGTCTTTGTTTCGTTCACTGATGGATCCCAAAGTAAAGAACAGTGCCTGAACATAAATACTTACTGAAGGTTGATTTTCAGTCCCAATTCTCTCCCTGGACAATGTTCCAGCTTGTCTACATATTTTCTAATGGTAATACTCCAAATGAGGTCTGATAAGCATAGGCTGTTTCTTACTAGTTATGCTCTCAGAAGTTAACCATATTTCCAAGATCTCACTGAAGTCTCCAATAAATCTATTGATTATGACCAATATTCTCATGCTATCCTCTAACTGTGATGGGTTTTAAGTTGTGACAAATGACCAAAGATAGGCTCATTCTACTGGACATTTCTATATTATCTTGGGTCTCTATCACCCTTGTGTGTGTGTGTGTGTGTGTGTGTGTGTGTGTGTGTGTGTGTGTGTGTGTGAGTGAGTCACCCTTAGCCCTTCAAAATCACAAAATATATGTCCTATTTTTATTCCTATAGGGTTCTAAAATGGCTTTTTGTGCATTTTTTCCTAGGTAACATTTCTGCATTTTAACAAATACCTTGATACCAGATTGTTGAGCTAGTGGTCAGAAGTTTAGAAAACACGGCAAGTCAATGAGGAAGTTATTACTGGGCAACCAGGCCACTGTGGAAGCGACAAAATTGTTGCTGCCTGGCATTCACAATCATTCTCAGGGAATGTGCAGTAAAAGTTTAGAAATATGTTTCCAAATGTCATAAAACATACTTTTATGAAATTTAATCTCTTTCACTCAATTAAAAAATTTAAACTAACAGAGAAACATTAAAAGCAAAACTTTTTGTTATTAGCCCATAAAACTCAGGAACAGAATCTGTTCTTTCGTCAAAAACAAATGCAATAACTTAAATCTGTCTGCAAAAGGAACAAAAGGTAGAGAAAACTGTGTTCTGTTCACTTAGTTCAGTTCAGTTTGGTCGCTCAGTTGTGTCCGACTCTTTTAGACCCCATGAATTGCAGCACGCCAGGCCTCTCTGTCCATCACCAACTCCCAGAGTCTACCCAAACTCATGTCCATCAAGTCAGTGATGCCATCCAACCATCTCATCCTCTGTCATCCCCTTCTCCTCCGGCCCCCAATCCTACCCAACATTAG
Organism: Okapia johnstoni; assembly: GCA_024291935.2. Taxonomy (NCBI): domain Eukaryota; kingdom Metazoa; phylum Chordata; class Mammalia; order Artiodactyla; family Giraffidae; genus Okapia; species Okapia johnstoni. The sequence goes on along the minus strand of CM044324.1, from coordinate 52,642,024 downwards.
GGTCTTTTTCAATGAGTCAACTCTTCAAATGAGGTGGCCAAAGTATTGGAGTTTCAGCTTCAACATTAGTCCTTCCAATGAACACCCAGGATTGATCTCCTTTAGGATGGACTGATTGGATCTCCTTGCAGTCCAAGGGACTCTCAAGAGTCTTCTCCAACACCACAGTTCAAAAGCATCAATTCTGCGGTGCTCAGCCTTCTTCACCATCCAACTCTCACATCCATACGTGACCACTGGAAAAAACCATAGCCTTGACTAGACGGACTTTTGTTGGCAAAGTACTGTCTCTGCTTTTAAATATGCTATCTAGGTTGGCCATAACCTTCCTTCCAAGGAGTAAGTGTCTTTTAATTTCATGGCTGCAATCACCATTAGCAGTGATTTTGGAGCCCCCCAAAATAAAGTCTGACACTGTTTCCACTGTTTCCCCATCTATTTCCCATGAAGTGATGGGACCAGATGCCATGATCTTAGTTTTCTGAACGTTGAGCTTTAAGCCAACTTTTTCACTCTCCTCTTTCACTTTCATCAAGAGGCTCTTTAGTTCTTCTTCACTTTCTGCCATAAGGGTGGTGTCATCTGCATATGTGAGGTTATTGATATTTCTCCCGGCAATCTTGATTCCAGCTGGTGCTTCTTCCAGCGTTTCTCATGATGTATTCTGCACAGAAGTTAAATAAGCAGGGTGACAATCTACAGCCTTGACGTACTCCTCTTCCGATTTGGAACCAGTCTGTTTTTCCATATCCAGTTCTAACTGTTGCTTCCTGACCTGCATACAGGTTTCTCAAGAGACAGGTCAGATGGTCTGGTATTCCCATCTCTTTCAGAATTTTCCACAGTTTATTGTGATCCACACAGTCAAAGGCTTTGGTATAGTCAATAAAGCAGAAATAGATGTTTTTCTGGAACTCTCTTGCTTTATCAATGATCCAGCGGATGTTGGCAATTTGATCTCTGGTTCCTCTGCCTTTTCTAAAACCAGCTTGAACATCTGGAAGTTCACGGTTCACGTATTGCCGAAGCCTGGATTGGAGAATTTTGAGCATTACATTACTAGCATGTGAGATGAGTGCAACTATGCAGTAGTTTGAGCATTCTTTGGCATTGCCTTTCTTTGGGATTGGAACGAAAACTGACCTTTTCCAGTCCTGTGGCCACTGCTGAGTTTTCCAGATTTGCTGGCATATTGAGTACAGCACTTTCACAGCATCATCTTTCAGGATTTGAAATAGCTCAACTGGAATTCCATCACCTCCGCTAGCTTTGTTCATAGTGATGCTTTCTAAGTCCCACTTGACTTCACATTCCAGGCTGTCTGGCTCTAGGTGAGTGATCACACCATCGTGGTTATCTGGGTCGTGAAGATCTTTTTTGTACAGTTCTTCTGTGTATTCTTGCCACCTCTTCTTAATATCTTATGCTTCTGTTAGGTCCATACCATTTCTGTCCTTTACTGAGCCCATCTTTGCATGAAATGTTCCCTTGGTATCTCTAATTTTCTTGAAGAGATCTCTAGTCTTTCCCATTCTGTTGTTTTCCTCTATTTCTTGGCATTGATTGCTGAGGAAGGCTTTCTTATCTCTCCTTGCTATTCTTTGGAACTCTGCATTCAAATGGGTGTATCTTTCCTTTTCTCCTTTGCTTTTCGCTTCTCTTCTTTTCCCAGCTATTTGTAAGGCCTCCTCAGACAGCCATTTTGCTTTCTTGCATTTCTTTTCCATGGGGATGGTCTTGATCCCTGTCTCCTGTACAATGTCACGAACCTCTGTCCATAGTTCATCAGGCACTCTATCAGATCTAGTCTTTTAAATCTATTTCTCACTTCCACTGTATAATCATAAGGGATTTGATTTAGGTCATACCTGAATGGTCTAGTGGTTTTCTCCACTTTCTTCAATTTAAGTCTGAATTTGGCAATAAGGAGTTCATGATCTGAGCCACAGTCTGCTCCCAGTCTTGTTTTTGCTGACTGTATAGAGCTTCTCCATCTTTGGCTGCAAAGAATATCATCAATCTGATTTTGGTGTTGACCATCTGGTGATATCCATGTGTAGTCTTCTTTTGTGCTGTTGGAAGAGGGTGTTTGCTATGACCAGTGTGTTCTCTTGGCGGAACTCAATTATGCTCCTTTGCCCTGCTTCATTCTGTACTCCAAGGCCAAATTTGCCTGTTACTCCAGGTGTTTCTTGACTTCCTACTTTTGCATTCTAGTCCCCTATAATGAAAAGGACATCTTTTTTGGGTGTTAGTTCTGGAAGGTCTTGTTTGGTCTTCACAGAGCCATTCAACCTCACCTTCTTCAGCATTACTGGTTGGGGCATAAACTTGGATTACCGTGATATTGAATGGTTTGCCTTGGCAACAAACAGAGATCATTCTGTCGTTGTTGGGATTGCATCCAAATACTGCATTTCGGACTTCTGTTGACCATGATGGCTACTCCATTTCTTCTAAGGGATTCCTGCCCACAGTAGTAGATATAATGGTCATCTGAATTAAATTCACCCATTCCAGTCCATCTTATTTCGCTGATTCCTAGAATGTCAATGTTCACTCTTGTCATCTCCCGTTTGACCACTTCCAATTTGCCTTGATTTATGGACCTAACATTCCAGGTTCCTATGCAATGTTGCTCTTTACAGCATCGAACCTTGCTTCTATCACCAGTCCCATCCACAACTGAGTGTTGTTTTTGTTTTGGGTCCATCCCTTCCTTCTTTCTGTAGTTATTTCTCCACTGATCTCCAGTAGCATATTGGGCACCTACTGACCTGGGAAGTTCATCTTTCAGTGTCCTATCTTTTTGCCTTTTCATACTGTTCATGTGGTTCTCAAGGCAAGAATACTGGTTTGCCATTCCCTTCTCCAGTGGACCACATTCTGTCAGACCTCTCCGCCATGACCCGTCTAGCCTGGGTGGCCCCACATGGCATGGCTTAGTTTCACTGAGTTAGACAAGGCTGTGGTCCATGTAATCAGACTGTCTAGTTGTCTGTGATTATGGTTTCAGTCCGTCTGCCCTCTGATGCCCTCTCTCAATGCCTACCGTCTTACTTGGTTTTCTCTTACCTTGGATATGGGGTATCTCTTCACGGCTGCTCTAGCAAAGCACAGCCGCTGCTCCTTATCTTGGATGTGGGGTAGCTCCTCCCAGCTGCCACCCCTGACCTCGGGCGTGGGGTAGATCCTCCCGGCCGCCTCCCCTGACCTCGGACTTGGGGTAGCTCCTCTCGTTCGTCACCCCTGTCCTCAGATGTTGGTTAGCTCCTCTTGGCCACGCTTGTGTACCCTCATCATCTATACACTAGCGATAATCGTTCCTATCACAGCCTATCTTACTTGCAGTGACTAAGGTAAGATAACTGATATAAATGTATGAATATACATCAAATATATAACATTTATCATTAACTTGGCATATTCAAATATATTTTGAGAGCCAGTGTAACAGAGTAGAAAGAGTATGGGCTTCAAAGTCAATACAGACCTAGATTTGAGTGCATCTATGTCATTCATTGTGTGATCTTGGGTAAGTAACTTAACCTCTCAGCTTCATTTTCCCTGTTTATAAAATGAGTATGATATTATGAACCTGACAACACTGTAGTGAGGATTAAATAAGATAATGCATGTAACATGGGCTTCCTAGGTGGCACTAATGGTAAAGAACTCGCTGGCCAATGCAGGAGACGTAAGAGACGTGGGTTCAATCCCTGGGTCGGGCAGATCCCCTGGAGAAGGAAATGGCAACCCACTCCAGTATTCTTGCCTGGAGAATTCCATGGACATAGGAGCTTGGCGGGCTACAGTCCATGGGTTGCAAAGAGTTGGACATGACTGAGCGACTAACACACAGGGCTAAACCACATTAGTAATTAGGACCTGAAGTCATCAATAGTCCTCATAAAAGCTTTTTATTTGCTCTTTTCCCAGGACCAAATTATAAGGTGAGCAGCCCACGTTGAAAGAGGCTGGCATGTATATTCTTTGAAGTGGTAACAGGTTATTACTGAGACCTCTTTAGGAATATTTTGTTATGAAGACATAAAATTTGTAATGAATATTAAAGGAGATCAGGGACTTTGGAACACTGGAACTACTACTCAAAAAATTATCTTAAGAGTTATAGTTGTTTTTTGTTTTCTATTTGATCCTTACATAAACCGAGAAGCTTGGAAGGCTTTATCATCCTGTTTAAAGAAGAAAAAATCAAGGCATGAGTGAAAAGCGACTTGCTCAAGGTTCATTAGTCATCAAGGGACAATCACGAACTCCAACCTTGGACTTTTGACTCCTTACTCAGGGCTCTTTTTTAAAAAAGAAGTTCTAGTTAAATACACATAAAATTTACCATCTTAATAATCTTTTGTGTACAATTAAGTACATTCACCTCATTGTGCAACTAATCTCCAGAACTCTTTTCATCCCGCAAAACTGAAACTCTATACCCACTAAACAACAATTCCCATTCTCCCTCATTCCCCAGACTCTGGCAACCACCATTCTAGTTTCTATGAATTTCTAGGTGCTACATATAAATTGTTATCTTTTTGTGACTGGCTTATTTCACTTATATAATGTCCTCAAGGTTCATCCATGGTATAGAATGTCAGAATTTCCTTCTTTTTAAGGCTGAATAATATTCCATTACATGTATATACCACATTTTGTTTATTTATTCCTGAATGGACATCTAGGTTGCCTGGCTCTTTGGCTATTATGAATAATGCTGCTATTGATTCCTGGGTTGGAAAGATCCACTGGAGGAGGGCATGGCAACCCACTTGAGTATTCTTGCCTGGAGAATCCCATGAACAGAGAAGCCTGGCAGGCTACAGTCCATAGGTCACAAAGAGTCAGACACAACTGAAGCAATTGAGCACAGCACAGCACAGATTGGAATACAAATAATCTCTTTGAGACTCTGATTTCAATTATTTTGGATATATACCCACAACTGTATTGCTGTACCATATGATAATACTATTTTCAATTTCTTGAGGAACGACCATATTGTTTTGGGGAACAGCTATACACAGTGGCTGCACCATTTTACACTCTAATCAAAAGTACACAAAGGTTCCAATTTCTCCACATTCTTGTTAACACTTGTCCTTTTCTTTTTTTTTTTTTCCCTAATAGCTATCCCAGTGGGTGCAAAGTCGTAACTCACTGTGGTTTTCATAAGAGTTTTGAAGTCTTCTGTAGAGATGCCAACACACTAAGTAATCCTGAGTCATATTACAACACAATTTACAGCATTAACATCCTACTAGATTTAAAGCACTGTAGGAGGCAACAGTACACAGTCATTGCTCTCAAAGATTTTATAATCTAGCTGGAAAGATTAAAAAATTATTTATATGCAGTTAAAAATAAACAGCAGTGCAAACAGCATAGTCTAGGTGTGTGTGCTCAGTCGCTCTGTCATGTCTGCCTCTTTTGTGACACCATGAACTGTAACCTGCCAGGCTCATTCTGTCGATGGAATTTTCAAGGTAAGAATATTGGAGTGGGCTGCCATTTCCTTTCTCCAGGGGACCTTTCCAACCCAGGGATTGAACCCACATCTCCTCTGTTTCCTCTACTGGCAGGCAGATTCTTTACCACTGTGCCAACTGGGAAGTCCATGTCTACATGATGAGTATTATCATGAAAATAGAGAAGGGTAAAATTATAATAGGTTGGGCTCATTCGAAAAGGCTTTAAAGAGCACCTCAAACATTTTAAAAGTGAGAGTTTAAATTATTTGAGAGATATTTTATACTATTATTTCATTTTTTAATGTATGCATTCTTTCAATAAATACTTATCTTTCAACAAATATTTATTGTGCTCCACAATAAGGACTAAATACTGTGCTGGGTGTTGGGATTACAAAGTCTCTCAAGAGTAAGGAAGAAATGAGACATGATAATCCAAGTACATGTTACACAAAATCAGTCCTTTCTAAGGGCCTACTGATGTACCAAAAAGACTGCTATCACCTACTTTTACAATGATTCACAAAGGGAGTATGAGAAGCACATTTCTTTCCAGACTATGTTCATACCCAATTATTTCAAATGGAATACAGCTGGGAAGTTTCCTATTCTCTCTCGGGAAGAAGGCAACATTCAAGACTAAGACTTTGTAAGTTAGTTATGAGTGCTCATACCTATCATCCCATCTGGGTTCTTGCATTCACAAACATGTGCTGGCATCACGAAAGCAAAGAAAGCTGAATAAAACACAGATCCTGCCCTCTAGGATCTCAAAGACAGCCACAATATGGTATTATAAAGGCTGTAATAGAGTAATGAGAGAACTTCCCTGCTCCCCCCACTCCAAGGAAATCATATGTGTTTGTTTGTGCTTAGTTGTGTCCGACTCTGACTCCACAGACTGTAGCCTGCCAGGCTCCTCTGTCCATGGGATTTTCCCAGCAAGAATATTGGAGTGGGTTGCCATTTCCTCCTCCAGGGGATCTTTCCGGCCCAGGGATCAAACCTTTGTCTCCTGCGTTGCAAGTGGTTTCTTTACCACTGAGCTACTGGGGAAGCTCGAGGAAATCATAGGCTTCCTTTAAAACACAACATCTAAGCTGAACCTTGGCTTCCCCAGTGACTCAGTGGTAAGGAACTGCCTGCAATGCAGGAGATGTGGGTTCAAGCCCTAGGTCGGGAAGGTCCCCTGTAGAAAGAAAATGGCAACCCACCCCAGTATTCTTGCCTGGGAAATCCTTTCATGGGGTCGCAAGAGAGTCAGACATGACTGGGCGACTAAACAAGTTGAATCTTAAAGGATGGCAGAAGGAGTTAATCAGATGGGAAGAGAAGGGATGAACATTCCTAGTCAGGAGAACAGCACGTTCAAGGAACATTAAGTGATTTAGTGTAGCTCCACCTTAAAATACATGATTGCTATTATTGTTCAATCACTAAGCCATGCCCCACTCTTTGCAACCCCATGGATTGCAGCATGCCAGACTTCCCTGTCCTTCACTATCTCCCTGAGTTTGCTCAAACTCATGTTCGTTGAGTTGGGGATGCCATCCAACCATCTCAACTTCTGTCACTCCCTCCTCCTCTTGCCCTCAATCTTTCCCAGCATCAGGGTCTTTTCCAATGAGTCAGCTCTTTGCATCAGGTGGCTAAAGTATTGAAACTTTCAGCATCAGTTCTTCCACTCAATATTTGGGGTTGATCTTCTTTAGGATTGTCAGGTTTGATCTCTTTGTTGTCCAAGGGACTCTCAAGAGTTTTCTCCAACAGCACAGCTCGAAAGCCTCAATTCTTCAACACTCAGCCTTCTTTATAGTCCAACTCTCACAATTCATGATGAGGAATAGTAAGAAAGATAGTAAGTAGAGAGACAAGGGAAGCTGGAGAAGTAGACTGTGAACAAATATTATACTGAAAGTAACAGAGAATTTGCTGGTTTCTAGGAAGGGAGGAGCATGATTAGTTGTTGTTTTTTTTTTTTTTAAGGAAACTGTGAAAGCTTCCTGGTGGGTCAGACCATAAAGAATCTGCCTGCAGTGCAGGACACTGGGGTTTGATTCCTGGGTTGGGAAGATCCCCTGGAGAAGGGAATGGCAACCCACTCCAGTGTCCTTGTTTGGAGAATCCCATGGACAGAGGAGCCTGTCAGACTACAGTCCTTGGGTTCCCAAAGAGTTGGACACAACTGAGCAACTAACATTTTCACTTTCTGCAGGGTGTTAGGTTGGTGCAAAAGTAATTATGGTATTCGCATTATTGAACTGTGCTGTTTGATATTGGAATACATTCTTAAATAAATGTGGTTATATTATATATCATTTTAATGCGCATATCTTGCTTTATGTTTTTTTGCTAATGAAATTATTTGCTCTTTATTTTATATTTATTTTAGACTAAGGAAATGATGTTAGACAAAAAGCTAATTCAACTGATTTTCTTATTCGAGTTCAAAATGGGTCGTAAAGCAGCAGAGACAACTTGCAACATCAACAACACATTTGGCCAGCGACGTGCTAATGAACGTATAGTGCAAAGGTGGTTCAAGAAGTTTTGCAAAGGAGATGAGAGCCTTGAAGATGAGGAGAGTAGTGGCCGGCCATCAGAAGTTGACAATGACAATTGAGAGCCATCACTGAAGCCAATCCTCTGACAACTACACGAGAAGCTGACGAAGAATTCAACATCAACCATTCTAATGTCATGCAGCTTTTGAAGCAAATTGGAAAGGTGAAAAAGCTCCCTAAATGTGAGCCTCAATGAGCTGACCGAAAATCAAAAAAAATCATCATTTTGAAGCGTCATTTACCCTTATTTTATGCAACAACAAGTAATTTCTTGATTGGATTGCAACAGACGACAAAAAGTGGATTTTATAAAACTGGCAATGACAAGCTCAGTGCCTGGACAGAGAAGCAGCTCCAAAACACTTCCCAAAGCTAAACTTAAACCAAAAAAAGGTAATGGTTACTGTTTGGTGGTCTGCCGCCTGTCTGATCCACTACAGCTTTCTGAATCCTGGCAAAACCATTACATCAGAAGTATGCTTAGCAAATCGATGAGATGCACCAAAAACTGCAAGGCCTGCAGCTGGCCTTGATCAACAGAAAGGGCCCAATTCTTCTCCATGACAACACCCGACCGCTCATCACACAACCAATGCTTAAAAAGTTGAACAAATTGCGCTACAAAGTTTTGCCTCATCCACCATATTCACCTGACCTCTCTAGCCAACCAACTAACTACTACTTCTTCAAGCATCTCAACAACTTTTTGCAGGGAAAATGCTTTCCAAGAGTTTGTCGAATCCTGAAGCATGGATTTTTACGCTACAGGAGTACACAAACTTATTTCTCATTGGCAAAAATGTGTTTCGGACCATGAATTTTAAATCATTATAACTAGGCTCAAACACATCTTTATTAAACAAAATAGGAACCATTATAATCAACATATTTTTGCCAACTAAAAATAAGTTTGTTTACTCCTACAGTGTAAAAATCCATGCTTCGGGATTCAACAAACTCTTGGAAAGCATCTTTACCTTCAAAAAGCTGTCGAGATGCTTGAAGTGATAGTCAGTTACTGGCTAGAGGTCAGATGAATATGGAGGGTGAAGAAAAACTTTGTGTTAAGCACTGTTGTAGGTTTTGGGGACACAGCTGTGATGAACAATTTCCTGCCTCCACAGAGTTACATTCTAGCATGGAATGTATTTTTTCAGGGACTAAAATATTTGTGCTTGCTGCCCAGAGCATTCCTTTCCCCATGTAAACGTATTAGGGAATCTCTAAGTTGGTAATCAAAACATTGTGCATTCAATGATCAGAAAAAAATAAGTGGATGGTTTTAAGGTCCATTTCATTCAGGTCCCAGGTAAACCCTAAGAAGTTATCTATGCTCCAGAATAAGTGTACTTTTCTGTTGACTAGCTTAACAATGTTCTTTGCACTTGTAATTTCTCTATCCTGAACTTTGCTAGATGGAAAAACATGGCCAAATTCTGGCAGATTTCTCTTTCTGGATTCCAAGAGAACCATTTCAATTCTTATACATTCTTTCAGACATATTGTAATATTATTGATTTTAATTATGTAAGGTTCAGTCATTTTTACCATATATGATTAAATAAAGGCTCTAATTTCAACCATCTCACTGTAAAAATTGTGTTAAAATTCTGGATACTAATGGATTTTCATCCATAAATTCAATAAATATTCACCAAATATTTAAGTGCCCATAATGAACCTGGCACTCTGCTAAGTGCTGGGGATTTCAGAGTGAATTAGATTTTTTACCTACCTCAAGCACTACAATACATACCTTTCACTACATTCTGGTAGCGAAGAGAGATTATTAAATCACAAGTAAAAAACCGACCAATAAATCAAACAAATTGTGTTAAGTGTTATGAAGGAAAAACGCAAGTTGCAATATCCAAGAAAGAGATGACAATCACCCAGACCAGGCTAGTGGCAGTGGAAACAGAACTGGCTGACTCAGATTTTGAACACTGACTCAACAAGACTTGATAATGAATTGGATGAAGTGATGAAAAGGAAGGAACTGAGTTAATTCCTGGGTTTCTAACTTAAGCAACTGGGTAGAGAGCAGTGCCTTGTTAATTGAGATGAGGAAGATTTGCAGTGGGAAATACTTAAGTTGTTATAAACACAGTAACTCTGAGACCTCTGTGAGACAAGCAAATGTAAAGAAATATGCACTTTGACCATGAGGCTAGAATTGAGGAAAGGTTTGGGTTGGAAATAATGGATTTGAGAATCACTGACATAATGATGATATTTGGAGCCAGTATTTTCATTAGACTAGATTTCTAAATCTGTGACACAATATCTCATAAATCATTTCTACGTATGATTAAACAATCAAGAATTCATTTCTGTTAGTGTAGTTCTTGAAGGATAAACTATGTACGATTTCTTTGGGTGAGGGCACGGTGCTCAGAATACCTTCTAATACATCAACCCAAAAATAAATTTGAGTTACTAAATGCTTTTCGTTACTATCTCAGTGACTTTCTCTTTACTCATCAAAGCTAACTTGTAAAAGTCCCATGTAATGAATGAAAAGAACTAAATAGGTCTGGATTTCTCTATGGATTAGATTTTCTATCTTAATTATGTTTTCCATAATTTAAACATCACCTACAACGATGTATGGGCTTACTTAAGAAGACAGAGTACTGAACTAAAGATCATGAGATCTGGGTTCTGTTCAAGTACTGTCATGATTTAATTTTAAGTCATAGCCTCTATAGGCCTGCTATTTTATGGATCAAGAGAAGAGACTAAGGAATATTTTAAAGCCTATGAAAACATAAATTTAGTATACAATTGAGGCATTATCATCGGTAGCTTACTACTGGGAAGTTGGAGCTCTGGGGTGGTGCTGAGCATCAGGAATGGCTCAGAGTGAAGATTCCAGTAGGCTGTTCTGGATTTCTACTTTTTTGTAGACTTAGTAATTTAGCTTCTGTACCTATAAAATGGGAGAATCACATGATTTCCCTCACCATTATGATAAAAAATTAATAAATGTCTATGTTTCACAATAAACTCTGGAAAATTCTGAAAGAGATAGGAATACCAGGCCACCTGACCTGCCTCTTGAGAAATCTGTATGCAGGTCAGGAAGCAACAGTTAGAACTGGACATGGAACAACAGACTGGTTCCAAAAAGGAAAAGGAGTACGTCAAGGCTTTATATTGTCACCCTGCTTATTTAACTTATATGCAGAGTACATCATGAGAAACGCTGGGCTGGAGGAAGCACAAGCTGGAATCAAGATTGCCGGGAGAAATATCAATAACCTCAGATATGCAGATGACACCACCGTTATGGCAGAAAGTCAAGAAGAACTAAAGAGCCTCTTGAGGAAAGTGAAAGAGGAGAGTGAAAAAGTTGGCTTAAAGCTCAACATTCAGAAAACTAAGATCATGGCATCCGGTCCCATCACTTCATGGCAAATAGATGGGGAAACAGTGGAAACGGTGAATGACTTTATTTTTTTGGGCTCCAAAATCACTGCAGATGGTGATTTCAGCCATGAAATTAAAAGACACTTACTCCTTGGAAGGAAACTTACAACCAACCTAGACAGAATATTAAAAAGCAGAGATATTACTTTGTCAACAAAGGTCCGTCAAGGCTATGGTTTTTCCAGTGGTCATGTATGGATGTGAGAGTTGGACGGTGAAGAAAGCTGAGCGCCGCAGAATTGATGCTTTTGAACTGTGGTGCTGGAGAAGACTCTTGAGAGTCCCTTGGACTGCAAGGAGATCCAACCAGTCCCTCCTAAAGGAGATCAGTCCTGGGTGTTCATTGGAAGGACTGATGTTGAAGCTGAAACTCCAATACTTTGGCCACCTGATGCCAAGAGTTGACTCGTTTGAAAAAACCCTGATGCTGGAATAGAATGAGGGCAGGAGAAGGGGACGCCAGAGGATGAGATGGTTGGATGGCATCACCGACTCAACGGACATGGGTTTGGGTGGACTCCGGGAGTTGGTGATGGAGAGGGAGGCCTCGCGTGCTGTGGTTCATAGGGTCACAAAGAGTCAGACACGACTGAGCGACTGAACTGAACTGATGCTTTACAGATTCCTGGATGAAAGAGGTTAGGAAAATACAAATTACTGTTGTGTTGATGTCAGTTCAGTTCAGTTGTGTTGATGTACTTATTAGCTTAATTTAAGCAGGATCTATCTCTTGGAAAACCTGAAAACACTTAGCTACCACTGCTTTCTGACTTCTGCCCGCTTCCCAGGGATTCTTGGCTTTCCCTAGAAAACAAACTATTACCTTGAGGGTAGCCAGAAATCTCTGAAGAAAGTCTCTTGCAAGCAGCCAGTTCAGAGAGGTCATATCTGGTACCAGGCTGTAACAGAAAAATCTTTTCACAAAAATGGTCAACACTATTTGCTAAGCAGACCAGCATTTTCCAAACAGGGAATGGCAGTACAATAAGGCCTCATTAAAACTTTGTGTGCCTTTGTTAATGTGAACCAACTTTGTTAGGCCAAACTAAGTAACTTAGGAGTGATTGCCTATGAGCTTCTCTCTACTTCTATCTAATTTCTCTTGTTTTTTCCCACTTGTCTTTTCTTTGTCTCAGATCTTCATTCTCCTACTTGAATGGGCTTTTCAGAAACTTCGGTCTTTTCTATTGTTTCCTTATCTCCTCTTCAAGGTCTCCTCGCTCAAAATGATTTGGGGACTGTCATGCCGCAAATATTTTTTACCTCTCAGAGACCAGGAGAATATAAATGGTATGCAACAGTGGCTTTCAACGAGAGGTGATTTGGTAATGTCGGGAGACACTGTAGGTTTTCACAATCATGGGAAGGGTGCCACTGGCATCTAGTAGACAGGGGTCAGGGATACTGCTAAACATCCTACACTGCACAAAAAACAGCCCACAACAACAAAGAATGGCCTAAAACACTGACAGTGTTGCTATTGAGAAATCCTGATATGCAGATTACCAGTAGCTGAAAATTACTGAGGAGGCAGCGCAGCCTCCTTAGGATACAGATTCTCAAGGTGGTAAAGCAACAGCCACTGACATCAGATTGCCTAGACTTGGATCATTCTCACTGAGTTACAGTCTTCTTGGAGGCAGGAGCATTATTTTATCTACCATGCTTAAATTACAGACTAGTATGCAATGGAGAGTGCTAACCAATTGTGGATTGTCTCACATAGTTGTTTTGAGGCCTCAAGAAGGGAACATAAACTAAGTGATATGAAGCACGGTGAGAGGGAGAAAAGCAGCTCCTGAATAGGGGGCGCTAGGCTAGTGTTATCAACTGGGATATGCTGCCCTACTGAATACAAACAATTTCAGAAAACACCAACATCAGACAAAGCCACTCTGTGACCATGATGGATCAAGACAAAAACAAAACCACCTTCATAAACTTACTGATTATTAACAAACGAACAAGAACATTGCCCCAACCACACACACCCACACCTCACACACACACACAAAGACCTAATATCCCCCTATCCTGGCTGAGGGACTGCAGCTTCTTAACCAATCACAGCTTTAGCCACTCTTGGTTCTCCCTTTTTCAGGTAAGAATTACTAAAATACCCATCAAAATTACCTTCATCTCCTTAACAGCATCCAATCCAGACAGAAGGCCTGCTTCCTGGAACCCTCTCCCAAATTACCTAATACAAGCTCCAACCCTGTAAATTTTTTCCAGCACCCTCTTCCTGAGATGCCCCCTGCGCCTCAGGCTGTGCCTCCACTCCTTACAAGGAGACAATAAGCCCAGCTTTGTTCAACAAGAAGAGTGTTCTAGGTGGTCTTCGGCTGGGGGGCACTGACAATACTGAGAGCCCCCAAAGGCTAACTGCTTCTATTATGCCTCAAGGGGAATTGCACCCACGCATTCGAAGTCTTTACAAACAAGGATTTTGAGGTTTCCGGACAGAACGCCTCTTGCCAGGCCGTTTCTCCTCATGAGACGTCTCCTTTCCCGTCTACAGGGAGGAGGCTTTTGATTTCCGACCTCCCAAGTTGAAATTCAGCCTGTTGGGTTAGATTTCTGAAGTAAAACCCCTCAGTGAAGTGAGCACCTCCACTTCCAACTTCGAGTTACTCAAACACTAGCATACCCCACGGGGACACGGTGGAGGTGGTAGCAAAGAAATTAAAGCCTCAAAGAGTTCACTTTACTGAATGCCTCACCCACCTCCCTAACTCAGGAGAAACCGCCCCGAATTCAGCAAGAGATGCTGAACAGCCTGGGTTCCCCGCTCCTCCAAAAGTTGAGGTAAGAACAGCCACCGGCAAAATCGAACCTTCCGGGCCGGCTTCCTCAGCGTCGCGCACGCGCAGGGGTCGCTGGGCAGTCGCCGCGCTAGCGCCTGCCTCTTCCGGGCGGACTACAAGTCCCAGCTTGCCGGCGCTAGGCGTCGCCTGGTAACTCGCGCCAGTAGGAGCGCGCTAGGTCGGCTTCTCCGTGCGCCTGCGCATTAGCGGGCTCTGCGCAGGCGCATTTATAACGTTTGCGAGGAGAGGGCGGGGTGTCGTTCCCTTTCGCTGATGCAAGAACCTAGTGCGGTGGTGGAAGAAGTGTCGGCAGGAGCAGCGCTGAAGCCGGGGCCTGGGGCTGACCCGTCAGACTTTCCGTCCGTGCCGAGCCCACTCGAGCCGCAGCCATGTCCGGGGACGAGGTGAGGGCCTGAGACTGGCACTATGGCTAGGGACCAAGGCGGTGAGCCAGACCCACCCCAGCATGGGAGACTGGGCCTGAGGCCTAGCGGCCGGCCGCCGCCATGTGGGGCAGCCGGGCCTAGGCGACCCGGAGCGGTAGAGCTGGCGAGGGCTCCGAAGCCCTGGCTTGGCGGTTCCCGGCTCGCCTCAGGGCGGCGGCGCTGAGGCCGGCGTCCTCCCGTGGCCGGCGTTTCCGGAATGGAGAGCACGTAGAGTTGCCCTCCAGAAGAGGGCTTGAATACCCGGTTCATGCCTCAACTGAACGAGACTGGGGCTGGCGACTCCTGCATTCCTTTCGATTTGACTCTGCAGCTCCAACTCTCCCTCGCTGGGCGCTGGTGGTGCTGAGAGGAGCGTCTCTCGGCTCTAGTAGAGCGACCGCGTTTCAAACTTGGCAGGCTGGCTTGTCCTGCCCGGCATCCACTTTTGTTCTTATCTAGAGCTTTTTTTTTTAAGACGGGAGAGAGGGAAAGAAGGCAAGAGGAAAACATCCTTCAGCCTGAAAAAGTGATTAACCTGGGAAAGTTTTAGGGCCGGAGTCCCTGAGCCTGCCTTAGCATAGCGACGTCAGCGGGAAGTCCGGGCTGCAAAGCTGCCTGGGTCTTTTTCCACTGTCTTGCTTGTACCTCAGCAAATTTCCTCAAGTCCCTTTTTGGTCAGGTTTATCGCAGTTTATTTAAATCCAAATGGCCTAAAATGACATTTGACTTTTAAGTACGAGCCATAGGTATTTATTAACACTGAGGAGAACTACCGCTGGAAAACCCCCTCAAGTTTTTAATTAGTTTCTGTAAACATTCGAGTGGTTGGCCAGTAGGGCCTTGGAGAGCAGAGAAAAATTCGAAGCTTTTTAGAGCTTTGTCATTTGAGGTGGGCCCTGAAAATGCTTTGAATTTCTTCAAGTAGTGGAAAGGATTCAGACCAAGGAAGTAGAATATTACCCAACTTGGTTAGAGTTAATTCCTTAAAATATAGGTAGTGGCTAGTTCATGGAGGAATTTGAAGACAAATTAAGGGATTTGGATTTTATTCTGCAGGCGATTCCAAGCTCTCATTTGATTATCATGACGCCCCTTTAAGATGTGTATTATTGTTATGCCCATATCAAAAATGAGAATACTGAGGCTTCTAGAGAGTTGTGTGATGCCCGTGATCAAATAGTAAGTAACCGAGTCAGTAGTATTTAGAATTCTAAATCTCCGTTTGGTGCCTAGGAGACTCTCAGGAAAGAAACTGAGTCTAAGGGAAGTATGTGATTCCTGCTTTGGAGGTCATGGTTAGACGTTGCTGTCCACCATTGTCTTTCAGAAGTTCTGAGAGTGGCGTTGTGTCATGCTTGTTTTGTTTCTACTCATTTTCTAAGCTTTTAATTACCTTTAACAAGTAAGCACCTATATAGCACAGAGTTCTCTGGGGTGCTATTCTGTGTTTTATATGGTAAAGTGCTCACAAGTGGTGTAAGAGATCTACTACTAGTTAGTACAGGAGGTAGAAATAGAGCATTAACAGCAGTTTAGAGGGCTGGAGGGTTCAGTTTTAGCGGTGGAATTAGATGGTGAAAGAAGTGGAATATTACTGAAGGGTGAAAAGGATTTTGTCAGGCACAGATGGCAGAACCAGCATTCCAGCAGAGGACTTTGAAAGGCAATAAAGTATTGAAAAGCTGTGTGTTTCTCAGATCTACCAGTCCATTTTGTAAACTGGAAATTACTGCCCAGGGAAGTTAAGTTGCCCAACATCACAGAGCAAGTTAATGGAACTAGAATCCCACCTTTGCCTTCCACTCTAAAGGTATGTGCAGGTTCTGGTTCCTCTAATCCTGTTGGATAGAGACGTTTTCTTAGGCTAATCCTTAACTTCTGGCTACTTTACAGGCTTGTAAGGATCAAGTGAAAAATCAGTAGGTGGAAGTGATAAACTGTTAGGGATGTCCTGCAGCAGAAGTAGTCCTGCCTGATAGCCAGTATAGAGGATTAAAGAATCTACTAATAAAAAGTAATTTATTTCTTTTTTCACATTTCCTGTTTTTCTTTTTTTAATGTATAGTTGCCATAAACTGCACACTTCCCTTTCAAACCTGGCAAGTAAGCCCAAAACTCATATAGCATAATCTCCTTTAAACTGACCTCTGAAAAGCAGTATTCTAGAAATATGAGTGCTGCCATGTGAGGAAAAGTTCCCTAATCTGCAGGCATCAAAGTGCTGTCAGTAGATAAGATGATTGCTTATTACTGGGCCCCATTCACAAAGTATCTGAATAGTGGGTTTTCACACAACATGGTAAGGTGTTTTACAAAAGAAACTGAATGAAAAATGGAATGTGTATTGTATGAAGTATACAAAACACAGAAGAACGCAATACAAATAAAAATCTCCCAGAATCCTGTCGCCCAGAGATGACCACACAGCATTTGTTCTCACCTTGCCTCTCTGGGTTCTTTTGAAGCTCACTCCTGCCTTCTTGGTGTGGTGCCTTCCAGGCCTTGAAGTTGTCTTGAGTAAGGTATGATAGATGTGAGTAGGCTTCCAATTTGCTGAAGCACTTTAGTCTGTTGTCAGGGTAATTTTTGCTGGTATCCCTTTTCCTCACCTTCAACCCAACCCAGTGTGGGAAATTAAAAAGAGAAAACATTTGAAGACTTTATTGTAGACTTAAAAAGATAGCTCAAAAGTCTGATTTTCCTTAAGCACACTGTGAGCAACTATTTGCTTCTCAGATCCCAACTAGTCTCATAAAACATCTGGACTGTGATAACTTGTTAAATCAGATATAAAAGTCATTTTTTTTAAAAAAACAATGTAAGTCAAGACTGACATGCCCGTGTGGTTTGAGGGAGGTCTGCTTTGGGTGCTATTTAGGAATCCCTGGTTCCCATATTTTTAAACTCTAGTTTCGCTGAGTGGTGTGAATAAAATGAAGGGATGAGTATATGTCTTCAGCACCAGAGACAGTAATTGGGAGAGGTGTTAATTACGTCAGTATATAATTCTTGCATATTTATAACCCTTTTCAAGGCTACAACCATAATGTTTCCCTGTGGATCTATATGAATGTTTTTCAAAGTATAACAGGGCAGTTGTGAGGATGTCCCTCTCATCTATGGTCTGTCTTGCTGAGTGATAGTTAAAAGATAGTTAATATTCTAGGCAAACTTGATACTGAAAAAAAAAAATGCAATAAATGGCATGTAAGCCCTGCCATACAACCAGATTTTTAGTGCTTGGAGTGTTATCTGTCCTTTTGCCAAATCTCCATATTTCAGGAATGAGGATGAGTTACAGCTTCTTCCCTGGAACGATTACAACACTGTATTTAGGGTGACCTGAGACCAAGTAGGTCAGCAGTGGGGAACTCCTTCCTCCTGACTCTTCTGTTTACTACTCTTAAGTTTGCCAAACTATGTTCTTCAGACTGACTGCTTTCCAGAATTAATCATTTATACAGTTAGAGCATTCTCAAGGTAGGAGGGGATGCTGTATCAATTTCCAGAACATCTTGCAGATCCTTCTTTATTGGGTGAGGATGATACTATACCACTCTCCCTTATTACAGACCATAGTTTGGTTTCAGTGTAGCTCAGTTTCCTTAATGTACTTGGGACATAAAGGAATTTAAGTTAATGACAATCAATTTGGGAGTTTTTTTGAGTTTCATGATATGTCTTAAAGATTAGCTCACCCTGAGTTGATGGATTTTGGTGATAGGAATCAAGACATACCATGCTTTGTCAACTCTAAAGCATTATATATAAATTGTATAATAATTGCTAACATTTATTGAGTACTTTTGTACCAGGTACTGTGCCAAGTGTTTTATGTATATTTACCTTTTTGTGCTGTGCTTAGTCGCTCGGTCATGTCTGACTCTGCCACCCCATGGACTGCAGCCTGAAGTGGCCTCTGTTCAAGGGATTCTCCAGGCAAAAATACTGGAGTGTGTTGCCATGCCCACCTCCAGGGGATCTTCCCAACCCAGGGATTTAAGTCAGGTCTCCCGCATTGCAGGCGGATTCTTTACTGTCTGAGCCCCCAGGGAAGCCTATTTACCTTTTTAGGTTTGGGTTTGGTTCTGCTACTGATCTCTACTTTACAGTTGAGGCATGGAGGGCAAGAACTTATCTGGGGTAACAAAAGTAAAAACCAGAATTAGGATTTGAATTCATTCAGTTAGGTTCTGGACTTGTGCTTTTAAACATTTTATCTTTTAATGTTCTAGAAGAAAAAAGCAGAGTAAAAGGTTGTATAGAAGTTTCTTTTACTCAGATAGAGATTTGTTATATGAAGGGTTGATGATGGATTTCTTTAAACGTTTGTCTGAATTTCAGGATAAAAAAAATATTTTTACGTTTTTTTTTTAAATCAGGTCAAGTCTCCTCGTATAGCAACCCAGGTTACCAAACTTAAACATGTAATACTTGTCTGGGCTTTGGTTTTCTCATTCATAAAGCAAGGGATGAAGCTTGGGTTATTATAACGCTAAGCTCCCTTTCCTAAATTCTGTTATCTTGTGATAGTTTATAAATTAAAAAATAGTGCATGTGTTTTTTTTAAGAGTATGCCTTTTGAGACTACAGCACGCTTGTTATGTGAGCATCATTAAAAATAATCACATGGTCCCGGTTTCTTTTCTTATCTTTTAAACAGATGATTTTTGATCCTACTATGAGCAAGAAGAAAAAGAAGAAGAAGAAGCCTTTTATGTTAGATGAGGAAGGGGATGCCCAGACAGAAGAAACTCAGCCCTCAGAAACAAAAGAAGTGGAGCCAGAGCCAACTGAGGACAAAGATGTAGAAGCTGATGAAGAAGACAGTAGGAAAAAAGGTAAGTGGTAAACATGCTGCTGCTGCTTCTAAGTCGCTTCAGTCGTGTTTGACTCTGTGCGACCCCATAGACGGCAGCCCACCAGGCTCCCCCGTCCCTGGGATTCTCCAGGCAAGAACACTGGAGTGGGTTGCCATTTCCTTCTCCAAAGCGTGAAAGTGAAGTCGCTCGGTCGTGTCCGATTCAGCGACCCCATGGACTGAAGCCTGCCAGGCTCCTCCGTCCATGGGATTTTCAAGGCAAAAGAGTACTGGAGTGGGGTGCCATTGCCTTCGAGAGAGTCAGTATTGTTCTGGAAGACCTTGTTCTCCTCCATTGGTGTTTTGGATTTTGTGCACACAATGATCCTCGCAAGCCTGAGAGGCTGTTACAGTGAAGCTGAGGCCATGAACAGTCTGGGCACATGGGACCTTGCCAGATTTCTTGTAGACTTGTTTCAGGGAAGATTCCACCAAATCCACAGGACAAAGACGATAAAACTTTGTCACTCCAGGGCTGGTTTTCCAGTCTAGCCTGTCCAGAAGTCTCTTCCAGTTTTTTTTTTTTCCTGTCTCTTTTCCAGTTTTAACGGTGGTTGTATTTGAGTGTAGGCAGAAAGAAATAGGACCAAGATAGATAGTTTTATGTCTTAACAAGTTTGAAAATATATAGAAGAAATTAAAATTACAGCCAGCATTAGTTATCCACTCTTGTGCTCTAACATAAACACCATTTATATGGTTTGGTAGACATGTTTGTGTCTGTTTAATAGAAGACACTGCACTAGGGGTAGAGAAAACTGACATTCATTTGAGCATCTGCCATGTGCTAAGCATCTTGTAAATGTTTAGTTGGAAAGTAAATCATTCTTTCAATAAGAATTAATTATGAATTCATAAATAGCTCCTTGAAAAACTTTGTAATAGAGGCATTTTAAAATATTTCTAGTATATAGTAGGGCAGAACAAATGGAAAACTTATTGAACGAAACCTATTTTTACTCATTAATGGTGGATAAAATTTCATTTTGTTCATATTGTAGTCTCATTTTAATGAATGTGAAATACTTTATAAGGCCTTTTGTTGGTTGATTGATTGAATAACTTGTTGAACTAGGCACAATAATTTAGGTGAGAACGGCATAATCCCTTGGTATCTCATTGGGAGATAGACAAGCAGCAAGTAAACACCTCTATTGGAGTGACAGAAGGTACTATTATCAAAGCACCTACAGGATACCTAACCCAGTTAGGGGATAGGAAAGATAGGCTTAGAGAAGACTTCGTGGTGGAAGTAACTTCTAACAAAGATCCTGTGAGATGAAGGTAAGAGCTATGGGAGAGGGCCCATAGGAATGCTTGAAGGTGAGAGACCACACACACTGCACAAAGAAGTGGAGGTAGTTCAGTTGAGCTGGAACTAGGAATTAAGGTGGAATATGAGAGACTAGGCAGAAGTAGATAAAGCTGGAGAGCCTTGGAAAATTATGTTAGAACCCTGACTTTGTTTTGGGAACAGTGAGGCATATGGTCAGCTACTACATAAATAGTCCCTACGTGATCCCCAATTCGATCCCTGGGTCAGGAAGATCCCCTGGAGCAGGAAATGGCACCTTACTGTTGTGTTCTTGCCTGGAAAATTCCATGGGCAGAGGAGCCTGGCGGGCTGCAGTCCATGGGGTCACAAAGAGTAGGACAAGACTAAGTGACTGAGCACAGCATATGGTCCCCTAGCCAGGTAATTTCCTAAAAAGCTTTGAGTTGACCTGCCATTGTGTTTTTAGATAACCTTTGTAGTTGTGGAGGAATTACTGTGCTAATGAACACTAATTCTGGTGACTCGATTAATAGCTGAAACATTGGTTTAAATTATGCTTTGCCTTTTGCTATTTGTTAATAATTGATAATCTCAATTATCTTTTAGATGCTTCTGATGATCTAGATGATTTGAATTTCTTTAATCAGAAGAAAAAGAAGAAAAAATCAAAAAAGATATTTGATATTGATGAAGCTGAAGAAGGTATAAAGGTAGTATTGCTTTCTTATTGAAGGTAAAATTTGACCTCTTGAAAGGTTGCTAATGGCTGATGTTTCTCCCTCTTTGTCTCATCTCTTACTAGTTTTGCTTTTTTAATTAAGGATTTAGTCACTACTGTTAAGGTCATTTTCTTGGCATCGTGTCTGACTAGGTATTTTAAAGGAATTATGGTTCAAAGGAATGTAAATTTAGCTTTTACACATTGTACTGTGTGCCATTAAGATGATTACAAAATGCCACTTGTCATTAATCATACTGAGATTGGCTGAGGAGAGAGATTTCTGTGAGAAATCCTGTAGAGCAAATATCCCTGTGATTTCTTCTGTTAAACTTTTGGTAGCGTGTTGAGGATACACAGATTTATGTGTATATCTCTGAGCAGCAAAGAATGAAACCCGGCCTGTGGTGGTTGGTGGCTGATGATTTTATGCCCTGTTCTCCTACAGGAGAACCAGAGCAATCAGGCTGGTTTTATGGAATTCAATGATCTTGTGGGGACTTGAGGCCCTATAATTGTTTTATTACTGGATTGATTTCTAATATAAATATCTCAGAGTTACTCTGAATAAGGAGTAGAAAGATGGGTGGATAAGTAGGTGAATAGGATGGGTGGAGGAAGGAGCTGAAAGTCTGTTCTTTAATGATTTGTTAATTCAGCAGATATGTATTCATTAAGACAGTGAGTCAGGCATTGTGTGCTAATTGTCAAGTAAGATACTTTCCGTTTTCAGAGGTTCAGGGATAATTTGGAGTTCTTGAGAACAAGATGATTTTACCTAGATTTATCCTATTCTCTCCTTGTTTGGAGAGTCTCTTCTTTTTCTACCATTGTAGGGAAAATGATAAAGAGAAATGTTCAGATTATACTGAATAAATGAAGTATAAATATCCCGGGTAACCAGGTGACACGTTAGAGATGTGCCACAGAAAGTCTTGGTTAACAAATTTCTCTAGTAACTTTTGTCCTGAAGAGTCACTTACAAGCTCTAATTTTAGTGCTTGGATACTTTTTTCTCTGCTCTTAAGTCATAACAAGAAGTTTCAAGTATCCTTATCAGGCAAGACATGGACATTAACTTGAGGCTGAAGTGTTTTTAAGATTTGAATTTTCAGACCACCACAGGGCTTTTGAAAAATCTTGAAAAATACTTTGTGCTATTCTCTACCTTTCACTGGGTCTTAGCCTCCAGGTTAGAAATAGAACTTACTGGGATAAAATTATTAATACAGGACTAGAAGCTGACTGGTGTGTGCTAACTTGTATTTAGCCTGTCTGAGTTTCTCATTTACTGATTGTCGTCTTAGAGACTAGGTTAATATCTAGTTTCTTGTCTGGTGTATCCAGCAGATAGATACACATGGGCTGATTGGTCTTTGATGGTCAGATGTGGCACTGAGACAACACAGCTGGATTTGGCATCTTAAGGCTACACTTTATTTATTCCTGGCTGTTTGAGCTTTTTTGCTCATTAGATTTCTAAAATTGCTATAGCAGGGTTTACAGAGTAGCACAAAAGTAGATATTGATAAGTAATGTTGACAGCACACTTCAGGTTGGATACACTGATGTAAGTAGGTGAGATTAGAAGGCTGGAACTAAAACTGGCCCTTTCTGCTCTTCTGGGGTTTTTGTGTCTCATTTCAAGGTTGTGCCTGGTTTACATCCATGACTATAGCAGCTAATCTTGGGATCAAGCTTTACCTTAGAGAAAGAAATGGCAACCCACTCCAGTATTCTTGCCTGGGGAATCCCAGGGACGGCGGAGCCTGGTGGGCTGCCATCTATGGGGTCGCACAGAGTCGGACACGACTGAAGCGACTTAGCAGCAGCAGTCCATTCATCATGTGACCCTAATTCTCTATGGGTTCTGCCTTTTCCCTCTTTCATGATTTCATCTGTTGAAGTGTTGCCCAAAGACTTCCTTACAGCCTAGTGCCAGGCTAGCAGTGGTATAAGAAAAAAATATCTGGTCTTTTCCATTGGTCCTGGCATACCATTCCTAAGACTCTTGGAATCTCTGGATCTGAGTTTGATCACCAAGAGCCAATGATTTCATCAATGATGCCTACAGAAAGAAGCCTCCATAAAAATCTCATAAGTGGGCTCAGTAAAAAAAACCCTTGGGGGGCGGCTTTGGAGAGCTTCAGTGCTGGTGACCACATTAGGATGTTGAGACCACATTGGGTACCTGGAGAGAGCATGGAAGCACTACACTTCTGCCTCCCTGTTCTTGCTCTATGCATGTTCTCCCTTTGGCTGTTTCCAGGTGTATCCTTTATGTAATATTGTGTATATATATATATCAAGTATAATCAGGTAAGTGTTTTCCTGAGTTCTTTGAGCCCTTCTAGCAAATGATTGAATTAGGGGTGTCTGGGAACCCTTGAACTTTTTTAAGTAGGACATATGTGTGGGAAACCTGGGGATTCTATTCTTGAAATTGGCCTCTGCAATGAAAACAGTCTCATGGGATTGAGCCCTTAAATCCATGGAGTTTGTCACTAACTGGATAGTGTCAGAACTACATTGATTTGTATGTTATCTAGTTAGTGTCAGAGTTGGAAAATTGGTGTGGAAAAACGTCACATATTTGGTGTCAGGAGGAAAAAGCGCTCCTACTAACTGCATCAGAATACTTAGAAACTTATTTAAAATATTCCTGAACCCCATGCCTGCTGAAGATTGTCAGTGAGACATAAGAATCCTTGTTAAGTGTCTTAAAATTTTTTCAGTTTAAATGACACTCTGAACCAATTTGGTTCACCTGTGAGAGAGATTTCTGATCTATAACTTCAGTTTTAATATGTAATACTTTTTTCCTCCAAAGCCATGTCAGCCCGTATCATTTAAAAATAAAAAAAAATTCTAGTAGCAAAATGTTGACTCTTATCTCACTTTCTTAGGACCTTAAGATTGAAAGTGATGTTCAGGAACCAGCTGAACCAGAGGAAGATCTTGACATTATGCTTGGCAATAAAAAGAAGAAAAAGAAGGTTGTCAAGTTCCCTGATGAGGATGAAATACTAGAGAAAGATGAAGGTAATACTGGTGGGCTTAACAGCTCATTTCTAGGCTCACACAAACCTTTGGCCTAGTCTCTTTCATGAATGGGTTCCTTATTTATTTTTTCTTGACCCCTTATTTCCACTACGTAGTAATGGAAGCAAAAAGGAAACAGAATCTAACTTGATAATGAAAGTTTAAAAGATTTCATGGGGGAAGAACTTGACAGTTGTGATTACATTATAACATACTGATTTAGACAATTACTGTAACTGGATTTTTTTTTTTTTTACACTATTTTGTTAAAAGTGCTGTTTATTAGCTTCGAAGTACTGTAACTATAGAGAATTTAGTATAGTCAGCAGATGGGTTTTTATGGATGTGTTTGTTTCTTAAGTGCTTCAAAACAGACATTTTTTCCTCTAATTATCCCAGTGCATTATTTTGTTTGTTAAATCAAGAAAACAGTTCAGTGTGTCTGTATTACCACAAATTCCTAATTAGAAAGGTCTGTGTTAAGGATGACTTATGAAAGTTGTAACATCTCCCTAAGGAATATGGGGTTATTTGAGAGCTTTGATGCCTTTATGATTGAGACTGTTATGAATGCAGTTGTGGGAGGGAAGACAAATGTCCGAAAGCTTTCAGTTCTCTAGATCTGCTTCTCCCTTCCCCTTTTTGTTCTTGTATCAGGCCCTACCCCTCATTCTTATAGTCTTTGTTATCTGTAGCTTTAGAAGATGAAGACAGCAAAAAAGATGATGGTATCTCATTCAGTAACCAGACAGGCCCTGCTTGGGCAGGCTCAGAAAGAGACTACACGTATGAAGAGGTAAGACAAATTCTGTTGTGAAGGGCTAAACTGTTCGCTAGAACTCAAAAGCAGGATAAAATGTCCCCTGAATTGAAAGGGCCATTGAAGTACAGGTTGATAATGAAACAGACCCAGAGAGGTCACACAGCCAATGCACAGCACTGCCTGATGCCCATGTATGGGACAGGCAGTCATTATAGTATCATCAGAATCCATGAACTTCTAAGGTCATTGGAGCCCCCCTGGAGGGGGACAATAGAGAAAGGAAGTGTTAATATGGGGCCAAGCTAGTCTGGAGTTTGTTTGTTCTGGGTAGTCGGAATTTTAGTTTTCCAGATACCACATATTTTCCCACAGTAACAGTAGAATTAGTAGGAACTTGTTCTTTCCTTTAACTTTGAATATGGAACTGTTCCGCTTTCATAATGGACCAATTGCTGTTGAGGGTTGAGAATTATTTTCAAGGAGCTCCCAGAACATGTGATGAGTGTGTACATTTGATAAGTAAAGTTTGTTAAAGGAAATGCACAAGTTACTCAAGTGGGAACTGTGCTGCTGCTGCTGCTGCTGCTAAGTCGCTTCAGTCGTGTCCAACTCTGTGCAACCCCATAGACGGCAGCCCACCAGGCTCCGCCGTCCCTGGGATTCTCCAGGCAAGAACACTGGAGTGGGTTGCCATTTCCTTCTCCAATGCATGAAAGAGAAAAGTAAAAGTGAAGTCACTCAGTCGTGTCCGACCCTTCATGACCCCATGGACTGCAGCCTACCAGGCTCCTCCGTCCATGGGATTTTCCAGGCAAGAGTACTGGAGTGGGGTGCCATTGCCTTTTCCGGTGGGAACTGTATACTCCTGCTATTAATGAGACTGTACATGAATACCACTTTATCTCTATAGCTACTGAATCGAGTGTTCAACATCATGAGGGAAAAGAATCCAGATATGGTAGCTGGAGAGAAAAGGAAATTTGTCATGAAACCACCACAGGTCGTCCGAGTAGGAACCAAGAAAACATCTTTTGTCAACTTTACAGATATCTGTAAACTGTAAGTTGGTTAATGCAGAGTCTCCATCCCAAATGCCAGGTTCTCAGTGGAGTATATGTTAAATATCCTTAATGGTGGATGTTATTGCCAGTAGAGACAGTGCACAGGTGTCAGGGTTGGGTTGCGGGAGGTCACAGTTCAAGTCCATCAGTTCTTTTGATTCATAGGTCTTAAGGCTTGATTTATTAGGCATCTAAAAGTAAGGGAAGGCAACTCATGCTGACTTATGAGAGGATTCTAACCAGAAGGAGTGAAGAGTCAGGAGACTGAGTATAGTCCTTAGAAGCCTGGGGAGCCCAGGCAGATGGAAAAGCTCATCAGGCTAGAGTGGGCCTGCCAAGCAAGTACAAGTAGTGAGCTTTGGGAAGGCAGCTACATTTAATGTTCTGCTTCCTTGGTTATTGCCAAGACACAGTTGATGAGATTTCCACTTCATTAATTACCATCACATTCCATGCCTGTCTTACCCCCATGTCACTGTCTGGGCCTGGCTCTTCTCAGACTTCCTCAGCTATACCTTTTTTGGCCGGTTCCTTAGGGCAACTGACCTTATCTCCTGTTTTTGTTCTTTAATTTCATACGTAATATAGGCTTGTTGTCAGTAAAAGAGAAAGAAAGAAAAGAAAGTGAAGTCGCTCAGTCGTGTCCGACTCTTTGCAACCCCATGGACTGCAGCCCACCAGGTTCCTGTGTCCTTGGGATTTTCCAGGCATGAGTACTGGAGTGGTTTGCCATTTCCTTCTCCAGGGGATCTTCTCGACCCAGGGATTGAACCCAGATCACCCACATTGTAGGCAGACGCTTTACCGTCTGAGCCACCAGGGAAGTCAAAATAAAGAAAGTGTAATCACTAAAAATTCCCTGACCAGAGTAACCACTTTTTTTCATTGCTTGTAGGCATGACTTAAAAAGTTTTAGACTTTTTTTTTGCTAGTGGCAATAATAGTATTTCTATCTATAGAAATAAGATAGAAAATGAGAAAATACAGACCTGCTAAAGAAAATGAGAACTCATCTGTTTTTAAGCCCATCATTAAGAGATAGGTAATCATAGTTTAGTATTTTATGTTTAGCTACTTTTTATTTTTTTTTTAATATTTATTTGGCTGCACCGGCTCTTAGTTGCAGCACTCAGGATCTTTAGTTGCAGTGTGTGAACTCTTAGGTGTGGCATGTGGAATTTAGTTCCCTGACTAGGGATCGGATGTGGGCCCCCTGCATTGTGAGTGCAGAGTCTTAGCCACTGGATCACCAGGGAAGCCCTCTCTTTAGCTACTTTTAAGCATCTAAATATTTTTTTAATAAATTGGTATTATACTGGTTTTTAACATTTTTCTCAATATATAGTGAAATTTTTACCCATATCATTAAATAATCTTGACAAATGTTTTTAAGAGTTATACATCATATTCTGACAGTTCCTTGGTTGAACATGGTTGCTCCCAATTTTTCATTATCAGGCAGAGCTTCATGGAACAATCCTGATATGTGTATCTTGGCAGAACTCAGAATAGCCTTAGGGTGAAAATTCCCAGTAGGGAATTGCCTAGTCAAAAGGAATGGACATTGTTTATAGCAAACATTGGCAAGTTGCTTTCCAGCAAGTTTATACCAGTTTATACTCCCACTAGCAATATAAGTACCTACAAGTTTTACTATATTTCACCAACCCTTACTCATTACATTTTTGGGGAAAAAAGCTTTTTAAAATTGTAATAGTAGTACCTAGTTATTGGAACAAACTCAAACAGTGCCAAGTGAATAGAATTAAAAAGTGTACTAAGTGGCATTACTCTGTATTTGCTTTTTTCGTTTTATGTGCTTTTTCATTTTATGCTTTTTTGTTCTTATTTAGAGACCTATATTTTAAAAGCAGGATAGAATGGATGTACCATAATTTAACCACTTCCCGTTGGTGAATATTTTAGCTGTTTTAAATTTCTGTTGTTGTGCTGCCATGAAATAACTTCCCTTTTTTAAAATAAATTCCAAACAGGAAATATATAGGAATTCATGTAACAAACACCCAAGTACTCATTGCCTTGATTTGGTGTGTTTTAACCTCTTGATACTTTAACTTCAGATCTTTTTACTTCTTTAAAAGGGGGGCTTTACAGTTACAATTTAAGGCCATCTTTATATATCTTTCTGATCTCTTTTACTTTCCTTCCTAGAAAAAGATCTTATCCTTTAAAGTTGATATTTACCTTTCCTGTCCATGTCTATAGACATTTACCAGTGTGTGTATACTTGTAAATAAAATGTAATATTGTTTTATGGGCTTTAAAATGTAAGCAAATGGTATCATATATATCTTCATTTTAGAGTTTGATGAACTGTGCTAAAATTCACCTAACAGCTGAGTAATTACAAAACAGTGAAGAGAGTGAGGTTTTTAGAAGTTTGGTTAGATTTCCATGAAAGATAAGGTTTATATTATTCCACTTTTCTTTTTAGATTACATCGTCAGCCTAAACATCTCCTTGCATTTTTATTGGCTGAATTGGGTACAAGGTAAGAAACTATATTCACGTTTGTATACAGTTACTTACAGTATTAATGGACATTTTATAAGAACTTCTTTTAACTTGAAAAGATATGTAATACACTTAGGGAAAAAAACATCCACTTGATTGTCAGAAGAACTTTCAGGGCAATGAAGGAGGGAAACTTGTTCATTTCTTTGGGAGAGGTTGGCTACTTGGGAATAGGAAAGCGGTTCACAGTGGCTCATATGTGAACAGGCCTGTTAGGTATACCAAAGTGAGCTGAATGTCCCTTTAAAAATAAGTAATGTAGAATTAAGGACATAATGAATATGACTAACATGTTGAGCGTCCATTGTGTGCCAGACTCTTGGATACCATCTCAATCTTTAAAACAGTTCTGTGGACTATTAGAAAGTAGTGTTATCCCATCTTAATGCATTTGGAAACAGGTTTGGTGAAGTGAGGTTGTATAGGTGGTCACATAGAGAAAGAAAAAGTGTTAGTCATTCAGTTGTGTCTGACTCTTTGCAACCCATGAACTGTGGCCTGCCAGGCTCCTCTGTCCATGAGATTCTCCAGGCAAGAATACTGGAGTGGATTGCCATTTCCTGCTCCAGAAAATCTCCCTGACCCAGGGATCGAACCTGGGTGTCCAGCATTGCAGGCGGATTCTTTACCATCTGAGCCACTAGGTCACATAGCTAGTTAATTGCAGTCAAGATGTAAACTCAACTCTGTGTTTCTTGGGAGCTTTTAACCCTTAAAAGCCTTAATCTTGTGCCTTGGTGTACGACAGAGGTAAGTAAGGTGTTCTCTTCTCTTCCTGTCTAGAAACTCATTTTGTTGGAACTGGCTGTATTTGCTGTGGGGTTAAGGAGTAATTTGCTTGACCAATGGTAGATAATGTGGGCTGTGTTGTGGGAGAATTGTATTTTAAATGTAAATTTGTTACAAACTTAAATTACATAAACTGATGGAGCAAAAGGTAGCAGTGTTTTTCCTACTTCTCAGAATAATTTACAGTTTTTGTGGAGGTGAGGTAAATTATAACAAGTTGTAACCAGTGAATTTATAGTCAGCTAAATATAGGGATATCAAGAAAATTGAATTTCTTTTGATAGTGAATGAAAAAGATTTTCTGTATCAAGCACTGGAATCACCGTTGCCTGGAAATTAAGGGTTACTGTTCACGGAGGACAATAATAAACTCTTAGAGGAGAATCATAGGAGAGGTTCTTGCAAAAGTCAGTTTAATAGTAAGATAAGGAATAGATTTAATGCTGCTTGGCTGGATCTTTGTTTACTTTCTGATTTGTAATTTTTTTTTTTTCTTTTCACATTTTTGTATGGCTGAAATTCCAAAGCTTAATTTTGATGAAACCCAATTTATCAGTGTGTTTATTTGGTCATATTGAAGAAACTATTGACTGACACATGGTCATGAAGATTTACATCTGTGTTTTCTTCTAAGATGACTACAATTTTAGCTCTTATGTTTAGTTTGACAATTTATTTTGCAGCTATTTTTTGGTATTGTTAAAAGCAGTGTCAAAGTTGTTTCTTTTGCATGTAAATAGATAACCTAGTTGATCTTGCACCATTTGTTGAAAAAACTATTCTCTGCTCCAATGAATTATCTTGACACTAGTTCAGAAGTCAATTGACAATAAAATAAGGGTTTATTTTTGGACTCTCCATTTTTTTCATTGATGTACATGAGTACTGTGGCTTTGAATATATTTCAATCTCAGAAAACATGAGCCCTCCAACTTTCTCCTTCTTTTTCACCATTATTTTGGCTATTCTCAGTCCTGTGCATTTCCATATAAATTTATTTATTTATTTATTTATTTTTACATCAACTTTTAAAAAAAATGATGTCTAGCCCAGAGCCTTGCTTTCTCAAAAGTATTACTTGTCAGCAACTGCTTTTAAAAAAGTTTCTCTTTAAGCATCATTGACAATATGAGGCCTGTTATTTCAACTGTACTTTTGGGGGAGGGGTTGAAACTGCTTTATAAATACAATTCACACATTTAAAAATGTATAATCCAATAGTTCCTAATTTGTTCACATAGTTAACCATCACAATTTTAGAACATTTTCATTAACTATATGCAACTGAATCAAAAGATTTGGTCTTAGAATTTTTAAAGATGTCTATAGCTGTTTTCATAGTTCTTATATTTATAGTGCATCTCACTGCTTTGCATGTGGTATGCAGTCAGTAAAAGTGTGATTGTCCTTTGTTGCTTGAATGCGTCATCACACAGTTAAGGAATCAATTTTTTTTTCCTTCAGTGACTGAGTCCAGCTCTTTGTGACCCCATGGACTACAGCATGCCAAGCTTCCCTGTCCATCACTATCTCCCAGAACTCAGTGTCCATTGAGTCAGTGATATTATCCAACCAATCTTATCCTCTGTCACTCCCTTCTCCTCCTGCCCTCACTCTTTCCCAGCATCAGGGTCTTTTCCAGTGCGTCGGCTCTGCACATCAGGTAGCAAAGTATTGGAGCTTTAGCATTAGTCCTTCCAATGAATATTCGGGGTTGATCTCCTTTACAATTGACTGGTTTGATCTCCTTGCAGACCAAGGGACTCTCAAGAGTCTTCTCCAGCACCACAGTTTGAAAGCATCAGTTCTTCAACACTCAGCCTTCTTTATGGTATAACTGTCACATCTGTAACAAGACTACTGGAAAAACCATAGCTTTTAACTAGACAGACCTTTGTCAGCAAACTGATGTCTTTGCTTTTTAATACACTATCTAGGGTTGGTCATAGCTTTCCTTCCAAGGAGCAAGCGTCTTGTAAATTCATGGCTGCAGTCACTCTGCAGTAATTTTGGAGCCCAAAAAGATAAAATATGTCACTGTTTCCACTTCTTCCCCATCTGTTTGCATGAAGTGATGGGGCCAGAGGCCATATCATCTTAGTTTTTTTCATGTTGAGTTCCAAGGCAGCTTTTTCACTCTCTTTTTTCACCCTCATCAAGAGGCTCTTTAGTTCCTCTTCACTTTCTGCCGTAAGGGTGGTGTCATCTGCATACCAGGCTACCACCAATTTTGATTCCAGCTTGTTATTCATCCAGCCCGGCATTTAACATGATGTACTCTGCATGTAAGTTAAATAAGCAGAGTGACAACATATAGCCTTGACAATACTCCTTTCCCAATTTTGAACCAGTCTGGTTTTAGACTTAACATCATTTACAAATCATTTGTTGCTGAAGACGTAATTA
Source organism: Okapia johnstoni (assembly GCA_024291935.2). Lineage (NCBI taxonomy): Eukaryota > Metazoa > Chordata > Mammalia > Artiodactyla > Giraffidae > Okapia > Okapia johnstoni. The sequence goes on along the minus strand of CM044324.1, from coordinate 52,609,856 downwards.
AAAATTGAATTTAATGTTAGGAAATAAGGGTAAGTCATTAGGCACCAACTACTTAAATTTTGAGAAACCAGGTAGTTTGCCCCTATAACTTACCTGTGTCGTTGGATGTATTTTAGTATTTAAAATATTTGAATATTTAATATATATTATAAAAATATAAATATTTAATATTTAAAATGATTGGTATTTGATTCCTTATAGGAAAAAACAATAATAGAGATATTTTTGTTTTCTTTCATAGTGGTTCTATAGATGGTAATAATCAACTTGTAATTAAAGGAAGATTCCAACAGAAACAAATAGAAAATGTTTTGAGAAGATATATCAGTAAGTGTATAATTTTTAACACATCACTCTGAAATGTTCCCGCTGGGCTGAAATATACTGGGGGACAGCCATTGGTTTTTAATGAAGCTAGACAGGCTGGCCTTAGAAGATGAGGGAAGATGATAGTGGTGGGGAACTGGGGTGGGAGGTGGCTCTTGGTAGCCATTTGGGGGTCAGGGGGTGGGATTTGGATTTCCTAAGAAGACCCAGCTGATCAAGGCTGCTGGTTGGTTCTAGGCTGAAGGCCAAGTCAAAGAAGTCTATCTGCATTCAGACCTGATCTGACCTAGTTTTCTTACCTTCCTAATCACTTAAAATTGGCAGATCTGTTCCCACCTAAGAAAGCTATTAAGTTCTTTCTTGAGTGGGTCTCCTATAGACATTGCCAAGAGTAGGGATCTGGCAGGTGTCACTGCTTCTTTGGACATTTGGAGCCTTTTTTCAACCCATGGTTAAGTTTGTGAAGTATCATATCAGATAGCTTGTGTTTTCTTACCTCTAGAATAGCTGGGTGTAGCTAAGATAGGCTTTCAGTTTGGGTTCCAGTGTGGGATTAGAGAGTTCAGTAGAAGCATTTTAGAGGAAAGAAAACCTCTGGCTCGGGTAAAAAATACCTGTGGCTACCAGGTAATTCTGTGTGTTGTTTCTCCTCAGAGGAATACGTCACCTGTCACACGTGCCGATCACCAGACACAATCCTGCAAAAGGACACCCGACTCTATTTCTTACAGTGCGAAACTTGTCATTCTCGATGCTCTGTTGCCAGCATCAAAACTGGCTTCCAGGCTGTCACGGGCAAGCGAGCACAGCTCCGTGCCAAAGCTAACTAATTTGCTAATCACCACTGATTTTGCAAAGTGTGTTGTGGAGATTTGGCTGGACAGGTTTACCATCAGAGTGGATATACCACTGTATTAAAAACAAGATAGAAAAGCTGCCAAGTTCTTTGGCGTGTGGCTGGTTGGTCTGAAATTCTTGCAAGATGCCGTTGCTGAAGCTGTTGACATACTCATTGCCTACTTTAACAACTGTCAGAGAAACAAGATGGGGTAAGGCGGTGCTTTTTTAAAATCGTTCATAGACTTCTGTAAAATGCAAGATAAATTAAAGTTATTATAACAGTGATTCTTTCAATTTGGTTTGTCCTTCAGTTTTCTTTTTCTATTAAAAAATTAAGCTTAATGAATTCAGCACAACAGTTTGTGCCTGGGCAGCTCTGGTGAGGTCTCTTTATGCTTGTCCTGAGAACCTTAAGCTGGGTAGTCATTTTCCTTCTCAGTTTCTTGGGATGCCTGAAGTAGACACAGCTTCACAAAGGACGGTTGGAACATGAGACCTGGGAGGACAGCCTGTTTTTGGTGTCCAGAGAACAATTATATAGACTTGAATTCTTTTTCATTATGTGGGGATTGGTGCCACTACCTCACAGCTGAGTCCTCCATCTGTTAGCATATGAGGGAATACAAGGTGCTAAGTACCTTCCTTAGAATTTTCCTCCTTACTGGCTACTAAGAGAAGCTTAGAGATACAGCCTTTGAGTATGTCTTATAACTTGCTGGCACACCAAGAATAACCCTAGTTGGGCACCTGTTGGTGAGAAAGTGGTGTGGCTTATGCAGTCGAGAGAACTCTTTCAGAGTCCAAACCACGATGCTAGAGGACACTTTTCTTTTTCCTCAACTTGAGTTCTGGATTTTAAAAATGGCCCACCACAAATGTTTTTTTCTATTTTCTGTATTAAAGTAGATTTTGAATGTGATCATGAGAAACCAAGAGGTGATTCTGATTGTGTTCCACTTCTGGAGCCTCCTTCTGGTTCTGCCTTCTGTGGTTTTGGCCCAAAAGGTATTTCTCCACTGAGCACAAGAGAAAAGATCCTCTTAAATGCCTGCTGTGATCTGCCTTGCACACACTTGCTGAGGGTAAGGGCATAATGCTGCTCCTTCCTCTTTCTTGTTGCCAGACTATTCCAGGAGCAGTCACTCAGCCTTGACTGTCTTGACCATGTTGTGTTTAATCACTGTGACCCAAAGTATAGGCCAAGTGTTGTAAGGTGCCTTGGTCAAGAAGTGGTAGAGGGGGCAGAGCACTCCCTCAACCCAGTAGGTCCTGACTACACACTGGCTGAGCTGCCAACACTGCCCTGATGAACTCAACTGCTGTTTATTTCATCTTCCTTCTTTTGTATCTATATCCACACAATACCCAATGTCAGCTGTTACTGCGTGAATAAACCAAGGTTCAGTGCCTCTCGTGTAATGAGCGCTTTTGTGCCTATGTATGTGTGTTTTGTTCATTTCTTTAGTCGGGAGACATGGGATTTTACAGTTTGGTGACAGATTGGCAGTTTTATTGGCAGTTTCAACCCCAGTTCTTAAGTCCATTCTCCAAAACAGATTCTCTGGACTGATCGAGACTTCTTCAAGGTAGTCCTGTTAAGCTATATACTTGGTCAAAATCGGATCGACTGTAGCAGACCCATTCAAAATGACGAGTTACCCTAGGTTAACATTCCCACTAGCATCAGCCTTTCTTCTGTGTACTGTACTATCTCAGACCAACCACAGCTTAGCAGGAAGGAATCTTCTATGGAGGGACAAAGCAAAGGCCATTGAGGGTTTCTGATCAAGAGCAATGTTCTAGTTATAAGGGAATCAGACCACCATTTCCAAAGTGTCTTCAGAAACTGTTAAAGGGTGTTCCTAATTATGCTGGGGGTTGTGGGGGGAGTTTTTTGAGACCAGATAAGCATGTTCCATGACTAAGTAAAGCCTAAGTGAAAGTCTTTTCTATGTGGATGTGCATTTTCACAAGCATATAAATAAGCAGTTATATCTCTTGACTTCATACCTGCCCCCAGCCCCATCTACAGAAAAGTTTAAACTTTTCCTAAGATCTCCTGGCTCTTCACAGATCCCTGCCCACTTCATGTAAACAACTGTTTTACCCTTAGGCCACCATAAGTGCTAAGAGCAGAGTTTACATGTTCATTGATGTATCCCCATGCCTAGAGCAAGCAGGACTTAGCTTGTGGGTAGTAAGTCAGGTATTTTTTAGTTCCCTCTACCCCCAAACATGTTGGAGACTAAGTGTTCAGAAAAAGTGCTGGGCTGGGCAGCCTGGAAGTGTGAGGCCCCAGCTCTGACCTGGTCTCTTAAGTGCATATTTGAACAGAACATCAGACTTTACAGTGTGTTTTTAGATGTCAGGCTTTATAGCGTGTAATAGTGTTTATCTAATTAAGATGAATTTATAATTTCAAAGTTTTAATTCCCATAATCCTATCACCATAGAATCTTTTCATATCAAGAACATTTCCTAGTACAGTATTTTTAAAAACTGCGTAAGAATCTATTCATGGTATGCCATAGTTTATTGTCAGTACCCTAAATGGTGGGTTTTGATAATGCTATGAGTACAGGCCTTGAACAGTCTGGACTGGTAGCCTTCTATCATTGATTATTATATCCTGTATTCTCATCTATAAAATGAGAAAATGCCTATCAGAGATGATGAAATATTATATTTAAAGTGCTTAACCCAGGCCTGCCTGCCTTGCACTGTGCACTATCTTCCTTCTGTACTCCCCTCAGGCTGAATTACCCTGGTCAGAGGGGAGGAGATGCAATGGCTGATAGTACTTGTGAGTGTATCTCCTTTCCCAAAGAGAGATACTCTGCCTTTGCCCTGCCAAGTGTGCAAATCCTGAGGACTATAGATATTACTTACCTATTTTTATGGTGACAATGGCTTACTGACCTTGTGAAAAACTGCTCTGCTTTGAGACAGGGTGGCTACCTGTCTCCAGGAGCATCACACTCTCCCAAAGGTTTGCAACAGCAGAGGCGCATAGTCCTTCAAGCTTTGTCCCATTAATGGTGGTGCTCTCCAGAGAAGAAAGGGCTAAACACTTTCTGGGTCTCCTGTGATTGCTGTGGGTCATGTCCCTTCAAACCTTCCCTGTAACAGATACTCAAGAACTTTCTAATTACTGCCCCTTGCTTTAAGTGTGGCTTCTGTTTTAAACACAGTATTTGAAACCACTGGAGAACCAGCTGTTGTTCTAAAGGATAAGTATTAATGGCTGTTCTTATTGAACACCACCATTTTAATGGGCACTTTTTAAAATTATATTCATTGTACAAATTTTCATGAACTTTTAAGTGAGCCAGGAACCAAAATATTACATAATATATTGGCCAAACCTAATATGCTGGGAAACAACTTAACTATCATTAACTGTTTTGGCCTCAAGAGTTATGACTGCTTCACTTTTCAGTCCCAGCTCACTATGACAGATGTCTCTCACAGGGCCCAGAATCTGGGCTTTTTTTTTTTTCTTCTGCACTATGCAGCTTGTGGGATTAGTTGCCCGACCAGGGACTAAACCTAGGTTTCAGCAGTGAAAGTGCCAAGTTCTAACCACTGGATTGCCAGGGAATTCCCTTTGTGTTTTTCCTAAATAAATACTGCCTAAGTACTATCCCTAATTTGTGTGAGGTCCTGTACTTGGTGCTTATATATATTCACTTCATCAGCTCAGCAATCCTCTGAGGTAGGTACACTGTTATCTCCATGTTACAGATGAAATGGTGACTTAGGATAACTAACTCACCCAAGGAGCCACACAGTTGGTTAATGGGGAGTGAAGATGCGGTCCCAAGCATTTGGGCTCCAGACCCTGTGCTCTGTAAGAGCTGTAATAAAAGTAGCACACAGGGGAGGGGCTGGTGCTAACTCAAGCCAGGAAGGTGTCTGCAAAGGTGACTTCTGAGCTGAGCTATACGGAATAAATACTGGTTAACCGTGGGGTGAAACACAAGCTGGAATCAAGATTGCCGGGAGAAATATCAATAGCCTGATATGCAGATGACACCACCCTTACAGCAGAAAGTGAAGAGGAACTGAAGAGCCTCTTGATGAAAGTGACAGGGGCATGAAAAAGCCGGTTTAAAACTCAACATTCAAGAAACTGATCACAGCATCTGGTCCCATCACTTCATGGCAAATAGATGGGGAAACAAGGGAAACAGACTTTATTTTCTTGGGCTCCAAAATCACTGCAGATGGTGACTGCAGTCATGAAATTAAAAGACGCTTGCTCCTTGGAAGAAAAGCTATGACCAACCTGGACCTATTAAAGATCTAGACCAACCTAGCATATTAAAAAGCACAGACATTACTTTGTCAACAAAGGTCCATCTAGTCAAAGATAGGATTTTTCCAGTAGTCATGTATGGATGTGAGAGTTGGGACCAGAAAGAAAGCTGAGCGCCGAAGAATCAATGCTTTTGAACTGCAGTGTTGAAGAAGACTTGAGAATCCCTTGGACTGCAAGAAGATCCAACCAGTCAAGTCAGTCCTGAATATTCACTGGAAGGACTGATGTTGATGCTGAAGCTCTAATACTTTGGCCACCTGATGCAAAGAACTGACTTACGGGAAAAGACCCTGATGCTGGGAAAGACTGAAGGCAGGAGGAGAAGGGGGCGAGAGAGAATGAGATGGTTGGATGGCATCACTGAAACAATGGACATGAATTTAAGCCAACTCCAGGAGATAGTGATGGATAGTGAAGCCTGGCGTGCTTCAGTCCATGGGTTCACAAAAAGTCAGACATAACTGAAAGAGCAGATTGATGGGAAGTGAAAAGACTAGTCAGGTTATTGTAGAAGTCTTTAAGAGATAAAAAGGGCTTAACCTACTAAGGGAGTGGGACAAAAAACAGGTTAGAGCTAAGATATACCTTGGAAAAACTAACATGATGCTGACATGAGCAATAGGGTAAACAAATACACCATTCTCCAAGATGCAGGATTCATGAAAATAAAGATGTCGTGTGTGTGTCTCAGTCATGTCAAACTTTGCAACCCCATGAACTACATATAGCCCACCAGGCTCCTCTGTCCATGGAATTTTCCAGGCAAGGATACTGGAGCGGGTTGCCATTTCCTACTCCAGGGGATCTTGCCAACCCAAGAATGCAAACCTGAGTCTCTTGTGTCTCCTGCATTGGCAGGTGGATTCTTTACCACTGCACAACCTGGGAAGCCCAAAGATGGGGAGGGCAGGGCTCAACTGAGGCCCTTGTGGACATCAAAGTGCAGCTATCACGTAGGTCTCTCTGTGTATGTCCCCTGGCACTCTTGGGGAAGATTGAGTTAGAGGTAGAGATGGTGGAGACATGAATGTAAAGTCAAGCCATGGGTTTGGTGAGCCAGGAACTCATACAGAAAAATGATGAAAAGGTGCCAGCATAAGAGGAAGAGTCAACAAAGGAAATTTGAGTATGTAGAGGAGGAGAGCCGGAAGAGGCTTGTCACAGGAATCGGGAGAGGAATTTCAAAAGTTCACAATGCTGCTGCTGCTAAGTCGCTTCAGTCGTGTCTGACTCTGTGCGACCCCATAGACGGCAGCCCACCAGGCTCCCCCGTCCCTGGGATTCTCCAGGCAAGAACACTGGAGTGGGTTGCCGTTTCCTTCTCCAATGCATGCAAGGGAAAAGTGAAAGTGAAGTCGCTCAGTCGTGTCTGACTCTTCGCGACCCCATGGACTGCAGCCCACCAGGCTCCTCCGTCCATGGGATTTTCCAGGCAAGAGCACTGGAGTGGGGCGCCATTGCCTTCTCCAAAGTTCACAATACATCCACCTAAAAAGTGGCTGTGGAGATTAACTAAGGGTAAAATGTGCCTTTTAGATTAATAACAGACCCTCAGAAGTGGTTTACTGTTGTTATGTAATAATTATTTATGAAGACTGTGGCCACACACAGGTAGAGGGATTTTGATTTACCCAAGGCCAATCAATGGTCCAAATGGGATTCAAACTCAGAACAGCTGGCTCAGAATCTTTTGCTGTATTGTTTATAATTTTGTGGTTTCATCAGATGGCCCACTGCATATACAGTTTCCTTATGGGGCTTCCCTGGTGGCTCAGACGGTAAAGAATCTGCCTGCAACGTGGGAGACCTGGGTTCGATTCCTGGGTTGGGAAGATCCCCTGGAAGAGGAAATGGCAACCCACTCCAGTATTCTTGCCTGGAGATCCCCGTGGACAGAGGACCCTGGTGGGCTACAGTCCGTGTGGTCACAAAGAGTCAGACACGACTGAGCGACCAGGCACAGCACATGGGACAAGATATGACCTGGCCAGGGTTGGCTAACACCTGACACTCACAGACCCATGTTTCAGTTCCTTGCCCATAAAAAACATGACCAAACTATCATGTCACTATTTCCTAATAGCTTTTAAAAACTGCTCCAAATCCTCATAAAGCACTCTAGCAGCTGCTACTGAATGTTTTGAATTGACAAGTGAAATGAAGCCTGAGATAGGTTAAAAACAAATTATGGTCATAAAGAGGAATTTGGGTTTAGCCATACAGTTTGTGTTGGCCAATGGAATGTTACAAGCATGACACAAGCAAGGAGCTTGATGAGCACCTACATATCAGTGCTTACCTGTCTTGCTGGCTAGATACTAGGAGTATGTGGCCCCCACTGTGCAACCACTTGACAAGTGGATGGTTATCTGGGACCAATCAGTTTCCAGTAATCTGCCAGCTCACTTTAGCCACCCGAGAGCCCAGATGAGATAAGCAGAACAATCACCCAGCTGGTTCACAGCCCAAATTGCCAAGCTACAGAATCAGAAGCAAATTAATGTTCACTAAGGCACAAATTTCAGAGTGGTTTGTTACACAACTGAAATAAGGCCCACTTACTGTCTAGGCCAACCCCTCACACAGATGAGCAAACTGAGACCCAGCAAAGAAAAAGAACTGCTAGGGTTCTAATCCAGGAAACCCACTAGCAGTCGGAATCTACTAGGATCACAAATGATACTTTAAGATCTTGAAAATATCTAGAGAATGTCAGTCCTTTGGGCAGAATCAGGTATCCTATTTCTTCATGATCTTTTGTTTTTCAAAGGTTGGAAAGAAAAATGAAACCTACTGAGCTCTCCTGGTCCCAGACACAGGGAGGACAGGCCTGTGTGCGCAGGGTTTTGTGGATGTGAACCTCCCAACTCTGGGCTTTCTCAGCAGCTGAAGTAGTTCTGGGGCTTTTCTGGGGTGCCAGGTTAGGGAATCCCATTCCTACTCATGTCCAGGGAATTTCCTGGTCCCAGGGTGATTAGACAGGGCCTCTGGGTAGGGCAGATGCTTCCAACCCTGGCAAGGGTTTTCTCTGCTCTTCTGGTGGCCTCTACGCCTAGCATATTAAGCAAGCATGTGGCCCCTGCTGTTCCACCTGTCCCCCCAGCTCTGAAAAGTGAGTGCCTCAGTCTAGCATACGGAGTAGGCCCTGTGCAATCTGTAAGTGTAATATACAGTACAATGGACACACAGCACTAAGCTTTGGGGACACAGGAACAGGGAGTCAGTCTTCGTGTAATGTTCACCAGCACCAAAACCCCTTCTTTGGACTCTGCCCAAGTCGAGGTCCAGGGCAGCACTTCCCTGCCTTGAACAGAGAGAGATGTGCAGGGGGGGGTCAGCAAGAACGGGGCTTGACCTTCTGGGTGCGAGGACAGACTGCAGGTTCAGGGACCGGAGTGCTATGCTGCACCAAGGGCCCTTCAAGGGTAGAGGCGCTTCCTGCAACCCTTTCCTCTGGACACCCTCTTCATCTCTCCAGACTGACCAGTTCCTCAGGGTTACTTTTCAGTCCAGGTCTGGATCTCTGACTCATGGCCTCAGCTACTAGCCTCTCTCCCCTTGCTGCCCAAGATCCCTGTGAAAAAACAAGTGTCCTAAACCAGGACACAGAAGAGGAGAAAGTGGTGGACTGTAGAACCATTTTAGAGTTGGGAAAGACCAGACTTACCAAGACTGAGGCCTGAACCTACTACCACTGCCTGACCAAGAGGATCAAAAATCGTTTGGTACTTCAACCATGAAGGTGCTCTTGTGGGCACTGACACATCTGACCCTCCCCGACAACACTACTGGTCATTTTAATCCCTGTTTTAGCCATGGACACTACCGCCCAGGAAGATCAGTATTTGGCACCCTGGACAACGCTCTCTGGCAGGGAGGAGTGAAGGGGAGAACAGAAAGGCATGAAGACCTGCTTTCTGGTTGGACAGGAGGCCCAAGGTTCCTTCACAAAAAAACACAACCATCCCATCTCAGAGCAAGTTGGGATCCAATGTCTTTATTGTCAAGGTCCCCTCCCTGTGGGCCCCACCCCCCTCCAAACCTATAGAAAAGCCCCAAGCCTGGGAATGTCCTGGGGAGGGGAGGCAGAGTGTAGGGAGACTGTGCTCTGCCCTCTGGCCTGGGCAGTGCCAACAGGGAGGGTACATGAGGAAGGGATGCTGATAACTCCACCTGCAGAGAATGCGCCACTGGCTGATACACGTGAGGGAGGTGGTGCCTGCTGCCAGCTCTCCTCTGGGACCCGCTGGGGGTGCTATCCAGGGGTGGGTGCCCAGCTTGAGGCCTGGTACAGTGTACGCCTTTCTCCTGCTGGTGGCCATCGCTCCTGTCAGACTGAGAGAGACAAGAGAGAACTAAGGCCAAGAGGAAGAGCCCCTTTGTGCTCTAGGTAACATGGGCTGGGAAGACGAGAGGGTGCAATGGCGCTTGCTGTTTGCAGACACAGGTATACCTGTGCTTTCGCTCTGGCTTCCTAACTTTCTGGCCATGAAACCTTCGGTGAATCTCCTCCTTCCCTAAGCCTCCATGTCCTCACCTGAGTCCCCAGCACCTCTCCTTCAAACTGGCTAAACAAGGTACAACTTAGCCTCCCAGGTAAAACAAATCACGAAGACTGCCTAAACTTAAAGGTGTGGTGGAGCATACACACACTCATAGCACGAGGGTGTCATGCATCAAGATACCTCTGCTGTTTGAGATCTTCCTCCACCCAAGTCTGTCATACCCTGGAAAAGGTCCCCAAAGGAATGGGGCAGAGTCTGGGCAGAGCTGGTGTGGCCTGGCTTCCCTCTAGGGTGGGGCAAAGCGGGGTGGTAAATACCAACCAGAGAGTGAGCTTTGAGGCCACACAGCAATGGGTTAGAATCTAGGCTCCACCAATGACCACCTTGGGATCTTGTGGGATATGTGCTTTATCTTCCTGCCCTCTTCAGTTTGTCGGTTTCTACATCTATTACACTGGCACAATCACAACCCTATGGGGCTGGGACACACAGGACATTTCCTCCAAACAGGATCCAACCCCAGCCCCTAAGGCTGGCATAATCATCACCTTCTGAGGACCAGCAGCTCCCTGTCCCTACTGGGCGGAGTTGGGACTGTAGCTGCAGAAGACTCTGGCCTATTTCCCACACACCAAGGACGGCAGGCGTTCTGCCTCTGCCAAAGGTGTTCCCTTAGATGCCTTCCCCTCAGTCCTCAACAGGCTCGGCTACACATCACCTCTTCCACCGCACCCCTCTTTCACCCCGCCTCTCCAGTCCCTGTCATTCTGCTCACACTGGGTGGTAATGGTAACATTACCACCACAGAGCTCCTTACAAGTGGGAACAGGCAATGCGGCTGGGCACGTGCTGAGCAAACTCCTGTTGGGTAGACCTGGCTAGCTCAACCACGATTCCTGCTCCACAACCCACCAAGCCCCACCACAAATGGGCATGGCAGGATGGCGGGGGACCAGAGAGCCTTCATTGATGGACACAGCACTACCCTGCCAGGTCTACTTCATGGCAGGCCCTCTACTTCACCCTTCCCCACCAGGACCCCCATACCTGATTACTGCAAGGCCCCATCCTCCGCGTCTGTGTCCTGGCTGTGCTCCTGAAAGGAGGAGACAACAAAGGACCACACATCACTTATGGCAAGTCTGTCCTGCCCTGGGGCCCAGAGCATATATGGAGACCACATTAGGCAAGGGGGAGGGACAGTCAAAGGGAATAACTAGGGGACCAGTCTAAACGAATAAATAAGGCTGCCTTGGGATTCCAACAGGGTAGTCTGAGGGCCCCTCGGGAGAGAGAAAGGACCAGTCAAGGAAGTTATAGGTGTGGCAGGGGGCACATTCTCCATAAAAAGACCTTCTCAGACTGGAGCAGACTGAAAGCCTACTGGTGAGCTCCCCATCTTAGGAACATCTAAGCCTTCATTAGGACCTTTATGGAGACTATGCCTGAAAAAAGTCAAATGGGGTCTCTGGCTAGGTTCAAATAAGAAGAGGCAGGCTGGGCAGGAGGAAGACCTCTCTACTGTTATGGCCACAAACCCATCTATCCTCATACCAGGACCCAGCCACATGAAGACCCACTCAAGTCCAGGCTCCAATCCTGGCTCCACCCTCATTAGCCACAAAGCCCTGGGACAAGCTTCTTGGCTCCTCTCAGTTTCAGTTTCTTCATGGGGTAAATGTAACAAGATTATTCTTTGAACAGTTCAGGGCTACTGTTAAGGTCAAATGAAGTTAAAAACTGTGAACTACAGGGCCTGGTGCTCAGTAAGTATGAGGTAGATGAGTAGTAGGCACACCTCGCCTTCAGAATCTGGTTGACCTTTCCACTTACGATGAGCTCCTTGCCTCAATCTGAAGAATTCCAATACCAAACAGGAAGCTTGCTCGCCCCGTCCTGAGACAGCTGTGTCAAGCTCAGGCAACAATGGCTTTTAGAAAATCCTCAGGTGGAGCAGACCCCTGCACTCCCTGTGGCTTCCCCAAGCAATCCCCCTCTCCTGTTCCCTGGAACTCTGCAGACCATGAGCCCTTGACTCCTCCCTTCTCCAACTCATGTGGAAGATGGAGTCTAGAATGGGCCTTGGGATAGAGAGAGCTCCATCACAGTCCTCTGTGGGGTTTCTGACTGACAGCTGAAAGAGCTAAGTACTCTCTGTTCATTTCCCCCTCTCCCTCACAGGATTAGAACCCCTGGCAAGGAAGGAGGGAGCTCACAGGGTGGCCAAGCAGTCAAGAGGTACCCTCCTACTCCCTGCAGCCCTCCTGCAACCAGAGGTACACAGACCAGTCCCAGCCACCCCCCAAGGCAGGCCCTCACCAGCTCTTCTTCGCTGTGTGTTAGCAGCCCCTCCTCATCACCATCGTCTCGAGCCTGTGCTTCTCCCTGGGGCGTGCCTGCCTCAGAAGCTGTGTCCTCCGGGGGGGGCGGTGGCCGGCTGCTGCCACCAGTACCGCTGCTGCCGCTGCCACCACCACTGCCGCTGCCACTGCTACTCTCGCCCTTCTTTTTGCCATCTTCAGGGGAAGGGATGAGGAAGGGAGAGTAAAACTCAATCTGGGGCACCTGCCCAGGGTAGCACCTTGGTAGAACCAAGGCCTCAGCAAGGTGGGTCCAGGTGGGATCGGAGGCCATAGCCCCTTTTCTGCCCCGTGCACCATCCTCCCCATGCTCTGCCCTGTGCCCCTGCTCAATGATCTGGGGAAGGACCCTTGGAAGCTGACCTGGATTGGCCTTTTGCTCCTCGGCAATCTGCTCCAAGCGCCCCAGCAGGGCATCAATGTTGGACTTGATCTGGGTCAGCTCTGTCTTGATAGTCTGCAGCTCACTGCTCTTTACTGAGAGTGGAGGGAAGTACAGGGATGTCAACTGAGGGCTGGGAGCTTGACACTAACACTAGACCTTAGCCCCATTCTGTCAAGCAGGAAGATAGGCCAATGGCAGAAACGGTCCTCGTCCATGGTCTTTTTCTGGCCAGGGAGAGCCCAGAGCTGCCTGTGGCACCCCCTGAGACTTTCTGGAGGCCGTTCCTACAGTGACCGACCTGGATTTCCTCCCCACCCCCATGAAAGGGACAGGGACAGATAAAATGGAGGTGTGTGGTATGTACCTCTGTGTGCACCTGAGCAAGCATGTTTCTCTTATGTTATAGGATGGTATCTGTCTTTCAAGGTGTATAAATATGAGTGCTTTACAATCAGATTTCCTGAGTGCCTGACCACATGTGCACACCAGAATGACTGTGGAGTAGCGAGCCTGTGTGGACCTGTCCTTGTCCTGCCTAAAAGATGACACCATTTCCTCACTGAACTCCACATCACAGCACTGGACACGGCCCCACCTCCACAAATGTCAGTCTTTTCCTCTTAGAAATGCATGAAAATACTCACTTGGTTGTATTAGAGCAGCAGAACTGTGGGAGATTTGTTCCTTTATCTATTTTCCAATGTAAAAAAAGGCGATTCTATTATTTTGCTAATGACAAAATGAAAATTATCTAGGAAGAAGATAGAGTCACTCACACTTGATCTTGGCTGTGCCGGTGGTGATGGCTGTGGAGCGGGCAAAGAGCTTGACAGGTATGGTGGTTTTGACACGTCGGACCAAGGGGACGGTGACCCGGGGTCGCTTCACAGGGACTGCTCTGGGCACTGGCACTGGTGACAGGCGGCCCCGATAGTCGAAGAGCCTGTGAGAGCAAATGGGCCAGAGGCTGCAGCATGGCCTGTGGCCAGCAGGGGGCACTGTGGCCTTAGACCAACACATGTAGGGCTGGTGAAGGGCTGGGCAGCCTGCACTGCATACCTCTGCCTGCTCCCAGTAAGTCCTGAGGGTGAAGAGGAAGGCCTTTCTGGACCTCAACAGCTACTGGAATCCTTACTACATCCACCTTTCCTACCATCCAGGCTGAGTAAGGGTAGGGGAGGAGACAGGGGTTTACAGCCCCATTCAACAGAGGAGCAAACAGAACTGCCCCCAGACAGACTTCCTAGATCACTCTAATACCCAGGCCTGCTCTACTACCTGACTTGCCTTCTGCTCAGTCAACTGTACCCTAAGCTCTGGTCAGTTTGCAAATCTCCCTAAAGCAGTACAAATGCCCAGCTGGACAGAGGTGTGGGAGTGGGAGTCAATTCCTCAGCCTGCCCGAGCCTCAGTTTTCCCACATGCCTAGTGAGGACGACCACCCGAAATTCTGTCCTCCCACATCCCCACAAGACTGCCGTGAGGGTAGAACATGAGAAAACTTAGTTAAAAACACACGTTAGAAAGTGTGATAGGTGAGAGGCCAGGGTATTGAGACTCTCAACTCAATGGGCCTATGACCTCAGAGGCATGAGGCTGGACTCCAAGCCCCTTTCCTCATTCTGGGCTCCCAATCGCCATATCCTTCTCACTCCGCTTAGGAGATAGAGGGGCAGGAGGCCCAATGGAGTATCAAGGTTGAGCAGCTCAGTCAGACCCTCTGTCCCAGACAGTATGCTGCCCCCTGACGCCATCAACCAGCCCTTTCCAGGAGGGCTTCTTTGCCTTATCAGGCAGAAGCTCCGTAGGCTGAGTAGGGGTTTCTCCCACCATTGCTGCTCCTACCACCTCCCTGCAGGATCACTGTCCTGATGACAGCCAGGAAACCTGCCGACAGGAGGCAATACAATGACCCATGCCTAGGTAACTCCTCCGTTCAGGGAGCTCCTGCCCTGGGGTGACGATGGCTGAAGATGGAGAGTCTCTGGGAATGGATCCAGTCCCGGACCCTGCATTTCTGCCCCTAAGGGGAGGGGGCGGCTCTGGCCTTGGTCAGAATCTCTGAACCATAGAATCCCAGAGCTGGAAGAGCCCTGAGGGATCACTTGATGCAAGCCCACTTCAGACTGGGAGGGGATGTGCCCAAAGTCATGTAATTCATTCAGTGGCAGAGCTGAGATTAGCACCCAGGTCTTCTGACTCCCAGGCAAGGGCACTTTCTACCACACTGCATGGTCTCCTGAATCCTCTCACAGGTGAGAAAACTGAGGCTCAGAGAGGTTCTGTTCTTCCTGGACAGCCTGGGGAAGGCTGAGAGGGTGGGAGGGAGACAGAGAAGTGGAAGGAGAAGTTTGGGCCAGCCCCCACCATGATTTCCACAAGAATGTGGCTGGTGCCATGGAGGTTGGGGTCTGGGTGGGTTTGGGGATAGGTCCTAGCTTACCAGGGACTAATTCCTGAGCAGACTTCCCAAGGAGGGCTGGCCTCCTGGGTATAAATACAAGGCTATGCGGCTCAGGCTGAGTTCTGAGATACCTTCAGCTAGCTGGGCACTCAGGGAGTTAGTAAGAAAACTGCACAGCAGTGTGAGGGCTCAAATTCCCTACACCTGGCCCTGTACCTAGTTCTGTACTCCAATTTGCTACATTTATATGTCCCCTGGCTGTCCAGTCCCATCAAGTCTCACCCCAGGATCAGGAGGAAGAGGGGCAGTCAGAGAGCTGGGAGACAGTGTGGGTCGGGGAGAGCTCTGGCCTGGGCACCTACACAACTGGACCCTAGTCCCAGCTCTGCCACCAACTTGTGTAGCAGCCCTGGGAAGATGACTATCCACAACTCTGGGCCTCAGTTCCCACTTGGAGGACTGAGTGGGCTGCACCAGCAATCTCTCAGAACCCTTCCAGCTTGGCTGTTTCATGCCTGGGCACGCCCCTCCCCCGCTCACCTGTCGTAGAAGTCGTCCCGGTAGTAATCATAGTCAAAGCTGTAGCCACTGGGGAAACAAAGGGGAGAGGGCCGGGGCTTAGAGATGGCCACTCAGCCCACTCTCCACAGGCCCTCATCTCCAAACACCTCCCCAAATTCTAGGCTTGGCATCCCATCACCACCAAATCTCCCTCTGTGGGAAGAGGGACCAATCCCACCTAGACGGAGACAGACAAACAAGACAGAGCGCCCCACCTGTATATGGCAGATGCCGCTCTCTTTAGCCCCTTGGGTCTGTTGGGCTTTGGCTCTCCAGCCATGTTGATGTCTGTATGGAGGAAAGAGGCAGAGTCAGATGCTGATATATTATCAGTGCCCATACACTATCACCCCATGGACATGTACAGCAATGTAAGTGTTTACATGAGATGCACATGGACTGTACTCCCTAACATGGACAACAGAGGTCTTCACAAATAGACTCATACATTACATACACATAACTTTTCATGTTCATATACATCAGACACATGCAGACTTACAATCATACATGCACACACACACGATGTACATCAAATTATATGCATTCCCAAGCTCTCTCATCAAACACATACCCTCACGCATATGTTCATGTATCCAGGAAATAAGATCACACACTCAACTTCACTCACACTTGGCTCCAGCATCCTATACGTAACTGCCCATATGCAAATAAGCCGGTGCACATTCATACCAACCTTTCACTGAACATCTTTATGCCTAGAGTAGAGTTCAACAAATCTCAGGAACTCAATCAACACTTGGGAAATGAATATACGTACATCTGCTCACACACTCAAGTACATTCTGATATTTGAAAAAAGCTGGCTGGGCACTACACATATACACAGAAAGTAAGGTGTGTGTCTACACATTCTCCATGTGACTAGTTGCATCCACATACCACATATTCAGCAACACACATATACATATCCCTTCTCAAACATACACAAATACATAGAAGTAAGTGAACATATACAAACACTATACGTGCTTCCAATGTGGCCACATCACACGTATGTAACACCAAGACCAAGCTTCACCTTATGCTCCCCTCCCTCCTGGCTCTCAGAACGGGTTCTAACCCAAACCAAAAGCAGCCCAATGTAAGAGGCTGTGCTGCTAGTCCACGTTCCCCTTTCTCTGGGGAATCTGCATTTTAACTGGAACTCTTTCACTGTGAATGCAGGGACAGAAGTGTTCACCTGAAACTTCTAAAATTCTCCCATACAGGCACTGCCATAACTTAAATATAATTAACTCAGTAACTATTTAAGTTAAAACATCTCAGACAGGGGTAGTGGGTTATGGGGGACAAGACAGAAAACGGGATGAGAGGGGAGCTAAAGAACGCGCGTCAGCACCTGGCCAGGAGAAATCCTGGGGCAGGGCCATGAAGAGATGCTTACCCAGGGTCTGGCCGGCCAGCACTCGCCCATTCTCTCCCACCACAGCTGCCCGGGCATGGCGCTCGTTGGCATATTGGACAAAGGCATAGCCCTTGTGCACAGAACAGCCGGCCACACGGCCATACTTGGAGAAGATGGTCTCCACATCTGACTTCTTCACCACAGCTGTGTTGAGGTTTCCAATGAAAACCCGAGAGTTGATGGATTTGGGGTCATTCTTGTTGGTTACGTTGCTCGTCTGGATCTTCAAGGACATGTTGGCCACCTGAAGAAAGAAACCCACTGTGAGGCTGGGATCTGAGTTGGGTTCATGGGCTGCTCATGACCCACAACCTGGCTACACTGGATGGCTTTGTTCCTTCCTACACACATGTCCCTATCGCATCTAACCTCCCCATCTGTGCTCGTTTCACTGGCTGGTGACCTCATACAGATGCTTTACCTATGTTCTATTATGTGGTGCTGACGTGATGAGCAGAACTGGGACATTTAACATGGGAGGAAATGCAGTCAGAGGTCACAATGCCAGTGAATAACAGGACAGGAATTTGAACCCTGTCTGCTTGACTCAATTCTTCTTTTTTAATTAAAGTTACACATTGGTTTATGACACTGCAAGTGTCATATTCAATTCTTTCAAACCTACTCCTTTAATGCTGATTTTGAATGTTACCCCTTGGAGGATCTAAATTTGAAGATCTTCCACAGTTTTTCTTCTGTTCCTTCAATGTAGAACCACAGCAAAGAGGTCACAGGGTAACTGCAAGTAACGTTTGCTCTAAAACAGTATCATATTATGTACAGTCTGACCCAGACAAGGACCATGGCTGTCTTTATTGGAACCAGCCATTTTAAAAAAATGAGTTAAACCTCACTGGGCACTAAGGGTGGCATGCAATATTGCATAATTACAAGACTCCATAAGTGGTATCATTAGCATTCATATTTTACAAAAACAGACTCCATCAAGTTCATTAACCTGCCAGGAAAAGGCACTCAAACCCAGGTCACTGGTCCAAAAAGCCCATTTGTATCAAATTTATCACTCTCTTTCCCAGTGCTAAATCCAAGTTAAATACAGTTGAACCAATTACGGGTTTCAACTGCATGGGTCCATTTTTACGTAAATGTTTTTCAACAGTAAATATTACAATACTGCCCATGGCCCCCGTGGTTGGTTGAATCCACAGGTGTGGAAGAACTGTGGCTACGGAGGAGGCAGACTGTAAATTATACACGAATTAAACCCTGCACTGTTCAAGGGTCGACTGTACTACAGTAAGTCAGCACATTTATCTGAGAATTGTTTTTAACAAATTAATTTTTGGAGCTATCCATTTTATACTTACTATTCAAATTCTGTCCTCTTTGCTCACAGATGATACTTTCTCTGCTCTTTGCTCTCTACACTCAGGCAGTGTTTTTTATCCCAAAGGATTATACAAATCTCTCCTACTCCCCTTTCTGGACAGGTTAGAATCTGCGCACAGGCTCCAAAGGGAAAGGGAAAATGAGTTTTAGTCCCAGTAGGAAAGGCCTTGGCATTTATATTCCTGGCCCAGTGCTCTGCTCACTGGCATGGATTGGTGCAACTCCCTTTTGGAACACTCCTATCTTGAATCTGACCCTAAAACTATTGGATAAAGTGCTAAAGAACCACCAACCAGTGTGCATAAATCAGCTTAAACTAACCGTAAATACCTGCCTATTTACTTAATATTTGGGGGGAAGAGGAAACTTCTTTTTAGTGAATTAGAGAGGAGCTGAGTATAAGCTGGGAGATCTGTATCTTTTGTCCCACTAGGATAAAAGACCCTTTCTCCTCAATCCTCCCAGCTTAAAAATTGGCACTTTCTGACCAGCAGATGGCACTGTTTGCAAGGAAACCACAGGCTGGGCCTAACAGATTCTGGGGAAGAACCTGCTCCTACGGTAGTTCTTTCAGTAGCAAGGATATGCTGGGGTCAAGTGTGTATCATCACAGGGAAAGATGAGGGGCTGAGAGGGCACTGCTGCTGCTGAAGGGCCTGGTGCCAGCTTTGGAACTAGCCTGGAAGGACAGACTCTTTTGTTATTCAGTTTGTCTTTGCATCCAATCATCAATATTTATTTACCAGTGAGGGACACATACGAGACTGCCCACGAAAACACTTAACATACTGTTCGTTTGAAGAAGGAAATGCTCAATGTATGTGGGTTCCACCTCATAGTTCTCTGACACTCTCCTACCTGGATGACAAGCCAGGTTCAAGGTTCAAAGATTAACTCCTTGTGCATCCATGAGTATATAAGAAATTTGTGGGGCTCCTCGATGAGCATTAGATAACTCCCCCACTGGTTCAGCTCAAAGTCATGAAGTTTCAGCCCAAGGAGATGCTACTTGCTTTTGGCTGGAGGGAGCCAACCAGGTCAGGTGTGTGGACCAAGATAGAAAGAAGAGAAGGGGAGATGACAGTTCAGAGGTCTACTGTGATGCTGCTGCTGCCAGTTACCCGGCAGGGACATGACCATCGCTGAGTCCCCTCAGACTTCTTCCTTTTCAGCCGTGTTAATGACCTCTACCACTACTGAACAGGAAACACTGTTGCAGACCTGTGCTTGGTGCTATAGCGGGATTAGCATTCATCTCTTGGCTGGTGAGCCAAATCCTCTAGTTTGGCTCTACCCAGTCTTTGCTCTCATCACCTAGGGTTTGGGACAATGTATACAGAAGGACTTTACAAACTCTGAAGCTCTTTATATGATCTAAAATTTACTCTGACTAGTTGGAACATCTCTGTTCTACTAATACAGCCATTTGGGGGCTCATTCTAGATGAGAGTCAAGGTCAGACTGGAACACATTCTGTACAATGCCAAGGAGAGGAGGTCAGAAGCATTATCAAACAGGGGTCAGTTTTCTGATCCACAGAGAAGAGACTTAGGAAATGTACATATGTGGCTGCTCTGCAAAGTCAAGGAGAAATGTCTGCCTGAAGCATGTTCCAGGCTGTATTCCCAATATGCTTTCAAGGTCTGCACACTCCAGAGGGCAGGCTGTGCTGCTGTTGTGCATAATCTCAAGGGGCAGGTATCTTTGGGGGTTCAAAGGAATGGAGTTGGGGTGCAAAATCAAAAGCAAGTGTGCTGAACTAGCTCTCCTGGAACTGCTAAGTTAAGGTACAAAATCCCAAATTCAGATATGGTCTTCCAGGGTGTTATGAACATACCAATTTGTTAGCCTCATTTATAAGTTATAACCTTTGACTGTTTAGACACATGGTACATGGATATCCATCTGTACTCCTATTCTACCCTGCAAATGTCAGAGAGGCAAGCCTGACAAAGTTGCACAGTAAATGCTCAATGAGTGTTAGGAGGAAGCAGTGAGGATGATATCCCAGAAGATGGTGAGAAGGGCTTGCGGTGGCCCTTAAACAGGGGTATGGACGAGGTGGAGACTACATGGGGCTGAGGTTCTCAGGCACCTTTTTCTAGCCTAGGACACAAACACCCTGGTCCACACACCAATATCCCCAACTCAATCCTCTCCACACAATTCTATCTTGGCTCTTCCAGGCTTCCCACTAGGTTAAGAGTAGGAACCCTAGAAAATACTGACATCCTATTAAGCAGAAGCTGCTTGACTTGATAAGCTATCCCTCACCCCACCCACCCCCGCACCCCTGGCCAAGCTCTGCCTCACAGATTAGCTGTGCAATTGAAAGCAAGGTGTTTGCAGCCCCAAAGGCCCCATGCTTAGCGATGAGCTAAGGAGAGGTGGGGAGAAGGATTGTTCTTGGAGGTGTTGGGGGGTCAGGTTGGGGGATGGGGATGGATTCAAGAACCTACCTTGTTCCCAGAGACTTCTGCAATGTCAGATTAGCAGGGACTTTAGTGAGCATGGAGCTTATATGCCCTTATTCTGAGGAAGACAGGGGAATGGACTTGGCCAGGATGCCATAGCCAGTGAGCAGCAGGGCCAAGAACCCCATGAGTCCCTCTAACTCTACATCTTGGATTCTTGTATTTCATTGTTCCTTCTGGGCTGCTGAGAGACAAGCCCCCAGGATAGTGAGGAGCTTGGAAGAGACAATATAGAAATGCTGTGTTTGAGAAAACTGCAGACCGTTTCCCAAATAAACATCTTCACCTTTACCTGCTGAAACAACTGCTGCATAAAAGCTGGGCCCTGACGCTAATTAAAACCCACCAGGAACACAGGCTTTGAAATGCAATTTACAGCTCAAAGGGATGGGCTCGCTCCTCTAGGCTAATAAGAACAGGGAAATTTGGCAAAAAACAAGTCGTTTTTCCCAGATGAAACATTTCAGATGGAAGCTGTATTGTGGAAGAGCCAAGCCTAAAGGTGGTAAAGTGCCAGAGCTTTGCAAAGGCAGAAAAGCCCTAAAAAGTACCTGCACCCCTGAACTCTGGGTAACTGAGCCACCCAGAGGGGCATCACATTAAGAATAGCCTCTAATTACTGACTGCAAGCTGTCAAGAGACTTTATATACCTCACCTTACTTAACTCTCACAACAGCCCTATGAGGAGGTCATTTAGATAGTGAAAGGAAGCTCAGAGAGACAAAGTAACTGGTTAACAGAACAAAACCAGACCTGCACCCAGGTCTGACTCCAAAAAACCTGTGCACAGAGATGCCTTGGGTACTGATTCCCATGGTGAGAATGTGTCACCCTGAGCTAGTCACATCCTCTCCTTGGTCCTTACCCCTTTCCCTTTTCTACTATAATGCCTCCCCATCTGCATAGGATTTTAGTGAAGAAAGCCAGTTTCTATTCTTGGTCCTGACACTGTTAGTCCCATTTTATAGATGGAAAAGCTCAGGATCAGCAAAGATATATGACTGACTTAAGGTCCCCTGTTGGTGAAGGGAGTAGCTCGGGACTTGAATCTAGGCTTCCTGTGTGACACTACCTGCCACTGTCTCAACTGGCCTAAGCACAGTGGCTCTGCCTTACCAAGCCTCTCAATGCTGCCTATCAGGACCCAGCCTTCAGCCTGACCTCTGAGGCATACAACCATCGGAACAGTCCCTTCCCCAACTCTATAAATCCTCCTCAGCACTGGATCTCTGCTGCTCATGGTCCTTACCTCCCCCCCCCAACCCCACCCCCTGCCACCCAGTGCTACTTACTTACAGCCTCTGTCTGGGCCAGTTTTGCTGGACAGCTCCAGCCTTATTCCCAAGCCTGGAGATGAGTGGTCATACCAGCCTGTGGCCAGACCTCTGCCCTTAGATAACCCTGGAGACATCTGGGTGACTCTGAAGGAAAGCAGCCATCAGTTGATGGGGAGACTATTTCTGGAGAAAGCCAAGCAATTGTACTGATCAGTACCCAGGGCCTCCTTGGTCCAGAGTTACCAGGCAGCTACGGATGACAAGAACATCTATTAATCTCATTAAACTCACCAGCTCATTATCACTGCCCAAATGATCATTACTGGCCAGACAGGACTAGTTTTCCAAGGAATGCTCTTTAGTTCCTGACCATTCCCACTCCCACGAGAAATCCTAGCTCCTATCAAGCTGAACACTGAGGGCTCCTGGGATGGGTGGGAGTGTAAGGGGTCTAGGTTACATGTCCACGAGGCTTGGCTCTGCTGCTCAGTCACGGAACCTGCAACAAATCATGAGATTTCTCGGAGCCTTGTCATCCTTATTCTAAAAACAGAAATAATCTTTTTCCTGATTACCTTTCAAATCTGATATGATGTGAAAGTTCTCTACTGCCTCTGTAACATACTGTAAACAAACAGGGGATCACGCTTATTTCTATTATTTCCAAGTCCCTAACCCCTTCATAGGTGCTGGGGAACAGTGCCCGCGGGCCTTGTCCTCTGCTTGCTTTTTAGGAAAGCCTTCTCTCTAGGTACCTGTTTCCTTGACCGTTTCCTGAAAACAAAACACTGCACATGAAATAGTAGAAACAGTGCAGGCTCTGCAATCAGAGAGGACTGAGTTCCAACTGCAGCCCTACCACTTACAAGATATAAACTTGGTGATGTCCTTTATCCTCCCCGGGCCTCAGATTCCTTAACTGCAAAACGGGAATTATACCAACCTCCCAGAATTAGACCAATATGTGGCAAGCGCTCAGTATAATAGCTGGGACCAGGAGATATTTACATAACAAACTCAAATGCCCAATGTCCTGTGCAGAGATGAGTCTAGCCTGGCAGTCTGGATCCTCCACATTCCAGCTCTAAAGCCTGATACCCACATTGTCTCCCAATGCTCCAACTCTTAACCTGAGAATAAGATAGTCTCTCCCCTGTCCAAGTATCTTGGACCAAACCTAGAAACTTTTTAAGAGTGCCCCCTTCCCCATGACTGTATGGGCCTGGGATAGGAAAGAACACCGGTGGGAGGAGTTCCAGGCCTTGCTGAACCACTGACTCACCTCTCAGTCCCACCATGAAGTCTCTAGTCTTACACTCTAACACCTGTATGAGCATCTCTTAGGCAGAGAAGGGAGACCCCAAAGCAGAAACAGAAGGTAGAGCTGGGGCCTCAGCCATCTCTCTCCACAGTGTGGTCTGAGTATGAAAGCCTCCCCCCCCCAACTTGTACTCTTAATTTCCACCCCTGCCTATGGCCTTAGGCTGAGGTTTAGCACTCGTGACAAGCAGCTCTTAGAGCTACAGAGAGAAAGGCAACAAAGAGTGGGGAGGTACAAACTTGGCCCACCAATCCCGAGTTAAGAGGTGGGGAACTACAAATGATTGTCAGCTTCTTTATTTTTGCCGAAGAGGTCATTCTCTCCACCCCTCAACAGGAAGACTGGCCGTGGCTTTGTGGCTGATGTGACATATGACCGTGAGTTTGGGAGCATGTGGACCACAAAGGGCCCTTCCACGGTTAATCATTACCAATATTTGCTGAGCACTTACTACATGCCAGGTATTGTACTACGTCTTCTGCTGAAGTAGGTGGTGGTATATATTGTGTCCATTTCACAAATGAGTAAACTAAGGGTTGGGGCTTAGCCCTACACAAGCTAGGAAATGGCAGAGCTGAGACCGGTCTATATGAGATGAGAGTTAGTGCTCTCAACCTTGGCCCAGAATGGCTTTGTGTAAGTGTGCACTGTACCTGCCAGGACACCAGTTTCTAACATCTTCTGATCCTTTGGGGAGAAACTCATGAAGCCTTGCTGAGGGCATACTCTCAAGTCCAAGAGCCAATAAGCACTTACTTCGAGCCTGGGGGATGGACTCCTCCCCCTCCTCACACCTTAAGAGGCCGACTCCTCACAGTGATAATGTGGCAAGATTAGTCACTGCTTGCTGTTGGTTGATTATAGCTATTCTTTTCTGTAAATGAAGTTTAAAAGTCATCAAAGGGTTTGTCAGCTGTGACTTATGAGCCTCTTTCCCGCAGGGAAGTCAGGCAGTGACAAATGCCCTTCTCATTCTGCCATCCATTACAAGGCGGAAGGTGCCATGTTCCAATTACTGGAGACCCCGACGAAGTCCATGGAAAACCCTGCTCCAGGCTGCAGCCATTACTCAGACCTGGCAGGACTGCCAGCAGAGCTGCCCTAGGCCCAGACTTCACAGGCTAAGAACAGAGGAAGAGCAGGTTCCTAACTTTGTGAGTCAGCCCCTCTACTCCATACCTGTGTTATCCCTGGTGGGTTTATCCTAGATACATTTCAAAAAATCATGTGGGCTGTCTCAAAGTACCCAGAATCAAGACTGCCTGAGACAGACAGACATGAGGAAATAAGGTCATGCTGCTGGTGGAATAGGTAGGGAATATGATGCTCAAGGGGAAGAGGATAAAACAGTTATGATGTTCAGAGTAGAAACTAAAAAAACCTTAACGATCATCTAGTACAATCAATTGCTTCAGTAGTCAATACCCATTCTATGCTAAGCCCTGTCCAGCTAAATGCTGGGGAGCCAGAAATGCATAAAACATAGTCCCCACCACTGAGGGTAGATGAGATAATTAAGGTTTAAAGAAGTGACTTGACCAAGGTCACAAAATAAGCTAGCGTCAGTGATGGAATGAGAAAGCAGGTCTCCAGGGAAGTCGAGAAAGTGGAGTGACAGGGAGCCCTCCTGAGTGACAGGCTCTGCACAGAACATGGCGTAACAGTCAAGAGTGCTAGCTCCCATTCACATCCCAACTACACACTTACTACAAAGTTGGACTTCTGACAAGTCCTCAACCTATCCAAGTCCCAGAAAAATTAGGATGATAACAAAACTTACTTGAGTGTTGTGGTGAGAATTAAGTAAGATAATACATGTACAGTGCACAGTGGCAGGCACATAATAAGTATCCAAGATAC
Source organism: Okapia johnstoni (assembly GCA_024291935.2). Taxonomy (NCBI): domain Eukaryota; kingdom Metazoa; phylum Chordata; class Mammalia; order Artiodactyla; family Giraffidae; genus Okapia; species Okapia johnstoni. The sequence continues at coordinate 52,584,441 of CM044324.1, read as the reverse complement.
TATTTAACGTCAAGTAGCTCAAAACAATTTGAGGTAGGGATTATTAATCTGGTTTTACGGACAAGAAGACTGAAGCTCTATTTCACTTTGACACACTACGTAAGCCAATACTTCTCAAAACTACTTGTGCTGAAGAACCAGTTTTTCGTTGTTTGGCTTTTTAAACTCCCAATCCGTTACAGACCAATACATTTGTAAAATACGATAAAAATGTCAAATTACTGTCAAGTCTCTAAGCACTTAGTCTCAATTTCTGTACTCATCACAAACAGGCAAGTTTGGGAACTAGCATTCGTCTATTCACTGGGCTACAATCTGAATAGCACAGCTCTAAGCCATGCTCTGCAGTCCATGGGGTCGCAGAGAGTCGGACACAACTGAGTGACTGAACTGAACTGAAGCTCACCCAGCTCTGTCAAGCTCTATAAAAAGCAAACCAAAACAAAGTATAGTTTATTTCATTTTTTTTGAGTCCTCTGTGCTGATTTCTTATAAAATTTGGTGTTACACTAATTTACAAAAAACTATTCTGATCTTTTTCTTTCTTCTCAAGAAAGAGAGAAGAGGGCAAGCAGACCAGGGATGAGTTCAAGGATTTGCCACCAAATATTTTAGGAGGTGATTTATCTTGGTCATCTGCTCCAGGTCATACTATATCCTGCAAGCCAAGATGATCTAGGCTTACTGAGGACTAACACCCTCCCTGAAGCCTGGCAATCTGAAAGGCAGGTCTATTCCTGAAGAGACTAGTACTCCAATACCCACTCGCCCCACACTAGAGGACACGAAGAAACCAGCCAGGAAGGGGAACCATGTTGTAACTTTTCTTTTTTGGTATTTCTAATTTTCAGTCTTTTATCATGGCTTCTCTCTCCTTCTAGGGAGTTTCCTGACAGCACGATGGATATCAGGTTCACGGTTCACTTCTGAGTGCCACTGTACACCCACGAGTATGACTGTCTGGGGCAGATGAGTAGCTTTTTCACCAGTGTGCCAAGACACAACAATACATCGGGAAGCTTCCAGGTGTGTGGCTAAGTTCTCCTCAGTGTAGAGAACTTCGTTTTGTTCTGAACTAATGGGGTAGTACTATTTTTCAGCACAACCCAGAGTTGAGTAGGTCATATGATGCAGTGTATAGAGGCACGGCTGGCTCCTGTGAATAGGGGCCTGCCATCAAGCAGAAGCCAAAGCCTACATGTTTAGTACCATGTGAGAGGCCACGTGATATGGTCAAGAGAGTAATCTCTGAAGCCAAAACGCCTATATTCTGCCACTGAACTAGCTGTGTGACATGATTTTCAGTAAGTATCTGAAGTTCTTTATGCTTCAGTCTTCTCACCTATAAAACAGGGGTAGTGATACATATCTCAAGGGTTGTTGGAGGATAAAACTACCTAATTCACATTTAGAACACCTGGCACATTACAAAGCATGCTGTTGTTTTTAGTATTGTTACTGTTGGAACCCAGAAGAACTTTTTCTCAAGAGTATGAAAAGGTGGTGAGTTCTACTGTAACATTAATCTAGAACTGAACTGTGATCAAGGAAAGAATACTATCACTGTGATGCAATAAATTTTAGTATCTGGAAATGTGCCTTGAACATAAAAGGAATCACAGGAGTAGGCTCTTATTAAGTGTTAGATGAACAAAGAAATAAGTATACAGAATAAAGCAGTCCCCAGAGAGTACAACTTGAGAAGGGGGTTGGGAAGAGGCCCCTAAGTGAAGGTTCTCAGAGAGGCCTCTTTGTACCTCAAATACCCAGAAGGCAGGTTGGACTCCCCTTCTGAGCAGGGTTCCCAGGGCTGATATTGCAAGAAACCTCTGCTTGCTCAGTGTTCTGTGTTTCCGAAGGAACACCCACATTCTGTGGCTACTCGATTCTGAATAAGGCTGCTGCAGGTTGTACCATGGTAGTGCATACATTCCCACTTTCCAGACTACATCAGAGGAATACAGAAAGGGCAGCCTAACCCCTCCTAAGAAAGGTTTTGCCCTAAGTTAAAACAGTAACAGGGGATTCATAATTCAAAAAAGAAAAAAAATAGTAATAGAGGAAGAACTTGGCTGGTGATCCAGTGGTTGAGAATTTGCCTTGCAATGCAAGGGATGCAGATTCGATCCCTGGTTGCAAAACTAAGATCCGTGTGGGGTAACTACACTTGCATTCCGCAACTACTGAGTCTTGCACTGCAACAAAAAATCCACATGATGCAGTGAAGATCCTGAGTGCTGCAACTAAGATCCGATGCAGCCAGATAAATGTTAACAAGGCAGGATAGAAAACAGTGAAGAATACTTTTTTAAAAAGTCATAGGGGATTATCAGTTTTGAAATCCTGCTTGCCTGTGGAGTCTGAGGTCCCCAAACCCACTTCCAATAGCTGTGTGAACTTGGGAAGGCCCGTCAGTTCTCTGAGGTTCAAGGCTATTCGTCTGTAAAATGGGAATAAAAATTCTTGCCTTGCCCACCTGCAATGCAGGCTGTTTTGCAGGTCACAAGAGATAACATATGGGAGGACACTGTTACCTGAGATAGCCACAAAAATGTGGACAGGGATATTCCCGGGATGGACAGTTCCTGCATATCTTCCTAGACAGAGGTACCCTGGCAGTGAGCCAGCTGGTTGGAAGCAGGCAGTGGATGGTGCACAATTTGGCACTGCAGCCAAGCACTGTGCCCCTCAGGTGTAAGAGCAGTTGATTAAAATCCTTTCATGTGGAATCAATATTTTCCTCATTACCACAATTCTTCTCCTTGAGAACACCTAATGCCACCCCTCACAGCCTCACAAAGGCTTGATCTGGCCGAAAGCATATGCATTTGACATAATAAATATATATATTTATTTTCCCACATTCAGACAGGGAAAGAAAGCTGATCTCTCTCCAGGGTGCTGATCTAAACTTAACTCAGGGCTCTAAGCACCATCCCACAGTGCTTTATGTTTGACCCTAAAAGGACCACTGAGAATGATGCCACACTGTCCCTCTGATAACATTAATTTCACAAATATTACTAGGCTCTGCCTCTTAAGTGAACCACTGAGCAAGCCTGTCCCTGTCTCCTGTTTAAGACCCTTCAGCAGCTTCCCACCACCAAGAATCAAGCCCAACTCCTTCAACGTGGTTTACAAGTCCCTTCACTAGTTAAAAGTTACTAAATCCATACACAACAATCCTCTAAGAGGTTATAAGTCACACCCACTTTACAGATGAGTAAAGCCTAGTGCATAAAGACAAAAGCAGTTGCCCAAGGTGACATACTGAGCAAGATGGTATGAACTGACTTCTTCCCTAACGGCTAGGTATCAGATTCCATAGTATAGACTCGAATTCACAATAATCTTTTCTTGGACTAGTCTATTAGATGCAGTATGGGGATGGGGCATTTATTGCTCAGGCAAACCATTTCATTTCAGCTTCCTTTGTTGGAAAATGCCAATCTGAACTCTCACTCCCACAGCATCACTGATAAACTTGACATAACGACCAAAATGTTCATTTTCTTGTAATATGGTACACATTGTATAAGTTCAGGAGGCCATGAGTATAAAAGTAAACCAATGGATCACAACATCTTGGGGGTAGGGGGTGGGGGAGACCAGCCCCGCAACCAACAAGCATAACATGCCCAATACCTGATGAACTTCTAATTTATTCAACTGATGACAGAAGCAGCTGTGGTGTCTATGGTTTTTTCCCCTCCATCACCCTCTTAGAATTCACTAACCCTTTCTGGCCCCCTTTCCCCTCACTAAACAAATTTCTACACTGCAATAGCTAGTTAAAAAAAAAAAAAATTTCCCCAAAACTTTGGCAGATGTCTCAGCTGCAGGATCAACAGCATGGGCTCTAGACAGAGACAGACAAGGATCACTTATTTACTTACTGTGTGACTTTGGACAAGTCATGAAACTCCTCGAGCCAATGTTCTCTATTCTTTACTAGGTGTATACTGGCATATACTTCTTCCCTCCACATACTGAATCACTTCCTGATTTTCACACTAAAACCAAGCCCTGCTGGTTTGGCCCCCTGAATATTTTTAAAATGCAGCCCTTCTTTCTCCATTCATATTAGCATTCAAATTCATCCTCCACACAGTTAAAATATCACTACTACATGATTCCACTGCCTAAAATCAAAGTTTTGCTTTATTATTTCAAAATTTCTGGCCATTAATTTTGGTGTCTGTTCTTGTGTGTTTATTTTTTGAATTATCATAAGTAAATGACCTAAACCCCAACCCCCCTATAGAACATAACTATTGTTAGCATCCTGGTATATTTCCTTCCAGTGCTTTTTCTTGTGTATTATATTTGGATTACATAGTTAGATCATTCATTCAGTTCTGTAACATAACTTTTTCAATTAGCATTATTACACATTATATATAACATATTTGCCTTACTGTCGCATAGTTTTCAATAAGCACCATTTTAAAAATACTATCATTTTTAATAACTCACTGTTTTCCCATGAGTGGATTTATCAGTTTAGACTGGTCATAGTTCAGGTGGTCATTTAAGCTTCTTCCAATTTCTCACTATTATAAATAACAGCATCTGAGGGAAAGTTCATTCTGTATATTGGTTATTTCCTTAGGACAGTCTCAGAACTGGAATTACTATGTCAAAATGTACGAACATTTTTATGGTCCAAAGAGCTGTACCAATTTACACTGCTATCAACAATGAATGCCACTTTCATGGCAACTTCACCAGACTCATACACTGTATTAGTGCGGGGGAGGCGGGGGGGCGATAGCGGGTGGTAGTTAGCTAACAGGGAAAAGCAAATCTTCATTGTTGTTTTCACGTATACATAAAAATAACAGTCTCCCACGATTATTACACCAAGTTTTGAATCTGCAAGATTTTGATTGCCCCAAAGAAGTTATTATAGGTTCTTAAGCAGAGCAATAATCTGGTGAAAATTTATTTACTCATTTATCAAAAAATCATTTATTGAGCCCCTGTTTCTGTCAGACACTGGACAAAGTACAGACAAGAACAAAGTATAATCCCTGCCTCCACACGAATCCACTGTCCACACAGTCCAGTAGTGAGGATCTCAGGAAAACCAGAAACTATGCTTCATCTCTTTCATCTCCATAAGGGCTATGACAGGAACATGTGGAACTCAGAGGCATGTAACTTACCAAAGGGATAGGGCAGAAGGAAAAGAAAGAAGAGAAAGGAGTCATCAAAAAGTTCTGATCTTGTCCACAGTCAAGCTGATGTTAGCCCATATGTAAGATGAGAGAAAACATTTAGAAAAGAGGCAATAGCATAAGCAAAGTTGTGGAAGCTGGACGGTGCTTCCATATGGAGTGAATAATTATATGCATCATGGTTTGGCTAGAGTGTAGAATCTAAGACTGGATGTTGCAAGAGGTGACAGCAGAGAACCTAGAAGAGGTCATATCAGAAAAAGCCATTGTGGGCTGTTGAGGAGTTGAGACACTTCATGGTAGTCATGACCCAGTCCTATGGCACATGTAGGAGAGTGCAATAAGAAGGCACTCTAAGTCCCCACAGGTGTTGAGAGTCTGAACAACACAAGTCAACTCTCAATCAGAGCATCTCATCTGTGTTAACTCCTTTTATCTCATATGTTCGTCTTCTCTTGCCAAGCAGTGCAAAACTTTTGGGGTATTTTTCACATCACCCAAGCACATTACATTGCTAGGCACATGGCAGGGGCTCCAATAATGCTCACAGATCAACTCACTGGAGGTAGCTCGTGAAATAATATACATACTCATGAAACCCTTACTGCCCTGGCATAGCGCCTGCCAATCTCAGCAGCTCAGTCACTGCCTCTCCTGGCAGATGTACTGCCTCAGAAAGCTATCTCCCCTCTTCTTGCTCATTCTGCTAAATAATAAAAAATGTGCCTGGGTACGAGAAACTATGGGCTTCCCTGGTGTCTCAGATGGCAAAGAATCCGCCTACAATGCAGGAGACCTGGGTTCCATCCTTGGGTTGGGAAGATTCCCTGGAGGAGAGCATGGCAACCCATTCCAGATTCTTGCCTGCAGAATCCAATGGACAGGGGAGCCTGGTGGGCTACTCAGTGGGGTTTCAAAGAGTTGGACACGACTGAGCGACTAAACACACCATAAGAAACTATAGAGTATGTGATAACTAAGGAACATATTGGGTGGCCATCGGGGAGATCTGAGGGACATAAATCCTTCCCCACAGTACATTCCTCAAGCCAAGGACTCCCTGAGCCAGTAGGGCAGTTTAGGAGTGCCACTACAACCCCCCCCAACCATAAAAATAAAATAGGTTTTTCCAATTGAGTGTGTTAGAAGTCTTCTTTGAATAGCTGCTGACTTTCTCTAAGGTGTTACTACTTTCTACATTAATAACATCTGCTTTAATGATGACAAGGATATTAACAGGATGGTTATTTCAACGATTAATAAAATAGCCATTCATTCATGCCCTGCTAGTAGTGGGCAAGAGGGTCTGATGTGCTAAGATCCACCTGAGGAGGCAGTGTTAAAACGATCTGTTTCTGTGTCATCTCCCCTCCCAGGCTGTGAGTTCCTGGATGGCAGGGACCACAATCTATTTAATATCAGCATCCCTCTGGCCTTTCAGGATAGACCGTGGCCCAGAGTGGGTGCTCAGGGACCCCTTTGAGGTAAGAATTATATCAAGGTCCCAATGGCCCCTTCTAAGATTCCTTTAGAACTCCTGGGTTCAAACCCCAGCTCTGCCATGCATCAGCTGTATAATGCTGGGTAATTAATTGTCTTAACTCCTCTGTGCCTTAGCTTTCTCATTGGTAAATCAGGAACAGTATTACAGTACCTTCCCCATAAGGTTGTGAGAATTTGGTCAGGTTAGGGTTAGGTTAGGGTTACCTGCAAGTGAAGCATTCAGGAATTTTCTAAATGAAATTATTGTTACTACTGGTCCCATTCAATAGATGGCTCCAAATATCACACTCTTAACATTTAGTGAGATTAAGAGAGAGACTACTAAAGCAGGACCAGAACCAATTTCTTATTTGGTGACGGAAGCTGGGGCCAGAAGGGTTTTCTGTACACAAAGTCACTGATGTCATGCCCTTGATGAAAACTCTTCAGGATAGCCTTTGTTTTCCATCCCCCTCCTCTGTATCCTGATATGGACATTCTACAGACCTCCGTCGCAGCAACGTTTGCTGCACCTTTGTATTTACCTACCTGTCTTTCTCCATTAGAGTCTGAACTCATAGAAGGCAGAGACTCTGTGATTGATCTTTGCAATCCCAGCCTCCAGCACTACCCGGACAACCAGTAGACGCTCGGTGAATTTCTGCTAACAGGTGATAGGATCCTAGGTGGGCACTGCTTCAGTCAATGGCTTCCCAGTGTTCCTGACAAAGCAGCTCCTTAAGAGGCAACTGTGTATTTGATGTTCGTGGGTCCAACCCAAGTCCCTCATCCGTCAGTAGGGCAGAAGGACAGGCAAAACAGTGATGAGAGAAAACAAAGGAGGGACAGAGTGAGAAGCTGGGGACCAGAGGTGTCTTTGTTCAGCAGACTCCAAGGAATAGGGGCTCAAAAGAGAAGACTGAATCTCCAGGCAAAAAATTGCTGTATTGAAGCTCTCTGGGGTGGGGAGGAGGCACAGGGTCCTCACCAAGTAGAGAGCAACAACAGCTAGAAACTGCCATCCTTGTTAGAAATCAACACAGCAAGGGAGACCCAGTCCACACTCTGAAATATCTGCTGACCTGAGATGAGCCCAACCACTAGGGCCCCACTAGGCTGGCTTCATGGGAAGAATACTGGGCAAAGAGTCTACTAATGTTTAATCCTTGGGAAAGTACTAATTTTTCTATTAATAAATATTTGAGGATCTACTATATGTCACGACTGCACTAGGCACCTGTAATACAATAAAGGTTTATCACTAATTTGCTGTCAGACCCTGGACAAATCACTACCCCTTTCTCTGAGCCTCAGTGTCCTCATTAGACATGTGGAAGATAACTTCTATGTCAGGATTGTTCTGAGTACCAGATGTGTTTTTGAAAAGTTAACTGCACAACTTTGCAAAGGTAAAGGTGGTATTTTTTACTAGAAGGCTTAGTAAATGCAAGGACAGCCCTCACCAAATAAATGCCAAAGACAACTCCCTCTGCCAGGTTTTGGACAGAAACCAGCAGCACATTCCTAACCACTGAGTTCCATGGAAGATGGTCAAAGAACAGAAATTTGACACATTCTCTTCAAATTCCTCTCAGGATCTTTCCCATAATCACTGGTGTCAGTATTCATCACAGAGAACTACACTACGGGCCTCTTGGATGAGCCCCTTCGTTGCAAATCAAACTTCATAAAACAAGAACAGACTTAAAATTTTGTGGGTCAGAGGCACCTTTCCAGACACTGAGCTAAAATTACCTGACCCCTGGTCTTTCAACTGTCTGGAAACATTTGGCAGCCATTAAGCCTGTTGTTTCCGCATTTTCCTGCTTACTGGCACAAACACATCAAAACAGAAAGCTTGATGCTCTAACAACACTCTCTGATTAGTGGTTTGCAGAATCCTCTGTAATTTTATGATTTGCTGGCTAGAAGAGGAAAAGCAATGGAGTACAAATGGTGGTGTGGCCCAAGAGAGGGTCAGGCACCCTGAACTCTAGTTTTGGGTCTACTGTGGACTGGCTCTGTAAACCTGGCTCTGAGACCTTAACTGTCTCATCCAAAAAATGGAGAACTGAACCCGAGTAATGTTGCATGAACTCTTTCATGAAAAACCAGTGCTCTTCAACATGTTAGAGGTTCCAAGGTCAAATAAAAACAGGAAACTTGGCATCCTCCATCCCTTCCTCCCCACCCACCCCAGTCACATGCACACTAAGGCTCTGAGAAGTCAAAAGTAAAGAAATGCACTTTGCATTATCCAGTCTGATTTTTCCGAGATTATTAACATCTATTCTGAGGAAGACACACTGGAACAGATCTCTAGGGTCTCTGTCAGCTCTAACCCACTGTGATTTGCATTAGAAGTACTCAGCCAGTGCCTGGAGCACCCCTGCTTCCCACTAATTCAGTTCTCTTAACCCAGTGAGGCACTTAAATGATACTCTGGCTTACAGAAATGTATTATATGTTGCTCATTTTACTGTAGTGAGAGTACTAATTTTCAAAGATTCAGAATACAAGACACTTAAAACACTAAGATGGGAAACCTGCAGTTACTAAGGTCCTAATACTTGTTCCATACTGTGTTGGCATTTTTCTATACATTATATCTTTAAATTCTTAGACAGGAGATAAATACTGTTATCCTCTTATCACAGAGAAGAAAACTGAGGCTTGAGGAAATTAAGTAGCTTGCCCAAGATCATTCAGCTAGAATGTGATGAACACCAGATTTCAAACGTAGGACTATTTGGCTCCTAAATCTTGGTTCTGTTTGGGGCTCTGCCACCATGAGCACCAGACAATTGACCACTAGTCTTCCCTAACCTTCCCTGGTCACAACTGTCAAGTGAGAAAAGTAATCCTTGCACTGCTGCCCTCAAAGGGTTGCTCTAACCCTCAAAGGCAGTAATAGATATGAAAGCACTCTGTAATATATAAAGATATTAATATATAAGGGGCACGTGAATTATTGTGAACAAATGTTGATATTTCATGATTTTTTGAGGTACTTGAGGTTCTTGCAGGCTTTGCATCATGAAGTCTATCGTCCTTACTCCAGTCACCTTCTAGCCCTGCTCCCTCAAAATAGTGTTCCTTAGACTTTTCCAGTTAGAACTTCAGATAAACAGAAAACATGTCCATTTCTCAGTATTGATTACTCTTTAGACTATTTGTCAGTCACACGAAGCAGCCAATCTGCTTAAGGAGTTGGAAGTAAAAACAGGACAGAGGGTGGGGAGTGCTGGGAGGCCTGTAGATAAAGGAGATGACAGATTCCCCTTAAAACATGAAACATGCCTGGGAAATAGGTCCAAAGAGTCATTCGGGACAGCAGATCATAGAAGCCTTTGCATGAAATCTATCCAGAAGATCAATAAGTATGTTGCGCACAGGGGGAGGAAGGGGCAGGGTTAGCCAGCTTCATTTTGTTCTGGGATGGAAAATACCTTGGCAGGGACCTGAGCATAGAAACAGCAGTAGATGGGTGTAGGGCTCTTCACTCATCCTCTAGCCCAGAATGGGATCACACCCTTATAATCCACAATGCTGTGGCCATCTGCTCCCTTCAGCTTCTGGCGGAGTAAGGCCAAAAACAACAGCAAAGCATTCTTGGAACCAGGCGCTGGCTGGGGACAGATAAATAAATAGCAAAAGTCCCTGCTCTTAGAGGAAGGCACTGCATCAAGATAGCTTGAGCCTAACCAGAGGTTCTCTCGTAAAATAAAATTTCTGGCTCAAAGGGTGTATACAAGAATTGTGTGAAATGAATCAATCAGAGGAGCTTTCTTCTATGACTTTGGAGCACCTCTGGTGTCCATCCTCATTTTGGCATGAATAATCCAGTGACTCTGGGCAAAATACTTCACTTCTGTGGACCTCAGTTTACTGACTTGTAAAGCAGGCTCCGTCTACCCCACAAATTGCCTTTTGTAGCCAATGACACAGTAGCTGAGACAGCACTCTGTAAATGGCATGAGAAGGAATAGTGGGAGCTGACAAGAACATTGGAACACATGATTTTAAAAGTTCAGAGCCCAATCTGAGGAAGACTCGAAATAAGCTCTTTTTCTTTCTTCCCAACCAATTTAAGTTGCTTTTTCTCATAGTGAAGTCATTCTTTGAATTTCAAGTGAAGGGAAAGGGAAACCAGGCTTACAAGTATGGAATAGAAAAGCTGCCATCTTTCTACTTTTCAGTATCTGTTCAGAGCCACTGTACTGCAAAAGAGAGCACAAGATTTGGGTTTCTAATCCCTAGCTTTTCTTAATCAAAAGCTGTAAAACCATAAACAAGCCTCAACCTCTTTCAGCCTTAGTTTCCTCATCTGTAAATTGCTGAGAAATTTCCTAAGTTATAAGGTTACGGTTAAGATTCAATTAATGATGAACGAGTGTTTTGTAACTCACAAATGCCACACAAACACCAGTCTTTACAGAGCTGTCTTCCCATCAGCTCAGTAGCTACACAGGACAGTGGTTATCACTAAATTGACAGGTGAGATCATCAAACTCAGAGAAAATCCTGATGGTAACACAGCTCAACTCTGACTTCCTCCAACAAAGGTAATTACTCCTTTCATTTATTATAGGAGTTATTTATTAGTTTGTTAGCCTCATTAAACTAACAGATCTCAGGGGACACAGCTACATATATTTTATGCATTTTTGTATCTCAGTGTCCAACACTGGCACATCAAAAAGACGCTAGATAAATACCGGCAGCAGAAACACATCTAGGACACCCAAGACTCCTAATTTCAGGTACAGAGTTCTTCTAAGAGAAAGTGGCCCCAACCTCATAGGCTGACTCATCTTCTCATCCCTTCTTCAATTCCTCCACCCTAGCAAGACTTTCCATTACTGGAGAGTCTCCCAGCCTCTGTAGGCAGTGATCCCTCAGACTTGATTACTCTTCATATGCTTCTTTGCCAAACTAATTCCTATTCAGCTCTCAGATTTGGAGGCCTTTCTAGTCACCCATAATATTGGTTCACGTATTCCCTCTCCATCCCCCTTCCCACCCCTCATCCGTTTTATCATAGAATCCTGGCACATAACATGTATCAACAAAAGTTATCTGTTGATGGCTGAATGAATGAAATACTGGATCTAGAAATCCAAAGGTGATGCAGGGGAAAGACTCCTGGCCTGGAAGTCAGGAAGATTGACTGTTTCTAATTCTAGCTCCATCACTGCTGTGGTTCAGTGATCTCAGGCAAGCCCCTCTTCTTGAGTGGACCATCTATGAATGAGCTACCATCTATGAATTATCTCAAAAGGTCCTCTCAGCACTGACAATAGATGAGACTTAGACTCATGCTAGGTCATAAGGGTGAGAAACCTCTGGGGTCAGCTGTGTGCTCCAGAGTATGGGAGGCCCCATATCCACACCCCATGAGCAGCACCAGCGCCAAGTACATGAACTGTGCTGTCAGCAGCCTCCCAGCCTGTTGGTTTACTTAATTCCTCCTGATGAAGTGCCGAGAATAAATCGTAGGTGAGCAGCAGAGCATTTTAATGAGTCCAGAGCCTAATGAATCTTTTCCTTCCTGTGTCAATTAGAATTTCAAAACTAGGATCCCCAAGGACCAATTTATTGGGAACAGAGAGAAGCCTTTTGTTCATCAGCTCCTGCCTGAGCTACCTGCCCTGGCCCTGTATGTCTGCTATGTAACAATCCTGCTTACTCATAGATATGCCACTTGGTGAGACAGACTACTTCATATTTCTGGGGTATGAACTTGAGGAAGGAAAGGAGGGGTCAGGTCGACTTCTGGGGGTGAGTGGGGAGGCAGTGAGAGAATCAGAGCAGCACTGACTTGAATGTCACCTCCCAAGGATATTGGTGTTCAAAGAGCTAACAGCAGTAGACCAACTTGGTATTCATCCAATTAAGTATCAGGTATTGTGTGAGACCTATTTGTCTAAGGTATTTTTGAATCCTCACAACAACCCCCAAAGTAGGTATCAAAGGCACTATTTCCTTTTTCTGGCCATGCCGTGAGGCTTGTAAGATGGGATCTCAGCTTCCTAACCAGGGATTGAACCCAGGCCGTGGCAGTGGAAGCCCAGAATCCTAACCACTAGGCCACCAAGGAATTCCCCCAACAACACTATTTTACAGATAGAGACACTGGCTCTAAGAATTTTAAAGAACTATAGAACTAGTTGAAGAACTAGACAAGGAACACAATCAGTAGTTGGCAGACAGGGATTTGAACTTACATTTGTGCAAATCCAGAGACTGGGCTTTTTCTATCAAATCACAGCAACCTTGCCAGAGGGCTGGCAGGGCCAGTGGCTGATGTCCTGAATGGCAGAGATGGCCTGTGGGCAGCCAGTCAGGTCATGTTGGGACACTTGCCACCAACACACTTGTCTTTTTCCAGGTCACAAGCAAGAGTGACCGTGCACTGCTGGTTCTTCCACTCAGTGGAGCTGGCAACCTCACTTATTCCCAGAACATAATCCAAATCAAGTCACCACTGACACTAATCCCAGACTCCTATCCCAGAAATCTTTTTTTTTGAGGGGGGGCGTGGGCTGTGCTGGGTCTTTGTTGCTGCAGGCGGGTTTTCTCTAGTTGCTGTGAGCAGGGTTTACTCTCTAGTTGCAGTGCGGTGGCTTCTCATTGTGGTAGCTTCTCTTATTGCATAGCAGGGGCTTTAGAGCGTTTGGGCTCAGTAGTTATGGCTCACCGGAGAAGGCAACGGCACCCCACTCCAGTACTCTTGCCTGGAGAATCCCATGGATGGAGGAGCCTGGTAGGTGTAGTCCATGGGGTTGCTAAGAGTCGGACACGACTGAGCGACTTCACTTTCACTTTCCACTTTCACGCGCTGGAGAAGGAAATGGCAACCCACTCCAGTGTTCTTGCCTGGAGAATCCCAGGGACGGGGGAGCCTGGTGGGCTGCCGTCTATGGAGTCACACAGAATCGGACACGACTGAAGCGACTTAGCAGCAGCAGCAGTTACGGCTCACAGGCTCGAGGTAGTTGTGGCACATGGGTTTAGTTGTTCCATGACAATTAAATGCATTGGCAGCAGATTCTTAACCAATGGACCACCAGGGAAGTCCCCAGAAATCGTATGACTTATGAGGAGTTGCCAATCCTTGATTTAATACCCCCCAGGTACCCAGCTGTTTTGCCTCTTATACTGTCCTCTTCAAATCACACAGGGCCAGCCCAGTTGCCACTGAAGTCATCAACAGTGGCACACTCCAGGGTGAGAAAGTAAACAAGTCAAGTTTCCAAATGGTTATGAAATGGAATTTGAGGACTCTGGTGGGAAAAACACTTAAGAGTGAGGTCAAGACAGTTTGTCCAAATTTACACAGCTAGAAAATAGCAACAACTGGAACACAGGCATATACTGAAACTTAACGTGGTATCTGTATCTGCAAAGAGCAAGAATAATACAGAAAAAATGAGATCGGTGACTTAAAAATATTTTTAAATTTTTAATTTCAAGATAACTATAATTAACATCCCCATTTTACACATAAGAAAATTGCTCCCTGAGGTCAACTAACTTATCCAAGAGAGAAAGAGCTAAGTGAGGGAGAGGAGAATAAAGGAATTAAATGGGATCCAAGTTAACCTTGGATAAATAGCTGCAGGGAAGCAGGGAGGCAAGGGAAGAGAGGCTGCACTGGGCGAGTTACCAATCCTGGCCTTGCTACTAACTTGCTACATGGCCCTGAATATTAGCCTCATTTCCCCATGGACCAAATGGACCTGAGGGTCCTGTATCTGGCCTCAGCTGTCCCCTCTCCAAACTTACCCCCAAGGGGCCAAAAACGAAACACCAAACAGAAGTAATATTGTAATAAATTCATTAAAGACTTTAAAAAATGGTCCATATTAAAAAAAAATTCTTAAAAAAAAAAAGTATCAGGCACTTGTTGAATGGACCAACGTATGAACTACTGATCTCTAAGGTCCCTTTCAATCCTGGCATGCTGCGATTAACTTATGAGCTTAGAGAACTCAGAAGCTCGAAATTCAAGTCTGGGTGAACTTAAGTTTAACCTGTCCCTTTGGCTCCAATTTTTGATATTTGCTTTACCTCACAGGGTCTTCAAAAATCATCTCCAAATCTAACAATCACATCCTAGCACACAACTACACTCATGCACAGATAAGACAACTATATGTCACTTAATTCAACAATGCTAGGTTATGAAACACAGTATTTCCTTAACCTGAAAAATGAGGCCTTACAGTTTAGTCTCAACTTACTTTGATAACTTTAACCCTAACCACACTCCATTCCTGAAAGGCTATGCTCTGGCTACACTGGACTGCTTACTCTTCTCTAAGACATACATGGAGGCTTCTATACCTTCGGCCCTCACTGGTCTCTTCGCTTGGAAGCTACAGACTACCCTTCTCAACTGCCAAATACTTCATCTTTCAAGACTATCAAATATCTCATCTTTGAAGTCCTACTCAAATATTACCTCTTTTGTGAAGCCTTCCTTCATCAGGAGGGCAGGGCAGTTAGTCCCCATATTCCCAAAGAACTCCACATGCTTCCATTATAGTGATCATCACTGCCACCTACTTACTTTATCTAGCTGTTCTCCTTGATCAGCTATGGGCTCCAAAGGTCTTGACCATGTGTTTGCCTTCTCCTTATCCCTATGGACCTATCCCTGTGCCTGGCACAAATGCTTATCATACTGGATGCTAACATGGCACCACAACTAACACTTCTTAACCTTCACTGGCAGACTGGATCAGGTCAGCCTTCATATTGTCCTGAAGTTGTGCAATACTTTCCCTAATACTTCTACCCACTAATATGAACTCTTATGGGACTGGAGAAGAAGCTGAAAAGAAAGAAGAGAAATAGTATTTAAAGAGCCTTGAATGTCATGCTAAGGAGACTGGATTTTATTTCAGAGGTTTTATGAGCAGGAAACTGATAGGAATAAGACATGTATCTTAAAACCTATGGAGCAAAAAAGGAAGTTATATTTCAGGGGCAAACATTGGAGGTAGGTTACCCCTGGGGCCATTTAGATGCAAAGAGGTCACAGAGTTCCACCTGGAGGAAGTTTGTTTTGAGCAGAGTTTTACTCAGAAAAAGGAAGTTATATTTCACTAGCAAAGACAAGTTTGTTGTTGTTGAGTCCCTAAACTGTGTCCCACCCTTTTGTGACCACATGGACTATAGCCCGCCAGGCTTCTCTGTCTGTGGGATTTCCCAGGCAAGAATACCGGAGTGGGCTGCCATTTCCTTCTCCAGGGGATCTTTCTGACCCACGCATCGAAGACCCAATGCACGCACCCAAGTCTACTGCATTGGCAGGTGGATCCTTTACCACTGAGCCACAAGGGAAGCCCAGGGAAGCAAATTAGTTAACAATTAAAAAGTCAGTGAGAGAGGATTAAAATCTGGCCTTGGATGATAGTACTGGGGGTGAGAAAAGCAAAAGTGCTGAGACAAAAACTCATAATGAAAGCAGCTGCCTGCTTTTCCCGAGTAAAACTCTGCTCAAAACAAACTTCGTCCAGGTGGAACTCTGTGACCTCTTTGCATCCAAGATGGTCCCAGGAGTAAACAGCAACAGGGAAAAAAGTCTCCATGACCGGGTGAAGGGGAAGAAGCAAGTGTAAGATTAGTAAAGGTCAAACTCCAAGCCAGTGAGCAAGGCTGTAGGAGATAGGTTAAGGTCCTGCTGATGGGTGCCAGCTGCAGAAGCTTCAGGAAAGAAGTTGGGTCTATGCCCTGAGCAGAAAGATGCCTTCCTGAGTTGGAAGAGCCCTGACCAGCTTTAACGCCAGAGACTCTGATCATGTTCAGTGGTGTTTTGTTAAGGAAAATTATTCAAAAACTGGAAGTAAGGCAAAAAGAAAACTGTGTGACCTTTACAGTCATGGTAGGACTTTTTTTAGTATGCATCTGAGAGTCACATGATACTCTTGGAGAAGAGAATTTTGTTGGACTTAGTGTTCACAAACAGGGCCCAAACATTTTAAAACTCTGCCAAGTTACAGGTTAATGTATAGAAAAAACTGAGAAAGTGCACTTTTTTCAAGTAGAGAAGACAACATGAAATGTTACGTTTTCATTAGGACATTGGCTTCCCTGGTGGGTGGCTTAGACAGTAAAGTGTTTGCCTACAATGCAGAAGACTTGGGTTCGATTCCCTGGGTCGGGAAGATCCTCTGGAGAAGGAAATGGCAACACACTCTAGTACCCTTGCCTGGAAAATCCCATGGACGGAGGAACATGGCAGGTTACAGTCCACAGGATCGCAAAGAGTCGGACACAACTGAGCGACTTCACTTTTCTTTAGGACATTAACTTTGGATCTCATTTAGCAACCTCATTTTAGCAATCCTTTTTCCACTAACAACATAAATCCAGTTTCTCAGCAATTCTTGTTCTGCTAGTTCCCACAATGAGTTAAATACAACTTGACACACGCTCACCATGTGGATGAGAATTATGCCCTGCCATGGTATACACATCCACAGGCTTGCCCACCTACCTGACAGGAATCAGATGCCAGGAGGCAAAAGATGCCTGACATCTAGGCACAGAATGTTAGTGAAAGGGAATAGGTGTTCACTTATGAAATGACATGAAGTTCAGTGTTGCAAAGACGGCACAAGGCTGAGAGTCAGACCTGTCACTAATTCCCTGTGTAACCTTGGGCCTATTACTGCCCTGTGCTGGGCCTCAATTTCACAATTATAAAATGGGAAAGTTGACCGAGGTCAGTGTTGTTTTATTGCAACCCTGAAGGTTGATGTCACATGCCTGAGGCTGTTTCTGATGAGGATAAGGGGGAGGTTGGATCAGTGGCCTCTGGGGCCACCACTGCCACTTCTAACAGAGCAGCTCAGTTTGAGACATTGAATTATGTGTTTAAATAAAGGACTTCCCCAAAAAACTGGTAACTGTTAAGATCTCTTCCTACTGGCCATAAAATCCCATCATTTTATGGCAAATGATCTTGGGTAAAATATCTCCTCTTAGCCTACACCTAAAAACGTATCATTTAGAAGAGGGTATCATTAAGAAAGCCCTAGCAGCTGAGTAGGAAGAAGTGAGGCAGGGGACCAGTGGGCAGAGGAGGGCTCTCAGAAAAAGGAAAAGACCAAAGGCCTGCCCCTTTTGCAAATGAAGACTGATGGGGACCCAAGGCCACAGACAAGAACTCTTTCAGGAGGGCTTAGACTCACTGACTTTAGCAAGACTAAGGATGTGGACTCTAGTCCCTGACTCGGCCAAATAAAGGCAGATGCCTTCAGTTTCCTAATGTAAGTAAGGAAGGATCTCTATAAATAAGGCACTTTGTAAACTGAAAAGTGATGACAGGTTTGAAGAACTATTAGAGCAATCTTCTTCTTAAATCTTTTATACATGTATGCCTCTGCCTCCTCTCTTGCCAGGTCCCTGAAGGAAGCTCATCACGCTCGAGATGTTCACACCCCCAGCATTTCAGAGTTGGGCATACAACAGGCTTATTACTTGAGTAGCCCCCTCATTCAACTTTGAAAATGACGAGGATACTTCTTACTAGAGAATCCACATTCCATAAGACGGAAACCTGGCCTCTCACTTAGTGATTGGACGTCTGGGCCACACACTTGGATACTAGAGAACTTGTTCTGAGGCAGGGTAGAGCAGAAGAAATTAGTGGGAAAATGCACTAAAGGCATGGAGATATTCCCAATTACCAATTTCTAAAGCCACTGAATCCCCTCTTCTGGACACTCATGAACACTTTACCCTCCTGGAAAGGCAGAGGCCAGAGGCAGTATGATACTCAGAGAAGAGCTTATTGTACTAAATGCATGGGGTCTATGGAGGCAGGAGGACCTGAGTTCAAACACCAGCTCTTTCACGGACTAGGTAGATTATCTCTGACAAATTCATTTACTTCACTGAGCCTCAGCTTTTCCTTCTGGAGCTATTAATAACTTAAGGAGTTACTAAGATTAACAAAGATAGTTTTAATTTAAAGCACGTATCACAATACCTGGCACATAGTAGGCACTCAATACACATGACTTCCTTCAAGAGGGAAAGAACCAATAGCAAAAGATGACTGAAGAGATTCACATGACAGGTTGGGGTGGGGGGAACCTAGGGGCCAAACCCCAGCCAGCAGCAGATCAGAGCTGTGAGTGGCTCAGAATGGGAATGGGCTGATTTGGAGAGTCTGTTGTGCTATTCTAAGAGCATCTGGATCCTGTACCAGCCAAAGCAAATCAAACAGGAGTGCTTGTGAAGAGCTTGTTTCTGAAACAAGTGCGGGCTGTGTTACTGACACACACCCCAGGGGAACTGAGAAGACTACTGGCAGAGATGTTAAGAAAGCTGACATGCTTTCAGTTCCAATCTTTGCTACTACATACGTAGCTGACCTTGGCTCTAGACGACAAGAAAACCCTGGACAAGAGACAGAGATTCTGGTTTGAGCTTGACTCTGAGCAGGTGATATCATCTCTCAGGCCTCAGTTTTTTTATTTTCCAAATAATAACAATTCTTTATGTGCCTACTCTATTATCACTATCCGCATTTTCAGATGATGATACTATGGCTCAGTGAGATTAAGTTAATTACTGGCAGGAATTTGAATTCAAGGTCTGCTGTCAAAGCCAGGAGTCAAAGCCAGCATGCAGGATCTCAGTTGCCCAAAAAGAGATCAAACTTATGCCCCCTGCATTGGGAATGCGGCGTCTCAACCACTGAACAGTCAGGGAAATCCCTTAATAGTCTTTCTACTCTATTGCATCATCTTTCAGTGTTAAATGAGGGGGTCAGACCAGGTGGACCAAGGCATTTCTGGACTGGAAAGTTGTATGATTCATAGTGGCTTGAAACAGTGGTTTCAAGAGCATTCTAAATATTACTCTAGTGCTAGCCTGGCAAGTTAAGAAGCCTTCTGTAAATGAAATCCTCAACACCAAGGGCACAAGCTGGATACAAACCAGAAGCCAGAAGAGAGCGGACGATGAAATTTTAGGAAGCCCTAAGAGGCCCTTGGAGACTACACCGTCTAATTCATTTTACAGATGGGGATATGGAGGCTAAAAAAAGGGAAACAGTTTTACTGGCAACACCCAGAAAGCGGGTAATAGAGCACAAGCTGGGCTCTGTGCCTCGTGGTCTCTCCCATACTCAGTAACAACTCAGTCTCCAACCTTCTAGGCCATTCTGATTTTATCATTGTTTTCTCCCCTACCCGGCCCCAAATATTGAGCGATAGACTACTGCCGCTGCAGCCAACTCCCAGACACTTCTCATCATACTCAGATAATGATTCTAACTGTCCCTACTGATGCCTTAAGCAGGACTGAAGGTGAGCCTCCTCTTTTGCCCCACCCCCGACTCCTTTTTTGAACCACAGACCAACTGCCTTTGGAGGCACAGAACTGGAAGAGATACACTAGCAATTATAGAACACCTTTCTGCTTCATTTCCTCTTTTTGGAGCTGAGGAAACTGAGGTTCAGAGATATTAAATACTTCCGCAAGGTTGAGTTAGTAGAAGACTTAAGAGCATGGGTCACAATACTCACCTTCTACTACAATCTGACACTGAACACATGATATCAGAATTTATTTCAACCACCAGTGGCTGAACACCAATCCAAGCCAGGCATTTTTTCATCATCTCCTATTAGCACCACAATAACTGTATAGGCATTCCTCCCATTTTGCAAAGGAGGAAACTACAGCTCAGAGAGGTTAGTCACACAGGAAATGAATGTCCCAGCAAATTCAAATCTTTGGCTTTATAGCTTCCTCTCTTTCCCCAGCAGCATGTGGCCTGAGATTTACAATGGTGGGAAAGATGCAGTTAATTGAACTTCCTGAAGACCAGTTATAATGTAGATAATGTTGTTTCTTGCCCTATGCACTTAAGTAAAATAACTCTTGACATACTATGCTAATTGGGGGGATGGAGAGGGAGATGAAGGTAGAGGGTAACAGCAGAGACCCAGAAAACACAAAATAATGGATAGTTCAAAAGAAGCAATTTCTGCTTTTGTGTTAATGTGATCTTTTGTAGAATAGTTTTGGGGCTTTTTTCCGCATCTGCCTCATTAAGTCATAAGTCCCCCTTTTCCATGTCCTACTCATCTCATGATTCTGGCATCACATCTGCTGATGGACCTTGGCTTCGTGATTTATGATTTCCCAGCTTGAGTTTTTGATCTCTTGGCCTTATTTTTAAGCTCAGATCCTACCTCTCTGCCATAGTCAATGGCCTTAAAACTTCCCTCTAGGAGCTGCCAGTCCCTCCTCTGTCAAGTCTGTTGCTCCAGGGGAACAGAAAGATCCTCTTTAATCTTAATGAAAATTTGGGAAGGAGAGGGACACAGGGCCTAACAGGACCCAGAATCTTTTGCATACTACTCCTTCCCTCTAAGTGAGCTTGACCTTTCTGTCCCTATGACAGTAACCCTCAAGAAAGCCTGCTGCCTCTGGTATCAAAGTAATAAAATGTGGGCAAAATTCCTGGGTGGGGAAAGAACAGGGACAGCTGCTTCTAAGCTGAACTGCTCTGGGGGCTTCCCTCAGAGTTTCTCCACAGAAATCCCTGGAAGCCATTGGATGATTACACTGGCAGACAATGAACCCCTGCTTTACACTGAGCTGCAAAGTCCACTTTGGTCAGCCGTTCATGACCCACACCTTGAAGGGCAACAGTGTACTGCCACTGCTCCTGCCCCTTCTCAGACTGTCCCAGTCTCCAGGACCATAATTACTAACATTAATAGTCCCTTACATGCATACAGTATCTAACAGTTTCATACAGCACTTATTTGAAATGCATCTTTCACAGCTGCTGGATAGAAATTGTTATTCTATCTGTTATTCCTCATAGATGAGGAAGTGAGAAATAGATTCAAGGGACTAGATCTGATAGACAGAGTGCCTGATGAACTATGGACGGAGGTTCGTGACACTGTACAGGAGACAGGGATCAAGACCATCTCCAAGAAAAAGAAATGCAAAAAAGCAAAATGGCTGTCTGAAGAGGCCATACAAATAGCTGTGAAAAGAAGAGAAGCGAAAAGCAAAGGAGAAAAGGAAAGATATACCCATTTGAATGCAGAGTTCCAAAGAATAGCAAGGAGAGATAAGAAAGCCTTCCTCAGTGATCAACGCAAAGAAATAGAGGAAAACAATAGAATAGGAAAGACTAGAGATCTCTTCAAGAAAATTGGAGATACCAAGGGAACATTTCATGCAAAGATGGGCTCAATAAAGGACAGTAATGGTATGGGCCTAATAGAAGCAGAAGATGTTAAGAAGAGGTGGCAAGAATACACAGAAGAACTGTACAAAAAAGATCTTCACGACCCAGATAATCATGATGGTGTGATCACTCACCTAGAGTCAGACATCCTGGAATGCGAAGTCAAGTGGGCCTCAAGAAGCATCATTATGAACAAAGCTAGTGGAGGGGATGGAATTGCAGTTGAACTATTTCAAATCCTAAAAGACGATGCTGTGATGCTGTGCAAGTGCTGCACTCAATATGCCAGCAAATTTGGAAAACTCAGCAGTGGCCACAGGACTGGAAAAGGTCAGATTTCATTCCAACCTCAAAGAAAGGCAATGCCAAAAAATGCTCAAACCACCACACAACTGCACTCATCTCACATGCTAGTAAAGTAATGCTCAAAATTCTCCAAGCAGTCTTCAACAGTACGTGAACCATGAACTTCCAGATCTTTAAGCTGGTTTTAGAAAAGGCAGAGGAACCAGAGATCAAATTGCCAACATCCCCTGGATCATCGAAAAAGCAAGAGAGTTCCAGAAAAAACATCTATTTCTGCTTTATTGACTATGCCAAAGCCTTTGACTGTGTGGATCACTACAAACTGTGGAAAATTCTTGAAGAGATGGGAATACCAGACCACGTGACCTGCCTTTTGAGAAATCTGTATGCAGGTCAGGAAGCAACAGTTAGGGCTGGACATGGAACTATAGACTGGTTCCAAATAGGGAAAGGAGTACGTCAAGGCTGTATATTGTCACTATGCTTATTTAACTTATATGCAGAGTACATCATGAGAAACGCTGGGCTGGAGGAAGCACAAGCTGGAATCAAGACTGCCGGGAGAAATATCAATAACCTCAGATATGCAGATGACACCACCCTTATGGCAGAAAGTGAAGAACTAAAGAGCCTCTTGATGAAAGTGAAAGAGGAGAGTTAAAAATTTGGCTTAAAGCTCAACATTCAGAAAAGTAAGATCATGGCATCTGGTCCCATCACTTCATGGCAAATAGATGGGCAAACAGTGGAAACAGTGTCAGACTTTATTTTTTTGGGCTCCAAAATTACTGCAGATGGTGACTGCAGCCACGAAATTAAAAGACACTTACTCCTTGGAAGGAAAGTTATGACCAACCTAGACAGCATATTAAAAAGCAGAGACATTACTTTGCCGACAAAGGTCCATCTCGTCAAGGCTATGGTTTTTCCAGTAGTCATGTATGGATGTGAGAGTTGGACTATAAAGAAAGCTGAGCACCGAAGAATTGATGCTTTTGAACTGTGGTGTTGGAGAAGACTATTGAAAGTCCGTTGGACTGCAGGGAGATCCAACCAGTCAATCCTAAAGGAAATCAGTCCTGAATATTCATTGGAAAGACTGATGTTGAAGCTGAAACTCCAATACTTTAGCCACCTGATGCGAAGAGCTGACTCATTTGAAAAGACCCTGATGCTGGGAAAGATTGAGGGCAGGAGGACAAGGGGACGACAAAGGATGAGATGGTTGGATGGCATCACCGACTCAATGGACATGAGTATGAGTAAACTCCAGGAGTTGGCGACGGACAGGGAGGCCTGGCGTGCTGCAGTCCATAGGGTCGCAAAGAGTGGGACATGACTGAGCGACTCAACTGAACTGAACTGCACATTGAGGAAACTTTTAAAGGCCACAAATAAGTACCCTTATTTGTAAGGGTACTTATTTGGTATCTGCCTTTAAGCTTTATTTCTTTGATGCAATCAAATTTCTGCTTAGAATTTCAGTCATTAACAGGAACTCAGTGAGGCCTCCAAAGCCATCTGTCTCTAAAGTCTGTGAGGTGGGCAGTGGTCTCCTCTAGCTCTGTTATCAGGCAAAATCTCCTAGGAAAGTGGAGAAAGCTTGATTTTCCATGTTATCACCTCACTACCAGCTAAACGGTCCCCATCTGAGGCCTGCCTCAGCCAGCATGGGGGCACATACCCTTTGTATGAGGGTGAGGGATCTCAGGCCCACCCACACAAGTCTCAGATGGTGGTGGGGCACCTGGGGCAGGCAGGATCCAGGCTGCCGTGTGCTATGGGTCAAGCCCTAGCCCCCTTCCTACTGGTGGCACAACAGTGAGGACCACTTGTCTCCCCCGCTGTGCCTGAGTCAGGCCCTCCCTGAAGCTCCAGATAGTTCTCCAGAGACTACTACTCAGGAGCATGTGACAGTCCACAGGTCAGTCATGCCTGAAGAAGAGTTTCATTTCGGATGCGAGTGCCTTAAAAAAGTAACCTAAGACTTGAGAAACTAGAAAAAGAACAAACTAAATTCAAAGCAAGCTAAAGTTAGGAAAAACAAATATTAAAGTAAGAGATCAGTGGAATAGAAAACAATGAAACCAAAAGCTGGCTCTTTGAAAAAAATCAACAAAATTAAACCTTCAGCAAGGCTGACCAAGAGAAAAACACAGAAAATACAAATTGCCAAAATCAGGAATGAAAAAAGGGTTATCACTACTAAAAGGGTTATCACTACTGACCTAGAGTTAAAAAAGATTGTAAGGCAATAAAAATACTATGAACAACTTTAAGCCACAAAATCAAACAACTGAGATGAAGGGGACAAATTCCTAGACACACACAAATTATCGACTCAAAAGGAAAAAAAAAACAACAGTACATCTGAGTAGACCTATCATGAGAATTTTTGAATTAGTAATTAAGAATCTTCCAACAGAGAAAAGTTCAGGTCCACATGGCTTAAGTGGTGAATTCTATCAAACATTTAAAAACGAAGATTTCCCTGCTGGTCCAGTGGTTAAGAATCTGCCTGTCAATGCAGGGAACTTGAGTTCAGTACCTGGTTCAGAAAGATTCCACATGCCTCAGGGCCACTAAGCCCATAAGCCTTAACTACTGAGCCCATGTGCCTAGAGCCCATGCTCCAGAAGGACAGAAGCCACCACAATGAGAAAGAAGCCTGTGCAGCACAACTAGAGAAAGACCAAGTGCAGCAACAAAGATCCAGTGCAGCCAAAAATAATTAAAATAAGAAATATATTTCTAAAAAATTCAAAAAAGAAATCACAATCCTTCACAAACTCTCCCAGAAAACAGAGGGAAGACTCTCTAGCCTAAGAGACTAGTATTACCCTGACACCAAAACCAAAGATATAACAAGAAAACTAGTGACAGACATTTCTCATGAATACAAGCAAAAATCTTCAACTAAATATTAGTAAACCAAATCCAACACCATACAAAAAGGATTATACACTATAGCCAAGTGGGATTCATTCTAGGAATGATGTTGGTTTAATATCCAAAAATCAATTATCATACTGCCATGTTAGTAGGGAGAGGGCAATGGCACCCCACTCCAGTACTCTTGCCTGGAAAATCCCATGGATGGAGGAGCCTGGTAGGCTACAGTCCATGGGGTCGCTAAGAGTCGGACACGACTGAACGACTTCACTTTCACTTTTCCCTTTCATGCACTGGAGAAGGAAATGGCAACCCACTCCAGTATTCTTGCCTGGAGAATCCCAGGGATGGCGGAGCTTGGTGGGCTGCCGTCTCTGGGGTCGCACAGAGTCGGACACGACTGAAGCAACTTAGCAGCAGCATGTTAGTAGAATAAAGGATAAAAAATCACACAAGCAAAATTCAACATCCATGCATAATAAAACCTCTGAATAAACTAGAAATAGAGAACTTACTTAGCCTGATAAATAGAAGTCTACCAAAAAGCCCTGCAGCAAACATCATACTTACTGGTATCACACTTAAGTACTTAGAAAGACTGAATCCCTTCTCTTTAAAACAGGGAACAAGGTAAGAGTGTCTGTTTTCACCAATTCTGTTCAACAATATATTGGAGGTCCTGGCCAATACAATCATGCAGAAGGATTTTTTTTATATGGATGTTAGATTATGTCATTCATCTACTCAAAACTGCCCAGCGGCTTCCCATTTCACTGAGAATAAAGCCCCACGTGATCTGAGTCCTTGTCTACCCTTGTGACTTCTCCATAATCCACTCCTCCTATTGCTCAATTCATCTCTAGCTAAACTGACCTCCTTTGTTCCTTAAAACATTAAGCATGCTCCTGTTTTAGGGCCTCCGAACTTACTGAACTCTACGCCTGGCATGTTATTCCCCAAGATATACACATAGCTCACACTACTTCATCTTGTACATATTTCTGTACAGATTTTATTTTCTCATGGAGGCCTTCTTTCATCACATGGTCCCTCCCTATTCCCTTTTCCTGCTTTGTTTTTTTTTTCATACATATTCATTTGTTTATATTCCACTAGAATTCAGGCTACAGGAGAGAAAACTATTTTCTTCACTGCTACATTTCAAACACTTAAAACTGTGCCTGGCACATAGTGGACACTCAATAGGCACTGAATGAATGGATATCTTTAAAAGGAAAAGACATTCATATTCAAGAGAATGAATAAAGGCAGGGGTTGGGGCCAGGAGGTGGGGGGAACCACTGTCCCAGGAGGCTGAGAAGGACTGGGGTTTCAGGCCACGGCTGAAGAGTCAGTGCAGAATAATAGAAAAAACTTGGCTTTTTAGAGCCAGATTCTTCTAAATTCTAAGTTTATTAGCTCTTCCAGTCACTGCCTGTGTGTCCCTCTCTAAGTCTCCATAATTTATAAAATGAGAATATCACCACCTACCTTTCAAGGTGTGATGAAAACAAGATCAATTTATGTAGAGCATTCAATATAGCATCTGATACTATAGCCGACACTGCAAATAAGTAACCATTCTTTGATACTACTGGCCTTCAAGAAATACCTTAAAAATTACCTAGCCCTACCTTACTGAAGTGTACAGATGTCTACAGGGCTGTTGCCCTTAAAGTATGGCCTTCATACCTATTTTAACTTCTCTGTCTTATCATTCTTCTTTTACCTCTCCCTTACAGTTGGCTTTCAGCTCTCACCTCTAGCTGTTGCTAATATAGTAGCTCCTCCTCCCCTTTATATGCCCTGTTCTTAATCTTCTGGGGGTTTAGAAACCAGATTGTTAAGCTTGTTACAACAACACATAAAAATAGGAATAAATTAGCACTGTGCAAGGTCTTAAGGATGACAATGCTTTGCTACCTTTTGTTTTTTAGCTGGATTCTGGAAAATTGAGAATGTTAGATAAATAAGCTACTATATGAGTATCAGTATATTATACAGTTTTTTACATGGAACCATTCATATTTTAAAAGAATCAACAATGGAACGACTTCGCAGGGCAGTTGTCACAAGAACAGTAAAATCCAAGCTTGATGCCCAGGCCATGGAAAGGCCAGAAGCTAAAGAACATTAGATTAACCAAGACAAAAAGAGATGACAGCAAGCGTCTGGAGATTTAGAAAAGGAGGGAAGGTTGGCCAATGCAGACTTCCAGGAGCCTCAGGTGGGGGCACAGATTCCTCTGTGCACCCTCAGGCAGGCAGCGGGAAAAACAGAATGTCCCTTACTACAGAGTACGAAGAGGGTATGAAGACCTGTATCACTGGCCAAGGGCGAGAGAAATGGTGGGAAAAGTGAAATGATCACAGCCTCTGATAGGATATGAGGCTACAGTATACATGAGTTTTTCACTAACAGTAGTGAGGGGTGGCAATAGGTAGGGAACCTAGGGCCAAAACAGGAATAGCCCTCCTGGTCTAAGATAACAGTAGGTAACAAAGCAACATCCCAGTGGAAGCAGTCAGTGAGTACAGACACATGCTGGGGATGGACTCCTGAAAACAACCATAATATCTGTACTGGCAATGGACTTGGAGCCAGGCTGTGAGAGTGCATTTAAACCTGTACTCTGCAGCCTACATGCTGCAAATGATGGCTGCCATTGATGCCTGGTTCTGTCTCTGTGCCCTGGAAAGACTGAATTTGTGGAACTTTTCAACTTTTTTCTGGTAGGGCCTGCAGCAGAAGGAGAGGAAGACAAGGGCATGGGAGAAAATTTACAGTGTAGATTTCCAAGGCAAAAACCTTCCCTTTTGCCTTTGGGGAGTGGGGTGGCTAAAGGTCAGGGACTGAAATGCCAGAGATAGCTATAACATTTTCTTCTCACATTTCTCACTTCAGGTTTTACAATTCACAAAGCTTTCCAACTTGCATTTCCCATTTGATTCTCTACAGCATCCTATATGGCTGGTGTACACAAAATAAACATGTGAAGGTACATGGAGGCACTCCAACTTAAAAATAGGGAAACAGAGTATCCAAAGGTAACTATTGAGAGAGACAATAAACACCCAGGTTTTCCAACTACAAGTCAGCTCACTAGGTCCCTATCTATGCTAGCCCAAGTGCTCACGGGGTCCCAAGTGTTACAGATGTTTTCTTCTCCTTCCACTCATATTTAAGCCTGGGTCTCCGCCTGCTTGGAGGTTCTTCCTTCCAGCCTCCTGGCCCACCTCACTAAAAATGTCATTGCTCAGAAGGGGCCCCCACCTCTTGCCTGCCTTGCTGGGCCTTTCAAATAACTAGGCCTCCTTCCTGAACCCCTAAGAAGGTCTGTCTTCTTGAATTTTATAAGAAAAATCACGACTCCAAGGAGATTAGCAGTCCAAGGAAAGCATGCCAAGTCAGAGAGAACAATGGTATTCACAGACTGACCTGGATTCTAAGATCAGCTTTATGGATTTCCAGGTGTAAACCCTGGGCATATTACTTCAGTTTCCTAAGCCTCAACTCCCTCATCTATAAAATGCGATTTTATATAGTATAAATGAGATCCATAACACAATTGATTCTTAATATGTTGATTTCCCTTCCTACTTCACCATCTGCAGTCTTCCTTCTAAAATTCGCTGGACTTTCCCTTCACAAAGCCCCACTCTAACACCCCATCCTCAGCTCCACTGATGATCCATATTCTGCAGGACTGATAAAACCACAGGATTTCCCGACACCGACTCTGGGCTTGGTAGGTCACACTCAAGACTGAAATCAGGAAAGTCTATGAAGGGCTATGAAGTCATGTTAAGAGAGCTTGTGGGAGAATGGGTTTAGCCAGGTCTAGGATACCACACAGCAGAAAGTAGCAGGCAGAAGCCAGGAGGAATTGAGCATGCTTTTGCTTTATTCATGGCAAGTGATCCCAGACTGTCTGCCTATGACAGTCTCTTAGGCATGGGGTAGGAGAGTAATTACCTGTACTAAGGGTAAAAATAAGCCCCAAACTAGTCACCCTGTATCTTGGCCCAAACTTGCCCAGGTACCTTCACTCACCAGTAGC
The DNA here is from genome assembly GCA_024291935.2 of Okapia johnstoni. Lineage (NCBI taxonomy): Eukaryota > Metazoa > Chordata > Mammalia > Artiodactyla > Giraffidae > Okapia > Okapia johnstoni. Next base: position 52,555,283 of record CM044324.1, on the reverse strand, counting down.
AAAGCTCAGCCGGCAAGTTCTTTTGTGTTACAGGGTCAGCACCAACTGCCTCAGGGAAGAGGGCTCACCTAGAACAGAGAGAAGTCAGTCAGGGTCTTGCTCAGAACAGGCCTGAGCTTAGGTCAATGCATGCAACTGAAGTTCCTGCCCTTATAGGTCTTGCAACCTAGCAAAAAACAGGTTAATAAACAGTTTCAGGTTGTGCTAAGGGCTATAAAGAAAAATAAAGCAGAGCAAGGAAAAAAAGACAGACTATGAGTAAGAATGAGGTCTATTTTAGATAAAAGTCAGGGAAGACTTCTCCAAGAAGCAGTCGCTAGACAGAGACCCAAGTAAGGGGGTGAGATCTGCAAAGATCAGAGGAAGAGAGCTTCAGAGAGGGCAAATAAGCACAAAAGCCCTGAGGCAATAATGGGCAAGAGGAAGCTTGTTACACTAAGGAACAAGAAAGTCTACAGAACTAGAATGTAGTGATGGGAAGAATGAGGTTCCTCCAGGCTTCCAAAACCTGGAACCCAGATGGGACAAACTTCCAAGCACTATGAGGTTGACTTCAGGTTTCTCCACTTACCCCGTCCTCTGTTGGGTAGGGACAGAGAAACTCCTACATATTACTTGGAATGTGGGGTAGAAAAAAGACTGGGGTAAAGAGAATAGTAGCACAGCGCCAAGCCTTGTTGCAAACCCTTTGTATTAACTCATTAAATCTTTACAAACTCTTGTAAGGTTGGTGTGATATTACATTCTTCATTTTTTCTAAGGGAAAACAGATAGAGAGATGCTAAGTAAATTTGCCCCAAGTCACACAGCTAATAGATGGCAGACTTGGGACATTAACCTGAGAAGTACAACCTCCAGGGCTTGCCTTCTTAACCACACATTATACCACTACTCAAAAAACAGAAGGAAAAAAGACAGAAAACGCATGCTCTAGTCCTGGCTGACATGACTCAGAGCCCTCATTTATATCCAAGCCTGGGATACTCCCCATTTACTTGCAGTCCAGGCTTTTTACTAAACACCAGCTGAATGACTCCTGAGTCCTTCAGCCAGGTAGTTCCAGAGGATACTGTGAGCGCAAAGCTATGATAATCACCACCACCACAACAGTCATTTAACTGCCATTAACATTTAACACCGGAGAAGGCAATGGCACCCCACTCCAGTACTCTTGCCTGGAAAATCCCATGGACGGAGGAGCCTGGTAGGCTGCAGTCCATGGGGTCGCGAAGAGTCAGACGCGACTGAGCGACTTCACTTTCGCTTTTCACTTTCGTGCATTGGAGAAGGAAATGGCAACCCACTCCAGTATTCTTGCCTGGAGAATCCCAGGGATAGGGGAGCCTGGTGGGCTACCGTCTATGGGGTCGCACAGAGTCAGACACGACTGAAGCGACTTAGCAGCAGCAGCAGCAGCAGCAACATTTAACACACACTTTGAAACAGTCTAGGTACTGGGTTAAGCACTTTACATGTACTATTTTATTTCAGAGAAGGAATGACAGCTGCTCTAAGACCTGGGTAGAAGGATCTGGGGGTGGGGCTCCAGGTCTGAACAAAGCAGCAAACACAAGGAACTAAAGGATCTCTGCAGGCTGGGGTTAAATCCCAAAAGCAAGCCCCAAAGTGGAAGCACTAAGGGGTGGGAGGTAACAGGAAAGGACTATCAGCACCTCCAATTAAATAACATGTCAACAAACTGTGAACCCTTCTCCCATTTCCCAGTCCCCATGGTTTAGCAAACAGTGTAACAATTCTCTCGAGTACATATTTAGACTTCAAAATGTTCAGGCTCTTCAACCCCTTCTTTCCTCATCCCCAAGTCCTTGAAGGGGTTTTTTTTTTTTTTTCCCCCTAACAACTCTACATCCAAACCATCTTTACTCCCTACCGTGTCAACTTCCTCTTGGTTCAGGATCTCACTATCTCCTGCCTGCACTGCTGGAATATTTCTTAGAATTTACTGCTATTACAAGGACAGGCTGTTTAGAATAGCCTCTTCCCTGGTCTCTCTTTCACTAGTCTTCCCCCACCCCTTCTACTCCAATCTATTGGAGCCCACACTTTTAGACTCATGTTCCTAATGCCACACCCATGCTCAAAAAAAATGGCATGGCTCCCAATCATCTCAGCCTTGCTCTCTAGACTCTTAGACCACGGGTCTGGTCATCACTTAATGACTGTGGGCCTTCCAGTTACCATACTTTTATCCATGTTGCTGTCTCACCTGGAATGACTCTCATTTATTCATATTCAAATTCGTCTTAATCTTCAAGGCCTACCAATTAGGTGAAGTTATCCTGAACCCTTCCTCACCTCTCTTGTGTTCTTGAAAATACCTCTGGCTGTGACTACGATCAAGCCCTGTCCTCACTATCCACTAAGGCTTCAGAACAGTTCCTCTGCTTTTCTTCCATGTAAACATTACTACTGCTTCCAGACGATGAAGACCTAGTAGTCAGTTAAGATTTCTGTTCAAATTTCTACTACTCTTACTATGGATCTATCTCCTAACAAGAGACCTGAGTTTTATTTTCAGCCTCAGATTCCTTAATTACAAAATAGGGATACAATTCCCATCCTGTCTACAACACAAGGATTTTTTAAGAATCAATGTGATACTGTAACAGGAGAGGAAAGGGGAAGAGTGAAGGTGAGAGACCCAGCCAAATCTTTAACAGCTCTTTTTGTCAGCTGCAACCCGCCCCCCCAAGTCTTCTATCCAATCCATCAAAAAACAATTCCTGGGTCTAGTTAGCCACGGTTACAACTCTGGGTTGGGGATTATAGAGGACACAGGGTTGAAAGAGAACAAATCTTATCCTTGGGCTCCTAGTAGTCCAGGGCAAGACTGTGTCAACTTTCTACAAATATACTAAGAATATTAGGCAGGCTATGGAAAACAGTAAGCAGGTTCTTAAAAATTAAAAACAGAGTTACTGTATGATCCCACTCCTGGGCATATATCCAGAGAAAACTCTTAATTCAAAAAGATACACACACCCCAATGTCCATAGCAGCACTATTTACAATAGCAAAGACATGAAAGGTGTGGCTTGTATACACACACACACACACACACACACACACACACACACACACACACACACACACTGGAATTTTTTTATTTTTTGCTTTTCCCATTTATTTTTTTAAAAATCCAAAATAGGTCAAAAATAACAATCATTAGAACTTCCCTGGTGACACACTGGGTAAGAATCCACCTGCCAATGCAGATGACCAAGGTTGGATCCCTGGTCTGGGAGGAGCTGACATGCCATGATGCAACTAAGCTGGGGCACAACTCCTGAGCCTGTGCTCTAGAGCCTGTGAGCTGCAACAAGAGAAGCCACCACAGTGAGAAGCCCGGGCACCACAAAGAAGAGTAGCCCCTGCTCACCACACCTAGAGAGAGCCCGAATGCAGCAACGAAGACACAGCACAATCAAAATTTTTAAAAATAAATTAAAAAAAAAAAAGAACAATCATCAAGGATACAGGTGCCAGATGTAAGGCCAAAGGGGAGATAGGAGTATGCCTTCTTCAGAAAGTTTGGAAGACTTGTGTTTTAAAAGCTGGATCTAACATTAATAGCTAGCTGAGTTTTACATTGATCCAGCTTCCGCTGCCCTGCCTCCCAACATGGCAAAGCTGACTTGCCTTGCAAGGCCTCAGTTGAAGAACTCCATATACACACAGCTTAGTACAGCAGGACTCGGGTAACTGGAAGGATCTCATCCCACTATGGTCTCATTCCAGACCTGTCTTCATTGTGTGAGTTCTGTCACCTCTTGAAAATATGGCTATGTCAGCACAAGACAACAATGAATCTTTACAGTGATTAATAAAACCGCAATGGAATATTACTCAGCCATAAAAAAGAACGAAACAGTGATATGTGCAGCAACATGGATGAACTGAGAGATTATCATACTAAGTGAAACAAGCCAGAAAGAAAAATACTGTATAATACCACTTATATGTAGAATCTAAAATATGATGCAAATGAATATTTACAAAACAGAAATCGATTCACAGACACAGAAAACAAACTTATGGTTACCAAAGGGGAAGGGGGGATGTGAGAAGAATAGGAGTTTGGGATTAGCAGATACAAACTATATATAAAATGAACAAGGTCCTATTGTATAGCATAGGAACCTATATTCAATATACTACAATAAATCATATTGGAAAAGAATACGAAAAATACACATTCATATAACTGAATCACTTTGTTGTACACCAGAAACTAATACAAAACAACACAACCTAATAAATCAAATATACTTAAAAAAAAAGAATATTATGCAGAACCTAACAGTTTCAAGAGAGCTATGTATCGTAAAAGGAGGCGGGGGGAATCAGTCTGACTAGAAGTGGCCTCAGAAGCTTCATTTGAGCAACAGCTTAGGCCAGGCCTTGATGCAGGTTGACAGAAAGACCTGGGCTACTGCTGGACTAGGTGTATTGTTGGCAACCCTCCTAATCCTAATACCCTGTGAAGCAAGTGATGGAATGCCCACTTTATAGCCAAGGTAACTGAATACGGGTCTTCCCTGGTGGCTCAGTGGTAAAGAATCCATCTGCCAATGCAGAAGACACAGGTTCAATCCCTAGGTTAGGAAGATCCCCTAGAGAAGGAAATGGCAACCCACTCCAGTATTCTTGCCCGAGAAATCCCACGGACAGAGAAGCCTGGCGGGCTACAGGCCACGGGGGTCACAAAAGAGCTGGACATGACTTAGTGACTAAAACTGAAGATGGGTGAGGAGGCTAAGTGTATCATTCAAAGTCAAATAGCTGGTAAGCAGCAGAGCTAGGATTTGAACCTAGGCCTGCTTTACTTACTCCAAAGTCTATGTGCTTGCTTCATCATCTGCCTTACTCATGTAGCAACATGAAAGGAAGACCAGATAAACTCTGGAGCTCTCTCTACCTCAAAATCCAATGATTTGAATGGGGGTAGGGGAAGGGGAAGAACTATACAAAAAGATCTTCAGCCACTCCAGTACTCTTGCCTGGAAAATCCCATGGACAGAGGAGCCTGGTAGGCTGCAGTCCATGGGGTCTCGAAGAGTCGGACATGACTGAGCGACTTCACTTTCACTTTTCACTTTCATGCATTGGAGAAGGCAATGGCAACCCACTCCAGTACTCTTGCAAGGAAAATCCCATGGACAGAGGAGCCTGGTAGGCTGCAGTCCATGGGGTCGCGAAGAGTCAGACATGACTGAGTGACTTCCCTTTCACTTTTCACTTTCATGCATTGGAGAAGGAAATGGCAACCCACTCCAGTGTTCTTGCCTGGAGAATCCCAGGGATTGGGGAGCCTGGCGGGCTGCCGTCTGTGGGGTTGCACAGAGTCAGACACAACTGAAGTGACTTAGCAGCAGCAGAGGTACCCTCTAGGTACTCCCTGCTTCTCTGCTGTGGGAATTTGGTCCTAAAAGCATGGCTGTGCTGTCACGGGGTCCTTCTGGATCATGCTGGTCCCATCAACTCAAGACTGGTTGCTCCTCCTCAAAACCAGGATGGAAAAGTTCTGAGATCCACGGATGAGAAGAAACATGATTGTGTGATCTGAAATAAACCACTTTATTTCAGGTGTTGAATAAAATCTTTCAAAGGCGAAAAGGAAAACATATGTCAATTCACTTAACCGGTATCTAATTTTTCTTCTGATCAAATTATATAATTTTAGTATCTGATGAAGTTTATCTTTCATTGCCATTTTGCTCTTTGTATTAGGAGGCTAAGTCATAAAAATGTGTTTCAAAACTGTAAATAAATGGAAGCTGCTTTGACTAAAAAAAAAAAAGATCTTCAGGACCCAGATAATCACGATGGTGTGATCATTCACCTAGAGCCAGACATCCTGGAATGTGAAGTCAAGTGGGCCTTAGGAAGCATCACTACGAATAAAGCTAGTGGAGGTGATGGAATTGCAGTTCAGCTATTTCAAATCCTGAAAGATGATGCTGTGAAAGTGCTGCACTCAATATGCCAGCAAATTTGGAAAACTCAGCAGTGACCACAGGACTGGAAAAGGTCAGTTTTCATTCCAATCCCAAAGAAAGGCAATGCCAAAGAATGCTCAAACTACTGCACAATTGCACTCATCTCACATGCTAGTAAAGTAATGCTCAAAATTCTCCAAGTCAGGCTTCAGCAATATGTGAACCATGAACTTCCAGATGTTCAAGCTGGTTTTAGAAAAGGCAGAGGAACCAGAGATCAAATTGCCAACATACTGGATCATCGAAAAAGCAAGAGAGTTCCAGAAAAAATATCTATTTCTGCTTTACTGACTATGCCAAAGCCTTTGCCTGTGTGGATCACCAGAAACTGTGGAAAATTCTTCAAGAGATGGGAATACCAGACCACCTGACCTGCCTCTTGAGAAATCTGTATGCAGGTCAGGAAGCAACAGTTAGGGCTGGACATGGAACAACAGACCGCTTCCAAATAGGGAAAGGAGTACGTCAAGGCTGCATATTGTCACTCTGCTTATTTAACTTATATGCAGAGTACATCATGAGAAACGCTGGGCTGGAGGAAGCACAAGCTGGAATCAAGATTGCCAGGAGAAACACCAATAACCTCAGATATGCAGATGACACCACCCTTATGGCAGAAAGCGAAGAACTAAAGAGCCACTTGATGAAAGTGAAAGAGGAGAGTGCAAAGAGTTGGCTTAAAGCTCAACATACAGAAAACTAAGATCATGGCATCTGGTCCCATCACTTCATGGCAGATAGATGGGGAAACAGTGGAAACAGTGGCTGACTTTATTTTTCTGGGCTCCAAAATCACTGCAGATGGTGACTGCAGCCATGAAATTAAAAGACACTTACTCCTTGGCAGGAAAGTTGTGACCAACCTAGACAGCGTAATAAAAAGCAGAGACATTACTTTGTCAACAAAGGTCTGTCTAGTCAAGGCTGTGGTTTTTCCAGTAGTCACGTATGGATGTGAGAGTTGGACTATAAAGAAAGCTGAGCACAGAAGAATTGATGCTTTGAACTGTGGTGTTGGAGAAGACTCTTGAGAGTCCCTTGGACTGCAAGGAGATCCAACCAGTCCATCCTAAAGGAGATCAGTTCAGAGTGTTCATTGGAAGATCTGATGTTGAAGCTGAAACTCCAATACTTTGGCCACCTGATGCAAAAAAAACTGACTCTTTTGAAAAGACCCTGATGCTGGGAAAGATTGAGGGCAGGAGGAGAAGGGGACGACAGAGGATGAGATGGCTGGATGGCATCAGTGACTCAATGGACATGAGTTTGGGTAAACTCCAGGAGTTGGTGATGGACAAGGAGGCCTGGCGTGCTGCAGTCCATGGGGTCGCAAAGAGTCGGACACGACTGAGTGACTGAACCGAGGGGGAAGGGAGAAGAGAAGAGGATGTTTACTGCTGCTGTGACCTTACAGCAGGTTTAGGGTCTTCTTAACTGCAACAGTTCAAGTATCTGACAGAGTCTGGCAAGTAGAAGACACTAAGTACTTTGGGAACCTGTGACTGAATAAAATACCTGCCCCATCAACCTTTGTTCTAAGGTCTAGAAAGTCCAACCAAAATCTCAGGCTCCATGTTCTGACTCTGAGCTCCATGTTCTGACTTTCCATGTCAAGTCATTTCACCTTTCTGGATCTTTTTTTCTGTATCTGTGAAATAAGGGTCATAGTACCTACTTTCCTGCAGGATTTTCTGATGTATCAAACAAGACTGTCAAGAAACAGTGTAACTATTTAAGTCTATTTTTAAGAAACACAACAACAGCAACAAGAAAAAAGGTTATTAGGAATAAATGAGAATAACTAAGGCTTTGGGCCTTAATGATGAAAAAATGAAAGCATCAGTCATTCAGTCATGTTTGACTCTTCGTGACCCCATGGACTGTAGCCTGCCAGGCTGTTCTGTCTGTGTAATTCTCCAGGCCAGAATACTGAAGGGAGCAGCCATTCCCTTCTCCAGGGTATCTTCCAGATTCAGGGATCAAACCCTGGTCTCTTGCACTGCCAGCAGATTCTTTACCATCTGAGCCACCAGGGAAGCCCCAATAATACATAATCAGTAACAGCGAAAGTCCACTTTTCCTTTCTCTTAAGTCTTTTTTATTGTTTGATTCATCTTTTGTGGTACTTAGATGGAAAAAAAATGCCTATCATGGAGTCATTTATGCCAGGTCCAGTAGTCTTGTACAGGTGTGAGAGTTGGGCCATAAAGGCTGAGTGCCAAAGAATTAATGCTTTCAAGTTGTGGTGCTGGGGAAGACTCTTGAGAGTTCCCTCGACTGCAAGGAGATCAAACCAGTCAATCCTAAAGGAAATCAACCCTGAATATTCATTGAAAGGACTGATGCTTATTGTGAAGCTCCAATACTTCAGCCACCATTTACTGAAAAAGACCCTGATGCTGGGAAAGACTAAAGGCAGAAGGAGAAGGGGAGGGCAGAGAATGAGATGGTTAGATAGCATCAGTGACTCAATGGACATGAATTTGAGCAAACTCTGGGAGACACTGGACAGAGGAGCCTGGTGTGCTGCAGTCCACAGCAAAGAGTCAGACACAACTTAGTGCCTGAACAACAACATCCCTACAGAACCCCTACTGTTTAGAGTAGAGCAAACTCCAGGGAATACAGGAAGACTGACTGAAAAAGGTGTTTCTGAAGTGACATCTTCCTCGGGATAAAGAAAGGAAAATGGAAGCTAGTTCTCTAGGCCTCCAGGGTGACAACCAAGGCAAGAGTGAGCAGTCATAAGACATAATCATAGCATAATAGCTCCAGGTTCCATCAGGCAGGGCTCTCCTGCAGGTACTCTCAGACCATTTCTGCTACCATCAGCACGTGAAGGTGCACAACTGCCCAGACAGCAGGGAGTAAGAGACTGGCCACAGAGCAAACAGTCTTTGCCCCAGGAGCCACATCTGCCAATCTATTTTAGTTCTGTTCAGCCTGCCCCCTAACAACTTGGCCTCAAAACCCTAACTGCCTCAATCTTTGTGAGGTCAGCTCTTCCCAGCCTGGACCAAACCCCATGGTCTTGCAGTTCCAAACTCCTTCCAAAGACAAGAATACCTGACCTTGACTCTGACTGGCTCTATTGTGTGTTCCCTATGCCCCGGCATAATAAACCAACTGGCTGTTTTGCTGTGGGGGTTAAAAAGATGACCTCACAACATAATAAAAATGCAGCCAAGTCACAAAATGGCTCAGTAAAACCCTCTTCTACTCCCCAATAAAAACAGGTGTCAGGATGCACTGCATATCACAACCAGAGGCCTGGGAGGGCAGCTGCCTTCTTAATGACAGTTGACATTAGGGCTCTCGATCCCAATTCATGTCCATGTATGAGAACACTATACATGCCATAAATAGATGAAACTCAATCCAGGCAGTCTCTAGGCTGCCTGGAGGAATGTCCAGAGAACACAACAGACATGCAAGACAATCATTCTTGCCTCTGCCTTTTCTGGGCAGCTAACAGCATTTCTCCCTCCTCATCTGAAGCTGTCTCCAGTTTCCCCCTTTTCCTTCCCCGAAAAACCAACCCTACAGGAATCATCAAGGGAGGCACAAGTAATTACTGTTTTCTTTTCTCCATGCTAATGAGACAGTTGGATGGTTCCCTTTCCCCCTCCGGAGCTGGAAGCGAGAATCTAAGGCTTTACAATCTGTAACCAACAAACCAAAGCTGGGGCCAGAGAGTGCTCTGCAAACGAATGGTATAGAAGATGGCTTTTTGTCCCTGATGAGACCAGAGCTGGAAGAGGCCCCACCATTTTACAGAAAGGGTGTTAAGACCAGGATGAGGAGAGAGCTGTCCAAAGTGGTGGAAGGAAGGCAGGCAGTTGCAGGGCCCAAATCTGTCTCCTTACTTCTAACCAGAGCACTTCCCACATCATTCAGACTTCCTATGGTACAGATAACTTTGGAGGTGTCCTCAATGTGGAACCTGGAAATGCAAAATTCAAGTTCACATATAAGTTTTCGAATAGGTATTTAGAAAGCAATGACAATGCTCTGCAGAAATGGATTCAGCCCCAGAACTGGGGCTCTGGGATGGAAGGCCAGGACCTCAGAGACAATGCCAATTTTACCCCAAATTTTAAGCCACAAGTAGATGGTCAGGCAAAAATACAATCTGTGAATTTTAGCTGAGATTCAGTGTAGTTACATGAAGACTGCAGATACCAAGTGTGGGGTCAGAACTACCTTTAAGAATGACTTTTAGGCCTGATGGATAAAGGACCACTTTAGAACACCAGGACTCAGTCAGCTGGTGCAATCCTCGTATCTGACAGATGAAGAAATCAAATCTAGCACTATTGGAGGCATCACAGGGAAAGACCTAGGGTGAAGCAGCAGACTGAAAGATGCTACAGCTCAAAGCTAGCCATGACCTGCCTGCCTAGCCATGGTCAGAAAAAAAGGAAGACAGGGCCTCCAGGAAAAAGAGCCAGCATGCACAAAGGCTGTGGTGAGAAGAAAATGGTTCAAGTTTTTAAAATGGAATAATCTGCAGAATCTTAACAAAATTTTTAACGTCTTTTTTAACCTGAAGACAAACTCCTGTCAGCCTCTAAAACCCCTCCCCTTCTCTCTCACTTCTATCCTAGCTCTATCACCTCAGGTTGGATTCAGAAACTCAAATTCAGCCCTCAAACAATTCTGAGTCCTGGCAAGAAATCATTTAATTCCCATCCCCTACCCATAGGGCCTGGACATCAACCCTTCCTCCCTGCTCTCCTGTATCACAGAGTTGATTGTGGGGCTCCTTGTCGTATGACAGGACACTACCAGTGCTGACCACCAGGCTTCACTGTCTAAAGGACACAAAATCATGTGCCGTATTCTACAAATAGGCCCAGGACCATGTGAGAACCCCTGCCTCAAGTCAGCTGCCTAACACCTAAGGCCCAGCTCTGAATCCAAGACTAGAGACACCAGCCAGCCTAGACTTGTACTTGAGTTTGCCACTAGCCCCATCCTTCTGCAGGGAAGGCAGCATGGCAGAGCAGAAATAGCAATCATACAGATCTGGGTTTGAGCCCTGGATCTGGCCACCTAAACTGGGTATCCTTAGGCATTATTATTTAACTGCCTTCCTAAGCATTGATATCTGTTTTTTCCACCATTCTCCCCTACTTGGGAAGAGGGAATACTTAGGTATTCTTCTGTATCCTCAATGAGTCAGTCTCTCTACTGAATGAGCCTCTAAAACTCAGTTCCCACATCTGTAAAATGCTATCTGTGATAATATCACCTATCTCAGAGTTATGAGAAAGAACAAAAAATGTAAATTGCCTGGATCAGTGCCTGGCCCTTATTCCTCTACTTTATCAAGGATGTCAGGGCCAAATGTTTGCCTGTACTGAACTAGATGGCCCATCCTCGAGACACCATGCCTTACTGAACCCTAGGGTCAGCTGGACCTGACCTCCAGGGTCTGTTCCACTCCAGTAATTAGACTGAATGCCAGTTCCTGAAACCTTGCCAATAAAAAAAGCTAACGGTATGACTATTCTCCTCATAGTCAAAGACAGTGAATTTGAAGCAAATGAGGTGTGTACATACACAAATACTCCAGATTGAAAGGAGAGGGGTACACAGGATAAAAGGGAAAAAAAGGAAAAGGCTGTGCTCCTAAGGTGGAATCTTAAAGAAGAAAGTCCAGATCCCAAGAGGTGGCTAAAGTCATCTGAAGGGCCAGAGACTGAAACAAATTGGCTGAGGTCACATAGAAAGCTGAAGGGAGAAAGGAGTTTGGAACCCACCACTGCAGTCTCCCATCTAGTGATTTTTCCTGTCCTCCAGGGTAGACACACATATTCCTAGGAAAAAGGGAGTGAGGCATTGGGGGCTCAGGGTAGTGGCAGCGAGAACGTAAGAGATGACAAGTGGTACTTACGTCGTTTCCTGCTTTGAAAGGTGACTAAGAAATAAATCAATTCAGCCAGAACAAGTGCTAGCAGTTAGGGAAGGGGAAGGGTACAGTGTGCCCTCAAACTATCGTGAGCCCCTCTCCCACAACTTCTGCCCACCTGTCCCCAACTTCACAACTCAAACTATAAACTATGTTCGAAGTTTTCTAGGTTATCTGTCTTTCCCAGACATAACCTGGGGGGTGAAGTATAGATAAGTAGCAGAATAAGAGTTCTGTGTCATGAAGAAAAACCTGATTGGTTCTTTTGTTTCATTCAACACATTCACCTGAACTTCTGGGAAAGTTAAGTGATTTGCCCAAGATCACAGCTAATAAGGGCAAATCAGGACTTACCCAAGTCCTGTGTCCTTTGTGACATGGTGACTTTCAGAAAATTTGACTCTTACAAAGTTGTGAGAGGTAGGTAGGACAGGTGTTCTCTGTTAAATCATACTGCCCCAGCTTCTGAAAAGTCTCATTTGACACCTCCAATTCATTTCAGGCTTACTCCTGACATTTATCTCCTCTTATAGAACTTTCATAATTACTTTTTAACTCAGAGATCACCAAACTTTCTGTATAGGGCCAGCAGTCTCTGTAGCATTTGCCTCTGCCAAGGTAATATGAAAGCAGTCATAGATGAACAAATGAGTATGGCTGTATTCCAGTACAACTTCATGGAAAGAGGCAGCAAACTGATTCAGCCCATAGGCCAGTTTACTTGACATCTGTTCTAACTAATCTACTGTCTCCAATCACCCTCTCAATCCACCACACATACTCCTATCACAGCCCTACAGCCCCAACAGACTCCCTTTACCTACAGGATAGTTTAAACCCTACTCATCCTCTATCGTACCCTTCCCTGCTCACTGTATTCCAAACACAGCAGCCTGTCTCCTAGCAACTTCCTAGCTTCCATCATGCTATTCCTTGTTCTATCTTACGTAACTATATGGCTGTCCCTCATCCACTACTGCCTCCCTACTCCCCCCACGATTCTAAGCTTCTCAGGGGGCAGAGAGTGTGTCTCATTCAACTCTGTATCCTTTGCAGTACTTAACACCCAGTGGCCACTGACTGAACAGGCTTCCAGGCTAAGAGAATGTAACTAAAACATGGGGATCTTTGGTCCTAATAGAACTGTGAGATTACTCACAGCATCAACAGAGCCTTCAGGCTGTTTCAAGGACTGTCTCCCTCCCTCCCCAACATGTTCCTTGTCTGTCCAGGTAACTAGTCAAGATAGAGGTCAAGACCAGGCATTTCACTAAGTTGCTTCTAGCCTATCCTGATACATGTGAAGAGAAGAGGAATCCTATTTTCAGAGCTCCTTGTCCCTGACCGCAAACTATAACCTTAATACCAGCCATCAACTGATCCCAGACAGATGTAGCCCTAGATCAGCAGACAGCCCTCTAACAAATGCAGGTCCCCCACAGGCAGGGGATTTCACCCAGGGACAGGCTCAGGGCATGCAGACCAACCTCAACTGAAGCGAGAACTCAAAGGTATGTGGTAAGAATCATCAGGAGCATCACCCCTGAATGCAAAGGGACCGCTGTGGAGTTTCAGGGGTCCTGTAGCCCACAAGTAAGACTATCCTAGCTTGAGGAAGCTGTGAGGTCAAAGACTAATGGCTGATAGGGAAAAACAAAACAAATACACAATAGAATTTTTCTCCTAAGCCCAGAACAGAACATTCCATCTGGGTAAGTAAGCTTGTCACAGGCATGGGGTACTTAGCATATCTGCCATTCCAGGATTACAGCTGTCAAGTTTTAATTAGGGTAATTAGAGTTAAAAATGTAATTTCATTTCAGGGGTATTCTGAACAGATTCCATTAATTTCTTTTTTTAAAAGAACACAGGAAGGAGGGGCAGGCATGCAGAGGATTTCGGCATCAGAGAAGTAAAGCCCTGTGCCTGGGTGGATGAGCTTTCAAACCATTGCCAAGAACCCCCAGCATATCTGCAGGTTTGGCCCAGAGGGCAGAGGCTGCTGCTCTTCAGCTTTCTTCCCTAGTTTCCTCTCTGAAACTGTTTCAATCAGCGTCTGCTAATAAACCCACCTGTCTTCTCCCCACCTGCTCCTGTGTTACTACCACTGAGTGGCTACTATGACATTCCTAAGTCTAGCAAGGGGCAGAGCTGTCAATCTGACTGGCCCCCTTATCAACTGCTCCTGGACCCATCTTTGTGGTTTCCTTTGCGCTAGTTCCTTGGTCTGGAGTGTTCTCCTTGTGCCCCTACTCTTACTCTTCCTTTAGAGCCAGATGCAAGTTATCTCCTCCAGAAAAAAACCTACCTTTGTGCCTCTGTGATTCCAGAGTACCTTGGATATGCCTCTATTAAGGCACACAAAGAATACTGTGGTTTCTCTGACTCTTGACGTTAGACTGTGAGGTCTTTCACAGGGCTGGGACTGGGTCTTGATCTAGGAATCCTTAGCACTAGCACAAGCCCTGACACACAGGAGATACTCAACAAATATTTGTTGGATGATCAACTCCAGGGGGAATCTGGTCTGAGCACATTAGCAGCTGAGCATACTAAGCTCCTGGGTTCTACAATGCATAGGAATAGTTGGTCATGAGTCCCTTCTCCCTCTGTACACAGGGCCAGTACAGAAACCTGACTCAGCCCTCCCACTGATCCCAAATGATGATTGATCTTTCCCATTAGAGCCTACTCACTCCTTAGGGACCTTGGAAAGGCAATGAGAAAGCCAAAGAAAGCAGAGCATCTCCCCCTATTCTCCTCAAACACTGGTTTTAAGGAATTTCCTCCCGTGTTCAAAGGGTTCTGGCTTCCCTGCTGGCTCAGCGGTAAAGAACCCACTTGCCAAGCAGGAGACTTGGGTTCTATCCCTGGGTCAGGAAGATCCCCAGGAGGAGGAAACGGCTACCCACTCCACTATTCTTCCCCGGGATATCCCATAGACAGAGGAGGCCTGGAAGGCTACAGTCCATGGCACTGCAAAAGAGTCGCACACAACTTAGTGACTAAGCAGCAACAACTGAAAGGTTCCAGGGAGAAGGTCTCAGCTCCAGTTCAGTCTACAGAAGGGTAAGGGACACCCCTGGTTTAAAAAAAAAAAAGTCCATCAGCTTGGTTTAGAAAAAAAACTCCATCAACTTGGAATCAGTGTTACAGATGCTCAAAAATATTGTAGTGCAGTACAAGAGAGAACATGCTATGTGACACAGGGCAGCCAAGTCACTTCACTTCTCTGAGCTCCAGTTTCCTTTACAACCTATTCCGATGAGTTGTTAGGGGAAATGAACATACAAAGAGGCTTTGTTAATGTATCAACATTAACACTAAATGATCTTTCCATGTGAGGAAGGGGCCTGTATTATGTACCTAGCACTATATTACATGAGTTTATAAAGGTGAGGGAAATATATCAAAGGGAGATAAACATTAACCATTTCCCCATTTGCTCAGAACAGCCCTGCCTGCTGGTCCCTAGGGAAAAGGGCTATACCAGCAGGACCTTTGTGTCGACAAGCATAACCAGATCTATTTCACAGTAATCAGATTCTCCCCAGCTAGGAGCACTCCTCCAGCTTCCTTCCAGGCTCCGCAGACCTGGCTACAGGCCCATATCGATCCATTTCTAATTAGGAGCTGTGTCAGAGCTTCTGACAGAAGGTCAGGACCTAGGCTGCCTCTGTTGGCCTCTGGCCAAAGCCCAAAATGCCCTGCCCAGGGTGGACAAAGAACATACACTTTTGTGGTAGAAAAGTATCCCAGATTGAACTTATCATAAACCAGCAGGAAATTTTAGAGCTGAAAAGATCCTCTATGAGCATAAGCTTTGTTATATTACAGTTGAGAAGGCAAATGTCCAGAAAAGATAACTTGTCCAAGGTGGTACAGAAAGGTAATGCAGATCTTCATACTTCCATTTCTTCCTCTCTATCAGTGTTTCCCAGCCTGGCTGCACAACAGGACTCTGGGGACTTGTTAAAAATACAGTTCTCCCAGCCCCACCCTAGAAAGTCTAATTTGGAACTTCTACAGTGGCTCTGGCTCTTTTGCCAGTATATGATCACCTTCCAATAGAAGTGAATCCTGATATCACAGGATCCAGTTTGGAACTAGATTGAAATACACCTTGGCACATAACAGTATCTTTTAGAAGCAATTCACTATTGTTTGATCCAGCCCTCCCCCACCTGCCATAGTAACAGTTACTCTAGAGGCCTTAGTCAAAGCATGTCATAAATGGTTCTGACTTCCTAATGGTCTGCTAGCGTGGCTGTCAACAAAGACATTTCCTTTCAAAACTAGTCTGAAACTAACGTGTTCTTACACAAATTAGAAATACTTACCGAGGGAGATTTAAGGAATAGTGAGAAATGGCATTGAGTGTGTGGCACTGGGGCATGGGCAGATGTCAGTGTCTGTACGCAGGGGAGCATTTGTGTGGATACATAAGGGAGAGGGCAGAGTGGTGTCTTTAAGACAGGTTTGCAGATACTTGCACGGCACACACAATTCTGGGTATCTAGGTAGAAAACAGTGGGACAAGGGGATGGGAAAACAAGTGTGTGGGTACATGGCAGGAGGAGGAAGTAAGATGACCTCAAGGTATAAGGGAAGTTAAGTATGGATATGTACAGAAGAGAAGAAATACGTGCACCTTTGTAACTCAATTGTGTGTTTATGTGTTGCAAAGCATATAAACCTATAGGGATAGAAGGGAGTGTGTGTGTCTGTGTGACCCAGACACCTGTATGCATGAAAAAACAGATCCATGAGCATTTCTGACTCATCTAGCCCAAGCTTTGCCTGAAAGCTCATACCACTTAAGGGCAGGCCTGTCTGCAGAAATCCTCATTAAAACTGACATTTTGACAACTATTAAAAAAAATAAAATGATAACACCACCTCCAGCATCGTGGGAGGTTAAAAAAAAAAAATCAATGCCAATAAAACATAAGAGACAGATGAGACGCAATTATGCCATGATTACTTCTCAGCTTCACAAGAGGAGGTGTTATTTGGAGTTAAACATTGTGTAGTTGATTTAGGTCTCAGCCCAAAGGCCTGGATTTCCTGGGTTGTCGGGGGAAGAGGGCAAGAAAGAAGAAAGTAGGTAGAAAAGGTAAACAGAGTTGAAAAAACAAAAGATTGGACAACTGGGAAGATGAAGGGGAAAGGATTGAGAAGAAAACAAAAATAAAAGACAAGCGCATCTCGAGAGAGGGAGAAGGGAAGGAAAAGAGAATAGAAAGAAAAAAAAGGTAGAAGAGGACAGGAGAAGCGAGTTTCCTTTCTAGGCTAGCCTGGAATTTGGGGCATGGGTAAATCAGTAGGTGGGGCCTGACCTCTGCACTTCCTCATTGCTTTTCCTCTAACTATTTCCTCCATCTGGAATGTTCCTCCCACCATCTTTGCCAACTGATCTTCTAAATCTTGAAAGAAATAGTCAAATGCTACCAGCTTCTAGAAGCTTCCAAGATTTCTCTCAGAAGTTCTCTCTCAAGAACTCCCATAAACTGCCAGAGCACTTTGTCATATTGCACCTGTAGCATTTAACGTTCAACCTTATACCACAGGAATCTGTGCACGCATATTTCTGCCATTCATTCTGCAAGTACTATATGTGCCAGGCCCGCTTCAGAGACACAAAGGAAACAGAGATAAATAGTACACTGTCCCTTGGCCCACAAGGTCTCAATTTCATGAATGAGAGCAGATTCAGGGTGACACAGCACCAAAGGACAACTATGGAAGTACAAGCAAAGTAGAGAAAAGATCAAAATTAACTCTGCTTATGGGGTGACCAGGGAAAGCTTCATTGAGGAGGTAGCATTTGAACTGGTATAAAAAAAATGAGTAGGAATTTGTCAGGCAAAGAGGATAAGGAGCTGAAGAGTTTCTACTCAGAGGGAACAGTCAAAACAAAGTCATTCTACTGAACAGGAGCACAGGGAAACAGTGGGTGTCAAAACACTGCGCTGCTGACAGAAGGCAGCAGCGTGAGGAGGCACCAGACTATGTGAGCCTTGTAGCCAAGCCCACAGTTGAAATGTAATCCTTTCCAACCTGGCGTGGAGGTGGAGAAGAAGAGGGGGTATTTTAAATACATATAATCTCCCTTATTTAGTTGCCCTACTTTAGAGCAAGTGCTCCCAAAACTCCTAAAAAACAAGTCCAATCCCTGGCTCTGCCTACTGCAGTGGCATCACAGGAACTTCCCATGGAGGAGAAGGGCCAACAGTGGGAGAGAAAGAAAGGGGGTGCAGAAGGGAGGTAGTAGGGTGTACAGAAGGGAGGTAGTAGGGCTCAAGGAGGAATGAGCTGGAAGGGAAGAAAAAGAGGAGGAAGAGAAGGGGCAGCGAAGGCACAGGAGGCACAGGTCTATCTTGGCACTGAGGCTCTTTGTTGCTGAGTTGTCCTCTATATCTTTCCAGGTAGAAAAAATAAGGTCAACATAATGCTAGTGACAGAAATAGACCCTCCACACCACGATGAGGCTGAGCATATTACTAACTGCCACCTCAACCCTCCCTTTGCATAGGATAGCACTGTACTAAGAAGGAGTGTTCACCCAGCTCTACCAACGATCCCAAAGTATGCCAGAAACCCCAAGCCCCATGCCCTCAGAGCATGAGGCAGGAAGCTGAAGCGGGGGCCTTGCTGCTTAGGATCCTAGAGGAAAGCTGTGTTACATTCTCTGGATTTTAGTCTCATCAGAAAAACAAGGGGAGTAAACGTGATGCTCTCCAAGGGCTAAGATATTACAGAAGCTGTTACCCACAGAGGATGATGTTTCATGTGGGAATTTTCCCAACCTAACTTGATAGTCTTAACTTCATTCTTTCTATTCCAAGCTATGACCAGTTTGAGCCAAGAAGCCAGACTCAGAATGGCAGCCATCCCCGACAACATCATCCATTTAGCCCTGTCCAAAGAGCTCCAAAAGGAGCTACCCCGCGTCTGAGGTAAGGAGCAGCGGCTGCGCTTTGCTGGAGCAGCCGTGCAGAGAAACCCCAAGTCCAAGGTAAGAGAACCCAGGTAAGATGGTAGGCACTGAGAGAGGGGATCAGGGGGCAGATAGACTGAAACTACAGTCATGGACAACTAGCCAACCTGATCACATGGACCACAGCCTTGTCTAACTCAATAAAGCTAAGCTATGCTGTATGGGGCCACCCAAGACGGACAGGGCATGGTGGAGAGGTCTGACAGAATGTGGTCCACTGGAGAAGGGAATGGCAAACCACTTCAGTATTCTTGCTTTGAGAACCCCATGAACAATATGAAAAGGCAAAAAGATAGGACACTGAAAGATGAACTCCCCAGGTCAGTAGGTGCCCACTATGCTACTGGAGATCAGTGGAGAAATAACTCCAGAAAGAATGAAGGGATGGAGCCAAAGCAAAAACAACACCCAGTTGTGCATGGGACAGGGGAGAGAAGCAATATTCGATGCTGTAAAGAGCAACATTGCATAGGAACCTAGAATGTTAGGTCCATGAATCAAGGCAAATTGGAAGTGGTTAAACAGGAGATGGCAACAGTGAACGTCGACATTCTAGGAATCAGCGAACTAAGATGGACTGGAATGGGTGAATTTAACTCAGATGACCATTCTATCTACTACTGTGGGCACAAATCCCTTAGAAGAAATGGAGTAGCCATCATAGTCAACAAGAGTCCGAAATGCAGTACTTGGATGCAATCTCAAAAACAACAGAATGATCTCTGTTCGTTTCCAAGGCAAACCATTCAATATCACAGTAATTCAAGCCTATGCCCCGACCAGTAACGCCGAAGTGGAACACTTCTATGACAGCCTAGAATACCTTCTAGAACTAACACCCAAAAAAGATGTCCTTTTCATTATAGGGGACTGGAATGAAAAAGTAGGAAGTCAAGAAACACCTGGAGAAACAGGCAAATTTAGCCTTGGAGTACAGAATAAAGCAGGGCAAAGGCTAATAAGAGTTCTGCTAAGAGAACGCACTGGTCATAGCAAACACCCTCTTCCAACACAAGAGAAGACTCCACACACGGACATCACCAGATGGTCGACACTGAAATCAGATAGATTATATTCTTTGCAGCCAAAGATGGAGAAGCTCTATACAGTCAGCAAAAACAAGACCGGGAGCTGACTGTGGCTCAGATCATAAACTCCTTATTGCCAAATTCAGACTGAAATTGAAGAAAGTGGAGAAAACCACTAGACCATTCAGGTATGACCTAAATCAAATCCCTTATGACTACACAGTGGAAGTGAGAAATAGATTTAAGGGACTAGATCTGAAAGATAGAGTGCCTGAAGAACTATGGATAGAGGTTTGTGACATTGTACAGAAGAAAGGAATCAAGATCATCCCCAAGAAAAAGAAATTCAAAAAAGCAAAATGGCTGTCTGAGGAGGCCTAACAAATAGCTGTGAAAAGACAGGAAGTGAAAAGCAAAGGAGAAAAGCAAAGATATACCCATTTGAATGCAGAGTTCCAAAGAACAGCAAGGAGAGATAAGAAAGCCTTCCTCAGCGATCAATGCAAACAAATAGAGGAAAACAATAGAATGAGAAAGACTAGAGAATTCTCCAAGAAAATCAGAGATACCAAGGGAACATTTCATGCAAAGATGGGCTCGATAAAGGACAGAAATGGTATGGACCTAACAGAAGCAGAAGATATTAAGAAGAGGTGGCAAGAATACACAGAAGAACTGTACAAAAAAGATCTTCACGACCCAGATAATCATGATGGTGTGATCACTCAACTAGAGCCAGACATCCTGGAATGTGAAGTCAAGTGGGCCTTAGAAAGCATCACTAGGAACAAACCTAGTGGAGGTGACAGAATTCCAGTTGAGCTATTTCAAATCCTAAAAGACGATGCTGTGATGCTGTGCAAGTGCTGTACTCAATATGCCAGCAAATTTGGAAAACTCAGCAGTGACCACAGGACTGGAAAAAGTCAGTTTTCATTCCAATCCCAAAGAAAGGCAATGCCAAAGAATGCTCAAACTACCGCACAATTGCACTCATCTCACACGCTAGTAAAGTAATGCTCAAAATTCTCCAAGCCAGGCTTCAGCAATACGTGAACCGTGAACTTCCAGATGTTCAAGCTGGTTTTAGAAAAGGCAGAGGAACCAGAGTTCAAATTGCCAACATCGTCTGGATCATCATAAAAGCAAGAGAGTTCCAGAAAAACACCTCTGCCTTATTGACTATGCCAAAGCCTTTGACTGTGTGGATCACAATAAACTGTGGAAAATTCTGAAAGAGATGGGAATACCAGACCATCTGACCTGCGTCGAGAAACCTGTATGCAGGTCAGGAAGCAACAGTTAGAACTGGACATGGAACAATGGACTGGTTCCAAATCGGAAAAGGAGTACATCAAGGCTGTATATTGTCACCCTGCTTATTTAACTTATATGCAGAGTACATCATGAGAAATGCTGGGCTGGAGGAAGCACAAGCTGGAATCAAGATTGCTGGGAGAAATATCAATAACCTCAGATATGCAGATGACACCACCCTTATGGCAGAAAGTGAAGAAGAACTAAAGAGCCTCTTGTGAAAGAGGAGAATGAACAAGTTGGCTTAAAGCTCAATATTCAGAAAACTAAGATCATGGCATCCGGTCCCATCACTTCATGGCAAACAGATGGGCAAACAGTGGAAACAGTGGCTGACTTTATTTTTCTGGGCTCGAAAATCACTGCAGACGGTGATTGCAGCCATGAAATTAAAAGACGCTTACTCCTTGGAAGGAAAGTTATGACCAACCTAGACAGCATATTAAAAAGCAGAAACATTGCTTTGCGAACAAAGGTCTGTCTAGTCAAGGCTATGGTTTTTCCAGTGGTCATGTATGGATGCGAGAATTGGACAGTGAAGAAAGCTGAGTGCCGAAGAATTGATGCTTTTGAACTGTGGTGTTGGAGAACACTCTTGAGAGTCCCTTGGACTGCAAGGAGATCCAACCAGTCCATCCTAAAGGAGATCAGTCCTGGGTGTTCATTGGAAAGACTGAGGTTGAAGCTGAAACTCCAATACTTTGGCCACCTGATGAGAAGAGCTGACTCATCTGAAAAGACCCTGATGCTGGGAAAGTTTGAGGGCAGGAGGAGAAGGGGACGACAGAAGATGAGATGGCTGAATGGCATCACCAACTAGATGGACATGGGTGTGGGTGGACTCCAGGAGTTGGTGATGGACAGGGAAGCCTGGCGTGCTGCGGTTCATGGGGTTGCAAAGAGTTGGACACGACTGAGTGACTGAACTGAACTGAAAGAGTAAACTCCGGGAATTGGTGATGTGACAGGGAGGCCTGGTGTACTGCAGTCCATGGGGTTGCAAAGAGTTGGACACGACTGAGAG
The DNA here is from genome assembly GCA_024291935.2 of Okapia johnstoni. Taxonomy (NCBI): domain Eukaryota; kingdom Metazoa; phylum Chordata; class Mammalia; order Artiodactyla; family Giraffidae; genus Okapia; species Okapia johnstoni. The sequence goes on along the minus strand of CM044324.1, from coordinate 52,532,980 downwards.
GCTGAACTGAACTGAAAGACGTTTTTCTGCCCAGACCTGTTTATCTTCTGGGTCACAAAAAGATGCTTAGGCCCAAGATTGTGTCTGACCCAAACATGTTAAAAAAACAACAACAAAAAACAGAGTTAACTGCCAACATTTAAAATCAGATCTCTTTTTTTCTAATTAGATTTCTAGCTTCTCTTAAAAATACCAAAGATCTAGCAACACTAGACCCTCTGTGGTGAAGGTCAAAGGGTCTATTATAATCCTGCAATTTATTTAATGCCTTCTCACTTAATCTAAAAAATTTATGCTAACGTATCATCCACTTAGGGCTTCCCTGGTGGCTCAGTGGTAAAGAATCTGCTTGCCAATGCAGGAGACACGGGTTCAATCCCTCAATCAGGAAGATCCCCTGGAGAAGGAAATGGCAACCCACTGCAGTATTCTTGCCTGGGAAATCCCACAAACAGAGGAGCCTGGCAGGCTACAGTCCACAGAGTCACAAAAGTGTTGGACACGCCTTAGTGACTAAACAATAACAATCATCCATTTTGTAACATGACAACGTAAGCATAAACTTCTAAACTACAAGTAATAATATTAAACAAATCCAACTACAAAAAAATATTTAAGCGTACCAAAACTTATCCTGTGATTTCACGCATCCCAGTCTGAGAGCTCCAACATAGTACATTCATTCACTTAAAAAATACTTAGGTCCTGTGGTAAGTATTGGGAAAACATTAATTAACAAGATAGATGTGGATCCTCCCTTTGTGGAGCTCATGGTCCAGTGGTATATAACAGGAAGAAGCCATACAGAATAGGAGGCACAAAGAAACACTACGCTGAGGATCTCAAGTATATTCCACAACTGAGGGACCCCTTAAGGCAAGTTGTTTAACTTCTCTAGACCTGTTTCCTTGTCTACAAATGGGGAAGATTTAATTAGGCAGTTGCTGCTTAAAGTTCTTTCCAGCTCCAAATTCTACTAGCATCATAAAAACTTAGCCCAATACCATTTTCAAGTTTCTAACACTTATTAGCTTCCTCCCTTTATCTGGGAAATCATGATCAGTTGTCATGGAAATTACCATAGTGCTCCACATATTGGATGATGATGTTACAGTAATTACAAGAAACCAAAGGGAACAGGCAGCAAGAACAGTCACTTACTCAGAAAGTTATCTGCTTTCAACACATAGGAGCTGCTCGCACTGAAGCTAGCAGGAGGGAAAAAGACCAGGAACTCACTCATAAGTAAAACAGTGTTGCTTTGTATTTAGATGTTGTGGTTTCTTCCATGAGACAGCAGATTTCATCCCAGCTTGTGAGTTGTTAGATGCAAAAAAAAAAAAAAAATGCCAATATTACAAGGACAATGTTCACTGAGCCTTGATTAGTTCGCTGTCATTGTGAGATCCTAAGAGAACCCAGGAGACAGACTTTCTAGGCATCAGGGGCACCAAAAGTTACCGGCAAAATGAAGATAATCCACCTAGTCCCATGGGCTAAGACTGTAACTGGGTGAAGTTCCTTCAAAATTAGAGAGTTCCATCCAGCGCTGAGTTGGCCCAGAGGGACCAAGCAGGTAGCAAAAATAAGTACAGCTGACCAAGTGTTTCAAAGAAAAAAGTGCTACCCTGGTGATAAATGGCGACCGGCACTGGGCTTGGGTAGCAAAGAAACACCAGGAAATGGTGTGGGCTTTGACAAACTTGAAAATAAATATTCTCTACCTAAGAGAGTCAGCCAATAAGGGAGCAGTGTGTGGAATGAGGGAGAGAGAAATAAAGAACATGATTCTGTAAACTCAAGCATTCTGCCAAAATGGTATGCAGCCAATTATGATATAAGGAGCCCCTGGTGGAAGGCTCAAGGAGTAAAGCCTTGTAGAATAGCTGAGGACTCTTACCACTCCTGTGAACAGGAAAATGCTCATGGTCAGCATCTGGGTCCAGCCCCTGCTACTTCCTCAAAAGTCCTACTCCATCTTCAGGAGAAACGAGTCACATGCCAGAGCCTCTGATCTCATACAGTATCTCCACTGAAAGCCCTAATACCCCCAGGCTGGGTTCCAACTCAAAGCAAATACACTACAGGCTAGACACAATCAAAGATGCTGCCAGTCTGCCAACTCTGATCCAAAAGGTAAGATCCTCTGAAAAGATCTACAACAGAAAGGACTTAGGAGTCCTCTGCTTTTCCAAGGAGCTATCCAGGGTCCTAGATCACTTGGATCCTGAGCTTTACAATTCATGACTTCAGAGCCTTCTCCTCTGGCTTGGGCTTCCCTGGTGGCTCAGACAGTCAAGAATCCACTTGCAATGCAGGAGACCAGAGATCAATCCCCGCGTTACAAAGATCCCCTGGAGAAGGAATGGCTACCCCCTCCAAGTATTCTTGCCTGGAGAATTCCATGGACAGAGAAGCCTGGCGGGCTACAGTCCATGGGGTCTCAAAGAGTTGAACATGACTGAGCGACTAACACTTACTCTTCTGGTTAACTACTGTCAAAGTATTTTCTTTAAAGACTTTAAAAACATATTCAGTTCAGTCGCTCAGTCATGTCCGACTCTTTGCAACCGCATGGACTACAGCACACCAGGCCTCCCTGTCCATTGTCAACTCCCAGAGTTTACTCAAACACATGTCCACTGACTCGATGATCCCATTCAACCATCTCATCCTCTGTCATCCCCTTCTCCTCCTGACCTCAATCTTTCCCAGCATCAGGGTCTTTTCAAATGAGTCGGTTCTTCGCATCAGGTGGCCAAAGTATTGGAGCTTCAGCTTCAACCTCAGTCCTTCCAATGAACACCCAGGATTGATCTCCTTTAGGATGGACTGGTTGGATCTCCCTGCAGTCCAAGGGACTTTCAAGAGTCTTCTCCAACATCACAGTTCAAAAGCATCTATTCTTTGGAGCTCAGCTTTCTTTACAGTCCAACTCTCACATCCATACATGACCACTGGAAAAACCATAGCCTTGACTAGACAGACCTTTGTTGGCAAAGTAATGTCTCTGCTTTTTAATATGCTGTCTAGGTTGGTCATAACTTTCCTTCCAAGAAGCAAGCATCTTTTCACAGCTGCTGTCACCATCTGCAGTGATTTGGGAGCCCCCAAAAATAAAGTGTGATGCTATTCCCATTGTTTCCCCATCTATTTGCCATGAAATGATGGGACCAGATGCCATGATCTTAGTTTTCTGAATGTTGAGCTTTAAGCTAACTTTTTCACTCTCTTCTTTCACTTACATCAAGAAGCTCTTTAGTTCTTCACTTTCTGCCACAAGGGTGGTGTCATCTGCATATGAGGTTATTGATATTTCTCCCGGAAATCTTGATTCCAGCTTGTGCTTCACCCAGCGTTTCTCATCAGGTACTCTGCATATAAGTTAAGTAAGCAGGGTGACAATATACAGCCTTGACATACTCCTTTTCCTATTTGGAACCAGTCTGTTGTTCCATGTCCAGTCCTAACTGTTGCTTCCTGACCTGCATATAGATTTCTCAAAAGGCAGGTCACGTGGTCTGGTAGTCCCATCTCTTGAAGAATTTTCCAGTTTCTGGTGATCCACACAGTCAAAGGCTTTGGTATAGTCAATAAAGCAGAAATATATGTTTTTCTGGAACTCTCTTGCTTTTTCGATGATCCAGCGGATGTTGGCAGTTTGATCTCTGGTTCCTCTGCCTTTTCTAAAACCAGCTTGCACATCTGGAAGTTCACGGTTCACGTACTGTGAAGCCTGCTTGGAGAATTTTGAGCATTACTTTACTAGTGTGTGAGACGAGTGCAACTGTGCAGCAGTTTGAGGATTCTTTGGCATTGCCTTTCTTTGGGATTGGAATGACAACTGACCTTTTCCAGTCCTGTGGCCACTGCTGAGTTTTCCAAATTTGCTGGCATATTGAGTGCAGCACTTGCACAGCATCACAGCATCATCTTTTAGGATTTTAAATAGCTCAACTGGAATTCCATCACCTCCACTAGCTTTGTTCATAATGATGCTTCCTAAGGCCAACTTGACTTCACACTCCAGGATGTCTGGCTCTAGGCTGGTGACCACACCATCGTGATTATCTGGGTCGGGAAGATCTTTTTTGTATAGTTCTTCTGTGTATTCTTGCCACCTCTTTTTAATATCTTCTGCTTCTGTTAGGTCCATACCATTTCTGTCCTTTATTGTGCCCATCTTCTCATGAATGTTCCCTTGGTATCTCTAGTTTTCTTGAAAAGTCTCTAGTCTTTCCCATTCTATTATTTTCCTCTATTTCTTTGCACTGATCACTGAGGAAGGCTTTCTTATCTCTCCTTGCTATTCTTTGGAACTCTGCATTCAAATAGCTGTATCTTTCCTTTTCTCCTTTGCCTTTCAAGTCTCTTCTATTCAGAGCTATTTGTAAGGCCTCCTCAGACAGCCATTTTGCCTTTTTGCCTTTATTTTCCTTGGGGATGGTCTTGATCCCTGCCTCCTGTAACAAGGTCACAAACCTCCACCCATAGTTCTTCAGGCACTCTATCATATCTAATCCCTGGAATCTATTTGTCACTTCCACTGTATAATCATACAGGATTTGATTTAGGTCATACCTGAATGGTCTAGTGGTTTTCCCTACTTTCTTCAATTTAAGTCTGAATTTGGCAATAAGGAGTTCATGGTCTATGTCACAGTCAGCTCCCGGTCTTGTTTTTGCTGACTATATAGAGCTTCTCCATCTTTGGCTGCAGAGAATATAATCAATCTGATTTCGGTGTCGACCACCTGGTGATGTCCACATGTAGAGTCTTCTCTTGTGTTGCTGGAAGAGGGTGTTTGCTATGAACAGTGCATTCTCTTAGCAGAACTCTTTTAGCCTTTGCCCTGCTTCATTCTGTACTCCAAGGCCAAATTTGCCTGGGTAACTATTATATTCAAGGCACTCCAGTGATACAAATGCCCTAAACTATACTTCTCCTGAAATTTGACTTTACTACCTATATTAGCTGTACATCAACCTGGACTCCTGTTCCCGTCTGCCACCCAAATTTCTACAGACCCAAAACACTGCTCTACTAGACTTCACTCCTATATACGACATTCATTTAAAAGTGTGGTTAGCCAATGAGATGAAAGTTTAGCAATGAGATGCAAGTATCTCAAGAGGATACCTTTAAGACTCTTCTCTCTGGACTCCACAACTAAAATTTCCTTTTCTTTGCAAAACAGCACTATTTCCCCATTACAGTCAGGTGTCCTTGGAAGTAAACAGTACAATGCTAAATGTATGCTCTCCTCTGAATCAAGATGGCATTCCCCAAGCTTCACTCCATCATTATTCTATCATCTCCAGATTCTATTTCCATAAAAGCAATAACATCTTTGCCAAACAAAAAAGAAAAAAGACTAACTGCCCTTGAAATAGTAACTCAATCCAAGGAGGGAAGGTTTATTGCTGGAAAAACTTTGTTTCTTATTTATCAGATCCCTCAAGCTGGATTTATGAGCAGGAGAACACAACAAAAATGGTTTTCAGGAAAAGGCACCTGGCAGCAAAGACAAACGTGGCTTAGAAGAGGGCAAGACAGGATGCAGGGAGGTTAATTAGGAATCCTAAGGGGGGATTAATGATCCTGTAGCCCCACAATGGCCAAAACTGGCTCTATGTCTGAAAGAGGTTATGGTGCTCAGTCCCTGGCTGACTATGTGCTCCTTGAAAACAAGGTTATTCATATGAATATCACCCACAGCATCCAGTATGATGCCGTCAAATGATGGGCACTAAAATGGTCACAGGAACATAGAATGCTACTCCTGGTAAGGGCCCTTGGTGCACAAAAAGAAACTAAGGCTCAGAGAACTGAAAACGATTTGCTCAAGGTCACAGAATGGGTAAACGGTGAAAAGGAAAGAGCAGAGGCTTTGAAGACAAGATGGTCTGTTCAAATCCAAGGTTGCTGTGAGGCCTTGGGCAAATTACCCAACCTTTCTCAGTCTATTTTTGTAGGGCTGCTATGAGGATTCTAAGAGATACTGCCCTCTAGATACAATCACAAATTTACAGGAAATACAGAGGATAGAGACATATTAAACACACCACAGATAACACAATGAGCAAAATTTCTACAGGAAAAACAATCCAGCTCCTTCAGCAAATAAAGGGGGGAGGGCTTCCCGGGTGGCTCAGTGGTAGAGAATACACCTGCCAATGCAGGAGATGCGAGTTCGATCGCTGATCGGGGAAGATCCCACATGCTGCAGGGCAACCAAGTCCATGCATCACAACTACTGAACCTGTGCCCTAGAGTCCTGCAACAAGAGAAGCCACCACAATGAGAATCCCGTGTGCTGCAACTGGAAAGTAGCCCCTGCTCTTCGCAACTAGAGAAAAACCTGCGCAATAACAAACACCCAACACAGCCAAAAATATGTAAATAAAATATTAAAAAAAATAATAAAGGGGGGGAAGTGAACTTATAAGTATCTAGAGTGGTGATGGCTGCACAATGATATGAACATACAGAATGCCACTGCACTGTATGGCTAAAGTGGTAACTTTCATATTGTATATATTTTTTACCACAATAAAAAAAAGTTCAAAAATTTTTTAAAAAGGAATACATTGTGAAATACTTAAGGACAAAATATGATCATAGCAAAATTTCAAAGCACAGGATGAGGAAAAGTAGATAAAGGTATAAATGAAACAATATTGACCATGAATAGATAACTCCCAAAGCTGAATGATGGGTACAACATGCTTCATTAACCTACTCTGTCTACTTTGCATATGCTTGAAATTTTCCATATTAAAAATAAAGAAGATTTGGTTAGGTTTAAATCCTGGCAACTCCATTTAGTAGCACTGTGGCTGTGGGCTTATTTCTTAACCTACTGGTGTCTCAGTTTCTTACCTATGTGATGAGGAACAATAGCACCTACTTCTAGGGTTGAGATGAGAATGATTTTTTATATTTAGACATATTATATCTAAAATTTATATACAATATATTAAAATCTTATACATATGAATTCTCTAAGATTATATATAAATTTATATTAGCTAGGTTACACACACACAAAGGGCCCAGCACATAGTAACCCTCAGTAAGTATCAGCTCTATTAATATGAACACAAGGTACTAATATAGTGTCTCAATACAATGGGCACCCAAATCACGGCAGCTGTTGTTAATATAAATGGCAGTTAGGTCTAGAACCCAGGCCAGATTTTTAATCAAGTATTTGATACGTCTCCTTGATAGACCAGGTCAGTGACCCACTGGCAACTCTAACATCCCCAGTGTCTCCTGACAAATACCCAAGGACCTAATACAGGATCAAGAGCCGACTAATGTTTAACATGCTTCTCTGGAAGCAGGCAAGGCCACCTTGTTTCCCAAAACCAGGTAATTTATGGTACATTTCCTAATATTTGCTGACAGAACAAAGAAGAAAGGCTCTAAGACATGATCAATGTTCACACCAGCCTTCAATGTGATTCGGTAAAACTATAGAAAATAAACACCCAACTAGGGTGCACCAGGCAGGATAAGAGCTGACAAAGAAATGGCAATTTTTCCCTGAGCAAATATGCAAGTAATAGATGAGTGCTGAGAGACTAAGCTCTTTAGGTCTTGACACTCTCCTTCCTACTCCCTCCATTTTAAGAGAAGACAAACTCTCTTTCAACATACTTCAAGTAAGATTGTTTGCTGGATTGCTTCCTTGGAATGATAAAATTATAGACAAAGAGCTCATTCTAATCCTTCTACCAATTTAAATACAAATTGGCTTAGGAATATTACCTTTCCACCTGCTCTAGGAGACTATGAGAGGGTATCACCCACTCCAAATTATGAGACATGTCCTCCTCACTCTGATCAACAGCAGGAATATGGATGCCACTTGATCTATTAGTAGTCACACATCTCAGTTTCTGCTCAAGTTGCTCCCATTGCACACAATGTCCTCTCTCCATCTCAGGAGCGTAAATCAACTGTGACCATACTTTCTGGAAACAAAAGGGAAGAGGAGAGAAGCACTGCATGAGAAAAGGTATCTGGGTGCTGCTTCTGGGTAATCTGGGAGATTTGGCCCAAACACAGAAGCACTGGTGTTTCATATTACAAGCACAACCAGAAGGAATATTAGAAATTAAGATGGTCCTGGATAATACAGTCACTATCTTTATCCTACAAGGCCCAGCGTAAATGTTCGCTTCTCCAAAAATGTTCCCTAGGCACTACAACCCCTCCCTCCTCTGAACTTCCCTATCACTTTACCCCTTTATGGTACTGTTAAAGAGTTCATACTGTGGTTCTTACAACTCTCTTGTGTAACTACACACCAACCAGAATAACAAGAAATGAAAAAGACAGATAATGCTAAGTGTTGACAAGGACATGGAGCAACAGGGATTCTCTCATGCACAACTGATGAGTGTGATCTGGTATGCCTCTGAAAATTGTTTGTCAAAAACCACTAAAGCTGAACCCTATGGACTTGAGTTATGTGGTTGGAGACCACTCACTATTGTCCCTTAACAGTTCTGCCCACAGTCCTTTGCTCCATCACTGCCTCTGTCTAAAATGCTCCCAGCATTCTTCCTCCCAACCCAAGGCTGATCCAGACCACTCTTCCTGGTTACTCCAGCCCAAAGAGATCTCCTCTTCTATAGAAAATTCTGCTATTTACCTATTACCTCTGATAAACAACTTGGATTCTTCATGTATAAACTGTATCATCTGGTTTTATAACGTACTTTTAGTAACATCTAACCTGCTCCTCACAATACATTGTGAGGAAAGCAAGATATAGATTATTAAACCTATTTTATAGATGCTGCTGAATTATGGTGCTAAAAAAGACTCTTGGGAGTCCCTAGGACAGCAAGGAGATCAAAGCAGTTAATCCTAAAAGAAATCAACACTAAATATTCATCAACTGAATACTTTGGCCACCTGATGCAAAGAGCTGACTCACTGGAAAAGACTTTGATACTGGGGAAGACTGAGGGAAGGAAGAGAAGGAGGCAACAGAGAATAAGATGGTTGGATGGCATCACTGACTCAATGGACATGAGTTTGAGCAAACTCCAGGAGATAGTGAAGCACAGGGAAGCCTGGATGAAGCAGTCTATGAGGTCACAAAGAGTCGGACATGACCTAGCAACTGAACAACAACAGATGTGAAAATGAAGTTTCACAGAGGAGAAAATGCCTTATTCCAGTTTTTCTGACCAAATTAGTTCCAGGAAAAAAAGACCCTAGTCTTCTAAACCAAACTGTCTTATCAGCTACAACTTCATGATCACCTTATCTCCCCTAGAGACCACAGGATCCCTGAAGACAAGAAACTGTTTTATACATTTACATCCCTCACAGCACCAAGGGAGGCATTCAGTGAGCTCCATACAGTTTGTCCGACTGATTTCACTATTGTCCCCAAACTATGAGACTGAACACAGGTGTATTTCCTCTTCTTCCAGACCTCACGGACAATGCTAAATTGTTGGAAAAAATCATGAACAAAACACAGCATCCCAAGTAACATTTCTTTTTTGAGGGAAGGGACGAGGAAGAGCCCTTCAAGACAGGGTAAGCTCAACGTTTCCTCCATTTCGTAGGGCTCCATGCTGCTAAGTGTTCAAAGAAGACTAGCAGAGGTAGTAGCAATGGGTTTCAAAAACCACCGATTAGTCATAATTAACAAGTCAAACATCAATCAAATGGGAATTCCCTGACAGTCTGGTGATGAAGACCCCGCACTGTCACTGCTGAAGGCCTGGGTTCAATACCTGGTTAGGGAACTAAGATCCCACAAGCTGCACGATGCAGCCAAAAACAAAACAAAAAACAACTAATGCCAGAAACCACACCTCAATTCTACTTGCAAGCAAAACAGAGAGCTATCTTATTTTAAAACTGCATATAAAACTTAGAATAATTCAATATGAAACTTAAATTTTCTTCGTCCTTAAATAAGAAGCTAGACATTATCAGCTCTGGAAACCAGTCAAAGAACTGATGTGAGAAGAACAGGGCAAGCACTAGGCAACCGTCTGCACCCCCAAGCCTGGAGGACAATGTTGCCTCTTACCCTAAGGTTCTTGACTTTACACAATGGCTGACAGACACCTCAGCAACAGAGGAGAAAATCTAGATAACAGGCAGAAGAAAGGAAGAGAGGGAGGGAAGGTCAAAAACAAATTGAAACACTGAAAGTGAGATATTCAAATAGGCCTCCTGGCCTAACGCTACATCCATCAATTCTGCTATTTTCAGTTTGAACCCTCAACCAAAATATCCAGGCCAAGGCAGCAGAGGTAGTATAAGCTAGGACCTGTTGCATTTATCTGAATGTAATTTGAAGGCAGCAATCATGTCCTGTTTGGTTTATATGTTCTCCATAGGGAGAACTCATAGTTGGTACTCCAAATTCCTGGAACAAATAGTTGGAGTTAGGGATGCAAAGTAGCTGACATAACCTTGCTACAGCAGCTAGGTAACCTACTTATCATGGTAACTCTACCCAAGACACTACTTTTAATAAAGTTAATTTTAATTGGTGTGAAAATCAATTTAGGATGAGTCTTTAAGGTATGAAGAAAAGTTATTATTGTGTCCAACTGATTCAGGCACAGCTATCATTATTATATTGAGAGCACCATTTCTCAGAGCCAGCTTACTGCTATCTGAAAGAAAAGTCTCAAAGTCTTTTAACATGGTCTGTGTCAAGCGGAGAACAACATTTGACTTCTCAGTGCAGCATGATCATACTTTACAGAAAGGAAACCCAGACATAGAGCAGAGCTAGAGAAATAATGAGTTATGGACACGATTCTTTTAAATCTACTACTGCATTTGCTTTCACTAGCACAAAGAATTGCGAAGGAAAACTAGACAAACAGATCAACAGACACCAGGCAAACACTACCTTTAACTAGGCTTAGTGAAATCCTTCATAAAACAAACAAACAGGAGATAGCTAAATATCAGATAAATGGCTCTAGAACGAAAACCTGGCCAACAACACTAAATCTGACCTTCTAAATGAGAATACTTACTTGGAATAAAGCAATGATTCTTACCTTGACAAATAAACAGAACTATTCAGTCTCTACAGATGGCATTTTAAGGGCCAGGTAACCTCAGCAGACGTTATCTCATAAAGCCAAAGCTCTAAGGAAATGAAAATTTCTGGTCCAGTGTTTTTCCAGTCCTAGTGGTGTTTGGGAATCTTGCAGTGTTTTTTCAATTTTCCTTGTATTCTATGATTTTAAACAGCTTGCTACATTTTTTAATATAACTTTTTAGTCGTGGGATCCAAGTTTGCCCCATGGGACAACAGCTCCAAGTTTGTAGTGGAACTCAGTAGATAATTTGGTAAATTCATTTCACAAGCTATTTTTCAGCAATCTGTCCACTCTAAAAGGCAATATCCATCTGTTTATACACTGAAAGATACCCATGAACCCAGAATTTAACCCTGTGAGATACTCTCAATACTCTCACAAAGCCCTTCTTCCTTTCAGAGATAAATTCTCAAGCTACTCCCATAAAACCAGACATTCAGACTGTTGAGAGGTAAAAGTATGATCCAAGATTGTCCAGTCCATCCCTCGTGTTTTATAGACAGGAAGACTGAGATCCAGGGAGTATTAGGTAATTACAATTAACATGAATTTGGCAAGTATCAAAAGCCCACTGAATGCTATCCCCGCTCCCCTAGTGGAACAGCACTGGGCATGGTGGGAGGATAGTCAAATTTGCACTTCAGTCAGTGGAACACTCCAAATACACGTGTCTGAGCCTAAGAAAATCTGAATATTCAACCACAAACTCCTGACCCCTACCCCAACATAGAGAGCAGGAGAAGCAGACAGTTTGAATGGAGATGCAGACTAGAACCTAGGGATAATATCCAATCCTTCCTCCCCTCCTCCCAGGAGGCACAGCACATTTATTCACATGGAGGCCATTATGAAGTGACCGGAAAGACTGAGGAAAATGGAAGGGCTGCAGAAACAGAAGAGATAACTAACAATACTTGAGCAGATGCCTGTCTCAGGTTATTCGATAGTTACTCCCGACTAGAAGAACGTCAAATCCTTTTTCTGTCACCAGGCCTCACCCTTAAGCCCTCTGATTATTTTATGAAGCGATAAGAAGCAAAGGGGCTTGGCCAATCCCATGCACTGAATGAGTAGCCAAGGACTAGACCAAACATCCTCAGGCCCACGACTAGACTCCCTATGTACCCCACTGCCCCTTCTTTCTCGTCCTGAGTCTGTGAGCTATATCCCACCATGGGTCTGAAACTTTCCTTACAGTAACAAGGGGGCAGTTGTAGGACAGCAGGCTAACATTACTGCTGCTATCTTCCTCCCTCCAGTTGTACATTTTATATATAAAGCTAAAATTGAATTAAAACTAGGTTTTCAGTCACTCATGTGAAAATCCTATCTCCACCTCTACACCCCTACCACTGCCTAAGAAAGAAAGGGGAGGGTAGGGAAGAGAAAGGAAGAAAACACCTTTCCAAAAGATACACTGGCTTAAAATTCACCATTCAAAAAACAAAGATCATGGCATCCAGTCCCATCACATCATGGCAAATATATGGAGAAACAATGGAAACAGTGAGAGACTTTATTTTCTTGGGCTCCAAAATCACTGCAGATGGTGACTGCAGCCATGAAATTAAAAGACGCTTGCTTCTTGGAAGAAAAGCTATGACCAACCTAGACAGCATATTAAAAAGTAGAGACATTTCTTTGCCGACAAAGGTCCGTTTAGTCAAAGCTATGGTTTTTCCAGTAGTCATGTACAGATGTGAGAGCTGGAACACAAAGAAAGTTAAGCACCAAAGAACTGATGCTTTTGAACTGTGGTGTTGGAGAAGACTCTTGAGAGTCCCGTGGACTACAAGGAGATCAAACCAGTTAATCCTAAAGGAAATCAGTCCTTAATACTCACTGGAAGGACTGATGCTAAAGCTAGAATACTCCGACCACCTGAATCAAAGAACTGACTCATTAGAAAAGGGGATGACAAAGGATGAGATGGTTGGATGGCATCACCCGACTCGATGGACATGAGTCTGAGCAAGCTCTGGGAGTTGGTGATGGCCACGGAAGCCTGGCATACTGCAGTCCATGAGGTTGCAAAGAGTCAGACACGAGTGAGTGACTGAACTGAACTGAAAACAGTCTTACCTGTCTCCTCCTCAGCTCTCCAGATTTCTCCTCCTGGCTTAGCCTTTTCTCTGAAGTCTAGGCTTAAATTAAACAATTTCTCCAAGAAACTCCCACCCTTACCGTCCATGGATAGGTTAGTTTCCTTCCTCCATGCTCTGATGGTGCTTGTTCCTGTCACAACACTTCTCACACTGCCTGTTTCTTTGCCTGTCTTCCCCAAGACACCCAAATTCCCAAGCTTAGTGCTGTGTGTGGCAGATGCTTAATAACTGTTCTGTAAATGGAAAACTTTCCAATAATGAGGTTCCCAATGAAACAGAATCTCAACAGGTAGCCTATTCAAATGTTGGCCAGGTGGCCAGCTGGTCTATGACTTGAAGTCCCTCAACTATAAGATTCTCTCCAATAAACAATTCAGTACTTTCTGACTATTATCATACTCAGGGGTTTGGGCTTTAATATGGAAGCAATATTGGGCCGTCAGATTTTTAAGGCAAGTGCAACATGATCAAATCTGTTTTTGTTGCTTTATTATCCATCTTCAGAACACCTCCCAACCCAACCCTCTGTTGGCTTCAAGACAAAATTCCAACTACACTTCACAAACATAAACACCACATGCTACCACCACACCCCCCAAAGCACACAAAGACACAGAAGCAGTCAAACCAAAGGGAATTCTGAAAGACTAAATGCAGCATTTAATTCCATCTTAACCACCTGCAAGCAACGAGGATCCATAAATACCCTCTAGAAACCCAAAAACTAATCCCTCTTGTGTGCCTTTATGGAAAGAAGAGGGCATGCAGAGGGAGCATTTCATAAAGGTAATCCATTTAATCATCCTGAGTAGTTCTGATCTGAGCTGCTGTCATAGCACTGCTATTCTTGCTCACTGCAGCCCCATAAGCCCAAACCCAGGACGGCCAGAAAGAAATAAGGCGAGGCTGGGAAGTCCCCTGGGTTCTATTTCAAGAGCAGGAGTTCCCTTTGGAAGATACAGAAGGGGCAAGCAGAAATCTGCAAAAAAAGGCTTCAGTGATAAGGAACTTTAATCTGCAGATTGGGGTGAGGGGGTACGGAAGCTTAACCAAAGGGGTACAAGCAGGCCTGGGTTCTTGTTGGGGAACTGCATGCCACACCCTACTGCAGATGAGGCCTAATCATCATTGTGCATTTACAGAGCACTCTGGGCTTAAGGGAGGCACTAAGAGTACCTGCTTTGCCAGTCACAAAAGGGCAAATATTACATGATTCCATTTATACGAAGTACAGAGAGCAGTCAAATTCACAGAGACAGAAAACAGAATGATAGTTGCTAGGAGGGAGAAAGGAATGGGAAATTAGTGTTTATATGTAGTTTCAGTTGAAGAAGATGAAAAAGTTCTAGACACAGATGGTGAGTTGCACAACAATGTAAATATATTTAATGCCACAGAACTGTACATGTAAAAATGGTTAAAACGGTAAAATTTTATCTTATGTGTGCTGCTGCTGCTAAGTCACTTCAGTTGTGTCCGATTCTGTGCGACCCCATAGACGGCAACCCACCAGGCTCCCCTGTCCCTGGGATTCTCCAGGCAAGAACACTGGAGTGGGTACCTTTACAAAAAAAAAGCATACCAGCTTTATTATATTGTCTGCAGTTATCAATTACATGACCCTGAGCAAGTCATATAAACTAACTGTTTCTTCTGCAAAACAGGTTTAATAATAGTACCTACTTTACACAGTAGCTCTTGAGAGTTAAATGAGATACTCCACACAAAGTCCTTAATCCAGTGACTGGTACATGGAAAGTACTTAATAAATGTTAGCCTACTGCCACAATGCACTTTCACAGCCATTTCCCATAGGCACCACACAACCCTGTGAGAGTTTACAGATAAAGAAACTGAGGCTCAGAGAATAACAATGAGTGGCCAAGTTCATGGTGCCACAGCAAATCAAATCCTTTGCCCATGAGAGATGTCCTGTCCTCTCCACTTGTTAATTTGGTGATTTAAGGCAAGTGCCCTAAACCTTGCTATGTTTCAATTCTCAACTAGAGCTGTAAAAAAGGAAATATAAACCAAACGCTACAAGCTACCTCACAGAACTACATGAGAAATGAAGTCAGACAATGGTTACAAAAGAGAACTATAAAACATAAACAAAGTACTATGCAACAAAAGTGATAACTTATGAGAGTGCCTACTTTGCCAGTCACAAAAGGACAAATACAGCATGATTTGTTTTGCAGCGCACCAATACCTGGCCTCCTTTTAATGCTGGGACTAAACAACTTCCTGGTTATTTCATTTCACTCGGGATTCCGGGTCTTAAGGCCTGAATAAGTAGTTTAGTGTTCTTTCAAAAGGTGGCAAACAACGGTAGAAATAAAAATATTACTGGACTGGGAGTCAGAAGACTGAAATCCTAGTTCTGATTCTGTCACTAAAGCAGTCTGTGAATTTAGACAACTTACTTCCCCTTTCCGAGGTTCAGTTAACGGGAAAGAGGGAAAAGGCAGGGGAAAAAGTTAAGACTAGAGAGGACCCCTTGGCAGCCCTATGTACCACTACTCTTAAATCCACAATCTTGGAAAAGGGATACTCCAGGCTCCAGAGAACTACAGCAAATATCAGGAGACTCAAGACCTGGCCTAGGAACGCCCCTGCCTGATCTTTAGACACCAGGTATCAAACACACTGGAAAACTAGAACACTTGCCAAAGTTAATTTTAGTCCACTTTTACCCCTCTGGGCCTTATCTGAAAATAAGAGAAATAAATCTCTAGTTGAAAGCAGGAGAGTCTAAGCAATTGACTTGAGCCACTTTCTGCTCCCCCTCCCTTTCAACACTATACAATAGGCAAGATTTGGAGGAACATGCCATAAACAAACAAAAGACGGACTCACTGCTTTAAATGACCTACGCCTTCCTTGAGCGAAAACCCCAGGGAACTTTAGAGTGCTGGAAATCTGGAGTCCTCTGTATCCATCCACTTCTAAGGGGCAATATTAGCAAGAAATTTGTAAGAACTTCCTTTCCCTCCGACCTCGCACAGATCCAGGATGGAATTTCATCCATAGTGGACACTGGCCCGTGAACCAGGTAGGACGGAGATAGGTCTCTCATCTAATGATGTGACTCAAAATCCGTTCTGCACTAAGATATTACACGAGCTCACACTAAGAAATAAATAACAGACAACAGCACTACGGCTTTACACTTCGGTGGCTACACACTGTGATTTGGAACACATTCTTGAACCTCTCGGAGCCTTGATTTGTTTTTGTAAATGGGGGTAACCTCAGAAGGCCGTCTCGAGCATTCTATGAAACAGGCTGCCGAAGTTCCTGCGTCAAGTCCGTTAAATGTTACCTGTTGGTATTAAACACTTCTCTCACACATCAGTTTCCTCCCTGAATCCACAGAATACCCTGCAAGGCGACTTTCTTTCTCCCGGTTCACTGAAAGGCAAACTGAGGCTCGGCCGGGAAAAGGCTGCGTGAAGTGCGGCGCACGGCCCCAGTTCGAGGGCCTGCTGTTGTTCCTCTAGAAGCCCAAGGTGTGCCACGAGCCCAGGACCGGGAGAGGCGGGGACCGAGGAGGCGCTCAGGTCCTTAGGGAGCCAAGCGGGTCCAGTTTTGCGCGCCTCGGGGATCCCGCAGATCCAGCCCGGGAGGGAGAGTCGGAAAATGCCCCAGGTCTGGGCCGGAGCCGGGCCCGAGCCCGCCCGAGGCCTCCCCGGCGCGGCCTCCACTCCCCCCTCCTCCCCTCGGCGGGCGGGGCGGGGCGCGAGCACAAAAGACTCCAACTTCCGAGCGGGCGCGGGCCCACCCCGCCAACTCCTGGCCCAGGCCCGACCCGCGGAGGAGAGGCGGGCAGGGAACGCCAGGGCGGCCGGGAGCGGGCGCGGGCGGGCCCGGCCGGCGACCCAAGGCGGCGGGGCCGAGTGGAGGGGAAGGTGCGGGGGAAGGGGGCTGGGAGTTACTCCGGCACCCGGGACTCCCGGAAAGGCCGAAAAAAGAGTTTCTAAAAATAGGCAGCGGCCCGCGCGAAGAGGTGGGTGACCAAAAACGAACGAGGAGCACCCCCTCCCCGCACCTTGAAGGAGACGCCCGCGGCCCCCACTCACCCGCGCTGAGGTCTGGAGGAAGCCGCGCGGCGCGGAAGGAGGCGGTGCCGCCGCACTCGGGGGCGGAAGGGAGGGAGCGAGGGAGGAGGGAGGAAGAAGGCGGCCCCGGCCGCAGCGAGAGGAGCTGAGCACACGCGCGGGAGTCGCCCCCGTCGCCCCCTCGGCTTCTCTCGGCTCAGCCCACCCTGCGCCCGCGCTGCTCGCGCACCCCGCCGCACTGACAGCAGTACGAGCCAAGCAGCCGCGAGTCCTTCCCTTGGCCCGGACCACTGAGGCGCGCGGCCGTGGGGGTGCCCGGAGCGGCTTCTCTCAGCTCGGCCCCGCCCGCCGCTCCGGCCTTGGCCCAGCCACCCCTTGCCCCCGCCTCGGTCTCCAGAGAAGAGCCCGGCGACGCTCGCGCGGAGTCCGCAGCCCCGCCCTAACAGCCTGGCTTCCGAGACGCAGCTGCTCTTCCCACCCCCTCAACCTAGCTTTGGAAAGGTCCAGAGCTTCGGCGGGGAGAAGAGAAAGGAGGGGTCGGGGCGGGGCCTAACGGGGAGGAAGGCCTGAGGTGGGAGCCTGAGGAGGCGGGGCTGGGGCGGGAAGAGACGCTCTCTTACACCAGTACGGAGCGTAAGGCAAGGCGGGGCCGAGAGGGTGCTAAGGCCGAGAACAGAGGCGCGCGAGACAAGTATGGAAGGCAGCGGCGGTCTCGCAGATCTGGGAAGGCCGAGCGTGAAAGAGGGGGAGTGTGCGGGTCGGGGCCTACCCAGAGGAGGGGTCAAGAGTGGAGGGAGGCCCGGGCGAGCTTAGGGGAGTAGGCGCCCTTAGAGGAAGGTGTTGGAGGCGGGGGCTGAAGAAAAGCCTGAAAGGGAGGAGAGATTGAAGCGGGACTGAAGGCGGCGGGCCCTGAAGCCGAACCGGGAGGAGGGAACCCGAAGGTGGCCACTTGAGGAGGAGCCGGAAGGAGGGCGATGGCAGGGGGAGGAGGGGGGCGGGGAGGAAAGTAGCGCTGGAGGTGGGCTGAGCCTGGAGGGGGGCCCAAACAAGTTGTCGGTGGGCGGTGCCGGGAGGATGCGGAAGAGACGAAGTAGGAAGGAACGCCTGGTCCTTTTACTTTCAAAGGAGCCTAGTGCGCGGACTGGGCCAGGGTCCACGCTGTTGGGGGGACTGGGCGGAGACGCCGCCGTGAGGGGCGGGAGAAGGTGGCACTTCCACCTGAAAAAACATGTTAAATTCGAGTAACTTAACCTTTCCGGGGTGCAGGAAATGTTAAAACTGGATCTCGATCTGGATGTTTGTCCTGCCTCCTGAATATTTCTTCTGTCGAAAACTCATCTAAATCAGTGGTGCAACCTCCACGGAGCAGCCGGGTGGGTTCTGAGAGCACACGAGGACCGTAAGCCCTTCAGCTGTAGATTTCCCTGAAGGCTGGGAAGATAAGATTCTCCATGCATCGTCCGACTCATGATTCTGTGATTGTATTTTTCACATCCCAGTGAGAGATTTTATTTTGGGGGGCTCCAGAATCACTGCAGATGCTGACTGCAGCCATGAAATTAAAAAACACTTGCTCTTTGAAAGAAAAGCTGTAACCAACCTAGACAGCATATTAAAAAGCAGGGGCATTACTTTACCAACAAAGGTCTGTCTAGTCAAAGCTATGGATTTTCCAGTAGTCATGTATGGATGTGAGAGTTGGACTATAAAGAAAGCTGAGTGCCAAAGAATTGATGCTTGTGAACTGTGGTGTTGGAGAAGACTCTTGAGAGTCTCTTGGACTGCAAGGAGATCAAACCAGTCAATCCTAAAGGAAATCAGTCCTGAATATTCATTGGAAGGACTGATGCTGAAGCTCCAATACTTTGGCCACCTGATGCAAAGAACCAACTCATTGGAAAAGACCCTGATGCTGGGAATGATTGAAGGCAGGAGAAGGGGACGACAGAGGATGAGATGGTTGGATGGCATCACTGATGGGATGGATATGAGTTTGAGTAGGCTCTGGGAGTTGGTGATGGACAGGGAAGCCTGGCATGCTCCACTCCATGGGATCACAAACAGTTGGACACAACTGAGCGACTGAACTGATTTTTCACATCACTTCTCCCAGAAGCTGCCTAAGAGACTGGATTCCCAAGCACAGGGCAGAGTTTGGAATGAAACCTGCCTGATTCTGCCAGACCAGCAGTTAAAGCTACACTTGTGCTGTTTAATGACCTCCATTTCTTGCTTCAAAAGGAAGAGAAATCAAATTAGAGAGATGGTGACAACTGAGCCCAGGGCCAAGAGTGTTCTTCCCCCACCCCTTCTAACTTCTGGTTTCTTATGCCTCAGGTCTCTGCTTAAATATCAACTCCTGGGAGTTCCCTATTAGTCCAGTGGCTAAGACTCTGTGCTCCCAGTGCAAGGGGCCTGAGTTTGATCCCTAGTCAGGGGACTAAGTCCCACATGCTGCCACTAAAAGAGCCCCCATGCAGCAACTAAGACCCAGCACAGCTCCCCAAAAAAAAGTTTGGGGAAAAAAAAGCTCAGAAAGATCTTCCCTGAACAGTCACCTTAAAGTTGTTCTCTAGTTTGCCAAACTAGGCCTTTTGTTCATGTCTTTCGTGGCATTTCTTAGTCTTGTCATTTATTGATCAGTTTACATATTTTTGCCCATGTTCTGCACTGGAAGGTAAGTTCCATGAGGTCAGGAATCTTAGACTGTTGTGTATATCACTGTGTCACTAGATCTAGTACATAAACCCAGTGTTCAAAAAACACTTGAGGGAATGAATGAGTCAATCAAAAACCAGTTAATGAATCTGGTCCCTGCTGACCTCCTCTGCTCTGTTTCTAGCTGCTCCCTGGTGCCTCACCTCCCTTTCTGTGTACTAGCCTTACCATGTTTGTTTGACTAGACCACAGTCTCTTAGCTCTCTCTGATATAGCACATTCTCTACTTGAATTGCTCTTTCCCTTCTGCCTAGATGCCTCCTGTTCAACACTCAACTCATGGATGACTTCCTCTGAGAGGTCTTCTCTGACCAGCCCCCACCAGGAAAGTTGAAGCACTCACCCCTTCCTGTTCACAGCCTCAATTATAAGACTTCTCTGTGCTGGTGACATCATCTTCCCTCCTGGCATCCTGCTGGCACTGAGGATTATGTCCATGGCCTATAAAATCCTGCGTGATCTGCCTCCTCCTACTCTTCAGACCTTATCCCCTGTTGTATTCCTCTCACCTCATCTCACTCTACTTCAGCCACACTGGCCTCCATCCTGTTCTCTGGCCATACCAAACGTAACTGCTAACCTTAGGGCCTTTGCACTGGCTCTTGTGACTGCCTCAAATGCTCTCTTCCCAGATACTCGCCCCTCCTTCAGGTCCCTGCTCAAATGTCACTTCCTTAGGGAAGCCCGAGGAAATGACCCACATTTAAAATAGCAGCACTCCACTCCTCTGCACTTCCTCACACCCTTTCTTAGTGAATTTTTTTCCATAGCAGTTAACACAACATGAAATATTACATTTATTGTCTCTCCCACCCCCTACCTTTCACTGCAGTGTGATCTCCACAAGGATTTTGTCTATTTTGTTCATTCCCCAAAACTTAAAACAGTAGGTCCTCATTTAATATTTGTTGAATGCATGGTTACAAATTCAACAGAGAAATGCTAGGAGTACTCTGTGTCATCCAGAAGAATCCCTGAAGATTAGAGTATAAAGGGAGATGTTTCTGAGGAAATATACTGGCTACACTAGCTAACACGGAGCATTTACTAGTTGCCAGGCAATCTGCTAAGTGCTTTTCAAGCGTGTTCCCACAACAGCCCTATGTTCAGTTCAGTCGCTCAGTCGTGTCCAGCTGTTTGTGACCCCATGGACTGCAGCACGCCAGGCTTCCCTGTCCATCACCAGCTCCCGGAGCCTACTCAAACTCATGTCCATTGCGTCAGTGATGCCATCCAACCATCTCATCCTCTGTCAGCCCCTTCTGCCTTTAATCTTTCCCAGCATCAGGGTCTTTTCCAATGAGTTGGTTCTTTGCATCAGGTGGCCAAAGTATAGGAGTTTCAGCTTCAGCATCAGTCCTTCCTATGAGGTAGTTACTATTATAATCCCTATTGTACAGAAACTGGCGAAGAGGTTAACTTTCCCAAGGTCACACAGTTAATAAGTGGTGGAGTCCAACTTTAGAGCCTGCACGCTGAGTCACTATACTGCCTACCTTCTTATTATTAAAGATCTACCACTATTGGTCTAATAAAAGTGAAGCATGAAGATGAGATACCCTTTTGCCTTCTGAACAGTGTGGTGCCTAGAGTTGTGGCAGAATTTTTTCTTAGCCACTATATTAGGGTTCTCCAAAGAAACGGAACCAATAGGATATGTTGAGATATATAGAAAGTGAAAGTGAAGTTGCTCACTCATGTCTGACTCTTTGCGACCCCATGGACTGTAGCCCACCAGGCTCCTCCATCCATGGGATTCTCCAGGCAAGAGTACTGGAGTAGGTTGCCATTTCCTTCTCCAAAATATATATAAGAAGATATAAGAAGAGATATATAGAAGAAGAGATTTATTACAGGAATTGGTTCGCAGTTACGTGGGCTTAAGAAGTCCCATGATCTGCCATCTGCAAGCCAGAGAACCAGGAAAGTCAATGGTATGATTCTGTCCAAGTCCAGAAGCCCAAGAGCCAGGAGCACCAATGTCCAGTGTCCTGGGCAAGAGAAAATGGATGTCTCAGCTCAAGCAGAGGAGCAAATTCATCCTTCCATCTTTCTGTTCTATTCAGGCTTCAACAGATTGTAAGATGCCCACCCACATTGCCCTTCTTTACTTAGCCTACCAATTCAAATGCTAATCTCTTCCAGAAACACCCTCACAGTCACACCCAGAAATGTTTTACCAGCTATCTGGGCATAATTTAGCCCATCAAGTTAACACATAAAATTAACCATCACAGGGACTTCCCTGGTGGTCCAGTGGTTAAGACATCACCTTCCAATATAGGAGGTGTGGGTTTGATCCCTGGCTGGGGAAACAATAAGACCCCACGTGTCTTGCATCCAAAAAAACAGAAGCAATATTGTAACAAATTCAGTAAAGACTTTTTTTTAAGTTTTTTAAAAAATTAACTATCACAGCCACCATGAGAGAAGCCAGATAGAGAACAAAATCCATCACACAGAAGAGGGCAGGATGGAGAAAATATTGCTGGATAAAATGAGCCAGAGACCTGATAAAGACATACCTGAAGCTTGACCTACCTCTGGACTTTTCTGTGCACCAATGTATCTTTAGAGTTTGAGTAATTTGAGTAGGAATTTTTATTTTTTAACTTACAACAAAAAAGATTTCCTAACAGAAGCAAATGAGTAGGGTTCAACAGGTGGCAGTATTAATGTCTCACTTTTTTATGAGGTATTTGTTTACAGAATGCTGGAGGGTATTCCAGACAGAAGGAATAGCAAGTATGAAGGCAGGAATGTAAGAGCTGGAGGTTTCTGCAGCACAAGGTACAAACTGAGTTAGATTTCCCTGGTGGTCCAGTGGCTGAGACTATGAGCTCCCAACGCAGGGGGCCCGGGTTCACTGCCTGATCAGGGAACTATATCCCGCATGCCACAGCTAAAGATTCCATAGGCCGAAACTAAGACCTGATGCAGCCAAATAAATTTTAAAAAGAAGTAGGTAAAACTAGTATCTGGAGGAACTGATTTCTCTACTCAACTTTGTAGGCAGTGGGAATAATTGAAAGGTTCTGAGCAGAAGTTGCTTTAAAATGGTGAAATGTCGAGGTTGGAAGAGCCTTTGAAAGCAATCTGATTTGACTCTGTTTTTTGTCCCCATCTCACAGATGAGGAAATGTGGCAGGCCGATGTCTCACGGATGGTAGGTAAAGGAACAAAGATTTGAACCCAGGGCCATCTGAGCCCCAACTCATGCTGTCAATGACCTCCTGTCTCCACCATTGGAATTAATTTCTGCCCTCTGAGCTCACCCAGAATGGGCAGATCCTTTTTCAGAGATTTGACAGTGACATTGGTAGAGCTACCCAGATCTGAATTAGGAAGATGGATTCAAGGGGAGGGAAGAGTAGAGGAACTCTGCCTTTGTGGGAGGCAAAGAAAAAGGCAGATGAGGAAAGCAGGCGAATGAAGAGGAGGGAGCAGATGACAGAGAAGTGATGAGGAGAGTCAGCAAGACCTGGAGAAGGAACAGATGGCGATGGAGGGATGTAAGAAGGAAGAAATTAAGGCAGACACAGGCTTGTGTTTTAGAACAGGGGTTGCCAGATCAGATACCTACAGGGCCAGGCAAGTACCATAAATAAGCAAAGTGGGTCAGGTTTAAGATAATAGGGAGTCATGGGGTCTGTAGCAAGCCTGAAGTTCATCCCCCTTCTAAAGGAGGTGCCTACAACTCATGTGGGAGTATAAGCTCCCAGTGTGGGCAGTTGCCAGGCGTGAGGAGAAAAATAAGCTCTAAATTCAAATTTTTACACAAAATCTTTTGGTTTTTAAATGCTGGAAACTAATTCAAATTTTAAAAAGAAAAAGAAGCATGGTGCTGGCTGAAAGACACATGTCTTAAAGCTGAATTTGGCCTGTGGGCTGCCAGTTCATGCCTTCTAATCAGTTTGGATCCAAACCCCTGTTCTCTACTTAACAACACTGTGTGCTCTCAAGGAAATTACTTCACCTTTCAAGTCCCAGGTTCTTTTTTCCTCTCTAATTTAATTATTTTTAATTTTAAGTATAGTTGATTTGCAATGTTGTGTTAATTTCTGCTGTACAGCAAAGAGATTCAGTTATACATATATATATTCTTTTTCATACTATTTTTCATTGTGGTTTATCACAGAATATTGAAAAGAGTTCCCTGTGCTATACTGTAGGACCTTGTTTATCCATCCTATATGTAATAGTTTGCATCTGCTATTCCCAAGTTCCCAATCTTTTCCTGCCCCACCCAACCCCCACTGCCAACCACAAGTCTGTTCTTTACATTTGTGAGTCTGTTTCTGTTTTGTAAGTATGTTCATTTGTTTCATATTTTAGAGTCTACATGTAAACAATATCATATGGTACTTATCTTTCTCTTTATGACTTAACTTCACTTAGTATGATAATTTCTAGGTCCATCTATGTTGCTGCAAATGGCATTATTTCATTCCTTTTTATGGCTGAGTAATATTCCTTCATATATATATATATATATATATATATATATATATATATGTTGTTGTTCAGTCACCAAAGCACATCTGACTCTTTGTGACCACATGGACTGTAGCACACCAGGCTTCCCTGTCCTTCACTATGTCCCAGAGTTAGCTCAGATTCATGTCCATTGAGTCAGTGATGCTATCTAACCATCTCATCCTCTTCTGTCCTCCTCCTTTTGCCTTCAATCTTGCCCAGAATCAGGGTCTTCTCCAGTCAGTTGGCTCTTTGCATCTGGTGGCCAAAGAATTGGAGCTTCAGCTTCAGCATCAGTCCTTCCAATGAATATTCAGGGTTGATTTCCTTTAGGATTGACTGGTTTGATCTCTTTGCTGTCCAAGGAACTCTCAAAAATCTCCAGCATCACAGTTCAAAGGTATCAGTTCTTCGGCACTCAGCCTTCTCTAGGTCCCAAACTCACATCCATACATGACTACTGGAAAACCATAACTTTGACTAGACAGACCTTTGTCAACAAAGTGATGCCTTTACTTTTTAATATATATAAAATCTCACATCTTCTTTATCCATTTATCTGTTAATGGACATTTAGTTTCTTTCCAGGTCTTGGCTATTGTGAATAGTGCTACTATGAACATAGGGGTGCATATATCTTTTCAAACTGTAGTTTTCTCTGGATATATGCCCAGGAGTGAGATTGCTGGATCATGTGGCAACCCTGTTTTTAGTTTTTGAGGAACCTCCATACTGTTTTTCACAGTGGCTGCACCAATAAGTCCCAGGTTCTTATCTGCAAAATAGAGATAATTAATTCCCTACATCCTGGACTTCCTTGGTGGTCCAGTGGCTAAGGCTCTGAGCTCCCAATGCAGGGGGTCTGGGTTTGATGCCTGATCAAGGAACAAGATCCTGCATGCTGCAGCAAAGATCAAAGATCCCACATGCTGCAATTAAGACCCAGTGCAGCCAAGTAAATAAATAATTTTTTAAAATTTCTCACACCATAGGGTTGCTATACTGATTTTTTTAAAACAAGATAAATGTATGTAGAACACTTAGCATTCAGTGCCTGACATAGAGCAAAACATCCAGAATGGTTTTATCATCCATGCGAAAGTTATTCTTTCTCCTATAACTCATAAACTCACAAACTAGTAGAACAGGAAAGATCTCCAAAGACATCTTATCTAGGGGTCTTTAAACCTGTTAAGCTACAGAGCCCTCTTTTAAGCCAGACCTTTCACAGAAAGGCAATGCATAAATGGATGAGAGAGGGAAGTTGGCTTTGTTTGAAGTTTGGGCAGGGAACCCAGAGTGCTGCCTTCTAGGCTTCCCCACCCCAACCACCAACCATCCTCCTTAAACAGTGGTCACTCCACAGGGTGTTGCAGAACCAACTTTGAGAATCACCATTCTATGCCAGGTGGAGCTAGTAGTGAAGAACCTGCCAATGCAGGAGAGGCAAGAGGCATGGGTTCGAGCCCTGGGTCAGAAAGATCCCCTGGAAGAGGGCACAGCAACCTACTCCAGTACTCTTGCCTGGAGAATCCCATGGACAGTGGAGCCTGGCAGGATGCAGTCCATAGCGTTGCACAGAGTCAGACATGACAAGTGACAGCACGCACGCGCTTATTCTATGCCAGGTCCCATTTCACAAATAAGAAAACTGAAGTTCAGAAAGGTACAATGATTTGCCTAAGATTCAGTAACAGGGAGGGATTCCTGCTTCCCAGGCTAATGCACTTCTCAACTGGAATGACACTCTCCTTCTGGTCCACCTGCTTGAGAAGGAACCCTCTGGGGTGAGGAGTAGCCCCACTAGGATTGCCCCAGAGCCCCAGGATATAGCCAGGGTTCTCAGTTCTCAGGCTAACAGAAAGAGAAAAGGAATTTATCAAGAGGGTATCGGGGAGCTCCCAGAACTGATGGGAAGGCTGGACAACCAAGCTCAGAGAATTGAAATGATGGGATCAGGGACTTGGATGTTACTAGGACTCTTTCCTCAGTCCTTGTCTTTCATTCTCTGTGTGTAAGCTTTCCTCCTCAAAGCTGGACAGTTGGCTGCAGCAGCTCTCAGCCCTCAGAACTCTCAGCTGCTCCATTAGTGAGACTGAAGCTTTCTGCTTCTGCTTTTGACAGGATTTTAAGCCTTCCTTAGGGAAAGGACTTAGATTGGTCCAACATGAATGGGTGCTCATCCCTTTATCAGTTATCTATGGGTGCAGGGCCAGGTACTGTGACTGGCCCACCTTGAGCCAGGTGCCTACTCTTTAACCAATTATCGTGAATAGGGAGGTGGCGTGAATAAGGAGATAACAGTGCCCGTTGGAACCATATGGTCAGAAAAGGGAAGAAGAATTTCTCTCCTCCAAGAAGCCTATCTTATCTCCTTTGCCAGACACACTTGCCGTCTGCTAAGTATAAACGAAATGATTCACTCTCCAAGATTTGTTGCCCTTTGTTTATAACTATTAAAACATGCATTCTGCTTAGCTAGGGGATGGAGGCCTGTCTTGTCCACTTTTACGTCCTACCAGCACAAACAAGAACCCCCAGTGAGTGCTGTCAGGTTAGGTTGGACTGAATTGACCTTTGGAGACATTTAGTCCCACTTGCCCATTTTATAGATAGGACAATAGGCCTGGAGAGGGGAACTCACACATCACGTACACTGAAAAGAGGAAAGTTGCTGAACTAGGGCTGGAGCCCTCTCACCTTGATCTCTACTCTAGTACAGGTTAAAACTGTATAAGTTTAATCCTTGCCCATATGGGTGTCTGTGACTTGAAGAGAAGACATTTCTCATTTTGGATGCACCTGCTGGCAAGTCTTAGGAGGCTGGACCTCCCAAGTATTCAGTCATTGCTGACATCAGAGCCAGAAATCAAATAATCAGAACTCAGTTCCAACCCCAAACCTGTCTCTTACTGAACAAGCTCCTGCAGCTAAATCCCAAATTGCACCTCTATAAAATGGGCATAAGTTATATTTACCTTGACACTTGCTGGGAAGAATAGAAATAATGTATATATTGTCCCTGACACATAGAAGTTCCTCAAGAAATGGTAATGTCTTCTAATGATTGTTATTGATGACAAGGAAGATGAAAAACAAAAGAGTCCTGACTTCTCAAAGGGAAGAGAATCATCCCTGAGGTTGGTCTCTTGGAAGACATGATTCCATATCTTCTCTATCCCAAGCAAATTCCCTTTGGAAGGGAACAAAGGAAATCCCTTTGTTAGGAAGAGAAAGAAAAAGAGTTGGCAAGCTGTGACTATCTCTGCCTTTCCCTGAACCTTGCTCTGCTTCCCCTACTCCAGACTGCTCCAGCTCACTGCCCTGCTGAACTCAGGTCACACTCACACTGGTGTGAGACCACCAGCTTTGAGACATGCTAGCTGGGAGGGAAGGAAGTCCATGTGACAGAATGAGGAAACTCCCATGATAGTAGACAGCAAGTTTGGAACACCTGCTCCTGACAGCTCTAGGTTATGGAGGAAGCTCTTGAAGGTGACTGCAAGGTTGTGTGTGTCTCCTTTCTCACTGGCTCAGCCCTCAGAGCCTTGTCTCTCCTCTCTACCTTACTACTTGGTCTCCAAATTAGGTTTTTAAAAAATATTTATTTGGCTGTGCTGAGTCTTAGTTGTGGCATGTGGGATTCTTAGTCTTAGTCACTGGACCACCAGGGAAATCCCAAAATTAGTTGTTTTTTTTTAAATAAAACAATAGACAGGCTGGCCTCTTTAAAATATGACCTTTAAGTAGGGAGCAAATCATTCCACATCTTCCCTCCCAATGCCTCCCTTACCAGAGCCTGCCAGTCTCTGGCAGGTGATAGAGTTCTGGCCAATAATATGCAAGTGGGAGTCGCTTGATGTTACTTACCAGAAAAGTTCTTTTTTCTTTTAAAGAGACAGACTCAGCTGATATTCTTCAGCCTTTTGCACTTACCTTCATGTTCTGCCTGGAACACAGATGTGATGGTTAGAGGCACAGCAGCCATCTTGAAATCTTGGCAACAGAAACTGACTTGATAAGAAAGTTAAAGCAGAAAGAGCCTGGATTCCTCCAGACTTCTTATGTGAGATGAATAAAGTTCCGTAAAAAGTATGTGCCACTGTTAATTTTCATCTGTGCTACTTGCTGCCAAGCACAATTCTGACTCATACAATATAATATCTGTAATACTCAATAAATATTAGCTATTGTTATTTTGCCTATGTTACTTTCCATAATCATAACCATGAGTGGGTGGTTGTGCTGTGGGTGTTATCACCCTTAGTTTAGAAGTGGAGGAAGTCAAACTTCTTCCCAGAGTATGTTGTAGAGTTTCAATGAGATGGGCAGCCATAATAACAGCAAATATTTATCCTTGCTCGCTATGTTGCTAGCACAGTTCTAAGTGTTTCACATATCTTAGCTCACTTACTTCTTACAGCAACCCTGGACGAAAACACTTTTATTCCCACTTAAAAGATGAGGAAACAGATTGAGAGAGATTAAACAATTTGCAAGGTCATATATCTAGCAAGCTCTAGATTCAGGACTTGAACTCTGCAGTCTTGGGACTGTGTCTGGCATGTGTATGTGTGTTTAATTAAAAAAAAAAAAAAAAGAGTGCAGGGACTTCTCTGGTAGTCCAGGGCTTAAGAATCTGCCTAGGAATGCAGGGGATGCAATTTTGATACCTAGTCGGGTAACTAAGATTCCACATGCCAAGGAATAACTAAATTTATGAGCTGAAACTATGAGCCCATGTGCCTCAACTAGAGAGTCCAGGCACTGCAAGAGAAGATGCTGCGTGATGCAACAAAGATCCCACGTGCTGCAACCAAGGGAGCCAAATAAATAAACAGTTTTTTTTAAAAAGAAAAAACGTGTGTAGCTCATAGACGTGTAGCGACTTGTCTAAAGCCGTATTGCCAAGGGACTTCTCTGGCAGTCCTGTGGTTAAGACTTCACCTTCCAGTGCAGGGAGTGGAGGTTTGATCCCTGGTCTAGGAGCTAAGATCCCACATGCCTCATGGCCAAAAAACCAAAACATAAAACAGAAGCCATGTTGTAACAAACTCAATGAAGACTTAAAAAAAAAAATGATCTACATTAAAAAATCTTTAAAAAATAAAAGTTAAATAAAATAGTCATACAGCCAAAAAGAGGTGGTGAAATTGAACCCAGGATTTGGACCCAGGACTGGCTAACTCAAGACCCACATCATGAAAGGAATCCCCATGGGTGAATCCCCGTATGTGGCCCGCCATGTTGAAGAGTCACGTGTTTCCACTGTAAGGCGAAGCTTTGCAAAGAGAAAAGCCTAGAGTCATCCTCAAGGCTGCTGCCTTATCCAGATGAAGAATCTGAGGCTCGGAGAGGAAACACAACTCACCCAAGTTCGTCCAACTAAAAGAGGGCAGCGATGGGCCAGGAATCCCGCTCTACTCCATGACAGTGGGGACGTAAGTGGTTGGAGGAGCAATGTTCATCCCTGATTGCAATAAGTCTTAGAGACAGAAACATAACAGCAGTAAAGAACAGCCTAACCATTACTTATATTCATTAAGAGGGCATTAAATTGAAGGGACACACGCCAGCCGTCAGTTACCAGCCAGCGCTCTGACAGCCTCACCGCCCTCGGTGAATCCAGCTGGGCTTGTGGGGGTCACAAAGAGCAGCCCCTCACTCCCTGGCTCTTTACTAAAGTGCTTAATTGTCTGAGAGAAAACACCCAGCACTCCTGCCCGGCTCCGGGTGAAGCTGCAATAAACTAACTGAAACTAAATGGCTTGAATCTTCGCAGGGAAGGGGGCCGCTCATAGGAAAATACGGAACACATGTTCATTCAACAAATATTTGTTCAGCATCTTTTATGTGCCAAGCACAGTGCTATGAGCTATGAATATGACCACAACCAAAATAGGTGAAAGGCCCTGTCCTCATGGAGATGGTATTTGTGGGAGGATGGAAATCTACCCTCTACAACTACAGGCACAAAAAAAGTATAGGTTCTTTACTTTTTATGTGACAGTTTTTTTTTTCTTGTGCCTCATCTATTTATTAATGAGACAAAATATGAACCTGATTGTTAATAGTAATTTGGCCTCTTCCAGTTTAAAAATCTCAAATGAGTTAGTACTTAGTAGTTTGTGAGTAAAAGATTCCTCTTTCTGTGCCTCTGCTAAGTCGCTTCAGTCATGTCCGACTCTGTGCGAGCCCACCAGGCTCCCCCATCCCTGGGATCCTCCAGGCAAGAACACTGGAGTGGGTTGCCATTTCCTTCTCCATTGCATGAAAGTGAAAAGTGAGTGAAGTCACTCAGTCATGTCCAACTCTGAGCGACCCCATGAACTGCAGCCTACCAGGCTCCTCCGTCCATGGGATTTTCCAGGCAAGAGTACTGGAGTAGGCTGGCATTGCCTTCTGTGCCTCTACCCCTTCCTTTATTCAAGACGATGTATAGGTGTTGACCAGTCCACACATATGGATCCTTATGCTGTCCTTAGACAGCGACCTAAGAGGTCAGGGGACAGCACATGGACCTAAGTGGACCACCCTTCCCACCCCTCATTGATTCATCAGTAGGGTGGAAAACCCTAGGATATCTTGCTTTGGGGGAAGGAAAACCCAACGACAGCCAGCTGGCAGAGCCCTAGCCATATCTCCTCAGCACTCCAGCCATGCTCCAAGGATAATTACTGCAGCTATAATCCAAAGGACTTGGCCACTGGAGCATGCTTGGCACATGCGCTGGAAAAGGCAATAGTACTGGTGATGTAATGCCCACAAAAATATTCTTCAACCAATGACCAGCCAGCATCTTCACTCATTGTATAGAACAACTCTGAGGGGTGTTCTTAATTGCCTCCCAGAGTTCCCCAGTGGAATTAGGCTCCAGTTGCCCCAGTGGTAATTATTTGACCACACATGATTTTATTGGCACCCTTTCCTTCTCTGTCTCACTCCCCACTCTACTATCAGCACTTCCTGGGGTCATCCCCCACCCCCACCAAATAACCTAGTTGGTGTCAAATCTGGACCCAGGATCTGCATGTGAGGGAACCCTGAGACATCGTCCATTTAATATTTTTTTAAATGTCTTATTCATTACATATTTTATTGGGAGATGATAGATAATAAACAAATATGATAGAAGCTCTTTTATCTCATGTTATCAAGAGAGATATTTGATCGGCGCATTAAAAATATTAGTTCAGGGACTTCCTTAGTGGTCCAGTGATAATCATAACATATGATGCATGCATACCTTAAACATTTTGTTGTTCTTGTTTAGTCGCCAAGTCGTGTCCAACTCTTTGTGACATCATGGATTGCAGCACACCAGGCTTCCCTGTCCTTCACTATCTCCCAGAGTTTGCTTAAACTAATGTCCATTGAGTCCAACTATCTCATTCTCTGTCGTCCCCTTCTCCTCCTGCCTTCAATCTTTCCCAGCATCAGTGTCTTTTCCAATGAGTCAGCTCTTCGCATCAAGTGGCCAAAGTTTGGAGCTTCAGCTTCAGCATCAGTCCTTCCAATGAATATTCAGGGTTGAAAACACTTTAGTCTAATTTAAAATAAGTAAATATACAATTAGGTGACAATTTTTTGACACAGGGGTAATCTTCAGAAATTCCTGCATTGCTCACTAAGGCTTCTGAGCGCAGAAGTGAGTGCAGATATGGTTGGGGAGAGCTTGGAAAGGCAAGAGGCTAACAGAAGGGAATTGATCAGTGGCATGGCACAGCCAGTTCTAGAACTCAAGGCTTTCAAGTCCGGAGGCTTGTAAGACCAAGGCATGTCAAGGGAAGATGCCCCATGCTTTAAATGGAGTCAAAATTGCAGTGAAACTGGCTGGTCACCAGCCTTTCCAGGAGTCCAGGGGCAATGGGCAATCATATTTCCCAGCAACACTACTTCAAAGAGGTGGGCAACTGCTGTGTAGTGTCATATCGCAGGCCAGCTACTCTGGAGGAATTGAAGCTGACCCACCCACTGGCCCACAGAGACAAAATTCAGAGAGCTCTCAAAAAGGGGATGAGAGGGAGCTGCCTCCTAGAATACTGTGTTACTTTATGGCACGGTCACAGGACATCTATGTGGGAGGTTTTTCCAGATCACCCCACCTCCAGCCATTGTACGGATGGACTGCCTATGGAGCAAAGTGGAGAAAAGGCTTGGGACAAATTTTATATTTCTCATAAGGAGCATAAAGGACTTTCCTGGTAGCTCAGTGGTAAAGAATCCGCCTGCCAGTGCAGGAGACATGGGTTCAATCCCTGAGTTGGGGAGATCCCCTGAAGAAGGAAATGGCAACCCATCCAGTATTCTTGTCTAGGAAATCCCATGGACAGAGGAGCCTGGTGGGTTATAGTCCATGGGGCTGCAAAGTCAGACGTGACTTAGCTACCAAACAACAACAACTTAGTGATTAAACAACAACAACAACAAAAGGAGCACAATAATTCACACGGCTTAAAGTGGTTTCATGGTTCCTAATGATTTTCCCCATGGCCCTCCTAGTGCTCCCCATCTTTATTCTGGAAATGGAGCCATGATTATGTGACTCAAGCCAGGCCAGTTAGTGATATCTGGAATTTTTCATATCCGAGATGAGAAATAGATGTTCTCTATCCTCCAGGAGCTACTAAAGCTGGAAGGCTATGATCCTGGAGTTGCCAGAGGCCACATTCCCCTCCAAGTAGAGAAAGACCATCTGTGAGAGGCAGGAATGACTCCAACAAGCAAAGAGCAGCAGAGAGAAGAGAGAGAGAAAAGCCTGACAGTGTTTGCATGTCTAAATCCAGTCCTTGCCACGGTCAGCTCCACTCTGTACTCTCCATGATTTGGTTACGTGAGCCAATAGATCCCCTTTTCATGCTCAAAATAGTTAGAGTTGAGTTTCTGTTGCTTCAAGCAAAGAGTCTTTGACTAACACAGATATTCTCAGTGATAGAAAATATGAGGAGCCTTTAAAAGGCCTCCAGGCAACAGATGTTCATAGGCAGGAACTGGGACAAGAGAGGAAAGAGCCACAGCGAGACTGCACATAGGAAATACCTTCTGGGGACTCCTAGGAATACATATACCCCTGCTTAATTCCTTTCACACACACAAACACACACACCAGCAATAAAGGGGAAAAAGAGCCTTGAGGAAAAGATAGTTATTTCTTAAGTCAGGTACTTTTTTTTTTTTCAACTGTTTTCTTTCTTTTTATCTGTATCCATTTTCTCTAATCATGGTCATTTTTTGTCTCTAGCTGTTTTTTGCGGGGAGGGGGGGCATGCTGGATCTTTGTTTCAGTGTGCAGGCTCTTTATTGCAGCATGCGAGCTTCTCTCTAGCTGTGACGCCTGAGCTTAGCTGCCCTGTGGCATGTGGGATCTTAGTTCCCTAACCAGGGATTGAACCCGTATCCCCTGCATTGGAAGGCGGATTCTTAACCACGGAACCTCCAGGAAAGTCCTTGAGTCAGCTACTTATTATTTAACCTCCTTGTGATGCCCAGCCCCTCAGTGTATTCTCTCTCACTCCATAAGGCAGCAAAGAAAATATACACTTTAGCTATTATTCTGACTCTTACTTTCTCTCTCTTTCCTGAATCATTTCTAAATTAATTTATCACCTTTTATAACCTTGTATAACCGTAAAAGCTAGAACAGATCCATTCTCTGTGAGAAATGGCACAATTCGTATCTCTTCTCAAACAGAAGGCCTCATGTGCATGTAAAAGCTGGAACATAAAGCACTGGGGTTATTTGTCAATCCAAGAGCAGGCCTCAGCCTGGTGGGCAGAGGAGGGAGCTTAGAAAAATGAACTTGGGATCCATGTTTTATTTCTTTTTTATTCTTGGGAAGAAATGTTAGTTAATTGAGAAAAATGAGTGTAAGTTTTTCTAAAGCCCTGTTCTTGGAGTAAGGGGAGGAGTTCATTGTGTGAAGAGTCATCATTTGAGGCTTAATTGTTCTTTAATACTTTGGGATTGAAGGGAAAATATGGAGGAGGCTTTGTAAAGAGGGCTTGAGGTCTTATATGAGTAAAAAATGCTGAGAAGAGATACCATGGGCTTTTGATAAATGAAAAGATTAGATTGTTATCAGGAGTATCTCTTCCCTTCCCCTCTACCTCCATGGATGGAGTGTACATCCTTACCCCTTGGCTTTGGGCTTGGCCATGAGACTTGCTGTGGCCAAAGGATTCGAGGTGTACTTGTGCAGCTGGACACCCTCTCTTACAATTCAGCCATCATCAGGAGAAAATCCTGTTCTGGTTAGCCCACTGGTTCAAGAAAGAGAATGAGAAAAACATGGAGCAGAGTCACCCAGCTACCAAGAAACTCATAACCCCAAACCAAATGCTGTTGTATCACGCCTAGAGTTTGAGGTTGATAGTTTTGTGGCATAACCAGCGCAATAGCTAATGGATATAACACACTAGTGTGATTTCCCTTGAACAGGAAAACTAGTGAAGACTGGCAACATTTGGGTTATTTTACTAACGAAAGTTAAACTCCTGACATGAGCCACCCTTTTGCCTTTTATTATTACTGGTGGAAGTGGAATCAGGAGTTGGGGAGAGAATGGTGGAGTTAGCCCTGGGACCTCACAGCACAGTTTCACCTATCTGACCCAGGTCATGGAGTTTGAGGCCAGCATATCCATGGGTGTGGTTTGTTGGGAGAGGCAACCCACTGTGGACCCTATGCCTCCATGCATATTCTTGCCAGATATGCAAAGAATGGAAGGCACTGACTGCCCTCTATCCAGGCCACTTCTCAGGATTGTGTTTGTAGGAAGCAGGCTTACAGAGTGAAATAATATCTTCCCCAGACAAAGAGTTGACTCTACTGTTGACGATAAAAGTGGTAGATTCTCCAAGCTCAGTAATCTCTCCTGTAACACAACTTACCTGTGTGTGCAGGCCCACCTGTATCATCACCTTCTTGAGCCTTGGGAGACATGGGGAATCAGAGTAAGCCTGACTGTCTGGCTACACTTTCTCTGTAAGTACTGCAGTCCTGGCTGTGCCCGAGGACTCTGTCTTCTGCTAACACCTAGGAAGTAGTCTAGCTTTGCCGCTTGTAAGTAGGGTAAATTCGCAGACTCTTCACGGCTCCTGACTTGAGTCATCTCTCATGAATGTTAATTGTTCCAAAGCTCTACACAGGAATAAAGTTTGTGAACTCCTTCAGAGAGCAGGATCCCCCCCGACCCAGGGCATCTTTTCAGCACCAACTTGGGAAGGAGAACTTCATAAATTCTCAAATGTAAAAGTTAAAAGGGACCATTGTGATCAGCAGAAAAGCTTAACGCAGTGATTCCCAGAAGGTGGGATGTACCTTTGTGGGTCACAAGATGATTTTATATGATATGTGAAAGAGCAAAGAGCATGATTTTAAATTTCAGAAGCACTTGTTTATAATATGCATGAGAAAAACACTTCGAAGTATTCCCCTTTAGAGACATATTTAAACAAAAAAATAGATTAACAGAAATATAAGCTGTTGTTCAGTCGTTAATTCGTGTCTGACTCTTTGTGACTCCATGCACTACAGCACACCAGGCTTCCCTGTCCTTCACTATCTTCTGGAGTTTGCTAAAATTTATGGCCATTGTGTCAGTGATGTTATATAACTATCTCATCCTCACCACCCTCTTCTTCTTTTGCCTTTAGTCTTTCCCAGCGCCAGGGTTAGGCAAGGATAAAAGTATGTTTAAGTTAGGCTGGAATTATTTAAAGGCTGGAATCAGTAAGGCCTCTTGACCACAGCACCTACACATAGCTCCTCTACGTTGCTTGGGCTTCCTTATAGCATGGCAGATTCAGGGTAGTCAAACATCTTGCACAGTTGCTCAGGTCTTCAAGAGCAACACCTAGGAGAGGTCATTAGGATAAGTCCTAATTCAATATGACTGAAGTCCTTACAAGAAGAGGAGATTAGGACACAGGCTCACATATATGAAGACACAGGAAGGCCAGCTATGAGCCAAGGAGAGAATCCTCAAAAGAAATGAATCCTGCCAACACCTTGATCTCTTACTGTTAGCCTCCAGAATTGTGAATAAATTTCTATTGTTTAAACCACTCGGTCTGTGATCCTTTGTTGTGACAGCCCTACCAAACTAATGCAGGAATCTGCTGCTGCTGCTGCTGCTGCTAAGTCGCTTCAGTCGTGTCTGACTCTGTGCGACCCCATAGACAGCAGCTCACCAGGCTCTGCCGTCCCTGGGATTCTCCAGGCAAGAATACTGGAGTGGGTTGCCATTTCCTTCTCCAGTGCATGAAAGGGAAAAGTGAAAGTGAAGTCGCTCAGTCGTATCCGACTCTTAGCGACCCCATGGACTGTAACCTACCAGGCTCCTCCGTCCATGGGATTTTTCAGGCAAGAGTACTGGAGTGGGATGCCATTGCCTTCTCCGATACAGGAATCTAGAGCAAAGCAAAGAGATCTTAGATGTGACACTAACAGCAAGATCCATAAAAGGTAAAATAGATAAACTGGACTTATTAAAAACTTGCTCTGGGAAAGACCTTGTTAAGAGGATGAAGGCACAAGCTACAGAGTGGGAGAAAATTGTTGCAATTCACATATCTGACAAAGAACTATGCAGAATACATAAGAATTTCAATACTCAACAGGGAAAAAAAATCCAATTAGGAAATGGGCAAAAGACATGAATAGACGTTTCACCGAAGATAAACAGACAGCAGATAAGTACATGAAAGATGTTCAACATCATTAGCCATGGGGAATTATAAGTCAAAACTGTGATAAGACATGCCTATCAGAATAGCTAAAATGAAAAATAGTGAACTTCTCTGGGTGGTACAGTGGTTAAGAATCTGCCAGCCAATGATGCAGGTTCAATCCCTGGTCCAGGAAGATTACACATGTTGCAGGGCAACTAAGCCCATGGGTCACAACTACTGAGCCTACATATACTGAAGTCAATGCGCCTAGAGCCTGTGCTCCACAATAAGAGAAGCCACTGCAGTGAGAAGTCTGCACACTGCAACTAGAAAGTAATCCCCACTCACTGCAGCTAGAAAAAGCCCATGCATAGTGATGAAGAGCCAGCAGAGCCAAAAATAAAAATTGAAAAAATAAAGATTGAAAAAAAGAAAAATAGTGACTATGGCAAATTCTGATTAGGGTGCAGAGAAATCAGATCAACGTTGTTGGTAGAAATATAAAATGGTACAGCTACTCTAAAAATTATTTTGGTAGTTGCTTACAAAACTAAACATACAATTATCATACAATCCAAACTGTTTGGAAGAGCCCCACACTGGAAACAGCCCAGATGTCTTTCAGTGGGTGAATAGTCAAAAAAAAAGAAGCTGTGGTGTGTCCATGTCATGGCATACTAGTCAGTGAAGGAGCAGACTGTTGATGCATGCAACAACTGGGATGAACCTCTGGGAATTAGGCTGAGTTAAAAGGGCAACCCAAAAAGGTTACATACCGTATGATTCTATTTGTACAGCAGTCTTCAAATGACAAAATTATAGATGGGTGAAACAGAATAGTGGTTGCCAGGAGCAAGGAAAGACAAGGAGGGGGAGGCGGAGTGGTTGTAAAGGGCAACACACAAGATCCTTGTGGAGATGGAACTGTCCCGCACATTGACTGCGTCAGTGTCCATATGCTGGTGGTGGTTTCACATCACAGTTTTGCAAGATGTTACCATTTGGGGAAACTGGATAAATGGTACATGGAATCCTTCAGTATTATTTCTCATACTCGCATGTGAATCTATGAATGTTTTGTGTTAAACGAGAGAGAGAATGGAAAAGTTTTCTTTACTGTTGTAATAAGATCTCCCTGTTAAGCAAAAGAAAAAAAAGATCAGAAGAGAGTGTTTGCTTGCATAGAGAAATCTGGGAGGATACACACAAAACTAATTCAAGTGATTCCCTGAGGAATCCCCGAGGGTGGGGAGAGGTGGATGCGGAAGGGAGCAGGTGGGAGAAGTATATCCATTTTGATAATGTTGGCCTTTTTAGCTTTTGAGCCATGTGAAAAACAAGAAAAACAAACAACAAAAAAAGATTCTTCTAGCTGCCGTATGGAGAGTAGATTTAGAGGGACCACAGGGAGACTTGCAAAGGCCAGAAAGACTTCACCTAGCTAGATAATAGCAGGGCTCTTCAATAGCACACTCTTCAATGCAGCATAATCTGCCTTTTGTAGGTTTTTCTTTTTTTAACTTTATTTATTTATCTATTTTTGGTTGTGCTGGGTCTTTGTTGTAGTTTGCAGGCTTCTTATCATGATGGTTTCTCTTGTTGCGGAGCATGGGCTCCAGGGTGCGAAGGCTTCAGTAGTTGCAGCACTTGGGCTCAGTAATTGTAGCACACAGGCTTAGTTTCCCCATGGTACATGTGATCTTCCCAGACTAGGGATCGAACCCATGTCCCCTGCATTGACAGGAAGATTCTTATACGCTAGATCTCCAGGGAAGTCCCTATGGGCTTTTTATTATTATTTTTTTAATCTTTTGGCTGCACAGCATGGCATGTGAGATTTTATTTCCCTGACCAGGAATTGAACCTACACTCTCTGCATTGGAAGCTCTGGGAGCTTGGAG
Organism: Okapia johnstoni; assembly: GCA_024291935.2. Lineage (NCBI taxonomy): Eukaryota > Metazoa > Chordata > Mammalia > Artiodactyla > Giraffidae > Okapia > Okapia johnstoni. Next base: position 52,493,942 of record CM044324.1, on the reverse strand, counting down.
TCTTAACCACTGGACCACCAGGGAAGTCCCATAACCTGCCTTTTAAAACAAATCTGTTGGCCCCCAGTTAGAAAGGTTTTTCACCCACAGGATTAGGAATAGCAGCCCAGCATGACACTGAAGACATTTCACAATGTGATCCCCAGCTGATCTTCCCAGGCTCATCCTCTCTCACCACCCCTTGAATCATGATGTTCTTTTTATATGAACACTGGAAGTACTGTCACACCTCTGTGCCTTTGTCCAAGCTGTTCCTTCTGCCTGGGATGCCCTTCCGGTATACATCATCCTTACAGTCTCCAACTCCTTAAGACCAAATTCAAGGTTCTCTCCCCTTGGAGGCTTTTCTGACCCATCCATCTCCTAAAGTCCCATACGCAATTAATTGCTCTCTGTTGACTAACTGCCATTTTATCCCTTGTGGCATTGGCATACACTCAGGTGTGAGTTTAATTAATTGTTTTTAAATAATTAATTGAGTGGTCATTTGCTTAATATCCTTCTCCCCTGCTAGACTGCCAATTCCAGGAGGGTAGGGACCAGGTCTGTCAAATAATCTTACTGACTGAGGCGGTGTCTAGGATCCTGGAGCTTACAGCTAAGGGGTTCTTGGAAAGGCTTGGGATTTTGAGGCCCCATTTTCTCTCTCTCTTTTTTTTTCAGCTGTGCCACCAGACATGCGAGATCTTAGTTCCCAAACCAGGGATCGAACCTGTGACCCCTGCAGTGGAAACACACAGTGCTAGCCACTGGACTTTGAGGGAAGTCCCTTGAGCCCCTATTCTCTTAAAGGAGCAGTGTTCTGAATGGTGATGCCCAGAGCATGTTCTAATTGGCACTGGAAAGGACTGAACTGTCACCTTCTTGTTCGGCTCATAGGCTCTAATCAAGCCTATGATTGGACTCCTATCTAGCAAGCCACTAACCTCTCTGTGCTTCTAACAGATGTAAGGGGTTAAACCCCTCTAGCAGGACTGAGAGTAGGTGGGGGAGCCTAGAACCGCATGTCCCACACAGTAGCCACTAGCTGCAGATGAGTAAATTTAAATTAATTAAAATTAAATTCAATTAAAATTCAGATCTTTAATCAAGCTAGCCACATTTCAAATGCTCGACAGCCGTCTGTGGCTAGTGGCCACTGTATCTGACACCACAGAATTAGAAAATATTTCCATCATCATAGGAAGATCTACTGAGGGTCACAGTCTAGAGAATTACACTCCCCCTACTTTTTTTTTGTTTTTTTTCTCAGCCACACAGCTTGCAGGATCTTATTTCCTTGACCAGGGATTTAACCCATGGCCACGGCAGTGAAAGTGCCAAATCCTAACCACTTGGACTACCACAGAACTCTCAAGAATCACCCTTTACTTCATGTTTCACACAAAACAGAGCACTGTGTTAAAGCATCTCGAAGGGCGTGCTTAGGGGCCAGACTGCCTGGGTTTGAATCCTACTAGCTGTGTGGCCTTGAGTAAGTTATTTTACCTCTCTGAGCTTCATTTTCTTCAACTGTAAATTGGAAGTCATAATAGTATCTACCTCATGAGGTTGCTGTGAGGATTCAATGAGATCATACACGTAATATACTTGGAATATTACTGGCCCACAGTATTAACTGTCCCAGTTCTTGGTTGGTCTTTCGTCATTTTTTGTTTTTATTTAAATCTCACAACAATCCTATTAAATAAGTGCTATTATGATTCACATTTGCAGAGGGGGAAATTGAGGCTCAAAGAGCTGCAGCCACTTACGCAAATTCATATGGTGAGATAGTGGCAGAGCTGGTTTTGAACCCCCAAGACCCTTAGTTTTCTAGGCTTCTTCCCTTTCAAGGAGTGGGGATGGATCTGCCCCAAACTCCAACTGTAACTTGGTCTAGTTCCACAGTCCTCCTTGCCAAGAAGAGCTCCTGCCAACCTTCCTACGGGCTCTAAGCACTTGACTGATGCCCCAGCTCCATCAGCCTCTGCCATCAGCTGGCATCCATCAAAAAGCCTTCTCCTTCCTGCTGCCCTCGATGAGATGCTGGACCCAGAGCGCTGTGCAAATAGAACATGAATTCTGCTGACAGGGTAATAACAAGGCTCCTAAATCAGCACTTGGACTTTTTGCTTTACATATATTACTCAAATTACATGTCAGGGATTAATATACATTATAAACCAGATGCGCCAGTTACATATTTCTCTCTGGAATGTCTCTTGGGTGCCTCCTGAAACTGCTACTGGTGTTAATCACACATTCTTCCCACCATGCCTGGGCCCTGGTGGGGCCACACTGACAGCAGGAGGGCCAAGGAGGGTCAGGAAGGATGAGAGGCCTAGAGGAGCTACGAGGAACCAGAGGCTGATTTTCATACTTTGGAAGCAGCCCAGCTGTGCTGGGTTTCACAACCACTTCTGTAGCTTTCTGCTTTGCAGGCTATGGCAATCAGCCTGTTGTGTCCAGTGCTCAGCCAAGGTCTGGTCCATAGTACCTATTCTGAGGAGGTGACAGAGGTTGCTGATTGCCTACCCGAGGTCTATTTTCTCCTTGTTTCCAATGAACAGAACCCTGATATTATTTGGGGCTACCATGTATCAAGTTAAAAATATTCACCTTCATAGCCAAATCCTTGTGGCTAGATACAAGTATATGAATCAGTTCTGGCAAGTGAGACGGAAGAAGAAATATGCTGGGCATTTGTGGGAAATCCTTACATAAGGGCTGTCCCTAACTTCTTGACTCCTTTTCTCTCTGCCTGGAACATAGTCATGATGGTCACAGCTGCAGCCATCTTGCAGCCATGAGGTAACAAGCTTGAAAATGAAAGCCTACAAGCTGAGATGGAGGTTTGGAAAGGTGGAAGGAATCTGGAATCATGTGGCTGTATCTGAGCCTTTCTACCAGTCCTCTTCTGCTTCTTTCAGACACATTTTTACATAAGATAAATAAGCTACCATCTTAAGTTTGCAGTCACTGGGGTTTATCACATTTCTGATACATTTGCCTTCAGTGTCTCTGTCATCCACAGAGAAGCAGCTCTTGGGGAACATCCTCAGTCCTTGCTTCTCTTCTCTGAAATGTGCTCATCACCACACGCTTGCCCACACCTGCTTCTCAAAGAGTTCTCACCACATTCCCTGCTGGGTAAGCAGGGGACCATGGCCATAGTTGATGGAGTCAGTTGATGGGTTTAGTCTTAAACCCAACGCAACCAGATTCTCTCCCTGAAAATTTCAACTGAGCCCAGAGATTTGTATTTAGAACACACACCGGCATCAACAGCCCATAATGAGCCTGGGATGGTTTTATTTGTCCTGTATAGTGTTTATGTCCTGTATAATGTACTTTTCAGGTAGTGCCAGTGGTAAAGAACCCGCGTGCAAATGCAGGAGACGTAAGAGACTTGGGTTTGATCCCTGGGTCAGGAAGATCCCCTGGAGGAGGGCATGGCAACCCACTCCAGTATTCTTGCCTGGAGAATCCCCATAGATGGAGGAGCCTGGTGGGCTATAGTCTATGGGGTCATAAGGATTCTGACACAACTGAAGCGACATAGCATGCATAGTGTTTTTGTTTTTAATATTAGAAACAAAGTTTCCAATAAAAATCTGGATTTCTGGCTTCTCCTGAAATAGTGGAAGTTTGGCATCAGTGGGTTCACATTCCATGCAGCAATAAGTGGCTGCTGGTGAGAAGTGGCAATCTCCTCTAGATGGACACATGCTCTTCCATATTCCATAGTCATCACTTTGCCCCAATGTGTTATTGCACATCCATGCCACTTATTCCTGTTGCCTGCCTGGCTCCTTTTGGCACTGGAGTTTACAACATCTGTTCTAATTAGTCACCATAAGGCCTTCAAATCATGACAATGATAATAATGCTGCTGGTGAAGATAACAATAGCAACAATTATTGATGGCTATTATGAGCCAAGTAGTTTAGTGAGGGCTCTACATATATTATCTTATTTAGTCCTCAAAACAAGAAGACCCCTACTATGATGACTGTGTGTGCATGCTCAGTTGCTCTGTCATGTCCGGCTCTTTGACTGTGCAGACTGTAGCCCTCCAGACTCCTCTGTCCATGGAATTCTCCAGGCAAGAATACTGGAGTGGGTTGCCATTTCTTACTCCAGAGGATCTTCCCTGTACAGAAGAGGAAAGAGGTGCAGTAACTTGACCAAATCCTCACAGTTAGAAAGCAATATATCTGGGATTCAAATCAAGCGTTCTGGACTCAGAGTGGGTGCTTCCCAACCAATAGATTACAGCTACCTTCTCATGAATTAAGACAGATGGAGAAGGACATGGCAGATGTGCAGTGAGAGTGGAAGAAACAGATATCAGAGTGGGAGGCAGAGAATGGCCGCTGTGGGCCCTGGCTGTTTTCTGGTTCCTTGTGAAGCTTGGATGCACTCCACACAAGGAAACTTCCACCAGCTGGAACTCATATATGCAAGCAACAGAAACTAACGCTGGTAGATTTCAGCAGAAGAGGAATCAGTGAAATAGACACTGGAGAATTTTCAGAATTGCTGGGAAGGCCAAAGAACAAGAATGGCCATCAAGGTGGCAGAAGCACAGGGCTAGTCTGGTAAGGACCCTGATGACCCAACCACAGAATGTCAGACCCTTCAGCCTCCCCTTTAACCCTGCTAAAACTTCACACTTGATGCTAGGCACAGCCACTGGCCCTCCTGCCTGGGCTGCCCCAGAGACTGCCTATTGCTGCCTCTATGGCCACTAACACCAGATTGGGCTTCTCCATTGCTTCTGTGTCTTCGTGTCTCTGGCTCCTCAAACCAAGTCTAGTGTGTCCCTCTAAATGCTAAACACTAGCTGCAGAGGAGATTGGGAAAGCAAGTAGCTAGCACTTCCACATTCTACATCAGGAAGGGAGCTCTACTTCCCACTAAGATTCACCATGATGGGAAATCCTCCAGACATACATATGGGTCTCTGAGTCTGAGCAGCCAAAAGGGACAAATGTGTAAGAAGACTTTCTTTCTTTCTTTCATTCCTTCCTTTTTTCCTTTCCTTCTATTTTGGCAGTGCTGCATCTTCATTGTGGCATGCAGGCTTTCTCTAGTTGTGGCACACTGACTTCTCTTGTCGTGGAGCATGGGCCCTACAGAACATTAGTTGTAGTTATGGATTCTCTAGTTGCAGCTCATGGTCTTAATTGCCCCATAGTTTGTGGAATCTTAGGTCTCTGATCAGGGATCAACCCACACCCCCTGCATTGGAAGGCAAATTCTTAACCACTAGACCTCCAGGGAAGTCCCAAAAGTCAATACCTTTTGTTTCCAAAATGTAGAGTCTTTTCTGTGTGGTCACAGGGATTCTCCTTTGCTGCGGATGGAAATAATTCTCCATGCTACTCCCCAAATCCTGAGTTGGTGACTCCTCTGGAATTTCTCCACATGGAGCCGCTGGTCTTTCTAAGTTATAAAATGTCTGCCCAGATCTCAATAGCTGCCTGGTTGAAGCTGTTTCTTTATCCTTTAGTGCCTTGCACTTTCCCATCTTCCTCTCACAACCTGATCCTCCAGCAAATTCCCATCCTGGCTTCCCACCTTCTCTTCAAGTGCTCGTCTCTCTGTGATCCAGATTTTAGCCTCTCTCTCCTGCTCCTGCAAAGAACAACATCACATCTCTACCTTAATTACATTTTAGTGATTCCATTGCCAGCATGGTTTTAAATTGTTCTTGCTTACGTTTCTGGTGGCAAAAGTCAAGTTTCTCCTTATTCTTTAAAGTTTTGAGTGGATGAGCTAGACAATTGAGCAATGACACTATGAAGACTGAGCTCAAACAAGTGATGTTTAGCACTGTGATCATATAAAATCTGGGCACAGTTAAGACAACACAGTAAATACATGATTACAAATGTTTAATGTACACAATAACAAACAACAGTCATATTATAAAAAAAAATTAGCACCACAGTTCTTGGGGAGATGTGGCCGTGTTGTGAACTCTGATATTACACACAGACAGCCCAACCATCTTGAGGAATAAAGGACTTGTTCCACCAGCTACTGCAAGTACTGTTGGCAGGTGACCCTTAGCTGTGAGCCTTCTTTGAGAATTTCCTTGGCAGCTGTCTTTTTGAGGCAGCCTGCATACAATGATTGACCCACTTGAGAGTGAAGAGACCTGATCCCCTTTAAGATTTATCCCAGCTTTAGTGCAAAAGAGTTAGTTGCTCACTCATGTCCAACTCTTGTGACCCCATGGACTGTAGTCCACCAGGTTCCTCTGTCCATGGAGTTCTCCAGGCAAGAATACTGGAGTGGATAACCATTCCCTCCTCCAGGAGATCTTCCCTCTGGGATCGAACCTGGGTGTCTTGCATTGCAGGCGGATTCTTTACCATCTTAGCCAGCCTTAGAGTCCACCATGGAAGCAGAGGCTTTTGTTCTGACATCATGGTTTGACTTTTCTTTCCTCTTTCTTCCACAGAGCACTCCCCAAATAATTTCCTGCATGCTAATCTCCATCTCGGAGTTTACTTCCCAAAGAACTCAACCTGCAATCCTCCACACACACACACAAACACGCCCCTGTGTCCACGCTCATTGGAATGTGATTTTGCAGCTTCTCCAATCAAGAGATAGGGTCTGTTTCTCTACTCCTTGAATCTAGACTGGCCTCATTCGTAACTTGTTTTAGTCAATAGAATGAGGCCGAAGTTATACTGTACCAGTTCTGAGCTGGAGCCTCCAGAAGCCTTGCATGCTTCTGCTCTCACTCTTGGAGCCTGTCACTACCATAATAAAAAGCCTGGGCTTCCCTTGTGGCTCAGTGGTAGAGAATCTGCCTGCCAATGCCGGAGACATGGGTTCGATCCCTGGTCCAGGAGGATCCCACATGCCAAGGAGCAACTAAGCCCATACACCACAACTATTGAGCCTGTGCTCTAGAGCCCATGCTCTGCAGCAGAAGAGAAGCCACGGCAATGAGAAGCCTGTGTACCGCAACTATGAGTAGTCCCCGCTCGCCGCAACTAGAGAAAGCCCAAGTGCAGCGATGAAGACTCAGCACAGCCAAACATAAATAAATAAAAAATAAATAAATAAACAAATGTATATTAGAAAAGAATAAACGCAAGCTAGCTTGCTTGTGCTAGCTAAAAGACACGCAGCCAAATCGCAGCTATTCCCCAGCTAATAGCCAACCATCTTTCTGAAGCAAAGCCACCTAGTTGACCACAATGGATGAATGAACTTAGCCAAGACTAGACATACTGCCTAGCTGAGCCTAGCCCAAACTGTTAATCCAGAGAATCAATAATGTTTTAAGCCAATTAAATTTTGGGTAGTTTTGTAGCAATTCCTAACAGCTACAAGAGGGAACTGTATTTGAGAAACCGTCTTGAAAAGACAGAAAGTAAAACTGGGGCAAGAGCATCAGGCCCCAAGTGACACAAGAGATGACTGAGCAAGTTTCCATGAGAAAATAGAAAGAATTTATTTTTTGCCCCAGTGAAGCGGGTAAAGAGATGAGACTAGAGGTGGAGGCATAAAAAGTAGGTAAGGAGGAGGAGAGAGTTGTTTGCATGATGGTATGTGACTGGGAACAATATGGGTTAAAGCAACAGGTGGAATCCTCTAATGGGCGTGGGTCTGTATGCATGAAGATGGGATGGCAGAAGGACATTTAAGCACAGATGAGCCTAATAGTTATTTTGAATTTCTTTGCATTTCATTGATGTAATCACTTCTCTGTTTATTTGCAACCCATCTGATTTTCAGAAAAATCTCCTTACACAAAACAAGAATTCTTCCAGTCTGCTGGTGGAAAACCAGGACAGCTACTTTGGAAAGCAATTGGTAGTATTTATGTACTGCAGTCCAAAATGCACATGCCCTTTGACGAGTAATTCCACTTCTAGATTTTTTTTTTTTTTTTTTTTACTGTTTGGCTGCCCCATGCAGTATGTGGGATCCTAGTTCCCTGACCAGGGATCGAACACATGGCCCCTGCTTTGGGAGCTTAGAGTCTTAATCACTGGACTGCCAGGGAAGTCCCTCCACTCCTAGATTTTTATAGAGAAATCCTTGTGCATGTGCACCAGGAAACGTGTACAAGAATGTTGCCTTGTCTGTAATAGAGGAAATCTGGAAAAGCCTTAATTGTCTACAAGTAGAGCTTTAGATAGATAAATTTGTAAATATTCATATGATAAAACACTATATAAATTATTATGAATGAACTACATGTGTATTTATATCTAGCTATATATATCATCAAAGACAGATCAAAAAATACATGATTGCATGAAAAAGCAAGTTGCAGAAAATAAAATATGATACCATTTTTGTACATCTTAAAATTACACTAAATAGTGTTACAAGCATTTATGAATACAGTATATGCAGTGAAAATATGGAAAATATGAAAACCATTTGGAAGGACAGACACCAGATTCCTGATTGTGAATTCTTCTGGGGAGGAAAATATAGTTGGGAGATTTCACTTTTAACCTTACTAGATTTATAAAATCAGGGGTGAAAACTATAAAATCATAGCATTAAATTCTGACAGTTGGAGGACATGGGTATTTGTTAGATTACTCTCTCTTCTGTTCCGTATTTTAAAATTTTATCAACTGAGAAAGAAATTCAATTTTACCCACGAATGCTTTTTGTGATTTGGGTAGTTTATTTATCTGTGTGTGAGTTTCACATCTGGGTCACAGATTCGTGCCAGAACCAGTCCCCGGAGGCGGATGTTCCTGAGCCTGTCGACCCCTGGAGTGCCCGGATTCTTGAAGAGTGCTTCGTGGATGTATATAGACTGTGGACCTGGAATCTGACTCCATCTTACTGAGATCACTCACAGCGAGAAACCCAAGGGTACATCTGGTTACACGTATTAATAGTTACCCTGACAATAAGACCAGCGGTCTTATTGTATAAATTACATGAGCGGTGAAAAAAGCTCTTTTCACTTTGCTAATGAGGGTTCCAGTTTCTCCCCATTCACTCCAACACTTATTAGCCATTTTTTCCCTTTCTTTTATAGCCCTTCTAGTAAGCATGAAGTAGTTTCTCATTGTGGTTTTGCTTTGTGTTTCCTAATAGCTAATGGTCTTGAGCATCTTTTCACGTGCTTCTTAGCAATTTGTATTTCTTCTTTGGAGAAATGTTTATTCAAATACTTTGCCTGCTTTTAAATTAGGCTTTTAAAATTGCTGAGTTGTAAGAATAACCTTAGATATGCGGATGACACCACCCTTATGGCAGAAAGTGAAGAAGAACTAAAGAGCCTCTTGATGAAAGTGCAAGAGGAGAGTGAAAAAGTTGGCTTAAAACTCAACGTTCAGAAAACTAAGATCATGGCATCTGGTCCCATCACCTCATGGGAAATAGATGGGGAAACAGTGGAAACAGTGTCAGACTTTATTTTTTTGGGCTCCAAAATCACTGCTGATGGTGATCGCAGCCATGAAATTAAAAGATGCTTACTCCTTGGAAGGAAGGTTATGGCCAACCTAGATAGCATATTGAAAAGCAGAGACATTACTTTGCCAACAAAAGTCCGTCTAGTCAAGGCTATGGTTTTTCCAGTGTTCATGTATGGATGTGAGAGTTGGACTGTAAAGAAAGCTGAGAGCCGAAGAATTGATGCTTTTGAACTGTGGTGTTGGAGAAGACTCTTGAGAGTCCCTTGGACTGCAAGGAGATCCAACCAGTCCATCCTAAAGGAGATCAATCCTGGGTGTTCGTTGGAAGGACTGATGTTGAAGCTGAAACTCCAATACTTTGGCCACCTCATGCGAAGAGCTGACTCATTGGAAAAGACCCTAATGCTGGGTAGGATTGGGGGCGGGAGGAGAAGGGGACGACAGAGGATGAGATGGTTGGATGGCATCACCGACTCGATGGACATGGGTTTGGGTAGACTCTGGGAGTTGGTGATGGACAAAGAGGCCTGGCGTGCTGCAGTTCATGGGGTCGCAAAGAGTCGGACACGACTGAGCAACTGAACTGAACTGAACTGAAGATTTCTTTGCTGTTGGTGGACTTCCCTGGTGGGTCAGCAGTAAAGAATCTGCCTGCCAAGGCAGGAGATGGAGGTTTGATCCCTAGGTCGGGAAGATCCTCTGGAGAAGGAAATGGCAGCCCACTCCAGTATTCTTGTCTGTAGAATCCCAAGGACAGAGGAGCCTGGTGGGCTACAGCCCATAGGGTAGCAAAGAGTTGGAGACAACTTAGTGACTAAATAACAACAAGAATTCTTTATGTATTTTGGCTATTAGACTCAACAGATGTATGATTTACAAGTATTTTCTTCCATTCTGTAGGTTGTTGTTTCCCTATTGTGGCACAAAAGTTTTAAACTTTGAACTAAGTCCAAGTTATCGACTTTTCCTTTTCTTTGTTTGTGCTTTTGATATTATGTATAGAAACTACTGCTGAAATTAAGTTATGAAGATTTTCACCTGTTTGCTTTCTAGGACTTTTATGCTTATTAGCTCTTATGTTTAGATAATAATACATTGCTTGATACATTTTTTTTTAGGACACTGAAACTACTCTGTATGATATTATAATGATAGATATAAGTGATTAAGTGAAAGTTGCTCAGTCATGTCTGATTCTTTGCAACCACATGGACTATACAGTGCATGGAATTCTCCAGGCCAGAATACTGGAGTGGGTAGCCTTTCCCTTCTCCAGGAGATCTTCCCAACCCAGGGATTGAACCCAGGTCTCCCGCATTGCAGGTGGATTCTTTACCAGCTGAGCCACCAGGGAAGCCCTTGATACATTTTGAGCTAATTTTTGTACCTGATGTGAGATAGGATCTAACTTCATTCTTTTGCACACGGATAGTTAGTTGTCCCCTCACCATTTGTTCCAGGCCTCTCTCCTGGCTGTCTTCTACCTCTGTCTCTTCACCTGGTCTTCCCTCTATGTTTGTCTCTGTATCAAATTTCCCTTATTTATTGGATTGCCCAAAAAGTTTGTTTGTGTTTTTCCATACAATGGTTCAGAAAAATCTGAACCAACTTTTTGGCCAACCCAATATAAGGACGTCGATCATTAGGGGTTTGGGCTACCCTAGTTGCTTCGTTTTAACTTGATTACCTCTGCAAAGCCGCTATCTCCAAATAAGGTCACATTCTGAAGTCCTAGGGGTTAGAACTTCAATTGTGAGCCACAATTCAACTCTTTAACCGTTATTGGTTTTGCTTAGTTTGCCAGGTTGTGGTTTGACCTTTTTCTCCTGCTTTTATTATTTCTTGCCCATGTGCTTAAGTATAAAGAAAGGACAAACTATTAGGACATTTCAATATCCTTTCTTAACTAGAAGGTTCTTCAGTTTCCTTTGTAACTCTTGAATCAGAAAGGGTTCACCCCACTCCTTGGATTCATTGCCTTTAGGAAGAACTATATCTGTACTGTCCAATTTGTAGCCACTTGCTACACGGGGCTATTGAGCACTTGAGGTGTATCTAGTGTGAACTGAGATGTACTATAAGTTAAAATAGCTCTCCAGGTGGCACAATGGTAAAGAATCCCCCTACCAAGACACAAGAGATGTGAGTTTGAATAACCTGTAATGAAATATAATCTGAAAAAAAACTGAATCACTATGCTGTACACCTGAAACTAACACAATATTGTAAATCAACTATATTTGAATTAAAATAGTAAATAAAAATAAATAAAAGATTTTAAATGTAAATTGTCTTTCATGACATACATCACAGTCTACATTTAATAATATTATATTGATAACATGTTGAAATTATGTTTTTATATAAGGTCAAATAAAACATTATTAAATTAATATCACCTATTCCTTTGTATTTTTTTTAATGTGGCTACTAGAAATTTTTTGTTTATTTTGTTTTGGCCACACCACACAGCTTGCAGGATCTTAGCTCCTCAACCAGGGGTCGAACCCATGCTCCCTGCAACGGAGGCCTGGAGTCCTAACCACTGAACCACCAAGGAATTCCCTAGAAAATTTTTAATTATATATATGGCTTGCATTTGTGGCTCATATTGTGTTTCTACTTACTCTATATATTTCTAGAAGTATATTTTACATTTCCAATGTTGACCTAGACTTTAGAAACCCAAAAGGTCTGATACTCACCTGGCAGTGACAGGGTTTAGGGGATTACTTTTTTCTCCTTCCCAAGGACACAGTGATTTGCTGGTAAATGTTTTGTTGACAGAAAACACACAAATTAAGTCCCCACCAGGTCACTGTGCTAGTTAAATCTTCTGTGGGGCATGTCAGTGTATATCTACAAGTTCAAGGTATCAATTATCCTCCTGACTTGATGTGTTTCTCGCCTCTCCTGATTTCATCTCTTCTTGGCACAAGGTCCCCAAGCTCTAGTACCTCCTGGCTGGGTCTGCAGCTTCACTCTTAGGCAGCCTGCCTCTGAGTAATAATTTATTCCCTGAACTGGCTCTTCAATCTTTGCAAAGGATGTGCCAAATGCATCTCAAGATAAAGTCAGTTTCCCTACCCCTGTCCTTCCCTTCTGTCATTTTAGAATTTGTAAGATGACATAAGTTTCTCTTCCTCTTGTCCGAGATGAAAGTGTAAATGAATAACACGCACCGAAAAATGTAAACCTTGAGGAACCCAAAGCTCCTATTTGAGAAGAACGTCAAATATCTATTCAAGATCACACACAGGCCACCCAGAGGGAGGCATCCATCGTGAAATTCAATTACCAGACCTCAGTTCAGCTGCTCCCTGGAAGACCAATTAATTCCCCCCGCCTCTTTTCTGCATGTGGAGGCTCTTTATAAAGCTGCAATTAAGGATTTTCCAGAGGCAGAGCATGTTTTCCCTTTTAGGTATATATAATGAACCAGAAACGGACCTTTATTCTTTTGGTATGGCAAGGGCTTCCAGGGGCAGAAACCAGCCCCTACCCCATGGACAGAATCCTTCTTCCAAGTCTCTACCAAGCAGGTTTCCTGGGTCAGCCAGGCAAGTGGAAATTATGACATGCTTTTTTTTTTTTTCCCCGCATTTGTAGAGGATCTCCTCTGGCCAGATGCTGGGGAAACCACGGAGAACAAAGTCCCTGGAAGCAGCAGCGAAACAAGGGCTAACACATTAGCATCATGGGATTCTGTAAGGGTGAGGGAGAGCTGTGTGATAGCAGTCAGATACCTCATCTGACTGTCCCTATTTTCCCCCTTTTATTTCACTGTAGTTTCTTTTCTTACAATTTTTTGCTACAGAATCCTTTCCGTGAAGCAAATCTCATGAGAGAGAAGGGTAAGTTGTAAAAGAGACATCAGTGAAACTGCTCCGGTTGAGGTGGGGGTGGGTACAGCAAAGCCTCACAGAATGAAGCCTCCCCTTGCTACCTAAGGCAGACCCTGAACTTCCATCAGGCACAGTTTAAAAACCATTGGGTTGACAGGACTTCCCTGGTGGTTAAGTGGTTAAGAATTCACCTTCCAATGCAGGGGATGTGGGTTCAATCCCTGGTTGGGGAGCTAAGATCCCACATGCTACAGGGCAACGACGTCCGCATGCTGCAACTACCAAATCCGAACACCACAGTTAGAGAGCCCGGTGTGTGGCAAGGAAAGATCTCACATGACACAGCAGAGACCCGGAATGCTATGCCACAACTAAGACCCCAACACAGCCAAATAAATAAATATAAAAAGTATAAAATAATAAAAGAATCTGCCTACCAATGTGGGGGATGCAGGTCCTGAGACCTGCAGGGAACTAAGATTCCACATGCCTTATGGAGACGAAGCCCATGACACAACTAGAGAAGCCCAAGAACCACAACTACTGAGCCCCTGGGGTTTAGAGCCTGTGTGCCACAACTAGAGAGCATGCACGCCCCGACCAAGAGCCTGAACAGCCAAACAAACAAACAAACAAAAAGCCACTGGGTTGAGAAATTATCTCCAGAATGCCCCTCTCCTATCCTGCAAGAAGCCTCCCCAAGCTAGAGCCAGTAGGCAGCTGCCTTCTCACCCTGATATTGTCCAAATTCCAAAACTCAACCTTCCAGTAGCAACATCAATAGTACCTAACTCATCAAGTTGTTGCGAGAATGAAATGTGAAGTGTGCAAAATACCGTAGGTGCACAGTAAACAGCCACTGTTAATTTCTCAATATTATCATTCAGTCTTATACTGTGAGACACAGCGTCAATTTCCTCCTATCCACGTTCACACATGGACACATGGAGTTGTGCCTGGATTCCCATCCTAGTTGCCTGTCCTGTTTCCAGGCCTCTATCTGGTTCTGAGCTGGGGGACTTCTGATCCCCTTTTCACAGGGAGGACCGTCCTTTCAGGCTCCAGCTTTATTTGGAACAGGTCTTAGCTCCAGATCCACTATTTCACAGGGCCCCACGGCCACATCTCCTGATCTGCATGGATATTTAAACCTCTGTCCCTAGTCCTTGAGGTTCATGGATGTTCCCTGTGGGCTGCTGCAGTACCGGCTGAGAGTTTTCTGTGCTAGTTTTAAGATCACACTTATTTTCAGGCACTTTAGATTTCCCTTTTCTCTTTCTAAACTCGGGTGCATATTAAAAAGTTATCTTTTTTTTTAAGAGTTCTATCCAGCATTTCTGTGTGTTTGTAACTGGGACAAGGAAAGGTTCACATAAACTTGCCACATTGCCCAAATCAGAGTTCTCTCTTTCAAATAACTGTGTAAAGATTTTATGTTCACTTTTATTTTCTTGCTCTACTCAAAGCCTGATTCTCTTCCTCCTAAGGAAAGGCCATCAACACTTACTGGGCTGTAGATTTCTGTCTCATGTGGGGGTTATGTCCTAACTTCTACACTAAGGAGAAGATTATCTGTTGTCAAAATTATCCCCGAAAATTCTGTAGAAATTACCTTTTCATCCCCAGGACCTGGATCTTTAGGAATTAAGTTCTCTGATTTTTCTTCCCATTCATCTGTAGCTCTTGTTCCCTGGTACAGTGAGAGCCCAAGTCTGCTGAGAAAGGAAGTAAGAGGGGCAATAGGGTAGATACAAAATAATACATATAAATGTTATCTAATAGTTGAACTTGTGTAATTAATACTGTGTCTATAATAGTCTTTACATCTTCACATCAAGACATAGCATTTCTGGGACTTTCCTGGTAATCCAGTGGTTAAGAATCCACCTTGCAATGCAGGGGACGTGGGGTCAATCCCTGGCTGGGGAACTAAGTTCCCATATGCAACTAAGTCCGTGCTCCACAGCTAGAGTCCCCGTCACCACAGTGAAGATCCTATGTGCTGCAACTGACTGACTCAATGCAGCCAGAAAAAAAGACATAACATTACTTTTTATGAATCAAACTGCTTTCCAAGGAGTGGGCCGGTGAAATGAAAGTCGCCATTTGTGTTCTGCTGAATACCTTAAGGGGTGTTGGATGTTCTTGCACGAGAAGTAAGGGCTGAGGAGAGCAGAGTCATTTTGTAAATAAGAAAGAGAAGAATTTGGACAGGGATGATGAAGATAATCCAAACTAGAGGACTGAGAAGAAGAGATGGAGGTCATTGAAGGAAGAGAAACAAGGAGCTAGGGTGAAGGTGGGAGGATGGAGACCGTACGGGTGATGTGCTGGGGCCCGCACAGAAGTATGGCTTAAGCTTAGGAGCTGCCATATTTAAAGACAACTTGGGTCTTTTGCTGTGGTGCAGGGGGATTGCTTTAGGCCTGAAGCCCTAAGCGTCCCAGTGATTTTAGCATCATGAGCTCTATCGGCACCGGGTATGATCTGTCAGCTTCTACATTCTCTCCGGATGGAAGAGTTTTTCAAGTTGAATATGCTATGAAGGCTGTGGAAAATAGTAGTACAGCTATCGGAATCAGATGTAAAAACAGCATTGTCTTTGGAGAAGAAAAATTAGTCCTGTCTAAACTTTATGAAGAAGGTTCCAACAGACGACTTTTTAATGTTGATCGACATGTTGGAATGGCAGTTTAGGTTTGTTGGCAGATGCTTGTTCTTTAGCAGACATTGCAAGAGAAGAGGCTTCCAATTTTAGATCTAACTTTGGATATAACATTCCACTAAAACATCTTGCAGACAGAGTGGCCATGTATGTACACACGTATACACTCTACAGTGATGTTAGACCTTTTGGCTGCAGTTTCATGTTAGGGTCTTACAGTGTGAATGACGGTGCACAACTCTACATGACTGACCCATCGGGTGTTTCATATGGTTACTGGGGCTGTGCCATTGGCAAAACCAGGTAGGCTGCAAAGACAGAAATTGAAAAGCTTCAGATGAAAGAAATGACCTGCCGTGATGTTGTTAAAGAAGTTGCAAAAATAATTTACCTAGTACACGATGAAGTTAAGGATAAAGCTTTTGAACTACAGCTCAGCTGGGTTGGTGAAATAACTAATGGAAGACATGAAATAGTTCCTAAAGATATAAGGGAAGAGGCAGAGAAATATGCCAAGGAATCTTTGAAGGAAGAAGATGAATCAGATGATGATAACATGTAACATTTACTTGTATATTAAATTTCTAATACAGTCCCATGTAACTATTTAGCCCTTTGGATTATTACATACCAATTTTCATTAAATTTTTGTCTTATAACAAAAAAAATAAAATAAAATAAAGACAACTTGAAGTTTTGTAACAAACCATAAATTCCTCCTTTGCCCATTGTACCCAAATGTTCTTTGTAATCTGTACAAAATACTCACAAAAATTTTTGAATTGCAGTTTATGTGTGGGAATTACAGAAGGAGTGAGACTTAATATCTGGTAAACATAGGAGAGAATCATAATCACTAACCTTTATACAGTGCTGTGTCTGTTCTGGGTGCTTTATATACAGTGATTTACTCCAGCTTTATAACAAAGGTAGATGTTCTTATAGCCATTTTACAGATGAAAAAACTGAGGCCCAGAAAAGTTAACTAGCTCAAGATCACACCCAGAGTAAGAATTGGAGCCAAGATTCAAACCCAGAAAGTTTGTCCCCAGAGTCCACACTCTTAACACTGAACCCCACCACCTTTCTAGACAAATATACCAGAAGGCTAGAGTCAAAGGTGCACAAAAGTGGCTCATAAAATTCATAGGACTTTCTCTAACACTCTCTAACAGGTACTGTTCTAAGCCCTGAAAAAACATTAATTTGCATAGAAGGGCAAGTAGGAGATTTGAACCCATCTTGGATCAATCTCAAGGGGCTGGCTAGTATTCAGCTAAAATCTGGGTTGTGTGACTTATTTCACTCACTCCTCATAGCCACTTTTTGAGGCTGGCATTGTCCCCATGAACATGAAAACTCAGGATGGGGACTTCCCTGGTGGTCCAGTGGTTATGAATCCACCTTCCAATCCAGGGTTCAGTTCCTGGCCAGGAAACTAAGATACCACATGCTGAGGAGCAACTAAGCCCGTGCACCACAACCAAGCTCATACGCTGCAGTGAAATATTCACAAGATGCAATGAAGATCCCGAGTGATGCAATGAAGACCCAACACAGCCAAATAAAAACGAAACAAACAGCAAAAACCCGGGATCAAGGAGGTGATGTTCCCCGCGCAAGTTCACAGGAATGTGAAACATTCCCATCCTGAGGCTGGAATTTGAATTCACATCTGTCTAGCTCCAAAGCAAGCTCCCTTAGCCTCCTAAAATTCCAAGTACCTTCAAGGTGAGGAGGCTGCTGGTGCCAGGAGGAAGGAAGGAAGCAAGCAAGTTTTTTCCAAGAGTTTGTCAGATTAATGAGGCAGTCACTGGCTCATCCAAGCAGCTAAATGCCATCTAAACATGTTACAGAAGCACTTAACAGAGGCTTCAGAGATGGTTCCCCCGAGTCTGGAGTCTAGCATCCACAAAGAGTGACAGGCCATGACGGGGAAGCTGTGAATTGGACATGGCACACAGCTTTCCCAACTAATAAACAACCTCTGCTAACTTCTAAGTTCTCAGGCGTTGACAAATACAGCCACGGGAATGAAAGGGCTTGGGGACTGGCTTGAAATAAACCCACATTTCATTCCCAAGTTTAAAAGCCACAGTCTATCAGGAAACATCCAAGGTGTTGGCATGGGCTCCCAGAAAGGCCAGGTGGGTCACAGGCTGAGCAGTCCTCTACAGGAGGACAGCTCTACTAAGGCTAGTGGGTCTGTTTCCAAGATGGTTCACCTGTGTGACTGGCAAGTTGGTGCTGGTTTCTTGCTCTTCTCCAGGTACGACTCTTCTCAAAGCTGCTTGGGCTTCCTCACAGCATGGCAGCAGGGTTTCAAGAACAAGATTTCCAGGCGACAGAAAGTGGAGCCTGCCAGTTTCTTAAGGCCTGTGCCTGGAAACTGGTGCAACATCATTTCTACCATATTCATTGGTTAAGCATTCACAGAGCCCAAACAAAAGGGAAGGGAACATAGATCCCATCATTCACTAGCAGGAGAAGCAAAGAATCTTACGGCTATATTTTTTAAACTGCCAGCATGAGAACTTTCTCTTGTATCCTATTATCATAGGAAAAGCATGGCAGAAAGTTTTATTTGGGGAGCTTCCCTAGTGATCCAGTGGTAAAGAATCTGCCTTGGAATGCAGGGGACAACAGTTTGATCCCTGGTCTGGAAAGATCCCTGCGGAGCAACTAAGCCAGTGTGCTACAACTGCTGAAGTCCGTGTGCCTACAACCTGCAACAAGGGAAGCCACTGCAACATTGAAGCCCATTTGCCACAACAAGAGAAAAACCCACACACAGCAATGAAGACTCAACAAAGCCAAAAAAATAAAAAAATCTACAAATAAATAAAATTTTTAAGTATTATTTTTGTCTTCCTTGTGAGCTAGCTAGACTACTGTACTGAGGATTCAGACATTGTCTTTAGCTTCAGTAGGAAAGGAAGAAGGCGTGATTGATTACTGACTCAGTGGACAAAGGGTGGAGGGTGGAAGCATACGTGCCAAGCGTTTGCCATTCATCTCTCAAGTGGTGGGTCCAGATTCTGTCTCTAGAAGACTTTTCTCTGTCTTGGCTCTCCATTGCTTCAGAAACTTATTTCATTTACTCATGCATGCGTGCATACATTTCTTAATTCTCACATAGATTTAAGCAATATTTATTAAGTCGCTCTTATGCTCTAAATACAGTATTGATGAATAAAGAAGATATAGAAACTGCACCCATGAAATGTACACTCCATGGGGGAGTCGGACAATGAGTAGGGATACAAACATATGTGTAATTAAAGTGTGATAAAATGGGGATTTCCCTGGTGGTCCAGTGGCTAAGACTCTTCACACCCATTGCAGGAACGTGGGTTTGATCCCTGGTCAGGAAACTAGATCCCACAAGCTTCAACAAAGATGGGAGGTCCCTTAGGTCACAACTAAGACCTATTTCAGCCAAATAGATAAATATTTTAAAAATAATAATAAGATAAAAAGTGAAAAAAAATGCTATGAAGGAGCCCAAAATGGGCACTACTGTGACCTGTGCAGAAACCTGGCAAAGATATTCATCAGCTATGGACAAGCATCCAGGGGACTACAGAGACTCATTCTTCAACAGACACACCATGTGGTAGTGAGGAGCAATGGCTATAGCGAACTGATCAGACTTCTTTCTAGTTCCTTCAACAGATGGCATTGGAACTCTACTGAAGCCTTGAGACCAAATTGTCCCCTAGGCTTTCAAAATCTAGGCATCAGGGGAGGCCTAAAAATGGAAGATTTGGGCCCTTTTATAAATATGGGCTTCCCTTGTGGCTCAGCTGGTAAAGAATCCACCTGCAATGTGGGAGACCTAGGTTCTATCCTTGGGTTGGGAAGATTCCCTGGAAAAGGGAAAGTACCCACTCCAGTATTCTGACCTGGAGAATTCCATGGACTGTATAGTCCATGGGGTCACAAAGAGTTGGACACGACTGAGCGACTTTTTCACCTTTATAAATATGGGCACGTGAGGACTCGAATGAGTAAAAAAAAATTTTATAAATTAATCGTATTTGCGCCCACAAGCCAGCAAAGTGTGTCATTTTGATGATTCCAGTTTAAAAAATCTCAGGCACATGACTTGAACTGAGACCCTAGAGCTCGGTGAATAGGGTTATACGCTGAAAAAGCTGAGCAGGCTATGGGATGGGAGAGAATGTGATGAGTGAGGAGTTTCACCCCCAAAATGGAGGTTGATTTCAGTTTCATCAGACTCCTTGTGGACTATGGGACAGAATGTTCTCTCTGAGGAAACTGGGGTCTGAATACTAGAAGAAGGATGAATGGATGTGGGGTCCATCTGTGAGCTCCAGGAAGACACTGTATCTGGAAGTGGAAACAGGACTGTCCTTAGGGTGCATAGGCCCTTGATCAATATGGTTTGGGGAGTCCCTTACCTATGTAAGGGCTTTGTAGGTGGTGCTAGTGGTAGAGAACCCACCTGCCAATGCAGGAGACATAAGGGACAATCCCTGAGTTGGTAAGATCCCCTGGAGGAGGGCAGAGCCACCTACTCCATTATTCTTGTCTGGAGAATCCTATGGACAGAGGAGCCTGGAGGGCTGTGGTCCACAGGGTCACAAATAGTCGGACACGACTGAAGTGATTTAGCATGCACACACTACCTATGTAAACAATTTGATTAGAATTATAGAATTCCTGGGCCCATGTGAGGTATAAGGATTTATTGAGAAGATTTAGAGTAATGGGTACAGAAGAGGTGCTTATGTGTTTATTGCTCAATCAGCACACATAAAGATTCCCTGTGGTACCCATCACTTCCTGTACTTTATGGTCTAATGTGCTGTTCTTGGCTAATGTCCTATCTCCCACTCCATGAAAAAGGCAGTAACACTTTATTGTTTACAATGCCATGTTCCTCACACTCTGTTTATATTGAAACAATATACATCTGCCTCTGCATTTCACTAAGACCATTTATTCAATGCCACACCATTAGTCATGAGGCTGCATCATCTATCGTGCTGCCAGTGAATACTGGCTTCTGTTGACCCTCAAAGTCATGCTTTCTTGATGATGACCACTGAGAGAGGTCTATAAAGAAAGCTGAGCACTGAAGAATTGATGCTTTTGAACTGTGGTGTTGGAGAAGACTCTTGAGAGTCCCTTGGACTACAAGGAAATCCAACCAGTCCATCCTAAAGGAAATCAGTCCTGAATATTCATTGGAAGGACTGATGCTGAAGCTGAAACTCCAATACTTTGGCCACCTGATTCGAAGAACTGACTCTTTTGAAAAGACCCTGATGCTGGGAAAGATTGAAGGCGGGAGGAGAAGGGGACGACAGAGGATGAGATGGTTGGATGGCACCACTGACTCAATGGACACGAGTTTGAGTAAACTCTGGGAGTTGGTGATGGACAGGGAGGCCTGGTGTGCTGCAGTCCATGGGGTTGCAAAGAGTCAGACATGACTGAGAGACTGAACTGAACTGAAAGAGTTCTTACCCAGAGTATGGAGAACCTGTGAATAATCACCCATTTTCTGACCATGTTAAGTTTATCATTGGAATTTTTAGTGTAATTATAGAACAGCATGAGCTTCCTTGTTGCCTCAGATGGTAAAGAATCTGCCTGTAATGTGGGAGACCCGGGTTCAATCCCTGGGTCAGGAAGATTCCCTGGAGAAGGAAATGGCTACCCACTCTAGTATTCTTGCCTGGAGAATGTCATGGACAGAGGAGCCTGGCAGGCTATAACCCACAGGATTGCAAAGAGTCAGACACAACTAAGCGACTAACACACACACACACACATCTTCTAACCATGTCTTCTCTTGAGCACTTTGGGCCCCCATCACTGCATTCCTAAAATGGGATCTGTTTGAATGCTGACCTCATTCTTGCCTACTATACCCCACGACCAGTGGGGAGCATAGATGAGGAGCCATTGGAGCAAGAACGGTTCCGTACACACAGAGATTGTTTGTCCCTATCCAGCATGGGCTTCCCTGATAGTTCAGTTGGTTAAGAATCCACCTGCAATGCAGGAGACCCTGGTTCGATTCCTGGGTCGAGAAGATCCACTGGAGAAGGGAAAGGTTACCCACTCCAGTATTAGTGGAGTATTCATCCAGCACATTCCAGTGTTCATATCGAGTATTCATTTAGCATAGCTTAAGGCCAAAAGAGCAGGACTTGCTTTATCACTCAGAGGCAAGAAAGAACACTGATAGGCTTGTGGGCACAGCAGAATAATGAGTAGACACAGCCACCTCTAGAGGACTGATGCCTGAACCAAGCCCTGCAGAGGGGTTGAGGTCCAGTGGCAGAAAATGCACAGGGAAAGAACACCTTTTACCACCCAGCAGTCATGGGTGCTGCAGACTGGAGATGGTACTATGGTCTGAACACAGACAGGTGAGAGCCACCCAGGCCCATGTATATGGATCAAGCCCAAGGGTCAGTGGTAGGCCATTAATAGACGGGAGCTCCAAATCCCTCCTGTGTTTGCTGTTAGTCACTCAAAATCTGTGTGTGAGCATCATTCTAGTAACTCAGTCTCAAGCACTACCACAAAAGAAATGCCAGACCAGCCAGAGGCAGTTTTCTGCTCCTGTGACACACTTCTGAAGCAGGTCCCACTGCAAGGTTGCAGGACCACCCTACAGGCACGATCCTGGAGCTCCTCAGGTCATCCAGTCGACTCCACACATGGGGGAGAGGGTTAGAGACTTCCCACTTTCAAAATGAAAAGAAGTAGTGCAGGAAACAGGAATCCCTGGTCTATCAAAAGCAAATAAATAATAAAAAAACAACAATGAAAAAAAATGTTTAAGGTTCAAAATGAAACAAAACAAAACACACAACCAGATCTGGGCTTACCGCATCAGGCCTGAATATTACTGCCTGCCCCATGTGGTCTCAGACCCAAAAGGAGGCTTCCTTTGAGAAAGGCCCTCCAAAGTGCAGGGCCCCTGAGGTGTGAACCTGGACCAGGGCTTGCCTGGGTCTCAGGGCAGTAGTGAGTGGGAGGTAGCTGAGAAACCAGATTCACAGTTCAGCTCAACACGTCCCCGTTCACGGAGCCCCTGCTGAGGGCCAGGTACTGGGTGGAGACAAATTGGAAATCTGAGAGGCCTCGGTGCATTGCCTGTTAAAGTGCTCCTAGAGTAATTTCTCCCAGATTGCATGGCATCATTCCACTCCTTTCCAATAGATTCCAGATCACCTGAGATGGAGAGCAGCCCCTTGCATCCTAGGGCCTGTTTACACCTCACTGCATCCACTATTTCATTCCATTCCAAAAATATTAAATAACAGGAAACACTCTGGCTTATTCTGTGTATTTTGCATTTGTTTATACCTTGTTAGCTTCTAGATAAAGCTCCTGGGTGGGGGGTGGGGAGTGTGGAGATAGAGAGAAGCTCAAAGAGATGCCTTCTGAGGAGCCCAACCCAAGACTGGGGATTGTCAATGGAGACCATTCTCTTTCTATCCTCCTTCCTCCCGGGATCCTTTCATACCTCATGTGTTAAGAAAGACTCTGTTGATTATAAGGGGCAGAAAACAGCTCAAAAAATGAGACTCACAAGGGCTCCTGTGAGGCGGCAAAGATAATCTCTAGTCAGATAACTATGGCACTTATGTTCAGCTGAGAAGAGGCTGAATAGCTTGAAAAATGGGGAAATTCTCTTGAAATTCAGAGAATTATTGAGGAAGGGAAGGAAAGTTACAAGCGCAGTGTGGGAGGGTAGACACCAGGAATTCTCATTAGTGCTTGTTCTGTGATATAAGAGACAACTCTCTTCTCTGTCTCCCATGAAATCCTCAGTAAAACATCTTTCTCATTAATGTCCTGTGCCTTTCCAAAGCTCCTTCATTTCCTAAGCTCTACCAATGCAAGGCTGTTGGATACTGTATTTCTTCCCTAGGGTTGCCATAGAAAAATCACCATCAACTTGGTGCCTTAAAACAACAGAAATTTATTCTGTCACAGGCCCAGAGGCCAGAAGTCCAAAACCAAGGTGTCATCAGGACCTTACGCCTCCTAAAGGCTGTAGCGGAGCATCCTTCCTTACCTCTTCTGGCTTCTGGTGGCCCCAGGTGTTCTTGGCTTGTGGCCACATCACTCCAATCTCTGCCTCCATCTCCATCTCCACCTTCTTGCCTTCTCCCCTATGTTGTCCCTTCTGTTTCTGATAAAGATACTAATCATTGGATTTAGGTCTCGCCCCAATGATCCAGGATAATCTCATCTCAAAATCCTTAATTATACCTTCAAAAACCTTTTTCCCACTAGGTCATATGCACAGGGGCTGTGGATTAGAAAGTGAACATGTGTTTTTAGGGGAGCCACAGTTCAACTCTTTTGCTGGGGTAACAACTGATACTGAAGATTTGGAAACTGTTTAAAAAAACAAAATTGAACTGAGTAAATTTTAAAGGTCTTATTGGCTTTATTTCATGGTTCATGAATCAGGCAGCATCCAATCTAACAGACAGAAAGGAACTCCGAGGAGCTGTACAAAGTGAAAGAATTTCATAGGCAGAAGTGAGCAGGAGCAAGAAAGTTATAAGAGGCTGGGACTTCCCTGGTGGCTCAATGGTGAAGAATCTGCCTGCTGATGCAGGGATGCGTGCATGCTCATTTGCTTCAACTGTGTCCGACTCTTTGCAACCCTATGGATTGTGGCCTGCCAGACTCCTCTGTCCATGGGATTCTCCAGGCAACAATACTGGAGTGGGATGCCATGCCCTGATGCAGGGGACACAGGTTCAATCCCTGATCTGGGAAGATCCTACATGCTGCAGAACAACTAAGCCTGTGCTCTGAAGAGAAGCCACTGCAGTGAGAAGCCCAAGCACTGCAACAAAGAGCAACCCCCACTTTCTGTAACTAGAGAAAGCCTGAGCACCGCAACAAAGACCCAGCGTAGCCAAAAATAAACAAATAAATAATTTTTTAAAAGAAACAAAGTTACATGAGGCAAACAATGGGTTGATTATGGCAAGGTCACTGTGGTTTACAGGATAGCAGGCATCTATCAGGCAGGTTACCTAACTAGTGCTGATCAGGTGATTCTTAATTGGCTCGTTTCAAAGATTTCGTTCCTGGGAGAGTCAAAACTCTAAGTTAACTCTTGTTTTAACTCTTAGGTACTTGGGGCTTAGCATAAGCGACTCCATTTTGTGTTCTTTTTTATTTGTTTTTTTGTTTTGTTTTTGTTTGTTTGGGTTTTTTTCAGGCTGTGCCTTGCAGCTTGCGGGATCTTAGTTCCCGAACCAGGGATCGAACCTGTGTCCCCTGCAGTGAAATGCAGAGTCTTAACCACTGGACCACCAGGGAATACCCTGTTGTCTTATTTTTTACCAAAACAAAGAAAAGGAGGTGTAATCACAGAATGAACAATGTGTTTAAGCCAAACATTAGTTCCTCACCTGGGCACATCTTACTGGGTGCCTGACTCTGTTCACCCTGGCCTGTTGCCAAGTTACCTGTTCCCCATCTCCCCTTTGTATATTACGTACAAAAATCTGTTAAAACAGTGCTAAATAAAGGTTGATGATATGGGAAAGATAAGAGGCAAATACAAAAGACAATACTTGGATATAAGTGCAAATCCCTGTTGCTTAATCACAAACAGCAGAACAACAAGGCTGGACTCTCTGCAGGAGTCCTTTGCATAATCAATAGGTCTCTTGAAATATTTTCCCAAGCAGAAGAGCAATTTTCTCCCAAGGAAGAACCCTTAACATCTGTCTGTAGAGAACAGTAAGCGCAGACTGCTTGTAAAATAACAAGTTTTCTCCCAGTACCTGAAAAACCTCAAAACTGACTCCTCCCGTTTCCTATGAATCTGATCAGACAGAGAACTTGGGCTCCAATGGCTCCTTGTTCTGGAAGAGATATTGCAGAAACCAGGAGCATTCTGCATCCAGAGATTGTTCAGCTAGGCCTTGCCCATCCGTGTCTACTCTTGAGGCTTCCAAGTTGTTCCGAAGGGGAAAGCAGCCCTGTCGTCTTCATGTCAGTCATTTTTGAGACTGGGGTTACGTGGGGAAGGGACATCCCCTCTCTGGGCTCCCTTTTTCTGTCACTAACTGTGACATTGTGATTTATAATAAGAAATATGCATTTGGTCTTCATCCCTATTTCTGGCACAGAGCTCCTAAAGCCTGAGGAATTTCCTAGTGATAGAGAACCATAAAAGTGACGGGAGCATCTTTCGATATTCATAACAAGCCCCTCTGAACCACACCCAAGATGAGTTTTTTTACTTTTTTTTCTGGCTGTGCTGTGTCTTGCAAGATCTTAGTTTCCAGACCAGGGATCAAACCCGTACCCCTTACAGTAGAAACACAGAGTCTTAAGCACTGGACTGCCAGGGAATTCCCAATCTTTAAAATTTAATATTTATAACTATTTCCCCAAATACAGGAAACATATCAATGGTGGTAAATGGGATCATTTTAGGAAGGACAAAAAGTAACTGTGTTTTATTTTTAATAGTTATGTGTTTATCACAAGTATTTTTGGTTTTAATTTTTAGTAGTATATCTTTTATAATGAAAAATTTTAGGTTTATAAAATAAGAGTTGACTTAGAGTAAAATACTAAGTAAATTAGTCGTGGTTTTACACACACACAGCAAATGTGAAAACAGCTCCCAAATGCCTGAGTCTGAGAAACGTTTGATTTGGAAATCCTTTGAGTCTTTCCGACCGTGAAATACTGCACAGTTTTCATGTGCCTGGAGAATCCACTCAGGGTTGTAAATAGAATGTTGATGGTGCTGTGTGGAAGCCCCTCTGTATCCATTGACCAGTGCGGTGCTGCTGCGAGGAGCTCCCAGAGCTGGAGGGAGCAGCCCACCGACCCCCGAGACCCAGCCAGTGGCTCAGCACCCGCTCAGCACCCGCTCAGCACCCCAGAATAGGACCCCACTCCCCGCACCCTAACAATGATGATTTTGCAAAAATGGAAGTTCTGTTCGTTTATCCATTGAGAGCTAGGGAGCCCATGTCCTGATATTTCTCGTCCTGGCTACTTCCCTTATAGAAAATAAGTCCTTTTTCTGGCCTCGCTGATGATAGCGAAAGAAAGGGTTTCCCTGGGTGGCCACCTGCTGGTAGGGGTGGGTGCCCAGGGTTCCCCCAGTGGCCTGGGCCCCTCTTGCCCATGGTCAGCTTCCTGCTGATGAATATGCCTTTATATTGTTTTAGGAAACCAGAGTGTTTTGTAAATAAAACAAATGCATGTTTGTGTCACACACACACACACAAATTAGTAAATTATTAGTGGCATAGTTTATTTCATAGGGTAATTTTTTTCCTGAAAAATACATCTCACATTCCCTAATCTAAAAAATAAGAAGATTAGAACCAAATTCTGACACTGATTTTGCAAGCTACCTTTTAAAAATGCATCCCTGTGAGATCTACCTGAACATGACTGTCCCCCCACACCCCACCTCTCCTACTCTCATGGAACTATGTCCTGCTACTATTTCAATACGTGCACCCTGAATTTTAGCATGTTATCTTCCTGTCTATCTCCCCTTTAACCTATGAACTCTTTGAAGTCTGGGAGTATGTCTGAATTCTCCGGGGCCAAAAAGGGCTTGAATCAAGCTTTAGGTACAATCAGTGTTTATTGAATAACCAGTGAACTTGGGCTTGGAGTTTGATGTGCGAGGCAACAGGACAGCCCCGGCAAGTGGCCGGCATCAGGGTGTCCAACACGTGTGTCTACAGGGGTCCTGAAGTTGACAAGGTAGAGATTTTGCAACATCCAAAATGGCAGGTGGAAGGCAGACTTCAATCCTAGAAAGATTACTGTCTCAAATATCTATCACTATTTCACAAACCAATGCACGCCTCTGTGGCTTAAAACAATTTACTATTTCTTATGATTTCAAATTAAAAGATGCTTACTCCTTGGAAAGAAAGTTATGACCAACCTAGACAGAATATTAAAAAGCAGAGACATTACTTTGCCAACAAGGGTCCATCTAGTCAAGGCTATGGTTTTTCCAGTGGTCATGTATGGATGTGAGAGTTGGACTATAAAGAAAGCTGAGCACCAAAGAATAGATGCTTTTGAACTGTGGTGTTGGAGAAGACTCTTGAGAGTCCCTTGGACTGCAAGGAGATCCAACCAGTCCATCCTAAAGGAGATCAGTCCTGGGTGTTCATTGGAAGGACTAATGTTGAAGCTGAAACTCCAATACTTTAGCCACCTGATGCGAAGAGCTGACTCATTTGAAAAGATCCTGATGCTGGGAAAGATTGAGGGCAGGAGGAGAAGGGAATGACAGAGGATGAGATGGTTGGATGGCATCACCGACTCAATGGACATGAGTTTGGGTAGTCTCCAGGAGTTGGTGATGGACAGGGAAGCCTGGCGTGCTGCAGTTCATGGGGTCGCAAAAATTTGGACATGATTGAGCAACTGAACTGAACTGATGATTTCAAGGGATGGCCAGACACACCTGGGCAATTCTTCCATGGCATGTTTGCTGGGGTCACTCAGGAATTCTGCTGAGGCTGGAACGTTCAAGATGGCAGCTGCGGTGTCTGGGCCTCACTCTTCAGTAGGTTAGTTGGACTTCTTTCTCAGTGGCTCAGCGTTCCAAGAGAACAGAAGCTGTCAGGTCCCTTAAGGGCTAGGAGGGAAATTGACACAGCAGGAGGTCAAAGCCAAGTCACAAGGCCAGCCCAGATTCCAGGAAGGAGGCACAGCACCGCCTCTTTACAGGAAGAACAGCGCCCATGTCCAAGGCTGGGAGGCATTGTTGGTGGCTGTCTTTTTCCCACCATTGGAAAGAAATTCTGGACCTCTTCTTCCAGGTGCCAGAGTTTATAGTCACTTTATCTAGATCTTAGGTAGGAGACTGATGGGAGAGGACGGGTGATTTGTGATGCCTGTGGGAGAGGCCCAGTGTTTGTAGGTAAAACTCTAGAATGGTCAAGAACTGTCAAGGCTGTCAAAAGGTGGGGGTGGGGGTGTGGGGGTGTGTGCGCAGTTGAAGGGAATATAGAGGCATGGCAACAGTAGGAGGGTCAAGGCTGAGGTTCAGGACCAGGCCCTGGATGGTGGAGGGGGTTCTCCTTACATGTGTCAGAGGTGAGCTGGTGTCTGTCATGTCAGAATCAACATCCACAATCTAATTTTATTTGGGGGAGGGGAGAAGAAGCATCTGGGGATGTTGTCCACCCCACCCCTCCATTCTGACCTGTCACAGAACTCACCCTTCCCCATTCCCCAAGGATGGCTCTGGATCCCAGAGCCAGGTCCCAGAATGGGTCCACTAACCACCCTCAATCCCCCACCCCCTGCCCTGACATCATTTCTGAGCCCAACTGCCCCAAGATGTAAGGACAAGATACTTCCTAGAGTTTCAGTTGACCTCAGTCATAGAATAAAGATATCTGTCCGGTCTCTCCTGCTAATAAATATTTGACCAGCGGTTTGTTAATTTTTCTTACTCTCTGCAACAGAGATTAATTGTTATTTTACATTACACTCAACTTCTATTAGTTTAGAATTTACTTCCTCAGTGATAGTGCTGGCACTGGGCTTGAATAAAACACTTTAACCTAGACAAGCTCATTAAATTCTTGAAGGTGAGTGGACAGAAGGGAGGGAGAATCCTGCCTGGTTTTGCAGTTTTGAGGGTATCAGTTTAAATCTACCTGGGGAGGAATGTAAAGCCTTAGAGCTTTCATCACACACAAAAAATCTTTTGTTTATTTTTTCCATTAAAAAAATCTACATAAAAAAAAAAATCTACATGAGATAATGAATGTGAACTAAACTTGTTGTGGCAATCATTTCACAATATATGTTAATTAAATCATTATGCTCTACACCTTAAAATTATACAGTGCCTTACATGAATTATGTCTCAGGAAACTGGGAAAAAAATTTTTGAAATACATAATGATTCAAGAAAGTTGATGGTAAAAATAACAACACTTAAAACTTACAATACTAGAGCATCTATAGTCAATATGATATGAATGAAAGTGTCATTTGCATAAAAATAATTGATTTTGATGGAAATAACTTCAGTGAATTAAAAGCAAAAGTGGATAAACTAGATTTTTCTTCACTCTGCTATCTTAAAAAAAATTGACCAAGAAATTAAAAAGTCTTATTATTACCTCTGAAAAATAAATTCTCAACAAATATTTTTACTCTTTCATATAATTCTGATTTCAAGGATTTAATAGGCAGAGATTCAGACTATTTTTGCAGTTAAAAAAATAGCTGAACCAAAGTCTCAATTTAAATGGCTGAGACGAAATAGCAAGGTCAAAATACTTTTTACTGATATAAAAAAAAAAAGTAAATAAATCCATCTAGGGAGTGTCAAGCAGGGTAGGGGCCAGGGAGTACTGGATGGTGAAGGATGGAAGCCACTTTGAAGGACAATCCTGCTTGGTCCTGTTAGCCTCAGGCCACCAGAACTAGCCCTTTCTCAGAGGTACCCCACTTCCAAGTTGGCATCCTCAAAGTGTTCACAGGCTTGGTCCCAAACAGCTCATCCTGCCCCAAATAGGACTCCATTGCCCACTCTGTTTGTCATCCTACTTTCTGCCCATTGAATCATATTTTTCATGGTCTGATGTTATTCTTTGGACCTGATACTACACCCTGCTGAGAGCTGTGAAGTTTCCTCACCTACAAACAGGAGACGTAATGACAATGATCCCATTCACCATCAGAGTCACTGTATTTATTACGCTCTCCCTGACCCAAGGGCCGGATCCTGCTTTTGAAACTTCCCTCATCACCTGGGACACACTTCCTTTGTGACTCTATATTGAGAACCCCTCGAGCACAGAAGCCAACTGCTCCCACCCACTTCTTTCAGATTCCAGACCCTACCCCTACTAGCTTCTATTCCTCTCTCTCTCCCTCTGCACCCAATGTGGTATAAACCCCACATACTCATCCCACCAAATGTTGAGAAGTCTAATGAATTTCTATGAAAGCAAAGTGAAAAGTGTCAGTCACTCAGTCTTGTCCGTCTCTTTTCAACCCCTTGGACTGTAGCCAGCCAGGTTCCTCTGTCCATGGGATTCTCCAGGCAACCCACCAATACCCAATGATGGGTGGCCATTCCCTTCTCCAGGGGATCTTCCCAACCCAGGGATTGAACCTGGGTCTCCAGTATTGCAGGCGGATTCTTTGCCATCTGAGCCACCATGGAGAAGGCCAGTGAATTTCTAAAGGGAGGTCCTAAGCCAAGGGGAAAATATGGGAACTGGTCTTTTCATTTTAAAGATCAAAAACTAAGCACCTCTCTAACATCAGCTTTTAACTGTGCTAGAAAAAGTGCTCGTGTTGAAGACAGGTCACCAATGCAGACTCCCTTCACAGTTATGGCCATTTTCTCTGTGTCTCTTTATGTCATTTCTTTCAGGATTTCAACTGGACTCATCCCAGTCAACCAGAAAAGTTGTGATCATGTTTTATCTCAAAAGGAAAGGGTGCAGGAGTCTTGATTCCTGACCCTCCGTGTAGCTTCTGGCT